>CM075061.1:101784422-106584422 GCA_037428765.1 Rubia yunnanensis | reverse complement strand
ATAGTGCTATTTGTAAATGTAATAATGGAATACTAACACAAATGACGGACGATAACATCGGATGTTTGATGGGACACTTGCAATCCCAAGTCAAACGCTTTGCCACCGTAATTGATAAACAATCTCGCATAATCCCATAGAGAGTTTTAGAATTTCCTTACAAAGGACCCTTGTAAAAATATACGTAATCATCTATAATTTACTCTTGACAATGTACTTGCAATTTTTAAAATTTGATGACCGGACTTTTAATACCTATATTTCTTTGATAACTTAGAATATATAATTTCATGCGATTCTTTGCGGTGGAAATTATGTTGTTCATAATGCCCATTGTAAAGGTAGTAATTGAATACTAACACAAATGACGGACGATAACATTGGATCATGGATGGGACAGTTGCAATCCCAAGTCAAACTCTTTGCCACCGTAACTGATAAACGAACTCGCATAATCCCATAGAGAGTTTTACAATTTCCTTACGAAGGACCCTTGTAAAATATATGCAATCATCTATAATTTACTATGGACAATGTACTTGCGCTTTTTAAAATTTGATGACCGGACTTTTAATACCTATATTTCTTTGAAAACCTACAATATATAATTTCATGCGATTCTATGCGGTGGAAATTATGTTGTTCATAGTTCTATTTGTAAATGTAATAATGGAATACTAACACAAATGACGGACGATAACATCGGATGTTTGATGGGACACTTGCAATCCCAAGTCAAACGCTTTGCCACCGTAATTGATAAACAAACTCGCATAATCACATAGAGAGTTTTAGAATTTCCTTACGAAGGACCCTTGTAAAAATATACGTAATCATCTATAATTTACTCTTGACAATATACTTGCGATTTTTAAAATTTGATGACCGGACTTTTAATACCTATATTTCTTTGATAACTTAGAATATATAATTTCATGCGATTCTATGCGGTGGAAATTGTGTTGTTCATAATGCCCATTGAATACTAACACAAATGACGGACGATAACATTGGATCATGGACGGGACAGTTGCAATCCCAAGTCAAACTCTTTGTCACCGTAACTGATAGACGAACTCGCATAATCCCATAGAGAGTTTTACAATTTCCTTACGAAGAACCCTTGTAAAATATATGCAATCATCTATAATTTACTATGGACAATGTACTTGCGCTTTTTAAAATTTGATGACCGGACTTTTAATACCTATATTTCTTTGAAAACCTAGAATATATAATTTCATGCGATTCTATGCGGTGGAAATTATGTTGTTCATAGTGCTATTTGTAAATGTAATAATGGAATACTAACACAAATGACGGACGATAACATCGGATGTTTGATGGGACACTTGCAATCCCAAGTCAAATGCTTTGCCACCGTAATTGATAAACAAACTCGCATAATCCCATAGAGTGTTTTAGAATTTCCTTACGAAGGACCCTTGTAAAAATATACGTAATCATCTATAATTTACTCTTGACAATGTACTTGCAATTTTTAAAATTTGATGACCGGACTTTTAATACCTATATTTCTTTGATAACTTAGAATATATAATTTCATGCGATTCTTTGCGGTGGAAATTATGTTGTTCATAATGCCCATTGTAAAGGTAGTAATTGAATACTAACACAAATGACGGACGATAACATTGGATCATGGATGGGACAGTTGCAATCCCAAGTCAAACTCTTTGCCACCGTAACTGATAAACGAACTCGCATAATCCCATAGAGAGTTTTACAATTTCCTTACGAAGGACCCTTGTAAAATATATGCAATCATCTATAATTTACTATGGACAATGTACTTGCGCTTTTTAAAATTTGATGACCGGACTTTTAATACCTATATTTCTTTGAAAACCTACAATATATAATTTCATGCGATTCTATGCGGTGGAAATTATGTTGTTCATAGTTCTATTTGTAAATGTAATAATGGAATACTAACACAAATGACGGACGATAACATCGGATGTTTGATGGGACACTTGCAATCCCAAGTCAAACGCTTTGCCACCGTAATTGATAAACAAACTCGCATAATCCCATAGAGAGTTTTAGAATTTCCTTACGAAGGACCCTTGTAAAAATATACGTAATCATCTATAATTTACTCTTGACAATGTACTTGCGATTTTTAAAATTTGATGACCGGACTTTTAAAACCTATATTTCTTTGATAACTTAGAATATATAATTTCATGCGATTCTATGCGGTGGAAATTATGTTGTTCATAATGCCCATTGAATACTAACACAAATGACGGACGATAACATTGGATCATGGACGGGACAGTTGCAATCCCAAGTCAAACTCTTTGTCACCGTAACTGATAGACGAACTCGCATAATCCCATAGAGAGTTTTACAATTTCCTTACGAAGAACCCTTGTAAAATATATGCAATCATCTATAATTTACTATGGACAATGTACTTGCGCTTTTTAAAATTTGATGACCGGACTTTTAATACCTATATTTCTTTGAAAACCTAGAATATATAATTTCATGCGATTCTATGCGGTGGAAATTATGTTGTTCATAATGCCCATTGTAAATGTAATAATGGAATACTAACACAAATGACGGACGATAACATCGGATGTTTGATGGGACACTTGCAATCCCAAGTCAAACGCTTTGCCACCGTAATTGATAAACAAACTCGCATAATCCCATAGAGAGTTTTAGAATTTCCTTACGAAGGACCCTTGTAAAAATATACGTAATCATCTATAATTTACTCTTGACAATGTACTTGCAATTTTTAAAATTTGATGACCGGACTTTTAATACCTATATTTCTTTGATAACTTAGAATATATAATTTCATGCGATTCTTTGCGGTGGAAATTATGTTGTTCATAATGCCCATTGTAAAGGTAGTAATTGAATACTAACACAAATGACGGACGATAACATTGGATCATGGATGGGACAGTTGCAATCCCAAGTCAAACTCTTTGCCACCGTAACTGATAAACGAACTCGCATAATCCCATAGAGAGTTTTACAATTTCCTTACGAAGGACCCCTGTAAAATATATGCAATCATCTATAATTTACTATGGACAATGTACTTGCGCTTTTTAAAATTTGATGACCGGACTTTTAATACCTATATTTCTTTGAAAACCTAGAATATATAATTTCATGCGATTCTATGCGGTGGAAATTATGTTGTTCATAGTGCTATTTGTAAATGTAATAATGGAATACTAACACAAATGACGGACGATAACATCGGATGTTTGATGGGACACTTGCAATCCCAAGTCAAACGCTTTGCCACCGTAATTGATAAACAAACTCGCATAATCCCATAGAGAGTTTTAGAATTTCCTTACGAAGGACCCTTGTAAAAATATACGTAATCATCTATAATTTACTCTTGACAATGTACTTGCAATTTTTAAAATTTGATGACCGGACTTTTAATACCTATATTTCTTTGATAACTTAGAATATATAATTTCATGCGATTCTATGCGGTGGAAATTATGTTGTTCATAATGCCCATTGTAAAGGTAATAATTGAATACTAACACAAATGACGGACGATAACATTGGATCATGGATGGGACAGTTGCAATCCCAAGTCAAACTCTTTGCCACCGTAACTGATAAACGAACTCGCATAATCCCATAGAGAGTTTTACAATTTCCTTACGAAGGACCCTTGTAAAATATATGCAATCATCTATAATTTACTATGGACAATGTACTTGCGCTTTTTAAAATTTGATGACCGGACTTTTAATACCTATATTTCTTTGAAAACCTACAATATATAATTTCATGCGATTCTATGCGGTGGAAATTATGTTGTTCATAGTTCTATTTGTAAATGTAATAATGGAATACTAACACAAATGACGGACGATAACATCGGATGTTTGATGGGACACTTGCAATCCCAAGTCAAACGCTTTGCCACCGTAATTGATAAACAAACTCGCATAATCCCATAGAGAGTTTTAGAATTTCCTTACGAAGGACCCTTGTAAAAATATACGTAATCATCTATAATTTACTCTTGACAATGTACTTGCGATTTTTAAAATTTGATGACCGGACTTTTAAAACCTATATTTCTTTGATAACTTAGAATATATAATTTCATGCGATTCTATGCGGTGGAAATTATGTTGTTCATAATGCCCATTGAATACTAACACAAATGACGGACGATAACATTGGATCATGGACGGGACAGTTGCAATCCCAAGTCAAACTCTTTGTCACCGTAACTGATAGACGAACTCGCATAATCCCATAGAGAGTTTTACAATTTCCTTACGAAGAACCCTTGTAAAATATATGCAATCATCTATAATTTACTATGGACAATGTACTTGCGCTTTTTAAAATTTGATGACCGGACTTTTAATACCTATATTTCTTTGAAAACCTAGAATATATAATTTCATGCGATTCTATGCGGTGGAAATTATGTTGTTCATAGTGCTATTTGTAAATGTAATAATGGAATACTAACACAAATGACGGACGATAACATCGGATGTTTGATGGGACACTTGCAATCCCAAGTCAAACGCTTTGCCACCGTAATTGATAAACAAACTCGCATAATCCCATAGAGAGTTTTAGAATTTCCTTACGAAGGACCCTTGTAAAAATATACGTAATCATCTATAATTTACTCTTGACAATGTACTTGCAATTTTTAAAATTTGATGACCGGACTTTTAATACCTATATTTCTTTGATAACTTAGAATATATAATTTCATGCGATTCTATGCGGTGGAAATTATGTTGTTCATAATGCCCATTGTAAAGGTAATAATTGAATACTAACACAAATGACGGACGATAACATTGGATCATGGATGGGACAGTTGCAATCCCAAGTCAAACTCTATGCCACCGTAACTGATAAACGAACTCGCATAATCCCATAGAGAGTTTTACAATTTCCTTACGAAGGACCCTTGTAAAAATATATGTAATCATCTATAATTTACTCTTGACAATGTACTTGCGATTTTTAAAATTTGATGACCGGACTTTTAATACCTATATTTCTTTGATAACTTAGAATATATAATTTCATGCGATTCTATGCAGTGGAAATTATGTTGTTCATAATGCCCATTGAATACTAACACAAATGACGGACGATAACATTGGATCATGGACGGGACAGTTGCAATCCCAAGTCAAACTCTTTGTCACCGTAACTGATAGACGAACTCGCACAATCCCATAGAGAGTTTTACAATTTCCTTACGAAGAACCCTTGTAAAATATATGCAATCATCTATAATTTACTATGGACAATGTACTTGCGCTTTTTAAAATTTGATGACCGGACTTTTAATACCTATATTTCTTTGAAAACCTAGAATATATAATTTCATGCGATTCTATGCGGTGGAAATTATGTTGTTCATAGTGCTATTTGTAAATGTAATAATGGAATACTAACACAAATGACGGACGATAACATTGGATCATGGATGGGACAGTTGCAATCCCAAGTCAAACTCTTTTCCACCGTAACTGATAAACGAACTCGCATAATCCCATAGAGAGTTTTACAATTTCCTTACGAAGGACCCTTGTAAAAATATATGTAATCATCTATAATTTACTCTTGACAATGTACTTGCGCTTTTGAAAATTTGATGACCGGACTTTTAATACCTATATTTCTTTGAAAACCTAGAATATATAATTTCATGCGATTCTATGCGGTGGAAATTATGTTGTTCATAATGCTCATTGTAAAGGTAATAATGGAATACTAACACAAATGACGGACGATAACATCGGTTGTTGGATGGGACACTTGCAATCCCAAGTCAAACTCTTTGCCACCGTAATTGATAAACAAAATCGCATAACCCCATGGAGAGTATTACAATTTCCTTACGAAGGACCCTTGTAAAAATATATGTAATCATCAATAATTTACTCTTGACAATGTACTTGCGCTTTTTAAAATTTGATGACCGGACTTTTAATACCTATATTTCTTTGAAAACCTAGAATATATAATTTCATGCGATTCTATGCGGTGGAAATTATGTTGTTCATAGTGCTATTTGTAAATGTAATAATGGAATACTAACACAAATGACGGACGATAACATCGGATGTTTGATGGGACACTTGCAATCCCAAGTCAAACGCTTTGCCACCGTAATTGATAAACAAACTCGCATAATCCCATAGAGAGTTTTAGAATTTTCTTACGAAGGACCCTTGTAAAAATATACGTAATCATCTATAATTTACTCTTGACAATGTACTTGCAATTTTTAAAATTTGATGACCGGACTTTAAATACCTATATTTCTTTGATAACTTAGAATATATAATTTCATGCGATTCTTTGCGGTGGAAATTATGTTGTTCATAATGCCCATTGTAAAGGTAGTAACTGAATACTAACACAAATGACGGACGATAACATTGGATCATGGATGGGACAGTTGCAATCCCAAGTCAAACTCTTTGCCACCGTAACTGATAAACGAACTCGCATAACCCCATGGAGAGTATTACAATTTCCTTACGAAGGACCCTTGTAAAAATATATGTAATCATCAATAATTTACTCTTGACAATGTACTTGCGCTTTTTAAAATTTGATGACCGGACTTTTAATACCTATATTTCTTTGAAAACCTACAATATATAATTTCATGCGATTCTATGCGGTGGAAATTATGTTGTTCATAGTGCTATTTGTAAATGTAATAATGGAATACTAACACAAATGACGGACGATAACATCGGATGTTTGATGGGACACTTGCAATCCCAAGTCAAACGCTTTGCCACCGTAATTGATAAACAAACTCGCATAATCCCATAGAGAGTTTTAGAATTTCCTTACGAAGGACCCTTGTAAAAATATACGTAATCATCTATAATTTACTCTTGACAATGTACTTGCAATTTTTAAAATTTGATGACCGGACTTTTAATACCTATATTTCTTTGATAACTTAGAATATATAATTTCATGCGATTCTATGCGGTGGAAATTATGTTGTTCATAATGCCCATTGTAAAGGTAATAATTGAATACTAACACAAATGACGGACGATAACATTGGATCATGGATGGGACAGTTGCAATCCCAAGTCAAACTCTTTGCCACCGTAACTGATAAACGAACTCGCATAATCCCATAGAGAGTTTTACAATTTCCTTACGAAGGACCCTTGTAAAAATATATGTAATCATCTATAATTTACTCTTGACAATGTACTTGCGCTTTTGAAAATTTGATGACCGGACTTTTAATACCTATATTTCTTTGAAAACCTAGAATATATAATTTCATGCGATTCTATGCGGTGGAAATTATGTTGTTCATAATGCTCATTGTAAAGGTAATAATGGAATACTAACACAAATGACGGACGATAACATCGGTTGTTGGATGGGACACTTGCAATCCCAAGTCAAACTCTTTGCCACCGTAATTGATAAACAAAATCGCATAACCCCATGGAGAGTATTACAATTTCCTTACGAAGGACCCTTGTAAAAATATATGTAATCAACAATAATTTACTCTTGACAATGTACTTGCGCTTTTTAAAATTTGATGACCGGACTTTTAATACCTATATTTCTTTGAAAACCTACAATATATAATTTCATGCGATTCTATGCGGTGGAAATTATGTTGTTCATAGTGCTATTTGTAAATGTAATAATGGAATACTAACACAAATGACGGACGATAACATCGGATGTTTGATGGGACACTTGCAATCCCAAGTCAAACGCTTTGCCACCGTAATTGATAAACAAACTCGCATAATCCCATAGAGAGTTTTAGAATTTCCTTACGAAGGACCCTTGTAAAAATATACGTAATCATCTATAATTTACTCTTGACAATGTACTTGCGATTTTTAAAATTTGATGACCGGACTTTTAATACCTATATTTCTTTGATAACTTAGAATATATAATTTCTTGCGATTCTATGCGGTGGAAATTATGTTGTTCATAATACCCATTGTAAAGGTAATAATTGAATACTAACACAAATGACGGACGATAACATTGGATCATGGATGGGACAGTTGCAATCCCAAGTCAAACTCTTTGCCACCGTAACTGATAAACGAACTCGCATAATCCCATAGAGAGTTTTACAATTTCCTTACGAAGGACCCTTGTAAAAATATATGTAATCATCAATAATTTACTCTTGACAATGTACTTGCGCTTTTTAAAATTTGATGACCGGACTTTTAATACCTATATTTCTTTGAAAACCTACAATATATAATTTCATGCGATTCTATGCGGTGGAAATTATGTTGTTCATAGTGCTATTTGTAAATGTAATAATGGAATACTAACACAAATGACGGACGATAACATCGGATGTTTGATGGGACACTTGCAATCCCAAGTCAAACGCTTTGCCACCGTAATTGATAAACAAACTCGCATAATCCCATAGAGAGTTTTAGAATTTCCTTACGAAGGACCCTTGTAAAAATATACGTAATCATCTATAATTTACTCTTGACAATGTACTTGCGATTTTTAAAATTTGATGACCGGACTTTTAATACCTATATTTCTTTGATAACTTAGAATATATAATTTCTTGCGATTCTATGCGGTGGAAATTATGTTGTTCATAATGCCCATTGTAAAGGTAATAATTGAATACTAACACAAATGACGGACGATAACATTGGATCATGGATGGGACAGTTGCAATCCCAAGTCAAACTCTTTGCCACCGTAACTGATAAACGAACTCGCATAATCCCATAGAGAGTTTTACAATTTCCTTACGAAGGACCCTTGTAAAAATATATGTAATCATCTATAATTTACTCTTGACAATGTACTTGCGCTTTTGAAAATTTGATGACCGGACTTTTAATACCTATATTTCTTTGAAAACCTAGAATATATAATTTCATGCGATTCTATGCGGTGGAAATTATGTTGTTCATAGTGCTATTTTGTAAATGTAATAATGGAATACTAACACAAATGACGGACGATAACATCGGATGTTTGATGGGACACTTGCAATCCCAAGTCAAACGCTTTGCCACCGTAATTGATAAACAAACTCGCATAATCCCATAGAGAGTTTTAGAATTTCCTTACGAAGGACCCTTGTAAAAATATACGTAATCATCTATAATTTACTCTTGACAATGTACTTGCGATTTTTAAAATTTGATGACCGGACTTTTAATACCTATATTTCTTTGATAACTTAGAATATATAATTTCTTGCGATTCTATGCGGTGGAAATTATGTTGTTCATAGTGCTATTTGTAAATGTAATAATGGAATACTAACACAAATGACGGACGATAACATCGGATGTTTGATGGGACACTTGCAATCCCAAGTCAAACGCTTTGCCACCGTAATTTATAAACAAACTCGCATAATCCCATAGAGAGTTTTAGAATTTCCTTACGAAGGACCCTTGTAAAAATATACGTAATCATCTATAATTTACTCTTGACAATGTACTTGCGATTTTTAAAATTTGATGACCGGACTTTTAATACCTATATTTCTTTGATAACTTAGAATATATAATTTCATGCGATTCTATGCGGTGGAAATTATGTTGTTAATAATGCCCATTGTAAAGGTAATAATTGAATACTAACACAAATGACGGACGATAACATTGGATCATGGATGGGACAGTTGCAATCCCAAGTCAAACTCTTTGCCACCGTAACTGATAAACGAACTCGCATAATCCCATAGAGAGTTTTACAATTTCCTTACGAAGGACCCTTGTAAAAATATATGTAATCATCTATAATTTACTCTTGACAATGTACTTGCGCTTTTGAAAATTTGATGACCGGACTTTTAATACCTATATTTCTTTGAAAACCTAGAATATATAATTTCATGCGATTCTATGCGGTGGAAATTATGTTGTTCATAATGCTCATTGTAAAGGTAATAATGGAATACTAACACAAATGACGGACGATAACATCGGTTGTTGGATGGGACACTTGCAATCCCAAGTCAAACTCTTTGCCACCGTAATTGATAAACAAAATCGCATAACCCCATGGAGAGTATTACAATTTCCTTACGAAGGACCCTTGTAAAAATATATGTAATCATCAATTATTTACTCTTGACAATGTACTTGCGCTTTTTAAAATTTGATGACCGGACTTTTAATACCTATATTTCTTTGAAAACCTAGAATATATAATTTCATGCGATTCTATGCGGTGGAAATTATGTTGTTCATAGTGCTATTTGTAAATGTAATAATGGAATACTAACACAAATGACGGACGATAACATCGGATGTTTGATGGGACACTTGCAATCCCAAGTCAAACGCTTTGCCACCGTAATTGATAAACAAACTCGCATAATCCCATAGAGAGTTTTAGAATTTCCTTACGAAGGACCCTTGTAAAAATATATGTAATCATCTATAATTTACTCTTGACAATGTACTTGCGATTTTTAAAATTTGATGACCGGACATTTAATACCTATATTTCATTGATAACTTAGAATATTTAATTTCATGCGATTCTATGCGGTGGAAATTATGTTGTTCATAATGCCCATTGTAAAGGTAATAATTGAATACTAACACAAATGACGGACGATAACATTGGATCATGGATGGGACAGTTGCAATCCCAAGTCAAACTCTTTGCCACCGTAACTGATAAACGAACTCGCATAATCCCATAGAGAGTTTTACAATTTCTTTACGAAGGACCCTTGTAAAAATATATGTAATCATCTATAATTTACTCTTGACAATGTACTTGCGCTAATTAAAATTTGATGACCGGACTTTTAATACCTATATTTCTTTGAAAACCTAGAATATATAATTTCATGCGATTCTATGCGGTGGAAATTATGTTGTTCATAATGCTCATTGTAAAGGTAATAATGGAATACTAACACAAATGACGGACGATAACATCGGTTGTTGGATGGGACACTTGCAATCCCAAGTCAAACTCTTTGCCACCGTAATTGATAAACAAAATCGCATAACCCCATGGAGAGTATTACAATTTCCTTACGAAGGACCCTTGTAAAAATATATGTAATCATCAATTATTTACTCTTGACAATGTACTTGCGCTTTTTAAAATTTCATGACCGGACTTTTAATACCTATATTTCTTTGAAAACCTAGAATATATAATTTCATGCGATTCTATGCGGTGGAAATTATGTTGTTCATAGTGCTATTTGTAAATGTAATAATGGAATACTAACACAAATGACGGACGATAACATCGGATGTTTGATGGGACACTTGCAATCCCAAGTCAAACGCTTTGCCACCGTAATTGATAAACAAACTCGCATAATCCCATAGAGAGTTTTAGAATTTCCTTACGAAGGACCCTTGTAAAAATATACGTAATCATCTATAATTTACTCTTGACAATGTACTTGCAATTTTTAAAATTTGATGACCGGACTTTTAATACCTATATTTCTTTGATAACTTAGAATATATAATTTCATGCGATTCTATGCGGTGGAAATTATGTTGTTCATAATGCCCATTGTAAAGGTAATAATTGAATACTAACACAAATGACGGACGATAACATTGGATCATGGATGGGACAGTTGCAATCCCAAGTCAAACTCTTTGCCACCGTAACTGATAAACGAACTCGCATAATCCCATAGAGAGTTTTACAATTTCCTTACGAAGGACCCTTGTAAAAATATATGTAATCATCTATAATTTACTCTTGACAATGTACTTGCGCTAATTAAAATTTGATGACCGGACTTTTAATACCTATATTTCTTTGAAAACCTAGAATATATAATTTCATGCGATTCTATGCGGTGGAAATTATGTTGTTCATAATGCTCATTGTAAAGGTAATAATGGAATACTAACACAAATGACGGACGATAACATCGGTTGTTGGATGGGACACTTGCAATCCCAAGTCAAACTCTTTGCCACCGTAATTGATAAACAAAATCGCATAACCCCATGGAGAGTATTACAATTTCCTTACGAAGGACCCTTGTAAAAATATATGTAATCATCAATTATTTACTCTTGACAATGTACTTGCGCTTTTTAAAATTTGATGACCGGACTTTTAATACCTATATTTCTTTGAAAACCTAGAATATATAATTTCATGCGATTCTATGCGGTGGGAATTATGTTGTTCATAGTGCTATTTGTAAATGTAATAATGGAATACTAACACAAATGACGGACGATAACATCGGATGTTTGATGGGACACTTGCAATCCCAAGTCAAACGCTTTGCCACCGTAATTGATAAACAAACTCGCATAATCCCATAGAGAGTTTTAGAATTTCCTTACGAAGGACCCTTGTAAAAATATACGTAATCATCTATAATTTACTCTTGACAATGTACTTGCGATTTTTAAAATTTGATGACCGGACATTTAATACCTATATTTCATTGATAACTTAGAATATATAATTTCATGCGATTCTATGCGGTGGAAATTATGTTGTTCATAATGCCCATTGTAAAGGTAATAATTGAATACTAACACAAATGACGGAAGATAACATTGGATCATGGATGGGACAGTTGCAATCCCAAGTCAAACTCTTTGCCACCGTAACTGATAAACGAACTCGCATAATCCCATAGAGAGTTTTACAATTTCCTTACGAAGGACCCTTGTAAAAATATATGTAATCATCTATAATTTACTCTTGACAATGTACTTGCGCTAATTAAAATTTGATGACCGGACTTTTAATACCTATATTTCTTTGAAAACCTAGAATATATAATTTCATGCGATTCTATGCGGTGGAAATTATGTTGTTCATAATGCTCATTGTAAAGGTAATAATGGAATACTAACACAAATGACGGACGATAACATCGGTTGTTGGATGGGACACTTGCAATCCCAAGTCAAACTCTTTGCCACCGTAATTGATAAACAAAATCGCATAACCCCATGGAGAGTATTACAATTTCCTTACGAAGGACCCTTGTAAAAATATATGTAATCATCAATTATTTACTCTTGACAATGTACTTGCGCTTTTTAAAATTTGATGACCGGACTTTTAATACCTATATTTCTTTGAAAACCTAGAATATATAATTTCATGCGATTCTATGCGGTGGAAATTATGTTGTTCATAGTGCTATTTGTAAATGTAATAATGGAATACTAACACAAATGACGGACGATAACATCGGATGTTTGATGGGACACTTGCAATCCCAAGTCAAACGCTTTGCCACCGTAATTGATAAACAAACTCGCATAATCCCATAGAGAGTTTTAGAATTTCCTTACGAAGGACCCTTGTAAAAATATACGTAATCATCTATAATTTACTCTTGACAATGTACTTGCGATTTTTAAAATTTGATGACCGGACATTTAATACCTATATTTCATTGATAACTTAGAATATATAATTTCATGCGATTCTATGCGGTGGAAATTATGTTGTTCATAATGCCCATTGTAAAGGTAATAATTGAATACTAACACAAATGACGGACGATAACATTGGATCATGGATGGGACAGTTGCAATCCCAAGTCAAACTCTTTGCCACCGTAACTGATAAACGAACTCGCATAATCCCATAGAGAGTTTTACAATTTCCTTACGAAGGACCCTTGTAAAAATATATGTAATCATCTGTAATTTACTCTTGACAATGTACTTGCGCTTTTGAAAATTTGATGACCGGACTTTTAATACCTATATTTCTTTGAAAACCTAGAATATATAATTTCATGCGATTCTATGCGGTGGAAATTATGTTGTTCATAATGCTCATTGTAAAGGTAATAATGGAATACTAACACAAATGACGGACGATAACATCGGTTGTTGGATGGGACACTTGCAATCCCAAGTCAAACTCTTTGCCACCGTAATTGATAAACAAAATCGCATAACCCCATGGAGAGTATTACAATTTCCTTACGAAGGACCCTTGTAAAAATATATGTAATCATCAATAATTTACTCTTGACAATGTACTTGCGCTTTTTAAAATTTGATGACCGGACTTTTAATACCTATATTTCTTTGAAAACCTACAATATATAATTTCATGCGATTCTATGCGGTGGAAATTATGTTGTTCATAGTGCTATTTGTAAATGTAATAATGGAATACTAACACAAATGACGGACGATAACATCGGATGTTTGATGGGACACTTGCAATCCCAAGTCAAACGCTTTGCCACCGTAATTGATAAACAAACTCGCATAATCCCATAGAGAGTTTTAGAATTTCCTTACGAAGGACCCTTGTAAAAATATACGTAATCATCTATAATTTACTCTTGACAATGTACTTGCGATTTTTAAAATTTGATGACCGGACTTTTAATACCTATATTTCATTGATAACTTTGAATATATAATTTCATGCGATTCTATGCGGTGGAAATTATGTTGTTCATAATGCCCATTGTAAAGGTAATAATTGAATACTAACACAAATGACGGACGATAACATTGGATCATGGATGGGACAGTTGCAATCCCAAGTCAAACTCTTTGCCACCGTAACTGATAAACGAACTCGCATAATCCCATAGAGAGTTTTACAATTTCCTTACGAAGGACCCTTGTAAAAATATATGTAATCATCTATAATTTACTCTTGACAATGTACTTGCGCTTTTGAAAATTTGATGACCGGACTTTTAATACCTATATTTCTTTGAAAACCTAGAATATATAATTTCATGCGATTCTATGCGGTGGAAATTATGTTGTTCATAATGCTCATTGTAAAGGTAATAATGGAATACTAACACAAATGACGGACGATAACATTGGATCATGGATGGGACAGTTGCAATCCCAAGTCAAACTTTTTGCCACCGTAATTGATAAACAAAATCGCATAACCCCATGGAGAGTATTACAATTTCCTTACGAAGGACCCTTGTAAAAATATATGTAATCATCAATAATTTACTCTTGACAATGTACTTGCGCTTTTTAAAATTTGATGACCGGACTTTTAATACCTATATTTCTTTGAAAACCTACAATATATAATTTCATGCGATTCTATGCGGTGGAAATTATGTTGTTCATAGTGCTATTTGTAAATGTAATAATGGAATACTAACACAAATGACGGACGATAACATCGGATGTTTGATGGGACACTTGCAATCCCAAGTCAAACGCTTTGCCACCGTAATTGATAAACAAACTCGCATAATCCCACAGAGAGTTTTAGAATTTCCTTACGAAGGACCCTTGTAAAAATATACGTAATCATCTATAATTTACTCTTGACAATGTACTTGCGATTTTTAAAATTTGATGACCGGACTTTTAATACCTATATTTCTTTGATAACTTAGAATATATAATTTCATGCGATTCTATGCGGTGGAAATTATGTTGTTCATAATGCCCATTGTAAAGGTAATAATTGAATACTAACACAAATGACGGACGATAACATTGGATCATGGATGGGACAGTTGCAATCCCAAGTCAAACTCTTTGCCACCGTAACTGATAAACGAACTCGCATAATCCCATAGAGAGTTTTACAATTTCCTTACGAAGGACCCTTGTAAAAATATACGTAATCATCTATAATTTACTCTTGACAAAGTACTTGCGCTTTTGAAAATTTGATGACCGGACTTTTAATACCTATATTTCTTTGAAAACCTAGAATATATAATTTCATGCGATTCTATGCGGTGGAAATTATGTTGTTCATAATGCTCATTGTAAAGGTAATAATGGAATACTAACACAAATGACGGACGATAACATCGGTTGTTGGATGGGACACTTGCAATCCCAAGTCAAACTCTTTGCCACCGTATTTGATAAACAAAATCGCATAACCCCATGGAGAGTATTACAATTTCCTTACGAAGGACCCTTGTAAAAATATATGTAATCATCAATAATTTACTCTTGACAATGTACTTGCGCTTTTTAAAATTTGATGACCGGACTTTTAATACCTATATTTCTTTGAAAACCTACAATATATAATTTCATGCGATTCTATGCGGTGGAAATTATGTTGTTCATAATGCTCATTGTAAATGTAATAATGGAATACTAACACAAATGACGGACGATAACATCGGATGTTTGATGGGACACTTGCAATCCCAAGTCAAACGCTTTGCCACCGTAATTGATAAACAAACTCGCATAATCCCATAGAGAGTTTTAGAATTTCCTTACGAAGGACCCTTGTAAAAATATACGTAATCATCTATAATTTACTCTTGACAATGTACTTGCGATTTTTAAAATTTGATGACCGGACTTTTAATACCTATATTTCTTTGAAAACCTACAATATATAATTTCATGCGATTCTATGCGGTGGAAATTATGTTGTTCATAGTGCTATTTGTAAATGTAATAATGGAATACTAACACAAATGACAGACGATAACATCGGATGTTTGATGGGACACTTGCAATCCCAAGTCAAACGCTTTGCCACCGTAATTGATAAACAAACTCGCATAATCCCATAGAGAGTTTTAGAATTTCCTTACGAAGGACCCTTGTAAAAATATACGTAATCATCTATAATTTACTCTTGACAATGTACTTGCGATTTTTAAAATTTGATGACCGGACTTTTAATACCTATATTTCTTTGAAAACCTAGAATATATAATTTCATGCGATTCTATGCGGTGGAAATTATGTTATTCATAATGCTCATTGTAAAGGTAATAATGGAATACTAACACAAATGACGGACGATAACATCGGTTGTTGGATGGGACACTTGCAATCCCAAGTCAAACTCTTTGCCACCGTAATTGATAAACAAAATCGCATAACCCCATGGAGATTATTACAATTTCCTTACGAAGGACCCTTGTAAAAATATATGTAATCATCAATAATTTACTCTTGACAATGTACTTGCGCTTTTTAAAATTTGATGACCGGACTTTTAATACCTATATTTCTTTGAAAACCTAGAATATATAATTTCATGCGATTCTATGCGGTGGAAATTATGTTGTTCATAGTGCTATTTGTAAATGTAATAATGGAATACTAACACAAATGACGGACGATAAAATCGGATGTTTGATGGGACACTTGCAATCCCAAGTCAAACGCTTTGTAACCGTAATTGATAAACAAACTCGCATAATCCCATAGAGAGTTTTAGAATTTCCTTACGAAGGACCCTTGTAAAAATATACGTAATCATCTATAATTTACTCTTGACAATGTACTTGCGATTTTTAAAATTTGATGACCGGACTTTTAATACCTATATTTCATTGATAACTTAGAATATATAATTTCATGCGATTCTATGCGGTGGAAATTATGTTGTTCATAATGCCCATTGTAAAGGTAATAATTGAATACTAACACAAATGACGGACGATAACATTGGATCATGGATGGGACAGTTGCAATCCCAAGTCAAACTCTTTACCACCGTAACTGATAAACGAACTCGCATAATCCCATAGAGAGTTTTAAAATTTCCTTACGAAGGACCCTTGTAAAAATATATGTAATCATCTATAATTTACTCTTGACAATGTACTTGCGCTTTTGAAAATTTGATGACCGGACTTTTAATACCTATATTTCTTTGAAAACCTAGAATATATAATTTCATTCGATTCTATGCGGTGGAAATTATGTTGTTCATAATGCTCATTGTAAAGGTAATAATGGAATACTAACACAAATGACGGACGATAACATCGGTTGTTGGATGGGACACTTGCAATCCCAAGTCAAACTCTTTGCCACCGTAATTGATAAAAAAAATCGCATAACCCCATGGAGAGTATTACAATTTCCTTACGAAGGACCCTTGTAAAAATATATGTAATCATCAATTATTTACTCTTGACAATGTACTTGCGCTTTTTAAAATTTGATGACCGGACTTTTAATACCTATATTTCTTTGAAAACCTACAATATATAATTTCATGCGATTCTATGCGGTGGAAATTATGTTGTTCATAGTGCTATTTGTAAATGTAATAATGGAATACTAACACAAATGACGGACGATAACATCGGATGTTTGATGGGACACTTGCAATCCCAAGTCAAATGCTTTGCCACCATAATTGATAAACAAACTCGCATAATCCCATAGAGAGTTTTAGAATTTCCTTACGAAGGACCCTTGTAAAAATATACGTAATCATCTATAATTTACTCTTGACAAAGTACTTGCGATTTTTAAAATTTGATGACCGGACTTTTAATACCTATATTTCATTGATAACTTAGAATATATAATTTCATGCGATTCTATGCGGTGGAAATTATGTTGTTCATAATGCCCATTGTAAAGGTAATAATTGAATACTAACACAAATGACGGACGATAACATTGGATCATGGATGGGACAGTTGCAATCCCAAGTCAAACTCTTTGCCACCGTAACTGATAAACGAACTCGCTTAATCCCATAGAGAGTTTTACAATTTCCTTACGAAGGACCCTTGTAAAAATATATGTAATCATCAATAATTTACTCTTGACAATGTACTTGCGCTTTTTAAAATTTGATGACCGGACTTTTAATACCTATATTTCTTTGAAAACCTAGAATATATAATTTCATGCGATTCTATGCGGTGGAAATTATGTTGTTCATAATGCTCATTGTAAAGGTAATAATGGAATACTAACACAAATGACGGACGATAACATCGGTTGTTGGATGGGACACTTGCAATCCCAAGTCGAACTCTTTGCCACCGTAATTGATAAACAAAATCGCATAACCCCATGGAGATTATTACAATTTCCTTACGAAGGACCCTTGTAAAAATATATGTAATCATCAATAATTTACTCTTGACAATGTACTTGCACTTTTTAAAATTTGATGACCGGACTTTTAATACCTATATTTCTTTGAAAACCTACAATATATAATTTCATGCGATTCTATGCGGTGGAAATTATGTTGTTCATAGTGCTATTTGTAAATGTAATAATGGAATACTAACACAAATGACGGACGATAAAATCGGATGTTTGATGGGACACTTGCAATCCCAAGTCAAACGCTTTGTAACCGTAATTGATAAACAAACTCGCATAATCCCATAGAGAGTTTTAGAATTTCCTTACGAAGGACCCTTGTAAAAATATACGTAATCATCTATAATTTACTCTTGACAATGTACTTGCGATTTTTAAAATTTGATGACCGGACTTTTAATACCTATATTTCATTGATAACTTAGAATATATAATTTCATGCGATTCTATGCGGTGGAAATTATGTTGTTCATATTGCCCATTGTAAAGGTAATAATTGAATACTAACACAAATGACGGACGATAACATTGGATCATGGATGGGACAGTTGCAATCCCAAGTCAAACTCTTTGCCACCGTAACTGATAAACGAACTCGCATAATCCCATAGAGAGTTTTACAATTTCCTTACGAAGGACCCTTGTAAAAATATATGTAATCATCTATAATTTACTCTTGACAATGTACTTGCGCTTTTGAAAATTTGATGACCGGACTTTTAATACCTATATTTCTTTGAAAACCAAGAATATATAATTTCATGCGATTCTATGCGGTGGAAATTATGTTGTTCATAATGCACATTGTAAAGGTAATAATGGAATACTAACACAAATGACGGACGATAACATCGGTTGTTCGATGGGACACTTGCAATCCCAAGTCAAACTCTTTGCCACCGTAATTGATAAACAAAATCGCATAACCCCATGGAGAGTATTACAATTTCCTTACGAAGGACCCTTGTAAAAATATATGTAATCATCAATAATTTACTCTTGACAATGTACTTGCGCTTTTTAAAATTTGATGACCGGACTTTTAATACCTATATTTCTTTGAAAACCTACAATATATAATTTCATGCGATTCTATGCGGTGGAAATTATGTTGTTCATAGTGCTATTTTAAATGTAATAATGGAATACTAACACAAATGACGGACGATAACATCGGATGTTTGATGGGACACTTGCAATCCCAAGTCAAACGCTTTGCCACCGTAATTGATAAACAAACTCGCATAATCCCATAGAGAGTTTTAGAATTTCCTTACGAAGGACCCTTGTAAAAATATACGTAATCATCTATAATTTACTCTTGACAATGTACTTGCGATTTTTAAAATTTGATGACCGGACTTTTAATACCTATATTTCTTTGAAAACCTAGAATATATAATTTCATGCGATTCTATGCGGTGGAAATTATGTTGTTCATAATGCTCATTGTAAAGGTAATAATGGAATACTAACACAAATGACGGACGATAACATCGGTTGTTGGATGGGACACTTGCAATCCCAAGTCAAACTCTTTGCCACCGTAATTGATAAACA
Source organism: Rubia yunnanensis (assembly GCA_037428765.1). NCBI lineage: Eukaryota > Viridiplantae > Streptophyta > Magnoliopsida > Gentianales > Rubiaceae > Rubia > Rubia yunnanensis. The sequence goes on along the minus strand of CM075061.1, from coordinate 106,564,020 downwards.
AAATTGCATAACCCCATGGAGAGTATTACAATTTCCTTACGAAGGACCCTTGTAAAAATATATGTAATCATCAATAATTTACTCTTGACAATGTACTTGCGCTTTTTAAAATTTGATGACCGGACTTTTAATACCTATATTTCTTTGAAAACCTAGAATATATAATTTCATGCGATTCTATGCGGTGGAAATTATGTTGTTCATAGTGCTATTTGTAAATGTAATAATGGAATACTAACACAAATGACGGACGATAACATCGGAAGTTTGATGGGACACTTGCAATCCCAAGTCAAACGCTTTGCCACCGTAATTGATAAACAAACTCGCATAATCCCATAGAGAGTTTTAGAATTTCCTTACGAAGGACCCTTGTAAAAATATACGTAATCATCTATAATTTACTCTTGACAATGTACTTGCGATTTTTAAAATTTGATGACCGGACTTTTAATACCTATATTTCTTTGATAACTTAGAATATATAATTTCTTGCGATTCTATGCGGTGGAAATTATGTTGTTCATAATGCCCATTGTAAAGGTAATAATTGAATACTAACACAAATGACGGACGATAACATTGGATCATGGATGGGACAGTTGCAATCCCAAGTCAAACTCTTTGCCACCGTAACTGATAAACGAACTCGCATAATCCCATAGAGAGTTTTACAATTTCCTTAAGAAGGACCCTTGTAAAAATATATGTAATCATCTATAATTTACTCTTGACAATGTACTTGCGCTTTTGAAAATTTGATGACCGGACTTTTAATACCTATATTTCTTTGAAAACCTAGAATATATAATTTCATGCGATTCTATGCAGTGGAAATTATGTTGTTCATAATGCTCATTGTAAAGGTAATAATGGAATACTAACACAAATGACGGACGATAACATCGGTTGTTGGATGGGACACTTGCAATCCCAAGTCAAACTCTTTGCCACCGTAATTGATAAACAAAATCGCATAACCCCATGGAGAGTATTACAATTTCCTTACGAAGGACCCTTGTAAAAATATATGTAATCATCAATAATTTACTCTTGACAATGTACTTGCGCTTTTTAAAATTTGATGACCGGACTTTTAATACCTATATTTCTTTGAAAACCTAGAATATATAATTTCATGCGATTCTATGCGGTGGAAATTATGTTGTTCATAGTGCTATTTGTAAATGTAATAATGGAATACTAACACAAATGACGGACGATAACATCGGATGTTTGATGGGACACTTGCAATCCCAAGTCAAACGCTTTGCCACCGTAATTGATAGACAAACTCGCATAATCCCATAGAGAGTTTTAGAATTTCCTTACGAAGGACCCTTGTAAAAATATACGTAATCATCTATAATTTACTCTTGACAATGTACTTGCGATTTTTTAAATTTGATGACCGGACTTTTAATACCTATATTTCTTTGAAAACCTACAATATATAATTTCATGCGATTCTATGCGGTGGAAATTATGTTGTTCACAGTGCTATTTGTAAATGTAATAATGGAATACTAACACAAATGACGGACGATAACATCGGATGTTTGATGGGACACTTGCAATCCCAAGTCAAACGCTTTGCCACCGTAATTGATAAACAAACTCGCATAATCCCATAGAGAGTTTTAGAATTTCCTTACGAAGGACCCTTGTAAAAATATACGTAATCATCTATAATTTACTCTTGACAATGTACTTGCGATTTTTAAAATTTGATGACCGGACTTTTAATACCTATATTTCTTTGAAAACCAAGAATATATAATTTCATGCGATTCTATGCGGTGGAAATTATGTTGTTCATAATGCTCATTGTAAAGGTAATAATGGAATACTAACACAAATGACGGACGATAACATCGGTTGTTGGATGGGACACTTGCAATCCCAAGTCAAACTCTTTGCCACCGTAATTGATAAACAAAATCGCATAACCCCATGGAGAGTATTACAATTTCCTTACGAAGGACCCTTGTAAAAATATATGTAATCATCAATAATTTACTCTTGACAATGTACTTGCGCTTTTTAAAATTTGATGACCGGACTTTTAATACCTATATTTCTTTGAAAACCTACAATATATAATTTCATGCGATTCTATGCGGTGGAAATTATGTTGTTCATAGTGCTATTTTAAATGTAATAATGGAATACTAACACAAATGACGGACGATAACATCGGATGTTTGATGGGACACTTGCAATCCCAAGTCAAACGCTTTGCCACCGTAATTGATAAACAAACTCGCATAATCCCATAGAGAGTTTTAGAATTTCCTTACGAAGGACCCTTGTAAAAATATACGTAATCATCTATAATTTACTCTTGACAATGTACTTGCGATTTTTAAAATTTGATGACCGGACTTTTAATACCTATATTTCTTTGAAAACCTAGAATATATAATTTCATGCGATTCTATGCGGTGGAAATTATGTTGTTCATAATGCTCATTGTAAAGGTAATAATGGAATACTAACACAAATGACGGACGATAACATCGGTTGTTGGATGGGACACTTGCAATCCCAAGTCAAACTCTTTGCCACCGTAATTGGTAAACAAAATTGCATAACCCCATGGAGAGTATTACAATTTCCTTACGAAGGACCCTTGTAAAAATATATGTAATCATCAATAATTTACTCTTGACAATGTACTTGCGCTTTTTAAAATTTGATGACCGGACTTTTAATACCTATATTTCTTTGAAAACCTAGAATATATAATTTCATGCGATTCTATGCGGTGGAAATTATGTTGTTCATAGTGCTATTTGTAAATGTAATAATGGAATACTAACACAACTGACGGACGATAACATCGGATGTTTGATGGGACACTTGCAATCCCAAGTCAAACGCTTTGCCACCGTAATTGATAAACAAACTCGCATAATCCCATAGAGAGTTATAGAATTTCCTTACGAAGGACCCTTGTAAAAATATACGTAATCATCTATAATTTACTCTTGACAATGTACTTGCGATTTTTAAAATTTGATGACCGGACTTTTAATACCTATATTTCTTTGATAACTTAGAATATATAATTTCTTGCGATTCTATGCGGTGGAAATTATGTTGTTCATAATGCCCATTGTAAAGGTAATAATTGAATACTAACACAAATGACGGACGATAACATTGGATCATGGATGGGACAGTTGCAATCCCAAGTCAAACTCTTTGCCACCGTAACTGATAAACGAACTCGCATAATCCCATAGAGAGTTTTACAATTTCCTTACGAAGGACCCTTGTAAAAATATATGTAATCATCTATAATTTACTCTTGACAATGTACTTGCGCTTTTGAAAATTTGATGACCGGACTTTTAATACCTATATTTCTTTGAAAACCTAGAATATATAATTTCATGCGATTCTATGCGGTGGAAATTATGTTGTTCATAATGCTCATTGTAAAGGTAATAATGGAATACTAACACAAATGACGGACGATAACATCGGTTGTTGGATGGGACACTTGCAATCCCAAGTCAAACTCTTTGCCACCGTAATTGGTAAACAAAATTGCATAACCCCATGGAGAGTATTACAATTTCCTTACGAAGGACCCTTGTAAAAATATATGTAATCATCAATAATTTACTCTTGACAATGTACTTGCGCTTTTTAAAATTTGATGACCGGACTTTTAATACCTATATTTCTTTGAAAACCTAGAATATATAATTTCATGCGATTCTATTCGGTGGAAATTATGTTGTTCATAGTGCTATTTGTAAATGTAATAATGGAATACTAACACAAATGACGGACGATAACATCGGATGTTTGATGGGACACTTGCAATCCCAAGTCAAACGCTTTGCCACCGTAATTGATAAACAAACTCGCATAATCCCATAGAGAGTTTTAGAATTTCCTTACGAAGGACCCTTGTAAAAATATACGTAATCATCTATAATTTACTCTTGACAATGTACTTGCGATTTTTAAAATTTGATGACCGGACTTTTAATACCTATATTTCTTTGATAACTTAGAATATATAATTTCTTGCGATTCTATGCGGTGGAAATTATGTTGTTCATAATGCCCATTGTAAAGGTAATAATTGAATACTAACACAAATGACGGACGATAACATTGGATCATGGATGGGACAGTTGCAATCCCAAGTCAAACTCTTTGCCACCGTAACTGATAAACGAACTCGCATAATCCCATAGAGAGTTTTACAATTTCCTTACGAAGGACCCTTGTAAAAATATATGTAATCATCTATAATTTACTCTTGACAATGTACTTGCGCTTTTGAAAATTTGATGACCAGACTTTTAATACCTATATTTCTTTGAAAACCTAGAATATATAATTTCATGCGATTCTATGCAGTGGAAATTATGTTGTTCATAATGCTCATTGTAAAGGTAATAATGGAATACTAACACAAATGACGGACGATAACATCGGTTGTTGGATGGGACACTTGCAATCCCAAGTCAAACTCTTTGCCACCGTAATTGATAAACAAAATCGCATAACCCCATGGAGAGTATTACAATTTCCTTACGAAGGACCCTTGTAAAAATATATGTAATCATCAATAATTTACTCTTTACAATGTACTTGCGCTTTTTCAAATTTGATGACCGGACTTTTAATACCTATATTTCTTTGAAAACCTAGAATATATAATTTCATGCGATTCTATGCGGTGGAAATTATGTTGTTCATAGTGCTATTTGTAAATGTAATAATGGAATACTAACACAAATGACGGACGATAACATCGGATGTTTGATGGGACACTTGCAATCCCAAGTCAAACGCTTTGCCACCGTAATTGATAGACAAACTCGCATAATCCCATAGAGAGTTTTAGAATTTCCTTACGAAGGACCCTTGTAAAAATATACGTAATCATCTATAATTTACTCTTGACAATGTACTTGCGATTTTTTAAATTTGATGACCGGACTTTTAATACCTATATTTCTTTGAAAACCTACAATATATAATTTCATGCGATTCTATGCGGTGGAAATTATGTTGTTCACAGTGCTGTTTGTAAATGTAATAATGGAATACTAACACAAATGACGGACGATAACATCGGATGTTTGATGGGACACTTGCAATCCCAAGTCAAACGCTTTGCCACCGTAATTGATAAACAAACTCGCATAATCCCATAGAGAGTTTTAGAATTTCCTTACGAAGGACCCTTGTAAAAATATACGTAATCATCTATAATTTACTCTTGACAATGTACTTGCGATTTTTAAAATTTGATGACCGGACTTTTAATACCTATATTTCTTTGAAAACCTAGAATATATAATTTCATGCGATTCTATGCGGTGGAAATTATGTTGTTCATAATGCTCATTGTAAAGGTAATAATGGAATACTAACACAAATGACGGACGATAACATCGGTTGTTGGATGGGACACTTGCAATCCCAAGTCAAACTCTTTGCCACCGTAATTGATAAACAAAATCGCATAACCCCATGGAGATTATTACAATTTCCTTACGAAGGACCCTTGTAAAAATATACGTAATCATCTATAATTTACTCTTGACAATGTACTTACGATTTTTAAAATTTGATGACCGGACTTTTAATACCTATATTTCTTTGAAAACCTACAATATATAATTTCATGCGATTCTATGCGGTGGAAATTATGTTGTTCATAGTGCTATTTGTAAATGTAATAATGGAATACTAACACAAATGACGGACGATAACATCGGATGTTTGATGGGACACTTGCAATCCCAAGTCAAACGCTTTGCCACCGTAATTGATAAACAAACTCGCATAATCCCATAGAGAGTTTTAGAATTTCCTTACGAAGGACCCTTGTAAAAATATACGTAATCATCTATAATTTACTCTTGACAATGTACTTGCGATTTTTAAAATTTGATTACCGGACTTTTAATACCTATATTTCTTTGAAAACCAAGAATATATAATTTCATGCGATTCTATGCGGTGGAAATTATGTTGTTCATAATGCTCATTGTAAAGGTAATAATGGAATACTAACACAAATGACGGACGATAACATCGGTTGTTGGATGGGACACTTGCAATCCCAAGTCAAACTCTTTGCCACCGTAATTGATAAACAAAATCGCATAACCCCATGGAGAGTATTACAATTTCCTTACGAAGGACCCTTGTAAAAATATATGTAATCATCAATAATTTACTCTTGACAATGTACTTGCGCTTTTTAAAATTTGATGACCGGACTTTTAATACCTATATTTCTTTGAAAACCTACAATATATAATTTCATGCGATTCTATGCGGTGGAAATTATGTTGTTCATAGTGCTATTTTAAATGTAATAATGGAATACTAACACAAATGACGGACGATAACATCGGATGTTTGATGGGACACTTGCAATCCCAAGTCAAACGCTTTGCCACCGTAATTGATAAACAAACTCGCATAATCCCATAGAGAGTTTTAGAATTTCCTTACGAAGGACCCTTGTAAAAATATACGTAATCATCTATAATTTACTCTTGACAATGTACTTGCGATTTTTAAAATTTGATGACCGGACTTTTAATACCTATATTTCTTTGAAAACCTAGAATATATAATTTCATGCGATTCTATGCGGTGGAAATTATGTTGTTCATAATGCTCATTGTAAAGGTAATAATGGAATACTAACACAAATGACGGACGATAACATCGGTTGTTGGATGGGACACTTGCAATCCCAAGTCAAACTCTTTGCCACCGTAATTGGTAAACAAAATTGCATAACCCCATGGAGAGTATTACAATTTCCTTACGAAGGACCCTTGTAAAAATATATGTAATCATCAATAATTTACTCTTGACAATGTACTTGCGCTTTTTAAAATTTGATGACCGGACTTTTAATACCTATATTTCTTTGAAAACCTAGAATATATAATTTCATGCGATTCTATGCGGTGGAAATTATGTTGTTCATAGTGCTATTTGTAAATGTAATAATGGAATACTAACACAAATGACGGACGATAACATCGGATGTTTGATGGGACACTTGCAATCCCAAGTCAAACGCTTTGCCACCGTAATTGATAAACAAACTCGCATAATCCCATAGAGAGTTTTAGAATTTCCTTACGAAGGACCCTTGTAAAAATATACGTAATCATCTATAATTTACTCTTGACAATGTACTTGCGATTTTTAAAATTTGATGACCGGACTTTTAATACCTATATTTCTTTGATAACTTAGAATATATAATTTCTTGCGATTCTATGCGGTGGAAATTATGTTGTTCATAATGCCCATTGTAAAGGTAATAATTGAATACTAACACAAATGACGGACGATAACATTGGATCATGGATGGGACAGTTGCAATCCCAAGTCAAACTCTTTGCCACCGTAACTGATAAACGAACTCGCATAATCCCATAGAGAGTTTTACAATTTCCTTACGAAGGACCCTTGTAAAAATATATGTAATCATCTATAATTTACTCTTGACAATGTACTTGCGCTTTTGAAAATTTGATGACCGGACTTTTAATACCTATATTTCTTTGAAAACCTAGAATATATAATTTCATGCGATTCTATGCGGTGGAAATTATGTTGTTCATAATGCTCATTGTAAAGGTAATAATGGAATACTAACACAAATGACGGACGATAACATCGGTTGTTGGATGGGACACTTGCAATCCCAAGTCAAACTCTTTGCCACCGTAATTGGTAAACAAAATTGCATAACCCCATGGAGAGTATTACAATTTCCTTACGAAGGACCCTTGTAAAAATATATGTAATCATCAATAATTTACTCTTGACAATGTACTTGCACTTTTTAAAATTTGATGACCGGACTTTTAATACCTATATTTCTTTGAAAACCTAGAATATATAATTTCATGCGATTCTATTCGGTGGAAATTATGTTGTTCATAGTGCTATTTGTAAATGTAATAATGGAATACTAACACAAATGACGGACGATAACATCGGATGTTTGATGGGACACTTGCAATCCCAAGTCAAACGCTTTGCCACCGTAATTGATAAACAAACTCGCATAATCCCATAGAGAGTTTTAGAATTTCCTTACGAAGGACCCTTGTAAAAATATACGTAATCATCTATAATTTACTCTTGACAATGTACTTGCGATTTTTAAAATTTGATGACCGGACTTTTAATACCTATATTTCTTTGATAACTTAGAATATATAATTTCTTGCGATTCTATGCGGTGGAAATTATGTTGTTCATAATGCCCATTGTAAAGGTAATAATTGAATACTAACACAAATGACGGACGATAACATTGGATCATGGATGGGACAGTTGCAATCCCAAGTCAAACTCTTTGCCACCGTAACTGATAAACGAACTCGCATAATCCCATAGAGAGTTTTACAATTTCCTTACGAAGGACCCTTGTAAAAATATATGTAATCATCTATAATTTACTCTTGACAATGTACTTGCGCTTTTGAAAATTTGATGACCAGACTTTTAATACCTATATTTCTTTGAAAACCTAGAATATATAATTTCATGCGATTCTATGCAGTGGAAATTATGTTGTTCATAATGCTCATTGTAAAGGTAATAATGGAATACTAACACAAATGACGGACGATAACATCGGTTGTTGGATGGGACACTTGCAATCCCAAGTCAAACTCTTTGCCACCGTAATTGATAAACAAAATCGCATAACCCCATGGAGAGTATTACAATTTCCTTACGAAGGACCCTTGTAAAAATATATGTAATCATCAATAATTTACTCTTGACAATGTACTTGCGCTTTTTAAAATTTGATGACCGGACTTTTAATACCTATATTTCTTTGAAAACCTAGAATATATAATTTCATGCGATTCTATGCGGTGGAAATTATGTTGTTCATAGTGCTATTTGTAAATGTAATAATGGAATACTAACACAAATGACGGACGATAACATCGGATGTTTGATGGGACACTTGCAATCCCAAGTCAAACGCTTTGCCACCGTAATTGATAGACAAACTCGCATAATCCCATAGAGAGTTTTAGAATTTCCTTACGAAGGACCCTTGTAAAAATATACGTAATCATCTATAATTTACTCTTGACAATGTACTTGCGATTTTTTAAATTTGATGACCGGACTTTTAATACCTATATTTCTTTGAAAACCTACAATATATAATTTCATGCGATTCTATGCGGTGGAAATTATGTTGTTCACAGTGCTGTTTGTAAATGTAATAATGGAATACTAACACAAATGACGGACGATAACATCGGATGTTTGATGGGACACTTGCAATCCCAAGTCAAACGCTTTGCCACCGTAATTGATAAACAAACTCGCATAATCCCATAGAGAGTTTTAGAATTTCCTTACGAAGGACCCTTGTAAAAATATACGTAATCATCTATAATTTACTCTTGACAATGTACTTGCGATTTTTAAAATTTGATGACCGGACTTTTAATACCTATATTTCTTTGAAAACCTAGAATATATAATTTCATGCGATTCTATGCGGTGGAAATTATGTTGTTCATAATGCTCATTGTAAAGGTAATAATGGAATACTAACACAAATGACGGACGATAACATCGGTTGTTGGATGGGACACTTGCAATCCCAAGTCAAACTCTTTGCCACCGTAATTGATAAACAAAATCGCATAACCCCATGGAGATTATTACAATTTCCTTACGAAGGACCCTTGTAAAAATATACGTAATCATCTATAATTTACTCTTGACAATGTACTTACGATTTTTAAAATTTGATGACCGGACTTTTAATACCTATATTTCTTTGAAAACCTACAATATATAATTTCATGCGATTCTATGCGGTGGAAATTATGTTGTTCATAGTGCTATTTGTAAATGTAATAATGGAATACTAACACAAATGACGGACGATAACATCGGATGTTTGATGGGACACTTGCAATCCCAAGTCAAACGCTTTGCCACCGTAATTGATAAACAAACTCGCATAATCCCATAGAGAGTTTTAGAATTTCCTTACGAAGGACCCTTGTAAAAATATACGTAATCATCTATAATTTACTCTTGACAATGTACTTGCGCTTTTTAAAATTTGATGACCGGACTTTTAATACCTATATTTCTTTGATAACTTAGAATATGTAATTTCATGCGATTCTATGCGGTGGAAATTATGTTGTTCATAATGCCCATTGTAAAGGTAATAATTGAATACTAACACAAATGACGGACGATAACATTGGATCATGGATGGGACAGTTGCAATCCCAAGTCAAACTCTTTGCCACCGTAACTGATAAACGAACTCGCATAATCCCATAGAGAGTTTTACAATTTCCTTACGAAGGACCCTTGTAAAAATATATGTAATCATCTATAATTTACTCTTGACAATGTACTTGCGCTTTTGAAAATTTGATGACCCGACTTTTAATACCTATATTTCTTTGAAAACCTAGAATATATAATTTCATGCGATTCTATGCAGTGGAAATTATGTTGTTCATAATGCTCATTGTAAAGGTAATAATGGAATACTAACACAAATGACGGACGATAACATCGGTTGTTGGATGGGACACTTGCAATCCCAAGTCAAACTATTTGCCACCGTAATTGATAAACAAAATCACATAACCCCATGGAGAGTATTACAATTTCCTTACGAAGGACACTTGTAAAAATATATGTAATCATCAATAATTTACTCTTGACAATGTACTTGCGCTTTTTAAAATTTGATGACCGGACTTTTAATACCTATATTTCTTTGAAAACCTACAATATATAATTTCATGCGATTCTATGCGGTGGAAATTATGTTGTTCATAGTGCTATTTGTAAATGTAATAATGGAATACTAACACAAATGACGGACGATAACATCGGATGTTTGATGGGACACTTGCAATACCAAGTCAAACGCTTTGCCACCGTAATTGATAAACAAACTCGCATAATCCCATAGAGAGTTTTAGAATTTCCTTACGAAGGACCCTTGTAAAAATATACGTAATCATCTATAATTTACTCTTGACAATGTACTTGCGATTTTTAAAATTTGATGACCGGACTTTTAATACCTATATTTCTTTGAAAACCTACAATATATAATTTCATGCGATTCTATGCGGTGGAAATTATGGTGTTCATAGTGCTATTTGTAAATGTAATAATGGAATACTAACACAAATGACGGACGATAACATCGGATGTTTGATGGGACACTTGCAATCCCAAGTCAAACGCTTTGCCACCGTAATTAATAAACAAACTCGCATAATCCCATAGAGAGTTTTAGAATTTCCTTACGAAGGACCCTTGTAAAAATATACGTAATCATCTATAATTTACTCTTGACAATGTACTTGCGATTTTTAAAATTTGATGACCGGACTTTTAATACCTATATTTCTTTGAAAACCTAGAATATATAATTTCATGCGATTCTATGCGGTGGAAATTATGTTGTTCATAATGCTCATTGTAAAGGTAATAATGGAATACTAACACAAATGACGGACGATAACATCGGTTGTTGGATGGGACACTTGCAATCCCAAGTCAAACTCTTTGCCACCGTAATTGATAAACAAAATAGCATAACCCCATGGAGAGTATTACAATTTCCTTACGAAGGACCCTTGTAAAAATATATGTAATCATCAATAATTTACTCTTGACAATGTACTTGCACTTTTTAAAATTTGATGACCGGACTTTTAATACCTATATTTCTTTGAAAACCTAGAATATATAATTTCATGCGATTCTATGCGGTGGAAATTATGTTGTTCATAATGCTCATTGTAAAGGTAATAATGGAATACTAACACAAATGACGGACGATAACATCGGTTGTTGGATGGGACACTTGCAATCCCAAGTCAAACTCTTTGCCACCGTAATTGATAAACAAAATCGCATAACCCCATGGAGAGTATTACAATTTCCTTACGAAGGACCCTTGTAAAAATATATGTAATCATCAATAATTTACTCTTGACAATGTACTTGCACTTTTTAAAATTTGATGACCGGACTTTTAATACCTATATTTCTTTGAAAACCTAGAATATATAATTTCATGCGATTCTATGCGGTGGAAATTATGTTGTTCATAGTGCTATTTGTAAATGTAATAATGGAATACAAACACAAATGACGGACGATAACATCGGATGTTTGATGGGACACTTGCAATCCCAAGTCAAATGCTTTGCCACCGTAATTGATAAACAAACTCGCATAATCCCATAGAGAGTTTTAGAATTTCCTTACGAAGGACCCTTGTAAAAATATACGTAATCATCTATAATTTACTCTTGACAATGTACTTGCGATTTTTAAAATTTGATGACCGGACTTTTAATACCTATATTTCTTTGAAAACCTACAATATATAATTTCATGCGATTCTATGCGGTGGAAATTATGTTGTTCATAGTGCTATTTGTAAATGTAATAATGGAATACTAACACAAATGACGGACGATAACATCGGATGTTTGATGGGACACTTGCAATCCCAAGTCAAACGCTTTGCCACCGTAATTAATAAACAAACTCGCATAATCCCATAGAGAGTTTTAGAATTTCCTTACGAAGGACCCTTGTAAAAATATACGTAATCATCTATAATTTACTCTTGACAATGTACTTGCGATTTTTAAAATTTGATGACCGGACTTTTAATACCTATATTTCTTTGAAAACCTAGAATATATAATTTCATGCGATTCTATGCGGTGGAAATTATGTTGTTCATAATGCTCATTGTAAAGGTAATAATGGAATACTAACACAAATGACGGACGATAACATCGGTTGTTGGATGGGACACTTGCAATCCCAAGTCAAACTCTTTGCCACCGTAATTGATAAACAAAATCGCATAACCCCATGGAGATTATTACAATTTCCTTACGAAGGACCCTTGTAAAAATATACGTAATCATCTATAATTTACTCTTGACAATGTACTTACGATTTTTAAAATTTGATGACCGGACTTTTAATACCTATATTTCTTTGAAAACCTACAATATATAATTTCATGCGATTCTATGCGGTGGAAATTATGTTGTTCATAGTGCTATTTGTAAATGTAATAATGGAATACTAACACAAATGACGGACGATAACATCGGATGTTTGATGGGACACTTGCAATCCCAAGTCAAACGCTTTGCCACCGTAATTGATAAACAAACTCGCATAATCCCATAGAGAGTTTTAGAATTTCCTTACGAAGGACCCTTGTAAAAATATACGTAATCATCTATAATTTACTCTTGACAATGTACTTGCGCTTTTTAAAATTTGATGACCGGACTTTTAATACCTATATTTCTTTGATAACTTAGAATATGTAATTTCATGCGATTCTATGCGGTGGAAATTATGTTGTTCATAATGCCCATTGTAAAGGTAATAATTGAATACTAACACAAATGACGGACGATAACATTGGATCATGGATGGGACAGTTGCAATCCCAAGTCAAACTCTTTGCCACCGTAACTGATAAACGAACTCGCATAATCCCATAGAGAGTTTTACAATTTCCTTACGAAGGACCCTTGTAAAAATATATGTAATCATCTATAATTTACTCTTGACAATGTACTTGCGCTTTTGAAAATTTGATGACCCGACTTTTAATACCTATATTTCTTTGAAAACCTAGAATATATAATTTCATGCGATTCTATGCAGTGGAAATTATGTTGTTCATAATGCTCATTGTAAAGGTAATAATGGAATACTAACACAAATGACGGACGATAACATCGGTTGTTGGATGGGACACTTGCAATCCCAAGTCAAACTATTTGCCACCGTAATTGATAAACAAAATCACATAACCCCATGGAGAGTATTACAATTTCCTTACGAAGGACACTTGTAAAAATATATGTAATCATCAATAATTTACTCTTGACAATGTACTTGCGCTTTTTAAAATTTGATGACCGGACTTTTAATACCTATATTTCTTTGAAAACCTACAATATATAATTTCATGCGATTCTATGCGGTGGAAATTATGTTGTTCATAGTGCTATTTGTAAATGTAATAATGGAATACTAACACAAATGACGGACGATAACATCGGATGTTTGATGGGACACTTGCAATACCAAGTCAAACGCTTTGCCACCGTAATTGATAAACAAACTCGCATAATCCCATAGAGAGTTTTAGAATTTCCTTACGAAGGACCCTTGTAAAAATATACGTAATCATCTATAATTTACTCTTGACAATGTACTTGCGATTTTTAAAATTTGATGACCGGACTTTTAATACCTATATTTCTTTGAAAACCTACAATATATAATTTCATGCGATTCTATGCGGTGGAAATTATGTTGTTCATAGTGCTATTTGTAAATGTAATAATGGAATACTAACACAAATGACGGACGATAACATCGGATGTTTGATGGGACACTTGCAATCCCAAGTCAAACGCTTTGCCACCGTAATTAATAAACAAACTCGCATAATCCCATAGAGAGTTTTAGAATTTCCTTACGAAGGACCCTTGTAAAAATATACGTAAACATCTATAATTTACTCTTGACAATGTACTTGCGATTTTTAAAATTTGATGACCGGACTTTTAATACCTATATTTCTTTGAAAACCTAGAATATATAATTTCATGCGATTCTATGCGGTGGAAATTATGTTGTTCATAATGCTCATTGTAAAGGTAATAATGGAATACTAACACAAATGACGGACGATAACATCGGTTGTTGGATGGGACACTTGCAATCCCAAGTCAAACTCTTTGCCACCGTAATTGATAAACAAAATAGCATAACCCCATGGAGAGTATTACAATTTCCTTACGAAGGACCCTTGTAAAAATATATGTAATCATCAATAATTTACTCTTGACAATGTACTTGCACTTTTTAAAATTTGATGACCGGACTTTTAATACCTATATTTCTTTGAAAACCTAGAATATATAATTTCATGCGATTCTATGCGGTGGAAATTATGTTGTTCATAATGCTCATTGTAAAGGTAATAATGGAATACTAACACAAATGACGGACGATAACATCGGTTGTTGGATGGGACACTTGCAATCCCAAGTCAAACTCTTTGCCACCGTAATTGATAAACAAAATCGCATAACCCCATGGAGAGTATTACAATTTCCTTACGAAGGACCCTTGTAAAAATATATGTAATCATCAATAATTTACTCTTGACAATGTACTTGCACTTTTTAAAATTTGATGACCGGACTTTTAATACCTATATTTCTTTGAAAACCTAGAATATATAATTTCATGCGATTCTATGCGGTGGAAATTATGTTGTTCATAGTGCTATTTGTAAATGTAATAATGGAATACAAACACAAATGACGGACGATAACATCGGATGTTTGATGGGACACTTGCAATCCCAAGTCAAATGCTTTGCCACCGTAATTGATAAACAAACTCGCATAATCCCATAGAGAGTTTTAGAATTTCCTTACGAAGGACCCTTGTAAAAATATACGTAATCATCTATAATTTACTCTTGACAATGTACTTGCGATTTTTAAAATTTGATGACCGGACTTTTAATACCTATATTTCTTTGAAAACCTACAATATATAATTTCATGCGATTCTATGCGGTGGAAATTATGTTGTTCATAGTGCTATTTGTAAATGTAATAATGGAATACTAACACAAATGACGGACGATAACATCGGATGTTTGATGGGACACTTGCAATCCCAAGTCAAACGCTTTGCCACCGTAATTAATAAACAAACTCGCATAATCCCATAGAGAGTTTTAGAATTTCCTTACGAAGGACCCTTGTAAAAATATACGTAATCATCTATAATTTACTCTTGACAATGTACTTGCGATTTTTAAAATTTGATGACCGGACTTTTAATACCTATATTTCTTTGAAAACCTAGAATATATAATTTCATGCGATTCTATGCGGTGGAAATTATGTTGTTCATAATGCTCATTGTAAAGGTAATAATGGAATACTAACACAAATGACGGACGATAACATCGGTTGTTGGATGGGACACTTGCAATCCCAAGTCAAACTCTTTGCCACCGTAATTGATAAACAAAATAGCATAACCCCATGGAGAGTATTACAATTTCCTTACGAAGGACCCTTGTAAAAATATATGTAATCATCAATAATTTACTCTTGACAATGTACTTGCACTTTTTAAAATTTGATGACCGGACTTTTAATACCTATATTTCTTTGAAAACCTAGAATATATAATTTCATGCGATTCTATGCGGTGGAAATTATGTTGTTCATAATGCTCATTGTAAAGGTAATAATGGAATACTAACACAAATGACGGACGATAACATCGGTTGTTGGATGGGACACTTGCAATCCCAAGTCAAACTCTTTGCCACCGTAATTGATAAACAAAATCGCATAACCCCATGGAGAGTATTACAATTTCCTTACGAAGGACCCTTGTAAAAATATATGTAATCATCAATAATTTACTCTTGACAATGTACTTGCGCTTTTTAAAATTTGATGACCGGACTTTTAATACCTATATTTCTTTGAAAACCTAGAATATATAATTTCATGCGATTCTATGCGGTGGAAATTATGTTGTTCATAGTGCTATTTGTAAATGTAATAATGGAATACTAACACAAATGACGGACGATAACATCGGATGTTTGATGGGACACTTGCAATCCCAAGTCAAACGCTTTGCCACCGTAATTGATAGACAAACTCGCATAATCCCATAGAGAGTTTTAGAATTTCCTTACGAAGGACCCTTGTAAAAATATACGTAATCATCTATAATTTACTCTTGACAATGTACTTGCGATTTTTTAAATTTGATGACCGGACTTTTAATACCTATATTTCTTTGAAAACCTACAATATATAATTTCATGCGATTCTATGCGGTGGAAATTATGTTGTTCACAGTGCTGTTTGTAAATGTAATAATGGAATACTAACACAAATGACGGACGATAACATCGGATGTTTGATGGGACACTTGCAATCCCAAGTCAAACGCTTTGCCACCGTAATTGATAAACAAACTCGCATAATCCCATAGAGAGTTTTAGAATTTCCTTACGAAGGACCCTTGTAAAAATATACGTAATCATCTATAATTTACTCTTGACAATGTACTTGCGATTTTTAAAATTTGATGACCGGACTTTTAATACCTATATTTCTTTGAAAACCTAGAATATATAATTTCATGCGATTCTATGCGGTGGAAATTATGTTGTTCATAATGCTCATTGTAAAGGTAATAATGGAATACTAACACAAATGACGGACGATAACATCGGTTGTTGGATGGGACACTTGCAATCCCAAGTCAAACTCTTTGCCACCGTAATTGATAAACAAAATCGCATAACCCCATGGAGATTATTACAATTTCCTTACGAAGGACCCTTGTAAAAATATACGTAATCATCTATAATTTACTCTTGACAATGTACTTACGATTTTTAAAATTTGATGACCGGACTTTTAATACCTATATTTCTTTGAAAACCTACAATATATAATTTCATGCGATTCTATGCGGTGGAAATTATGTTGTTCATAGTGCTATTTGTAAATGTAATAATGGAATACTAACACAAATGACGGACGATAACATCGGATGTTTGATGGGACACTTGCAATCCCAAGTCAAACGCTTTGCCACCGTAATTGATAAACAAACTCGCATAATCCCATAGAGAGTTTTAGAATTTCCTTACGAAGGACCCTTGTAAAAATATACGTAATCATCTATAATTTACTCTTGACAATGTACTTGCGCTTTTTAAAATTTGATGACCGGACTTTTAATACCTATATTTCTTTGATAACTTAGAATATGTAATTTCATGCGATTCTGTGCGGTGGAAATTATGTTGTTCATAATGCCCATTGTAAAGGTAATAATTGAATACTAACACAAATGACGGACGATAACATTGGATCATGGATGGGACAGTTGCAATCCCAAGTCAAACTCTTTGCCACCGTAACTGATAAACGAACTCGCATAATCCCATAGAGAGTTTTACAATTTCCTTACGAAGGACCCTTGTAAAAATATATGTAATCATCTATAATTTACTCTTGACAATGTACTTGCGCTTTCGAAAATTTGATGACCGGACTTTTAATACCTATATTTCTTTGAAAACCTAGAATATATAATTTCATGCGATTCTATGCAGTGGAAATTATGTTGTTCATAATGCTCATTGTAAAGGTAATAATGGAATACTAACACAAATGACGGACGATAACATCGGTTGTTGGATGGGACACTTGCAATCCCAAGTCAAACTATTTGCCACCGTAATTGATAAACAAAATCACATAACCCCATGGAGAGTATTACAATTTCCTTACGAAGGACTCTTGTAAAAATATATGTAATCATCAATAATTTACTCTTGACAATGTACTTGCGCTTTTTAAAATTTGATGACCGGACTTTTAATACCTATATTTCTTTGAAAACCTACAATATATAATTTCATGCGATTCTATGCGGTGGAAATTATGTTGTTCATAGTGCTATTTGTAAATGTAATAATGGAATACTAACACAAATGACGGACGATAACATCGGATGTTTGATGGGACACTTGCAATACCAAGTCAAACGCTTTGCCACCGTAATTGATAAACAAACTCGCATAATCCCATAGAGGGTTTTAGAATTTCCTTACGAAGGACCCTTGTAAAAATATACGTAATCATCTATAATTTACTCTTGACAATGTACTTGCGATTTTTAAAATTTGATGACCGGACTTTTAATACCTATATTTCTTTGAAAACCTACAATATATAATTTCATGCGATTCTATGCGGTGGAAATTATGTTGTTCATAGTGCTATTTGTAAATGTAATAATGGAATACTAACACAAATGACGGACGATAACATCGGATGTTTGATGGGACACTTGCAATCCCAAGTCAAACGCTTTGCCACCGTAATTAATAAACAAACTCGCATAATCCCATAGAGAGTTTTAGAATTTCCTTACGAAGGACCCTTGTAAAAATATACGTAATCATCTATAATTTACTCTTGACAATGTACTTGCGATTTTTAAAATTTGATGACCGGACTTTTAATACCTATATTTCTTTGAAAACCTAGAATATATAATTTCATGCGATTCTATGCGGTGGAAATTATGTTGTTCATAATGCTCATTGTAAAGGTAATAATGGAATACTAACACAAATGACGGACGATAACATCGGTTGTTGGATGGGACACTTGCAATCCCAAGTCAAACTCTTTGCCACCGTAATTGATAAACAAAATAGCATAACCCCATGGAGAGTATTACAATTTCCTTACGAAGGACCCTTGTAAAAATATATGTAATCATCAATAATTTACTCTTGACAATGTACTTGCACTTTTTAAAATTTGATGACCGGACTTTTAATACCTATATTTCTTTGAAAACCTAGAATATATAATTTCATGCGATTCTATGCGGTGGAAATTATGTTGTTCATAATGCTCATTGTAAAGGTAATAATGGAATACTAACACAAATGACGGACGATAACATCGGTTGTTGAATGGGACACTTGCAATCCCAAGTCAAACTCTTTGCCACCGTAATTGATAAACAAAATCGCATAACCCCATGGAGAGTATTACAATTTCCTTACGAAGGACCCTTGTAAAAATATATGTAATCATCAATAATTTACTCTTGACAATGTACTTGCACTTTTTAAAATTTGATGACCGGACTTTTAATACCTATATTTCTTTGAAAACCTAGAATATATAATTTCATGCGATTCTATGCGGTGGAAATTATGTTGTTCATAGTGCTATTTGTAAATGTAATAATGGAATACAAACACAAATGACGGACGATAACATCGGATGTTTGATGGGACACTTGCAATCCCAAGTCAAACGCTTTGCCACCGTAATTGATAAACAAACTCGCATAATCCCATAGAGAGTTTTAGAATTTCCTTACGAAGGACCCTTGTAAAAATATACGTAATCATCTATAATTTACTCTTGACAATGTACTTGCGATTTTTAAAATTTGATGACCGGACTTTTAATACCTATATTTCTTTGAAAACCTACAATATATAATTTCATGCGATTCTATGCGGTGGAAATTATGTTGTTCATAGTGCTATTTGTAAATGTAATAATGGAATACTAACACAAATGACGGACGATAACATCGGATGTTTGATGGGACACTTGCAATCCCAAGTCAAACGCTTTGCCACCGTAATTAATAAACAAACTCGCATAATCCCATAGAGAGTTTTAGAATTTCCTTACGAAGGACCCTTGTAAAAATATACGTAATCATCTATAATTTACTCTTGACAATGTACTTGCGATTTTTAAAATTTGATGACCGGACTTTTAATACCTATATTTCTTTGAAAACCTAGAATATATAATTTCATACGATTCTATGCGGTGGAAATTATGTTGTTCATAATGCTCATTGTAAAGGTAATAATGGAATACTAACACAAATGACGGACGATAACATCGGTTGTTGGATGGGACACTTGCAATCCCAAGTCAAACTCTTTGCCACCGTAATTGATAAACAAAATAGCATAACCCCATGGAGAGTATTACAATTTCCTTACGAAGGACCCTTGTAAAAATATATGTAATCATCAATAATTTACTCTTGACAATGTACTTGCACTTTTTAAAATTTGATGACCGGACTTTTAATACCTATATTTCTTTGAAAACCTAGAATATATAATTTCATGCGATTCTATGCGGTGGAAATTATGTTGTTCATAATGCTCATTGTAAAGGTAATAATGGAATACTAACACAAATGACGGACGATAACATCGGTTGTTGGATGGGACACTTGCAATCCCAAGTCAAACTCTTTGCCACCGTAATTGATAAACAAAATCGCATAACCCCATGGAGAGTATTACAATTTCCTTACGAAGGACCCTTGTAAAAATATATGTAATCATCAATAATTTACTCTTGACAATGTACTTGCACTTTTTAAAATTTGATGACCGGACTTTTAATACCTATATTTCTTTGAAAACCTAGAATATATAATTTCATGCGATTCTATGCGGTGGAAATTATGTTGTTCATAGTGCTATTTGTAAATGTAATAATGGAATACAAACACAAATGACGGACGATAACATCGGATGTTTGATGGGACACTTGCAATCCCAAGTCAAACGCTTTGCCACCGTAATTGATAAACAAACTCGCATAATCCCATAGAGAGTTTTAGAATTTCCTTACGAAGGACCCTTGTAAAAATATACGTAATCATCTATAATTTACTCTTGACAATGTACTTGCGATTTTTAAAATTTGATGACCGGACTTTTAATACCTATATTTCTTTGAAAACCTACAATATATAATTTCATGCGATTCTATGCGGTGGAAATTATGTTGTTCATAGTGCTATTTGTAAATGTAATAATGGAATACTAACACAAATGACGGACGATAACATCGGATGTTTGATGGGACACTTGCAATCCCAAGTCAAACGCTTTGCCACCGTAATTAATAAACAAACTCGCATAATCCCATAGAGAGTTTTAGAATTTCCTTACGAAGGACCCTTGTAAAAATATACGTAATCATCTATAATTTACTCTTGACAATGTACTTGCGATTTTTAAAATTTGATGACCGGACTTTTAATACCTATATTTCTTTGAAAACCTAGAATATATAATTTCATGCGATTCTATGCGGTGGAAATTATGTTGTTCATAATGCTCATTGTAAAGGTAATAATGGAATACTAACACAAATGACGGACGATAACATCGGTTGTTGGATGGGACACTTGCAATCCCAAGTCAAACTCTTTGCCACCGTAATTGATAAACAAAATAGCATAACCCCATGGAGAGTATTACAATTTCCTTACGAAGGACCCTTGTAAAAATATATGTAATCATCAATAATTTACTCTTGACAATGTACTTGCACTTTTTAAAATTTGATGACCGGACTTTTAATACCTATATTTCTTTGAAAACCTAGAATATATAATTTCATGCGATTCTATACGGTGGAAATTATGTTGTTCATAATGCTCATTGTAAAGGTAATAATGGAATACTAACACAAATGACGGACGATAACATCGGTTGTTGGATGGGACACTTGCAATCCCAAGTCAAACTCTTTGCCACCGTAATTGATAAACAAAATCGCATAACCCCATGGAGAGTATTACAATTTCCTTACGAAGGACCCTTGTAAAAATATATGTAATCATCAATAATTTACTTTTGACAATGTACTTGCACTTTTTAAAATTTGATCACCGGACTTTTAATACCTATATTTCTTTGAAAACCTAGAATATATAATTTCATGCGATTCTATGCGGTGGAAATTATGTTGTTCATAGTGCTATTTGTAAATGTAATAATGGAATACAAACACAAATGACGGACGATAACATCGGATGTTTGATGGGACACTTGCAATCCCAAGTCAAACGCTTTGCCACCGTAATTGATAAACAAACTCGCATAATCCCATAGAGAGTTTTAGAATTTCCTTATGAAGGACCCTTGTAAAAATATACGTAATCATCTATAATTTACTCTTGACAATGTACTTGCGATTTTTAAAATTTGATGACCGGACTTTTAATACCTATATTTCTTTGAAAACCTACAATATATAATTTCATGCGATTCTATGCGGTGGAAATCTAGTTGTTCATAGTGCTATTTGTAAATGTAATAATGGAATACTAACACAAATGACGGACGATAACATCGGATGTTTGATGGGACACTTGCAATCCCAAGTCAAACGCTTTGCCACCGTAATTAATAAACAAACTCGCATAATCCCATAGAGAGTTTTAGAATTTCCTTACGAAGGACCCTTGTAAAAATATACGTAATCATCTATAATTTACTCTTGACAATGTACTTGCGATTTTTAAAATTTGATGACCGGACTTTTAATACCTATATTTCTTTGAAAACCTAGAATATATAATTTCATGCGATTCTATGCGGTGGAAATTATGTTGTTCATAATGCTCATTGTAAAGGTAATAATGGAATACTAACACAAATGACGGACGATAACATCGGTTGTTGGATGGGACACTTGCAATCCCAAGTCAAACTCTTTGCCACCGTAATTGATAAACAAAATAGCATAACCCCATGGAGAGTATTACAATTTCCTTACGAAGGAACCTTGTAAAAATATATGTAATCATCAATAATTTACTCTTGACAATGTACTTGCACTTTTTAAAATTTGATGACCGGACTTTTAATACCTATATTTCTTTGAAAACCTAGAATATATAATTTCATGCGATTCTATGCGGTGGAAATTATGTTGTTCATAATGCTCATTGTAAAGGTAATAATGGAATACTAACACAAATGACGGACGATAACATCGGTTGTTGGATGGGACACTTGCAATCCCAAGTCAAACTCTTTGCCACCGTAATTGATAAACAAAATCGCATAACCCCATGGAGAGTATTACAATTTCCTTACGAAGGACCCTTGTAAAAATATATGTAATCATCAATAATTTACTCTTGACAATGTACTTGCACTTTTTAAAATTTGATGACCGGACTTTTAATACCTCTATTTCTTTGAAAACCTAGAATATATAATTTCATGCGATTCTATGTGGTGGAAATTATGTTGTTCATAGTGCTATTTGTAAATGTAATAATGGAATACAAACACAAATGACGGACGATAACATCGGATGTTTGATGGGACACTTGCAATCCCAAGTCAAACGCTTTGCCACCGTAATTGATAAACAAACTCGCATAATCCCATAGAGAGTTTTAGAATTTCCTTACGAAGGACCCTTGTAAAAATATACGTAATCATCTATAATTTACTCTTGACAATGTACTTGCAATTTTTAAAATTTGATGACCGGACTTTTAATACCTATATTTCTTTGAAAACCTAGAATATATAATTTCATGCGATTCTATGCGGTGGAAATTATGTTGTTCATAATGCTCATTGTAAAGGTAATAATGGAATACTAACACAAATGACGGACGATAACATCGGTTGTTGGATGGGACACTTGCAATCCCAAGTCAAACTCTTTGCCACCGTAATTGATAAACAAAATAGCATAACCCCATGGAGAGTATTACAATTTCCTTACGAAGGACCCTTGTAAAAATATATGTAATCATCAACAATTTACTCTTGACAATGTACTTGCACTTTTTAAAATTTGATGACCGGACTTTTAATACCTATATTTCTTTGAAAACCTAGAATATATAATTTCATGCGATTCTATGCGGTGGAAATTATGTTGTTCGTAATGCTCATTGTAAAGGTAATAATGGAATATTAACACAAATGACGGACGATAACATCGGTTGTTGGATGGGACACTTGCAATCCCAAGTCAAACTCTTTGCCACCGTAATTGATAAACAAAATCGCATAACCCCATGGAGAGTATTACAATTTCCTTACGAAGGACCCTTGTAAAAATATATGTAATCATCAATAATTTACTCTTGACAATGTACTTGCACTTTTTAAAATTTGATGACCGGACTTTTAATACCTATATTTCTTTGAAAACCTAGAATATATAATTTCATGCGATTCTATGCGGTGGAAATTATGTTGTTCATAGTGCTATTTGTAAATGTAATAATGGAATACAAACACAAATGACGGACGATAACATCGGATGTTTGATGGGACACTTGCAATCCCAAGTCAAACGCTTTGCCACCGTAATTGATAAACAAACTCGCATAATCCCATAGAGAGTTTTAGAATTTCCTTACGAAGGACCCTTGTAAAAATATACGTAATCATCTATAATTTACTCTTGACAATGTACTTGCGCTTTTTAAAATTTGATGACCGGACTTTTAATACCTATATTTCTTTGAAAACCTAGAATATATAATTTCATGCGATTCTATGCGGTGGAAATTATGTTGTTCATAATGCTCATTGTAAAGGTAATAATGGAATACTAACACAAATGACGGACGATAACATCGGTTGTTGGATGGGACACTTGCAATCCCAAGTCAAACTCTTTGCCACCGTAATTGATAAACAAAATCGCATAACCCCATGGAGAGTATTACAATTTCCTTACGAAGGACCCTTGTAAAAATATATGTAATCATCAACAATTTACTCTTGACAATGTACTTGCACTTTTTAAAATTTGATGACCGGACTTTTAATACCTCTATTTCTTTGAAAACCTAGAATATATAATTTCATGCGATTCTATGCGGTGGAAATTATGTTGTTCATAGTGCTATTTTTAAATGTAATAATGGAATACAAACACAAATGACGGACGATAACATCGGATGTTTGATGGGACACTTGCAATCCCAAGTCAAACGCTTTGCCACCGTAATTGATAAACAAACTCGCATAATCCCATAGAGAGTTTTAGAATTTCCTTACGAAGGACCCTTGTAAAAATATACGTAATCATCTATAATTTACTCTTGACAATGTACTTGCGATTTTTAAAATTTGATGACCGGACTTTTAATACCTATATTTCTTTGATAACTTAGAATATATAATTTCATGCGATTCTATGCGGTGGAAATTATGTTGTTCATAATGCCCATTGTAAAGGTAATAATTGAATACTAACACAAATGACGGACGATAACATTGGATCATGGATGGGACAGTTGCAATCCCAAGTCAAACTCTTTTCCACCGTAACTGATTAACGAACTCGCATAATCCCATAGAGAGTTTTACAATTTCCTTACGAAGGACCCTTGTAAAATATATGCAATCATCTATAATTTACTCTGGACAATGTACTTGCGCTTTTTAAAATTTGATGACCGGACTTTTAATACCTATATTTCTTTGAAAACCTAGAATATATAATTTCATGCGATTCTATGCGGTGGAAATTATGTTGTTCATAGTGCTATTCGTAAATGTAATAATGGAATACTAACACAAATGACGGATGATAACATCGGATGTTTGATGGGACACTTGCAATCCCAAGTCAAACGCTTTGCCACCGTAATTGATAAACAAACTCGCATAATCCCATAGAGAGTTTTAGAATTTCCTTACGAAGGACCCTTGTAAAAATATACGTAATCATCTATAATTTACTCTTGACAATGTACTTGCGATTTTTAAAATTTGATGACCGGACTTTTAATACCTATATTTCATTGAAAACATAGAATATATAATTTCATGCGATTCTATACGGTGGAAAGTATGTTGTTCATAATGCTCATTGTAAAGGTAATAAAGGAATACTAACACAAATGACGGACGATAACATCGGATCGTGGACGGGACACTTGCAATCCCAAGTCAAACTCTTTGCCACCGTAATTGATAAACAAACTCGCATAATCCCACAGAGAGTTTTACAATTTCCTTAATTAAGGACCCTTGTAAAAATATATGCAATCATCTATAATTTACTCTGGACAATGTACTTGCGCTTTTTAAAATTTGATGACCGGACTTTTAATACCTATATTTCTTTGAAAACCTAGAATATATAATTTCATGCGATTCTATGCGGTGGAAATTATGTTGTTCATAATGCTCATTGTAAAGGTAATAATGGAATACTAACACAAATGACGGACGATAACATCGGTTGTTGGATGGGACACTTGCAATCCCAAGTCAAACTCTTTGCCACCGTAATTGATAAACAAAATCGCATAACCCCATGGAGAGTATTAGAATTTCCTTACGAAGGACCCTTGTAAAAATATATGTAATCATCAATAATTTACTCTTGACAATGTACTTGCGCTTTTTAAAATTTGATGACCGGACTTTTAATACCTATATTTGTTTGAAAACCTAGAATGTATAATTTCATGCGATTCTATGTGGTGGAAATTATGTTGTTCATAGTGCTATTTGTAAATGTAATAATGGAAGACTAACACAAATGACGGACGATAACATCGGATGTTTGATGGGACACTTGCAATCCCAAGTCAAACGCTTTGCCACCGTAATTGATAAACAAACTCGCATAATCCCATAGAGAGTTTTAGAATTTCCTTACGAAGGACCCTTGTAAAAATATACGTAATCATCTATAATTTACTCTTGACAATGTACTTGCGATTTTTAAAATTTGATGACTGGACTTTTAATACCTATATTTCTTTGATAACCTAGAATATATAATTTCATGCGATTCTATGCGGTGGAAATTATGTTGTTCATAATGCCCATGGTAAAGGTAATAATTGAATACTAACACAAATGACGGACGATAACATTGGATCGTGGATGGGACAGTTGCAATCCCAAGTCAAACTCTTTGCCACCGTAACTGATAAACGAACTCGCATAATCCCATAGAGAGTTTTACAATTTCCTTACGAAGGACCCTTGTAAAAATATATGTAATCATCTATAATTTACTCTGGACAATGTACTTGCGCTTTTGAAAATTTGATGACCGGACTTTTAATACCTATATTTCTTTGAAAACCTAGAATATATAATTTCATGCGATTCTATGCGGTGGAAATTATGTTGTTCATAGTGCTATTCGTAAATGTAATAATGGAATACTAACACAAATGACGGATGATAACATCGGATGTTTGATGGGACACTTGCAATCCCAAGTCAAACGCTTTGCCACCGTAATTGATAAACAAACTCGCATAATCCCATAGAGAGTTTTAGAATTTCCTTACGAAGGACCCTTGTAAAAATATACGTAATCATCTATAATTTACTCTTGACAATGTACTTGCGATTTTTAAAATTTGATGACCGGACTTTTAATACCTATATTTCATTGAAAACATAGAATATATAATTTCATGCGATTCTATACGGTGGAAAGTATGTTGTTCATAATGCTCATTGTAAAGGTAATAAAGGAATACTAACACAAATGACGGACGATAACATCGGATCGTGGACGGGACACTTGCAATCCCAAGTCAAACTCTTTGCCACCGTAATTGATAAACAAACTCGCATAATCCCACAGAGAGTTTTACAATTTCCTTACGAAGGACCCTTGTAAAAATATATGCAATCATCTATAATTTACTCTGGACAATGTACTTGCGCTTTTTAAAATTTGATGACCGGACTTTTAATACCTATATTTCTTTGAAAACCTAGAATATATAATTTCATGCGATTCTATGCGGTGGAAATTATGTTGTTCATAATGCTCATTGTAAAGGTAATAATGGAATACTAACACAAATGACGGACGATAACATCGGTTGTTGGATGGGACACTTGCAATCCCAAGTCAAACTCTTTGCCACCGTAATTGATAAACAAAATCGCATAACCCCATGGAGAGAATTACAATTTCCTTACGAAGGACCCTTGTAAAAATATATGTAATCATCAATAATTTACTCTTGACAATGTACTTGCAATTTTTAAAGTTTGATGACCAGACTTTTAATACCTATATTTCTTTGATAACTTAGAATATATAATTTCATGCTATTCTATGCGGTGGAAATTATGTTGTTCATAATGCCCATTGTAAAGGTAACAATTGAATACTAACACAAATGACGGACGATAACATTGGATCATTGATGGGACAGTTGCAATCCCAAGTCAAACTCTTTGCCACCGTAACTGATAAACGAACTCGCATAATCCCATAGAGAGTTTTAAAATTTCCTTACGAAAGACCCTTGTAAAAATATATGTAATCATCTATAATTTACTCTTGACAATGTACTTGCGCTTTTTAAAATTTGATGACCGGACTTTTAATACCTATATTTCTTTGAAAACCTAGAATATATAATTTCATGCGATTCTATGCGGTGGAAATTATGTTGTTCATAATGCTCATTGTAAAGGTAATAATGGAATACTAACACAAATGACGGACGATAACATCGGTTGTTGGATGGGACACTTGCAATCCCAAGTCAAACTCTTTGCCACCGTAATTGATAAACAAAATCGCATAACCCCATGGAGAGTATTACAATTTCCTTACGAAGGACCCTTGTAAAAATATATGTAATCATCAATAATTTACTCTTGACAATGTACTTGCACTTTTTAAAATTTGATGACCGGACTTTTAATACCTATATTTCTTTGAAAACCTAGAATATATAATTTCATGCGATTCTATGCGGTGGAAATTATGTTGTTCATAGTGCTATTTGTAAATGTAATAATGGAATACTAACACAAATGACGGACGATAACATCGGATGTTTGATGGGACACTTGCAATCCCAAGTCAAACGCTTTGCCACCGTAATTGATAAACAAACTCGCATAATCCCATAGAGAGTTTTAGAATTTCCTTACGAAGGACCCTTGTAAAAATATACGTAATCATCTATAATTTACTCTTGACAATGTACTTGCGATTTTTAAAATTTGATGACCGGACTTTTAATACCTATATTTCTTTGATAACTTAGAATATATAATTTCATGAGATTCTATGTGGTGGAAACTATGTTGTTCATAATGCCCATTGTAAAGGTAATAATTGAATACTAACACAAATGACGGACGATAACATTGGATCATGGACGGGACAGTTGCAATCCCAAGTCAAACTCTTTACCACCGTAACTGATAAACGAACTCGCATAATCCCATAGAGAGTTTTAAAATTTCCTTACGAAAGACCCTTGTAAAAATATATGTAATCATCTATAATTTACTCTTGACAATGTACTTGCGCTTTTTAAAATTTGATGACCGGACTTTTAATACCTATATTTCTTTGAAAACCTAGAATATATAATTTCATTCGTTTCTATGCGGTGGAAATTATGTTGTTCATAGTGCTATTTGTAAATGTAATAATGGAATACTAACACAAATGACGGACGATAACATCGGATGTTTGATGGGACACTTGCAATCCCAAGTCAAACGCTTTGCCACCGTAATTGATAAACAAACTCGCATAATCCCATACAGAGTTTTAGAATTTCCTTACGAAGGATCCTTGTAAAAATATACGTAATCATCTATAATTTACTCTTGACAATGTACTTGCGATTTTTAAAATTTGATGACCGGACTTTTGATACCTATATTTCTTTGATAACTTAGAATATATAATTTCATGCGATTCTATGCGGTGGAAATTATGTTGTTCATAATGCTCACTGTAAAGGTAATAATGGAATACTAACACAAATGATGGACGATAACATCGGTTGTTGGATGGGACACTTGCAATCCCAAGTCAAACTCTTTGCCAACGTAATTGATAAACAAAATCGCATAACCCCATGGAGAGTATTACAATTTCCTTACGAAGGACCCTTGTAAAAATATATGTAATCATCAATAATTTACTCTTGACAATGTACTTGCGCTTTTTAAAATTTGATGACCGGACTTTTAATAGCTATATTTCATTGAAAACCTAGAATATATAATTTCATGCGATTCTATACGGTGGAAAGTATGTTGTTCATAATGCTCATTGTAAAGGTAATAATGGAATACTAACACAAATGACGGACGATAACATCGGATCGTGGACGGGACACTTGCAATCCCAAGTCAAACTCTTTGCCACCGTAATTGATAAACAAACTCGCATAATCCCACAGAGAGTTTTACAATTTCCTTACGAAGGACCCTTGTAAAAATATATGCAATCATCTATAATTTACTCTGGACAATGTACTTGCGCTTTTTAAAATTTGATGACCGGACTTTTAATACCTATATTTCTTTGAAAACCTAGAATATATAATTTCATGCGATTCTATGCGGTGGAAATTATGTTGTTCATAATGCTCATTGTAAAGGTAATAATGGAATACTAACACAAATGACGGACGATAACATCGGTTGTTGGATGGGACACTTGCAATCCCAAGTCAAACTCTTTGCCACCGTAATTGATAAACAAAATCGCATAACCCCATGGAGAGTATTACAATTTCCTTATGAAGGACCCTTGTAAAAATATATGTAATCATCAATAATTTACTCTTGACAATGTACTTGCAATTTTTAAAATTTGATGACCGGACTTTTAATACCTATATTTCTTTGATAACTTAGAATATATAATTTCATGCTATTCTATGCGGTGGAAATTATGTTGTTCATAATGCCCATTGTAAAGGTAACAATTGAATACTAACACAAATGACGGACGATAACATTGGATCATGGATGGGACAGTTGCAATCCCAAGTCAAACTCTTTGCCACCGTAACTGATAAACGAACTCGCATAATCCCATAGAGAGTTTTAAAATTTCCTTACGAAAGACCCTTGTAAAAATATATGTAATCATCTATAATTTACTCTTGACAATGTACTTGCGCTTTTTAAAATTTGATGACCGGACTTTTAATACCTATATTTCTTTGATAACTTAGAATATATAATTTCATGAGATTCTATGTGGTGGAAACTATGTTGTTCATAATGCCCATTGTCATGGTAATAATTGAATACTAACACAAATGATGGACGATAACATTGGATCATGGACGGGACAGTTGCAATCCCAAGTCAAACTCTTTGCCACCGTAACTGATAAACGAACTCGCATAATCCCATAGAGATTTTTAAAATTTCCTTACGAAAGACCCTTGTAAAAATATATGTAATCATCTATAATTTACTCTTGACAATGTACTTGCGCTTTTTAAAATTTGATGACCGGACTTTTAATAGCTATATTTCATTGAAAACCTAGAATATATAATTTCATGCGATTCTATGCGGTGGAAATTATGTTGTTCATAATGCTCATTGTAAAGGTAATAATGGAATACTAACACAAATGACGGACGATAACATCGGTTGTTGGATGGGACACTTGCAATCCCAAGTCAAACTCTTTGCCACCGTAATTGATAAACAAAATCGCATAACCCCATGGAGAGTATTACAATTTCCTTACGAAGGACCCTTGTAAAAATATATGTAATCATCAATAATTTACTCTTGACAATGTACTTGCAATTTTTAAAATTTGATGACCGGACTTTTAATACCTATATTTCTTTGATAACTTAGAATATATAATTTCATGCAATTCTATGCGGTGGAAATTATGTTGTTCATAATGCCCATTGTAAAGGTAACAATTGAATACTAACACAAATGACGGACGATAACATTGGATCATGGATGGGACAGTTGCAATCCCAAGTCAAACTCTTTGCCATCGTAACTGATAAACGAACTCGCATAATCCCATAGAGAGTTTTAAAATTTCCTTACGAAAGACCCTTGTAAAAATATATGTAATCATCTATAATTTACTCTTGACAATGTACTTGCGCTTTTTAAAATTTGATGACCGGACTTTTAATACCTATATTTCTTTGAAAACCTAGAATATATAATTTCATGCGATTCTATGTGGTGGAAATTATGTTGTTCATAATGCTCATTGTAATGGTAATAATGGAATACTGACACAAATGACGGACGATAACATCGGTTGTTGGATGGGACACTTGCAATCCCAAGTCAAACTCTTTGCCACCGTAATTGATAAACAAAATCGCACAACCCCATGGAGAGTATTACAATTTCCTTACGAAGGACCCTTGTAAAAATATATGTAATCATCAATAATTTACTCTTGACAATGTACTTGCGCTTTTTAAAATTTGATGACCGGACTTTTAATAGCTATATTTCATTGAAAACCTAGAATATATAATTTCATGCGATTCTATACGGTGGAAAGTATGTTGTTCATAATGCTCATTGTAAAGGTAATAATGGAATACTAACACAAATGACGGACGATAACATCGGATCGTGGATGGGACACTTGCAATCCCAAGTCAAACTCTTTGCCACCGTAATTGATAAACAAACTCGCATAATCCCATAGAGAGTTTTACAATTTCCTTACGAAGGACCCTTGTAAAAATATATGTAATCATCTATAATTTACTCTGGACAATGTACTTGCGCTTTTTAAAATTTGATGACCAGACTTTTAATACCTATATTTCTTTGAAAAACTACAATATATAATTTCATGCAATTCTATACGGTGAAAAGTATGTTTTTCATAATGCTTACTGAAAGATTAATAATGGAATACAAACACAAATGACGGACAGTAACCCCAAATCGTGGAAGGGACACTTGCAATCCCAAGTCAAACTCTTTGCCACCTAAATTGATAAACATACTCGCATAATCCCATAGAGAGTTTTACAATTTCCTTACGAAGGACCCTTGTAAAAATATATGTAATCATCTACAGTTTACTCTGGACAATGTACTTGTGCTTTTTAAAATTTGATGACCGGACTTTTAATACCTATATTTCATTGAAAACATAGAATATATAATTTCATGCGATTCTATACGGTGGAAAGTATGTTGTTCATAATGCTCATTGTAAAGGTAATAATGGAATACTAACACAAATGACGGACGATAACATCGGATCGTGGACGGGACACTTGCAATCCCAAGTCAAACTCTTTGCCACCGTAATTGATAAACAAACTCGCATAATCCCACAGAGAGTTTTACAATTTCCTTACGAAGGACCCTTGTAAAAATATATGCAATCATCTATAATTTACTCTGGACAATGTACTTGCGCTTTTTAAAATTTGATGACCGGACTTTTAATACCTATATTTCTTTGAAAACCTAGAATATATAATTTCATGCGATTCTATGCGGTGGAAATTATGTTGTTCATAATGCTCATTGTAAAGGTAATAATGGAATACTAACACAAATGACGGACGATAACATCGGTTGTTGGATGGGACACTTGCAATCCCAAGTCAAACTCTTTGCCACCGTAATTGATAAACAAAATCGCATAACCCCATGGAGAGTATTACAATTTCCTTATGAAGGACCCTTGTAAAAATATATGTAATCATCAATAATTTACTCTTGACAATGTACTTGCAATTTTTAAAATTTGATGACCGGACTTTTAATACCTATATTTCTTTGATAACTTAGAATATATAATTTCATGCTATTCTATGCGGTGGAAATTATGTTGTTCATAATGCCCATTGTAAAGGTAACAATTGAATACTAACACAAATGACGGACGATAACATTGGATCATGGATGGGACAGTTGCAATCCCAAGTCAAACTCTTTGCCACCGTAACTGATAAACGAACTCGCATAATCCCATAGAGAGTTTTAAAATTTCCTTACGAAAGACCCTTGTAAAAATATATGTAATCATCTATAATTTACTCTTGACAATGTACTTGCGCTTTTTAAAATTTGATGACCGGACTTTTAATACCTATATTTCTTTGATAACTTAGAATATATAATTTCATGAGATTCTATGTGGTGGAAACTATGTTGTTCATAATGCCCATTGTCATGGTAATAATTGAATACTAACACAAATGATGGACGATAACATTGGATCATGGACGGGACAGTTGCAATCCCAAGTCAAACTCTTTGCCACCGTAACTGATAAACGAACTCGCATAATCCCATAGAGATTTTTAAAATTTCCTTACGAAAGACCCTTGTAAAAATATATGTAATCATCTATAATTTACTCTTGACAATGTACTTGCGCTTTTTAAAATTTGATGACCGGACTTTTAATAGCTATATTTCATTGAAAACCTAGAATATATAATTTCATGCGATTCTATGCGGTGGAAATTATGTTGTTCATAATGCTCATTGTAAAGGTAATAATGGAATACTAACACAAATGACGGACGATAACATCGGTTGTTGGATGGGACACTTGCAATCCCAAGTCAAACTCTTTGCCAACGTAATTGATAAACAAAATCGCATAACCCCATGGAGAGTATTACAATTTCCTTACGAAGGACCCTTGTAAAAATATATGTAATCATCAATAATTTACTCTTGACAATGTACTTGCGCTTTTTAAAATTTGATGAACGGACTTTTAATAGCTATATTTCATTGAAAACTTAGAATATATAATTTCATGCGATTCTATGCGGTGGAAATTATGTTGTTCATAATGCTCATTGTAAAGGTAATAATGGAATACTAACACAAATGACGGACGATAACATCGGTTGTTGGATGGGACACTTGCAATCCCAAGTCAAACTCTTTGCCACCGTAATTGATAAACAAAATCGCATAACCCCATGGAGAGTATTACAATTTCCTTACGAAGGACCCTTGTAAAAATATATGTAATCATCAATAATTTACTCTTGACAATGTACTTGCAATTTTTAAAATTTGATGACCGGACTTTTAATACCTATATTTCTTTGATAACTTAGAATATATAATTTCATGCTATTCTATGCGGTGGAAATTATGTTGTTCATAATGCCCATTGTAAAGGTAACAATTGAATACTAACACAAATGACGGACGATAACATTGGATCATGGATGGGACAGTTGCAATCCCAAGTCAAACTCTTTGCCACCGTAACTGATAAACGAACTCGCATAATCCCATAGAGAGTTTTAAAATTTCCTTACGAAAGACCCTTGTAAAAATATATGTAATCATCTATAATTTACTCTTGACAATGTACTTGCGCTTTTTAAAATTTGATGACCGGACTTTTAATACCTATATTTCTTTGAAAACCTAGAATATATAATTTCATGCGATTCTATGTGGTGGAAATTATGTTGTTCATAATGCTCATTGTAATGGTAATAATGGAATACTAACACAAATGACGGACGATAACATCGGTTGTTGGATGGGACACTTGCAATCCCAAGTCAAACTCTTTGCCACCGTAATTGATAAACAAAATCGCACAACCCTATGGAGAGTATTACAATTTCCTTACGAAGGACCCTTGTAAAAATATATGTAATCATCAATAATTTACTCTTGACAATGTACTTGCGCTTTTTAAAATTTGATGACCGGACTTTTAATACCTATATTTCTTTGAAAACCTAGAATATATAATTTCATGCGATTCTATGCGGTGGAAATTATGTTTATCATAGTGCTATTTGTAAATGTAATAATGGAATACTAACACAAATGACGGACGATAACATCGGATGTTTGATGGGACACTTGCAATCCCAAGTCAAACGCTTTGCCACCGTAATTGATAAACAAACTCGCATAATCCCATAGAGAGTTTTAGAATTTCATTACGAAGGACCCTTGTAAAAATATACGTAATCATCTATAATTTACTCTTGACAATGTACTTGCGATTTTTAAAATTTGATGACCGGACTTTTAATACGTATATTTCTTTGATAACTTAGAATATATAATTTCATGAGATTCTATGTGGTGGAAACTATGTTGTTCATAATGCCCATTGTAAAGGTAATAATTGAATACTAACACAAATGACGGACGATAACATTGGATCATGGCCGGGACAGTTGCAATCCCAAGTCAAACTCTTTGCCACCGTAACTGATAAACGAACTCGCATAATCCCATAGAGATTTTTAAAATTTCCTTACGAAAGACCCTTGTAAAAATATATGTAATCATCTATTATTTACTCTTGACAATGTACTTGCGCTTTTTAAAATTTGATGACCGGACTTTTAATACCTATATTTCTTTGAAAACCTAGAATATATAATTTCATGCGATTCTATGCGGTGGAAATTATGTTGTTCATAATGCTCATTGTAAAGGTAATAATGGAATACTAACACAAATGACGGACGATAACATCGGTTGTTGGATGGGACACTTGCAATCCCAAGTCAAACTCTTTGCCAACGTAATTGATAAACAAAATCGCATAACCCCATGGAGAGTATTACAATTTCCTTACGAAGGACCCTTGTAAAAATATATGTAATCATCAATAATTTACTCTTGACAATGTACTTGCGTTTTTTAAAATTTGATGACCGGACTTTTAATAGCTATATTTCATTGAAAACCTAGAATATATAATTTCATGCGATTCTTTGCGGTGGAAATTATGTTGTTCATAATGCTCATTGTAAAGGTAATAATGGAATACTAACACAAATGACGGACGATAACATCGGTTGTTGGATGGGACACTTGCAATCCCAAGTCAAACTCTTTGCCACCGTAATTGATAAACAAAATCGCATAACCCCATGGAGAGTATTACAATTTCCTTACGAAGGACCCTTGTAAAAATATATGTAATCATCAATAATTTACTCTTGACAATGTACTTGCAATTTTTAAAATTTGATGACCGGACTTTTAATACCTATATTTCTTTGATAACTTAGAATATATAATTTCATGCTATTCTTTGCGGTGGAAATTATGTTGTTCATAATGCCCATTGTAAAGGTAACAATTGAATACTAACACAAATGACGGACGATAACATTGGATCATGGATGGGACAGTTGCAATCCCAAGTCAAACTCTTTGCCACCGTAACTGATAAACGAACTCGCATAATCCCATAGAGAGTTTTAAAATTTCCTTACGAAAGACCCTTGTAAAAATATATGTAATCATCTATAATTTACTCTTGACAATGTACTTGCACTTTTTAAAATTTGATGACCGGACTTTTAATACCTATATTTCTTTGAAAACCTAGAATATATAATTTCATGCGATTCTATGTGGTGGAAATTATGTTGTTCATAATGCTCATTGTAATGGTAATAATGGAATACTAACACAAATGACGGACGATAACATCGGTTGTTGGATGGGACACTTGCAATCCCAAGTCAAACTCTTTGCCACCGTAATTGATAAACAAAATCGCACAACCCCATGGAGAGTATTACAATTTCCTTACGAAGGACCCTTGTAAAAATATATGTAATCATCAATAATTTACTCTTGACAATGTACTTGCGCTTTTTAAAATTTGATGACCGGACTTTTAATACCTATATTTCTTTGAAAACCTAGAATATATAATTTCATACGATTCTATGCGGTGGAAATTATGTTTATCATAGTGCTATTTGTAAATGTAATAATGGAATACTAACACAAATGACGGACGATAACATCGGATGTTTGATGGGACACTTGCAATCCCAAGTCAAACGCTTTGCCACCGTAATTGATAAACAAACTCGCATAATCCCATAGAGAGTTTTAGAATTTCCTTACGAAGGACCCTTGTAAAAATATACGTAATCATCTATAATTTACTCTTGACAATGTACTTGCGATTTTTAAAATTTGATGACCGGACTTTTAATACCTATATTTCTTTGATAACTTAGAATATATAATTTCATGAGATTCTATGTGGTGGAAACTATGTTGTTCATAATGCCCATTGTGAAGGTAACAATTGAATACTAACACAAATGATGGACGATAACATTGGATCATGGATGGGACAGTTGCAATCCCAAGTCAAAGTCTTTGCCACCGTAACTGATAAACGAACTCGCATAATCCCATAGAGAGTTTTAAAATTTCCTTACGAAAGACCCTTGTAAAAATATATGTAATCATCTATAATTGACTCTTGACAATGTACTTGCGCTTTTTAAAATTTGATGACCGGACTTTTAATACCTATATTTCTTTGAAAACCTAGAATATATAATTTCATGCGATTCTATGTGGTGGAAATTATGTTGTTCATAATGCTCATTGTAATGGTAATAATGGAATACTAACACAAATGACGGACGATAACATCGGTTGTTGGATGGGACACTTGCAATCCCAAGTCAAACTCTTTGCCACCGTAATTGATAAACAAAATCGCACAACCCCATGGAGAGTATTACAATTTCCTTACGAAGGACCCTTGTAAAAATATATGTAATCATCAATAATTTACTCTTGACAATGTACTTGCGCTTTTTAAAATTTGATGACCGGACTTTTAATACCTATATTTCTTTGAAAACCTAGAATATATAATTTCATGCGATTCTATGCGGTGGAAATTATGTTTATCATAGTGCTATTTGTAAATGTAATAATGGAATACTAACACAAATGACGGACGATAACATCGGATGTTTGATGGGACACTTGCAATCCCAAGTCAAACGCTTTGCCACCGTAATTGATAAACAAACTCGCATAATCCCATAGAGAGTTTTAGAATTTCCTTACGAAGGACCCTTGTAAAAATATACGTAATCATCTATAATTTACTCTTAACAATGTACTTGCGATTTTTAAAATTTGATGACCGGACTTTTAATACCTATATTTCTTTGATAACTTAGAATATATAATTTCATGAGATTCTATGTGGTGGAAACTATGTTGTTCATAATGCCCATTGTAAAGGTAATAATTGAATACTAACACAAATGACGGACGATAACATTTGATCATGGACGGGACAGTTGCAATCCCAAGTCAAACTCTTTGCCACCGTAACTGATAAACGAACTCGCATAATCCCATAGAGATTTTTAAAATTTCCTTACGAAAGACCCTTGTAAAAATATATGTAATCATCTATAATTTACTCTTGACAATGTACTTGCGCTTTTTAAAATTTGATGACCGGACTTTTAATACCTATATTTCTTTGAAAACCTAGAATATATAATTTCATGCGATTCTATGCGGTGGAAATTATGTTGTTCATAATGCTCATTGTAAAGGTAATAATGGAATACTAACACAAATGACGGACGATAACATCGGTTGTTGGATGGGACACATGCAATCCCAAGTCAAACTCTTTGCCAACGTAATTGATAAACAAAATCGCATAACCCCATGGAGAGTATTACAATTTCCTTACGAAGGACCCTTGTAAAAATATATGTAATCATCAATAATTTACTCTTGACAATGTACTTGCGCTTTTTAAAATTTGATGACCGGACTTTTAATACCTATATTTCTTTGAAAACCTAGAATATATAATTTCATGCGATTCTATGCGGTGGAAATTATGTTTATCATAGTGCTATTTGTAAATGTAATAATGGAATACTAACACAAATGACGGACGATAACATCGGATGTTTGATAGGACACTTGCAATCCCAAGTCAAACGCTTTGCCACCGTAATTGATAAACAAACTCGCATAATCCCATAGAGAGTTTTAGAATTTCCTTACGAAGGACCCTTGTAAAAATATACGTAATCATCTATAATTTACTCTTGACAATGTACTTGCGATTTTTAAAATTTGATGACCGGACTTTTAATACCTATATTTCTTTGATAACTTAGAATATATAATTTCATGAGATTCTATGTGGTGGAAACTATGTTGTTCATAATGCCCATTGTAAAGGTAATAATTGAATACTAACACAAATGACGGACGATAACATTGGATCATGGACGGGACAGTTGCAATCCCAAGTCAAACTCTTTGCCATCGTAACTGATAAACGAACTCGCATAATCCCATAGAGATTTTTAAAATTTCCTTACGAAAGACCCTTGTAAAAATATATGTAATCATCTATAATTTACTCTTGACAATGTACTTGCGCTTTTTAAAATTTGATGACCGGACTTTTAATACCTATATTTCTTTGAAAACCTAGAATATATAATTTCATGCGATTCTATGCGGTGGAAATTATGTTTATCATAGTGCTATTTGTAAATGTAATAATGGAATACTAACACAAATGACGGACGATAACATCGGATGTTTGATGGGACACTTGCAATCCCAAGTCAAACGCTTTGCCACCGTAATTGATAAACAAACTCGCATAATCCCATAGAGAGTTTTAGAATTTCCTTACGAAGGACCCTTGTAAAAATATACGTAATCATCTATAATTTACTCTTAACAATGTACTTGCGATTTTTAAAATTTGATGACCGGACTTTTAATACCTATATTTCTTTGATAACTTAGAATATATAATTTCATGAGATTCTATGTGGTGGAAACTATGTTGTTCATAATGCCCATTGTAAAGGTAATAATTGAATACTAACACAAATGACGGACGATAACATTTGATCATGGACGGGACAGTTGCAATCCCAAGTCAAACTCTTTGCCACCGTAACTGATAAACGAACTCGCATAATCCCATAGAGATTTTTAAAATTTCCTTACGAAAGACCCTTGTAAAAATATATGTAATCATCTATAATTTACTCTTGACAATGTACTTGCGCTTTTTAAAATTTGATGACCGGACTTTTAATACCTATATTTCTTTGAAAACCTAGAATATATAATTTCATGCGATTCTATGCGGTGGAAATTATGTTGTTCATAATGCTCATTGTAAAGGTAATAATGGAATACTAACACAAATGACGGACGATAACATCGGTTGTTGGATGGGACACATGCAATCCCAAGTCAAACTCTTTGCCAACGTAATTGATAAACAAAATCGCATAACCCCATGGAGAGTATTACAATTTCCTTACGAAGGACCCTTGTAAAAATATATGTAATCATCAATAATTTACTCTTGACAATGTACTTGCGCTTTTTAAAATTTGATGACCGGACTTTTAATACCTATATTTCTTTGAAAACCTAGAATATATAATTTCATGCGATTCTATGCGGTGGAAATTATGTTTATCATAGTGCTATTTGTAAATGTAATAATGGAATACTAACACAAATGACGGACGATAACATCGGATGTTTGATAGGACACTTGCAATCCCAAGTCAAACGCTTTGCCACCGTAATTGATAAACAAACTCGCATAATCCCATAGAGAGTTTTAGAATTTCCTTACGAAGGACCCTTGTAAAAATATACGTAATCATCTATAATTTACTCTTGACAATGTACTTGCGATTTTTAAAATTTGATGACCGGACTTTTAATACCTATATTTCTTTGATAACTTAGAATATATAATTTCATGAGATTCTATGTGGTGGAAACTATGTTGTTCATAATGCCCATTGTAAAGGTAATAATTGAATACTAACACAAATGACGGACGATAACATTGGATCATGGACGGGACAGTTGCAATCCCAAGTCAAACTCTTTGCCATCGTAACTGATAAACGAACTCGCATAATCCCATAGAGATTTTTAAAATTTCCTTACGAAAGACCCTTGTAAAAATATATGTAATCATCTATAATTTACTCTTGACAATGTACTTGCGCTTTTTAAAATTTGATGACCGGACTTTTAATACCTATATTTCTTTGAAAACCTAGAATATATAATTTCATGCGATTCTATGCAGTGGAAATTATGTTGTTCATAATCCTCATTGTAAAGGTAATAATGGAATACTAACACAAATGACGGACGATAACATCGGTTGTTGGATGGGACACTTGCAATCCCTAGTCAAACTCTTTGCCACCGTAATTGATAAACAAAATCGCATAACCCCATGGAGAGTATTACAATTTCCTTACGAAGGACCCTTGTAAAAATATATGTAATCATCAATAATTTACTCTTGACAATGTACTTGCAATTTTTAAAATTTGATGACCGGACTTTTAATACCTATATTTCTTTGAAAACCTAGAATATATAATTTCATGCGATTCTATGTGGTGGAAATTATGTTGTTCATAATGCTCATTGTAATGGTAATAATGGAATACTAACACAAATGACGGACGATAACATCGGTTGTTGGATGGGACACTTGCAATCCCAAGTCAAACTCTTTGCCACCGTAATTGATAAACAAAATCGCACAACCCCATGGAGAGTATTACAATTTCCTTACGAAGGACCCTTGTAAAAATATATGTAATCATCAATAATTTACTCTTGACAATGTACTTGCGCTTTTTAAAATTTGATGACCGGACTTTTAATACCTATATTTCTTTGAAAACCTAGAATATATAATTTCATGCGATTCTATGCGGTGGAAATTATGTTTATCATAGTGCTATTTGTAAATGTAATAATGGAATACTAACACAAATGACGGACGATAACATCGGATGTTTGATGGGACACTTGCAATCCCAAGTCAAACGCTTTGCCACCGTAATTGATAAACAAACTTGCATAATCCCATAGAGAGTTTTAGAATTTCCTTACGAAGGACCCTTGTAAAAATATACGTAATCATCTATAATTTACTCTTGACAATGTACTTGCGATTTTTAAAATTTGATGACCGGACTTTTAATACCTATATTTCTTTGATAACTTAGAATATATAATTTCATGAGATTCTATGTGGTGGAAACTATGTTGTTCATATTGCCCATTGTAAAGGTAATAATTGAATACTAACACAAATGACGGACGATAACATTGGATCATGGACGGGACAGTTGCAATCCCAAGTCAAACTCTTTGCCACCGTAACTGATAAACGAACTCGCATAATCCCATAGAGATTTTTAAAATTTCCTTACGAAAGACCCTTGTAAAAATATATGTAATCATCTATAATTTACTCTTGACAATGTACTTGCGCTTTTTAAAATTTGATGACCGGACTTTTAATACCTATATTTCTTTGAAAACCTAGAATATATAATTTCATGCGATTCTATGCGGTGGAAATTATGTTGTTCATAATGCTCATTGTAAAGGTAATAATGGCATACTAAC
This sequence comes from Rubia yunnanensis, assembly GCA_037428765.1. NCBI lineage: Eukaryota > Viridiplantae > Streptophyta > Magnoliopsida > Gentianales > Rubiaceae > Rubia > Rubia yunnanensis. Next base: position 106,520,501 of record CM075061.1, on the reverse strand, counting down.
ACAAATTACGGACGATAACATCGGTTGTTGGATGGGACACTTGCAATCCCAAGTCAAACTCTTTGCCAACGTAATTGATAAACAAAATCGCATAACCCCATGGAGAGTATTACAATTTCCTTACGAAGGACCCTTGTAAAAATATATGTAATCATCAATAATTTACTCTTGACAATGTACTTGCGCTTTTTAAAATTTGATGACCGGACTTTTAATACCTATATTTCTTTGAAAACCTAGAATATATAATTTCATGCGATTCTATGTGGTGGAAATTATGTTTATCATAGTGCTATTTGTAAATGTAATAATGGAATACTAACACAAATGACGGACGATAACATCGGATGTTTGATGGGACACTTGCAATCCCAAGTCAAACGCTTTGCCGCCGTAATTGATAAACAAACTCGCATAATCCCATAGAGAGTTTTAGAATTTCCTTACGAAGGACCCTTGTAAAAATATACGTAATCATCTATAATTTACTCTTGACAATGTACTTGCGATTTTTAAAATTTGATGACCGGACTTTTAATACCTATATTTCTTTGATAACTTAGAATATATAATTTCATGAGATTCTATGTGGTGGAAACTATGTTGTTCATAATGCCCATTGTAAAGGTAATAATTGAATACTAACACAAATGACGGACGATAACATTGGATCATGGACGGGACAGTTGCAATCCCAAGTCAAACTCTTTGCCACCGTAACTGATAAACGAACTCGCATAATCCCATAGAGATTTTTAAAATTTCCTTACGAAAGACCCTTGTAAAAATATATGTAATCATCTATAATTTACTCTTGACAATGTACTTGCGCTTTTTAAAATTTGATGACCGGACTTTTAATACCTATATTTCTTTGAAAACCTAGAATATATAATTTCATGCGATTCTATGCGGTGGAAATTATGTTGTTCATAATGCTCATTGTAAAGGTAATAATGGAATACTAATACAAATGACGGACGATAACATCGGTTGTTGGATGGGACACTTGCAATCCCAAGTCAAACTCTTTGCCACCGTAATTGATAAACAAAATCGCACAACCCCATGGAGAGTATTACAATTTCCTAACGAAGGACCCTTGTAAAAATATATGTAATCATCAATAATTTACTCTTGACAATGTACTTGCGCTTTTTAAAATTTGATGACCGGACTTTTAATAGCTATATTTCATTGAAAACCTAGAATATATAATTTCATGCGATTCTATGCGGTGGAAATTATGCTGTTCATAATGCTCATTGTAAAGGTAATAATGGAATACTAACACAAATGACGGACGATAACATCGGTTGTTGGATGGGACACTTGCAATCCCAAGTCAAACTCTTTGCCACCGTAATTGATAAACAAAATCGCATAACCCCATGGAGAGTATTACAATTTCCTTACGAAGGACCCTTGTCAAAATATATGTAATCATCAATTATTTACTCTTGACAATGTACTTGCAATTTTTAAAATTTGATGACCGGACTTTTAATACCTATATTTCTTTGATAACTTAGAATATATAATTTCATGCTATTCTATGCGGTGGAAATTATGTTGTTCATAATGCCCATTGTAAAGGTAACAATTGAATACTAACACAAATGACGGACGATAACATTGGATCATGGATGGGACAGTTGCAATCCCAAGTCAAACTCTTTGCCACCGTAACTGATAAACGAACTCGCATAATCCCATAGAGAGTTTTAAAATTTCCTTACGAAAGACCCTTGTAAAAATATATGTAATCATCTATAATTTACTCTTGACAATGTACTTGCGCTTTTTAAAATTTGATGACCGGACTTTTAATACCTATATTTCTTTGAAAACCTAGAATATATAATTTCATGCGATTCTATGTGGTGGAAATTATGTTGTTCATAATGCTCATTGTAATGGTAATAATGGAATACTAACAAAAATGACGGACGATAACATCGGTTGTTGGATGGGACACTTGCAATCCCAAGTCAAACTCTTTGCCACCGTAATTGATAAACAAAATCGCACAACCCCATGGAGAGTATTACAATTTCCTTACGAAGGACCCTTGTAAAAATATATGTAATCATCAATAATTTACTCTTGACAATGTACTTGCGCTTTTTAAAATTTGATGACCGGACTTTTAATACCTATATTTCTTTGAAAACCTAGAATATATAATTTCATGCGATTCTATGCGGTGGAAATTATGTTTATCATAGTGCTATTTGTAAATGTAATAATGTAATACTAACATAAATGACGAACGATAACATCGGATGTTTGATGGGACACTTGCAATCCCAAGTCAAACGCTTTGCCACCGTAATTGATAAACAAACTCGCATAATCCCATAGAGAGTTTTAGAATTTCCTTACGAAGGACCCTTGTAAAAATATACGTAATCATCTATAATTTACTCTTGACAATTTACTTGCTTTTTTTAAAATTTGATGACCGGACTTTTAATACCTATATTTCTTTGATAACTTAGAATATATAATTTCATGAGATTCTATGTGGTGGAAACTATGTTGTTCATAATGCCCATTGTAAAGGTAATAATTGAATACTAACACAAATGACGGACGATAACATTGGATCATGGACGGGACAGTTGCAATCCCAAGTCAAACTCTTTGCCACCGTAACTGATAAACGAACTCGCATAATCCCATAGAGATTTTTAAAATTTCCTTACGAAAGACCCTTGTAAAAATATATGTAATCATCTATAATTTACTCTTGACAATGTACTTGCGCTTTTTAAAATTTGATGACCGGACTTTTAATACCTATATTTCTTTGAAAACCTAGAATATATAATTTCATGCGATTCTATGCGGTGGAAATTATGTTGTTCATAGTGCTATTTGTAAATGTAATAATGGAAGACTAACACAAATGACGGACGATAACATCGGATGTTTGATGGGACACTTGCAATCCCAAGTCAAACGCTTTGCCACCGTAATGGATAAACAAACTCGCATAATCCCATAGAGAGTTTTAGAATTTCCTTACGAAGGATCCTTGTAAAAATATACGTAATCATCTATAATTTACTCTTGACAATGTACTTGCGATTTTTAAAATTTGATGACCGGACTTTTAATACCTATATTTCTTTGATAACTTAGAATATATAATTTCATGCGATTCTATGCAGTGGAAATTATGTTTTTCATAGTGCTATTTGTAAATGTAATAATGGAATACTAACACAAATGACGGACGATAACATCGGATGTTTGATGGGACACTTGCAATCCCAAGTCAAACGCTTTGCCACCGTAATTGATAAACAAACTCGCATAATCCCATAGAGAGCATTACAATTTCCTTACGAAGGACCCTTGTAAAAATATATGTAATCATCTATAATTTACTCTTGACAATGTACTTGCGCTTTTTAAAATTTGATGGCCGGACATTAAATACCTATATTTCTTTGAAAACCTAGAATATAATTTCATGCGATTCTATGCGGTGGAAATTATGTTGTTCATACCGCTCATTGTAAAGGTAATAATTGAATACTAACAGAAATGACGGACGATAACATCGGATCATGGATGGGACACTTGCAATCCCAAGTCAAACCCTCTGCCACCGTAATTGATAAACAAACTCGCATAATTCCATAGAGAGTTTTACAATTTCCTTACGAAGGACCCTTGTAAAAATATATGTAATCATCTATAATTTACTCTGGACAATGTACTTGCGCTTTTTAAAATTTGATGACCAGACTTTTAATACCTATATTTCTTTGAAAACCTGGAATATATAATTTCATGCGATTCTATGCGGTGGAAATTATGTTGTTCATAATGCTCATTGTAAAGGTAATAATGGAATACTAACACAAATGACGGACGATAACATCGGATCGTGGATGGGACACTTGCAATCCCAAGTCAAACTCTTTGCCACCGTAATTGATAAACAAACTCGCATAATCCCATAGAGAGTTTTACAATTCCTTACGAAGGATCTTTGTAAAAATATATGTAATCATCTATAATTTACTCTGGACAATGTACTTGCGCTTTTTAAAATTTGATGACCAGACTTTTAATACCTATATTTCTTTGAAAAACTAGAATATATAATTTCATGCAATTCTATACGGTGGAAAGTATGTTTTTCATAATGCTTACTGAAAGATTAATAATGGAATACAAACACAAATGACGGACAGTAACCCCAAATCGTGGATGGGACACTTGCAATCCCAAGTCAAACGCTTTGCCACCGTAATTGATAAACAAACTCGCATAATCCCATAGAGAGTTTTAGAATTTCCTTACGAAGGACCCTTGTAAAAATATACGTAATCATCTATAATTTACTCTTGACAATGTACTTGCAATTTTTAAAATTTGATGACCGGACTTTTAATACCTATATTTCATTGAAAACATAGAATATATAATTTCATGCGATTCTATACGGTGGAAAGTATGTTGTTCATAATGCTCATTGTAAAGGTAATAATGGAATACTAACACAAATGACGGACAATAACATCGGATCGTGGACGGGACACTTGCAATCCCAAGTCAAACTCTTTGCCACCGTAATTGATAAACAAACTCGCATAATCCCACAGAGAGTTTAACAATTTCCTTACGAAGGCCCTTGTAAAAATATATGCAATCATCTATAATTTACTCTGGACAATGTACTTGCGCTTTTTAAAATTTGATGACCGGACTTTTAATACCTATATTTCTTTGAAAACCTAGAATATATAATTTCATGCGATTCTATGCGGTGGAAATTATGTTGTTCAGAATGCTCATTGTAAAGGTAATAATGGAATACTAACACAAATGACGGACGATAACATCGGTTGTTGGATGGGACACTTGCAATCCCAAGTCAAACTCTTTGCCACCGTAATTGATAAACAAAATCGCATAACCCCATGGAGAGTATTACAATTTCCTTACGAAGGACCCTTGTAAAAATATATGTAATCATCAATAATTTACTCTTGACAATGTACTTGCAATTTTTAAAATTTGATGACTGGACTTTTAATACCTATATTTCTTAGATAACTTAGAATATATAATTTCATGCTATTCTATGCGGTGGAAATTATGTTGTTCATAATGCCCATTGTAAAGGTAACAATTGAATACTAACACAAATGACGGACGATAACATTGGATCATGGATGGGACAGTTGCAATCCCAAGTCAAACTCTTTGCCACCGTAACTGATAAACGAACTCGCATAATCCCATAGAGAGTTTTAAAATTTCCTTACGAAAGACCCTTGTAAAAATATATGTAATCATCTATAATTTACTCTTGACAATGTACTTGCGCTTTTTAAAATTTGATGACCGGACTTTTAATACCTATATTTCTTTGAAAACCTAGAATATATAATTTCATGCGATTCTATGTGGTGGAAATTATGTTGTTCATAAAGCTCATTGTAAAGGTAATAATGGAATACTAACACAAATGACGGACGATAACATCGGTTGTTGGATGGGACACTTGCAATCCCAAGTCAAACTCTTTGCCAACGTAATTGATAAACAAAATCGCACAACCCCGTGGAGAGTATTACAATTTCCTTACGAAGGACCCTTGTAAAAATATATGTAATCATCTATAATTTACTCTTGACAATGTACTTGCGCTTTTTAAAATTTGATGACCGGACTTTTAATACCTATATTTCTTTGAAAACCTAGAATATATAATTTCATGCGATTCTATGCGGTGGAAATTATGTTTATCATAGTGCTATTTGTAAATGTAATAATGGAATACTAACACAAATGACGGACGATAACATCGGATGTTTGATGGGACACTTGCAATCCCAAGTCAAACGCTTTGCCACCGTAATTGATAAACAAACTCGCATAATCCCTTAGAGAGTTTTAGAATTTCCTTACGAAGGACCCTTGTAAAAATATACGTAATCATCTATAATTTACTCTTGACAATGTACTTGCGATTTTTAAAATTTGATGACCGGACTTTTAATACCTATATTTCTTTGATAACTTAGAATATATAATTTCAAGAGATTCTATGTGGTGGAAACTATGTTGTTCACAATGCCCTTTGTAAAGGTAATAATTGAATACTAACACAAATGACAGACGATAACATTGGATCATGGACGGGACAGTTGCAATCCCAAGTCAAACTCTTTGCCACCGTAACTGATAAACGAACTCGCATAATCCCATAGAGAGTTTTACAATTTCCTTACGAAGGACCCTTGTAAAAATATATGTAATCATCTATAATTTACTCTTGACAATGTACTTGCGCTTTTTAAAATTTGATGACCGGACTTTTAATACCTATATTTCTTTGAAAACCTAGAATATATAATTTCATGGGATTCTATGTGGTGGAAATTATGTTGTTCATAGTGCTATTTGTAAATGTAATAATGGAATACTAACACAAATGACGGACGATAACATCGGATGTTTGATGGGACACTTGCAATCCCAAGTCAAACGCTTTGCCACCGTAATTGATAAACAAACTCGCATAATCCCATAGAGAGTTTTAGAATTTCCTTACGAAGGATCCTTGTAAAAATATACGTAATCATCTATAATTTACTCTTGACAATGTACTTGCGATTTTTAAAATTTGATGACCGGACTTTTAATACCTATATATCTTTGATAACTTAGAATATATAATTTCATGCGATTCTATGCGGTGGAAATTATGTTGTTCATAATGCTCACTGTAAAGGTAATAATGGAATACTAACACAAATGACGGACGATAACATCGGTTGTTGGATGGGACACTTGCAATCCCAAGTCAAACTCTTTGCCACCGTAATTGATAAACAAAATCGCACAACCCCATGGAGAGTATTACAATTTCCTTACGAAGGACCCTTGTAAAAATATATGTAATCATCAATAATTTACTCTTGACAATGTACTTGCGCTTTTTAAAATTTGATGACCGGACTTTTAATACCTATATTTCTTTGAAAACCTAGAATATATAATTTCATGCGATTCTATACGGTGGAAAGTATGTTGTTCATAATGCTCATTGTAAAGGTAATAATGGAATACTAACACAAATGACGGACGATAACATCGGATCGTGGATGGGACACTTGCAATCCCAAGTCAAACTCTTTGCCACCGTAATTGATAAACAAACTCGCATAATCCCATAGAGAGTTTTACAATTTCCTTACGAAGGACCCTTGTAAAAATATATGCAATCATCTATAATTTACTCTGGACAATGTACTTGCGCTTTTTGAAATTTGATGACCGGACTTTATACCTGTATTTCTTTGAAAACCTAGAATATATAATTTCATGCGATTCTATGTGGTGGAAATTATGTTTTTCATAGTGCTATTTGTAAATGTAATAATGGAATACTAACACAAATGACGGACGATAACATCGGATGTTTGATGGGACACTTGCAATCCCAAGTCAAACGCTTTGCCACCGTAATTGATAAACAAACTCGCATAATCCCATAGAGAGTTTTACAATTTCCTTACGAAGGACCCTTGTAAAAATATATGTAATCATCTATAATTTACTCTGGACAATGTACTTGCGCTTTTTAAAATTTGATGACCGGACTTTTAATAGCTATATTTCATTGAAAACCTAGAATATATAATTTCATGCGATTCTATACGGTGGAAAGTATGTTGTTCATAATGCTCATTGTAAAGGTAATAATGGAATACTAACACAAATGACGGACGATAACATCGGATCGTGGATGGGACACTTGCAATCCCAAGTCAAACTCTTTGCCACCGTAATTGATAAACAAACTCGCATAATCCCATAGAGAGTTTTACAATTTCCTTACGAAGGACCCTTGTAAAAATATATGTAATCATCTATAATTTACTCTGGACAATGTACTTGCGCTTTTTAAAATTTGATGACCAGACTTTTAATACCTATATTTCTTTGAAAACCTGGAATATATAATTTCATGCGATTCTATGCGGTGGAAATTATGTTGTTCATAATGCTCATTGTAAAGGTAATAATGGAATACTAACACAAATGACGGACGATAACATCGGATCGTGGATGGGACACTTGCAATCCCAAGTCAAACTCTTTGCCACCGTAATTGATAAACAAACTCGCATAATCCCATAGAGAGTTTTACAATTCCTTACGAAGGATCTTTGTAAAAATATATGTAATCATCTATAATTTACTCTGGACAATGTACTTGCGCTTTTTAAAATTTGATGACCAGACTTTTAATACCTATATTTCTTTGAAAAACTAGAATATATAATTTCATGCAATTCTATACGGTGGAAAGTATGTTTTTCATAATGCTTACTGAAAGATTAATAATGGAATACAAACACAAATGACGGACAGTAACCCCAAATCGTGGATGGGACACTTGCAATCCCAAGTCAAACGCTTTGCCACCGTAATTGATAAACAAACTCGCATAATCCCATAGAGAGTTTTAGAATTTCCTTACGAAGGACCCTTGTAAAAATATACGTAATCATCTATAATTTACTCTTGACAATGTACTTGCAATTTTTAAAATTTGATGACCGGACTTTTAATACCTATATTTCATTGAAAACATAGAATATATAATTTCATGCGATTCTATACGGTGGAAAGTATGTTGTTCATAATGCTCATTGTAAAGGTAATAATGGAATACTAACACAAATGACGGACAATAACATCGGATCGTGGACGGGACACTTGCAATCCCAAGTCAAACTCTTTGCCACCGTAATTGATAAACAAACTCGCATAATCCCACAGAGAGTTTAACAATTTCCTTACGAAGGCCCTTGTAAAAATATATGCAATCATCTATAATTTACTCTGGACAATGTACTTGCGCTTTTTAAAATTTGATGACCGGACTTTTAATACCTATATTTCTTTGAAAACCTAGAATATATAATTTCATGCGATTCTATGCGGTGGAAATTATGTTGTTCAGAATGCTCATTGTAAAGGTAATAATGGAATACTAACACAAATGACGGACGATAACATCGGTTGTTGGATGGGACACTTGCAATCCCAAGTCAAACTCTTTGCCACCGTAATTGATAAACAAAATCGCATAACCCCATGGAGAGTATTACAATTTCCTTACGAAGGACCCTTGTAAAAATATATGTAATCATCAATAATTTACTCTTGACAATGTACTTGCAATTTTTAAAATTTGATGACTGGACTTTTAATACCTATATTTCTTAGATAACTTAGAATATATAATTTCATGCTATTCTATGCGGTGGAAATTATGTTGTTCATAATGCCCATTGTAAAGGTAACAATTGAATACTAACACAAATGACGGACGATAACATTGGATCATGGATGGGACAGTTGCAATCCCAAGTCAAACTCTTTGCCACCGTAACTGATAAACGAACTCGCATAATCCCATAGAGAGTTTTAAAATTTCCTTACGAAAGACCCTTGTAAAAATATATGTAATCATCTATAATTTACTCTTGACAATGTACTTGCGCTTTTTAAAATTTGATGACCGGACTTTTAATACCTATATTTCTTTGAAAACCTAGAATATATAATTTCATGCGATTCTATGTGGTGGAAATTATGTTGTTCATAAAGCTCATTGTAAAGGTAATAATGGAATACTAACACAAATGACGGACGATAACATCGGTTGTTGGATGGGACACTTGCAATCCCAAGTCAAACTCTTTGCCAACGTAATTGATAAACCAAATCGCACAACCCCGTGGAGAGTATTACAATTTCCTTACGAAGGACCCTTGTAAAAATATATGTAATCATCTATAATTTACTCTTGACAATGTACTTGCGCTTTTTAAAATTTGATGACCGGACTTTTAATACCTATATTTCTTTGAAAACCTAGAATATATAATTTCATGCGATTCTATGCGGTGGAAATTATGTTTATCATAGTGCTATTTGTAAATGTAATAATGGAATACTAACACAAATGACGGACGATAACATCGGATGTTTGATGGGACACTTGCAATCCCAAGTCAAACGCTTTGCCACCGTAATTGATAAACAAACTCGCATAATCCCTTAGAGAGTTTTAGAATTTCCTTACGAAGGACCCTTGTAAAAATATACGTAATCATCTATAATTTACTCTTGACAATGTACTTGCGATTTTTAAAATTTGATGACCGGACTTTTAATACCTATATTTCTTTGATAACTTAGAATATATAATTTCAAGAGATTCTATGTGGTGGAAACTATGTTGTTCACAATGCCCTTTGTAAAGGTAATAATTGAATACTAACACAAATGACAGACGATAACATTGGATCATGGACGGGACAGTTGCAATCCCAAGTCAAACTCTTTGCCACCGTAACTGATAAACGAACTCGCATAATCCCATAGAGAGTTTTACAATTTCCTTACGAAGGACCCTTGTAAAAATATATGTAATCATCTATAATTTACTCTTGACAATGTACTTGCGCTTTTTAAAATTTGATGACCGGACTTTTAATACCTATATTTCTTTGAAAACCTAGAATATATAATTTCATGGGATTCTATGTGGTGGAAATTATGTTGTTCATAGTGCTATTTGTAAATGTAATAATGGAATACTAACACAAATGACGGACGATAACATCGGATGTTTGATGGGACACTTGCAATCCCAAGTCAAACGCTTTGCCACCGTAATTGATAAACAAACTCGCATAATCCCATAGAGAGTTTTAGAATTTCCTTACGAAGGATCCTTGTAAAAATATACGTAATCATCTATAATTTACTCTTGACAATGTACTTGCGATTTTTAAAATTTGATGACCGGACTTTTAATACCTATATATCTTTGATAACTTAGAATATATAATTTCATGCGATTCTATGCGGTGGAAATTATGTTGTTCATAATGCTCACTGTAAAGGTAATAATGGAATACTAACACAAATGACGGACGATAACATCGGTTGTTGGATGGGACACTTGCAATCCCAAGTCAAACTCTTTGCCACCGTAATTGATAAACAAAATCGCACAACCCCATGGAGAGTATTACAATTTCCTTACGAAGGACCCTTGTAAAAATATATGTAATCATCAATAATTTACTCTTGACAATGTACTTGCGCTTTTTAAAATTTGATGACCGGACTTTTAATACCTATATTTCTTTGAAAACCTAGAATATATAATTTCATGCGATTCTATACGGTGGAAAGTATGTTGTTCATAATGCTCATTGTAAAGGTAATAATGGAATACTAACACAAATGACGGACGATAACATCGGATCGTGGATGGGACACTTGCAATCCCAAGTCAAACTCTTTGCCACCGTAATTGATAAACAAACTCGCATAATCCCATAGAGAGTTTTACAATTTCCTTACGAAGGACCCTTGTAAAAATATATGTAATCATCTATAATTTACTCTGGACAATGTACTTGCGCTTTTTAAAATTTGATGACCAGACTTTTAATACCTATATTTCTTTGAAAAACTAGAATATATAATTTCATGCAATTCTATACGGTGGAAAGTATGTTTTTCATAATGCTTACTGAAAGATTAATAATGGAATACAAACACAAATGACGGACAGTAACCCCAAATCGTGGAAGGGACACTTGCAATCCCAAGTCAAACTCTTTGCCACCTAAATTGATAAACAAACTCGCATAATCCCATGGAGAGTTTTACAATTTCCTTACGAAGGACCCTTGTAAAAATATATGTAATCATCTACAGTTTACTCTGGACAATGTACTTTTGCTTTTTAAAATTTGATGACCGGACTTTTAATACCTATATTTCATTGAAAACATAGAATATATAATTTCATGCGATTCTATACGGTGGAAAGTATGTTGTTCATAATGCTCATTGTAAAGGTAATAATGGAATACTAACACAAATGACGGACGATAACATCGGATCGTGGACGGGACACTTGCAATCCCAAGTCAAACTCTTTGCCACCGTAATTGATAAACAAACTCGCATAATCCCATAGAGAGTTTTACAATTTCCTTACGAAGGACCCTTGTAAAAATATATGCAATCATCTATAATTTACTCTGGACAATGTACTTGCGCTTTTTGAAATTTGATGACCGGACTTTATACCTGTATTTCTTTGAAAACCTAGAATATATAATTTCATGCGATTCTATGTGGTGGAAATTATGTTTTTCATAGTGCTATTTGTAAATGTAATAATGGAATACTAACACAAATGACGGACGATAACATCGGATGTTTGATGGGACACTTGCAATCCCAAGTCAAACGCTTTGCCACCGTAATTGATAAACAAACTCGCATAATCCCATAGAGAGCATTACAATTTCCTTACGAAGGACCCTTGTAAAAATATATGTAATCATCTATAATTTACCCTTGACAATGTACTTGCGCTTTTTAAAATATGATGGCCGGACATTAAATACCTATATTTCTTTGAAAGCCTAGAATATAATTTCATGCGATTCTATGCGGTGGAAATTATGTTGTTCATACCGCTCATTGTAAAGGTAATAATTGAATACTAACACAAATGACGGACGATAACATCGGATCATGGATGGGACACTTGCAATCCCAAGTCAAACCCTCTGCCACCGTAATTGATAAACAAACTCGCATAATCCCATAGAGAGTTTTACAGTTTCCTTACGAAGGACCCTTGTAAAAATATATGTAATCATCTATAATTTACTCTGGACAATGTACTTGCGATTTTTAAAATTTGATGACCAGACTTTTAATACCTATATTTCTTTGAAAACCTGGAATATATAATTTCATGCGATTCTATGCGGTGGAAATTATGTTGTTCATAATGCTCATTGTAAAGGTAATAATGGAATACTAACACAAATGACGGACGATAACATCGGTTGTTGGATGGGACACTTGCAATCCCAAGTCAAACTCTTTGCCACCGTAATTGATAAACAAAATCGCATAACCCCACGGAGAGTATTACAATTTCCTTACAAAGGACCCTTGTAAAAATATATGTAATCATCAATAATTTACTCTTGACAATGTACTTGCGCTTTTTAAAATTTGATGACCGGACTTTTAATAGCTATATTTCATTGAAAACCTAGAATATATAATTTCATGCGATTCTATACGGTGGAAAGTATGTTGTTCATAATGCTCATTGTAAAGGTAATAATGGAATACTAACACAAATGACGGACGATAACATCGGATCGTGGATGGGACACTTGCAATCCCAAGTCAAATTCTTTGCCACTGTAATTGATAAACAAACTCGCATAATCCCATAGAGAGTTTTACAATTCCTTACGAAGGATCCTTGTAAAAATATATGTAATCATCTATAATTTACTCTGGACAATGTACTTGCGCTTTTTAAAATTTGATGACCAGACTTTTAATACCTATATTTCTTTGAAAAACTAGAATATATAATTTCATGCAATTCTATACGGTGGAAAGTATGTTTTTCATAATGCTTACTGAAACATTAATAATGGAATACAAACACAAATGATGGACAGTAACCCCAAATCGTGGAAGGGACACTTGCAATCCCAAGTCAAACTCTTTGCCACCTAAATTGATAAACAAACTCGCATAATCCCATAGAGAGTTTTACAATTTCCTTACGAAGGACCCTTGTAAAAATATATGTAATCATCCACAGTTTACTCTGGACAATGTACTTGTGCTTTTTAAAATTTGATGACCGGACTTTTAATATCTATATTTCATAGAAAACATAGAATATATAATTTCATGTGATTCTATACGGTGGAAAGTATGTTGTTCATAATGCTCATTGTAAAGGTAATAATGGAATACTAACACCAATGACGGACGATAACATCGGATCATGAACGGGACACTTGCAATCCCAAGTCAAACTCTTTGCCACCGTAATTGATAAACAAACTCGCATAATCCCATAGAGAGTTTTACAATTTCCTTACGAAGGACCGTTGTAAAAATATATGCAATCATCTATAATTTACTCTGGACAATGTACTTGCGCTTTTTAAAATTTGATGACCGGACTTTTAATACCTATATTTCTTTGAAAATCTAGAATATATAATTTCATGCGATTCTATGCGGTGGAAATTATGTTGTTCATAGTGCTATTTGTAAATGTAATAATGGAATACTAACACAAATGACGGACGATAACATCGGATGTTTGATGGGACACTTGCAATCCCAAGCCAAACGCTTTGCCACCGTAATTGATAAACAAACTCGCATAATCCCATAGAGAGTTTTAGAATTTCCTTACGAAGGACCCTTGTAAAAATATACGTAATCATCTATAATTTACTCTTTACAATGTACTTGCGATTTATAAAATTTGATGACCGGACTTTTAATACCTATATTTCTTTGATAACTTAGAATATATAATTTCATGCGATTCTATGTGGTGGAAATTATGTTGTTCATAATGCCCATTGTAAAGGTAATAATTGAATACTAACACAAATGACGGACGATAACATTGGATCATGGACGGGACAGTTGCAATCCCAAGTCAAACTCTTTGCCACCGTAACTGATAAACGAACTCGCATAATCCCATAGAGAGTTTTACAATTTCCTTACGAAGGACCCTTGTAAAATATATGCAATCATCTATAATTTACTCTGGACAATGTACTTGCGCTTTTTAGAATTTGATGACCGGACTTTTAATACCTATATTTCTTTGAAAACCTAGAACATATAATTTCATGCGATTCTATGCGGTGGAAATTATGTTGTTCATAGTGCTATTTGTAAATGTAATAATGGAATACTAACACAAATGACGGACGATAACATCGGATGTTTGATGGGACACTTGCAATCCCAAGTGAAACGCTTTGCCACCGTAATTGATAAACAAACTCGCATAATCCCATAGAGAGTTTTAGAATTTCATTACGAAGGACCCTTGTAAAAATATACGTAATCATCTATAATTTACTCTTGACAATGTACTTGAAATTTTTAAAATTTGATGACCGGACTTTTAATACCTATATTTCTTTGATAACTTAGAATATATAATTTCATGCGATTCTATGCGGTGGAAATTATGTTGTTCATAATGCCCATTGTAAAGGTAATAATTGAATACTAACACAAATGACGGACGATAACATTGGATCATGGATGGGACAGTTGCAATCCCAAGTCAAAGTCTTTGCCACCGTAACTGATAAACGAACTCGCATAATCCCATAGAGAGTTTTACAATTTCCTTACGAAGGACCCTTGTAAAAATATATGTAATCATCTATAATTTACTCTTGACAATGTACTTGCGCTTTTTAAAATTTGATGACTGGACTTTTAATACCTATATTTCTTTGAAAACCAAGAATATATAATTTCATGCGATTCTATGCGGTGGAAATTATGTTGTTCATAGTGCTATTTGTAAATGTAATAATGGAATACTAACACAAATGACGGACGATAACATCGGATGTTTGATGGGACACTTGCAATCCAAAGTCAAACGCTTTGCCACCGTAATTGATAAACAAACTCGCATAATCCCATAGAGAGTTTTAGAATTTCCTTACGAAGGACCCTTGTAAAAATATACGTAATCATCTATAATTTACTCTTGACAATGTACTTGCAATTTTTAAAATTTGATGACCGGACTTTTAATACCTATATTTCTTTGATAACTTAGAATATATAATTTCATGCGATTCTATGCGGTGGAAATTATGTTGTTCATAATGCCCATTGTAAAGGTAATAATTGAATACTGACATAAATGACGGACGATAACATTGGATCATGGATGGGACAGTTGCAATCCCAAGTCAAACTCTTTGCCACCGTAACTGATAAACGAACTCGCATAATCCGATAGAGAGTTTTACAATTTCCTTACGAAGACCCTTGTAAAAATATATGTAAACATCTATAATTTACACTTGACAATGTACTTGCGCTTTTTAAAATTTGATGACCGGACTTTTAATACCTATATTTCTTTGAAAACCTAGAATATATAATTTCATGCGATTCTATGCGGTGGAAATTATGTTGTTCATAATGCTCATCGTAAAGGTAATAATGGAATACTAACACAAATGACGGACGATAACATCGGATCGTGGATGGGACACTTGCAATCCCAAGTCAAACTCTTTGCCACCGTAACTGATAAACGAACTCGCATAATCCGATACAGAGTTTTACAATTTCCTTACGAAGGACCCTTGTAAAAATATATGTTATCATCTATAATTTACACTTGACAATGTACTTGCGCTTTTTAAAATTTGATGACCGGACTTTTAATACCTATATTTCTTTGAAAACCTAGAATATATAATTTCATGCGATTCTATGCGGTGGAAATTATGTTGTTCATAGTGCTATTTGTAAATGTAATAATGGAATACTAACACAAATGACGGACGATAACATCGGATGTTTGATGGGACACTTGCAATCCCAAGTCAAACGCTTTGCCACCGTAATTGATAAACAAACTCGCATAATCCCATAGAGAGTTTTACAATTTCCTTACGAAGGACCCTTGTAAAAATATATGCAATCATCTATAATTTACTCTGGACAATGTACTTGCGCTTTTTGAAATTTGATGACCGGACTTTATACCTGTATTTCTTTGAAAACCTAGAATATATAATTTCATGCGATTCTATGTGGTGGAAATTATGTTTTTCATAGTGCTATTTGTAAATGTAATAATGGAATACTAACACAAATGACGGACGATAACATCGGATGTTTGATGGGACACTTGCAATCCCAAGTCAAACGCTTTGCCACCGTAATTGATAAACAAACTCGCATAATCCCATAGAGAGCATTACAATTTCCTTACGAAGGACCCTTGTAAAAATATATGTAATCATCTATAATTTACCCTTGACAACGTACTTGCGCTTTTTAAAATATGATGGCCGGACATTAAATACCTATATTTCTTTGAAAGCCTAGAATATAATTTCATGCGATTCTATGCGGTGGAAATTATGTTGTTCATACCGCTCATTGTAAAGGTAATAATTGAATACTAACACAAATGACGGACGATAACATCGGATCATGGATGGGACACTTGCAATCCCAAGTCAAACCCTCTGCCACCGTAATTGATAAACAAACTCGCATAATCCCATAGAGAGTTTTACAGTTTCCTTACGAAGGACCCTTGTAAAAATATATGTAATCATCTATAATTTACTCTGGACAATGTACTTGCGATTTTTAAAATTTGATGACCAGACTTTTAATACCTATATTTCTTTGAAAACCTGGAATATATAATTTCATGCGATTCTATGCGGTGGAAATTATGTTGTTCATAATGCTCATTGTAAAGGTAATAATGGAATACTAACACAAATGACGGACGATAACATCGGTTGTTGGATGGGACACTTGCAATCCCAAGTCAAACTCTTTGCCACCGTAATTGATAAACAAAATCGCATAACCCCACGGAGAGTATTACAATTTCCTTACAAAGGACCCTTGTAAAAATATATGTAATCATCAATAATTTACTCTTGACAATGTACTTGCGCTTTTTAAAATTTGATGACCGGACTTTTAATAGCTATATTTCATTGAAAACCTAGAATATATAATTTCATGCGATTCTATACGGTGGAAAGTATGTTGTTCATAATGCTCATTGTAAAGGTAATAATGGAATACTAACACAAATGACGGACGATAACATCGGATCGTGGATGGGACACTTGCAATCCCAAGTCAAATTCTTTGCCACTGTAATTGATAAACAAACTCGCATAATCCCATAGAGAGTTTTACAATTCCTTACGAAGGATCCTTGTAAAAATATATGTAATCATCTATAATTTACTCTGGACAATGTACTTGCGCTTTTTAAAATTTGATGACCAGACTTTTAATACCTATATTTCTTTGAAAAACTAGAATATATAATTTCATGCAATTCTATACGGTGGAAAGTATGTTTTTCATAATGCTTACTGAAACATTAATAATGGAATACAAACACAAATGATGGACAGTAACCCCAAATCGTGGAAGGGACACTTGCAATCCCAAGTCAAACTCTTTGCCACCTAAATTGATAAACAAACTCGCATAATCCCATAGAGAGTTTTACAATTTCCTTACGAAGGACCCTTGTAAAAATATATGTAATCATCTACAGTTTACTCTGGACAATGTACTTGTGCTTTTTAAAATTTGATGACCGGACTTTTAATATCTATATTTCATAGAAAACATAGAATATATAATTTCATGTGATTCTATACGGTGGAAAGTATGTTGTTCATAATGCTCATTGTAAAGGTAATAATGGAATACTAACACCAATGACGGACGATAACATCGGATCATGAACGGGACACTTGCAATCCCAAGTCAAACTCTTTGCCACCGTAATTGATAAACAAACTCGCATAATCCCATAGAGAGTTTTACAATTTCCTTACGAAGGACCGTTGTAAAAATATATGCAATCATCTATAATTTACTCTGGACAATGTACTTGCGCTTTTTAAAATTTGATGACCGGACTTTTAATACCTATATTTCTTTGAAAATCTAGAATATATAATTTCATGCGATTCTATGCGGTGGAAATTATGTTGTTCATAGTGCTATTTGTAAATGTAATAATGGAATACTAACACAAATGACGGACGATAACATCGGATGTTTGATGGGACACTTGCAATCCCAAGCCAAACGCTTTGCCACCGTAATTGATAAACAAACTCGCATAATCCCATAGAGAGTTTTAGAATTTCCTTACGAAGGACCCTTGTAAAAATATACGTAATCATCTATAATTTACTCTTTACAATGTACTTGCGATTTTTAAAATTTGATGACCGGACTTTTAATACCTATATTTCTTTGATAACTTAGAATATATAATTTCATGCGATTCTATGTGGTGGAAATTATGTTGTTCATAATGCCCATTGTAAAGGTAATAATTGAATACTAACACAAATGACGGACGATAACATTGGATCATGGACGGGACAGTTGCAATCCCAAGTCAAACTCTTTGCCACCGTAACTGATAAACGAACTCGCATAATCCCATAGAGAGTTTTACAATTTCCTTACGAAGGACCCTTGTAAAATATATGCAATCATCTATAATTTACTCTGGACAATGTACTTGCGCTTTTTAGAATTTGATGACCGGACTTTTAATACCTATATTTCTTTGAAAACCTAGAATATATAATTTCATGCGATTCTATGCGGTGGAAATTATGTTGTTCATAGTGCTATTTGTAAATGTAATAATGGAATACTAACACAAATGACGGACGATAACATCGGATGTTTGATGGGACACTTGCAATCCCAAGTGAAACGCTTTGCCACCGTAATTGATAAACAAACTCGCATAATCCCATAGAGAGTTTTAGAATTTCATTACGAAGGACCCTTGTAAAAATATACGTAATCATCTATAATTTACTCTTGACAATGTACTTGAAATTTTTAAAATTTGATGACCGGACTTTTAATACCTATATTTCTTTGATAACTTAGAATATATAATTTCATGCGATTCTATGCGGTGGAAATTATGTTGTTCATAATGCCCATTGTAAAGGTAATAATTGAATACTAACACAAATGACGGACGATAACATTGGATCATGGATGGGACAGTTGCAATCCCAAGTCAAACTCTTTGCCACCGTAACTGATAAACGAACTCGCATAATCCCATAGAGAGTTTTACAATTTCCTTACGAAGGACCCTTGTAAAAATATATGTAATCATCTATAATTTACTCTTGACAATGTACTTGCGCTTTTTAAAATTTGATGACTGGACTTTTAATACCTATATTTCTTTGAAAACCAAGAATATATAATTTCATGCGATTCTATGCGGTGGAAATTATGTTGTTCATAGTGCTATTTGTAAATGTAATAATGGAATACTAACACAAATGACGGACGATAACATCGGATGTTTGATGGGACACTTGCAATCCAAAGTCAAACGCTTTGCCACCGTAACTGATAAACGAACTCGCATAATCCGATAGAGAGTTTTACAATTTCCTTACGAAGACCCTTGTAAAAATATATGTAAACATCTATAATTTACACTTGACAATGTACTTGCGCTTTTTAAAATTTGATGACCGGACTTTTAATACCTATATTTCTTTGAAAACCTAGAATATATAATTTCATGCGATTCTATGCGGTGGAAATTATGTTGTTCATAATGCTCATCGTAAAGGTAATAATGGAATACTAACACAAATGACGGACGATAACATCGGATCGTGGATGGGACACTTGCAATCCCAAGTCAAACTCTTTGCCACCGTAACTGATAAACGAACTCGCATAATCCGATACAGAGTTTTACAATTTCCTTACGAAGGACCCTTGTAAAAATATATGTTATCATCTATAATTTACACTTGACAATGTACTTGCGCTTTTTAAAATTTGATGACCGGACTTTTAATACCTATATTTCTTTGAAAACCTAGAATATATAATTTCATGCGATTCTATGCGGTGGAAATTATGTTGTTTATAATGCTCATTGTAAAGGTAATAATGGAATACTAACACAAATGACGGACGATAACATCGGTTGTTGGATGGGACACTTGCAATCCCAAGTCAAACTCTTTGCCACCGTAATTGATAAACAAAATCGCATAACCCCATGGAGAGTATTACAATTTCCTTACGAAGGACCCTTGTAAAAATATATGTAATCATCAATAATTTACTCTTGAAAATGTACTTGCGCTTTTTAAAATTTGATTACCGGACTTTTAACACCTATATTTCTTTGAAAACCTAGAATATATAATTTCATGCGATTCTATGCGGTGGAAATTATGTTGTTCATAGTGCTATTTGTAAATGTAATAATGGAATACTAACACAAATGACGGACGATAACATCGGATGTTTGATGGGACACTTGAAATCCCAAGTCAAACGCTTTGCCACCGTAATTGATAAACAAACTCGCATAATCCCATAGAGAGTTTTAGAATTTCCTTACGAAGGACCCTTGTAAAAATATACGCAATCATCTATAATTTACTCTTGACAATGTACTTGCGATTTTTAAAATTTGATGACCGGACTTTTAATACCTATATTTCTTTGATAACTTAGAATATATAATTTCATGCGATTCTATGCGGTGGAAATTATGTTGTTCATAATGCCCATTGTAAAGGTAATAATTGAATACTAACACAAATGACGGACGATAACATTGGATCATGGATGGGACAGTTGCAATCCCAAGTCAAACTCTTTGCCACCGTAACTGATAAACGAACTCGCATAATCCCATAGAGAGTTTTACAATTTCCTTACGAAGGACCCTTGTAAAAATATATGTAATCATCTATAATTTACTCTTGACAATGTACTTGCGATTTTTAAAATTTGATGACCGGACTTTTAATACCTATATTTCTTTGATAACTTAGAATATATAATTTCATGCGATTCTATGTGGTGGAAATTATGTTGTTCATAATGCCCATTGTCAAGGTAATAATTGAATACTAACACAAATGACGGACGATAACATTGGATCATGGATGGGACAGTTGCAATCCCAAGTCAAACTCTTTGCCACCGTAACTGATAAACGAACTCGCATAATCCCATAGAGAGTTTTACAATTTCCTTACGAAGGACCCTTGTAAAAATATATGTAATCATCTATAATTTACTCTTGACAATGTACTTGCGCTTTTTAAAATTTGATGACCGGACTTTTAATACCTATATTTCTTTGAAAACCTAGAATATATAATTTCATGTGATTCTATGCGGTGGAAATTATGTTGTTCATAATGCTCATTGTAAAGGTAATAATGGAATACTAACACAAATGACGGACGATAACATCGGTTGTTGGATGGGACACTTGCAATCCCAAGTCAAACTCTTTGCCACCGTAATTGATAAACAAAATCGCATAACCCCATGGAGAGTATTACAATTTCCTTACGAAGGACCCTTGTAAAAATATATGCAATCATCTGTAATTTACTCTGGACAATGTACTTGTGCTTTTTAAAATTTGATGACCGGACTTTTAATACCTATATTTCTTTGAAAACCTAGAATATATAATTTCATGCGATTCTATGCGGTGGAAATTATGTTGTTCATAATGCTCATCGTAAAGGTAATAATGGAATACTAACACAAATGACGGACGATAACATCGGATCGTGGATGGGACACTTGCAATCCCAAGTCAAACTCTTTGCCACCGTAATTGATAAACAAACTCGCATAATCCCATAGAGAGTTTTACAATTCCTTACGATGGATCCTTGTAAAAATATATGTAATCATCTATAATTTACTCTGGACAATGTACTTGCGCTTTTTAAAATTTGATGACCAGACTTTTAATACCTATATTTCTTTGAAAAACTAGAATATATAATTTCATGCAATTCTATACGGTGGAAAGTATGTTTTTCATAATGCTTACTGAAAGATTAATAATGGAATACAAACACAAATGACGGACAGTAACCCCAAATCGTGGAAGGGACACTTGCAATCCCAAGTCAAACTCTTTGCTACCTAAATTGATAAACAAACTCGCATAATCCCATAGAGAGTTTTACAATTTCCTTACGAAGGACCCTTGAAAAAATATATGCAATCATCTATAATTTACTCCGGACAATGTACTTGCGCTTTTTAAAATTTGATGACCGGACTTTTAATACCTATATTTCTTTGAAAACCTAGAATATATAATTTCATGCGATTCTATGCGGTGGAAATTATGTTGTTCATAGTGCTATTTGTAAATGTAATAATGGAATACTAACACAAATGACGGACGATAACATCGGATGTTTGATGGGACACTTGCAATCCCAAGCCAAACGCTTTGCCACCGTAATTGATAAACAAACTCGCATAATCCCATAGAGAGTTTTAGAATTTCCTTACGAAGGACCCTTGTAAAAATATACGTAATCATCTATAATTTACTCTTGACAATGTACTTGCGATTTTTAAAATTTGATGACCGGACTTTTAATACCTATATTTCTTTGATAACTTAGAATATATAATTTCATGCGATTCTATGTGGTGGAAATTATGTTGTTCATAATGCCCATTGTAAAGGTAATAATTGAATACTAACACAAATGACGGACGATAACATTGGATCATGGACGGGACAGTTGCAATCCCAAGTCAAACTCTTTGCCACCGTAACTGATAAACGAACTCGCATAATCCCATAGAGAGTTTTACAATTTCCTTACGAAGGACCCTTGTAAAATATATGCAATCATCTATAATTTACTCTGGACAATGTACTTGCGCTTTTTAAAATTTGATGACCGGACTTTTAATACCTATATTTCTTTGAAAACCTAGAATATATAATTTCATGCGATTCTATGCGGTGGAAATTATGTTGTTCATAGTAATATTTGTAAATGTAATAATGGAATACTAACACAAATGACGGACGATAACATCGGATGTTTGATGGGACACTTGCAATCCCAAGTCAAACGCTTTGCCACCGTAATTGATAAACAAACTCGCATAATCCCATAGAGAGTTTTAGAATTTCCTTACGAAGGACCCTTGTAAAAATATACGTAATCATCTATAATTTACTCTTGACAATGTACTTGCAATTTTTAAAATTTGATGACCGGACTTTTAATACCTATATTTCTTTGATAACTTAGAATATATAATTTCATGCGATTCTATGCGGTGGAAATTATGTTGTTCATAATGCCCATTGTAAAGGTAATAATTGAATACTAACATAAATGACGGACGATAACATTGGATCATGGATGGGACAGTTGCAATCCCAAGTCAAACTCATTGCCACCGTAACTGATAAACGAACTCGCATAAGCCGATAGAGAGTTTTACAATTTCCTTACGAAGGACCCTTGTAAAAATATATGTAAACATCTATAATTTACACTTGACAATGTACTTGCGCTTTTTAAAATTTGATGACCGGACTTTTAATACCTATATTTCTTTGAAAACCTAGAATATATAATTTCATTCGATTCTATGCGGTGGAAATTATGTTGTTCATAATGCTCATCGTAAAGGTAATAATGGAATACTAACACAAATGACGGACGATAACATCGGATCCTGGATAGGACACTTGCAATCCCATGTCAAACTCTTTGCCACCGTAACTGATAAACGAACTCGCATAATCCGATAGAGAGTTTTACAATTTCCTTACGAAGGACCCTTGTAAAAATATATGTAATCATCTATAATTTACACTTGACAATGTACTTGCGCTTTTTAAAATTTGATGACCGGACTTTTAATACCTATATTTCTTTGAAAACCTAGAATATATAATTTCATGCGATTCTATGCGGTGGAAATTATGTTGTTCATAATGCTCATAGTAAAGGTAATAATGGAATACTAACACAAATGACGGACGATAACATCGGTTGTTGGATGGGACACTTGCAATCCCAAGTCAAACTCTTTGCCACCGTAATTGATAAACAAAATCGCATAACCCCATGGAGAGTATTACAATTTCCTTACGAAGGACCCTTGTAAAAATATATGTAATCATCAATAATTTACTCTTGACAATGTACTTGCGCTTTTTAAAATTTGATGACCGGGCTTTTAATACCTGTATTTCTTTGAAAACCTAGAACATATAATTTCATTCGATTCTATACGGTGGAAAGTTTGTTGTTCATAATGCTCATTGTAAAGGTAATAATGGAATACTAACACAAATGACGGACGATAACATTGGATCATGGACGGGACACTAGCAATCCCAAGTCAAACGATTTGCCACCGTAATTGATAAACAAACTCGCATAATCCCATAGAGAGCATTACAATTTCCTTACGAAGGACCCTTGTAAAAATATATGTAATCATCTATAATTTACTCTTGACAATGTACTTGCGCTTTTTAAAATTTGATGACCGGACTTTTAATACCTATATTTCTTTGAAAACCTAGAATATATAATTTCATGCGATTCTATACGGTTGAAAGTATGTTGTTCATAATGCTCATTGTAAAGGTAATAATGGAATACTAACACAAATGACGGACGATAACATTGGATCATGGACGGGACACTTGCAATCCCAAGTCAAACTCTTTGCCACCGTAATTGATAAACAAACTCGCATAATCCCATAGAGAGTATTACAATTTCCTTACGAAGGACCCTTGTAAAAATATATGTAATCATCTATAATTTACTCTTGACAATGTACTTGCGCTTTTTAAAATTTGATGACCGGACTTTTAATACCTATATTTCTTTGAAAACCTAGAATATATAATTTCATGCGATTCTATACGGTGGAAAGTGTGCTGTTCATAATGCTCATTGTAAAGGTAATAATGGAATACTAACACAAATGACGGACGATAACATTGGATCATGGACGGGACACTTGCAATCCCAAGTCAAACTCTTTGCCACCGTAATTGATAAACAAACTCGCATAATCCCATAGAGAGTATTACAATTTCCTTACGAAGGACCCTTGTAAAAATATATGTAATCATCTATAATTTACTCTTGACAATGTACTTGCGCTTTTTAAAATTTGATGACCGGACTTTTAATACCTATATTTCTTTGAAAACCTGGAATATATAATTTCATGCGATTCTATATGGTGGAAAGTTTGTCGTTCATAATGCTCATTGTAAAGGTAATAATGGAATACTAACACAAATGACGGACGATAACATTGGATCATGGACGGGACACTTGCAATCCCAAGTCAAACTCTTTGCCACCGTAATTGATAAAAAAATTGCATAATCCCATAGAGAGTATTACAATTTCCTTACGAAGGACCCTTGTAAAAATATATGTAATCATTCATAATTAACTCTTGACAATGTACTTGCGCTTTTTAAAATTTGATGACCGGGCTTTTAATACCTGTATTTCTTTGAAAACCTAGAACATATAATTTCATTCGATTCTATACGGTGGAAAGTTTGTTGTTCATAATGCTCATTGTAAAGGTAATAATGGAATACTAACACAAATGACGGACGATAACATTGGATCATGGACGGGACACTAGCAATCCCAAGTCAAACGATTTGCCACCGTAATTGATAAACAAACTCGCATAATCCCATAGAGAGCATTACAATTTCCTTAGGAAGGACCCTTGTAAAAATATATGTAATCATCTATAATTTACTCTTGACAATGTACTTGCGCTTTTTAAAATTTGATGACCGGACTTTTAATACCTATATTTCTTTGAAAACCTAGAATATATAATTTCATGCGATTCTATGCGGTGGAAATTATGTTGTTCATAGTGCTATTTGTAAATGTAATAATGGAATACTAACACAAATGACGGACGATAACATCGGATGTTTGATGGGACACTTGCAATCCCAAGTGAAACGCTTTGCCACCGTAATTGATAAACAAACTCGCATAATCCCATAGAGAGTTTTAGAATTTCATTACGAAGGACCCTTGTAAAAATATACGTAATCATCTATAATTTACTCTTGACAATGTACTTGAAATTTTTAAAATTTGATGACCGGACTTTTAATACCTATATTTCTTTGATAACTTAGAATATATAATTTCATGCGATTCTATGCGGTGGAAATTATGTTGTTCATAATGCCCATTGTAAAGGTAATAATTGAATACTAACACAAATGACGGACGATAACATTGGATCATGGATGGGACAGTTGCAATCCCAAGTCAAAGTCTTTGCCACCGTAACTGATAAACGAACTCGCATAATCCCATAGAGAGTTTTACAATTTCCTTACGAAGGACCCTTGTAAAAATATATGTAATCATCTATAATTTACTCTTGACAATGTACTTGCGCTTTTTAAAATTTGATGACTGGACTTTTAATACCTATATTTCTTTGAAAACCAAGA
The DNA here is from genome assembly GCA_037428765.1 of Rubia yunnanensis. Taxonomy (NCBI): domain Eukaryota; kingdom Viridiplantae; phylum Streptophyta; class Magnoliopsida; order Gentianales; family Rubiaceae; genus Rubia; species Rubia yunnanensis. The sequence continues at coordinate 106,493,476 of CM075061.1, read as the reverse complement.
ATATATAATTTCATGCGATTCTATGCGGTGGAAATTATGTTGTTCATAGTGCTATTTGTAAATGTAATAATGGAATACTAACACAAATGACGGACGATAACATCGGATGTTTGATGGGACACTTGCAATCCAAAGTCAAACGCTTTGCCACCGTAATTGATAAACAAACTCGCATAATCCCATAGAGAGTTTTAGAATTTCCTTACGAAGGACCCTTGTAAAAATATACGTAATCATCTATAATTTACTCTTGACAATGTACTTGCAATTTTTAAAATTTGATGACCGGACTTTTAATACCTATATTTCTTTGATAACTTAGAATATATAATTTCATGCGATTCTATGCGGTGGAAATTATATTGTTCATAATGCCCATTGTAAAGGTAATAATTGAATACTGACATAAATGACGGACGATAACATTGGATCATGGATGGGACAGTTGCAATCCCAAGTCAAACTCTTTGCCACCGTAACTGATAAACGAACTCGCATAATCCGATAGAGAGTTTTACAATTTCCTTACGAAGACCCTTGTAAAAATATATGTAAACATCTATAATTTACACTTGACAATGTACTTGCGCTTTTTAAAATTTGATGACCGGACTTTTAATACCTATATTTCTTTGAAAACCTAGAATATATAATTTCATGCGATTCTATGCGGTGGAAATTATGTTGTTCATAATGCTCATCGTAAAGGTAATAATGGAATACTAACACAAATGACGGACGATAACATCGGATCGTGGATGGGACACTTGCAATCCCAAGTCAAACTCTTTGCCACCGTAACTGATAAACGAACTCGCATAATCCGATACAGAGTTTTACAATTTCCTTACGAAGGACCCTTGTAAAAATATATGTTATCATCTATAATTTACACTTGACAATGTACTTGCGCTTTTTAAAATTTGATGACCGGACTTTTAATACCTATATTTCTTTGAAAACCTAGAATATATAATTTCATGCGATTCTATGCGGTGGAAATTATGTTGTTCATAGTGCTATTTGTAAATGTAATAATGGAATACTAACACAAATGACGGACGATAACATCGGATGTTTGATGGGACACTTGCAATCCCAAGTCAAACGCTTTGCCACCGTAATTGATAAACAAACTCGCATAATCCCATAGAGAGTTTTACAATTTCCTTACGAAGGACCCTTGTAAAAATATATGCAATCATCTATAATTTACTCTGGACAATGTACTTGCGCTTTTTGAAATTTGATGACCGGACTTTATACCTGTATTTCTTTGAAAACCTAGAATATATAATTTCATGCGATTCTATGTGGTGGAAATTATGTTTTTCATAGTGCTATTTGTAAATGTAATAATGGAATACTAACACAAATGACGGACGATAACATCGGATGTTTGATGGGACACTTGCAATCCCAAGTCAAACGCTTTGCCACCGTAATTGATAAACAAACTCGCATAATCCCATAGAGAGCATTACAATTTCCTTACGAAGGACCCTTGTAAAAATATATGTAATCATCTATAATTTACCCTTGACAACGTACTTGCGCTTTTTAAAATATGATGGCCGGACATTAAATACCTATATTTCTTTGAAAGCCTAGAATATAATTTCATGCGATTCTATGCGGTGGAAATTATGTTGTTCATACCGCTCATTGTAAAGGTTATAATTGAATACTAACACAAATGACGGACGATAACATCGGATCATGGATGGGACACTTGCAATCCCAAGTCAAACCCTCTGCCACCGTAATTGATAAACAAACTCGCATAATCCCATAGAGAGTTTTACAGTTTCCTTACGAAGGACCCTTGTAAAAATATATGTAATCATCTATAATTTACTCTGGACAATGTACTTGCGATTTTTAAAATTTGATGACCAGACTTTTAATACCTATATTTCTTTGAAAACCTGGAATATATAATTTCATGCGATTCTATGCGGTGGAAATTATGTTGTTCATAATGCTCATTGTAAAGGTAATAATGGAATACTAACACAAATGACGGACGATAACATCGGTTGTTGGATGGGACACTTGCAATCCCAAGTCAAACTCTTTGCCACCGTAATTGATAAACAAAATCGCATAACCCCACGGAGAGTATTACAATTTCCTTACAAAGGACCCTTGTAAAAATATATGTAATCATCAATAATTTACTCTTGACAATGTACTTGCGCTTTTTAAAATTTGATGACCGGACTTTTAATAGCTATATTTCATTGAAAACCTAGAATATATAATTTCATGCGATTCTATACGGTGGAAAGTATGTTGTTCATAATGCTCATTGTAAAGGTAATAATGGAATACTAACACAAATGACGGACGATAACATCGGATCGTGGATGGGACACTTGCAATCCCAAGTCAAATTCTTTGCCACTGTAATTGATAAACAAACTCGCATAATCCCATAGAGAGTTTTACAATTCCTTACGAAGGATCCTTGTAAAAATATATGTAATCATCTATAATTTACTCTGGACAATGTACTTGCGCTTTTTAAAATTTGATGACCAGACTTTTAATACCTATATTTCTTTGAAAAACTAGAATATATAATTTCATGCAATTCTATACGGTGGAAAGTATGTTTTTCATAATGCTTACTGAAACATTAATAATGGAATACAAACACAAATGATGGACAGTAACCCCAAATCGTGGAAGGGACACTTGCAATCCCAAGTCAAACTCTTTGCCACCTAAATTGATAAACAAACTCGCATAATCCCATAGAGAGTTTTACAATTTCCTTACGAAGGACCCTTGTAAAAATATATGTAATCATCTACAGTTTACTCTGGACAATGTACTTGTGCTTTTTAAAATTTGATGACCGGACTTTTAATATCTATATTTCATAGAAAACATAGAATATATAATTTCATGTGATTCTATACGGTGGAAAGTATGTTGTTCATAATGCTCATTGTAAAGGTAATAATGGAATACTAACACCAATGACGGACGATAACATCGGATCATGAACGGGACACTTGCAATCCCAAGTCAAACTCTTTGCCACCGTAATTGATAAACAAACTCGCATAATCCCATAGAGAGTTTTACAATTTCCTTACGAAGGACCGTTGTAAAAATATATGCAATCATCTATAATTTACTCTGGACAATGTACTTGCGCTTTTTAAAATTTGATGACCGGACTTTTAATACCTATATTTCTTTGAAAATCTAGAATATATAATTTCATGCGATTCTATGCGGTGGAAATTATGTTGTTCATAGTGCTATTTGTAAATGTAATAATGGAATACTAACACAAATGACGGACGATAACATCGGATGTTTGATGGGACACTTGCAATCCCAAGCCAAACGCTTTGCCACCGTAATTGATAAACAAACTCGCATAATCCCATAGAGAGTTTTAGAATTTCCTTACGAAGGACCCTTGTAAAAATATACGTAATCATCTATAATTTACTCTTTACAATGTACTTGCGATTTTTAAAATTTGATGACCGGACTTTTAATACCTATATTTCTTTGATAACTTAGAATATATAATTTCATGCGATTCTATGTGGTGGAAATTATGTTGTTCATAATGCCCATTGTAAAGGTAATAATTGAATACTAACACAAATGACGGACGATAACATTGGATCATGGACGGGACAGTTGCAATCCCAAGTCAAACTCTTTGCCACCGTAACTGATAAACGAACTCGCATAATCCCATAGAGAGTTTTACAATTTCCTTACGAAGGACCCTTGTAAAATATATGCAATCATCTATAATTTACTCTGGACAATGTACTTGCGCTTTTTAGAATTTGATGACCGGACTTTTAATACCTATATTTCTTTGAAAACCTAGAATATATAATTTCATGCGATTCTATGCGGTGGAAATTATGTTGTTCATAGTGCTATTTGTAAATGTAATAATGGAATACTAACACAAATGACGGACGATAACATCGGATGTTTGATGGGACACTTGCAATCCCAAGTGAAACGCTTTGCCACCGTAATTGATAAACAAACTCGCATAATCCCATAGAGAGTTTTAGAATTTCATTACGAAGGACCCTTGTAAAAATATACGTAATCATCTATAATTTACTCTTGACAATGTACTTGAAATTTTTAAAATTTGATGACCGGACTTTTAATACCTATATTTCTTTGATAACTTAGAATATATAATTTCATGCGATTCTATGCGGTGGAAATTATGTTGTTCATAATGCCCATTGTAAAGGTAATAATTGAATACTAACACAAATGACGGACGATAACATTGGATCATGGATGGGACAGTTGCAATCCCAAGTCAAACTCTTTGCCACCGTAACTGATAAACGAACTCGCATAATCCCATAGAGAGTTTTACAATTTCCTTACGAAGGACCCTTGTAAAAATATATGTAATCATCTATAATTTACTCTTGACAATGTACTTGCGCTTTTTAAAATTTGATGACTGGACTTTTAATACCTATATTTCTTTGAAAACCAAGAATATATAATTTCATGCGATTCTATGCGGTGGAAATTATGTTGTTCATAGTGCTATTTGTAAATGTAATAATGGAATACTAACACAAATGACGGACGATAACATCGGATGTTTGATGGGACACTTGCAATCCAAAGTCAAACGCTTTGCCACCGTAACTGATAAACGAACTCGCATAATCCGATAGAGAGTTTTACAATTTCCTTACGAAGACCCTTGTAAAAATATATGTAAACATCTATAATTTACACTTGACAATGTACTTGCGCTTTTTAAAATTTGATGACCGGACTTTTAATACCTATATTTCTTTGAAAACCTAGAATATATAATTTCATGCGATTCGATGCGGTGGAAATTATGTTGTTCATAATGCTCATCGTAAAGGTAATAATGGAATACTAACACAAATGACGGACGATAACATCGGATCGTGGATGGGACACTTGCAATCCCAAGTCAAACTCTTTGCCACCGTAACTGATAAACGAACTCGCATAATCCGATACAGAGTTTTACAATTTCCTTACGAAGGACCCTTGTAAAAATATATGTTATCATCTATAATTTACACTTGACAATGTACTTGCGCTTTTTAAAATTTGATGACCGGACTTTTAATACCTATATTTCTTTGAAAACCTAGAATATATAATTTCATGCGATTCTATGCGGTGGAAATTATGTTGTTTATAATGCTCATTGTAAAGGTAATAATGGAATACTAACACAAATGACGGACGATAACATCGGTTGTTGGATGGGACACTTGCAATCCCAAGTCAAACTCTTTGCCACCGTAATTGATAAACAAAATCGCATAACCCCATGGAGAGTATTACAATTTCCTTACGAAGGACCCTTGTAAAAATATATGTAATCATCAATAATTTACTCTTGAAAATGTACTTGCGCTTTTTAAAATTTGATTACCGGACTTTTAACACCTATATTTCTTTGAAAACCTAGAATATATAATTTCATGCGATTCTATGCGGTGGAAATTATGTTGTTCATAGTGCTATTTGTAAATGTAATAATGGAATACTAACACAAATGACGGACGATAACATCGGATGTTTGATGGGACACTTGCAATCCCAAGTCAAACGCTTTGCCACCGTAATTGATAAACAAACTCGCATAATCCCATAGAGAGTTTTAGAATTTCCTTACGAAGGACCCTTGTAAAAATATACGCAATCATCTATAATTTACTCTTGACAATGTACTTGCGATTTTTAAAATTTGATGACCGGACTTTTAATACCTATATTTCTTTGATAACTTAGAATATATAATTTCATGCGATTCTATGCGGTGGAAATTATGTTGTTCATAATGCCCATTGTAAAGGTAATAATTGAATACTAACACAAATGACGGACGATAACATTGGATCATGGATGGGACAGTTGCAATCCCAAGTCAAACTCTTTGCCACCGTAACTGATAAACGAACTCGCATAATCCCATAGAGAGTTTTACAATTTCCTTACGAAGGACCCTTGTAAAAATATATGTAATCATCTATAATTTACTCTTGACAATGTACTTGCGATTTTTAAAATTTGATGACCGGACTTTTAATACCTATATTTCTTTGATAACTTAGAATATATAATTTCATGCGATTCTATGTGGTGGAAATTATGTTGTTCATAATGCCCATTGTCAAGGTAATAATTGAATACTAACACAAATGACGGACGATAACATTGGATCATGGATGGGACAGTTGCAATCCCAAGTCAAACTCTTTGCCACCGTAACTGATAAACGAACTCGCATAATCCCATAGAGAGTTTTACAATTTCCTTACGAAGGACCCTTGTAAAAATATATGTAATCATCTATAATTTACTCTTGACAATGTACTTGCGCTTTTTAAAATTTGATGACCGGACTTTTAATACCTATATTTCTTTGAAAACCTAGAATATATAATTTCATGTGATTCTATGCGGTGGAAATTATGTTGTTCATAATGCTCATTGTAAAGGTAATAATGGAATACTAACACAAATGACGGACGATAACATCGGTTGTTGGATGGGACACTTGCAATCCCAAGTCAAACTCTTTGCCACCGTAATTGATAAACAAAATCGCATAACCCCATGGAGAGTATTACAATTTCCTTACGAAGGACCCTTGTAAAAATATATGCAATCATCTGTAATTTACTCTGGACAATGTACTTGTGCTTTTTAAAATTTGATGACCGGACTTTTAATACCTATATTTCTTTGAAAACCTAGAATATATAATTTCATGCGATTCTATGCGGTGGAAATTATGTTGTTCATAATGCTCATCGTAAAGGTAATAATGGAATACTAACACAAATGACGGACGATAACATCGGATCGTGGATGGGACACTTGCAATCCCAAGTCAAACTCTTTGCCACCGTAATTGATAAACAAACTCGCATAATCCCATAGAGAGTTTTACAATTCCTTACGATGGATCCTTGTAAAAATATATGTAATCATCTATAATTTACTCTGGACAATGTACTTGCGCTTTTTAAAATTTGATGACCAGACTTTTAATACCTATATTTCTTTGAAAAACTAGAATATATAATTTCATGCAATTCTATACGGTGGAAAGTATGTTTTTCATAATGCTTACTGAAAGATTAATAATGGAATACAAACACAAATGACGGACAGTAACCCCAAATCGTGGAAGGGACACTTGCAATCCCAAGTCAAACTCTTTGCTACCTAAATTGATAAACAAACTCGCATAATCCCATAGAGAGTTTTACAATTTCCTTACGAAGGACCCTTGAAAAAATATATGCAATCATCTATAATTTACTCCGGACAATGTACTTGCGCTTTTTAAAATTTGATGACCGGACTTTTAATACCTATATTTCTTTGAAAACCTAGAATATATAATTTCATGCGATTCTATGCGGTGGAAATTATGTTGTTCATAGTGCTATTTGTAAATGTAATAATGGAATACTAACACAAATGACGGACGATAACATCGGATGTTTGATGGGACACTTGCAATCCCAAGCCAAACGCTTTGCCACCGTAATTGATAAACAAACTCGCATAATCCCATAGAGAGTTTTAGAATTTCCTTACGAAGGACCCTTGTAAAAATATACGTAATCATCTATAATTTACTCTTGACAATGTACTTGCGATTTTTAAAATTTGATGACCGGACTTTTAATACCTATATTTCTTTGATAACTTAGAATATATAATTTCATGCGATTCTATGTGGTGGAAATTATGTTGTTCATAATGCCCATTGTAAAGGTAATAATTGAATACTAACACAAATGACGGACGATAACATTGGATCATGGACGGGACAGTTGCAATCCCAAGTCAAACTCTTTGCCACCGTAACTGATAAACGAACTCGCATAATCCCATAGAGAGTTTTACAATTTCCTTACGAAGGACCCTTGTAAAATATATGCAATCATCTATAATTTACTCTGGACAATGTACTTGCGCTTTTTAAAATTTGATGACCGGACTTTTAATACCTATATTTCTTTGAAAACCTAGAATATATAATTTCATGCGATTCTATGCGGTGGAAATTATGTTGTTCATAGTAATATTTGTAAATGTAATAATGGAATACTAACACAAATGACGGACGATAACATCGGATGTTTGATGGGACACTTGCAATCCCAAGTCAAACGCTTTGCCACCGTAATTGATAAACAAACTCGCATAATCCCATAGAGAGTTTTAGAATTTCCTTACGAAGGACCCTTGTAAAAATATACGTAATCATCTATAATTTACTCTTGACAATGTACTTGCAATTTTTAAAATTTGATGACCGGACTTTTAATACCTATATTTCTTTGATAACTTAGAATATATAATTTCATGCGATTCTATGCGGTGGAAATTATGTTGTTCATAATGCCCATTGTAAAGGTAATAATTGAATACTAACATAAATGACGGACGATAACATTGGATCATGGATGGGACAGTTGCAATCCCAAGTCAAACTCATTGCCACCGTAACTGATAAACGAACTCGCATAAGCCGATAGAGAGTTTTACAATTTCCTTACGAAGGACCCTTGTAAAAATATATGTAAACATCTATAATTTACACTTGACAATGTACTTGCGCTTTTTAAAATTTGATGACCGGACTTTTAATACCTATATTTCTTTGAAAACCTAGAATATATAATTTCATTCGATTCTATGCGGTGGAAATTATGTTGTTCATAATGCTCATCGTAAAGGTAATAATGGAATACTAACACAAATGACGGACGATAACATCGGATCCTGGATAGGACACTTGCAATCCCATGTCAAACTCTTTGCCACCGTAACTGATAAACGAACTCGCATAATCCGATAGAGAGTTTTACAATTTCCTTACGAAGGACCCTTGTAAAAATATATGTAATCATCTATAATTTACACTTGACAATGTACTTGCGCTTTTTAAAATTTGATGACCGGACTTTTAATACCTATATTTCTTTGAAAACCTAGAATATATAATTTCATGCGATTCTATGCGGTGGAAATTATGTTGTTCATAATGCTCATAGTAAAGGTAATAATGGAATACTAACACAAATGACGGACGATAACATCGGTTGTTGGATGGGACACTTGCAATCCCAAGTCAAACTCTTTGCCACCGTAATTGATAAACAAAATCGCATAACCCCATGGAGAGTATTACAATTTCCTTACGAAGGACCCTTGTAAAAATATATGTAATCATCAATAATTTACTCTTGACAATGTACTTGCGCTTTTTAAAATTTGATGACCGGGCTTTTAATACCTGTATTTCTTTGAAAACCTAGAACATATAATTTCATTCGATTCTATACGGTGGAAAGTTTGTTGTTCATAATGCTCATTGTAAAGGTAATAATGGAATACTAACACAAATGACGGACGATAACATTGGATCATGGACGGGACACTAGCAATCCCAAGTCAAACGATTTGCCACCGTAATTGATAAACAAACTCGCATAATCCCATAGAGAGCATTACAATTTCCTTACGAAGGACCCTTGTAAAAATATATGTAATCATCTATAATTTACTCTTGACAATGTACTTGCGCTTTTTAAAATTTGATGACCGGACTTTTAATACCTATATTTCTTTGAAAACCTAGAATATATAATTTCATGCGATTCTATACGGTTGAAAGTATGTTGTTCATAATGCTCATTGTAAAGGTAATAATGGAATACTAACACAAATGACGGACGATAACATTGGATCATGGACGGGACACTTGCAATCCCAAGTCAAACTCTTTGCCACCGTAATTGATAAACAAACTCGCATAATCCCATAGAGAGTATTACAATTTCCTTACGAAGGACCCTTGTAAAAATATATGTAATCATCTATAATTTACTCTTGACAATGTACTTGCGCTTTTTAAAATTTGATGACCGGACTTTTAATACCTATATTTCTTTGAAAACCTAGAATATATAATTTCATGCGATTCTATACGGTGGAAAGTGTGCTGTTCATAATGCTCATTGTAAAGGTAATAATGGAATACTAACACAAATGACGGACGATAACATTGGATCATGGACGGGACACTTGCAATCCCAAGTCAAACTCTTTGCCACCGTAATTGATAAACAAACTCGCATAATCCCATAGAGAGTATTACAATTTCCTTACGAAGGACCCTTGTAAAAATATATGTAATCATCTATAATTTACTCTTGACAATGTACTTGCGCTTTTTAAAATTTGATGACCGGACTTTTAATACCTATATTTCTTTGAAAACCTGGAATATATAATTTCATGCGATTCTATATGGTGGAAAGTTTGTCGTTCATAATGCTCATTGTAAAGGTAATAATGGAATACTAACACAAATGACGGACGATAACATTGGATCATGGACGGGACACTTGCAATCCCAAGTCAAACTCTTTGCCACCGTAATTGATAAAAAAATTGCATAATCCCATAGAGAGTATTACAATTTCCTTACGAAGGACCCTTGTAAAAATATATGTAATCATTCATAATTAACTCTTGACAATGTACTTGCGCTTTTTAAAATTTGATGACCGGGCTTTTAATACCTGTATTTCTTTGAAAACCTAGAACATATAATTTCATTCGATTCTATACGGTGGAAAGTTTGTTGTTCATAATGCTCATTGTAAAGGTAATAATGGAATACTAACACAAATGACGGACGATAACATTGGATCATGGACGGGACACTAGCAATCCCAAGTCAAACGATTTGCCACCGTAATTGATAAACAAACTCGCATAATCCCATAGAGAGCATTACAATTTCCTTAGGAAGGACCCTTGTAAAAATATATGTAATCATCTATAATTTACTCTTGACAATGTACTTGCGCTTTTTAAAATTTGATGACCGGACTTTTAATACCTATATTTCTTTGAAAACCTAGAATATATAATTTCATGCGATTCTATACGGTTGAAAGTATGTTGTTCATAATGCTCATTGTAAAGGTAATAATGGAATACTAACACAAATGACGGACGATAACATTGGATCATGGACGGGACACTTGCAATCCCAAGTCAAACTCTTTGCCACCGTAATTGATAAACAAACTCGCATAATCCCATAGAGAGTATTACAATTTCCTTACGAAGGACCCTTGTAAAAATATATGTAATCATCTATAATTTACTCTTGATGGTGTACTTGCGCTTTTTAATATTTGATGACCGGACTTTTAATACCTATATTTCTTTGAAAACCTAGAATATATAATTTCATGCAATTCTATACGGTGGAAATAATGTTGTTCATAATGCTCATTGTAAAGGTAATAATGGAATACTAACACAAATGACGGACGATAACATCGGATGTTGGATGCGACACTTGCAATCCCAAGTCAAACTCTTTGCCACCGTAAGTGATAAACAAACTCGTATAATCCCATAGAGAGTTTAACAATTTCCTTACGAAGGACCCTTGTAAAAATATATGTAATCGTCAATAATTTACTCTTGACAATGTACTTGCGCTTTTTAAAATTTGATGACCGGACTTTTAATACCTATATTTCTTTGAAAACTTAGAATATATAATTTCATGCGATTCTATACGGTGGAAAGTGTGCTGTTCATAATGCTCATTGTAAAGGTAATAATGGAATACTAACACAAATGACGGACGATAACATCGGATGTTCGATGCGACACTTGCAATCCCAAGTCAAACTCTTTGCCACCGTAAGTGATAAACAAACTCGTATAATCCCATAGAGAGTTTAACAATTTCCTTACGAATGACCCTTGTAAAAATATATGTAATCATCAATAATTTACTCTTGACAATGTACTTGCGCTTTTTAAAATTTGATGACCGGACTTTTAATACCTATATTTCTTTGAAAACCTAGAATATATAATTTCATGCGATTCTATACGGTTGAAAGTATGTTGTTCATAATGCTCATTGTAAAGGTAATAATGGAATACTAACACAAATGACGGACGATAACATTGGATCATGGACGGGACACTTGCAATCCCAAGTCAAACTCTTTGCCACCGTAATTGATAAACAAACTCGCATAATCCCATAGAGAGTATTACAATTTCCTTACGAAGGACCCTTGTAAAAATATATGTAATCATCTATAATTTACTCTTGACAGTGTACTTGCGCTTTTTAAAATTTGATGACCGGACTTTTAATACATATATTTCTTTTGAAATCCTAGAACATATAATTTCATGCGATTCTATACGGTAGAAAGTATGTTGTTCATAATGCTCATTGTAAAGGTAACAATGGAATACTAACACAAATGACGGACGATAACATTGGATCATGGACGGGACACTTGCAATCCCAAGTCAAACTCTTTGCCACCGTAATTGATAAACAAACTCGCATAATCCCATAGAGAGCATTACAATTTCCTTACGAAGGACCCTTGTAAAAATATATGTAATCATCTATAATTTACTCTTGACAATGTACTTGCGCTTTTTAAAATTTGATGACCGGACTTTTAATACCTATATTTCTTTGAAAACCTAGAATATATAATTTCATACAATTCTATACGGTGGAAATTATGTTGTTCATAATGCTCATTGTAAAGGTAATAATGGAATACTAACACAAATGACGGACGACAACATCGGATGTTGGATGTGACACTTGCAATCCCAAGTCAAACGCTTTGCCACCGTAATTGATAAACAAAATCGCATAATCCGATAGAGAGCATTACAATTTCCTTACGAAGGACCCTTGTAAAAATATATGTAATCATCTATAATTTACTCTTGACAATGTACTTGCGCTTTTTAAAATTTGATGACCGGACTTTTAATACCTATATTTCTTTGAAAACCTAGAATATATAATTTCATGCGATTCTATACGGTGGAAAGTTTGTTGTTCATAATGCTCATTGTAAACTTAATAATGGAATACTAACATAAATGACGGACGATAACATTGGATCATGGACGGGACACTTGCAATCCCAAGTCAAACTCTTTCCCACCGTAATTGATAAACAAACTCGCATAATCCCACAGAGAGTATTACAATTTCCTTACGAAGGACCCTTGTAAAAATATATGTAATCATCTATAATTTACTCTTCACAGTGTACTTGTGCTTTTTAAAATTTGATGACCGGACTTTTAATACCTATATTTCTTTGAAAACCTAGAATATATAATTTCGTGCGATTCTTTACGGTGGAAAGTTTGTTGTTCATAATGCTCATTGTAAAGTTAAAAATGGAATACTAACACAGATGACGGACGATAACATTGGATCATGGACAGGACACTTGCAATCCCAAGTCAAACTCTTTGCCACCGTAATTGATAAACAAACTCGCATAATCCCATAGAGAGCATTACAATTTCCTTACGAAGGACCCTTGTAAAAATATATGTAATCATCTATAATTTACTCTTGACAGTGTACTTGCGCTTTTTAAAATTTGATGACCGGACTTTTAATACATATATTTCTTTGAAATCCTAGAACATATAATTTCATGCGATTCTATACGGTGGAAAGTATGTTGTTCATAATGCTCATTGTAAAGGTAACAGTGGAATACTAACACAAATGACGGACGATAACATTGGATCATGGACGGGACACTTGCAATCCCAAGTCAAACTCTTTGCCACCGTAATTGATAAACAAACTCGCATAATCCCATAGAGAGCATTACAATTTCCTTACGAAGGACCCTTGTAAAAATATATGTAATCATCTATAATTTACTCTTGACAATGTACTTGCGCTTTTTAAAATTTGATGACCGGACTTTTAATACCTATATTTCTTTGAAAACCTAGAACATATAATTTCATGCGATTCTTTACGGTGGAAAGTTTGTTGTTCATAATGCTCATTGTAAAGTTAATAATGGAATACTAACACAGATGACGGACGATAACATTGGATCATGGACGGGACACTTGCAATCCCAAGTCAAACTCTTTGCCACCGTAATTGATAAACAAACTCGCATAATCCCATAGAGAGAATTACAATTTCCTTACGAAGGACCCTTGTAAAAATATATGTAATCATCTATAATTTACTCTTGACAATATACTTGCGCTTTTTAAAATTTGATGACAGGACTTTTAATACCTATATTTCTTTGAAAACCTAGAATATATAATTTCATGCGATTCTTTACGGTGGAAAGTTTGTTGTTCATAATGCTCATTGTAAAGTTAATAATGGAATACTAACACAAATGACGGACGATAACATTGGATCATGGACGGGACACTTGCAATCCCAAGTCAAACTCTTTGCCACCGTAATTGATAAACAAACTCGCATAATCCCATAGAGAGTATTACAATTTCCTTACGAAGGACCCTTGTAATAATATATGTAATCATCTATAATTTACTCTTGACAGTGTACTTGCGCTTTTTAAAATTTGATGACCGGACTTTTAATACATATATTTCTTTGAAAACCAAGAACATATAATTTCATGCGATTCTATACGGTGGAAAGTATGTTGTTCATAATGCTCATTGTAAAGGTAACAATGGAATACTAACACAAATGACGGACGATAACATTGGATCATGGACAGGACACTTGCAATCCCAAGTCAAACTCTTTGCCACCGTAATTGATAAACAAACTCGCATAATCCCATTGAGAGCATTACAATTTCCTTACGAAGGACCCTTGTAAAAATATATGTAATCATATATAATTTACTCTTGACAGTGTACTTGCGCTTTTTAAAATTTGATGACCGGACTTTTAATACCTATATTTCTTTGAAAACCTAGAATATATAATTTCATGCGATTCTATACGGTTGAAAGTATGTTGTTCATAATGCTCATTGTAAAGGTAATAATGGAATACTAACACAAATGACGGACGATAACATTGGATCATGGACGGGACACTTGCAATCCCAAGTCAAACTCTTTGCCTCCGTAATTGATAAACAAACTCGCATAATCCCATAGAGAGTATTACAATTTCCTTACGAAGGACCCTTGTAAAAATATATGTAATCATCTATAATTTACTCTTGATGGTGTACTTGCGCATTTTAAAATTTGATGACCGGACTTTTAATACCTATATTTCTTTGAAAACCTAGAATATATAATTTCATGCAATTCTATACGGTGGAAATTATGTTGTTCATAATGCTCATTGTAAAGGTAATAATGGAATACTAACACAAATGACGGACGATAACATCGGATGTTGGATGCGACACTTGCAATCCCAAGTCAAACTCTTTTCCACCGTAAGTGATAAACAAACTCGTATAATCCCATAGAGAGTTTAACAATTTCCTTACGAAGGACCCTTGTAAAAATATATGTAATCATCAATAATTTACTCTTGACAATGTACTTGCGCTTTTTAAAATTTGATGACCGGACTTTTAATACCTATATTTCTTTGAAAACCTAGAATATATAATTTCATGCGATTCTATACGGTGGAAAGTGTGCTGTTCATAATGCTCATTGTAAAGGTAATAATGGATTACTAACACAAATGACGGACGATAACATCGGATGTTCGATGCGACACTTGCAATCCCAAGTCAAACTCTTTGCCACCGTAAGTGATAAACAAACTCGTATAATCCCATAGAGAGTTTAACAATTTCCTTACGAATGACCCTTGTAAAAATATATGTAATCATCAATAATTTACTCTTGTCAGTGTACTTGCGCTTTTTAAAATTCGATGACCGGACTTTTAATACCTATATTTCTTTGAAAACCTAGAATATATAATTTCATGCGATTCTATACGGTTGAAAGTATGTTGTTCATAATGCTCATTATAAAGTTAATAATGGAATACTAACACAAATGACGGACGATAACGTTGGATCATGGACGGGACACTTGCAATCCCAAGTCAAACTCTTTGCCACCGTAATTGATAAACAAACTCGCATAATCCCATAGAGAGTATTACAATTTCCTTACGAAGGACCCTTGTAAAAATATATGTAATCATCTATAATTTACTCTTGACAATGTACTTGCGCTTTTTTAAATTTGATGACCGGACTTTTAATACCTATATTTCTTTGAAAACCTAGAATATATAATTTCATGCGATTCTATACGGTGGAAAGTGTGCTGTTCATAATGCTCATTGTAAAGGTAATAATGGAATACTAACACAAATGACGGACGATAACATCGGATGTTCGATGCGACACTTGCAATCCCAAGTCAAACTCTTTGCCACCGTAAGTGATAAACAAACTCGTATAATCCCATAGAGAGTTTAACAATTTCCTTACGAAGGACCCTTGTAAAAATATATGTAATCATCTATAATTTACTCTTGACAATGTACTTGCGCTTTTTAAAATTTGATGACCGGACTTTTAATACCTATATTTCTTTGAAAACCTGGAATATATAATTTCATGCGATTCTTTACGGTGGAAAGTTTGTTGTTCATAATGCTCATTGTAAAGTTAATAATGGAATACTAACACAGATGACGGACGATAACATTGGATCATGGACGGGACACTTGCAATCCCAAGTCAAACTCTTTGCCACCGTAATTGATAAACAAACTCGCATAATCCCATAGAGAGCATTACAATTTCCTTACGAAGGACCCTTGTAAAAATATATGTAATCATCTATAATTTACTCTTGACAGTGTACTTGCGCTTTTTAAAATTTGATGACCGGACTTTTAATACCTATATTTCTTTGAAAACCTGGAATATATAATTTCATGCGATTCTATACGATGGAAAGTTTGTCGTTCATAATGCTCATTGTAAAGGTAATAATGGAATACTAACACAAATGACGGACGATAACATTGGATCATGGACGGGACACTTGCAATCCCAAGTCAAACTCTTTGCCACCGTAATTGATAAAAAAATCGCATAATCCCATAGAGAGTATTACAATTTCCTTACGAAGGACCCTTGTAAAAATATATGTAATCATTCATAATTAACTCTTGACAATGTACTTGCGCTTTTTAAAATTTGATGACCGGGCTTTTAATACCTTTATTTCTTTGAAAACCTAGAACATATAATTTCATTCGATTCTATACGGTGGAAAGTTTGTTGTTCATAATGCTCATTGTAAAGGTAATAATGGAATACTAACACAAATGACGGACGATAACATTGGATCATGGACGGGACACTTGCAATCCCAAGTCAAACTCTTTGCCACCGTAATTGATAAACAAACTCGCATAATCCCATAGAGAGTATTACAATTTCCTTACGAAGGACCCTTGTAAAAATATATGTAATCATCTATAATTTACTCTTGACAGTGTACTTGCGCTTTTTAAAATTTGATGACCGGACTTTTAATACATATATTTCTTTGAAATCCTAGAACATATAATTTCATGCGATTCTATACGGTAGAAAGTATGTTGTTCATAATGCTCATTGTAAAGTTAATAATGGAATACTAACACAGATGACGGACGATAACATTGGATCATGGACGGGACACTTGCAATCCCAAGTCAAACTCTTTGCCACCGTAATTGATAAACAAACTCGCATAATCCCATAGAGAGCATTACAATTTCCTTACGAAGGACCCTTGTAAAAATATATGTAATCATCTATAATTTACTCTTGACAGTGTACTTGCGCTTTTTAAAATTTGATGACCGGACTTTTAATACATATATTTCTTTGAAATCCTAGAATATATAATTTCATGCGATTCTATACGGTAGAAAGTATGTTGTTCATAATGCTCATTGTAAAGTTAATAATGGAATACTAACACAGATGACGGACGATAACATTGGATCATGGACGGGACACTTGCAATCCCAAGTCAAACTCTTTGCCACCGTAATTGATAAACAAACTCGCATAATCCCATAGAGAGCATTACAATTTCCTTACGAAGGACCCTTGTAAAAATATATGTAATCATCTATAATTTACTCTTGACAGTGTACTTGCGCTTTTTAAAATTTGATGACCGGACTTTTAATACATATATTTCTTTGAAATCCTAGAACATATAATTTCATGCGATTCTATACGGTGGAAAGTATGTTGTTCATAATGCTCATTGTAAAGGTAACAATGGAATACTAACACAAATGACGGACGATAACATTGGATCATGGACGGGACACTTGCAATCCCAAGTCAAACTCTTTGCCACCGTAATTGATAAAAAAATCGCATAATCCCATAGAGAGTATTACAATTTCCTTACGAAGGACCCTTGTAAAAATATATGTAATCATCTATAATTTACTCTTGACAGTGTACTTGCGCTTTTTAAAATTTGATGACCGGACTTTTAATACATATATTTCTTTGAAATCCTAGAATATATAATTTCATGCGATTCTATACGGTAGAAAGTATGTTGTTCATAATGCTCATTGTAAAGTTAATAATGGAATACTAACACAGATGACGGACGATAACATTGGATCATGGACGGGACACTTGCAATCCCAAGTCAAACTCTTTCCCACCGTAATTGATAAACAAACTCGCATAATCCCATAGAGAGCATTACAATTTCCTTACGAAGGACCCTTGTAAAAATATATGTAATCATCTATAATTTACTCTTGACAGTGTACTTGCGCTTTTTAAAATTTGATGACCGGACTTTTAATACATATATTTCTTTGAAATCCTAGAATATATAATTTCATGCGATTCTATACGGTAGAAAGTATGTTGTTCATAATGCTCATTGTAAAGTTAATAATGGAATACTAACACAGATGACGGACGATAACATTGGATCATGGACAGGACACTTGCAATCCCAAGTCAAACTCTTTGCCACCGTAATTGATAAACAAACTCGCATAATCCCATAGAGAGCATTACAATTTCCTTACGAAGGACCCTTGTAAAAATATATGTAATCATCTATAATTTACTCTTGACAGTGTACTTGCGCTTTTTAAAATTTGATGACCGGACTTTTAATACATATATTTCTTTGAAATCCTAGAATATATAATTTCATGCGATTCTATACGGTAGAAAGTATGTTGTTCATGATGCTCATTGTAAAGTTAATAATGGAATACTAACACAGATGACGGACGATAACATTGGATCATGGACGGGACACTTGCAATCCCAAGTCAAACTCTTTGCCACCGTAATTGATAAACAAACTCGCATAATCCCATAGAGAGTATTACAATTTCCTTACGAAGGACCCTTGTAATAATATATGTAATCATCTATAATTTACTCTTGACAGTGTACTTGCTCTTTTTAAAATTTGATGACAGGACTTTTAATACATATATTTCTTTGAAAACCTAGAACATATAGTTTCATGCGATTCTATACGGTGGAAAGTATGTTGTTCATAATGCTCATTGTAAAGGTAACAATGGAATACTAACACAAATGACGGACGATAACATTGGATCATGGACAGGACACTTGCAATCCCAAGTCAAACTCTTTGCCACCGTAATTGATAAACAAACTCGCATAATCCCATTGAGAGCATTACAATTTCCTTACGAAGGACCCTTGTAAAAATATATGTAATCATCTATAATTTACTCTTGACAGTGTACTTGCGCTTTTTAAAATTTGATGACCGGACTTTTAATACCTATATTTCTTTCAAAACCTAGAATATATAATTTCATACGATTCTATACGGTGGAAAGTTTGCTGTTCATAATGCTCATTGTAAAGGTAATAAAGGAATACTAACACAAATGACGGACGATAACATTGGATCATGGACGGGACACTTTCAATCCCAAGTCAAACTCTTTGCCACCGTAATTGATAAACAAACTCGAATAATCCCATAGAGAATATTACAATTTCCTTACGAAGGACCCTTGTAAAAATATATGTAATCATCTATACTTTACTCTTGATAGTGTACTTGCGCTTTTTAAAATTTGATGACCGGACTTTTAATACCTATATTTCTTTGAAAACCTAGAATATATAATTTCATGCGATTCTATACGGTTGAAAGTATGTTGTTCATAATGCTCATTGTAAAGGTAACAATGGAATACTAACACAAATGACGGACGATAACATTGGATCATGGATGGGACACTTGCAATCCCAAGTCAAACTCTTTGCCACCGTAATTGATAAACAAACTCGCATAATCCCATAGAGAGTATTACAATTTCCTTACGAAGGACCCTTGTAAAAATATATGTAATCATCCATAATTAACTCTTGACAATGTACTTGCGCTTTTTAAAATTTGATGACCGGACTTTTAATACCTATATTTCTTTGAAAACCTAGAACATATAATTTCATTCGATTCTATACGGTTGAAAGTATGTTGTTCATAATGCTCATTGTAAAGGTAACAATGGAATACTAACACAAATGACGGACGATAACATTGGATCATGGATGGGACACTTGCAATCCCAAGTCAAACTCTTTGCCACCGTAATTGATAAACAAACTCGCATAATCCCACAGAGAGTATTACAATTTCCTTACGAAGGACCCTTGTAAAAATATATGTAATCATCTATAATTTACTCTTGACAGTGTACTTGTGCTTTTTAAAATTTGATGACCGGACTTTTAATACCTATATTTCTTTGAAAACCTAGAATATATAATTTCGTGCGATTCTTTACGGTGGAAAGTTTGTTGTTCATAATGCCCATTGTAAAGTTAAAAATGGAATACTAACACAGATGACGGACGATAACATTGGATCATGGACAGGACACTTGCAATCCCAAGTCAAACTCTTTGCCACCGTAATTGATAAACAAACTCGCATAATCCCATAGAGAGCATTACAATTTCCTTACGAAGGACCCTTGTAAAAATATATGTAATCATCTATAATTTACTCTTGACAGTGTACTTGCGCTTTTTAAAATTTGATGACCGGACTTTTAATACATATATTTCTTTGAAATCCTAGAACATATAATTTCATGCGATTCTATACGGTGGAAAGTATGTTGTTCATAATGCTCATTGTAAAGGTAACAATGGAATACTAACACAAATGACGGACGATAACATTGGATCATGGACGGGACACTTGCAATCCCAAGTCAAACTCTTTGCCACCGTAATTGATAAACAAACTCGCATAATCCCATAGAGAGCATTACAATTTCCTTACGAAGGACCCTTGTAAAAATATATGTAATCATCTATAATTTACTCTTGACAATGTACTTGCGCTTTTTAAAATTTGATGACCGGACTTTTAATACCTATATTTCTTTGAAAACCTAGAACATATAATTTCATACGATTCTTTACGGTGGAAAGTTTGTTGTTCATAATGCTCATTGTAAAGTTAATAATGGAATACTAACACAGATGACGAACGATAACATTGGATCATGGACGGGACACTTGCAATCCCAAGTCAAACTCTTTGCCACCGTAATTGATAAACAAACTCGCATAATCCCATAGAGAGAATTACAATTTCCTTACGAAGGACCCTTGTAAAAATATATGTAATCATCTATAATTTACTCTTGACAATGTACTTGCGCTTTTTAAAATTTGATGACAGGACTTTTAATACCTATATTTCTTTGAAAACCTAGAATATATAATTTCATGCGATTCTTTACGGTGGAAAGTTTGTTGTTCATAATGCTCATTGTAAAGTTAATAATGGAATACTAACACAAATGACGGACGATAACATTGGATCATGGACGGGACACTTGCAATCCCAAGTCAAACTCTTTGCCACCGTAATTGATAAACAAACTCGCATAATCCCATAGAGAGTATTACAATTTCCTTACGAAGGACCCTTGTAATAATATATGTAATCATCTATAATTTACTCTTGACAGTGTACTTGCGCTTTTTAAAATTTGATGACCGGACTTTTAATACATATATTTCTTTGAAAACTTAGAACATATAATTTCATGCGATTCTATACGGTGGAAAGTATGTTGTTCATAATGCTCATTGTAAAGGTAACAATGGAATACTAACACAAATGACGGACGATAACATTGGATCATGGACAGGACACTTGCAATCCCAAGTCAAACTCTTTGCCACCGTAATTGATAAACAAACTCGCATAATCCCATTGAGAGCATTACAATTTCCTTACGAAGGACCCTTGTAAAAATATATGTAATCATCTATAATTTACTCTTGACAGTGTACTTGCGCTTTTTAAAATTTGATGACCGGACTTTTAATACCTATATTTCTTTCAAAACCTAGAATATATAATTTCATGCGATTCTATACGGTGGAAAGTTTGCTGTTCATAATGCTCATTGTAAAGGTAATAATGGAATACTAACACAAATGACGGACGATAACATTGGATCATGGACGGGACACTTGCAATCCCAAGTCAAACTCTTTGCCACCGTAATTGATAAACAAACTCGAACAATCCCATAGAGAATATTACAATTTCCTTACGAAGGACCCTTGTAAAAATATATGTAATCATCTATACTTTACTCTTGATAGTGTACTTGCGCTTTTTAAAATTTGATGACCGGACTTTTAATACCTATATTTCTTTGAAAACCTAGAATATATAATTTCGTGCGATTCTTTTCAGTGGAAAGTTTGTTGTTCATAATGCCCATTGTAAAGTTAAAAATGGAATACTAACACAGATGACGGACGATAACATTGGATCATGGACAGGACACTTGCAATCCCAAGTCAAACTCTTTGCCACCGTAATTGATAAACAAACTCGCATAATCCCATAGAGAGCATTACAATTTCCTTACGAAGGACCCTTGTAAAAATATATGTAATCATCTATAATTTACTCTTGACAGTGTACTTGCGCTTTTTAAAATTTGATGACCGGACTTTTAATACATATATTTCTTTGAAATCCTAGAACATATAATTTCATGCGATTCTATACGGTGGAAAGTATGTTGTTCATAATGCTCATTGTAAAGGTAACAATGGAATACTAACACAAATGACGGACGATAACATTGGATCATGGACGGGACACTTGCAATCCCAAGTCAAACTCTTTGCCACCGTAATTGATAAACAAACTCGCATAATCCCATAGAGAGCATTACAATTTCCTTACGAAGGACCCTTGTAAAAATATATGTAATCATCTATAATTTACTCTTGACAATGTACTTGCGCTTTTTAAAATTTGATGACCGGACTTTTAATACCTATATTTCTTTGAAAACATAGAACATATAATTTCATGCGATTCTTTACGGTGGAAAGTTTGTTGTTGATAATGCTCATTGTAAAGTTAATAATGGAATACTAACACAGATGACGGACGATAACATTGGATCATGGACGGGACACTTGCAATCCCAAGTCAAACTCTTTGCCACCGTAATTGATAAACAAACTTGCATAATCCCATAGAGAGCATTACAATTTCCTTACGAAGGACCCTTGTAAAAATATATGTAATCATCTATAATTTACTCTTGACAGTGTACTTGCGCTTTTTAAAATTTGATGACCGGACTTTTAATACATATATTTCTTTGAAATCCTAGAACATATAATTTCATGCGATTCTATACGGTGGAAAGTATGTTGTTCATAATGCTCATTGTAAAGGTAACAATGGAATACTAACACAAATGACGGACGATAACATTGGATCATGGACGGGACACTTGCAATCCCAAGTCAAACTCTTTGCCACCGTAATTGATAAACAAACTCGCATAATCCCATATAGAGCATTACAATTTCCTTACGAAGGACCCTTGTAAAAATATATGTAATCATCCATAATTAACTCTTGACAATGTACTTGCGCTTTTTAAAATTTGATGACCGGACTTTTAATACCTATATTTCTTTGAAAACCTAGAACATATAATTTCATTCGATTCTATACGGTTGAAAGTATGTTGTTCATAATGCTCATTGTAAAGGTAACAATGGAATACTAACACAAATGACGGACGATAACATTGGATCATGGATGGGACACTTGCAATCCCAAGTCAAACTCTTTGCCACCGTAATTGATAAACAAACTCGCATAATCCCACAGAGAGTATTACAATTTCCTTACGAAGGACCCTTGTAAAAATATATGTAATCATCTATAATTTACTCTTGACAGTGTACTTGTGCTTTTTAAAATTTGATGACCGGACTTTTAATACCTATATTTCTTTGAAAACCTAGAATATATAATTTCGTGCGATTCTTTACGGTGGAAAGTTTGTTGTTCATAATGCCCATTGTAAAGTTAAAAATGGAATACTAACACAGATGACGGACGATAACATTGGATCATGGACAGGACACTTGCAATCCCAAGTCAAACTCTTTGCCACCGTAATTGATAAACAAACTCGCATAATCCCATAGAGAGCATTACAATTTCCTTACGAAGGACCCTTGTAAAAATATATGTAATCATCTATAATTTACTCTTGACAGTGTACTTGCGCTTTTTAAAATTTGATGACCGGACTTTTAATACATATATTTCTTTGAAATCCTAGAACATATAATTTCATGCGATTCTATACGGTCGAAAGTATGTTGTTCATAATGCTCATTGTAAAGGTAACAATGGAATACTAACACAAATGACGAACGATAACATTGGATCATGGACGGGACACTTGCAATCCCAAGTCAAACTCTTTGCCACCGTAATTGATAAACAAACTCGCATAATCCCATAGAGAGCATTACAATTTCCTTACGAAGGACCCTTGTAAAAATATATGTAATCATCTATAATTTACTCTTGACAATGTACTTGCGCTTTTTAAAATTTGATGACCGGACTTTTAATACCTATATTTCTTTGAAAACCTAGAACATATAATTTCATGCGATTCTTTACGGTGGAAAGTTTGTTGTTCATAATGCTCATTGTAAAGTTAATAATGGAATACTAACACAGATGACGGACGATAACATTGGATCATGGACGGGACACTTGCAATCCCAAGTCAAACTCTTTGCCACCGTAATTGATAAACAAACTCGCATAATCCCATAGAGAGAATTACAATTTCCTTACGAAGGACCCTTGTAAAAATATATGTAATCATCTATAATTTACTCTTGACAGTGTACTTGCGCTTTTTAAAATTTGATGACCGGACTTTTAATACATATATTTCTTTGAAATCCTAGAACATATAATTTCATGCGATTCTATACGGTGGAAAGTATGTTGTTCATAATGCTCATTGTAAAGGTAACAATGGAATACTAACACAAATGACGGACGATAACATTGGATCATGGACGGGACACTTGCAATCCCAAGTCAAACTCTTTGCCACCGTAATTGATAAACAAACTCGCATAATCCCATAGAGAGCATTACAATTTCCTTACGAAGGACCCTTGTAAAAATATATGTAATCATCTATAATTTACTCTTGACAATGTACTTGCGCTTTTTAAAATTTGATGACCGGACTTTTAATACCTATATTTCTTTGAAAACATAGAACATATAATTTCATGCGATTCTTTACGGTGGAAAGTTTGTTGTTGATAATGCTCATTGTAAAGTTAATAATGGAATACTAACACAGATGACGGACGATAACATTGGATCATGGACGGGACACTTGCAATCCCAAGTCAAACTCCTTGCCACCGTAATTGATAAACAAACTCGCATAATCCCATAGAGAGCATTACAATTTCCTTACGAAGGACCCTTGTAAAAATATATGTAATCATCTATAATTTACTCTTGACAGTGTACTTGCGCTTTTTAAAATTTGATGACCGGACTTTTAATACATATATTTCTTTGAAATCCTAGAACATATAATTTCATGCGATTCTATACGGTGGAAAGTATGTTGTTCATAATGCTCATTGTAAAGGTAACAATGGAATACTAACACAAATGACGGACGATAACATTGGATCATGGACGGGACACTTGCAATCCCAAGTCAAACTCTTTGCCACCGTAATTGATAAACAAACTCGCATAATCCCATATAGAGCATTACAATTTCCTTACGAAGGACCCTTGTAAAAATATATGTAATCATCCATAATTAACTCTTGACAATGTACTTGCGCTTTTTAAAATTTGATGACCGGACTTTTAATACCTATATTTCTTTGAAAACCTAGAACATATAATTTCATTCGATTCTATACGGTTGAAAGTATGTTGTTCATAATGCTCATTGTAAAGGTAACAATGGAATACTAACACAAATGACGGACGATAACATTGGATCATGGATGGGACACTTGCAATCCCAAGTCAAACTCTTTGCCACCGTAATTGATAAACAAACTCGCATAATCCCACAGAGAGTATTACAATTTCCTTACGAAGGACCCTTGTAAAAATATATGTAATCATCTATAATTTACTCTTGACAGTGTACTTGTGCTTTTTAAAATTTGATGACCGGACTTTTAATACCTATATTTCTTTGAAAACCTAGAATATATAATTTCGTGCGATTCTTTACGGTGGAAAGTTTGTTGTTCATAATGCCCATTGTAAAGTTAAAAATGGAATACTAACACAGATGACGGACGATAACATTGGATCGTGGACAGGACACTTGCAATCCCAAGTCAAACTCTTTGCCACCGTAATTGATAAACAAACTCGCATAATCCCATAGAGAGCATTACAATTTCCTTACGAAGGACCCTTGTAAAAATATATGTAATCATCTATAATTTACTCTTGACAGTGTACTTGCGCTTTTTAAAATTTGATGACCGGACTTTTAATACATATATTTCTTTGAAATCCTAGAACATATAATTTCATGCGATTCTATACGGTGGAAAGTATGTTGTTCATAATGCTCATTGTAAAGGTAACAATGGAATACTAACACAAATGACGGACGATAACATTGGATCATGGACGGGACACTTGCAATCCCAAGTCAAACTCTTTGCCACCGTAATTGATAAACAAACTCGCATAATCCCATAGAGAGCATTACAATTTCCTTACGAAGGACCCTTGTAAAAATATATGTAATCATCTATAATTTACTCTTGACAATGTACTTGCGCTTTTTAAAATTTGATGACCGGACTTTTAATACCTATATTTCTTTGAAAACCTAGAACATATAATTTCATGCGATTCTTTACGGTGGAAAGTTTGTTGTTCATAATGCTCATTGTAAAGTTAATAATGGAATACTAACACAAATGACGGACGATAACATTGGATCATGGACGGGACACTTGCAATCCCAAGTCAAACTCTTTGCCACCGTAATTGATAAACAAACTCGCATAATCCCATAGAGAGAATTACAATTTCCTTACGAAGGACCCTTGTAAAAATATATGTAATCATCTATAATTTACTCTTGACAATGTACTTGCGCTTTTTAAAATTTGATGACAGGACTTTTAATACCTATATTTCTTTGAAAACCTAGAATATATAATTTCATGCGATTCTTTACGGTGGAAAGTTTGTTGTTCATAATGCTCATTGTAAAGTTAATAATGGAATACTAACACAAATGACGGACGATAACATTGGATCATGGACGGGACACTTGCAATCCCAAGTCAAACTCTTTGCCACCGTAATTGATAAACAAACTCGCATAATCCCATAGAGAGTATTACAATTTCCTTACGAAGGACCCTTGTAATAATATATGTAATCATCTATAATTTACTCTTGACAGTGTACTTGCGCTTTTTAAAATTTGATGACCGGACTTTTAATACATATATTTCTTTGAAAACCTAGAACATATAATTTCATGCGATTCTATACGGTGGAAAGTATGTTGTTCATAATGCTCATTGTAAAGGTAACAATGGAATACTAACACAAATGACGGACGATAACATTGGATCATGGACAGGACACTTGCAATCCCAAGTCAAACTCTTTGCCACCGTAATTGATAAACAAACTCGCATAATCCCATTGAGAGCATTACAATTTCCTTACGAAGGACCCTTGTAAAAATATATGTAATCATCTATAATTTACTCTTGACAGTGTACTTGCGCTTTTTAAAATTTGATGACCGGACTTTTAATACCTATATTTCTTTCAAAACCTAGAATATATAATTTCATGCGATTCTATACGGTGGAAAGTTTGCTGTTCATAATGCTCATTGTAAAGGTAATAATGGAATACTAACACAAATGACGGACGATAACATTGGATCATGGACGGGACACTTGCAATCCCAAGTCAAACTCTTTGCCACCGTAATTGATAAACAAACTCGAATAATCCCATAGAGAATATTACAATTTCCTTACGAAGGACCCTTGTAAAAATATATGTAATCATCTATACTTTACTCTTGATAGTGTACTTGCGCTTTTTAAAATTTGATGACCGGACTTTTAATACCTATATTTCTTTGAAAACCTAGAATATATAATTTCATGCGATTCTATACGGTTGAAAGTATGTTGTTCATAATGCTCATTGTAAAGGTAACAATGGAATACTAACACAAATGACGGACGATAACATTGGATCATGGATGGGACACTTGCAATCCCAAGTCAAACTCTTTGCCACCGTAATTGATAAACAAACTCGCATAATCCCATAGAGAGTATTACAATTTCCTTACGAAGGACCCTTGTAAAAATATATGTAATCATCCATAATTAACTCTTGACAATGTACTTGCGCTTTTTAAAATTTGATGACCGGACTTTTAATACCTATATTTCTTTGAAAACCTAGAACATATAATTTCATTCGATTCTATACGGTTGAAAGTATGTTGTTCATAATGCTCATTGTAAAGGTAACAATGGAATACTAACACAAATGACGGACGATAACATTGGATCATGGATGGGACACTTGCAATCCCAAGTCAAACTCTTTGCCACCGTAATTGATAAACAAACTCGCATAATCCCACAGAGAGTATTACAATTTCCTTACGAAGGACCCTTGTATAAATATATGTAATCATCTATAATTTACTCTTGACAGTGTACTTGTGCTTTTTAAAATTTGATGACCGGACTTTTAATACCTATATTTCTTTGAAAACCTAGAATATATAATTTCGTGCGATTCTTTACGGTGGAAAGTTTGTTGTTCATAATGCCCATTGTAAAGTTAAAAATGGAATACTAACACAGATGACGGACGATAACATTGGATCATGGACAGGACACTTGCAATCCCAAGTCAAACTCTTTGCCACCGTAATTGATAAACAAACTCGCATAATCCCATAGAGAGCATTACAATTTCCTTACGAAGGACCCTTGTAAAAATATATGTAATCATCTATAATTTACTCTTGACAGTGTACTTGCGCTTTTTAAAATTTGATGACCGGACTTTTAATACATATATTTCTTTGAAATCCTAGAACATATAATTTCATGCGATTCTATACGGTGGAAAGTATGTTGTTCATAATGCTCATTGTAAAGGTAACAATGGAATACTAACACAAATGACGGACGATAACATTGGATCATGGACAGGACACTTGCAATCCCAAGTCAAACTCTTTGCCACCGTAATTGATAAACAAACTCGCATAATCCCATAGAGAGCATTACAATTTCCTTACGAAGGACCCTTGTAAAAATATATGTAATCATCTATAATTTACTCTTGACAATGTACTTGCGCTTTTTAAAATTTGATGACCGGACTTTTAATACCTATATTTCTTTGAAAACCTAGAACATATAATTTCATGCGATTCTTTACGGTGGAAAGTTTGTTGTTCATAATGCTCATTGTAAAGTTAATAATGGAATACTAACACAGATGACGGACGATAACATTGGATCATGGACGGGACACTTGCAATCCCAAGTCAAACTCTTTGCCACCGTAATTGATAAACAAACTCGCATAATCCCATAGAGAGAATTACAATTTCCTTACGAAGGACCCTTGTAAAAATATATGTAATCATCTATAATTTACTTTTGACAATGTACTTGCGCTTTTTAAAATTTGATGACAGGACTTTTAATACATATATTTCTTTGAAAACCTAGAATATATAATTTCATGCGATTCTTTACGGTGGAAAGTTTGTTGTTCATAATGCTCATTTTAAAGTTAATAATGGAATACTAACACAAATGACGGACGATAACATTGGATCATGGACGGGACACTTGCAATCCCAAGTCAAACTCTTTGCCACCGTAATTGATAAACAAACTCGCATAATCCCATAGAGAGAATTACAATTTCCTTACGAAGGACCCTTGTAAAAATATATGTAATCATCTATAATTTACTTTTGACAATGTACTTGCGCTTTTTAAAATTTGATGACAGGACTTTTAATACATATATTTCTTTGAAAACCTAGAATATATAATTTCATGCGATTCTATACGGTGGAAAGTTTGCTGTTCATAATGCTCATTGTAAAGGTAATAATGGAATACTAACACAAATGACGGACGATAACATTGGATCATGGACGGGACACTTGCAATCCCAAGTCAAACTCTTTGCCACCGTAATTGATAAACAAACTCGAATAATCCCATAGAGAATATTACAATTTCCTTACGAAGGACCCTTGTAAAAATATATGTAATCATCTATACTTTACTCTTGATAGTGTACTTGCGCTTTTTAAAATTTGATGACCGGACTTTTAATACCTATATTTCTTTGAAAACCTAGAATATATAATTTCATGCGATTCTATACGGTTGAAAGTATGTTGTTCATAATGCTCATTGTAAAGGTAACAATGGAATACTAACACAAATGACGGACGATAACATTGGATCATGGATGGGACACTTGCAATCCCAAGTCAAACTCTTTGCCACCGTAATTGATAAACAAACTCGCATAATCCCATAGAGAGTATTACAATTTCCTTACGAAGGACCCTTGTAAAAATATATGTAATCATCCATAATTAACTCTTGACAATGTACTTGCGCTTTTTAAAATTTGATGACCGGACTTTTAATACCTATATTTCTTTGAAAACCTAGAACATATAATTTCATTCGATTCTATACGGTTGAAAGTATGTTGTTCATAATGCTCATTGTAAAGGTAACAATGGAATACTAACACAAATGACGGACGATAACATTGGATCATGGATGGGACACTTGCAATCCCAAGTCAAACTCTTTGCCACCGTAATTGATAAACAAACTCGCATAATCCCACAGAGAGTATTACAATTTCCTTACGAAGGACCCTTGTATAAATATATGTAATCATCTATAATTTACTCTTGACAGTGTACTTGTGCTTTTTAAAATTTGATGACCGGACTTTTAATACCTATATTTCTTTGAAAACCTAGAATATATAATTTCGTGCGATTCTTTACGGTGGAAAGTTTGTTGTTCATAATGCCCATTGTAAAGTTAAAAATGGAATACTAACACAGATGACGGACGATAACATTGGATCATGGACAGGACACTTGCAATCCCAAGTCAAACTCTTTGCCACCGTAATTGATAAACAAACTCGCATAATCCCATAGAGAGCATTACAATTTCCTTACGAAGGACCCTTGTAAAAATATATGTAATCATCTATAATTTACTCTTGACAGTGTACTTGCGCTTTTTAAAATTTGATGACCGGACTTTTAATACATATATTTCTTTGAAATCCTAGAACATATAATTTCATGCGATTCTATACGGTGGAAAGTATGTTGTTCATAATGCTCATTGTAAAGGTAACAATGGAATACTAACACAAATGACGGACGATAACATTGGATCATGGACAGGACACTTGCAATCCCAAGTCAAACTCTTTGCCACCGTAATTGATAAACAAACTCGCATAATCCCATAGAGAGCATTACAATTTCCTTACGAAGGACCCTTGTAAAAATATATGTAATCATCTATAATTTACTCTTGACAATGTACTTGCGCTTTTTAAAATTTGATGACCGGACTTTTAATACCTATATTTCTTTGAAAACCTAGAACATATAATTTCATGCGATTCTTTACGGTGGAAAGTTTGTTGTTCATAATGCTCATTGTAAAGTTAATAATGGAATACTAACACAGATGACGGACGATAACATTGGATCATGGACGGGACACTTGCAATCCCAAGTCAAACTCTTTGCCACCGTAATTGATAAACAAACTCGCATAATCCCATAGAGAGAATTACAATTTCCTTACGAAGGACCCTTGTAAAAATATATGTAATCATCTATAATTTACTTTTGACAATGTACTTGCGCTTTTTAAAATTTGATGACAGGACTTTTAATACATATATTTCTTTGAAAACCTAGAATATATAATTTCATGCGATTCTTTACGGTGGAAAGTTTGTTGTTCATAATGCTCATTGTAAAGTTAATAATGGAATACTAACACAAATGACGGACGATAACATTGGATCATGGACGGGACACTTGCAATCCCAAGTCAAACTCTTTGCCACCGTAATTGATAAACAAACTCGCATAATCCCATAGAGAGAATTACAATTTCCTTACGAAGGACCCTTGTAAAAATATATGTAATCATCTATAATTTACTTTTGACAATGTACTTGCGCTTTTTAAAATTTGATGACAGGACTTTTAATACATATATTTCTTTGAAAACCTAGAATATATAATTTCATGCGATTCTATACGGTGGAAAGTTTGCTGTTCATAATGCTCATTGTAAAGGTAATAATGGAATACTAACACAAATGACGGACGATAACATTGGATCATGGACGGGACACTTGCAATCCCAAGTCAAACTCTTTGCCACCGTAATTGATAAACAAACTCGCATAATCCCATAGAGAGTATTACAATTTCCTTACGAAGGACCCTTGTAATAATATATGTAATCATCTATAATTTACTCTTGACAGTGTACTTGCGCTTTTTAAAATTTGATGACCGGACTTTTAATACATATATTTCTTTGAAAACCTAGAACATATAATTTCATGCGATTCTATACGGTGGAAAGTATGTTGTTCATAATACTCATTGTAAAGGTAACAATGGAATACTAACACAAATGACGGACGATAACATTGGATCATGGACGGGACACTTGCAATCCCAAGTCAAACTCTTTGCCACCGTAATTGATAAACAAACTCGCATAATCCCATAGAGAGCATTACAATTTCCTTAGGAAGGACCCTTGTAAAAATATATGTAATCATCTATAATTTACTCGTGACAATGTACTTGCGCTTTTTAAAATTTGATGACCGGACTTTTAATACCTATATTTCTTTGAAAACCTAGAACATATAATTTCATGCGATTCTTTACGGTGGAAAGTTTGTTGTTCATAATGCTCATTGTAAAGTTAATAATGGAATACTAACACAGATGACGGACGATAACATTGGATCATGGACGGGACACTTGCAATCCCAAGTCAAACTCTTTGCCACCGTAATTGATAAACAAACTCGCATAATCCCATAGAGAGAATTACAATTTCCTTACGAAGGACCCTTGTAAAAATATATGTAATCATCTATAATTTACTCTTGACAATGTACTTGCGCTTTTTAAAATTTGATGACCGGACTTTTAATACATATATTTCTTTGAAAACCTAGAACATATAATTTCATGCGATTCTATACGGTGGAAAGTATGTTGTTCATAATGCTCATTGTAAAGGTAACAATGGAATACTAACACAAATGACGGACGATAACATTGGATCATGGACGGGACACTTGCAATCCCAAGTCAAACTCTTTGCCACCGTAATTGATAAACAAACTCGCATAATCCCATAGAGAGCATTACAATTTCCTTAGGAAGGACCCTTGTAAAAATATATGTAATCATCTATAATTTACTCGTGACAATGTACTTGCGCTTTTTAAAATTTGATGACCGGACTTTTAATACCTATATTTCTTTGAAAACCTAGAACATATAATTTCATGCGATTCTTTACGGTGGAAAGTTTGTTGTTCATAATGCTCATTGTAAAGTTAATAATGGAATACTAACACAGATGACGGACGATAACATTGGATCATGGACGGGACACTTGCAATCCCAAGTCAAACTCTTTGCCACCGTAATTGATAAACAAACTCGCATAATCCCATAGAGAGAATTACAATTTCCTTACGAAGGACCCTTGTAAAAATATATGTAATCATCTATAATTTACTTTTGACAATGTACTTGCGCTTTTTAAAATTTGATGACAGGACTTTTAATACATATATTTCTTTGAAAACCTAGAATATATAATTTCATGCGATTCTTTACGGTGGAAAGTTTGTTGTTCATAATGCTCATTGTAAAGTTAATAATGGAATACTAACACAAATGACGGACGATAACATTGGATCATGGACGGGACACTTGCAATCCCAAGTCAAACTCTTTGCCACCGTAATTGATAAACAAACTCGCATAATCCCATAGAGAGAATTACAATTTCCTTACGAAGGACCCTTGTAAAAATATATGTAATCATCTATAATTTACTTTTGACAATGTACTTGCGCTTTTTAAAATTTGATGACAGGACTTTTAATACATATATTTCTTTGAAAACCTAGAATATATAATTTCATGCGATTCTATACGGTGGAAAGTTTGCTGTTCATAATGCTCATTGTAAAGGTAATAATGGAATACTAACACAAATGACGGACGATAACATTGGATCATGGACGGGACACTTGCAATCCCAAGTCAAACTCTTTGCCACCGTAATTGATAAACAAACTCGCATAATCCCATAGAGAGTATTACAATTTCCTTACGAAGGACCCTTGTAATAATATATGTAATCATCTATAATTTACTCTTGACAGTGTACTTGCGCTTTTTAAAATTTGATGACCGGACTTTTAATACATATATTTCTTTGAAAACCTAGAACATATAATTTCATGCGATTCTATACGGTGGAAAGTATGTTGTTCATAATACTCATTGTAAAGGTAACAATGGAATACTAACACAAATGACGGACGATAACATTGGATCATGGACGGGACACTTGCAATCCCAAGTCAAACTCTTTGCCACCGTAATTGATAAACAAACTCGCATAATCCCATAGAGAGCATTACAATTTCCTTAGGAAGGACCCTTGTAAAAATATATGTAATCATCTATAATTTACTCGTGACAATGTACTTGCGCTTTTTAAAATTTGATGACCGGACTTTTAATACCTATATTTCTTTGAAAACCTAGAACATATAATTTCATGCGATTCTTTACGGTGGAAAGTTTGTTGTTCATAATGCTCATTGTAAAGTTAATAATGGAATACTAACACAGATGACGGACGATAACATTGGATCATGGACGGGACACTTGCAATCCCAAGTCAAACTCTTTGCCACCGTAATTGATAAACAAACTCGCATAATCCCATAGAGAGAATTACAATTTCCTTACGAAGGACCCTTGTAAAAATATATGTAATCATCTATAATTTACTCTTGACAATGTACTTGCGCTTTTTAAAATTTGATGACCGGACTTTTAATACATATATTTCTTTGAAAACCTAGAACATATAATTTCATGCGATTCTATACGGTGGAAAGTATGTTGTTCATAATGCTCATTGTAAAGGTAACAATGGAATACTAACACAAATGACGGACGATAACATTGGATCATGGACGGGACACTTGCAATCCCAAGTCAAACTCTTTGCCACCGTAATTGATAAACAAACTCGCATAATCCCATAGAGAGCATTACAATTTCCTTAGGAAGGACCCTTGTAAAAATATATGTAATCATCTATAATTTACTCGTGACAATGTACTTGCGCTTTTTAAAATTTGATGACCGGACTTTTAATACCTATATTTCTTTGAAAACCTAGAACATATAATTTCATGCGATTCTTTACGGTGGAAAGTTTGTTGTTCATAATGCTCATTGTAAAGTTAATAATGGAATACTAACACAGATGACGGACGATAACATTGGATCATGGACGGGACACTTGCAATCCCAAGTCAAACTCTTTGCCACCGTAATTGATAAACAAACTCGCATAATCCCATAGAGAGCATTACAATTTCCTTAGGAAGGACCCTTGTAAAAATATATGTAATCATCTATAATTTACTCGTGACAATGTACTTGCGCTTTTTAAAATTTGATGACCGGACTTTTAATACCTATATTTCTTTGAAAACCTAGAACATATAATTTCATGCGATTCTTTACGGTGGAAAGTTTGTTGTTCATAATGCTCATTGTAAAGTTAATAATGGAATACTAACACAGATGACGGACGATAACATTGGATCATGGACGGGACACTTGCAATCCCAAGTCAAACTCTTTGCCACCGTAATTGATAAACAAACTCGCATAATCCCATAGAGAGAATTACAATTTCCTTACGAAGGACCCTTGTAAAAATATATGTAATCATCTATAATTTACTCTTGACAATGTACTTGCGCTTTTTAAAATTTGATGACAGGACTTTTAATACCTATATTTCTTTGAAAACCTAGAATATATAATTTCATGCGATTCTTTACGGTGGAAAGTTTGTTGTTCATAATGCTCATTGTAAAGTTAATAATGGAATACTAACACAAATGACGGACGATAACATTGGATCATGGACGGGACACTTGCAATCCCAAGTCAAACTCTTTGCCACCGTAATTGATAAACAAACTCGCATAATCCCATAGAGAGTATTACAATTTCCTTACGAAGGACCCTTGTAATAATATATGTAATCATCTATAATTTACTCTTGACAGTGTACTTGCGCTTTTTAAAATTTGATGACCGGACTTTTAATACATATATTTCTTTGAAAACCTAGAACATATAATTTCATGCGATTCTATACGGTGGAAAGTATGTTGTTCATAATGCTCATTGTAAAGGTAACAATGGAATACTAACACAAATGACGGACGATAACATTGGATCATGGACAGGACACTTGCAATCCCAAGTCAAACTCTTTGCCACCGTAATTGATAAACAAACTCGCATAATCCCATTGAGAGCATTACAATTTCCTTACGAAGGACCCTTGTAAAAATATATGTAATCATCTATAATTTACTCTTGACAGTGTACTTGCGCTTTTTAAAATTTGATGACCGGACTTTTAATACCTATATTTCTTTCAAAACCTAGAATATATAATTTCATGCGATTCTATACGGTGGAAAGTTTGCTGTTCATAATGCTCATTGTAAACGTAATAATGGAATACTAACACAAATGACGGACGATAACATTGGATCATGGACGGGACACTTGCAATCCCAAGTCAAACTCTTTGCCACCGTAATTGATAAACAAACTCGAATAATCCCATAGAGAATATTGCAATTTCCTTACGAAGGACCCTTGTAAAAATATATGTAATCATCTATACTTTACTCTTGATAGTGTACTTGCGCTTTTTAAAATTTGATGACCGGACTTTTAATACCTATATTTCTTTGAAAACCTAGAATATATAATTTCATGCGATTCTATACGGTTGAAAGTATGTTGTTCATAATGCTCATTGTAAAGGTAACAATGGAATACTAACACAAATGACGGACGATAACATTGGATCATGGACGGGACACTTGCAATCCCAAGTCAAACTCTTTGCCACCGTAATTGATAAACAAACTCGCATAATCCCATAGAGAGTATTACAATTTCCTTACGAAGGACCCTTGTAATAATATATGTAATCATCTATAATTTACTCTTGACAGTGTACTTGCGCTTTTTAAAATTTGATGACCGGACTTTTAATACATATATTTCTTTGAAAACCTAGAACATATAATTTCATGCGATTCTATACGGTGGAAAGTATGTTGTTCATAATGCTCATTGTAAAGGTAACAATGGAATACTAACACAAATGACGGACGATAACATTGGATCATGGACAGGACACTTGCAATCCCAAGTCAAACTCTTTGCCACCGTAATTGATAAACAAACTCGCATAATCCCATTGAGAGCATTACAATTTCCTTACGAAGGACCCTTGTAAAAATATATGTAATCATCTATAATTTACTCTTGACAGTGTACTTGCGCTTTTTAAAATTTGATGACCGGACTTTTAATACCTATATTTCTTTCAAAACCTAGAATATATAATTTCATGCGATTCTATACGGTGGAAAGTTTGCTGTTCATAATGCTCATTGTAAAGGTAATAATGGAATACTAACACAAATGACGGACGATAACATTGGATCATGGACGGGACACTTGCAATCCCAAGTCAAACTCTTTGCCACCGTAATTGATAAACAAACTCGAATAATCCCATAGAGAATATTACAATTTCCTTACGAAGGACCCTTGTAAAAATATATGTAATCATCTATACTTTACTCTTGATAGTGTACTTGCGCTTTTTAAAATTTGACGACCGGACTTTTAATACCTATATTTCTTTGAAAACCTAGAATATATAATTTCATGCGATTCTATACGGTTGAAAGTATGTTGTTCATAATGCTCATTGTAAAGGTAACAATGGAATACTAACACAAATGACGGACGATAACATTGGATCATGGATGGGACACTTGCAATCCCAAGTCAAACTCTTTGCCACCGTAATTGATAAACAAACTCGCATAATCCCATAGAGAGTATTACAATTTCCTTACGAAGGACCCTTGTAAAAATATATGTAATCATCCATAATTAACTCTTGACAATGTACTTGCGCTTTTTAAAATTTGATGACCGGACTTTTAATACCTATATTTCTTTGAAAACCTAGAACATATAATTTCATTCGATTCTATACGGTTGAAAGTATGTTGTTCATAATGCTCATTGTAAAGGTAACAATGGAATACTAACACAAATGACGGACGATAACATTGGATCAGGGATGGGACACTTGCAATCCCAAGTCAAACTCTTTGCCACCGTAATTGATAAACAAACTCGCATAATCCCACAGAGAGTATTACAATTTCCTTACGAAGGACCCTTGTATAAATATATGTAATCATCTATAATTTACTCTTGACAGTGTACTTGTGCTTTTTAAAATTTGATGACCGGACTTTTAATACCTATATTTCTTTGAAAACCTAGAATATATAATTTCGTGCGATTCTTTACGGTGGAAAGTTTGTTGTTCATAATGCCCATTGTAAAGTTAAAAATGGAATACTAACACAGATGACGGACGATAACATTGGATCATGGACAGGACACTTGCAATCCCAAGTCAAACTCTTTGCCACCGTAATTGATAAACAAACTCGCATAATCCCATAGAGAGCATTACAATTTCCTTACGAAGGACCCTTGTAAAAATATATGTAATCATCTATAATTTACTCTTGACAGTGTACTTGCGCTTTTTAAAATTTGATGACCGGACTTTTAATACATATATTTCTTTGAAATCCTAGAACATATAATTTCATGCGATTCTATACGGTGGAAAGTATGTTGTTCATAATGCTCATTGTAAAGGTAACAATGGAATACTAACACAAATGACGGACGATAACATTGGATCATGGACAGGACACTTGCAATCCCAAGTCAAACTCTTTGCCTCCGTAATTGATAAACAAACTCGCATAATCCCATAGAGAGCATTACAATTTCCTTACGAAGGACCCTTGTAAAAATATATGTAATCATCTATAATTTACTCTTGACAATGTACTTGCGCTTTTTAAAATTTGATGACCGGACTTTTAATACCTATATTTCTTTGAAAACCTAGAACATATAATTTCATGCGATTCTTTACGGTGGAAAGTTTGTTGTTCATAATGCTCATTGTAAAGTTAATAATGGAATACTAACACAGATGACGGACGATAACATTGGATCATGGACGGGACACTTGCAATCCCAAGTCAAACTCTTTGCCACCGTAATTGATAAACAAACTCGCATAATCCCATAGAGAGAATTACAATTTCCTTACGAAGGACCCTTGTAAAAATATATGTAATCATCTATAATTTACTTTTGACAATGTACTTGCGCTTTTTAAAATTTGATGACAGGACTTTTAATACATATATTTCTTTGAAAACCTAGAATATATAATTTCATGCGATTCTTTACGGTGGAAAGTTTGTTGTTCATAATGCTCATTGTAAAGTTAATAATGGAATACTAACACAAATGACGGACGATAACATTGGATCATGGACGGGACACTTGCAATCCCAAGTCAAACTCTTTGCCACCGTAATTGATAAACAAACTCGCATAATCCCATAGAGAGTATTACAATTTCCTTACGAAGGACCCTTGTAATAATATATGTAATCATCTATAATATACTCTTGACAGTGTACTTGCGCTTTTTAAAATTTGATGACCGGACTTTTAATACATATATTTCTTTGAAAACCTAGAACATATAATTTCATGCGATTCTATACGGTGGAAAGTATGTTGTTCATAATGCTCATTGTAAAGGTAACAATGGAATACTAACACAAATGACGGACGATAACATTGGATCATGGACAGGACACTTGCAATCCCAAGTCAAACTCTTTGCCACCGTAATTGATAAACAAACTCGCATAATCCCATTGAGAGCATTACAATTTCCTTACGAAGGACCCTTGTAAAAATATATGTAATCATCTATAATTTACTCTTGACAGTGTACTTGCACTTTTTAAAATTTGATGACCGGACTTTTAATACCTATATTTCTTTCAAAACCTAGAATATATAATTTCATGCGATTCTATACGGTGGAAAGTTTGCTGTTCATAATGCTCATTGTAAAGGTAATAATGGAATACTAACACAAATGACGGACGATAACATTGGATCATGGACGGGACACTTGCAATCCCAAGTCAAACTCTTTGCCACCGTAATTGATAAACAAACTCGAATAATCCCATAGAGAATATTACAATTTCCTTACGAAGGACCCTTGTAAAAATATATGTAATCATCTATACTTTACTCTTGATAGTGTACTTGCGCTTTTTAAAATTTGATGACCGGACTTTTAATACCTATATTTCTTTGAAAAC
Source organism: Rubia yunnanensis (assembly GCA_037428765.1). Lineage (NCBI taxonomy): Eukaryota > Viridiplantae > Streptophyta > Magnoliopsida > Gentianales > Rubiaceae > Rubia > Rubia yunnanensis. Next base: position 106,452,472 of record CM075061.1, on the reverse strand, counting down.
CTAGAATATATAATTTCATGCGATTCTATACGGTTGAAAGTATGTTGTTCATAATGCTCATTGTAAAGGTAACAATGGAATACTAACACAAATGACGGACGATAACATTGGATCATGGATGGGACACTTGCAATCCCAAGTCAAACTCTTTGCCACCGTAATTGATAAACAAACTCGCATAATCCCATAGAGAGTATTACAATTTCCTTACGAAGGACCCTTGTAAAAATATATGTAATCATCCATAATTAACTCTTGACAATGTACTTGCGCTTTTTAAAATTTGATGACCGGACTTTTAATACCTATATTTCTTTGAAAACCTAGAACATATAATTTCATTCGATTCTATACGGTTGAAAGTATGTTGTTCATAATGCTCATTGTAAAGGTAACAATGGAATACTAACACAAATGACGGACGATAACATTGGATCATGGATGGGACACTTGCAATCCCAAGTCAAACTCTTTGCCACCGTAATTGATAAACAAACTCGCATAATCCCATAGAGAGTATTACAATTTCCTTACGAAGGACCCTTGTAAAAATATATGTAATCATCCATAATTAACTCTTGACAATGTACTTGCGCTTTTTAAAATTTGATGACCGGACTTTTAATACCTATATTTCTTTGAAAACCTAGAACATATAATTTCATTCGATTCTATACGGTGGAAAGTTTGTTGTTCATAATGCTCATTGTAAAGGTAATAATGGAATACTAACACAAATGACGGACGATAACATTGGATCATGGACGGGACACTTGCAATCCCACGTCAAACTCTTTGCCACCGTAATTGATAAACAAACTCGCATAATCCCATAGAGAGTATTACAATTTCCTTACGAAGGACCCTTGTAAAAATATTTGCAATCATCCATAATTAACTCTTGACAATGTACTTGCACTTTTTAAAATTTGATGACCGGACTTTTAATACCTGTATTTCTTTGAAATCCTAGAACATATAATTTCATGCGATTCTATACGGTGGAAAGTATGTTGTTCATAATGCTCATTGTAAAGGTAACAATGGAATACTAACACAAATGACGGACGATAACATTGGATCATGGACGGGACACTTGCAATCCCAAGTCAAACTCTTTGCCACCGTAATTGATAAACAAACTCGCATAATCCCATAGAGAGCATTACAATTTCCTTACGAAGGACCCTTGTAAAAATATATGTAATCATCTATAATTTACTCTTGACAATGTACTTGCGCTTTTTAAAATTTGATGACCGGACTTTTAATACCTATATTTCTTTGAAAACCTAGAACATATAATTTCATGCTATTCTTTACGGTGGAAAGTTTGTTGTTCATAATGCTCATTGTAAAGTTAATAATGGAATACTAACACAGATGACGGACGATAACATTGGATCATGGACGGGACACTTGCAATCCCAAGTCAAACTCTTTGCCACCGTAATTGATAAACAAACTCGCATAATCCCATAGAGAGAATTACAATTTCCTTACGAAGGACCCTTGTAAAAATATATGTAATCATCTATAATTTACTCTTGACAATGTACTTGCGCTTTTTAAAATTTGATGACAGGACTTTTAATACCTATATTTCTTTGAAAACCTAGAATATATAATTTCATGCGATTCTTTACGGTGGAAAGTTTGTTGTTCATAATGCTCATTGTAAAGTTAATAATGGAATACTAACACAAATGACGGACGATAACATTGGATCATGGACGGGACACTTGAAATCCCAAGTCAAACTCTTTGCCACCGTAATTGATAAACAAACTCGCATAATCCCATAGAGAGTATTACAATTTCCTTACGAAGGACCCTTGTAATAATATATGTAATCATCTATAATTTACTCTTGACAGTGTACTTGCGCTTTTTAAAATTTGATGACCGGACTTTTAATACATATATTTCTTTGAAAACCTAGAACATATAATTTCATGCGATTCTATACGGTGGAAAGTATGTTGTTCATAATGCTCATTGTAAAGGTAACAATGGAATACTAACACAAATGACGGACGATAACATTGGATCATGGACGGGACACTTGCAATCCCAAGTCAAACTCTTTGCCACCGTAATTGATAAACAAACTCGCATAATCCCATTGAGAGCATTACAATTTCCTTACGAAGGACCCTTGTAAAAATATATGTAATCATCTATAATTTACTCTTGACAGTGTACTTGCGCTTTTTAAAATTTGATGACCGGACTTTTAATACCTATATTTCTTTCAAAACCTAGAATATATAATTTCATGCGATTCTATACGGTGGAAAGTTTGCTGTTCATAATGCTCATTGTAAAGGTAATAATGGAATACTAACACAAATGACGGACGATAACATTGGATCATGGACGGGACACTTGCAATCCCAAGTCAAACTCTTTGCCACCGTAATTGATAAACAAACTCGAATAATCCCATAGAGAATATTACAATTTCCTTACGAAGGACCCTTGTAAAAATATATGTAATCATCTATACTTTACTCTTGGTAGTGTACTTGCGCTTTTTAAAATTTGATGACCGGACTTTTAATACCTATATTTCTTTGAAAACCTAGAATATATAATTTCATGCGATTCTATACGGTTGAAAGTATGTTGTTCATAATGCTCATTGTAAAGGTAACAATGGAATACTAACACAAATGACGGACGATAACATTGGATCATGGATGGGACACTTGCAATCCCAAGTCAAACTCTTTGCCACCGTAATTGATAAACAAACTCGCATAATCCCATAGAGAGTATTACAATTTCCTTACGAAGGACCCTTGTAAAAATATATGTAATCATCCATAATTAACTCTTGACAATGTACTTGCGCTTTTTAAAATTTGATGACCGGACTTTTAATACCTATATTTCTTTGAAAACCTAGAACATATAATTTCATTCGATTCTATACGGTTGAAAGTATGTTGTTCATAATGCTCATTGTAAAGGTAACAATGGAATACTAACACAAATGACGGACGATAACATTGGATCATGGATGGGACACTTGCAATCCCAAGTCAAACTCTTTGCCACCGTAATTGATAAACAAACTCGCATAATCCCATAGAGAGTATTACAATTTCCTTACGAAGGACCCTTGTAAAAATATATGTAATCATCCATAATTAACTCTTGACAATGTACTTGCGCTTTTTAAAATTTGATGACCGGACTTTTAATACCTATATTTCTTTGAAAACCTAGAACATATAATTTCATTCGATTCTATACGGTGGAAAGTTTGTTGTTCATAATGCTCATTGTAAAGGTAATAATGGAATACTAACACAAATGACGGACGATAACATTGGATCTTGGACGGGACACTTGCAATCCCACGTCAAACTCTTTGCCACCGTAATTGATAAACAAACTCGCATAATCCCATAGAGAGTATTACAATTTCCTTACGAAGGACCCTAGTAAAAATATTTGCAATCATCCATAATTAACTCTTGACAATGTACTTGCACTTTTTAAAATTTGATGACCGGACTTTTAATACCTGTATTTCTTTGAAAACCTAGAACATATAATTTCATTCGATTCTATATGGTGGAAAGTTCGTTGTTCATAATGCTCATTGTAAAGGTAATAATGGAATACTAACACAAATGACGGACGATAACATTGGATCATGGACGGGACACTTGCAATCCCAAGTCAAACTCTTTGCCACCGTAATTGATAAACAAACTCGCATAATCCCATAGAGAGTATTACAATTTCCTTACGAAGGACCCTTGTAAAAATATATGTAATCATCTATAATTTACTCTTGACAGTGTACTTGCGCTTTTTAAAATTTGATGACCGGACTTTTAATACATATATTTCTTTGAAAACCTAGAATATATAATTTCATGCGATTCTATACGGTGGAAAGTATGTTGTTCATAATGCTCATTGTAAAGGTAACAATGGAATACTAACACAAATGACGGACGATAACATTGGATCATGGACGGGACACTTGCAATCCCAAGTCAAACTCTTTGCCACCGTAATTGATAAACAAACTCGCATAATCCCATAGAGAGCATTACAATTTCCTTAGGAAGGACCCTTGTAATAATATATGTAATCATCTATAATTTACTCGTGACAATGTACTTGCACTTTTTAAAATTTGATGACCGGACTTTTAATACCTATATTTCTTTGAAAACCTAGAATATATAATTTCATGCGATTCTTTACGGTGGAAAGTTTGTTGTTCATAATGCTCATTGTAAAGTTAATAATGGAATACTAACTCAGATGACGGACGATAACATTGGATCATGGACGGGACACTTGCAATCCCAAGTCAAACTCTTTGCCACCGTAATTGATAAACAAACTCGCATAATCCCATAGAGAGCATTACAATTTCCTTACGAAGGACCCTTGCAAAAATATATGTAATCATCTATAATTTACTCTTGACAGTGTACTTGCGCTTTTTAAAATTTGATGACCGGACTTTTAATACCTATATTTCTTTGAAAACCTAGAATATATAATTTCATACAATTCTATACGGTGGAAATTATGTTGTTCATAATGCTCATTGTAAAGGTAATAATGGAATACTAACACAAATGACGGACGATAACATGGGATGTTGGATGCGACACTTGCAATCCCAAGTCAAACGCTTTGCCACCGTAATTGATAAACAAACTCGCATAATCCCATAGAGAGCATTACAATTTCCTTACGAAGGACCCTTGTAAAAATATATGTAATCATCTATAATTTACTCTTGACAGTGTACTTGCGCTTTTTAAAATTTGATGACCGGACTTTTAATACATATATTTCTTTGAAAACCTAGAATATATAATTTTATGCGATTCTATACGGTGGAAAGTATGTTGCTCATAATGCTCATTGTAAAGGTAACAATGGAATACTAACACAAATGACGGACGATAACATTGGATCATGGACGGGACACTTGCAATCCCAAGTCAAACTCTTTGCCACCGTAATTGATAAACAAACTCGCATAATCCCATAGAGAGCATTACAATTTCGTTTGGAAGGACCCTTGTAATAATATATGTAATCATCTATAATTTACTCTTGACAATGTACTTGCACTTTTTAAAATTTGATGACCGGACTTTTAATACCTATATTTCTTTGAAAACCTAGAATATATAATTTCATGCGATTCTTTACGGTGGAAAGTTTGTTGTTCATAATGCTCATTGTTAAGTTAATAATGGAATACTAACACAGATGACGGACGATAACATTGGATCATGGACGGGACACTTGCAATCCCAAGTCAAACTCTTTGCCACCGTAATTGATAAACAAACTCGCATAATCCCATAGAGAGCATTACAATTTCCTTACGAAGGACCCTTGCAAAAATATATGTAATCATCTATAATTTACTCTTGACAGTGTACTTGCGCTTTTTAAAATTTGATGACCGGACTTTTAATACCTATATTTCTTTGAAAACCTAGAATATATAATTTCATACAATTCTATACGGTGGAAATTATGTTGTTCATAATGCTCATTATAAAGGTAATAATGGAATACTAACACAAATGACGGACGATAACATCGGATGTTGGATGCGACACTTGCAATCCCAAGTCAAACGCTTTGCCACCGTAATTGATAAACAAACTCGCATAATCCCATAGAGAGCATTACAATTTCCTTACGAAGGACCCTTGTAAAAATATATGTAATCATCTATAATTTACTCTTGACAGTGTACTTGCGCTTTTTAAAATTTGATGACCGGACTTTTAATACATATATTTCTTTGAAAACCTAGAATATATAATTTCATGCGATTCTATACGGTGGAAAGTATGTTGTTCATAATGCTCATTGTAAAGGTAACAATGGAATACTAACACAAATGAAGGACGATAACATTGGATCATGGACGGGACACTTGCAATCCCAAGTCAAACTCTTTGCCACCGTAATTGATAAACAAACTCGCATAATCCCATAGAGAGCATTACAATTTCCTTACGAAGGACCCTTGTAAAAATATATGTAATCATCTATAATTTACTCTTGACAGTGTACTTGCGCTTTTTAAAATTTGATGACCGGACTTTTAATACATATATTTCTTTGAAAACCTAGAATATATAATTTCATGCGATTCTATACGGTGGAAAGTATGTTGCTCATAATGCTCATTGTAAAGGTAACAATGGAATACTAACACAAATGACGGACGATAACATTGGATCATGGACGGGACACTTGCAATCCCAAGTCAAACTCTTTGCCACCGTAATTGATAAACAAACTCGCATAATCCCATAGAGAGCATTACAATTTCGTTTGGAAGGACCCTTGTAATAATATATGTAATCATCTATAATTTACTCTTGACAATGTACTTGCACTTTTTAAAATTTGATGACCGGACTTTTAATACCTATATTTCTTTGAAAACCTAGAATATATAATTTCATGCGATTCTATACGGTGGAAATTATGTTGTTCATAATGCTCATTGTATAGGTAATAATGGAATACTAACACAAATGACGGATGATAACATCGGATGTTGGATGCGACACTTGCAATCCCAAGTCAAACGCTTTGCCACCGTAATTGATAAACAAACTCGCATAATCCCATAGAGAGCATTACAATTTCCTTACGAAGGAGCCTTGTAAAAATATATGTAATCATCTATACTTTACTCTTGATAGTGTACTTGCGCTTTTTAAAATTTGATGACCGGACTTTTAATACCTATATTTCTTTGAAAACCTAGAATATAAAATTTCATACAATTCTATACGGTGGAAATTATGTTGTTCATAATGCTCATTGTAAAGGTAATAATGGAATACTAACACAAATGACGGACGATAGCATCGGATGTTGGATGCGACACTTGCAATCCCAAGTCAAATGCTTTGCCACCGTAATTGATAAACAAACTCGCATAATCCCATAGAGAGCATTACAATTTCCTTACGAAGGACCCTTGTAAAAATATATGTAATCATCTATAATTTACTCTTGACAATGTACTTGCGCTTTTTAAAATTTGATGACCGGACTTTTAATACCTATATTTCTTTGAAAACCTAGAATATATAATTTCATGCGATTCTATACGGTGGAAAGTTTGTTTTTCATAATGCTCATTGTAAACTTAATAATGGAATACTAACACAAATGACGGACGATAACATTGGATCATGGACGGGACACTTGCAATCCCAAGTCAAACTCTTTGCCACCGTAATTGATAAACAAACTCGCATAATCCCACAGAGAGTATTACAATTTCCTTACGAAGGACCCTTGTAAAAATATATGTAATCATCTATAATTTACTCTTGACAGTGTACTTGCGCTTTTTAAAATTTGATGACCGGACTTTTAATACCAATATTTCTTTGAAAACCTAGAATATATAATTTCATGCGATTCTTTACGGTGGAAAGTTTGTTGTTCATAATGCTCATTGTAAAGTTAAAAATGGAATACTAACACAGATGACGGACGATAACATTGGATCATGGACGGGACACTTGCAATCCCAAGTCAAACTCTTTGCCACCGTAATTGATAAACAAACTCGCATAATCCCATAGAGAGCATTACAATTTCCTTACGAAGGACCCTTGTAAAAATATATGTAATCATCTATAATTTACTCTTGACAGTGTACTTGCGCTTTTTAAAATTTGATGACCGGACTTTTAATACCTATATTTCTTTGAAAACCTAGAATATATAATTTCATACGATTCTATACGGTTGAAAGTATGTTGTTCATAATGCTCATTGTAAAGGTAACAATGGAATACTGACACAAATGACGGACGATAACATTGGATCATGGATGGGACACTTGCAATCCCAAGTCAAACTCTTTGCCACCGTAATTGATAAACAAACTCGCATAATCCCATAGAGAGTATTACAATTTCCTAACGAAGGACCCTTGTAAAAATATATGTAATCATCTATAATTTACTCTTGACAGTGTACTTGCGCTTTTTAAAATTTGATGACCGGACTTTTAATACCTATATTTCTTTGAAAACCTAGAATATATAATTTCATACAATTCTATACGGTGGAAATTATGTTGTTCATAATGCTCATTATAAAGGTAATAATGAAATACTAACACAAATGACGGACGATAACATCGGATGTTGGATGCGACACTTGCAATCCCAAGTCCAACGCTTTGCCACCGTAATTGATAAACAAACTCGCATAATCCCATAGAGAGCATTACAATTTCCTTACGAAGGAGCCTTGTAAAAATATATGTAATCATCTATAATTTACTCTTGACAGTGTACTTGCGCTTTTTAAAATTTGATGACCGGACTTTTAATACATATATTTCTTTGAAAACCTAGAATATATAATTTCATGCGATTCTATACGGTGGAAAGTATGTTGTTCATAATGCTCATTGTAAAGGTAACAATGGAATACTAACACAAATGACGGACGATAACATTGGATCATGGACGGGACACTTGCACTCCCAAGTCAAACTCTTTGCCACCGTAATTGATAAACAAACTCGCATAATCCCATAGAGAGCATTACAATTTCCTTACGAAGGAGCCTTGTAAAAATATTTGTAATCATCTATAATTTACTCTTGACAGTGTACTTGCGCTTTTAAAAATTTGATGACCGGACTTTTAATACATATATTTCTTTGAAAACCTAGAATATATAATTTCATGCGATTCTATACGGTGGAAAGTATGTTGTTCATAATGCTCATTGTAAAGGTAACAATGGAATACTAACACAAATGACGGACGATAACATTGGATCATGGACGGGACACTTGCAATCCCAAGTCAAACTCTTTGCCACCGTAATTGATAAACAAACTCGCATAATCCCATAGAGAGTTTTACAATTTCCTTACGAAGGACCCTTGTAAAAATAAATGTAATCATCTATAATTTACTCTTGACAGTGTACTTGCGCTTTTTAAAATTTGATGACCGGACTTTTAATACCTATATTTCTTTCAAAACCTAGAACATATAATTTCATGCGATTCTATACGGTGGAAAGTTTGCTGTTCATAATGCTCATTGTAAAGGTAATAATGGAATACTAACACAAATGACGGACGATAACATTGGATCATGGACGGGACACTTGCAATCCCAAGTCAAACTCTTTGCCACCGTAATTGATAAACAAACTCGAATAATCCCATAGAGAGTATTAAAATTTCCTTACGAAGGACCCTTGTTAAAATATATGTAATCATCTATACTTTACTCTTGATAGTGTACTTGCGCTTTTTAAAATTTGATGACCGGACTTTTAATACCTATATTTCTTTGAAAACCTAGAATATATAATTTCATACAATTCTATACGGTGGAAATTATGTTGTTCATAATGCTCATTGTATAGGTAATAATGGAATACTAACACAAATGACGGATGATAACATCGGATGTTGGATGCGACACTTGCAATCCCAAGTCAAACGCTTTGCCACCGTAATTGATAAACAAACTCGCATAATCCCATAGAGAGCATTACAATTTCCTTACGAAGGAGCCTTGTAAAAATATATGTAATCATCTATACTTTACTCTTGATAGTGTACTTGCGCTTTTTAAAATTTGATGACCGGACTTTTAATACCTATATTTCTTTGAAAACCTAGAATATATAATTTCATACAATTCTATACGGTGGAAATTATGTTGTTCATAATGCTCATTGTAAAGGTAATAATGGAATACTAACACAAATGACGGACGATAGCATCGGATGTTGGATGCGACACTTGCAATCCCAAGTCAAACGCTTTGCCACCGTAATTGATAAACAAACTCGCATAATCCCATAGAGAGCATTACAATTTCCTTACGAAGGACCCTTGTAAAAATATATGTAATCATCTATAATTTACTCTTGACAATGTACTTGCGCTTTTTAAAATTTGATGACCGGACTTTTAATACCTATATTTCTTTGAAAACCTAGAATATATAATTTCATGCGATTCTATACGGTGGAAAGTTTGTTTTTCATAATGCTCATTGTAAACTTAATAATGGAATACTAACACAAATGACGGACGATAACATTGGATCATGGACGGGACACTTGCAATCCCAAGTCAAACTCTTTGCCACCGTAATTGATAAACAAACTCGCATAATCCCATAGAGAGTATTACAATTTCCTTACGAAGGACCCTTGTAAAAATATATGTAATCATCTATAATTTACTCTTGACAGTGTACTTGCGCTTTTTAAAATTTGATGACCGGACTTTTAATACCTATATTTCTTTGAAAACCTAGAATATATAATTTCATACAATTCTATACGGTGGAAATTATGTTGTTCATAATGCTCATTATAAAGGTAATAATGGAATACTAACACAAATGACGGACGATAACATCGGATGTTGGATGCGACACTTGCAATCCCAAGTCCAACGCTTTGCCACCGTAATTGATAAACAAACTCGCATAATCCCATAGAGAGCATTACAATTTCCTTACGAAGGAGCCTTGTAAAAATATATGTAATCATCTATAATTTACTCTTGACAGTGTACTTGCGCTTTTTAAAATTTGATGACCGGACTTTTAATACATATATTTCTTTGAAAACCTAGAATATATAATTTCATGCGATTCTATACGGTGGAAAGTATGTTGTTCATAATGCTCATTGTAAAGGTAACAATGGAATACTAACACAAATGACGGACGATAACATTGGATCATGGACGGGACACTTGCAATCCCAAGTCAAACTCTTTGCCACCGTAATTGATAAACAAACTCGCATAATCCCATAGAGAGCATTACAATTTCCTTACGAAGGACCCTTGTAAAAATATATGTAATCATCTATAATTTACTCTTGACAGTGTACTTGCGCTTTTTAAAATTTGATGACCGGACTTTTAATACATATATTTCTTTGAAAACCTAGAATATATAATTTCATGCGATTCTATACGGTGGAAAGTATGTTGTTCATAATGCTCATTGTAAAGGTAACAATGGAATACTAACACAAATGACGGACGATAACATTGGATCATGGACGGGACACTTGCAATCCCAAGTCAAACTCTTTGCCACCGTAATTGATAAACAAACTCGCATAATCCCATAGAGAGTTTTACAATTTCCTTACGAAGGACCCTTGTAAAAATAAATGTAATCATCTATAATTTACTCTTGACAGTGTACTTGCGCTTTTTAAAATTTGATGACCGGACTTTTAATACCTGTATTTCTTTCAAAACCTAGAACATATAATTTCATGCGATTCTATACGGTGGAAAGTTTGCTGTTCATAATGCTCATTGTAAAGGTAATAATGGAATACTAACACAAATGACGGACGATAACATTGGATCATGGACGGGACACTTGCAATCCCAAGTCAAACTCTTTGCCACCGTAATTGATAAACAAACTCGAATAATCCCATAGAGAGTATTACAATTTCCTTACGAAGGACCCTTGTTAAAATATATGTAATCATCTATACTTTACTCTTGATAGTGTACTTGCGCTTTTTAAAATTTGATGACCGGACTTTTAATACCTATATTTCTTTGAAAACCTAGAATATATAATTTCATACAATTCTATACGGTGGAAATTATGTTGTTCATAATGCTCATTGTATAGGTAATAATGGAATACTAACACAAATGACGGATGATAACATCGGATGTTGGATGCGACACTTGCAATCCCAAGTCAAACGCTTTGCCACCGTAATTGATAAACAAACTCGCATAATCCCATAGAGAGCATTACAATTTCCTTACGAAGGAGCCTTGTAAAAATATATGTAATCATCTATACTTTACTCTTGATAGTGTACTTGCGCTTTTTAAAATTTGATGACCGGACTTTTAATACCTATATTTCTTTGAAAACCTAGAATATATAATTTCATACAATTCTATACGGTGGAAATTATGTTGTTCATAATGCTCATTGTAAAGGTAATAATGGAATACTAACACAAATGACGGACGATAGCATCGGATGTTGGATGCGACACTTGCAATCCCAAGTCAAACGCTTTGCCACCGTAATTGATAAACAAACTCGCATAATCCCATAGAGAGCATTACAATTTCCTTACGAAGGACCCTTGTAAAAATATATGTAATCATCTATAATTTACTCTTGACAATGTACTTGCGCTTTTTAAAATTTGATGACCGGACTTTTAATACCTATATTTCTTTGAAAACCTAGAATATATAATTTCATGCGATTCTATACGGTGGAAAGTTTGTTTTTCATAATGCTCATTGTAAACTTAATAATGGAATACTAACACAAATGACGGACGATAACATTGGATCATGGACGGGACACTTGCAATCCCAAGTCAAACTCTTTGCCACCGTAATTGATAAACAAACTCGCATAATCCCACAGAGAGTATTACAATTTCCTTACGAAGGACCCTTGTAAAAATATATGTAATCATCTATAATTTACTCTTGACAGTGTACTTGCGCTTTTTAAAATTTGATGACCGGACTTTTAATACCAATATTTCTTTGAAAACCTAGAATATATAATTTCATGCGATTCTTTACGGTGGAAAGTTTGTTGTTCATAATGCTCATTGTAAAGTTAAAAATGGAATACTAACACAGATGACGGACGATAACATTGGATCATGGACGGGACACTTGCAATCCCAAGTCAAACTATTTGCCACCGTAATTGATAAACAAACTCGCATAATCCTATAGAGAGCATTACAATTTCCTTACGAAGGACCCTTGTAAAAATATATGTAATCATCTATAATTTACTCTTGACAATGTACTTGCGCTTTTTAAAATTTGATGACCGGACTTTTAATACCTACATTTCTTTGAAAACCCAGAATATATAATTTCATGCGATTCTATACGGTTGAAAGTACGTTGTTCATAATGCTCATTGTAAAGGTAATAATGGAATACTAACACAAATGACGGACGATAACATTGGATCATGGATGGGACACTTGCAATCCCAAGTCAAACTCTTTGCCACCGCAATTGATAAACAAACTCGCATAATCCCATAGAGAGTATTACAATTTCCTAACGAAGGACCCTTGTAAAAATATATGTAATCATCTATAATTTACTCTTGACAGTGTACTTGCGCTTTTTAAAATTTGATGACCGGACTTTTAATACCTATATTTCTTTGAAAACCTAGAATATATAATTTCATGCGATTCTATACGGTTGAAAGTATGTTGTTCATAATGCTCATTGTAAAGGTAACAATGGAATACTGACACAAATGACGGACGATAACATTGGATCATGGATGGGACACTTGCAATCCCAAGTCAAACTCTTTGCCACCGTAATTGATAAACAAACTCGCATAATCCCATAGAGAGTATTACAATTTCCTAACGAAGGACCCTTGTAAAAATATATGTAATCATCTATAATTTACTCTTGACAGTGTATTTGCGCTTTTTAAAATTTGATGACCGGACTTTTAATACCTATATTTCTTTGAAAACCTAGAATATATAATTTCATGCGATTCTATACGGTTGAAAGTATGTTGTTCATAATGCTCATTGTAAAGGTAACAATGGAATACTGACACAAATGACGGACGATAACATTGGATCATGGATGGGACACTTGCAATCCCAAGTCAAACTCTTTGCCACCGTAATTGATAAACAAACTCGCATAATCCCATAGAGAGTATTACAATTTCCTTACGAAGGACCCTTGTAAAAATATATGTAATCATCCATAATTAACTCTTGACAATGTACTTGCGCTTTTTAAAATTTGATGACCGGACTTTTAATACCTATATTTCTTTGAAAACCTAGAACATATAATTTCATTCGATTCTATACGGTGGAAAGTTTGTTGTTCATAATGCTCATTGTAAAGGTAATAATGGAATACTAACACAAATGACGGACGATAACATTGGATCATGGACGGGACACTTGCAATCCCACGTCAAACTCTTTGCCACCGTAATTGATAAACAAACTCGCATAATCCCATAGAGAGTATTACAATTTCCTTACGAAGGACCCTTGTAAAAATATATGCAATCATCCATAATTAACTCTTGACAATGTACTTGCCCTTTTTAAAATTTGATGACCGGACTTTTAATACCTGTATTTCTTTGAAAACCTAGAACATATAATTTCATTCGATTCTATACGGTGGAAAGTTCGTTGTTCATAATGCTCATTGTAAAGGTAATAATGGAATACTAACACAAATGACGGACGATAACATTGGATCATGGACGGGACACTTGCAATCCCAAGTCAAACTCTTTGCCACCGTAATTGATAAACAAACTCGCATAATCCCATAGAGAGTTTTACAATTTCCTTACGAAGGACCCTTGTAAAAATATATGTAATCATCTATAATTTACTCTTGACAGTGTACTTGCGCTTTTTAAAATTTGATGACCGGACTTTTAATACCTATATTTCTTTCAAAACCTAGAATATATAATTTCATGCGATTCTATACGGTGGAAAGTTTGCTGTTCATAATGCTCTTTGTAAAGGTAATAATGGAATACTAACACGAATGACGGACGATAACATTGGATCATGGACGGGACACTTGCAATCCCAAGTCAAACTCTTTGCCACCGTAATTGATAAACAAACTCGCTTAATCCCATAGAGAGTTTTACAATTTCCTTACGAAGGACCCTTGTAAAAATATATGTAATCATCTATAATTTACTCTTGACAGTGTACTTGCGCTTTTTAAAATTTGATGACCGGACTTTTAATACCTATATTTCTTTCAAAACCTAGAATATATAATTTCATGCGATTCTATACGGTGGAAAGTTTGCTGTTCATAATGCTCTTTGTAAAGGTAATAATGGAATACTAACACGAATGACGGACGATAACATTGGATCATGGACGGGACACTTGCAATCCCAAGTCAAACTCTTTGCCACCGTAATTGATAAACAAACTCGAATAATCCCATAGAGAGTATTACAATTTCCTTACGATGGACCCTTGTAAAAATATATGTAATCATCTATACTTTACTCTTGATAGTGTACTTGCGCTTTTTAAAATTTGATGACCGGACTTTTAATACCTATATTTCTTTGAAAACCTAGAATATATAATTTCATACAATTCTATACGGTGGAAATTATGTTGTTCATAATGCTCATTGTAAAGGTAATAATGGAATACTAACACAAATGACGGACGATAGCATCGGATGTTGGATGCGACACTTGCAATCCCAAGTCAAACGCTTTGCCACCGTAATTGATAAACAAACTCGCATAATCCCATAGAGAGCATTACAATTTCCTTACGAAGGACCCTTGTAAAAATATATGTAATCATCTATACTTTACTCTTGATAGTGTACTTGCGCTTTTTAAAATTTGATGACCGGACTTTTAATACCTATATTTCTTTGAAAACCTAGAATATATAATTTCATACAATTCTATACGGTGGAAATTATGTTGTTCATAATGCTCATTGTAAAGGTAATAATGGAATACTAACACAAATGACGGACGATAGCATCGGATGTTGGATGCGACACTTGCAATCCCAAGTCAAACGCTTTGCCACCGTAATTGATAAACAAACTCGCATAATCCCATAGAGAGCATTACAATTTCCTTACGAAGGACCCGTGTAAAAATATATGTAATCATCTATAATTTACTCTTGACAATGTACTTGCGCTTTTTAAAATTTGATGACCGGACTTTTAATACCTATATTTCTTTGAAAACCTAGAATATATAATTTCATGCGATTCTATACGGTGGAAAGTTTGTTTTTCATAATGCTCATTGTAAAGTTAATAATGGAATACTAACACAGTTGACGGACGATAACATTGGATCATGGACGGGACACTTGCAATCCCAAGTCAAACTCTTTGCCACCGTAATTGATAAACAAACTCGCATAATCCCATAGAGAGCATTACAATTTCCTTACGAAGGACCCTTGCAAAAATATATGTAATCATCTATAATTTACTCTTGACAGTGTACTTGCGCTTTTTAAAATTTGATGACCGGACTTTTAATACCTATATTTCTTTGAAAACCTAGAATATATAATTTCATACAATTCTATACGGTGGAAATTATGTTGTTCATAATGCTTATTGTAAAGGTAATAATGGAATACTAACACAAATGACGGACGATAACATCGGATGTTGGATGCGACACTTGCAATCCCAAGTCAAACGCTTTGCCACCGTAATTGATAAACAAACTCGCATAATCCCATAGAGAGCATTACAATTTCCTTACGAAGGACCCTTGTAAAAATATATGTAATCATCTATAATTTACTCTTGACAGTGTACTTGCGCTTTTTAAAATTTGATGACCGGACTTTTAATACATATATTTCTTTGAAAACCTAGAATATATAATTTCATGCGATTCTATACGGTGGAAAGTATGTTGTTCATAATTCTCATTGTAAAGGTAACAATGGAATACTAACACAAATGACGGACGATAACATTGGATCATGGACGGGACACTTGCAATCCCAAGTCAAACTCTTTGCCACCGTAATTGATAAACAAACTCGCATAATCCCATAGAGAAAATTACAATTTCCTTAGGAAGGACCCTTGTAATAATATATGTAATCATCTATAATTTACTCTTGACAATGTACTTGCACTTTTTAAAATTTGATGACCGGACTTTTAATACCTATATTTCTTTGAAAACCTAGAATATATAATTTCATGCGATTCTTTACGGTGGAAAGTTTGTTGTTCATAATGCTCATTGTAAAGTTAATAATGGAATACTAACACAGATGACGGACGATAACATTGGATCATGGACGGGACACTTGCAATCCCAAGTCAAACTCTTTGCCACCGTAATTGATAAACAAACTCGCATAATCCCATAGAGAGCATTACAATTTCCTTACGAAGGACCCTTGCAAAAATATATGTAATCATCTATAATTTACTCTTGACAGTGTACTTGCGCTTTTTAAAATTTGATGACCGGACTTTTAATACCTATATTTCTTTGAAAACCTAGAATATATAATTTCATACAATTCTATACGGTGGAAATTATGTTGTTCATAATGCTTATTGTAAAGGTAATAATGGAATACTAACACAAATGACGGACGATAACATCGGATGTTGGATGCGACACTTGCAATCCCAAGTCAAACGCTTTGCCACCGTAATTGATAAACAAACTCGCATAATCCCATAGAGAGCATTACAATTTCCTTACGAAGGACCCTTGTAAAAATATATGTAATCATCTATAATTTACTCTTGACAGTGTACTTGCGCTTTTTAAAATTTGATGACCGGACTTTTAATACATATATTTCTTTGAAAACCTAGAATATATAATTTCATGCAATTCTATACGGTGGAAAGTATGTTGTTCATAATGCTCATTGTAAAGGTAACAATGGAATACTAACACAAATGACGGACGATAACATTGGATCATGGACGGGACACTTGCAATCCCAAGTCAAACTCTTTGCCACCGTAATTGATAAACAAACTCGCATAATCCCATAGAGAGCATTACAATTTCCTTAGGAAGGACCCTTGTAATAATATATGTAATCATCTATAATTTACTCTTGACAATGTACTTGCACTTTTTAAAATTTGATGACCGGACTTTTAATACCTATATTTCTTTGAAAACCTAGAATATATAATTTCATGCGATTCTTTACGGTGGAAAGTTTGTTGTTCATAATGCTCATTGTAAAGTTAATAATGGAATACTAACACAGATGACGGACGATAACATTGGATCATGGACGGGACACTTGCAATCCCAAGTCAAACTCTTTGCCACCGTAATTGATAAACAAACTCGCATAATCCCATAGAGAGCATTACAATTTCCTTACGAAGGACCCTTGCAAAAATATATGTAATCATCTATAATTTACTCTTGACAGTGTACTTGCGCTTTTTAAAATTTGATGACCGGGCTTTTAATACCTATATTTCTTTGAAAACCTAGAATATATAATTTCATGCGATTCTTTACGGTGGAAAGTTTGTTGTTCATAATGCTCATTGTAAAGTTAATAATGGAATACTAACACAGATGACGGACGATAACATTGGATCATGGACGGGACACTTGCAATCCCAAGTCAAACTCTTTGCCACCGTAATTGATAAACAAACTCGCATAATCCCATAGAGAGCATTACAATTTCCTTACGAAGGACCCTTGCAAAAATATATGTAATCATCTATAATTTACTCTTGACAGTGTACTTGCGCTTTTTAAAATTTGATGACCGGACTTTTAATACCTATATTTCTTTGAAAACCTAAAATATATAATTTCATACAATTCTATACGGTGGAAATTATGTTGTTCATAATGCTCATTGTAAAGGTAATAATGGAATACTAACACAAATGACGGACGATAACATCGGATGTTGGATGCGACACTTGCAATCCCAAGTCAAACGCTTTGCCACCGTAATTGATAAACAAACTCGCATAATCCCATAGAGAGCATTACAATTTCCTTACGAAGGACCCTTGCAAAAATATATGTAATCATCTATAATTTACTCTTGACAGTGTACTTGCGCTTTTTAAAATTTGATGACCGGACTTTTAATACCTATATTTCTTTGAAAACCTAGAATATATAATTTCATACAATTCTATACGGTGGAAATTATGTTGTTCATAATGCTTATTGTAAAGGTAATAATGGAATACTAACACAAATGACGGACGATAACATCGGATGTTGGATGCGACACTTGCAATCCCAAGTCAAACGCTTTGCCACCGTAATTGATAAACAAACTCGCATAATCCCATAGAGAGCATTACAATTTCCTTACGAAGGACCCTTGTAAAAATATATGTAATCATCTATAATTTACTCTTGACAGTGTACTTGCGCTTTTTAAAATTTGATGACCGGACTTTTAATACATATATTTCTTTGAAAACCTAGAATATATAATTTCATGCAATTCTATACGGTGGAAAGTATGTTGTTCATAATGCTCATTGTAAAGGTAACAATGGAATACTAACACAAATGACGGACGATAACATTGGATCATGGACGGGACACTTGCAATCCCAAGTCAAACTCTTTGCCACCGTAATTGATAAACAAACTCGCATAATCCCATAGAGAGCATTACAATTTCCTTAGGAAGGACCCTTGTAATAATATATGTAATCATCTATAATTTACTCTTGACAATGTACTTGCACTTTTTAAAATTTGATGACCGGACTTTTAATACCTATATTTCTTTGAAAACCTAGAATATATAATTTCATGCGATTCTTTACGGTGGAAAGTTTGTTGTTCATAATGCTCATTGTAAAGTTAATAATGGAATACTAACACAGATGAGGGACGATAACATTGGATCATGGACGGGACACTTGCAATCCCAAGTCAAACTCTTTGCCACCGTAATTGATAAACAAACTCGCATAATCCCATAGAGAGCATTACAATTTCCTTACGAAGGACCCTTGCAAAAATATATGTAATCATCTATAATTTACTCTTGACAGTGTACTTGCGCTTTTTAAAATTTGATGACCGGGCTTTTAATACCTATATTTCTTTGAAAACCTAGAATATATAATTTCATGCGATTCTTTACGGTGGAAAGTTTGTTGTTCATAATGCTCATTGTAAAGTTAATAATGGAATACTAACACAGATGACGGACGATAACATTGGATCATGGACGGGACACTTGCAATCCCAAGTCAAACTCTTTGCCACCGTAATTGATAAACAAACTCGCATAATCCCATAGAGAGCATTACAATTTCCTTACGAAGGACCCTTGCAAAAATATATGTAATCATCTATAATTTACTCTTGACAGTGTACTTGCGCTTTTTAAAATTTGATGACCGGACTTTTAATACCTATATTTCTTTGAAAACCTAAAATATATAATTTCATACAATTCTATACGGTGGAAATTATGTTGTTCATAATGCTCATTGTAAAGGTAATAATGGAATACTAACACAAATGACGGACGATAACATCGGATGTTGGATGCGACACTTGCAATCCCAAGTCAAACGCTTTGCCACCGTAATTGATAAACAAACTCGCATAATCCCATAGAGAGCATTACAATTTCCTTACGAAGGACCCTTGTAAAAATATATGTAATCATCTATAATTTACTCTTGACAGTGTACTTGCGCTTTTTAAAATTTGATGACCGGACTTTTAATACATATATTTCTTTGAAAACCTAGAATATATAATTTCATGCGATTCTATAAAGTGGAAAGTATGTTGTTCATAATGCTCATTGTAAAGGTAACAATGGAATACTAACACAAATGACGGACGATAACATTGGATCATGGACGGGACACTTGCAATCCCAAGTCAAACTCTTTGCCACCGTAATTGATAAACAAACTCGCATAATCCCATAGAGAGCATTACAATTTCCTTAGGAAGGACCCTTGTAATAATATATGTAATCATCTATAATTTACTCTTGACAATGTACTTGCACTTTTTAAAATTTGATGACCGGACTTTTAATACCTATATTTCTTTGAAAACCTAGAATATATAATTTCATGCGATTCTTTACGGTGGAAAGTTTGTTGTTCATAATGCTCATTGTAAAGTTAATAATGGAATACTAACACAGATGACGGACGATAACATTGGATCATGGACGGGACACTTGCAATCCCAAGTCAAACTCTTTGCCACCGTAATTGATAAACAAACTCGCATAATCCCATAGAGAGCATTACAATTTCCTTAGGAAGGACCCTTGTAATAATATATGTAATCATCTATAATTTACTCTTGACAATGTACTTGCATTTTTTAAAATTTGATGACCGGACTTTTAATACCTATATTTCTTTGAAAACCTAGAATATATAATTTCATGCGATTCTTTATGGTGGAAAGTTTGTTGTTCATAATGCTCATTGTAAAGTTAATAATGGAATACTAACACAGATGACGGACGATAACATTGGATCATGGACGGGACACTTGCAATCCCAAGTCAAACTCTTTGCCACCGTAATTGATAAACAAACTCGCATAATCCCATAGAGAGCATTACAATTTCCTTACGAAGGACCCTTGCAAAAATATATGTAATCATCTATAATTTACTCTTGACAGTGTACTTGCGCTTTTTAAAATTTGATGACCGGACTTTTAATACCTATATTTCTTTGAAAACCTAAAATATATAATTTCATACAATTCTATACGGTGGAAATTATATTATTCATAATGCTCATTGTAAAGGTAATAATGGAATACTAACACAAATGACGGACGATAACATCGGATGTTGGATGCGACACTTGCAATCCCAAGTCAAACGCTTTGCCACCGTAATTGATAAACAAACTCGCATAATCCCATAGAGAGCAATACATTTTCCTTACGAAGGACCCTTGTAAAAATATATGTAATCATCTATAATTTACTCTTGACAGTGTACTTGCGCTTTTTAAAATTTGATGACCGGACTTTTAATACATATATTTCTTTGAAAACCTAGAACATATAATTTCATGCGATTCTATACGGTGGAAAGTATGTTGTTCATAATGCTCATTGTAAAGGTAACAATGGAATACTAACACAAATGACGGACGATAACATTGGATCATGGACGGGACACTTGCAATCCCAAGTCAAACTCTTTGCCACCGTAATTGATAAACAAACTCGCATAATCCCATAGAGAGCATTACAATTTCCTTAGGAAGGACCCTTGTAATAATATATGTAATCATCTATAATTTACTCTTGACAATGTACTTGCACTTTTTAAAATTTGATGACCGGACTTTTAATACCTATATTTCTTTGAAAACCTAGAATATATAATTTCATGCGATTCTTTACGGTGGAAAGTTTGTTGTTCATAATGCTCATTGTAAAGTTAATAATGGAATACTAACACAGATGACAGACGATAACATTGGATCATGGACGGGACACGTGCAATCCCAAGTCAAACTCTTTGCCACCGTAATTGATAAACAAACTCGCATAATCCCATAGAGAGCATTACAATTTCCTTACGAAGGACCCTTGCAAAAATATATGTAATCATCTATAATTTACTCTTGACAGTGTACTTGCGCTTTTTAAAATTTGATGACCGGACTTTTAATACCTATATTTCTTTGAAAACGTAGAATATATAATTTCATACAATTCTATACGGTGGAAATTATGTTGTTCATAATGCTTATTGTAAAGGTAATAATGGAATACTAACACAAATGACGGACGATAACATCGGATGTTGGATGCGACACTTGCAATCCCAAGTCAAACGCTTTGCCACCGTAATTGATAAACAAACTCGCATAATCCCATAGAGAGCATTACAATTTCCTTACGAAGGACCCTTGTAAAAATATATGTAATCATCTATAATTTACTCTTGACAGTGTACTTGCGCTTTTTAAAATTTGATGACCGGACTTTTAATACATATATTTCTTTGAAAACCTAGAACATATAATTTCATGCGATTCTATACGGTGGAAAGTATGTTGTTCATAATGCTCATTGTAAAGGTAACAATGGAATACTAACACAAATGACGGACGATAACATTGGATCATGGACGGGACACTTGCAATCCCAAGTCAAACTCTTTGCCACCGTAATTGATAAACAAACTCGCATAATCCCATAGAGAGCATTACAATTTCCTTAGGAAGGACCCTTGTAATAATATATGTAATCATCTATAATTTACTCTTGACAATGTACTTGCATTTTTTAAAATTTGATGACCGGACTTTTAATACCTATATTTCTTTGAAAACCTAGAATATATAATTTCATGCGATTCTTTATGGTGGAAAGTTTGTTGTTCATAATGCTCATTGTAAAGTTAATAATGGAATACTAACACAGATGACGGACAATAACATTGGATCATGGACGGGACACTTGCAATCCCAAGTCAAACTCTTTGCCACCGTAATTGATAAACAAACTCGCATAATCCCATAGAGAGCATTACAATTTCCTTACGAAGGACCCTTGCAAAAATATATGTAATCATCTATAATTTACTCTTGACAGTGTACTTGCGCTTTTTAAAATTTGATGACCGGACTTTTAATACCTATATTTCTTTGAAAACGTAGAATATATAATTTCATACAATTCTATACGGTGGAAATTATGTTGTTCATAATGCTTATTGTAAAGGTAATAATGGAATACTAACACAAATGACGGACGATAACATCGGATGTTGGATGCGACACTTGCAATCCCAAGTCAAACGCTTTGCCACCGTAATTGATAAACAAACTCGCATAATCCCATAGAGAGCATTACAATTTCCTTACGAAGGACCCTTGTAAAAATATATGTAATCATCTATAATTTACTCTTGACAGTGTACTTGCGCTTTTTAAAATTTGATGACCGGACTTTTAATACATATATTTCTTTGAAAACCTAGAACATATAATTTCATGCGATTCTATACGGTGGAAAGTATGTTGTTCATAATGCTCATTGTAAAGGTAACAATGGAATACTAACACAAATGACGGACGATAACATTGGATCATGGACGGGACACTTGCAATCCCAAGTCAAACTCTTTGCCACCGTAATTGATAAACAAACTCGCATAATCCCATAGAGAGCATTACAATTTCCTTAGGAAGGACCCTTGTAATAATATATGTAATCATCTATAATTTACTCTTGACAATGTACTTGCATTTTTTAAAATTTGATGACCGGACTTTTAATACCTATATTTCTTTGAAAACCTAGAATATATAATTTCATGCGATTCTTTATGGTGGAAAGTTTGTTGTTCATAATGCTCATTGTAAAGTTAATAATGGAATACTAACACAGATGACGGACGATAACATTGGATCATGGACGGGACACTTGCAATCCCAAGTCAAACTCTTTGCCACCGTAATTGATAAACAAACTCGCATAATCCCATAGAGAGCATTACAATTTCCTTACGAAGGACCCTTGCAAAAATATATGTAATCATCTATAATTTACTCTTGACAGTGTACTTGCGCTTTTTAAAATTTGATGACCGGACTTTTAATACCTATATTTCTTTGAAAACCTAAAATATATAATTTCATACAATTCTATACGGTGGAAATTATGTTATTCATAATGCTCATTGTAAAGGTAATAATGGAATACTAACACAAATGACGGACGATAACATCGGATGTTGGATGCGACACTTGCAATCCCAAGTCAAACGCTTTGCCACCGTAATTGATAAACAAACTCGCATAATCCCATAGAGAGCAATACATTTTCCTTACGAAGGACCCTTGTAAAAATATATGTAATCATCTATAATTTACTCTTGACAGTGTACTTGCGCTTTTTAAAATTTGATGACCGGACTTTTAATACATATATTTCTTTGAAAACCTAGAACATATAATTTCATGCGATTCTATACGGTGGAAAGTATGTTGTTCATAATGCTCATTGTAAAGGTAACAATGGAATACTAACACAAATGACGGACGATAACATTGGATCATGGACGGGACACTTGCAATCCCAAGTCAAACTCTTTGCCACCGTAATTGATAAACAAACTCGCATAATCCCATAGAGAGCATTACAATTTCCTTAGGAAGGACCCTTGTAATAATATATGTAATCATCTATAATTTACTCTTGACAATGTACTTGCACTTTTTAAAATTTGATGACCGGACTTTTAATACCTATATTTCTTTGAAAACCTAGAATATATAATTTCATGCGATTCTTTACGGTGGAAAGTTTGTTGTTCATAATGCTCATTGTAAAGTTAATAATGGAATACTAACACAGATGACAGACGATAACATTGGATCATGGACGGGACACGTGCAATCCCAAGTCAAACTCTTTGCCACCGTAATTGATAAACAAACTCGCATAATCCCATAGAGAGCATTACAATTTCCTTACGAAGGACCCTTGCAAAAATATATGTAATCATCTATAATTTACTCTTGACAGTGTACTTGCGCTTTTTAAAATTTGATGACCGGACTTTTAATACCTATATTTCTTTGAAAACGTAGAATATATAATTTCATACAATTCTATACGGTGGAAATTATGTTGTTCATAATGCTTATTGTAAAGGTAATAATGGAATACTAACACAAATGACGGACGATAACATCGGATGTTGGATGCGACACTTGCAATCCCAAGTCAAACGCTTTGCCACCGTAATTGATAAACAAACTCGCATAATCCCATAGAGAGCATTACAATTTCCTTACGAAGGACCCTTGTAAAAATATATGTAATCATCTATAATTTACTCTTGACAGTGTACTTGCGCTTTTTAAAATTTGATGACCGGACTTTTAATACATATATTTCTTTGAAAACCTAGAATATATAATTTCATGCGATTCTATACGGTGGAAAGTATGTTGTTCATAATGCTCATTGTAAAGGTAACAATGGAATACTAACACAAATGACGGACGATAACATTGGATCATGGACGGGACACTTGCAATCCCAAGTCAAACTCTTTGCCACCGCAATTGATAAACAAACTCGCATAATCCCATAGAGAGCATTACAATTTCCTTAGGAAGGACCCTTGTAATAATTTATGTAATCATCTATAATTTACTCTTGACAATGTACTTGCACTTTTTAAAATTTGATGACCGGACTTTTAATACCTATATTTCTTTGAAAACCTAGAATATATAATTTCATGCGATTCTTTACGGTGGAAAGTTTGTTGTTCATAATGCTCATTGTAAAGTTAATAATGGAATACTAACACAGATGACGGACGATAACATTGGATCATGGACGGGACACTTGCAATCCCAAGTCAAACTCTTTGCCACCGTAATTGATAAACAAACTCGCATAATCCCATAGAGAGCATTACAATTTCCTTAGGAAGGACCCCTGTAATAATATATGTAATCATCTATAATTTACTCTTGACAATGTACTTGCACTTTTTAAAATTTGATGACCGGACTTTTAATACCTATATTTCTTTGAAAACCTAGAATATATAATTTCATGCGATTCTTTACGGTGGAAAGTTTGTTGTTCATAATGCTCATTGTAAAGTTAATAATGGAATACTAACACAGATGACGGACGATAACATTGGATAATGGACGGGACACTTGCAATCCCAAGTCAAACTCTTTGCCACCGTAATTGATAAACAAACTCGCATAATCCCATAGAGAGCATTACAATTTCCTTACGAAGGACCCTTGCAAAAATATATGTAATCATCTATAATTTACTCTTGACAGTGTACTTGCGCTTTTTAAAATTTGATGACCGGACTTTTAATACCAATATTTCTTTGAAAACCTAGAATATATAATTTCATGCGATTCTTTACGGTGGAAAGTTTGTTGTTCATAATGCTCATTGTAAAGTTAATAATGGAATACTAACACAGATGACAGACGATAACATTGGATCATGGACGGGACACGTGCAATCCCAAGTCAAACTCTTTGCCACCGTAATTGATAAACAAACTCGCATAATCCCATAGAGAGCATTACAATTTCCTTACGAAGGACCCTTGCAAAAATATATGTAATCATCTATAATTTACTCTTGACAGTGTACTTGCGCTTTTTAAAATTTGATGACCGGACTTTTAATACCTATATTTCTTTGAAAACGTAGAATATATAATTTCATACAATTCTATACGGTGGAAATTATGTTGTTCATAATGCTTATTGTAAAGGTAATAATGGAATACTAACACAAATGACGGACGATAACATCGGATGTTGGATGCGACACTTGCAATCCCAAGTCAAACGCTTTGCCACCGTAATTGATAAACAAACTCGCATAATCCCATAGAGAGCATTACAATTTCCTTACGAAGGACCCTTGTAAAAATATATGTAATCATCTATAATTTACTCTTGACAGTGTACTTGCGCTTTTTAAAATTTGATGACCGGACTTTTAATACATATATTTCTTTGAAAACCTAGAACATATAATTTCATGCGATTCTATACGGTGGAAAGTATGTTGTTCATAATGCTCATTGTAAAGGTAACAATGGAATACTAACACAAATGACGGACGATAACATTGGATCATGGACGGGACACTTGCAATCCCAAGTCAAACTCTTTGCCACCGTAATTGATAAACAAACTCGCATAATCCCATAGAGAGCATTACAATTTCCTTAGGAAGGACCCTTGTAATAATATATGTAATCATCTATAATTTACTCTTGACAATGTACTTGCATTTTTTAAAATTTGATGACCGGACTTTTAATACCTATATTTCTTTGAAAACCTAGAATATATAATTTCATGCGATTCTTTATGGTGGAAAGTTTGTTGTTCATAATGCTCATTGTAAAGTTAATAATGGAATACTAACACAGATGACGGACGATAACATTGGATCATGGACGGGACACTTGCAATCCCAAGTCAAACTCTTTGCCACCGTAATTGATAAACAAACTCGCATAATCCCATAGAGAGCATTACAATTTCCTTACGAAGGACCCTTGCAAAAATATATGTAATCATCTATAATTTACTCTTGACAGTGTACTTGCGCTTTTTAAAATTTGATGACCGGACTTTTAATACCTATATTTCTTTGAAAACCTAAAATATATAATTTCATACAATTCTATACGGTGGAAATTATGTTATTCATAATGCTCATTGTAAAGGTAATAATGGAATACTAACACAAATGACGGACGATAACATCGGATGTTGGATGCGACACTTGCAATCCCAAGTCAAACGCTTTGCCACCGTAATTGATAAACAAACTCGCATAATCCCATAGAGAGCAATACATTTTCCTTACGAAGGACCCTTGTAAAAATATATGTAATCATCTATAATTTACTCTTGACAGTGTACTTGCGCTTTTTAAAATTTGATGACCGGACTTTTAATACATATATTTCTTTGAAAACCTAGAACATATAATTTCATGCGATTCTATACGGTGGAAAGTATGTTGTTCATAATGCTCATTGTAAAGGTAACAATGGAATACTAACACAAATGACGGACGATAACATTGGATCATGGACGGGACACTTGCAATCCCAAGTCAAACTCTTTGCCACCGTAATTGATAAACAAACTCGCATAATCCCATAGAGAGCATTACAATTTCCTTAGGAAGGACCCTTGTAATAATATATGTAATCATCTATAATTTACTCTTGACAATGTACTTGCACTTTTTAAAATTTGATGACCGGACTTTTAATACCTATATTTCTTTGAAAACCTAGAATATATAATTTCATGCGATTCTTTACGGTGGAAAGTTTGTTGTTCATAATGCTCATTGTAAAGTTAATAATGGAATACTAACACAGATGACAGACGATAACATTGGATCATGGACGGGACACGTGCAATCCCAAGTCAAACTCTTTGCCACCGTAATTGATAAACAAACTCGCATAATCCCATAGAGAGCATTACAATTTCCTTACGAAGGACCCTTGCAAAAATATATGTAATCATCTATAATTTACTCTTGACAGTGTACTTGCGCTTTTTAAAATTTGATGACCGGACTTTTAATACCTATATTTCTTTGAAAACGTAGAATATATAATTTCATACAATTCTATACGGTGGAAATTATGTTGTTCATAATGCTTATTGTAAAGGTAATAATGGAATACTAACACAAATGACGGACGATAACATCGGATGTTGGATGCGACACTTGCAATCCCAAGTCAAACGCTTTGCCACCGTAATTGATAAACAAACTCGCATAATCCCATAGAGAGCATTACAATTTCCTTACGAAGGACCCTTGTAAAAATATATGTAATCATCTATAATTTACTCTTGACAGTGTACTTGCGCTTTTTAAAATTTGATGACCGGACTTTTAATACATATATTTCTTTGAAAACCTAGAATATATAATTTCATGCGATTCTATACGGTGGAAAGTATGTTGTTCATAATGCTCATTGTAAAGGTAACAATGGAATACTAACACAAATGACGGACGATAACATTGGATCATGGACGGGACACTTGCAATCCCAAGTCAAACTCTTTGCCACCGCAATTGATAAACAAACTCGCATAATCCCATAGAGAGCATTACAATTTCCTTAGGAAGGACCCTTGTAATAATTTATGTAATCATCTATAATTTACTCTTGACAATGTACTTGCACTTTTTAAAATTTGATGACCGGACTTTTAATACCTATATTTCTTTGAAAACCTAGAATATATAATTTCATGCGATTCTTTACGGTGGAAAGTTTGTTGTTCATAATGCTCATTGTAAAGTTAATAATGGAATACTAACACAGATGACGGACGATAACATTGGATCATGGACGGGACACTTGCAATCCCAAGTCAAACTCTTTGCCACCGTAATTGATAAACAAACTCGCATAATCCCATAGAGAGCATTACAATTTCCTTAGGAAGGACCCCTGTAATAATATATGTAATCATCTATAATTTACTCTTGACAATGTACTTGCACTTTTTAAAATTTGATGACCGGACTTTTAATACCTATATTTCTTTGAAAACCTAGAATATATAATTTCATGCGATTCTTTACGGTGGAAAGTTTGTTGTTCATAATGCTCATTGTAAAGTTAATAATGGAATACTAACACAGATGACGGACGATAACATTGGATAATGGACGGGACACTTGCAATCCCAAGTCAAACTCTTTGCCACCGTAATTGATAAACAAACTCGCATAATCCCATAGAGAGCATTACAATTTCCTTACGAAGGACCCTTGCAAAAATATATGTAATCATCTATAATTTACTCTTGACAGTGTACTTGCGCTTTTTAAAATTTGATGACCGGACTTTTAATACCAATATTTCTTTGAAAACCTAGAATATATAATTTCATGCGATTCTTTACGGTGGAAAGTTTGTTGTTCATAATGCTCATTGTAAAGTTAATAATGGAATACTAACACAGATGACAGACGATAACATTGGATCATGGACGGGACACGTGCAATCCCAAGTCAAACTCTTTGCCACCGTAATTGATAAACAAACTCGCATAATCCCATAGAGAGCATTACAATTTCCTTACGAAGGACCCTTGCAAAAATATATGTAATCATCTATAATTTACTCTTGACAGTGTACTTGCGCTTTTTAAAATTTGATGACCGGACTTTTAATACCTATATTTCTTTGAAAACGTAGAATATATAATTTCATACAATTCTATACGGTGGAAATTATGTTGTTCATAATGCTTATTGTAAAGGTAATAATGGAATACTAACACAAATGACGGACGATAACATCGGATGTTGGATGCGACACTTGCAATCCCAAGTCAAACGCTTTGCCACCGTAATTGATAAACAAACTCGCATAATCCCATAGAGAGCATTACAATTTCCTTACGAAGGACCCTTGTAAAAATATATGTAATCATCTATAATTTACTCTTGACAGTGTACTTGCGCTTTTTAAAATTTGATGACCGGACTTTTAATACATATATTTCTTTGAAAACCTAGAATATATAATTTCATGCGATTCTATACGGTGGAAAGTATGTTGTTCATAATGCTCATTGTAAAGGTAACAATGGAATACTAACACAAATGACGGACGATAACATTGGATCATGGACGGGACACTTGCAATCCCAAGTCAAACTCTTTGCCACCGCAATTGATAAACAAACTCGCATAATCCCATAGAGAGCATTACAATTTCCTTAGGAAGGACCCTTGTAATAATTTATGTAATCATCTATAATTTACTCTTGACAATGTACTTGCACTTTTTAAAATTTAATGACCGGACTTTTAATACCTATATTTCTTTGAAAACCTAGAATATATAATTTCATGCGATTCTTTACGGTGGAAAGTTTGTTGTTCATAATGCTCATTGTAAAGTTAATAATGGAATACTAACACAGATGACGGACGATAACATTGGATCATGGACGGGACACTTGCAATCCCAAGTCAAACTCTTTGCCACCGTAATTGATAAACAAACTCGCATAATCCCATAGAGAGCATTACAATTTCCTTAGGAAGGACCCCTGTAATAATATATGTAATCATCTATAATTTACTCTTGACAATGTACTTGCACTTTTTAAAATTTGATGACCGGACTTTTAATACCTATATTTCTTTGAAAACCTAGAATATATAATTTCATGCGATTCTTTACGGTGGAAAGTTTGTTGTTCATAATGCTCATTGTAAAGTTAATAATGGAATACTAACACAGATGACGGACGATAACATTGGATAATGGACGGGACACTTGCAATCCCAAGTCAAACTCTTTGCCACCGTAATTGATAAACAAACTCGCATAATCCCATAGAGAGCATTACAATTTCCTTACGAAGGACCCTTGCAAAAATATATGTAATCATCTATAATTTACTCTTGACAGTGTACTTGCGCTTTTTAAAATTTGATGACCGGACTTTTAATACCTATATTTCTTTGAAAACCTAAAATATATAATTTCATGCGATTCTTTACGGTGGAAAGTTTGTTGTTCATAATGCTCATTGTAAAGTTAATAATGGAATACTAACACAGATGACGGACGATAACATTGGATCATGGACGGGACACTTGCAATCCCAAGTCAAACTCTTTGCCACCGTAATTGATAAACAATCTCGCATAATCCCATAGAGAGCATTACAATTTCCTTAGGAAGGACCCTTGTAATAATATATGTAATCATCTATAATTTACTCTTGACAATGTACTTGCACTTTTTAAAATTTGATGACCGGACTTTTAATACCTATATTTCTTTGAAAACCTAGAATATATAATTTCATGCGATTCTTTACGGTGGAAAGTTTGTTGTTCATAATGCTCATTGTAAAGTTAATAATGGAATACTAACACAGATGACGGACGATAACATTGGATAATGGACGGGACACTTGCAATCCCAAGTCAAACTCTTTGCCACCGTAATTGATAAACAAACTCGCATAATCCCATAGAGAGCATTACAATTTCCTTACGAAGGACCCTTGCAAAAATATATGTAATCATCTATAAAATACTCTAGACAATGTACTTGCGCTTTTTAAAATTTGATGACCGGACTTTTAATACCTATATTTCTTTGAAAACCTAGAATATATAATTTCATACGATTCTATACGGTGGAAAGTTTGTTGTTCATAATGCTCATTGTAAAGTTAATAATGGAATACTAACACAAATGACGGACGATAACATTGGATCATGGACGGGACACTTGCAATCCCAAGTCAAACTCTTTGCCACCGTAATTGATAAAAAAACTCGCATAATCCCATAGAGAGTTTTACAATTTCCTTACGAAGGACCCTTGTAAAAATAAATGTAATCATCTATAATTTACTCTTGACAGTGTACTTGCGCTTTTTAAAATTTGATGACCGGACTTTTAATACCTATATTTCTTTCAAAACCTAGAATATATAATTTCATGCGATTCTATACGGTGAAAGTTTGCTGTTCATAATGCTCATTGAAAAGGTAATAATGGAATATTAACACAAATGACGGACGATAACATTGGATCATGGACGGGACACTTGCAATCCCAAGTCAAACTCTTTGCCACCTTAATTGATAAACAAACTCGCATAATCCCATAGAGAGTATTACAATTTCCTTACGAAGGACCCTTGTAAAAATATATGTAATCATCTATACTTTACTATTGATAGTGTACTTGCGCTTTTTAAAATTTGATGACCGGACTTTTAATACCTATATTTCTTTGAAAACCTAGAATATATAATTTCATACAATTCTATACGGTGGAAATTATGTTGTTCATAATGCTCATTGTAAAGGTAATAATGGAATACTAACACAAATGACGGACGATAACATCGGATGTTGGATGCGACACTTGCAATCCCAAGTCAAACGCTTTGCCACCGTAATTGATAAACAAACTCGCATAATCCCATAGAGAGCATTACAATTTCCTTACGAAGGAGCCTTGTAAAAATATATGTAATCATCTATAATTTACTCTTGACAATGTATTTGAGCTTTTTAAAATTTGATGACCGGACTTTTAATACCTATATTTCTTTGAAAACCTAGAATATATAATTTCATGCGATTCTATACGGTGGAAAGTTTGTTGTTCATAATGCTCATTGTAAACTTAATAATGGAATACTAACACAAATGACGGACGATAACATTGGATCATGGACGGGACACTTGCAATCCCAAGTCAAACTCTTTGCCACCGTAATTGATAAACAAACTCGCATAATCCCACAGAGAGTATTACAATTTCCTTACGAAGGACCCTTGTAAAAATATATGTAATCATCTATAATTTACTCTTGACAGTGTACTTGCGCTTTTTAAAATTTGATGACCGGACTTTTAATACCTATATTTCTTTGAAAACCTAGAATATATAATTTCATGCGATTCTTTACGGTGGAAAGTTTGTTGTTCATAATGCTCATTGTAAAGTTAAAAATGGAATACTAACACAGATGACGGACGATAACATTGGATCATGGACGGGACACTTGCAATCCCAAGTCAAACTCTTTGCCACCGTAATTGATAAACAAACTCGCATAATCCCACAGAGAGTATTACAATTTCCTTACGAAGGACCCTTGTAAAAATATATGGAATCATCTATAATTTACTCTTGACAATGTACTTGCGCTTTTTAAAATTTGATGACCGGACTTTTAATACCTATATTTCTTTGAAAACCTAGAATATATAATTTCATGCGATTCTATACGGTGGAAAGTTTGTTGTTCATAATGCTCATTGTAACCTTAATAATGGAATACTCACACAAATGACGGACGATAACATTGGATCATGGACGGGACACTTGCAATCCCAAGTTAAACTCTTTGCCACCGTAATTGATAAACAAACTCGCATAATCCCATAGAGAGCATTACAATTTCCTTACGAAGGACCCTTGTAAAAATATGTGTAATCATCTATAATTTACTTTTGACAATGTACTTGCGCTTTTTAAAATTTGATGACCGGACTTTTAATACCTACATTTCTTTGAAAACCTAGAATATATAATTTCATGCGATTCTATACGGTTGAAAGTACGTTGTTCATAATGCTCATTGTAAAGGTAATAATGGAAAACTAACACAAATGATGGACGATAACATTGGATCATGGACGGGACACTTGCAATCCCAAGTCAAACTCTTTGCCACCGTAATTGATAAACAAACTCGCATAATCCCATAGAGAGTATTACAATTTCCTAACGAAGGACCCTTGTAAAAATATATGTAATCATCTATAATTACTCTTGACAGTGTACTTGCGCTTTTTAAAATTTGATGACCGGACTTTTAATACCTATATTTCTTTGAAAACCTAGAATATATAATTTCATGCAATTCTATACGGTGGAAATTATGTTGTTCATAATGCTCATTGTAAAGGTAACAATGGAATACTAACACAAATGACGGACGATAACATTGGATCATGGATGGGTCACTTGCAATCCCAAGTCAAACTCTTTGCCACCGTAATTGATAAACAAACTCGCATAATCCCATAGAGAGTATTACAATTTCCTTACGAAGGGCCCTTGTAAAAATATATGTAATCATCTATAATTTACTCTTGACAATGTACTTGCGCTTTTTAAAATTTGATGACCGGACTTTTAATACCTATATTTCTTTGAAAACCTAGAATATATAATTTCATACAATTCTATACGGTGGAAATTATGTTGTTCATAATGCTCATTGTAAAGGTAATAATGGAATACTAACACAAATGACGGACGATAACATCGGATGTTGGATGCGACACTTGCAATCCCAAGTCAAACGCTTTGCCACCGTAATTGATAAACAAACTCGCATAATCCCATAGAGAGCATTACAATTTCCTTACGAAGGACCCTTGTAAAAATATATGTAATCATCTATAATTTACTCTTGACAATGTACTTGAGCTTTTTAAAATTTGATGACCGGACTTTTAATACATATATTTCTTTGAAAACCTAGAACATATAATTTCATGCGATTCTATACGGTGGAAAGTATGTTGTTCATAATGCTCATTGTAAAGGTAACAATGGAACACTAACACAAATGACGGACGATAACATTGGATCATGGACGGGACACTTGCAATCCCAAGTCAAACTCTTTGCCACCGTAATTGATAAACAAACTCGCATAATCCCATAGAGAGCATTACAATTTCCTTAGGAAGGACCCTTGTAATAATATATGTAATCATCTATAATTTACTCTTGACAATGTACTTGCACTTTTTAAAATTTGATGACCGGACTTTTAATACCTATATTTCTTTGAAAACCTAGAATATATAATTTCATGCGATTCTTTACGGTGGAAAGTTTGTTGTTCATAATGCTCATTGTAAAGTTAATAATGGAATACTAACACAGATGACGGACGATAACATTGGATCATGGACGGGACACTTGCAATCCCAAGTCAAACTCTTTGCCACCGTAATTGATAAACAAACTCGCATAATCCCATAGAGAGCATTACAATTTCCTTACGAAGGACCCTTGCAAAAATATATGTAATCATCTATAATTTACTCTTGACAGTGTACTTGCGCTTTTTAAAATTTGATGACCGGACTTTTAATACCTATATTTCTTTGAAAACCTAGAATATATAATTTCATACAATTCTATACGGTGGAAATTATGTTGTTCATAATGCTTATTGTAAAGGTAATAATGGAATACTAACACAAATGACGGACGATAACATCGGATGTTGGATGCGACACTTACAATCCCAAGTCAAACGCTTTGCCACCGTAATTGATAAACAAACTCGCATAATCCCATAGAGAGTATTACAATTTCCTTACGAAGGACCCTTGTAAAAATATATGTAATCATCTATAATTTACTCTTGACAGTGTACTTGCGCTTTTTAAAATTTGATGACCGGACTTTTAATACCTATATTTCTTTGAAAACCTAGAATATATAATTTCATGCGATTCTTTACGGTGGAAAGTTTGTTGTTCATAATGCTCATTGTAAAGTTAAAAATGGAATACTAACACAGATGACGGACGATAACATTGGATCATGGACGGGACACTTGCAATCCCAAGTCAAACTCTTTGCCACCGTAATTGATAAACAAACTCGCATAATCCCACAGAGAGTATTACAATTTCCTTACAAAGGACCCTTGTAAAAATATATGGAATCATCTATAATTTACTCTTGACAATGTACTTGCGCTTTTTAAAATTTGATGACCGGACTTTTAATACCTATATTTCTTTGAAAACCTAGAATATATAATTTCATGCGATTCTATACGGTGGAAAGTTTGTTGTTCATAATGCTCATTGTAACCTTAATAATGGAATACTAACACAAATGACGGACGATAACATTGGATCATGGACGGGACACTTGCAATCCCAAGTTAAACTCTTTGCCACCGTAATTGATAAACAAACTCGCATAATCCCATAGAGAGCATTACAATTTCCTTACGAAGGACCCTTGTAAAAATATGTGTAATCATCTATAATTTACTTTTGACAATGTACTTGCGCTTTTTAAAATTTGATGACCGGACTTTTAATACCTACATTTCTTTGAAAACCTAGAATATATAATTTCATGCGATTCTATACGGTTGAAAGTACGTTGTTCATAATGCTCATTGTAAAGGTAATAATGGAAAACTAACACAAATGATGGACGATAACATTGGATCATGGACGGGACACTTGCAATCCCAAGTCAAACTCTTTGCCACCGTAATTGATAAACAAACTCGCATAATCCCATAGAGAGTATTACAATTTCCTAACGAAGGACCCTTGTAAAAATATATGTAATCATCTATAATTACTCTTGACAGTGTACTTGCGCTTTTTAAAATTTGGTGACCGGACTTTTAATACCTATATTTCTTTGAAAACCTAGAATATATAATTTCATGCAATTCTATACGGTGGAAATTATGTTGTTCATAATGCTCATTGTAAAGGTAACAATGGAATACTAACACAAATGACGGACGATAACATTGGATCATGGATGGGACACTTGCAATCCCAAGTCAAACTCTTTGCCACCGTAATTGATAAACAAACTCGCATAATCCCATAGAGAGTATTACAATTTCCTTACGAAGGGCCCTTGTAAAAATATATGTAATCATCTATAATTTACTCTTGACAGTGTACTTGCGCTTTTTAAAATTTGATGACCGGACTTTTAATACCTATATTTCTTTGAAAACCTAGAATATATAATTTCATGCAATTCTATACGGTGGAAATTATGTTGTTCATAATGCTCATTGTAAAGGTAACAATGGAATACTAACACAAATGACGGACGATAACATTGGATCATGGATGGGTCACTTGCAATCCCAAGTCAAACTCTTTGCCACCGTAATTGATAAACAAACTCGCATAATCCCATAGAGAGTATTACAATTTCCTTACGAAGGGCCCTTGTAAAAATATATGTAATCATCTATAATTTACTCTTGACAGTGTACTTGCGCTTTTTAAAATTTGATGACCGGACTTTTAATACCTATATTTCTTTGAAAACCTAGAATATATAATTTCATACAATTCTATACGGTGGAAATTATGTTGTTCATAATGCTCATTGTAAAGGTAATAATGGAATACTAACACAAATGACGGACGATAACATCGGATGTTGGATGCGACACTTGCAATCCCAAGTCAAACGCTTTGCCACCGTAATTGATAAACAAACTCGCATAATCCCATAGAGAGCATTACAATTTCCTTACGAAGGACCCTTGTAAAAATATATGTAATCATCTATAATTTACTCTTGACAATGTACTTGAGCTTTTTAAAATTTGATGACCGGACTTTTAATACATATATTTCTTTGAAAACCTAGAACATATAATTTCATGCGATTCTATACGGTGGAAAGTATGTTGTTCATAATGCTCATTGTAAAGGTAACAATGGAACACTAACACAAATGACGGACGATAACATTGGATCATGGACGGGACACTTGCAATCCCAAGTCAAACTCTTTGCCACCGTAATTGATAAACAAACTCGCATAATCCCATAGAGAGCATTACAATTTCCTTAGGAAGGACCCTTGTAATAATATATGTAATCATCTATAATTTACTCTTGACAATGTACTTGCACTTTTTAAAATTTGATGACCGGACTTTTAATACCTATATTTCTTTGAAAACCTAGAATATATAATTTCATGCGATTCTTTACGGTGGAAAGTTTGTTGTTCATAATGCTCATTGTAAAGTTAATAATGGAATACTAACACAGATGACGGACGATAACATTGGATCATGGACGGGACACTTGCAATCCCAAGTCAAACTCTTTGCCACCGTAATTGATAAACAAACTCGCATAATCCCATAGAGAGCATTACAATTTCCTTACGAAGGACCCTTGCAAAAATATATGTAATCATCTATAATTTACTCTTGACAGTGTACTTGCGCTTTTTAAAATTTGATGACCGGACTTTTAATACCTATATTTCTTTGAAAACCTAGAATATATAATTTCATACAATTCTATACGGTGGAAATTATGTTGTTCATAATGCTTATTGTAAAGGTAATAATGGAATACTAACACAAATGACGGACGATAACATCGGATGTTGGATGCGACACTTACAATCCCAAGTCAAACGCTTTGCCACCGTAATTGATAAACAAACTCGCATAATCCCATAGAGAGTATTACAATTTCCTTACGAAGGACCCTTGTAAAAATATATGTAATCATCTATAATTTACTCTTGACAGTGTACTTGCGCTTTTTAAAATTTGATGACCGGACTTTTAATACCTATATTTCTTTGAAAACCTAGAATATATAATTTCATGCGATTCTTTACGGTGGAAAGTTTGTTGTTCATAATGCTCATTGTAAAGTTAATAATGGAATACTAACACAGATGACGGACGATAACATTGGATCATGGACGGGACACTTGCAATCCCAAGTCAAACTCTTTGCCACCGTAATTGATAAACAAACTCGCATAATCCCATAGAGAGCATTACAATTTCCTTACGAAGGACCCTTGCAAAAATATATGTAATCATCTATAATTTACTCTTGACAGTGTACTTGCGCTTTTTAAAATTTGATGACCGGACTTTTAATACCTATATTTCTTTGAAAACCTAGAATATATAATTTCATACAATTCTATACGGTGGAAATTATGTTGTTCATAATGCTTATTGTAAAGGTAATAATGGAATACTAACACAAATGACGGACGATAACATCGGATGTTGGATGCGACACTTACAATCCCAAGTCAAACGCTTTGCCACCGTAATTGATAAACAAACTCGCATAATCCCATAGAGAGTATTACAATTTCCTTACGAAGGACCCTTGTAAAAATATATGTAATCATCTATAATTTACTCTTGACAGTGTACTTGCGCTTTTTAAAATTTGATGACCGGACTTTTAATACCTATATTTCTTTGAAAACCTAGAATATATAATTTCATGCGATTCTTTACGGTGGAAAGTTTGTTGTTCATAATGCTCATTGTAAAGTTAAAAATGGAATACTAACACAGATGACGGACGATAACATTGGATCATGGACGGGACACTTGCAATCCCAAGTCAAACTCTTTGCCACCGTAATTGATAAACAAACTCGCATAATCCCACAGAGAGTATTACAATTTCCTTACAAAGGACCCTTGTAAAAATATATGGAATCATCTATAATTTACTCTTGACAATGTACTTGCGCTTTTTAAAATTTGATGACCGGACTTTTAATACCTATATTTCTTTGAAAACCTAGAATATATAATTTCATGCGATTCTATACGGTGGAAAGTTTGTTGTTCATAATGCTCATTGTAACCTTAATAATGGAATACTAACACAAATGACGGACGATAACATTGGATCATGGACGGGACACTTGCAATCCCAAGTTAAACTCTTTGCCACCGTAATTGATAAACAAACTCGCATAATCCCATAGAGAGCATTACAATTTCCTTACGAAGGACCCTTGTAAAAATATGTGTAATCATCTATAATTTACTTTTGACAATGTACTTGCGCTTTTTAAAATTTGATGACCGGACTTTTAATACCTACATTTCTTTGAAAACCTAGAATATATAATTTCATGCGATTCTATACGGTTGAAAGTACGTTGTTCATAATGCTCATTGTAAAGGTAATAATGGAAAACTAACACAAATGATGGACGATAACATTGGATCATGGACGGGACACTTGCAATCCCAAGTCAAACTCTTTGCCACCGTAATTGATAAACAAACTCGCATAATCCCATAGAGAGTATTACAATTTCCTAACGAAGGACCCTTGTAAAAATATATGTAATCATCTATAATTACTCTTGACAGTGTACTTGCGCTTTTTAAAATTTGGTGACCGGACTTTTAATACCTATATTTCTTTGAAAACCTAGAATATATAATTTCATGCAATTCTATACGGTGGAAATTATGTTGTTCATAATGCTCATTGTAAAGGTAACAATGGAATACTAACACAAATGACGGACGATAACATTGGATCATGGATGGGACACTTGCAATCCCAAGTCAAACTCTTTGCCACCGTAATTGATAAACAAACTCGCATAATCCCATAGAGAGTATTACAATTTCCTTACGAAGGGCCCTTGTAAAAATATATGTAATCATCTATAATTTACTCTTGACAGTGTACTTGCGCTTTTTAAAATTTGATGACCGGACTTTTAATACCTATATTTCTTTGAAAACCTAGAATATATAATTTCATGCAATTCTATACGGTGGAAATTATGTTGTTCATAATGCTCATTGTAAAGGTAACAATGGAATACTAACACAAATGACGGACGATAACATTGGATCATGGATGGGTCACTTGCAATCCCAAGTCAAACTCTTTGCCACCGTAATTGATAAACAAACTCGCATAATCCCATAGAGAGTATTACAATTTCCTTACGAAGGGCCCTTGTAAAAATATATGTAATCATCTATAATTTACTCTTGACAGTGTACTTGCGCTTTTTAAAATTTGATGACCGGACTTTTAATACCTATATTTCTTTGAAAACCTAGAATATATAATTTCATACAATTCTATACGGTGGAAATTATGTTGTTCATAATGCTCATTGTAAAGGTAATAATGGAATACTAACACAAATGACGGACGATAACATCGGATGTTGGATGCGACACTTGCAATCCCAAGTCAAACGCTTTGCCACCGTAATTGATAAACAAACTCGCATAATCCCATAGAGAGCATTACAATTTCCTTACGAAGGACCCTTGTAAAAATATATGTAATCATCTATAATTTACTCTTGACAATGTACTTGAGCTTTTTAAAATTTGATGACCGGACTTTTAATACATATATTTCTTTGAAAACCTAGAACATATAATTTCATGCGATTCTATACGGTGGAAAGTATGTTGTTCATAATGCTCATTGTAAAGGTAACAATGGAACACTAACACAAATGACGGACGATAACATTGGATCATGGACGGGACACTTGCAATCCCAAGTCAAACTCTTTGCCACCGTAATTGATAAACAAACTCGCATAATCCCATAGAGAGCATTACAATTTCCTTAGGAAGGACCCTTGTAATAATATATGTAATCATCTATAATTTACTCTTGACAATGTACTTGCACTTTTTAAAATTTGATGACCGGACTTTTAATACCTATATTTCTTTGAAAACCTAGAATA
Organism: Rubia yunnanensis; assembly: GCA_037428765.1. NCBI lineage: Eukaryota > Viridiplantae > Streptophyta > Magnoliopsida > Gentianales > Rubiaceae > Rubia > Rubia yunnanensis. The sequence continues at coordinate 106,410,478 of CM075061.1, read as the reverse complement.
TATAATTTCATGCGATTCTTTACGGTGGAAAGTTTGTTGTTCATAATGCTCATTGTAAAGTTAATAATGGAATACTAACACAGATGACGGACGATAACATTGGATCATGGACGGGACACTTGCAATCCCAAGTCAAACTCTTTGCCACCGTAATTGATAAACAAACTCGCATAATCCCATAGAGAGCATTACAATTTCCTTACGAAGGACCCTTGCAAAAATATATGTAATCATCTATAATTTACTCTTGACAGTGTACTTGCGCTTTTTAAAATTTGATGACCGGACTTTTAATACCTATATTTCTTTGAAAACCTAGAATATATAATTTCATACAATTCTATACGGTGGAAATTATGTTGTTCATAATGCTTATTGTAAAGGTAATAATGGAATACTAACACAAATGACGGACGATAACATCGGATGTTGGATGCGACACTTACAATCCCAAGTCAAACGCTTTGCCACCGTAATTGATAAACAAACTCGCATAATCCCATAGAGAGTATTACAATTTCCTTACGAAGGACCCTTGTAAAAATATATGTAATCATCTATAATTTACTCTTGACAGTGTACTTGCGCTTTTTAAAATTTGATGACCGGACTTTTAATACCTATATTTCTTTGAAAACCTAGAATATATAATTTCATGCGATTCTTTACGGTGGAAAGTTTGTTGTTCATAATGCTCATTGTAAAGTTAAAAATGGAATACTAACACAGATGACGGACGATAACATTGGATCATGGACGGGACACTTGCAATCCCAAGTCAAACTCTTTGCCACCGTAATTGATAAACAAACTCGCATAATCCCACAGAGAGTATTACAATTTCCTTACAAAGGACCCTTGTAAAAATATATGGAATCATCTATAATTTACTCTTGACAATGTACTTGCGCTTTTTAAAATTTGATGACCGGACTTTTAATACCTATATTTCTTTGAAAACCTAGAATATATAATTTCATGCGATTCTATACGGTGGAAAGTTTGTTGTTCATAATGCTCATTGTAACCTTAATAATGGAATACTAACACAAATGACGGACGATAACATTGGATCATGGACGGGACACTTGCAATCCCAAGTTAAACTCTTTGCCACCGTAATTGATAAACAAACTCGCATAATCCCATAGAGAGCATTACAATTTCCTTACGAAGGACCCTTGTAAAAATATGTGTAATCATCTATAATTTACTTTTGACAATGTACTTGCGCTTTTTAAAATTTGATGACCGGACTTTTAATACCTACATTTCTTTGAAAACCTAGAATATATAATTTCATGCGATTCTATACGGTTGAAAGTACGTTGTTCATAATGCTCATTGTAAAGGTAATAATGGAAAACTAACACAAATGATGGACGATAACATTGGATCATGGACGGGACACTTGCAATCCCAAGTCAAACTCTTTGCCACCGTAATTGATAAACAAACTCGCATAATCCCATAGAGAGTATTACAATTTCCTAACGAAGGACCCTTGTAAAAATATATGTAATCATCTATAATTACTCTTGACAGTGTACTTGCGCTTTTTAAAATTTGGTGACCGGACTTTTAATACCTATATTTCTTTGAAAACCTAGAATATATAATTTCATGCAATTCTATACGGTGGAAATTATGTTGTTCATAATGCTCATTGTAAAGGTAACAATGGAATACTAACACAAATGACGGACGATAACATTGGATCATGGATGGGACACTTGCAATCCCAAGTCAAACTCTTTGCCACCGTAATTGATAAACAAACTCGCATAATCCCATAGAGAGTATTACAATTTCCTTACGAAGGGCCCTTGTAAAAATATATGTAATCATCTATAATTTACTCTTGACAGTGTACTTGCGCTTTTTAAAATTTGATGACCGGACTTTTAATACCTATATTTCTTTGAAAACCTAGAATATATAATTTCATACAATTCTATACGGTGGAAATTATGTTGTTCATAATGCTCATTGTAAAGGTAATAATGGAATACTAACACAAATGACGGACGATAACATCGGATGTTGGATGCGACACTTGCAATCCCAAGTCAAACGCTTTGCCACCGTAATTGATAAACAAACTCGCATAATCCCATAGAGAGCATTACAATTTCCTTACGAAGGACCCTTGTAAAAATATATGTAATCATCTATAATTTACTCTTGACAATGTACTTGAGCTTTTTAAAATTTGATGACCGGACTTTTAATACATATATTTCTTTGAAAACCTAGAACATATAATTTCATGCGATTCTATACGGTGGAAAGTATGTTGTTCATAATGCTCATTGTAAAGGTAACAATGGAATACTAACACAAATGACGGACGATAACATTGGATCATGGACGGGACACTTGCAATCCCAAGTCAAACTCTTTGCCACCGTAATTGATAAACAAACTCGCATAATCCCATAGAGAGCATTACAATTTCCTTAGGAAGGACCCTTGTAATAATATATGTAATCATCTATAATTTACTCTTGACAATGTACTTGCACTTTTTAAAATTTGATGACCGGACTTTTAATACCTATATTTCTTTGAAAACCTAGAATATATAATTTCATGCGATTCTTTACGGTGGAAAGTTTGTTGTTCATAATGCTCATTGTAAAGTTAATAATGGAATACTAACACAGATGACGGACGATAACATTGGATCATGGACGGGACACTTGCAATCCCAAGTCAAACTCTTTGCCACCGTAATTGATAAACAAACTCGCATAATCCCATAGAGAGCATTACAATTTCCTTACGAAGGACCCTTGCAAAAATATATGTAATCATCTATAATTTACTCTTGACAGTGTACTTGCGCTTTTTAAAATTTGATGACCGGACTTTTAATACCTATATTTCTTTGAAAACCTAGAATATATAATTTCATACAATTCTATACGGTGGAAATTATGTTGTTCATAATGCTTATTGTAAAGGTAATAATGGAATACTAACACAAATGACGGACGATAACATCGGATGTTGGATGCGACACTTGCAATCCCAAGTCAAACGCTTTGCCACCGTAATTGATAAACAAACTCGCATAATCCCATAGAGAGCATTACAATTTCCTTACGAAGGACCCTTGTAAAAATATATGTAATCATCTATAATTTACTCTTGACAGTGTACTTGCGCTTTTTAAAATTTGATGACCGGACTTTTAATACATATATTTCTTTGAAAACCTAGAATATATAATTTCATGCGATTCTATACGGTGGAAAGTATGTTGTTCATAATGCTCATTGTAAAGGTAACAATGGAATACTAACACAAATGACGGACGATAACATTGGATCATGGACGGGACACTTGCAATCCCAAGTCAAACTCTTTGCCACCGTAATTGATAAACAAACTCGCATAATCCCATAGAGAGCATTACAATTTCCTTAGGAAGGACCCTTGTAATAATATATGTAATCATCTATAATTTACTCTTGACAATGTACTTGCACTTTTTAAAATTTGATGACCGGACTTTTAATACCTATATTTCTTTGAAAACCTAGAATATATAATTTCATGCGATTCTTTACGGTGGAAAGTTTGTTGTTCATAATGCTCATTGTAAAGTTAATAATGGAATACTAACACAGATGACGGACGATAACATTGGATCATGGACGGGACACTTGCAATCCCAAGTCAAACTCTTTGCCACCGTAATTGATAAACAAACTCGCATAATCCCATAGAGAGCATTACAATTTCCTTACGAAGGACCCTTGCAAAAATATATGTAATCATCTATAATTTACTCTTGACAGTGTACTTGCGCTTTTTAAAATTTGATGACCGGACTTTTAATACCTATATTTCTTTGAAAACCTAAAATATATAATTTCATACAATTCTATACGGTGGAAATTATGTTGTTCATAATGCTCATTGTAAAGGTAATAATGGAATACTAACACAAATGACGGACGATAACATCGGATGTTGGATGCGACACTTGCAATCCCAAGTCAAACGCTTTGCCACCGTAATTGATAAACAAACTCGCATAATCCCATAGAGAGCATTACAATTTCCTTACGAAGGACCCTTGTAAAAATATATGTAATCATCTATAATTTACTCTTGACAGTGTACTTGCGCTTTTTAAAATTTGATGACCGGACTTTTAATACATATATTTCTTTGAAAACATAGAATATATAATTTCATGCGATTCTATACAGTGGAAAGTATGTTGTTCATAATGCTCATTGTAAAGGTAACAATGGAATACTAACACAAATGACGGACGATAACATTGGATCATGGACGGGACACTTGCAATCCCAAGTCAAACTCTTTGCCACCGTAATTGATAAACAAACTCGCATAATCCCACAGAGAGTATTACAATTTCCTTACGAAGGACCCTTGTAAAAATATATGTAATCATCTATAATTTACTCTTGACAGTGTACTTGCGCTTTTTAAAATTTGATGACCGGACTTTTAATACCTATATTTCTTTGAAAACCTAGAATATATAATTTCATGCGATTCTTTATGGTGGAAAGTTTGTTGTTCATAATGCTCATTGTAAAGTTAAAAATGGAATACTAACACAGATGACGGACGATAACATTGGATCATGGACGGGACACTTGCAATCCCAAGTCAAACTCTTTGCCACCGTAATTGATAAACAAACTCGCATAATCACACAGAGAGTATTACAATTTCCTTACAAAGGACCCTTGTAAAAATATATGGAATCATCTATAATTTACTCTTGACAATGTACTTGCGCTTTTTAAAATTTGATGACCGGACTTTTAATACCTATATTTCTTTGAAAACCTAGAATATATAATTTCATGCGATTCTATACGGTGGAAAGTTTGTTGTTCATAATGCTCATTGTAACCTTAATAATGGAATACTAACACAAATGACGGACGATAACATTGGATCATGGACGGGACACTTGCAATCCCAAGTTAAACTCTTTGCCACCGTAATTGATAAACAAACTCGCATAATCCCATAGAGAGCATTACAATTTCCTTACGAAGGACCCTTGTAAAAATATGTGTAATCATCTATAATTTACTTTTGACAATGTACTTGCGCTTTTTAAAATTTGATGACCGGACTTTTAATACCTACATTTCTTTGAAAACCTAGAATATATAATTTCATGCGATTCTATACGGTTGAAAGTACGTTGTTCATAATGCTCATTGTAAAGGTAATAATGGAAAACTAACACAAATGATGGACGATAACATTGGATCATGGACGGGACACTTGCAATCCCAAGTCAAACTCTTTGCCACCGTAATTGATAAACAAACTCGCATAATCCCATAGAGAGTATTACAATTTCCTAACGAAGGACCCTTGTAAAAATATATGTAATCATCTATAATTACTCTTGACAGTGTACTTGCGCTTTTTAAAATTTGATGACCGGACTTTTAATACCTATATTTCTTTGAAAACCTAGAATATATAATTTCATGCAATTCTATACGGTGGAAATTATGTTGTTCATAATGCTCATTGTAAAGGTAACAATGGAATACTAACACAAATGACGGACGATAACATTGGATCATGGATGGGACACTTGCAATCCCAAGTCAAACTCTTTGCCACCGTAATTGATAAACAAACTCGCATAATCCCATAGAGAGTATTACAATTTCCTTACGAAGGGCCCTTGTAAAAATATATGTAATCATCTATAATTTACTCTTGACAGTGTACTTGCGCTTTTTAAAATTTGATGACCGGACTTTTAATACCTATATTTCTTTGAAAACCTAGAATATATAATTTCATACAATTCTATACGGTGGAAATTATGTTGTTCATAATGCTCATTGTAAAGGTAATATTGGAATACTAACACAAATGACGGACGATAACATCGGATGTTGGATGCGACACTTGCAATCCCAAGTCAAACGCTTTGCCACCGTAATTGATAAACAAACTCGCATAATCCCATAGAGAGCATTACAATTTCCTTACGAAGGACCCTTGTAAAAATATATGTAATCATCTATAATTTACTCTCGACAATGTACTTGAGCTTTTTAAAATTTGATGACCGGACTTTTAATACATATATTTCTTTGAAAACCTAGAACATATAATTTCATGCGATTCTATACGGTGGAAAGTATGTTGTTCATAATGCTCATTGTAAAGGTAACAATGGAAAACTAACACAAATGACGGACGATAACATTGGATCATGGACGGGACACTTGCAATCCCAAGTCAAACTGTTTGCCACCGTAATTGATAAACAAACTCGCATAATCCCATAGAGAGCATTACAATTTCCTTAGGAAGGACCCTTGTAATAATATATGTAATCATCTATAGTTTACTCTTGACAATGTACTTGCACTTTTTAAAATTTGATGACCGGACTTTTAATACCTATATTTCTTTGAAAACCTAGAATATATAATTTCATGCGATTCTTTACGGTGGAAAGTTTTTTGTTCATAATGCTCATTGTAAAGTTAATAATGGAATACTAACACAGATGACGGACGATAACATTGGATCATGGACGGGACACTTGCAATCCCAAGTCAAACTCTTTGCCACCGTAATTGATAAACAAACTCGCATAATCCCATAGACAGCATTACAATTTCCTTACGAAGGACCCTTGCAAAAATATATGTAATCATCTATAATTTACTCTTGACAGTGTACTTGCGCTTTTTAAAATTTGATGACCGGACTTTTAATACCTATATTTCTTTGAAAACCTAGAATATATAATTTCATACAATTCTATACGGTGGAAATTATGTTGTTCATAATGCTTATTGTAAAGGTAATAATGGAATACTAACACAAATGACGGACGATAACATCGGATGTTGGATGCGACACTTGCAATCCCAAGTCAAACGCTTTGCCACCGTAATTGATAAACAAACTCGCATAATCCCATAGAGAGCATTACAATTTCCTTACGAAGGACCCTTGTAAAAATATATGTAATCATCTATAATTTACTCTTGACAGTGTACTTGCGCTTTTTAAAATTTGATGACCGGACTTTTAATACATATATTTCTTTGAAAACCTAGAATATATAATTTCATGCGATTCTATACGGTGGAAAGTATGTTGTTCATAATGCTCATTGTAAAGGTAACAATGGAATACTAACACAAATGACGGACGATAACATTGGATCATGGACGGGACACTTGCAATCCCAAGTCAAACTCTTTGCCACCGTAATTGATAAACAAACTCGCATAATCCCATAGAGAGCATTACAATTTCCTTAGGAAGGACCCTTGTAAAAATATATGTAATCATCTATAATTTACTCTTGACAATGTACTTGAGCTTTTTAAAATTTGATGACCGGACTTTTAATACATATATTTCTTTGAAAACCTAGAACATATAATTTCATGCGATTCTATACGGTGGAAAGTATGTTGTTCATAATGCTCATTGTAAAGGTAACAATGGAATACTAACACAGATGACGGACGATAACATTGGATCATGGACGGGACACTTGCAATCCCAAGTCAAACTCTTTGCCACCGTAATTGATAAACAAACTCGCATAATCCCACAGAGAGTATTACAATTTCCTTACAAAGGACCCTTGTAAAAATATATGGAATCATCTATAATTTACTCTTGACAATGTACTTGCGCTTTTTAAAATTTGATGACCGGACTTTTAATACCTATATTTCTTTGAAAACCTAGAATATATAATTTCATGCGATTCTATACGGTGGAAAGTTTGTTGTTCATAATGCTCATTGTAACCTTAATAATGGAATACTAACACAAATGACGGACGATAACATTGGATCATGGACGGGACACTTGCAATCCCAAGTTAAACTCTTTGCCACCGTAATTGATAAACAAACTCGCATAATCCCATAGAGAGCATTACAATTTCCTTACGAAGGACCCTTGTAAAAATATGTGTAATCATCTATAATTTACTTTTGACAATGTACTTGCGCTTTTTAAAATTTGATGACCGGACTTTTAATACCTACATTTCTTTGAAAACCTAGAATATATAATTTCATGCGATTCTATACGGTTGAAAGTACGTTGTTCATAATGCTCATTGTAAAGGTAATAATGGAAAACTAACACAAATGATGGACGATAACATTGGATCATGGACGGGACACTTGCAATCCCAAGTCAAACTCTTTGCCACCGTAATTGATAAACAAACTCGCATAATCCCATAGAGAGTATTACAATTTCCTAACGAAGGACCCTTGTAAAAATATATGTAATCATCTATAATTACTCTTGACAGTGTACTTGCGCTTTTTAAAATTTGATGACCGGACTTTTAATACCTATATTTCTTTGAAAACCTAGAATATATAATTTCATGCAATTCTATACGGTGGAAATTATGTTGTTCATAATGCTCATTGTAAAGGTAACAATGGAATACTAACACAAATGATGGACGATAACATTGGATCATGGATGGGACACTTGCAATCCCAAGTCAAACTCTTTGCCACCGTAATTGATAAACAAACTCGCATAATCCCATAGAGAGTATTACAATTTCCTTACGAAGGGCCCTTGTAAAAATATATGTAATCATCTATAATTTACTCTTGACAGTGTACTTGCGCTTTTTAAAATTTGATGACCGGACTTTTAATACCTATATTTCTTTGAAAACCTAGAATATATAATTTCATACAATTCTATACGGTGGAAATTATGTTGTTCATAATGCTCATTGTAAAGGTAATAATGGAATACTAACACAAATGACGGACGATAACATCGGATGTTGGATGCGACACTTGCAATCCCAAGTCAAACGCTTTGCCACCGTAATTGATAAACAAACTCGCATAATCCCATAGAGAGCATTACAATTTCCTTACGAAGGACCCTTGTAAAAATATATGTAATCATCTATAATTTACTCTCGACAATGTACTTGAGCTTTTTAAAATTTGATGACCGGACTTTTAATACATATATTTCTTTGAAAACCTAGAACATATAATTTCATGCGATTCTATACGGTGGAAAGTATGTTGTTCATAATGCTCATTGTAAAGGTAACAATGGAATACTAACACAAATGACGGACGATAACATTGGATCATGGACGGGACACTTGCAATCCCAAGTCAAACTCTTTGCCACCGTAATTGATAAACAAACTCGCATAATCCCATAGAGAGCATTACAATTTCCTTAGGAAGGACCCTTGTAATAATATATGTAATCATCTATAGTTTACTCTTGACAATGTACTTGCACTTTTTAAAATTTGATGACCGGACTTTTAATACCCATATTTCTTTGAAAACCTAGAATATATAATTTCATGCGATTCTTTACGGTGGAAAGTTTTTTGTTCATAATGCTCATTGTAAAGTTAATAATGGAATACTAACACAGATGACGGACGATAACATTGGATCATGGACGGGACACTTGCAATCCCAAGTCAAACTCTTTGCCACCGTAATTGATAAACAAACTCGCATAATCCCATAGAGAACATTACAATTTCCTTACGAAGGACCCTTGCAAAAATATATGTAATCATCTATAATTTACTCTTGACAGTGTACTTGCGCTTTTTAAAATTTGATGACCGGACTTTTAATACCTATATTTCTTTGAAAACCTAGAATATATAATTTCATACAATTCTATACGGTGGAAATTATGTTGTTCATAATGCTTATTGTAAAGGTAATAATGGAATACTAACACAAATGACGGACGATAACATCGGATGTTGGATGCGACACTTGCAATCCCAAGTCAAACGCTTTGCCACCGTAATTGATAAACAAACTCGCATAATCCCATAGAGAGCATTACAATTTCCTTACGAAGGACCCTTGTAAAAATATATGTAATCATCTATAATTTACTCTTGACAGTGTACTTGCGCTTTTTAAAATTTGATGACCGGACTTTTAATACATATATTTCTTTGAAAACCTAGAATATATAATTTCATGCGATTCTATACGGTGGAAAGTATGTTGTTCATAATGCTCATTGTAAAGGTAACAATGGAATACTAACACAAATGACGGACGATAACATTGGATCATGGACGGGACACTTGCAATCCCAAGTCAAACTCTTTGCCACCGTAATTGATAAACAAACTCGCATAATCCCATAGAGAGCATTACAATTTCCTTAGGAAGGACCCTTGTAATAATATATGTAATCATCTATAATTTACTCTTGACAATGTACTTGCACTTTTTAAAATTTGATGACCGGACTTTTAATACCTATATTTCTTTGAAAACCTAGAATATATAATTTCATGCGATTCTTTACGGTGGAAAGTTTGTTGTTCATAATGCTCATTGTAAAGTTAATAATGGAATACTAACACAGATGACGGACGATAACATTGGATCATGGACGGGACACTTGCAATCCCAAGTCAAACTCTTTGCCACCGTAATTGATAAACAAACTCGCATAATCCCATAGAGAGCATTACAATTTCCTTACGAAGGACCCTTGCAAAAATATATGTAATCATCTATAATTTACTCTTGACAGTGTACTTGCGCTTTTTAAAATTTGATGACCGGACTTTTAATACCTATATTTCTTTGAAAATCTAAAATATATAATTTCATACAATTCTATACGGTGGAAATTATGTTGTTCATAATGCTCATTGTAAAGGTAATAATGGAATACTAACACAAATGACGGACGATAACATCGGATGTTGGATGCGACACTTGCAATCCCAAGTCAAACGCTTTGCCACCGTAATTGATAAACAAACTCGCATAATCCCATAGAGAGCATTACAATTTCCTTACGAAGGACCCTTGTAAAAATATATGTAATCATCTATAATTTACTCTTGACAGTGTACTTGCGCTTTGTAAAATTTGATGACCGGACTTTTAATACATATATTTCTTTGAAAACATAGAATATATAATTTCATGCGATTCTATACAGTGGAAAGTATGTTGTTCATAATGCTCATTGTAAAGGTAACAATGGAATACTAACACAAATGACGGACGATAACATTGGATCATGGACGGGACACTTGCAATCCCAAGTCAAACTCTTTGCCACCGTAATTGATAAACAAACTCGCATAATCCCATAGAGAGCATTACAATTTCCTTACGAAGGACCCTTGCAAAAATATATGTAATCATCTATAATTTACTCTAGACAATGTACTTGCGCTTTTTAAAATTTGATGACCGGACTTTTAATACCTATATTTCTTTGAAAACCTAGAATATATAATTTCATACAATTCTATACGGTGGAAATTATGTTGTTCATAATGCTCATTGTAAAGGTAATAATGGAATACTAACACAAATGACGGACGATAACATTGGATCATGGACGGGACACTTGCAATCCCAAGTCAAACTCTTTGCCACCGTAATTGATAAACAAACTCGCATAATCCCATAGAGAGCATTACAATTTCCTTACGAAGGACCCTTGTAAAAATATATGTAATCATCTATAATTTACTCTTGACAATGTACTTGAGCTTTTTAAAATTTGATGACCGGACTTTTAATACATATATTTCTTTGAAAACCTAGAACATATAATTTCATGCGATTCTATACGGTGGAAAGTATGTTGTTCATAATGCTCATTGTAAAGGTAACAATGGAATACTAACACAAATGACGGACGATAACATTGGATCATGGACGGGACACTTGCAATCCCAAGTCAAACTCTTTGCCACCGTAATTGATAAACAAACTCGCATAATCCCATAGAGAGCATTACAATTTCCTTAGGAAGGACCCTTGTAATAATATATGTAATCATCTATAGTTTACTCTTGACAATGTACTTGCACTTTTTAAAATTTGATGACCGGACTTTTAATACCTATATTTCTTTGAAAACCTAGAATATATAATTTCATGCGATTCTTTACGGTGGAAAGTTTTTTGTTCATAATGCTCATTGTAAAGTTAATAATGGAATACTAACACAGATGACGGACGATAACATTGGATCATGGACGGGACACTTGCAATCCCAAGTCAAACTCTTTGCCACCGTAATTGATAAACAAACTCGCATAATCCCATAGAGAGCATTACAATTTCCTTACGAAGGACCCTTGCAAAAATATATGTAATCATCTATAATTTACTCTTGACAGTGTACTTGCGCTTTTTAAAATTTGATGACCGGACTTTTAATACCTATATTTCTTTGAAAACCTAGAATATATAATTTCATACAATTCTATACGGTGGAAATTATGTTGTTCATAATGCTTATTGTAAAGGTAATAATGGAATACTAACACAAATGACGGACGATAACATCGGATGTTGGATGCGACACTTGCAATCCCAAGTCAAACGCTTTGCCACCGTAATTGATAAACAAACTCGCATAATCCCATAGAGAGCATTACAATTTCCTTACGAAGGACCCTTGTAAAAATATATGTAATCATCTATAATTTACTCTTGACAGTGTACTTGCGCTTTTTAAAATTTGATGACCGGACTTTTAATACATATATTTCTTTGAAAACCTAGAATATATAATTTCATGCGATTCTATACGGTGGAAAGTATGTTGTTCATAATGCTCATTGTAAAGGTAACAATGGAATACTAACACAAATGACGGACGATAACATTGGATCATGGACGGGACACTTGCAATCCCAAGTCAAACTCTTTGCCACCGTAATTGATAAACAAACTCGCATAATCCCATAGAGAGCATTACAATTTCCTTAGGAAGGACCCTTGTAATAATATATGTAATCATCTATAATTTACTCTTGACAATGTACTTGCACTTTTTAAAATTTGATGACCGGACTTTTAATACCTATATTTCTTTGAAAACCTAGAATATATAATTTCATGCGATTCTTTACGGTGGAAAGTTTGTTGTTCATAATGCTCATTGTAAAGTTAATAATGGAATACTAACACAGATGACGGACGATAACATTGGATCATGGACGGGACACTTGCAATCCCAAGTCAAACTCTTTGCCACCGTAATTGATAAACAAACTCGCATAATCCCATAGAGAGCATTACAATTTCCTTACGAAGGACCCTTGCAAAAATATATGTAATCATCTATAATTTACTCTTGACAGTGTACTTGCGCTTTTTAAAATTTGATGACCGGACTTTTAATACCTATATTTCTTTGAAAACCTAAAATATATAATTTCATACAATTCTATACGGTGGAAATTATGTTGTCCATAATGCTCATTGTAAAGGTAATAATGGAATACTAACACAAATGACGGACGATAACATCGGATGTTGGATGCGACACTTGCAATCCCAAGTCAAACGCTTTGCCACCGTAATTGATAAACAAACTCGCATAATCCCATAGAGAGCATTACAATTTCCTTACGAAGGACCCTTGTAAAAATATATGTAATCATCTATAATTTACTCTTGACAGTGTACTTGCGCTTTTTAAAATTTGATGACCGGACTTTTAATACATATATTTCTTTGAAAACCTAGAATATATAATTTCATGCGATTCTTTACGGTGGAAAGTTTGTTGTTCATAATGCTCATTGTAAAGTTAATAATGGAATACTAACACAGATGACGGACGATAACATTGGATCATGGACGGGACACTTGCAATCCCAAGTCAAACTCTTTGCCACCGTAATTGATAAACAAACTCGCATAATCCCATAGAGAGCATTACAATTTCCTTACGAAGGACCCTTGCAAAAATATATGTAATCATCTATAATTTACTCTAGACAATGTACTTGCGCTTTTTAAAATTTGATGACCGGACTTTTAATACCTATATTTCTTTGAAAACCTAGAATATATAATTTCATGCGATTCTATACGGTGGAAAGTTTGTTGTTCATAATGCTCATTGTAAAGTTAATAATGGAATACTAACACAAATGACGGACGATAACATTGGATCATGGACGGGACACTTGCAATCCCAAGTCAAACTCTTTGCCACCGTAATTGATAAAAAAACTCGCATAATCCCATAGAGAGTTTTACAATTTCCTTACGAAGGACCCTTGTAAAAATAAATGTAATCATCTAAAATTTACTCTTGACGGTGTACTTGCGCTTTTTAAAATTTGATGACCGGACTTTTAATACCTATATTTCTTTCAAAACCTAGAATATATAATTTCATGCGATTCTATACGGTGAAAGTTTGCTGTTCATAATGCTCATTGAAAAGGTAATAATGGAATATTAACACAAATGACGGACGATAACATTGGATCATGGACGGGACACTTGCAATCCCAAGTCAAACTCTTTGCCACCTTAATTGATAAACAAACTCGCATAATCCCATAGAGAGTATTACAATTTCCTTACGAAGGACCCTTGTAAAAATATATGTAATCATCTATACTTTACTCTTGATAGTGTACTTGCGCTTTTTAAAATTTGATGACCGGACTTTTAATACCTATATTTCTTTGAAAACCTAGAATATATAATTTCATGCGATTCTATACGGTGAAAGTTTGCTGTTCATAATGCTCATTGTAAAGGTAATAATGGAATACTAACACAAATGACGGACGATAACATCGGATGTTGGATGCGACACTTGGAATCCCAAGTCAAACGCTTTGCCACCGTAATTGATAAACAAACTCGCATAATCCCATAGAGAGCATTACAATTTCCTTACGAAGGAGCCTTGTAAAAATATATGTAATCATCTATAATTTACTCTTGACAATGTACTTGAGCTTTTTAAAATTTGATGACCGGACTTTTAATACCTATATTTCTTTGAAAACCTAGAATATATAATTTCATGCGATTCTATACGGTGGAAAGTTTGTTGTTCATAATGCTCATTGTAAACTTAATAATGGAATACTAACACAAATGACGGACGATAACATTGGATCATGGACGGGACACTTGCAATCCCAAGTCAAACTCTTTGCCACCGTAATTGATAAACAAACTCGCATAATCCCACAGAGAGTATTACAATTTCCTTACGAAGGACCCTTGTAAAAATATATGTAATCATCTATAATTTACTCTTGACAGTGTACTTGCGCTTTTTAAAATTTGATGACCGGACTTTTAATACCTATATTTCTTTGAAAACCTAGAATATATAATTTCATGCGATTCTTTACAGTGGAAAGTTTGTTGTTCATAATGCTCATTGTAAAGTTAAAAATGGAATACTAACACAGATGACGGACGATAACATTGGATCATGGACGGGACACTTGCAATCCCAAGTCAAACTCTTTGCCACCGTAATTGATAAACAAACTCGCATAATCCCACAGAGAGTATTACAATTTCCTTACAAAGGACCCTTGTAAAAATATATGGAATCATCTATAATTTACTCTTGACAATGTACTTGCGCTTTTTAAAATTTGATGACCGGACTTTTAATACCTATATTTCTTTGAAAACCTAGAATATATAATTTCATGCAATTCTATACGGTGGAAATTATGTTGTTCATAATGCTCATTGTAAAGGTAACAATGGAATACTAACACAAACGACGGACGATAACATTGGATCATAGATGGGACACTTGCAATCCCAAGTCAAACTCTTTGCCACCGTAATTGATAAACAAACTCGCATAATCCCATAGAGAGTATTACAATTTCCTTACGAAGGACCCTTGTAAAAATATATGTAATCATCTATAATTTACTCTTGACAGTGTACTTGCGCTTTTTAAAATTTGATGACCGGACTTTTAATACCTATATTTCTTTGAAAACCTAGAATATATAATTTCATACAATTCTATACGGTGGAAATTATGTTGTTCATAATGCTCATTGTAAAGGTAATAATGGAATACTAACACAAATGGCGGACGATAACATCGGATGTTGGATGCGACACTTGCAATCCCAAGTCAAACGCTTTGCCACCGTAATTGATAAACAAACTCGCATAATCCCATAGAGAGCATTACAATTTCCTTACGAAGGACCCTTGTAAAAATATATGTAATCATCTATAATTTACTCTTGACAATGTACTTGCGCTTTTTAAAATTTGATGACCGGACTTTTAATACCTATATTTCTTTGAAAACCTAGAATATATAATTTCATGTGATTCTATACGGTTGAAAGTATGTTGTTCATAATGCTCATTGTAAAGGTAACAATGGAATACTAACACAAATGACGGACGATAACATTGGATCATGGACGGGACACTTGCAATCCCAAGTCAAACTCTTTAACACCGTAATTGGTAAACAAACTCGTATAATCCCATAGAGAGTATTACAATTTCCTTACGAAGGACCCTTGTAAAAATATATATAATCATCTATAATTTACTCTTGACAGTGTACTTGCGCTTTTTAACATTTTATGACCGGACTTTTAATACCTACATTTCTTTGAAAACCTAGAATATATAATTTCATGCGATTCTATACGGTTGAAAGTACGTTGTTCATAATGCTCATTGTAAAGGTAATAATGGAATACTAACACAAATGATGGACGATAACATTGGATCATGGACGGGACACTTGCAATCCCAAGTCAAACTCTTTGCCACCGTAATTGATAAACAAACTCGCATAATCCCATAGAGAGTATTACAATTTCCTAACGAAGGACCCTTGTAAAAATATATGTAATCATCTATAATTACTCTTGACAGTGTACTTGCGCTTTTTAAAATTTGATGACCGGACTTTTAATACCTATATTTCTTTGAAAACCTAGAATATATAATTTCATGCGATTCTATACGGTTGAAAGTATGTTGTTCATAATGCTCATTGTAAAGGTAACAATGGAATACTAACACAAATGACGGACGATAACATTGGATCATGGATGGGACACTTGCAATCCCAAGTCAAACTCTTTGCCACCGTAATTGATAAACAAACTCGCATAATCCCATAGAGAGTATTACAATTTCCTTACGAAGGACCCTTGTAAAAATATATGTAATCATCTATAATTTACTCTTGACAGTGTACTTGCGCTTTTTAAAATTTGATGACCGGACTTTTAATACCTATATTTCTTTGAAAACCTAGAATATATAATTTCATACAATTCTATACGGTGGAAATTATGTTGTTCATAATGCTCATTGTAAAGGTAATAATGGAATACTAACACAAATGACGGACGATAACATCGGATGTTGGATGCGACACTTGCAATCCCAAGTCAAACGCTTTGCCACCGTAACTGATAAACAAACTCGCATAATCCCATAGAGAGCATTACAATTTCCTTACGAAGGACCCTTGTAAAAATATATGTAATCATCTATAATTTACTCTTGACAGTGTACTTGCGCTTTTTAAAATTTGATGACCGGACTTTTAATACATATATTTCTTTGAAAACCTAGAATATATAATTTCATGCGATTCTATACGGTGGAAAGTATGTTGTTCATAATGCTCATTGTAAAGGTAACAATGGAATACTAACACAAATGACGGACGATAACATTGGATCATGGACGGGACACTTGCAATCCCAAGTTAAACTCTTTGCCACCGTAATTGATAAACAAACTCGCATAATCCCATAGAGAGCATTACAATTTCCTTACGAAGGACCCTTGTAAAAATATGTGTAATCATCTATAATTTACTCTTGACAATGTACTTGCGCTTTTTAAAATTTGATGACCGGACTTTTAATACCTACATTTCTTTGAAAACCTAGAATATATAATTTCATGCGATTCTATACGGTTGAAAGTACGTTGTTCATAATGCTCATTGTAAAGGTAATAATGGAATACTAACACAAATGATGGACGATAACATTGGATCATGGACGGGACACTTGCAATCCCAAGTCAAACTCTTTGCCACCGTAATTGATAAACAAACTCGCATAATCCCATAGAGAGTATTACAATTTCCTAACGAAGGACCCTTGTAAAAATATATGTAATCATCTATAATTACTCTTGACAGTGTACTTGCGCTTTTTAAAATTTGATGACCGGACTTTTAATACCTATATTTCTTTGAAAACCTAGAATATATAATTTCATGCAATTCTATATGGTGGAAATTATGTTGTTCATAATGCTCATTGTAAAGGTAACAATGGAATACTAACACAAATGACGGACGATAACATTGGATCATGGATGGGACACTTGCAATCCCAAGTCAAACTCTTTGCCACCGTAATTGATAAACAAACTCGCATAATCCCATAGAGAGTATTACAATTTCCTTACGAAGGACCCTTGTAAAAATATATGTAATCATCTATAATTTACTCTTGACAGTGTACTTGCGCTTTTTAAAATTTGATGACCGGACTTTTAATACCTATATTTCTTTGAAAACCTAGAATATATAATTTCATACAATTCTATACGGTGGAAATTATGTTGTTCATAATGCTCATTGTAAAGGTAATAATGGAATACTAACACAAATGACGGACGATAACATCGGACGTTGGATGCGACACTTGCAATCCCAAGTCAAACGCTTTGCCACCGTAATTGATAAACAAACTCGCATAATCCCATAGAGAGCATTACAATTTCCTTACGAAGGACCCTTGTAAAAATATATGTAATCATCTATAATTTACTCTTGACAATGTACTTGCGCTTTTTAAAATTTGATGACCGGACTTTTAATACCTATATTTCTTTGAAAACCTAGAATATATAATTTCATGTGATTCTATACGGTAGAAAGTTTGTTGTTCATAATGCTCATTGTAAAGTTAATAATGGAATACTAACACAAATGACGGACGATAACATTGGATCAAGGACGGGACACTTGCAATCCCAAGTCAAACTCTTTAACACCGTAATTGGTAAACAAACTCGTATAATCCCATAGAGAGTATTACAATTTCCTTACGAAGGACCCTTGTAAAAATATATGTAATCATCTATAATTTACTCTTGACAGTGTACTTGCGCTTTTTAAAATTTTATGACCGGACTTTTAATACCTATATTTCTTTGAAAACCTAGAATATATAATTTCATGCGATTCTATACGGTTGAAAGTATGTTGTTCATAATGCTCATTGTAAAGGTAACAATGGAATACTAACACAAATGACGGACGATAACATTGGATCATGGACGGGACACTTGCAATCCCAAGTCAAACTCTTTAACACCGTAATTGGTAAACAAACTCGTATAATCCCATAGAGAGTATTACAATTTCCTTACGAAGGACCCTTGTAAAAATATATGTAATCATCTATAATTTACTCTTGACAGTGTACTTGCGCTTTTTAAAATTTTATGACCGGACTTTTAATACCTATATTTCTTTGAAAACCTAGAATATATAATTTCATGCGATTCTATACGGTTGAAAGTATGTTGTTCATAATGCTCATTGTAAAGGTAACAATGGAATACTAACACAAATGACGGACGATAACATTGGATCATGGACGGGACACTTGCAATCCCAAGTCAAACTCTTTGCCACCGTAATTTATAAACAAACTCGCATAATCCCATAGAGAGTTTTACAATTTCCTTACGAAGGACCCTTGTAAAAATATACTTAATCATCTATAATTTACTCTTGACAGTGTACTTGCGCTTTTTAAAATTTGATGATCGGACTTTTAATAACTATATTTCTTTGAAAACCTAGAATATATAATTTCATGCGATTCTATACGTTGGAAATTATGTTGTTCATAATGCTCATTGTAAAGGTAATAATGGAATACTAACACAAATGACGGACGATAACATCGGATGTTGGATGCGACACTTGCAATCCCAAGTCAAACGCTTTGCCACCGTAATTGATAAAGAAACTCGCATAATCCCATAGAGAGCATTACAATTTCCTTACGAAGGACCCTTGTAAAAATATATGTAATCATCTATAATTTACTCTTGACAATGTACTTGCACTTTTTAAAATTTGATGACCGGACTTTTAATACCTATATTTCTTTGAAAACCTAGAATATATAATTTCATGCGATTCTATACGGTTGAAAGTATGTTGTTCATAATGCTCATTGTAAAGGTAACAATGGAATACTAACACAAATGACGGACGATAACATTGGATCATGGACGGGACACTTGCAATCCCAAGTTAAACTTTTTGCCACCGTAATTGATAAACAAACTCGCATAATCCCATAGAGAGCATTACAATTTCCTTACGAAGGACACTTGTAAAAATATGTGTAATCATCTATAATTTACTCTTGACAATGTACTTGCGCTTTTTAAAATTTGATGACCGGACTTTTAATACCTACATTTCTTTGAAAACCTAGAATATATAATTTCATGCGATTCTATACGGTTGAAAGTACGTTGTTCATAATGCTCATTGTAAAGGTAATAATGGAATACTAACACAAATGATGGACGATAACATTGGATCATGGACGGGACACTTGCAATCCCAAGTCAAACTCTTTGCCACCGTAATTGATAAACAAACTCGCATAATCCCATAGAGAGTATTACAATTTCCTAACGAAGGACCCTTGTAAAAATATATGTAATCATCTATAATTACTCTTGACAGTGTACTTGCGCTTTTTAAAATTTGATGACCGGACTTTTAATACCTATATTTCTTTGAAAACCTAGAATATATAATTTCATGCGATTCTATACGGTTGAAAGTATGTTGTTCATAATGCTCATTGTAAAGGTAACAATGGAATACTAACACAAATGACGGACGATAACATCGGATGTTGGATGCGACACTTGCAATCCCAAGTCAAACGCTTTGCCACCGTAATTGATAAAGAAACTCGCATAATCCCATAGAGAGCATTACAATTTCCTTACGAAGGACCCTTGTAAAAATATATGTAATCATCTATAATTTACTCTTGACAATGTACTTGCACTTTTTAAAATTTGATGACCGGACTTTTAATACCTATATTTCTTTGAAAACCTAGAATATATAATTTCATGCGATTCTATACGGTTGAAAGTATGTTGTTCATAATGCTCATTGTAAAGGTAACAATGGAATACTAACACAAATGACGGACGATAACATTGGATCATGGACGGGACGCTTGCAATCCCAAGTCAAACTTTTTGCCACCGTAATTGATAAACAAACTCGCATAATCCCATAGAGAGCATTACAATTTCCTTACGAAGGACCCTTGTAAAAATATGTGTAATCATCTATAATTTACTCTTGACAATGTACTTGCGCTTTTTAAAATTTGATGACCGGACTTTTAATACCTACATTTCTCTGAAAACCTAGAATATATAATTTCATGCGATTCTATACGGTTGAAAGTACGTTGTTCATAATGCTCATTGTAAAGGTAATAATGGAATACTAACACAAATGATGGACGATAACATTGGATCATGGACGGGACACTTGCAATCCCAAGTCAAACTCTTTGCCACCGTAATTGATAAACAAACTCGCATAATCCCATAGAGAGTATTACAATTTCCTAACGAAGGACCCTTGTAAAAATATATGTAATCATCTATAATTACTCTTGACAGTGTACTTGCGCTTTTTAAAATTTGATGACCGGACTTTTAATACCTATATTTCTTTGAAAACCTAGAATATATAATTTCATGCGATTCTATACGGTTGAAAGTATGTTGTTCATAATGCTCATTGTAAAGGTAACAATGGAATACTAACACAAATGACGGACGATAACATTGGATCATGGATGGGACACTTGCAATCCCAAGTCAAACTCTTTGCCACCGTAATTGATAAACAAACTCGCATAATCCCATAGAGAGTATTACAATTTCCTTACGAAGGACCCTTGTAAAAATATATGTAATCATCTATAATTTACTCTTGACAGTGTACTTGCGCTTTTTAAAATTTGATGACCGGACTTTTAATACCTATATTTCTTTGAAAACCTAGAATATATAATTTCATACAATTCTATACGGTGGAAATTATGTTGTTCATAATGCTCATTGTAAAGGTAATAATGGAATACTAACACAAATGACGGACGATAACATCGGATGTTGGATGCGACACTTGCAATCCCAAGTCAAACGCTTTGCCACCGTAATTGATAAACAAACTCGCATAATCCCATAGAGAGCATTACAATTTCCTTACGAAGGACCCTTGTAAAAATATATGTAATCATCTATAATTTACTCTTGACAATGTACTTGCGCTTTTTAAAATTTGATGACCGGACTTTTAATACCTATATTTCTTTGAAAACCTAGAATATATAATTTCATGCGATTCTATACGGTAGAAAGTTTGTTGTTCATAATGCTCATTGTAAAGTTAATAATGGAATACTAACACAAATGACGGACGATAACATTGGATCATGGACGGGACACTTGCAATCCCAAGTCAAACTCTTTACCACCGTAATTGGTAAACAAACTCGCATAATCCCATAGAGAGTATTACAATTTCCTTACGAAGGACCCTTGTAAAAATATATGTAATCATCTATAATTTACTCTTGACAGTGTACTTGCGCTTTTTAAAATTTTATGACCGGACTTTTAATACCTATATTTCTTTGAAAACCTAGAATATATAATTTCATGCGATTCTATACGGTTGAAAGTATGTTGTTCATAATGCTCATTGTAAAGGTAACAATGGAATACTAACACAAATGACGGACGATAACATTGGATCATGGACGGGACACTTGCAATCCCAAGTCAAACTCTTTGCCACCGTAATTTATAAACAAACTCGCATAATCCCATAGAGAGTTTTACAATTTCCTTACGAAGGACCCTTGTAAAAATATATGTAATCATCTATAATTTACTCTTGACAGTGAACTTGCGCTTTTTAAAATTTGATGATCGGACTTTTAATACTTATATTTCTTTGAAAACCTAGAATATATAATTTCATGCGATTCTATACGTTGGAAATTATGTTGTTCATAATGCTCACTGTAAAGGTAATAATGGAATACTAACACAAATGACGGACGATAACATCGGATGTTGGATGCGACACTTGCAATCCCAAGTCAAACGCTTTGCCACCGTAATTGATAAACAAACTCGCATAATCCCATAGAGAGCATTACAATTTCCTTACGAAGGACCCTTGTAAAAATATATGTAATCATCTATAATTTACTCTTGACAATGTACTTGCGCTTTTTAAAATTTGATGACCGGACTTTTAATACCTATATTTCTTTGAAAACCTAGAATATATAATTTCATGCGATTCTATACGGTAGAAAGTTTGTTGTTCATAATGCTCATTGTAAAGTTAATAATGCAATACTAACACAAATGACGGACGATAACATTGGATCATGGACGGGACACTTGCAATCCCAAGTCAAACTCTTTACCACCGTAATTGGTAAACAAACTCGCATAATCCCATAGAGAGTATTACAATTTCCTTACGAAGGACCCTTGTAAAAATATATGTAATCATCTATAATTTACTCTTGACAGTGTACTTGCGCTTTTTAAAATTTTATGACCGGACTTTTAATACCTATATTTCTTTGAAAACCTAGAATATATAATTTCATGCGATTCTATACGGTTGAAAGTATGTTGTTCATAATGCTCATTGTAAAGGTAACAATGGAATACTAACACAAATGACGGACGATAACATTGGATCATGGATGGGACACTTGCAATCCCAAGTCAAACTCTTTGCCACCGTAATTTATAAACAAACTCGCATAATCCCATAGAGAGTTTTACAATTTCCTTACGAAGGACCCTTGTAAAAATATATGTAATCATCTATAATTTACTCTTGACAGTGTACTTGCGCTTTTTAAAATTTGATGATCGGACTTTTAATACCTATATTTCTTTGAAAACCTAGAATATATAATTTCATGCGATTCTATACGTTGGAAATTATGTTGTTCATAATGCTCACTGTAAAGGTAATAATGGAATACTAACACAAATGACGGACGATAACATCGGATGTTGGATGCGACACTTGCAATCCCAAGTCAAACGCTTTGCCACCGTAATTGATAAACAAACTCGCATAATCCCATAGAGAGCATTACAATTTCCTTACGAAGGACCCTTGTAAAAATATATGTAATCATCTATAATTTACTCTTGACAGTGTACTTGCGCTTTTTAAAATTTGATGATCGGACTTTTAATACCTATATTTCTTTGAAAACCTAGAATATATAATTTCATGTGATTCTATACGTTGGAAATTATGTTGTTTATAATGCTCACTGTAAAGGTAATAATGGAATACTAACACAAATGACGGACGATAACATCGGATGTTGGATGCGACACTTGCAATCCCAAGTCAAACGCTTTGCCACCGTAATTGATAAACAAACTCGCATAATCCCATAGAGAGCATTACAATTTCCTTACGAAGGACCCTTGTAAATATATATGTAATCATCTATAATTTACTCTTGACAATGTACTTGCGCTTTTTAAAATTTGATGACCGGACTTTTAATACCTATATTTCTTTGAAAACCTAGAATATATAATTTCATGCGATTCTATACGGTAGAAAGTTTGTTGTTCATAATGCTCATTGTAAAGTTAATAATGGAATACTAACACAAATGACGGACGATAACATTGGATCATGGACGGGACACTTGCAATCCCAAGTCAAACTCTTTACCACCGTAATTGGTAAACAAACTCGCATAATCCCATAGAGAGTATTACAATTTCCTTACGAAGGACCCTTGTAAAAATATATGTAATCATCTATAATTTACTCTTGACAGTGTACTTGCGCTTTTTAAAATTTTATGACCGGACTTTTAATACCTATATTTCTTTGAAAACCTAGAATATATAATTTCATGCGATTCTATACGGTTGAAAGTATGTTGTTCATAATGCTCATTGTAAAGGTAACAATGGAATACTAACACAAATGACGGACGATAACATTGGATCATGGATGGGACACTTGCAATCCCAAGTCAAACTCTTTGCCACCGTAATTTATAAACAAACTCGCATAATCCCATAGAGAGTTTTACAATTTCCTTACGAAGGACCCTTGTAAAAATATATGTAATCATCTATAATTTACTCTTGACAGTGTACTTGCGCTTTTTAAAATTTGATGATCGGACTTTTAATACCTATATTTCTTTGAAAACCTAGAATATATAATTTCATGCGATTCTATACGTTGGAAATTATGTTGTTCATAATGCTCACTGTAAAGGTAATAATGGAATACTAACACAAATGACGGACGATAACATCGGATGTTGGATGCGACACTTGCAATCCCAAGTCAAACGCTTTGCCACCGTAATTGATAAACAAACTCGCATAATCCCATAGAGAGCATTACAATTTCCTTACGAAGGACCCTTGTAAAAATATATGTAATCATCTATAATTTACTCTTGACAGTGTACTTGCGCTTTTTAAAATTTGATGATCGGACTTTTAATACCTATATTTCTTTGAAAACCTAGAATATATAATTTCATCCGATTCTATACGTTGGAAATTATGTTGTTCATAATGCTCACTGTAAAGGTAATAATGGAATACTAACACAAATGACGGACGATAACATCGGATGTTGGATGCGACACTTGCAATCCCAAGTCAAACGCTTTGCCACCGTAATTGATAAAGAAACTCGCATAATCCCATAGAGAGCATTACAATTTCCTTACGAAGGACCCTTGTAAAAATATATGTAATCATCTATAATTTACTCTTGACAATGTATTTGCGCTTTTTAAAATTTGATGACCGGACTTTTAATACCTATATTTCTTTGAAAACCTAGAATATATAATTTCATGCGATTCTATACGGTTGAAAGTATGTTGTTCATAATGCTCATTGTAAAGGTAACAATGGAATACTAACACAAATGACGGACGATAACATTGGATCATGGACGGGACACTTGCAATCCCAAGTCAAACTTTTTGCCACCGTAATTGATAAACAAACTCGCATAATCCCATAGAGAGCATTACAATTTCCTTACGAAGGACCCTTGTAAAAATATGTGTAATCATCTATAATTTACTCTTGACAATGTACTTGCGCTTTTTAAAATTTGATGACCGGACTTTTAATACCTATATTTCTTTGAAAACCTAGAATATATAATTTCATGCGATTCTATACGGTAGAAAGTTTGTTGTTCATAATGCTCATTGTAAAGTTAATAATGCAATACTAACACAAATGACGGACGATAACATTGGATCATGGACGGGACACTTGCAATCCCAAGTCAAACTTTTTGCCACCGTAATTGATAAACAAACTCGCATAATCCCATAGAGAGCATTACAATTTCCTTACGAAGGACCCTTGTAAAAATATATGTAATCATCTATAATTTACTCTTGACAATGTACTTGCGCTTTTTAAAATTTGATGACCGGACTTTTAATACCTATATTTCTTTGAAAACCTAGAATATATAATTTCATGCGATTCTATACGGTAGAAAGTTTGTTGTTCATAATGCTCATTGTAAAGATAATAATGCAATACTAACACAAATGACGGACGATAACATTGGATCATGGACGGGACACTTGCAATCCCAAGTCAAACTCTTTACCACCGTAATTGGTAAACAAACTCGCATAATCCCATAGAGAGTATTACAATTTCCTTACGAAGGACCCTTGTAAAAATATATGTAATCATCTATAATTTACTCTTGACAGTGTACTTGCGCTTTTTAAAATTTTATGACCGGACTTTTAATACCTATATTTCTTTGAAAACCTAGAATATATAATTTCATGCGATTCTATACGGTTGAAAGTATGTTGTTCATAATGCTCATTGTAAAGGTAACAATGGAATACTAACACAAATGACGGACGATAACATTGGATCATGGATGGGACACTTGCAATCCCAAGTCAAACTCTTTGCCACCGTAATTTATAAACAAACTCGCATAATCCCATAGAGAGTTTTACAATTTCCTTACGAAGGACCCTTGTAAAAATATATGTAATCATCTATAATTTACTCTTGACAGTGTACTTGCGCATTTTAAAATTTGATGATCGGACTTTTAATACCTATATTTCTTTGAAAACCTAGAATATATAATTTCATGCGATTCTATACGTTGGAAATTATGTTGTTCATAATGCTCACTGTAAAGGTAATAATGGAATACTAACACAAATGACGGACGATAACATCGGATGTTGGATGCGACACTTGCAATCCCAAGTCAAACGCTTTGCCACCGTAATTGATAAACAAACTCGCATAATCCCATAGAGAGCATTACAATTTCCTTACGAAGGACCCTTGTAAAAATATATGTAATCATCTATAATTTACTCTTGACAGTGTACTTGCGCTTTTTAAAATTTGATGATCGGACTTTTAATACCTATATTTCTTTGAAAACCTAGAATATATAATTTCATGCGATTCTATACGTTGGAAATTATGTTGTTTATAATGCTCACTGTAAAGGTAATAATGGAATACTAACACAAATGACGGACGATAACATCGGATGTTGGATGCGACACTTGCAATCCCAAGTCAAACGCTTTGCCACCGTAATTGATAAACAAACTCGCATAATCCCATAGAGAGCATTACAATTTCCTTACGAAGGACCCTTGTAAAAATATATGTAATCATCTATAATTTACTCTTGACAATGTATTTGCGCTTTTTAAAATTTGATGACCGGACTTTTAATACCTATATTTCTTTGAAAACCTAGAATATATAATTTCATGCGATTCTATACGGTAGAAAGTTTGTTGTTCATAATGCTCATTGTAAAGTTAATAATGGAATACTAACACAAATGACGGACGATAACATTGGATCATGGACGGGACACTTGCAATCCCAAGTCAAACTCTTTACCACCGTAATTGGTAAACAAACTCGCATAATCCCATAGAGAGTATTACAATTTCCTTACGAAGGACCCTTGTAAAAATATATGTAATCATCTATAATTTACTCTTGACAGTGTACTTGCGCTTTTTAAAATTTGATGATCGGACTTTTAATACCTATATTTCTTTGAAAACCTAGAATATATAATTTCATGCGATTCTATACGTTGGAAATTATGTTGTTCATAATGCTCACTGTAAAGGTAATAATGGAATACTAACACAAATGACGGACGATAACATCGGATGTTGGATGCGACACTTGCAATCCCAAGTCAAACGCTTTGCCACCGTAATTGATAAACAAACTCGCATAATCCCATAGAGAGCATTACAATTTCCTTACGAAGGACCCTTGTAAAAATATATGTAATCATCTATAATTTACTCTTGACAGTGTACTTGCGCTTTTTAAAATTTGATGATCGGACTTTTAATACCTATATTTCTTTGAAAACCTAGAATATATAATTTCATGCGATTCTATACGTTGGAAATTATGTTGTTTATAATGCTCACTGTAAAGGTAATAATGGAATACTAACACAAATGACGGACGATAACATCGGATGTTGGATGCGACACTTGCAATCCCAAGTCAAACGCTTTGCCACCGTAATTGATAAACAAACTCGCATAATCCCATAGAGAGCATTACAATTTCCTTACGAAGGACCCTTGTAAAAATATATGTAATCATCTATAATTTACTCTTGACAATGTATTTGCGCTTTTTAAAATTTGATGACCGGACTTTTAATACCTATATTTCTTTGAAAACCTAGAATATATAATTTCATGCGATTCTATACGGTAGAAAGTTTGTTGTTCATAATGCTCATTGTAAAGTTAATAATGGAATACTAACACAAATGACGGACGATAACATTGGATCATGGACGGGACACTTGCAATCCCAAGTCAAACTCTTTACCACCGTAATTGGTAAACAAACTCGCATAATCCCATAGAGAGTATTACAATTTCCTTACGAAGGACCCTTGTAAAAATATATGTAATCATCTATAATTTACTCTTGACAGTGTACTTGCGCTTTTTAAAATTTGATGATCGGACTTTTAATACCTATATTTCTTTGAAAACCTAGAATATATAATTTCATGCGATTCTATACGTTGGAAATTATGTTGTTTATAATGCTCACTGTAAAGGTAATAATGGAATACTAACACAAATGACGGACGATAACATCGGATGTTGGATGCGACACTTGCAATCCCAAGTCAAACGCTTTGCCACCGTAATTGATAAACAAACTCGCATAATCCCATAGAGAGCATTACAATTTCCTTACGAAGGACCCTTGTAAAAATATATGTAATCATCTATAATTTACTCTTGACAATGTATTTGCGCTTTTTAAAATTTGATGACCGGACTTTTAATACCTATATTTCTTTGAAAACCTAGAATATATAATTTCATGCGATTCTATACGGTAGAAAGTTTGTTGTTCATAATGCTCATTGTAAAGATAATAATGCAATACTAACACAAATGACGGACGATAACATTGGATCATGGACGGGACACTTGCAATCCCAAGTCAAACTCTTTACCACCGTAATTGGTAAACAAACTCGCATAATCCCATAGAGAGTATTACAATTTCCTTACGAAGGACCCTTGTAAAAATATATGTAATCATCTATAATTTACTCTTGACAGTGTACTTGCGCTTTTTAAAATTTTATGACCGGACTTTTAATACCTATATTTCTTTGAAAACCTAGAATATATAATTTCATGCGATTCTATACGGTTGAAAGTATGTTGTTCATAATGCTCATTGTAAAGGTAACAATGGAATACTAACACAAATGACGGACGATAACATTGGATCATGGATGGGACACTTGCAATCCCAAGTCAAACTCTTTGCCACCGTAATTTATAAACAAACTCGCATAATCCCATAGAGAGTTTTACAATTTCCTTACGAAGGACCCTTGTAAAAATATATGTAATCATCTATAATTTACTCTTGACAGTGTACTTGCGCTTTTTAAAATTTGATGATCGGACTTTTAATACCTATATTTCTTTGAAAACCTAGAATATATAATTTCATGCGATTCTATACGTTGGAAATTATGTTGTTCATAATGCTCACTGTAAAGGTAATAATGGAATACTAACACAAATGACGGACGATAACATCGGATGTTGGATGCGACACTTGCAATCCCAAGTCAAACGCTTTGCCACCGTAATTGATAAACAAACTCGCATAATCCCATAGAGAGCATTACAATTTCCTTACGAAGGACCCTTGTAAAAATATATGTAATCATCTATAATTTACTCTTGACAGTGTACTTGCGCTTTTTAAAATTTGATGATCGGACTTTTAATACCTATATTTCTTTGAAAACCTAGAATATATAATTTCATGCGATTCTATACGTTGGAAATTATGTTGTTCATAATGCTCACTGTAAAGGTAATAATGGAATACTAACACAAATGACGGACGATAACATCGGATGTTGGATGCGACACTTGCAATCCCAAGTCAAACGCTTTGCCACCGTAATTGATAAAGAAACTCGCATAATCCCATAGAGAGCATTACAATTTCCTTACGAAGGACCCTTGTAAAAATATATGTAATCATCTATAATTTACTCTTGACAATGTACTTGCACTTTTTAAAATTTGATGACCGGACTTTTAATACCTATATTTCTTTGAAAACCTAGAATATATAATTTCATGCGATTCTATACGGTTGAAAGTATGTTGTTCATAATGCTCATTGTAAAGGTAACAATGGAATACTAACACAAATGACGGACGATAACATTGGATCATGGACGGGACACTTGCAATCCCAAGTCAAACTTTTTGCCACCGTAATTGATAAACAAACTCGCATAATCCCATAGAGAGCATTACAATTTCCTTACGAAGGACCCTTGTAAAAATATGTGTAATCATCTATAATTTACTCTTGACAATGTACTTGCGCTTTTTAAAATTTGATGACCGGACTTTTAATACCTACATTTCTTTGAAAACCTAGAATATATAATTTCATGCGATTCTATACGGTTGAAAGTACGTTGTTCATAATGCTCATTGTAAAGGTAATAATGGAATACTAACACAAATGATGGACGATAACATTGGATCATGGACGGGACACTTGCAATCCCAAGTCAAACTCTTTGCCACCGTAATTGATAAACAAACTCGCATAATCCCACAGAGAGTATTACAATTTCCTTACGAAGGACCCTTGTAAAAATATATGTAATCATCTATAATTTACTCTTGACAGTGTACTTGCGCTTTTTAAAATTTTATGACCGGACTTTTAATACCTATATTTCTTTGAAAACCTAGAATATATAATTTCATGCGATTCTATACGGTTGAAAGTATGTTGTTCATAATGCTCATTGTAAAGGTAACAATGGAATACTAACACAAATGACGGACGATAACATTGGATCATGGATGGGACACTTGCAATCCCAAGTCAAACTCTTTGCCACCGTAATTTATAAACAAACTCGCATAATCCCATAGAGAGTTTTACAATTTCCTTACGAAGGACCCTTGTAAAAATATATGTAATCATCTATAATTTACTCTTGACAGTGTACTTGCGCTTTTTAAAATTTGATGATCGGACTTTTAATACCTATATTTCTTTGAAAACCTAGAATATATAATTTCATGCGATTCTATACGTTGGAAATTATGTTGTTCATAATGCTCACTGTAAAGGTAATAATGGAATACTAACACAAATGACGGACGATAACATCGGATGTTGGATGCGACACTTGCAATCCCAAGTCAAACGCTTTGCCACCGTAATTGATAAACAAACTCGCATAATCCCATAGAGAGCATTACAATTTCCTTACGAAGGACCCTTGTAAAAATATATGTAATCATCTATAATTTACTCTTGACAGTGTACTTGCGCTTTTTAAAATTTGATGATCGGACTTTTAATACCTATATTTCTTTGAAAACCTAGAATATATAATTTCATGCGATTCTATACGTTGGAAATTATGTTGTTCATAATGCTCACTGTAAAGGTAATAATGGAATACTAACACAAATGACGGACGATAACATCGGATGTTGGATGCGACACTTGCAATCCCAAGTCAAACGCTTTGCCACCGTAATTGATAAAGAAACTCGCATAATCCCATAGAGAGCATTACAATTTCCTTACGAAGGACCCTTGTAAAAATATATGTAATCATCTATAATTTACTCCTGACAATGTACTTGCACTTTTTAAAATTTGATGACCGGACTTTTAATACCTATATTTCTTTGAAAACCTAGAATATATAATTTCATGCGATTCTATACGGTTGAAAGTATGTTGTTCATAATGCTCATTGTAAAGGTAACAATGGAATACTAACACAAATGACGGACGATAACATTGGATCATGGACGGGACACTTGCAATCCCAAGTCAAACTTTTTGCCACCGTAATTGATAAACAAACTCGCATAATCCCATAGAGAGCATTACAATTTCCTTACGAAGGACCCTTGTAAAAATATGTGTAATCATCTATAATTTACTCTTGACAATGTACTTGCGCTTTTTAAAATTTGATGACCGGACTTTTAATACCTACATTTCTTTGAAAACCTAGAATATATAATTTCATGCGATTCTATACGGTTGAAAGTACGTTGTTCATAATGCTCATTGTAAAGGTAATAATGGAATACTAACACAAATGATGGACGATAACATTGGATCATGGACGGGACACTTGCAATCCCAAGTCAAACTCTTTGCCACCGTAATTGATAAACAAACTCGCATAATCCCATAGAGAGTATTACAATTTCCTAACGAAGGACCCTTGTAAAAATATATGTAATCATCTATAATTACTCTGGACAGTGTACTTGCGCTTTTTAAAATTTGATGACCGGACTTTTAATACCTATATTTCTTTGAAAACCAAGAATATATAATTTCATGCGATTCTATACGGTTGAAAGTATGTTGTTCATAATGCTCATTGTAAAGGTAACAATGGAATACTAACACAAATGACGGACGATAACATTGGATCATGGATGGGACACTTGCAATCCCAAGTCAAACTCTTTGCCACCGTAATTGATAAACAAACTCGCATAATCCCATAGAGAGTATTACAATTTCCTTACGAAGGACCCTTGTAAAAATATATGTAATCATCTATAATTTACTCTTGACAGTGTACTTGCGCTTTTTAAAATTTGATGACCGGACTTTTAATACCTATATTTCTTTGAAAACCTAGAATATATAATTTCATACAATTCTATACGGTGGAAATTATGTTGTTCATAATGCTCATTGTAAAGGTAATAATGGAATACTAACACAAATGACGGACGATAACATCGGATGTTAGATGCGACACTTGCAATCCCAAGTCAAACGCTTTGCCACCGTAATTGATAAACAAACTCGCATAATCCCATAGAGAGCATTACAATTTCCTTACGAAGGACCCTTGTAAAAATATATGTAATCATCTATAATTTACTCTTGACAATGTACTTGCGCTTTTTAAAATTTGATGACCGGACTTTTAATACCTATATTTCTTTGAAAACCTAGAATATATAATTTCATGCGATTCTATACGGTAGAAAGTTTGTTGTTCATAATGCTCATTGTAAAGTTAATAATGGAATACTAACACAAATGACGGACGATAACATTGGATCATGGACGGGACACTTGCAATCCCAAGTCAAACTCTTTACCACCGTAATTGGTAAACAAACTCGCATAATCCCATAGAGAGTATTACAATTTCCTTACGAAGGACCCTTGTCAAAATATATGTAATCATCTATAATTTACTCTTGACAGTGTACTTGCGCTTTTTAAAATTTTATGACCGGACTTTTAATACCTATATTTCTTTGAAAACCTAGAATATATAATTTCATGCGATTCTATACGGTTGAAAGTATGTTGTTCATAATGCTCATTGTAAAGGTAACAATGGAATACTAACACAAATGACGGACGATAACATTGGATCATGGACGGGACACTTGCAATCCCAAGTCAAACTCTTTGCCACCGTAATTTATAAACAAACTCGCATAATCCCACAGAGAGTATTACAATTTCCTTACGAAGGACCCTTGTAAAAATATATGTAATCATCTATAATTTACTCTTGACAGTGTACTTGCGCTTTTTAAAATTTGATGACCGGACTTTTAATACCTATATTTCTTTGAAAACCTAGAATATATAATTTCATGCGATTCTTTACGGTGGAAAGTTTGTTGTTCATAATGCTCATTGTAAAGTTAAAAATGGAATACTAACACAGATGACGGACGATAACATTGGATCATGGACGGGACACTTGCAATCCCAAGTCAAACTCTTTGCCACCGTAATTGATAAACAAACTCGCATAATCCCACAGAGAGTATTACAATTTCCTTATGAAGGACCCTTGTAAAAATATATGTAATCATCTATAATTTACTCTTGACAATGTACTTGCGCTTTTTAAAATTTGATGACCGGACTTTTAATACCTATATTTCTTTGAAAACCTAGAATATATAATTTCATGCGATTCTATACGGTGGAAAGTTTGTTGTTCATAATGCTCATTGTAAACTTAATAATGGAATACTAACACAAATGACGGACGATAACATTGGATCATGGACGGGACACTTGCAATCCCAAGTCAAACTCTTTGCCACCGTAATTGATAAACAAACTCGCATAATCCCATAGAGAGCATTACAATTTCCTTACGAAGGACCCTTGTAAAAATATATGTAATCATCTATAATTTACTCTTGACAATGTACTTGCGCTTTTTAAAATTTGATGACCGGACTTTTAATACCTACATTTCTTTGAAAACCTAGAATATATAATTTCATGCGATTCTATATGGTTGAAAGTACGTTGTTCATAATGCTCATTGTAAAGGTAATAATGGAATACTAACACAAATGATGGACGATAACATTGGATCATGGACGGGACACTTGCAATCCCAAGTCAAACTCTTTGCCACCGTAATTGATAAACAAACTCGCATAATCCCATAGAGAGTATTACAATTTCCTAACGAAGGACCCTTGTAAAAATATATGTAATCATCTATAATTACTCTTGACAGTGTACTTGCGCTTTTTAAAATTTGATGACCGGACTTTTAATACCTATATTTCTTTGAAAACCTAGAATATATAATTTCATGCGATTCTATACGGTTGAAAGTATGTTGTTCATAATGCTCATTGTAAAGGTAACAATGGAATACTAACACAAATGACGGACGATAACATTGGATCATGGATGGGACACTTGCAATCCCAAGTCAAACTCTTTGCCACCGTAATTGATAAACAAACTCGCATAATCCCATAGAGAGTATTACAATTTCCTTACGAAGGACCCTTGTAAAAATATATGTAATCATCTATAATTTACTCTTGACAATGTACTTGCACTTTTTAAAATTTGATGACCGGACTTTTAATACCTATATTTCTTTGAAAACCTAGAATATATAATTTCATGCGATTCTATACGGTTGAAAGTATGTTGTTCATAATGCTCATTGTAAAGGTAACAATGGAATACTAACACAAATGACGGACGATAACATCGGATGTTGGATGCGACACTTGCAATCCCAAGTCAAACGCTTTGCCACCATAATTGATAAACAAACTCGCATAATCCCATAGAGAGCATTACAATTTCCTTACGAATGACCCTTGTAAAAATATATGTAATCATCTATAATTTACTCTTGACAATGTACTTGCACTTTTTAAAATTTGATGACCGGACTTTTAATACCTATATTTCTTTGAAAACCTAGAATATATAATTTCATGCGATTCTATACGGTTGAAAGTATGTTGTTCATAATGCTCATTGTAAAGGTAACAATGGAATACTAACACAAATGACGGACGATAACATTGGATCATGGACGGGACACTTGCAATCCCAAGTCAAACGCATTGCCACCGTAATTGATAAAGAAACTCGCATAATCCCATAGAGAGCATTACAATTTCCTTACGAAGGACCCTTGTAAAAATATATGTAATCATCTATAATTTACTCTTGACAATGTACTTGCACTTTTTAAAATTTGATGACCGGACTTTTAATACCTATATTTCTTTGAAAACCTAGAATATATAATTTCATGCGATTCTATACGGTTGAAAGTATGTTGTTCATAATGCTCATTGTAAAGGTAACAATGGAATACTAACACAAATGACGGACGATAACATTGGATCATGGACGGGACACTTGCAATCCCAAGTCAAACTTTTTGCCACCGTAATTGATAAACAAACTCGCATAATCCCATAGAGAGCATTACAATTTCCTTACGAAGGACCCTTGTAAAAATATGTGTAATCATCTATAATTTACTCTTGACAATGTACTTGCGCTTTTTAAAATTTGATGACCGGACTTTTAATACCTACATTTCTTTGAAAACCTAGAATATATAATTTCATGCGATTCTATACGGTTGAAAGTATGTTGTTCATAATGCTCATTGTAAAGGTAACAATGGAATACTAACACAAATGATGGACGATAACATTGGATCATGGACGGGACACTTGCAATCCCAAGTCAAACTCTTTACCACCGTAATTGGTAAATAAACTCGCATAATCCCATAGAGAGTATTACAATTTCCTTATGAAGGACCCTTGTAAAAATATAGGTAATCATCTATAATTTACTCTTGACAGTGTACTTGCGCTTTTTAAAATTTTATGACCGGACTTTTAATACCTATATTTCTTTGAAAACCTAGAATATATAATTTCATGCGATTCTATACGGTTGAAAGTATGTTGTTCATAATGCTCATTGTAAAGGTAACAATGGAATACTAACACAAATGACGGACGATAACATTGGATCATGGACGGGACACTTGCAATCCCAAGTCAAACGCTTTGCCACCGTAATTGATAAAGAAACTCGCATAATCCCATAGAGAGCATTACAATTTCCTTACGAAGGACCCTTGTAAAAATATATGTAATCATCTATAATTTACTCTTGACAATGTACTTGCGCTTTTTAAAATTTGATAACCGGACTTTTAATACCTATATTTCTTTGAAAACCAAGAATATATAATTTCATGCGATTCTACACGGTGGAAAGTTTGTTGTTCATAATGCTCATTGTAAACTTAATAATGGAATATTAACACAAATGACGGACGATAACATTGGATCATGGACGGGACACTTGCAATCCCAAGTCAAACTCTTTACCACCGTAATTGGTAAACAAACTCGTATAATCCCATAGAGAGTATTACAATTTCCTTATGAAGGACCCTTGTAAAAATATAGGTAATCATCTATAATTTACTCTTGACAGTGTACTTGCGCTTTTTAAAATTTTATGACCGGACTTTTAATACCTATATTTCTTTGAAAACCTAGAATATATAATTTCATGCGATTCTATACGGTTGAAAGTATGTTGTTCATAATGCTCATTGTAAAGGTAACAATGGAATACTAACACAAATGACGGACGATAACATTGGATCATGGACGGGACACTTGCAATCCCAAGTCAAACGCTTTTCCACCGTAATTGATAAAGAAACTCGCATAATCCCATAGAGAGCATTACAATTTCCTTACGAAGGACCCTTGTAAAAATATATGTAATCATCTATAATTTACTCTTGACAATGTACTTGCGCTTTTTAAAATTTGATGACCGGACTTTTAATACCTATATTTCTTTGAAAACCAAGAATATATAATTTCATGCGATTCTACACGGTGGAAAGTTTGTTGTTCATAATGCTCATTGTAAACTTAATAATGGAATATTAACACAAATGACGGACGATAACATTGGATCATGGACGGGACACTTGCAATCCCAAGTCAAACTCTTTGCCACCGTAATTGATAAACAAACTCGCATAATCCCACAGAGAGTATTACAATTTCCTTACGAAGGACCCTTGTAAAAATATATGTAATCATCTATAATTTACTCTTGACAGTGTACTTGCGCTTTTTAAAATTTGATGACCGGACTTTTAATACCTATATTTCTTTGAAAACCTAGAATATATAATTTCATGCGATTCTTTACGGTGGAAAGTTTGTTGTTCATAATGCTCATTGTAAAGTTAAAAATGGAATACTAACACAGATGACGGACGATAACATTGGATCATGGACGGGACACTTGC
Source organism: Rubia yunnanensis (assembly GCA_037428765.1). Taxonomy (NCBI): domain Eukaryota; kingdom Viridiplantae; phylum Streptophyta; class Magnoliopsida; order Gentianales; family Rubiaceae; genus Rubia; species Rubia yunnanensis. Next base: position 106,372,252 of record CM075061.1, on the reverse strand, counting down.
AATCCCAAGTCAAACTCTTTGCCACCGTAATTGATAAACAAACTCGCATAATCCCACAGAGAGTATTACAATTTCCTTACGAAGGACCCTTGTAAAAATATATGTAATCATCTATAATTTACTCTTGACAATGTACTTGCTCTTTTTAAAATTTGATGACCGGACTTTTAATACCTATATTTCTTTGAAAACCTAGAATATATAATTTCATGCGATTCTATACGGTGGAAAGTTTGTTGTTCATAATGCTCATTGTAAACTTAATAATGGAATACTAACACAAATGACGGACGATAACATTGGATCATGGACGGGACACTTGCAATCCCAAGTCAAACTCTTTGCCACCGTAATTGATAAACAAACTCGCATAATCCCATAGAGAGCATTACAATTTCCTTACGAAGGACCCTTGTAAAAATATATGTAATCATCTATAATTTACTCTTGACAATGTACTTGCGCTTTTTAAAATTTGATGACCGGACTTTTAATACCTACATTTCTTTGAAAACCTAGAATATATAATTTCATGCGATTCTATATGGTTGAAAGTACGTTGTTCATAATGCTCATTGTAAAGGTAATAATGGAATACTAACACAAATGATGGACGATAACATTGGATCATGGACGGGACACTTGCAATCCCAAGTCAAACTCTTTGCCACCGTAATTGATAAACAAACTCGCATAATCCCATAGAGAGTATTACAATTTCCTAACGAAGGACCCTTGTAAAAATATATGTAATCATCTATAATTACTCTTGACAGTGTACTTGCGCTTTTTAAAATTTGATGACCGGACTTTTAATACCTATATTTCTTTGAAAACCTAGAATATATAATTTCATGCGATTCTATACGGTTGAAAGTATGTTGTTCATAATGCTCATTGTAAAGGTAACAATGGAATACTAACACAAATGACGGACGATAAGATTGGATCATGGATGGGACACTTGCAATCCCAAGTCAAACTCTTTGCCACCGTAATTGATAAACAAACTCGCATAATCCCATAGAGAGTATTACAATTTCCTTACGAAGGACCCTTGTAAAAATATATGTAATCATCTATAATTTACTCTTGACAGTGTACTTGCGCTTTTTAAAATTTGATGACCGGACTTTTAATACCTATATTTCTTTGAAAACCTAGAATATATAATTTCATACAATTCTATACGATGGAAATTATGTTGTTCATAATGCTCATTGTAAAGGTAATAATGGAATACTAACACAAATGACGGACGATAACATCGGATGTTGGATGCGACACTTGCAATCCCAAGTCAAACGCTTTGCCACCATAATTGATAAACAAACTCACATAATCCCATAGAGAGCATTACAATTTCCTTACGAATGACCCTTGTAAAAATATATGTAATCATCTATAATTTACCCTTGACAATGTACTTGCACTTTTTAAAATTTGATGACCGGACTTTTAATACCTATATTACTTTGAAAACCTAGAATATATAATTTCATGCGATTCTATACGGTTGAAAGTATGTTGTTCATAATGCTCATTGTAAAGGTAACAATGGAATACTAACACAAATGACGGACGATAACATTGGATCATGGACGGGACACTTGCAATCCCAAGTCAAACGCTTTGCCACCGTAATTGATAAAGAAACTCGCATAATCCCATAGAGAGCATTACAATTTCCTTACGAAGGACCCTTGTAAAAATATATGTAATCATCTATAATTTACTCTTGACAATGTACTTGCACTTTTTAAAATTTGATGACCGGACTTTTAATACCTATATTTCTTTGAAAACCTAGAATATATAATTTCATGCGATTCTATACGGTTGAAAGTATGTTGTTCATAATGCTCATTGTAAAGGTAACAATGGAATACTAACACAAATGACGGACGATAACATTGGATCATGGACGGGACACTTGCAATCCCAAGTCAAACTTTTTGCCACCGTAATTGATAAACAAACTCGCATAATCCCATAGAGAGCATTACAATTTCCTTACGAAGGACCCTTGTAAAAATATGTGTAATCATCTATAATTTACTCTTGACAATGTACTTGCGCTTTTTAAAATTTGATGACCGGACTTTTAATACCTACATTTCTTTGAAAACCTAGAATATATAATTTCATGCGATTCTATACGGTTGAAAGTATGTTGTTCATAATGCTCATTGTAAAGGTAACAATGGAATACTAACACAAATGACGGACGATAACATTGGATCATGGACGGGACACTTGCAATCCCAAGTCAAACGCTTTGCCACCGTAATTGATAAAGAAACTCGCATAATCCCATAGAGAGCATTACAATTTCCTTACGAAGGACCCTTGTAAAAATATATGTAATCATCTATAATTTACTCTTGACAATGTACTTGCGCTTTTTAAAATTTGATAACCGGACTTTTAATACCTATATTTCTTTGAAAACCAAGAATATATAATTTCATGCGATTCTACACGGTGGAAAGTTTGTTGTTCATAATGCTCATTGTAAACTTAATAATGGAATATTAACACAAATGACGGACGATAACATTGGATCATGGACGGGACACTTGCAATCCCAAGTCAAACTCTTTACCACCGTAATTGGTAAACAAACTCGCATAATCCCATAGAGAGTATTACAATTTCCTTATGAAGGACCCTTGTAAAAATATAGGTAATCATCTATAATTTACTCTTGACAGTGTACTTGCGCTTTTTAAAATTTTATGACCGGACTTTTAATACCTATATTTCTTTGAAAACCTAGAATATATAATTTCATGCGATTCTATACGGTTGAAAGTATGTTGTTCATAATGCTCATTGTAAAGGTAACAATGGAATACTAACACAAATGACGGACGATAACATTGGATCATGGACGGGACACTTGCAATCCCAAGTCAAACGCTTTTCCACCGTAATTGATAAAGAAACTCGCATAATCCCATAGAGAGCATTACAATTTCCTTACGAAGGACCCTTGTAAAAATATATGTAATCATCTATAATTTACTCTTGACAATGTACTTGCGCTTTTTAAAATTTGATGACCGGACTTTTAATACCTATATTTCTTTGAAAACCAAGAATATATAATTTCATGCGATTCTACACGGTGGAAAGTTTGTTGTTCATAATGCTCATTGTAAACTTAATAATGGAATATTAACACAAATGACGGACGATAACATTGGATCATGGACGGGACACTTGCAATCCCAAGTCAAACTCTTTGCCACCGTAATTGATAGACAAACTCGCATAATCCCACAGAGAGTATTACAATTTCCTTACGAAGGACCCTTGTAAAAATATATGTAATCATCTATAATTTACTCTTGACAGTGTACTTGCGCTTTTTAAAATTTGATGACCGGACTTTTAATACCTATATTTCTTTGAAAACCTAGAATATATAATTTCATGCGATTCTTTACGGTGGAAAGTTTGTTGTTCATAATGCTCATTGTAAAGTTAAAAATGGAATACTAACACAGATGACGGACGATAACATTGGATCATGGACGGGACACTTGCAATCCCAAGTCAAACTCTTTGCCACCGTAATTGATAAACAAACTCGCATAATCCCACAGAGAGTATTACAATTTCCTTACGAAGGACCCTTGTAAAAATATATGTAATCATCTATAATTTACTCTTGACAATGTACTTGCTCTTTTTAAAATTTGATGACCGGACTTTTAATACCTATATTTCTTTGAAAACCTAGAATATATAATTTCATGCGATTCTATACGGTGGAAAGTTTGTTGTTCATAATGCTCATTGTAAACTTAATAATGGAATACTAACACAAATGACGGACGATAACATTGGATCATGGACGGGACACTTGCAATCCCAAGTCAAACTCTTTGCCACCGTAATTGATAAACAAACTCGCATAATCCCATAGAGAGCATTACAATTTCCTTACGAAGGACCCTTGTAAAAATATATGTAATCATCTATAATTTACTCTTGACAATGTACTTGCGCTTTTTAAAATTTGATGACCGGACTTTTAATACCTACATTTCTTTGAAAACCTAGAATATATAATTTCATGCGATTCTATATGGTTGAAAGTACGTTGTTCATAATGCTCATTGTAAAGGTAATAATGGAATACTAACACAAATGATGGACGATAACATTGGATCATGGACGGGACACTTGCAATCCCAAGTCAAACTCTTTGCCACCGTAATTGATAAACAAACTCGCATAATCCCATAGAGAGTATTACAATTTCCTAACGAAGGACCCTTGTAAAAATATATGTAATCATCTATAATTACTCTTGACAGTGTACTTGCGCTTTTTAAAATTTGATGACCGGACTTTTAATACCTATATTTCTTTGAAAACCTAGAATATATAATTTCATGCGATTCTATACGGTTGAAAGTATGTTGTTCATAATGCTCATTGTAAAGGTAACAATGGAATACTAACACAAATGACGGACGATAAGATTGGATCATGGATGGGACACTTGCAATCCCAAGTCAAACTCTTTGCCACCGTAATTGATAAACAAACTCGCATAATCCCATAGAGAGTATTACAATTTCCTTACGAAGGACCCTTGTAAAAATATATGTAATCATCTATAATTTACTCTTGACAGTGTACTTGCGCTTTTTAAAATTTGATGACCGGACTTTTAATACCTATATTTCTTTGAAAACCTAGAATATATAATTTCATACAATTCTATACGATGGAAATTATGTTGTTCATAATGCTCATTGTAAAGGTAATAATGGAATACTAACACAAATGACGGACGATAACATCGGATGTTGGATGCGACACTTGCAATCCCAAGTCAAACGCTTTGCCACCATAATTGATAAACAAACTCACATAATCCCATAGAGAGCATTACAATTTCCTTACGAATGACCCTTGTAAAAATATATGTAATCATCTATAATTTACCCTTGACAATGTACTTGCACTTTTTAAAATTTGATGACCGGACTTTTAATACCTATATTACTTTGAAAACCTAGAATATATAATTTCATGCGATTCTATACGGTTGAAAGTATGTTGTTCATAATGCTCATTGTAAAGGTAACAATGGAATACTAACACAAATGACGGACGATAACATTGGATCATGGACGGGACACTTGCAATCCCAAGTCAAACGCTTTGCCACCGTAATTGATAAAGAAACTCGCATAATCCCATAGAGAGCATTACAATTTCCTTACGAAGGACCCTTGTAAAAATATATGTAATCATCTATAATTTACTCTTGACAATGTACTTGCACTTTTTAAAATTTGATGACCGGACTTTTAATAACTATATTTCTTTGAAAACCTAGAATATATAATTTCATGCGATTCTATACGGTTGAAAGTATGTTGTTCATAATGCTCATTGTAAAGGTAACAATGGAATACTAACACAAATGACGGACGATAACATTGGATCATGGACGGGACACTTGCAATCCCAAGTCAAACTTTTTGCCACCGTAATTGATAAACAAACTCGCATAATCCCATAGAGAGCATTACAATTTCCTTACGAAGGACCCTTGTAAAAATATGTGTAATCATCTATAATTTACTCTTGACAATGTACTTGCGCTTTTTAAAATTTGATGACCGGACTTTTAATACCTACATTTCTTTGAAAACCTAGAATATATAATTTCATGCGATTCTATACGGTTGAAAGTATGTTGTTCATAATGCTCATTGTAAAGGTAACAATGGAATACTAACACAAATGATGGACGATAACATTGGATCATGGACGGGACACTTGCAATCCCAAGTCAAACTCTTTACCACCGTAACTGGTAAACAAACTCGCATAATCCCATAGAGAGTATTACAATTTCCTTATGAAGGACCCTTGTAAAAATATAGGTAATCATCTATAATTTACTCTTGACAGTGTACTTGCGCTTTTTAAAATTTTATGACCGGACTTTTAATACCTATATTTCTTTGAAAACCTAGAATATATAATTTCATGCGATTCTATACGGTTGAAAGTATGTTGTTCATAATGCTCATTGTAAAGGTAACAATGGAATACTAACACAAATGACGGACGATAACATTGGATCATGGACGGGACACTTGCAATCCCAAGTCAAACGCTTTGCCACCGTAATTGATAAAGAAACTCGCATAATCCCATAGAGAGCATTACAATTTCCTTACGAAGGACCCTTGTAAAAATATATGTAATCATCTATAATTTACTCTTGACAATGTACTTGCACTTTTTAAAATTTGATGACCGGACTTTTAATACCTATATTTCTTTGAAAACCTAGAATATATAATTTCATGCGATTCTATACGGTTGAAAGTATGTTGTTGATAATGCTCATTGTAAAGGTAACAATGGAATACTAACAAAAATGACGGACGATAACATTGGATCATGGACGGGACACTTGCAATCCCAAGTCAAGCTTTTTGCCACCGTAATTGATAAACAAACTCGCATAATCCCATAGAGAGCATTACAATTTCCTTACGAAGGACCCTTGTAAAAATATGTGTAATCATCTATAATTTACTCTTGACAATGTACTTGCGCTTTTTAAAATTTGATGACCGGACTTTTAATACCTACATTTCTTTGAAAACCTAGAATATATAATTTCATGCGATTCTATACGTTGGAAATTATGTTGTTCATAATGCTCACTGTAAAGGTAATAATGGAATACTAACACAAATGACGGACGATAACATCGGATGTTGGATGCGACACTTGCAATCCCAAGTCAAACGCTTTGCCACCGTAATTGATAAACAAACTCGCATAATCCCATAGAGAGCATTACAATTTCCTTACGAAGGACCCTTGTAAAAATATATGTAATCATCTATAATTTACTCTTGACAATGTACTTGCGCTTTTTAAAATTTGATGACCGGACTTTTAATACCTATATTTCTTTGAAAACCTAGAATATATAATTTCATGCGATTCTACACGGTGGAAAGTTTGTTGTTCATAATGCTCATTGTAAACTTAATAATGGAATATTAACACAAATGACGGACGATAACATTGGATCATGGACGGGACACTTGCAATCCCAAGTCAAACTCTTTGCCACCGTAATTGATAAACAAACTCGCATAATCCCACAGAGAGTATTACAATTTCCTTACGAAGGACCCTTGTAAAAATATATGTAATCATCTATAATTTACTCTTGACAGTGTACTTGCGCTTTTTAAAATTTGATGACCGGACTTTTAATACCTATATTTCTTTGAAAACCTAGAATATATAATTTCATGCGATTCTTTACGGTGGAAAGTTTGTTGTTCATAATGCTCATTGTAAAGTTAAAAATGGAATACTAACACAGATGACGGACGATAACATTGGATCATGGACGGGACACTTGCAATCCCAAGTCAAACTCTTTGCCACCGTAATTGATAAACAAACTCGCATAATCCCACAGAGAGTATTACAATTTCCTTACAAAGGACCCTTGTAAAAATATATGTAATCATCTATAATTTACTCTTGACAATGTACTTGCGCTTTTTAAAATTTGATGACCGGACTTTTAATACCTATATTTCTTTGAAAACCTAGAATATATAATTTCATGCGATTCTATACGGTGGAATGTTTGTTGTTCATAATGCTCATTGTAAACTTAATAATGGAATACTAACACAAATGACGGACGATAACATTGGATCATGGACGGGACACTTGCAATCCCAAGTCAAACTCTTTGCCACCGTAATTGATAAACAAACTCGCATAATCCCATAGAGAGCATTACAATTTCCTTACGAAGGACCCTTGTAAAAATATATGTAATCATCTATAATTTACTCTTGACAATGTACTTGCGCTTTTTAAAATTTGATGACCGGACTTTTAATACCTACATTTCTTTGAAAACCTAGAATATATAATTTCATGCGATTCTATATGGTTGAAAGTACGTTGTTCATAATGCTCATTGTAAAGGTAATAATGGAATACTAACACAAATGATGGACGATAACATTGGATCATGGACGGGACACTTGCAATCCCAAGTCAAACTCTTTGCCACCGTAATTGATAAACAAACTCACATAATCCCATAGAGAGTATTACAATTTCCTAACGAAGGACCCTTGTAAAAATATATGTAATCATCTATAATTACTCTTGACAGTGTACTTGCGCTTTTTAAAATTTGATGACCGGACTTTTAATACCTATATTTCTTTGAAAACCTAGAATATATAATTTCATGCGATTCTATACGGTTGAAAGTATGTTGTTCATAATGCTCATTGTAAAGGTAACAATGGAATACTAACACAAATGACGGACGATAACATTGGATCATGGATGGGACACTTGCAATCCCAAGTCAAACTCTTTGCCACCGTAATTGATAAACAAACTCGCATAATCCCATAGAGAGTATTACAATTTCCTTACGAAGGACCCTTGTAAAAATATATGTAATCATCTATAATTAACTCTTGACAGTGTACTTGCGCTTTTTAAAATTTGATGACCGGACTTTTAATACCTATATTTCTTTGAAAACCTAGAATATATAATTTCATACAATTCTATACGATGGAAATTATGTTGTTCATAATGCTCATTGTAAAGGTAATAATGGAATACTAACACAAATGACGGACGATAACATCGGATGTTGGATGCGACACTTGCAATCCCAAGTCAAACGCTTTGCCACCGTAATTGATAAACAAACTCGCATAATCCCATAGAGAGCATTACAATTTCCTTACGAATGACCCTTGTAAAAATATATGTAATCATCTATAATTTACTCTTGACAATGTACTTGCACTTTTTAAAATTTGATGACCGGACTTTTAATACCTATATTTCTTTGAAAACCTAGAATATATAATTTCATGCGATTCTATACGGTTGAAAGTATGTTGTTCATAATGCTCATTGTAAAGGTAACAATGGAATACTAACACAAATGATGGACGATAACATTGGATCATGGACGGGACACTTGCAATCCCAAGTCAAACTCTTTACCACCGTAATTGGTAAACAAACTCGCATAATCCCATAGAGAGTATTACAATTTCCTTATGAAGGACCCTTGTAAAAATATAGGTAATCATCTATAATTTACTCTTGACAGTGTACTTGCGCTTTTTAAAATTTTATGACCGGACTTTTAATACCTATATTTCTTTGAAAACCTAGAATATATAATTTCATGCGATTCTATACGGTTGAAAGTATGTTGTTCATAATGCACATTGTAAAGGTAACAATGGAATACTAACACAAATGACGGACGATAACATTGGATCATGGACGGGACACTTGCAATCCCAAGTCAAACGCTTTGCCACCGTAATTGATAAAGAAACTCGCATAATCCCATAGAGAGCATTACAATTTCCTTACGAAGGACCCTTGTAAAAATATATGTAATCATCTATAATTTACTCTTGACAATGTACTTGCACTTTTTAAAATTTGATGACCGGACTTTTAATACCTATATTTCTTTGAAAACCTAGAATATATAATTTCATGCGATTCTATACGGTTGAAAGTATGTTGTTCATAATGCTCATTGTAAAGGTAACAATGGAATACTAACACAAATGACGGACGATAACATTGGATCATGGACGGGACACTTGCAATCCCAAGTCAAACTCTTTGCCACCGTAATTGATAAACAAACTCGCATAATCCCACAGAGAGTATTACAATTTCCTTACAAAGGACCCTTGTAAAAATATATGTAATCATCTATAATTTACTTTTGACAGTGTACTTGCGCTTTTTAAAATTTGATGACCGGACTTTTAATACCTATATTTCTTTGAAAACCTAGAATATATAATTTCATGCGATTCTTTACGGTGGAAAGTTTGTTGTTCATAATGCTCATTGTAAAGTTAAAAATGGAATACTAACACAGATGACGGACGATAACATTGGATCATGGACGGGATACTTGCAATCCCAAGTCAAACTCTTTGCCACCGTAATTGATAAACAAACTCGCATAATCCCATAGAGAGCATTACAATTTCCTTACGAAGGACCCTTGTAAAAATATATGTAATCATCTATAATTTACTCTTGACAATGTACTTGCGCTTTTTAAAATTTGATGACCGGACTTTTAATACCTACATTTCTTTGAAAACCTAGAATATATAATTTCATGCGATTCTATACGGTTGAAAGTACGTTGTTCATAATGCTCATTGTAAAGGTAATAATGGAATACTAACACAAATGATGGACGATAACATTGGATCATGGACGGGACACTTGCAATCCCAAGTCAAACTCTTTTCCACCGTAATTGATAAACAAACTCGCATAATCCCATAGAGAGTATTACAATTTCCTAACGAAGGACCCTTGTAAAAATATATGTAATCATCTATAATTACTCTTGACAGTGTACTTGCGCTTTTTAAAATTTGATGACCGGACTTTTAATACCTATATTTCTTTGAAAACCTAGAATATATAATTTCATACAATTCTATACGGTGGAAATTATGTTGTTCATAATGCTCATTGTAAAGGTAATAATGGAATACTAACACAAATGACGGACGATAACATCGGATGTTGGATGCGACACTTGCAATCCCAAGTCAAACGCTTTCCCACCGTAATTGATAAACAAACTCGCATAATCCCATAGAGAGCATTACAATTTCCTTACGAAGGACCCTTGTAAAAATATATGTAATCATCTATAATTTACTCTTGACAATGTACTTGCACTTTTTAAAATTTGATGACCGGACTTTTAATACCTATAATTCTTTGAAAACCTAGAATATATAATTTCATGCGATTCTATACGGTTGAAAGTATGTTGTTCATAATGCTCATTGTAAAGGTAACAATGGAATACTAACACAAATGATGGACGATAACATTGGATCATGGACGGGACACTTGCAATCCCAAGTCAAACTCTTTGCCACCGTAATTGATAAACAAACTCGCATAATCCCATAGAGAGTTTTACAATTTCCTTACGAAGGACCCTTGTAAAAATATATGTAATCATCTATAATTTACTCTTGACAGTGTACTTGCACTTTTTAAAATTTGATGACCGGACTTTTAATACCTATATTTCTTTGAAAACCTAGAATATATAATTTCATGCGATTCTATACGTTGGAAATTATGTTGTTCATAATGCTCACTGTAAAGGTAATAATGGAATACTAACACAAATGACGGACGATAACATCGGATGTTGGATGCGACACTTGGAATCCCAAGTCAAACGCTTTGCCACCGTAATTGATAAAGAAACTCGCATAATCCCATAGAGAGCATTACAATTTCCTTACGAAGGACCCTTGTAAAAATATATGTAATCATCTATAATTTACTCTTGACAATGTACTTGCACTTTTTGAAATTTGATGACCGGACTTTTAATACCTATATTTCTTTGAAAACCTAGAATATATGATTTCATGCGATTCTATACGGTGGAAAGTTTGTTGTTCATAATGCTCATTGTAAAGGTAATAATGGAATACTAACACAAATGATGGACGATAACATTGGATCATGGACGGGACACTTGCAATCCCAAGTCAAACTCTTTGCCACCGTAATTGATAAACAAACTCGCATAATCCCATAGAGAGTATTACAATTTCCTAACGAAGGACCCTTGTAAAAATATATGTAATCATCTATAATTACTCTTGACAGTGTACTTGCGCTTTTTAAAATTTGATGACCGGACTTTTAATACCTATATTTCTTTGAAAACCTAGAATATATAATTTCATACAATTCTATACGGTGGAAATTATGTTGTTCATAATGCTCATTGTAAAGGTAATAATGGAATACTAACACAAATGACGGACGATAACATCGGATGTTGGATGCGACACTTGCAATCCCAAGTCAAACGCTTTGCCACCGTAATTGATAAACAAACTCGCATAATCCCATAGAGAGCATTACAATTTCCTTACGAAGGACCCTTGTAAAAATATATGTAATCATCTATAATTTACTCTTGACAATGTACTTACACTTTTTAAAATTTGATGACCGGACTTTTAATACATATAATTCTTTGAAAACCTAGAATATATAATTTCATGCGATTCTATACGGTTGAAAGTATGTTGTTCATAATGCTCATTGTAAAGGTAACAATGGAATACTAACACAAATGACGGACGATAACATTGGATCATGGACGGGACACTTGCAATCCCAAGTCAAACTCTTTGCCACCGTAATTTATAAACAAACTCGCATAATCCCATAGAGAGTATTACAATTTCCTAACGAAGGACCCTTGTAAAAATATATGTAATCATCTATAATTACTCTTGACAGTGTACTTGCGCTTTTTAAAATTTGATGACCGGACTTTTAATACCTATATTTCTTTGAAAACCTAGAATATATAATTTCATGCGATTCTATACGGTTGAAAGTATGTTGTTCATAATGCTCATTGTAAAGGTAACAATGGAATACTAACACAAATGACGGACGATAACATTGGATCAAGGACGGGACACTTGCAATCCCAAGTCAAACTCTTTACCACCGTAATTGGTAAACAAACTCGCATAATCCCATAGAGAGTATTACAATTTCCTTATGAAGGACCCTTGTAAAAATATAGGTAATCATCTATAATTTACTCTTGACAGTGTACTTGCGCTTTTTAAAATTTTATGACCGGACTTTTAATACCTATATTTCTTTGTAAACCTAGAATATATAATTTCATGCGATTCTATACGGTTGAAAGTATGTTGTTCATAATGCTCATTGTAAAGGTAACAATGGAATACTAACACAAATGACGGACGATAACATTGGATCATGGACGGGACACTTGCAATCCCAAGTCAAACGCTTTGCCACCGTAATTGATAAAGAAACTCGCATAATCCCATAGAGAGCATTACAATTTCCTTACGAAGGACCCTTGTAAAAATATATGTAATCATCTTTAATTTACTCTTGACAATGTACTTGCACTTTTTAAAATTTGATGACCGGACTTTTAATACCTATATTTCTTTGAAAACCTAGAATATATAATTTCATGCGATTCTATACGGTTGAAAGTATGTTGTTCATAATGCTCATTGTAAAGGTAACAATGGAATACTAACACAAATGACGGACGATAACATTGGATCATGGACGGGACACTTGCAATCCCAAGTCAAACTCTTTGCCACCGTAATTGATAAACAAACTCGCATAATCCCACAGAGAGTATTACAATTTCCTTACAAAGGACCCCTGTAAAAATATATGTAATCATCTATAATTTACTTTTGACAGTGTACTTGCGCTTTTTAAAATTTGATGACCGGACTTTTAATACCTATATTTCTTTGAAAACCTAGAATATATAATTTCATGCGATTCTTTACGGTGGAAAGTTTGTTGTTCATAATGCTCATTGTAAAGTTAAAAATGGAATACTAACACAGATGACGGACGATAACATTGGATCATGGACGGGACACTTGCAATCCCAAGTCAAACTCTTTGCCACCGTAATTGATAAACAAAGTCGCATAATCCCATAGAGAGCATTACAATTTCCTTACGAAGGACCCTTGTAAAAATATATGTAATCATCTATAATTTACTCTTGACAATGTACTTGCGCTTTTTAAAATTTGATGACCGGACTTTTAATACCTACATTTCTTTGAAAACCTAGAATATATAATTTCATGCGATTCTATACGGTTGAAAGTACGTTGTTCATAATGCTCATTGTAAAGGTAATAATGGAATACTAACACAAATGATGGACGATAACATTGGATCATGGACGGGACACTTGCAATCCCAAGTCAAACTCTTTGCCACCGTAATTGATAAACAAACTCGCATAATCCCATAGAGAGTATTACAATTTCCTAACGAAGGACCCTTGTAAAAATATATGTAATCATCTATAATTACTCTTGACAGTGTACTTGCGCTTTTTAAAATTTGATGACCGGACTTTTAATACCTATATTTCTTTGAAAACCTAGAATATATAATTTCATACAATTCTATACGGTGGAAATTATGTTGTTCATAATGCTCATTGTAAAGGTAATAATGGAATACTAACACAAATGACGGACGATAACATCGGATGTTGGATGCGACACTTGCAATCCCAAGTCAAACGCTTTCCCACCGTAATTGATAAACAAACTCGCATAATCCCATAGAGAGCATTACAATTTCCTTACGAAGGACCCTTGTAAAAATATATGTAATCATCTATAATTTACTCTTGACAATGTACTTGCACTTTTTAAAATTTGATGACCGGGCTTTTAATACCTATAATTCTTTGAAAACCTAGAATATATAATTTCATGCGATTCTATACGGTTGAAAGTATGTTGTTCATAATGCTCATTGTAAAGGTAACAATGGAATACTAACACAAATGACGGACGATAACATTGGATCATGGATGGGACACTTGCAATCCCAAGTCAAACTCTTTGCCACCGTAATTGATAAACAAACTCGCATAATCCCATAGAGAGTTTTACAATTTCCTTACGAAGGACCCTTGTAAAAATATATGTAATCATCTATAATTTACTCTTGACAGTGTACTTGCGCTTTTTAAAATTTGATGACCGGACTTTTAATACCTATATTTCTTTGAAAACCTAGAATATATAATTTCATGCGATTCTATACGTTGGAAATTATGTTGTTCATAATGCTCACTGTAAAGGTAATAATGGAATACTAACACAAATGACGGACGATAACATCGGATGTTGGATGCGACACTTGGAATCCCAAGTCAAACGCTTTGCCACCGTAATTGATAAAGAAACTCGCATAATCCCATAGAGAGCATTACAATTTCCTTACGAAGGACCCTTGTAAAAATATATGTAATCATCTATAATTTACTCTTGACAATGTACTTGCACTTTTTGAAATTTGATGACCGGACTTTTAATACCTATATTTCTTTGAAAACCTAGAATATATGATTTCATGCGATTCTATACGGTGGAAAGTTTGTTGTTCATAATGCTCATTGTAAAAGTAATAATGGAATACTAACACAAATGATGGACGATAACATTGGATCATGGACGGGACACTTGCAATCCCAAGTCAAACTCTTTGCCACCGTAATTGATAAACAAACTCGCATAATCCCATAGAGAGTATTACAATTTCCTAACGAAGGACCCTTGTAAAAATATATGTAATCATCTATAATTACTCTTGACAGTGTACTTGCACTTTTTAAAATTTGATGACCGGACTTTTAATACCTATATTTCTTTGAAAACCTAGAATATATAATTTCATGCGATTCTATACGTTGGAAATTATGTTGTTCATAATGCTCACTGTAAAGGTAATAATGGAATACTAACACAAATGACGGACGATAACATCGGATGTTGGATGCGACACTTGCAATCCCAAGTCAAACGCTTTGCCACCGTAATTGATAAACAAACTCGCATAATCCCATAGAGAGCATTACAATTTCCTTACGAAGGACCCTTGTAAAAATATATGTAATCACCTATAATTTACTCTTGACAATGTACTTGCACTTTTTAAAATTTGATGACCGGACTTTTAATACCTATAATTCTTTGAAAACCTAGAATATATAATTTCATGCGATTCTATACGGTTGAAAGTATGTTGTTCATAATGCTCATTGTAAAGGTAACAATGGAATACTAACACAAATGACGGACGATAACATTGGATCATGGACGGGACACTTGCAATCCCAAGTCAAACTCTTTGCCACCGTAATTTATAAACAAACTCGCATAATCCCATAGAGAGTATTACAATTTCCTAACGAAGGACCCTTGTAAAAATATATGTAATCATCTATAATTACTCTTGACAGTGTACTTGCGCTTTTTAAAATTTGATGACCGGACTTTTAATACCTATATTTCTTTGAAAACCTATAATATATAATTTCATACAATTCTATACGGTGGAAATTATGTTGTTCATAATGCTCATTGTAAAGGTAATAATGGAATACTAACACAAATGACGGACGATAACATCGGATGTTGGATGCGACACTTGCAATCCCAAGTCAAACGCTTTCCCACCGTAATTGATAAACAAACTCGCATAATCCCATAGAGAGCATTACAATTTCCTTACGAAGGACCCTAGTAAAAATATATGTAATCATCTATAATTTACTCTTGACAATGTACTTGCACTTTTTAAAATTTGATGACCGGACTTTTAATACCTATAATTCTTTGAAAACCTAGAATATATAATTTCATGCGATTCTATACGGTTGAAAGTATGTTGTTCATAATGCTCATTGTAATGGTAACAATGGAATACTAACACAAATGACGGACGATAACATTGGATCATGGACGGGACACTTGCAATCCCAAGTCAAACTCTTTGCCACCGTAATTGATAAACAAACTCGCATAATCCCATAGAGAGTTTTACAATTTCCTTACGAAGGACCCTTGTAAAAATATATGTAATCATCTATAATTTACTCTTGACAGTGTACTTGCGCTTTTTAAAATTTGATGACCGGACTTTTAATACCTATATTTCTTTGAAAACCTAGAATATATAATTTCATGCGATTCTATACGTTCGAAATTATGTTGTTCATAATGCTCACTGTAAAGGTAATAATGGAATACTAACACAAATAACGGACGATAACATCGGATGTTGGATGCGACACTTGCAATCCCAAGTCAAACGCTTTGCCACCGTAATTGATAAACAAACTCGCATAATCCCATAGAGAGCATTACAATTTCCTTACGAAGGACCCTTGTAAAAATATATGTAATCACCTATAATTTACTCTTGACAATGTACTTGCACTTTTTAAAATTTGATGACCGGACTTTTAATACCTATAATTCTTTGAAAACCTAGAATATATAATTTCATGCGATTCTATACGGTTGAAAGTATGTTGTTCATAATGCTCATTGTAAAGGTAACAATGGAATACTAACACAAATGACGGACGATAACATTGGATCATGGACGGGACACTTGCAATCCCAAGTCAAACTCTTTGCCACCGTAATTTATAAACAAACTCGCATAATCCCATAGAGAGTATTACAATTTCCTAACGAAGGACCCTTGTAAAAATATATGTAATCATCTATAATTACTCTTGACAGTGTACTTGCGCTTTTTAAAATTTGATGACCGGACTTTTAATACCTATATTTCTTTGAAAACCTATAATATATAATTTCATACAATTCTATACGGTGGAAATTATGTTGTTCATAATGCTCATTGTAAAGGTAATAATGGAATACTAACACAAATGACGGACGATAACATCGGATGTTGGATGCGACACTTGCAATCCCAAGTCAAACGCTTTCCCACCGTAATTGATAAACAAACTCGCATAATCCCATAGAGAGCATTACAATTTCCTTACGAAGGACCCTAGTAAAAATATATGTAATCATCTATAATTTACTCTTGACAATGTACTTGCACTTTTTAAAATTTGATGACCGGACTTTTAATACCTATAATTCTTTGAAAACCTAGAATATATAATTTCATGCGATTCTATACGGTTGAAAGTATGTTGTTCATAATGCTCATTGTAATGGTAACAATGGAATACTAACACAAATGACGGACGATAACATTGGATCATGGACGGGACACTTGCAATCCCAAGTCAAACTCTTTGCCACCGTAATTGATAAACAAACTCGCATAATCCCATAGAGAGTTTTACAATTTCCTTACGAAGGACCCTTGTAAAAATATATGTAATCATCTATAATTTACTCTTGACAGTGTACTTGCGCTTTTTAAAATTTGATGACCGGACTTTTAATACCTATATTTCTTTGAAAACCTAGAATATATAATTTCATGCGATTCTATACGTTCGAAATTATGTTGTTCATAATGCTCACTGTAAAGGTAATAATGGAATACTAACACAAATGACGGACGATAACATCGGATCATGGATGGGACACTTGCAATCCCAAGTCAAACTCTTTGCCACCGTAATTGATAAACAAACTCGCATAATCCCATAGAGAGCATTACAATTTCCTTACGAAGGACCCTTGTAAAAATATATGTAATCATCTATAATTTACTCTTGACAATGTACTTGCGCTTTTTAAAATTTGATGACCGGACTTTTAATACCTACATTTCTTTGAAAACATAGAATATATAATTTCGTGCGATTCTATACGGTTGAAAGTACGTTGTTCATAATGCTCATTGTAAAGGTAATAATGGAATACTAACACAAATGATGGACGATAACATTGGATCATGGACGGGACACTTACAATCCCAAGTCAACCTCTTTGCCACCGTAATTGATAAACAAACTCGCATAATCCCATAGAGAGTATTACAATTTTCTAACGAAGGACCCTTGTAAAAATATATGTAATCATCTATAATTTACTCTTGACAATGTACTTGCGCTTTTTAAAATTTGATGACCGGACTTTTAATACCTACATTTCTTTGAAAACATAGAATATATAATTTCGTGCGATTCTATACGGTTGAAAGTACGTTGTTCATAATGCTCATTGTAAAGGTAATAATGGAATACTAACACAAATGATGGACGATAACATTGGATCATGGACGGGACACTTACAATCCCAAGTCAACCTCTTTGCCACCGTAATTGATAAACAAACTCGCATAATCCCATAGAGAGTATTACAATTTCCTAACGAAGGACCCTTGTAAAAATATATGTAATCATCTATAATTACTCTTGACAGTGTACTTGCGCTTTTTAAAATTTGATGACCGGACTTTTAATACCTATATTTCTTTGAAAACCTAGAATATATAATTTCTTACAATTCTATACGGTGGAAATTATGTTGTTCATAATGCTCATTGTAAAGGTAATAATGGAATACTAACACAAATGACGGACGATAACATCGGATGTTGGATGCGACACTTGCAATCCCAAGTCAAACGCTTTGCCACCGTAATTGATAAACAAACTCGCATAATCCCATAGAGAGCATTACAATTTCCTTACGAAGGACCCTTGTAAAAATATATGTAATCATCTATAATTTACTCTTGACAATGTACTTGCACTTTTTAAAATTTGATGACCGGACTTTTAATACCTATAATTCTTTGAAAACCTAGAATATATAATTTCATGCGATTCTATACGGTTGAAAGTATGTTGTTCATAATGCTCATTGTAAAGGTAACAATGGAATACTAACACAAATGACGGACGATAACATTGGATCATGGACGGGACACTTGCAATCCCAAGTCAAACTCTTTGCCACCGTAATTTATAAACAAACTCGCATAATCCCATAGAGAGTATTACAATTTCCTAACGAAGGACCCTTGTAAAAATATATGTAATCATCTATAATTACTCTTGACAGTGTACTTGCGCTTTTTAAAATTTGATGACCGGACTTTTAATACCTATATTTCTTTGAAAACCTATAATATATAATTTCATACAATTCTATACGGTGGAAATTATGTTGTTCATAATGCTCATTGTAAAGGTAATAATGGAATACTAACACAAATGACGGACGATAACATCGGATGTTGGATGCGACACTTGCAATCCCAAGTCAAACGCTTTCCCACCGTAATTGATAAACAAACTCGCATAATCCCATAGAGAGCATTACAATTTCCTTACGAAGGACCCTAGTAAAAATATATGTAATCATCTATAATTTACTCTTGACAATGTACTTGCACTTTTTAAAATTTGATGACCGGACTTTTAATACCTATAATTCTTTGAAAACCTAGAATATATAATTTCATGCGATTCTATACGGTTGAAAGTATGTTGTTCATAATGCTCATTGTAATGGTAACAATGGAATACTAACACAAATGACGGACGATAACATTGGATCATGGACGGGACACTTGCAATCCCAAGTCAAACTCTTTGCCACCGTAATTGATAAACAAACTCGCATAATCCCATAGAGAGTTTTACAATTTCCTTACGAAGGACCCTTGTAAAAATATATGTAATCATCTATAATTTACTCTTGACAGTGTACTTGCGCTTTTTAAAATTTGATGACCGGACTTTTAATACCTATATTTCTTTGAAAACCTAGAATATATAATTTCATGCGATTCTATACGTTCGAAATTATGTTGTTCATAATGCTCACTGTAAAGGTAATAATGGAATACTAACACAAATGACGGACGATAACATCGGATGTTGGATGCGAGACTTGGAATCCCAAGTCAAACGCTTTGCCACCGTAATTGATAAAGAAACTCGCATAATCCCATAGAGAGCATTACAATTTCCTTACGAAGGACCCTTGTAAAAATATATGTAATCATCTATAATTTACTCTTGACAATGTACTTGCGCTTTTTAAAATTTGATGACCGGACTTTTAATACCTACATTTCTTTGAAAACATAGAATATATAATTTCGTGCGATTCTATACGGTTGAAAGTACGTTGTTCATAATGCTCATTGTAAAGGTAATAATGGAATACTAACACAAATGATGGACGATAACATTGGATCATGGACGGGACACTTACAATCCCAAGTCAACCTCTTTGCCACCGTAATTGATAAACAAACTCGCATAATCCCATAGAGAGTATTACAATTTTCTAACGAAGGACCCTTGTAAAAATATATGTAATCATCTATAATTTACTCTTGACAATGTACTTGCGCTTTTTAAAATTTGATGACCGGACTTTTAATACCTACATTTCTTTGAAAACATAGAATATATAATTTCGTGCGATTCTATACGGTTGAAAGTACGTTGTTCATAATGCTCATTGTAAAGGTAATAATGGAATACTAACACAAATGATGGACGATAACATTGGATCATGGACGGGACACTTACAATCCCAAGTCAACCTCTTTGCCACCGTAATTGATAAACAAACTCGCATAATCCCATAGAGAGTATTACAATTTCCTAACGAAGGACCCTTGTAAAAATATATGTAATCATCTATAATTACTCTTGACAGTGTACTTGCGCTTTTTAAAATTTGATGACCGGACTTTTAATACCTATATTTCTTTGAAAACCTAGAATATATAATTTCTTACAATTCTATACGGTGGAAATTATGTTGTTCATAATGCTCATTGTAAAGGTAATAATGGAATACTAACACAAATGACGGACGATAACATCGGATGTTGGATGCGACACTTGCAATCCCAAGTCAAACGCTTTGCCACCGTAATTGATAAACAAACTCGCATAATCCCATAGAGAGCATTACAATTTCCTTACGAAGGACCCTTGTAAAAATATATGTAATCATCTATAATTTACTCTTGACAATGTACTTGCACTTTTTAAAATTTGATGACCGGACTTTTAATACCTATAATTCTTTGAAAACCTAGAATATATAATTTCATGCGATTCTATACGGTTGAAAGTATGTTGTTCATAATGCTCATTGTAAAGGTAACAATGGAATACTAACACAAATGACGGACGATAACATTGGATCATGGACGGGACACTTGCAATCCCAAGTCAAACTCTTTGCCACCGTAATTGATAAACAAACTCGCATAATCCCACAGAGAGTATTACAATTTCCTTACGAAGGACCCTTGTAAAAATATATGTAATCATCTATAATTTACTCTTGACAGTGTACTTGCGCTTTTTAAAATTTGATGATCGTACTTTTAATACCTATATTTCTTTGAAAACCTAGAATATATAATTTCATGCGATTCTATACGTTGGAAATTATGTTGTTCATAATGCTCACTGTAAAGGTAATAATGGAATACTAACACAAATGACGGACGATAACATCGGATGTTGGATGCGAGACTTGGAATCCCAAGTCAAACGCTTTGCCACCGTAATTGATAAAGAAACTCGCATAATCCCATAGAGAGCATTACAATTTCCTTACGAAGGACCCTTGTAAAAATATATGTAATCATCTATAATTTACTCTTGACAATGTACTTGCACTTTTTGAAATTTGATGACCGGACTTTTAATACCTATATTTCTTTGAAAACCTAGAATATATGATTTCATGCAATTCTATACGGTGGAAAGTTTGTTGTTCATAATGCTCATTGTAAAGGTAATAATGGAATACTAACACAAATGATGGACGATAACATTGGATCATGGACGGGACACTTGCAATCCCAAGTCAAACTCTTTGCCACCGTAATTGATAAACAAACTCGCATAATACCATAGAGAGTATTACAATTTCCTAACGAAGGACCCTTGTAAAAATATATGTAATCATCTAGAATTACTCTTGACAGTGTACTTGCGCTTTTTAAAATTTGATGACCGGACTTTTAATACCTATATTTCTTTGAAAACCTAGAATATATAATTTCATACAATTCTATACGGTGGAAATTATGTTGTTCATAATGCTCATTGTAAAGGTAATAATGGAATACTAACACAAATGACGGACGATAACATCGGATGTTGGATGCGACACTTGCAATCCCAAGTCAAACGCTTTGCCACCGTAATTGATAAACAAACTCGCATAATCCCATAGAGAGCATTACAATTTCCTTACGAAGGACCCTTGTAAAAATATATGTAATCATCTATAATTTACTCTTGACAATGTACTTGCACTTTTTAAAATTTGATGACCGGACTTTTAATACCTATAATTCTTTGAAAACCTAGAATATATAATTTCATGCGATTCTATACGGTTGAAAGTATGTTGTTCATAATGCTCATTGTAAAGGTAACAATGGAATACTAACACAAATGACGGACGATAACATTGGATCATGGACGGGACACTTGCAATCCCAAGTCAAACTCTTTGCCACCGTAATTGATAAACAAACTCGCATAATCCCACAGAGAGTATTACAATTTCCTTACGAAGGACCCTTGTAAAAATATATGTAATCATCTATAATTTACTCTTGACAGTGTACTTGCGCTTTTTAAAATTTGATGACCGGACTTTTAATACCTATATTTCTTTGAAAACCTAGAATATATAATTTCATGCGATTCTATACGTTGGAAATTATATTGTTCATAATGCTCACTGTAAAGGTAATAATGGAATACTAACACAAATGACGGACGTTAACATCGGATGTTGGATGCGACACTTGGAATCCCAAGTCAAACGCTTTGCCACCGTAATTGATAAAGAAACTCGCATAATCCCATAGAGAGCATTACAATTTCCTTACGAAGGACCCTAGTAAAATATATGTAATCATCTATAATTTACTCTTGACAGTGTACTTGCGCTTTTTAAAATTTGATGACCGGACTTTTAATACCTATATTTCTTTCAAAACCTAGAATATATAATTTCATGCTATTCTATACGGTGGAAAGTTTGCTGTTCATAATGCTCATTGTAAAGGTAATAATGGAATACTAACACAAATGACGGACGATAACATTGGATCATGGACGGGACACTTGCAATCCCAAGTCAAACTCTTTGCCACCGTAATTGATAAACAAACTCGCATAATCCCATAGAGAGTATTACAATTTCCTTACGAAGGACCTTTGTAAAAATATATGTAATCATCTATACTTTACTCTTGATAGTGTACTTGCGCTTTTTAAAATTTGATGACCGGACTTTTAATACCTATATTTCTTTGAAAACCTAGAATATATAATTTCATACAATTCTATACGGTGGAAATTCTGTTGTTCATAATGCTCATTGTAAAGGTAATAATGGAATACTAACACAAATGACGGACGATAACATCGGATGTTGGATGCGACACTTGCAATCCCAAGTCAAACGCTTTGCCACCGTAATTGATAAACAAACTCGCATAATCCCATAGAGAGCATTACAATTTCCTTACGAAGGACCCTTGTAAAAATATATGTAATCATCTATAATTTATTCTTGACAATGTACTTGCGCTTTTTGAAATTTGATGACCGGACTTTTAATACCTATATTTCTTTGAAAACCTAGAATATATAATTTCATGCGATTCTATACGGTGGAAAGTTTGTTGTTCATAATGCTCATTGTAAACTTAATAATGGAATACTAACACAAATGACGGACGATAACATTGGATCATGGACGGGACACTTGCAATCACAAGTCAAACTCTTTGCCACCGTAATTGATAAACAAACTCGCATAATCCCACAGAGAGTATTACAATTTCCTTACGAAGGACCCTTGTAAAAATATATGTAATCATCTATAATTTACTCTTGGCAGTGTACTTGCGGTTTTTAAAATTTGATGACCGGACTTTTAATACCTATATTTCTTTGAAAACCTAGAATATATAATTTCATGCGATTCTTTACGGTGGAAAGTTTGTTGTTCATAATGCTCATTGTAACCTTAATAATGGAAGACTAACACAAATGACGGACGATAACATTGGATCATGGACGGGACACTTGCAATCCCAAGTCAAACTCTTTGCCACCGTAATTGATAAACAAACTCGCATAATCCCATAGAGAGTTTTACAATTTCCTAACGAAGAACCCTTGTAAAAATATATGTAATCATCTATAATTACTCTTGACAGTGTACTTGCGCTTTTTAAAATTTGATGACCGGACTTTTAATACCTATATTTCTTTGAAAACCTAGAATATATAATTTCATACAATTCTATACGTTGGAAATTATGTTGTTCATAATGCTCATTGTAAAGGTAATAATGGAATACTAACACAAATGACGGACGATAACATCGGATGTTGGATGCGACACTTGCAATCCCAAGTCAAACGCTTTGCCACCGTAATTGATAAACAAACTCGCATAATCCCATAGAGAGCATTACAATTTCCTTACGAAGGACCCTTGTAAAAATATATGTAATCACCTATAATTTACTCTTGACAATGTACTTGCACTTTTTAAAATTTGATGACCGGACTTTTAATACCTATTATTCTTTGAAAACCTAGAATATATAATTTCATGCGATTCTATACGGTTGAAAGTATGTTGTTCATAATGCTCATTGTAAAGGTAACAATGGAATACTAACACAAATGACGGACGATAACATTGGATCATGGACGGGACACTTGCAATCCCAAGTCAAACTCTTTGCCACCGTAATTTATAAACAAACTCGCATAATCCCATAGAGAGTATTACAATTTCCTAACGAAGGACCCTTGTAAAAATATATGTAATCATCTATAATTACTCTTGACAGTGTACTTGCGCTTTTTAAAATTTGATGACCGGACTTTTAATACCTATATTTCTTTGAAAACCTATAATATATAATTTCATACAATTCTATACGGTGGAAATTATGTTGTTCATAATGCTCATTGTAAAGGTAATAATGGAATACTAACACAAATGACGGACGATAACATCGGATGTTGGATGCGACACTTGCAATCCCAAGTCAAACGCTTTCCCACCGTAATTGATAAACAAACTCGCATAATCCCATAGAGAGCATTACAATTTCCTTACGAAGGACCCTTGTAAAAATATATGTAATCATCTATAATTTACTCTTGACAATGTACTTGCACTTTTTAAAATTTGATGACCGGACTTTTAATACCTATAATTCTTTGAAAACCTAGAATATATAATTTCATGCGATTCTATACGGTTGAAAGTATGTTGTTCATAATGCTCATTGTAAAGGTAACAATGGAATACTAACACAAATGACGGACGATAACATTGGATCATGGACGGGACTCTTGCAATCCCAAGTCAAACTCTTTGCCACCGTAATTGATAAACAAACTCGCATAATCCCATAGAGAGTTTTACAATTTCCTTACGAAGGACCCTTGTAAAAATATATGTAATCATCTATAATTTACTCTTGACAGTGTACTTGCGCTTTTTAAAATTTGATGACCGGACTTTTAATACCTATATTTCTTTGAAAACCTAGAATATATAATTTCATGCGATTCTATACGTTCGAAATTATGTTGTTCATAATGCTCACTGTAAAGGTAATAATGGAATACTAACACAAATGACGGACGATAACATCGGATCATGGATGGGACACTTGCAATCCCAAGTCAAACTCTTTGCCACCGTAATTGATAAACAAACTCGCATAATCCCATAGAGAGCATTACAATTTCCTTACGAAGGACCCTTGTAAAAATATATGTAATCATCTATAATTTACTCTTGACAATGTACTTGCGCTTTTTAAAATTTGATGACCGGACTTTTAATACCTACATTTCTTTGAAAACATAGAATATATAATTTTGTGCGATTCTATACGGTTGAAAGTACGTTGTTCATAATGCTCATTGTAAAGGTAATAATGGAATACTAACACAAATGATGGACGATAACATTGGATCATGGACGGGACACTTACAATCCCAAGTCAACCTCTTTGCCACCGTAATTGATAAACAAACTCGCATAATCCCATAGAGAGTATTACAATTTCCTAACGAAGGACCCTTGTAAAAATATATGTAATCATCTATAATTACTCTTGACAGTGTACTTGCGCTTTTTAAAATTTGATGACCGGACTTTTAATACCTATATTTCTTTGAAAACCTAGAATATATAATTTCATACAATTCTATACGGTGGAAATTATGTTGTTCATAATGCTCATTGTAAAGGTAATAATGGAATACTAACACAAATGACGGACGATAACATCGGATGTTGGATGCGACACTTGCAATCCCAAGTCAAACGCTTTGCCACCGTAATTGATAAACAAACTCGCATAATCCCATAGAGAGCATTACAATTTCCTTACGAAGGACCCTTGTAAAAATATATGTAATCATCTATAATTTACACTTGACAATGTACTTGCACTTTTTAAAATTTGATGACCGGACTTTTAATACCTATAATTCTTTGAAAACCTAGAATATATAATTTCATGCGATTCTATACGGTTGAAAGTATGTTGTTCATAATGCTCATTGTAAAGGTAACAATGGAATACTAACACAAATGACGGACGATAACATTGGATCATGGACGGGACACTTGCAATCCCAAGTCAAACTCTTTGCCACCGTAATTGATAAACAAACTCGCATAATCCCATTGAGAGCATTACAATTTCCTTACGAAGGACCCTTGTAAAAATATATGTAATCATCTATAATTTACTCTTGACAGTGTACTTGCGCTTTTTAAAATTTGATGACCGGACTTTTAATACCTATATTTCTTTGAAAACCTAGAATATATAATTTCATGCGATTCTATACGTTGGAAATTATATTGTTCATAATGCTCACTGTAAAGGTAATAATGGAATACTAACACAAATGACGGACGTTAACATCGGATGTTGGATGCGACACTTGGAATCCCAAGTCAAACGCTTTGCCACCGTAATTGATAAAGAAACTCGCATAATCCCATAGAGAGCATTACAATTTCCTTACGAAGGACCCTAGTAAAAATATATGTAATCATCTATAATTTACTCTTGACAGTGTACTTGCGCTTTTTAAAATTTGATGACCGGACTTTTAATACCTATATTTCTTTCAAAACCTAGAATATATAATTTCATGCTATTCTATACGGTGGAAAGTTTGCTGTTCATAATGCTCATTGTAAAGGTAATAATGGAATACTAACACAAATGACGGACGATAACATTGGATCATGGACGGGACACTTGCAATCCCAAGTCAAACTCTTTGCCACCGTAATTGATAAACAAACTCGCATAATCCCATAGAGAGTATTACAATTTCCTTACGAAGGACCTTTGTAAAAATATATGTAATCATCTATACTTTACTCTTGATAGTGTACTTGCGCTTTTTAAAATTTGATGACCGGACTTTTAATACCTATATTTCTTTGAAAACCTAGAATATATAATTTCATACAATTCTATACGGTGGAAATTCTGTTGTTCATAATGCTCATTGTAAAGGTAATAATGGAATACTAACACAAATGACGGACGATAACATCGGATGTTGGATGCGACACTTGCAATCCCAAGTCAAACGCTTTGCAACCGTAATTGTTAAACAAACTCGCATAATCCCATAGAGAGCATTACAATTTCCTTACGAAGGACCCTTGTAAAAATATATGTAATCATCTATAATTTACTCTTGACAATGTACTTGCGCTTTTTGAAATTTGATGACCGGACTTTTAATACCTATATTTCTTTGAAAACCTAGAATATATAATTTCATGCGATTCTATACGGTGGAAAGTTTGTTTTCATAATGCTCATTGTAAACTTAATAATGGAATACTAACACAAATGACGGACGATAACATTGGATCATGGACGGGACACTTGCAATCCCAAGTCAAACTCTTTGCCACCGTAATTGATAAACAAACTCGCATAATCCCATAGAGAGTATTACAATTTTCTAACGAAGGACCCTTGTAAAAATATATGTAATCATCTATAATTTACTCTTGACAATGTACTTGCGCTTTTTGAAATTTGATGACCGGACTTTTAATACCTATATTTCTTTGAAAACCTAGAATATATAATTTCATGCGATTCTATACGTTGGAAATTATATTGTTCATAATGCTCACTGTAAAGGTAATAATGGAATACTAACACAAATGACGGACGCGACACTTGGAATCCCAAGTCAAACGCTTTGCCACCGTAATTGATAAAGAAACTCGCATAATCCCATAGAGAGCATTACAATTTCCTTACGAAGGACCCTAGTAAAAATATATGTAATCATCTATAATTTACTCTTGACAGTGTACTTGCGCTTTTTAAAATTTGATGACCGGACTTTTAATACCTATATTTCTTTCAAAACCTAGAATATATAATTTCATGCTATTCTATACGGTGGAAAGTTTGCTGTTCATAATGCTCATTGTAAAGGTAATAATGGAATACTAACACAAATGACGGACGATAACATTGGATCATGGACGGGACACTTGCAATCCCAAGTCAAACTCTTTGCCACCGTAATTGATAAACAAACTCGCATAATCCCATAGAGAGTATTACAATTTCCTTACGAAGGACCTTTGTAAAAATATATGTAATCATCTATACTTTACTCTTGATAGTGTACTTGCGCTTTTTAAAATTTGATGACCGGACTTTTAATACCTATATTTCTTTGAAAACCTAGAATATATAATTTCATACAATTCTATACGGTGGAAATTCTGTTGTTCATAATGCTCATTGTAAAGGTAATAATGGAATACTAACACAAATGACGGACGATAACATCGGATGTTGGATGCGACACTTGCAATCCCAAGTCAAACGCTTTGCAACCGTAATTGTTAAACAAACTCGCATAATCCCATAGAGAGCATTACAATTTCCTTACGAAGGACCCTTGTAAAAATATATGTAATCATCTATAATTTACTCTTGACAATGTACTTGCGCTTTTTGAAATTTGATGACCGGACTTTTAATACCTATATTTCTTTGAAAACCTAGAATATATAATTTCATGCGATTCTATACGGTGGAAAGTTTGTTTTCATAATGCTCATTGTAAACTTAATAATGGAATACTAACACAAATGACGGACGATAACATTGGATCATGGACGGGACACTTGCAATCCCAAGTCAAACTCTTTGCCACCGTAATTGATAAACAAACTCGCATAATCCCACAGAGAGTATTACAATTTCCTTACGAAGGACCCTAGTAAAAATATATGTAATCATCTATAATTTACTCTTGACAGTGTACTTGCGCTTTTTAAAATTTGATGACCGGACTTTTAATACCTATATTTCTTTCAAAACCTAGAATATATAATTTCATGCTATTCTATACGGTGGAAAGTTTGCTGTTCATAATGCTCATTGTAAAGGTAATAATGGAATACTAACACAAATGACGGACGATAACATTGGATCATGGACGGGACACTTGCAATCCCAAGTCAAACTCTTTGCCACCGTAATTGATAAACAAACTCGCATAATCCCATAGAGAGTATTACAATTTCCTTACGAAGGACCTTTGTAAAAATATATGTAATCATCTATACTTTACTCTTGATAGTGTACTTGCGCTTTTTAAAATTTGATGACCGGACTTTTAATACCTATATTTCTTTGAAAACCTAGAATATATAATTTCATACAATTCTATACGGTGGAAATTCTGTTGTTCATAATGCTCATTGTAAAGGTAATAATGGAATACTAACACAAATGACGGACGATAACATCGGATGTTGGATGCGACACTTGCAATCCCAAGTCAAACGCTTTGCAACCGTAATTGTTAAACAAACTCGCATAATCCCATAGAGAGCATTACAATTTCCTTACGAAGGACCCTTGTAAAAATATATGTAATCATCTATAATTTACTCTTGACAATGTACTTGCGCTTTTTGAAATTTGATGACCGGACTTTTAATACCTATATTTCTTTGAAAACCTAGAATATATAATTTCATGCGATTCTATACGGTGGAAAGTTTGTTTTCATAATGCTCATTGTAAACTTAATAATGGAATACTAACACAAATGACGGACGATAACATTGGATCATGGACGGGACACTTGCAATCCCAAGTCAAACTCTTTGCCACCGTAATTGATAAACAAACTCGCATAATCCCACAGAGAGTATTACAATTTCCTTACGAAGGACCCTTGTAAAAATATATGTAATCATCTATAATTTACTCTTGGTAGTGTACTTGCGCTTTTTAAAATTTGATGACCGGACTTTTAATACCTATATTTCTCTGAAAACCTAGAATATATAATTTCATGCGATTCTTTACGGTGGAAAGTTTGTTGTTCATAATGCTCATTGTAAAGTTAAAAATGGAATACTAACACAGATGACGGACGATAACATTGGATCATGGACGGGACACTTGCAATCCCAAGTCAAACTCTTTGCCACCGTAATTGATAAACAAACTCGCATAATCCCACAGAGAGTATTACAATTTCCTTACGAAGGACCGTTGTAAAAATATATGTAATCATCTATAATTTACTCTTGACAATGTACTTGCGCTTTTTAAAATTCGATGACCGGACTTTTAATACCTATATTTCTTTGAAAACCTAGAATATATAATTTCATGCGATTCTATACGGTGGAAAGTTTGTTGTTCATAATGCTCATTGTAAAGTTAAAAATGGAATACTAACACAAATGACGGACGATAACATTGGATCATGGACGGGACACTTGCAATCCCAAGTCAAACTCTTTGCCACCGTAATTGATAAACAAACTCGCATAATCCCACAGAGAGTATTACAATTTCCTTACGAAGGACTCTTGTAAAAATATATGTAATCATCTATAATTTACTCTTGACAATGTACTTGCGCTTTTTAAAATTTGATGACCGGACTTTTAATACCTATATTTCTTTGAAAACCTAGAATATATAATTTCATGCGATTCTATACGGTGGAAAGTTTGTTGTTCATAATGCTCATTGTAACCTTAATAATGGAATACTAACACAAATGACGGACGATAACATTGGATCATCGACGGGACACTTGCAATCCCAAGTCAAACTCTTTGCCACCGTAATTGATAAACAAACTCGCATAATCCCATAGAGAGCATTACAATTTCCTTACGAAGGACCCTTGTAAAAATATATGTAATCATCTATAATTTACTCTTGACAATGTACTTGCGCTTTTTAAAATTTGATGACCGGACTTTTAATACCTACATTTCTTTGAAAACCTAGAATATATAATTTCATGCGATTCTATACGGTTGAAAGTACGTTGTTCATAATGCTCATTGTAAAGGTAATAATGGAATACTAACACAAATGATGGACGATAACATTGGATCATGGACGGGACACTTACAATCCCAAGTCAACCTCTTTGCCACCGTAATTGATAAACAAACTCGCATAATCCCACAGAGAGTATTACAATTTCCTTACGAAGGACCCTTGTAAAAATATATGTAATCATCTATAATTTACTCTTGGTAGTGTACTTGCGCTTTTTAAAATTTGATGACCGGACTTTTAATACCTATATTTCTCTGAAAACCTAGAATATATAATTTCATGCGATTCTTTACGGTGGAAAGTTTGTTGTTCATAATGCTCATTGTAAAGTTAAAAATGGAATACTAACACAGATGACGGACGATAACATTGGATCATGGACGGGACACTTGCAATCCCAAGTCAAACTCTTTGCCACCGTAATTGATAAACAAACTCGCATAATCCCACAGAGAGTATTACAATTTCCTTACGAAGGACCGTTGTAAAAATATATGTAATCATCTATAATTTACTCTTGACAATGTACTTGCGCTTTTTAAAATTCGATGACCGGACTTTTAATACCTATATTTCTTTGAAAACCTAGAATATATAATTTCATGCGATTCTATACGGTGGAAAGTTTGTTGTTCATAATGCTCATTGTAAAGTTAAAAATGGAATACTAACACAAATGACGGACGATAACATTGGATCATGGACGGGACACTTGCAATCCCAAGTCAAACTCTTTGCCACCGTAATTGATAAACAAACTCGCATAATCCCACAGAGAGTATTACAATTTCCTTACGAAGGACTCTTGTAAAAATATATGTAATCATCTATAATTTACTCTTGACAATGTACTTGCGCTTTTTAAAATTTGATGACCGGACTTTTAATACCTATATTTCTTTGAAAACCTAGAATATATAATTTCATGCGATTCTATACGGTGGAAAGTTTGTTGTTCATAATGCTCATTGTAACCTTAATAATGGAATACTAACACAAATGACGGACGATAACATTGGATCATCGACGGGACACTTGCAATCCCAAGTCAAACTCTTTGCCACCGTAATTGATAAACAAACTCGCATAATCCCATAGAGAGCATTACAATTTCCTTACGAAGGACCCTTGTAAAAATATATGTAATCATCTATAATTTACTCTTGACAATGTACTTGCGCTTTTTAAAATTTGATGACCGGACTTTTAATACCTACATTTCTTTGAAAACCTAGAATATATAATTTCATGCGATTCTATACGGTTGAAAGTACGTTGTTCATAATGCTCATTGTAAAGGTAATAATGGAATACTAACACAAATGATGGACGATAACATTGGATCATGGACGGGACACTTACAATCCCAAGTCAACCTCTTTGCCACCGTAATTGATAAACAAACTCGCATAATCACACAGAGAGTATTACAATTTCCTTACGAAGGACTCTTGTAAAAATATATGTAATCATCTATAATTTACTCTTGACAATGTACTAGCGCTTTTTAAAATTTGATGACCGGACTTTTAATACCTATATTTCTTTGAAAACCTAGAATATATAATTTCATGCGATTCTATACTGTGGAAAGTTTGTTGTTCATAATGCTCATTGTAACCTTAATAATGGAATACTAACACAAATGACGGACGATAACATTGGATCATGGACGGGACACTTGCAATCCCAAGTCAAACTCTTTGCCACCGTAATTGATAAACAAACTCGCATAATCCCATAGAGAGCATTACAATTTCCTTACGAAGGACCCTTGTAAAAATATATGTAATCATCTATAATTTACTCTTGACAATGTACTTGCGCTTTTTAAAATTTGATGACCGGACTTTTAATACCTACATTTCTTTGAAAACCTAGAATATATAATTTCATGCGATTCTATACGGTTGAAAGTACGTTGTTCATAATGCTCATTGTAAAGGTAATAATGGAATACTAACACAAATGATGGACGATAACATTGGATCATGGACGGGACACTTACAATCCCAAGTCAACCCTCTTTGCCACCGTAATTGATAAACAAACTCGCATAATCCCATAGAGAGTATTACAATTTCCTAACGAAGGACCCTTGTAAAAATATATGTAATCATCTATAATTTACTCTTGACAATGTACTTGCACTTTTTAAAATTTGATGACCGGACTTTTAATACCTATATTTCTTTGAAAACCTAGAATATATAATTTCATGCGATTCTATACGGTTGAAAGTATGTTGTTCATAATGCTCATTGTAAAGGTAACAATGGAATACTAACACAAATGACGGACGATAACATTGGATCATGGACGGGACACTTGCAATCCCAAGTAAAACTCTTTGCCACTGTAATTGATAAACAAAATCGCATAATCCCATAGAGAGTTTTACAATTTCCTTACGAAGGACCCTTGTAAAAATATATGTAATCATCTATAATTTACTCTTGACAGTGTACTTGCGCTTTTTAAAATTTGATGATCGGACTTTTAATACCTATATTTCTTTGAAAACCTAGAATATATAATTTCATGCGATTCTATACGTTGGAAATTATGTTGTTCATAATGCTCACTGTAAAGGTAATAATGGAATACTAACACAAATGACGGACGATAACATCGGATGTTGGATGCGACACTTGCAATCCCAAGTCAAACGCTTTGCCACCGTAATTGATAAAGAAACTCGCATAATCCCATAGAGAGCATTACAATTTCCTTACGAAGGACCCTTGTAAAAATATATGTAATCATCTATAATTTACTATTGACAATGTACTTGCACTTTTTAAAATTTGATGACCGGACTTTTAATACCTATATTTCTTTGAAAACCTAGAATATATAATTTCATGCGATTCTATACGGTTGAAAGTATGTTGTTCATAATGCTCATTGTAAAGGTAACAACGGAATACTAACACAAATGACGGACGATAACATTGGATCATGGACGGGACACTTGCAATCCCAAGTCAAACTCTTTGCCACCGTAATTGATAAACAAACTCGCATAATCCCATAGAGAGTTTTACAATTTCCTTACGAAGGACCCTTGTAAAAATATATGTAATCATCTATAATTTACTCTTGACAGTGTACTTGCGCTTTTTAAAATTT
This sequence comes from Rubia yunnanensis, assembly GCA_037428765.1. NCBI lineage: Eukaryota > Viridiplantae > Streptophyta > Magnoliopsida > Gentianales > Rubiaceae > Rubia > Rubia yunnanensis. The sequence continues at coordinate 106,337,254 of CM075061.1, read as the reverse complement.
GATGACCGGACTTTTAATACCTATATTTCTTTGAAAACCTAGAATATATAATTTCATGCGATTCTATACGGTTGAAAGTATGTTGTTCATAATGCTCATTGTAAAGGTAACAACGGAATACTAACACAGATGACGGACGATAACATTGGATCATGGACGGGACACTTGCAATCCCAAGTCAAACTCTTTGCCACCGTAATTGATAAACAAACTCGCATAATCCCACAGAGAGTATTACAATTTCCTTACGAAGGACCCTTGTAAAAATATATGTAATCATCTATAATTTACTCTTGACAATGTACTTGCACTTTTTAAAATTTGATGACCGGACTTTTAATACCTATATTTCTTTGAAAACCTAGAATATATAATTTCATGCGATTCTATACGGTTGAAATTATGTTGTTCATAATGCTCATTGTAAAGGTAATAATGGAATACTAACACAAATGACGGACGATAACATTGGATCATGGACGGGACACTTGCAATCCCAAGTCAAACTCTTTGCCACCGTAATTGATAAACAAACTCGCATAATCCCATAGAGAGCATTACAATTTCCTTACGAAGGACCCTTGTAAAAATATGTGTAATCATCTATAATTTACTCTTGACAATGTACTTGCGCTTTTTAAAATTTGATGACCGGACTTTTAATACCTACATTTCTTTGAAAACCTAGAATATATAATTTCATGCGATTCTATACGGTTGAAAGTACGTTGTTCATAATGCTCATTGTAAAGGTAATAATGGAAAACTAACACAAATGATGGACGATAACATTGGATCATGGACGGGACACTTGCAATCCCAAGTCAAACTCTTTGCCACCGTAATTGATAAACAAACTCGCATAATCCCATAGAGAGTATTACAATTCCCTAACGAAGGACCCTTGTAAAAATATATGTAATCATCTATAATTTACTCTTGACAGTGTACTTGCGCTTTTTAAAATTTGATGACCGGACTTTTAATACCTATATTTCTTTGAAAACCTAGAATATATAATTTCATGCGATTCTATACGGTTGAAAGTATGTTGTTCATAATGCTCATTGTAAAGGTAACAACGGAATACTAACACAGATGACGGACAATAACATTGGATCATGGACGGGACACTTGCAATCCCAAGTCAAACTCTTTGCCACCGTAATTGATAAACAAACTCGCATAATCCCATAGAGAGTATTACAATTTCCTAACGAAGGACACTTGTAAAAATATATGTAATCATCTATAATTTACTCTTGACAATGTACTTGCACTTTTTAAAATTTGATGACCGGACTTTTAATACCTATATTTCTTTGAAAACCTAGAATATATAATTTCATGCGATTCTATACGGTTGAAAGTATGTTGTTCATAATGCTCATTGTAAAGGTAATAATGGAATACTAACACAAATGACGGACTATAACATTGGATCATGGACGGGACACTTGCAATCCCAAGTCAAACTCTTTGCCACCGTAATTGATAAACAAACTCGCATAATCCCATAGAGAGCATTACAATTTCCTTACGAAGGACCCTTGAAAAATATGTGTAATCATCTATAATTTACTCTTGACAATGTACTTGCGTTTTTTAAAATTTGATGACCGGACTTTTAATACCTACATTTCTTTGAAAACCTAGAATATATAATTTCATGCGATTCTATACGGTTGAAAGTACGTTGTTCATAATGCTCATTGTAAAGGTAATAATGGAAAACTAACACAAATGATGGACGATAACATTGGATCATGGACGGGACACTTGCAATCCCAAGTCAAACTATTTGCCACCGTAATTGATAAACAAACTCGCATAATCCCATAGAGAGTATTACAATTTCCTAACGAAGGACCCTTGTAAAAATATATGTAATCATCTATAATTACTCTTGACAGTGTACTTTCGCTTTTTAAAATTTGATGACCGGACTTTTAATACCTATATTTATTTGATAACCTAGAATATATAATTTCATGCGATTCTATACGGTTGAAAGTATGTTGTTCATAATGCTCATTGTAAAGGTAACAATGGAATACTAACACAAATGACGGACGATAACATTGGATCATGGATGGGACACTTGCAATCCCAAGTCAAACTCTTTGCCACCGTAATTTATAAACAAACTCGCATAATCCCATAGAGAGTTTTACAATTTCCTTACGAAGGACCCTTGTAAAAATATATGAAATCATCTATAATTTACTCTTGACAGTGTACTTGCGCTTTTTAAAATTTGATGATCGGACTTTTAATACCTATATTTCTTTGAAAACCTAGAATATATAATTTCATGCGATTCTATACGTTGGAAATTATGTTGTTCATAATGCTCACTGTAAAGGTAATAATGGAATACTAACACAAATGACGGACGATAACATCGGACGTTGGATGCGACACTTGCAATCCCAAGTCAAACGCTTTGCCACCGTAATTGATAAACAAGCTCGCATAATCCCATAGAGAGCATTACAATTTCCTTACGAAGGACCCTTGTAAAAATATATGTAATCATCTATAATTTACTCTTGACAATGTACTTGCGCTTTTTAAAATTTGATGACCGGACTTTTAATACCTATATTTCTTTGAAAACCTAGAATATATAATTTTTTGCGATTCTATACGGTTGAAAGTACATTGTTCATAATGCTCATTGTAAAGGTAATAATGGAAAACTAACACAAATGATGGACGATAACATTGGATCATGGACGGGACACTTGCAATCCCAAGTCAAACTATTTGCCACCGTAATTGATAAACAAACTCGCATAATCCCATAGAGAGTATTACAATTTCCTAACGAAGGACCCTTGTAAAAATATATGTAATCATCTATAATTACTCTTGACAGTGTACTTGCGATTTTTAAAATTTGATGACCGGACTTTTAATACCTATATTTATTTGAAAACCTATAATATATAATTTCATGCGATTCTATACGGTTGAAAGTATGTTGTTCATAATGCTTATTGTAAAGGTAATAATGGAATACTAACACAAATGACGGACGATAACATTGGATCATGGACGGGACACTTGCAATCCCAAGTCAAACTCTTTGCCACCGTAATTGATAAACAAACTCGCATAATCCCACAGAGAGTATTACAATTTCCTTACGAAGGACCCTTGTAAAAATATATGTAATCATCTATAATTTACTCTTGACAATGTACTTGCACTTTTTAAAATTTGATGACCGGACTTTTAATACCTATATTTCTTTGAAAACGTAGAATATATAATTTCATGCGATTCTATACGGTTGAAAGTATGTTGTTCATAATGCTCATTGTAAAGGTAATAATGGAATACTAACACAAATGACGGACGATAACATTGGATCATGGACGGGACACTTGCAATCCCAAGTCAAACTCTTTGCCACCGTAATTGATAAACAAACTCGCATAATCCCATAGAGAGCATTACAATTTCCTTACGAAGGACCCTTGTAAAAATATGTGTAATCATCTATAATTTACTCTTGACAATGTACTTGCGCTTTTTAAAATTTGATGACCGGACTTTTAATACCTACATTTCTTTGAAAACCTAGAATATATAATTTCATGCGATTCTATACGGTTGAAAGTACGTTGTTCATAATGCTCATTGTAAAGGTAATAATGGAAAACTAACACAAATGATGGACGATAACATTGGATCATGGACGGGACACTTGCAATCCCAAGTCAAACTCTTTGCCACCGTAATTGATAAACAAACTCGCATAATCCCATAGAGAGTATTACAATTTCCTAACGAAGGACCCTTGTAAAAATATATGTAATCATCTATAATTTACTCTTGACAGTGTACTTGCGCTTTTTAAAATTTGATGACCGGACTTTTAATACCTATATTTCTTTGAAAACCTAGAATATATAATTTCATGCGATTCTATACTGTTGAAAGTATGTTGTTCATAATGCTCATTGTAAAGGTAACAACGGAATACTAACACAGATGACGGATGATAACATTGGATCATGGACGGGACACTTGCAATCCCAAGTCAAACTCTTTGCCACCGTAATTGATAAACAAACTCGCATAATCCCATAGAGAGTATTACAATTTCCTAACGAAGGACCCTTGTAAAAATATATGTAATCATCTATAATTTACTCTTGACAATGTACTTGCACTTTTTAAAATTTGATGACCGGACTTTTAATACCTATATTTCTTTGAAAACCTAGAATATATAATTTCATGCGATTCTATACGGTTGAAAGTATGTTGTTCATAATGCTCATTGTAAAGGTAATAATGGAATACTAACACAAATGACGGACGATAACATTGGATCATGGACGGGACACTTGCAATCCCAAGTCAAACTCTTTGCCACCGTAATTGATAAACAAACTCGCATAATCCCATAGAGAGCATTACAATTTCCTTACGAAGGACCCTTGTAAAAATATGTGTAATCATCTATAATTTACTCTTGACAATGTACTTGCGCTTTTTAAAATTTGATGACCGGACTTTTAATACCTACATTTCTTTGAAAACCTAGAATATATAATTTCATGCGATTCTATACGGTTGAAAGTACGTTGTTCATAATGCTCATTGTAAAGGTAATAATGGAAAACTAACACAAATGATGGACGATAACATTGGATCATGGACGGGACACTTGCAATCCCAAGTCAAACTATTTGCCACCGTAATTGATAAACAAACTCGCATAATCCCATAGAGAGTATTACAATTTCCTAACGAAGGACCCTTGTAAAAATATATGTAATCATCTATAATTACTCTTGACAGTGTACTTGCGCTTTTTAAAATTTCATGACCGGACTTTTAATACCTATATTTATTTGAAAACCTAGAATATATAATTTCATGCGATTCTATACGGTTGAAAGTATGTTGTTCATAATGCTCATTGTAAAGGTAACAATGGAATACTAACACAAATGACGGACGATAACATTGGATCATGGATGGGACACTTGCAATCCCAAGTCAAACTCTTTGCCACCGTAATTTATAAACAAACTCGCATAATCCCATAGAGAGTTTTACAATTTCCTTACGAAGGACCCTTGTAAAAATATATGTAATCATCTATAATTTACTCTTGACAGTGTACTTGCGCTTTTTAAAATTTGATGATCGGACTTTTAATACCTATATTTCTTTGAAAACCTAGAATATATAATTTCATGCGATTCTATACGTTGGAAATTATGTTGTTCATAATGCTCACTGTAAAGGTAATAATGGAATACTAACACAAATGACGGACGATAACATTGGATCATGGACGGGACACTTGCAATCCCAAGTCAAACTCTTTGCCACCGTAATTGATAAACAAGCTCGCATAATCCCATAGAGAGCATTACAATTTCCTTACGAAGGACCCTTGTAAAAATATATGTAATCATCTATAATTTACTCTTGACAATGTACTTGCGCTTTTTAAAATTTTATGACCGGACTTTTAATACCTATATTTCTTTGAAAACCTAGAATATATAATTTCATGCGATTCTATACGGTAGAAAGTATGTTGTTCATAATGCTCATTGTAAAGGTAACAATGGAATACTAACACAAATGACGGACGATAACATTGGATCATGGACGGGACACTTGCAATCCCAAGTCAAACGCTTTGCCACCGTAATTGATAAAGAAACTCGCATAATCCCATAGAGAGCATTACAATTTCCTTACGAAGGACCCTTGTAAAAATATACGTAATCATCTATAATTTACTCTTGACAATGTACTTGCACTTATTAAAATTTGATGACCGGACTTTTAATACCTATATTTCTTTGAAAACCTAGAATATATAATTTCATGCGATTCTATACGGTTGAAAGTATGTTGTTCATAATGCTCATTGTAAAGGTAACAATGGAATACTAACACAAATAACGGACGATAACATTGGATCATGGACGGGACACTTGCAATCCCAAGTCAAACTCTTTGCCACCGTAATTGATAAACAAACTCGCATAATCCCACAGAGAGTATTACAATTTCCTTACGAAGGACCCTTGTAAAAATATATGTAATCATCTATAATTTACTCTTGACAATGTACTTGCACTTTTTAAAATTTGATGACCGGACTTTTAATACCTATATTTCTTTGAAAACCTAGAATATATAATTTCATGCGATTCTATACGGTTGAAAGTATGTTGTTCATAATGCTCATTGTAAAGGTAATAATGGAATACTAACACAAATGACGGACGATAACATTGGATCATGGACGGGACACTTGCAATCCCAAGTCAAACTCTTTGCCACCGTAATTGATAAACAAACTCGCATAATCCCATAGAGAGCATTACAATTTCCTTACGAAGGACCCTTGTAAAAATATGTGTAATCATCTATAATTTACTCTTGACAATGTACTTGCGCTTTTTAAAATTTGATGACCGGACTTTTAATACCTACATTTCTTGAAAACCTAGAATATATAATTTCATGCGATTCTATACGGTTGAAAGTACGTTGTTCATAATGCTCATTGTAAAGGTAATAATGGAAAACTAACACAAATGATGGACGATAACATTGGATCATGGACGGGACACTTGCAATCCCAAGTCAAACTCTTTACCACCGTAATTGATAAACAAACTCGCATAATCCCATAGAGAGTATTACAATTTCCTAACGAAGGACCCTTGTAAAAATATATGTAATCATCTATAATTTACTCTTGACAGTGTACTTGCGCTTTTTAAAATTTGATGACCGGACTTTTAATACCTATATTTCTTTGAAAACCTAGAATATATAATTTCATGCGATTCTATACGGTTGAAAGTATGTTGTTCATAATGCTCATTGTAAAGGTAACAACGGAATACTAACACAGATGACGGACGATAACATTGGATCATGGACGGGACACTTGCAATCCCAAGTCAAACTCTTTGCCACCGTAATTGATAAACAAACTCGCATAATCCCATAGAGAGCATTACAATTTCCTTACGAAGGACCCTTGTAAAAATATGTGTAATCATCTATAATTTACTCTTGACAATGTACTTGCGCTTTTTAAAATTTGATGACCGGACTTTTAATACCTACATTTCTTTGAAAACCTAGAATATATAATTTCATGCGATTCTATACGGTTGAAAGTACGTTGTTCATAATGCTCATTGTAAAGGTAATAATGGAAAACTAACACAAATGAAGGACGATAACATTGGATCATGGACGGGACACTTGCAATCCCAAGTCAAACTATTTGCCACCGTAATTGATAAACAAACTCGCATAATCCCATAGAGAGTATTACAATTTCCTAACGAAGGACCCTTGTAAAAATATATGTAATCATCTATAATTACTCTTGACAGTGTACTTGCGCTTTTTAAAATTTGATGACCGGACTTTTAATACCTATATTTGTTTGAAAACCTAGAATATATAATTTCATGCGATTCTATACGGTTGAAAGTATGTTGTTCATAATGCTCATTGTAAAGGTAACAATGGAATACTAACACAAATGACGGACGATAACATTGGATCATGGATGGGACACTTGCAATCCCAAGTCAAACTCTTTGCCACCGTAATTTATAAACAAACTCGCATAATCCCATAGAGAGTTTTACAATTTCCTTACGAAGGACCCTTGTAAAAATATATGTAATCATCTATAATTTACTCTTGACAGTGTACTTGCGCTTTTTAAAATTTGATGATCGGACTTTTAATACCTATATTTCTTTGAAAACCTAGAATATATAATTTCATGCGATTCTATACGTTGGAAATTATGTTGTTCATAATGCTCACTGTAAAGGTAATAATGGAATACTAACACAAATGACGGATGATAACATCGGATGTTGGATGCGACACTTGCAATCCCAAGTCAAACGCTTTGCCACCGTAATTGATAAACAAGCTCGCATAATCCCATAGAGAGCATTACAATTTCCTTACGAAGGACCCTTGTAAAAATATATGTAATCATCTATAATTTACTCTTGACAATGTACTTGCGCTTTTTAAAATTTGATGACCGGACTTTTAATACCTATATTTCTTTGAAAACCTAGAATATATAATTTCATGCGATTCTATACGGTTGAAAGTACGTTGTTCATAATGCTCATTGTAAAGGTAATAATGGAATACTAACACAAATGATGGACGATAACATTGGATCATGGACGGGACACTTACAATCCCAAGTCAACCCTCTTTGCCACCGTAATTGATAAACAAACTCGCATAATCCCATAGAGAGTATTACAATTTCCTAACGAAGGACCCTTGTAAAAATATATGTAATCATCTATAATTTACTCTTGACAGTGTACTTGCGCTTTTTAAAATTTGATGACCGGACTTTTAATACCTATATTTCTTTGAAAACCTAGAATATATAATTTCATGCGATTCTATACGGTTGAAAGTATGTTGTTCATAATGCTATTTGTAAAGGTAACAACGGAATACTAACACAGATGATGGACGATAACATTGGATCATGGACGGGACACTTGCAATCCCAAGTCAAACTCTTTGCCACCGTAATTGATAAACAAACTCGCATAATCCCATAGAGAGTATTACAATTTCCTAACGAAGGACCCTTGTAAAAATATATGTAATCATCTATAATTTACTCTTGACAGTGTACTTGCGCTTTTTAAAATTTGATGACCGGACTTTTAATACCTATATTTCTTTGAAAACCTAGAATATATAATTTCATGCGATTCTATACGGTTGAAAGTATGTTGTTCATAATGCTATTTGTAAAGGTAACAACGGAATACTAACACAGATGACGGACGATAACATTGGATCATGGACGGGACACTTGCAATCCCAAGTCAAACTCTTTGCCACCGTAATTGATAAACAAACTCGCATAATCCCATAGAGAGTATTACAATTTCCTAACGAAGGACCCTTGTAAAAATATATGTAATCATCTATAATTTACTCTTGACAATGTACTTGCACTTTTTAAAATTTGATGACCGGACTTTTAATACCTATATTTCTTTGAAAACCTAGAATATATAATTTCATGCGATTCTATACGGTTGAAAGTACGTTGTTCATAATGCTGATTGTAAATGTAATAATGGAATACTAACACAAATGACGGACGATAACATTGGATCATGGACGGGACACTTGCAATCCCAAGTCAAACTCTTTGCCACCGTAATTGATAAACAAACTCGCATAATCCCATAGAGAGCATTACAATTTCCTTACGAAGGACCCTTGTAAAAATATGTGTAATCATCTATAATTTACTCTTGACAATGTACTTGCGCTTTTTAAAATTTGATGACCGGACTTTTAATACCTACATTTCTTTGAAAACCTAGAATATATAATTTCATGCGATTCTATACGGTTGAAAATACGTTGTTCATAATGCTCATTGTAAAGGTAATAATGGAAAACTAACACAAATGATGGACGATAACATTGGATCATGGACGGGACACTTGCAATCCCAAGTCAAACTATTTGCCACCGTAATTGATAAACAAACTCGCATAATCCCATAGAGAGTTTTACAATTTCCTTACGAAGGACCCTTGTAAAAATATATGTAATCATCTATAATTTACTCTTGACAGTGTACTTGCGCTTTTTAAAATTTGATGATCGGACTTTTAATACCTATATTTCTTTGAAAACCTAGAATATATAATTTCATGCGATTCTATACGTTGGAAATTATGTTGTTCATAATGCTCACTGTAAAGGTAATAATGGAATACTAACACAAATGACGGACAATAACATCGGATGTTGGATGCGACACTTGCAATCCCAAGTCAAACGCTTTGCCACCGTAATTGATAAAGAAACTCGCATAATCCCATAGAGAGCATTACAATTTCCTTACGAAGGACCCTTGTAAAAATATATGTAATCATCTATAATTTACTATTGACAATGTACTTGCACTTTTTAAAATTTGATGACCGGACTTTTAATACCTATATTTCTTTGAAAACCTAGAATATATAATTTCATGCGATTCTATACGGTTGAATGCATGTTGTTCATAATGCTCATTGTAAAGGTAACAACGGAATACTAACACAGATGACGGACGATAACATTGGATCATGGACGGGACACTTGCAATCCCAAGTCAAACTCTTTGCCACCGTAATTGATAAACAAACTCGCATAATCCCATAGAGAGTATTACAATTTCCTAACGAAGGACCCTTGTAAAAATATATGTAATCATCTATAATTTACTCTTGACAATGTACTTGCACTTTTTAAAATTTGATGACCGGACTTTTAATACCTATATTTCTTTGAAAACCTAGAATATATAATTTCATGCGATTCTATACGGTTGAAAGTACGTTGTTCATAATGCTCATTGTAAAGGTAACAATGGAATACTAACACAAATGACGGACGATAACATTGGATCATGGATGAGACACTTGCAATTCCAAGTCAAACTCTTTGCCACCGTAATTTATAAACAAACTCGCATAATCCCATAGAGAGTTTTACAATTTCCTTACGAAGGACCCTTGTAAAAATATATGTAATCATCTATAATTTACTCTTGACAGTGTACTTGCGCTTTTTAAAATTTGATGATCGGACTTTTAATACCTATATTTCTTTGAAAACCTAGAATATATAATTTCATGCGATTCTATACGTTGGAAATTATGTTGTTCATAATGCTCACTGTAAAGGTAATAATGGAATACTAACACAAATGACGGACGATAACATCGGATGTTGGATGCGACACTTGCAATCCCAAGTCAAACGCTTTGCCACCGTAATTGATAAACAAGCTCGCATAATCCCATAGAGAGCATTATAATTTCCTTACGAAGGACCCTTGTAAAAATATATTTAATCATCTATAATTTACTCTTGACAATGTACTTGCGCTTTTTAAAATTTGATGACCGGACTTTTAATACCTATATTTCTTTGAAAACCTAGAATATATAATTTCATGCGATTCTATACGGTTGGAAGTACGTTGTTCATAATGCTCATTGTAAAGGTAATAATGGAATACTAACACAAATGATGGACGATAACATTGGATCATGGACGGGACACTTACAATCCCAAGTCAACCCTCTTTGCCACCGTAATTGATAAACAAACTCGCATAATCCCATAGAGAGTATTACAATTTCCTAACGAAGGACCCTTGTAAAAATATATGTAATCATCTATAATTTACTTTTGACAGTGTACTTGCGCTTTTTAAAATTTGATGACCGGACTTTTAATACCTATATTTCTTTGAAAACCTAGAATATATAATTTCATGCGATTCTATACGGTTGAAAGTTTGTTGTTCATAATGCTCATTGTAACCTTAATAATGGAATACTAACACAAATGACAGACGATAACATTGGATCATGGACGGGACACTTGCAATCCCAAGTCAAACTCTTTGCCACCATAATTGATAAACAAACTCGCATAATCCCACAGAGAGTATTACAATTTCCTTACGAAGGACCCTTGTAAAAATATATGTAATCATCTATAATTTACTCTTGACAATGTACTTGCGCTTTTTAAAATTTGATGACCGGACTTTTAATACCTATATTTCTTTGAAAACCTAGAATATATAATTTCATGCAATTCTATACGGTGGAAAGTTTGTTGTTCATAATGCTCATTGTAACCTTAATAATGGAATACTAACACAAATGACAGACGATAACATTGGATCATGGACGGGACACTTGCAATCCCAAGTCAAACTCTTTGCCACCGTAATTGATAAACAAACTCGCATAATCCCACAGAGAGTATTACAATTTCCTTACGAAGGACCCTTGTAAAAATATATGTAATCATCTATAATTTACTCTTGACAATGTACTTGCGCTTTTTAAAATTTGATGACCGGACTTTTAATACCTATATTTCTTTGAAAACCTAGAATATATAATTTCATGCGATTCTTTACGGTGGAAAGTTTGTTGTTCATAATGCTCATTGTAAAGTTAAAAATGGAATACTAACACAGATGACGGACGATAACATTGGATCATGGACGGGACACTTGCAATCCCAAGTCAAACTCTTTGCCACCGTAATTGATAAACAAACTCGCATAATCCCACAGAGAGTATTACAATTTCCTTACGAAGGACCCTTGTAAAAATATATGTAATCATCTATAATTTACTCTTGACAATGTACTTGCGCTTTTTAAAATTTGATGACCGGACTTTTAATACCTATATTTCTTTGAAAACCTAGAATATATAATTTCATGCGATTCTATACGGTTGAAAGTACGTTGTTCATAATGCTATTTGTAAAGGTAACAACGGAATACTAACACAGATGATGGACGATAACATTGGATCATGGACGGGACACTTGCAATCCCAAGTCAAACTCTTTGCCACCGTAATTGATAAACAAACTCGCATAATCCCATAGAGAGTATTACAATTTCCTAACGAAGGACCCTTGTAAAAATATATGTAATCATCTATAATTTACTCTTGACAGTGTACTTGCGCTTTTTAAAATTTGATGACCGGACTTTTAATACCTATATTTCTTTGAAAACCTAGAATATATAATTTCATGCGATTCTATACGGTTGAAAGTATGTTGTTCATAATGCTATTTGTAAAGGTAACAACGGAATACTAACACAGATGACGGACGATAACATTGGATCATGGACGGGACACTTGCAATCCCAAGTCAAACTCTTTGCCACCGTAATTGATAAACAAACTCGCATAATCCCATAGAGAGTATTACAATTTCCTAACGAAGGACCCTTGTAAAAATATATGTAATCATCTATAATTTACTCTTGACAATGTACTTGCACTTTTTAAAATTTGATGACCGGACTTTTAATACCTATATTTCTTTGAAAACCTAGAATATATAATTTCATGCGATTCTATACGGTTGAAAGTACGTTGTTCATAATGCTGATTGTAAATGTAATAATGGAATACTAACACAAATGACGGACGATAACATTGGATCATGGACGGGACACTTGCAATCCCAAGTCAAACTCTTTGCCACCGTAATTGATAAACAAACTCGCATAATCCCATAGAGAGCATTACAATTTCCTTACGAAGGACCCTTGTAAAAATATGTGTAATCATCTATAATTTACTCTTGACAATGTACTTGCGCTTTTTAAAATTTGATGACCGGACTTTTAATACCTACATTTCTTTGAAAACCTAGAATATATAATTTCATGCGATTCTATACGGTTGAAAATACGTTGTTCATAATGCTCATTGTAAAGGTAATAATGGAAAACTAACACAAATGATGGACGATAACATTGGATCATGGACGGGACACTTGCAATCCCAAGTCAAACTATTTGCCACCGTAATTGATAAACAAACTCGCATAATCCCATAGAGAGTTTTACAATTTCCTTACGAAGGACCCTTGTAAAAATATATGTAATCATCTATAATTTACTCTTGACAGTGTACTTGCGCTTTTTAAAATTTGATGATCGGACTTTTAATACCTATATTTCTTTGAAAACCTAGAATATATAATTTCATGCGATTCTATACGTTGGAAATTATGTTGTTCATAATGCTCACTGTAAAGGTAATAATGGAATACTAACACAAATGACGGACAATAACATCGGATGTTGGATGCGACACTTGCAATCCCAAGTCAAACGCTTTGCCACCGTAATTGATAAAGAAACTCGCATAATCCCATAGAGAGCATTACAATTTCCTTACGAAGGACCCTTGTAAAAATATATGTAATCATCTATAATTTACTATTGACAATGTACTTGCACTTTTTAAAATTTGATGACCGGACTTTTAATACCTATATTTCTTTGAAAACCTAGAATATATAATTTCATGCGATTCTATACGGTTGAATGTATGTTGTTCATAATGCTCATTGTAAAGGTAACAACGGAATACTAACACAGATGACGGACGATAACATTGGATCATGGACGGGACACTTGCAATCCCAAGTCAAACTCTTTGCCACCGTAATTGATAAACAAACTCGCATAATCCCATAGAGAGTATTACAATTTCCTAACGAAGGACCCTTGTAAAAATATATGTAATCATCTATAATTTACTCTTGACAATGTACTTGCACTTTTTAAAATTTGATGACCGGACTTTTAATACCTATATTTCTTTGAAAACCTAGAATATATAATTTCATGCGATTCTATACGGTTGAAAGTACGTTGTTCATAATGCTCATTGTAAAGGTAACAATGGAATACTAACACAAATGACGGACGATAACATTGGATCATGGATGAGACACTTGCAATTCCAAGTCAAACTCTTTGCCACCGTAATTTATAAACAAACTCGCATAATCCCATAGAGAGTTTTACAATTTCCTTACGAAGGACTCTTGTAAAAATATATGTAATCATCTATAATTTACTCTTGACAGTGTACTTGCGCTTTTTAAAATTTGATGATCGGACTTTTAATACCTATATTTCTTTGAAAACCTAGAATATATAATTTCATGCGATTCTATACGTTGGAAATTATGTTGTTCATAATGCTCACTGTAAAGGTAATAATGGAATACTAACACAAATGACGGACGATAACATCGGATGTTGGATGCGACACTTGCAATCCCAAGTCAAACGCTTTGCCACCGTAATTGATAAACAAGCTCGCATAATCCCATAGAGAGCATTATAATTTCCTTACGAAGGACCCTTGTAAAAATATATTTAATCATCTATAATTTACTCTTGACAATGTACTTGCGCTTTTTAAAATTTGATGACCGGACTTTTAATACCTATATTTCTTTGAAAACCTAGAATATATAATTTCATGCGATTCTATACGGTTGGAAGTACGTTGTTCATAATGCTCATTGTAAAGGTAATAATGGAATACTAACACAAATGATGGACGATAACATTGGATCATGGACGGGACACTTACAATCCCAAGTCAACCCTCTTTGCCACCGTAATTGATAAACAAACTCGCATAATCCCATAGAGAGTATTACAATTTCCTAACGAAGGACCCTTGTAAAAATATATGTAATCATCTATAATTTACTTTTGACAGTGTACTTGCGCTTTTTAAAATTTGATGACCGGACTTTTAATACCTATATTTCTTTGAAAACCTAGAATATATAATTTCATGCGATTCTATACGGTTGAAAGTTTGTTGTTCATAATGCTCATTGTAACCTTAATAATGGAATACTAACACAAATGACAGACGATAACATTGGATCATGGACGGGACACTTGCAATCCCAAGTCAAACTCTTTGCCACCGTAATTGATAAACAAACTCGCATAATCCCACAGAGAGTATTACAATTTCCTTACGAAGGACCCTTGTAAAAATATATGTAATCATCTATAATTTACTCTTGACAATGTACTTGCGCTTTTTAAAATTTGATGACCGGACTTTTAATACCTATATTTCTTTGAAAACCTAGAATATATAATTTCATGCAATTCTATACGGTGGAAAGTTTGTTGTTCATAATGCTCATTGTAACCTTAATAATGGAATACTAACACAAATGACAGACGATAACATTGGATCATGGACGGGACACTTGCAATCCCAAGTCAAACTCTTTGCCACCGTAATTGATAAACAAACTCGCATAATCCCACAGAGAGTATTACAATTTCCTTACGAAGGACCCTTGTAAAAATATATGTAATCATCTATAATTTACTCTTGACAATGTACTTGCGCTTTTTAAAATTTGATGACCGGACTTTTAATACCTATATTTCTTTGAAAACCTAGAATATATAATTTCATGCGATTCTTTACGGTGGAAAGTTTGTTGTTCATAATGCTCATTGTAAAGTTAAAAATGGAATACTAACACAGATGACGGACGATAACATTGGATCATGGACGGGACACTTGCAATCCCAAGTCAAACTCTTTGCCACCGTAATTGATAAACAAACTCGCATAATCCCACAGAGAGTATTACAATTTCCTTACGAAGGACCCTTGTAAAAATATATGTAATCATCTATAATTTACTCTTGACAATGTACTTGCGCTTTTTAAAATTTGATGACCGGACTTTTAATACCTATATTTCTTTGAAAACCTAGAATATATAATTTCATGCAATTCTATACGGTGGAAAGTTTGTTGTTCATAATGCTCATTGTAACCTTAATAATGGAATACTAACACAAATGACAGACGATAACATTGGATCATGGACGGGACACTTGCAATCCCAAGTCAAACTCTTTGCCACCGTAATTGATAAACAAACTCGCATAATCCCACAGAGAGTATTACAATTTCCTTACGAAGGACCCTTGTAAAAATATATGTAATCATCTATAATTTACTCTTGACAATGTACTTGCGCTTTTTAAAATTTGATGACCGGACTTTTAATACCTATATTTCTTTGAAAACCTAGAATATATAATTTCATGCAATTCTATACGGTGGAAAGTTTGTTGTTCATAATGCTCATTGTAACCTTAATAATGGAATACTAACACAAATGACAGACGATAACATTGGATCATGGACGGGACACTTGCAATCCCAAGTCAAACTCTTTGCCACCGTAATTGATAAACAAAATCACATAATCCCATAGAGAGCATTACAATTTCCTTACGAAGGACCCTTGTAAAAATATATGTAATCATCTATAATTTACTCTTGACAATGTACTTGCGCTTTTTAAAATTTGATGACCGGACTTTTAATACCTACATTTCTTTGAAAACCTAGAATATATAATTTCATGCGATTCTATACGGTTGAAAGTACGTTGTTCATAATGCTCATTGTAAAGGTAATAATGGAATACTAACACAAATGATGGACGATAACATTGGATCATGGACGGGACACTTACAATCCCAAGTCAACACTCTTTGCCACCGTAATTGATAAACAAACTCGCATAATCCCATAGAGAGTATTACAATTTCCTAACGAAGGACCCTTGTAAAAATATATGTAATCATCTATAATTTACTCTTGACAGTGTACTTGCGCTTTTTAAAATTTGATGACCGGACTTTTAATACCTATATTTCTTTGAAAACCTAGAATATATAATTTCATGCGATTCTATACGGTTGAAAGTTTGTTGTTCATAATGCTCATTGTAAACTTAATAATGGAATACTAACACAAATGACAGACGATAACATTGGATCATGGACGGGACACTTGCAATCCCAAGTCAAACTCTTTGCCACCGTAATTGATAAACAAACTCGCATAATCCCACAGAGAGTATTACAATTTCCTTACGAAGGACCCTTGTAAAAATATATGTAATCATCTATAATTTACTCTTGACAATGTACTTGCGCTTTTTAAAATTTGATGACCGGACTTTTAATACCTATATTTCTTTGAAAACCTAGAATATATAATTTCATGCAATTCTATACGGTGGAAAGTTTGTTGTTCATAATGCTCATTGTAACCTTAATAATGGAATACTAACACAAATGACAGACGATAACATTGGATCATGGACGGGACACTTGCAATCCCAAGTCAAACTCTTTGCCACCGTAATTGATAAACAAACTCGCATAATCCCACAGAGAGTATTACAATTTCCTTACGAAGGACCCTTGTAAAAATATATGTAATCATCTATAATTTACTCTTGACAATGTACTTGCGCTTTTTAAAATTTGATGACCGGACTTTTAATACCTATATTTCTTTGAAAACCTAGAATATATAATTTCATGC
Source organism: Rubia yunnanensis (assembly GCA_037428765.1). Taxonomy (NCBI): domain Eukaryota; kingdom Viridiplantae; phylum Streptophyta; class Magnoliopsida; order Gentianales; family Rubiaceae; genus Rubia; species Rubia yunnanensis. Next base: position 106,319,432 of record CM075061.1, on the reverse strand, counting down.
AATTCTATACGGTGGAAAGTTTGTTGTTCATAATGCTCATTGTAACCTTAATAATGGAATACTAACACAAATGACAGACGATAACATTGGATCATGGACGGGACACTTGCAATCCCAAGTCAAACTCTTTGCCACCGTAATTGATAAACAAACTCGCATAATCCCACAGAGAGTATTACAATTTCCTTACGAAGGACCCTTGTAAAAATATATGTAATCATCTATAATTTACTCTTGACAATGTACTTGCGCTTTTTAAAATTTGATGACCGGACTTTTAATACCTATATTTCTTTGAAAACCTAGAATATATAATTTCATGCGATTCTTTACGGTGGAAAGTTTGTTGTTCATAATGCTCATTGTAAAGTTAAAAATGGAATACTAACACAGATGACGGACGATAACATTGGATCATGGACGGGACACTTGCAATCCCAAGTCAAACTCTTTGCCACCGTAATTGATAAACAAACTCGCATAATCCCACAGAGAGTATTACAATTTCCTTACGAAGGACCCTTGTAAAAATATATGTAATCATCTATAATTTACTCTTGACAATGTACTTGCGCTTTTTAAAATTTGATGACCGGACTTTTAATACCTATATTTCTTTGAAAACCTAGAATATATAATTTCATGCAATTCTATACGGTGGAAAGTTTGTTGTTCATAATGCTCATTGTAACCTTAATAATGGAATACTAACACAAATGACAGACGATAACATTGGATCATGGACGGGACACTTGCAATCCCAAGTCAAACTCTTTGCCACCGTAATTGATAAACAAACTCGCATAATCCCACAGAGAGTATTACAATTTCCTTACGAAGGACCCTTGTAAAAATATATGTAATCATCTATAATTTACTCTTGACAATGTACTTGCGCTTTTTAAAATTTGATGACCGGACTTTTAATACCTATATTTCTTTGAAAACCTAGAATATATAATTTCATGCAATTCTGTACGGTGGAAAGTTTGTTGTTCATAATGCTCATTGTAACCTTAATAATGGAATACTAACACAAATGACAGACGATAACATTGGATCATGGACGGGACACTTGCAATCCCAAGTCAAACTCTTTGCCACCGTAATTGATAAACAAACTCGCATAATCCCACAGAGAGTATTACAATTTCCTTACGAAGGACCCTTGTAAAAATATATGTAATCATCTATAATTTACTCTTGACAATGTACTTGCGCTTTTTAAAATTTGATGACCGGACTTTTAATACCTATATTTCTTTGAAAACCTAGAATATATAATTTCATGCAATTCTATACGGTGGAAAGTTTGTTGTTCATAATGCTCATTGTAACCTTAATAATGGAATACTAACACAAATGACAGACGATAACATTGGATCATGGACGGGACACTTGCAATCCCAAGTCAAACTCTTTGCCACCGTAATTGATAAACAAAATCACATAATCCCATAGAGAGCATTACAATTTCCTTACGAAGGACCCTTGTAAAAATATATGTAATCATCTATAATTTACTCTTGACAATGTACTTGCGCTTTTTAAAATTTGATGACCGGACTTTTAATACCTACATTTCTTTGAAAACCTAGAATATATAATTTCATGCGATTCTATACGGTTGAAATTACGTTGTTCATAATGCTCATTGTAAAGGTAATAATGGAATACTAACACAAATGATGGACGATAACATTGGATCATGGACGGGACACTTGCAATCCCAAGTCAACCTCTTTGCCACCGTAATTGATAAACAAACTCGCATAATCCCATAGAGAGTATTACAATTTCCTAACGAAGGACCCTTGTAAAAATATATGTAATCATCTATAATTTACTCTTGACAATGTACTTGCACTTTTTAAAATTTGATGACCGGACTTTTAATACCTATATTTCTTTGAAAACCTAGAATATATAATTTCATGCGATTCTATACGGTTGAAAGTATGTTGTTCATAATGCTCATTGTAAAGGTAACAATGGAATACTAACACAAATGACGGACGATAACATTAGATCATGGACGGGACACTTGCAATCCCAAGTCAAACTCTTTGCCACCGTAATTGATAAACAAACTCGCATAATCCCATAGAGAGTTTTACAATTTCCTTACGAAGGACCCTTGTAAAAATATATGTAATCATCTATAATTTACTCTTGACAGTGTACTTGCGCTTTTTAAAATTTGATGACCGGACTTTTAATACCTATATTTCTTTGAAAACCTAGAATATATAATTTCATGCGATTCTATACGTTGGAAATTATGTTGTTCATAATGCTCACTGTAAAGGTAATAATGGAATACTAACACAAATGACGGACGATAACATCGGATGTTGGATGCGACACTTGCAATCCCAAGTCAAACGCTTTTCCACCGTAATTGATAAACAAACTCGCATAATCCCATAGAGAGCATTACAATTTCCTTACGAAGGACCCTTGTAAAAATATATGTAATCATCTATAATTTACTCTTGACAATGTACTTGCACTTTTTAAAATTTGATGACCGGACTTTTAATACCTATAATTCTTTGAAAACCTAGAATATATAATTTCATGCGATTCTATACGGTTGAAAGTATGTTGTTCATAATGCTCATTGTAAAGGTAACAATGGAATACTAACACAAATGACGGACGATAACATTGGATCATGGACGGGACACTTGCAATCCCAAGTCAAACTCTTTGCCACCGTAATTGATAAACAAACTCGCATAATCCCATAGAGAGTTTTACAATTTCCTTACGAAGGACCCTTGTAAAAATATATGTAATCATCTATAATTTACTCTTGACAGTGTACTTGCGCTTTTTAAAATTTGATGACCGGACTTTTAATACCTATATTTCTTTGAAAACCTAGAATATATAATTTCATGCGATTCTATACGTTGGAAATTATGTTGTTCATAATGCTCACTGTAAAGGTAATAATGGAATACTAACACAAATGACGGACGATAACATCGGATGTTGGATGCGACACTTGCAATCCCAAGTCAAACGCTTTGCCACCGTAATTGATAAAGAAACTCGCATAATCCCATAGAGAGCATTACAATTTCCTTACGAAGGACCCTTGTAAAAATATATGTAATCATCTATAATTTACTCTTGACAATGTACTTGCACTTTTTAAAATTTGATGACCGGACTTTTAATACCTATATTTCTTTGAAAACCTAGAATATATAATTTCATGCGATTCTATACGGTTGAAAGTATGTTGTTCATAATGCTCATTGTAAAGGTAACAATGGAATACTAACACAAATGACGGACGATAACATTGGATCATGGACGGGACACTTGCAATCCCAAGTCAAACTCTTTGCCACCGTAATTGATAAACAAACTCGCATAATCCCATAGAGAGTTTTACAATTTCCTTACGAAGGACCCTTGTAAAAATATATGTAATCATCTATAATTTACTCTTGACAGTGTACTTGCGCTTTTTAAAATTTGATGACCGGACTTTTAATACCTATATTTCTTTGAAAACCTAGAATATATAATTTCATGCGATTCTATACGTTGGAAATTATGTTGTTCATAATGCTCACTGTAAAGGTAATAATGGAATACTAACACAAATGACGGACGATAACATCGGATGTTGGATGCGACACTTGCAATCCCAAGTCAAACGCTTTGCCACCGTAATTGATAAAGAAACTCGCATAATCCCATAGAGAGCATTACAATTTCCTTACGAAGGACCCTTGTAAAAATATATGTAATCATCTATAATTTACTCTTGACAATGTACTTGCACTTTTTAAAATTTTATGACCGGACTTTTAATACCTATATTTCTTTGAAAACCTAGAATATATAATTTCATGCGATTCTATACGGTTGAAAGTATGTTGTTCATAATGCTCATTGTAAAGGTAACAATGGAATACTAAAACAAATGACGGACGATAACATTGGATCATGGACGGGACACTTGCAATCCCAAGTCAAACTCTTTGCCACCGTAATTGATAAACAAACTCGCATAATCCCATAGAGAGTTTTTCAATTTCCTTACGAAGGACCCTTGTAAAAATATATGTAATCATCTATAATTTACTCTTGACAGTGTACTTGCGCTTTTTAAAATTTGATGACCGGACTTTTAATACCTATATTTCTTTGAAAACCTAGAATATATAATTTCATGCGATTCTATACGTTGGAAATTATGTTGTTCATAATGCTCACTGTAAAGGTAATAATGGAATACTAACACAAATGACGGACGATAACATCGGATGTTGGATGCGACACTTGCAATCCCAAGTCAAACGCTTTGCCACCGTAATTGATAAACAAACTCGCATAATCCCATAGAGAGCATTACAATTTCCTTACGAAGGACCCTTGTAAAAATATATGTAATCATCTATAATTTACTCTTGACAATGTACTTGCACTTTTTAAAATTTGATGACCGGACTTTTAATACCTATATTTCTTTGAAAACCTAGAATATATAATTTCATGCGATTCTATACGGTTGAAAGTATGTTGTTCATAATGCTCATTGTAAAGGTAACAATGGAATACTAACACAAATGACGGACGATAACATTAGATCATGGACGGGACACTTGCAATCCCAAGTCAAACTCTTTGCCACCGTAATTGATAAACAAACTCGCATAATCCCATAGAGAGTTTTACAATTTCCTTACGAAGGACCCTTGTAAAAATATATGTAATCATCTATAATTTACTCTTGACAGTGTACTTGCGCTTTTTAAAATTTGATGACCGGACTTTTAATACCTATATTTCTTTGAAAACCTAGAATATATAATTTCATGCGATTCTATACGTTGGAAATTATGTTGTTCATAATGCTCACTGTAAAGGTAATAATGGAATACTAACACAAATGACGGACGATAACATCGGATGTTGGATGCGACACTTGCAATCCCAAGTCAAACGCTTTTCCACCGTAATTGATAAACAAACTCGCATAATCCCATAGAGAGCATTACAATTTCCTTACGAAGGACCCTTGTAAAAATATATGTAATCATCTATAATTTACTCTTGACAATGTACTTGCACTTTTTAAAATTTGATGACCGGACTTTTAATACCTATAATTCTTTGAAAACCTAGAATATATAATTTCATGCGATTCTATACGGTTGAAAGTATGTTGTTCATAATGCTCATTGTAAAGGTAACAATGGAATACTAACACAAATGACGGACGATAACATTGGATCATGGACGGGACACTTGCAATCCCAAGTCAAACTCTTTGCCACCGTAATTGATAAACAAACTCGCATAATCCCATAGAGAGTTTTACAATTTCCTTACGAAGGACCCTTGTAAAAATATATGTAATCATCTATAATTTACTCTTGACAGTGTACTTGCGCTTTTTAAAATTTGATGACCGGACTTTTAATACCTATATTTCTTTGAAAACCTAGAATATATAATTTCATGCGATTCTATACGTTGGAAATTATGTTGTTCATAATGCTCACTGTAAAGGTAATAATGGAATACTAACACAAATGACGGACGATAACATCGGATGTTGGATGCGACACTTGCAATCCCAAGTCAAACGCTTTGCCACCGTAATTGATAAAGAAACTCGCATAATCCCATAGAGAGCATTACAATTTCCTTACGAAGGACCCTTGTAAAAATATATGTAATCATCTATAATTTACTCTTGACAATGTACTTGCACTTTTTAAAATTTGATGACCGGACTTTTAATACCTATATTTCTTTGAAAACCTAGAATATATAATTTCATGCGATTCTATACGGTTGAAAGTATGTTGTTCATAATGCTCATTGTAAAGGTAACAATGGAATACTAACACAAATGACGGACGATAACATTGGATCATGGACGGGACACTTGCAATCCCAAGTCAAACTCTTTGCCACCGTAATTGATAAACAAACTCGCATAATCCCATAGAGAGTTTTACAATTTCCTTACGAAGGACCCTTGTAAAAATATATGTAATCATCTATAATTTACTCTTGACAGTGTACTTGCGCTTTTTAAAATTTGATGACCGGACTTTTAATACCTATATTTCTTTGAAAACCTAGAATATATAATTTCATGCGATTCTATACGTTGGAAATTATGTTGTTCATAATGCTCACTGTAAAGGTAATAATGGAATACTAACACAAATGACGGACGATAACATCGGATGTTGGATGCGACACTTGCAATCCCAAGTCAAACGCTTTGCCACCGTAATTGATAAAGAAACTCGCATAATCCCATAGAGAGCATTACAATTTCCTTACGAAGGACCCTTGTAAAAATATATGTAATCATCTATAATTTACTCTTGACAATGTACTTGCACTTTTTAAAATTTTATGACCGGACTTTTAATACCTATATTTCTTTGAAAACCTAGAATATATAATTTCATGCGATTCTATACGGTTGAAAGTATGTTGTTCATAATGCTCATTGTAAAGGTAACAATGGAATACTAAAACAAATGACGGACGATAACATTGGATCATGGACGGGACACTTGCAATCCCAAGTCAAACTCTTTGCCACCGTAATTGATAAACAAACTCGCATAATCCCATAGAGAGTTTTTCAATTTCCTTACGAAGGACCCTTGTAAAAATATATGTAATCATCTATAATTTACTCTTGACAGTGTACTTGCGCTTTTTAAAATTTGATGACCGGACTTTTAATACCTATATTTCTTTGAAAACCTAGAATATATAATTTCATGCGATTCTATACGTTGGAAATTATGTTGTTCATAATGCTCACTGTAAAGGTAATAATGGAATACTAACACAAATGACGGACGATAACATCGGATGTTGGATGCGACACTTGCAATCCCAAGTCAAACGCTTTGCCACCGTAATTGATAAACAAACTCGCATAATCCCATAGAGAGCATTACAATTTCCTTACGAAGGACCCTTGTAAAAATATATGTAATCATCTATAATTTACTCTTGACAATGTACTTGCACTTTTTAAAATTTGATGACCGGACTTTTAAAACCTATAATTCTTTGAAAACCTAGAATATATAATTTCATGCGATTCTATACGGTTGAAAGTATGTTGTTCATAATGCTCATTGTAAAGGTAACAATGGAATACTAACACAAATGACGGACGATAACATTGGATCATGGACGGGACACTTGCAATCCCAAGTCAAACTCTTTGCCACCGTAACTGATAAACAAACTCGCATAATCCCATAGAGAGTTTTACAATTTCCTTACGAAGGACCCTTGTAAAAATATATGTAATCATCTATAATTTACTCTTGACAGTGTACTTGCGCTTTTTAAAATTTGATGACCGGACTTTTAATACCTATATTTCTTTGAAAACCTAGAATATATAATTTCATGCGATTCTATACGTTGGAAATTATGTTGTTCATAATGCTCACTGTAAAGGTAATAATGGAATACTAACACAAATGACGGACGATAACATCGGATGTTGGATGCGACACTTGCAATCCCAAGTCAAACGCTTTGCCACCGTAATTGATAAACAAACTCGCATAATCCCATAGAGAGCATTACAATTTCCTTACGAAGGACCCTTGTAAAAATATATGTAATCATCTATAATTTACTCTTGACAATGTGCTTGCACTTTTTAAAATTTGATGACCGGACTTTTAATACCTATAATTCTTTGAAAACCTAGAATATATAATTTCATGCGATTCTATACGGTTGAAAGTATGTTGTTCATAATGCTCATTGTAAAGGTAACAATGGAATACTAACACAAATGACGGACGATAACATTGGATCATGGACGGGACACTTGCAATCCCAAGTCAAACTCTTTGCCACCGTAACTGATAAACAAACTCGCATAATCCCATAGAGAGTTTTACAATTTCCTTACGAAGGACCCTTGTAAAAATATATGTAATCATCTATAATTTACTCTTGACAGTGTACTTGCGCTTTTTAAAATTTGATGACCGGACTTTTAATACCTATATTTCTTTGAAAACCTAGAATATATAATTTCATGCGATTCTATACGTTGGAAATTATGTTGTTCATAATGCTCACTGTAAAGGTAATAATGGAATACTAACACAAATGACGGACGATAACATCGGATGTTGGATGCGACACTTGCAATCCCAAGTCAAACGCTTTGCCACCGTAATTGATAAACAAACTCGCATAATCCCATAGAGAGCATTACAATTTACTTACGAAGGACCCTTGTAAAAATATATGTAATCATCTATAATTTACTCTTGACAATGTACTTGCACTTTTTAAAATTTGATGACCGGACTTTTAATACCTATAATTCTTTGAAAACCTAGAATATATAATTTCATGCGATTCTATACGGTTGAAAGTATGTTGTTCATAATGCTCATTGTAAAGGTAACAATGGAATACTAACACAAATGACGGACGATAACATTGGATCATGGACGGGACACTTGCAATCCCAAGTCAAACTCTTTGCCACCGTAACTGATAAACAAACTCGCATAATCCCATAGAGAGTTTTACAATTTCCTTACGAAGGACCCTTGTAAAAATATATGTAATCATCTATAATTTACTCTTGACAGTGTACTTGCGCTTTTTAAAATTTGATGACCGGACTTTTAATTCCTATATTTCTTTGAAAACCTAGAATATATAATTTCATGCGATTCTATACGTTGGAAATTATGTTGTTCATAATGCTCACTGTAAAGGTAAAAATGGAATACTAACACAAATGACGGACGATAACATCGGATGTTGGATGCGACACTTGCAATCCCAAGTCAAACGCTTTGCCACCGTAATTGATAAACAAACTCGCATAATCCCATAGAGAGCATTACAATTTCCTTTCGAAGGACCCTTGTAAAAATATATGTAATCATCTATAATTTACTCTTGACAATGTACTTGCACTTTTTAAAATTTGATGACCGGACTTTTAATACCTATAATTCTTTGAAAACCTAGAATATATAATTTCATGCGATTCTATACGGTTGAAAGTATGTTGTTCATAATGCTCATTGTAAAGGTAACAATGGAATACTAACACAAATGACGGACGATAACATTGGATCATGGACGGGACACTTGCAATCCCAAGTCAAACTCTTTGCCACCGTAACTGATAAACAAACTCGCATAATCCCATAGAGAGTTTTACAATTTCCTTACGAAGGACCCTTGTAAAAATATATGTAATCATCTATAATTTACTCTTGACAGTGTACTTGCGCTTTTTAAAATTTGATGACCGGACTTTTAATACCTATATTTCTTTGAAAACCTAGAATATATAATTTCATGCGATTCTATACGTTGGAAATTATGTTGTTCATAATGCTCACTGTAAAGGTAATAATGGAATACTAACACAAATGACGGACGATAACATCGGATGTTGGATGCGACACTTGCAATCCCAAGTCAAACGCTTTGCCACCGTAATTGATAAACAAACTCGCATAATCCCATAGAGAGCATTACAATTTCCTTACGAAGGACCCTTGTAAAAATATATGTAATCATCTATAATTTACTCTTGACAATGTACTTGCACTTTTTAAAATTTGATGACCGGACTTTTAATACCTATATTTCTTTGAAAACCTAGAATATATAATTTCATGCGATTCTATACGGTTGAAAGTATGTTGTTCATAATGCTCATTGTAAAGGTAACAATGGAATACTAACACAAATGACGGACGATAACATTGGATCATGGACGGGACACTTGCAATCCCAAGTCAAACTCTTTGCCACCGTAATTGATAAACAAACTCGCATAATCCCATGGAGAGTTTTACAATTTCCTTACCAAGGACCCTTGTAAAAATATATGTAATCATCTATAATTTACTCTTGACAGTGTACTTGCGCTTTTTAAAATTTGATGGCCGGACTTTTAATACCAATATTTCTTCGAAAACCTAGAATATATAATTTCATGCGATTCTATACGTTGGAAATTATGTTGTTCATAATGCTCACTGTAAAGGTAATAATGGAATACTAACACAAATGACGGACGATAACATCGGATGTTGGATGCGACACTTGCAATCCCAAGTCAAACGCTTTGCCACCGTAATTGATAAAGAAACTAGCATAATCCCATAGAGAGCATTACAATTTCCTTACGAAGGACCCTTGTAAAAATATATGTAATCATCTATAATTTACTCTTGACAATGTACTTGCACTTTTTAAAATTTGATGACCGGACTTTTAATACCTATATTTCTTTGAAAACCTAGAATATATAATTTCATGTGATTCTATACGGTTGAAAGTATGTTGTTCATAATGCTCGTTGTAAAGGTAACAATGGAATACTAACACAAATGACGGACGATAACATTGGATCATGGACGGGACACTTGCAATCCCAAGTCAAACTCATTGCCACCGTAATTGATAAACAAACTCGCATAATCCCATAGAGAGTTTTACAATTTACTTACGAAGGACCCTTGTAAAAATATATGTAATCATCTATAATTTACTCTTGACAGTGTACTTGCGCTTTTTAAAATTTGATGACTGGACTTTTAATACCTATATTTCTTTGAAAACCTAGAATATATAATTTCATGAGATTCTATACGTTGGAAATTATGTTGTTCATAATGCTCACTGTAAAGGTAATAATGGAATACTAACACAAATGACGGACGATAACATCGGATGTTGGATGCGACACTTGCAATCCCAAGTCAAACGCTTTGCCACCGTAATTGATAAAGAAACTCGCATAATCCCATAGAGAGCATTACAATTTCCTTACGAAGGACCCTTGTAAAAATATATGTAATCATCTATAATTTACTCTTGACAATGTACTTGCACTTTTTAAAATTTGATGACCGGACTTTTAATACCTATATTTCATTGAAAACCTAGAATATATAATTTCATGCAATTCTATACGGTGGAAAGTTTGTTGTTCATAATGCTCATTGTAACCTTAATAATGGAATACTAACACAAATGACGGACGATAACATTGGATCATGGACGGGACACTTGCAATCCCAAGTCAAACTCTTTGCCACCGTAATTGATAAACAAAATCGCATAATCCCATAGAGAGCATTACAATTTCCTTACGAAGGACCCTTGTAAAAATCTTGTAATCATCTATAATTTACTCTTGACAATGTACTTGCGCTTTTTAAAATTTGATGACCGGACTTTTAATACCTACATTTCTTTGAAAACCTAGAATATATAATTTCATGCGATTCTATACGGTTGAAATTACGTTGTTCATAATGCTCATTGTAAAGGTAATAATGGAATACTAACACAAATGATGGACGATAACATTGGATCATGGACGGGACACTTGCAATCCCAAGTCAACCTCTTTGCCACCGTAATTGATAAACAAACTCGCATAATCCCATAGAGAGTATTACAATTTCCTAACGAAGGACCCTTGTAAAAATATATGTAATCATCTATAATTTACTCTTGACAATGTACTTGCACTTTTTAAAATTTTATGACCGGACTTTTAATACCTATATTTCTTTGAAAACCTAGAATATATAATTTCATGCGATTCTATACGGTTGAAAGTATGTTGTTCATAATGCTCATTGTAAAGGTAACAATGGAATACTAACACAAATGACGGACGATAACATTGGATCATGGACGGGACACTTGCAATCCCAAGTCAAACTCATTGCCACCGTAATTGATAAACAAACTCGCATAATCCCATAGAGAGTTTTACAATTTCCTTACGAAGGACCCTTGTAAAAATATATGTAATCATCTATAATTTACTCTTGACAGTGTACTTGCGCTTTTTAAAATTTGATGACCGGACTTTTAATACCTATATTTCTTTGAAAACCTAGAATATATAATTTCATGCGATTCTATACGTTAGAAATTATGTTGTTCATAATGCTCACTGTAAAGGTTATAATGGAATACTAACACAAATGACGGACGATAACATCGGATGTTGGATGCGACACTTGCAATCCCAAGTCAAACGCTTTGCCACCGTAATTGATAAAGAAACTCGCATAATCCCATAGAGAGCATTACAATTTCCTTACGAAGGACCCTTGTAAAAATATATGTAATCATCTATAATTTACTCTTGACAATGTACTTGCACTTTTTAAAATTTTATGACCGGACTTTTAATACCTATATTTCTTTGAAAACCTAAAATATATAATTTCATGCGATTCTATACGGTTGAAAGTATGTTGTTCATAATGCTCATTGTAAAGGTAACAATGGAATACTAACACAAATGACGGACGATAACATTGGATCATGGACGGGACACTTGCAATCCCAAGTCAAACTCATTGCCACCGTAATTGATAAACAAACTCGCATAATCCCATAGAGAGTTTTACAATTTCCTTACGAAGGACCCTTGTAAAAATATATGTAATCATCTATAATTTACTCTTGACAGTGTACTTGTGCTTTTTAAAATTTGATGACCGGACTTTTAATACCAATATTTCTTCGAAAACCTAGAATATATAATTTCATGCGATTCTATACGTTGGAAATTATGTTGTTCATAATGCTCACTGTAAAGGTAATAATGGAATACTAACACAAATGACGGACGATAACATCGGATGTTGGATGCGACACTTGCAATCCCAAGTCAAACGCTTTGCCACCGTAATTGATAAACAAACTCGCATAATCCCATAGAGAGCATTACAATTTCCTTACGAAGGACCCTTGTAAAAATATATGTAATCATCTATAATTTACTCTTGACAATGTACTTGCACTTTTTAAAATTTGATGACCGGACTTTTAATACCTATATTTCTTTGAAAACCTAGAATATATAATTTCATGCGATTCTATACGGTTGAAAGTATGTTGTTCATAATGCTCATTGTAAAGGTAACAATGGAATACTAACACAAATGATGGACGATAACATTGAATCATGGACGGGACACTTGCAATCCCAAGTCAAACTCATTGCCACCGTAATTGATAAACAAACTCGCATAATCCCATAGAGAGTTTTACAATTTCCTTACGAAGGACCCTTGTAAAAATATATGTAATCATCTATAATTTACTCTTGACAGTGTACTTGCGCTTATTAAAATTTGATGACCGGACTTTTAATACCTATATTTCTTTGAAAACCTAGAATATATAATTTCATGCGATTCTATACGTTGGAAATTATGTTGTTCATAATGCTCACTGTAAAGGTAATAATGGAATACTAACACAAATGACGGACGATAACATCGGATGTTGGATGCGACACTTGCAATCCCAAGTCAAACGCTTTGCCACCGTAATTGATAAAGAAACTCGCATAATCCCATAGAGAGCATTACAATTTCCTTACGAAGGACCCTTGTAAAAATATATGTAATCATCAATATTTTCTCTTGAAAATGTACTTGCACTTTTTAAAATTTGATGACCGGACTTTTAATACCTATATTTCTTTGAAAACCTAGAATATATAATTTCATGCAATTCTATACGGTGGAAAGTTTGTTGTTCATAATGCTCATTGTAACCTTAATAATGGAATACTAACACAAATGATGGACGATAACATTGGATCATGGACGGGACACTTGCAATCCCAAGTCAAACTCTTTGCCACCGTAATTGATAAACAAAATCGCAAAATCCCATAGAGAGCATTACAATTTCCTTACGAAGGACCCTTGTAAAAATATATGTAATCATCTATAATTTACTCTTGACAATGTACTTGCGCTTTTTAAAATTTGATGACCGGACTTTTAATACCTACATTTCTTTGAAAACCTAGAATATATAATTTCATGCGATTCTATACGGTTGAAATTACGTTGTTCATAATGCTCATTGTAAAGGTAATAATGGAATACTAACACAAATGATGGACGATAACATTGGATCATGGACGGGACACTTGCAATCCCAAGTCAACCTCTTTGCCACCGTAATTGATAAACAAACTCGCATAATCCCATAGAGAGCATTACAATTTCCTTACGAAGGACCCTTGTAAAAATATATGTAATCATCTATAATTTACTCTTGACAATGTATTTGCACTTTTTAAAATTTGATGACCGGACTTTTAATACCTATATTTCTTTGAAAACCTAGAATATATAATTTCATGCGATTCTATACGGTTGAAAGTATGTTGTTCATAATGCTCATTGTAAAGGTAACAATGGAATACTAACACAAATGACGGACGATAACATTGGATCATGGACGGGACACTTGCAATCCCAAGTCAAACTCATTGCCACCGTAATTGATAAACAAACTCGCATAATCCCATAGAGAGTTTTACAATTTCCTTACGAAGGACCCTTGTAAAAATATATGTAATCATCTATAATTTACTCTTGACAGTGTACTTGCGCTTTTTAAAATTTGATGACCGGACTTTTAATACCTATATTTCTTTGAAAACCTAGAATATATAATTTCATGCGATTCTATACGTTAGAAATTATGTTGTTCACAATGCTCACTGTAAAGGTAATAATGGAATACTAACACAAATGACGGACGATAACATCGGATGTTGGATGCGACACTTGCAATCCCAAGTCAAACGCTTTGCCACCGTAATTGATAAGGAAACTCGCATAATCCCATAGAGAGCATTACAATTTCCTTACGAAGGACCCTTGTAAAAATATATGTAATCATCTATAATTTACTCTTGACAATGTACTTGCACTTTTTAAAATTTTATGACCGGACTTTTAATACCTATATTTCTTTGAAAACCTAGAATATATAATTTCATGCGATTCTATACGGTTGAAAGTATGTTGTTCATAATGCTCATTGTAAAGGTAACAATGGAATACTAACACAAATGACGGACGATAACATTGGATCATGGACGGGACACTTGCAATCCCAAGTCAAACTCATTGCCACCGTAATTGATAAACAAACTCGCATAATCCCATAGAGAGTTTTACAATTTCCTTACGAAGGACCCTTGTAAAAATATATGTAATCATCTATAATTTACTCTTGACAGTGTACTTGCGCTTTTTAAAATTTGATGACCGGACTTTTAATACCAATATTTCTTCGAAAACCTAGAATATATAATTTCATGCGATTCTATACGTTGGAAATTATGTTGTTCATAATGCTCACTGTAAAGGTAATAATGGAATACTAACACAAATGACGGACGATAACATCGGATGTTGGATGCGACACTTGCAATCCCAAGTCAAACGCTTTGCCACCGTAATTGATAAACAAACTCGCATAATCCCATAGAGAGCATTACAATTTCCTTACGAAGGACCCTTGTAAAAATATATGTAATCATCTATAATTTACTCTTGACAATGTACTTGCACTTTTTAAAATTGGATGACCGGACTTTTAATACCTATATTTCTTTGAAAACCTAGAATATATAATTTCATGCGATTCTATACGGTTGAAAGTATGTTGTTCATAATGCTCATTGTAAAGGTAACAATGTAATACTAACAAAAATGACGGACGATAACATTGGATCATGGACGGGACACTTGCAATCCCAAGTCAAACTCATTGCCACCGTAATTGATAAACAAACTCGCATAATCCCATAGAGAGTTTTACAATTTCCTTACGAAGGACCCTTGTAAAAATATATGTAATCATCTATAATTTACTCTTGACAGTGTACTTGCGCTTATTAAAATTTGATGACCGGACTTTTAATACCTATATTTCTTTGAAAACCTAGAATATATAATTTCATGCGATTCTATACGTTGGAAATTATGTTGTTCATAATGCTCACTGTAAAGGTAATAATGGAATACTAACACAAATGACGGACGATAACATCGGATGTTGGATGCGACACTTGCAATCCCAAGTCAAACGCTTTGCCACTGTAATTGATAAAGAAACTCGCATAATCCCATAGAGAGCATTACAATTTCCTTACGAAGGACCCTTGTAAAAATATATGTAATCATCAATATTTTCTCTTGACAATGTACTTGCACTTTTTAAAATTTGATGACCGGACTTTTAATACCTATATTTCTTTGAAAACCTAGAATATATAATTTCATGCAATTCTATACGGTGGAAAGTTTGTTGTTCATAATGCTCATTGTAACCTTAATAATGGAATACTAACACAAATGATGGACGATAACATTGGATCATGGACGGGACACTTGCAATCCCAAGTCAAACTCTTTGCCACCGTAATTGATAAACAAAATCGCATAATCCCATAGAGAGCATTACAATTTCCTTACGAAGGACCCTTGTAAAAATATATGTAATCATCTATAATTTACTCTTGACAATGTACTTGCGCTTTTTAAAATTTGATGACCGGACTTTTAATACCTACATTTCTTTGAAAACCTAGAATATATAATTTCATGCGATTCTATACGGTTGAAATTACGTTGTTCATAATGCTCATTGTAAAGGTAATAATGGAATACTAACACAAATGATGGACGATAACATTGGATCATGGACGGGACACTTGCAATCCCAAGTCAACCTCTTTGCCACTGTAATTGATAAACAAACTCGCATAATCCCATAGAGAGTATTACAATTTCCTAACGAAGGACCCTTGTAAAAATATATGTAATCATCTATAATTTACTCTTGACAATGTACTTGCACTTTTTAAAATTTGATGACCGGACTTTTAATACCTATATTTCTTTGAAAACCTAGAATATATAATTTCATGCGATTCTATACGGTTGAAAGTATGTTGTTCATAATGCTCATTGTAAAGGTAACAATGGAATACTAACACAAATGACGGACGATAACATTGGATCATGGACGGGACACTTGCAATCCCAAGTCAAACTCTTTGCCACCGTAATTGATAAACAAACTCGCATAATCCCATAAAGAGTTTTACAATTTCCTTACGAAGGACCCTTGTAAAAATATATGTAATCATCTATAATTTACTCTTGACAGTGTACTTGCGCTTTTTAAAATTTGATGATCGGACTTTTAATACCTATATTTCTTTGAAAACCTAGAATATATAATTTCATGCGATTCTATACGTTGGAAATTATGTTGTTCATAATGCTCACTGTAAAGGTAATAATGGAATACTAACACAAATGACGGACGATAACATCGGATGTTGGATGCGACACTTGCAATCCCAAGTCAAACGCTTTGCCACCGTAATTGATAAACAAACTCGCATAATCCCATAGAGAGCATTACAATTTCCTTACGAAGGACCCTTGTAAAAATATATGTAATCATCTATAATTTACTCTTGACAATGTACTTGCACTTTTTAAAATTTGATGACCGGACTTTTAATACCTATAATTCTTTGAAAACCTAGAATATATAATTTCATGCGATTCTATACGGTTGAAAGTATGTTGTTCATAATGCTCATTGTAAAGGTAACAATGGAATACTAACACAAATGACGGACGATAACATTGGATCATGGACGGGACACTTGCAATCCCAAGTCAAACTCTTTGCCACCGTAATTGATAAACAAACTCGCATAATCCCATAGAGAGTTTTACAATTTCCTTACGAAGGACCCTTGTAAAAATATATGTAATCATCTATAATTTACTCTTGACAGTGTACTTGCGCTTTTTAAAATTTGATGACCGGACTTTTAATACCTATATTTCTTTGAAAACCTAGAATATATAATTTCATGCGATTCTATACGTTGGAAATTATGTTGTTCATAATGCTCACTGTAAAGGTAATAATGGAATACTAACACAAATGACGGACGATAACATCGGATGTTGGATGCGACACTTGCAATCCCAAGTCAAACGCTTTGCCACCGTAATTGATAAAGAAACTCGCATAATCCCATAGAGAGCATTACAATTTCCTTACGAAGGTCCCTTGTAAAAATATATGTAATCATATATAATTTACTCTTGACAATGTACTTGCACTTTTTAAAATTTTATGACCGGACTTTTAATACCTATATTTCTTTGAAAACCTAGAATATATAATTTCATGCGATTCTATACGGTTGAAAGTATGTTGTTCATAATGCTCATTGTAAAGGTAATAATGGAATACTAACACAAATGACGGACGATAACATTGGATCATGGACGGGACACTTGCAATCCCAAGTCAAACTCTTTGCCACCGTAATTGATAAACAAACTCGCATAATCCCATAGAATGTTTTACAATTTCCTTACGAAGGACCCTTGTAAAAATATATGTAATCATCTATAATTTACTCTTGACAGTGTACTTGCGCTTTTTAAAATTTGATGACCGGACTTTTAATACCTATATTTCTTTGAAAACCTAGAATATATAATTTCATGCGATTCTATACGTTGGAAATTATGTTGTTCATAATGCTCACTGTAAAGGTAATAATGGAATACTAACACAAATGACAGACGATAACATCGGATGTTGGATGCGACACTTGCAATCCCAAGTCAAACGCCTTGCCACCATAATTGATAAACAAACTCGCATAATCCCATAGAGAGCATTACAATTTCCTTACGAAGGACCCTTGTAAAAATATATGTAATCATCTATAATTTACTCTTGACAATGTACTTGCACTTTTTAAAATTTGATGACCGGACTTTTAATACCTATAATTCTTTGAAAACCTAGAATATATAATTTCATGCGATTCTATACGGTTGAAAGTATGTTGTTCATAATGCTCATTGTAAAGGTAACAATGGAATACTAACACAAATGACGGACGATAACATTGGATCATGGACGGGACACTTGCAATCCCAAGTCAAACTCTTTGCCACCGTAATTGATAAACAAACTCGCATAATCCCATAGAGAGTTTTACAATTTCCTTACGAAGGACCCTTGTAAAAATATATGTAATCATCTATAATTTACTCTTGACAGTGTACTTGCGCTTTTTAAAATTTGATGACCGGACTTTTAATACCTATATTTCTTTGAAAACCTAGAATATATAATTTCATGCGATTCTATACGTTGGAAATTATGTTGTTCATAATGCTCACTGTAAAGGTAATAATGGAATACTAACACAAATGACGGACGATAACATCGGATGTTGGATGCGACACTTGCAATCCCAAGTCAAACGCTTTGCCACCGTAATTGATAAAGAAACTCGCATAATCCCATAGAGAGCATTACAATTTCCTTACGAAGGACCCTTGTAAAAATATATGTAATCATATATAATTTACTCTTGACAATGTACTTGCACTTTTTAAAATTTTATGACCGGACTTTTAATACCTATATTTCTTTGAAAACCTAGAATATATAATTTCATGCGATTCTATACGGTTGAAAGTATGTTGTTCATAATGCTCATTGTAAAGGTAATAATGGAATACTAACACAAATGACGGACGATAACATTGGATCATGGACGGGACACTTGCAATCCCAAGTCAAACTCTTTGCCACCGTAATTGATAAACAAACTCGCATAATCCCATAGAATGTTTTACAATTTCCTTACGAAGGACCCTTGTAAAAATATATGTAATCATCTATAATTTACTCTTGACAGTGTACTTGCGCTTTTTAAAATTTGATGACCGGACTTTTAATACCTATATTTCTTTGAAAACCTAGAATATATAATTTCATGCGATTCTATACGTTGGAAATTATGTTGTTCATAATGCTCACTGTAAAGGTAATAATGGAATACTAACACAAATGACAGACGATAACATCGGATGTTGGATGCGACACTTGCAATCCCAAGTCAAACGCCTTACCACCATAATTGATAAACAAACTCGCATAATCCCATAGAGAGCATTACAATTTCCTTACGAAGGACCCTTGTAAAAATATATGTAATCATCTATAATTTACTCTTGACAGTGTACTTGCGCTTTTTAAAATTTGATGACCGGACTTTTAATACCTATATTTCTTTGAAAACCTAGAATATATAATTTCATGCGATTCTATACGTTGGAAATTATGTTGTTCATAATGCTCACTGTAAAGGTAATAATGGAATACTAACACAAATGACGGACGATAACATCGGATGTTGGATGCGACACTTGCAATCCCAAGTCAAACGCTTTGCCACCGTAATTGATAAACAAACTCGCATAATCCCATAGAAAGCATTACAATTTCCTTACGAAGGACCCTTGTAAAAATATATGTAATCATCTATAATTTACTCTTGACAATGTACTTGCACTTTTTAAAATTTGATGACCGGACTTTTAATACCTATATTTCTTTGAAAACCTAGAATATATAATTTCATGCGATTCTACACGGTTGAAAGTATGTTGTTCATAATGCTCATTGTAAAGGTAACAATGGAATACTAACACAAATGACGGACGATAACGTTGGATCATGGACGGGACACTTGCAATCCCAAGTCAAACTCTTTGCCACCGTAATTGATAAACAATCTCGCATAATCCCATAGAGAGTTTTACAATTTCCTTACGAAGGACCCTTGTAAAAATATATGTAATCATCTATAATTTACTCTTGACAGTGTACTTGCGCTTTTTAAAATTTGATGACCGGACTTTTAATACCAATATTTCTTCGAAAACCTAGAATATATAATTTCATGCGATTCTATACGTTGGAAATTATGTTCATAATGCTCACTGTAAAGGTAATAATGGAATACTAACACAAATGACGGACGATAACATCGGATGTTGGATGCGACACTTGCAATCCCAAGTCAAACGCTTTGCCACCGTAATTGATAAAGAAACTCGCATAATCCCATAGAGAGCATTACAATTTCCTTACGAAGGTCCCTTGTAAAAATATATGTAATCATCTATAATTTACTCTTGACAATGTACTTGCACTTTTTAAAATTTGATGACCGGACTTTTAATACCTATATTTCTTTGAAAACCTAGAATATATAATTTCATGTGATTCTATACGGTTGAAAGTATGTTGTTCATAATGCTCATTGTAAAGGTGACAATGGAATACTAACACAAATGACGGACGATAACATTGGATCATGGACGGGACACTTGCAATCCCAAGTCAAACTCATTGCCACCGTAATTGATAAACAAACTCGCATATTCCCATAGAGAGTTTTACAATTTCCTTACGAAGGACCCTTGTAAAAATATATGTAATCATCTATAATTTACTCTTGACAGTGTACTTGCGCTTTTTAAAATTTGATGACCGGACTTTTAATACCTATATTTCTTTGAAAACCTAGAATATATAATTTCATGCGATTCTATACGTTGGAAATTATGTTGTTCATAATGCTCACTGTAAAGGTAATAATGGAATACTAACACAAATGACGGACGATAACATCGGATGTTGGATGCGACACTTGCAATCCCAAGTCAAACGCTTTGCCACCGTAATTGATAAAGAAACTCGCATAACCCCATAGAGAGCATTACAATTTCCTTACGAAGGACCCATGTAAAAATATATGTAATCATCTATAATTTACTCTTGACAATGTACTTGCACTTTTTAAAATTTGATGACCGGACTTTTAATACCTATATTTCTTTGAAAACCTAGAATATATAATTTCATGTGATTCTATACGGTTGAAAGTATGTTGTTCATAATGCTCATTGTAAAGGTAACAATGGAATACTAACACAAATGACGGACGATAACATTGGATCATGGACGGGACACTTGCAATCCCAAGTCAAACTCATTGCCACCGTAATTGATAAACAAACTCGCATAATCCCATAGAGAGTTTTACAATTTCCTTACGAAGGACCCTTGTAAAAATATATGTAATCATCTATAATTTACTCTTGACAGTGTACTTGCGCTTTTTAAAATTTGATGACCGGACTTTTAATACCTATATTTCTTTGAAAACCTAGAATATATAATTTCATGCGATTCTATACGTTGGAAATTATGTTGTTCATAATGCTCACTGTAAAGGTAATAATGGAATACTAACACAAATGACGGACGATAACATCGGATGTTGGATGCGACACTTGCAATCCCAAGTCAAACGCTTTGCCACCGTAATTGATAAAGAAACTCGCATAATCCCATAGAGAGCATTACAATTTCCTTACGAAGGACCCTTGTAAAAATATATGTAATCATCTATAATTTACTCTTGACAATGTACTTGCACTTTTTAAAATTTGATGACCGGACTTTTAATACCTATATTTCTTTGAAAACCTAGAATATATAATTTCATGTGATTCTATACGGTTGAAAGTATGTTGTTCATAATGCTCATTGTAAAGGTAACAATGGAATACTAACACAAATGACGGACGATAACATTGGATCATGGACGGGACACTTGCAATCCCAAGTCAAACTCATTGCCACCGTAATTGATAAACAAACTCGCATAATCCCATAGAGAGTTTTACAATTTCCTTACGAAGGACCCTTGTAAAAATATATGTAATCATCTATAATTTACTCTTGACAGTGTACTTGCGCTTTTTAAAATTTGATGACCGGACTTTTAATACCTATATTTCTTTGAAAACCTAGAATATATAATTTCATGCGATTCTATACGTTGGAAATTATGTTGTTCATAATGCTCACTGTAAAGGTAATAATGGAATACTAACACAAATGACGGACGATAACATCGGATGTTGGATGCGACACTTGCAATCCCAAGTCAAACACTTTGCCACAGTAATTGATAAAGAAACTCGCATAATCCCATAGAGAGCATTACAATTTCCTTACGAAGGACCCTTGTAAAAATATATGTAATCATCTATAATTTACTCTTGACAATGTACTTGCACTTTTTAAAATTTGATGACCGGACTTTTAATACCTATATTTCTTTGAAAACCTAGAATATATAATTTCATGTGATTCTATACGGTTGAAAGTATGTTGTTCATAATGCTCATTGTAAAGGTAACAATGGAATACTAACACAAATGACGGACGATAACATTGGATCATGGACGGGACACTTGCAATCCCAAGTCAAACTCATTGCCACCGTAATTGATAAACAAACTCGCATAATCCCATAGAGAGTTTTACAATTTCCTTACGAATGACCCTTGTAAAAATATATGTAATCATCTATAATTTACTCTTGACAGTGTACTTGCGCTTTTTAAAATTTGATGACCGGACTTTTAATACCTATATTTCTTTGAAAACCTAGAATATATAATTTCATGCGATTCTATATGTTGGAAATTATGTTGTTCATAATGCTCATTGTAAAGGTAATAATGGAATACTAACACAAATGACGGACGATAACATCGGATGTTGGATGCGACACTTGCAATCCCAAGTCAAACGCTTTGCCACCGTAATTGATAAAGAAACTCGCATAATCCCATAGAGAGCATTACAATTTCCTTACGAAGGACCCTTGTAAAAATATATGTAATCATCTATAATTTACTCTTGACAATGTACTTGCACTTTTTAAAATTTGATGACCGGACTTTTAATACCTATATTTCTTTGAAAACCTAGAATATATAATTTCATGCGATTCTATACGGTTGAAAGTATGTTGTTCATAATGCTCATTGTAAAGGTAACAATGGAATACTAACACAAATGACGGACGATAACATTGGATCATGGACGGGACACTTGCAATCCCAAGTCAAACTCTTTGCCACCGTAATTGATAAACAAACTCGTATAATCCCATAGAGAGTTTTACAATTTCCTTACGAAGGACCCTTGTAAAAATATATGTAATCATCTATAATTTACTCTTGACAGTGTACTTGCGCTTTTTAAAATTTGATGACCGGACTTTTAATACCTATATTTCTTTGAAAACCTAGAATATATAATTTCATGCGATTCTATACGTTGGAAATTATGTTGTTCATAATGCTCACTGTAAAGGTAATAATGGAATACTAACACAAATGACGGACGATAACATCGGATGTTGGATGCGACACTTGCAATCCCAAGTCAAACGCTTTGCCACAGTAATTGATAAAGAAACTCGCATAATCCCATAGAGAGCATTACAATTTCCTTACGAAGGACCCTTGTAAAAATATATGTAATCATCTATAATTTACTCTTGACAATGTATTTGTACTTTTTAAAATTTGATGACCGGACTTTTAATACCTATATTTCTTTGAAAACCTAGAATATATAATTTCATGCGATTCTATACGGTTGAAAGTATGTTGTTCATAATGCTCATTGTAAAGGTAACAATGGAATACTAACACAAATGACGGACGATAACATTGGATCATGGACGGGACACTTGCAATCCCAAGTCAAACTCTTTGCCACCGTAATTGATAAACAAACTCGCATAATCCCATAGAGAGTTTTACAATTTCCTTACGAAGGACCCTTGTAAAAATATATGTAATCATCTATAATTTACTCTTGACAGTGTACTTGCGCTTTTTAAAATTTGATGACCGGACTTTTAATACCTATATTTCTTTGAAAACCTAGAATATATAATTTCATGCGATTCTATACGTTGGAAATTATGTTGTTCATAATGCTCACTGTAAAGGTAATAATGGAATACTAACACAAATGACGGACGATAACATCGGATGTTGGATGCGACACTTGCAATCCCAAGTCAAACGCTTTGCCACCGTAATTGATAAAGAAACTCGCATAATCCCATAGAGAGCATTACAATTTCCTTACGAAGGACCCTTGTAAAAATATATGTAATCATCTATAATTTACTCTTGACAATGTACTTGCACTTTTTAAAATTTGATGACCGGACTTTTAATACCTATAATTCTTTGAAAACCTAGAATATATAATTTCATGCGATTCTATACGGTTGAAAGTATGTTGTTCATAATGCTCATTGTAAAGGTAACAATGGAATACTAACACAAATGACGGACGATAACATTGGATCATGGACGGGACACTTGCAATCCCAAGTCAAACTCTTTGCCACCGTAATTGATAAACAAACTCGCATAATCCCATAGAGAGTTTTACAATTTCCTTACGAAGGACCCTTGTAAAAATATATGTAATCATCTATAATTTACTCTTGACAGTGTACTTGCGCTTTTTAAAATTTGATGACCGGACTTTTAATACCTGTATTTCTTTGAAAACCTAGAATATATAATTTCATGCGATTCTATACGTTGGAAATTATGTTGTTCATAATGCTCACTGTAAAGGTAATAATGGAATACTAACACAAATGACGGACGATAACATCGGATGTTGGATGCGACACTTGCAATCCCAAGTCAAACGCTTTGCCACCGTAATTGATAAACAAACTCGCATAATCCCATAGAGAGCATTACAATTTCCTTACGAAGGACCCTTGTAAAAATATATGTAATCATCTATAATTTACTCTTGACAATGTACTTGCACTTTTTAAAATTTGATGACCGGACTTTTAATACCTATATTTCTTTGAAAACCTAGAATATATAATTTCATGCGATTCTATACGGTTGAAAGTATGTTGTTCATAATGCTCATTGTAAAGGTAACAATGGAATACTAACACAAATGACGGACGATAACATTGGATCATGGACGGGACACTTGCAATCCCAAGTCAAACTCTTTGCCACCGTAATTGATAAACAAACTCGCATAATCCCATAGAGAGTTTTACAATTTCCTTACGAAGGACCCTTGTAAAAATATATGTAATCATCTATAATTTACTCTTGACAGTGTACTTGCGCTTTTTAAAATTTGATGACCGGACTTTTAATACCTATATTTCTTTGAAAACCTAGAATATATAATTTCATGCGATTCTATACGTTGGAAATTATGTTGTTCATAATGCTCACTGTAAAGGTAATAATGGAATACTAACACAAATGACGGACGATAACATCGGATGTTGGATGCGACACTTGCAATCCCAAGTCAAACGCTTTGCCACCGTAATTGATAAAGAAACTCGCATAATCCCATAGAGAGTATTACAATTTCCTTACGAAGGACCCTTGTAAAAATATATGTAATCATCTATAATTTACTCTTGACAATGTACTTGCACTTTTTAAAATTTGATGACCGGACTTTTAATACCTATATTTCTTTGAAAACCTAGAATATATAATTTCATGCGATTCTACACGGTTGAAAGTATGTTGTTCATAATGCTCATTGTAAAGGTAACAATGGAATACTAACACAAATGACGGACGATAACATTGGATCATGGACGGGACACTTGCAATCCCAAGTCAAACTCTTTGCCACCGTAATTGATAAACAAACTCGCATAATCCCATAGAGAGTTTTACAATTTCCTTACGAAGGACCCTTGTAAAAATATATGTAATCATCTATAATTTACTCTTGAAAGTGTACTTGCGCTTTTTAAAATTTGATGACCGGACTTTTAATACCTATATTTCTTTGAAAACCTAGAATATATAATTTCATGCGATTCTATACGTTGGAAATTATGTTGTTCATAATGGTCACTGTAAAGTTAATAATGGAATACTAACACAAATGACGGACGATAATATCGGATGTTGGATGCGACACTTGCAATCCCAAGTCAAACGCTTTGCCACCGTAATTGATAAAGAAACTCGCATAATCCCATAGAGAGCATTACAATTTCCTTACGAAGGACCCTTGTAAAAATATATGTAATCATCTATAATTTACTCTTGACAATGTACTTGCACTTTTTAAATTTGATGACCGGACTTTTAATACCTATATTTCTTTGAAAACCTAGAATATATAATTTCATGCGATTCTATACGGTTGAAAGTATGTTGTTCATAATGCTCATTGTAAAGGTAACAATGGAATACTAACACAAATGACGGACGATAACATTGGATCATGGACGGGACACTTGCAATCCCAAGTCAAACTCTTTGCCACCGTAATTGATAAACAAACTCGCAGAATCCCATAGAGAGTTTTACAATTTCCTTACGAAGGACCCTTGTAAAAATATATGTAATCATCTATAATTTACTCTTGACAGTGTACTTGCGCTTTTTAAAATTTAATGACCGGACTTTTAATACCTATATTTCTTTGAAAACCTAGAATATATAATTTCATGCGATTCTATACGTTGGAAATTATGTTGTTCATAATGCTCACTGTAAAGGTAATAATGGAATACTAACACAAATGACGGACGATAACATCGGATGTTGGATGCGACACTTGCAATCCCAAGTCAAACGCTTTGCCACCGTAATTGATAGAGAAACACGCATAATCCCATAGAGAGCATTACAATTTCCTTACGAAGGCTTGTAAAAATATATGTAATCATCTATAATTTACTCTTGACAATGTACTTGCACTTTTTAAAATTTGATGACCGGACTTTTAATACCTATATTTCTTTGAAAACCTAGAATATATAATTTCATGCGATTCTACACGGTTGAAAGTATGTTGTTCATAATGCTCATTGTAAAGGTAACAATGGAATACTAACACAAATGACGGACGATAACATTGGATCATGGACGGGACACTTGCAATCCCAAGTCAAACTCTTTGCCACCGTAATTGATAAACAAACTCGCATAATCCCATAGAGAGTTTTACAATTTCCTTACGAAGGACCCTTGTAAAAATATATGTAATCATCTATAATTTACTCTTGAAAGTGTACTTGCGCTTTTTAAAATTTGATGACCGGACTTTTAATACCTATATTTCTTTGAAAACCTAGAATATATAATTTCATGCGATTCTATACGTTGGAAATTATGTTGTTCATAATGGTCACTGTAAAGTTAATAATGGAATACTAACACAAATGACGGACGATAATATCGGATGTTGGATGCGACACTTGCAATCCCAAGTCAAACGCTTTGCCACCGTAATTGATAAAGAAACTCGCATAATCCCATAGAGAGCATTACAATTTCCTTACGAAGGACCCTTGTAAAAATATATGTAATCATCTATAATTTACTCTTGACAATGTACTTGCACTTTTTAAAATTTGATGACCGGACTTTTAATACCTATATTTCTTTGAAAACCTAGAATATATAATTTCATGCGATTCTATACGGTTGAAAGTATGTTGTTCATAATGCTCATTGTAAAGGTAACAATGGAATACTAACACAAATGACGGACGATAACATTGGATCATGGACGGGACACTTGCAATCCCAAGTCAAACTCTTTGCCACCGTAATTGATAAACAAACTCGCAGAATCCCATAGAGAGTTTTACAATTTCCTTACGAAGGACCCTTGTAAAAATATATGTAATCATCTATAATTTACTCTTGACAGTGTACTTGCGCTTTTTAAAATTTAATGACCGGACTTTTAATACCTATATTTCTTTGAAAACCTAGAATATATAATTTCATGCGATTCTATACGTTGGAAATTATGTTGTTCATAATGCTCACTGTAAAGGTAATAATGGAACACTAACACAAATGACGGACGATAACATCGGATGTTGGATGCGACACTTGCAATCCCAAGTCAAACGCTTTGCCACCGTAATTGATAGAGAAACACGCATAATCCCATAGAGAGCATTACAATTTCCTTACGAAGGACCCTTGTAAAAATATATGTAATCATCTATAATTTACTCTTGACAATGTACTTGCACTTTTTAAAATTTGATGACCGGACTTTTAATACCTATATTTCTTTGAAAACCTAGAATATATAATTTCATGCGATTCTATACGGTTGAAAGTATGTTGTTCATAATGCTCATTGTAAAGGTAACAATGGAATACTAACACAAATGACGGACGATAACATTGGATCATGGACGGGACACTTGCAATCCCAAGTCAAACTCTTTGCCACCGTAATTGATAAACAAACTCGCATAATCCCATAGAGAGTTTTACAATTTCCTTACGAAGGACCCTTGTGAAAATATATGTAATCATCTATAATTTACTCTTGACAGTGTACTTGCGCTTTTTAAAATTTAATGACCGGACTTTTAATACCTATATTTCTTTGAAAACCTAGAATATATAATTTCATGCGATTCTATACGTTGGAAATTATGTTGTTCATAATGGTCACTGTAAAGTTAATAATGGAATACTAACACAAATGACGGACGATAATATCGGATGTTGGATGCGACACTTGCAATCCCAAGTCAAACGCTTTGCCACCGTAATTGATAAAGAAACTCGCATAATCCCATAGAGAGCATTACAATTTCCTTACGAAGGACCCTTGTAAAAATATATGTAATCATCTATAATTTACTCTTGACAATGTACTTGCACTTTTTAAAATTTGATGACCGGACTTTTAATACCTATATTTCTTTGAAAACCTAGAATATATAATTTCATGCGATTCTATACGGTTGAAAGTATGTTGTTCATAATGCTCATTGTAAAGGTAACAATGGAATACTAACACAAATGACGGACGATAACATTGGATCATGGACGGGACACTTGCAATCCCAAGTCAAACTCTTTGCCACCGTAATTGATAAACAAACTCGCAGAATCCCATAGAGAGTTTTACAATTTCCTTACGAAGGACCCTTGTAAAAATATATGTAATCATCTATAATTTACTCTTGACAGTGTACTTGAGCTTTTTAAAATTTAATGACCGGACTTTTAATACCTATATTTCTTTGAAAACCTAGAATATATAATTTCATGCGATTCTATACGTTGGAAATTATGTTGTTCATAATGCTCACTGTAAAGGTAATAATGGAACACTAACACAAATGACGGACGATAACATCGGATGTTGGATGCGACACTTGCAATCCCAAGTCAAACGCTTTGCCACCGTAATTGATAGAGAAACACGCATAATCCCATAGAGAGCATTACAATTTCCTTACGAAGGACCCTTGTAAAAATATATGTAATCATCTATAATTTACTCTTGACAATGTACTTGCACTTTTTAAAATTTGATGACCGGACTTTTAATACCTATATTTCTTTGAAAACCTAGAATATATAATTTCATGCGATTCTATACGGTTGAAAGTATGTTGTTCATAATGCTCATTGTAAAGGTAACAATGGAATACTAACACAAATGACGGACGATAACATTGGATCATGGACGGGACACTTGCAATCCCAAGTCAAACTCTTTGCCACCGTAATTGATAAACAAACTCGCATAATCCCATAGAGAGTTTTACAATTTCCTTACGAAGGACCCTTGTGAAAATATATGTAATCATCTGTAATTTACTCTGGACAATGTACTTGCGCTTTTTAAAATTTGATGACCGGGCTTTTAATACTTATATTTCTTTGAAAACTTAGAATATATAATTTCATGCGATTCTATACGTTGGAAATGATGTTGTTCATAATGCTCACTGTAAAGGTAATACTGGAATACTAACACAAATGACGGATGATAACATGGGATGTTGGATGCGACACTTGCAATCCCAAGTCAAACTCTTTGCCACCGTAATTGATAAAAAAATCGCATAATCCCATAGAGAGTATTACAATTTCCTTACGAAGGACCCTTGTAAAAATATATGTAATCATCTATAATTAACTCTTGACAATGTACTTGCGCTTTTTAAAATTTGATGACCGGGCTTTTAATACCTATATTTCTTTGAAAACCTAGAATATATAATTTCATGCGATTCTATACGGTTGAAAGTATGTTGTTCATAATGCTCATTGTAAAGGTAACAATGGAATACTAACACAAATGACGGACGATAACATTGGATCATGGACGGGACACTTGCAATCCCAAGTCAAACTCTTTGCCACCGTAATTGATAAACAAACTCGCATAATCCCATAGAGAGTTTTACAATTTCCTTACGAAGGACCCTTGTAAAAATATATGTAATCATCTATAATTTACTCTTGAAAGTGTACTTGCGCTTTTTAAAATTTGATGACCGGACTTTTAATACCTATATTTCTTTGAAAACCTAGAATATATAATTTCATGCGATTCTATACGTTGGAAATTATGTTGTTCATAATGCTCACTGTAAAGGTAATAATGGAATACTAACACAAATGACGGACGATAACATCGGATGTTGGATGCGACACTTGCAATCCCAAGTCAAACGCTTTGCCACCGTAATTGATAAAGAAACTCGCATAATCCCATAGAGAGCATTACAATTTCCTTACGAAGGACCCTTGTAAAAATATATGTAATCATCTATAATTTACTCTTGACAATGTACTTGCACTTTTTAAAATTTGATGACCGGACTTTTAATACCTATAATTCTTTGAAAACCTAGAATATATAATTTCATGCGATTCTATACGGTTGAAAGTATGTTGTTCATAATGCTCATTGTAAAGGTAACAATGGAATACTAACACAAATGACGGACGATAACATTGGATCATGGACGGGACACTTGCAATCCCAAGTCAAACTCTTTGCCACCGTAATTGATAAACAAACTCGCATAATCCCATAGAGAGTTTTACAATTTCCTTACGAAGGACCCTTGTAAAAATATATGTAATCATCTATAATTTACTCTTGACAGCGTACTTGCGCTTTTTAAAATTTGATGACCGGACTTTTAATACCTATATTTCTTTGAAAACGTAGAATATATAATTTCATGCGATTCTATACGTTGGAAATTATGTTGTTCATAATGCTCACTGTAAAGGTAATAATGGAATACTAACACAAATGACGGACGATAACATCGGATGTTGGATGCGACACTTGCAATCCCAAGTCAAACGCTTTGCCACCGTAATTGATAAACAAACTCGCATAATCCCATAGAGAGCATTACAATTTCCTTACGAAGGACCCTTGTAAAAATATATGTAATCATCTATAATTTACTCTTGACAATGTACTTGCACTTTTTAAAATTTGATGACCGGACTTTTAATACCTATATTTCTTTGAAAACCTAGAATATATAATTTCATGCGATTCTATACGGTTGAAAGTATGTTGTTCATAATGCTCATTGTAAAGGTAACAATGGAATACTAACACAAATGACGGACGATAACATTGGATCATGGACGGGACACTTGCAATCCCAAGTCAAACTCTTTGCCACCGTAATTGATAAACAAACTCGCATAATCCCATAGAGAGTTTTACAATTTCCTTACGAAGGACCCTTGTAAAAATATATGTAATCATCTATAATTTACTCTTGACAGTGTACTTGCGCTTTTTAAAATTTGATGACCGGACTTTTAATACCTATATTTCTTTGAAAACCTAGAATATATAATTTCATGCGATTCTATACGTTGGAAATTATGTTGTTCATAATGCTCACTGTAAAGGTAATAATGGAATACTAACACAAATGATGGACGATAACATCGGATGTTGGATGCGACACTTGCAATCCCAAGTCAAACGCTTTGCCACCGTAATTGATAAACAAACTCGCATAATCCCATAGAGAGCATTACAATTTCCTTACGAAGGACCCTTGTAAAAATATATGTAATCATCTATAATTTACTCTTGACAATGTACTTGCACTTTTTAAAATTTGATGACCGGACTTTTAATACCTATATTTCTTTGAAAACCTAGAATATATAATTTCATGCGATTCTATACGGTTGAAAGTATGTTGTTCATAATGCTCATTGTAAAGGTAACAATGGAATACTAACACAAATGACGGACGATAACATTGGATCATGGACGGGACACTTGCAATCCCAAGTCAAACTCTTTGCCACCGTAATTGATAAACAAACTCGCATAATCCCATAGAGAGTTTTACAATTTCCTTACGAAGGACCCTTGTAAAAATATATGTAATCATCTATAATTTACTCTTGACAGTGTACTTGCGCTTTTTAAAATTTGATGACCGGACTTTTAATACCTATATTTCTTTGAAAACCTAGAATATATAATTTCATGCGATTCTATACGTTGGAAATTATGTTGTTCATAATGCTCACTGTAAAGGTAATAATGGAATACTAACACAAATGACGGACGATAACATCGGATGTTGGATGCGACACTTGCAATCCCAAGTCAAACGCTTTGCCACCGTAATTGATAAAGAAACTCGCATAATCCCATAGAGAGTATTACAATTTCCTTACGAAGGACCCTTGTAAAAATATATGTAATCATCTATAATTTACTCTTGACAATGTACTTGCACTTTTTAAAATTTGATGACCGGACTTTTAATACCTATATTTCTTTGAAAACCTAGAATATATAATTTCATGCGATTCTACACGGTTGAAAGTATGTTGTTCATAATGCTCATTGTAAAGGTAACAATGGAATACTAACACAAATGACGGACGATAACATTGGATCATGGACGGGACACTTGCAATCCCAAGTCAAACTCTTTGCCACCGTAATTGATAAACAAACTCGCATAATCCCATAGAGAGTTTTACAATTTCCTTACGAAGGACCCTTGTAAAAATATATGTAATCATCTATAATTTACTCTTGAAAGTGTACTTGCGCTTTTTAAAATTTGATGACCGGACTTTTAATACCTATATTTCTTTGAAAACCTAGAATATATAATTTCATGCGATTCTATACGTTGGAAATTATGTTGTTCATAATGGTCACTGTAAAGTTAATAATGGAATACTAACACAAATGACGGACGATAATATCGGATGTTGGATGCGACACTTGCAATCCCAAGTCAAACGCTTTGCCACCGTAATTGATAAAGAAACTCGCATAATCCCATAGAGAGCATTACAATTTCCTTACGAAGGACCCTTGTAAAAATATATGTAATCATCTATAATTTACTCTTGACAATGTACTTGCACTTTTTAAAATTTGATGACCGGACTTTTAATACCTATATTTCTTTGAAAACCTAGAATATATAATTTCATGCGATTCTATACGGTTGAAAGTATGTTGTTCATAATGCTCATTGTAAAGGTAACAATGGAATACTAACACAAATGACGGACGATAACATTGGATCATGGACGGGACACTTGCAATCCCAAGTCAAACTCTTTGCCACCGTAATTGATAAACAAACTCGCAGAATCCCATAGAGAGTTTTACAATTTCCTTACGAAGGACCCTTGTAAAAATATATGTAATCATCTATAATTTACTCTTGACAGTGTACTTGCGCTTTTTAAAATTTAATGACCGGACTTTTAATACCTATATTTCTTTGAAAACCTAGAATATATAATTTCATGCGATTCTATACGTTGGAAATTATGTTGTTCATAATGCTCACTGTAAAGGTAATAATGGAACACTAACACAAATGACGGACGATAACATCGGATGTTGGATGCGACACTTGCAATCCCAAGTCAAACGCTTTGCCACCGTAATTGATAGAGAAACACGCATAATCCCATAGAGAGCATTACAATTTCCTTACGAAGGACCCTTGTAAAAATATATGTAATCATCTATAATTTACTCTTGACAATGTACTTGCACTTTTTAAAATTTGATGACCGGACTTTTAATACCTATATTTCTTTGAAAACCTAGAATATATAATTTCATGCGATTCTATACGGTTGAAAGTATGTTGTTCATAATGCTCATTGTAAAGGTAACAATGGAATACTAACACAAATGACGGACGATAACATTGGATCATGGACGGGACACTTGCAATCCCAAGTCAAACTCTTTGCCACCGTAATTGATAAACAAACTCGCATAATCCCATAGAGAGTTTTACAATTTCCTTACGAAGGACCCTTGTGAAAATATATGTAATCATCTGTAATTTACTCTGGACAATGTACTTGCGCTTTTTAAAATTTGATGACCGGGCTTTTAATA
Source organism: Rubia yunnanensis (assembly GCA_037428765.1). Taxonomy (NCBI): domain Eukaryota; kingdom Viridiplantae; phylum Streptophyta; class Magnoliopsida; order Gentianales; family Rubiaceae; genus Rubia; species Rubia yunnanensis. The sequence goes on along the minus strand of CM075061.1, from coordinate 106,284,599 downwards.
CTTATATTTCTTTGAAAACTTAGAATATATAATTTCATGCGATTCTATACGTTGGAAATGATGTTGTTCATAATGCTCACTGTAAAGGTAATACTGGAATACTAACACAAATGACGGATGATAACATGGGATGTTGGATGCGACACTTGCAATCCCAAGTCAAACTCTTTGCCACCGTAATTGATAAAAAAATCGCATAATCCCATAGAGAGTATTACAATTTCCTTACGAAGGACCCTTGTAAAAATATATGTAATCATCTATAATTAACTCTTGACAATGTACTTGCGCTTTTTAAAATTTGATGACCGGGCTTTTAATACCTATATTTCTTTGAAAACCTAGAATATATAATTTCATGCGATTCTATACGGTTGAAAGTATGTTGTTCATAATGCTCATTGTAAAGGTAACAATGGAATACTAACACAAATGACGGACGATAACATTGGATCATGGACGGGACACTTGCAATCCCAAGTCAAACTCTTTGCCACCGTAATTGATAAACAAACTCGCATAATCCCATAGAGAGTTTTACAATTTCCTTACGAAGGACCCTTGTAAAAATATATGTAATCATCTATAATTAACTCTTGACAATGTACTTGCGCTTTTTAAAATTTGATGACCGGGCTTTTAATACCTATATTTCTTTGAAAACCTAGAATATATAATTTCATGCGATTCTATACGGTTGAAAGTATGTTGTTCATAATGCTCATTGTAAAGGTAACAATGGAATACTAACACAAATGACGGACGATAACATTGGATCATGGACGGGACACTTGCAATCCCAAGTCAAACTCTTTGCCACCGTAATTGATAAACAAACTCGCATAATCCCATAGAGAGTTTTACAATTTCCTTACGAAGGACCCTTGTAAAAATATATGTAATCATCTATAATTTACTCTTGACAGTGTACTTGCGCTTTTTAAAATTTGATGACCGGACTTTTAATACCTATATTTCTTTGAAAACCTAGAATATATAATTTCATGCGATTCTATACGTTGGAAATTATGTTGTTCATAATGCTCACTGTAAAGGTAATAATGGAACACTAACACAAATGACGGACGATAACATCGGATGTTGGATGCGACACTTGCAATCCCAAGTCAAACGCTTTGCCACCGTAATTGATAAACAAACTCGCATAATCCCATAGAGAGCATTACAATTTCCTTACGAAGGACCCTTGTAAAAATATATGTAATCATCTATAATTTACTCTTGACAATGTACTTGCACTTTTTAAAATTTGATGACCGGACTTTTAATACCTATATTTCTTTGAAAACCTAGAATATATAATTTCATGCGATTCTATACGGTTGAAAGTATGTTGTTCATAATGCTCATTGTAAAGGTAACAATGGAATACTAACACAAATGACGGACGATAACATTGGATCATGGACGGGACACTTGCAATCCCAAGTCAAACTCTTTGCCACCGTAATTGATAAACAAACTCGCATAATCCCATAGAGAGTTTTACAATTTCCTTACGAAGGACCCTTGTGAAAATATATGTAATCATCTGTAATTTACTCTGGACAATGTACTTGCGCTTTTTAAAATTTGATGACCGGGCTTTTAATACTTATATTTCTTTGAAAACTTAGAATATATAATTTCATGCGATTCTATACGTTGGAAATTATGTTGTTCATAATGCTCACTGTAAAGGTAATAATGGAATACTAACACAAATGACGGACGATAACATGGGACGTTGGATGCGACACTTGCAATCCCAAGTCAAACTCTTTGCCACCGTAATTGATAAAAAAATCGCATAATCCCATAGAGAGTATTACAATTTCCTTACGAAGGACCCTTGTAAAAATATATGTAATCATCTATAATTAACTCTTGACAATGTACTTGCGCTTTTTAAAATTTGATGACCGGGCTTTTAATACCTATATTTCTTTGAAAACCTAGAACATATAATTTCATTCGATTCTATACAGTGGAAAGTTTGTTGTTCATAATGCTCATTGTAAAGTTAATAATGGAATACTAACACGAATGACGGACGATAACATTGGATCATGGACGGGACACTTGCAATCCCAAGTCAAACTCTTTGCCACCGTAATTGATAAACAAATTCGCATAATCCCATAGAGAGTATTACAATTTCCTTACGAAGGACCCTTGTAAATATATATGTAATCATCTATAATTTACTCTTGACAATGTACTTGCACTTTTTAAAATTTGATGACCGGACTTTTAATACCTATATTTCTTTGAAAACCTAGAATATATAATTTCATGCGATTCTATACGGTTGAAAGTATGTTGTTCATAATGCTCATTGTAAAGGTAACAATGGAATACTAACACAAATGACGGACGATAACATTGGATCATGGATGGGACACTTGCAATCCCAAGTCAAACTCTTTGCCACCGTAATTGATAAACAAACTCGCATAATCCCATAGAGAGTTTTACAATTTCCTTACGAAGGACCCTTGTAAAAATATATGTAATCATCTATAATTTACTCTTGACAGTGTACTTGTGCTTTTTAAAATTTGATGACCGGACTTTTAATACCTATATTTCTTTGAAAACGTAGAATATATAATTTCATGCGATTCTATACGTTGGAAATTATGTTGTTCATAATGCTCACTGTAAAGGTAATAATGGAATACTAACACAAATGACGGACGATAACATGGGAGGTTGGATGCGACACTTGCAATCCCAAGTCAAACTCTTTGCCACCGTAATTGATAAAAAAATTGCATAATCCCATAGAGAGTATTACAATTTCCTTACGAAGGACCCTTGTAAAAATATATGTAATCATCTATAATTAACTCTTGACAATGTACTTGCGCTTTTTAAAATTTGATGACCGGGCTTTTAATACCTATATTTCTTTGAAAACCTAGAACATATAATTTCATTCGATTCTATACAGTGGAAAGTTTGTTGTTCATAATGCTCATTGTAAAGGTAATAATGGAATACTAACACAAATGACGGACGATAACATTGGATCATGGACGGGACACTAGCAATCCCAAGTCAAACGCTTTGCCACCGTAATTGATAAACAAACTCACATAATCCCATAGAGAGCATTACAATTTTCCTTACGAAGGACCCTTGTAAAAATATATGTAATCATCTATAATTTACTCTTGACAATGTACTTGCGCTTTTTAAAATTTGATGACCGGACTTTTAATACCTATATTTCTTTGAAAACCTAGAATATATAATTTCATGCGATTCTATACGGTTGAAAGTATGTTGTTCATAATGCTCATTGTAAAGGTAACAATGGAATACTAACACAAATGACAGACGATAACATTGGATCATGGACGGGACACTTGCAATCCCAAGTCAAACTCTTTGCCACCGTAATTGATAAACAAACTCGCATAATCCCATAGAGAGTTTTACAATTTCCTTACGAAGGACCCTTGTAAAAATATATGTAATCATCTATAATTTACTCTTGATAGTGTACTTGCGCTTTTTAAAATTTGATGACCGGACTTTTAATACCTATATTTCTTTGAAAACCTAGAATATATAATTTCATGCGATTCTATACGTTGGAAATTATGTTGTTCATAATGCTCACTGTAAAGGTAATAATGGAACACTAACACAAATGACGGACGATAACATCGGATGTTGGATGCGACACTTGCAATCCCAAGTCAAACGCTTTGCCACCGTAATTGATAGAGAAACTCGCATAATCCCATAGAGAGCATTACAATTTCCTTACGAAGGACCCTTGTAAAAATATATGTAATCATCTATAATTTACTCTTGACAATGTACTTGCACTTTTTAAAATTTGATGACCGGACTTTTAATACCTATATTTCTTTGAAAATCTATAATATATAATTTCATTCGATTCTATACGGTTGAAAGTATGTTGTTCATAATGCTCATTGTAAAGGTAACAATGGAATACTAACACAAATGACGGACGATAACATTGGATCATGGACGGGACACTTGCAATCCCAAGTCAAACTCTTTGCCACCGTAATTGATAAACAAACTCGCATAATCCCATAGAGAGTTTTACAATTTCCTTACGAAGGACCCTTGTGAAAATATATGTAATCATCTGTAATTTACTCTGGACAATGTACTTGCGCTTTTTAAAATTTGATGACCGGGCTTTTAATACTTATATTTCTTTGAAAACTTAGAATATATAATTTCATGCGATTCTATACGTTGGAAATTATGTTGTTCATAATGCTCACTGTAAAGGTAATAATGGAATACTAACACAAATGACGGACGATAACATGGGATGTTGGATGCGACACTTACAATCCCAAGTCAAACTCTTTGCCACCGTAATTGATAAAAAAATCGCATAATCCCATAGAGAGTATTACAATTTCCTTACGAAGGACCCTTGTAAAAATATATGTAATCATCTATAATTAACTCTTGACAATGTACTTGCGCTTTTTAAAATTTGATGACCGGGCTTTTAATACCTATATTTCTTTCAAAACCTAGAACATATAATTTCATTCGATTCTATACAGTGGAAAGTTTGTTGTTCATAATGCTCATTGTAAAGTTAATAATGGAATACTAACACAAATGACGGACGATAACATTGGATCATGGACGGGACACTTGCAATCCCAAGTCAAACTCTTTGCCACCGTAATTGATAAACAAACTCGCATAATCCCATAGAGAGTATTACAATTTCCTTACGAAGGACCCTTGTATAAATATATATAATCATCTATAATTTACTCTTGACAGTGTACTTGTGCTTTTTAAAATTTGATGACCGGACTTTTAATACCTATATTTCTTTGAAAACCTAGAATATATAATTTCATGCGATTCTATACGTTGGAAATTATGTTGTTCATAATGCTCACCGTAAAGGTAATAATGGAATACTAACACAAATGACGGACGATAACATGGGATGTTGGATGCGACACTTGCAATCCCAAGTCAAACTCTTTGCCACCGTAATTGATAAAAAAATTGCATAATCCCATAGAGAGTATTACAATTTCCTTACGAAGGACCCTTGTAAAAATATATGTAATCATCTATAATTAACTCTTGACAATGTACTTGCACTTTTTAAAATTTGATGACCGGACTTTTAATACCTATATTTCTTTGAAAACCTAGAATATATAATTTCATGCGATTCTATACGGTTGAAAGTATGTTGTTCATAATGCTCATTGTAAAGGTAACAATGGAATACTAACACAAATGATGGACGATAACATTGGATCATGGACGGGACACTTGCAATCCCAAGTCAAACTCTTTGCCACCGTAATTGATAAACAAACTCGCATAATCCCATAGAGAGTTTTACAATTTCCTTACGAAGGACCCTTGTAAAAATATATGTAATCATCTATAATTTACTCTTGACAGTGTACTTGCGCTTTTTAAAATTTGATGACCGGACTTTTAATACCTATATTTCTTTGAAAACCTAGAATATATAATTTCATGCGATTCTATACGTTGGAAATTATGTTGTTCATAATGCTCACTGTAAAGGTAATAATGGAATACTAACACAATTGACGGACGATAACATCGGATTTTGGATGCGACACTTGCAATCCCAAGTCAAACGCTTTGCCACCGTAATTGATAAAGAAACTCGCATAATCCCATAGAGAGTATTACAATTTCCTTACGAAGGACCCTTGTAAAAATATATGTAATCATCTATAATTTACTCTTGACAATGTACTTGCACTTTTTAAAATTTGATGACCGGACTTTTAATACCTATATTTCTTTGAAAACCTAGAATATATAATTTCATGCGATTCTACACGGTTGAAAGTATGTTGTTCATAATGCTCATTGTAAAGGTAACAATGGAATACTAACACAAATGACGGACGATAACATTGGATCATGGACGGGACACTTGCAATCCCAAGTCAAACTCTTTGCCACCGTAATTGATAAACAAACTCGCATAATCCCATAGAGAGTTTTACAATTTCCTTACGAAGGACCCTTGTAAAAATATATGTAATCATCTATAATTTACTCTTGAAAGTGTACTTGCGCTTTTTAAAATTTGATGACCGGACTTTTAATACCTATATTTCTTTGAAAACCTAGAATATATAATTTCATGCGATTCTATACGTTGGAAATTATGTTGTTCATAATGGTCACTGTAAAGTTAATAATGGAATACTAACACAAATGACGGACGATAATATCGGATGTTGGATGCGACACTTGCAATCCCAAGTCAAACGCTTTGCCACCGTAATTGATAAAGAAACTCGCATAATCCCATAGAGAGCATTACAATTTCCTTACGAAGGACCCTTGTAAAAATATATGTAATCATCTATAATTTACTCTTGACAATGTACTTGCACTTTTTAAAATTTGATGACCGGACTTTTAATACCTATATTTCTTTGAAAACCTAGAATATATAATTTCATGCGATTCTATACGGTTGAAAGTATGTTGTTCATAATGCTCATTGTAAAGGTAACAATGGAATACTAACACAAATGACGGACGATAACATTGGATCATGGACGGGACACTTGCAATCCCAAGTCAAACTCTTTGCCACCGTAATTGATAAACAAACTCGCAGAATCCCATAGAGAGTTTTACAATTTCCTTACGAAGGACCCTTGTAAAAATATATGTAATCATCTATAATTTACTCTTGACAGTGTACTTGCGCTTTTTAAAATTTAATGACCGGACTTTTAATACCTATATTTCTTTGAAAACCTAGAATATATAATTTCATGCGATTCTATACGTTGGAAATTATGTTGTTCATAATGCTCACTGTAAAGGTAATAATGGAACACTAACACAAATGACGGACGATAACATCGGATGTTGGATGCGACACTTGCAATCCCAAGTCAAACGCTTTGCCACCGTAATTGATAGAGAAACACGCATAATCCCATAGAGAGCATTACAATTTCCTTACGAAGGACCCTTGTAAAAATATATGTAATCATCTATAATTTACTCTTGACAATGTACTTGCACTTTTTAAAATTTGATGACCGGACTTTTAATACCTATATTTCTTTGAAAACCTAGAATATATAATTTCATGCGATTCTATACGGTTGAAAGTATGTTGTTCATAATGCTCATTGTAAAGGTAACAATGGAATACTAACACAAATGACGGACGATAACATTGGATCATGGACGGGACACTTGCAATCCCAAGTCAAACTCTTTGCCACCGTAATTGATAAACAAACTCGCATAATCCCATAGAGAGTTTTACAATTTCCTTACGAAGGACCCTTGTGAAAATATATGTAATCATCTGTAATTTACTCTGGACAATGTACTTGCGCTTTTTAAAATTTGATGACCGGGCTTTTAATACTTATATTTCTTTGAAAACTTAGAATATATAATTTCATGCGATTCTATACGTTGGAAATGATGTTGTTCATAATGCTCACTGTAAAGGTAATACTGGAATACTAACACAAATGACGGATGATAACATGGGATGTTGGATGCGACACTTGCAATCCCAAGTCAAACTCTTTGCCACCGTAATTGATAAAAAAATCGCATAATCCCATAGAGAGTATTACAATTTCCTTACGAAGGACCCTTGTAAAAATATATGTAATCATCTATAATTAACTCTTGACAATGTACTTGCGCTTTTTAAAATTTGATGACCGGGCTTTTAATACCTATATTTCTTTGAAAACCTAGAATATATAATTTCATGCGATTCTATACGGTTGAAAGTATGTTGTTCATAATGCTCATTGTAAAGGTAACAATGGAATACTAACACAAATGACGGACGATAACATTGGATCATGGACGGGACACTTGCAATCCCAAGTCAAACTCTTTGCCACCGTAATTGATAAACAAACTCGCATAATCCCATAGAGAGTTTTACAATTTCCTTACGAAGGACCCTTGTAAAAATATATGTAATCATCTATAATTTACTCTTGAAAGTGTACTTGCGCTTTTTAAAATTTAATGACCGGACTTTTAATACCTATATTTCTTTGAAAACCTAGAATATATAATTTCATGCGATTCTATACGTTGGAAATTATGTTGTTCATAATGCTCACTGTAAAGGTAATAATGGAACACTAACACAAATGACGGACGATAACATCGGATGTTGGATGCGACACTTGCAATCCCAAGTCAAACGCTTTGCCACCGTAATTGATAGAGAAACTCGCATAATCCCATAGAGAGCATTACAATTTCCTTACGAAGGACCCCTGTAAAAATATATGTAATCATCTATAATTTACTCTTGACAATGTACTTGCGCTTTTTAAAATTTGATGACCGGACTTTTAATACCTATATTTCTTTGAAAACCTAGAATATATAATTTCATGCGATTCTATACGGTTGAAAGTATGTTGTTCATAATGCTCATTGTAAAGGTAACAATGGAATACTAACACAAATGACGGACGATTAACATTGGATCATGGACGGGACACTTGCAATCCCAAGTCAAACTCTTTGCCACCGTAATTGATAAACAAACTCGCATAATCCCATAGAGAGTTTTACAATTTCCTTACGAAGGACCCTTGTGAAAATATATGTAATCATCTATAATTTACTCTGGACAATGTACTTGCGCTTTTTAAAATTTGATGACCGGGCTTTTAATACCTATATTTCTTTGAAAACCTAGAATATATAATTTCATGCGATTCTATACGTTGGAAATTATGTTGTTCATAATGCTCACTGTAAAGGTAATAATGGAATACTAACACAAATGACGGACGATAACATGGGATGTTGGATGCGACACTTGCAATCACAAGTCAAACTCTTTGCCACCGTAATTGATAAAAAAATCGCATAATCCCATAGAGAGTATTACAATTTCCTTACGAAGGACCCTTGTAAAAATATATGTAATCATCTATAATTTACTCTTGACAATGTACTTGCACTTTTTAAAATTTGATGACCGGACTTTTAATACCTATATTTCTTTGAAAACCTAGAATATATAATTTCATGCGATTCTATAAGGTTGAAAGTATGTTGTTCATAATGCTCATTGTAAAGGTAACAATGGAATACTAACACAAATGACGGACGATAACATTGGATCATGGACGGGACACTTGCAATCCCAAGTCAAACTCTTTGCCACCGTAATTGATAAACAAACTCGCATAATCCAATAGAGAGTTTTACAATTTCCTTACGAAGGACCCTTGTAAAAATATATGTAATCATCTATAATTTACTCTTGACAGTGTACTTGCGCTTTTTAAAATTTGATGACCGGACTTTTAATACCTATATTTCTTTGAAAACCTAGAATATATAATTTCATGCGATTCTATACGTTGGAAATTATGTTGTTCATAATGCTCACTGTAAAGGTAATAATGGAACACTAACACAAATGACGGACGATAACATCGGATGTTGGATGCGACACTTGCAATCCCAAGTCAAACGCTTTGCCACCGTAATTGATAGAGAAACTCGCATAATCCCATAGAGAGCATTACAATTTCCTTACGAAGGACCCTTGTAAAAATATATGTAATCATCTATAATTTACTCTTGACAATGTACTTGCACTTTTTAAAATTTGATGACCGGACTTTTAATACCTATATTTCTTTGAAAACCTAGAATATATAATTTCATGCGATTCTATACGGTTGAAAGTATGTTGTTCATAATGCTCATTGTAAAGGTAACAATGGAATACTAACACAAATGACGGACGATAACATTGGATCATGGACGGGACACTTGCAATCCCAAGTCAAACTCTTTGCCACCGTAATTGAAAAACAAACTCGCATAATCCCATAGAGAGTTTTACAATTTCCTTACGAAGGACCCTTGTGAAAATATATGTAATCATCTGTAATTTACTCTGGACAATGTACTTGCGCTTTTTAAAATTTGATGACCGGGCTTTTAATACTTATATTTCTTTGAAAACTTAGAATATATAATTTCATGCGATTCTATACGTTGGAAATTATGTTGTTCATAATGCTCACTGTAAAGGTAATAATGGAATACTAACACAAATGACGGACGATAACATGGGACGTTGGATGCGACACTTGCAAACCCAAGTCAAACTCTTTGCCACCGTAATTGATAAAAAAATCGCATAATCCCATAGAGAGTATTACAATTTCCTTACGAAGGACCCTTGTAAAAATATATGTAATCATCTATAATTAACTCTTGACAATGTACTTGCGCTTTTTAAAATTTGATGACCGGGCTTTTAATACCTATATTTCTTTGAAAACCTAGAACATATAATTTCATTCGATTCTATACAGTGGAAAGTTTGTTGTTCATAATGCTCATTGTAAAGTTAATAATGGAATACTAACACAAATGACGGACGATAACATTGGATCATGGACGGGACACTTGCAATCCCAAGTCAAACTCTTTGCCACCGTAATTGATAAACAAATTCGCATAATCCCATAGAGAGTATTACAATTTCCTTACGAAGGACCCTTGTAAATATATATGTAATCATCTATAATTTACTCTTGACAATGTACTTGCACTTTTTAAAATTTGATGACCGGACTTTTAATACCTATATTTCTTTGAAAACCTAGAATATATAATTTCATGCGATTCTATACGGTTGAAAGTATGTTGTTCATAATGCTCATTGTAAAGGTAACAATGGAATACTAACACAAATGACGGACGATAACATTGGATCATGGATGGGACACTTGCAATCCCAAGTCAAACTCTTTGCCACCGTAATTGATAAACAAACTCGCATAATCCCATAGAGAGTTTTACAATTTCCTTACGAAGGACCCTTGTAAAAATATATGTAATCATCTATAATTTACTCTTGACAGTGTACTTGTGCTTTTTAAAATTTGATGACCGGACTTTTAATACCTATATTTCTTTGAAAACGTAGAATATATAATTTCATGCGATTCTATACGTTGGAAATTATGTTGTTCATAATGCTCACTGTAAAGGTAATAATGGAATACTAACACAAATGACGGACGATAACATGGGAGGTTGGATGCGACACTTGCAATCCCAAGTCAAACTCTTTGCCACCGTAATTGATAAAAAAATTGCATAATCCCATAGAGAGTATTACAATTTCCTTACGAAGGACCCTTGTAAAAATATATGTAATCATCTATAATTAACTCTTGACAATGTACTTGCGCTTTTTAAAATTTGATGACCGGGCTTTTAATACCTATATTTCTTTGAAAACCTAGAACATATAATTTCATTCGATTCTACACAGTGGAAAGTTTGTTGTTCATAATGCTCATTGTAAAGGTAATAATGGAATACTAACACAAATGACGGACGATAACATTGGATCATGGACGGGACACTAGCAATCCCAAGTCAAACGCTTTGCCACCGTAATTGATAAACAAACTCACATAATCCCATAGAGAGCATTACAATTTTCCTTACGAAGGACCCTTGTAAAAATATATGTAATCATCTATAATTTACTCTTGACAATGTACTTGCGCTTTTTAAAATTTGATGACCGGACTTTTAATACCTATATTTCTTTGAAAACCTAGAATATATAATTTCATGCGATTCTATACGGTTGAAAGTATGTTGTTCATAATGCTCATTGTAAAGGTAACAATGGAATACTAACACAAATGACAGACGATAACATTGGATCATGGACGGGACACTTGCAATCCCAAGTCAAACTCTTTGCCACCGTAATTGATAAACAAACTCGCATAATCCCATAGAGAGTTTTACAATTTCCTTACGAAGGACCCTTGTAAAAATATATGTAATCATCTATAATTTACTCTTGATAGTGTACTTGCGCTTTTTAAAATTTGATGACCGGACTTTTAATACCTATATTTCTTTGAAAACCTAGAATATATAATTTCATGCGATTCTATACGTTGGAAATTATGTTGTTCATAATGCTCACTGTAAAGGTAATAATGGAACACTAACACAAATGACGGACGATAACATCGGATGTTGGATGCGACACTTGCAATCCCAAGTCAAACGCTTTGCCACCGTAATTGATAGAGAAACTCGCATAATCCCATAGAGAGCATTACAATTTCCTTACGAAGGACCCTTGTAAAAATATATGTAATCATCTATAATTTACTCTTGACAATGTACTTGCACTTTTTAAAATTTGATGACCGGACTTTTAATACCTATATTTCTTTGAAAATCTATAATATATAATTTCATTCGATTCTATACGGTTGAAAGTATGTTGTTCATAATGCTCATTGTAAAGGTAACAATGGAATACTAACACAAATGACGGACGATAACATTGGATCATGGACGGGACACTTGCAATCCCAAGTCAAACTCTTTGCCACCGTAATTGATAAACAAACTCGCATAATCCCATAGAGAGTTTTACAATTTCCTTACGAAGGACCCTTGTGAAAATATATGTAATCATCTTTAATTTACTCTGGACAATGTACTTGCGCTTTTTAAAATTTGATGACCGGGCTTTTAATACTTATATTTCTTTGAAAACTTAGAATATATAATTTCATGCGATTCTATACGTTGGAAATTATGTTGTTCATAATGCTCACTGTAAAGGTAATAATGGAATACTAACACAAATGACGGACGATAACATGGGATGTTGGATGCGACACTTGCAATCCCAAGTCAAACTCTTTGCCACCGTAATTGATAAAAAAATTGCATAATCCCATAGAGAGTATTACAATTTCCTTACGAAGGACCCTTGTAAAAATATATGTAATCATCTATAATTAACTCTTGACAATGTACTTGCGCTTTTTAAAATTTGATGACCGGGCTTTTAATACCTATATTTCTTTGAAAACCTAGAACATATAATTTCATTCGATTCTATACAGTGGAAAGTTTGTTGTTCATAATGCTCATTGTAAAGGTAATAATGGAATACTAACACAAATGACGGACGATAACATTGGATCATGGACGGGACACTAGCAATCACAAGTCAAACGCTTTGCCACCGTAATTGATAAACAAACTCACATAATCCCATAGAGAGCATTACAATTTTCCTTACGAAGGACCCTTGTAAAAATATATATAATCATCTATAATTTACTCTTGACAGTGTACTTGTGCTTTTTAAAATTTGATGACCGGACTTTTAATACCTATATTTCTTTGAAAACCTAGAATATATAATTTCATGCGATTCTATACGTTGGAAATTATGTTGTTCATAATGCTCACCGTAAAGGTAATAATGGAATACTAACACAAATGACGGACGATAACATGGGATGTTGGATGCGACACTTGCAATCCCAAGTCAAACTCTTTGCCACCGTAATTGATAAAAAAATTGCATAATCCCATAGAGAGTATTACAATTTCCTTACGAAGGACCCTTGTAAAAATATATGTAATCATCTATAATTAACTCTTGACAATGTACTTGCACTTTTTAAAATTTGATGACCGGACTTTTAATACCTATATTTCTTTGAAAACCTAGAATATATAATTTCATGCGATTCTATACGGTTGAAAGTATGTTGTTCATAATGCTCATTGTAAAGGTAACAATGGAATACTAACACAAATGACGGACGATAACATTGGATCATGGATGGGACACTTGCAATCCCAAGTCAAACTCTTTGCCACCGTAATTGATAAACAAACTCACATAATCCCATAGAGAGTTTTACAATTTCCTTACGAAGGACCCTTGTAAAAATATATGTAATCATCTATAATTTACTCTTGACAGTGTACTTGTGCTTTTTAAAATTTGATGACCGGACTTTTAATACCTATATTTCTTTGAAAACGTAGAATATATAATTTCATGCGATTCTATACGTTGGAAATTATGTTGTTCATAATGCTCACTGTAAAGGTAATAATGGAATACTAACACAAATGACGGACGATAACATGGGATGTTGGATGCGACACTTGCAATCCCAAGTCAAACTCTTTGCCACCGTAATTGATAAAAAAATTGCATAATCCCATAGAGAGTATTACAATTTCCTTACGAAGGACCCTTGTAAAAATATATGTAATCATCTATAATTAACTCTTGACAATGTACTTGCGCTTTTTAAAATTTGATGACCGGGCTTTTAATACCTATATTTCTTTGAAAACCTAGAACATATAATTTCATTCGATTCTATACAGTGGAAAGTTTGTTGTTCATAATGCTCATTGTAAAGGTAATAATGGAATACTAACACAAATGACGGACGATAACATTGGATCATGGACGGGACACTAGCAATCACAAGTCAAACGCTTTGCCACCGTAATTGATAAACAAACTCACATAATCCCATAGAGAGCATTACAATTTTCCTTACGAAGGACCCTTGTAAAAATATATATAATCATCTATAATTTACTCTTGACAGTGTACTTGTGCTTTTTAAAATTTGATGACCGGACTTTTAATACCTATATTTCTTTGAAAACCTAGAATATATAATTTCATGCGATTCTATACGTTGGAAATTATGTTGTTCATAATGCTCACCGTAAAGGTAATAATGGAATACTAACACAAATGACGGACGATAACATGGGATGTTGGATGCGACACTTGCAATCCCAAGTCAAACTCTTTGCCACCGTAATTGATAAAAAAATTGCATAATCCCATAGAGAGTATTACAATTTCCTTACGAAGGACCCTTGTAAAAATATATGTAATCATCTATAATTAACTCTTGACAATGTACTTGCACTTTTTAAAATTTGATGACCGGACTTTTAATACCTATATTTCTTTGAAAACCTAGAATATATAATTTCATGCGATTCTATACGGTTGAAAGTATGTTGTTCATAATGCTCATTGTAAAGGTAACAATGGAATACTAACACAAATGACGGACGATAACATTGGATCATGGATGGGACACTTGCAATCCCAAGTCAAACTCTTTGCCACCGTAATTGATAAACAAACTCGCATAATCCCATAGAGAGTTTTACAATTTCCTTACGAAGGACCCTTGTAAAAATATATGTAATCATCTATAATTTACTCTTGACAGTGTACTTGTGCTTTTTAAAATTTGATGACCGGACTTTTAATACCTATATTTCTTTGAAAACGTAGAATATATAATTTCATGCGATTCTATACGTTGGAAATTATGTTGTTCATAATGCTCACTGTAAAGGTAATAATGGAATACTAACACAAATGACGGACGATAACATGGGATGTTGGATGCGACACTTGCAATCCCAAGTCAAACTCTTTGCCACCGTAATTGATAAAAAAATTGCATAATCCCATAGAGAGTATTACAATTTCCTTACGAAGGACCCTTGTAAAAATATATGTAATCATCTATAATTAACTCTTGACAATGTACTTGCGCTTTTTAAAATTTGATGACCGGGCTTTTAATACCTATATTTCTTTGAAAACCTAGAACATATAATTTCATTCGATTCTATACAGTGGAAAGTTTGTTGTTCATAATGCTCATTGTAAAGGTAATATGGAATACTAACACAAATGACGGACGATAACATTGGATCATGGACGGGACACTAGCAATCACAAGTCAAACGCTTTGCCACCGTAATTGATAAACAAACTCACATAATCCCATAGAGAGCATTACAATTTTCCTTACGAAGGACCCTTGTAAAAATATATGTAATCATCTATAATTTACTCTTGACAATGTACTTGCGCTTTTTAAAATTTGATGACCGGACTTTTAATACCTATATTTCTTTGAAAACCTAGAATATATAATTTCATGCGATTCTATACGGTTGAAAGTATGTTGTTCATAATGCTCATTGTAAAGGTAACAATGGAATACTAACACAAATGACGGACGATAACATTGGATCATGGACGGGACATTTGCAATCCCAAGTCAAACTCTTTGCCACCGTAATTGATAAACAAACTCGCATAATCCCATAGAGAGTTTTACAATTTCCTTACGAAGGACCCTTGTAAAAATATATGTAATCATCTATAATTTACTCTTGACAGTGTACTTGTGCTTTTTAAAATTTGATGACCGGACTTTTAATACCTATATTTCTTTGAAAACCTAGAATATATAATTTCATGCGATTCTATACGTTGGAAATTATGTTGTTCATAATGCTCACTGTAAAGGTAATAATGGAATACTAACACAAATGACGGACGATAACATGAGATGTTGGATGCGACACTTGTAATCCCAAGTCAAACTCTTTGCCACCGTAATTGATAAAAAAATCACATAATCCCATAGAGAGTATTACAATTTCCTTACGAAGGACCCTTGTAAAAATATATGTAATCATCTATAATTAACTCTTGACAATGTACTTGCGCTTTTTAAAATTTGATGACCGGGCTTTTAATACCTATATTTCTTTGAAAACCTAGAATATATAATTTCATGCGATTCTATACGGTTGAAAGTATGTTGTTCATAATGCTCATTGTAAAGGTAACAATGGAATACTAACACAAATGACGGACGATAACATTGGATCATGGATGGGACACTTGCAATCCCAAATCAAACTCTTTGCCACCGTAATTGATAAACAAACTCGCATAATCCCATAGAGAGTTTTACAATTTCCTTACGAAGGACCCTTGTAAAAATATATGTAATCATCTATAATTTACTCTTGACAGTGTACTTGTGCTTTTTAAAATTTGATGACCGGACTTTTAATACCTATATTTCTTTGAAAACGTAGAATATATAATTTCATGCGATTCTATACGTTGGAAATTATGTTGTTCATAATGCTCACTGTAAAGGTAATAATGGAATACTAACACAAATGACGGACGATAACATGGGATGTTGGATGCGACACTTGCAATCCCAAGTCAAACTCTTTGCCACCGTAATTGATAAAAAAATTGCATAATCCCATAGAGAGTATTACAATTTCCTTACGAAGGACCCTTGTAAAAATATATGTAATCATCTATAATTAACTCTTGACAATGTACTTGCGCTTTTTAAAATTTGATGACCGGGCTTTTAATACCTATATTTCTTTGAAAACCTAGAACATATAATTTCATTCGATTCTATACAGTGGAAAGTTTGTTGTTCATAATGCTCATTGTAAAGGTAATAATGGAATACTAACACAAATGACGGACGATAACATTGGATCATGGACGGGACACTAGCAATCACAAGTCAAACGCTTTGCCACCGTAATTGATAAACAAACTCACATAATCCCATAGAGAGCATTACAATTTTCCTTACGAAGGACCCTTGTAAAAATATATGTAATCATCTATAATTTACTCTTGACAATGTACTTGCGCTTTTTAAAATTTGATGACCGGACTTTTAATACCTATATTTCTTTGAAAACCTAGAATATATAATTTCATGCGATTCTATACGGTTGAAAGTATGTTGTTCATAATGCTCATTGTAAAGGTAACAATGGAATACTAACACAAATGACGGACGATAACATTGGATCATGGACGGGACATTTGCAATCCCAAGTCAAACTCTTTGCCACCGTAATTGATAAACAAACTCGCATAATCCCATAGAGAGTTTTACAATTTCCTTACGAAGGACCCTTGTAAAAATATATGTAATCATCTATAATTTACTCTTGACAGTGTACTTGTGCTTTTTAAAATTTGATGACCGGACTTTTAATACCTATATTTCTTTGAAAACCTAGAATATATAATTTCATGCGATTCTATACGTTGGAAATTATGTTGTTCATAATGCTCACTGTAAAGGTAATAATGGAATACTAACACAAATGACGGACGATAACATGAGATGTTGGATGCGACACTTGTAATCCCAAGTCAAACTCTTTGCCACCGTAATTGATAAAAAAATCACATAATCCCATAGAGAGTATTACAATTTCCTTACGAAGGACCCTTGTAAAAATATATGTAATCATCTATAATTAACTCTTGACAATGTACTTGCGCTTTTTAAAATTTGATGACCGGGCTTTTAATACCTATATTTCTTTGAAAACCTAGAACATATAATTTCATTCGATTCTATACAGTGGAAAGTTTGTTGTTCATAATGCTCATTGTAAAGGTAACAATGGAATACTAACACAAATGACGGACGATAACATTGGATCATGGACGGGACACTAGCAATCCCAAGTCAAATGCTTTGCCACCGTAATTGATAAACAAACTCACATAATCCCATAGAGAGCATTACAATTTCCTTACGAAGGACCCTTGTAAAAATATATGTAATCATCTATAATTTACTCTTGACAATGTACTTGCGCTTTTTAAAATTTGATGACCGGACTTTTAATACCTATATTTCTTTGAAAACCTAGAATATATAATTTCATGCGATTCTATACGGTTGAAAGTATGTTGTTCATAATGCTCATTGTAAAGGTAACAATGGAATACTAACAAAAATGACGGACGATAACATTGGATCATGGATGGGACACTTGCAATCCCATGTCAAACTCTTTGCCACCGTAATTGATAAACAAACTCGCATAATCCCATAGAGAGTTTTACAATTTCCTTACGAAGGACCCTTGTGAAAATATATGTAATCATCTGTAATTTACTCTGGACAATGTACTTGCGCTTTTTAAAATTTGATGACCGGGCTTTTAATACTTATATTTCTTTGAAAACTTAGAATATATAATTTCATGCGATTCTATACGTTGGAAATTATGTTGTTCATAATGCTCACTGTAGTGGTAATAATGGAATACTAACACAAATGACGGACGATAACATGGGATGTTGGATGCGACACTTGCAATCCCAAGTCAAACTCTTTGCCACCGTAATTAATAAAAAAATCGCATAATCCCATAGAGAGTATTACAATTTCCTTACGAAGGACCCTTGTAAAAATATATTTAATCATCTATAATTAACTCTTGACAATGTACTTGCGCTTTTTAAAATTTGATGACCGGGCTTTTAATACCTATATTTCTTTGAAAACCTAGAACATATAATTTCATTCGATTCTATACAGTGGAAAGTTTGTTGTTCATAATGCTCATTGTAAAGGTAATAATGGAATACTAACACAAATGACGGACGATAACATTGGATCATGGACGGGACACTAGCAATCCCAAGTCAAACGCTTTGCCACCGTAATTGATAAACAAACTCACATAATCCCATAGAGAGCATTACAATTTCCTTACGAAGGACCCTTGTAAAAATATATGTAATCATCTATAATTTATGCTTGACAGTGTACTTGTGCTTTTTAAAATTTGATGACCGGACTTTTAATACCTATATTTCTTTGAAAACCTAGAATATATAATTTCATGCCATTCTATACGTTGGAAATTATGTTGTTCATAATGCACACTGTAAAGGTAATAATGGAATACTAACACAAATGACGGACGATAACATGGGATGTTGGATGCGACACTTGTAATCCCAAGTCAAACTCTTTGCTACCGTAATTGATAAAAAAATCGCATAATCCCATAGAGAGTATTACAATTTCCTTACGAAGGACCCTTGTAAAAATATATGTAATCATCTATAATTAACTCTTGACAATGTACTTGCGCTTTTTAAAATTTGATGACCGGGCTTTTAATACCTATATTTCTTTGAAAACCTAGAACATATAATTTCATTCGATTCTATACAGTGGAAAGTTTGTTGTTCATAATGCTCATTGTAAAGGTAATAATGGAATACTAACACAAATGACGGACGATAACATTGGATCATGGACGGGACACTATCAATCCCAAGTCAAACGCTTTGCCACCGTAATTGATAAACAAACTCACATAATCCCATAGAGAGCATTACAATTTCCTTACGAAGGACCCTTGTAAAAATATATGTAATCATCTATAATTTATGCTTGACAGTGTACTTGTGCTTTTTAAAATTTGATGACCGGACTTTTAATACCTATATTTCTTTGAAAACCTAGAATATATAATTTCATGCCATTCTATACGTTGGAAATTATGTTGTTCATAATGCTCACTGTAAAGGTAATAATGGAATACTAACACAAATGACGGACGATAACATGGGATGTTGGATGCGACACTTGTAATCCCAAGTCAAACTCTTTGCCACCGTAATTGATAAAAAAATCGCATAATCCCATAGAGAGTATTACAATTTCCTTACGAAGGACCCTTGTAAAAATATATGTAATCATCTATAATTAACTCTTGACAATGTACTTGCGCTTTTTAAAATTTGATGACCGGGCTTTTAATACCTATATTTCTTTGAAAACCTAGAACATATAATTTCATTCGATTCTATACAGTGGAAAGTTTGTTGTTCATAATGCTCATTGTAAAGGTAACAATGGAATACTAACACAAATGACGGACGATAACATTGGATCATGGACGGGACACTAGCAATCCCAAGTCAAATGCTTTGCCACCATAATTGATAAACAAACTCACATAATCCCATAGAGAGCATTACAATTTCCTTACGAAGGACCCTTGTAAAAATATATGTAATCATCTATAATTTACTCTTGACAATGTACTTGCGCTTTTTAAAATTTGATGACCGGACTTTTAATACCTATATTTCTTTGAAAACCTAGAATATATAATTTCATGCGATTCTATACGGTTGAAAGTATGTTGTTCATAATGCTCATTGTAAAGGTAACAATGGAATACTAACACAAATGACGGACGATAACATTGGATCATGGACGGGACACTTGCAATCCCAAGTCAAACTCTTTGCCACCGTAATTGATAAACTCGCATAATCCCATAGAGAGTTTTACAATTTCCTTACGAAGGACCCTTGTGAAAATATATGTAATCATCTGTAATTTACTCTGGACAATGTACTTGCGCTTTTTAAAATTTGATGACCGGGCTTTTAATACTTATATTTCTTTGAAAACTTAGAATATATAATTTCATGCGATTCTATACGTTGGAAATTATGTTGTTCATAATGCTCACTGTAGTGGTAATAATGGAATACTAACACAAATGACGGACGATAACATGGGATGTTGGATGCGACACTTGCAATCCCAAGTCAAACTCTTTGCCACCGTAATTAATAAAAAAATCGCATAATCCCATAGAGAGTATTACAATTTCCTTACGAAGGACCCTTGTAAAAATATATGTAATCATCTATAATTAACTCTTGACAATGTACTTGCGCTTTTTAAAATTTGATGACCGGGCTTTTAATACCTATATTTCTTTGAAAACCTAGAACATATAATTTCATTCGATTCTATACAGTGGAAAGTTTGTTGTTCATAATGCTCATTGTAAAGGTAATAATGGAATACTAACACAAATGACGGACGATAACATTGGATCATGGACGGGACACTAGCAATCCCAAGTCAAACGCTTTGCCACCGTAATTGATAAACAAACTCACATAATCCCATAGAGAGCATTACAATTTCCTTACGAAGGACCCTTGTAAAAATATATGTAATCATCTATAATTTATGCTTGACAGTGTACTTTTGCTTTTTAAAATTTGATGACCGGACTTTTAATACCTATATTTCTTTGAAAACCTAGAATATATAATTTCATGCCATTCTATACGTTGGAAATTATGTTGTTCATAATGCACACTGTAAAGGTAATAATGGAATACTAACACAAATGACGGACGATAACATGGGATGTTGGATGCGACACTTGTAATCCCAAGTCAAACTCTTTGCTACCGTAATTGATAAAAAAATCGCATAATCCCATAGAGAGTATTACAATTTCCTTACGAAGGACCCTTGTAAAAATATATGTAATCATCTATAATTAACTCTTGACAATGTACTTGCGCTTTTTAAAATTTGATGACCGGGCTTTTAATACCTATATTTCTTTGAAAACCTAGAACATATAATTTCATTCGATTCTATACAGTGGAAAGTTTGTTGTTCATAATGCTCATTGTAAAGGTAATAATGGAATACTATCACAAATGACGGACGATAACATTGGATCATGGACGGGACACTAGCAATCCCAAGTCAAACGCTTTGCCACCGTAATTGATAAACAAACTCACATAATCCCATAGAGAGCATTACAATTTCTTTACGAAGGACCCTTGTAAAAATATATGTAATCATCTATAATTTATGCTTGACAGTGTACTTGTGCTTTTTAAAATTTGATGACCGGACTTTTAATACCTATATTTCTTTGAAAACCTAGAATATATAATTTCATGCCATTCTATACGTTGGAAATTATGTTGTTCATAATGCTCACTGTAAAGGTAATAATGGAATACTAACACAAATGACGGACGATAACATGGGATGTTGGATGCGACACTTGTAATCCCAAGTCAAACTCTTTGCCACCGTAATTGATAAAAAAATCGCATAATCCCATAGAGAGTATTACAATTTCCTTACGAAGGACCCTTGTAAAAATATATGTAATCATCTATAATTAACTCTTGACAATGTACTTGCGCTTTTTAAAATTTGATGACCGGGCTTTTAATACCTATATTTCTTTGAAAACCTAGAACATATAATTTCATTCGATTCTATACAGTGGAAAGTTTGTTGTTCATAATGCTCATTGTAAAGGTATTAATGGAATACTAACACAAATGACGGACGATAACATTGGATCATGGACGGGACACTAGCAATCCCAAGTCAAACGCTTTGCCACCGTAATTGATAAACAAACTCACATAATCCAATAGAGAGCATTACAATTTTCCTTACGAAGGACCCCTGTAAAAATATATGTAATCATCTATAATTTACTCTTGACAATGTACTTGCGCTTTTTAAAATTTGATGACCGGACTTTTAATACCTATATTTCTTTGAAAACCTAGAATATATAATTTCATGCGATTCTATACGGTTGAAAGTATGTTGTTCATAATGCTCATTGTAAAGGTTACAATGGAATACTAACACAAATGACGGACGATAACATTGGATCATGGACGGGACACTTGCAATCCCAAGTCAAACTCTTTGCCACCGTAATTGATAAACAAACTCGCATAATCCCATAGAGAGTTTTACAATTTCCTTACGAAGGACCCTTGTAAAAATATATGTAATCATCTATAATTTACTCTTGACAGTGTACTTGTGCTTTTTAAAATTTGATGACCGGACTTTTAATACCTATATTTCTTTGAAAACCTAGAATATATAATTTCATGCGATTCTATACGTTGGAAATTATGTTGTTCATAATGCTCACTGTAAAGGTAATAATGGAATACTAACACAAATGACGGACGATAACATGGGATGTTGGATGCGACACTTGTAATCCCAAGTCAAACTCTTTGCCACCGTAATTGATAAAAAAATCGCATAATCCCATAGAGAGTATTACAATTTCCTTACGAAGGACCCTTGTAAAAATATATGTAATCATCTATAATTAACTCTTGACAATGTACTTGCGCTTTTTAAAATTTGATGACCGGGCTTTTAATACCTATATTTCTTTGAAAACCTAGAACATATAATTTCATTCGATTCTATACAGTGGAAAGTTTGTTGTTCATAATGCTCATTGTAAAGGTAATAATGGAATACTAACACAAATGACGGACGATAACATTGGATCATGGACGGGACACTAGCAATCCCAAGTCAAATGCTTTGCCACCGTAATTGATAAACAAACTCACATAATCCCATAGAGAGCATTACAATTTCCTTACGAAGGACCCTTGTAAAAATATATGTAATCATCTATAATTTACTCTTGACAATGTACTTGCGCTTTTTAAAATTTGATGACCGGACTTTTAATACCTATATTTCTTGGAAAACCTAGAATATATAATTTCATGCGATTCTGTACGGTTAAATGTATGTTGTTCATAATGCTCATTGTAAAGGTAACAATGGAATACTAACACAAATGACGGACGATAACATTGGATCATGGACGGGACACTTGCAATCCCAAGTCAAACTCTTTGCCACCGTAATTGATAAACAAACTCGCATAATCCCATAGAGAGTTTTACAATTTCCTTACGAAGGACCCTTGTGAAAATATATGTAATCATCTCTAATTTACTCTGGACAATGTACTTGCGCTTTTTAAAATTTGATGACCGGGCTTTTAATACTTATATTTCTTTGAAAACTTAGAATATATAATTTCATGCGATTCTATACGTTGGAAATTATGTTGTTCATAATGCTCACTGTAATGGTAATAATGGAATACTAACACAAATGACGGACGATAACATGGGATGTTGGATGCGACACTTGCAATCCCAAGTCAAACTCTTTGCCGCCGTAATTGATAAAAAAATCGCATAATCCCATGGAGAGTATTACAATTTCCTTACGAAGGACCCTTGTAAAAATATATGTAATCATCTATAATTAACTCTTGACAATGTACTTGCGCTTTTTAAAATTTGATGACCGGGCTTTTATTACCTATATTTCTTTGAAAACCTAGAACATATAATTTCATTCGATTCTATACAGTGGAAAGTTTGTTGTTCATAATGCTCATTGTAAAGGTAATAATGGAATACTAACACAAATGACGGACGATAACATTGGATCATGGACGGGACACTAGCAATCCCAAGTCAAACGCTTTGCCACCGTAATTGATAAACAAACTCACATAATCCCATAGAGAGCATTACAATTTCCTTACGAAGGACCCTTGTAAAAATATATGTAATCATCTATAATTTATGCTTGACAGTGTACTTGTGCTTTTTAAAATTTGATGACCGGACTTTTAATACCTATATTTCTTTGAAAACGTAGAATATATAATTTCATGCCATTCTATACGTTGGAAATTATGTTGTTCATAATGCTCACTGTAAAGGTAATAATGGAATACTAACACAAATGACGGACGATAACATGGGATGTTGGATGCGACACTTGCAATCCCAAGTCAAACTCTTTGCCACCGTGATTGATAAAAAAATCGCATAATCCCATAGAGAGTATTACAATTTCCTTACGAAGGACCCTTGTAAAAATATATGTAATCATCTATAATTAACTCTTGACAATGTACTTGCGCTTTTTAAAATTTGATGACCGGACTTTTAATACCTATATTTCTTTGAAAACCTAGAATATATAATTTCATTCGATTCCATACAGGGGAAAGTTTGTTGTTCATAATGCTCATTGTAAAGGTAATAATGGAATACTAACACAAATGACGGACGATAACATTGGATCATGGACGGGACACTAGCAATCCCAAGTCAAACGCTTTGCCACCGTAATTGATAAACAAACTCACATAATCCCATAGAGAGCATTACAATTTCCTTACGAAGGACCCTTGTAAAAATATATGTAATCATCTATAATTTACTCTTGACAATGTACTTGCGCTTTTTAAAATTTGATGACCGGACTTTTAATACCTATATTTCTTTGAAAACCTAGAATATATAATTTCATGCGATTCTATACGGTGGAAAGTTTGTTGTTCATAATGCTAATTGTAAAGTTAATAATGGTATACTAACACAAATGACGGACGATAACATTGGATCATGGACGGGACACTTGCAATCCCAAGTCAAACTCTTTGCCACCGTAATTGATAAACAAACTCGCATAATCCCATAGAGAGTATTACAATTTCCTTACGAAGGACCCTTGTAAAAATATATGTAATCATCTATAATTTACTCTTGACCGTGTACTTGCGCTTTTTAAAATTTGATGACCGGACTTTTAATACCTATATTTCTTTGAAAACCTAGAATATATAATTTCATGCGATTCTATACGGTTGAAAGTATGTTGTTCATAATGCTCATTGTAAAGGTAACAATGGAATACTAACACAAATGATGGACGATAACATTGGATCATGGACGGGACACTTGCAATCCCAAGTCAAACTCTTTGCCACCGTAATTGATAAAAAAATCGCATAATCCCATAGAGAGTATTACAATTTCCTTACGAAGGACCCTTGTAAAAATATATGTAATCATCTATAATTTACGCTTGACAGTGTACTTGTGCTTTTTAAAATTTGATGACCGGACTTTTAATACCTATATTTCTTTGAAAACCTAGAATATATAATTTCATGACATTCTATACGTTGGAAATTATGTTGTTCATAATGCTCACTGTAAAGGTAATAATGGAATACTAACACAAATGACGGACGATAACATGGGATGTTGGATGCGACACTTGCAATCCCAAGTCAAACTCTTTGCCACCGTAATTGATAAAAAAATCGCATAATCCCATAGAGAGTATTACAATTTCCTTACGAAGGACCCTTGTAAAAATATATGTAATCATCTATAATTAACTCTTGACAATGTACTTGCGCTTTTTAAAATTTGATGACCGGGCTTTTAATACCTATATTTCTTTGAAAACCTAGAACATATAATTTAATTCCATTCTATACAGTGGAAAGTTTGTTGTTCATAATGCTCATTGTAAAGGTAATAATGGAATACTAACACAAATGACGGACGATAACATTGGAACATGGACGGGACACTTGCAATCCCAAGTCAAACTCTTTGCCACCGTAATTGATAAACAAACTCGCATAATCCCATAGAGAGTATTACAATTTCCTTACGAAGGACCCTTGTAAAAATATATGTAATCATCTATAATTTACTCTTGACAATTTACCTGCGCTTTTTAAAATTTGATGACCGGGCTTTTAATACCTATATTTCTTTGAAAACCTAGAACATATAATTTCATTCGATTCTATACAGTGGAAAGTTTGTTGTTCATAATGCTCATTGTAAAGGTAATAATGGAATACTAACACAAATGACGGACGATAACATTGGATCATGGACGGGACACTTGCAATCCCAAGTCAAACTCTTTGCCACCGTAATTGATAAACAAACTCGCATAATCCCATAGAGAGTATTACAATTTCCTTACGAAGGACCCTTGTAAAAATATATGTAATCATCAATAATTTACTCTTGACAATTTACCTGCGCTTTTTAAAATTTGATGACCGGGCTTTTAATACCTATATTTCTTTGAAAACCTAGAACATATAATTTCATTCGATTCTATACAGTGGAAAGTTTGTTGTTCATAATGCTCATTGTAAAGGTAATAATGGAATACTAACACAAATGACGGACGATAACATTGGATCATGGACGGGACACTTGCAATCCCAAGTCAAACTCTTTGCCACCGTAATTGATAAACAAACTCGCATAATCCCATAGAGAGTATTACAATTTCCTTACGAAGGACCCTTGTAAAAATATATGTAATCATCTATAATTAACTCTTGACAATGTACTTGCGCTTTTTAAAATTTGATGACCGGACTTTTAATACCTATATTTCTTTGAAAACCTAGAATATATAATTTCATTCGATTCCATACAGGGGAAAGTTTGTTGTTCATAATGCTCATTGTAAAGGTAATAATGGAATACTAACACAAATGACGGACGATAACATTGGATCATGGACGGGACACTAGCAATCCCAAGTCAAACGCTTTGCCACCGTAATTGATAAACAAACTCACATAATCCCATAGAGAGCATT
This sequence comes from Rubia yunnanensis, assembly GCA_037428765.1. Classification (NCBI taxonomy): domain Eukaryota; kingdom Viridiplantae; phylum Streptophyta; class Magnoliopsida; order Gentianales; family Rubiaceae; genus Rubia; species Rubia yunnanensis. The sequence goes on along the minus strand of CM075061.1, from coordinate 106,256,952 downwards.
ACAATTTCCTTACGAAGGACCCTTGTAAAAATATATGTAATCATCTATAATTTACTCTTGACAATTTACTTGCGCTTTTTAAAATTTGATGACCGGACTTTTAATACCTATATTTCTTTGAAAACCTAGAATATATAATTTCATGCGATTCTATACGGTGGAAAGTTTGTTGTTCATAATGCTAATTGTAAAGTTAATAATGGTATACTAACACAAATGACGGACGATAACATTGGATCATGGACGGGACACTTGCAATCCCAAGTCAAACTCTTTGCCACCGTAATTGATAAACAAACTCGCATAATCCCATAGAGAGTATTACAATTTCCTTACGAAGGACCCTTGTAAAAATATATGTAATCATCTATAATTTACTCTTGACAGTGTACTTGCGCTTTTTAAAATTTGATGACCGGACTTTTAATACCTATATTTCTTTGAAAACCTAGAATATATAATTTCATGCGATTCTATACGGTTGAAAGTATGTTGTTCATAATGCTCATTGTAAAGGTAACAATGGAATACTAACACAAATGATGGACGATAACATTGGATCATGGACGGGACACTTGCAATCCCAAGTCAAACTCTTTGCCACCGTAATTGATAAAAAAATCGCATAATCCCATAGAGAGTATTACAATTTCCTTACGAAGGACCCTTGTAAAAATATATGTAATCATCTATAATTTACGCTTGACAGTGTACTTGTGCTTTTTAAAATTTGATGACCGGACTTTTAATACCTATATTTCTTTGAAAACCTAGAATATATAATTTCATGACATTCTATACGTTGGAAATTATGTTGTTCATAATGCTCACTGTAAAGGTAATAATGGAATACTAACACAAATGACGGACGATAACATGGGATGTTGGATGCGACACTTGCAATCCCAAGTCAAACTCTTTGCCACCGTAATTGATAAAAAAATCGCATAATCCCATAGAGAGTATTACAATTTCCTTACGAAGGACCCTTGTAAAAATATATGTAATCATCTATAATTAACTCTTGACAATGTACTTGCGCTTTTTAAAATTTGATGACCGGGCTTTTAATACCTATATTTCTTTGAAAACCTAGAACATATAATTTCATTCCATTCTATACAGTGGAAAGTTTGTTGTTCATAATGCTCATTGTAAAGGTAATAATGGAATACTAACACAAATGACGGACGATAACATTGGATCATGGACGGGACACTTGCAATCCCAAGTCAAACTCTTTGCCACCGTAATTGATAAACAAACTCGCATAATCCCATAGAGAGTATTACAATTTCCTTACGAAGGACCCTTGTAAAAATATATGTAATCATCTATAATTTACTCTTGACAATTTACCTGCGCTTTTTAAAATTTGATGACCGGGCTTTTAATACCTATATTTCTTTGAAAACCTAGAACATATAATTTCATTCGATTCTATACAGTGGAAAGTTTGTTGTTCATAATGCTCATTGTAAAGGTAATAATGGAATACTAACACAAATGACGGACGATAACATTGGATCATGGACGGGACACTTGCAATCCCAAGTCAAACTCTTTGCCACCGTAATTGATAAACAAACTCGCATAATCCCATAGAGAGTATTACAATTTCCTTACGAAGGACCCTTGTAAAAATATATGTAATAATCTATAATTTACTCTTGACAATGTACTTGCACTTTTTAAAATTTGATGACCGGACTTTTAATACCTATATTTCTTTGAAAACCTAGAATATATAATTTCATGCGATTCTATACGGTTGAAAGTATGTTGTTCATAATGCTCATTGTAAAGGTAACAATGGAATACTAACACAAATGACGGACGATAACATTGGATCATGGACGGGACACTTGCAATCCCAAGTCAAACTCTTTGCCACCGTAATTGATAAACAAACTCGCATAATCCCATAGAGAGTTTTACAATTTCCTTACGAAGGACCCTTGTAAAAATATATGTAATCATCTATAATTTACTCTTGACAGTGTACTTGTGCTTTTTAAAATTTGATGACCGGACTTTTAATACCTATATTTCTTTGAAAACGTAGAATATATAATTTCATGCGATTCTATACGTTGGAAATTATGTTGTTCATAATGCTCACTGTAAAGGTAATAATGGAATACTAACACAAATGACGGACGATAACATGGGATGTTGGATGCGACACTTGCAATCCCAAGTCAAACTCTTTGCCACCATAATTGATAAAAAAATCGCATAATCCCATAGAGAGTATTACAATTTCCTTACGAAGGACCCTTGTAAAAATATATGTAATCATCTATAATTAACTCTTGACAATGTATTTGCACTTTTTAAAATTTGATGACCGGGCTTTTAATACCTATATTTCTTTGAAAACCTAGAACATATAATTTCATTCGATTCTATACAGTGGAAAGTTTGTTGTTCATAATGCTCATTGTAAAGGTAATAATGGAATACTAACACAAATGACGGACGATAACATTGGATCATGGACGGGACACTAGCAATCCCAAGTCAAACGCTTTGCCACCGTAATTGATAAACAAACTCGCATAATCCCATAGAGAGCATTACAATTTCCTTACGAAGGACTCTTGTAAAAATATATGTAATCATCTATAATTTACTCTTGACAATGTACTTGCGCTTTTTAAAATTTGATGACCGGACTTTTAAAACCTATATTTCTTTGAAAACCTAGAATATATAATTTCATGCGATTCTATACGGTGGAAAGTTTGTTGTTCATAATGCTCATTGTAAAGTTAATAATGGAATACTAACACAAATGACGGACGATAACATTGGATCATGGCCGGGACACTTGCAATCCCAAGTCAAACTCTTTGCCACCGTAATTGATAAACAAACTCGCATAATCCCATAGAGAGTATTACAATTTCCTTACGAAGGACCCTTGTAAAAATATATGTAATCATCTATAATTTACTCTTGACAGTGTACTTGCGCTTTTAAAATTTGATGACCGGACTTTTAATACATATATTTCTTTGAAAACCAAGAATATATAATTTCATGCGATTCTATACGGTGGAAAGTATGTTGTTCATAATTCTCACTGTAAAGGTAATAATGGAATACTAACACAAATGACGGACGATAACATCGGATGTTGGATGCGACACTTGCAATCCCAAATCAAACGCTTTGCCACCGTAATTGATAAACAAACTCGCATAATCCCATAGAGAGCATTACAATTTCCTTACGAAGGACCCTTGTAAAAATATATGTAATCATCTATAATTTACTCTTGACAATGTACTTGCACTTTTTAAAATTTGATGACCGGACTTTTAATACCTATATTTCTTTGAAAACCCAGAATATATAATTTCATGCGATTCTATATGGTTGAAAGTATGTTGTTCATAATGCTCATTGTAAAGGTAACAATGGAATACTAACACAAATGACGGACGATAACATTGGATCATGGACGGGAAACTTGCAATCCCAAGTCAAACTCTTTTCCACCGTAATTGATAAACAAACTCGCATAATCCCATAGAGATTTTTACAATTTCCTTACGAAGGACCCTTGTAAAAATATATGTAATCATCTATAATTTACTCTTGACAGTGTACTTGCGATTTTTAAAATTTGATGACCGGACTTTTAATACCTATATTTCTTTGAAAACCTAGAATATATAATTTCATGCGATTCTATACGTTGGAAATTATGTTGTTCATAATGTTCACTGTAAAGGTAATAATGGAATACTAACACAAATGACGGACGATAACATCGGATGTTGGATGCGACACTTGCAATCCCAAGTCAAACGCTTTGCCACCGTAATTGATAAACAAACTCGCATAATCCCATAGAGAGCATTACAATTTCCTTACGAAGGACCCTTGTAAAACTATATGTAATCATCTATAATTTACTCTTGACAATGTACTTGCACTTTTTAAAATTTGATGACCGGACTTTTAATACCTATATTTCTTTGAAAACCCAGAACATATAATTTCATGCGATTCTATACGGTTGAAAGTATGTTGTTCATAATGCTCATTGTAAAGGTAACAATGGAATACTAACACAAACGATGGACGATAACATTGGATCATGGACGGGAAACTTGCAATCCCAAGTCAAACTCTTTGCCACCGTAATTGATAAACAAACTCGCATAATCCCATAGAGAGCATTACAATTTCCTTACGAAGGACCCTGGTAAAAATATATGTAATCATCTATAATTTACTCCTGACAATGTACTTGCACTTTTTAAAATTTGATGACCGGACTTTTAATACCTATATTTCTTTGAAAACCCAGAATATATAATTTCATGCGATTCTATACGGTTGAAAGTATGTTGTTCATAATGCTCATTGTAAAGGTAACAATGGAAGACTAACACAAATGACGGACGATAACATTGGATCATGGACGGGAAACTTGCAATCCCAAGTCAAACTCTTTGCCACCGTAATTGATAAACAAACTCGCATAATCCCATAGAGAGTTTTACAATTTCCTTACGAAGGACCCTTGTAAAAATATATGTAATCATCTATAATTTACTCTTGACAGTGTACTTGCGCTTTTTAAAATTTGATGACCGGACTTTTAATACCTATATTTCTTTGAAAACCCAGAATATATAATTTCATGCGATTCTATACGGTTGAAAGTATGTTGTTCATAATGCTCATTGTAAAGGTAACAATGGAATACTAACACAAATGACGGACGATAACATTGGATCATGGACGTGAAACTTGCAATCCCAAGTCAAACTCTTTTCCACCGTAATTGATAAACAAACTCGCATAATCCCATAGAGATTTTTACAATTTCCTTACGAAGGACCCTTGTAAAAATATATGTAATCATCTATAATTTACTCTTGACAGTGTACTTGCGATTTTTAAAATTTGATGACCGGACTTTTAATACCTATATTTCTTTGAAAACCTAGAATATATAATTTCATGCGATTCTATACGTTGGAAATTATGTTGTTCATAATGTTCACTGTAAAGGTAATAATGGAATACTAACACAAATGACGGACGATAAAATCGGATGTTGGATGCGACACTTGCAATCCCAAGTCAAACGCTTTTCCACCGTAATTGATAAACAAACTCGCATAATCCCATAGAGAGCATTACAATTTCCTTACGAAGGACCCTTGTAAAAATATATGTAATCATCTATAATTTACTCTTGACAATGTACTTGCACTTTTTAAAATTTGATGACCGGACTTTTAATACCTATATTTCTTTGAAAACCCAGAATATATAATTTCATGCGATTCTATATGGTTGAAAGTATGTTGTTCATAATGCTCATTGTAAAGGTAACAATGGAATACTAACACAAATGACGGACGATAACATTGGATCATGGACGGGAAACTTGCAATCCCAAGTCAAACTCTTTTCCACCGTAATTGATAAACAAACTCGCATAATCCCATAGAGATTTTTACAATTTCCTTACGAAGGACCCTTGTAAAAATATATGTAATCATCTATAATTTACTCTTGACAGTGTACTTGCGATTTTTAAAATTTGATGACCGGACTTTTAATACCTATATTTCTTTGAAAACCTAGAATATATAATTTCATGCGATTCTATACGTTGGAAATTATGTTGTTCATAATGTTCACTGTAAAGGTAATAATGGAATACTAACACAAATGACGGACGATAACATCGGATGTTGGATGCGACACTTGCAATCCCAAGTCAAACGCTTTGCCACCGTAATTGATAAACAAACTCGCATAATCCCATAGAGAGCATTACAATTTCCTTACGAAGGACCCTTGTAAAACTATATGTAATCATCTATAATTTACTCTTGACAATGTACTTGCACTTTTTAAAATTTGATGACCGGACTTTTAATACCTATATTTCTTTGAAAACCCAGAACATATAATTTCATGCGATTCTATACGGTTGAAAGTATGTTGTTCATAATGCTCATTGTAAAGGTAACAATGGAATACTAACACAAACGATGGACGATAACATTGGATCATGGACGGGAAACTTGCAATCCCAAGTCAAACTCTTTGCCACCGTAATTGATAAACAAACTCGCATAATCCCATAGAGAGCATTACAATTTCCTTACGAAGGACCCTGGTAAAAATATATGTAATCATCTATAATTTACTCCTGACAATGTACTTGCACTTTTTAAAATTTGATGACCGGACTTTTAATACCTATATTTCTTTGAAAACCCAGAATATATAATTTCATGCGATTCTATACGGTTGAAAGTATGTTGTTCATAATGCTCATTGTAAAGGTAACAATGGAAGACTAACACAAATGACGGACGATAACATTGGATCATGGACGGGAAACTTGCAATCCCAAGTCAAACTCTTTGCCACCGTAATTGATAAACAAACTCGCATAATCCCATAGAGAGTTTTACAATTTCCTTACGAAGGACCCTTGTAAAAATATATGTAATCATCTATAATTTACTCTTGACAGTGTACTTGCGCTTTTTAAAATTTGATGACCGGACTTTTAATACCTATATTTCTTTGAAAACCCAGAATATATAATTTCATGCGATTCTATACGGTTGAAAGTATGTTGTTCATAATGCTCATTGTAAAGGTAACAATGGAATACTAACACAAATGACGGACGATAACATTGGATCATGGACGTGAAACTTGCAATCCCAAGTCAAACTCTTTTCCACCGTAATTGATAAACAAACTCGCATAATCCCATAGAGATTTTTACAATTTCCTTACGAAGGACCCTTGTAAAAATATATGTAATCATCTATAATTTACTCTTGACAGTGTACTTGCGATTTTTAAAATTTGATGACCGGACTTTTAATACCTATATTTCTTTGAAAACCTAGAATATATAATTTCATGCGATTCTATACGTTGGAAATTATGTTGTTCATAATGTTCACTGTAAAGGTAATAATGGAATACTAACACAAATGACGGACGATAAAATCGGATGTTGGATGCGACACTTGCAATCCCAAGTCAAACGCTTTTCCACCGTAATTGATAAACAAACTCGCATAATCCCATAGAGAGCATTACAATTTCCTTACGAAGGACCCTTGTAAAAATATATGTAATCATCTATAATTTACTCTTGACAATGTACTTGCACTTTTTAAAATATGATGACCGGACTTTTAATACCTATATTTCTTTGAAAACCCAGAACATATAATTTCATGCGATTCTATACGGTTGAAAGTATGTTGTTCATAATGCTCATTATAAAGGTAACAATGGAATACTAACACAAATGACGGACGATAACATTGGATCATGGACGGGAAACTTGCAATCCCAAGTCAAACTCTTTGCCACCGTAATTGATAAACAAACTCGCATAATCCCATAGAGAGCATTACAATTTCCTTACGAAGGACCCTGGTAAAAATATATGTAATCATCTATAATTTACTCCTGACAATGTACTTGCACTTTTTAAAATTTGATGACCGGACTTTTAATACCTATATTTCTTTGAAAACCCAGAATATATAATTTCATGCGATTCTATACGGTTGAAAGTATGTTGTTCATAATGCTCATTGTAAAGGTAACAATGGAATACTAACACAAATGACGGACGATAACATTGGATCATGGACGGGAAACTTGCAATCCCAAGTCAAACTCTTTGCCACCGTAATTGATAAACAAACTCGCATAATCCCATAGAGAGTTTTACAATTTCCTTACGAAGGACCCTTGTAAAAATATATGTAATCATCTATAATTTACTCTTGACAGTGTACTTGCGCTTTTTAAAATTTGATGACCGGACTTTTAATACCTATATTTCTTTGAAAACCCAGAATATATAATTTCATGCGATTCTATACGGTGGAAAGTATGTTGTTCATAATTCTCACTGTAAAGGTAATAATGGAATACTAACACAAATGACGGACGATAACATCGGATGTTGGATGCGACACTTGCAATCCCAAGTCAAACGCTTTGCCACCGTAATTGATAAACAAACTCGCATAATCCCATAGAGAGCATTACAATTTCCTTACGAAGGACCCTTGTAAAAATATATGTAATCATCTATAATTTACTCTTGACAATGTACTTGCACTTTTTAAAATTTGATGACCGGACTTTTAATACCTATATTTCTTTGAAAACCCAGAACATATAATTTCATGCGATTCTATACGGTTGAAAGTATGTTGTTCATAATGCTCATTGTAAAGGTAACAATGGAATACTAACACAAATGACGGACGATAACATTGGATCATGGACGGGAAACTTGCAATCCCAAGTCAAACTCTTTGCCACCGTAATTGATAAACAAACTCGCATAATCCCATAGAGAGCATTACAATTTCCTTACGAAGGACCCTGGTAAAAATATATGTAATCATCTATAATTTACTCCTGACAATGTACTTGCACTTTTTAAAATTTGATGACCGGACTTTTAATACCTATATTTCTTTGAAAACCCAGAATATATAATTTCATGCGATTCTATACGGTTGAAAGTATGTTGTTCATAATGCTCATTGTAAAGGTAACAATGGAATACTAACACAAATGACGGACGATAACATTGGATCATGGACGGGAAACTTGCAATCCCAAGTCAAACTCTTTGCCACCGTAATTGATAAACAAACTCGCATAATCCCACAGAGAGTTTTACAATTTCCTTACGAAGGACCCTTGTAAAAATATATGTAATCATCTATAATTTACTCTTGACAGTGTACTTGCGCTTTTTAAAATTTGATGACCGGACTTTTAATACCTATATTTCTTTGAAAACCCAGAATATATAATTTCATGCGATTCTATACGGTGGAAAGTATGTTGTTCATAATTCTCACTGTAAAGGTAATAATGGAATACTAACACAAATGACGGACGATAACATCGGATGTTGGATGCGACACTTGCAATCCCAAGTCAAACGCTTTGCCACCGTAATTGATAAACAAACTCGCATAATCCCATAGAGAGCATTACAATTTCCTTACGAAGGACCCTTGTAAAAATATATGTAATCATCTATAATTTACTCTTGACAATGTACTTGCACTTTTTAAAATTTGATGACCGGACTTTTAATACCTATATTTCTTTGAAAACCCAGAATATATAATTTCATGCGATTCTATACGGTTGAAAGTATGTTGTTCATAATGCTCATTGTAAAGGTAACAATGGAATACTAACACAAATGACGGACGATAACATTGGATCATGGACGGGAAACTTGCAATCCCAAGTCAAACTCTTTGCCACCGTAATTGATAAACAAACTCGCATAATCCCACAGAGAGTTTTACAATTTCCTTACGAAGGACCCTTGTAAAAATATATGTAATCATCTATAATTTACTCTTGACAGTGTACTTGCGCTTTTTAAAATTTGATGACCGGACTTTTAATACCTATATTTCTTTGAAAACCCAGAATATATAATTTCATGCGATTCTATACGGTTGAAAGTATGTTGTTCATAATGCTCATTGTAAAGGTAACAATGGAATACTAACACAAATGACGGACGATAACATTGGATCATGGACGGGAAACTTGCAATCCCAAGTCAAACTCTTTGCCACCGTAATTGATAAACAAACTCGCATAATCCCATAGATAGTTTTACAATTTCCTTACGAAGGACCCTTGTAAAAATATATGTAATCATCTATAATTTACTCTTGACAGTGTACTTGCGCTTTTTAAAATTTGATGACCGGACTTTTAATACCTATATTTCTTTGAAAACCCAGAATATATAATTTCATGCGATTCTATACGGTGGAAAGTATGTTGTTCATAATTCTCACTGTAAAGGTAATAATGGAATACTAACACAAATGACGGACGATAACATCGGATGTTGGATGCGACACTTGCAATCCCAAGTCAAACGCTTTGCCACCGTAATTGATAAACAAACTCGCATAATCCCATAGAGAGCATTACAATTTCCTTACGAAGGACCCTTGTAAAAATATATGTAATCATCTATAATTTACTCTTGACAATGTACTTGCACTTTTTAAAATTTGATGACCGGACTTTTAATACCTATATTTCTTTGAAAACCCAGAACATATAATTTCATGCGATTCTATACGGTTGAAAGTATGTTGTTCATAATGCTCATTGTAAAGGTAACAATGGAATACTAACACAAATGACGGACGATAACATTGGATCATGGACGGGAAACTTGCAATCCCAAGTCAAACTCTTTGCCACCGTAATTGATAAACAAACTCGCATAATCCCATAGAGAGCATTACAATTTCCTTACGAAGGACCCTGGTAAAAATATATGTAATCATCTATAATTTACTCCTGACAATGTACTTGCACTTTTTAAAATTTGATGACCGGACTTTTAATACCTATATTTCTTTGAAAACCCAGAATATATAATTTCATGCGATTCTATACGGTTGAAAGTATGTTGTTCATAATGCTCATTGTAAAGGTAACAATGGAATACTAACACAAATGACGGACGATAACATTGGATCATGGACGGGAAACTTGCAATCCCAAGTCAAACTCTTTGCCACCGTAATTGATAAACAAACTCGCATAATCCCACAGAGAGTTTTACAATTTCCTTACGAAGGACCCTTGTAAAAATATATGTAATCATCTATAATTTACTCTTGACAGTGTACTTGCGCTTTTTAAAATTTGATGACCGGACTTTTAATACCTATATTTCTTTGAAAACCCAGAATATATAATTTCATGCGATTCTATACGGTGGAAAGTATGTTGTTCATAATTCTCACTGTAAAGTTAATAATGGAATACTAACACAAATGACGGACGATAACATCGGATGTTGGATGCGACACTAGCAATCCCAAGTCAAACGCTTTGCCACCGTAATTGATAAACAAACTCGCATAATCCCATAGAGAGCATTACAATTTCCTTACGAAGGACCCTTGTAAAAATATATGTAATCATCTATAATTTACTCTTGACAATGTACTTGCACTTTTTAAAATTTGATGACCGGACTTTTAATACCTATATTTCTTTGAAAACCCAGAATATATAATTTCATGCGATTCTATACGGTTGAAAGTATGTTGTTCATAATGCTCATTGTAAAGGTAACAATGGAATACTAACACAAATGACGGACGATAACATTGGATCATGGACGGGAAACTTGCAATCCCAAGTCAAACTCTTTTCCACCGTAATTGATAAACAAACTCGCATAATCCCATAGAGATTTTTACAATTTCCTTACGAAGGACCCTTGTAAAAATATATGTAATCATCTATAATTTACTCTTGACAGTGTACTTGCGATTTTTAAAATTTGATGACCGGACTTTTAATACCTATATTTCTTTGAAAACCTAGAATATATAATTTCATGCGATTCTATACGTTGGAAATTATGTTGTTCATAATGTTCACTGTAAAGGTAATAATGGAATACTAACACAAATGACGGACGATAACATCGGATGTTGGATGCGACACTTGCAATCCCAAGTCAAACGCTTTGCCACCGTAATTGATAAACAAACTCGCATAATCCCATAGAGAGCATTACAATTTCCTTACGAAGGACCCTTGTAAAAATATATGTAATCATCTATAATTTACTCTTGACAATGTACTTGCACTTTTTAAAATTTGATGACCGGACTTTTAATACCTATATTTCTTTGAAAACCCAGAACATATAATTTCATGCGATTCTATACGGTTGAAAGTATGTTGTTCATAATGCTCATTGTAAAGGTAACAATGGAATACTAACACAAATGACGGACGATAACATTGGATCATGGACGGGAAACTTGCAATCCCAAGTCAAACTCTTTGCCACCGTAATTGATAAACAAACTCGCATAATCCCATAGAGAGCATTACAATTTCCTTACGAAGGACCCTGGTAAAAATATATGTAATCATCTATAATTTACTCCTGACAATGTACTTGCACTTTTTAAAATTTGATGACCGGACTTTTAATACCTATATTTCTTTGAAAACCCAGAATATATAATTTCATGCGATTCTATACGGTTGAAAGTATGTTGTTCATAATGCTCATTGTAAAGGTAACAATGGAATACTAACACAAATGACGGACGATAACATTGGATCATGGACGGGAAACTTGCAATCCCAAGTCAAACTCTTTGCCACCGTAATTGATAAACAAACTCGCATAATCCCATAGAGAGTTTTACAATTTCCTTACGAAGGACCCTTGTAAAAATATATGTAATCATCTATAATTTACTCTTGACAGTGTACTTGCGCTTTTTAAAATTTGATGACCGGACTTTTAATACCTATATTTCTTTGAAAACCCAGAATATATAATTTCATGCGATTCTATACGGTTGAAAGTATGTTGTTCATAATGCTCATTGTAAAGGTAACAATGGAATACTAACACAAATGACGGACGATAACATTGGATCATGGACGTGAAACTTGCAATCCCAAGTCAAACTCTTTTCCACCGTAATTGATAAACAAACTCGCATAATCCCATAGAGATTTTTACAATTTCCTTACGAAGGACCCTTGTAAAAATATATGTAATCATCTATAATTTACTCTTGACAGTGTACTTGCGATTTTTAAAATTTGATGACCGGACTTTTAATACCTATATTTCTTTGAAAACCTAGAATATATAATTTCATGCGATTCTATACGTTGGAAATTATGTTGTTCATAATTTTCACTGTAAAGGTAATAATGGAATACTAACACAAATGACGGACGATAACATCGGATGTTGGATGCGACACTTGCAATCCCAAGTCAAACGCTTTGCCACCGTAATTGATAAACAAACTCGCATAATCCCATAGAGAGCATTACAATTTCCTTACGAAGGACCCTTGTAAAAATATATGTAATCATCTATAATTTACTCTTGACAATGTACTTGCACTTTTTAAAATTTGATGACCGGACTTTTAATACCTATATTTCTTTGAAAACCCAGAACATATAATTTCATGCGATTCTATACGGTTGAAAGTATGTTGTTCATAATGCTCATTGTAAAGGTAACAATGGAATACTAACACAAATGACGGACGATAACATTGGATCATGGATGGGAAACTTGCAATCCCAAGTCAAACTCTTTGCCACCGTAATTGATAAACAAACTCGCATAATCCCATAGAGAGCATTACAATTTCCTTACGAAGGACCCTTGTAAAAATATATGTAATCATCTATAATTTACTCTTGACAATGTACTTGCACTTTTTAAAATTTGATGACCGGACTTTTAATACCTATATTTCTTTGAAAACCCAGAACATATAATTTCATGCGATTCTATACGGTTGAAAGTATGTTGTTCATAATGCTCATTGTAAAGGTAACAATGGAATACTAACACAAATGACGGACGATAACATTGGATCATGGATGGGAAACTTGCAATCCCAAGTCAAACTCTTTGCCACCGTAATTGATAAACAAACTCGCATAATCCCATAGAGAGCATTACAATTTCCTTACGAAGGACCCTGGTAAAAATATATGTAATCATCTATAATTTACTCCTGACAATGTACTTGCACTTTTTAAAATTTGATGACCGGACTTTTAATACCTATATTTCTTTGAAAACCCAGAATATATAATTTCATGCGATTCTATACGGTTGAAAGTATGTTGTTCATAATGCTCATTGTAAAGGTAACAATGGAATACTAACACAAATGACGGACGATAACATTGGATCATGGACGGGAAACTTGCAATCCCAAGTCAAACTCTTTGCCACCGTAATTGATAAACAAACTCGCATAATCCCATAGAGAGTTTTACAATTTCCTTACGAAGGACCCTTGTAAAAATATATGTAATCATCTATAATTTACTCTTGACAGTGTACTTGCGCTTTTTAAAATTTGATGACCGGACTTTTAATACCTATATTTCTTTGAAAACCCAGAATATATAATTTCATGCGATTCTATACGGTGGAAAGTATGTTGTTCATAATTCTCACTGTAAAGGTAATAATGGAATACTAACACAAATGACGGACGGTAACATCGGATGTTGGATGCGACACTTGCAATCCCAAGTCAAACGCTTTGCCACCGTAATTGATAAACAAACTCGCATAATCCCATAGAGAGCATTACAATTTCCTTACGAAGGACCCTTGTAAAAATATATGTAATCATCTATAATTTACTCTTGACAATGTACTTGCACTTTTTAAAATTTGATGACCGGACTTTTAATACCTATATTTCTTTGAAAACCCAGAATATATAATTTCATGCGATTCTATACGGTTGAAAGTATGTTGTACATAATGCTCATTGTAAAGGTAACAATGGAATACTAACACAAATGACGGACGATAACATTGGATCATGGACGGGAAACTTGCAATCCCAAGTCAAACGCTTTGCCACCGTAATTGATAAACAAACTCGCATAATCCCATAGAGAGCATTACAATTTCCTTACGAAGGACCCTTGTAAAAATATATGTAATCATCTATAATTTACTCTTGACAATGTACTTGCACTTTTTAAAATTTGATGACCGGACTTTTAATACCTATATTTCTTTGAAAACCCAGAATATATAATTTCATGCGATTCTATACGGTTGAAAGTATGTTGTTCATAATGCTCATTGTAAAGGTAACAATGGAATACTAACACAAATGACAGACGATAACATTGGATCATGGACGGGAAACTTGCAATCCCAAGTCAAACTCTTTTCCACCGTAATTGATAAACAAACTCGCATAATCCCATAGAGAGCATTACAATTTCCTTACGAAGGACCCTTGTAAAAATATATGTAATCATCTATAATTTACTCTTGACAATGTACTTGCACTTTTTAAAATTTGATGACCGGACTTTTAATACCTATATTTCTTTGAAAACCCAGAACATATAATTTCATGCGATTCTATACGGTTGAAAGTATGTTGTTCATAATGCTCATTGTAAAGGTAACAATGGAATACTAACACAAATGACGGACGATAACATTGGATCATGGACGGGAAACTTGCAATCCCAAGTCAAACTCTTTTCCACCGTAATTGATAAACAAACTCGCATAATCCCATAGAGATTTTTACAATTTCCTTACGAAGGACCCATGTAAAAATATATGTAATCATCTATAATTTACTCTTGACAGTGTACTTGCGCTTTTTAAAATTTGATGACCGGACTTTTAATACCTATATTTCTTTGAATACCTAGAATATATAATTTCATGCGATTCTATACGTTGGAAATTATGTTGTTCATAATGCTCACTGTAAAGGTAATAATTGAATACTAACACAAATGACGGACGATAACATCGGATGTTGGATGCGACACTTGCAATCCCAAGTCAAACCCTTTGCCACCGTAATTGATAAACAAACTCGCATAATCCCGTAGAGAGCATTACAATTTCCTTACGAAGGACCCTTGTAAAAATATATGTAATCATCTATAATTTACTCTTGACAATGTACTTGCACTTTGTAAAATTTGATGACCGGACTTTTAATACCTATATTTCTTTGAAAACCCAGAATATATAATTTCATGCGATTCTATACGGTTGAAAGTATGTTGTTCGTAATGCTCATTGTAAAGGTAACAATGGAATACTAACACAAATGACGGACGATAACATTGGATCATGGACAGGAAACTTGCAATCCCAAGTCAAACTCTTTGCCACCGTAATTGATAAACAAACTCGCATAATCCCATAGAGAGTTTTACAATTTCCTTACGAAGGACCCTTGTAAAAATATATGTAATCATCTATAATTTACTCTTGACAGTGTACTTGCGCTTTTTAAAATTTGATGACCGGACTTTTAATACCTATATTTCTTTGAAAACCTAGAATATATAATTTCATGCGATTCTATACGTTGGAAATTATGTTGTTCATAATGCTCACTGTAAAGGTAATAATGGAATACTAACACAAATGACGGACGATAACATGGGATGTTGGATGCGACACTTGCAATCCCAAGTCAAACCCTTTGCCACCGTAATTGATAAACAAACTCGCATAATCCCGTAGAGAGCATTACAATTTCCTTACGAAGGACCCTTGTAAAAATATATGTAATCATCTATAATTTACTCTTGACAATGTACTTGCACTTTGTAAAATTTGATGACCGGACTTTTAATACCTATATTTCTTTGAAAACCCAGAATATATAATTTCATGCGATTCTATACGGTTGAAAGTATGTTGTTCATAATGCTCATTGTAAAGGTAACAATGGAATACTAACACAAATGACGGACGATAACATTGGATCATGGACGGGAAACTTGCAATCCCAAGTCAAACTCTTTTCCACCGTAATTGATAAACAAACTCGCATAATCCCATAGAGATTTTTACAATTTCCTTACGAAGGACCCTTGTAAAAATATATGTAATCATCTATAATTTACTCTTGACAGTGTACTTGCGATTTTTAAAATTTGATGACCGGACTTTTAATACCTATATTTCTTTGAAAACCTAGAATATATAATTTCATGCGATTCTATACGTTGGAAATTATGTTGTTCATAATTTTCACTGTAAAGGTAATAATGGAATACTAACACAAATGACGGACGATAACATCGGATGTTGGATGCGACACTTGCAATCCCAAGTCAAACGCTTTGCCACCGTAATTGATAAACAAACTCGCATAATCCCATAGAGAGCATTACAATTTCCTTACGAAGGACCCTTGTAAAAATATATGTAATCATCTATAATTTACTCTTGACAATGTACTTGCACTTTTTAAAATTTGATGACCGGACTTTTAATACCTATATTTCTTTGAAAACCCAGAACATATAATTTCATGCGATTCTATACGGTTGAAAGTATGTTGTTCATAATGCTCATTGTAAAGGTAACAATGGAATACTAACACAAATGACGGACGATAACATTGGATCATGGATGGGAAACTTGCAATCCCAAGTCAAACTCTTTGCCACCGTAATTGATAAACAAACTCGCATAATCCCATAGAGAGCATTACAATTTCCTTACGAAGGACCCTTGTAAAAATATATGTAATCATCTATAATTTACTCTTGACAATGTACTTGCACTTTTTAAAATTTGATGACCGGACTTTTAATACCTATATTTCTTTGAAAACCCAGAACATATAATTTCATGCGATTCTATACGGTTGAAAGTATGTTGTTCATAATGCTCATTGTAAAGGTAACAATGGAATACTAACACAAATGACGGACGATAACATTGGATCATGGATGGGAAACTTGCAATCCCAAGTCAAACTCTTTGCCACCGTAATTGATAAACAAACTCGCATAATCCCATAGAGAGCATTACAATTTCCTTACGAAGGACCCTGGTAAAAATATATGTAATCATCTATAATTTACTCCTGACAATGTACTTGCACTTTTTAAAATTTGATGACCGGACTTTTAATACCTATATTTCTTTGAAAACCCAGAATATATAATTTCATGCGATTCTATACGGTTGAAAGTATGTTGTTCATAATGCTCATTGTAAAGGTAACAATGGAATACTAACACAAATGATGGACGATAACATTGGATCATGGACGGGAAACTTGCAATCCCAAGTCAAACTCTTTGCCACCGTAATTGATAAACAAACTCGCATAATCCCATAGAGAGTTTTACAATTTCCTTACGAAGGACCCTTGTAAAAATATATGTAATCATCTATAATTTACTCTTGACAGTGTACTTGCGCTTTTTAAAATTTGATGACCGGACTTTTAATACCTATATTTCTTTGAAAACCCAGAATATATAATTTCATGCGATTCTATACGGTGGAAAGTATGTTGTTCATAATTCTCACTGTAAAGGTAATAATGGAATACTAACACAAATGACGGACGGTAACATCGGATGTTGGATGCGACACTTGCAATCCCAAGTCAAACGCTTTGCCACCGTAATTGATAAACAAACTCGCATAATCCCATAGAGAGCATTACAATTTCCTTACGAAGGACCCTTGTAAAAATATATGTAATCATCTATAATTTACTCTTGACAATGTACTTGCACTTTTTAAAATTTGATGACCGGACTTTTAATACCTATATTTCTTTGAAAACCCAGAATATATAATTTCATGCGATTCTATACGGTTGAAAGTATGTTGTACATAATGCTCATTGTAAAGGTAACAATGGAATACTAACACAAATGACGGACGATAACATTGGATCATGGACGGGAAACTTGCAATCCCAAGTCAAACGCTTTGCCACCGTAATTGATAAACAAACTCGCATAATCCCATAGAGAGCATTACAATTTCCTTACGAAGGACCCTTGTAAAAATATATGTAATCATCTATAATTTACTCTTGACAATGTACTTGCACTTTTTAAAATTTGATGACCGGACTTTTAATACCTATATTTCTTTGAAAACCCAGAATATATAATTTCATGCGATTCTATACGGTTGAAAGTATGTTGTTCATAATGCTCATTGTAAAGGTAACAATGGAATACTAACACAAATGACAGACGATAACATTGGATCATGGACGGGAAACTTGCAATCCCAAGTCAAACTCTTTTCCACCGTAATTGATAAACAAACTCGCATAATCCCATAGAGAGCATTACAATTTCCTTACGAAGGACCCTTGTAAAAATATATGTAATCATCTATAATTTACTCTTGACAATGTACTTGCACTTTTTAAAATTTGATGACCGGACTTTTAATACCTATATTTCTTTGAAAACCCAGAACATATAATTTCATGCGATTCTATACGGTTGAAAGTATGTTGTTCATAATGCTCATTGTAAAGGTAACAATGGAATACTAACACAAATGACGGACGATAACATTGGATCATGGACGGGAAACTTGCAATCCCAAGTCAAACTCTTTTCCACCGTAATTGATAAACAAACTCGCATAATCCCATAGAGATTTTTACAATTTCCTTACGAAGGACCCATGTAAAAATATATGTAATCATCTATAATTTACTCTTGACAGTGTACTTGCGCTTTTTAAAATTTGATGACCGGACTTTTAATACCTATATTTCTTTGAATACCTAGAATATATAATTTCATGCGATTCTATACGTTGGAAATTATGTTGTTCATAATGCTCACTGTAAAGGTAATAATGGAATACTAACACAAATGACGGACGATAACATCGGATGTTGGATGCGACACTTGCAATCCCAAGTCAAACCCTTTGCCACCGTAATTGATAAACAAACTCGCATAATCCCGTAGAGAGCATTACAATTTCCTTACGAAGGACCCTTGTAAAAATATATGTAATCATCTATAATTTACTCTTGACAATGTACTTGCACTTTGTAAAATTTGATGACCGGACTTTTAATACCTATATTTCTTTGAAAACCCAGAATATATAATTTCATGCGATTCTATACGGTTGAAAGTATGTTGTTCGTAATGCTCATTGTAAAGGTAACAATGGAATACTAACACAAATGACGGACGATAACATTGGATCATGGACAGGAAACTTGCAATCCCAAGTCAAACTCTTTGCCACCGTAATTGATAAACAAACTCGCATAATCCCATAGAGAGTTTTACAATTTCCTTACGAAGGACCCTTGTAAAAATATATGTAATCATCTATAATTTACTCTTGACAGTGTACTTGCGCTTTTTAAAATTTGATGACCGGACTTTTAATACCTATATTTCTTTGAAAACCTAGAATATATAATTTCATGCGATTCTATACGTTGGAAATTATGTTGTTCATAATGCTCACTGTAAAGGTAATAATGGAATACTAACACAAATGACGGACGATAACATGGGATGTTGGATGCGACACTTGCAATCCCAAGTCAAACTCTTTGCCACCGTAATTGATAAAAAAATCACATAATCCCATAGAGAGTATTACAATTTCCTTACGAAGGACCCTTGTAAAAATATATGTAATCATCTATAATTAACTCTTGACAATGTACTTGCGCTTTTTAAAATTTGATGACCGGGCTTTTAATACCTATATTTCTTTGAAAACCTAGAACATATAATTTCATTCGATTCTATACAGTGGAAAGTTTGTTGTTCATAATGCTCATTGTAAAGGTAACAATGGAATACTAACACAAATGACGGACGATAACATTGGATCATGGACGGGACACTAGCAATCCCAAGTCAAATGCTTTGCCACCGTAATTTATAATTAACTCGCATAATCCCATAGAGAGCATTACAATTTCCTTACGAAGGACCCTTGTAAAAATATATGTAATCATCTATAATTTACTCTTGACAGTGTACTTGCGCTTTTTAAAATTTGATGACCGGACTTTTAATACCTATATTTCTTTGAAAACCTAGAATATATAATTTCATGCGATTCTATACGGTGGAAATTATGTTGTTCATAATGCTCACTGTAAAGGTAATAATGGAATACTAACACAAATGACGGACGATAACATCGGATGTTGGATGCGACACTTGCAATCCCAAGTCAAACTCTTTGCCACCGTAATTGATAAAAAAATCGCATAATCCCATAGAGAGTATTACAATTTCCTTACGAAGGACCCTTGTAAAAATATATGTAATCATCTATAATTAACTCTTGACAATGTACTTGCGCTTTTTAAAATTTGATGACCGGGCTTTTAATACCTATATTTCTTTGAAAACCTAGAACATATAATTTCATTCGATTCTATACAGTGGAAAGTTTGTTGTTCATAATGCTCATTGTCAAGGTAATAATGGAATACTAACACAAATGACGGACGATAACATTGGATCATGGACGGGACACTAGCAATCCCAAGTCAAACGCTTTGCATCCGTAATTGATAAACAAACTCGCATAATCCCATAGAGAGCATTACAATTTCCTTACGAAGGACCCTTGTAAATATATATGTAATCATCTATAATTTACTCTTGACAATGTACTTGCGCTTTTTAAAATTTGATGACCGGACTTTTAATACCTATATTTCTTTGAAAACCTAGAATACATAATTTCATGCGATTCTATACGGTGGAAAGTTTGTTGTTCATAATGCTCATTGTAAAGTTAATAATGGAGTACTAACACAAATGACGGACGATGACATCGGATGTTGGATGCGACACTTGCAATCCCAAGTCAAACGCTTTGCCACCGTAATTGATAAACAAACTCGCATAATCCCATAGAGAGCATTACAATTTCCTTACGAAGGACCCTTGTAAAAATATATGTAATCATCTATAATTTACTCTTGACAATGTACTTGCGCTTTTTAAAATTTGATGACCGGACTTTTAATACCTATATTTCTTTGAAAACCTAGAATATATAATTTCATGCGATTCTATACGGTGGAAATTTTGTTGTTCATAATGCTCATTGTAAAGTTAATAATGGAATACTAACACAAATGACGGACGATAACATTGGATCATGGACGGGACACTTGCAATCCCAAGTCAAACTCTTTGCCACCGTAATTGATAAACAAACTCGCATAATCCCATAGAGAGCATTACAATTTCCTTACGAAGGACCCTTGTAAAAATATATGTAAACATCTATAATTTACTCTTGACAGTGTACTTGCGCTTTTTAAAATTTGATGACCGGACTTTTAATACCTATATTTCTTTGAAAACCTAGAATATATAATTTCATGCGATTCTATACGTTTGAAAGTATGTTGTTCATAATGCCCATTGTAAAGGTAACAATGGAATACTAACACAAATGACGAACGATAACATTGGATCATGGACGGGACACTTGCAATTCCAAGTCAAACTCTTTGCCACCGTAATTGATAAACAAACTCGCATAATCCCATAGAGAGTTTTACAATTTCCTTACGAAGGACCCTTGTAAAAATATATGTAATCATCTATAATTTACTCTTGACAGTGTACTTGCGCTTTTTAAAATTTGATGACCGGACTTTTAATCCATATACTTCTTTAAAAACCTAGAATATATAATTTCATGCGATTCTATACGTTGGAAATTATGTTGTTCATAATGCTCACTGTAAAGGTAATAATGGAATACAAACACAAATGACGGACGATAACATCGGATGTTGGATGCGACACTTGCAATCCCAAGTCAAACTCTTTGCCACCGTAATTGATAAACAAACTCGCATAATCCCATAGAGAGCATTACAAATTCCTTACGAACCCTTGTAAAAATATATGTAATCATCTATAATTTACTATGGACAATGTACTTGAGTTTTTTATAATTTGATGACCGGATTTCAATAACTATATTTCTTTGAAAACCTAGAATATATAATTTCATGCGATTCTATGCGGTGGAAATTATTTTGTTCATAATGCTCATTGTAAAGATAATAATAGAATACTAACACAAATGATGGACGATAACATCGGATCGTGGACGGGACACTTGCTATCCCAAGTCAAACTCTTTGCCACCATAATTGATAAACAAACTCGCATAATCCCATAGAGAGTTTTACAATTTCCTTACCAAGGACCCTTGTGAAAGTACATGTAATCATCTGTAATTTACTCTGGACAATGTACTTGCGATTTTTAAAATTTGATGACCGGACTTTTAATACCTATATTTCTTTGAAAACCTAGAATATATAATTTCATGCGATTCTATACGGGGGAAATTATGTTTTTCAAAATGGTCATTGTAGAGGTAATAATGGAATACAAACACAAATGACGGACATTAACCCCGAATTGTGGAAGGGACACTTGCAATTCCAATTCAAACTCTTTGTCACTTTAAATGATAAACAAAATTGCATAATCCCATAGAGAGTTTTACAATTTCCTTACGAAGGACCCTTGTAAAATTATATGTAATCATCTATAATTTACTCTGGACAATGTACTTGAGTTTTTTATAATTTGATGACCGGACTTTCAATAACTATATTTCTTTGAAAACCTAGAATATATAATTTGATGCGATTCCATGCGGTGGAAATTATGTTGTTCATAATGCTCATTGTAAAGGTAATAATAGAATACTAACACAAATGATGGACGATAACATCGAATCGTGCACGGGACACTTGCTATCCCAAGTCAAACTCTTTGCCACCATAATTGATAAACAAACTCGCATAATCCCAAAGAGAGTTTTACAATTTCCTTACCAAGGACCCTTGTGAAAGTATATGTAATCATCTGCAATTTACTCTGGACAATGTATTTGCGATTTTTAAAATTTGATGACCAGAC
The DNA here is from genome assembly GCA_037428765.1 of Rubia yunnanensis. NCBI lineage: Eukaryota > Viridiplantae > Streptophyta > Magnoliopsida > Gentianales > Rubiaceae > Rubia > Rubia yunnanensis. The sequence goes on along the minus strand of CM075061.1, from coordinate 106,233,609 downwards.
TTTTAATACCTATATTTCTTTGAAAACCTAGAATATATAATTTCATGCGATTCTATGCGGTGGAAATTTTGTTGTTCATAATGCTCATTGTAAAGGTAATAATAGAATACTAACACAAATGATGGACGATAACATCGGATCGTTGACGGGACACTTGCTATCCCAAGTCAAACTCTTTGCCACCATAATTGATAAACAAACTCGCATAATCCCATAGAGAGTTTTACAATTTCCTTACCAAGGACCCTTGTGAAAGTACATGTAATCATCTGTAATTTACTCTGGACAGTGTACTTGCGCTTTTTAAAATTTGATGACCGGACTTTTAATACATATACTTCTTTAAAAACCTAGAATATATAATTTCATGCGATTCTATACGTTGGAAATTATGTTGTTCATAATGCTCACTGTAAAGGTAATAATGGAATACAAACACAAATGACGGACGATAACATCGGATGTTGGATGCGACACTTGCAATCCCAAGTCAAACTCTTTGCCACCGTAATTGATAAACAAACTCGCATAATCCCATAGAGAGCATTACAAATTCCTTACGAATGACCCTTGTAAAAATATATGTAATCATCTATAATTTACTATGGACAATGTACTTGAGTTTTTTATAATTTGATGACCGGACTTTCAATAACTATATTTCTTTGAAAACCTAGAATATATAATTTCATGCGATTCTATGCGGTGGAAATTATGTTGTTCATAATGCTCATTGTAAAGGTAATAATAGAATACTAACACAAATGATGGACGATAACATCGGATCGTTGACGGGACACTTGCTATCCCAAGTCAAACTCTTTGCCACCATAATTGATAAACAAACTCGCATAATCCCATAGAGAGTTTTACAATTTCCTTACCAAGGACCCTTGTGAAAGTACATGTAATCATCTGTAATTTACTCTGGACAATGTACTTGCGATTTTTAAAATTTGATAACTAAACTTTTAATACCTATATTTCTTTGAAAACCTAGAATATATAATTTCATGCGATTCTATACGGGGGAAATTATGTTTTTCATAATGGTCATTGTAGAGGTAATAATGGAATACAAACACAAATGACGGACATTAACCCCGAATTGTGGAAGGGACACTTGCAATTCCAAGTCAAACTCTTTGCCACTTTAATTGATAAACAAAATCGCATAATCCCATAGAGAGTTTTACAATTTCCTTACGAAGGACCCTTGTAAAATTATATGTAATCATCTATAATTTACTCTGGACAATGTACTTGAGTTTTTTATAATTTGATGACCGGACTTTCAATAACTATATTTCTTTGAAAACCTAGAATATATAATTTCATGCGATTCTATGTGGTGGAAATTATGTTGTTCATAATGCTCATTGTAAAGGTAATAATAGAATACTAACACAAATGATGGACGATAACATTGGATCGTGGACGGGACACTTGCAATCCCAAGTCAAACTCTTTTCCACCATCATTGATAAACAAACTCGCATAATCCCATAGAGAGTTTTACAATTTCCTTACGAAGGACCCTTGTGAAAATATATGTAATCATCTGTAATTTACTCTGGACAATGTACTTGCGCTTTTTAAAATTTGATGACCGGACATTTAATACCTATATTTCTTTGAAAACCTAGAATATATAATTTTATGCGATTCTATACGGGGGAAATTATGTTTTTCATAATGGAATACAAACACAAATGACGGACATTAACCCCGAATTGTGCAAGGGACACTTGCAATTCCAATTCAAACTCTTTGCCACTTTAATTGATAAACAAAATCGCATAATCCCATAGAGAGTTTTACAATTTCCTTACGAAGGACCCTTGCAAAATTATATGTAATCATCTATAATTTACTCTGGACAATGTACTTGAGTTGTTTATAATTTGATGGCCGAACTTTCAATAACTATATTTCTTTGAAAACCTAGAATATATAATTTCATGCGATTCTATGCGGTGGAAATTATGTTGTTCATAATGCTCATTGTAAAGGTAATAATAGAATACTAACACAAATGATGGACGATAACATCGGATCGTGGATGGAACACTTGCTATCCCAAGTCAAACTCTTTGCCACCATAATTGATAAACAAACTCGCATAATCCCATAGAGAGTTTTACAATTTCCTTACCAAGGACCCTTGTGAAAGTATACGTAATCATCTGTAATTTACTCTGGACAATGTAGTTTCGATTTTTAAAATTTGATGACCGGACTTTTAATACCTATATTTCTTTGAATACCTAGAATATATAATTTCATGCGATTCTATACGGGGGAAATTATGTTTTTCATAATGGTCATTGTAAAGGTAACAATGGAATACAAACACAAATGACGGACATTAACCCCGAATTGTGGAATGGACACTTGCAATTCCAATTCAAACTCTTTGCCACTTTAATTGATAAACAAAATCGCATAATCCCATAGAGAGGTTTACAATTTCCTTACGAAGGACCCTTGTAAAATTATATGTAATCATCTATAATTTACTCTGGACAATGTACTTGAGTTTTTTATAATTTGATGACCGGACTTTCAATACCTATATTTCTTTAAAAACCTAGAATATATAATTTCATGCGATTCTATACCGTGGAAATTATGTTGTTCATAATGCTCATTGTAAAGGTAATAATGGAACACTAACACAAATGACGGACGATAACATCGCATGTTGGATGGGACACGTGCAATCCCAAGTCAAACTCTTTGCCACCGTAATTGATAAACAAAATCGCATAATCACATAGAGAGTATTACAATTTCCTTACGAAGGACCCTTGTAAAAATATATGTAATCATCTATAATTTACTCTGGACGATGTACTTGCCCTTTTTAAAATTTGATGACCGGACTTTTAATACCTATATTTCTTTGAAAACCTAGAATATATAATTTCATCCGATTCTATACGGTGGAAATTATGTTGTTCATAATGCTTATTGTAAAGGTAATAATAGAATACTAACACATATGACGGACGATAACATCGGATCGTGGATGGGACACTTGCAATCCCAATTCAAACTCTTTGCCACCGTAATTGATAAACAAACTCGCATAATCCCATAGAGATTTTTACAATTTCCTTACGAAGGACCCTTGTAAAAATATATGTAATCATCTATAATTTACTCTGCACAATGTACTTGCGCTTTTTAAAATTTGAAGACCGGTCTTTTAATACCTATATTTCTTTGAAAACTTAGAATATATAATTTCATGCGATTCAATACGGTGGAAAGTATGTTGTTCATAATGCTTATTGAAAGGTTAATAATGGAATACAAACACAAATGACGTACAGTAACCCCGAGTCGTGGAAGGGACACTTGCAATTCCAAGTCAAACTCTTTGCCAACTTAATTAAGAAACAAACTCACATAATCCCATAGAGAGTTTTACAATTTCCTTACGAAGGACCCTTGTGAAAATATACGTAATCATCTATAATTTACTCTGGACAATGTACCTGCGCTTTTTAAAATTTGATGACCGGACTTTTAATACCTATTTTTCTTTGAAAACATAGAATATATAATTTCATGCGATTCTATACGGTTGAAATTATGTTGTTCATAACGCTCATTGTAAAGGTAATAATGGAATACTAACACATATGATGGACGATAACATCGGATCGTGGACGGGACACTTGCAATCCCAAGTCAAACTCTTTGCCACCGTAATTGATAAACAAACTCGTATAATCCCATAGAGAGTTTTACAATTTCCTACGAAGGACCCTTGTAAAAATATATGTAATCATCTATAATTTACTCTGGACAATGTACTTGCGCTTTTTAAAATTTGATGACTGGACTTTTAATACCTATATTTCTTTGAAAATCTAGAATATATAATTTCATGCGATTCTATACGGTGGAAATTATGTTGTTCATAACGCTCATTGTAAAGGTAATAATGGAATACTAACACAAATGATGGACAATAACATCGGATCGTGGAAGGGACACTTGCAATTCCAAGTCAAACTCTTTGCCAACTTAATTGAGAAACAAACTCACATAATCCCATAGAGAGTTTTACAATTTCCTTACGATACGTAATCATCTATAATTTACTCTGGACAATGTACTTGCGCTTTTTAAAATTTGATGACCGGACTTTTAATACCTATATTTCTTTGAAAACATAGAATATATAATTTCATGCGATTCTATACGGTGGAAATTATGTTGTTCATAACGCTCATTGTAAAGGTAATAATGGAATACTAACACAAATGATGGACGATAACATCGGATCGTGGACGGGACACTTGCAATCCCAAGTCAAACTCTTTGCCACCGTAATTGATAAACATACTCGCATAATCCCATAGAGAGTTTTACAATTTCCTTACGAAGGACCCTTGTAAAAATATATGTAATCATCTATAATTTACTCTGGAAAATGTACTTGTGCTTTTTAAAATTTGATGACCGGACTTTTAATACCTATATTTCTTTGAAAACTTAGAATATATAATTTCATGCGATTCTATACGGGGGAAATTATGTTTTCATAATGCTCATTGTAAAGGTAACAATGGAATACAAGCACAAATGACGGACATTAACCCCGATTCGTGGAAGGGACACTTGCAATTCCACTTCAAACTCTTTTCCACTGTAATTGATAAACAAAATCGCATAATCCCATAGAGAGTTTTACAATTTCCTTACGAAGGACCCTTGTAAAAATATATGTAATCATCTGTAATTTACTCCTGACAATGTACTTGCGCTTTTTAAAATTTGTTGACCGGACTTTTAATACCTATATTTATTAGAAAACCTAGAATATATAATTTCATGCGATTCTATACGGTGGAAAGTATGTTTTTTATAATTCTTATTGAAAGGTTATAAATGGAATACAAACACAAATGACGGACAGTAACCCCGAATCGTCGGAGGGACACTTGCAATCCCAAGTCAAACTCTTCGCCAGTGTAATTGATAAACAAACTCGCATAATCCCATAGAGAGTTTTACAATTTCCTTACGAAGGACCCTTGTGAAAATATATATAATCATCTATAATTTACTCTGGACAATGTACTTGCGCTCTTTAAAATTTGATGACCAGACTTTTAATACCTATATTTCTTTGAAAACCTAGAATATATAATTTCATGCGATTCTATGCGGTGGAAATTATGTTGTTCATAATGCTCATTGTAAAGGTAATAATGGAATACTAACACAAATGATGGACGATAACATTGGATCGTGGACGGGACACTTGCAATCCCTAGTCAAACTCTTTACCACCATAATTGATAAACAAACTCGCATAATCCCACAGAGGGTTGCACAAGTTCCATACGAATGATCCTTGTAAAGAAATATGTAATCATCTACAACTTACTCTGGACATTGTACTTGCAATTTTTAAAATTTGATGACCAGACTTTTAATACATATATTTCATTAAAAACCTAGAATATATAATTTCACGCAATTCCCTGCGGCGGAAATTATGTTTTTCATATTGCTTATTGAATGGGTAATAATGGAACACTAACGGAAATGACGGACGGTTACCCCAAATCGCGGACGGGACACTTGCAATCCCAAGTCAAACTCTTTACCACCCTAATTGATAAACAAAATCTTATAATGCCACAGAAGGTTGCACAAGTTCCTTACGAATGATCCTTTTGAACATATATGTAATCATCTACAATTTACCCTTGACAATGTACTTGCACGTTATAAAACTTGATGACCGTACTTTTAATACCTATATTTCTTTAAAAACATAGAATATATAATTTCATGTGATTCTATGCGGGGAAAATTATGTTTCTTATAACGCTTATTGCATGGGTAATAATGGAATACTAACACAGAGGACATACGGTAATCCCGGATCGCAGATGGGACACTTCCAAAGCCAAGTCAATCTCTTTACCACTGTAACTGATAAACGGACTCACATAACCGCAATGAGTGTTCCACAAATTCCTTACTAAGGACCCTTGCAAACTTATATGTAATTATCTATAATTTACTCTGGAAATTGTACTTGCACATTTTAAAATTTGATGTCTAGACCTTTAATACCTATATTTCTTTTAAAACCTAGAATATATGATATCATGTGATTCTATACGGTGGAAATTATGGTTTTCATAATGCTTATTGTAAGGGTAATAGTGGAATACTAACACAAATGACGAACGGTAACCCCGGTTCGTGGATGGGACACTTGCAATCCCTAGTCAAACTCTTTACCACCATAATTAATAAACAAACTCGCATAATCTCACAGAGGGTCGCACAAGCTCCATACGAATGATCCTTGTAAAGAAATATGTAATCATCTACAACTTACTCTGGACATTGTACTTGCAATTTTTAAAATTTGATGACCAGACTTTTAATACATATATTTCATTAAAAACCTAGAATATAATTTCACGCGATTCCCTGCGGAGGAAATTTTGTTTTTCATAACGCTTATTGAATGGGTAATAATGGAACACTAACGGAAATGACGGACGGTAACCCCAGATCGCGGACGGGACACTTGCAATCCCAAGTCAAACTCTTTACCACCCTAATTGATAAACAAAATCTTATAATGCCGCAGAAGGTTGCACAAGTTCCTTGCGAATGATCCTCTTGAACATATATGTAATCATCTACAATTTACCCTTGACAATGTACTTGCACATTATAAAATTTGATGACCATACTTTTAATTCCTATATTTCTTTAAAAACCTAGAATATATAATTTCATGTGATTCTATGCGGCGGAAATTATGTTTATTATAACGCTTATTGCATGGGTAATAATGGAATACAAACACAAATGATGGACGGTAACCCCGTATCGCAGATGGGACACTTCCAAAGCCAGGTCAATTTCTTTACCACCGTAACTGATAAACAAACTCACATAATCCCAATGAGTGTTCCTTACTAAGGACCCTTGTAAACATATATGCAATTATCTACAATTTACTCTGGAAAATGTACTTGCACATTTTAAAATTTGATGTCTAGACCTTTAATACCTATGTTTCTATAAAAACCTAGAATATATGATATCATGCGATTCTATACGGTGGAAATTATGTTGTTTATAATGTTTATTGTAAGGGTAATAATGGAATACTAACACAAACGACGAACGGTAACCCCGGATCGTGGACGGGACACTTGCGATCCCTAGTCAAACTCTTTACAACCATAATTGATAAAAGAACTCGCATAATCCCACAGAGGGTTGCAAAAGTTCCATACGAATGATCTTTGTAAACAAATATGTAATCATCTAAAAATTACTCTGGACATTGTACTTGCAATTTTTAAAATTTCATTACTAGACTTTTAATACTTATATTTCATTAAAAACATAGAATTTATAATTTCACGCGATTCTCTGCGGTGGAAATTATGTTTTTCATAACGCTTATTGAATGGGTAATAATGGAACACTAACGGAAATGACGGACGGTAACCCCAGATCGCAGATGGGACACTTGCAATCCCAAATCAAACTCTTTACCACCATAATTGATAAAAAAAAACTCTCATAATCCCACAGAGAGTTTCACAAGTTCCATAAGAATGATCCTTGTAAACACATATGTAATCATCTACAATCTACTCTGGACAAGGTACATGCACTTTTTAAAATTTGATGACCAGACTTAAAACCTATATTTCTTTAAAAACCTAGAATATATAATTTAATGCGATTCTATGCGGCTGAAATTATTTTTTTCGCAACGCTTATTGTGTGGGTAATAACGGAATATTAACACAAATGATAGACGCTAACCTCGTATCGCAGATAGGACACTTCCAATCCCAAGTCAATATATTTACAGCCATAACTGATAAATAAACTCGCATAATCCCAAAGAGTGTTCCACAAGTTCCTTACGAAGGACCGTTGTAAACATATATGTAATCATCTACAATTTACTTCGGACAATGTACTTGCACATTTTAAAATTTGATGACCAGACTTTTATTACATATATTTCTTTAAAAACCTAGAATATAGAATATCATGTGATTCTATACGGTGGACATTGTGTTGTTCATAATGCTTATTGTAAGGGTAATAATGGAATACTAACACAAATGACAAACGGTAATCCCGGATCGCGGACCAGACACTTGCAATCCCAAGTCAAACTCTTTACCACCAGAATTGATAAAAAAACTCTCATAATCCCACAGAGGGTTGCCCAGGTTCCTTACGAATGATCCTTGTAAACACATATGTAATCGTCTAAAATTTACTCTGGACAAGGTACATGCACTTTTTAAAATTTGATGACCATACTTTTAATACCTATATTTCTTTAGAAACCTAGAATATATAATTTCATGCGATTCTATGCGGCTGAAATTATTTTCTTTGTAACGCTTATTGTATGGGTAATAACGGAATATTAACAGAAATGATAGAGTGTAACCCCGTATCGCAGATGGGACACTTGCCATCCCAAGTAAATATATTTACAGCCGTAACTGATAAACAAACTCGCATAATCCCAAAGAGTGTTCCATAAGTTCCTTACGAAGGACCGTTGTAAACATATTTGTAATCATCTACAATTTACTTCGGACAATGTACTTGCACATTTTAAAATTTGATGACCAGACTTTTATTACATATATTTCTTTAAAAACCTAGAATATATAATATCATGTGATTCTATACGGTGGACATTGTGTTGTTCATAATGCTTATTGTAAGGGTAATAATGGAATACTAACACAAATGACAAACGGTAATCCCGGATCGCGGACCGGACACTTGCAATCCCAAGTCAAACTCTTTACCACCAAAATTGATAAAAAAACTCTCATAATCCCACAGAGGGTTGCCCAGGTTCCTTATGAATGATCCTTGTAAACACATATGTAATCGTCTAAAATTTACTCTGGACAAGGTACATGCACTTTTTAAAATTTGATGACCATACTTTTAATACCTATATTTCTTTAGAAACCTAGAATATATAATTTCATGCGATTCTATGCGGCTGAAATTATTTTCTTTGTAACGCTTATTGTATGGGTAATAACGGAATATTAACAGAAATGATAGAGTGTAACCCCGTATCGCAGATGGGACACTTGCCATCCCAAGTAAATATATTTACAGCCGTAACTGATAAACAAACTCGCATAATCCCAAAGAGTGTTCCTGAAGTTCCTTACGAGGGACCGTCGTAAACATATAAGTAATCATCTACAATTTACTCTATACAATGTACTTGCACATTTTAAAATTTGATGACTAGAATTTTAATACCTATAATTCTTTAAGAACCTAGAATATATAATTACATGCAATTCTATACAGTGGAAATTATGTTGTTCATAATGCTTATTGTAAGGGTAATAATGGAATACTAACACAAATGGAGAACTGTAACTTCGGATCGGGGATGGGACACTTGCAATCCCTAGTCAAACTCAATACCACCATAATTGATAAAGAAACTCGCATAATCTCACAGTGGGTTGCACAAGTTACTTACGAATGACCCTTGTAAACCTATGCGTAATCATCTAGAATTTACCCAGGACAGTGTAGTTGCACATTTTAAAAATTAATGACCATACTTTTAATACCTATCTTTCTTCGAAAACATTAAATATATAATTTCATTCGATTCTATGCGGCGGAAATTATGTTTTTCATAACGCTTATTGCATGGGTAATAATAGAATACAAGCACAAATTATGAACAGTAACTCTGTATCGCAGACGGGACACTTTGAATGCCAAGTTAGTATCTTTACCACCATGACTGATAAACAAACTCGCATAATCCCAAAGAGTGTTCCATAAGTTCCTCACGAAGGACCCTTGTAAACATATATGTAATCATCTAAAATTTACTCTGAACCATGTACTTGCACATTTTAAAATTTTATGACTAGACTTTTAATACCTACATTTCTTTAAAAACCTGGAATATATAATATCATACGATTCTATACGGTGGAAATTGTGTTGTTCATAATGCATATTGTAAGGGTGATAATGGAATACTAACACAAATGACGAACGGTAACCCTGGATCGCGGATGGGACACTTGCTATTCCTAGGCAAACTCTTTACCACCAAAATTGATAAAAAAACACTCATAATCCCACAGAGGGTTGCACAAGTTCCTTACAAATGATCCTTGTAAACATATATGTAATCATCAACAATTTACTCTGGACAAGGTACATGCACTTTTTAAAATTTGATGACCAGACTTTTAATACCTATATTTCTTTAAAAACCTGGAATATATAATTTAATGCGATTCTATGCTGCTCAAATTATTTTTTTGGTAAAGCTTATTGTATGGGTAATAATGAAATATTAACACACATGATAGATGGTAACCCCGTATCGCCGACGGAACACTTTCAATCCCAAGTCAATATATTTACAGCCATAACTTATAAACAAACTCGCATGATCCCAAAAAGAGTTCCCCAAGTTCCTTACGAAGGACCCTTGTAAACATATATGTAATCATCTACAATATACTCGGGACAAGGTACTTGAACATTTTAAAATTCGATGACTGGAGTTTTAATACCTATATTTCTTTAAAAACCTAAAATATATAATATCATGTGGTTCTATACGGTGGAAATTTTGCTGTTCATAATGCTTATTGTATGAGTAATAATGGAATAATAACACAAATGACGAACAGTAACCCCAGATCGCGGATGGGACACTTGCAATCCCAAGTCAAACTCTTTACCACCATAATTGATAAAAAAAACTCTCATAATCCCACAGAGGGTTGCACAAGTTCCTTAAGAATGATCCTTGTAGACACATATGTAATCATCTACAAGTTACCCTGGACAAGGTACATGCACTTTTTAAATTTGATGACCAGACTTTTAGTACCTATATTTCTTTAAAAACCTAGAACATATAATTTCATGCGATTGTATGGGGCTGAAATTATTTTTTTCGTAACGCTTATTGTATGGGTAATAACGGAATATTAACACAAATGATAGACGGTAACCCCGTATCGCAGAAGGGACACTTGCAATCTCATGTCAATATATTTACACCCATAACTGATATACAAACTCGCATAATCCCAAAGAGTGTTCCACAAGTTCTTTACTAAGGACCATTGTAAACATATATGTAATCATCTACAATTTACTCTACAATGTACTTGCACATTTTAAAATTTGATGACTAGACTTTTAATACCTATATTTCTTTAAGAACCTAGAATATATAATAACATGCGATTCTATACGGTGGAAATTATGTTGTTCGTTATGCTTATTGTAACGGCAATAATGGAATGATAACACAAATGACAAACGGTAACCCCGGATCGTGGACGGGACACTTGCAATCCCTAGTCAAACTCGTTACCACCATAATTGATAAACAAACTCGCATAATCTCACAGAGGGTTGCACAAGTTACTTACGAATGACCCTTGTAAACATATATTTAATCATCTACAATTTACTCTAGACAATGTACTTGCACTTTTTAAAATTTGATGGCCAGACTTTTAATACCTATATTTCCTTAAAAACCTATAATATATAATTTCATGCAATTCTTTGTGGCAGAAATTATGTTTATCATAACACTTATTGTATGGGTAATAATGGAATATTAACACAAATGATAGATGGTAACCCCGTATCGCATACAGGACACTTGCAATCCCAAGTAAATATATTTACAGCCATAACCGATAAACAAACTCGCATAATCCCAAAAATAGTTCCCAAGTTCCTTACGAAGGACCCTTGTAAACATATATGTAATCATCTACAATTTACTTGCACATTTTAAAATTTTATGACTAGACTTTTAATACCTATATTTTTTTTAAAAACCTAGAATATATAATATCATTCGATTCTATACGGTGGAAATTGTGTTGTTCATAATGCTTATTGTAAGAGTGATAATGGAATACTAACATAAGTGACGAACGGTAATCCCAGATAGCGGACGGGACACTTGCAATCCCAAGTCAAACTCTTTATCACCATAATTGATAAAAAAAACTCTCATAATCCAACAGAGGGTTGCACAAGTTCCTTAAGAATGATCCTTGTAAACATATACGTAATCGTCTACAATTTACTTTAGACAAGGTATATGCACTTTTTAAAATTTGATAACCAGACTTTTAATACTTATATTTCTTTAAAAACCTAAAATATATAATTTCATGCGATTGTATGCGGCGGAAATAATTTTTTTTGTAACTCTTATTCTATGGGTAATAATGGAATATTAACACAAATGATAGACGTAACCCTATATCGCAGACGGGACACTTGCAATCCCAAGTCAATCTCTTTACTGACATAACTGATAAACAAACTTGCATAATCCCAAAAAGAGTTCCACAAGTTCCTTACGAAGGACCCCTATAAACATATATGTAATCATTTACAATTACTCTGGACAATGTACTTGCACATTTTAAAATTTGATGACTAGACTTTTAATACCTATATTTCTTTAAAAACCTAGAATATTTAATAACATGCGATTCTATATGGTGGAAATTATGTTGTTCATAATGCTTATTGTAAAAGTAATAATGGAATACTAACACAAATGATGGACGGTAACCCCGATTGCGGACAAGACACTTGCAATCCTAAGTCAAACTCTTTATCACCATAATTGATAAAATAAAACTCTCATAATCCATCTGAGGGTTGCACAAGTTCATTACGAATGATCCTTGTAAACATATATGTAATCATCTACAATTTACTTTAGACAAGGTACATGCACTTTTTAAAATTGATAACCAGACTTTTAATACCTATATTTCTTTCAAAACCTAAAATATATAATTTCATGCGATTGTATGCGGTGGAAATTATTTTTTTCGTAATGCTTATTGTATGGGTAATAATAAAATATTAACACAAATGATAGACGTTAACCCTATTTCGCAGACGGGACACTTGCAATCCCAAGTCAATCTCTTTACTGACATAACTGATAAACAAACTTGCATAATCCCAAAAAGAATTCCACAAGTTCCTTACGAATGACCCTTTTAAACATATATGTAATCATTTACAATTACTCTGGACAATGTACTTGTACATTTTAAAATTTGATGACTAGACTTTTAATACCTATATTTCTTTAAAAACCTAGAATATATAATAACATGCGATTCTATACGGTGGAAATTATGTTGTCCATAATGCTTATTGTAAAAGTAATAATGGAATACTAACACAAATGATGAACGGTAACCCCGATTGCGGACAAGACACTTGCAATCCCAAGTCAAACTCTTTACCAGCATAATTTATAAACAAACTCGTATAATCCCGCAGAGGGTTGCACAAGTTCATTAGGAATGACCCTTGTAAACCTATGCGTAATAATCTACAATTTACCCGGGACAACGTAGTTGCACATTTTAAAATTTGATGACCATACTTTTAAAACCTATCTTTCTTCAAAAACTTTGAATATATAATTTCATGCGATTCTACGCGGCTGAAATTATGTTTTTCATAACGCTTATTGCATGGGTAATAATAGAATACTAACACAAATGATGAACGGTAACTCCGTATCGCAGACGGGACACTTTCAATGCCAAGTTAATCTCTTTACCACCATAACTAATAAACAAACTCGCATAATCCCAAAGAGTGTTCCACAAGTTCCTTACGAAGGACCCTTTTAAACATATACGTAATCTTCTACAATTTACTCTGGACAATGCACTTGCACATTTTATAATTTTATGACTAGACTTTTAATACCTACATTTCTTTAATAACCTAGAATATATAATATCATATGATTCTATATGGTGGAAATTGTGTTGTTGATAATGCTTATTGTAAGGGTAATAACGGAATACTAACACAAATGACGAACGGTAACCCTGGATCGCGGACGGGACACTTGCAATTCCAAGTCAAACTCTTTACCACCATAATTGAACAACACTCACAATCCCACAGAGGGTTGCACAAGTTCATTACAAATGATCCTAGTAAACATATATGTAATCATCAACAATTTACTCTAGACAAGGTACATGCACTTTTCAAAATTTGATGACCAGACTTTCAATACCTATATTTCTTTAAAAACCTAGAATATATAATTTCATGCGATTTTATGCGACTGAAATTATTTTTTTCATAACGCTTATTGTATGGGTAATAATGGAATATTAACACACATGATAGACGGTAACCCCGTATCGTAGACGGGACACTTGCAATCCCAAGTCAATATATTTATAGCCATAACTTATAAACAAACTCGCATAATCCCAAAAAGAGTTCCCCAAGTTCCTTACGAAGGACCATTGTAAACATATATGTAATTATCTACAATATACTCTGGGCGAGGTACTTGCACATTTTAAAATTTGATGACTAGAGTTTTAATACCTATATTTCTTTAAAAACCTAAAATATATAATATCATATGGTTCTATACGGTGGAAATTTTGTTGTTCATAATTCTTATTGTATGGGTAATAATGGAATAATAACACAAATGACGAACGGTAACCCCAGATCGCGGATGGGACACTTGTAATCCCAAGTCAAACTCTTTACCACCATAATTGATAAAAAAAACTCTCACAATCCCACAAGGGGTTGCACAAGTTCCTTACGAATGATCCTTGTAAACACATATGTAATCATCTACAATTTACTCTGGACAAGGTACATGCACTTTTTAAAATTTGATGACCAGACTTTTAATAGCTATATTTCTTTAAAAACCTAGAATATATAATTTCATGCGATTCTATGAGGCTGAAATTATTTTTTTCGTAACGCTTATTGTATGGGTAATAACGGAATATTAACACAAATGATAGACGGTAACCCCGTATCGCAGACGGGACACTTTCAATCCGAAGTCAATATATTTACAGCCATAACTGATAAAAAAACTCGCATAATCCCAAAACGAGTTCCACAAGTTCCTTACGAAGGACCCTTTTAAACATATATGTAATAATCTACAATTTACTCTTGACAATGTACTGGTACATTTTAAAATTTGATGACCAGACTTTTAATACCTGTATTTCTTTAAATTCCTAGAATATATAATTTGATACGATTCTATGCGGCGGAAATTGTTATTTTCATAACACTTATTGTTTGGGTAATAATGGAATACTAACACAACTGATGAACTGTAACCTCGTATTATAGATGGGACACTTGCAATGCCAAGTCAATCTCTTTGCCACCGTAACTGATAAACAAACTCGCATAATCCTAAAGTGTGTTCCAAATGTTCCTTACAAAGGTCCATTGTAAACATATATGTAATCTTCTACAATTTACTTGGGACAATGTACTTGCACATTTCAAAATTCGATGAATAGACTTTTATAGCCTATATTTCTTTAAAAACTAGAATATATAATATCATGCGATTCTATACGGTGGAAATTATGTTCATAATTTTTATTGTAGGGGTAATAATGGAATACTAACACAAATGCAGACGGTAACCCCGGATCATAGACGGGACACTAGCAATCCTAAGTCTATCTCTTTACCACCGTAACTGATAAACAAGCTCACATAATCCCAAAGAGATTTCCACGAGTTCCTTACGAATGACCCTCGTATACATATATGTAATCATCTACAATTTACTATGGATAATGTACTTTTGCTTTTTAAAATTTGATGGCCGGAATTTTAATACCTATTCATTTCTCTAAAATGTAGAATATATAATTTTATACAATTCTATGCGGGTAAAAGTATGATGTTCATAACGCTTATCGGTAGGGTAATAATGGAATATTAACACAAATAATAGACAGTAACCCCGGATCGCGGACAGGACACTTGCGATCCCAAGTCGAACTCCTTACCATCGTAACTAATAAACAAATTAGCATAATCCCAAAAAGAGTTCCACAAGTTCCTTACGAATGACCCTAGTATACTTATAAGTAATCATCTACAATTTACTAAGGGAAATGTACTAAGGCTTTTTAAAATTTGAAGGCCGGGCTTCTAATACCTATTAATTTCCTTAAACACCTAGAATATAAATTTTAATGCGATTTTATGCAGTGTAAATTATCTTGTTTTTTTTAATTGAAACCATCCGGAGATGGGGGGGAATATATTAGGCTCCCCAAACCAAATAGAAATAAGCCTGAAGGCGCCACTTGAGGGAAATCTTTACAAAAGATCATCCATTTGATGATCCAAGGGCCAGAAAAAGCCCTTGAAGCAATAACGCACTTGCTTCCAAAAGCGGAGTTTCCACCTATTCTAAACTAAAGATGAAATGTAGTGGGCTAAACGAGGTGTAACTTATTTTCTATCCGACTGAAATACCACGAACAGGACAGGGAATCGAAAAATTGAAACCCTTATTTGTCAATGATTTGGAGCCGAATAGAAAAAAAAAATATACCACCTGAGTATCCGAGGATTGTTGCAATCAGTGGAGAATTATCCCTGACGTCCATGCAATCCTTTCTCGAGCATCATCTCTGGAAATTTGGTGTTGCTTGCAATCATCATTGACATCAGCTGAGGATATCAGCTGGGAAGAAGAAAAAGGCATCACAACAACAGGCCTGCAAAGAAGAGAAGAGGGAACAACAGTTCCAATTCTAGCCAAGAAGGGAAATATATGATTTACTAGTGGATGCACTATAGCAAAATGAGATCACAGCAAAGTTGTAGACCTAAACCTGGGCGAAACTTGTACCGCCCAAAGGGGAACCAATTCGAACCCCAGGAAAACCATTTTTGTCAAGTAGTAAAAGACCCCTAAGAAATGGTGGAACAATATCAATATGTAAATCTCCCTGTAAATTATTTTCCATAGCAAATTTTGCCAAGAAATCAGCAGCAGTGTTAGCTTCCCTGGGAGTGTGTTGGATTGGATTCACTATGGCAGTTAGTTCAGTATGTAAAGGAGAAGCAGATTGAAAATTGTTTAATCACCTCTCTATTCCAATTCCTCACTATAACTGTAGATGAGGAATGACCACCAATTTTCCATGTAGCATCTGTATTTATTTTGAAACCAATTAGTGGTTTTTCCCAACTGACCGCAGTAATCTATTTTTTCTTTTTTGGGAGGATTTTTGGTATGATTCTAGCTTGTATCAAGTCCTTATGCTTGTCAATATTACCTTTCAATTGATAAGCTGAGAAAATTAGGTATATCAGTTCTTTGACATTCTGAAAACATGCATCAATTGAGAAGGATATATTGTCAAAGATGATTTTATTTCTGTGAATCCAGAGAGACCATGTTGTAACTATTAGGGCAGCCGTAAACAAGTTGGACATTATCTTAGAATCATCCCTGAAGGAGAGAAAGAATTCTACTCTGTTCCTGAAGCTTCCAAAAACTGGTTGTTGAAAATGTAATAGATTATTAACTCTAAGCCAAATAGCAATTGAAGAGGGGCAGGAGTTAAAGAAATGATCCAGAGAATCTGAATGGTTCATGCATAGAGGACACTTAGAGGCTAAAGAGAAACCAAGCTTACACAAGATATTATCAAATGGAAGAATTCCATTTAGTGCTCTCCAGATAAGAACAGACATCTTTGTAGGAATGAAAGGGGACCATACCTTGTGTAGGTGTCTGATGGTTGTTCTTTTCTGTCTAAATAATTTGTATGCAGAGCTGATGGAGAAATTCCCGTCCAATACAGGAGTCCAGACAAGCCTATCAGCATGAGAGTTATCCAGTTTGACTTCCTGCAAGAAATGAATAGTGAGGCTCCATATTTGGAAGGTAAGAAACTTTGTTAAAAATGAATGACCTTAGAGAGATATCCGGAAATGGGATATCCATCTCCTGGGGCCATTCATAACACAAAGCTCCATCACCTGTCCAGTTAGCATTCCAGAATGAACATTTACCTATACCATAAATAACTCTAGTGAGACTATTAGCCTTAGCAGTGATCTTGCAGATCCTATTCCATGTGTGTGATTTTTTGTAAGATGCAGGGAGTGACCACAAATGCTCAGACCAGTGAGTGTTATTTATTTGCATTTTCCACCATAGTTTACAAGAGAAGGCATCTACTATAGCATTTAGGTCTCTAAAGCCTATACCATTCTCCTCTACAGGTAGACTCATTTTTTTCCAGGATCTCCATTTTTTCCTTTTTGTGTTATCACAATTCCCCCAGAAAAGGCCAGAAGCTAGTTTTTCCATTTTTCTTAAGACTAACTTTGGAGGACTTAAAACTGCAAACATGTGTGTGGGAATTGAAAGAAATCAACGGTTAATCAGAATGATCTTACCTGCAGCGCTTAGCCATCTGTTCTTCCAATTATTAATGGATTTCTCCATTCTTTCCAAGATAGGATGGTAATGAACCTGTAAATTACAACCTGGAAAGATAGGGACCCCTAGATACTTAAAAGGAAAAGTGCCTTTCACCATACCTAAAATCCTATGCACAGTTTGAACCCTTGCCACAGAGGTGTTTGGAGCAACAAAGAACTCAGATTTGGTAAAATTTACCTTTTGACCTTATGTTTTCTCATATGCTTTCAGAAAGCTTTTAAACCTTTTTAAGTTTTTGTGGTTAGCATTCAGAAAAACAGCCGTATCATCAGCATACATGAGGTGGGTAATAGGGGAACAGGGCCTTGGCAAACAAAAGTATTGCAGATATCCTATACTGAACAATTTTTTTAAACCTCGGGAGAAAGCTTCAGACAGAATATTGTACAGGAAAGGTGAAAGTGGATCACCCTGTTTAATACCTCTAGTAGAGGCAAAGAAGCCTGAAGTAATTCCATTAATTAAAACTGAAAAGTGAGCTGCAGCTATATTATGCATAATGCGATGCACAAATTTACCATGAAAACCAAATTGAAGGAGGATTGAGTTAAGGAAAGACCATGAGACCATATCAAAAGCCTTTTTCATGTCTAATTTAACTATGAGATTTGAAACCTTAGATTTTCTAGACAGAATTCTGGTCATCTCTTGCATTAAGATAACGTTATCGGATATATCCCTACCTTTTATAAATGCACTCTGTTCAGGGGATATGAGTAAAGTCATTAGAGGTTTAATCCTTTCCATTATCATCTTAGAGAAAACTTTATTCACAAAGTTTGATAGGCTTATGGGTCTGAAGTCTGAAAAGGTGATTGGAATTGGTTTTTTGGGGATTAAAGTAAGCCAAGTGCTAGAGATGGCCTCAGGAATATTACCACTGTTTAGGAATTCATTGGAAGCATCAAGGAGGTCTCCCTTAATAGTGTCCCAGAAAGTAGTGTAAAAAGCACCAGAATAACCATCAGGTCTTGGAGCACTAGATTTATTTAGGTCAAATACTACAAATTTGAGTTCCTGTATATTAAAGGGTGACAGAAGAATGTGATTTTGTTGATCGGTAATCACTTTAGGAATTTCTTTGAGGAAGTGATGTAGATAAGTTCCCATTTTTTGGGGGGCCTCTTCATTAAGTAATTCCCTGTAAAATCTCACACCTTCTTCTTTAATCAATTGTGGTTCTGAAATCCAATTACCACTACCATCCTTGATTTTACTGATTCTAGATCTTGCTCTCCTTTCCCTAATGGAGTGATGAAAGTAACTAGTGTTTGCATCCCCATATTTGAACCAATTTAAACTAGCCTTTTGCTTCAAGTAAATATTTTTTTCTTTTTGAGCTCTCATAAGCAAATCTTTTGATTTAATCAGCTCAGCTAGGATCAATTCATCTTGTGTTTGCTGGAATGAGATTTCTAGTTCATTAACTGTATTTTCAGATTGTAGCAAATTCTGATTGACATTACCAAAGTGTAATTTATTCCATTGTTTGATTTCCATCTTTAGCCTCTTTAATTTAAAAACTAACCTATGCATCCCACTGAATGGAGAAACTAATTCCCAGTTTGAGACAACTAGAGCCTGAAATTCCTGTCTATTTGACCACATTTCTTGGTATCTAAAAGGCCTAGGGACTTGTTCTTCGGCTGATTGAACAGATAAAAATAAAGGGGAATGGTCCGAAGTCATTCTATTTATCACATGAATGGAGCTATTAGGAAATAGGTCCAACCAATCTAAGGTAGCAATACCCCTATTTAGCCTCTGAAACATTAAGTCCCTACATTTATCCTGATATCTATTATTGCTCCAAGTGAAGGAGTTTCCTACAGTAGGGATATCATGCAGGTCCATATTGTTTATAAATTCATTAAACTGTTTCATGCTTTTTTTTGGCGTTGATTTCCTTCCTTTATATTCAGATACAGATGCAACAGTATTAAAATCTCCAATATATATGGATGGATCATGTGTTGTAGTCTGTAAATCATTCCATAATGCCTCCCTCATTTGTCTATGTACACTAGCATATATGAAAAAACAATTCCAACTAACAGAGGAGGCAGTATCTGATATTTTGACTTGTAAAAATTGATCTGTCTCCCTTAAGGTTGTTATACTGAAGACATGATTCCATAAGATCCAGATTTTAGCACATTGAGCAGGAAGAGCATATTTGTATCCAAGGCCATGCATCAAAGCATTTAATTTCTGTTTATCATGCCAGGGTTCTATTAAACACAGAATGTCAATCTTATGCTTAAATTTTAAAGCCTTTAGTCTATCTAGAGATTTTCCAAACCTCTAACATTCCAGACTAATATGTTCCATATTTTGGTGTGTTTTATCATTTAAAAACTGTAGGGGTTGCTTTTTGTGAAGATCTTAGGTTTCTAATTGTCTTGGCAGAATTCTTACTTTTGTTACCAGACTTGCCTTTGTTATTCTCAATATTAACCGAAGTATAAATCTGTTCAGAATTACTTACCTTTATCTGACAGGTATGCTCCACATTTGAAATCAGTTCAGATGATTCAGTAACATGATCTCTTTCATTGACCACTGGGATGGTAATTTGCTCTGTGGAACCTGTTTGTGCACGCTGAAAAATAGACAAAGGAGCTGTTATAGTTGTTAAAATGTCATTAGAAGTAGAGTGCACTGAAACTTCCTGTGATTCCAAAGATTCATGAAAAATCTCAACCACTTCACCCTCCTGATCATCCTGTAAATCATCTAGGGTTTGAAAAGCATTTGATATTATGACTGTATTATTTTTAGTTACATCTTCCCGAATAGGAGAAAGTTCAGAAAGTTGATTCTTTTTTCTCTAGAAAGATGTGGTTATTGGTTTAGAAATGTAATCCAGAGAGTAGAAAGGAGCATTTCTTTTCTTATGACTAACATTATAAGAGTTGAGGTTATTTTCATGTTGAAACCCTGTAGTCACTTTTTGAGTTTGAAAATCTTTCTCTTTTTGTGAGACAGATAGAGTTGAGGATCCCTCTATGTTTATTCTTTCTTTTGGAGGGGATTCTAAGCCTGTCTGAGTGTCAACATGTACTGGATATTTACTCTCCTTATGCTCATTGACTTCAGTTTTGTTAGTATTCTTTTTTCTCAACTCTGGATGCAGAAAATTACAATTAGTCTGACTGTGACCTATTATCCTACAACGAGAGTAGTATGTTGGCAAGTCATCATATTCAATAGGATATTCCGCTACCTTGTTACCAATTCCTACCACAATAGTAGGAGGGAGCTGGGATAATAGATCAATCTCGACACATACTTTTATGGCAGAGGGTCTAGTTAAGGCTTTTGTGGCTGCATCCATCTTAAGATATCTACCTATCTGGCTGCTAATACCAATAATTGCAGAAGTATTGTAAAAATGAATAGGTAGTTTGTGTACTGTTACCCAAGCAGGAACAATGGAAGATTCCACGGTTGGTGAGAAGTCCGGAGACCACTTCTAAACCTTCATAGTCGATCCTTGAATCATCCATTGGCCTTTCATCCAGCATCTTTGATAATCCTCGCTTTCCTAAAAACGGATAAGAACATGGCGATAATCAATGGAACCTAGTTGAAATTTTGATTTGAAACCAATTGATTTGAAAGCCAACTGTAGAGTATCCATAGGGGGTTTCCCCCGATTAAACTTTCCGACAAGGGCATTCTGATAGTGCGAGGCTAGAAGATCGCCTTCCTCCAGGGGAAGGATGTAGGCTATCTTGCCCTTAAATTCCATGATAGGATGCAAATTTGGAGTATCGGGGAGTGATGATAGAAGCGGGGAGTGTTTTGTGTTGAGAGCTTGAAGAAAGCTTTTGTGAACGGGAAGCGTAGGATCGGGAGGTGGGATTGGCGTCGGAGACGCCATGATCGGCAACCAGTGACAGTAATTAGGAGTAGTAAATAAGACCGTTGTTAGTGAAATTTGGGATGTGGAAGAAGAACAGTGTTGTTAGTGTGTGAATCGCACGAAAATCGCACGTAGGAACAGTGTTCAGACTGTTAATCGTAATCAGACGAGTGTTATATAAATTATCTTGTTCATAATGCTTATTGTAAAGGTAGTGATGGAATACTAACATAAATGACGGACGGCAATCCTAGATCATGGAGGGGACACTAGCAATCTAAAGTCAGTCTATTTACCACCGTAATTTATAAACCAGCTTCCATCATCCCACAGAGAGTTCCAGAAGTTCCTTACAAATGATCCTTGTATGCTTATAAGTAATCATCTACAATTTACTTCGGAGGACGCACCTGGGATTTTTCAAATTTCATGGCTGGACTTTTAATACCTATTAATTTCATCAAAAACCAAAAAATATATAATTTAATGTGATTCTATGGGGTGGAAATTATCATTTTCATAACACTTATTGTAAGGGTAAGAATGGAATACTATCACAAATGATGGACGGCAACCCCAGATCACAGACAGGACAATAGCAATCCCAAGTCTATTTCTTTACCATCGTAACTAATAAAGAAGCTCTCATAATCCCACGGAGAGTTCCGCAAGTTCATTACGAATGACTCTCGTATACATATATGTAATCATCTACAATTTACTATGGACAAAGTACTTTCACTTATTAATATTTGATGGCCAGAATTTTAATACGTATTAATTTCTCTAAAATCCCAGATTATATAATTTCATGCAATTCTATGCGATGGAATTATAATGTTCATAATTCTTATCGTAAGGGTAGTAATGAAATATTAACAGAAATGACAGACAGTAACCCCATATCGCGGAAGGGACACTAGCAATCCCAAGTTAAACATTTTACCACTGTAACAGATAAACAAACTAGCATAATCCCACAGAGAGTTCCACAAGTTCCTTACGAATGACCCTAGTATACTTATAAGTAATCATCTACAATTTACTTAGGACAATGTACATGGGCTTTTTAAAAATTGATGGCCGGACATTAAATACCTATTAATTTGTTTCAAAACCTAGAATATATAATTTAATATGATTCTATGCAGTGTAAATTTTCGTGTTCATAACCCTTATTGTAAGGGTAATAATGGAATACTAACAAAAATGACAAACGGTAACTCCAGATCACACACAGGACACTAGGAATCCTAAGTCTATCTCTTTACCATAGTAACTGATAAACAAGCTCACATAATCTCAAACAGAGTTCCACGAATTCCTTATGAATGATCCTTGTATACATATATGTAATCATCTACAATTTACTATGGATAATGTACTTTGGCTTTTTAATATTTGATGGCCGTAATTTTAATGCCTACTTATTTCTATAAAATGTAGAATATATAATTTTATACAATTCTATGCGGTGAAAAGTATGATGTTCATAACGCTTATCAGTAGGGAAATAATGGAATATTAACACAAATAACAGACAGTAACCCCAGATCGCGGAGAGGACACTTGCGATCCCAAGTCGAACTCCTTACCATCGTAACTAATAAACAAACAAGCATAATCCCAAAAAGATTTCCACAAGTTCCTTACGAATGACCCTAGTATATTTATAAGTAATCATCTACAATTTACTAAGCGCAATGTACTAAGGCTTTTTAAAATTTGAATGACGGGCTTCTAATACCTATTAATTTCCTTAAAAACCTAGAATATAAATTTTAATGCAATTTTATACAGTGTAAATTATCGTGTTCATAATGCTTATTGTAAGGGTAGTAATGGAATACTAACACAAAGGACGGACAGCTACCCCAGATCACGGAGGGGACACTTGCAATCTAAAGTCAGTCTATTTACCACCGTAATTTATAAACCAGCTTCCATCATCCCACAGAGAGTTCCAGAAGTTCCTTACAAATGACCCTTGTATACTTATAAGTAATCATCTAAAATTTACTCTGGAGAATGCACTTGGGCCTTTTCAAATTTCACGGCCGGACTTTTAATACCTATTAATTTCTTAAAAACCTAAAAATATATAATTTAATGTGATTCCATGGGGTGGAAATTATCATTTTAATAACACTTATTGTAAGGGTAATAATTGAATGCTATCACAAATGACGGACGGTAACCCCAGATCACAGACAGGACAATAACAATCCCAAGTCTATCTCTTTACCACCGTAACTAATAAAGAAGCTCTCATAATTCCACAGAGACTTCCGCAATTTCCTTACGAATGACTCTCGTATACATATATGTTATCATCTACAATTTACTATGGACAATGTACTTTCACTATTTAATATTTGATGGCCAGAGTTTTAATACGTATGAATTTCTCTAAAATACTAGATTATATAATTTCATGCATTTCTATGCGGTGGAAATTATGATATTCATAATGCTTATCGTAAGGGTAGTAATGGAATATTAACACAAATGACAGACAGTAACCCCGGATTGCGGATGGGACACTTGTAACCCAAAGTCAAACATTTTACCACGGTAACAGATAAGCAAACTAGCATAATCCCACAGAGAGATCCACAAGTTCCATAAGAATGACCCTAGCATACTTATAAGTAATCATCCACAATTTACTTAAGACAATGTACATGGGCTTTTTAAAATTTGACGGCCGGACTTTAAATACCTATTAATTTGTTTCAAAACCTAGAGTATATAATTTAATGTGATTCTATGCTATGGAATTTTTCGTGTTCATAACCCTTATTGTAAGGGTAATAATGGAATACTAACACAAATGACGGACAGTAACTCCGGATCACAGATGAGACACTAGATTTCCTAACTATCTCTTTACCATCGTAACTGATAAACAAGCTCACATAATCCCAAAGAGAGTTCCACGAGTTCCTTAAGAATGACACTTGTATACATATATGTAATCATCTACAATTTACTATAGATAATGTACTTTTGTCTTTTAATATTTGATGGCCAAAATTTTAATACCTACTCATTTCTCTAAAATGTAGAATATATAATTTTATACAATTCTATGCGCTGAATAGTATGATGTTCATAACGCTTATCGGTAGGGTAATAATGGAATATTAACACAAATAACAGACTGTAACCCCAGATCGCGGACGGGACACTAGCAATCCCAAGTCATACATTTTACCACTGTAACAGATAAAAAAACTAGCATAATGCCATAGAGAGTTCCACAAGTTCCTTAAGAATTACCCTTGTATACTTATAAGTAATCATCTACAATTTACTTAGGACAATGTACATGGGCTTTTTAAAATTTGACGGCCGGACTTTAAATATCTATTAATTTATTTCAAAACCTAGAATATATAATTTAATGTGATTCTATGCAGTGGAAATTATCGTGTTCATAACCCTTATTGTAAGGGTAATAATGGAATACTAACACAAATGATGGACAGTAACTCCGGAGCACAGACGGGACACTAGCAATCCTAAGTCTATATCTTTACCACCGTAACTGATAAACAAGCTCACATAATCCCAATGAGATTTCCACGAGTTCTTACGAATGAACCTTGTATACATATATGTAATCATGTACAATTTACTATGCAAGGGTAGTAATGGAATACTAACACAAATAACGGACGGCTACCTCAGATCACGGAGGGGACACTTGCAATCTAAAGTCAGTCTATTTACCACCATAGTTTATAAACATGCTTGCTTCATCCCATAGAGAGTTCCACAACTTCCTTACAAATGACCCTTATATACTTATAAGTAATCATCTACAATTTACTCTGGAGAATGCACTTGGGCTTTTCCAAATTTTTTGGCCGGACTTTGAATACCAAATAATTTCTTCAAAAACCTAAAAATATATAATTTAAGGTGTTTCTATGGGGTGGAAATTATCATTTTCATAACACTTATTGTAAGGGTAATAATGGCATACTATCACAAATGACGGACGGTATCCCCGGATCACAGAAAGAACAATAGCAATCCCAAGTCTATCTCTTTACCACTGTAACTAATAAAGAAGCTCTAATAATCCCACAGAGAGTTCCGCAAGTTCCTTACGAATGACTCTTGTATACATATATGTAATCATCTACAATTTACTATGGACAATGTACTTTCACTTTTTAATATTTGATGGCCAGAATTTTAATACGTATTAATTTCTCTAAAATCCTAGATTATATAATTTCATGCAATTCTATGCGGTGGAAATTATGATGTTCATAATGTTTATCGTAAGGGTAGTAATGGAATATTAACACATATGACAGACAGTAACCCCGGATCGTGGACGGGACACTTGCAATCCCAAGTCAAACATTTTACCACGGTGACAGATAAACAAACTAGCATAATCCCACGGAGAGTTCCACAAGTTCCTTAAGAATGACCCTAGTATACTTATAAGTAATGATCTACAATTTACTTAGGACGATGTACATGGGCTTTTTAAAATTTGACGGCCGGACTATAAATACCTATTAATTTGTTTAAAAACCTAAAATATATAATTTAATGTGATTCTATGCAGTGGAAATTATCGTGTTCATAACCCTTATTGTAAGGGTAACAATGGAATACTAACACAAATGACGGACAGTAACTCCGGATCACAGGCGGGACACTAGCAATCCTAAGTCTGTTTCTTTACCACCGTAACTGATAAACAAGCTCACATAATCCCAAAGAGATTTCCACAAGTTGCTTACGAATGACCCTTGTATACATATATGTAATCATCTACAATTTACTATGGATAATGTACTTTTGATTTTTAATATTTGATGGCCAGAATTTTAATACCTGTTCATATCTCTATAACGTAGAATATATAATTTTATACTATTCTATGCGGTGAGAAGTATGATGTTAATAACGCTTATCGGTAGGGTAATAATGGAATATTAACACAAGTAAAAGACAGTAACCCCGGATCGCAGACAGGATACTTGCGATCCCAAGTCGAACTACTTACCATCGTAACTAATAAACAAACTAGCATAATCCCAAAAAGAGTTCCACAAGTTCCTTACGAATAACCCTAGTATACTTATAACTAATCATCTACAATTTACTAAGGGCAATGTACCTGTTAATTTCCTTTAAAATCTAGAATAATATTTTATGTGATTTTATGCGGTGTAAACTATCGTGTTCATAATACTTATTGTAAGGGTAGTAATGGAATACTAGCAAAAATGACGGACGGAAACTCCGTATCACAGAGGGTACACTTGCAATCCAAAGTCAATCTATTTACCACAAATGGAATATTAATCCAAAGTCGACGCTTATCTTAAGGGTAATAATGGAATATTAACACAAATGAGAGACAAACCCCGGATCGTGGACGAGAAACTTGGAATCCCAAATCAAACTCATTACCACCGTAACAGATAAAAAACCAGCATAATCCCACACAGAGTTCCACAAGTTCTTTACGAATGACCCTAGTATACTTATAAGTAATCATCTAGAATTTACTTTGGACAATGTACTTGGGCATTTTTAAATTTGATGGCCTGACTTTTAATACATGTTAATTTCTTTTAAAAACTATAATATAATATTTAATTCAATTCATTGCAGTGGAAAATATTGTGTTTATAACACTTCTAGTAAGGGTACTAATGGAATACTAACACAAATGACAGACGGTTAATCCGTATTCCGGATGGGACACTTGCTACCCCAAGTCATACACTTTACCACCGTAACTTACAAACAAACTGGCATAATCACACAGAGTGTTCAACAAGTTCCTTATGAATAACCCTTTTAAAATTTGATGATCGGACTTTTAATATCTATTAACTTCTTTAAAAACCTAGAATATATGATTTTATGTGATTCAATGTGGTGGAAATTATGTTGTTTATAAGGCTTATTGTATGTGCAATAATGGAAAGCTTACACAAATGATTGACGGTAATCCCATATCACATACGGTACAGTTGCAATCCAATGTCAATCTCTTTACCACCATTACCGATAAACAAGCTCACACAATCCCACAGAGAGTTCCACAAGTTCATTACGAATGATCTTTGTATACCTATAAGTAATCATCTACAATTTACTCCGGAAAATGCATTTGGTCTTTTAAAAATTTCATGGCCACACTTTTAATACCTATTAATTTCTTTAATAACCTAGAATATATAATTTAATGTGATTCTATGCGGTGGAAATTATTGTGTTCATAAAGCTTATAGTAATTGTAAGAATGGAATGCTGATACAAATGACAAACGGTAACTCAAGATCACAGAAGGGATAGTAGCAATCCCAAGTCTATCTAATTACCACCGTAATTGATAAACAAGCTTGCATAATCCCACAGAGAGTTCCACGAGTTCCTTACAAATGACCCTTATATACATATATGTAATTATCTACAAATTTCTGTGGACAATGTACTTTGGCTTTTAAATATTTGACAACAAGAATTTTAATACATATTAATTTCTCTAAAAAACCGAGAATATATGATTTCATGCAATTCTATGCAGTGGAAGTTATGAAGTTCATAACGCTTATCGTAAGGGTAATAATGGAATATTAACACAAGTGACAGACAGTAACCCCGAATCGTAGATGGCACACTTGCTATCCCAAGTCAAACTCTTTACCACTGTAACAGATAAACAAACGAGCATAATATCACAGAGAGTTCCACAAGTTCCTTACGAATGACCCTAGTATACTTATAAGTAATCATCTACAATTTATCAGGACAATGTACTTGGGATTTTTAAAGCTTGATGGTTGGACTTTTAATGCTTATTAACTTCTTTAAAAACATGGAATATATATTTTAATGTGATTCAATGCAGTGGAAATTATCGTGTTCATAATTTTTATTGTAAGGTTAATAACGGAATACTAACACAAATGACAGACGGTAACCCCATATATAAAACGGGAAACTTGCAACCCAAGTTAAACGCTTTACAACCGTAACTAATAAACAGATTAGCATAATCCCACAGAGAGTTCCACAAGTTTCTTACGAATGAACCTTGTATACTTATATGTAATTATCTAAAATTTACTCTGGATAATATACTTGGGCTTTTTAAAATTTGATGGTCGAACTTTTAATACCTATTAATTTCATTTAAGATAAAGAATATATAATTTCATGCAATTCATTGCGGTGGAAATTATCGTGTTTATAACGGCTCTTGTAAGGGTAGTAATGGAATACTAACACAAATGATAGACGGTAAATACGTATCGTAGATGGGACACTTGCAATCCCAAGTCAAAATCTTTACCACCGTAACTGATAAACAAACTAGCATAATCCCACAGAGAGTTCCACAAGTTCCTTACGAATGACCCTTGTATACTTATAAGTAATCAATTATAATTTACTCTGTAGAATGCATTTAGGCTTTTTAAAATATGAGGGCCAGACTTTTAATACCTATTAATTTCTTTAAAATCCTGGAATATATAATTTAATGCAATTCATTGCGGTGGAAATTATAATGTTTATAAAGCTTCTTGTGAGGGTAGTAATGGAATACTAACACAAATGACGAACGGTAAATCCGTATCGCGGATGGGCTACTTGTAATCCCAAGTTAAATCTTTACCAACATAACTGATAAACGTACTCACATAATCCCACAGAGAGTTCCACAAGTTCCTTACGAATGACCCATTGTATACATATACGTAATCATCTACAATTTACTTTGGACAATTTACTTGCGCTTTTTAAAATTTGATGACACGACTTTTAGTACATATTAATTTCTTTAAAAACCTATAAAATATAATTTCATGTGATTCTATGCGGTGGAAATTATGTTGTTCATAAAGCTTATTGTACGTGTAATAATGGAATACTAACACAAATGACGGATGGTAACCCCAGATCGCGGACGGTACACTTGCAATCCAAAGTCAATCTCTTTACCACCGTAACTGATAAACAAGCTCGCATAATCCCGCAGAGAGTTCCAAAAGTTCCTTACGAATGACCCTAATATACTTATAAGTAATCATCTACAATTTACTATGGACAATGTACTTTTTCTTTTTAATATTTGATGGCCAGAATTTTAATGCCTATTAATTTCTCTAAAAACCAAGAATATGTAATTTTATGCAATTCTGTGCGGTGGAAATTATTATGTTCGTAATGCTAATCGTAAGGGTAATAATGGAATATTAACACAATGGACAGACAGTAACCCCAGATCGCGGGCAGGACACTTGCAATCCAAAGTCAAACTCTTTTCCACTGCAACAGGTAAACAAACTGGCATAATCCCACAGAGTGTTCCACAAGTTCTTTACAAATGATCCTAGTATACTTATAAGTAATCTTCTACAATTTACAAAGGACAATGTACTTTCGCTTTTTAATTTTTAATGGCCAGGCTTTTAGAACCTATTAATTTCCTTAAAAACCTACAATATATAATTTAATGTGATTCTATGCGGTGGAAATTATCGTGTTGATAATGCTTATTGTAAGAGTAATAATGGAATACTAACACATATGACAAGACGGAAACCCCGGATTGCGGAGGGGACACATGCAATCCAAAGTCAAATTCTTTACCACTGTAACTGATAAACAAACTAGCATAATCCCACAGAGAGTTTCACAAGTTCCTTACGAATGATCCTTGTATACTTATAAGTAATCATCTACAATCTACTTTGGATAATGCACTTGGGCTTTTTAAATTTTGATAGCCGGACTTTTAATACTTATTAATTTCTTTAAAAACCTAGATTATATAATTTAATGCGATTCCATGCGGTGGAAATTATCGAGTATATAATGCTTCTTGCAAGGGTTGTAAAGGAATACAAACATAAATGATGGTTGGTAAACACGTACTGCAGACGGGACACTTACAATCCAAAGTCAAACTGTTTACCTCTGTAACTGATAAACAAACTCGCATAATCCCAAGGAGAGTTCCACAAGTTCCTTACGAATGACCCTTGTATACATAAATGGAATCATCTACAATTTACTTTGGACATTGTACTTGCGCCTTTTAAAATTTGATGGCCTGACCTTTAATACCTATTAATTACTATAAAAACCTAGAATATATAATTTAATGTGATTCTATCCGGTGGAAATTATGTTGTTCATAACGCTCATTGTATGTGTAATAATGGAATACAAACACAAATGATGGACGGTAACCCCAAATCACAGATGGTACACTTGAAATCCAAAGTCAATCTCTTTTCCACCGTAACTAATAAACAAGCTCGCATAATCCCACAAAGAGTTCCACAAGTTCATTACGAATGACCTTTTTATATTTATAAGTAATCATCTACAATTTACTCTGAAAAATGTACTTGGGAGTTTTAAAATTT
Organism: Rubia yunnanensis; assembly: GCA_037428765.1. Taxonomy (NCBI): domain Eukaryota; kingdom Viridiplantae; phylum Streptophyta; class Magnoliopsida; order Gentianales; family Rubiaceae; genus Rubia; species Rubia yunnanensis. The sequence continues at coordinate 106,201,928 of CM075061.1, read as the reverse complement.
CATGGCCAGACTTTTAATACTTATTAATTTATTTCAAAACCCAGAAAATATAATTTAATGCGGTTCTATGCAGTTGAAATTATCGTGTTCATGATGCTTATTGTAATGGTGATCATGGAATACTAACACAAATGACTGACGGTAACCCTGGATCACAGATGGGACACAAGCAATCCCAAGTTTATCTCTTAACCACCGTAACTGATAAACAAGCTCGCAAAATCCCAAAGAATTCCACGCGTTCCTTACGAATGACCCTTGTATACCTATATGTAATCATCTACAATTTACTATGGACAATGTACTTTCGCCTTTTAATATTTGATGGCCAGAATTTAAATACCTATTAATTTCTATAAAAACCTATAATATATAATTTCATGCAATTTTATGCGGTGGAAATTATGATGTTCATAACGCCTATCGTAAAGGTAATAATGGAATATTAACACAAATGACAGACAGTAACCCCGGACGGGACACTTGCAATCCTAAGTCAAACTCATGACCACCGTATTTGATAAACAAACTAGCATAATCCCACAGAGAGTTCCACAAGTTCCTTACGAATGACCCTAGTTTACTTATAAGTAATCATCTACATTTTACCCTGGACAATATACTTAGGCTTTTAAAAATTTGATGGCTGGACTTTGAAAACCTATTAATTTCTTTAAAAACCTAGAATATATAATTTTATGTGATTCAATGCGGTGGAAATTATCGTGTTCATAACGCTTATTGTAAGGGTAATAATGGAATGCTAACACAAATCACAGACGGTAACCCGGTATAGCAAACGGGACACTTGTAACCCAAGTCAAATGCTTTTTTACCGTAACTAAAAAACAAACTAGCCTAATCCCACAGTGAGTTCCACAAGTTCCTTACGAATGATCCTTCTATACTTATAAGTAATCATCTACAATTTACTCCAGAGAATGAACTTGGTCTTTTTAGAATTTGATGGCCAAACTTTTCATACCTTTAAATTTCTTTGAAAACATAGAATATATAATTTAATGCGATTCTATGTGGTAAAAATTATCGTGTTCATAATGCTTATTGTAAGGTTAATAATGGAATACTAACACAAATGACGGACGGTAACCCCAGATCACAGACTGGACACTAGCGATCCCAAGTCTATCTCTTTACCACCGTAACTGATAAACAAGCTCTTATAATCCCACAGAGAGTTCAACGGATTCCTTACAAATGACTCTTGTTACATATATGTAATCATCTACAATTTATTGTGGACAATGTACTTAGGCTTTTTCATATTTGATTGCCAGAATTTTAATACCTATTAATTACTCTAAAAACCTAAAATATATAATTTCATACAATTCTATGCGGTGGAAATTATGATGTTCATAATGCTTATCATAAGGGTAATAATGGAATATTAACACAAATGAGAGAAAATAACCCCGGATCGTGGATGGGACACTTGCGATCCCAAATCAAACTTATTACCACCGTAACAGATAAACAGACTAGCATAATCCCACACAGAGTTCCACAAGTTCCTACTAATGACCCAAGTATACTTGTTAGTAATCATTTAGAATTTACTTTGGACAATGTACTTGGCCTTTTTCATATTTGACGGCCAGAATTTTAATACATAATAATTTCAATAAAAAACCTAGAATATATGATTTCATGCAATTCTGTGAGTGGAAGTTATGAAGTTCATAACGCTTATCGTAAGGGTAATAATGGAATATTAACACAAATGACATACAGTAACCCTGGATCGCAGACAGGACACTTGCTATCCCAAGTCATACTCTTTACCCCCACAACAGATAAACAAATGAGCATAATCCCACAGAGAGTTCCACAAGTTCCTTACGAATTACCCTAGTATACTTATAAGTAATCATCTACAATTTATCAGGACAATGTACGTGGGCTTTTCAAAGATTGATGGTTGGACTTTTAATACCAATTAATTTCTTTAAAAACCTGGAATATATATTTTAATGTGATTCCATGCAGTGGAAATTATCGTGTTCATAATGCTTATTGTAAGGGTAATAATGGAATACTAACACAAATGACAGATGGTAACCCCGGATAGAAAATGGGACACTTGCAATCCAAGTGAAATGATTTACAGCCGTAACTAATAAACAAACTAGCATAATCCCAGAGAGAGTTCCACAAGTTCCTTACGATTGACCCTTGTATACTTATATGTAATTATCTTTTTTTTTGCTGGGTAAAAACACAATAATATTTTATCATTCAACCATCCAAAATCGTACCAATTCCAAAGACTAAAATCAACTCATAAGAAATCTAGTGACAAAACGAGACAAACAAGTTAACAAAAAACGCCTTTTGGTCAGAAACATTCCCAAGTCTCTACTTGAAACACTTGGCATCCAAAAGAGCCTCACCCTCAAAAGGCTCTGCATCTTTGATCATCTGACTCACCCTCTCCTTTTGTTCCAGATCATTAATGTTGGCCTCCTTCCATTCATAGAGCTCCATGTCGTAAACTTCGTCCATGATAAATTTTGGGATCTCCTTGCCCCGGAACAGCCACAAGCCCTTCACCTTATAGGGTGCCTCAGAACCAATCACCAGCATCTTTCCAAACGCATACTTGCGAGCAAGATCCATCCTCTGGAGGAAACCACCAACCTTGTTCAAGGTCACAAATGAGACTGTGTTCTCATCATTGTACTTGTAGTCACAGAACCAAAGGGAGTATCCCTAAGGATCATACATATCCCAGAATCCTTTAATGGCAACCTCACGGAAGTTGGACTTGGTGTTGGAGTACAGTCTTTTCCAGTCATCTAGCACCATCGTGCTAGGAGGCAAAAGGTCCAAAAGGATTCTTTGGCTTGGGCTTGGGTGATGCCTCCTCTTCCTCGGCATCATCCTTGGGTTTGGCTACTTCTTTCTGGGCAGGCTTCTTCGCCTCTTCTTTAGCCTTAGGTTTGGCAGCTTCTTTAGCCGGCGCAGGCTTCTTGGATGCAACAGGAAAAATAGTAACAGCTTGCTCAACTGCTCCCACAACTTTGTTAAACTTTGGCTGATTGACAAGGGTCCAGAAGTATCTATCAACATGAGGGAACTCTGATGTAAAGCTCTTGGTGCAGACTGTCTTAATTCCCTGAAGTAGGTTGCAAGTAAGGATTATGTCAACTAATGTAACAGACTCTCCAACCAAAAAAGTCTTAGTAGTCAGATGGGTGTTCAAAGCCCCGTATGCTCTCTTGAGTCGGGCAATAGCAGCTTCCTCAGCCGGAGGAAAATAAGGCATATAACCAAGCCTCGTAAATGCCCAGAGATTAGTATTGGTATCAATCTCGTTTGTTGCAAAATCAATCCACTACTCAACTTGGCCATATTCAAGAGGAGTTGAACCAAACAGGGGATTGTCAGCCTTCAGCTTAGTAACATATCACGCGATGGCGTTGCTCTCAAAGATGGCCCCATCAGGGGTTTCATGAACCGGAATCTTGCCAAGAGGATTCATCTTAAGGAACTCAGGAGTCTTATTAGACACTCCCATCTGAAATTCCTTTGCGAGTTCAACTTTAACATCACTGTATTTAATAGCAATCAGTGTCTTGAATGCATTCTTGTTTGCGGTGCCATGAATGGTCAGAGCCATGGTACCCAGCGCTCAGAATCCGTTATTCGGAGGCTCATGCTGGGAGGCGTAAGCGAGGATATATGTAATTATCTATAATTTACTCTGGACAATGTAATTGGGCATTTTTTAAATTTGAGGGTCATATTTTTAATACCTGTTAATTTCATTTAAAACAAACAATATATAATTTAATGCAATTAATTTCGGTGTAAATTATAGTGTTTATAACTACTCTTGTAAGGGTAGTAATGGAATACTAACAGAAATGATGGATGGTAAATCCGTATCGCAGATGGGACACTTGCAATTCCAAGTCAAAATCTTTACCACTATAACTGATAAACAAACTCGCATAATCCCACAGAGAGTTCAACAAGTTCCTTACGAATGAACCTTGTATACTTATAAGTAATCATTTATAATTTACTCCGTAGAATGCAATTGGGCATCTTAAAATTTGAGGGTCGTACTTTTAATACCTATTCATTTATTTAAAAACCAAAATATATAATTTAATGTAATTCATTGTGTGGAAATTAAAGTGTTTATAACGCTTCTTGTAAGGGTATTAATGAAATACAAACACAAATGACGAACATTCGTATAGCAGATGGGGCACTTGTAATCACAAGTCAAACTCTTTAAACCCATAACAGATAAACAAAATTGCATAATCCCACAAAGAATTCCACAAGTCCCTTTTGAATGACCCCTTGTATACATATATGTAATCATCTACAATTTACTTTGGACCATTTACTTACGCTTTTTAAAATTTGATGACCGGACTTTTAGTACCTATTAATTTCTTTAAAAACCTATAATATATAATTTCATGTGATTCTATGCGGTGGAAATTATGTTGTTCATATCGCTTATTGTATGTGTAATAATGGAATACTAATACAAATGACGGACGGTAACCCCAGATCGCAGACGGTACACTTGCAATCCAAAGTCAATCTATTTACCACCGTAACTGATAAACAAGCTCGCATAATCCCGCAGAGAGTCCCACAAGTTCCTTACGAATGACCCTTATATAATTATAAGTAATAATCTACAATTTACTGTGGACAATGTACTTTTGCATTTTAATATTTGATGGCCAGAATTTTAATGCCTATTAATTTCTCTAAAAACCTAGAATATAATTTTATGAAATTCTGTGCGATGGAAATTATGATGTTCATAATGCTAATCGTAAAGGTATTGATGAAATATTAACACAAATGACAGACAGTAACCCTGGATCGTGGGCGGGACACTTGCAATCCCAAGACAAACTCTTTACAACTGCAACAGATAAACAAACTAGAATAATCCCATGGAGAGTTCCACAAGTTCCTTACGAATGACCCTAGTGTACTTATAAGTAATCATCTACAATTTAAAATGGACAATGTACTTTCGCCTTTTAATTTTTGATGGATGGGCTTTTAATACCTATTAATTTCCTTATAAACCTAGAATATATAATTTAATGCGATTCTATGCGGTGGAAATTATCGTGTTGATAATGCTTATTGTAAGGGAAATAATGGAATACTAACACAAATGACAAGACGGTAACCCCGGAACTCGGAGGGGACATTTCAAATCTGAAGTCACATTCTATAGCACTGTAACTGATAAACAAACAAGCATAATCCCACAGAGAGTTCCACAAGTTCCTTACGAATGACCCTTGTATACTTATAAGTAAACAACTACAATTTACTCTGGAGAATGCACTTGGCCTTTTTCAATTTTGATGTCCGCACTTTTAATACCTATTAATTTCTTTAAAAGCCTAGAATATATAATTTAATGCGATTCCATTAGGTGGAAATTCTCGAGTTTATAATGTTTCTTGTAAGGGTAGTAATGGAATACTAACAAAAATGACGGTTGGTTAATCTGTATCACAGATGGTACACTTGCAATCCAATGCCAAACTGTTTACCACCGTAACTGATAAACGAACTCGCATAATCCCACGGACAGTTCCACAAGTTCCTTACGAACGAACCTTGTATACATATATGTAATCATCTACAATTTACTTTGGACATTGTACTTGCGCCTTTTAAAATTTGATGACCAGACTTTTAATACCCATTAATTTCTGTAAAAACCTGGAATATATTATTTCATGTGATTCTTTGCGGTGGAAATTATTTGTTAATAACGCTTATTTTATGTGTAATAATGGAATACTAAAACAAATGATGGACGGTAACCCCAGATCACAGATGGTACACTTGAAATCCAAAGTCAATCTCTTTACCACTGTAACTGATAAACAAGCTCGCATAAATCCGAAAAGTGTTCCACAAGTTCCTTTTGAATGACCCCTTGTATACATATATGTAATCATCTACAATTTACTTTGGACCATTTACTTACGCTTTTTAAAATTTGATGACCGGATTTTTAGTACCTATTAATTTCATTAAAAACCTATAATATATCATTTCATGTGATTTTATGCGGTGGAAATTATGTTGTTCATAACGCTTATTGTATGTGTAATAATGGAATACTAATACAAATGACGAACGGTAACCCCAGATCGCAGACGGTTCACTTGCAATCCAAAGTCAATCTCTTTACCACCATAACTGATAAACAAGGTCGCATAATCCCGCAGAGAGTCCCACAAGTTCCTTATGAATGACCCTTATATACTTATAAGTAATCATCTACAATTTACTATGGACAATGTACCTTTTCATTTTAATATTCGGTGGCCAGAATTTTAATGCCTATTAATTTATCTAAAAACCTAGAATATAATTTTATGCAATTCTGTGCGATGGGAATTATGATGTTCATAATGCTAATCGTTAGGGTAATAATGAAATATTAACACAACTGACAGACGGTAACCCCGGATCGTGGGCGGGACACTAGCAATCCCAAGACAAACTCTTTACCACTGCAACAGATAAATAAACTAGAATAATCCCATAGAGAGTTCCACAAGTTCCTTACGAATGACCCTAGTGTACTTATAAGTAATCATTTACAATTTACAAGGGACAATGTACTTTCGCTTTTAAATTTTTGATGGCCGGGCTTTTAATACCTATTAATTTCCTTAAAACCAAGAATATTTAATTGAGAAAAGTGCATATATAACCCTATATAATTGATGAAAGTGCAGATATAACCTTGCAATAATGAAAGTGCAGATATAACCCTGCGATAATTGAAAGTGCAAATATAACCCTGGTCAGTCAATGCCGAAAATAATGGCTTTAGGGTTATATTTGCACATATGTATAATAGTTAGGGTTATATTTGCACATATGTATAATAGTTAGGGTTATATTGCACATATGTATAATAGTTAGGGTTATATTTGCACTAAAAAATAACTCAAGGTTATATTTGCACTTTCTCCAACATATAGGGTTATATTTGCATATTACCCTATTTAATTTAATGCGATTCTATGCAGTGGAAATTATCGTGTTGATAATTTTTATTGTAAGGGTAATAATGGAATACTAACACAAATGACAAAACGGTAACCCCGGATCGCGGAGGGGACATTTCAAATCTGAAGTCAAATTCTTTAGCACCGTAAATGATAAACAGACAAGCATAATCCCACAGAGAGTTCCACAAGTTCCTTACGAATGACCCTTGTATACTTATAAGTAAACAACTACAATTTGCTCTGAATAATGCACTTTGCCTTTTTAAATTTTGAAGTCTGGACTTTTAATACCTATTAATTTCTTTAAAAGCCTAGAATATATAATTTAATACGATTCCATTAGGTGGAAATTATTGTGTTTATAATGTTTCTTGTAAGGGTAGTAATGGAATACTAACACAAATGACTGTTGGTTAATCCGTATCGCAGATGGTACACTTGCAATCCAAAGTCAAACTGTTTACCACCATAACCGATAAACGAACTCGCATAATCCCACGGAGAGTTCCACAAGTTCCTTACGAACGAACCTTGTATACATATATGGAATCATCTACAATTTACTTTGGACATTGTACTTGCGCCTTTCAAAATTTGATGACCGGACTTTTAATAACTATTAATTTCTTTAAAAACCTGGAATATATTATTTCATGTGATTCTTTGCGGTGGAAATTATTTTGTTAATAACGTTTATTGTATGTGTAATAATGGAATACTAAAACAAATGATGGACGGTAACCCCAGATCACAGACGGTGCACTTGAAATCCAAAGTCAATCTCTTTACCACTGTAACTGATAAACTAGCTCACATAAACCCAAAGAGAGTTCCACAAGTTCCTTTTGAATGACCCCTTGTATACATATATGTAATCATCTAAAATTTACTTTGGACAATTTACTTACGCTTTTTAAAATATGATGACCGGGCTTTTAGTACCTATTAATTTCTTTAAAAATCTATAATATATAATTTCATGTGATTCTATGCGGTGGAAATTATGTTGTTCATAACGCTTATTGTATGTGTAATAATGGAATACTAATACAAATGACGGACGGTAAACCCAGATCGTAGACGGTTCACTTGCAATCCAAAGTCAATCTCTTTACCACCGTAACTGATAAACAAGGTCGCATAATCCCGCAGAGAGTCCCACAAGTTCCTTATGAATGACCCTTTTATACTTATAAGTAATCATCTACAATTTACAAGGGACAATGTACTTTCACCTTTTAATTTTTGATGGCCGGGCTTTTAATACCTATTAATTTCCTTAAAAACCTAGAATATTTAATTTAATGCGATTTTATGCAGTGGAAATTATCGTGTTGATAATGCTTATTGTAAGGGTAATAATGGAATACTAACATAAATGACAAGACGGTAACCCCGGATCGCGGAGGGGACATTTCAAATCTGAAGTCAAATTCTTTAGCACCGTAACTGATAAACAAACAAGCATAATCCCACAGAGAGTTCCACAAGTTCCTTACGAATGACCCTTGTATACTTATAAGTAAAAAACTACAATTTACTCTGGAGAATGCACTTGGCCTTTTTAAATTTTGATGTCCGGACTTTTAATACCTATTAATTTCTTTAAAAGCCTAGAATATGTAATTTAATGTGATTCAATTAGGTGGAAATTATCGAGTTTATAGTGCTTCTTGTAAGGGTAGTAATAGAATACTAACACAAATGACAGTTGGATAATCTGTATCGCAGATGGTACACTTGCAATCCAAAGTCAAACTGTTTACCACCGTAAATGATAAACAAACTCGCATAATCCCACGGAGAGTTCCACAAGTTCGTTACGAATGAACCTTGTATACATATATGGAATCATCTAAAATTTACTTTGGACATTGTACTTGCGCCTTTCAAAATTTGATGACCGGACTTTTAATACCTATTAATTTTATTTCATGTGATTCTTTGCGGTGGAAATTATTTTGTTAATAATGCTCATTGTATGTGTGATAATGGAATACTAAAACAAATGATGAACAGTAACCCAAGATCACAGACGGTACACTTGCAATCCAAAGTCAATCTCTTTACCACTGTAACTGATAAACAAGCTCGCATAATACCACAGAGAGTTCCACAAGTTACTTACGAATGACCCTTGTATACTTATAAATAATCATCTATATTTTACTCGGGACAATGTACTTGGGCTTTTCAAAATTTGATGGCCGGACTTTTAATACCTATTAATTTCATTAAAATCCTAGAATATATAATTTAATGCAATTCAATGCAGTCAAAATTATTGTGTTTTTTTACGCTGATTGTAAGGGTAATATTGGAATACTAACACAAATGGCAGATGGTAACCCTGGATAGCGAATGGAACACTTAAAACCCAAGTCAAATGCTTTACAACCGTAACTAATAAACAAACTAGCATAATCCCATAGAGAGTTCAACAAGTTCCTTACGAATGACCCTTGTATATTTATAAGTAATCATCTATAATTTACTCTGGACAATGTACTTGGGCTTTTTGTAAATTTGATCGCCGGACTTTTAATACCTTTTAATTTCTTTTAAAACCTAGAATATATAATTAAAAACCATGTAAGGGTAGTAATGGAATACTAACATAAATGACGACTGTAAATCTGTATCACAGACGAGACACTTGCAATTCCAAGTCCAACTCTTTACCACCGTAACTGATAAACAAATTCGCATAGTCCCACAGAGAGTTCCACAAGTTCCTTACGAATGACCTTTGTATACATATATGTAATCATCTACAGTTTACTTTGGACAATATACTTGCACTTTTTAAAATTTGATGACCGGACTTTTTATACCCATTAATTTCATTAAAAACCTACAATATATAATTTCATGTGATTCTATGGTGTGGAAATTATGTTGTTCATAATACTTATTGTATGTGTAATAATTGAAAACTAACATAGCTGACGTACGGTAACCCCATATCGCTTACGGTACACCTGCAATCCAAAGTCAATCTCTTTACCACCGTAACTGATAAACAAGCTCGCATAATCCAACAGAGAGTTCCACAAGTTCATTACGAATGACATTTGTATACTTATAAGTAGTAATCTACAATTTACTCTGGAGAACGTACTTGGGCATTTTAAAATTTCATGGCCGGACTTTTAATACCAATTAATTTCTATAAAAACTTGGAATATATAATTTAATGCGATTCTATGTAGTAGAAATTATCGTGTTCCTAATGCTTATTGTAAGGGTAGTAACGAAATACTAACACAAATGAGGGACGGTAACCCCGGATAACAGATGGGACACTAGTAATCCCAAGTCTATCTCTTTACCACCATAAGTGATAAATAAGCTCGCATAATCCCACACAGAGTTCCACGAGTTCCTTACGAATGACCCTCGTATACATATATGTATTCATCTACAATTTACTATGGACAATGTACTTTCGCTTTTAAATATTTGATGGCCAGAATTGTAATACCTATTCATTTCTTTAAAAACTAGAATATATAATTTCATGCAATTCTATGTGGTGGAATTTATGATGTTCATAACGCTTATCATAAGGGTAATAAACGAATATTAACATAAATGACAGACAGTAACCTGTATCGCGGACGGGACACTTGCAATCCCAAGTTAAACTCTTTACCACCCTAACAGAAAACAAACTAGCATAATCCCACAAAGTGTTCCACAAGTTCCTTGCGAATGACCCTAGTATACTTATAAATTATCATTTACAATTTACTCTGGACAACGTACTTAGAATTTTTAAAATTTGATGGCCGGACTTTTAATACCAATTAATTTCTTTTAAAAACTAGATTATGTAATTTCATTCAGTTCTATGCGGTGGAAAATATCGTGTTCATAATGCTTATTGTAGGGGTAGTAATGGAATACAAACACAAATGACGGACGGGAACCCCGAATCGCAGAGGGGACACTTACAATCCCAATTTAAACTCTTTACCACCGTAACTGATAAACAAACTAGCATAATCCCACAGAGAGTTCCACAAGTTCCTTACGTATGACCCTTTTATACATATATGTAATCATCTACATTTTACTCTGGACAATGTATTTCAGATTTTTAAAATTTGATGGTCGGACATTTAATACCTATTAATTTCTTTTAAAACCTAGAATATATAATTTAATGAAATTTAATGCAGTGAAAACTATCGTGTTCATAACACTTATTGAAAGGGTAATAATGGATTACTGACACAAATGACAGACGTTAACCCCGGATAGCGAACGGGACACTTGCAACCCAATTCAAATGCTTTACAACCGTAACTATTAAACAAACTAGCACAATCCCATAGAGAGTTCCACAAGTTCCTTACGAATGACCCTTGTATACTTATAGGTAATCATCTACAATTTACTATGGACAACGTACTTGGGCTTTATTAAATTTGATGGCTGGACTTTTAATACCTGTTAATTTCTTTTATAACCTAGAATATCCAAATTAACGCAACTCCTTGCGGTGGAAATTGTCATTTTTATAACGCTTCTTGTAAGGGTAGTAATGGAATACCAACAAAAATAACGGACAGTAAATCCGTATCGCAGACGGGACACTTCCAATCCCAAGTCAAACTCTTTACCACCCTAACTGATAAAACAACTCGCATAATCTCACAGAGAGATCCACAAGTTCCTTACGAATGACCCCTGCATACATAAAATTTGATGACCAGCTTTTAATACATATAAATTTCTTTAAAAATCTAGAACATATAATTTCATGTGATTCTATGAGGTGGAAATTATGTTGTTCATAATGCTTATTGTATGTGTAATAATGAAATACTAACACAAATGATGGATGGTAACCCCAGATTGCAGACGGTACACTTGCAATCCAAAGTTAATCTCTTTACCATTGTTACTGATAAACAAGCTCGCATAATCCCACAGAGACTTCCACAAGTTCTTTACGAATGACCTTGGTATACTTCAAAGTAATCAACTACAATTTTTTACACTGGAGAATATACTTGGGCTTTTTAAAATTTCATGGCCGGACTTTTAATACCTATTAATTTCTTTGAACACCTAGAATATATAATTTAATGCAATTGTATGCGGTGGAAATTATCTTGTTCATAATGCTTATCGTAAGGGTAGTAATGGAATACTAACACAAATGACGGATGGTAACCCCCGATCGCGGAGGGGACACTTACAATCCCAATATAAACTCTTTACCACCGTAACTGAAAAACAAACTAGCATAATCCCACAGAGAGTTACACAAATTCCTTACGAATGACCGTTGTATACTTATAACTATTTATCTACAATTTACTCTAGAAAATGTACTTGGGCTTTATTAAATTTGATGGCCGGACTTTTAATACCTGTTAATTGCTTTTAAAACCTAGAATATATAATTTAAAGTAATTCATTGCGGTTGAAATTATCGTGTTTATAACGCTTCTTGTAAGGGTAGTAAAGCAACACTAACAGAAATGACTGACGGTAAATCTGTATCGTAAACGGGACACTTGCAATCCAAATTGAAACTCTTTACAACCGTAACTGATAAACAAACTCGTATAATCCCACAGAGAGTTCCACAATTTCCTTACGAATGACCCTTTCATACATATATGTAATCATCTACAATTTACTTTGGACAATGTGCTTGCACATTTTAAAATTAGATGACCGGACTTTTAATACCTATTAATTTCTTTCAAAACCTAGAATATATAATTTCATGTGAGTCTATGCGGTGAAAATTATGTTGTTCATAATGCTTATTGTATGTGTAATATTAGAATACTAACACAAATGATGGACGGTAACCCCATATCGCAGACGGTACACTTGCAATTCGAAGTCATTCTCACTACCACAGAGACCCACCTCTAGCACCGGTTTGTTTTTGTTCTAGCACCGGTTTTTAGGAAAAAAATGGTGCCTAAGTAATCGGTGCTAAATTAGCACCGGTTTTTTTTGTGTTAGCACCGGTTTTTCAACCGGTGCTAATTACCGGTTTTCAACCGGTGCCAAATTAGCACCGGTTTTTTTGTTAGCACCGGTTTTTCAACCGGTGCTAAATTAGCACCGATTTTTTATAGCACTGGTTTTTCAACCTGTTAGCACAGGTTTTTCAACCGGTGCTAATTTATTTACGACGACGAAAAAAAATCCCTTCCTCTGAAAGTTGCAGCGCGCTGCCGCTTTCAGAGAAAGGGAAAATACTCAAAATTAACAATTTTATTCCACATTAATTTAATAATAAAATCAACTTCACAAAATTGATAATTTATTTCTACATTAATGTATACAAACACCTTGTCTCGCACGACTATGACACGAATAATAGTCCTAATTATATAATAATAAACCGGTGCAAGATTCTCATAGAAGAAGCTCTCTTTGGCTTACCCAATTCATGAATTTGACGGGCTTATTGCAACATTTTCCCGGGTATCTCCCTGAGAAGGGTAGGACAAGAGGTTACCGATACTACCATCAGTCTCTTGAGACGATTCTGCAGCAGCTGCACCAACTGCAATTGCAGCAGCAACAGTATTGGCAGCATAATGACCATCACGATTGGACTTAATCCATTCAATTGCTTTTTTCACTTCAGAAGCTTGCTCTAAGTGTGCCTATATTCACTAAAAGAAAGAATCAATTTAACCATTAGAACAAAGAAACTAAGAACTGTATCATTACAAATGGTTTGCCATGGTTCTCACACAAGGCCATAAGGGGAAGGTTTGTCACTTCTGTTTATGGAATCATGTTCGGTCAAGACATATTGTTTCCTTCCTTGCAATTATTTCCTTTCCTAAGACATATACTTGATGAAAATGCTTTCTCTATTATTTCCTTGCAATTCTTACTAGGTCTTTCTTGACATATTGTTTCGTTTACAATTGATTATAATGTCTTTTCTATTATCTTCTTCCAATCTAATTAGGTCTTTCCCTTTCCCCTGTAACATTAGTAAATGTTGCGTTACTTTCCAGCTGTCAAACTGGGACATGCATAGGGTCTTTGACATACATAATCAGGCATCCAAGCCGTTTCATCTAGGGTTATTTCTTACTTTACTTCTAGTACATTTAAACCCTTACTTTACTTCTAGTACATTTAAACCCTTACTTTACTTCTAGTACATTCAATATTTACTCTGTAATTAGTGTGTTCGTATCCATCTGAACATTATCATGTCTCCTACATTTTATAGTCGCCCAAAGCTTAGAACCTTATAGCATTGCTGGTCTCATACCTATTTCATAAAAAAATCTTCTCATTTTTTTTGTACATCACAATACTAGCCTAGAAAATAAACATTTCTCATTTTTCCATTTGTTGCATCCGAACATCAGTATCAATTCTCCCATTTTCTTCTATGCAGACACTATATTTCTTAAAATACATAAACGAGTCCAGATCCATATACCACTTAAATAGATGAAAATCATTTGTATAATTGTATGTTACATGCTCGCACACTCTATATTTTACTAGACACCATTTTGTCACTGGATATTGAAAACTACATTAAGAAACAATCACCTTCAAATGTGAAACCATGTTACTATGAAAACAAAATGATGAAGCAAGGATATGTTCCCTTTTTACTATATCCAACACGGAAGCAAGAACTTGTGATGGATAGTAAATTTATTCTGACAAAAAAATATAACCTTGAAACTGGATGTAGCTAGACGGGCGAGAATTTGGTAAAGAGAGAATAGGCTAACTTTCACTAGTATCCTGAAGGCAAAAAGTTTGCTGGAAGCATGTAGTACTGGATTCTGGACATTTTGTTCAGAGATAGAACATGACATTCAACCACTATTACCACAGCTTGAGTCAATTATACAATTGGCATACAAAATAGAACTCCCAACTGAAAGACATCATCTAAGATACCAAGCATATATCGCAGGCAGAGTTGATCTCATTGAATATTCTATCTCATGGAAGACATCATTGAAGATACCAAGCATATACCAAGCAGATATCCCAAGGGTACATGCAAATCTGGAAAAGTTGTTGTAGACGGGAAGATTCTATCTACACTCTGAAGAATAAGAAAGCTTGAGAGAAGAATGCATATTGCTAAAAAATCAATCATTGCTGACCATGATCATTCCATGAAGGATGAAAATTGTCAAGAAAATACACATCATGAGCCAAACAGAGTTATAGTCGTATAAGCATTACCTGCACTACAATAAAAATAGCACTCAAAAGTTGAAGAAAGCAGTCGGGAGACAGGCTTCTAAGCTTATCTCGAAGCGAGGAACCTCCCCCTATCAAAAAATGTATCAATAACTGATATAAATAAGCCCTCCCCATCTTGATACTCAAACTGGTTACCATTTAAAATAAGGAACTAAAGATTAAAAATTTATGACACATTTTGTGGAAGATTATAATACAACAATATTTTCTTTCCACCTGACATGAAGGGAAGAAGGATTATGCTGGCAAGTAACTTATGAGACTTACCATCAGCATCAACCATCCTTTCACCTTGAACATCTGAGGCAACGAGAATAGGAAGCCACTCAGAAGCTGCTTCCTTGAAAGTAGCTTTCACATCAGCAATAAGTGTATCACGATACATTCTCAACACTAAAGGGAGTCTATCCTAAAAAGAAGTTTTATAGTGATTTAGTAATAATGTGTGACTAATTCTACTATTGAAACATTATCAAAGATAAGCAATGGCTGAGATTTCTTGAGTAAATATTATATAAAATTAAGCTTAACAGATCTTCAACAAATGGAACAAATGAGAGGAAAATATTTGCATAATATCACCAAATACTCGCTTCTCTTTTTTACAATAGAACAATAGAAGAGCATATACTTAGTAAAATCTGCCGAAAGTCACATTCAAACACTTATCAGTTCAATCAGTGATTATTCCAAAAATATTTAATCATCATACTCCCTATATCCATACTTAAGTTACACAATTTAAGTTTTCACGATTGATTCAAAATGCAAACACAGCAAAAACAGCAAAAACAGCAAACACAGCAAAAAATAACAGAGGGAAGAGAACTTTGGATTATGTGCAGCAACGTCCCCACCTTGATTATGGTTAAAGCAATCAAATATCCACCATCCTATCCCGAAATCAAGGATATCTATAACCATATGAACAAGAAAACACCAGATGTTTAAAACCAAATTAAAGATGGCACACTTGCAACATAATGGTTCTCATCTTTAGTTTCCAAACTCCATTCTTTGAAGCAGTGACAACAAAGCACGGGTAAAACAAAGAATCAAACATTAACATGGAGAAATAACAAATTATAATCAATAACTAACCTAAGGAATAACAAAAGAAGGATACAAACTTTTAGCAACCAAAAGGAATAACAATAGAAAACAGATCCAAAACCAAGCATAATAAATAACTAACCTAACATGTGATTAAAAAAACTATCATAGCAATGTGTATATTGACATCGGCTCAAACAAACTAGAATGGAACTTCATCAAAGATTCACCTGTGCATTGGTAAGCGCAGCCGGCGACGGGAGCTCCGGCAGAGGGGAGGGGAGCGGTGCAGAGGTGGTAGAGAGCATCGTCATCGGTGGTGGGAAACGAAGAGGTGGCGTGCAATGGTTAGCGCAGCGGAAATGGGAGCTCCACCGGAGAGGGCGCACATCACTGGTGATGGGAGATCTGACGGCAATGGGAGATCTGGCGAAGAAACCAGTACGGAGGCGGTGGAGAGCATCGCCATCGGAGGTGGGAAATGAAGAGGTGCCGTGCGGTGGTTAGCGCGGCGACGATGGGTGCTCCGGCGGAGGGGGCACGTGTCACTAGTGATGAGAGCTCCGGCGGCGGATTTGGACAGAACATGGGTACAGAAATGAACCGGTGAAGGGTTCAGTTTTTAACTGAATATTTAGGACAAAAATGGACCTGTGAAGATCCCATTTGCACCTTCATGAAGATCAAATACAGATCCAAATAAAGTTTGACCCCTAATTAGTTAAAGTCAACTTTGTTATTAGTGTTTATTTATTGGGAGTTAAGGTTTTACCGTACAAAGTCAAACATTTTTATGTGTATTTATTATATACTAATTAAAGTAAGGTTTGACCATTAATTAATAAAAGTCAACCTAGTTATTAGTGTTTATATATTGAAAGTCAAGTAAGGTTTGACCGTTGATTTGTTAAAGTCAGCTTAGTCACTAGTGTTTCTATACAGAGACAAAGTCAAGTAATGTTTGACCGTTGATTAGTTAAAGTCAACTTATTCACTAGTATTTATATATAGAGAGTCAAGTAAGGTTTAACCGTTGATTAGTGATAGTCAACCTAGTTATTATTGTTTATATATTGAAAGTCAAGTAAGGTTTGACCATTGATTAGTCAAAGTCAGCTTAGTTATTAGTGTATATATATTCAAAGTCAAGTAAGGTTTGACCATTGATTAGTTAAAGTCAACCTAGTTATTAGTGTTTAAATATTGAGAGTCAAGTATGGTTTGACCGTTGATTAAACAAAGTCAAACATTTATATTTATATTTACTATATACTAATTAAAGTACGGTTTGATCATTAATTAGTTAAAGTCAACTTTTTTATTAGTGTTTATATATTGAAAGTCAAGTAAGGTTTGACCGTTGATTAGACAAAGTCAAACATTTTTATTAGTATTTATTATATACTAATTCAAAAAAAGTTTGACCGTTAATTAGTTAAAGTCAACTTTCTTATTAGTGTTTATATATTGAAATTCAAGTAAATTTTGACCGTTGATTAGATAAAGTCAGCTTAGTCACTGGTGTTTATATATAGAAAGTCAAGTAAGCTTTGACCGTTGATTAGACAAAGTCAAACATTTTTATTAGTATTTGTTATATACTAATTCAAAAAAACTTTGACCGTTAATTATTTAAAGTCAACTTTGTTATTAGTGTTTATATATTGAAATTCAAGTAAAGTTTGACCGTTAATTAATTAAAGTCAGCTTAGTCACTGGTGTTTATATATAGAAAGTCAAGTAAGGTTTGACCGTTGATTAGACAAAGTCAAACATTTTTATTAGTATTTATTATATACTAATTCAACTAAAGTTTGACAGTTGATTAGTTAAAGTCAGCTTAGTCACTAGTGTTTATATATAGAAAGTCAAGTAAGGTTTAACCGTTGATTAGACAAGGTCAAACATTTTTATTAGTATTTATTATATACTAATTCAAATAAAGTTTGACCGTTGATTAGTTAAAGTCAGCTTTGCAATACCATGTCTATCTCTTTACCACCTTAACTGAAAAACAAGCTTGCATAATCTCGCAGAGAGTTCCACGAGCTCCTTACGAATGACCCTTGTATACATATATGTAATCATCTACAATTTGTTATGGACAATGTACTTTTCCTTTTTAATATTTGATGGCCGGAATTTAAACACCTATTAATTTATCTAAAAACCTAGAATATATAATTTTATGCAATTCTATGCGGTGGAAGTTATGATGTTCATAACGCTCATCGTAAGGGTAATAATGGAATATTAACACAAATGACAGATAGTAATCCCAAGTCAAACCATTTACCACCTTAACAGATAAACAAACTAGCATAATCCCACAAAGAGTTCCACATGTTCCTTACGAATGACCCTAGTATACCTATAACTAATCATCTACATTTTACTCGGGACAATGTACTTGGGCTTTTTATAATTTGATGATTGGACTTTTAATACCGATTAATTTCTTCAAAAAACTAGAATATATAATTTAATGTGATTCTATGCGGTGGAAATTATCATGTTCATAATGCTTATTGTAAGGGTAATAATGGAATACTAACACAAATGATGGACAGCAACCCCAGATGACAGAGGGGACAGTTACAATCCCAATTTTAACTCTTTACCACCCAAAGTGAAAAACAAACGAGCATAATCCCACAGAGAGTTCCACAAATTCTTTACGAATGACCCTGGTATACTTATAAGTAATCATCTACATTTTACTCCGGAGAACGTACTTTGACTTTTTAAAATTTCTTGGCCAGACTTTTAATACCTATTAATTTCCCTCAAAACCTAGAATATAAAATTTAATGCATTTCTATGGGGTGGGAATTATCGTGTTCATAACGCCTATTGTATGGGTAATAATGGAATACAAACACAAATGACGGACGGTAACCCTGGATCAAAGATGGGAGACTAGCAATCCCAAGTCTATCTCTTTAACACCGTAACTGATAAACAAGCTCGCATAATCCCACAGAGAGTTCCATGAATTCCTTACGAATGACCCTTGTATACATATATTTAATCATTTACAATTTACTATGGACAATGTACTTTTGCTTTTTAATATTTAATGGCTTGAATTTTAATGACTATTAATTTTCTAAGAACCTAGAATATAATTTCATGCAATTCTATGCAGTGGAAATTATGATGTTCATAACACTTATCGTGAGGGTAATAATTGAATATTAATACAAATGGCAGAAAGAAACCCCGGATAGTGGACGGGACACTTGCAATCCCAAGTCAAACTCTTTACCAACCTAACAGATAAACAAACTAGCATAATCCCACAGAGAGTTCCACAAGTTCCTTACGAATGACCCCAGCATGTTTATAAATAATCATCTATAATTTACTCAGGACAATGTACTTGGGCTTTTTGAAATTTCATGGCTGGGCTTTTCATACCTATTAATTTATTTAAAACCTAGAATATATAATTTAATGGGGATTCTATGCCATGGAAAATATTGTGTTCCTAATGCTTATTGTAAGGGTAATAATGGAATACTAACACAAATGATGGACATCAACCCTGAATCACAGAGGGGAAACTTGCAATCCCAAGTCAAACTATTTACCACCATAACTGCTTAGAAAACTAGCATAATCCCACAGAGAGTTCCACAAGTTCCTTACGAATGACCCTATTTATCTCTTTAAAAACCTTGAATATATAATTTCATGTAATTCTATGAGGTGGAAATATGTTGTTCATAACGCTTATTGTATGTGTAATAATGGAATACTAACACAAATGACAGACGGTAACCCCAGATCGCAAACGGTATACTTGCAATCCAAAGTCAATCTTTTTACCACCATAACTAATAAACATGCTCTCATAATCCCACATAGAGTTTCACAAGTTCATTACAAATGACCCTTGTATACTTATAAGTAATCATCTACATTTTACTCTGAACAATGTACTTGGGCTTTTAAAAATTTCATGGCTGGACTATTAATACCTATTAATTCCTTTAAAAACCTGGAATATATAATTTAATATGATTTTATGCGGTGGGAATTGTCATGTTGATAACGCTTATTGTAAGGGTAATAATGGAATACTGACACAAACGACGGACGGTTACCCCGGATCACAGACGGGACACTAGCAATCCCAAGTCTATGTCTTTACCACCATAACTTATAAAGAAGCTCGCATAATCTCACAGAGAGTTCACAAGTTCCTTACGAATGACCCTCGTATACATTTATGTAATCATCTATAATTTACTATTGACAATGTACTTTCTCTTTTTAATATTTCATGGCTAGAATTTTAATACATATTAATTTCTCGTAAAACCTAGAATATATAATTTCATGCAATTCTATGTGGTGGTAATTATGATATTCATAACGCTTATCGTAAGGGCAATAATGGAATATTAACACAAATGACAGACAGTAACCATATATCATGGACGGGACACTTGCAATCCTAAGTCAAACTCTTTACCACCGTAACAGATAAACAAACTAGCATAATCCCACAAAGGGTTCAACAAGTTCCTTACGAATGACCCTAGTGTACATATAAGTAATCATCTATAATTTACTCGGGACAGTGTACTTGGTTTTTAAAAATATGATGGCCGGACTTTTAATGCCGATTAATTTCTTTAAAAACTAGAATACATAATTTAATGTGATTCCATGCGGTAATAATGGATTACTAAAATAAACAATAGACGGCAACCCCGGATCGTGGAGGGGACACTTACAATCCCAATTTAAACTCTTTACCACAGTAACTAAAAAATAAACTAGCATAATCCCTCATATAATTCCACAAATACCTTAAGAATGACCCTTTTGTACTTATAAGTAATCGTCTACTTTTAACTCTGGACAATGTACTTGGGATTTTTAAAATTTGATGGCTGGACTTTTAATACCTATTAATTTCTTTAAAAGCCTAGAATATATAATTTAATGCAATTCAATGAGGTGGAAATTGTCGTTTTCATAACGCTTATTGTATGGGTAACAATTGAATACTAACACAAATGACAGATGGTAACCCCGGATAGCAAACGGGACACTTGCAATCCAAAGCCAAACACTTTACAATCGTAACTAATAAACAAACTAACATAATCCCACAGACAGTTCCACAAGTTCCTTACGAATGACCCTTGTATACTTATAAGTGATCATCTACAATTTACTCTGGACAACGTACTAGGGCTTTTTAAAATTTCATGGCTGGGCTTTCATTACCGATTAATTTCATTAAAAACCTTGAATATGTAATATAATTCAATTCTATGCCGTGAAAATTATCGAGTTCATAACGATTATGGTAAGGGTGATAATGGAATACTAACACAAATGATAGATGGTAACCCCGGATCATAGACGAGACACTAGCAATCCGAAGTGTTTACTCGAGATAATGTACTTGGTCTTTTTAAAAATTTATGGCTGGGCTTTTGATACCTATTAATTTCTTTAAAAACCTAGAACAAATAATTTAATGTGATTCTATGCGGTGGAAATTATTGTGTTCATAATGCTTATTGCAAGGGTAATAATGGAATACTAACACAAATGACAGACGGCAATCCCAAATCGCGGAGGGGACACTTGCAATCCCAAGTAAATCTCTTTAGCACCATAAATTAAACAAACTAGCATAATCCCATAGAGAGTTCACCAAGTTCCTTATGAATGACCCTTGTATACTTATAAGTAATCATCTACATTTTATTCTGGACAATGTACTTGGGTTGTTTAAAATTTGATGGCTTGACTTCTAATACCTAATAATTTTTTTAAAAACCTAGAATATATAATTTAATTAGATTCAATGAGGTAGAAATTATCGTGTTCATAACGTTAATTTTAGGGTGATAATGGAATACTAACACAAATGACAGACGGTGACCCCGGATAGAGAACGGGACACTTGCAACCCAAGTCAAACGCTTTACAACTGTGACTAATAAACAAACTAGCTTAATCCCACAGAGAATTCCACAAGTTCCTTATGAATAAGTCTTGTATACTTATAAGTAATCATCTACAATTTAATCTGGACAATGTACTTCAGCTTTTTTAAATTAGATGGCCTGACTTTTATTACCTATAAATTTCTTCAAAAACCTAGAATATATATTTTAATGAAATTCATTGCGGTTGAAATTATCGTGTTCATAACGCTTCTAGTAAGGGTAGGAATGGAATACTAACACAAATGACGGACGGTAAATCCGTATCACAGATGGGACACTTGCAATCCCAAGTCAAACACTTTACCTCCGTAACTGATAAAGAAACTCGCATAATCCCACAGAGAGTTCCACAAGTTCCTCATGAATGACCCTTGTATACATATATGTAATCATCTACAATTTACTTTGGACAATGTACTTCCGCTTTTTAAAATTTGATTACCAGACTTTGTATGCCTATTATTTCCTTTAAAAACCTAGAATATATAATTTCATGTAATTCTATGCGGTAGAAATTATTTTTTTTTTCATAATGCTTATTGTATGTGTAATAGTGTAATACTAACACAAATGATGAACGGTAACCCCAGATCGCAGACGGTACACTTGCAATCCAAAGTTAATCTTTTTACCACCGCAACTGATAAACAAGCTCGCATAATCCCACAAAGAGTTCCACAAGTTCATTACGAATGACCCATGTATACTTAAAAGAAATCATCTACATTTTACTCTGGACAATGTACTTAGGCTTTTTAAAACATTATGGCCGGACAATTAATACCTATTAATTTCTTTGAAAACCTGGAATATATAATTTAATGTGATTCTATGCCGTGGGAATTATTGTGTTTATAATGCTTATTGTACGGATAATAATGGAATACTAACACAAATGACAGACGATAATCCCCGGATCACAGACGGGACACTAGCAATCCCAAGAGTATCTCTTTACCTCCATAACTAATAAACAAACTCGCATAATCCCACACAGAGTTTCACAAGTTCCTTACGACTGACCCTTGTATACATATATGTAATTATCTACAATTTACTTTGGACAGTGTAATTGCGCTTTTTAAAATTTGATGACCGGATTTTTAATAGCTATTAATTTATTTAAAAACCTTTAGTATATTATTTCATGCGATTCTATGCAGTGGAAATTATGTTGTTCATAACGCTTATTGTAAGGGTAATAATGGGTTACTTACACAAATGACGGACGGTAACTCCGGATCGGACACGGGACACTTGCAATCCCAAGTCAATCTCGTTACCACCGTAAGTGATAAACAAGCTCGCTTAATCCCACAGAGAGTTCCACAAGTTCCTTACGAATGACCCTTGTATACTTATAAGTAATCATCTACAATTTACTCTAGACAATGTACTTGGGTTTTTTAAAATTTTATGGCCAGTCCTTTAATACCTATCAATTTCTTCAAAAACTTATAATATATAATATAATGTGATTCTATGTGGTGGAAATCATCATGTTCATAACGCTTGTTGTATGGCTAATAATGGAATACTAACACAAATGACGGACGACAGCCCCTGATTGCGGACGTGACACTTACATTTCCAAGTCAAAACTCTTTACCACTGTATCTGATAAACAAACTCGCATAATCCCACAGAGAGTTCCACAAGTTCCTTACGAATGACCCTTGTTTACTTATAAGTAATTATCTACAATTTACTCTGGACAATGTACTTGAGCTTTTTAAAATTTGATGACAGGACTTTTAATACCTATTATTTTCTTTAAAAACTAGAATATAGAATTTCATGTGATTCTATGCGGTGGAAATTATGTTGTTCATAAAGCTTATTGTAAGGGTAATAATGGAATAATAACACAAATGATGAACAGTAGCCCCGGATCGCGGAGTGGATACTTGCAATCCCAAGTCAAACTCTTTACCACCATAACTGATAAACAAACTTGCATAATCCCATAAAGTGTTCCACAAGTTCCTTACAAATGTCCCCTTGTATACTTATAAGTAATCATCTACATTTTACATTGGACAATGTACCTGCACTTTTTAACATTTGATAGCCAGAATTTTTATACCTATTAATTTCTTTAAAAACCTAGAATATAAAATTTCATACGATTTTATGCATTGGAAATTACGTTGTTCATAATGCTTATTGTAAGGGTAATAATGGAATACTAACATAAATGACGGACGGTAACCCGGATCGCACATGGGACACTTGCATCCCAAGTCAATCTCTTTACCACTGTAACTGATAAATAAACTCGCATAATCCCACAGAGAGTTCCCCAGTTCATAACGAATGACCCTTGTATACATATTTGTAATCATCTACAATTTACTCTGGACAATGTACTTGGACTTTTTAAAATTTGATGGCCAGACTTTTAATACCTATTAATATCCTTAAAAACCTAGAATGTATAATTTAATGCATTCTATGCAGTGGAAATTATCGTATTCTTAACGCTTATTGTAATGGTAATAATGGAATACTAACACAAATGATGGACGGTATCCCCGGATCACGGATGGTACACTTGCAATCCCAAGTCAAACTCTTCATTATCGTAACTAATAAAGAAACTCACATAATCCCATAGAGTTCCACAATTTCCTTACGAATGACCCTTATATACTTATAAATAATCATCTACAATTACTCTGGACAATGTACTTGCACTTGTTAAATTCTGATCATACCGAACGCTAATAAAGTCCGGTAACAATTGTAAGGTTAAAAAAGCAGTGTCTTATATACAATTATCCATTATTAGGGTCAATTATTTCCATCTTAGTCAAATGTTGACCTAGTCAATATGCTATTGGGTTGAAATAGTGAAGCCCGATTCCATAGAACCAACGTCGGTCATCTGTCGTAGTACCAAAACAAGTATGCGATGTCGCACATACAGAGGTACAATGTGGGCCTTCCCATGTTAGTGGGATGAAATGGTGAGCCCACACTCCTACTAGCCAAAGTCGCACATTTTTTTGTCCAACAATCTCTATCGACGACTAGTAAGTGACGTCACACATACCCTAGGTGGAAGCCTTACGAATATTTTAATGGAGCCCACCTCGCATACATCACTTCAAAGTTTCACATTTCCCTCGAATTCTATCAGTACCCTTTCCAATTTTGTCAAAGGTATGGTTTCCACATGTGGTTACATTTGTTATTCTATTTATCCTAGAATTTGTTATCAGTATGGATTATGGTTAGAATATGTTAATTGTTTAAAGTTTTGATGTTTCTATGAATTGGGGTGGTAATCGTTTAGGGTGTTAGTATTTGGTTTCTAAGTCCTCTAGCTCTGGAGTGGTCAATTGTTTGGTTTAGAACCTAGAATTGTCCCTAGTTTTCTGCTCTTGTTTCTGTAATCGATCTGCTATCATGCGAGGTCACTTACATGTGAGTTGCCTCTCTGTTGTACTAATATTTGCGACGTTGCTAGGTAAGAATGACCTCGTCGTTCACTTGGTTAACCATTTGGTTATACCGAATGGTTAGCAACTTTGCGTTGACTTGGTCAACTTACTAAAATTTTTGTGATCATTATCCCACTTATGTATACGACAACATTTAACACATGTGACAATATGAATTACTACAATCATGTCTAACAATGCTGGTTCTAGCCATGACCTAATCGAGGTAACCGATTCTTGGTTATTTTTTAAATATTTATTCTATTATATTAATAATATTATAAATGAAATATTAATAATTTCTTTGACCAATTTAGATCCGAATTGATTCGGATGATAATAGTCCACGACAAATACTTTCATGCATATATCCTCATTTTTTCTACATTCTGACCAAGACAAACTTTAGGACAGTTCCAATTATGGTAAGTCCTCCCTATTTTAAACAATTTGAATTTCCATTTGACGTTTTCTATAGATTACTTTCATAAGTACTAACAAAGGTTGTTTTTTATAATTCAGTACATCCCTAACAAATTGTGGAGCTCATACCACCGTAAAAGGTGGATGCTGTGATCATGTGCAAAGGGAGGGAGTATCACATGCACTATTCAGGGGAATGGGGTGCTCAAGACCCTTACCCTGAAGGGATTTGGCCAGTTTCTTGCTGCAGAGCAACTCGTGGTAGGGAACACCCTATACTTCGAGCTCCTAAATGGTGTTGGGCCAGTAATTTTCCTTCTCATTCTTCCCCACGAACATTAGTTGATTTTCTTTGTATTCACATGACAATGTACCTTTAACAAATTCATTTGTACTTGGAATAATAAAGGACCGTTACGTATTTCCTATCTGAAATTTTTATTGTTAAATCAATGTTACTGAATTTTTAGCCGTAAATTCAATGTTATTGAATGTTCTCGTATTAATTGAATTAATTTTATTGAATGTTGTTATATGTGACTTTGGTCACTATTTTGGCATAGTTTTGGACTAACTTACACACATGCAACGTTGCATGCTATCCAGCGGACAACACAATGTGGTCAAAACGACGTCGTTTTGAACTGTTATATATATGAACACCCCAACTACGAGTTCAAGCTTCTCTTCATAAGTTTTCCGTGAATTCCAACGGTTTCTCACCTCCCTTCACTTATATACTGGAAGAAAGGCAGAGTTTTTCCAACCTTCTAACATGTAATTTTAGTAATTCCTACTTTGCATTGTCTGATTTGTGGTTTGTAGTTTTTACTCACATTTTTGAAATGGTGAACTTTCGTTGGATGTAGACTTGAGTACAACGTTTTGGTCAGTCTCTATAGGGGTTTTGTATAATTTTATGTTGTTAAATCTATTTTTCCGGTGTTAAGTGTTTTTACCCATAGCTTTCTCTGATATATACGACCTCGGTCAGACGACACTACAGTTCATTTACTGTGATATTATATCAAAGTCACATACTGTTATTTTTAGTAGTATATTACTTAGTATATGATGTCACACGTATTTCAGTTGTACTTTCAGTCTAACCAATGAGATCCCGACGTTTCAGCAACTTCACACATTGAAATTCATGCTACTTCCATGTTCACATTTTTTATTTTTTATGCCAGACTAAATGGCTGGTGAAGGATCTTCTTGTCATCCATTTTTCTAGGTCCTCAAACATTTCACAACATATAGTTAGTAAAACACATCTTCAAAATGTACCACAATATTTTGTTTTCATGCAGTCCTCCTCACAATGGAGCAATCCTGAGCCTATTGTGTTCAACATTGAGGATCATACAATGGCTCCTAAAAGTCAACGTTTTCACTGTACTCTAAAGCAGCAGAACATTGGGAAGAACCTAACTTTGGTAAGGCATTTAAAATTAATATGAAATTTCAAATATTTCCACACATATATATATATGTATATTTCCAATCAATATTTTTTTTCTTATTTAGTACATCCCATTGGAGGTTGTACAACTACTGCCGAGTGTGAAGACCCTCGTAGTGCTAAGGTGCTACGAGACAGAGTATCATATGAACTACTCAGGGAGTGGCAAGGTCAAGGCCCTTTCCCCAAATGGTTTTGGCGAGTTCCTTAAAGGAAACAACCTCGCATCGGGGACACCTTGTTCTTCGAGGTGATTAAATCTGGGGGCCTATCATCTTCAAGGTTATCATTATCAAAGCTACTAGATTTTATTGTAATCTCTATTATGTTTGAATCAAGACAAATCTTATTCATATTATGTATTGATTGTGAGAATGTTTTCACGATTACTAGTATTGTTTTTCTAGTTATTTAAATATCTAATTTAAACATCATAAGATTGACTGTACGTGCTCATATGTGTGTTTTCATATGATTTGAACATCATATGATTGACATCCATATCTTTTTTTTATTCTTTTCTATCACCATCAAATTTCTTACTTTAACTTATCTCTTCAAATATGTGTGATGTCGCTAGGTCATTCGCTAAACGTATCAGTATAAGCGACATTAATGGTGAAATCAATCATGCTTCCAACACAACATATGCACGTTGCTTGGTAATATTATTTACTTATTTTTACTATGGTTCTTTATTTAACCAAGGTAGAAAACAAAATATTTACCTTGGTTTTTTATAACCGAGGTAAAAATATCTTTTACTTCAAAAAAAACAACTGCGATAAAAGAACTTTTTACCTCCATTTTTTGGGGTTAAGAAAAAAACTGAGGTAAAAAGGGCAAAGTAAAAGATCATTTTTCTTGTAGTGTTAGAACATTTGGGGAGCGGTGACAACCGCACTGGTTATTAAACCAGTGCTTGGTTCTTAGACAAAAAATACTAAATTGCTCTCGGGTTACCTTGAGAATAATGAAAATGCATTACAAGGAGCTGCATCAGGCTGCCTTTCAAATATGGCACCGGTAAGTGCTGGTTAAGGGCACCAGTTTGCTTACCGGTGCTTGGTACTTAGATAACAAAAATGATGAGTTGCTCTCTGGTCTCCTCCAAAATAATTAAAATGCTTTACAAGGAGCTCTGTCAGGCTGCCTTTCAAATATGGCATCTTTAAGTGCTATTTAAAGGCACTGGTTTAAGTACCGGTGCTTAATACTTAAAGACAAAAAAATGATGAGTTACTCTCTGGTCCCTCCAAAATAATTAAAATGCATTCCATGCAGCTGTGTCAGGCTGCTTTACACAATAGGCACTGGTATTAACTATTTGTACCGGTGATAGGATGGAAGTTAAGTTCATTCAAACCATCAATTTTTTCATTGTTCTATCAAACCTATGCAAACACTTGTTCATATCAATGAATACAAAACCCTATTTTCCCTAGAACGGTGATTGTGCTTCACAAAGGTACTATCATTTCTCCCTTTAAGATTGAAATTATTTGACCATGTTTTATATTAGTGATGTGAACCTAATTTACTAAGTTCATATTAAAATTTGTAGTTTCCCATTCAATTGTGATTCTAATTGGTGTATGTGCACTTCATTTTAAAATCCCTTGTGTGGTAGATATAAATATATATCCTTGTTGTTATAGTCGTCGGTACAATCACATTGTTTAAATTTGGATGAACTTTGTGTAAATTCCTATTGCCAACAAGGTGTTTGATTAAATTCCTCTATGTGAATGTATAGGATGGCCCCCAAAAACCCCAATAAGAGGCCTAGGAAAGAAGGGTGCTCATCACCATAAAAATGTTCTTACAGGGCGCTGGCGGAGGAGAGATTAGTTTCTAAGGAGGCAAGGTTGTTGGCTCAGAGTTACATAATGAGTAAGCATTATCTGGAATGTGGAATCGAAAAAAATCCACCATTTCAAGAAACTATTCAGCAATTGGGATGGGATAAGCTTTGTGCTACACTACCCACTTTCAAATTGACCATTGTAGCCGAGTTCTATGCAAATTTGAGGCGTGGATTGGGCACGAACAAGGTTTTATACCGTGGAAAATATTTCCCTCTCATTCCTGACATTATCAATGAAATATACTAATTGCCCAATGTCGAAGAAGAGGATGATGAGATGTTGGCATTGATCAGTGAGGATGATGATATGCATGAAGAAGTATCGAGAAGGTTGGTTTAATGCATCACAAGTGAAAGTACCAATGTGGATGCTCTTGTGTTTCCCTGGTGGACAAAAATTCCAAAGAAGTCACTAACACCGGATATGAACGTGTGGTATAACTTCGTGGCCTCCATAATTGACCCTATCATAGTGAACACAGAAGTGCATAAGAGTCGTAATCAAGATAAATGCTATGAATATGAAACTTCATTGGAATGTTAGGGAGGGAATTCATCAGGCACTAACAGAGAACAAGGAGAAGTATTGATCCTATGGTTTTTGCAATCTGATTTCTTCCCTTTGTGCAATTGTATGTGTTTATAACTATGAGAACGACACATTTTGTCATTCGATGATGCAAATTATTGCTGAATCATTCTACAAGATAGTTCCACGTCCCTCTGCTACATTGATTGAAGCTAGGGTATCCGCCCTTGAGACAAGAATTGAAAGTCTGAGGATGGATTGCCAATTTCAAAGGAGATGATGTGACCACATGGTAGAAGTGATAAGCTACCAATTTCTAGAAGCGGTGAATGGAGTCGGTCATTTCCTAGCACAGATGAACATTTCTTCGGTATCAACGTCACAAGAAGGGGACAACGTATCTTGCAACGAGGAAGTGGAACCAGTCTCCCATTATTATTTATGAATTGTACTAACTTATTTTCTTGTATTTTGATAATTAATTAACACTCTTGCACCTGTAACTTTGTTTCTGATGTATTTGGATAATAATTATTACCTAAGAAACTTCTTTAAAATTTTCCCATTATGTGGTAGTTCAATACTTAGACTGTAAATCTTTCTAATTAAAGAAGCCCAATACAACTATTTTTTAGGTTTTGAGCAACGGTACATTGCATCACCGGCACCGGTATGGAAACTATTGGCACCATATAACAACGAATTGCACTATAACTGCAATTTTTAGAAACCTAAAATATAATAAAAAAAATATTTGTATTAGAAACTATATGAAAAAACAAAGGATATTAAGAATTAAGTGCGTTGGAGTTATGGACAAACTTTAAACAAAAATTGGGGCCATGTTATGATTTCCCAAAGCTACGTTGTAGAGGTCACAACGGGAAAACATTCCATTCCCAAACATTGAATTTCATTTATTTGTAGCCAATTTTGTATTTCAACAATTCAGATTTCTTGGAGGGACTAAAATGTAAAAGGTAAAAAGTTTTCTCGTAACTCCGAATAGAAATCTGCTCGAAGTTTATCGAACAATTCACCTGCATGATGTATAATACAATTTGGACTCTAATTTAATATCACAATTGGGGTACGAATATGTCTCCATAAAAGTCCCCTAAATCTTATAGTTACCACCATGTAATCATTTGTTATTAACACTAGAACATATACTAGCACTTTTGCTCATATGCCTATAAATAAAGAATTATTTTTATTTATCAAAACGATCCAATAAAATGAAAATTCAGAGTTGGGGTGTGAGGGGAAGTTAACGTAACTGAAAGGTTCAGTTGAAGGGTTGTTTTGCAAAACAAATTGAAAATTGTCCTCGGGAAGACAATCATTGTAAATTAATAGTCCGTAACAGTTTCCATGCATTTTGGATACATATTTAGTACCCTTAAGTGGAAATTCATGGTTATAAAAATTTTAAAAACTTATTGGGCGGTAATGTAATTTTCTTACATTACACGATGCACCATATTTTGAATGATCAATTAACCCAGACATTGTGACATATACGGTTTTCAATTATGAATTAATTAATTTTTAGGTCAATTTTGTTATCCAACTTATCTCAAATAGTAAGGGGGTGAAAATCATAATATTTCTAAGTTTGAACAACTATTAGAACTGGTATTAACATCATGATGCCAGTGCTATAATTTTTGTGGGAAATGAAATTTGTCTAATAATTTTGGACTCTTATGGTGGGAAAATTGAAATATTTATGCACCGGTAAACATATTTTTTGACACTGATATATGGACTATTGCTCAACTCTTAATCAAATTTATTTTTTAGTAGCTCTTTGTCTATCACCATATATTAAAAATACTCTAAAAGCAGTTGCGCGCAGCTGCTCTACATACAAAAATGCACTGGTACCATATACCGGTGCTCAATACTTAGATAAAATATTTGATCATTGCTCACTGTCCAACTCAATAAATTAAAATTACCATCATAGCAGTTGCGCGCTGCTGCTTTTTACAGTACAAAGCACTTGTATGGTGTAGGGGCTCAACATTTAGAAAATTTTTGGGAATATTTTTTTTGTCCAATGCTATAAATTAAAAATACCTTCGACTTTTACCAGTAATAGGCACTGGTAATACTTAATATAGGCATCGGGTTTTATTCGGTTCTATGGACATCATAATTAAAATAAAAAAAATAAATTCATTTTAGGCACCGGTATGAATCCACTTATGCGGGTGCTATTTTCAAACATATAAAAACCCTTGTCCGCTTCCACTTCTGCCCAGCCCGGCCATCTTCCCTAATCACTCTCGGTCATTCTCCATTGTCACTCACCCATCTTTTCACTCACTCTGCATCATCACTCCGCCACCAATCACTCCCACGTCTTCCCGTTCCTCGCCGTCTTCCCATCACTCCCACTCCCTCCCGGTTAACTCCCGCCATCTTCAGATTTAGTCTCCGCCAGTGATTGAGGCGAGCCACTTCGTCGGAGACCTTCATGGTACCTAGTGTCGGTGACCTTAGTAATCCCCCGGTGACCCCCTGGAGATATCGACCTTGGTAATCCACCAGATACATTGACCTTGGTAGCAGCTGTGCCGGTCCTTCGCCGTTCAAGCAATTCTATTCTTCCCATTCCCTTCTAAATGAAGGTTAGTTTCCACCGTTCAAGCAAATCATTCATCCCATTCCATTCATCCACTGTGAATTGTGATTTTTCCTTTGATAATTAATGTTGATATTGATTGTTTTTTGAGGTGGTTAATGGATTTGGATTGTGGATTGTGAATGTGAATGGTGAATTGTGATTGTGAAATATATGATGGTGAATTGTGAATTGTGAATTCCGAGTTGTGAATTGTGATTGTGAAATGTGATTTTGAATTTTAATTTGTGATTTGTGTATTGTGAATTGTGAACCGTGAACTGTAAATTGTAATTTTCCTCTATATCGAAGGTTAGGTTCTCAGACATTTGAATTATGATATGGTAAATTTGGTTTGGATTGTTTGTCCAATGTTATATGTTATCAATCATGTTGTTGATTGGCTTCATGTTGTTCTCAATTGGGGTCATCGTGTTGATCATTGCAGATACCTCCCAAGGGTAAAAATGTTGATGCATGGGGAAAGAGAAAGAGAGGCGAGGCAACACTAAATATTGTAGATGATATTGAGATCACCACACCCGTTGTTCCACAGAGATTACAAATTTGGGAACCCCGTGAATACATTGATGCAGTACCATTCACACCAGATGAGGAGCCTCTAGCCGCCGAAAGGGTTACAAGGAAGATGGTCGAGACTGACGATGTTTCCAAGGTAAGGGGGAGCACGACAAAGACTTCGACTGGTTTGAAAGTAAATCTTGGTGCAAGGCACGTGGTACAGCCACATACCAATCAGTAATGCTCACAAAGGAGAGGAAACAAGTGGCAGTACAGTTCAAACTATCCGACATGGTTTGCACGAATAATTGGACTGTGTAGACTTAATACTGTAACTATTATGATGGCAAATGAAGTTTGGGACACACAGGCACTGTAATAACATCCCCAATGGTGCCAAGGAGGAGGCTTGGAAGGACATCAACGTAAGAAAATTTTATAATAGATATTACTTCAATTACATTACTTTTATTAGCTAACATAAGTTCCCAATAATTATCGATGATTACAAGCTAACTATGTTTTTCTTAATTCAATGCAGATGAGCTTTGAGTTTGAGTAGAACTTGACCCCTGCACAGCTTAAGAAATTAAAGGACATTGTGTAAGTAGCGCCCGGCAATGCTCACCGCAACTAGAAATAAAAAATTGCCAAAACTTTCATTCATCGGGTGGTAGACGACAAAAATAAGTCAAAATCAAGAGCGTGGGAAAGTACAAATGGATGGACAAAGAGGAGTGGAAAATGTTCTACAAAATGATGAAGACACCTGAATTTAAGTCATTCTATTTATCAACATACGTGTCTTCACAACGTAGTTTGGTATTGTGCTACTTATATTGATTACATTATACTAACTTAAAATTATGTGATTTGGATAGAAAATAATTTCCATGAACATTGAGCACTCAAAGGAAAAGGTTTATACACTTCAGACTGGAAGGAGCAGTCACCTGGTCACTCGGGATAAGATCATCGAGAAAAAGAAAGAAGAAGAGAGAGTGAAACTGGCTGTGCAAGGGTTGGCGGAGGAGGAGATCAAAAATGATCTTGAGAGCATGGATTTCAATGTGGAAAGATCCTTGGAATACCTTGAGTCCATCAAACTGGAAGATAAGACCACATACACTAATCCTGCCGATAGAGCCGTCGCAGAAAATATTGTGAGTATATTTAAATAATTAGTCTTTTAATGTTTATATTTTTATATTTTATTTTTTTAATGTTTATACTTTACGCCTAATCACAAATAAGAATGAATGTGGAGGGTCCTAGAGAAACATTGGTCCTGCAACCAGGGGAGGACATACTGATAAAAGGCAACTGGCAAGCAGGATCATTCAAAGAGGTATAGGGGTACTCAAAACAAACTCCCAAAAGATGTTATTGTACCCCATCTTTCCCGCAACCAAAGTAAATGCGGTAGTAGCTCGTTCCCCACTCCAGAAATTTGAAAGAAACAAACTTCAGACCAACTAGTGGTGAAGGCGATGGTGGAATACCTTGACCAGCTAGTCAAAGGGATTGCATTAGATGGAGGAGCCCAAATACCAACAGGGCTCGATAATCCCAAGTCATTCATTGAAAAGGCATTAGGCCAAGTCACCATGGCATAGACAAAACCTTATAATGCTCTAAGCACTGAGGAGGACGGTGTGGAGGTAAAAAATAAGATTACAAATTAATTTTATTTATGTCATCTATAGTTGGTCTGATAAAAATAAAGTTCATATATTTTCTAACAAAATTTTTTTACAATGCATGAAATAATGAGGAGAAATTGACTTTCTACATGAAGAATTTAGACCGGTCAAGGGCCATGGTGGCAAAAGGATTTCTCCAAAGAAAGTGCCACAGCCATACATCAGCAAGTTTAATTGCTTGTGTCTGATTATCTGAGCCTGTATTCCATGATAAAGTGGGATGTTCATCCGCCAATCACAGATTATTTGATCTCGAAGAGGCTCTTGTACATATGGTTGAATAGCCCATGACTTTATCGACCTAGATTCGGATACCTCAAACAAACAA
The DNA here is from genome assembly GCA_037428765.1 of Rubia yunnanensis. NCBI lineage: Eukaryota > Viridiplantae > Streptophyta > Magnoliopsida > Gentianales > Rubiaceae > Rubia > Rubia yunnanensis. The sequence continues at coordinate 106,166,692 of CM075061.1, read as the reverse complement.
GAAAATGATGTGCCCGTCAATGAGTGGGTGGACAAAGAATGGGAATTCCTTGAGGTCTTCGAGAATGAGGTATCTCAATTAAATTATTCTTAATATATATTTTATTAGTTACATATTCCAATTGTATGAGTGTATGTTTTTTTCAAATTATATTGTCACTTCTTCTTCTTTGTCCACGCAGCCTTTCGATTCAACTACATGTTCTTGGGTGGTGGGGGGGGAAGCCGCTGAAATTTGTAATGTTATCATAGCTCGTCACTATATTCAATATTCTATTTGGACAATTTACATATACTGAAAAAATTGTTTTTTACTCAAAACATGCAGATTGTAAACCACTGTGACTTAAATGACTATCTAATGATGAGGAAGTTCATCGACCTCTGCAATGAGGCGGCAAAGGAAATGAATGTTATGGGGAATATTGTGTATTGCAACCAGTTTCCTGTATCCACATATGCTAAACTATACAAAACTGTCATTTGCATCCAGCAACTATTGGAGTTCGGAGGTAAGCTCGGGAATAGTCGTGGCATGACATGGATCTCGAATGCATGGCTAGATTTATAGATGGGGGTAAGTTCCAAAAAGTAATTTCAATTTATGGTTCCTTAAAATATCGATGTCATAAATTTATTTGTACGCCAATAGGCACTTGTGGAGTACAGTGGAGGGCACAAACAATGGGAGAATCTAATTTTATGTCACAAACACAAGAAGAAATGACAGCTTGCTTCAAAAGAGTGAAATAAATAACTGGTCTGTCGTCATCTGGGACACAATGAAAGCATCAGACGCTGACATTTTTTGGTCCCCTGCCTCAGGAGGTCAGACACAAAACAATAATGTTTAAATTAATATCAGTTTAGTCAAATTCACCCAAGAGATTAATTTGTTAGTACTAACGCAGGTCACATTGGTTCCTCATCCTCAATTGTCCTGGTACTAACTATGGCTTCACACTGGACACAATCCCCAGTGGTATATAGTCTGATGATTACATCACAACAAAAGTTCTTTCCAGATATTACTTTCCATTCAATTAGCTTTCTTTCTTTCCATGATAGTTTCAAAGTTAATATTCGAAAATAGTATATCCCCATGCTTTCATGTAATATGAGAGGGTGGAGAGGAAGAATATCCTCAGCTTATTTAAGCTGGGAGACACTATCACAAGAACCCCCCTTTAGCACCGGTTTTTTTTATGTTCTTGCACTGGTTTTTTCGCAAGAAAAACCGGTGCCTAAGTAACTGATGAAACTTTAGCACCAGTTGGGAAAAAAACCGGTGCTAAATCCCAACTTTTGGCACCAATTTTTTAGTTAGCACTGGTTTTTAAACCGGTGCTAAAATGTACCACTATAGCACCGATTTTTCTTGTTAGCACCGGTTTTTAAACCGGTGCTAAAATTAGCACCGGTTTTTTCGTTAACACCGGTTTTTTTGTTAGCACTGGTTTACCAACCTGTGCTAAAATATTTACGATGAATAAAAAATCCCTTCTTCTGAAAGCGGCAGCGCACTGCAGCTTTTAGAGGAAGAGAAAAAGACCTGAAACTAACAATTTAATAGGACATGAATTTAATAATAAAATTAACTTCACAAAATTGATAATATAGAAATAAAACCAAAAAAATTTATGATACAAAAGTAAAAAAACTAATAATTAATGAGACTAAACATTGCGGCGGAGACCTTGGAGAGGAATCAATCTCACCATGCCAGAAGCTTATTCAATAGATCACTGTAAACCATGCCAGGAGCTTATGCCAGAAGTTTATAACAGAATAAAACGTTCATATCAGTATATTAACCTTAAGTACTTAACGAGGCTACATAACTCAATTTGATTCAGTCACACATCAACATTCGGTAAAGTAAAACACAAAATAATCCACCAAAATAAACACATATCTATCATATTCTTCCTGTGCTAATTCATAACATTAATGATATGACTGTAACAATCTTACTCACATAAATCATATGCAACAGAGCAAAAAAATGTTTAAAGTAAAATACAACATTAAAATGCCGAAGTGAAACATATCATCAAGCATGAACAGAAACTTCATTTGAGTGGGACTCAAAATATGTTTGCTTTTCCCTCAAAAGTCAACATTTAACATGTAGTATTCATAACAAACGGTGCAATTGTCCCTGGTGATCAATAAAGAAAATGAAAATGAGCAACAGTTTTACCAGTGCTCATTTTTAATAAAAAATTTAGAAATCATAATGTTTATTAGAAAACAAAAATTGCACTAAAATATATTTTTAAAAATGTGAATTGAATTCGCATCAATCTACTCAACACTACTCTTCAACTAAGGTAGCTAAAAATAACTCGTATCAATCTACACAAATAAAAAAAAGTGCTTATAACCAAGGAAGCTACATCGATTACAAAAAGTGAATTGCTTCGTAGCAAGCAGCGTTCAAGAAAGTTGGAGAGTAGCGTTCAAGACAATTGTATAAGGAAACACCCATGGAAAGACTTGTCTATCTACCTTGCGCAAATAAGAGCAAGAATGCAATAATTATGTAACACAGAGTTTTCCTAATAACTAAATTAGAAGATCAAATCACACAACTGAAAAATATGAACTAATGATATTTTGAATTATCATCCAATGCTGCAGCTACTTAAACAATCATATTCTTCCAGATAAACTACACCAGACACAGCAGTTGCAAATGGCACAGTATTCTAAAGCTTCTCAGCTAAGTAATTAGAACAACAAACTAGCATAACAATTTCAACACACACACAGAAAACATGCGTGCGCGCTTAGGAGTTAGGATACCTGAAGAGAAGACCAGACAAAATTGTGGAGAGCAGCGAACCAGAGGAGAACACAATACGCAATCATGACGTACAATGCGTAATCCGGCTTCTTAAACTAACTATTTATTTGCTAATCAACTTTCTTTTGTTGCCAAAAAAATTCCCCCATCACCTCTAACCATTGCATCATACCTCAACAAGGAAAAGAAACCCCTCTTAAGAATACAAATCACCCAAATTCACCTCTTAAGAATTCATGGGCAGGTGTATTGACTTTTTAAATGCAGCAATAAGATGAAAGACAGATAGGTAGGGTAAGTAGAGTAACATTGTCATTGGTTAATCATCAGTTAAATAAAAAACTGGGAATGCCAGATTACTGCATCACCCTCATTGAAACCGATAAGAGAATGCAGATATCATGTTATATTTCTTCAACTGAACACGACTTTTCCATTCAATGAGCTTCAAATTCCACACGGTATGCATGGAAATTCCATGTTCCAGTTCACAATATTAGAGCACTCCTTCACTACACATGACCAGAAATCAATACACATAAAAATAACAATAGAAGACAGTATGATTTTCAGCTTCTTCAACCACTAAAATTACTCAATTTGGAAGACTAAGCACCTGAGAGCATTTCAGTACATGGAGATTAAACTCCATCTCAAAGTTTAAATGATGAACAATCACACAAAGCTGGTACTGACCTTAAATTCTGAATTCATCAATACATCTTGAAACTTAGGGACAACATCATATGAGCATTTCAATTTGTTTCAATTATATATTTCCATATTGTGATATTACACTGCAATGTTGTGATGGTTCAATTTTTTTTGTGTGATGTTACACTGTAATGCGTGATGGTTCAATTTTTCATGAGTGATGTTACACTGTAATGCTGTGAAGGTTCAATTTTTTATGTGTGATGTTACACTATAATGCTGTGATAGTTCAATTTTTTGTGTGTCGTGTTTTACAAAAGTATCGATGAAGATGTTGGTTTAAACAAGATAATCATATGTTCCACTTATACATTCCACTTATACTGCACTTATACATTCCACTATTATTACATTTCAAATAACTTGTTAAACACCATTCATTACAAAAGGATTCAAATGCATTAAAACACCGCTAACATAAAAACTAAAAAAATCCAAATAAACCAAAAACATCAAACAATCCAGTGTCTCATCTCTAACAAATAAACTATTACTTTTAAAACATCATTCAAACAATACATCTCAAGCAATCAAATTGTATCCCCCTCCCCCCCCCCCAACTTATTTCCTTCGTTGCACGCTTGATCACGAACTTGCTTTCTCTCTTGCTTGTTTGAAGGGGATGACTTTTCTACTCCACCAACGCCAAGATCAAAGGCAGGCTCTGGTCCTACGTTCAAGGGAACATCTTCAGAAGCATGATTCCTCATAGCATGTTATTATCAATGACAGCGACAAGCTCTACCTTGGAAAGTGTTCATGTGAAAAAAACATAAAACATCACATACAGTAATAAAAATTTCAATGTCTGAAATTAAAGCATCACAATAGCACACATAACATGACTGACAACTACATTGTGAAAACATTAAATGCAGTATTTAAAACATCAATATCAAAATTGTAAAACATCAATCAGTACAAACTAAAATATCAAAAGAACGAAAAAGAACATCAATTGCATACATAAATAGGAAAACACCATGAGAATCAAATACTGAAATTAAAACATCACACCAACACAGATTACATTACTTAAAGCCTAAGGCATGAAACATCACACAAAAAACCATAAACATCAATAACAGTACTTAAAATATCACATCTGAAACAAATAAAAATTACAGATCATACTTCCTTCTCGATTACAACAACAATGGGCAAGTGTTTTTAGACATCTAAGAAACAACAACAACAACACAAAAAATTTCACAAATTGTAACAAAACCATAAGATATCACACACAATCAAAACTAAACATCAATTCACACTTAAGCATGAAAACACCACAAGCATCAAGCGCTGGAATTAAAATATCACACCAACACTGATAACAGTACTTAAAGCCTAAAACCTTAAACATCACACTGAAAACAAGAAACATCATTACCTGTACCTAAAACATCACTGCTGAAAATTAAGATAAATCTTTCTTCCTTCTCGATTGCAGCAGTATTGATGCAAATCTTCTTAGACATTTAACAAACAGCAGCAACAACACAAATATTAGCACAAATCGAAACAAAACCCTAAGATATCACACACAATCAAAACAACAAAACTGAACATCAATTGCACACTTAAAACACTACTTTTTTTTTTAATTAAACCATCCATAGATGGGGGAAATTATATTTGGCCTTCCCAAGCCTTAAAATAAACAGAAAACTGAAAGTTAAAGACAGAGAGAAGCCATTGGCTTAGTTTATATGTACATTTGTGACCCGTAGGCTCATTGAGGCAACATTTGTTGCTTCCAAAATGAATAATAAAGTATAGCTAATTGTGAGGGGAATACTAAAACTCTTAGTTGAGAATGGAGATCATCGAACTTATTAGTGGATTGTAATGACGAAACACTGGTCAGTCAAATTCACCCCATCTAAAACTAAGAATCTTATCCCCTATCAAGATAAACAGTGGAAAGACATCACTCTAACCGGGAGTAGTCATGAAGCATCTAGTAGAAACTTCAATCTAAAACTAAGAATCAAATGAGCACTGTTGTGCATCAAGCCCAAAAGCAAATGAGCACTGAAGAAAAAAACCAGCAACAACAATGTTTCAAGCAAAATCATTGCTCATTTCTGAATGTTCATGCGAAATTCACCATGTTGTGAGTCAAGCAAATCAGCACACATCAATCAAATTTGCAGAGTTATGCATCAAGCAAGTCAGCAATGTTGTGGATGAAGCAAATCAGCAAAGTTGTGCATCAAGCAAACCAGCAACGAGAAAAACCATAGTACATTCCTGAATCTTCATGGAAATTTCACCATGTTGTGCGTCGTTGTGGTCGTAGTAAAATCAAACTGCCTCCTTGTGCCTACAAACGGTGAAAAACATTTAATCAGTAGCATCCATACTATGTGAAATTCTTAAGGAGGGAGTCCCTAACTGATCAAGTCTAATGAGGCCCTGAATATGATTAGGTAACATATGAAAGGAGAGAAAGGATTCACTTGTCCCATCTTTAAGGCATTTCTTTGCTAGTGCATCAGCTACAAGATTCGCTTGCCTCAAAATATGAGTAAGTTTGAATGGACTCAAAGATTGTTTAATGTCATCCGCAAGTTGGAACAATTGCCAAGGGGTAAGCAACGGATCTGATACTGACAAGACAGCATTCTTACAATCTGATTCTATGCATACATTTACCATAGAACCATCAATTTTTGATGTGGCAAACTGTATTGCCCTCATTTCAGCCTCTTGAGGAGATTTAGCATTTGAAATTTGAGTATGAGCAATAATAAAATTACCCCTACTATCTCTTAGGATCATGCTAACTCCAGTCAAGTTCAGATGGGAATTCCAAGCAGCATCAACATTTAATTTATATCCCCAGATAGGCCTAGACCAAGCAATTTTAAAGATTTTCGGTTTAGGAGGGGGCTTGATCAGTGGCAGAAAAGAGTGCTTTGCAATATCTTTGTCAAAATTTGATCTAATGAAAGCAGGTTTAGCAGTGAACATATAGAAAATTTGTTCTTTAATGCTTGCTATCACCACACCTGTCCTAGGCAAAGCTGAATCAAAAATGATTCTATTTCTCATTTTCCACAATTGCCAACAAGTTATAATAGCTGCAGATTTTATGATATCATTATGAAGGGCACTTGCACCCGAGATAGTTAGATAGCAAGAGAGTCTCTCCCAAATAGAGGAGTAAGCAGCAGCAGTAATCCCCATGAATGAATGAACAGTTTCCCAAATTTGTATTGAAAATGTGCAGGAGTTGAAAAAATGGTCTAAAGAGTCCTCATGATTATTACACATACAGCATCTTGAAGTCAATGAGAATCTCAGTTTGCGTAGCACATTATCAAAAGGGAGCAAGGAATTCATCATTTTCCACATAAAAATAGAAACATTTTTCTCAATTCTAGTATTCCACAGGTACTGAGCAGATTGGATATTACCTCTTTGATGTCGTAGCAATGTATAAGTAGCTTTAAAGGAGAAGTCCCCGTTTGTACCTGGTTTCCAAATGAGTCTATCCTTTCTATGCGGAGATAGGGTTGCTTCCTGCAATAAAGTGGCAGCATGAGAAGGGAGAAAAGGAGCAATTTCTTGAAGCCAAGAAGCTTTATGTGTGATGAAGTCAGAAACAGTGCTTGATTGAGGGATATTTACAGTAATAGAATTACACCAATCCTCAACCGATCCTATACCTAACCAATTTGAAGTCCAAAAATTACAGTCTCCGTTTCCTACTATAACCCTAGAGTTAGCTTCTGCCCAACTATTAATTTCACAAATTCTCCTCCAATTTTGAGAGGTCCTGTAGGATGAAGGTAGAGATGCCAGAAGGGAAGACCAAAGTACTTCTCCCTTTTGGAATTTCCACCACAACCTAACAGAACATGTCTTTAGGATTGTATGAATAGATCTAAACCCAAGACCATTTTGATCAATGGGATAACAGAGTAAATCCCACTTTCTCCATGTTCTTTTTGATCCTTGATCAGTTGTACCCCAGAAAAACCTACTAAGTTTTTTCTCAATGGTGAGGATAACTTCATTTGTAGGTTTTAAAACTGACCAAATATGTTGGGGAATGGAGTATATACATGACTGGATTAAGATGATCCTACCCCCCATAGAAAGCCACCTGTTCTTCCAGCCCCCTATTTTGTTTTCAATCTGTTCAATTATAGGTTGGAAATAGATTTTTTTGGGTGCCCCTGTAAAAATTGGAACCCCTAAGTATGTAAAGGGGAATCTGCCTATTTTCATACCCAACACCCTTTTGATATTACTGATCCTGTCTACTGAAACATGCTTTCCTAAAAAGATGTCACTCTTTGAGTAATTAATCCTTTGTCCACTGACCTCCTCAAACTTGGTAAGAAAAGCTTTAAATCTGATCAATGATTGGTTATTTGCAGTTAGAAAAATAACAGTATCATCAGCATAAGATAAATGAGAAACTGGGAAAGTGTTACCTGGAAGATGATAGTATGATAGCTTACCATTTAGAAAAATGTAAGCTAAGCTCCTTGTGAAGGATTCAGAAAATATATTAAAGAGAAAAGGGGAAAGGGGGTCACCCTGTTTAATTCCCCTAGAGGCCTGAAAGAAACCAACCGGCTTACCATTTATGAGGATTGAGAACCATGCCTGAGATAAGTTCTTCATGATGATAAAAATGAATCTAGCAGAAAAACCAAATCTAGCAAGAATTGAGTATAGAAAAGACCATTTAACCCTATCAAAAGCTTTCTGAAGATCAAGTTTAACAATGCAATTGGGATCTCTTTTCTTTTTGTTTAAAAATCTTACCATTTCTTGTAGGTAGATGACATTATCAGAAATGTCTCTTCCTTTAAGAAAGGCAGTTTGATATGGTGAAATAATTTTTGGCATTATAGACTTAAGCCTTCCCATCAGTACCTTTGAAAAGATTTTGTTTATAACATTGGAAAGGCTAATAGGTCTATAATCATCAAATGATGTAGGAGTTAATTTTTTGGGGATAATAGTGATCCAGGTGCTGCTCATACCCTTGGGAATATTTGAAGCAGATAGAAAATCATTTACAGCAGCCAATAAATCATCTGCAATAATATCCCAAGAGTGCATATAAAATTTGGCAGTAAAACCATCAGGGCCCGGACTGCTAAGCTTATTTAAATTAAGCACAATGTCTCTGAGTTCATTAAGAGAGGCTGGTTTCACTAAATCATCATTATCCTCCTGAGTAATCAGTTTAGGAATTTGGCTGAGGAAGTGTGATGTGTAGAGATTAAAATCTGAAGAACCGTCCTCAGTTAAAAGATTATTATAATAGTGAATGGCCTCATTTTCAATTTCCTGAGCAGTATCAACCCATAGGCCATTACTATTTTTGATTTTTGTAATCTTTAGTCTACAGTTTCTTTCACTAACAGATTTATGGAAAAAACTTGTGTTATTATCCCCCTCTTTAAGCCATTTGACCTTTGCTTTATGCTTCCAAAAACTTTTCTGCTCTACAAGTGATCTTACTAATTTAGCTCTGGCTTCTTTCAGTTTCAGTAAGTTCAGATCAGAATTAACCTGGTCATAGTTCTGTTCATGAGCTAGGAGATCATTTTCTGCCTTCGTAACATTATCAGTGATGTTACCAAATTTTTCTCTGTTCCATATCTTGAGCTCCTTTTTTAATCTGATCAGCTTAAGAAAAAACCTCAACATACCAGAGTTATTCATAGGCATTTCCCAATTATCTTTGATAACCTGAGTGAATTCTCTCCTTTTATACCATGTATTAATGAACCTGAAAGGTCTAGGAGAAGAGGGGACATCACTACCAATAGTAAGCAACATGGGACTATGGTCAGATGAGATTCTATTCAGAATGTGAACTGATGAGGAAGGAAAATTTAAAGACCAGGAGGAATTACATAATCCCCTGTCCAGTCTTTGAGTAGTAGGGGACCTAAGCCTGTTATTACTCCATGTAAACAAATTCCCAACAGAATTGATTTCTTCTAATGCCATGACACTAATAAACTCATTAAAATCCTTCATACTACCTAGTTTAGGAGTAGCAGAACCTTTATATTCATTTATTGATGTTATGGCATTAAAATCTCCAATAAAAATGGAGTCAGACAGATTCAGTGATTTTAAATCTGACCACAGGGACTTCCTACCATTTCTGGTCCTTAGGCCATAAACAAAAAAAGCATCCATGCTCTTATTGAGAGTTAAACTTATCACATTGACAGCAAGAAACTGCAGGTTATCACACTTTAATGTCAAAGAAATGTTGGAATTCCAAAAGAGCCAAATTTGACCACTACTAGCATACATACAATTATCAAAATGTAAAGCATGCCTGTAACCTTCACATTGAGAGTTATCATGTTTTGGCTCTATCAAGCAGATTAGATCAAATCTGTGCCTATTAATCAGATTTTTGAGTCTTAACATAGAAGTATCCATTCCCCTAATGTTCCACACCAAGAACTTTATCTGAATTGTTGTATTACTCATAGGGAAACATTGTTAGAGCTTTTTGATCTAGTCATGATAGTATTTAACTGTGTTAAATAGGTCTCATTCCTATGATTAGAAACTAGCTTTTTCTGTTTATCCTTTTTCAGTTTGGAAGAACCAGATGGAGAGTTTGAAGAAATAACCTGAATGTCCAGAGACTCCCCAGAACCATCTCCATATTCAGAAGATGCAGAGTGTGTGGTGACCGCAGGGGAAACCACTTGGGTTGGCATTTCCTCACACTCCAGAGCTTGAAATCTGTTTTTCCTATGCTTTTGCTGAGGAAAAATGAAATTTTTTGCTGCTGCAATTAGGTTAAAAGGAGAGGAAGACTTACTTCTTATACCTGAGATGTCATCTTTTGCGAGGCCTACCTTTTTGTGGAGTTGGGGAGGAGCAGATAGAGATAGTTTGTGCAAAGGAATAGGAGATTGAAGTACAGGATCAGGAAGTACATGAGAAGTAATAGGGTTATCCATGGAAACAGAATGAACATATACTACATCTGAGGTATCTAGGTTTGAAGTTAGATCCGGATTCTGCAAAGTACATTCAGTTCCAGGGGCTATCTCAGAGACACTAACCTTCTTAGGATTCCCAGGGATATCTTTCCCAGTATCATAATTAGAAATGACAGGGTCTGCTTGCTCAGTAACATGAGTAGGAGATTTATCCTGTGCTAGACTAAAAACATCAGACTGGTTTTGGTTATTGATGTTATCCTTTCCTACCTTCTGTTTAGGTACATATCTAAGGTTTTGAGTTGACACAGCATTAACCTTGTCAGTTACTGAGAGACCAGACCCTCCAGCTTTGTTAATTTTATCATGAAACTGATTAACAATCTCCTGTTCCTGAACATCTATTGGCTTTTTGTGATCCTTTCCAAGGGTATTAATGTTATCCATTTTATTCATCCTTGGTTTTCTCAGTTCCGGATGTAAGTAGATGCATAGATTGTCATCATGACCAATAACCTTACAGTGATGACAATATAAAGGAAGATCATCAAACTGAAGATGCAATTTAGATACATTATATTCAAAGCCATCTTCCTCAATGCCCACTCTAATATAAGTTGGTTGTCTTTTTTTCAAATCTATTTCTACACACATCTTCACTGCGGATGGTCTAGTTAAGCCAGCAGTAGCAGAATCCAACTTAATAAAATTCCCAATCTGATTACCCATGGATTCTAGCATAGCAAGGTTATAGAAAAAAACTGGAACGTGATGTATAGTAACCCAAACCGGAACTATGGACGACTCAATTTCAGGAGAAAAATCAGTTGTCCATTTTAGAACTTTCATTTGGGCATTGTTAAAATTCCACTGACCTTTAATCCAAAGACGCTGGTAATCTTCCTTGTCCTGGAAGCGTATCAGAATGTGTCGATAGTCTATGGAACCCAGTTGGAATTTACCTTTGAATCCGACTGAATTGAAAGCGTCGTTGAGAGCAACCATGGAAGGCTTCCCACGCGCGAATTTTCCCACCAGAGCGTTGTGGTAGTGAGAGGCCAGAGTCTCTGCCTCCTTCCGAGTGACCAAGCAAGAGATTTCACCTTTGTAATTGGTTTTAGGAATTATCTCGGGATTAGATGGGAGTGAGACTGATAGTGGAGGTGATCGGTTGTTTAAAGCTTGTAAAAATGATTTGGCCGGCGCTTGTCCTCCACGGCCAGGCGGAGGAGCCGCCATGGATGGGGTGGAGGAAAACTCAGAGAAGAAAATAGTATAACGATCAAAGAGCCGTTAGGCAGAAGGAGGAAGAAGGAAGAGGAACAGTGGAAAATGTACTGTTAGTGTGTTTTTCGCACTTTTTTCGCACGTAGTTCGTTTTCTCGTTTTCTCATTTTTTTTTGCACTTAAAACACTACAAACATCAAATACTGAAATTAAATCATCACACCAGCAAAGATAACAGTACTTGAACCCTGAACATGAAACATCACACAGAAAACCTGAAACATCAACAACAGTATTTAAAACATCACATCAGCAAAATAATAAAATTTACACATCCTCTTTCCTTCTCGATTACAGCAACAATGGCAAAAGCATTCTTAGACATCTAAGGAACAACAACAACAACAACAAAATTAGCAAAAATCAAAACAAAGGTATCACACAAAATCAAAAACTAAACATTAATTGCACACTTAAGCATGAAAATGCCACAAGTATCAAACGCTGAAATTAAAACATCACAACAACACTGATTACAGTATTTAAAGCCTAAAACCTAAAACATCACACTGAAAATGAGAAACATCATTAACCCAACTAAAACATCACAGCAAAAAATTTAGAAAACTTACAAACGATTCTTCCTTCTCGATTAAAGTAGCAGTGATGCAAATCTCCTTACAAATCTAACAAATAACAACAACACCACAAATATTAGCACAAATCCGCAATAAAACTCACAAAACACAAAAAATAGAGAAATCCCCAAATATTAACACATTGAACAACATAAATCCTAGAAAATCACATAAACCAAAAAAACAAACAAACATTGGAAAAAAAACAAAATATGCATAAAAACGCTGAACAAAAACATTACCTCCAAAGATAAATACAAACCGAAGCTCTATTATGTTCGTCTGCCAGAAAATTTGTGGGAAAATTTGTCGAAAAACTCCAAAAATTGTGACGAATCACTGTGCGCAAGAAAGAGGAAGAAAAACGAAGATAATGAGCGGTTGAATCGAAAAAAATGAGCTAGAATTGAAGAAGATGGAAGAGAAATTGAGAGGATAGAGAAGAAGGAGATTTGAGTTGGAGAGAGAATCAGAAGGAGGAGGAGGATACTCGGCCAAGAAGGAAGAGAGAGGAAAGGAGAGGAGAGAGAAAGTTTTAGAAAATATGAGAGAATAATGAGGTTGAGTTGATATTTATACATGGACTTAAATGTAAAATAGTGAAATTTCACACCTAGCCCCTAAATTTTTATAGTTTTAATTAAAAACCTCATTTGCAATTAAATCTCCGGTCTCACCATGAGACGGTCTTATACAAGACTTTGCCCTCAATTTTATAAAAAAAAATTACAACATTTGAGGTTGCCCCTGAGGACTGTCCATACGATTATGGAAAGAGCGTCTTTCCTGAGACTTTCCCTTTTTTATATCATATATTTTTATATTTTCACTTTCAAATATATATTATTACTTATTTTAATTTATAAAATGCAATATTTAAATTTTATAGAAAATTTTAACATTTAATGTAAATACCCCTGTGAACTGTCCCTAAATTTATGGAAAGGTCGCATTTTCTGAGACTTTCCCTAAATTTATGGAAATGCCGTCTTTTATGAGACTTTCCCTTAATATTTGACAAGTCTGAAGAGACGTAAACGTATCTAACACAAATCTTAGCAACTGAATGAGTTAGCAAAGTTGCACCGTACTTTTCTTTCTAGAACAAACTGTAAATTCCAGGAAAGCACACCAAAAACATATTAAAAGCACCCAAACCACGACTATAATATGCACATTACACATTTGCATTCTGATCACATTCTTCATCAACCAAAAACCATCTGAATATTATCAAGAAAACAAGCCATGGCGGCGGTGAACAAAGTAATGCTGCTGGAACTAAACTTGAACATGTTCGGAATGAGGGTCAGATTTGTACTCGCAGAAAAGTGCGTTCAGTACGAACATAGCTTTAAGGATATGGCCAACAAGAGCTCAGTTCTTCTGGAAATGATCCCGTTCTGGGTAGAGTTCCCGTTCTGATTCACAACAGAATGGCTGTCTGCGAATCATTGTTGCCTTCTCATCCCTAAGAGAGAGCTCAGGCCAAGTTCTGGGAAGATTTTGTTGACAAAAAGAAGACTATCCATTCATTTTCTTAACTTTAGTTGTCGCTCTTTTCTATTTGAAATGGTTTTAATAGTAAAGGGAGCTCTTTTCTTTCGTGGCAACGATTGTTTATGTATAAAGCTGGCTTTTAAGTGGGAGAATGGAGCTGTGTTTGGTAGTGATGTATTTATAAGTAAAATTGGGAGCAAGAATTTCTAAAAACATTTGGAACATTTCGTTTCTGAGCAGAAGAGTCATTTTCAAGTAACTTATTTTAAAAGTCGGGGAGAACAATATTGAGGAGAAGAAATATTTTGTGAATATTACTTGTAATTAGATTATTTGTCATTTTCCCATTTACTTAGCACTCATGTAACACTATATAATGTACCTCATCGCAAGAATATCATTACTCTTATTTTCTACATGGTAGCAAAGCCTAAAATCCTGAAACCTAAAATCCAAGTTGCCTTTCTGCTTTTATTTTTTTTTTAAAGAAAAATTTGGCATCGCTGGTTCACAACCACCAACCCACCGCCAATATTCTATTCTCCAATCAAGTCCCACTGAATATAGCCTTGCTTTAGTTTCCGCCGTCATCGAACCTCAGTGTTTGCGCCTCCGACGACAAGCCTCAGTTTCCGCCGCTTACGAGCCTAAATCTTTTGTGTCGCCGACCAGCTTTACGAGCCTCATTCTTTTGTGTCACCGACCAGCCCCTTTGCAACACTCGACCTGATCCTTATCAGTGTCAACTCTCCTTTCTGGCGAGCACATTTGCCTACTGACCCACCTCAACTCAAGGCCGTTAAAGTTGAAGCTCAAACTAACCCTAGCGAAGGCTGAGTAAGGTCTAAGATAAAATTTATAGTTCTGCACCCGACTGACTACTAATCTACGTATGGGGTACTTAGTGGCAATCCCAGGTTTGTCCACAAAGATGCTAGGGAATTTTAGTCAATTAAAACACAACCACAAATGGGTTGTCAATCCACCGTGTGCTAGGGATAGCTACTATTGTAAAAGGGGGGGTTTTTGGATTTTTTAACTAACAACTACAAACATGAAACTAAAGACACAAGTAAACTTTATAGACAGACACTTGGGGAATATTTGTGTTACATGTTTGATTAAATGTTCCGATCCACAATTCAATCACATGTAAGATATCAACATTAACGCATTCAGAATAATTGAAAATAATTCGTTAGCACGAATTTAAGGTCTAGTTCTAGAATCCACTAGAGAGAGAATAATTCTCTAAAATATTATTATAAAAAGATGAGTTCCCGAAACATACAAGAGGTACTTAAATACTATAATGAGTTTGGAAATAAATAAAAAGGGAAATTCAAAATAAATTCCAAAATAAAACGAATATAGGAAAACACTCAAAAATAGTAAATTGTTGTTTGAGGCCTTAAATGACTTCAAATAGCCAAAAAACACCAAGACTCCCAGAATGTCCGTGCTTCTTGTAGTACTCATCAAGACGGTTCCAACGCCTCCAAAATTGCCTGATTCAAAGTCCGGACACAAAAGTTATGCTAAACATCGTATCTGACCTTTGCGGCAATCCATCACTTCTTCAATCTTTGCCGCCATTCGCCCTGCATCAAACATCCTAATCTAGTGCTTATAGCATGTAGTGTGATTTAAGGTCAACACATTCACATACCTGTCACGTAGGGTACTCTTGCAGTCTTCTATTAGCATCGCCTTTGTAATTAGGGGAGTGCAATAAGAGTCTGGCCGTTGCACAGATCTATTCCCCCCCCCCCCCTACGATTACATCTTGGGAACTACACCACGTATTCTCTATCCCTAGGCCTATAAAGCGGCAAAGGGAGGTAGACACCTTATCGATGATATTAAGGCCTATTTCAATCCTAGCTTGCTATTATATGCTATCTCTACATGTAACCCTTTGGACCAATTCGTAACCTAAGATTGGTGAGCTGTCATCGTAATGGTAAAACTCAGAAAAATCCTACGTGCACACACCCACGTGGAATCGAACCCTACTACCCATAGCACATCCAGGTTTATCTTCCCAGGGGGGTATCAATATTTGCACCAATATGAATGTAGACTAGAGTGTGTGATAATGAAGTGTATCATTCTTGCAATTATAATAATTCAAGAACATGCTACCATAATATCACAAGCACATAGAATGAGGAAGATCTAATGAATCTCACAAAAATATTAATCAACACATGAATACAAAATTATCCCCAAGCTATAAAACTACTCCCTAAACATGGAATTGAAGTGTTTCATTTAATTCTACAACTTTGGGAAAAAATAAAATAAAAAGGAGAAGAGTAAGAACCTAGAGAGAAGAGAGTGTTTCTCTCTCTAAGTTGCTTTTCAATCTACAAATGAACTAAGAAAAATGATCCAAAGCTCATAACCCTATTAGAATAAGGTTATATTTATAGTAGTAAGGGATTGGGCCTAAAAATAGGCCCAAATAAGCCAAAACCCTAATCAGTCGCCGCTGACACGGACCGCCACGGATAGCACGACATGTGCCGCTAATGTGGCCTCACATCGGCGAGGTCTGTCAGATTTAGCATGGGATGCTTGCCTTATGCTTCCTTGGGCCACGAGATTTGGCACAGCCATGCTGGGCGCGGTCCTAGTCGTCTGGAGCTCCATTTTTGGTCTTCTGATCCGCGGTCTGTGTCGTTTAGCACATGCCATCAATCGACTCTTTGTGTTGCTCTGTTCCTTGACACGGGCTGCCTTATTCTTCACTTCCTGTTGGTTGGTTTTGACATTTTGTACTTTGAACAACACAGGTGGTGTGAAACGAAATGGTCCGCGTCCATACTTAGCCATTTTTTGAGTAAAAAGGGCAACTTGAACACACGACCTATTGAGGTTGGCATGGCCCATGCTGGGATATGGTACGGCTCGTGCTGCTTGACACAACTCATGCCAAAGGCCCTTGCAATGGGTTGTATGGCATGGTTCAGGCCATGTGTGCTTGGTCTCGTGCCGGACATGAGTGGTCTATGCCACCCGTTGTTGCTTTTGCCCGACTGACGTTTTTGCTCTGCTACAGATGAACCGTTCGTCCAATTTAAGAGTTCTTGTAGTCGATTTCATAGAGCTCGAGAAGATGAATCCAATGGAACCACCTAAAAGGGTGATTCATCTAGGATAATTACCAGAACTTGGTGCAACTCTTGGATAACAATTCTCTAGCTTCAATGCCGCCTGTCTTTAGCTCAATCATTCTAATACCACAATGTAGTGTCTGTGGCCTTCATCTACTATTATACTAATGTGAAAGGCCTTCGAAATATTCTACACTCCTAGCGAACAGCCTTCAATATAAACACGATGAAAAGTACCCACGACCCTCCTAGTAATGATGATCAAAATGGAAGATCTAGGTGCTAGTGGATACAAGGTGTCCATTAGTACCAATTAAGTCTGCAAAACACAAGATTTAGACGAGAAAACCAAATGTGTCGCATCTCCATCTAACTACAAAAATCTGTCATCCAAGGTTGTAGTCGTTGTCATAGAAGCTTTGGCCAGCTTCATGATAGTGTACTTCGTTCCCGAATGCCCAAAACTAGCTAATGCAGACGGAGTGACTGGATGTCCCAAATATTGTGCCAAAAACCCTACCATGCCACCCATCAAAATCCTTTATTATTTTCTCTCCCATTTTGCTATGCATTCTTGCACAAAAGCCCCTACTAAGTTTGGGTAGAAGTTACCTTCAAGAGTCATTGCCCAAAGGCAATGAACATACGTACTCGGACACTAAGTTAGTTCACCATGGCAAAATACCCCCATGGCAAGCAATCGTTGAACATAATGCAGTGCAAGATGAACTATAATAGTGCTTTTTCACAAGTTCTTCCTATTTGTGCCTGTCAATTGCTTCCAACAATTCCCAAGGGAGAATGGCAAACCCTGTTGATGTGTCCTTGGTACATCTCTTCCGTATCTCCACCTGAAAACATGAGCCACCTCCCTATATGTCATTTTACACTCTTTGTCATCCAGGTGAAACTTGATTTCCTTATGTCCATCCACATCCCTGACTTTCCATAGAGTAGCTAGGAACTCCAAAGTTCACCAGATGTAGGTCTTCGAGTGCTTCTCAAGGAAACATTTTAAGCCTACCCGTTTTAGTAAATAGGTAACGGGCTCAAGTAGGCATAGAGCCTCCAAAGCACCCTTTCATGTGAATCCCATCTCCAAAATGGTTATCTTCACTACAACAAATTGAACCTATTACTTCACCCCATTTACCTCGATTTTCTGGTTAAGGGAAAATAATCAAGGTAAAAAGTTCTTTTACCTCGGTTCTTTTTTTCGAAGTAAAAAATATTATGTACCTTGGTTTAAAATAATGGAGGTGAAAGCATGTCATTACCGAAGCCGCACGCATATCTGGCTTACTGACGTTGGTTATTTTTTAAACCGACGTTGCGCATAACTCTCATAGACATGAATGACCAATGTTTCACGCATGTCTGGCTTACTGACGTCGCATGTGTTTTAGACCAATGTCGCACGTACCACTCGAAGAAGTGAAATGACCGATGGTACACGTATGTCTGGCTAACCGAGGTTGATTATAATTGTGACTGACATCGTAACTACCTCTTGCAGACATGAAATGACCGATGTCGCACACATTTCTGGCTTACTGACGTGGATTATTTTTGTGACCGACATCGCACGTAGGCAAAGTCTTGGGAAAGATCGTATTTCCATAGGTTTATGGAAAGATGGAGTTTAATTATAATAATAAAAGCTAAAATGGGGGTTTTGGTTGGTTGCGGTCCTAAGTTATGAAATTAAAAGACAAGATAACTAGAAAAGTTAAGTAACTATGCTAATCATCAAACAAACTAAGAAAAAGGGGTAAAAATTACAAAAGATAAAGTCTTGGGGGCAATTAATATCCACTTCCAAACCTAATGTACATCATTGAACCATTCACTCATTCTATCACATTTGTTCTACAACTTCCCATCACTACCACGCGAAGAAACCTCTAGAACCGGTTGTTTTGGTTCCTAGCACCGGTTTTTAGTGGCTAAAAAACCGTTGCCTAAGTAAGCGATGCTACATTATCACCGGTTGAAGTAAAACTGGTGCTAAATTTCTTTTATTAGCACCGATTATATTTTGCACCGGTTTAAGTTACCGGTGCTATAATGTACCATATTAGCACCGGTTTTTTGTAACCGGTGCTAGAAAAAACCGGTGTAAATTTTGTCATTCTTGCACCGGTTATAACACCGGTGATAAATACAATTTTGTCGCACCAGATTTGTTAGCACCGGTTATGGAACCGATGTTAAATCTTTATATCTAACACCGGTTTGTAGGTAGCACCAGTTTTTAAACTGGTGACAGAAAAATAAATTGTACCGGTTATAGTTTAGCAACGGTTTGGGAACCGGTGATAAAAAACAGTTTTATTGCACCGGGTATATGTTAGCACCGGTAAAAAAACCGGTGCTAGAGTTGTTTATTTGTTGCACCGGTTAAATTTTGCACCCATTTGAAAACCTGTGCAATGAAGTAAATATAGCACCGGTTATGATCGCACCTTTTTTTAGTAGTGGTTTTGAAAGTGGTGCTACAAGCGTTAATTTTGCACCATTTAATATTAGCACCGCTTCTCTAATCGAAAGAAACCGGTGTTAAAAGCGTGAGTAACTATTATGGTCACTGTAAGTTGCGGCATGCTGCAGCTTCCAGCGTTCATCTTCTCACAGCCAGTTCCTTTTTTTCAAGCATGGTATCCATTATTTGTTGTGCGTAATAACAGAATGGTGCACGATGACAAATTGAACAAATTCCGAGCCAAAATGATGCATAGACAAGAAAGTAGGTTGAAGAAAGCATTGAATCCGATGAAGTATAATTTATGACTAGCAAAAGAAGAGCATGACATGTTTCGTATTTTCCTAAGATACTGAAACCCCCCCATCGTCGAATTTGACGAGTATAAGAAGAGATGGTCAATTACCTTTCTCGTAACAGATAATACTAACCACTATCCGACGATTTGGGCAAGTCCTTGTATGATATTCAATTGAGCTATGCATTTTGGCAGAGTATTTTTTGCAAAAATACAAACCTATTTCAAAGAAATACTCCGCAGTTCATCGCTCCCCAGTGGAGTGTAATCTTCCGGGAATTGCTGAAACAATGCATTAAATAACATGTTAATAGAACGATGTATACGTGAGGATAGAAAATACATAGAAGAATTGTAGGAAAATGTACCGGAATAATGTCAATGTCATGGCCGTGCCTAACAATTTTTTCCATGTAATACATGCAATGGTATCCGCACTCCCAAGTACTACTTTGTATCTTGTGCTGATGATAGAAAAGACAATTTTTTGAACCGATTACGAAGATGAAAATAACACGTGAAATATGAAGGTATGAGATGATACGTACACTGATGTTTATGACATCCCAAGTGTAGTTGGAAGGGTAGGACCTATTTTGTTTGGAATTGGACCGTCGATATTTTGTTGCAATCCTACAATAGATGGGAACCTATTTTTCAACATGAGGAATATTATTTTCAGAAATTGGGGTTCACACAATATATGATAACATACTGAGTAACAGTAATTGTAAATAATTGAGCCAAGAGAGTGCGAAACATACAAGAACACAATTACGGGAACAAACATTTTTGAATAACATCGAAGCTGAAGGAAAGAAACAAATGTGTTCCAATTACAAATAAATCATTTTAAGGCATGATCTATTTCGTTTGGAAATCCCCCCAGTCATTGAGTCGATGCAATATACTCGATCGATTTCTGGTACGAAGACAAGCAAAAACCAATGGTCCCTATGGGAAAAAGGGAAAAACAAAAGTACTTAAGATTCTTAAAATAAAATCACAGCACACGGTTGCTCTCGCTTCCATGTGGCCAGGTCTAGCTACTCGAAAAATGAATGGAACTTACTCTCGATTGTATGGGAAGATGTACATCCTCGCTTCAGTGCGGCACATGACAGCCGAAACCTCGTCCGCAGTCAATTCCACCCTTTGATTTGCCTTCTGAGCCATTGAGTTCGAAGAGGCAGGAATAAACTGGACGTGGACTCCACGTACCACCCCATCGCAGAGGTATCTTGCAAATTAATATGGTTAGTGGAGGAAATATAATGATACTTGTATCTATGAATAATGAAAGCATGCACTTCTTACGATGCCCATATATCAAGTTGGCACCCACTGATCCACTCCATTTCATCAGTTGCATCCAAGCTGTTCATGAACAGTCGTATCTTGTCAGTAAATATGGTTACATAGACTTCTTCGGATCCGAACACCTTTGCGCTGAAATTGATGCGGACTATTTTGTCTAGTCCACATATTTGTGAAGATAGCCGTAAAGCATCATTAATCTGGTGAACAGCAGCGATGCATTCTTGGTTTTCCGTGGCTCCCTAATAATTACAGTCAGAATCTAATAATGTTAGTTAAACAATATTTCTATGTAATTCAGTAGTGGATGATGATAATGTAAAGGCTGAAATGAGTTCTCACGAATATGTACTGGGGAGAAATCGACAAGGGAGGATTTGGTTGCCCATTCTCCGGTGATGTAGTTTTTTCTTTTGGTAGTAGCTAATGGGTAAAATATTAGTGATGCGTAGGGGAAAATCAGTCAGAGTGAAATAGTATGGGGGTATGTACCTCTCCTTTTACCAGTCGAGCGGCCACCTCTCCACGAGGAGTATCTTTTTTAGCCGCTGGTGTGAGGTTTCTTTAAGGACTTCCAATTTCGTCCACCACCATTTCCTGCGGAGTCAGTTGCTGCTCGTTCTCCTACATTCCTAAATGAATAACATATCATGTCATTGTATTAGCAAGAAAGATATGTGTGAGCACCGATGAGAGGAAGAATACAATTATCACACCTCATCATCCTGTTGCTCTATGACATTTATTAGCTTCCCCGACCATAGAATGTTATATCCAATGGCCTGAGTGACAAACTCAACTTCTTCGTGTTCAATCGGCAAAGGTTCCTTTGGTATGATCACAGGTCCTTTTAGATTTACCCGCTCCCACTTGATGGGTAAGTCCACTTCCGCTTCCTTTGGAAATAATATACCGAATGCAGCTACCTCCCTTTCCCCATGATGGATCAAAACATATAGGCAGCATTTTTTTCCTCTCTTAGAGATAAACTTAGAGATTGGGTAAATACATCGGTCGGGCAATAACTAAGTATTCTATATTGAAGGAAAATAGATAAAGTCGGAAGTGCAAGTGATAGATGATAAGAAGTAATGAATTGTACATGTAGCTGCTGCAGCTTTCAGTGCCCAGCTGAGACTGAGAGCTACAGTGCACTGCAGCTTCCAGTGTTCATCAGCAACGAACTATATCCCCACAACATCAATCCAAATCAGGAAATGGAAATCCATGTACTACAAATCACATAGCAAGAAAGGAACAAATACGATTGCAGTTCACGGTTTGGACTACCTTGTCATCCGCTGCAGTTCCTTGTGGGTCACTACATCCCGATGCTGAAGGAATAAATACCCGGTTGTCCTTGTTCGTGGGGGTGGAAGATGCAGCAAGGAAATTACAGCCATCTAAGTGTGGGGGAATAGCTTTACCCAATTACCCAGCTAGCCAATTTGTTTGGTCCTCAAGTAAAGCAACAACTGTTTCCCTGAGCTCGATGACATCTGTTGGTTGTTTGTTTGAATTTGAAATTTCCTCGGATGGCTTCGTGTTTGTGTTCCCACATTGACTAGATGCGTAACGGGTGACAGTCATATATGGTAGGGCCTTTTCACCTTAGAGGTTGCGGAGCAACCTCTCCAACGACCCCCGTGATCCTTCCTACCCGTTGCTTGAACTAGAATATCTTCTTTTCCATATATAACCAATTCTCCCTTTTGCTTCTTATCCAAAAGGTTTTTCTAAGAAACAAAGGAAATAGAAGCCCTTTGATCGGGATAACATCAAAGAATATCAATAGAGATAGATTCAATTATGAATTATGCTCACAATAGTGGGGGCTGCTCTTCGGACGGAGTCGTTGGTGTAGGTTGATAATTTATTGTCCCAGTTAGCGGCAAGGAACACTTCCGAGTGGTCCGGTTTGAAATCCATGCTTTGAACTAAAGCCTCTGCTTCTTCTACACTCTGACCTTCATCCAGAAGTACCTCAATTTTAGCATTTCTTTTCCTGTTCTCGAGTTCTACTGCAACCCTACGGTTCCATCCACTCCCCGTGTGATGGATGTAGTCTTTCTGTGAGGCACTTAATTTTTTTGCTTCACTTACCGCCTGTTTGGACATCAGTTTGTAAACTGCTCTCATCGTAAAGACTAGAGAAAAATTATATTGAAGGAAGTACCTTGAATTCAGGGGTTGACCTGTGTTTCACAAACAGCTCCCACTCATTTTTGTCCATCCAACGATAGTCTCTCCATGCACAACAGCCCGATTTTTTTTGTACAATGTATTTGTACACCACCTTAGTCTTCCAATTCCTTCACTTTTCTCCTGCATAAATTTTCCATTTATTTCGGAACTTATTCATCTCATTGAAAGTCATTTTCGTTTGTATATCCCAGCTAGTCTGGAGGATAAAGAGACATGTTGTTAGTGCGACATGTAACGAAGTTGACATAAACAATGGAGGATTAGCAGAAACTTACGAGAATGTCTTCCCATGCGTCCTTCTTCACATGGTCTGGGACTGATATCTAATTATGCCAAGTCCCAAAGCGGATTCTGCGCCGGAAGGCATAGCCAACATACATCGACCATCGGCTGCGCATAACTAGGGGTTCGAAGTCATCATCGAAGAATATTTTCAGAGGCTTCTTTTGTTTCGCAAGCAACACGGACTTGCACGTGGTTGTTCCTCTGCACTTGCAATACTCTCCAATCTCAAACTTGTCGAACCTCCCACTCATATCTTCTTTTACCATAGTTTCTTCTTCTTCTCCCGACTTCTCTGATCCCGAGCAATATATCGGTGCATCAGCCCCTTCCTCGCTATTGTCGTCACAGTTGGCATCCTTTGGAGGGGTAAAAAATTTGTTGGCAATGGTTTGTCTACCACCGGAGTCAAACAATTTCTTCCTCGGCGGTGCCATTCAATCTCTTCTAGGAGTAAATCAAACACAAGCAAAACATTAATCCAACACAGCCCTTTGCGGATTTCCATGAAAATCCAACCGAGTTCAACAATTTTGTATAAGGGGCACGTGGGTAGGCAAAATTATGACATAACAAGCATGCATATCATGTATGAGCAGGAAACAACACCCATAATAGTATAACAAGAAACGTCAACACAAACTCACATTCAAAGAGACCAACCAACATATAGCTACTCATTAAACCTGGGAAAGATGGAAACTACCAATGGGTGTTACCTTATTCCGTTAACTGCCGGCCGTCTTGGTTACCCCCTCCACTATGAAGATTCCGACCTGGGTAAAAAATTTGTGGAGTTGAATGTCGACAAAATTGGTGTATTTGGTTTGCGACCAGGATTGGGAGGTTGAAGCCTGACATAAATGGTGAAGGGAGGGACACTGTTTTTGGGGGAAATCTGGACGGGGTTACAGTGGGAAGAGGGGGAACTTGGGATTAGGGATGTGGTGGGTGGAAAGAACTCGGTTCAATGTGGTGGGGAGGGAAGGGTACGGAAATCGAGGGTGAAGGATATGGAGGGAAAAGGGAAACATTTGGAGGGAATGAAAATGAAGCTTTGTTGGCACATTTTGGTGTCTATAATTTCAAATGCTTTAATTTTAAAAAAAATAATCCATACGAATGTGAGGGATACGTATTATATTCCCCAGGACCTAGAGAAGATCGTAAAATCTTTAAAATCTTATATTCCCTCGGTCCGAAAATAAATGGTGTGCGAGAGACTTCCACGTTCATAAAGAAACCTGTCTAACCACTAATGCATTGAAACCAACTAGCAAGGAAGTTACAGATACTCTCTACCTTTCCATTACATCCTCCCCCTGCTTCCTAACTATATTTCCTAGCCTAAGTTTTCAGTTCCCTTCTACTGATGTTTCCCCCCAGACCACCACCAAAGCCAACTACTTCCACAGTATACTGGGAATCTCCAGATCACAGTTTGATCAAGGTGAACGTGTATGCATCCTGGATTTCTTCCTCTGTTTCAATTGGCTTAATTACTCATAATCACCAAGGTTTACCAATCCGACATTGATCAGAGACCATAACAGCCACATCTCCACTGGAAGCTGAAGTTAAGGCAATTCTTATGGCCTGGCAGATCTGTCTGGACAGATTTCCCAACCTCATTATTGAATCTGACTCGCTACAGGCAGTAAATATGATTAATGATCCTTCAGTTTCCGAATGGACCCTATACCCTCTAGTTTTTCGAGTTCACACTCTTTTATCCCATGCTACCCTCAAGCACACATACAGATAATGTAATACAGTTGCGGATACCATTGCGATATATCAAGCATCCTCTGCAATGGTTTCTCCTTTGTATGTGACCAACATTCTGGCACATATTAAAGGCTTAATCTATATGGATAATATTCATACACCTTATATTAGAATCCATAGGCAAGCCTTTAAATAAGATTGATACTGCTGATCTGTCCTCTATTCTATCTCAGGTTATGGACTACTTCCCTTAATGAAATTGGATTTTTTCCCTCCTCTTTCGCGATGGCTACAGTTTTTCACAGTCTCATATGCGCTTTCACCGTCTCATTTGCGCCTTGGAGCACTCGAGCACTGGATACCTTGAACACTCAATCACTTGAGCCCTCGAGCCGAGGAGGCCTCGATCTCTGGATCCCTTGAGCACTCAAGCCCTCGAGCCGAGGAGGCCTCGATCCCTGGATCCCTCGAGCACTCAAGCTCTCGAGCCATCCCACCCTCGAGCCATCAGGCACTCGAACCATCGAACACACAAGCACTCGAGCCCTCGAACCATCGAACCTCGACCCCTCTAACATTCAAACCATCAAACACTTGACCGTCAACCCCTCGAGTCTAAAACCTAATATTCAATTGGTCTAACATTTGGCCCAAAAATCAAATGTAAACTTTAGCCCAATTAGTATAAGGTGTTAGTGTGTTAGTTTTTGGCCCACAACCTCTGCTCTTCCATCAACTATATTCCCGCCATTCCCAAGGCCATTCCTCCGCCGTTCCCAAGCCCCATCCTCCGCCGTCCCCAAGACCCTTCCTCCGCCGTTCCAAAACCCTCCACCTCCCCCTGCTCACTCCGCCTCCCCCTGCTCCCTCCACCGTCCTCGACTCTCACGGCGTCGTCCCCTGCCACCTCTGCCGTGCCCTGCTCTATCCGCCTCCCCCTGCTCCCTCCGTCGTCCTCTACTCTCACGGCGCCATCCCCAGCCACCTCCGTCGTGCCCTTCTCCCTTCGCCGTCCCAGCTCCCTCTGCCGTCCACTTCTCCAGTCGTGCCCCTTCATCGGCCAAGCTGTGTCCGACCATCGTCGACTCTACACCGAACACCAATCTTCAACAACCCGTACTCCGAATTAGGTAAGGGGATTATTCTCCTAAGGTTTGCACAACTATATTTTTTCTTCCTCACGGGTAGATTTCATGATAATGCCTCATTGTGTCAATGCCCTCATTGTGCTCTTGTTTTCGGCATTGGTGAAAAATATTGTGCCCAACCCGATTGTTCATGATATGTGATTCTGGATGGCATAACCCGTGCTCCGATATGATGTGATAATTTTGTGCATAATCTGATTGTTCATGAAGTTTGTTCTTGCTCAAGGGTTGATTTCATGATAATGCCTCATCGTGTCGATGCCCTCACTGTGCTATAGTTTTCTGCATTGGTGAATAATTTTGTGCATACCCTGATTGTTCATGACATGCGATTCTGGGTGGCCCATTGATTCGTCCCAGGATTTATAGAATGTCCATCTAGTTTAATTATTTTGCTTCTGTTAATATTATCTAAAATTGGGATTCACTGTGAATAAAAATTATTCCATATTCAGCCTACGAGAAAAATTGCTTCATTTAGAATAAGATGATTCCATATTATTTACCTTTCTGATTGTGTATTATTTACCGTT
The DNA here is from genome assembly GCA_037428765.1 of Rubia yunnanensis. NCBI lineage: Eukaryota > Viridiplantae > Streptophyta > Magnoliopsida > Gentianales > Rubiaceae > Rubia > Rubia yunnanensis. Next base: position 106,139,746 of record CM075061.1, on the reverse strand, counting down.
CTGCATTCTGGCTTCTGTTAACACATTTAGTTTAACAGAAATGGCCCCCAAAAAAGTTGCAACCAAGCAAAAGAAGAACACCCATAACTCAGCCAAAAAGGCTAGAGTGATAGAGGGGGAGGATGTCGAGCACGGGACTCAGATTGTTCCATCGACTGAGCCCATACCAGCTGCAGAGGCGGACTGTACTGAGCAAATTACTGTGTACAAGGACTTCATCTCGAGGGGCCTCATCCTTGAGAGAGGGTTGAGGCTGGAAAAGCCCTTCAGGAACTATGTGAAGGAGCACGGCTGGGAAGGCTTCATCGAACAACCGACGCGTGCAAACAAGACAATGGCGTGTGAATTCCTGTCGCTCATAAAGTACAAGAATTCTGCAACTGTTTTCCTCCGGGGTCATTTGGTCGAATTGTCTTCGAATTTGATCAACATGTTCTACAGGATCCCACCAAAGCTCTCGAGCATGTACGAAGCCGCCGACACCGCTGGTGAACAAGCTTCATGGGAGGACATCATCACAGAAATCTGTGATGACAGCGACGCAGTAATTCAGAATCTACCACAAGAATGGTCAAGCATAGAGAAAAAGTACTTGAATGAAGACATGAACGTGTGGTACAGTTTCATAGCTGCCCGGCTACTCCCCGTGAAATTGAATAGCGAGGTTCATCGGTCCCGTATGCTGCTGCTCTACAAGATAAAGAAGAACATAAGCATCGATGTTAGGAGTACAATAATGGCATACATCTGGGATTGTGTCAATGCCCATAACTGCAAAGGCTTGTCCCCACTCATCACTGCAATATGCGTGGAAGCAGGTTGCAGATACAAAGATGATGATGTCACAATGATGCCAAAGCTCCCCATAAACCCTCTCATATTCTCGAAGAAGAAGAAGAACGTTGCTGAGTCATCTAGGGCCGCAACAAGTAAATCTTCGAATGAGAACTCGGATGGGGACTTGGCTGCATTGCAACTGAAGGTGGATCATTTGGTGCGCTGGACATCGCAGGTTGGGAAGATCCTCACAGCCATGTGTGGCAAGAGAATCAATGAATTGGGTCTAATCCCTACCTTTGATTCGCCAAGGCCCAACACGGTGGAGAAGAGGGCGCGGAGGAAATGACTGCCCACATTGAGCTCACATCTTCGTATTATCAGGTTGTTTCATTTGCTAGTTTAATTTTGCTGATCTGTCCTCGTACATTGATTGCTTTCGAAACATACATTGCTCCTTTGTTGGTACTGTTTGGATGTGATTTTTGGAATGTTAGCTTTCAAGCCACATAACGTATTTGTGTTGTTGTCTTAAACGTACTGCATGAGCAATTCGTTTCAGGTTCATGTGTGTGTAAAATTGCTGTAGCGCGCTGCAGCGGCCAGAACCTACCATAGGAATAGAAAGCCAATTTTTTTACCAGCATTTACCAAAAGCGCTGGAGTACGCTGCAGCGGACAGTACTGCTCGAAATGGCAACAAATTGGGAGATTTTCTTACATTAGTTGCCAGGGGCAACGGCCAACAACTAAGTACAAACAGTAAATAAATTTTAACTTCGACATCATTGTTCGACCTTCCCTAATCTACAACCAACTTCATCTTCTTGGATTGACTGTCTCGAAGTTCTTGGCCATCGTCATCTATCCAAATGCCATCTTTGTGTTTCCTCCGTATGGCTCCCGCCTCAATCCCGTTGTCAATGGGTAGAGGGGAAATAGAGGGGAACTCTAACCTTCCACTTGTAACCTCCCACTTGTAACCTCAAAATCAATTTCATCTCGGAAAAAGAATTTCCTACCTTGTACCACAACAGACCAACCTACATTGCACGGGTCATTTACGTAGAAAACTTGTCTTGCTTTTTCCGCCAAAATAAACTGATCAATTTCATATGCCACACGAGTCGGGTCAACAAGGGTAAATCCCATTGGATCATCATTTCGAACCCCAGTCGTGTTATCAAACCATTGGCACTTGAATACCAAAATCTTGAATTCTCCACAGTCAAGCTCCCAAATCTCATCAATAACACCATAGAACGACATCACAGCTAGGACTGGTTTTTTGTCTTTCTTACTTGCTTGCCACATAGTCTCCAACTCAATGTATACCCCACTATTTTGTGTTGTGCTCTTCAAATCTTGGTCTCTATTAGCGAGAAAAACCGTTGATGTCATATTCGGAATACCTCAAAACTGTGCAGTTAGGCTTCCTCGCAAATGCCCTAATTTTTGGGTCGTAATCAGCAACATTGCATCGATCATATAACCAATTCACAAACTTTTCATTGTGCTCCAACTGAACTTTATTAGGGGGCCACGTGGGATGACACTCTGTTATCGAATTAAGGTGCTCGGTCACATAAGCAGTAGTCTCCAAACAATTCCTCAACACATACAAATGAACTGACATCAGATCACTATTCAATGGAGTAAATAATGTTCCCCTCAACCTCGGCTTGCCCCCCTTCTTCCCAACATGTCGATTCAGGGGCACCCCGAATTTTCTGTCTCCCTGCAAATAGCAAGAGACAAATTCAATCACTTCTTCTGTAACTTACCTCTCAACGATACTAGCTTTCGGCCGACTCATACATTTCACGTACCCCTTAAAGACTTTCATGTGACGCTCGAATGGATACATTCAATGCATGCCAACTGGACCGCATATCTTTACCTCCCGCACTAGATGGACGACCAAGTGAACCATTATATCAAAAAAGGATGGATGGAAATACATTTCCAACTTGCAGAGCACAAAAACATCTTTTTGTAGAACATCCAGATAGTCCCGGTCAACAGACTTCCGGCATATGGAGGCAAAAAATATACAAAGTCTAGTGATTGAGTGCCTTACGTTGGCCTCCATTACCCCTCGAATAGCAATAGGTAAAAGTTGTTGCATCAAAACATGACAATCATGAGATTTCAACCCCGTCATCTAACAATCCTTCGTAACTACCCGACTCACGTTCGATGAATAACCAATGGGGACCTTGACTGATTTCAAACTATGACAAACTGAGATTCTCTCCTCCTTAGACAAGGTACAAGGTGCAGGGGCAAGTACGTCCTCTTACCCTTCACTTCTGGGGCGAGGTCATTTCTGATTCCCAAATCAACCAAGTTCAACCGGGCATTCAAACAATCTTTCGTCTTCCAAGGAATATTCAAGAGGGTGCCTATCAAACTTTCACAAACATTTTTCTCAATATGCATCACGTCTAGGCAATGCCTAACCTCAAGATGCTTCCAATATGGTAGATCAAAAAATATTGCCCTTTTCTTCCAAGGCCCACCACAATGTATTTTGTCCTTGCCTTTGTACTTTCCCAACACCACTCTCAAGTTCTTAATCTTACTGTGAATCTGCACACCAGTTAGTGGTGTATGGGATTTCCTTCGTTCTTTCCCGCCAACAAAATTGACGACATCATCCCGGTATTTATGGTTTCTGTGGAGCCATTTTCTATGGCCAAGATACACTGTCTTCCTTCCATGTCTTAGCTGTTTGAATTCAGTCTTCTCCTCACAAATGGGACATGCTTTGTGCCCCTTCACAACGTACCCCGACAAATTTCCAGGCTGGAAAATCATTGATCGAGCAAAAAAGCATGGCACGAAGTTGAAACTCCTCATTCATATGGCCATCAAATACCAACACCCCTTTATCTTCCCACAGTATCTTCAAATCATCGATCAATGGTCTCAAATACACATCAACCTCATTCCCAGGTTGTCTAGGACCTGAGATTAACATAGGCATCATAACATATTTACGTTTCATGCACAAATATGGGGCAAATTGTATATAACCAACATCACGGGCCACGAACTATACTTCGATGACATATTACCAAATGGATTCATCCCATCAGTACACAATGCAAGACGGAGATTTCTAACCTCCGAAGAAAAGGAAGGATATCGATTGTCAAAATTTCTCCATTGTTCACCGTCCGTCGGATGTCTTATCTTCTCGTCATGTAGTCTTTCACGATCTCTATACCATTGCAAGTTCTTCGCATCTTCTGAATTCGCGAATAACCTCTTTAGCCTATGAATTATAGGAAGATACCACATACACTTCAATGGGACCTTCTTCTTCTTCTTAGCCAAACACCCATCATCATCATTCATCACACCCTTATATCTTGCATTTTGGCACACGGGACATTCAACAGCATCTATCAAATCACCGTCATACAATACACAATCATTTGGACATGAGTGTATTTTCTTGTATTCCAAACCAAGTGGACACAATATTTTCTTCGCCTCGTAATAGTTTTTCGAAATTCCATTCCCATCCGGAAAGTTATCCTTCAGAATCTTTAGTGGTGAATTCACACTTTGCATCTTTTGTAGCTTTCAAATTGAAAACCTCTATCAAAAAAAGAGATTACGGTATCCTTACTTTTACATCCCGGACACAATGGCTTCTCTTTCTCGTCGAGCAAAGCAGTCAATATTGTAGGCTTCCCCTCAAAATCTCTCACAATGTCATCGAACATACCATCAACTGTAGATTTGTCTCCATCTACCTTGTCAAACCCACCGTCATGTCCTTGCTCAACCTCTCCATGAAATGTCCATACAATGTAACCTCTGTCAAATCCGTTCTTCAACAAGTGAAATCTAACAACCCCATGATCATCAAACCGTTCACGACACAAGCATCTTTTGCATGGACAAAGTATCCTTTTCTCCCGACCAAAGGCATAATCTAGAAACAAATCAATAAATGCAATATGTTCACCACTCCCTCTAGCTACACTTAGACAGTTAACCATTTTTCCCCTCCACACAAACATTGATTCTTGGTCCGTTCGATCTAAACAAGTCAAAACACACCATTACACATATTTTCATTGGTCAAAAATACGAAAAATGAACACGATCTTTTTGCTACACAATACTAAACGTGTCATGTCCGTGTATAAGTATGTGAATCGATCAACTGCATGTTCTTGGGAAACATATAAATATATATACCATCTACCAAAAGAAACACAAAAATATTCACATCAGCACTCATTAATTTACACTCTCACAACATGATTGATACTCAACCAACATAAGCTAGGCATAGAGAAACCAATAATAAATAAGAAAAAACTACCTCCAATCATGCATTTATGGTTCTAGTTTATCAAAATTTCAAAAAATTAATTAATACTTACTTCCACGAGTCTTCATTTGTTTGAGTTATTGCACACCTTTCCAAGAAATCTACCATCTAATAATGGATAAGGTTCAAGTTCAGAACTAATTTAAGAGGGTAAGTTATTAAATGCTCGATCTAGCACCAGTTTTTGTCAATAGTACACAAAACCGGTGCCAGTTTTCCCGCCTTTTTTCCACGAATGCATTCAGCACCGATTTCTACATCCCATAACACCGGTTCCTATAACCGGTGCCAAAAACATACATCACACCGGTTTTCTAGGATTCTTTGCACCGGTCTTCAAACCGGTGCAAATATAACACCGGTTATTGTTGTTTTTAGCACCGGTTTCTTGACCAGTGCTAAACTCTCAACGGTTTCCACAAACTCTAGCAGCGGTTTCCCGACCGGTGTAAAAATAACACCGGTTTTTATTTAAATTACCAGTGAAAAAATATTTTTAACCGGTGCCACAATAACACAGGTTTTACAACCGGTGCTAACACCAAAAAACCGTTGCTAAAACATGATTTGCACCAGTTTTCATATCCGGTGTTAAAAAACCGGTTCTAGAGGGGGGTCTCTGTGGTAGTGCATTCGAAGATCAACATTCATTCCTTCTTAATAGTAATTTGCAAAGACAAACAACAACCATTTGCAAACATCATTGATAATCACTCTAGGCAAACCACACCATAAAGGTATTTCATCAACGACATTATACACGAAGTACCATAGATTTGACAACAAGCCTTCTACCAAAGACATAACTATTTAACCAAATATAGCATTCATTAGGTTATACCTAGAACAAACCACATTCAATATTCAACCTTGCATTGCATATATAGGATAACATGAGAACAATCCACATTAGCATAGTTATCTTGTAAGAATCACAACACATTATGCACAAGAAATTCTAATTCCATGTTCTTGGATTCTCATGTCAAAGAGCTAAGAAATTTACAAATTTCCTAACACCCTAACACTTCAATCATACAAACACTTCATATACTCAAACAACCCATAGCATAAATGAAGTAAAACATCACATTTAAACACATGAATGCTAAATAACAAATGCTTCAAGAAAGAGTGAAATAGAGGTTCTTGCAACATAGGTGTGGAAACTTCAATCAATTGCTCTCAAGTACAAAACTAAGCTAGATAATCAAAACCCATGACATAGAACAAAGATCTACAAAGAAAGAAGAAGAAATGGAAGAAAATGGTGAAAAACTAGGTTTAGGAGCCCACAAGTCAAGCTTTGAGAGTTGGGGAAGAAGGGGGTGAAAAGCTATTTATAGTACAAGAAAAAAGGGAGTAAAAAGCAAGTTGCAGGAAAATTATAGCGAGTCATGATGCCTCTGTCACGAGTCGTAACCAGATTAGGAAATTGTGAGCTCTCGGGTTAACATTTTGCGAGTCGTGATGGAAAAAAGTCCTGTTTTGTTTTGCTTCCTCCGGGTGAACAGTTGATCCATTTTGAGAGTTCTTGTAGTCGATTTTATAGTACTCGAGAAGAGGATTCCAATGGTACCACCTTTAGAGGCTGATTCATCTTGGAAAATTCTCATAAATCTGCTTCAAAACATAGATCATTCTTCACCGTTTGCTTTGCTCTCCTTTCTTCACTTTATCTTCTACCACTTTGTGAGTGGCCTTTCATCTTCTACCATCATTTGAATGGCCTTCACTAAACCACTCCTAAGTACTCATTAGCAATCTATAAATTAAGGTTAATTACAAAATGGAATCTAGATGTTCGTAAGGACTTAAAATCCATTAGACTAAACATAGGTTACAAAATGATGGATTTAGATATAAAAACCAAAAATGACTATCTAAACCCCTTATCATGTAAACCTACCTAAATCTAGCAATCTTACAACAAAAGTATGACAAAAGAGATGTTAAATGCTTTGGAAAATATATGCATTTGAAGTCTCATCAGATATGGACCGGATACCTGCGACGGTAATCGGTTGACCAGAAACGGAGATTGGCGACGGAAGATGGCAATGGTGGGCGGCCGGTGGCAACGACGACGAGCAGGGATTGGAAGTTGATTTTTTAATGGAAAACAACGAATAAACCACAACACTAACACAGAGACAGAAGGGACCAATCACACAGTAAGCTTGTAAATGGTAGTCGACATCTGCCTCAACGTTACTGCAGAAGAACACAATAATAAAGAATAAAAAATAACAGAGAATAGTTTGGAAAAGGAAAGAGAAAAGACCAGGAATTTTAGAGAAACTTATCTGATTCCATGATAGAATGTAAACAAGACCTAAAAAAATATGGAACAAGATATACACAAAACCAATCAGAATGGGTATCGCTTTCTTATCCTGATTGTAATTGATTTACATCTCTATTACATAATATGCAGTTATCCACAATAGTTTTGTAATACTCTCTATTAATTAAATATTGTGAAATTTTTTCTTTTAGTATGTTATTTTAAAAACTCAATCATTATCTTTAAATATTTATTCTCTTGTATATTCGGTTCAATCAATTGTGATATTTACAAAAAAATTCAAGATACTAAATTTCAGGTGTACTAATGAAATGCTAAAATTTGATTATTATTGAAAAGTTTTGGTGTACCATTGAAATTGATAGAATGATTTCCCTTAATGATTATGATAATAATAAAGAGCATAAATAGAGTTCAAATTAGACTAGTCTAAATACAACTCTAGCCTAGTCAACATGGAATAAAATATTATCCAATCTTCTACATGCTTTATTCTAACAACTCCCCCTAAAGCAAAGCATCAGATGCTCACCGACACACAGCTTAGACCTGAAAAACTTGAACAGTGTATGAGAGAGCCCCTTGGTGAAGATGTCTGCAATCTGATGAGATGTCGGAATATGAGCAATGCGCAGCTTTCCAGATGTCACCAACTCACGAATACAATGATAGTTAATATCGATGTGCTTTATCCGCTTGTGCACCACCGGATTCTGAGACAAAAAGATAGCACTGCTATTGTCACATAACAGCAATGGAGAACCAAAAAGCAGAATCCGAAGATCACGAAGCAAATGAGTGAGCCAAACCACCTCTAAAGCAGTGTTGGCGAGAGCATGGTATTCAGACTCAGTGCTGGTGCGAGAAACAGTGGGTTGTTTCTTAGTCCAAGAAACGAGATTCCCACCAAGATAAATCGCATAACCATAAGTGGACCGGCAAGTCAGTAAACAGGCAGGCACAGTCAGTATCAGAGTGCTTTAAAACCTCAGGAGGATCAGCAGAACAAAAGCTAAGAACAAAATGAAAAGTGCTACGATCATACCGCAAAATCTGTGTCACTACAGTGAAATGGCCATCTCTGGGATCCTGAAGATACTGGAATGCCAAATCTGGATGAGTGATGGTGAGCTACTGGAGAGCACCAACAAGAAATGATATAGTGTATGATCCCAAAACGGAGGACTGGTAGAGCTGTGAAGTTGAGAACCAACAACAAATGGCGTAGAAACAGGTGTCACGTCAGATATACCGGCCTGAGTCAAATTATCACGAGCATACTTTGCTTGGCTAAGAAGTAACCGTGAGAAGGTAGGCGAAACTTCAAGCCCAAGAAAGTAATGAAGAGCACCAAGATCCTTGATCGCAAACACTCCATGTGTCCAATCAATAAACTGGCAAAGAAGAGTTGAGTAATTTCATGTAAGGATGATATCATCCACATACACTAGTAGGTATAGTAACGATGACCCTTTGGAGAAGAAAAATGAGTAAGTATCGGTTGAGCTGCACTAAAAACCAAGATGCGTTAGATAACTGCTGAAACGCTGTAACCAAGCTTGAGGAGCCTGCTTAAGACCATAAATTGCCTTTCGCAAGCAACAAACATAGTCTGGATGAGAACAATCCTGATAACCGATGGGCTGCTTCATGTAGACCGGAACATTAAAAACACCATTAAGGAAAGCGTTCCTGGCATCCAACTGATGAAGTGGCCAGGAACGTATGGTAGCTATGCAGAGGACCGTCCGAACATTTAAGGCTTTGACCACATGACTGAAAGTGTGGTCAAAATCAAAACCCACAATCAGCAAGAAACCCTACGCCATAAGTCTAGCTTTGTGACGCTCAACAGTGCCATCTGGTTGATACTTGAGCCTATAGACCCATTTGTAGCCAACAATGTTGACATCTGAAGGTCGAGGCACCAAATCACAAGTGTATTGATCACGAAGAGTGGCTATCTCATCATCCTGAAGGGCAGAGGGATAATCAGTGGACTCTGTCTGAGAAAGGGGTGCAACAGTGAGAACATGAGCAATAATATCATAATAATATATGTGCTGAATAGCACCAGTAGAATATCGAGTAGACATCTGATGGGTACGAAGCTGCAGCGGTGAAGCTCGAGGAGTCGAACTAGCTGATGATGCCAAAGAAGACCGAGCAGAGCTAGCCAGCAGAAGATGCCAGAGAGGATGGCCGAGACTGGCATAAGCATGGTGGCTGGTGGCAGAGGTGTAGTGGCCGGCAGCTGAGTAGCTAGGGCACAACTAACAACAATATGTTTGCAGCAACAATGTTAGCAGCAACAAGAAGACTTCATGAACAGAAATTCAGATTTGTTAAAAAAACATACTACTTATGACTTAAAAGGCATCACTGTGTATGTGCAACATTCAGTTTTTAATGAATCTAATTCTGTATAGATTACAAGGGAGACATACACTCAGTAGGCATAATAGCAGGAACAACAAGATATTTTTTGATTTCATGAACAGAAGAGATTCAGATTTGTTCAACAAAAACATACTACTTATGACTTAAAAGGCATCACTGTGTATGTGCAACATTCAGTTTTTAATGAATCTAATTCTGTATAGATTACAAGGGAGACATACACTCAGTAGGAATAACAACAGCAATAACAAGATATTGTTCGATTTCATGAACAGAAGAGATTCAGATTTGTTCAACAAAAACATACTACTTACGACTTAAAAGGCATCACTGTGTATGTGCAACATTTAGTTTTTAATGAATCTAATTCTGTATAGATTAGAAGGGAGACATACACTCAGTAGGCATAACAACAGCAACAACAAGATGTTCTTCAATTTCTTCTTCAATTTCGATCATCTGAAGAACAGGATTAAATCAAATTAATAAAACATTACGATTATATTGCTCTTCAAAACTTAAATCGCAAATAAAAATCACACAATTCTGGTCATAAATATTTGTACAATTACCTCGCCACAATTCATGAGGCAGATCGGCAACGTTTTTGGAATCGGCAAATCGCCTGAATTCATAAGGCAAGTCGGCGAGATGTCTGCAACGTTTAGGTTTTAGGGTGATATCAACAACGTTTCCATTTTCGGCGGCGATGAATTCAGGCGAGCAGAGCAGATGAGTTTGGGAAAAAATGGTGCAGAAGGATTTGGGGAATAAAGGATGGGTTTTAGCGTGAACCCGTTTGGGAATAAAGGCGCGTGAACCCGACCCGCAAATTTCATTGCAATTTCCTAAAATTACAATGTAGTCCTTGGTCTTTCCATAGCTTATGGAAAGACCGTCTTTCAAGAGACGGACTCCTTACATAATATGAAATACACAAAATACCTCTGGGGATATAGTGTTCATGGTACCTCAGGGATACTATATAATTTGTCTTGATTGATGGTTAAAAGTTTTAAAAAGTGTGTGATACTTAAACAAAAATTACGGAAAATCCATATAAATGTTTACATATGTATTTAAGTATGGAGCCCGTCTCTTGAAAGACAGTCATTCTATGGCTTATGAAAAGATCGATATTTAAATTGCAAATTATAAGAAATGAAAATAAAATTTCTGGGTTGTATTATTCTGGTCATAAACTTTATAACTACTAAACGTTGTATAATAAATTCTTAATATTACAACTAAATCATTTTTTTTCTTTTTATTATTCTAATTAAACTGTGTCTTTCTATAAACCTATGGAAAACCGGTATTTTCCAAAACTTTATCTTAAGTATGTGGTTAAAATTTAACAATTTTATGAAAATATTACGTGCAGGTTTAGAGCAAAAGGAGTAAATTTTTGTTATGCGAGTTTTTTTAAACAAGTTTAACTTTAAAAAATGATTGTGTGCAGGTTTAGAAGAAGGAGTAAGTTTTTGTTACAGTGTGCGAACTTTATAACTTTAAAAATATATTACGTGGAGATTTAGAGCAAATAACTTGATAAACTTTGCGCATTGCTATATCACGCCCTGTTTTTTACTATCTACGCCCTAATACGTATAAATACATGTATTTATATTTTGGAATAAATAATTTTATTTGAAGAAATTGGGTAGTATAAAAGTGGTTGAACCACATTTGTGAGAACAACACTTTTAATTAGCCCAAAATTGCTTTTCCTCCTTTCTACCAGCAACCACCACCTCTCGGGATTCCGCCACCCGCCGCCGCTGTCAACGGCCACCGAACGACGCCGACCACCTCCGGCCACCGTACGAAGCCTGAATCTCGCCGGAAAACGTAAGTTTTTTCAGAAAAAAAATCAATTTCGTACAATTGTTTGATTTTTTGAATATCGAATGGGTTAGATGTTCTTGCCCATATGTTAGAATTTATTAGAACTTGTTAGAATTGGGGATTGTTAGAAAATGTTAGAAATTTTGGGCTGTGTTAGAAATGTTCTTACCCATCGGATTGGTGGTGCGAAATGGCCGGAGGAGGATGAACCGGAGGTGTTGTCGGGCTGTAGCAGGATGGACCCGAGGTGGCCCTTGGCCTGTTTCACGCGTTGGGCCTTGGGCGGCGCGCATCGGGCCGTGGTGAAGAAGAGCGGGCACGCGGGCGTCGGGAAGGTGGAGAAGGAGAGGTAGAAGAGAAGGAGAAGGAGAGGAGGAGGAGAAAGAGAGGAGAAGGAGAGGGGAGGAGGTGGCTTCGGGCGAAGGAGCTGGAGCGGCGTCCGAAGGCGGAGGAGGCCGGCGGCGGTAGGTGGTTTAGGGTTTAGGTTGGAGTTGGAGGGATGGCGAAGATGAGGGGTTTGGGTGCAAATATTAGAAAATTTAAAGATTTAATTGAAAAATAAATTCTTTAATCAGAAAATTGGAAATCAAATAGTAAATTAAATTTGAAAAATCTAATATTATGAATTGTATGAACTTTGGAATTAAAATGAGAAAATAGTTAATTTTAAAAATTGTTTAGTTTAAATTTCAAAATGATAACTATTGTAGTAATTTGGAAAGTATATATAATATAATAGAATAGAATATTATTTAAATTAATATTATGAAAATCAAATTTTTGAATCTTATAAAAACAATTTTGTAGTAAATGATGATGATATGTTTTAATAATTATTTCAATAAATAATAATAATAATTTCACTTGTTAAACAAGTAAATTATTGTATAATGATTTAGTAAATTATTTTATAATTTGTAAATAAAAAACATAAATAGTTCGTTGTATGGGATTTGAAAAGAATTAAATTTTTTGTTTAGAGTTTGATTTTTTACGTTATATTTACATGTTTCTATGCATTAGTGAATATGTAGTTTATTTGTAAAAATTTGCATGGGAAGTAAGTAATTGAAAAATGTACTTGTTGCGGAAGTTGATAATGTATTTTATCTGTAATTAATTATTCTCCATAAGTTGTTTGAAATTATGCACGGTTTCGTCATATCACTTTACATTTTATTTATATGTATGTTATTTTATTTTCTCTTACAATAAATCAATTGTCATTTTATTTATATGTATGTCATTACATGATGCTACGAGTTGTAGACCAGATAAAACACATCTTGATTTACTGGTAAGTTTTCTCTAACTGTTTGCTTTAATTAATTATATTAAATCTAATTGTTTCGTTGTGATAACATGTGTTTCCTATGTATCAGTTGTTGAATGACATGATGAGCGACTTGGATCCATTTGACTCTACTACCATTCATGGACTTGTCGACCCGTGTATGAAGGAGTTGTTGACTACTTGGATCAGTCGTCGCGAGGAGTATCGCAGACGCCACGGTTATGAACCCATTCCCTAGGTGATTGGATCACTTATGTATGAACGCACGGTTTGCCTTTAATTTGTTCATTTTTGTAACCGGAACTCTTTGATAATATTTTTTTACTAGGCGTACATGCCGAACTGTTTCATTGGGTCAAATACCATAGCGCTCGTATGATGCAATTCCACTCACTACCGTACAACTATTAATTATGAGGCATGTATGCTTTGGTCCAAGCCGCCATCCTCCTACGGAAGGGTAACTCCCAATCTTGACCAAGCACCATTCTTGAAGGATGCCTCGTTCCTCGTATTCCCCGTTAACACCGTAACACGTGCCTCCACGTCCTTGTTTATATGCCAGGTGCAAAGCAAATGATTCGATTCTGGAAACACAACCCGAAGTGGCCTAATCAATCCCATCTCACGATCGGTGACCACAACCTCAGGGAACGGTCCATTGACAAGCAAGCTTCTAAGTGCTTTTAGAACCCACTCATAGGTATCTGCCATTTCTTCGATGACAATTGCATAGGACAATATCCGAATCGTCGAAGTGTTACTTCGTCGGACAATATCCGAATCGTTCATATCGACAACCTTATCTTTTCGGCCCCGATTGCAAATGCCATATATCCTCAAGGGACCATTCTTTTTTTTGTAGGACCCCATGACAAGTTCAAATCCTACATGACGAGCAGTCCATTGCAAGTAGGAATAAGCTTCGGTGTGACTTGGAAACACATTTGTGGTTGCAAATGCTGAGTAACCATTCCCCCCTGCAACAGCTCCACATGACTGATTGTCATCCTTAAACAACAATAAACATCAAGTAATTAGTTTCAATCAAATATTCTACCAAACACAATGATGTCGTAAATTAACGTTTAAATAAAAATAAATGTTTAAATAAAATTAACTTTTAAATAAAATAAAGTAAAAATTGAATTAGATGAAATAAAATTAAGGTTAAAATATTAACGTTCAAAATTTAACTTTTACGAAAAAAAATTAATGTTCAAACGTTAATGTCAAACATTTAATGTTCAAAAATTAACTTTTACAACAAAAAATTAACGTCAAACATTTAATGTTCAATAATTAACTTTTAAAAATAAAATTACATTCCTCCATTTTAAATTAATGATTAAAAAAATTTATATAAAATAAAATAAAGTAAAAATTAAATTAGATGAAATAAAATTAAGGTTAAAATATTAATGTTTATAAATTAACTTTTGAAAAACAATTACATTCATCCATTTTAAATTAAGGTTTAAAAAAATAATATAAAATTAACATTAAAAATTTAATGTTTAATAATTAACTTTTGAAAATAATACATACAGAAAATACATACAGTAAATAAATTTATACACTACAATACAGTAAATATATACAGAACATTAAAGTACTTAAATTTAAATAAAATCCTCTTGTGCTCAACTACAGTAAGATGAATAACTTAATAAATTGCAATAATTATTAGATTACAACTAATAAATTACAATACTAAGATGAACATAAATTTCTACTTAAAAAACTAATAAATCATAAATTTAACTATTACTTATAGACAGAAAAATAATTAGAAAAATTACCTCCAAAGACATGGAATTTCCAACACCCTTGTTTGGAGTAAAAATTTGGAGATTTTTACCCAATGAGATTTACAGAATAATTTATAAAAAAAATTACACTTTTTCGGGTATAATGGAGTAAATGACATTAAATGTGGGTAGATGGTAGTTAGGCAAAGGAGAACCCAAAATTTTGTGGGAGAAAGCTGGAAAATTCAAGGGAGAACCGGGAGAAGTGTGAGAAGAGAACCGGGAGGGTGAACCGGGGTTTGGGGAGAGAGCTCGGTTCGCCACTGGCCGAGGAGAACAGGAGCGAGCCCGGTTCACCGAGGAGAATGGTGGCCGGTTCGGCGAGGAGAACGGGGGTCGGTTCACCGAGGAGAACGGGAGCCGATTCGCCGAGGAGGATGGGTTCGCCACTGGCCGAGGAGAACGGGAGCACGGAGTGAAGGAGAGAACGGAGCGGAGAGAACGAGACTTGGAAGGTCGAGCGCCGCCAAACCGCCGCCGCCGTTCGTCTTCTCCGTTCAATTGACCCGCCGGAAAACACGATTGACTTCCGACTTCTCCGGCGTTGACCACCTCTGTCCGGCCGGCCATTGACCGTTGACCGGTGCAACCAGATCCCAAATCAATCAATTACATTGATTGCACATTTAATTCTCACTAATTGTGATTTAATTACTAATGATAACAGCCATAATTAAATTTGAAAATCAATGTCATTTACATTTAAAAAAATGTGAGTATTTATATAGTATAAAATACAGGGCGTAATCAAGTAAAATACAAGGCGTGAAATAGCAATCCACTAAACTTTTGAATAAATGGACATGACTTTAAGACATGGTGGTGTCATTTAGTGACACCTAGAAATTCCACTTGATCTGCTTGCCGCAAAATATTTATTGGACTTTTTGGAATCATTTTTGCGCTCTTTTGTCATCTTGATTTTGTATTTTACCTTGAAATTTTTTTAGGAGAGATAAGAACGATTTTTACGTTCTTTTACTTTTTCTTAGTGGATTTTGTGTGACGAGGCAATAACATCGAGACTTGAAGATCATAGGCCATTGAAGACCCATGAAAACCATCTTTTGAAGACATGAAGATTTGAAGAGAAGTGAAATGGAGTGAAGGCTCGAAGACAAGAAGAAGAATGAACCATATGCTGTTTCTAGGTGCCCGTCGCGAGTCGCAATAAACCTTTCGCGAGTTTCGATGAATGGGTGGCCAAAATTCTTTTGCCTTTTTTCTTGTACTATAAATAAAACTTACTCTCTTCATCCAGGCTGAAACTGCACACTTACTATTTGACACTATTCTCTATCAAACTTTGACTGCATATTTAA
The DNA here is from genome assembly GCA_037428765.1 of Rubia yunnanensis. NCBI lineage: Eukaryota > Viridiplantae > Streptophyta > Magnoliopsida > Gentianales > Rubiaceae > Rubia > Rubia yunnanensis. The sequence continues at coordinate 106,123,632 of CM075061.1, read as the reverse complement.
GTAGCTATATAAGCAACAATATTATCGTATGTGATATTGTTGGATTCGTCATAACAAGTAGTTTTTCAAAAGTAAGTTTTTGTTTTCCATTATTATATGTAGTTAAACATATGAACAATTAGACAAATTTCATGATGAGCGTGAAAACGATTCTGTGCAATTTGACCTGAGACGGAGGGAGTATCCTTTATCTTTCCCCACTTCTTCTCTTCTCCGATTTTAAAAAGAAAAAACCCTAGTTTTCTCTGCTTTTCTCCTTTGTTTTATCTTTGATTATGTTTAGTTTGTTGTTGTTAATTAGTATGGATTCTAGTAGACAAGTTAATCACTTGGGAGCAATTTATTAAGGCTTCCAAGCCCAATTCTTGAGAACCCTTTATAACCTATATAATGCTTAGACACGGAGTAGTGTTTATAAGTGTTACCAAGCTTGTTGATTCTTTGTGCTCAACGTCATTAATGGGATACCTTTAGCCGTTTCTTGACTAAAGGTGTCATTAGTGAGGTTTCACAAGAGGTGTCGAATTCACTCTTGCAAACTACTATCTAGGAAGGATAGAAGACTTGTCTTTACAACAAGTAGTAAAAGTAGTGAATAGATTGTAAGTTCAAGTATAGATAAGAGGATTAGAAGTGGAAATCAATTGAACCCAGGGTCCCGTAATTTGGGTTTCATCCTTATTTTAGTATCTTGTTGCATAATTTGCATTTTTAGATTACTTTGCTAGTTAGCTTGTCTTTAAATCCATAATTAAGGAAAACCAACCAACACCCCACCCCCTCCCCCCTCTTTACATGTTTTTATATGTATCTGTATATATCTATATGTAGTATAATAACCACCTTATATGTTTAAACCATTGGGAAGATCTCCCTTCTCAAGGACGACCCCCGCTTGTCATTATCTACTTAGTTGTAGATAGGAAGCATTTATATCTTAAAAATAGTAACTTTGAGAGTTACAACGACGACCTCCCAAATTTTGGTGCCACTACCAGGGAAAAGGCATTTATTTTTAAGTTTTTGAGCATATTATGTGTGAGTATTATGTGTGAGTATGTACTAGTTGTGAATATGTGTTAGTTTTTGTTTTGATTTTTAGTTGATTTTCCATTTTCGCTTGGTTTGGAGACGTACTATTCGAGTTCTTGGTGTATGGTTCATACGCGATCCTATTCACAAGAACTCCTACACTACAACCCCGTGTGTTCAAAGGCACGGCTTAGAACGGGCTATCTGTTTTCGAGCTCGCCAACAGCAGATTTGAATTTAAGAAGGGCTAGGAGGCTTTCCTTGGAAGGTGTGACTAACAACCCTCCTAGTGACCATTTTGTGGATACTTCTACTTCCATGGAGCACCAATATAAAAATTCAGAAGGACCTCAACATCCTCACATCCAAGGAGGAGATATTCCTTTTAGGAAAGCCCTTTTGAGGGAGACAATGGCCCCCAACCTTGATTAACAACCTATGCGCATAGAATATTCGGCGGTTGGAGTAAATAGGCGCTTCAGCTTAAGTTTGGGTTGATACACTTGCTACCCTTATTTCTTGGTAGGAAAGAAGAGAATCCCAACAAACATCTCTCTGACTTCCACATTGTGTGTGAGGGTGTGATTCCTGAAGGAGTAGATGAAGACCTCTACAAGTTGATGGCATTCTCATTCTCTTTGAGGGATGCCGCAAGGGATTGGATCCACTACCTACCACCCGGGAGAATAAAAAATTTCCATGAGATGAAGAAAAACTTTCTTGCCAAGTACTTCCCGGCCTCAAAGTCTACAGCTTTTAAGAAGGATATTAGCAACATCCTCCAATGACATGAAGAGTCGTTCTATGACTATTGGGAGAGGTTCAAGAAGTTTCTCTCAAGTTGTCCTTATCATGGCTATTCGGAGGGATATTTGGTCTATTACTTCTACAATGGTCTTCTCGATGAAGAGTAAAGGCTAGTGAGGGGATCTTGTGGTGTTTTCATTGGGAATGAAACTTCGACGAAGGCTATGACACTCTATGAGGAGTTAGCCGAGGAGTCAAGAAATTGTAGTTCGAGGGCAATTTGAGAAGGAAAAATTCCAACAACACAAGTGTTCCCTCCAACAATGGAAAAATTGAAGACCAAGTCTCGGCCCCCACTTCTATAGTGATGTCTTTGATGACCAAATCTGAAAATGCGCCACATGTAAAGTTTTGTGAAATTTTTTCATCGGTGCATTCTACGGACACTTGCCCTAGTTTGCAAGATTATTATGTCGAGGAGGTGAGTGTCATGGGATATTAAGGAGGTTAAGAAGGCCAAGGATACCAAGGTGGGCAACACTATCAAGGAAATCAATGGTACCAAGGTGGCCAAGGATACCAAAACTAGCCTTACAATGTGGGTGATCGAGATCACCCACATCTCCGGCATGGGAATCCTCAAGGAGGCCAAAATGCTCCACTGTATCGCCCTCCTCAACAACAATATCGCCCCCCTCAACAACAATACCAAAGGATTCAAGACAAGCCCCAAAATCAAGGTGAAAGTTTGGGGTTGTTAGAGGATTAGATCATGCAAGCCATTGGCAAGTTGAGCATATGTTCAGAGAAGGCCGATAAAATCCAAGAGAAGGCCAAATCAAGAATAAAAAACTTGGAGACCCAAGTGAGCCAAATTGCTCAAGCCTTGAATTGGATAGAAGCAAGAGATTCAGGTAAGCTTCCTTCTCAACTAGAGCTGAATCCCCACCAATACCAGTGTTATCACTTTGAGAAGTGGTGAGGAGGTTAGAACCCCTCGTATAGTGAAGTGGTTGAGAATGAGCCTAGAAGGGTTGAGGTTTTTGAAAAGGAAGCTGAAGAAGAGGCCAAGAGATTGGCCAAGGAGTAAGCAAGGAAGGTGAAGGAGAAGGAAGAGGAGATTATCATTGAAAAACCAACCTCCATAATTCCGAACCTTCATCCCCTCCTCACAAAAAGGCCAAGACTGTGGAAATCCCTCCATATGTTCCAGAACCACCATTTTTGTAGGCTTTGAAAGACAAAAGAAGGAAGGAGGACAACACGGACATCTACGAAGTCTTTCGTAGATGTGCGGTAAATATCCCTCTTTTGAATGCTATTGAACAAATTCCTAGATATGCTAAATTTATTAAGGAATTATGTGTTGTGAATAGAAAAAAAAGAGCCAAGAGTAAGCTGAAAAATGGGAAAAATGAACATGTATCCACTTTCTATCAAAAAGAGCTAAAGAGCTACCCCCTCAGTGTAGCGATCCCGGCATGTTCACTATCCCTTGCATGGTAGGAAACACACATTTTGAAAAAGCCATGCTTGATCTAGGTGCATCAATAAATGTGATTCTTTACTCTTTTTATGAAAGCATCAACTTAGGTATTTTGCACAAAACCGGGGTGGTAATCCAATTGGCTGATCATTCTAGTGTATACCCTAAGGGTATTTTTGAGGATGTGTTGACTAATATGGATTCCTTTGTATTCCCCGCGGATTTTTATGTCCTTGACATGGAGCATGAAAAACATGCAGCCCCAATTTTTTTAGGGAGGCCATTTTTGTAAACATCAAGGACGATGATTGATGTTAATAATGGTACCCTCACCATGGAATTTGATGGGATAAAAGTAGAGTTTAACATAAATGACTCTATGAAGTATCCTAATGAATAATATACTTGCCATGCTTTAGATGTTGTTGAAGATGTTGTGCAAGATGCTTTTGAATTAAATGGTGATGATTCTTTGTTAGTTGCTTTGAAATGTTATAGTAATGATGCATACAATGTATATCCTATGAGAACTAACTTGAAGGAAAGCTTTGAGGACTTGAACATGCTTGAAAAGATGAGATCACACTCTTCTCCTCTACCTTTAGAGAAGCCCAAGAAGCCGGAACGTTTTCAATCACTAGTGAAGGCCCTAGTGATTGAGCTTAATACACTTCCAAGTGACCTCAAGTATCCATATCTTGGGGAGGACATTTTTGAAAACTTCAAGGACGATGATTGATGTGAATAATGGTACCCTTACCATGGAATTTGATGGAATAAAAGTAGAGTTTAACTTGAATGACTCTATGAAGTGTCCTAGTGAAGAATATGCTTGCCATGTTTTAGATGTTGTTGAAGATGTTGTGCAAGATGTTTATGAATTAAATGGTGATGATTCTTTGTTAGTTGCTTTGAAATATGATAGTAATGATGCATACCGTGTATATCCTATGAGGACTAACTTGAAAGAAAGCTTTGAGGACTTGAACATGCTTGAAAAGATGAGATCAAACCCTCCTTCTCTACCTTTAGAGGAGCCCAAGAAACCAGAACTCCTTCCATCACTTGTGAAAGTCCTGGTGATTGAGCTTAAAACTTTTCCAAGTGACCTCAAGTATGCATATCTTGGAGAAGGGGAGACACTTCCGGTTATCATTTCAAGTAAGCTCACCCAAGAGCACGAGGAGAAGCTAATGGTGGTGTTGCAGGAATATAAGGAAGCAATTGGATGGACTATTGCCGACATCAAGGGCATAAGTCCATCCACTTGCATGCACCGAATTTTGTTGGAAGATGATGCAAGACCCATACAACATCCCCAACGCCGATTGAACCCATCTATGATGAAGGTGGTGAAGGCGGAGATCATCAAGTTGCTTCAAGCGGGTATAATCCATCCAATCTCAAATAGTAAATGGGTGAGCCCAACTCAAGTGGTACCCAAGAAGAGTGGGGTGACGGAAGTTGAGAATGACAAGGGTGAAATGGTGCCCACTCGAGTCCAAAATGGGTGGCGCATTTGCATTGACCACCCAAGGCTAAATGTGTAAACCTGGAAGTATCACTTCCCATTGCCGTTAATTGATCAAATGCTTGAGAGGCTAGCAAGTGATCCATTCTATTTCTTTTTGGATGGGTACTCGGGTTATTTTCAAGTGGTCATTGCCCCGGAGGACCAAGAGAAGAAAACTTTCGCATGCCCCTTTGGTATATTTGCTTATCGGCGTATGCCTTTTGGGCTATGTAACGCCCCCACCACTTTCCAAAGGTGTATGGTAAGCATTTTCTTGGAATTTTTTGAAACTTTTGTTTAAGTGTTCATGGATGATTTCACCGTTCATGGTAATTCTTTTGACAATTGTCTAGAAAATTTAGCACAAGTTCTTAAGCATTACATTGATACTAATATTGTGTTAAATTCTGAGAAATGTCACTTTATGGTAGAACAAGGCATTTTCTTAGGCCATGTTGTCTCCTCTAAGGGTATTGAGGTAGACAAGGCAAAGATAGACACAATTCAAAATTTTCCTTATCCCACTAATGTGAACAAAATGCTCTCTTTTCTTGGTCATGCAGGATTCTACCGCCGGTTTATCAAAGATTTTTCAATGATTGCATCTCCTTTATGCAAGTTATTGCAAAAGGATGTGGAATATGTGGTGGACAAGGGTTGTAAAGGGGCCTTCGATACATTGAATGAGAGGTTAGTTTGGGCCCCTATCATACAACCCCCAGTCATGTGTGATGCAAGTGACTACACTGTCGGAGCGGTGCTTGGTCAAAGGGTGAGGAGAGTGCTTCATTCCATCTACTCTGCATCCATGTCTCTCAATGAGGCCCAAATGAACTTCTCCACCACGGAGAAGGAATTCCTAGCGGTGGTATTTTCTTTGGAGAAATTTTGTCTTATTTGCTTGGTACCAAAGTTATTGTGTACACTTATCATGCAGCACTTTGTCATTTAATGATGAAGAAATAGGCCAAGCCAAGATTGATTAGATGGATCTCGCTTTTGAGCGAGTTTGAGTTGGAGGTGCAAGACAAGAAGGGTGCAGAAAACCTTGTAGCCGATCATTTGAGCCGGTTGATTCCATGCCAAGCAGTTGAGGTAAATTCATCAATGAAGGAGAAACTACGGGAGAAGTTTATCGATGAACAATTGTTTGCAATGGGACCTCCAACTGTGGTATGCCGATGTTTTAAACATCCTTGTCTCAGGTAAATACCCTCCCCATTTTTCTAAGGCTCAAAGAGATAAGTTAAGAAGTGATGTTAAGTATTAAGTGTGGGGTGATCTTTTTTTATGGAAACATTGTGTGGATCAAGTTGTTAGGAGATGTGTCTCCGATAAATAATTGCACTCAATTCTTGCGTTTTGTCATTCTTATGCATGTGCCGGTCATTTTGGAGCAAAGAGGACAACTAGGAAAATCATAGAAAGTGGCTTTTATTGGTCTACATTGAATAAGCATGCATATACTTTTTGCAAATCTTGTGATGAATGCCAAAGTTTAGGAAATATTTCTTCTAGGAATGAGATGCCTCAAAAGCCTATTTTGTATTCTGAAATATTTGATGTTTGGGCCATTGACTTTATGGGACCTTTTCCTAATTCTTGTGATTTTACCTACATTATTCTTGCCGTTGATTATGTATTAAAGTGGGTTGAAGCAAAACCCACTAGAACTAATGATTCCAAAGTGGTTGCAAATTTATTGAAAGATAACATCTTCTTTAGGTTCGGGATTCCTCGAGCCTTGATTAGTAACCGCAACACCCATTTTAGCAATCGGACAATAGCGGCACTTTTGAAGAAGTATGGCGTCACACACAAGACCTCCACCACGTACCACCCAGAAACTAATGGCCAAGCCAAATTTTCAAATAGGGAAATCAAGTTCATCATCAAGAAAATGGTTAATCCTAACCAGAAGGATTGACGTTCTTGATTGAATGATGCCATGTGGGTATATAAGATAGCTTATAAGATGCCGGTCAGTATGTTAACATACCAGTTAGTCTTTGAAAAACCATGTCATTTACAGGTGGAAATAGAGCACAAAGCTTATTGAGCGGTTAAGAGTTCAAACTTGATGTAGATGAGGCTGGTTTATATAGGAAGTTGCAATTTCAAGAGTTGGAGGAAATACGAAGAGAATGCTATGAAAATGCTGAGATCTACAAGGAGAAGACTAAGGCATGGCATGACAAGATGATAAGTAGGAAGGACTTTTTTTTGGGACAAAAAGTTCTCCTATTTCAATCCAACCCCTGCCTATTTCCCAGTAAACTAAGGTCGCAATGGAGTGGCCCTTTTGATGTGGTGAAGGTATTCCTGCATGGTGCGGTGGAGATTATTGATCGTAATACGTTAAATATCTTCAAGGTCAATGGGCAACATTTGAAGCCTTACCATGAAAATTTTGTGCCGCAAAAAAGAGATGATGTTGATCTTCTTGATCCGATTTGTGAATAAGCTCCGAAAAGGGGATTAAATCATGCCGACGCCGTTAAATAAACTTGGTTTTGATCATCTGGATCGTTATTTGTTACTTTTCATCGATGTTGTTTCAATTTGCATTTTTGTTGTCCTTAGTTTCATTAATTTTTTTTGTTCTTTTCATGGGTGTGTTTTTCCATGATTTTACAGCAACTTGAGGAGCATTGCATTGGAATTATGAAGGGAGGAAGGCTTGGAGAAAGGAAGAAAAGCTTGGACATTTGGTAACTTCAAAATTTTTCTAAGTATAGGAAGAGCTCACATGTCACGAGTCACGAAGATTTCATCGTACGTCGTGCCAAGATCAGAAAGAAGTTGTGAAATTCTAGTTTTCAGGATCAACATTTTGCAATTTGTGACAGGTTTATCACACATCGCAGCGAGGACCTTGCGAGTTGAAATGGACTCGCTGCACCTCGCGATGAAATAAGTAAGATTTTGAAAAAAAAATAGCTTCCAGACACAACATTTCATAATTCACCAACAATCCATCGCACGTCTCGACTGATCCGCCGCACGTCATGAAATGCCTATCACATCTCACAATGAAATTAGAAAAATTTTGGCCAAATGAAGCTCTTAGGTGTATCATTTCGTGAGTCACAACCATGACCTTCGCAACTTGCAAAAACCGGATTGACTTTTTACCCAATTGACCTCCTTGTCATGAGTTGCAACCATTGCCTTCACGACTCCTTTCTAGAGGCAGTTTAAAGCAGGCAGAACCCACTTGTCTTCTTCATTCCATTCTCTACAAAACACCATCTATGTCCCTAAGCCACCACACTCCCACCAGTTCTCCATTATTCCGGCCACCACACACCATCTCCTCAGCTGAAATCAATTCCATTCCACTCCCCATTCCATCCAATCCAATCCACAAATCATCCACCAATCTATCCAAATTTCTCAAAAAACCCAAATAGGTTTTGGGGGTTTTGAAATTCATAGCGAATTGAGGCTATGATTGTTGTGGGATTTATTCTTTGATCATCCTACACAGATAATTGGTATAATTCCTCATTTTTACATTTTTGAATTGTAATATGTGTGTAGTTTGAATTTTGGTGAAGTTGTAAAAATTTGTGGATGTCATGTGATGCTGTTCTTGGTTGCCTTGATTGAGCTTTGTGGATGTTATGTTTATTTGTTTGGATTGATTGAGCCTTGTGGATGTTTTGTTCATGGGTTGGGATGGATTGGCATTTTGACTATAGGCTCACATTGGTGTAAATTGCTCATGGTTTCATAGTTTTGGCCAAGAACTTATCAAGTGTATGAATTGATAAAATGCAAAGAACTTAGTTTGTTTTTGGCTTTAACATGTGTTAAAGCAATACTTAAGTAAGTTTTAGCTATGTCATAATCTTAAGGCTGTGAATAACTTGAAATGAATGGTTAAGATTGTTAAAATGGGACATACTTGTGGCATGCTTTCTCTAGCTATGCAATTGGATTAAAATTTACATGTATGAGCTTATAAGCATTCTTGCATCTCTATTGTGGCTTTTAATGATTGTAGTGTATCGACTACATCATTTCGACCCTGATTGCTAGACTCTATATTGATGCTTGGATTTTTGTCACTATATGTTGTATAATTTTGTGTGATATATTTTAGTGATGATTGCATGGTTTTATCCATTTATGTCCTTGTGCATTTGACATTGTTTGATGTGTTGATAGACATGGCTCCAAAGAGTCTAAGGACTTCCACTCGAGCTGCGAGCAGTTCTGCTCCACCTCCTCCATCGGCTCTGGAGCCAAAACCGATACCTCTTTTAGATCGTTACATGAGTTTGACCCAGATCTTCGAGCCTTATACGAAGAGGTGGGACATCCTAACTGCCTGCAAGATTCGGGAGACCAGCTTCATCGATGAGCAAACACTAGATTCCCTCAGCTGAGGGAGCCAATTTATTGCCTCCTCGCAAAAGGAGATTTGGCCGGGTTCATAGGAAAGAGTGCCCCCACCTACAAGCGTTATACATTGGAGTTCCTATCCATGATGCAGCTGTGCAGCATGAGGAACAATGGACTGTGCAAGAGGTACATCCGATTCCACCTAGATGATATCTCTTGGGAGATGACATGGGCGCAGGTTGAGGCAGCTTTTGGGTGGGACACGATTAGAGATACAGGTGAGATTGGACCCATTGCCCCTAGAGCGCAGTATTTAGGAGGATATGATCTTTTGGTAATTGTGATGAGGAGGACGGGACATTCCAAGGAAAAGAACAACTTGATCATCCATCCCGCTCTCAGATTCATGCACCGATTCCTGACTGGCACACTATTTTGTTCGGCGGAGCTTACAAATGTGCCCAATCAAGACATGCCCAAGTAAACATGTTTGAATGTTAAAATCCTAGGCCAAAAATGCAACTCTAGCTCCAACAGCGAGTGAATTGCATGTCGGGTCTAACAGGCCAAAGCAACAGCTCCATCACTGGTCAGCGATGAGCTTGACCTAGAACAAAAATGCAACTCTTGCCCCAACAACCAGTGTATTGTAGGTCAGGTCCAATAGGTCAAAGCAATAACTCCAGCACCACAATGGGCGTTGAGCGATGAGCTTGACCCAGGACAAAAATGCAACTCTTGCCCCAACAGCCAGTGTATTGCAGGTCAGGTCCAATTGGCCAGAGCAACAACTCCAACACCACGATGGGCGTTGAGCGATGAGCTTGACCCAATCCAAAAATGTAATTCTAGATCCAACATCCAACGATTTGCAGGTCGGGTCTAACATGCCAAAGTACCAGCTCCGACACCGCGATAACCGTTGAGCGATGTGTTTGACCCAAGACAAAAAATGTAATTCTTGCTCCAACAGCCAGCAAATTGCAGGCTGGGTCCAACATGCCAAAGCAACAGCTCCAACACCACGATGGCCGTTGAGCGATGAGCTTGACTCAGGCCAAAAATGCAACTCTGGCTTCAACAACCAACGAATTGCAGGCCGGGTCCATTAGGCCACAATAACAGCTCAAACACCACGATGGTTGTCGAGCAACGAACTTGACCAAGGAAAAAAATGCAACTTTGGCCCCAACAACTAGTGAATTGCAAGCTATGTAAAAAAGGTCAAAGTTAAGAGCTCCAACACCACAATGGCCGTTGAACGGAGAGCCTAACCAAAGATAGGCTTGAAACTAGTAACCAAAATCGAATGGAAAATGGACAAATTCCGACCTAGCTAAAGATGGTCAGAAAGACATTAACGAGGCCTAAACAGTGCCTCCAACAATGTTGGTGGTTGAACTGCTAAAAAATAGCACTTAAAAAACAACGTGTTCAGGCCGGCCAGACCACAACATTAAAGAAATCATGAAGTAAAATAGAATGGGTGCTGCAAAAAGCTATTAACAAACCAAGAAACGCTTTAAAAAGCATTCCAAGAACTGCTTTGGCATTATTTTAAGAAAAGGGAGATCACACCCCCAAAGCATAAAGATCAGCTGTTCAAGAACTGCTAAAATATCGTTCAAAAAGGGGGGAAAGCACACTCTAGAACCATTGTTCATAAGGGGGACGACACACCCCAAACATTGAAAGGAAAAGAAGAAAAACAAGTCAAACATTGTTTAAACCCCTTAAGGGGAAGTATGTACCCATCAAAACCAAATCAGAAGTTTGAAAAAGAGTAAAGGCTTGGCAGCATCACGTACTGCATCCTTGTCAGCACCTGGGTTCCCTCTCCACCAAAAGTTTGGGCCCTTCTTTTCCCAGACTCGCTAGGATCAACAGCTTGATGAGGCTCGTTGGTGGAAAGAGCGTCAGGTTCTGGATGATCAGCATCTGGGTCCTAACGATCGAGCTTGTCAAGCGTCATGTCAAGACGCAGGCTGGTGAAGTAGCTAGTAAAGTTGTGCTCCCGGAAGGGAAAAAAGACTGCACCAAAGCCGACGAGCATATGCTCCTCAGTCTCAGACTGAATAAAGCTTGATAGCGTCAGTCATGGCTTGACCCAGCATCTCAGAGGCCTTGCGACTCATCACCACGGGGGAGTAGAAACTCAGGAGGCCACGAGTGAATGCCCAATCACGGAAAGCTCTCAGCTCAGCGATCTCAGACTCTACTTCATCCAAGGAAGCCTGCAGCAAGCCACAAACCCCCTTATCCAGCTCCAAGTCCTACTCGATCTCGCCACTCGTTATGCCTTGTGGGTCAGGTCACCATTAGCCAGCTTCAGAGACACAATCCCGTGTTGGAGCTCTCCATCCTCATGCTACAGAATGTCAAACTCCATTTGCAAAATTTTAGCAGAGCAAAGAACCTGAGAATAGGGAACAAAGAAACATTCATACGCAACTCGAAATGCAAAAGGATGAAATGAAAAGAAAGGATGAAATACCTCCAAGGCGGTAGACAGTGAGCGGTGAGAAACGGAGAAAGCGGAGGGAGTTCAAGCTGCATTCAGGGCACGCTCCTTGAGCCATGCATTGAAGTGCTGAACCGGTAAAGTCTCCGACATAAACTTAGCACGGGCAGAAGCGTTGTGCATAGGGGTAGGATCCGCACAACCCTGTGAAGAGGAAGCGCAGTGAAATGCCGGTAAAAATGCTACAGACTGAACGGGTTGGGCCATGAGGATCCTGGAGTCTGGCTCAGAGAAGAATAGTTGATTTATGGAAAATCCCTACAAATATGAAGTTGATATTATCGAATACATGGGATATATTGAGACAAGGAAAATCCCTTTATTTATGCGATTTAGATATGCTTCAAGAAGCAGATAAGGAATAGGAATATTATGAAGATAATTATGGAGAGTTCCGATCTGCTCATAGACTATATATAGGGGACATCACAGCTGCATTCATCACAGACTTAATAGAAAAATCTGCACATAGATTTTTTTATCTTTCGAGAATTGCAAAGAGCCAGAATTCTATGTTCCAACATACGAACCTTCTGTTCAAAGTTCAGAATCATATGTCTTAAGTCCTCGAGAGGAGGAGATCCAGCTTCGACGAGTTTCAAGGTCAGAGGGAGCCTGATCAAGGAGGATCGGTAGCAAGGGGAGCTTGTAGGATTCACGTTATAGTTAGATAAGATAAGTATAATTGTATGGTGTAATTTGTACTTTATCTTTCTGATTAGTGGATTCATTCTGAACTGGCCTAGGCCCCCGCAGATGTAGGTGAATTTCACTGAACTGCGTAACCAAGTCTTGTGTCCTTATGCTTTACTTTATTGCATACTTGGTTAGATAGTTTATGTTGGAACACGGTAGTGATAATTGAATTAATTAGGTAAAACCAAATTTCAATTGGTATTAGAGCTAAGTCACTTGTTTTACCTTGGTTTTGACAAGGAAAGTGTGATCCAGTTTTACCAATGGCGACCAGAGAAGGAGCTTTTGTGTCTCGGCCACCATTGCTGGAAGGAACAAATTACAACTACTGGAAGGCTCACATGCGGTTGTTCATAAATTTATTGGATGAGTTGGCTTGGTACTATGTTGAAATAGAATGAAAACCCCCTGTTGTTGGAAGTTCTGAAGGAGGAGAATCTAAGCCTAAAGAGTCGTGGACACCATTTGAAAGAATAGGAAGCTTGGCGAATTCTAGAGCATTAAATGTCATATTTACTGCAGTAGATGAAGATCAGTTCAAACTCATCTCTGCGTGCCAACAAGCAAAGAAAGCATAGGATATCCTACACACTGTACATGAGGGGACAAGTCATGTACGTGAATCAAAGCTACAAATGTTGGCCACAAAATTTGAAGAGCTGAAAATGGAAGAAGATGAGAGTATTGCAATATTCAATGGAAGACTCAAAGACATCACAAACATGGTGCATCAATTGGGAAAAATTTACAAAGAGTCCAAGTTGGTGAAGAAGACGCTGAGATCTTTTCCTAAACAATTTGCTATGAAAGTAGCAGCAATAGACGAAGCAAGAGATGTAGCCACCATGACCTTAGATGAACTAATGGGATCACTACAAACCTATGAGATGACAATGCAACAGCCTGAAAAGAAATTGTAGAAGGAATTGGCTTTCAAATCCTCTTCATCAAGGGTCATCCAAGAATCTGATAGTGATGATGGAATTGAAGAACTTGCTCCTATCACCAAGAATTTCTCAAGAATGCTGAAGAAGGTGGTAAAAAAGAATTCACAGGAAAGATCTGGAGGGAATAAAACTCTTCCTCAAGATTTTGGTAATCGTAGAACTCGGATGGAACAAGGAAGTCAGCAATTCTCTAGAAACCAAAGTGGTGGAGGAAGACAGTCTGAAGGAATTCAATGTCGAGAATGTGGAGGATACGACCACATCCAGACTGAATGTGCTAATACCCTAAAGAATCAAGGAAAATCGTATATCACCTCATGGAGCGAAGATGATAAAGAAGACGAAGAGGAACTTATAACAAATTAGGTGGCATTTGGAGCAAAAATACATGGTGGATCAGATGAGGTATGTTCCAACATGTCAGAGAAAGATGAAGCTGTATGTTCCAACATAGGTCTAATGACATGTCCAGTGATGATGGCGGACAAGTTGTGAGTGATGAAGAGATCTACACTGCATATGAGAAAATGTATGGCATGTGGCTTAAAGTTGTTGACACAAATAAATCATTGAAGGAAGAGAAAAATCATCTGGCTGAGAAGGAAAAGGGGTTGTAAGCTCTAGTTGGTGAACTGAGAAGAGAGATTGAAAAGTTAAATTTGAATCTAAGCTCAACAACTAAGACAGCTGAGATGGCAAAAGCATCTATTACCAATTTAAACACTGGAAAGGTGAAACTTGATGACATTCTGACCATGGAAAAAAACTTTGGAGATCGACATGGAATTGGGTTTGACAATTCATCAGGTAGCAAGGTCAGTCTCAAGTCGAAGGTTCAAGGGGTAAAAATAAAGTTTATCAAGACCCATCAAAGGAAACCTCTCATCTGTAGCTACTGCATGTATCAAGGTCATACAGAGGAACAATGATGAAAACTGCTCAGAGATATCATGACAGGGCAACAACTCTCAGTATGTTCCAACATGGACGATGTCCAGCGATCGAGAATGGAAAGAAATGTATGGGTTGTTAAATGCACGAGTACTTGCCTTATTGCTCACACGTATCTTATTGAAAATTCTAGAGACTCGTGGTACTTTGATAGTGGTTGCTTTTGCCACATGACTGGAACGCGAGAATTAATAACAAACATCCAGCCATATGATAGTGGTTTGTTACGTTTGGCGATGGAAAGAAAAGTTGAGTGGTTGGAAGAGGTGAACTACATATTGAAGGATTCCCCGTATTCTCTGGTGTTTTGTTGGTGGAAGATCTAAAGGATAATCTCCTAAGTATCAGCCATGTATGTGATGATAATATGACCGTGGAATTCCATAAGGAAAAGTGCATAGTGAAACATGGCAACAACAAAGTGGTTACTGGTATTCAGTCATCAGACAAATGTTACTTATTGGAACAAGAAATGAACTGCTACAGTGTCAAATGTGATGAAGTAGATCGTACGGATGACCATGTTCCAACATCGATTGATTTCTAAGATCAGGGACGTAATGATGTTGGAACATCAGATGAGGCAGATCTTAAAGATGGAGCTGATGACTCTTATAACTTCGACAATGTTGGAACATCTTCCACTCCAGAACTCTCCCATGTTCCATTGTCAGTGCAGGCTGAATCAAGCAGAAGAAGGACTCGATCAATCCCTTGGTTAATTATAGGGAACTTGCTGGTCTACAATATTTTCTCTCTCTCATTGAACCCAAGAATTACAAAGAGGTTTGGGAGGTCGTCGCCGTACCTCTCAAAGATAATACTTTTAAGCCCTTAATGCGTCCTATCCACAGTAGTGTAAATAGTGGCAAGATGGGGTCGTCCACAGGAAAAGGGATTTTTCTAAGTACTTAAACACCTATATGAGAAAACATACTAAGCATATACATACTGAGATATATATATATATATATATATATATATATATATATATAAAAACATGTAAACAAAGGGGGGGGGTTGGTTGGATGGTTCCTAAATTAGCAAGTTGAAATACAACAATTAGCAAATCAAGAGGATGATGCTAATCATGTAAGCGCAAATAGAGATGTGATGAAAATACAATTACGGAGCCTTGGGCGCAATCGACTTTCACTTCCAAACCTTGTTTCCATCATTGAACATGTGACTTATTTACTACGTTCACTACTTGCTGTGAAGACTAAACTTCTATCCTTCTTAGATAGTAGTTTGCAAGAGTGAGTTCAACATCTCTTGTCAAACCTCACCAATGACTCCCGAGTTGCGACCACGACTCAAGGTATCCCATTAATGGCATTTAGCACGAAGGATCAACAAACTCGGCAACACTTATAACCACTACACCGTGACTAAGCATTTAACCGACCTATGCATTTACACGGGATTGATCAAGAGCGACCACTCATAGACCTCTCCCATTTGCTACAATTGATAAACATGGCAAAGAGTTCAACATTGCATATTTATCTAGCAATCATCAATTCATCAACATAATCAAAAGCTCTAAATCATACTTATAGATCCCTAACAAGAACAGGGGGAAATTTAACCCAAGTATTTCATATACTCAAGCTTTCAACCACTATGATGAAATCAACAAACACATTAAATTCCCACAAATGCATAATAGCAAGAGTAATAAACAAGCTACAAAGTGTTCTTAGGACATAGGTTTGGAAGCTTAGGTCAATTGCTCCCAAGAGATGAGATTAGCTAATAGAGTTCATGCTAATCTATCTAAAACAACAAATCAAAGCAACTAGATGAATCAAAGAAGAAAAATGGAGAAATAGGGTTTAGAACAGTACAATTTCGCAGCTGCTGAAGAAGTAGAATGAGAGGAGAGAAAAATGGTATTTATAGTGGAAGGAAAAGAAAGTAGGATTCTGGTCAGTGGCCGTCGCGACTCGCGACGAACATGTTGGTCGCGACGGACTCGTCGCGACTCGCGACGGTAACCAAAATTTTTTCATTATTTCTTCTTCTCCTCCTTGTGGCATGTAGTCATCTCCATAGTCACTCTTCTCAACTTCTAAGTCTTCAACGGTTTCAAAAATGATCTTCAGTGGCCTCCGGTCTTCACGTCTTCGAAGCAAGTCTTCAAAATCTTCGAAAGTGTAGTCTTCAATGGCCTCCGGTCTTCATTACTTCGTTACACAAAACATCTACTTAAAAGAGGTAAAAGAGCGCAAAGTTGCTCTTACCCCTCCTAAGAGGATTTCATGGTAAAACACAAGCTGTTGTAATGAAAGAGTACAAAATGGATCCTAAATAGTACTAAAATAAGCATATAAAGTGGACGCATCAAACCTCCCCACACTTGAACCTTACTCGCCCTCGAGTAAGAAAAGATCCAAGTATACGAAAGGGATGATACCTCCACATCCTACTACTAATCCCCCAATTCACTACCTCACAAAACTCTCAATACCGCACATCCCAAGATTAAGATCAAATGAGAATTTTCCACAACCCCTATTCCTAAATCTACCTAAACCATATCACTCCGTCAATTCATTAATTTCCCTAGGACATCTCCAAATCCAGAACTGACAATCCCAAATCCAATGATAAAAGATAAAACCAAAGGTATGCATAAAGTTCAAAGCACATGCTTCATCCTATATCAATGTATCAACCTAAAAACGAAGTCTATTAATGATCAAGAATTTCACAACTTACTCCGTCTTGTCCCCGCTAAATTATCCATCCCCAAAAGATTCTCAAGATGTCGAGCTACCCGATCCCTCCGTGTGGTCACCTCAACCTTATGACTCCATCGCCAGCAAATGAGTAAACACTTACTGTCTTTCAATTTCTCTCGCTTTCTCTCATTTTGCCTAGGAGCCCTTTCAGGTTTTCATCCTAGCCACACAATCATTTTCCTTTTAGCTCACACCTCACCTTTTTCCACACATTTGACCTCTCATTTTTACCTAGGCCGCCCTTTCGGGTTTTCGACCTATCCGGGCCCCAATGTTGCCTAAGTTGCCCTCTCGGGTTTTCAACTTAGCGGGATTCTTTTTTTTTTTTTTTTTTCTTCCTTTTTTTTTCATTTTTTTTTAAATTGTTGTTGTTCCCCATCCGAAAAGTAGCAAATTGCTTCCAAATGTGAAGGTTAAGAAAAGTATCAAAACCAACATTATCCAAGTACATCAAAAGCAAAACAATATCCAAAACAAAAGGTAAAAGTATCTCCAAATCCCAACTCGCCTATCAATAGTAGATACCCCTCCCCACACTTAAAACACTACATTGCCCTCAATGTAGACTAGGGCAAAACTGTACAAAGCAAAGTATGGAAAAGGGGTAAAGCGTGATGCTCACTTTATCAATGCGGTGAAGATGAAGGGCCGCTGCCGGAGTAACGCTGCTGATACTGAGTCAGCCACTCCTCGCTCCGCTGCCTCCGTGCTCTCCGCTGCTCCACTCTTGGATTGGTGCCTGATGTACCAGCCGACTGGGACTGCATCTCATGGATGCGAGCGGACAGGTGTTCAATCTCCTCATCCATATCTATCAAAGCCTGGGAGACAAACCTGTTGTGCTCGAGAATCATGCTTTCCTGGCGGTGGAAACCCTCGTGCATGGTCCGCATCATCTGCTCATAGAAATCTGGCGGAGGCTGGGAGAAGTGAGGTGTGGTCTCATCTGTCGGAGGTGGAGGCTGTGGAGAGTGCTGCTGCTGCTGATGATGCTGCTGGTGATGCTGATGCTGCTGCTGATGCTGCTGAGGAGGAGGTAGGGTGCTGTCATCCGGCTGGACCGGGGCTGGGCCAAGGTCGTGGAGTGCACGCTGGAATTCGGCTGAACATGAAGAATCTGGGGAGATTGCTAAATCCCCCAAAGGTGTGTCGAATTCCAGTCTGGTCCGGCTGTGTTGAGGGAGGGCCATGAAGGTGATCTTTCTGGCACCGTATAACCAAAGGAAGAGTCCAGTGGTCCGAGTGACACTGAGCATCTCAAATCGAACCAGTCGCTCGACGGTGATCAGATAAGACGTTCGCTTCCCCAGGCGTGGGAAGTCTGTCGAAGGGACCAATCCCAAGTACCCCGCTAGAATGCTTATCATTCCTCCGACCATGATTTTCCCCTTTACCTTGTCTGCCAAATCCACAACCCTCTTCATCCAGAGCTCGGCCCACATACCATATCCCTGCCCCTCGCTCGTTAAGTGCCATAAGAAATGAATGTCATTGTCTGGCACATTCGTCGGCTCCGCGGAGCAGAAGACTGTGCCAGCTAGGAGCCTGTGCACATAACGAAGCGCGGGGTGGATGATGGAGCTGCTCTTGTCATGTGAGTTCTTGGGCCTCATGTTGATGACATTCCAGAAGTGCATGTCATCTTCAATTGACCGCTCTGGGGCATCAGGATTCAGCCTGCCCCGAATGTCAGCAGTGGCAAAACCGAAGGCCTCCTCCACCTCGGAGACGGTCATCTGCCAGGAGATGTCATCTAGGTGAAAAGCGATGTACTTCTCACATGGTTGATCATCCCTCATACTGCGAATACGGACGGTGGACAAGAACTCCAGCGTGTATCTCCGGTAAGTGGGCGCGCTCTTGTTCATGAATCCCTCCATTCCCCTTTTGGCGAGGGGGCATCTGACAGGTTGTACAAGGCCGAGGGTGTCCAACGTGGGAATATCAACAAAACTGGTTTCCTTGAGCAGGCGTCTCTCTAGGACCTCCCATCTGTCGGCATAGGACCCGGTGATCCGGGTCAAGCCCATGTATCTATCCGGAGGCGGAGGCGCAGAACCAGATCCTGAAGCCGGAGGAGGTGGAGCGGTAGTGTGATCATCCCTAGTCATCGCCCTGGACCTCTTTCTGGGGGCCATATCTATCAATCACCAGCAAACAGAACAAACAGGTTAAATGTGAAAAATAGATGTATATGCAATATGGCAAGTCTGTGACCAATCTCAAATGAGTTTATGATGACCGGCTGAAACGAAAACAGTTTAACTAGGTCAAATCGGATGCACAATAGAATGTACAATCTACATTTTGTTTGTCCAGAAGCATATATCATCAAATTCAAGAAGTTGGCACATAGTCGAAATAGATACGCTATGTTATATGTCAAGCTCACAATGAGGCTGAATGGGATTAACCATTAACATTACGTTCACAATGTTCACAATGTTCACAATGATGACCATGTTAACATTGAACACAGCATAGCACAACAATATTTTAGTCTGCTAACAACTATGTGCAGCGAACACGAGGGTACAAATCTAAAACCATTCCAACTGCACGATTTCCAAACCGAGGATGCCGAAGCAGAATACAGACAGTCTATGGCAGGAATGAAAATATGTAAACAACACCCACAAGATAAAATTTCTGCAGCATTACAGCATACCCACGATCGACCAGAACCGAGACTAGAAATTGGAATCACACTACAACACAATGGTAACCAAATTGAACACATATAGAATATATGCAAAATCATAAACATAGTTCAATAGGGTTAAGAGGTGTACCGATACCGCTTAGGACGAGGAGAGAAAGGAAAAATCGGCAGCCCACAATGAATCGGGGCTCAAATCGGCCACGGCGTCAAAAATCTAAGGTTTCGGTTAGGCGTGGCGCGTCAAAGAGGCGGGGAGGCAACGAGGCGGCGACGGCGACGAGATGCGGCGGCGGCGAGATGGTGGCGGCGGCGGTGAGATGGTGGCGGCGTGGAAGATGAGGAAGTGGAAGAGGTATCGGGTGAGGAAGAGATGTGGAAGAGATGTGTTCCCCCGCTATTTAAATCAGAACCAAAGAAAAAATTTCTGCACGCTCGACCGTCGCGACTCGCGACTACTCTCATCGCGAGTCGCGGAAAGTGAAACCTGTAAGCAAAAATGTCCTGAGTCCGTCGCGACTCGCGACAACGCTCATCGCGACTCGCGATGGGTGTCGCGAGGTAGTCGCGACTCGCGGAAAGGGGGATCCGAAAGGGTTAAAATCCGCAAAAATCTCTGAGTCCGTCGCAACTCGCAACAACGCTCATCGCGACTCGCGACGGGCGTCGCGAGGTAGCCGCGACTCGCGGAAAGTGGAATCCGAAAGGGTCAAATTTCGCAAAAATCTCTGAGTCCGTCGCGACTCGCGACGAGGCTCATCGCGACTCGCGACGGGCGTCGCGAGGTAGTCACGATTCGCGGAAAGTGGGATCCGAAGCCCAAAAATTTTGCACAAAATTCCTGAGCCCGTCGCGACTCGCGACGAAGCTCATCGCGACTCGCGACGGGCAACTAACCTGGCACCTAGAAAATTTTTTTCTGATGCTTTCTCTTGTCCAAGTTCTTCCTTTTCGAATTTAAGTAGTTCCCCCTTCCAAAATCCAATGCTTTGGCTTCAAAATATCTACAAAATCATGGAGAAAACAACCCGTGAAAAGCATAAAGCAAAACAATGAAAGCTTAAAACTAAACAACATCAACAGAAAGTCACGAATGACGATCCGGATGATCAAAACCAAGTTTATTTAACGTCGTCGGCACGACTTACTTCCCTCCTTGGAGCTTACTCGCAAATCGGATCGAGGAGATGAACGTCCTCCCCTTTTTCCGGTACAAAAGTCTCATGGTAAGGTTTCAAACGTTGTCCATTAACCTTGAAGGTATTGGACTTAGCTCGATCCAAAATTTCCACCGCCCCATGCGGGAAGACCTTAACCACCTCAAAAGGACCGATCCATCGGGACCGCAACTTACCTAGGAATAGGCGAAGGCGAGATTGGAATAAGAGGACCTTCTGACCAACGTCAAAATCCTTTCTGATGATCATCTTGTCGTGCCATGCCTTTGTCTTCTCTTTGTATATCTCGGCGTTCTCATAGGACTCCCTCCTGATTTCATCCAATTCCTCTAATTGTAACTTCCTATGCAAACCGGCTTCATCTATATCAAGATTAAACTGTTTTACCGCCCAATAAGCCTTGTGCTGAATTTCTACCGGTAGGTGACAGGGCTTACCAAACACTAACCGGTATGGGGACATACCGATTGGTGTTTTGTAAGCCGTCCTATACGCCCACAGGGCATCATTCAACCGAGAACTCCAATCCTTCCGGTTAGGATTAACCGTTTTTTGAAGGATGGACTTGATTTCCCGATTGGAAACTTCGGCTTGCCCGTTGGTTTGTGGGTGATAGGCGGTAGATGTCTTGTGAGTGACTCCATACTTCTTCAAGAGTGCGGCTATGGTCCGATTGCAGAAATGGGTGCCCCGGTCACTAATCAAGGCTCGGGGTACCCCAAACCTAGAAAAGATGTTATCTTTCAAGAATTCTGCAACCACTTTAGAATCGTCAGTCCTAGTGGGTTTTGCTTCAACCCACTTCGATACATAATCAACAGCAAGAAGAATGTACGTAAAGCCATAAGAACTAGGAAAAGGCCCCATAAAGTCAATACCCCAAACATCAAAGATTTCACAATATAAAAGAGGTCGTTGGGGCATTTCATTCCTAGTGGAGATATTTCCTACCCTCTGGCATCCATCACAAGATTTGCAAAAAGTGTATGCATGTTTATTCATCGTGGGCCAATAAAACCCACTCTCTAAAACTTTCCTAGCGGTTCTCTTGGCTCCAAAATGACCGCCACATGCATGAGAATGACAAAACTCAAGTATTGGGTGTATTTCACTATCAGGGATGCATCTCCTAACAACTTGATCCGCACAATGTCTCCACAAAAAGGGATCATCCCACACATAATATTTTTCATCACTCCTTAACTTATCCTTTTGGGCTGTGGAAAAATGATGAGGAAATTTACCAGTGACGAGAAAGTTGACAATGTCGGCATACCACGGTTGGAGATCCCTAATGCGATTAATGGTGAACAATTGTTCATCAGGGAATTCCTCCCGTAGTTGCTCCTTCATTGCTGGGCTTACCTCAATGTCTGCCCCCGGAGTCAACCGGCTCAAATGATCGGCCACCAGGTTTTCAGCGCCCTTCTTATCCCGCACCTCCAAATTGAATTCGCTCAAAAGCAAGATCCACCTAATCAACCTCGGCTTGGATTCTTTCTTCGCCATTAAATGACGAAGTGCTGCATGATCAGTGTATACAATAACTTTAGTACCAAGCAAATAAGATCTAAATTTTTCTAAAGAGAATACCACTGCTAGCAACTCCTTTTCAGTGGTGGAGTAGTTCCTTTGGGCTTCATTTAGGGACATGGATGCGTAATAGATGGCGTGAGGTACTCTTCCCACCCTTTGACCAAGCACTGCTCCAACGGCGTAGTCACTCGCATCGCACATTATCTCAAAAGGCAACGCCCAATCTGGGGGTTGTATGATAGGGGCCGAGACTAACCTTCCCTTCAATGTATCGAAGGCCCCTTGACATCTCTCATCCACTACAAATTCCACCTCCTTTTGCAACAATTTGCATAGAGGAGATGCTATCTTTGAGAAGTCCTTGATGAACCGGCGATAGAATCCTGCATGGCCAAGGAAAGAACGCACTTCGCGCACATTAGTAGGATAAGGCAGAGTTTGAATCGTGTCTATCTTGGCCTTGTCAACCTCAATACCCTTAGAGGAGACAACATGGCCTAAGACAATACCTCTCTCAACCATAAAGTGACATTTCTCAGAATTTAGCACCAGATTAGTTTCAATGCAACGGCTAAGGACTTGTGCTAAATTTGCTAAACAATTATCAAAGGAATTACCATGAATGGTGAAATCATCCATAAATACCTCGACAAAATTTTCAACAAATTCTGAGAAAATGCTTACCATACACCTTTGGAAGGTCGCGGGGGCGTTACATAGCCCGAAAGGCATGCGTCGGTAAGCAAATGTACCGAAAGGGCATGTGAAGGTGGTCTTCTCTTGGTCTTCTGGAGCGATAGCCACTTGAAAATATCCCGAGTATCCATCCAAGAAACAATAGTAGGGGTGACTTGCTAACCTCTCAAGCATTTGATCAATGAACGGTAAGGGAAAGTGATCCTTCCGGGTTTCTGCATTCAATCTCCGGTAATCAATGCAAACTCGCCACCCATTTTGAACTCGGGTGGGCACCATTTCACCCTTCCCATTTTCAATGACTGTCATTCCACTCTTCTTTGGTACTACCTGAGTTGGGCTCACCCACTTGCTATCCGAGATTGGGTAAATCATGCCCGCTTGAAGCAATTTGAGGATCTCCGCCTTCACCACATCCATCATAGGCGGGTTCAAACGGCGTTGGGGTTGTCGGACGGGTCTCGCACCTTCTTCCAACAAGATTCTGTGCATACAAGTGGATGGACTTATGCCTTTGATGTCGGCAATAGTCCATCCAATTGCTTCCTTGTTCTCCCGCAACACCACCATCAACTTTTCTTCTTGCTCCTTGGTGAGCTTGCTCGAAATGATAACTGGAAGCGTCTCGCTTTCCCCAAGAAATGCATACTTAAGATCATCTGGCAAAGGTTTAAGGTCAAGCACCGGGGCTTTCACAAGCGAGGGGAGGAATTCCGGTTCCTCGAGTTCCTCTAAGAGTAGAGGAGAAGGTGTTGAGACACTCGGTGTCATCTTTTCAAGCAAGTTCAAATCTTCAAAGCTGCCTTTCAAGTTAGTGCTCATAGAATATACATTGTGGGCATCATCAACATCACATTGCAAAGCAACCAATAAAGAATCCTCACCATTTAGTTCAAAAACATCTTGCACAACTTCTTCAACAATATCTACGGCATGGCAAGAATGTTCTTCACTAGGATATTTCATAGAATCATTTATGTTAAACTCTACTTTCATTCCATCAAATTCCATGGTGAGGGTACCTTTATGCACATCAATCATCGTCCTAGATGTTTTCAAAAATGGCCTCCCCAACAAAATTGGGGCGGCATGTTTATCATGCTCCATGTCAAGGACATAAAAATCTGCGGGGAAAATTAAGGAATCCACCTTAACCAACACATCCTCGACAATACCCTTAGGGTATGCACTAGAACGATCGGCCAATTGGATTACCACCCCGGTTTTATGCAATGTTCCTAAGTTGAGATTTTCAAACAAATAATAAGGAAGAACATTTATGGATGCACCTAAATCAAGCATAGCTTTTTCAAAACGAGTATTTCCTATTATGCACGGGATTGTGAACCTACCGGGATCGCTACATTTAGGGGGTAGCTCTTTTTGACACAATGCAGAAACATGCTCACTTTTTCCACTTTTCAATTTATTTTTGGCCCTTTGTTTCCTATTCACAACACATAATTCTTTGAGAAATTTGGCATATCTAGGGATTTGTTCAATTGCATTCAAGAGAGGAATGTTTACCTCACACCTACGAAAGACTTCGTAGATGTCTTTGTTATCCTCCATCCTCATCCTGTCTTTCAAGGCCTCTGGAAATGGGGGTTCCGGAACATATGGGGGGCTCTCCACCATCTTTGCTTTCTTGTGTGGAGGAGAGGATGGTTCCGGGGTGGAGGTTAACTCCGGTTTTGGTGGCAATGTCTCCAACTTGATTTCTTCCTCCTTATCTTTGTTGGCTAGCTCCTTGGTCACCTTCTCATGGATTGCCTCTTCCTCAACTCCCTTCTCAAACTCTTCAATTCTCGTTGGCTCCTTCTCATGGATTGCCTCTTCCTCAACTCCCTTCACAAACTCTCCAATTCTCGTTGGCTCCTTCTCATGGATTACCTCTTCCTCAACTCCCTTCTCAAACTCTTCAGTTCTCGTTGGCCCCTTCTCAACATTTTCAGCCTCCGGTGAAGCACCGACCTCTCTACCACTTCTTAAAGCAATAGCACTTGCATTTTGCCTCGGGTTGATCTCTGGTTGGGCAGGTAGTTTACCCTTTTCACGGGCTTCCATCCGGTTCACCATTTGAGCTATTTGGCTCACTTGAGTTTCCAAGTTTTTGATACTTGCTTTAGCTTCATCTTGGAATTGTTCGCCCTTTTCAGCATTCATGCCTAATCGGTGAATAGCTTGCATTACCTCATCTTTGGATAGCCCCGAACCTTCCCCTTGGTTTCGGGATTTGTCTTCAAATCTTTGGAACTGTTGTTGAGGTGGCCGGTATTGTTGAGGGGGTAGCCTGTACGGTTGAGAGTTCTGGCCTCCTTAAGGGTTTCCATACCGGAGGTTCGGTTGATCACGATTTCCCGAATTATATGGCCGGCTTTGGTATCCTGGGTATCTTTGGTATCCTTGGTTACCTTGGTAGCCTTGGTTACCTTGGTAGCCTTGGTTACCTTGGTAGCCTTGGTTACCTTGGTAGCCTTGGTTACCTTGGTAGCCTTGACCACCTTGGTAGCCTTGACCACCTTGGTAGCCTTGACCACCTTGGTAGCCTTGACCACCTTGATACCCATAGGTACCTTGGTATCCTTGATTTCCCTGATACCCCATAGCACTTACTTCCTCAACGTAATCCTCTTGTAGAGTGGGGCATGTGTCCGTAGGGTGCGCCAAATAGCAGATTTCACATGACTTAACATGTGGCGCACTTCCTCCGGGGTTGGTCATCAAGGTCTTCACCATGGATGTAAGGGTCGTGACTTGATCCTCCAATTTCCCACTGTTGGCAAAATCACTTACAGGCCTTTGGTTTCTCCTCCTCAAATCAGCCCTTGAGCTAAAATTCCTCGACTCTTCCGCTAGCTCTTCATATAGTTGCATGGCTTCAGCAGACGTTTTGTTTCCGAGGGTGCCACCACAAGAACTTCTAACCAGCCTTTGGTCTTCATCCAGAAGGCCATTATAAAAGTAATACACCAAATCTCCCTCCGAATAACCATGGTAGGGACAACTTGCGAGGAGCATCTTAAATCTCTCCCAATACTCGAAGAGAGACTCTTCATGCCACTGCAGAATGTTGCTTATATCCTTCTTCAAAGCAGCGGACCTCGAGGCCGGGAAATATTTGGCGAGAAATTTTGTCTTCAAATCAAGCCAACTCTTTATGCTCCTTGGTGGTAGGTAATGGAGCCAATCTCTAGCACCATCCTTAAGAGTGAAAGGGAATGCCTTCAACTTGTAAAAATCTTCATCCACTCCGTGAGGAACCGTTCCGCTACACAAGAAGTGAAATTTGGTGAGATGCTTGTTGGCATTCTCCCCTTGCCTTCCAAGGAATGCGGGTAGCATATTGATGAACCCGGTTTTCAGCTCGAAATGCTTATTTGGTCCAACCACTGGGTATTCAATGCACATCGGTTGTTGCTCAAGATTGGGCGCCATGATTTCTCTCAACAAGGGCTGTCCCAAAGGGATCCCTCTTTGGTGGGGATGGGGATTGTAGGCTTCTTCTTCCCTTTGCTCATCTTCAATCTCAATTCGGGGGTCCATTGAAGAAGATGTGTTCACAAAATGGTCACTAGGAGGGGTGTTATTCACACTTTCCAAAGAAAGCCTCCTAGCCCGTCTCAAATTCAACTCCAACTCGGGGTCGTAGTGTAAGGGCTCTCGTGAAGAGGATCGCGTGCGAACCATACACCAAGAACACAAACAATACGTCTCCAAGCCAAGCGAAAATGGCAAATCTACTAAGAAATCAAAATAAGATAAAATCAAACTAACAAATATTCACAAGTAGCACATAATCACACACAATATGCTAAAGCACTTAAAAATGAACGCCTCTTCCCCGGCAACGGCGCCAAAATTTGGGAGGTCGTCGCCGTACCTCTCAAAGATAATACTTTTAAGCCCTTAATGCGTCCTATCCACAGTAGTGTAAATAGTGGCAAGATGGGTTCGTCCACAGGAAAAGGGATTTTTCTAAGTACTTAAACACCTATATGAGAAAACATACTAAGCATATACATACTGAGATATATATATATATATATATATAAAACATGTAAACAAAGGGGGGGGGTTGGTTGGATGGTTCCTAAATTAGCAAGTTGAGCAAATCAGGAGGATGATGCTAATCATGTAAGCGCAAATAGAGATGTGATGAAAATACAATTACGGAGCCTTGGGCGCAATCGACTTTCACTTCCAAACCTTGTTTCCATCATTGAACATGTGACTTATTTATTACGTTCACTACTTGCTGTGAAGACTAAACTTCTATCCTTCTTAGATAGTAGTTTGCAAGAGTGAGTTCAACATCTCTTGTCAAACCTCACCAATGACTCCCGAGTCGCGACCACGACTCAAGGTATCCCATTAATGGCATTTAGCACGAAGGATCAACAAACTCGGCAACACTTATAACCACTACACCGTGACTAAGCATTTAACCGACCTATGCATTTACACGGGATTGATCAAGAGCGACCACTCATAGACCTCTCCCATTTGCTACAATTGATAAACATGGCAAAGAGTTCAACATTGCATATTTATCTAGCAATCATCAATTCATCAACATAATCAAAAGCTCTAAATCATACTTATAGATCCCTAACAAGAACAGGGGGAAATTTAACCCAATTTCCCCAAACCCTAGCTAGCAATTAATACAAGTATTTCATATACTCAAGCTTTCAACCACTATGATGAAATCAACAAACACATTAAATTCCCACAAATGCATAATAGCAAGAGTAATAAACAAGCTACAAAGTGTTCTTAGGACATAGGTTTGGAAGCTTAGGTCAATTGCTCCCAAGAGATGAGATTAGCTAATAGAGTTCATGCTAATCTATCTAAAACAACAAATCAAAGCAACTAGATGAATCAAAGAAGAAAAATGGAGAAATAGGGTTTAGAACAGTACAATTTCGCAGCTGCTGAAGAAGTAGAATGAGAGGAGAGAAAAATGGTATTTATAGTGGAAGGAAAAGAAAGTAGGATTCTGGTCAGTGGCCGTCGCGACTCGCGACGAAGTTCGTCGCGACTCGCGACGAACATGTTGGTCGCGACGGACTCGTCGCGACTCGCGACGGTAACCAAAATTTTTTCATTATTTCTTCTTCTCCTCCTTGTGGCATGTAGTCATCTCCATAGTCACTCTTCTCAACTTCTAAGTCTTCAACGGTTTCAAAAATGATCTTCAGTGGCCTCCGGTCTTCACGTCTTCGAAGCAAGTCTTCAAAATCTTCGAAAGTGTAGTCTTCAATGGCCTCCGGTCTTCATTACTTCGTTACACAAAACATCTACTTAAAAGAGGTAAAAGAGCGCAAAGTTGCTCTTACCCCTCCTAAGAGGATTTCATGGTAAAACACAAGCTGTTGTAATGAAAGAGTACAAAATGGATCCTAAATAGTACTAAAATAAGCATATAAAGTGGACGCATCAAGGTTCTGCTTGATGAGTATTGGATTGCTGCAATTCAAGAACAACTTGAGAAATTTGAACTCAATGATAATAAAGCAAGGTTAGTTGCTCAGGACTACACTCAGGATGAATGAGTTAATTTTGATGAGACATTCGCATTAGTTTCCATGTTAGAATTTATTCGCATTCTCCTTGTTATGGCTTGCACTATGAATTTTATGATGTACCAAAAATCTGTCAAGAGTGCTCCCTTACATGGTGTGGTTAATGAGGAAGTATATCATCGACTCAAGAAGGCTTTGTATGGATCAAAACAAGCAAAACGGGTGTGGTATAAGCGACTCACTACCTTTCCTATTCAGAAAGGTTATCATCGAGGGGGAGAAGATCACACCTTGCTTTTTTTTCGAGAATCATCAAATACACTGATTGCTCAAATCTATTTGATGATATGATCTTTGGGTCTACTTCACCATCTTTGGTACAAGATTTTGTGACTTTGATGCAAGCTGAATTGAAGATGAGTACGGTGGTAGTATTTGTAGGATTTTAGGATGATCTTAAGGAATCTCACTTGAATGAAGGAAAAATGACAACTCGAGTTGAGAGGAAAGTTGTGGTAGTCTATGTTCCAACATTTGCGGATATTTTCACAAAGTCGTTGGGCACTGCTACGATTGAGCTCCTCAGACAACACTTAGGTGTTTGTCAGATTTGAGGTAATTCTTTAAAGATTTTATTTAGCTATAGAAGTTTTGTTTATTTATTTTGTGTACAGAAAATTAGAAAAACACAAAAAAAATTAGAAAGAAGAAAAAGTGACAAATAGAAGTTTTGAATACATTATGGTGATTGATGTGATGACAAGTTGGTGAAAAAATGATGGTCGAATATATTAGAGAGATGGTTCTTCTGGTATTCTGGTTTATGATGATGAGGAGTTGGAAGACAGTGATGCTAGTCATGTTCCAACACAGAGTATACGGACAGGTTGAGAAGATATGGATATGGAAATAAATGAGCCTGGTGTGATTAGAGATTCAGATGTTCAAACATCAGTAAATGTGGCTGGAGAAGATCATGATCTGAATGGTGAACAAGTTTATGTTCCAACACGAGACATTCAGATAGGGGGAGAAAGTACTGATGAAGTGAAGAAGCTGAGCAGGTGATGTTCTAACATCGATACAGACTCGAGGTGTTGATTCTGAAGCAATGAAAGGATCTTATGTTCCAACATAGAGAAAGCGGGTGAAGCTTAGAGCTGTTATGTTCTGATCAAACTGCCATGAGAGATATGATATTAGCTAAGAAGGACAACTGATCTGGGTGTATATGAGGAGTGTGGATTTACAGCCTACCTGGACTATTTGCTCAAGACTGCTACCTCAATCTACAAGAAGTACAACTGAGAGATTGTAGAAGAATTCTCTAGGAGGTAACATTGATCCAGATTCTGAGTGGTACAACTAAGTTTACATCAGAAGCAAGATAATTAGACTCTAGCAGAAATTACTGGAGGATTTTAGTCTCAGTGACCACTCAAGGGAACGTTCTTTCATCTAGCTTGACTACCAGGTTTGTGGCCATTAATGTGAATTTTTGGAGGCAGAAAGGACCAGATTAGATGTGGCACAAATAGCTGCTCCTGAAGAGGTTTAAAGGTTCTGTTGTGGCTATGTTCCAACATAGGCCATATATTTGCTTCAGGGGGGAGCTGCATTTATTGAATATTTTGGTTTTATGTGTCTATTTTGTTTGGCATGTTTATGGTCTCAAGGGGGAGATGTTTCAGATTTCTTGGATGACGTTATTTGCTCCGTTGGGTTGATGTTCCAACATGCTTATTATTCTTGGATGTTGAAGGAATCTGAAATTTAGGGGGAGACGTTATGTTTATATGTTCCAACATCCAGAATGGTTTTCAAGGTTGATGTTTGTATTTGCATAAACTCCTGTGATGAAATGCCAAAAGGTTATTGGTCCACAAAATGCCAAAGGGGGAGATTGTAAAGTCTATATTTATCTAGTTGGTAATTGGTGGAAATTATACAAATATGGTATTATTGAGTTGCAACATCAAAGAAGGAATTTTGGTGAAATAAGAAAAGGTTGAAGACTGAATTCGAGAATGATACATCTCGTCCAAGTTGTATTTGAGTTGGAGAATATATCAGTTCCTATATATGTGGGATTAGATTAATGTTATCGAATTAAAATATTCAATTATGGTTAGGATATGAATGAGATATTCTAATTCCTTACTTAAAAGGATTAGATTTGGTAATTCTTATCTCCAAGAGATCTGATTGTAATATTATGTGGAGAAGGAATTACACTTGCACATGAATTCATGCGTATTAGAATTGGAGATGGAATAAAATTCATGTGTGCAATGACTTTCCATGTTGAAACATCCAAGAGAGTTACAGAAACAACATAATCACGCCAAGAAGATTTATGGAAAAAGAAGACAGAATATTATGGTATTTGTGTGTTATAGAAATCTGAATATTCTGCTATATGTTAGGCGTGTGGAAGCATAGTTGATTTATGGAAAATCCCTACAAATATGGAGTTGATATTATCGAATATATGAGATATATTGAGATAAGGAAAATTCCTTTATTTATGGGATTTGGATATGCTTCAAGAAGTAGATAAGGAATAGGAATATTATGGAGATAATTATGGAGAGTTCCGATCTGCTCATAGACAATATATAGAGGACATCACGGCTGCATTCATCACGGACTTAATAGAAAAATCTGCATAAAGATTTTTTATCTTTCGAGAACTGCAAAGAGCCAGAATTCTATGTTCCAACATACGATCCTGCTGTTCAAAGTTCATAATCATATGCTTTAATTCCTCGGGAGGAGGAGATCCAGCGTCGACGAGTTTCGAGGTCAGAGGGAGTCTGATCAAGGCGGATCGGTAGCATGGGGAGCTTGCAGGATTGACGTTATAGTTAGATAAGATAAGTATAATTGTATGGTGTACTTTGTACCTTATCTTTCTGATTAGTGGATTCATTCTGAAATGGGCCAGACCCCGCAGAAGTAGGTGGACTTCACTGAACTGCGTAACCAAGTCTTGTGTCCTTATGCTTTACTTTATTGCATAATTGGTTAGATAGGTTATGTTGGAACACAGTAATGATAATCGAATTAATTAGGTAAAACCAAATTTCAAGAGATCATTACAAGACTATTCGGGCTTCCGAGAAAATGAAGGTGGGTAATCGGAAATGAAAAGGATATTTAACCGAAACAGAAAATAAGGTTCAAAAAAAATTACAGCAATATTAGCTCTGAATAGGTCACAAAGAATTAGCAGTGCTCATTTAATTTCAGCACAGATCATGAAGTTAAGCGTTGACACGGCTGCAAACCAGGCGAATTTCACCATCATCGGCACTTCGATAGTCTTGAATATTCCCGAACTTCAACATAGACGCTGCAAATTGGTGGCTAAACACATGCTCCTGGGACGCCAACGCATTGAGGAGAGGAGCGGTTCTTGAGTCAGAATGGAGAATTTGGTCGGTTTTCAGAAGTCCCATTTTGTTCTGAATATTTATGAAGTATTGAGCATCGAATTTGTTGGGAGTATCTGCATCAAGGTTTACATATTCTGATGCCCATCTGCATTTTCTCCTCAAGTAATTCAGATAGCTGGGGTTTATGCTTGGATCTGGCTTCCCAGTTCCCTTAAAGTTGTACAATCTATGCTGTAGGGATCCACAAGAGCTTCTCCCAATAGTGTGAGCACCTGTAAATCCAATCACATGTCCATTTCAAATCCAGAAAACTAAACCTGTACTACACACCTGTTTTAAACCTAACCCTCTTTATTAATCCATTATTTTTCGCACTAGAATTTATGAAATTGACTATTGAGTGAAAAGACTGAAAAGTAAAATTACCTGAGAGTGTAACCATATCAAGTATGTTGAGTCCCTTAGACTGGTAAAATTCGACCAAGTCGGTGACACTTTCGTGTCCCATGGGAACCTTGTCAGCTTCCTCGGCAAGCGAAACTCGACCGTCTTTCCGTCCATAAGGCACTTGCCAGTATGGTCCCCCCGCGCTTACAGTCGCATCTCTCGCCGCAGCAGCAAGAATGTCTGCACAAGACACTGTCTTAGGGCACTTCTTCTCAATTGCTGCCTTAATATCATCAATTACTTCAAATCCTCGCAGTGTCTTGCTCGCGTTAGCCCTTCTTTCGCTTCCTTTGTGGTCCAACAGAATCGAACCATCACATCCCTTCACATTCATTTGTGATCTCATCATCAGAATAACATTACATACCTCCAAAATGTCAAGAAACAGCAATCAATAAGAAAATTTCATATAGGACTTACCCTACAAGCACAATCATGGAAATGCAACCTGATTAGAGCGGGACCGAGGGTGCTGTCTTTACGGACCCACTCTTCGATTTTCTTGTGTATGATTTCTTCAGCCTCTGGGCAGCTCCCGTGGTACCGAAACAAAGACAAGTCGTCGTCATCGTCAGGAGGTAAGTAACTCTTGTACGCCAATGCTACAACAATGTACGAGATCATCAACAAACCGAAACACAACCTCATCATCATTAATGCTCAGTTTCCAGAAACTAGTTAGCTAGCCTGTATGAACTGATGTTTATCTTTGTTAATGATGAGGGTCTTGTGATTGATGTTGTTGAGGATATGTGATATTCGTTACCTCTAGGAATGAATATATATAGTGTTCAGCTGAGCAGAGTTATTGGTTTAACTTGATTGAGTCGGTGGTTGGTACAAGGTCGTGAGTTGCATTGTGGACGTTCATGATTTCCTCAAAACAACGTGAGACGCATACCCTTCAAGGGATGACGTGCTGGATGTGCCGGCACGTACCTACGTAGCTAAACTTCATTCGGATTTATTACTTTTAATATATTTTCCACTCATAAGTTTTGGAGTCTATCTCTTGAAAGACAGTTTTTCCATAAGTTATGGAAAGAGCAATGTTGAAAGTATAGATTAGAAGAAATGAAGATAAAATTTTTTGGTTGAATGAATCGGGTTATAAACCATATAACTACTAGGAGTCCGTCTCCTGCGAGACCGTCTTACCGTAAGACCAGGGACTTACAGTAATTTAAGGTAAAATAAAAAAAAAAAATCGGGGGTCCTTGCATATATTTTATTTTCGGTGCCCATTTAAAACGCGCGAAAAAATAGGAGGACTAACCAGCAAATATAAAAAACATGGAAAGAATTTTGAGAAGAAACACGGGTTTGACACAATCTGAGAAGATATCTGAGAAGAAACCTGCAAATTCCAAAACATTCTCACAATTTCAATCGATCTCAACCACTGCAATCCATCGATCCCAAACCTTCAAAGATCAAATCTCCAACTTCTGCGAATAACAATGAACAACGACGATCAACAAGAAATCAGGTTTGTTATTCAAAACTACATAATCAAATCAGTTCGTTGAACATTGTACAATCAGATTATGTAAAATTTCATTTATTTTGCAGATCGGACCATCAATTGATGTGCGAAGAAGATGATAGCAAAACTGAAACTTCATCAACAAGCCTTTTGAACAATGAGCAACAACTTACTGTGGTGAACGACGCAATCAATGAAATCAAAAAAAATTCTGTAAAAGGTGAGTATGAAAAACTGGAATCATCATATAAAACCTGATTTAATCTGCTTGCTATGTTTCAGCTAATTAAGCTTGTGAATATTTTGATGCAGACTGATCTTTCAGCTCAAAAACCTTCAGAGTGTTTTAATGTTCAAAATTGATGTTCTGTACCAGTATGTAAAAATAATGTTCTAGATCTGTATTAAGTTAACCACAATAAACTACTATGTGATGTTACTGATATAGAGATTGATGTGTTAATGAAAGTGGCTGATACTTGTTTATCTGGTGCCAATTGTTATTGAATACTGGCTGCTGTAACTAGTGTATCATACTATAAATAGAATGAGTGATTTCATTATGCTCATTGATAAAACTAAATGCTCAGTTCTAGCATGGGTAACAAATCTTGGAATTCTGATTCAAATACATACATGCATATACTGACATGTGATGTTTCTACTATATGGATTGATGTTTTAAGAAAAATGTTTGATGCTTCTGCACCTAATTCAGAAACTGACCTGCAGCTGGTATGTGATGTTTCTATCATATATATTGATGTTTTAATAAAAGTGTTTGATGTTTCGGCACCTGATGTCAACTGTTACTAAAACTGATAGAATTAATATGTTATTATATAAACAAGCTGAGTGATGTTTGATTTAAATGACAGATCTGCCAGATGATTTTCCTAATCTATTGGAGATAGATGCAAGGGAGTGTTTGCAAGGAGTGAGATCAAGAACTTGGGAAGAGCTTGAAAAACTGTATCGAGCACATGCAACTGTGCTTGGAGTTTGTGTAAGGAAGTCAACAACAAGGCAGTCAAACCAAGGAGTAATTAGAGAAAAATATTTCACATGCTCACGTGAAGGAAAGTCCATTTCAAGAACTAAAACCACACCTACTCTACAGCCAGAAAGGAAGAGAAAAAGAAAATCAAAAGATTTTCCAGTGATAAGAACAGGATGCAAAGCTCAGATCAGGATTAAGCTTGTTGATGAAAAGTTCTATGAAATCAAGCACCACTTTGTAGAGCATAACCATGAGTGCACAAGATTAGAATGGCAGTACCTGCAACGTAGTGAAAGAAGAATCGAAAATGAGAAAGCAAGAGCAATCGAAGCAATGGAAAAGGCAGGTCTCAAACCAGCAGCAAGTTACAAATATTTAGCATGTGCTGCCCAAGGAGAAGAAAATGTTGGGCACACTATGAGAGATCACATTAATTATGTGAATAGGTATAGAATGAACACTATAGAAGGAGGGGATGCTCAAAATGTCATAGATGATCTTTATCAGATTGCTGCTACCGAGGAAGACTACTTTTTTAGAGTCAAGCTGGATGATGAAGGAAAACTAACTGCACTCTTTTGGAGAGACTCGATGAGGAAAGAAGATTACATGTTATATGGTGATGTTGTGATTTTTGACACCACTTATCGGACAAACAAGTATAATCTCATTTGTGCTCCGATTGTCGGGATAAACAATCACTGGAACAATGCAATGTTTGGGTGTGCTTTTATTGGAGACGAAAAGGCTGAAACTTTTGTATAGCTGCTGGAGGTATTTAAAAAATCAATGGGGGGAAAACAACCAGTGATTATATTCACTAACCAGGATTTGGCAATGGCAAAGGCAATTAAAGAAGTATTTCTAAACTCTATCTGACGATTGATGTTTCAAGTTATGTGTTTAACCTTTTAAATATTTATTATAATGTTTTAAATATTCCTTCAGTTGAAGTTTTGAACCAGTGTAACTTATTATATTATTTAGTTGATGTTTCATCAAAAAGGTCTAACCTGTAATGTTATACAGTTGAAGTTCTAAATATATATTTTAGAACCGTGCTTCTAATTATCTTACTTGTGACGTCAATAATTTAATTTTTAAATCATCACCATAACCTATTTTAGAACATATGAGAACTCATCATGGACATGTAAACAATTTCTCTTGGTTTGACACTACAACATGAACATCCTACATTTATAATTGATGATACATTAGCAGCATATGACCTTTTTAAGAAACAGTTTGATGATGCATTTACTGAAATTGTTGTTTCGTAGGTATTCAAAGAAACAAAACGTAGACTCTGTTTGTGGCATCTGAAACAAAATGCAATTAGTCATTACGGTAAAGTAAAAAGTGATGAAGAATTTGGAATGGCATTCGACCACTGTTTGAAAGGTTGTGCAAATGAAGAAGAATTTGAAAAATGCTGGAATTCCATGATAGAAACCTACTAGCTGCAAGAAAAAGATTGGTTCAAGCGCTTGTACGAACTCCGAGATAAATGGTGCACTGCACTAAGCAAGGATTTCTTCTTAGCTGGAGCTTTGTCATCACAACGTAGTGAAAGTACCAACAAAGCAATCAGCTTCAATGCTTCAAAAATAACCAACTTGACACAGTTTTTTGCAATATTTGGAAAAACTGTCAAAAGTTGGAGAAGCATAGAGACAAGCAAGGAATACAACGGTTCAATAGGAAAACCAAGAGCAAATGTAGAAGGGCCCGGATTATTGAAGCAAGCTGGGGAGATATACACTCTTAAAATTTTCAAGGACTTCGAAACAGAGTGGAAGTTATATGGCGAGTAAAGTGGAGAAAATATTCAACATTGGCTATGAAGATATTTACAAAGTCAGCCCAGAAACTAATGAAACAAAGGTAGAGAAGGTTTATTATACACTCAGGGATGGTAAAGTGTAGATCAAGTGTTCATGTAAATACTTTGAAGAAGTTGGGCTGTTGTGCTTCCACAGCCTTCGTATGCTCCCACAGCCTTCGTGTGCTCCACTTGTGCAACATCACAACAGTACCTGAAGATTATATACTAAAGAGATGGACAAAGATGGCAAAGAAGGAAATATGGAACCGAGTACTTGGAGGTGCATCAACACAAAATTGTGAAAACTACAGTGAGATGAAATGTAAGATACCATGGCGCCATGAGATGCTCAGAAAATACTACAATTTAGTGTTGAAATGTGAAGATGACAAAGATACTCGTAGAACACTTGAGGATGGTTTGAACAGGGATTCGACCACAGTAGGTCAGCTGCTTTCATTTAAAGATCAAGACAAAACTGAACATTCAGCAACAAACAATGCCAAAGACTCACCAAGAAAAAGTGCTCCCGAAGTCCTAGATCCAAAAAGAGCAAAAACAAAGGGAAGAAGTAAGAGGTTGAAAGGAAAGCTAGAAAGGAAGAAGCCACAAAAGAAGGAATTTGGGTCAAAGACTCCAAAAGCCCAAATCATCTGAATTAGGGAAGACCAAAGTTGACGAAGGGTGAATTCTGAAATTGCAGAACAAATTTGATGTTTCAATACTTTCATTTGACATTTTAAGACTTTCATTTGATGTTACATTTTTCAAAAGTGAGGACATTGAATTATAATAACTGCTCAACTTAGTAGAATACATATGCTTTTGTTATGGAAATCATTCTAGAGTTTACTAGTCTCTATAAGTTTCTTGTTTGAGTACTGAAATTTAATTTGCAGGAACGTGATCTTTTAACTTAAATGTGTGAAAACTTACAGATATGTAATGAGCATTTAAAGTTTACTGGATTTTTACATATACCAAGAGTTACAACTAGAAATATGTCACATTTTTTTATAAATAAACTAGACAACACCTAAAATGTGATAACCTAATTTTAAAACATAATCTTTCGAACATAATCATTATGTAAAAAAAACTCTACAAATAAAGCATAAAAATAAGATTTACTATCAACACCATAAAACATCAAGACCTACTCATGAAAAATCACTGCATTACTTTAAAATGTCAAATTCAAACAAGAATTATGAGAATCACCTAACCAACAATCCAAAATACTTGAAACATCATCCACAAACTTAAGTTCATCACATCCAAAAACCATCCAAACACAACAATGCTAAAAACCATCCAACAGTAGTACTTAAAAACATCATTCTCAAACACAAGTTCATCACATCATTAAAAAAGAATTATTTCTTCTTCAATCCCTTTGATGACTTTCCCACTTGTTCTCCCTTCTTCTGAGCAACTGTAGACCCCTTCTTTTCACGTACAACAGTAGAAGAACCTGCAACTCGTCCAATATCTTCCAAGCTCTCAATCCCAAGACTAAAGGATGGTTCAGGTCCAGTCTTCAATATTGGAACTTCAGGAGTGCACTTCTTCACTGACTTCTTAATGATTTCTTCAATATGATCAAAAAAACCATCAGAAAAATAATCCTGTGAACAAACAGGAATATGAACTGGAGGAACACTATCTTGCGCAGTAGCTGGAGCTTTTTCACCAAGCTTCATCATCTCAGCCACATAGGATCTGGTAACAATTTCAATATTCCTAGCAAATCGCATTGAGCGCTCAACAGCATCCTACAAAAAAAATAAATTATTATTCATAATTTGAAACATCATATAAAAAATAACAAACATAAGTTAAATAAAAAACTTACAGAAGGAGCTTCAGCAAGAATTTTTTCGTTGGTGGGTAAATCGTCAGGAATTTCCAACACTACAAAGCAAGAGGTACTGCGGGCAGTGCCATTACCTGGTCCTAAACCTAACTTTAATTTTCCCATTGAAGTCAAAGGAAAACCATTGCCGCTCATCACACAAGCATCAAACCCAGCACTCACTATGGACTTACAAATTACCTTAACCTTACTTTCATTAAAATGTTGGACTAAGGGAAGGGAAGTAGGCAATGGGATTCCTTGAAATGGAAATCTATAAAGATAGCACATCAAAGGTAGAAATACACAACCATTTACAGCATCCAATGGACCTTTGTTGTACCTCTCAATAGCATCACAGAATTTTTTCAACACATACGAACACCAATCCATATTCCTGATTTCATTCACACTTTCCACAACCCTCAAAAGCTTAAAATCAACAGTACTTCTAGACGTGGGAGCAAGGAAAGTACACAGCACATACATCAGAAAATGCTTCTTAAAAAGATCACCTCCCTCAGTCAATAATGACATCTTACATAGCAACCTATCACACGGAATATTGTCATGTTTATCAGCCCCTAAATCCATCTTCCACTTAAGCCTCAACTCCATATCCCTATTCTGCCCCTTACCCGAGTTATTAACCTCTACAACCTCAACATCACTTATAGGCAGACACATGGAATCATAAACATCATTCCTGGTTATATAATACTTATCACTACCTATTCGCTGCAAGCAACTAATTGGGTTGAAGTTAGATATCAGATATTGAATCACATTTTTGGGCAAGACACCAAAATTTATCTTCAATAATCCTTCAAATCCTATATCAATAACTGACCTGATCTGCCCATCAATCAATGATTTCACAAGCTTTACAATCTTACCAGGGCTACACCTCGTAGAGTAGCCCCTTTTCGAGCTGCAAAAAAATTTAAAAAATGATAAGCAACACCGAAATATAAAACATATCATAAAACTGTTAGTCATTAATGCATACCTGGATGAATCATTGACACCCTTTAGATTTTTCGACTTCACAACTCCCCCACTCTTCTCTCTAAAATTCTTCTTCACAACAGATTTCCCTTTACCAACAGAAGCTGTTTTACATACAGTAACACCTTTGGCACCTTCCGCATCTGAATCATCAGACTCTCCACCAGCATCATCAAACACTTCATCAGAATCATCAGAGTCATCCTCCTTCACATCACATCTATCTTCATCATCATCCTCATTTTCATCAGAATCATCATGTTTCTCCCCACTCACTAATTTATTCTCATCACCATTGTCAGAATCCTCCTCACTGTCAGAGTTACTACCAATATCATCACCAACTTGTTCTGAAACATCAACAACATTTTCATAACCCTTCCCCTTGTCAGATTCTTCACCTTCATCAGAACTTATTCACTTTCATCCCCTCCCTCCTTCTCAGATTCCTCTTCAGCCTCTCTATCTTCCTCAACATCATTTGGCTTCTCACCTTCATCGTCAGAACTGTCATCAGATTTTGAGCCATCACTTGTCTCCATTTTATCATCATCACCACTAGCCTGATCTGCATGACCAGTTTCATCAATGGTAGCATCAAGTCCTTGAGATTGAGAAGGAGCAGTACTGAAGATCTCCTCTGCAAACAAAAATATTAAATACAGTCAAATAATGGGTAACAAAAAAATATCATATGAATTGAAAATTTAAAACAGCAAGTTTAAAACATATGATTTACCAGATAAGATATCAGCAACTCCAACATCTAGACTTACTGCATCACCTGAAACATATAAAACATCAAACCATAGTAATAAAAGGTAAAAGGTAATAACTGAAACATAAACAATCAAAAATATTGTACCTTTTGTAGTAGATTTTTTTCCAGGCCAATCAGAAGCTGAAACATCAAAACATAGTCCAATTTGGTAAAGGATAATAAATAATAAAAATCAAAAGTATGAAAGTATTGGAAAGAAAAACTATTTTTACCCTTTTTAGCAGATTTTTTTCCAAGGTCAGAAGAAGAAACATGGCTGACACCCTCATTTGAATAATGTGAAACATACAACCACGGTGGTAAATGGTATAGAGTAATTAATAAATAAATAAAAATAAGAAAAAAGAAGAATTTGAAAGGAAAACTATCTTTACCCTTTTTAGCAGATTTTTTTCCAGCCAGAGCAGAACCTTGACTAACACCATCACCTGAATTACATAAACAACAAACCATATTGGTAAAGGGTAAAGAGTAATGGATTAAAAATCAAAATCAGAAAAGAAGTATTAAAAAATAATGTTTACCTTTTTTAGCAGATTTTTTCCAGCCCTAGCAGATGCTAAACTGACACAATCACCTGAATTACATAAACATCAAACCATATTGGTAAAGGGTAAAGAGTAATGAATAAAAAATCAAAAATCAAAAAAAGAAGTATTACAGAAAAATAATGTTTACCTTTTTTAGCAGAGTTTTTTCCAGCCCCAGTAGATGCTAAACTGACGCGATCAACTGAATTACATAAAACATCAAACCATATTGGTAAAGGGTAAAGAGTAATGAATAAAAAATCAAAAATCAGAAAAAGAAGTATTAGAGAAAAATAATGTTTACCTTTTGTAGCAGAGTTTTTTCCAGACTCAGAATAACCTTGCCTGATACCCTCATCTGAATTATATGAAACATCAAACCATATTGTTAAATGGTACAGAGAAATTCATAAAATAAAAAATAAAAAATAAATCAAAATTATAAATATTACCAGTTGCGTTCTCAGCTAAAACAGCAGCAAGTTGGCTGGAATGAATCTTACTAGCACCCTCCTCTAAAAAACATAAAACATCATGAAAAATTTAAAATAGATAGTATCAAAGCACATAATAAAACATAATATTATAATTTGAATAATACCTTCAGCATCAGAATAGCTATCACGATCAGCGAGAACCTTACCCTTACCGCTAATCAATTTGACTCGTTTAACAGCAGCTTGTTTTACACACCTCTTCCAGACATTTTCTTTAGGAATGGATGAATCAGGAACTGGAGATGATGGAATGGACACCTCAGCAACTTTCTTCTTTTTAACATTCCTTGGATTCAAAGCTGGAGGAAAACTAAAATATTAATAAAAATTTAAAACATACAACAAAATTATACAGATAAACATATACCTGCACTAAATGTAGGTGTCGTCAAACCACGAATCCTATCAGATTTTCGTACAGGAACACCACAATCTAAAACAAAAGAAAAAATATTTATAGCATAAATAATATATATAATGAAAACATCAACTGATATACTTCAAATCAGAACTGTAAAGCATCAGAACTAGTAAAGTCAAATGGAATACTTGTATCATCAAATCAGAACTGTAAAGCATCAAATAAAAACATATATAATGAAAACATCAACTGATATACTTCAAATCAGAACTGTAAAGCATCAGAACTAGTAAAGTCAAATGGAATACTTGTATCATCAAATCAGAACTGTAAAACATCAAATAAAAGCATATGTAATGAAAACATCAACTGATATACTTCAAATCAGAACTGTAAAGCATCAGAACTAGTAAAGTCAAATGGAATACTTGTATTATCAAACTAATAAACGCTAGCATCATCATAACACATAAAACCAAACAGTACAAAGAAACATTAGTACAAGAACAGTAGAGTCAAATGGAATACTTGTATCATCAAATCAGAACTGTAAAGCATCAAATAAAAACATATATAATGAAAACATCAACTGATATACTTACATCATCACTCTTACTGAAAATTATGATAGAATCACTGTAATTTAAAATCATACAATATTGACAGTAAAACACACATATAATAAGAACTACATACATAACAACTTTCCAATAGAAACATCTCATAAACAGAAAATAAAGTCAAATGAAAATCTTGAAACATCATAATCAAACATTAAAACATCATGTAAAACCCTAGACGACAAAAAATGAACAATTATAGTAATAAATTCAAATATTCCCTCCAAAGAAATTAAAAAAAGCAACAAACCTTGGGAAGAAGTCTTCATCTTCTGCTTTACAGCAGTCTTCGAAGAAACAGAAGGCTGGGAGTATGACTTTGCAATTTTAATCACAGCATCGTCTATACAACTGGAATCAACAACATCTCCTTTCTTTGACATCTATAAAACGATAAACATGAAAAATAATAGAGTTAAAAAAGATCATCATCAATGAAAACCTAGTAAACAACATACATGTAAAAACATTCAGCTTCGCAATATCCTCTTCATTTACGATAACAACCTCAAAATAGAATAGAGTAATAATCGTTAAAAAAGTACAGAAACCTCAGAGCTCAACAACAAAAAGCTTACCATACAATAAAACGACTAAAAAACAAAGATTATCAGCTACAACAACAAATCTAAGTCGTCGGAGTTACCCGATGAAGAGTC
Organism: Rubia yunnanensis; assembly: GCA_037428765.1. NCBI lineage: Eukaryota > Viridiplantae > Streptophyta > Magnoliopsida > Gentianales > Rubiaceae > Rubia > Rubia yunnanensis. Next base: position 106,080,572 of record CM075061.1, on the reverse strand, counting down.
GAACCGATTATCAAGCAAAATTGCAAGAAACTCCAAAAATCGGACCACAACAACCAATTACACTCACGTCAAAACACAATATAATGCGTATTAAGCAACAAAAACAGAAGAAAGTACAGAAACCGCGACGGAAAAAAAACCTAGGTCGCCAGAAAAGAGGGAAAAAGAGAAGGACGACAGAAAACAGAAGCGGTTTTCGAGAGAGAAAAACAAAAGGTAAAGAATGAGGGGAAGAGGAAGAGACACAGTAAATGTATGCTCATATTTACCGTAATTAAAATTTAATCCCCAATATAAAAACTATAATTAATACCCCATCCCAAATTAAGTATATATTATTTATAATTTAACCCCGGTCTCGCTGTGAGACCGTCTCGCACAAGACTTTGTCAACTACTAAACGTTGCCTAATAAATTTTTAATATTGCAACTAAAATATTTTACCTTTTATTATTTTAATTAAACTTCGTATTTCCATAAGGTTATGGAAAAACGGTCTTTGCCAAGATTTTGCCTAAGTTGTATATTGTCTTATGTGCAAAGTCTTGTTTTCAACATACTAACTCTTAGTAGATGTCAATTTTTATCACTTATGTTACTAATGGTAATTTACTGCTAATTTTTATTTATCACAACGAGATTCTTATAACTTTGAAAAACTTTTAAAATGAATTGCTATGTTTAAATATTTTAATTGACCATAAATGTTTCTGAAATGAAAATTTTCATGTTTGGTCTTACTAACACTTTCTCTTAATTTTTAAATTCCCCACTCTCGTCATTGTTTATGTTATTACTGTTATCATCATTGTCACACTTACAAAGCAAATTCTCTCCATTTTTTCTATGGCACTAATAGTGATTGTATTTATGTGAACGAAATGAATGAATAATTTAAAAAGTAAAAAATAGAATGAGTGAATGAAATTAAAAGAATTTTATAAAATTAGAAAGTATACCAGTATAAAAGGAAACTATTAGAACAAACACACACACACAACCCCCCCCCCCCCCCCCCCCCCCGCCCAACAGCTATATATTTGGCCTAGTGGCAGCTATTTTTTTTCCCATTTAGATGCCTAATTGGGCGCTCCTATATTAATTTAACGTAACAACTATTAAATAATAGCTTCTACACGAAGCAGCTATTCTTTTTTTTTTGCAGTGGTATATATAACCGCTGCTTTGCATAGCATATATTTTTTCCCATGTAGCAGCTATTTTTTGATTTGCCAAGTTAGGTGCCTAAGTGGTTGGTGAAACGTTAATTAACGTAACAGCTATTGTATTGACAGTTTCTACACATAACGTGGAAGCTATTTTTTAAAAAATAGCTGCTAAATATTTGTAGCTATTAAAAAACCTGGCTGCTACACATTGCAACTATTTTTTTAAAGGTGCTATAAAAAATTTTTAATTCTAGATAAATAAATACAATTCATACTCCACTTTTGTATTTCTCCATAAATGATTAAAAAAAATAAAATTCCTTCGTTAATAAAAAATTTAACATAATTAATTGTGAGTGGGTCTCCTGAAGAGTGGCCTGTCCATAACCCTATGGACAGGCCATGGCCTAATTTTCAATTAGAAAAATATAATAAAATTCGCGGATTAGATCCATCACTTTCGGGTCATAAGGTTTCAGGAGGGTAAATTGTCATCGGCCTCTTGTTTCTCCTCAATGCTCCGCTGATTCTTCATAGAACCTCACTGGAGCCCATTCCTCCTCTTCCGGCGCTAGTTCCATGTCCATCACTCTGTCGTGTCCAGATGACGAAAGAAGGTGGAGAGTGTGACGTCAATAGAGTGGATCGAGACCTTCGTCTTCTCCAAATTTTGCAGTTTTGTTTCTTCTTCATCATCAATGGGAGCAGAAGACGATGCGAGCAACGGTTTGAAGAAGCTCGAGCACCTCTCCTTAGTTTCCAAGGTATGTTCTGAATTCGAGAGCCATATACCATATAGGGTTTCAGGATAAAACCCTGGCTAAGTTTATCATAGATATTGGTAAGAACTGAGAGGATATATTTGAATTTGATGAGAAACACCTTGGAGAACTGGTACTACCATATCCTTGTGGTGATAACTGGAAGTCCTAACAATCCTATTTCTCTGGATGTCGTAGATGTTTGATAAAATTCCATGCTTGTGTTATTTTTGTGAAGTAGTTATGCCTTAGACTATGAATAATCTATTAGTGTTAAGGTATGTGAGCTTATACTACATTGTGCTTGGTTGCTTTGTAGGCTGTTACTAGTTTGAGTACTTTTTTCTAGAGCACTCTTGCAACAACTAGTTCATCATACAAGAGTTGTTTTTGTACACATATATCGTGATTGATTATTGAAAGTGTGTAATTCACTATGTTTGGTGTGTCTATCATAAATGAATAAATAGAGTACATAGAGTTAAGTACATCGAACCTAAACTGTTCTATATATGTACAGTATCAATCCTAATTAAACCAAATCAATCAGGATATTCTATCATCTACTCTATCACCCCCCCTCAAGCGAAGCGTAGGACTACAGGATATGCAAAGCTTGGAACAAAACAAATCAAAAAGATTACGTGACAGACCCATAGTGAAAATATCAGCAAACTGCAGAGAGGATGAAACATGACTAACACGAAGCCTGCCAGAGGCAACAAGCTCCCGAACGAAGTGGTAGTCGATGTCTATGTGCTTGGCTCGTTTATGTGCAACCGGATTTTGAGCAAGAAAAATGGCACTGCTATTGTCACAAAGTAGGAGAGGCGACGGTGAAAGAGAAATCCAAAGCTCCTTAAGCAGATTACACACCCAGGTAAGTTCAGCAGCAGTGTTTGCCCTAGCGTGATACTCGGACTCACAACTGGATCGAGACACAGTCGGTTGCTTCTTAGCACTCCAAGAGACAAGATTGCTCCCAAGAAATATGGCATAGCCATAAGTGGAGCGCCGAGTCTCGAGACAACGGGCCCAGTCAGCATCGGAGTAGCCCAAAAGGGAAATACCACTATGGGATGGTCGAAAAGACAGACCATGATGAAGTGTGCCATGGACATACCGAAGGATGTGAGTGACAACCTGATAGTGATCCTCTCGAGGCGACTGGAGAAACTGAGTAATAGAGTTGACCACATATGAGAGATCAGGGCGAGTGATGGTTAAGTACTGCAAGGCACCGACGAATGAGCGATAAAGCTTGGGGTTCGAGAACTCAGACCCCGAGGTGCTGTGAGGCTGAGAGCTAGAAACAAAAGGCGTGGAAATAGGAACAACATCTATCATACCCGCATGCTGAAGTATCTCCATCGCATACTTAGCCTGCCCCGAGAAAAGTCCAAATGAAGATCAAGAGACCTCCAATCCCAAAAAATAGTGAAGTGCACCAAGATCCTTAATGGTGAACTCACGGTCACTGCGGGTGATGAACCAAAGAATGAGAATAGGATCATTTTCGGTAAGAATGATGTTGTCCACACATATTAGAAGGTATAGAATCTTTGATCCCTAGGAGAACACAAACAGGGAAATGTCGGCGGAACTGCACCGGAATCCTAGATGAAATAAGTAGGAGCTGAATCGCTGAAACCAAGCCCGAGTAGCTTGTTTGAGACCATAGATAGCCTTGCGAAGACAACATACATAATCAGGATGAACGGGATCAGTGTAACCAGCCGGTTGCTCCATGTAAACTGGTGCATCAAGAAAACCGTTAAGAAATGCATTCTTAACGTCTAACTGATGAAGGAGCCAAGAGAAAGTAGTGGCCAAGGATAAGATAATTCTGTCTGTGGAGGCCTTTTCGACCAGACTAAAAGTGTGGGTGAAGTCGAAGCCTGGAAACTGAGAATATCCCTTCACAATAAGACGAGCTTTGTACCGATCAATGGTACCATCCCGATGATGCTTGAGACGATAAACCCTTTTGGAGCCAATGCTGTTGACACCAGTAGGGTGGGGAACAAGATCCCAAGTGTGTTGCTGCTGAAGACCACCCATCTCTTCATCCATAGCGGCCACCCAGTGGGGATCCTTAAGAGTAGATAGATACCCTCGAGGTTTAGTCTGTGTAAGTAATGTCGCAAGAAACCCTGTCATCACAATTAATGGAGAAAGCAGTGGAGCATCAGTCGGAGAGGACCGCAATGGAGACACGAGTGTTGGAGAACTAGCGGATGGGGCCGTCGACCCAGAATAATTCTGAGTAGGTGATAGAGGGGCAGCAGGGGATACAGACAACTCATCCAAGTCAAAATCAATAAACGTCGAGACATCCAGAGATTCTAGGGCAGTGCGAGCAGTATTATTCACGAATAGGAAAGAAGACTCATCGAAATGAGCATGCCGAGTGAGATGGACCTTCTTAGAAACAGGATCCAGATAGCGAAAACCCTTATGGCGAGCACTGTAGCCAACAAATATGCATGGAGTGTTGTGAGGGGCCAGTTTGTGAGAAGCAAATGACCGAATGAAGGGATACACCCGACATCCGAATGGGTGAAAGTTGGAGTAGTCTGGATGACGACCATATAGTAGAGAATATAGTGAGGCATTACGAAGAACAGGGGTGGGAAGCCTGTTGATGGTGTAGGTAGCCGTAGCAAAAGCACCATCCCAGTACGGGATCGGCAAGCCAGAGGAGAAAAGCATGGATAAACACATCTCTGCAACAGGGCGGTGTTTACGTTCTGCTCTACCATTCCGCTCCAATGTGGATGGACAAGAAATTTGATGAAGGATCCCTTTATTTGAAAAATGGGATCGTAAGCGTGCATTTGTGAATTCTGTACCACCGTCACTTAGAAACACCTAGATTGAACAAGAAAATTGGTTTTCAACCAAGTTCTGAAACTGCAAGAATGTCTCAAAGAAATCCGATTTTTGTGCCAATGGATAATACCAGGTAAATCGCGAGAAATCGTCAACAAAAATAGCATAATAAGAGAATCCACTATCGGGCAGGTAACGATTTTTTGATTCGTCCTGCACTTCCGCCATTTAAAAAAAACATCTTGAATCTTCCGAAGCTTCAATGGCCGATAACCCATTAAGCTACTCTACCCCTCATTCATATGTTACAATCCGACGTGGCTCCTCATCGGTGATGGATTTCTACCGCCGCTTCAAGGCCGTTATCGACAGACTCGCTACCATGAACGCTTCGATCTCGCCCAGGGATCGAGTTGTGCTATTTCTGCGAGGTCTCGGCACCGGGTTCGCTGAATTCACCAGCGTTCAGTTGGCTCAATCGCCGCTGCGAGGTCTCGGGCGCGTCGACCACCACGCACGGCCGTGGTGCCACTTCCGGCCGATTAGTTTGTTCCTCAGGTGCTGCTGGTTCTGGTCGCAGGAAACGCTGGAATCTGAAGTGCCAAATCTGCCACAATTTTGGTCACACAGCTCCGCAGTGTTCTAGACTCTCGTCAGCAGCTCGTCACTCTGAGTCGGCTCATCTTGCCGAGGCTTTCTAGTCACCTGTCTCCCTTGACGATTCATCCTCCGACTGGTATTTGGATTCTGGAGCAACGAATCATATGGCTTCCACTTCCTCTGGCATGGACAGTGTTGTTCCCTATTCTGGTAACAGTTCTGTCACTGTTGCTAATGGTCGTTCTATTCCTATTTCTCATATTGGACATCGTCGATTTTCTAGTGATTTGTCTTTATCTGATGTTTTGGTGGTCCCTGATATTACAAAAAATTTGCTTTCCATTTGTAAATTGACAAAGGATATGAATGCCATGAAAGTGTGTAATTCACCATGTTTGGTGTGTCTATTATAGATGAATAAATAGAGTACATAGAGCTAATTACATCAAACCTAGACTGTTCTATATATGTACAGTATTAATCCTAATTAAAGCAAATCAATCAGGATATTCTATCATCTACTCTCGCAATTATGATTACTGTTTTAAACAAATTCTCTTAGGAGACATCTATGATGGAAATCAAACCTTTTATCTCAGGAATGAATTTAGTGAAGAATATATAGGTCCACACTCCTCACAATTGGTGTTGAATATGGTGATTGCTCAAAAGGTACCCAAACTAACCTTACTTTATGGTTCATTTTTCTTTGTATTTGTTTATGTGAATGAAAATTCGGGATCTTAACATAGTAATTATGCTAGTTGGAAACAAGGCTGATCTGCAGGATCAAGGAGCTAGAGATGCAACTACCTAACAAATCAATTAATCTGCCTTTTCTTGGCTTAATGATTTTATTTGAGCTAGTTCTTAAGGGTTTAACATCATTAGTTTCCATATAATTTCTGTCCTGAATTTGTAATTAGTGCCATTTTTTCACTAATGATTGATTCATATTTGTACTGAAACTATGGAGTTGTGAACAATGTTTCATCTGCCTTTTCTTAAATTAATTGTTTCGTTTTTAAGTGTGTTATACATTAGTAGTACCTTCCAAAAGGATTATGTCTTAATATATGAAGTTCTGATTGTCATCTATTGTTAATCTAGTGTAGTTTGAGAATGTGGTTATACAACATTAAACCGAAAACCGAGTCTTTAGGCTTTAGGCTTCTGAGGAGAAAGTATTGGGGTGAAGCAACTTTCTGTTAGTGGAAAGAATTGGGTTGAAGTTGATCTAATTGGTTTGTTTCCTTGTCTTTCATTCGTCTGTTGATCACTGCATAAAGAAGAGACTGATGTGGAGTGCTTGCTTTGCTATTAAAGTCTGCAAAGAAGGTGAATGTTATGAAGCGATGATGAGCTACCTACGGAGGAACCTCTCGGTATGAATTCTTCTTATTCGGTACCTTTTTAAATTGTGATACATTCGTGTTCATTATAATATTTGTTATTGCAATCTTCTGTGTAGTATGGGAGAGGATAAAATACGGTATGGTTTTTAATTTAAATGCTGAGTAAGAAAGTGTACCTTTATCTGTGAGTCTGTCTTGCAGGAAGGACTGGTCTTCAGCTTATATTTTTAGCTGCTCTGTGCTTATTTTGAGTCTTGAGATATGGCTTGCTCATATTTCTTTTGCAGATGTTCCCATATCATCTATCCGAGCATGTTTGTCGGGTGATGAGGCTCTCACCATTCAGATACTACTGCAAGATGATATTTAAAGTCATGAAAAATGGTATTACTTGTTGCTTTTCCGGTTTAATTTTGTCTTTTCGGTCTCTTCAGTTAAGGCAGTATTCCATCCATTTTGTTATCATACTGGGGATACTTGTTATCTTAATCTGCAACTACTGCAAGATGATATTTAAAGTCATGAAGAAATCCTTGATTTTTTTTACTGTTAGCTAGTGTTCTTGTGAATATGTTATGTGTATCGGTTTAATTTAGGAACATTATTAGTCATAATTGTTGAAGTCTGTGAAAATGTTCTATTATGCTTCACATTTGTGTTGTTTTGCAGTGCCTACATGCTGGAGCGGACTATTAGGCAGTTTGGGTACATTAGACTGATGTGCTTAGCATTTCTATTTCTTCCTGTTTCAAGGGGATCGGTTCTTCTGCGATATGTGCGACCTTTCGAGCAAACAATCAAATAGCATGTTTGGTTGGGGCATGTTACGATGTTTCCTTCATGATCTCTTTTATGAGATAGCATGGACGATGGATTTTGTAAAATTTGCTAGTTGTGTAATCTAATTTTTTATAGATGAAGAGTTATCCCATTTAAGATGTAATGATGCTTGTTTCTAGCATCATTATATGGAGCATGTAAACTTTCTGGCTACCCCATTGTGCATATTTTTGCTAATTTGTGTGATTGGTAAGTATACATATGCAGTGTTTGACTACAAATGAAGAATCTATTATAAGTGAAAACAAAAAGTCATACACAGTACAGCTAATAACTACACACTAAATATTAAGTAATGCAACATATAAATAAATAAATGCAGTTCATATTTAAAAAGACAATCAACAACAAATGAAAATAAAAGGTCATACACAATACAACTAACAAATACACACTTAATACTAACAAATGCAACATATAGATAAACAAAATATAGTTCCTAATCTAAAATGAACAATCAACAAAAAATTAAGATAAAAAGTCATACAAATTACAACTAATTAGTATACATTGATACTAACAAATGCAATATCTAAGTATACATATGAACCATAAAACTAAACATTCAACAACAAATGGAAAAAAAGGACATTCACAGTACAACTACAACTATAACTATTTAGTATACATTGATACTAACAAATGCAATACCTAAGTATACATATGCAACATTTAACGAACAATCAACAACAAATGGAAAAAAAGTCATTCACAATACAACTACAAGTACATACTAAATACTAACAAATGCAGTATCTATGTATACATATGCAACATTTAACAAAAAATGAACAATCAACAACAAATGAAAACAAAAAGTCATTCATGTTCAACTATGACTACACACTAAATACTAACAAATGCAATATCTAAGTATACATATGCAACATTTAATGAACAATCAACAACAAATGAAAATAAAAAGTCATTCACAGTACAACTACAAGTACACACTAAATACTAAAAAATGCAATATCTAAGTATACATATGCAACATTTAACTAAAAATAAACAATCAACAACAAATGAAAACAAAAAGTCATTCACAGTACAACTACAAGTACACACTAACTACTAACAAATGCAACATTTAAGCGAACAATTGTTGTTTCTAATTCAAAATGAACAATCAACAACGTATGGAAATAAAAAGTCGTACGCAGTACAATAAATTAGTACACACTGAATCTTAACAAATGCAATATATGACTAAACAAATGCAGTTTTTAATCTATGATGAACGATCAACTACAAATGAAAAGAAAAAGTCATACTTATTACAACTAATTTGTACACATTGAATACTAAATAATGCAACATATAACTAAACAATTGCAGTTCCTAATTCAAAACTTACAATAAAAAATAAATGAAAAGAAAATGTCATACACAATAAAACCTATTAAATATTAAAAATTGCAACATAACCACATGGGTTTGCCCAAGTGGCCAGAGTACTGCGCTCGGCCAGATGCAACCAGGGTTTGATTCCCCATTCCCCTCTTGGTTTGCATTATTATGGTCCTAAGTCTCCAAATGCATTATGTTGGTGTGGAGCATGCTCTTAGAGCACGTGGGAGGCTCATACCACTCTGTGTGAGCCATATGAGAGTCTCACCCCACTTTGTGTGAGAGACAGTTGTCATCTTAATGAGAAAGAGTCCACAAAAAAACAATTGCAACATATAACTAAACACATGCATACTATAATGTCTCAACCACCATACATTGGCATCTCGGTTGCTCATCTGTCAATCCTTTCCCAGCGCATTCGATAGGATATTTTAAACATCTTTTCAATGTTCAGAACAAGATCCTTCTTTTCATCACATCGCCAACAGTAGGACTCAAGGGATATATCTCCAAAAATAATTAATGCAAAAAATCTAAGTCCCAACTGAATCTCAATGAGACATGTAGCATGGACAAATCCAAAACAAATTTCAACTTACTCAACATAGAAAACTACATGTAGTAAGAAACTACGGAGCATTAATGCATTCAAAAACCAAGTAGCTACACAAATTTAAAGGCTTTGGAACCATACAATTTCATATAATCATTGTCAATCAATCAAGTATATAAAAGAAATTCAGCATAACATACTTCAAATCTGATTCATAAATATCTTGAGTTAAATTTACTTTTTTGGTCAGCAACATCAGTAAAACCAACTAGTACAACAAAAGATATCGACAATTCTTACCTTACCTATCTACAACTGCCATTTTCCCTAAAATCACAGTAGTTCTCTGTTGAGACAAGACGAAGTACAGTCAGTCTACATAAATAGTTAGCTTCTCTCGCATAATTCCACATCCGTGATACCTTAAAATTTCATCCCACATGTTCTATATTTACCTAACTCATCTCCATACTTCCACTTTTTGCTATGAAAACTATTCTCGCCAAACGTCAACCAACTTGGTTATAGATAGTTTGATAGAGAGACTTGAGCTGTGTATTCCATTTGTCCATTGCAGCATACTTCTTCATTCCCTTTGAGCTGCAGTGGAGGACAAACCAAAATGAAGCATAAGATTCATAATTTCATCTCCTGGAATTTCACTAGCTAAAAAGAAAATCGTTTGAAGACAAGAGTCAACCTGTCACCACGCTCTAAAAGCCAATTGACCTGATCTTTATGGCCGGAGACGAAGACGAGCATGCCGCCGGCGGGGCCGGAGGGCTGACAGTCGACGGTGGAGATCTGGTGCTTGCACTGGTCGAAGGGAGGACGGTGAGCTTGGCGATGATGTTCTACAAGTTGGGATGAGGTGGTGGTGGGTTCTAAATTGACTACAGTTTTTGGATCTGAAATCTGAACCAAATGGGCTTGGCCCGCAAAAATTAACCAAATTTTATTAATTTCAAATAGGTCTCTGGTTGTCCATAATGTTATGGATAAACCGTCTTTCCTGAGACTTTCCCATCAATTTTAACTTCATTTGTAGTTACATGAGCAAATCACAAATCAACAAATTACGCTAAATCCTACAATAGCTACTAGAATTAGCATCTATTAAAGAAGCTCAATACCAATTTGGTCATCTTTAGATATGGTATATGTTCAGAACTGGTAAGCAGCCTCTAGGAAAGAAAGTAAATTCTCTGCATCCATAATGGCAATGATTATAGTCATAGGACGTGAGACTACATCTGTGTTTGACAATTCATGATGAACGTAATTCGGTGAAATGATTGATAGAACTTCTACTTCACCTTGACCTGCAATATTAAGATCAGAACCAGGGCAAGATGAAACTCGCCCACCAAATAGGCATATGACAAAAAGAATAAAATAAATAAGGAAGATGAAACTTCACATGGTGAGATGCCATAAGCCAATAAACAAGGAACAATATACCAATGGCATAGATACCGACTAAATAAATTTAGGGTAATATGCAAATATAACCCTATATGTTGGAGAAAGTGCAAATATAACCCTGAGTTATTTTTTAGTGCAAATATAACCCTAATTATTATACATATGTGCAAATATAACCTTAACTATTATACATATGTGCAAATATAACCCTAAAGCCATTATTCCGGCATTGACTGACCAGGGTTATATTTGCACTTTCAATTATCGCAGGGTTATATCTGCACTTTCATTTCTCAGGGTTATATCTGCACTTTCATTTCTCAGGGTTATATCTGCACTTTCATCAATTATATAGGGTTATATATGCACTTTTCTCATAAATTTAAGATCATCACACAGCAACAAGCAAAAACACATATATGCAATAATGCAGTTGAGAAATCTTGTTACCTGGAACTGCACAACATTGCTAAGCTCCCAATTTAATAATCAAACAGCTCTATTCACACAATTGTATACAAATAATAAGACAGATGAACCAAAACATGTACCAAATTCCTACAAAAACAACCTTTCTCTGATCTTAATATTCGTAGCTCCTAGAAACTGTGGAAGAAAGAAATGCAAGCATAAGAGTGGTTTTTTGGAACTTAATTAGACACAGAACGCACAAGTAAACAAATAAATTTTGAGAAATCGCTTCTCAAGATGTTACCAATAGTGACAAAAGAAAAAAAAACAAGAGCACTAAATCGAGAAAAAATAGGAATAAAAGTACCTTAGGACAACACTGCTTTAGCTATTTCATTACGCAGTTTTGCAAAAAAAAAAAAATGCTCCTTTGTATTTTTCTCACCCACTGCCAATGATCATTTCAGCTTATAGCATAATCTGCAATATAGATTGCAAGTAACAGATGAACTACGAACTCCATATTAAATTGGACTGACTTCTTCCAACCACATCCATATTTTCTTTTTTTTTCAAACAAATACAAGAACCCCAACACCTCCAAAGATTTCCCTATAGTCAAATGTTAACATAAACTTCGAACTTCACCCAAGTGAGCCACATACAACACTGAATCAACAAAAAGAACCTATTCCATCTATAACATAACAAAAATGATGCTAAGGAAATGCATCGTACATGAATAAAGAACAGTACAGAGAAAGATCTAACCTTAGGTCCTTTAACTTCCATATAGTTGCCGACTCGCAATGTAAATAATAATGGGAGAAAGGCATACACCATGGGCTATATATGCAACAGATCGAGGAATAGTTGAGAAACTTAATGTTCAAGCATGGCACAATCCCAGGGCACATATAAACGGAGACAAACGTACATTTCTCTTTTAAATACTCAAGTTATAAATAACAAATCAAATCAGAAAAACTGAAGGTGGCAGAATCATCTGAATATAAGGGGAATAAAACATGAAGACGGGATCTTTATGTTCTTCTCACGTCACCATAGGGAAAGTGATGCATCTTCAACCTCCAACCGGTTCGTGGGCCTGAGTTTTCTCAAACTAACCTGCAATTAAACTGTCCATGTGGTTCCAGAAGTCACCACTCTGATACTTAAGTTAGTCAAAGTGTCCAAATATGATTAAGACAGAATGAATCATAAGTAAATGTATACCTTGTATTTATACTTCATGTCCTAAATAACGTTCTCCTTAATTAATGTCCCCAGTTACCCAAAAATGTGGTAATTAAGTAGAGTGTTAAATATTCCCCTAACTGAGCTGCTATACCTTCGGCCCAATGACCTTCTTGGGCTTAACCTCTATCAAGAGCCCTCAGAAAAGCAGGTTCTCGACCTTAAAAAGCTGGAACGCCACGAAGGTCTTCGAGGTCTCGAATGCATGGGACAATTCGATGAGTTTGAACACTCGAAATAAACCTTGCACTTCGTTGCTCCTGCCTTCGAGGGTGAGAACCTGGTTTTCTTATCAACTCCGTCGTTTAGGATTTCAAAAGGGCGCGTGCGTGCTATACAACTGTGTGTGTCACTGCTCCCCAAACAGTGCGTTGTCAGAAGACAAAGAAGCAATTGCATCTTTCCATAACTTTATATTCCCAAGGTAGTAATAATTACCTGCCACTTCAGCCCCCATAATTACCTCACATCCGCTCTTCCTTATTCACTTTTTTGGTTTGCATGCATCTTCTTACAAACATTCTTTCTGTATTTTTCCCTCGAGTGATCCAATTTCCATCACCTTTCCCACAAATCAGTAAGTTCTTTCATCTCCACTCTCATTCTAATCTTTTTGTTTTCTGCCCTTTCAATCATGGCCCGTTCCGATGAGGGTTCCATTTCTGAGAAACTTTCCGGTGAAATTAGGGTAGGCAGGATAGGAGTAGGTACACTCGAGAGAACCGTTAACGACCCGAGATGTATTCACTCCGAAGAACTCCAGTACAATTTAGATGCTGGAGATGGCGTACATGATCAAATTGCTAACAGTCCCAGAGAAGAAAGGGTTTTCCCCATAATTGATATGCCTCCTCGAGATGCCGTTGAAAATTTGCTTCCAGGCATGAGCAAACCCTACATCAGGAGGTCCCCTACGAGCAGAAAGATTGGCTTTTATCCTCCTCCGGATCCAAAGCTTGAAGCCATAGAGGAGGAGGAAGATGCATCTCTTTTGAGGGAGAAGACAATCCTAGAGGGGGGAGGAAGCACCCTCGAGAGCTCCATGGGTATCTCCTCTGGTTGTATCATCTCAACAGAAGAAGAAAGGGACTTATCAAAGGTTAAGGCTAAAGGACTCAGGGAGGGAGCCCCCAGTTCCAGTAGTGGGGCCCGCCATGTAAAAATTTTTGGACTCGATCCCTTCTGGTCAACGAATAGCCCCGGATGCCGATTTTCAACCCATCCAAGAGGGTGATACCCTCCATAACCTTCCTGATGGAAGATCTTCCATCTCTCTCAGACACCTTCGTTGCGGGCTCACTTTTCCCTTTCCACCCCTTTTTCTCCAAACTCCTAGAATATTCCAAGTGAGCCCTGCACAAGTTCATCCCAACGTTTTGGTGATATTATGATGTTCTTGACCAAGTGTGACGAGTTCAGTATTAAATCTAGTTATAAGCTACTTCGATCGCTATACTTTGTGTCCTATAGTGGGCGTTCAACCGATATGATCGTCACGTTTGTCTACCGAGAAGCACATCATAAGGTTTTTAGTGTTCCTAGCAATTCGGGCTACTAGAAAAGTTGGAAGAAAGGTATTTCATTCGATAGTAGGAGATATCGAGTTCCTCCGTGGAACTGGGGCATTTGATTTAAGTCTCCCAAACCTGGGGAATAGATCTGCCCAGATGCTTTCGAGAGGGATAGGAAAAAACTATTGTCCAGCTTCCTGAACTACAACCTCTTCAACAACCCCAACCCTCGGATTGGCGGCTTTCCGATCCTGCCTAGAATCTATGAAGAATATGTGTATAACATACTCGGAAGGACACAAGAAAGAGGAGAAGAGAAACTAAGGGCCCAAGAGATGGCCCTCCCCTCGAGACCATCGTTAGTGACTTTAGGTATTCGGGACCCTCCAAAGGTGCCTTAATAGACATCTACTTCTTCCATTTGTTATGTTTTTGGGTTTACCACTATTGGCTGGTTCTCTCTCTTTCCTTTTTCAGTGGGTCTCACTAAGGGCTTAAAGAAGAAGAAGCCCTCAAAGTAGGATCAGGCTCATTCAAAGGGGAGCATTGACTCCTCAAATCAGGCTACTATTCCCTCGAATCTAGTGTCTCCCCTCTTGAACCCGGCCTCCCCTCCTGCAACAGGCCTCCAAAGGCCTATCTTAACCACTGGTGCTGAGCAGTCACCTCACACAAGGAACGTTTGCTAGAAGATAAGGGTGAACAACAATATTATCGATGCCTCCTTACCAAGACCGCTCATGGGATCACATGGCGGCGAGGATGTTTCTCAACAATCTCTTCCCCCTTTGCATGAGTAGCGTCTATATCCAAGATCGAGCATCACCTTTCAACAGTGGCATCTAACCCTAAGGTTCTTTTCCATTCCCCCCCACCCCTTTTTCTTTTATTTTTATACATTTAACTTTTTTAGCATCCCTCTATTTTTATAACATCAATTGGAACTGAATTGGTTTGTCAGGCTTCCCAAATATTCCACGAGGCCACCAAGAGAATGGCGGAGGTCACCAAGAGAATGACAACCTTCTTTTCCCTTTGCTCCACTGGCGACGGTACCTTCCATGAGGAGCTCAACAAAAACAATGCTGAGATTTTGCAGCTAAGGAAATCTCTCAAGGAGAAATATGAGGTGCTCAAGGCGAAAGGTAGAGTGCTGATAGGCGGGCGGTCGTCGCGCCCTCCGTGCAAAAGATAATTTATAAGCCCTTTTTGCTTACTTTCTACAACTAGGTAGATAGCGGCAAATTGGGGTCGTCCAAGGAGAAGAGGGATCTTCCTAAGCGTCTAATCACACAATGGTTGATATTAGGCTAGGAGTAGATATATACACACACATAAAAGCAAGTAAAATGGGGGGGGTTGGTTGGTTGGTTTTCCTAAGTTACGAAAGTAAAAACACAAGATAACTAGCAAGGTCAAGTGACTATGCTAATCATCAAACAAAACTAAGAAAAGGGGTTTTAAACTACAAAGATAAAAAGCCTTGGGGGCAATGGATATCCACTTCCAAATCTAATGTAGGTCATTGAATCATTCACTCATTCTATCATATAGCATTACATGACTCAACATCAACATACCCATCTAGCAAGAATCACAACACGTTATGCACAAGAAGTTCTAAGTTCATGCTCATAGATTTTCATGCAAAGGAGCTACGGAATTTGTCACGTTCCTAACACCTAACCAATTCAATCATACAAGCACTCCCTATGCTCAAACAACTCATGTCACAAGTGAAGTGAAACACACCATCAAGAATACACAAATGCTAAATAACAAATGCTTCAAGGATGAGTTAAAATCATCTATTCAATACTTCAACTACTTGTTGTGGAGACTAAACTCCTATCCTTCTTAGTTCGTAGTTTGCAAGAGTGAGTTCGACATCTCTCGTCAAACCTCACCAATGACTCCCGTTGTCGCGACCACGACTCAAGGTATCATTGGTGGCATTTAATCACGAAGAACCAACAAGCTTGGCAATGCTTATGACCACTACACCGTGACTAAGCATTTAACCAATTCATGCAATTACACGAGATTGGATGAACGTGCAACGCACATTCATCCAAGAGCATATAACTCTCTCGTTTGCTACACAAACGAACATGACGAAGAGTTCGACATCAATCACATTCGTCTAGCACATTATCAATCCATCAACACAATCAAAAGCCCTAAATCATACTCATACATTCCTAACAAGAAAAGGGGGAAAATTAACCCAAATCCCCCAAACACTAGCTAGCAATTCATACAAGTATTTCATTCAAGCTTTCAACAACATCAATGGCATCAACAATTAACATTCAAGCACAATAAAAGCACAATAGCAAAAACACCAAATAGATAGATATAAATGCTCCTTACTACATAGAAATGGAAGCTTCAATCCTTGCTCCCAAGTACTAAAACTACTCTAGAACAACAAAAGACATAGAAACTAAGAAAACAAGAAGAGAAAAGCTAGGGTTTTGGCTCAAAACAGGGGCCAAAAGCTGTGGAGAAGAAGGGGTGAAGAGGTATTTATAGTGGAAGAAAACAGGGGAGAAAAACGCTGCTGCAGGGCTGACTGGACGCTTTCGTCGCGACTCGCGACCAAGTTCATCGCGAGTCGCGACCAAATCAGTAACCTGCAGCCCTGTTTGTTTTGCTTCCTCCGGGTGAACCGTTGATCTGTTTCGGGAGTTCTTGTAGTCGATTTTATAGTGCTCGAGAAGAGGAATCCAATGGTGCCACTCTTGAGGGCTGATTCTTCTTGGAAAATTCTGAGAACCATGGATCATCATTCATCTGTTGCTTTGCTCTCCTTTCTTCATCTCTTCACTTCTTCAAATCTTCACAAAGCTCAAATGTAAAGGTCTTCAAATATTCAAAGATAAATCTTCAAAGTCTTCAAACAAATCACCTTGTCACACAAAATCATCTAAAAAGTGATAAAAACGTCAAAGCCGCCTTTATCCCTCCTTAGATGATTTCAAGGCAAAATGCCACATGTAGAGCACAAAATTGCACAAAACCTAATCCTAAAAAGCCTAAAATAACCATCTAAAATGGACACATCAAACCTCCCCACACTTAAACCTTACTCGCCCTCGAGTAAGAAAAGATTCAAGCACACGGAGGAAATGACGTATCCACATCCTAAAAACCCTAAAATAACCACATAAAATGGCCTCATCAAACCTCCCCACACTTAAACCTTACTCGCCCTCGAGTAAGAAAAGATCCAAGCACACGGAGGAATTCATATGGCCATATCCTAAACTAATCCCCCAAACAAAGCCTCACAAAAACTCTCAATATCATAAATCCCAAAATAAAAGCTCACATGAGAATTTTTCACACACACATCCCCAATCCTAAATCTAACCAAACCTACCACTTATCAATTCACTACCCATAAAAATATTTCAAAGCCCAGAATTGATATTCCCAAAGTCCAATGACACAAGATGAAGTTAAAACCATTTAAGAGGTTTAAGCACATACTTCACCTAATGCCAATATATCCACCAAAATCCAATGACATAAAATGAAGCTAAAGCCATATAAGAGGTTCAAACACATGCTTCACCTAATGCCAATATATCAACCAAAAATGAAGTAGAAAGAGATAAGGAATTTCATAACCACACTTCGTTTCCTAACCCACTAAGCTACCCAATCCCAAGAGGTCTATAGATGTTGAGCTACCCGATCCATCCATGTGATAACCGCAACCTTATGACTCCAACGCCGGCAAATGAGTGAAATCTTAGAATTTTTCTTTTTCTCTCTTTTTCTCTCATTTTGCCTAGGAGCTCTTTCGAGTTTTCATCCTAGCCACACATCATGTTTCTTTAGCTCACATCTCACCTTTTTCCGCACATTTTAGCCTCTCATTTTTGCCTAGGCCGCCCTTTCGGGTTTTCGACCTATCCGGGCCCCCAATGTTGCCTAAGTTGCCCTCTCGGGTTTTCAACTTAGCGGGTTTTCTTTTTCTTTTTTTTTCTTTTTGTTTTTCTATTTTTTTCTTTTTGTTTTTCTAAATTTTTCTTTTCTTTTCTCATGTTTTTCCAATGAAAAGTAGCAAAAAGCATTCCAAAACTATCTAGCATGCATGTGAATCCTCTAACCCCTCCCCACACTTAAAACATTACAATGCCCTCAATGAAAACATATAAGGCAAGAACAATAAAAATCAAGGTAAGGGGGTAGAATGACACCCGTGTCTCCGCAATTCGCCGGTGATATGGCGTAATCCAAGCACTTGTATGGTCCCGAAATAGGTGTCGGAACCGGACGGGTGAGCAAAGATGCCGTAGAAGAACTCACCCCTCGAGAAAAGCATTGTCTCCATGGCGCCGTTTGATCAAGACTAACACCACGAAGAACACATTAAACTCACAAGTACATAAGGATATGTAATACTAGGTTCAGCATCAAGAGTTAATAACCATAGTATTTTCAAAGAACAACCAAATCACACTCAACCAACACTATAAGAATAATCATGAAAAATATCCAACATATATTGACATGTATACAAGCATCATTATAGGATATGCACTTACGATCACAATGATGTAGTCGGCATACTACAATCAACAAATGTACTATAAAGATGCAAGAATGTTCATATGCCAATATATGTCGGATGGTTGAAAATGAGTGGAGATGTGGTGGTTCTTGGGAGTGTTGGGTGGAGAAGAAGGAAGAATCATGCAATGTTTAAGATCAATTGAAAACCTGGAATTTTCATCGCGACTCGCGACTGAAGTGGTCGCGACTCGCGATGGGCTTCATCGCGACTCGCGACGGGCTTCATCGCGACTCGCGGAAAGTAGAGGCCGGGAGCATAATTTTTGGGAAAATTTTCTGATCACGTCGTGACTCGCGACCTCTTCGTCGCGACTCGCGATGGCCCATCGCGAGTCTGTCGCGACTCGCGGAAAGTTGGTCCCGAGAGGCCAAAAATTCTGAGCTCGTCTCGATTCGCGACGAAGCTCATCGCGACTCGCGACGAAGCTCATCGCGACTCGTGACGAAGCTCATCGCGACTCACGACGAGCATCGCGAGGTCATCGCGACTCGGGGAAAGTTGGTGCTGGGAGTGGATTTTTCTCCCCTAGTCGCGACGAAGCTCGTCGCGACTCGCGACGAAGCTCGTCGCGACTCGCGACGAAGCTCGTCGCGACTCGCGACGATAGGGTATCCCAGGCTTAAAATTTTTTTCGTTTTCTTACCAACTGTCCAAGTTTTCTTCCCTCGTTCATTGATCTCGTTCCTTCATCTCCTTCATTGCAATGCACTTCATGTTGCTACAAAATCACAGAAAAACATGCCATAAAAAGAACAAAACAAAACAACAACAAAAACAAACTAAGAAACACAAACTAAGAAACAAAAACTAAAAGAAATGCCGAATTTATTTAACGTCGTCGGCACGACGAAGCTCCGTATTTTTAAGGTCGTCGGCACGACCCTAATGTTATCCGTATGGTGAAGGCTTGAACCCCTTCACCATGAGCTTCCAAAAATTCGAGAGGTGGGGGTACAAAACTTTCAAGAGGAAAGTTTTGTGGAGGTGGAGATGGTTCAAAGGGAATTGAGTGGTTAGGGAGCTTGGGATAATCTTTCGGCTCCTCTCTCGTTTCCCTCAAAACTTCCAAAAATGGTGGAGTTGGTTCACTAGGTGGGAGAAGGGGTGACGATGCTAATGGATGTAGCACTATCACCTCTTCCTCCATTTTTCTATCCTCTACAACCAACTCCTCATCCCTTTCAAACTCAAAATCATTTTTATTGGTGACCTCACTCACCGAGTCATCGAGTTCAAGTTGGGATGGTGTATTTTCGAAATCACGAGCTTCCATGCGGGCCAATACCTCTAATATGTTCCTCGCATGCCCCTCAATGGCCTCAACACTAGAGGAGAGCTGGGTGTCCGGCTCCTCACTAGTAAAGGAGTTCAAGTTTGCTATGGTATTTAAGACATCCTCACGTGTCAAACTTGAACTTCCTTGTTGGGCTTGGTTTTGGGGTAGGGTATAGGGTGGTGATGGCCAACTAGGTTGCTCGTAATGTTGGTTTTCCGGCTCATTCTCATACCACCAATCCGGACTACCACTCCATTCCTGATTGTAAGAATCGTGGTATGGATAGCATTCATGAGCTTCTTGCCCTTGAAAACCAACATCTCCAACCTCTTGATAGCACTCTTCATAGTACCCATGGTTTTGAAAACCAAGGGTTCTTTCTCGGTCATCGTGTTTTTCCCACAACAAAGGGCAAGATTCGGTAGGATGGTCGGAACGACACATCCTACAAAACCTTGCTTGTTGAGCCTCTCTTCTCATCATGAGTTCCCTCAAGGTGAGACGCTCCATTAAAATTTTTTTTTTCAAAAGTTTGGAATCATAGTGCAAGGATTCTCGATAAAATAAATTACCAAGAACTCAAGCAATACCTACTCCGAACAAAAACAACCACCAAGTAGTGGAAAATAAAAACAACTAACCAATACACAACCAAATACACCTAAATACTTAAAAATAAATGCCTCTTCCCCGGCAGCGGCGCCATTTTGACAGGCGGGCGGTCGTCGCGCCCTCCGTGCAAAAGATAATTTATAAGCCCTTTTTGCTTACTTTCTACAACTAGGTAGATAGCGGCAAATCGGGGTCGTCCAAGGAGAAGAGGGATCTTCCTAAGCGTCTAAGCACACAATGGTTGATATTAGGCTATGAGTAGATATATACACACACATAAAAGCAAGTAAAATGGGGGGGGGGGGTTGGTTGGTTGGTTTTCCTAAGTTACGAAAGTAAAAACACAAGATAACTAGCAAGGTCAAGTGACTATGCTAATCATCAAACAAAACTAAGAAAAGGGGTTTTAAACTACAAAGATAAAATGCCTTGGGGGCAATGGATATCAACTTCTAAATCTAATGTAGGTCATTGAATCATTCACTCATTCTATCATATAGCATTACATGACTCAACATCAACATACCCATCTAGCAAGAATCACAACACGTTATGCACAAGAAGTTCTAAGTTCATGCTCATAGATTTTCATGCAAAGGAGTTACGGAATTCGTCACGTTCCTAACACCTAACCAATTCAATCATACAAGCACTCCCTATGCTCAAACAACTCATGTCACAAGTGAAGTGAAACACACCATCAAGAATACGCAAATGCTAAATAACAAATGCTTCAAGGATGAGTTAAAATCATCTATTCAATACTTCAACTACTTGTTGTGGAGACTAAACTCCTATCCTTCTTAGTTCGTAGTTTGCAAGAGTGAGTTCGACATCTCTCGTCAAACCTCACCAATGACTCCCGTTGCCGCGACCACGACTCAAGGTATCATTGGTGGCATTTAATCACGAAGAACCAACAAGCTTGGCAATGCTTATGACCACTACACCGTGACTAAGCATTTAACCAATTCATGCAATTACACGAGATTGGATGAACGTGCAACGCACATTCATCCAAGAGCATATAACTCTCTCGTTTCCTACACAAACGAACATGACGAAGAGTTCGACATCAATCACATTCGTCTAGCACATTATCAATCCATCAACACAATCAAAAGCCCTAAATCATACTCATACATTCCTAACAAGAAAAGGGGGGAAATTAACCCAAATCCCCCAAACACTAGCTAGCAATTCATACAAGTATTTCATTCAAGCTTTCAACAACATCAATGGCATCAACAATTAACATTCAAGCACAATAAAAGCACAATAGCAAAAACACCAAATAGATAGATATAAATGCTCCTTACTACATAGAAATGGAAGCTTCAATCCTTGCTCCCAAGTACAAAAACTACTCTAGAACAACAAAAGACATAGAAACTAAGAAAACAAGAAGAGAAAAGCTAGGGTTTTGGCCCAAAACAGGGGCCAAAAGCTGTGGAGAAGAAGGGGTGAAGAGGTATTTATAGTGGAAGAAAACAGGGGCGAAAAATGCTGCTGCAGGGCTGACTGGACGCTGTCGTCGCGACTCGCGACCAAGTTCATCGCGAGTCGCGACCAAATCAGTAACCTGCAGCCCTGTTTTGTTTTGCTTCCTCCGGGTGAACCGTTGATCCGTTTCGGGAGTTCTTGTAGTCGATTTTATAGTGCTCGAGAAGAGGAATCCAATGGTGCCACTATTGAGGGCTGATTCTTCTTGGAAAATTCTGAGAACCATGGATCATCATTCATCCGTTGCTTTGCTCTCCTTTCTTCATCTCTTCACTTCTTCAAATCTTCACAAAGCTCAAATGTAAAGGTCTTCAAATCTTCAAATCTTCAAAGATAAATCTTCAAAGTCTTCAAATCTTAAAAGTCTTCAAACAAATCACCTTGTCACACAAAATCATCTAAAAAGTGATAAAAACGTCAAAGCCGCCTTTATCCCTCCTTAGATGATTTCAAGGCAAAATGCCACATGTAGAGCACAAAATTGCACAAAACCTAATCCTAAAAAGCCTAAAATAACCATCTAAAATGGACACATCAAGTGCTCGAGGATAGAGTGCTCGAGGAGAAGTATAGGGTGCTTGAAGAAAAACAAACACTTCCAGAAGGGAAGATGCAGGGTGTTGAAGCCGAGATGCATCAATGGACACTAGAGAGGGACACTCGCCAAGAGGGTTCTAGATGCAGAGGATCCAACCACGCAAGTTCAACTCCTAGAGGCCTTCAAACACAAGCTATTGAACAGCCCTGAGCTTCTTCAACTTTTCTTGAACATTCTTGTTGTGGCCAAGAAAATTGGCTGTAGTGAATTAGCCAAGGAATTTTTAAAGCCTCAAGTGTCCGCCTCTCTATCTGAAGATCTGTCCAAGCAGGTGGACGAACTAGTTAATTTAGAGCTTGAAACCACTCTGGATGCGAAGTAGGACAAGGCCATTAAGAACAACGACCTTCATTTTGCCCCTTTGGTTTTCATCAATTCCAAAGGGCGGTTCTTCAATGCTAAGGTGATTCATGCGATCCCCTTTCCAGAGGCTACCGACGCCTCTCCTGAGTAGGATTCTGCCTCTAGCCGAGTGGAAAAAATGATTACTTCCACATCAAAGGAGGATGATTCAAAGGTTGGTTCCTAATTGCAATTTTTTTCTTAGGGCCCCTAAATTGTAAACCCCCCCCCCCTTTTACATTGAGTATCAATAAAAATACATTTTTTATCGCAACTTATTGATTTTACCTTTGTTTCCTTTTCGTAGTATAATTCATTGAAAATGGTGTCTGAAAGCGCTTATGGGGAGCTTTTGAGTGCCCAAAAAGATTTGAATGAGACACACAAACAGCTACTGATCGCCCTTCGAGATCTTTCTAAGTGTAATCAAGAGAATAACTCCTGAAAGGAAAGCTCCACCAACTCAAAGCTGAAATGAAGCTGTGGCAATCTAAAGACCACCCTACTTTTAAGGGGTTTGTTAAGGACTTTCTTAGTAAATAATTTAATGGTACTTATCCCTTAGAAATGATCAAGGGTCAAGTACCTGCTAATGAAGAATTAGAAGAACTAATGCATCAAATTTATTTGAAGTTTGGTTTGAAGTCCTGCCTTACCGCTGCGACTAGGCTTCTTGTAGTGGAAGGGTGCCTAATCGGTTGCTTGGGCAAAAATTGTAGCCTGGTAGCCCAGAGGGAATTACTTGCCAGAAAACATCTATTAGCTCAACACAGAGTGGCTAGCCTCAAAGAGGACTTGCTCGCTTAGAAGATAGCCAGTGAGGATCCCCCTTCTTCAAGCGAACCTCCTCCGTCCCCTCGAGGGAGCCCCTCAGGTAAAGATAGCTCTTTGGTTGAATCTCTTTTATCTGAGAGCACAAAAATTTTCGGGGAGATCAAGGCCTAGAAGATACAAGCTACAGAAGTGGAGAAGCATTTCATTGAGTATGAGGAAACAATTGCAGCACACGAAGTGAGCCTTAGTGCCCACATGCTTTCCCATGGTATTCCCTCCTCCTACTTAATTAGCAAAGATCATCTACTGGGAGGTCGTCGCCGTACCTCTCAAAGTTAATACTTTTAAGCCCTAAATGCTTCCTATCTACAATTAAGTAGATAATGGCAAGTCGGGGTCGTCCACGAGAAGAGGGATCTTTTTAAGTGTTTTAAACATATATAGGAGAAAACATACTAAGCACATACATACATAGATACATATAAAAGCATGTAAACAAGGGGGGTTTTGGTTGGTTTGATCCTAAGTTAACAAATTAAAGTACAACAACTAGCAAAGCAAGAGAACGATGCTAATCATGCAATACAACTAAAGATAGGAGGAAAATAATGATTTACGGAACCTTGGGCGCAATTGATTTCCACTTCCAAACCTCTTATCCATCATTGAACATTCAGCTTGTTTACCACTTTCACTACTTGTTGTGAAGGCTAAACTTCTATCCTTCTTAGATAGTAGTTTGCAAGAGTGAATTCAACATCTCTTGTCAAACCTCACCAATGACTCCCATAGTCTAAACACGACTCAAGGTATCCCATTGATGGAATTTAGCACGAAGAATCAACAAGCTCGGCAATGCTTATAAACACTACACTGCGTCTAAGCATTTAACCGATTTATGCATTTACACAAGATTGGTCAAGAACAATCAACATTCGTAGACTTCTCTCATTTGCTACAAGCGACAAACATGACAAAGAGTTCAACATTATCATATTCACCTAGCAATCATCAATCCATCAACACAATCAAAAGCTCTAAATCATACTCATATATTCCTAACAAGAAAAGGGGGGAAATCAACCCACTTCCCCCAAACCCTAGCAAGCAATTCATACAAGTATTTCATATACTCAAGCTTTCAATAACATTAATAATATCAACAAACACATTCAATGCTCCATAAATGCACAATAGTAGAGCAATAAATAAGCTACAAATCGTTCTTAAGACATAGGCTTGGAAGCCTTAGTCAATTGCTCCCAAGGGATAGATTACCTACAAGAGTTCATGCTAATCAATGCTAAACAACTAATCATAAAAATAAGAGAATTCAAGGATGAAAAATGGAAGAAAGAGGGTTTGAAACAGTACTGAAATCGCAGCAGAAGAAAGGTATGAATGAGAGGAAAGAGAGTGGTATTTATAGTACAAAGAAGATAAGGTGAAATTCTGGCCACCCGACTCGCGAGTGGTATTTGTGCGACGGCTCGTCGCGACTCGCGACGGTCTCACGACGAGGCCATCGCGACTCGCGACGGGTGCCAGAATTTTGCATTGTGTTTTTTTCTTCTTCTTGTGGCATGCAGTCATCTTCATAGTCATTCCTCTCAATCTCCAAGTCTTCAATGGCTCCAAAAATGGTCTTCAATGGCCTCCGATCTTCATGTCTTTGAAGGAATTCTTCAAAAGTCTTCAAAAGTGTAGTCTTCAATGGCCTCCGGTCTTCATTGCCTCCGTGTTCTTCCCTTGTCACACAAAATCCACTTAGAAGAGTTAAAAGAGCGTAAAGTTGCTCTTACCCCTCCTAAGAGAATTTCAAGGTAAAACACAAGCTCTCGATAATAAAAGAGCACAAAAGTGACCCTAAATAGTACTAAATTATGCATATAAAATGGACACATAATCTACCAAAGTTTCTACTTAAAGCGGCTCAATACTAGATGGAAGAGGCTAACGTTCATGAAAATGGGACTCCTCGACAGAAAAAAAACTTTTGACCTCATTCTTCGATTGGCTAGCAGAGCTAAAGGTAAAGGGATTCACCCCCTTGAGCTTTTTCTCTACCCCTCAGTCACATAAGTCTACCACTAAGAAGGCTGAATGGCATCTTGTTCCTTTGAGAAAAGTTACCCAGGGATCTTTCTCAAACCATCGTAAAAGTGCTGGGTCATCCTCGAATAGCCCATTTGAATATTCCACAAAGGAGCGATGTAAGGCCGCTGCCGTTCTTGATCCCTCAAAATATCCTGTAAAGGAACAAGTGATGGATATCTGAAGGGCAGCTGGTATAAAACTCGAAGAACTCAAAGAAATAGAGGCAAATGTGAAGGAGCTAGAAAAACCTATCTCCACTAAAGAATTGTTTCCGGTGGGATTTCCTCCCGCTAAGTAAATATGTTTAAATGAACAAACTTAGATAGTTACTTGTATCAATAATGTATTCCTAATATGTTTGTCGAGGTTTAAATAAATAAACAATATTTCTTATAGTTTATACCTCGAATATGAGCGCCCTGTGAAATTTTTTTAGGAGGAGTAAAATACGAATATGTTCGGTAAGTAGGAATTAAGTAATTTAGAGACACAAGCATTCCTGCTAATCTCGCCTACTAGTTTATCATTTCAAGATTACAAGATAGCCTTTGAGTGCCGCTTTAGAGTAAACCACTTCGAACATCAGTCGTAGCTGGAAATATCATCTAGAGTGCTGCTTTAAAGCAACTTGCTAAAACATCAACTAGAGTGCCACTTTAGAGAAAACCACTCAAACATCATCTGTAGTTGGAAATATCATCTAGAGTGCCGCTTTAAAGCAACCCATTCGAACATTAACTAGAGTACCAATTTAGATCAAACCACTTGAACATCAGCCGTAGCTAGAAATATCATCTAGAGTGCCACTTTAAACCAACCCGCTCGAACATTAACCAGAGTACCACTTTAGAGCAAACCACTCGAACATCAGCCGCAGCTGGAAATATCATCTAGAATGCCACTTTAAAGAAACCCGCTCGAACATTAACCAGAGTGCTACTTTAGAGCAAACCACTCGAACATCAGCCGTAGCTAGAAATATTATCTAGAACGCCGCTTTAAAGCAACCTGCTCGAGCATTAACTAGAGTGCCGCTTTAGAGCAAACCACTTGAACATCACAGGTGGTAGTATTTTCTCAAGTTGGTAATGTTCCACCTTCTTGGCACTTGAACCCCATTCATCTGCTCGAGAACATAACTTTCTCCCGGGTGTGATTTGATCACTCTATAAGGTCCTTCCTAATTTGCAGCTAACTTCCCCTCGCGTTCTTTTCTGCTTTTTTACTTTTTCTCATTACCAAGTCTCCCGGGCTAAACAACACCTTCTTTACCCTTCTATCATGGTATCTTCTAACCCGTTCCTTAACTTTAGCCTCATGTAGAGAAACTAACTCTCTCTTTTACTCTACCATATCCAAATCCGGACATCGATTTTGTTGATTGATTGTCTCATCTGCAGCAGCCATCATCCTTGGGCTAGAGACTCATATTTCTACAGGAATCACTACTTCAGAGCCATATACAAGACTATAAGGTGTTTCCCCAGTAGTGGAAGACTCAACTTTCTGATATGCCCATAATACATTGGGTAATTCCCATATCCAATTACCTTTCGCCCCCTTGAGGCGTGCTCATATTCCATTTACTATTGTCTTGTTGGTCACTTCCACTTGCCTGCTAGCTTGGGGGTTGTAAACAGATGTCATCTTTTGCTTGATTTGATATTCCTCGCACCACTTCTTGAAGGGATCCTGATCAAATTGTGTCCTGTTGTCCGTAATGATAATTCCTAGGATTCTAAAATGGCACACAATGTTTTCCAACAAAAGGAGATGACCGTTTTTCCTCTTATGTTTGTCAAGGACTCAGGCTCTACCCACTTTGTGAAATAATCAACAGCTACTATTAGGTTTCTGAATTTCCCTGGTGCTTCCGGGAAAGGGCCCACCAAATCAATCCCCCATTTATCAAATGCCTCGAGCTATAGATGCTTCTCATTTCTTCCCGTGGAACATGTGTTATAGGTGCATGTCCCTGGAATTGATGGCAAGCCTGAATATATCGGTTCGCGTCCTAAAACATTGTCGGCCAGTAAAACCCGGCTTGAATGAGCCTCTTCGCTAAAGATTTGGCTCCCTGGTGGCTACCGCATACCCCTTCGTGAACCCCTCTTATAAGGTAGTCAGCCTCGTCAGGGTTAACGCATCGAAGTAATGGCTGCGAATGACCCCTTCTATATAACCCTCCTTCCTCCAACACATACATTAGAGCCTTCAACCTTATTTTCCTAGCATCCACTTCATTTTCTGGCAGGACACCCTCTCAAAGATATGCCACGAACGGTGTTATCCAGGATTCTTCCGCTTCAATCGCCAACACTACAGGTTCTTCAAAACTTTGCCTGCTCAAAGTTTCCATGAGGAGTTGCTGCTAGGATTGGGTTCCCAATTCCGAAGAAGTGAGCTTACTTAGAGTATCCACTTTATGATTGCTTTCCCTCGAAAACTGCATGAAAGTATAAGATTTGAAATTTTTTAACATGTTTTTCACTACCTGGAGGTACCTCTGCAGGTTACACTCTTTGGCATCGTACTCTCCATTCACCTATTGAACCATAATTTGAGAGTCACTGAAAACCTCATGTTCCTCCACCTGCAGCTCCTTTGCGAGGAGCAATCCAGTGATCAGTGCCTCATACTTAGCTTCATTATTAGCTGCTTTAAATGCAAAGTTTAATGCATAAGGATAATATCTGCCATTGGGACTAGCTAGTAGGACCCCGGCTCCACTTCCTCCCGAATGTGAGGAACCATCCACATACAACTTCCATATCTGTCTTTGCCTTGTTCCCTCATTCTGAATGGAATCCAAACATACCTCGAGGGGCTCTTTAGTTTCAACTATAAAGTCTGCAAGTGCCTAGCCCTTAATCGCAACTTGAGGTTGATACTGGATATCATGCTCTCCCAATTCTACTTCTCACTTCATCATTCTTCCTGAAATCTCTGACCTTAGCAAGATCTGTCGAATGGGGTGGCTCGTGAGCACCACTATCTTATGTCCCTGGAAGTAGTGTCTCAACCTTCGGGCTGCATGTATGAGGGCTAGAACTAACCTTTCGAGAACTGTATATCTTGTCTCCGGCCCTTGCAAGGAATGACTAACAAAGTAAATCGAATGTTGATCCTTTTCTTTTTCTTTTACTAGACTTGTGTTGGTTGCTAGCGGCGACGCAGAAATATACAAGTACACTGTCTCATCCTTGTCTGGTTTCAACAAGGTAGGCAATGTCCCCAGATGTTCTTTCAACTACTTGAATGCCTCGTTGCACTTGCCATTCCACTCGAACTTCTTTGCCATTCAAATCACGTTAAAGAATGGTAAGTGCTTCTCCGCCCCCTTCGATAAGAACATGCTTAATGCTGCTAGAGGCCCTGTAAGCTTCTGCACATCCTTTATCGATTGTGGGGTTTTCATTGTCTTCAGAGCTTCGACCTTTTCCAAGTTTACATCGATCCCCCTCTTTGAGACCAAAAATTTAAGAAACTTCCTTACCCCCACACCAATAACACACTTCGATGGATTCAACATCAAATTAGCTTCTCAAAGCCTACCAAATGTTTATTCCATGTCTTCTAAGAATTCCTCATAACTTTTGCTTTTGACCACCATATCATCCACATATATTTCCATATTCTTCCCTATCTGTCCCCTGAACAATCTATCCACCTGCCTCTGGTAAGTAGCTCCAGCATTCTTCAATCCAAAGGGCATCTTCTTATAACAATACGTGCCCACATTTGTAATAAACAAGGTCTTTTCCTTGTCTTCCTCTGCTATGAGGATTTGGTGATACCCCTTATGTGCATCAAAGAATGCCAAAATTTGATATCCAGTGATGGTTTCCACTAGCTTGTCGATTGGTGGCAACAGATAACTATCTTTGAGGCATCACTTATTTAAATCAGTAAAGTTTATACACATCCTTCATGCTCCATCATGCTTTGGAAACATGACTGGGTTTGCAATGAAATTAGGATAGAATACCCCCATCAATTACGTCTGCCCTTAATAACCTCTCCATCTCTTCTTTAATTGCCTCAGCTCGTTCGGGAGCAAACACTCTTCTCTTCTGCTTCAATGGCTTAGTTGAAGGGTTAATGTTCAGTCTATGTAGCGCAAGACTTGAAGGAACCTTCGCCAGGTCAGATGTATCCTATGAGAACACGTCTTCGTAATTTCCTAACAAGTCTTTCAATCTTCCTTTCACATCTTCAGGGATTATTTTCCCAAGGGCTACTGACTCTTTATCCTGAATAGGCATTTGTATTGTATCCGCTAATCCTGTCTCTGCGTCTACTGACGCTACATCCCCTCATTTTCCCACTTCCCGTACTACCGTGAGGTTACATTTTTGGGCCACAGTATGATCCCCTCGAATGGATGCCACCCTCTTTTCAGTTGGGAACTTTATAATCAGGTGATAGGGTGACCAGACAGCCCGAGCCTGACACATCAATGGCCTTCCTAGAATCACATTATAAGGGGATAGAACATTAACGATAGCAAAATTACACCTGATGGTCACTCCCTTGTTGCCATCCACTACTCGAATGGGAAATGTTATCTCTTATATAGGGAATTTTGGGTTTCCCATGAATCCAGATAAAGAGGAAGCTGATTTTTTCAAGTTTCATGCCCTATATCTAACTTGTCAAAACACTCAGCCAACATCACTTCTACACCGCTTCCATCATCAACGAACACCTTTATGATCAAGGACATTCCAATAATGGCCAAAATAACCATAGGATCTACATGGGGTAGTTGGTCCAGCACAGCATTTGCTTCCGAGAAAGTGACCGTTTCATCCTGTCAAAACCTCTTATGACTGGGCTCTTATAACAGCATTTGAAGATCTCTCTCCCACCATTCTATTGATGGCGTTAATTACCCTTTGGACAGGTGAGTTTTCTCCATTTTGATTTCCCCTTGCTGCTCTTAGGATCTATCATGTCTTCCTTCCGGCCTCTTGTCTCGAATCACTTGTTCTCGAGACCTTCTATCCCCTCTCCCCCCATTGTTTTGATTATTTCTTCTGTAAGGCTGCTACTAATTCATCCGAGGCCTTGAGGGGGTAGCCTGATTTCTATGTCCCTGTTCTCGAAATCGTCCTTACCGTTCACACCTGTTAATCTCCATCCTTAACTGCATGTAATCGTTTATGCCATGGCCGTAATCCCTGTGATGATCACAATATCGATTTGTTACACTCTGGGCTGTGACTGAGTTGTGTGAACTCTGCAAGGATGGGGGTTTCCGGAATAACCCCCTATGTATGCTTAAATTCTGTGCAGTGGTTCTTCCTCCAAGCGTTGGAGGCAATGGATTATACCTCTCGAATGGTGTTCATACGAGTTTGACCGGCCTTCTCCCATTGTGCTTTACATTTCTTCCTACTTTCTCTGCAAGGCTATCTATTTTCTTTCAAGTTGTCTCATGCACCCTCGAATACTGTTCTATAACCTCTTAAAGTTTTTGCTAAACCTTAGGGGTATTGGTGCTCGGCTTTTTGTATAATTCTAGGTCCTGGATCCCCAGCAGGTACCCCTAGATTACCTCATTCTCCATCGAGTCTATCACCCCCAAACTCTCATCTACATAACGGTGATAGAAGGTTTTCGTGCTTTCTCCTGCCTTTTGCTTTGTCTGGCAGAGTTCTAATAGGGTTTTGGTAAATTTCTTCTTCTCTGGATATTGGCTCAACAATGATTCGCTGAAGTCTTGATACGATCAAAGCGAGTCCCTTAGAAACTTATTAAACCACTCTTGTGCCTTTCCCCGTAAGTAGCTTCCTAACAGCTTGCATGTTAACTTCTCATCAAAGTCCCTCGAACTAATCAAGACAAGGAACATTTGTATGAACTCTCAAGGGTTAGTTTCACCACTGTATGTAAGGAGTCCTTTTGGGGGCTTCACTTCCATTGGCCATCAAACCCCAGTAATTACCGATCAAAAAGGAGACCTCGCAGTCTGGCCTAAGGGGCCGATCAACCTATCCAACTCTTTTCTTAATGACTCACCTACATCCAAGGGGGGTTTGTGCTGTCCCCCAGGTAGGTACAGCCCCCTATCATGAAGGTTGGGTTCCTCCGTATCCCAGGTTCATCTAATGTTGTCCGAGACTCGGGTATGCTGGTGGTAGGGGTGGTCAGGTATAAGGATTGTATAACCCCTGACTGATTCCCATACTTCTGTATCTTTGCATGCTAGAAGAGGCCATTATTTCATATGTTCTTGGATAGGTTAGGTCGAGGATAGGAGCAGATAGGGCTAGCGGAAGTAGCGCATATACGGGACCTTGGGAGTAACCAGGAATAAGAGGCTGAGGTCTAGCCTGTAGTGGTTCTCCACTATATCCCTGATAAGGGTAGCCATTGGGGGTTAAGAAGCCCACTATAGTCATTCCCAAAGTTGAAGGTAGTAATGCCCCCATCGTGACCCTATCATCCCTCGGAGGGGGAGTGATTCGGTAACCGGCCGCAGCCAGGGCCTGAGCTGCTCTTTCCACATCTTGATTCGGGGTCAATCTTTCCACATTCTGATTTACATGCCCGTGTTGACCATAAGCTTCCATATACGAATCTCCCGAAACCTCCGTAAACCTTCCATCCCTCGAATCAGTCACCCTTTCAATCAAGGAATTGGTGTTTCCTTGTCTTTGCTCTCTCATCGCTTCCAGCGTCCTCGAGGGCCCAGGCATATCGTTCTGAATTGGCGCCAGGGGATTTGCGCCAACACTGAGGTTTGCCACCCCCCTCCCCACTCATAACTTCATTCCTATAGTTTGAATGTTAGCCATTTCTCTATCCTCGATGTGAGCGTTATTTTCTCTTCCTGGATTCTCTAATGTTAACCTTGGTGGAGATCCAGCCCCCGTACCTATTGACCTCAACCTTTCACTCTTTCAAACTACCGTGGACATAAACTCTCAAAACCCTTGATTCTGCTTATTCATCCCCACAGACGGTGCCACTTGATGCGTCTTTGACCTCCGACCGGTTCGTGGGCCTGGGTTCTTCTTAATCTAACCTGCAATTAAACTGTCCATGGGGTTCCAGGGGTCAGCACTCTGATGCTTAAGTTAGTCCAAGCATCCAAATATGATAAAGAC
This sequence comes from Rubia yunnanensis, assembly GCA_037428765.1. NCBI lineage: Eukaryota > Viridiplantae > Streptophyta > Magnoliopsida > Gentianales > Rubiaceae > Rubia > Rubia yunnanensis. Next base: position 106,047,600 of record CM075061.1, on the reverse strand, counting down.
GCAATGAATCATAGGTAAATGTGTACCTTGTATTTATTCTTCATGTCCTTAATAACGCTCTCCTTTATAATGCCCTAAAATACCCACAAATGCGGTAATTAAGTACAGTATTAAATATTTCCACAACTGGGCTGCTATACCTTCAGCCCAATAGCCTTCTTAGGCTTAACCTCTATCAGACAGTAATCAGACCTTTGCAGCCACCATTCTCACTATGAATCATGTATGTATAATGAACTATAGTATCCCCCTTTGGAAGATTTTTAATCTACAAAAGGTAAAAGATAAACCATGAGGCAATGGGTTAAAATTTTAAATCACAACATTTACACTACAGTCTACACACACATGAAACACACAAATATAATAATCTCTACCTCCAAATGCATGACCCACATAACAACATCACACATCAAACATCCACCTTGTTAAGATAGATGAGATTTGATTGATAGAGATTATGTCTAAATGTATTGTATGTCTAGGGTTAGTATCCCTATATGTATTCTACTCATCATACACTTCCATCTATGAAGAATTACCTTATTCACATGATATCAAAATAGGGTTCGATCCTCTCCCACTTTTCCCAGCAGCCGAGTCTGTCTCTTTTCTCCCTTTACCGCCACCTCTTTTTTTCTTCTTCGCCGAGTAACTCCTTATCCCTCCTCGTCCTGTTCCACTGCTGCACCATGGCTGAAAGTTCCAAGCTTCCTTACAACACTCTCCTCCATATGTTCACCATTAAACTTACCCCAAAAAACTATTTATTGTGGAAACGACAAGCAGTCCACATCCTCAAGACACAAGGTCTCTACGGTATTCTTGCTGGCACAAAGTCGTGCCCGACGCTTCTCACACCACCGACAGAATAGTTTTCGTTGATGCCATCTTCTGCATCCGTGACTGGTTGTTCTTCCAGCGGAATGAAGGTGGATCCACAAGCTGCTTTTGCGCAAGCCAAGGCGGACAGAGAAACTTGGATTGATGAGGACCAGAGAGTGTGTAGTTTGTTGTTCTCGTCATTGACTCAGGAAGCCCTTGCTGAGCTCCATAATTACGTCCCCTCTCAACAAATGTGGGAGAACATAGCATCAGTTTATCATAACCAAATTAAGTCCACTATTTTTGCGCCTTCATTCAAAGGCCTTTGTTGTGAAGAAAACCGGTACTGTTCGAGAGTTGCATCTTCAGTTTAATTTTTTTTAATAAACTCTCTATTTTGGGTTCACCTGCTTCGAATGATGATCAACTCTTATGGTTTCAGACTGCTCTCGGTTCTGAATAAAAAGATTTTTTTGCCGCATTTATCACTGCATCACCTACACCTTTGTATGTCGAGATTGTTGCTAATGCCAAAGACTACGAGTCATTTTTGAACAACTTGCAGGGCCAGTCATTTTCTCAGAGTTCTGCATCCAGTCAGATTGCATTCATAGCATCAGATCAAGCTCTAGTGGTCGCGCGTGGGCTCACACACTGATGGTTAGTGCGCATGATGCCGATGCGTCTAACACACACACCGACCATGGACGTGCCAGGCTTTCTTGGCATTATTCAGGTCGGGGTTGGGGTCTTCGATGCCAGTGGTGTTGCAAAATGGGTCATGATGTTGCACACTATTACCGTCTGATTCAGCGCCCCTCTGAGACTTCTCCTCTTGCTTAGCAATTTCATTCATCTTTTCAGTTTGAGCCGGCACTTGTCACCTCCGAATGGTAGATGGATTCAGGAGCTTCCGCTCATATGAGCTCATCTGCCTCAAACCTTGAAAGTGTCACCCCCTACACTGGTAAATCACATGTTTTTGTTGGTAATGGCTATATTATTTCTATTTCTGCTATTGGTGATTCACAGTGGTCCCTGAGATAACCAAAAACTTATTATCCATTAGTAAGCTTACCAAGGATCTTGGTGTACTTATAACATTTTATTATGATTCTTTTGTGATTCAGCATAAAGTCACCAGGGTAGTCATGGGCAGAGGCCCCAGTGAGGATGGTCTATATGTGCTGGATCGGGGTGAAGAGGCGCTACTTTCCTTTTTAAAGAAAAATAAAAATCATGATTCTTTTGAGTTATGGCATTCCCGTTTGGGACATGTGTCCCAGAATATCATTTCCTTGTTAGTTAAGAGTGGTAAACTTTCTATTTCTTCTTTGTTGTTGAAACCTAATACATGTGCCTCATGTGTTATGGCGGAAGGTCATAAACTTTCTTTTGTTAAGAACTCTAAAAGAGCTAAGCATGTTTTGGATTTGATTCATTGTGATTTATGGGGTCCATATCCCATTTTATCTGGCCATGGTTTCGCTTACTATGTTCTGTTTGTGGATGACTTTTTGAGATTTATTTGGCTTTATTCTCTTAGGCATAAATCTGAATTTGTTGATGTTTACATGAAATTTGAGGCATTTGTGGAAAATAAATTCTCCTCTCGGATCAAAGTGTTTCAGAGTGATGGCGGTACAAAATTTGTGAACATTCATCTTCGGACATATTTTGAGACTATGGGGGATACACCATCAGGTTTCTTTTCCCTACACACCTGAGCAAAATGGGTGCGCTGAGCGTTAACATCATCATGTGGCTGAAATGGGTCTTACTATGCTCTTTCATTTGCATTTTCCTCTAGCTTTCTAGGATGACACTTTTGAACAGCCGTTTATGTCATAAATCATCTTCCTACTCTAGTTCTTGATGGTGTTTCTCCCTACCATGTTTTGTTTGACCGGGCGCCCATATACTCTAACTTCCATCGTTTTGGTTGTAGAGTATACTCTTTAGTTCATCCTTATGTTGAGCACAAATTGTCGCCTAGAACTATCCCTTGTGTGTTTGTCGGTTACAGCAATACAAGGGGTTTCGCTGCCTTTACCCTGCTTCTGGTTGGGTAAATCTTACTCGGCATGCACGTTTGGATGAACACTGCTATCCTTATGCCACTGCAACTTTGATTTCTACAGCTTTTTCTTCCATGGATGTTTACTCTTTTATTGATCCAGTTCTTCCCGATCCAGCACCTGAGTCGCCTACATCATCTCTCTTGGCGCCCTGTTCATTATGCTCGGCTGACTCACCTGCCTTGACGACCCCTACTCCTGTTGCCCCCAGCTCGGCCCCTCCATTGGCACATTCTAAGTCCTCTTCTGATGATGATTCTCCTAGTCTGCCACCATCTCAGATCCATTCGATGGCTACTCAGCCTTGTACTAGTTTACGTCGTCCTTGTTACCTTGATGATTATGTCGTTAGTGGTCTTACTACTGCAGTCCTTTCTCACTCTAAGCCTCGGGATTATCGAGCTGCACTTCGTGATCCTTAGTGGGTTGCTGCAATGGATGATGAGATGAGTACTCTTCTGCAGCAGCACACTTGGAATTTAGTTCCTCGACCGTCTGATGTGAATGTTGTTGGCTCCAAGTGGGTTTTTCGGCTCAAATATCATCCCGGTGGTACCATTGAGCATTACAAGGCCCAACTTGTAGCTCAGGGATTCTCGCAGCTACTGGGTTTTAACTTTGATCACACCTTCAGCCCTGTGGTCAAAGCTTCCACTGTTCGTACGGTTCTTGCCGTTGCTACTATGCGAAAATGGCCCATGCACTAGTTGGATGTCAACAATTATTTTTAATGGTGTTCTTGACACTCCAATTTATGTGGCGCAACATGTTGGTTTCAAGGATCCTACTAAGCCAGAATATGTTTGTCGACTGCGGAAAGCCATCTATGGGCTTAAGCAGGCACCAAGGACCTGGGTTGAGAGGTTTAGTTCATTTCTTAGCCAGCTAGGGTTTATCTACAGCTCTTCTGACACTTCGTTGTTTGTGTTCTCTCGAGGAACTGATCTTCTCTACCTGCTGGTATATGTTAATGATATCATCCTTTATGGAAATGATTCTATCGTTCAGGCCAGTTCATCTCTCGCACTCATCGAGAATTTACCATAAATGATCTTAGATCTCTCACCTACTTCCATGGCCTTAAGGTCTCCTCCACAAACTCTGGTCTCTTTTTGGGTTAAGCGAAGTATGATAGGGATATATTACATCGAGTTGGGATGTCTGATGTTGTGCCGGTCTCCACGCCTTTTGTACCTTCTTCTCAGCTTTCTAGTGGTTCTAGCAAGCCCTTCGACAATCCCACACTCTATAGGTCTTTGGTTGGTTCCTTGCAGTACCTTACAATCACTCGATCTGATCTGGCTTTCGCTGTGAACATTGTCATCCAGTTCTTACGGAATCCTAGTGATGATCATTTTGCAGCAGTCACCAAGATTCTTCGATATGTTTGTGGTATACTTTATTTTGGTTTGTCCTAGTGTTCTTCTGCTTCCACGGATGTGTTAGGATATTCAGATGCTAATTGGGCTCGCTGCCTAGAGACTCGACACTTTGCTTATGGCTATGCAGTTTCCCTTGGGAGCAATCTCATTTCTTAGAGTGCCAAGAAGCAACCCACTGTATCCCACTCCAGTTTAGAGTCTGAGTATCATACTTTGGCTAACACTGCGACAGAGGTCGTCTGGCTTTCTCATTTGCTACTTGATATACACTTTCAGCTTTCTGAGTCACCTTTTTTTAAATAAATCCACCTGTGATGGTGGGGGGTTTGGCAGACCCCTACCCATTTATTAAAATGAAAAGAAAGTACATAGAAAGAGGGGGGCTTAATACCTTACCTCTGATTGTGCACCTGATGATCTTTAAAGAGCTATACATATGTTCTAGAGTCTTAAAGATCAACGGAGACAATTTGGAAAAGAAATACATTGCATAAAAATTACACTAATCTGATGTTGGGAGTACCCGTTGCGTCTAGCCTTACCTGACCCGCCACTGGAGAAGGGAGATCCAATGCTCCGAAGATGCTATTCACCTGTTTTCGGCTTGCAATCTTGGCTAGTGAGTCCGCTGGTCCATTTGCTTCTCTGAAGATGTGTGTCACTATGTAGGTCACTTCTTGTAGTAGCAACAATATTTCTCTTATCATCGTTAGCAATCTCCAAGGAATCTTGAGTTGGCGAAGAATCATCCCATGCAGTATTTTTGAGTCAGTTTCGATGGCAAAATTTGTGATACCTTGTTCCCGCACTAGATGGATCCCATGTAGCAGGGCAGAGGCTTCCGTCTGCAAAGCAGATTCAGACAAGATGGATTTGGACAGAGCTACTATTACCTGGCCCTTGTGATTTCTAAGTATGCAACCGATGCCCGCAGCACCGTTGTTAAAGGCGCCGTCAGTGTTCAGTTTGAAAAAAGTGGGCAGTAACCATTTGGTGATTCGGATAGGTCTATGCTTGACAGGTTTGTGGCTCATTAATGTAGGTATATGACTAAGAATCCATGTGAACCCCAGATTGAAAGCCAAGATAGTGTCATTTAAATGTAATAAAATGCGTTTGAAAATAAACCTTATGTCAGGCTTTGTGCCTTCAAATATGTAAGTGCATCTGGCACACCACAGGTGCTAGTTAACTATGCATGGAAGAATTCTGATCAGACTTGTAAAAGCATCAGAAACGGGAGTAGTCCAGTAGTAGTAAAAATGATCCCACAGGAGTTGGAAAGAGTGATTAGGTAAACTGAAAGTAGTGTTCAGCTGTTTTCAGATTTGATTAACTTGGACACATGAATTGAAACAATGGTGGATGGATTTGGAGTTGTTAAAACAGAAACAACATCTTGAAGGGAGGTGAAATTGAAAAACTTCCAATACATCCGGGAAAGCCAGTGGTCTATTTAAAAGTTTCCAATTAAAAAGACTGATTTTTCTTGGCAGTAGGTTAGACCAGAGATGGGTATAGGAGGGGATCTTTGATTTCTTTACTCTGATCAGTTCATAAGCTGATTTGACTGTGAAGGATCCTGACTGAGTAGATTTCCATATAATGGAATCTTCAAAATTTGGGAAGAGGTTGTGATCTAGGTTTAGGCTCTGGAAGATGTGAGGAGGGAGGGAACTTCTGATCTGATCCGAGTAGGAGTCTCTGTTTTGCAGAAATTCTGCAACAGTTAAATTTTGGTACGGAAATTCAATTGGGTTGATTAAGTGATCTGTTAGAGGTCCTAGTGAGGACCAGTTAGAATCCCAGAAAGACACTGCACCAGAACCTAGGATGATTTGTGAGTTATGTAGTGCTATATCATTGGCCTCTTTGATTCTTTTCCAGGTTCTGGAGGTTTTTTGTGTGTCTTTCTTTGACCACATTATATTGGCCCATAGGGAATTTCCTGTTTGGAGCTTCCACCATAGTTTTAAGGAGAAGGATTTTGTTAAGGTATGCAAATTTTTAAAATTTAGTCTATTTTCTGTGGTTGGGATGCATAAATTGGTGTAAGATCTCCAAGATCTATGCTTCTGTGTGTTATCTGAGGTATGTTTCCAGAAAAACCTGGCTAGAGTCTTATGGATTAGGTTGATGATATGTGTGGTTGGCTTCAATACCGTTATGAGGTGAATTTGCATTGAGGACAAAACGTGGTTGATTAAAGTTGCTCTTCCAGCTAGTGAAATAAGCTTATTGTGCCAGTGGTTAATTTTGTTTTGGATTGAGAGGAGCATGCCTTGGAAAAGAGATTTTTTTGCTCGACCAGTGAAAATTGGGCAACCCAAGTATTTGAAAGGGATGGAACCTTCGAGCATGGAAGTATCTCTCTTGATAAGAGATATGATTCTGCTTGGGGTATGTTTAGAAAGACAGAAAGTTGATTTCTTCAAGTTGACTTTTTGGCCAGAGGCCAGCTCGTAGGATTTCAGAAAAGACATAATTGTTATCAAGCCTTGTCTTGTATAATTCAGGAATATGGTTGTGTCATCTGCATAGGAGAGGTGTGAAGAATGTTGCATCTGCCGGGGTAGTTTGTAAGGCTGTATATTCACGAATTGATAAAGGAAATTGAGGTTTTGGGAGAAGGCTTTAGCCATTAATATGAAAAGCAAGGGGGATAAAGGATCCCCTTGTTTTCAACCCCTAAAAGCAGAAAAGAAGCCAACTGATTTGCCATTGATCAGAACTGACAAACAGGCAGCTTTGTATTTTCTCATGATTAGGTCAACCAGGGTATTGGAAAAACCTTGTTTGATAAGGACCTGAGTCAAAAAAGACCATGAGACCCTATCGAAGGCTTTCATCATATCCAGGTTAATAATCATGTTTGGCCCTACTGTCTTGGTATGCATGAAGTTTGTGTATTCCTGCATGAGGAGCACATTGTCTGCTATGTCTCTTCCCGTGATAAAAGCAGACTGTTCAGGGCTGATTAAAGAATCAAGAAAGACTTTTAGTCTCGTGGATGCGATTTTTGAGAGAATTTTATTAGAGAAGTTGCATAAGCTAATGGGTCTGTAATATGTGAAAGAAGAGCAGACATCTTTTTTGGGGATTAAAATTATATGGGTTACCGAGATGGCTTTGGGGATGTCCATTCCAGCAAAGAAATCTGTCACTGCCATGAGAACATCAGTTTTAATAATTTCCCAGCAGTTTTGGAAAAAGTGGCCAGAAAAGCCATCCGGACCCGGGGCTGAGTTCCCCTTCATGGAAGAGACTATGTTGGTTAGCTCGTCCATACTGATTTCTTTAAGTAGGGAGTTGTTCATGTCTTCTGTGACAATAGTAGGGATGTTTTCCAGTATCCATAATGTGTTGATTCCTAATGGGTCTAAAGGATCATCAGTAAGAAGATTTGAGAAGAAGCTAATAGCTTTATTTTCCAGTATCCATAATGTGTTAATTCCTAATGGGTCTAAAGGATCATCAGTAAGAAGATTTGAGAAGAAGCTAATAGCTTTATTCTCAATTTCATCTGTGTTGTTTAGCCAATTTCCATCACTGGCTTTGATGAGGGTAATTTTTTGTCTTTTATGTTTGTTTTGGATTGACTGGTGAAAGAATTTGGTGTTTACATCGCCTTCTTTCATCCAGTTGAGTCTTGATTTTTTCTTTAAGAAGGTTTCCTGGTTTGTTAAGGCCATTTTCAGTTTTGCTTTAGCCTGATTTAAAGCTTGAATGGTAATGCTAGATTCCAATTGTTGTAGATCATGTTTAGATTTAAATAGCTGGTCTTCACAAAGCTGAACCGCATCAAATACATTACCAAAAGTCTCCTTGTTCCAGATTTTGAGGGAGTGTTTTAAATGTTTGAGTTTGAAGACTAATCTTCTCATCCCTTTTAGATTGGTATGGATTTTCCAAGCATCTTCCACAAGTTCCATGAAACAGGGGTGGTTTATCCAGCATTCTTGGAATTTAAAAGGCTTGGGGGATGACTTAGACAATGCATTAGAGACAAAAAGAATTAGAGGGGTGTGGTCAGAGCCTTCTCTGGCTAAAGTTTTAATTTTTGAGTTGGGGAAGTTAGACCACCACCTGTTGTTGGAAACCCCTCTATCTAGCCGTTTCCAAACCCTCCCTTTTGTTCTCATCCCAGTCCAAGTGTATAAACTACCAGAGGTTGGGATTTCATAAAACTGTTGATCATTAAGGAAGGTATTGAAATTTCTTATACTGTCTTGGTTTGGGATTGAATGGCCTAGATATTCCTCATTTTTTGCGATGACATTGAAGTCCCCTGTTAGGTATAAGGGTTCCTTGGTTAGAGTTGCTAAAGCTTGCCACAAAAAATTCCGTTCATGAATCGTGTGCTTAGCATAGATGAAGCCTATTTGACATTCAGCTGAAAGAATGGTGGATTTGATTTTTGCAATGACCATCTGTTCTTCCACTTTGAGTATGTCGACTATAATATCTTCATCCCACATTAGCCACATTTTATTGATTGAATTAGCATAGGATTGGTTGAAACCCAGCTTGATTGAGATGAGTTGTATTTGAACTAGGTTTAGTAGGGGTTCCATTAGGGCACAAACTTTGATCAAATTGTTTCTTTTAATGTTTTTTAAGTGGGTCAGAGATGGTTTATTGCCTATTCCTCTAATATTCCATGCACATATATTAATCATGGATATACTTTGGAGAGGGACAAAGAGGAACGGGTGAAAACCATTTTCGGTATGGAGGTGTAATCCTTTTTGGTGTACTTCCTTTCTTTATTTTTGAGCTCTGAACGGGGAAGGTTAAGTATGCTTGTTAATCTGAGATGGTCTTTGAGAAGGATTGCCTTTAATTGTTCAAAGCTGAGATGTTCCTATTCCACTAGATGTGTTTGTTGTTTAGAGGTGGCTTCTGTATTAATCCAATCTAGGGATTTATGATTAAAACCTTTAGATGAGAGAGGTTGAGAGTGAGCTCCATAAGACTGTGAGTGGTTGGTGGCAGGAACAGATAGAATGGTAATGTTCCTACCATCCTTAGGTTTGAAAGACAATGAGTCTATTTTTTGTGAAGTGGTGGCACACTCAGAAAGCTGATTAGGGGCTTGAGCAGGAGAATTTTGCTTAATTTGAGTGCCAGTGGAAGTTACGAAGGTTGGGGTTTTATTTATATCCTGAGAGAGGTTTAGTAGGGAGAGACTGGATGAGAGATTTTTTGGGCTTGGGGAAGAGGTTGTTGAGCACCTGTTTGGGGTATTAGGTTTAGGTCCAATGGTGGTACTTAGGGGCAGAGGATCAATATTATCCGATTGGTTTAGGTCAAATTCAGTGACAGACAGTGGATTCACAACATTAATAGCTACATTAGCAGATACATGGGAAGTAGAGGGAACCTAAGATCCTTGTTCAAGGATCAAACCTTTCGAACTTGGATCTTTGTTAAAAAAACGAGGCACCTGCTTGGGGAATGATGTCCTGAGAAAGCTGTTTAACATAGTTATCTATTTTATTCTTGGAAGCAAGATGTGTTTTAGGAACATAAACAGCAGTGGAAGACGAACCATTTCCTTTACCTATGGGCCTGCCCTGTTCTTCAGTGGAAATGGTTTTGTTACCTGCTTTGAGTGAATTTCCTTGTGGTTTCCAGGGGATGAATTTGGATGAGCTTTTGTCAAACCTACAGGCTGTATCCAGATGACCTAGTTTCAAGCAGTTAGCACAATAGTGGGGAATAACTTCATACTCTATATATTGCCAAAAGCCAACTTCCCTAAAACTTAGCCATATTCTATCTAATCTAGGTTTGGTTACATCCAGTTCAACGCAAATCCTAGCCACATGAGGACGCGTCCTATTAAGGGAGGCCCTATCCACCCTAACTGGGGAGCCAATAATGCTACCAATGGACATAAGAACATCTTTATCAAAAAATTGCTGAGGCAGTCCATAGAGAGAGATCCAGATTGGAACTATAGGTGAATCAGCATTAGGATTGAAATTTGGTACCCATTTAGTGATTCTAATAGAATAAGAACCAAAGTTCCAGATTTTGTGAAGCTAACAACGGTAGTAATCATCAGGTAGCGAAAAGGATATTAGAACCTGTTTGTTGTCAAGAAGGGTGATCTGGTTGTGTCCTTTGAATCCGGCCGTGTGAAAATCCTTACGAAGCCTCTCCAGCTGAGGACGGCTGCGCAAAAATTTTCCGACAAGAGTCCATTTGAGCGGCGCTTCTAATTTGAGACACTCTTCCTCCGAAAAGTGAAGACCCGACTCACCCAGATGTTCGATTCTTGCTTTGGGGACGAAGGATGAGTAATGAGTATCAATCGGATTGGAGTGGGAGAGACCAAGAGCTTCGCGCAACTCCTGGTTCACTACTTGGGCGTAAGAGATTGGCTGGGTGGAAGGGATTGATGGTGGCTCCGCCATCTCGGCGGTGCCGGAGAATGAGGGAGAAGAAAGCACAGAGCGTGGTGAAAAAATTGCACCGTGACTACATGAAAATCGCACACAGTTCCGTTCAGAAAGTGATAGGGATTTCTGAGTCACCTATTTTGCTGTGTGACATCAACAACACCACTTTTTTTGCTCATAATCATATGACTCATAAGCGCGCGAAGCACATTGATATCGATTACCACTTTGTTCGGGAGCTGGTTGCCTCTGGGAAGCTACGTGTTCGTCATGTGCCGATATCCCTCCAGGTTGCCAACTTTTTCACCAAGGGACTTTTTTGTCCTCTGTTTGAGTTTTTCAGATCCGAGCTTTGCGTTTAGGTTTAGTATCTCTATATGTATTCTAGTCATTATAAACTTTTATCGATGAAGAATTACCTTATTCACACACCTAAAAACAAAAACATTCATCAGAAAACTAACACTAATCCATATCCAAATTTTTAATAGCTACATAATCAAATACTCTATAAACCTACAGAGCTAAGTAATCACAAAAGAAATCTGCACATTGAAAAAAAACACTTATCACCAAATCCATAGGATATAATTCACATGGAAAATAATATTACTAGAATTCCATTCCTACTCTGGATGGCGGCATCTCTTCCCATCGGCGAGGAGCTTTTTCGCAGGAGTGGTGTTTCATTGGTAGAGACACGAGATGAGCGCTGCTCAACCTGAGTATGGCAGAGTGTGGCGCAACTTTTTCTGGACCGGAATGGCTCAGCTGGAGGCGCGTTTGGTTGGAGCTGGTGCCAAGAGCTACTGCAGTGATGGCGTGTCCTCTTCCTATTTGTGTGGGTGGCTGGGGGTGATGCGCAAGACCTTGTCGATCGGAATGTAGCGTCAGCAGTACCTTGCTCGGCGCCGCGGTTGGAGTGTTTCACTGGATTGATGGCTGCATCGGGCGGGGCAACATGATTGTAATGGTGGAGGTGAGTCTACCTGAGTTGCTCACCGATGATTTACTCGGCTGGAAGGTGGCGTCGGAGTGGAGCTGGAGGCAGAGAATGATGCGATAGGGTTTGCTGTGAAAAGGTGAAGATGACTTAGGCCATGGGCAGTGGTAAAAATCGCTAGCGGTCTCTTATCAATTAAATATATTATTTTTATCTTTCTTTTTTCCACCTCACCTTAAAAGACCACTTAAGAGACAACCTTTTTTTTCTTCATAGTGGCAAGACACCGCTTTTTACTATTCATGAACCTCACTTGATTTTCTCTATCCTACTCATTAATTTGACCATTAAATATTATTTCAAATAAATTTTTCCACCCAAAATAAGTTGAATGTGAAATTTAATAATATACTTTAATATTTAAAATATAATTTTATTTTTTTTCAAAATATGTTAAATAATTTATTTTTCTCGTTCTTGTCAATATCATGTTTTGGTGTAAAAAAATAAAATTAATTTCAATTTTTTAAAAGAAATTATTAAAATGAAATAAAAATAATAATAAAATAATTCCATTTTGTAAAAATTATATAAAAAATATTAAAATTGCAAAAATCAATTATAACAACTATAAAAATTACAGAAAATACTAAATTCCAAATTTGAAAATGGACGATAATTCGGATTTCACGAAGAATTTTTCAAATTGAAAGAATTTGAAATTATCTTATCTTTGCCCTTCGACGCTCTTCGTGGATCCATCAAGAAAAATGGATTACAATGTAGACGATGAATTAGTGAGGTAGAAGTATTGGAATTGAAAGTTGTGTGATGAAATGAGTTGAATCATCTATATTTATAGGTAAAAAGTGGAGGAAGATGAAATAAAAAATTAAAATTAAAATTCTAAAAAATTTTAAAAAAATTGGAAAATTGTTATAAAATTCTGTGGGGACACATGTCACCACCAGAATGGGATACATGTCTCATTCAAAATTCAAAAAGGGGCCAGTTAATGAGTGGGACACGTGTCACCACCAGAATGGGACACGTGTCCCATTCAAAATTTTAAAAAAGAGAGTCAAGAATGCTTGGGATACGTGGCCCAAATGGACAAAAAAAATGGGCCGCTTTTCAGCGGCCCTAGAGCATGTGGTTTGACACCCACACGATCGCCCAAGTGGTTGGGTGCATGGCCTATATCCTTGGGAGCATGGGTTCGACTCTCGCCAGCGGCAGTGTGAGAGTTCTTCCAGTGGGAGGACTCCTTTTGCGCACCGAACACAGTCGTGGGCCATGTGCTCGGCTACGGAAGTGCTGTGATTTACCTCTTCGGTGAGGCCTCTGATGTTGGGTGTTTACAAATGTGTGATTTTAATGTAAACATCAATAACAAATGGCTATTAGTGTAAACATCACAGGTAAACATCCGATTGTTGTTTATATTAATGTAAACATCACATGTAAATATTTATTTTAGCTATTAGTGTTTACTCGGTACTCGAAATTCAAACCCGCTCGAACCTTATGCTACCTTGTAACAGAATATTTATCAACAATCGGGCTCAAGTACATATTTGTAATTCTTTATGATTTCCCTTTCTTTACCTCTAAGTAATCAACTCTAAGTTACTCTAGAACATGTACTAGCGCTTTTCATCTTTTCTACCAAAAAATATTTATTTTCTCTATATTTATGGAAGAATAACAAAAATTATGCATTTCAGAGCAAAGAATAATAGGCTAATACAATTTTGGGCCATAGTGTAATTTTCCAAGATTGTGTAGAAGTAATCAATGTTGACTTTATAGGGCCTTTCGTTCATTCGTACTTGCCCAAATCGCATATTCGCAAACGTGTAATATTGAATTGCATTTTACTGCCGCCAATTTCATGATTCGACAACTCAAACTTTCTTGGAGGGGCCTTAGTGCAAAAAGTAAAAACTTTACTCGTTACTTGAAATTCAAATTCGCTCAAACGTGATGCTACCCTATACAACCCCCATTATATTTTCCAAGTTTGTAACTGGATATTTATCAACAATCTAGCTCAAGAGCATATATGTAATCCTTTCCAGTTTTCCTTTCATTACCTCTAAGTAATCAACTCTAAGTTACTCTCGAACATGTACTAGCATTTTTCATCATTTCTTCCAAAACAATATTTATTTTCTATTTCTATATTTATGCACAAATAACCAAAATTATGTATTTTTCAGAGAAGGATAACTTCGTAACAAAGTTTTGGACCCATTGTAACCCAAATTTTTAACACGTTATCATCCGTAATTTAATTTTTCTACATTTTTCACTCAATTCAAGAATAATCATAAAATCAACCGGGTTCCGTATCATAATTTATGAAATGAAAAAATAATTAATTACTGAAGAAAAAATAAATTGTAACTATATTTTTCAAATTTTGGATAAGTTTAACTAAAATTATATACTCCCTCATTGAAGATAAATTTAATAGTATCTCACAAGATGTTTTTATTATTTTCATATATATATATATAATGATTATATTTAACTATCAATTATTATTACAAATTGATTGAATTTGGCTTTAAGGTAGAAAAGCCCATATACCAAAACCGTGGGCATATCAAACCAAGTTTTAAAACCCACTTTATAACCTAATGTGTCTAATTCAAAAGGTTGTAACCTATTACTTCTTAAATTCTTCTTTTATGCATGGCTGAGACCAATATCCTTTTGAAACATGTAAGATCTTCTAACACCGAAGCAGCTATTTACATTTTAAAACAATAGTTGCTATAGTGTCAAAAGGTTGTGACCTATTACTACTTACATTTCTTTTTATGCATAGCCGATACCTACGTCATTTTGAAAAATGTAAGATTTTTTAACATAGAAGCATCTATTTACACCTACAAAAAAAACTGCTACAATGTCTAAAGGTTGTGACCTATTACTACTTAAATTATATTTCAAGCATGGCCGAGACCAATGTCCTTTTGAAACAAAGAAGATTTTCTAACACCGAAGCAGCTATTTACGCCTATACAAAAGTAGCTACTACAAGTCAAAAGTTTGTGACCTATTACTACTTAAACTATTTTTCATGCATGGCCAAGATCAACACCATTTTGAAACATGTAAGATTTTCTAACACCAAAGCAGCTATTTACGTCTACACAAAAATTACTACTACAATGTTAAAAGGTTGTGACCTATTACTACTTAAACTCTTTTTTATGCATGACCAAGACCAACCACCTTTTGAAACAGCTATTTGCGTTTACACAAAAACAGCTGCTACAATATTCAAAAGGTTGTGACCTATTGATGCAGCAGCTATTTTTCAATAACAGCTTCAATGTTTTCCCGTCTAACTTAATATAGTAGCGGTTTTTAGGAAATAGCAGCTATGATTTCCACCAATACTAAAATACCTCACTCTAGAAGTGGTTTTTCAATAATTAGCTGGTTAACAATTTGTAATCAAAGCGCTTATTAAATAATAGCTGCAAGTCAAAAACTCGAAATGGCGACTTGGGTAACATGAGGAAAAACCCGGATAGGTCGAAAGACCTTGGTAAAAATGAGAGGCTAGGCCCGTCTAGGCTTACGAGCCTAGGCAAAAATGAGAGGTTGTGTGGAAAAAAGGTGAGAAATGAGTACCCTTTGTGTTTTAAAGCTAGGACAAAAACCCGAAAGGGCTCCTAGGAAAAATGAGAGAAATTAAGAGAAAACAAAAAACTAGGTTGAATGCATACTTCCGCGGTGGATTGTTGAAGACTACTCTTTGATTACTTTTGGGATCATATCGGGAAAAGTAAGCTAGCTTGACACTTATCTTGTTGGCTTACCTTTTTCCACACTTTACTTTTTGGTGGTTTGATTACTTATGTCTTTTGGGGATTGTGAGAGTTTTGAGATTCTTACTTTCTTGGGGGAAACAGGGTAATCTTGGAATAAGTTGAATGCCTTGGTTAACTTATGTTTGCACGCTACATTTCGCTTGATTCTTTGTCTTGTCTTCTATTTACTCGAGGATGAGTAAGGGGTTAAGTGGGGGGAGTCTGATCTGCTTCATTATGCATTCGTTAATCGATGCATATGCCATACTTTTTAGTTAGTTTTACTTGGTGGATTGCTAGTATTAGTTGGGTTTACGTGACATGGGATTTAGATGGCCATGTTTGGTTTTCTTATCTAAATTCCACGTTTTGTAGACTTAATTGGTACTAATGGACATCTTGTATCCAAGGTCTCCATTATCTTCATTGTCATCATTTTTAGTAGATTTCCCGTGGTTACTTTTTGTTTACATTCTATGTGAAGGCCATTCGTATGAGCGGTAGAAGATATTGAAGGTCGTTCGCAAGGGTGGTATTAAAGACGAAGGCCATTCACATTAGTATGGTAGTAGACAAAGGCCACGATCATCAATGCATGGTAGAAGGAGATTGAAGCCAAAGATAGGCGGCAACAGAGTTTAAAGCGGCCAACGAAGAAATGGGAAATCACATTCCGATGAGTTGTGCTCAATCCAAGGAACGGTCTAAGAAGAATTAGCCTTCAAAGTGGGTTTCATTGGATTCCTCTTCTTGAGTACTACAAAATCAACTACTAAAACTCTTAAATTGGACTAATGGTTCTCCTGTAGCGAAGGAAACTAGTTAAGTCGACCAATGCACCAACGGGTCGGTGCGGGCCGTGCATGGTTTAGTACTAACAACCCACGCTAAAGGAGATTCCCCGTGCCAAGAAGACCAGCATGAGGCTATGGCACAGTCCATGCCAGAGGCCGCAAGCACAAAGTGAAGAACCCTCCATGTAGATAAGTACGGGCGCGGGACGTCCCAACGTCCCACCCTGTTACAAGCTTAATATGCCAAGAACAGCCGGCGGGGTGTGGTAAATCACACTGCCCATGCTAAATTTTCCGAGAAAAGCACTCCTCCTGACCACGGCTCTGGCCAACAGCCACGAGCGCGGATCAGGACCTCAATTTTCAGCACCCTGATGGCGCCCTGCAGGAGACGATACAGCCCACCCCACGGGTTAGACACATCCCATGTGAAGCCTCGCACTGCACATAATATAAAGATCCATGCCATGCCCCAGATCAGGTGCCCTGCACATATGAAGGGACATGGCCCGTGCCAGTCCTCGCACCCCACACTAAGGATAAGCCACTGGCAACATCATCTGTGATGCCCCGTGCCGGCGGCGGCTGAGCAATGGTTTACCCTATTTTGGCCTATTTTGGGCCTATTTTTAGGTCTAGTCTCCTACTACTATATATAGAACCCTTGTCTACTAGGTTTTCATATCTTACATACCATACATTACATTAGAAGAGTAGTTTGGAGACTCTCTCTTTAGGAGAAACTTTATCTTTTTCTGCTTTTTATTTTTCTTTGTTCCTAAGATGTGGAATTCAAATATTTATTTGAATTATATGTCAAGGGAGTAGTTTCCATAGCTTGGGGATAAATTATAGTGACTTGGTAATCTATATGCTTTTTGAGATTCTTTGGTTCATCCTAATTTTGTGTTTATAATATTATTGTGATTTGCTTTTGAGTTTGAATACATGAATAGTACACCACATATAAGCACACACTTTCGATGCCCCATTGGGACGAGAAACCTAGTTGTTAGAATGGGTCGAGGAGAACGCGTATGTGTGGATGTGTGCATAGGGGATTCGAGGTCACTCTGATCCACTTACCATCGCACCAGTCTTAGTTGACTTCGTAAAACTTTCCAAGAGGTTTCGGGTAGAGATAGCTAAATAGTAGCAAGCTAGGGTTACAAGAAACCCTAGTATCATAGATAAGGTGCCTATAACCCTTGGGCCTAATTGATAGGACCCAAGGGAAGTAGCACATTCATAGTGGAAGCCTGGGACGTACGCACGAGGGAGATTCAGATCCACAACAATGGTCAGACCTTGTTGTACTCCCCTAATTACAATGGCAGTGTGGATGGAGGGTTGCAAGAGCACCGACCGTGACAGAGACGAGGAAGTGTATGTCATTGGACACACCACGTGTTAAGGACACTCTATTCGGTTTTCCTAGATCCCAATGCGAATGAATCAAGGATAGAAGCATTTGATTGACCAAGTTGCTCAATGATTTCCCCAACTTCTTAGCTTAATATTGTAGTTGTGTTTTTACTTTTCATGCTTTGTAGTTATTCGACTGAAAAAACCAACCCCCCACACACACACTATTTGCATGTTTGCTTTGCTAGCTATTCTTTCACTCGTACGGATTGACGACCCGTACGAAGTAGTGTTTGAGTTGATACATTAGACCTAGTATCTCTGTGGACAAACCTATGGCTTATCCCTAACTACCCTATAGGTAGCGTAGCAGTAGGAATAGGGTGCGGAACTATAAATTTCTATCTTCTAAGCCTCATCGCCTCCAACCGGGTTAACCCTAAGCTACGGTGTTTAACGACCCTGGGGGGAGGCAGGTCACCCTTTCTTTGGCGGAGTCTTCGAAGGCCTCTTTGGGAAAAGGGAAAGGAAAAAAGAAGTCGTTAAGGGTGATAACCCTAAGAAGAGTAAGAGGAAGGCCCATTCGGTTACCGATGATGGGGCCCCAAAAAAGCCAAAGAAAAAGAAAGCCAAAGTTGACCCCTCAAAGCATGCCAAGCCCATTTCGAGGATTGTCAAAGCTTACTCGAAGCCCTTAGGTGAAAATGATGTCCAAGAGGCCCATCCTAGGAGTTCCTCCCCACCTTGCAATGGTGTTTGCGGCATCCCAGCTTTTTTACTTTGATTGTTTTTAATTTACACCCCCCCCCCCAATTTTTGTTTCTTTTCCTGATTTATCTTTCTTTTGCATTATCTGGTGGACTTTTCTAGCTTGCTTAGTCTCGTAAACAAGGAGGAGGTGGAGACGGTTTTTGAGGAAACCTATTTGGAGGCTTATCCAGGTGCCAATCCGAACAGAGCCCCTTTTGGAGATCCAAATGAAGGCCCCCAATAACTCAATAACAACATGTGGCCTCGGGGTCTTCTTTGCATAGTCTTTCCCTCCAGAGCACCGAACTGATGAGGTCATCATCATTGATTCCCAAGCTGGTGACACCAAATATTTTGAGTCCCAAGCTGGGCATCTTCTGGGAGAAGGTAACCCCACCCCTCCGAGTGCGACTGATCATATCTAGGCTACCATTCTAGAGGTGGCCACTATCTCGGCTTCTTTGGAATCAGTTTACTAGACCTTCATGGCAAAAGCTTAGGAAGCCCAATTGGTTGTTGCCAAATCCAAGGCTTCTGAGGGCAAGGTGATTGAGCTCAAGGAAGAGCTGAAGAAAGCTACCTCTGACTATAAAGCTGAGTTGGAGAAATTGGCCCCTGATCACGAGATAAAACTGAACAGGGTAGCCTCCGATCATGAGGTGGAACTAATAAAGATAGCCTCTCAGCACAAAGAGGAGTTGGAAAAGCAGGGCCTCGAAAAGGATAGCCATTTGGAGGAGCTTGAACTTAAGCTTTTGGAAGCCCAAGTCTCTAATAAAACCATGGTTAGAAAAAACAGCAAGCTGGCCAACCTTTGTTCTCCTAAACAGCAGGCCTCCATCTTTTAGGCCTACACCAACAAACTTGTGAAGACTCAAGGGTTCTGGGACTTCATCTCTTCCATGTCCAAGGTCTTGGTGGGGCTCACTCTGAACAATCTGGCCCACTCTATCTACAAGGAGCTCCCCACTGAGTATGCAACTATGCTGGATGTCCATAAAAACAAAACTGAGCCGGAGCACCTGAACCATCTCTGGTGGAAGTCTGTCCAAGATGGGGGCATCAAACTCCCACTGCTCGATCACCTTAAGGCTTCCAGAAAATTCTTCTCGGTGGAGGAGATCCACCATCTGGAGGTGGATGAAGACAAGAAATGGAGTGAGCTGGATCCCCTGACCCTTCCGAAGACCCGATGTAGGCCCACCTCTTCAGGATCGACCCAGGCAGATCATAGTGTCGGGGGAAATGTATGAATCACATCTTTAGGGCCTCAAATGTACTTTCTATATTTTTAATATCAATGAAAGCCCTTGTTTCTTTACTTATGTGTTTCTACTATTTTGTTACTTGTAGGTCCTAGACTTGGTACCCTATCGCCCCCATCTTCGAAGAGGTACCTCTTTCGACTTCTTTTTTCAAGTTATGAAATAGTGGCATCACCAAATTGAAGAATGGGCATGGGAGCACTTAATCAAAGCCTCTTTATTTTGATACAAATCTGTCCAGCTCAAAGAGGAACTTTGAGCTACCCATGAAGAGCTTAGCTTATGGTGCAATAGCCTTCATGAAAGACAAAAGGAATTCCTCGTTGCACTTAGTCATTTGGAGGAGGAAAAGAACTACCTAGTTTCAGCTAAGGATGAGATTTTGGGAGACTATTGCTCCCTAGAGGCTAGGCACAACGAGGTTCTCAAAGAGATTACCACATAAGTTGGGTCTAATTAGATGCACGAGATTACTGGTACTAAAACGTTCAAGGCTTTTGGGGGGCATCGTCTTCTCAGGCCAACGAGACCATCTAGCATTATCACCGAAAAACACAAGGGCATCAGGCAGTTGTAGAAAAGGCTCATGTGGCCCTCACAGTTGCCATCGCCAAACTAGAGGAATGGAAGACACGGAATAGGGAGTACTAGCAACGTCTGATTCCTTCATTAGAGCGGACTATCATGGAGAATAAAGAAATCATTACATTTTCCTTTAAAGACAAGGAGAAGGTAAAAAAGAACCATGCTGAGTTGTATCATACCTATATAGTGACTGCTAATAGGCTTCGAGCATACGGGCTCCAACTCGAGACTATCGAAGCGCCTTTACTTAAAAGACATTGAAGTATTTCTTCAAGAGACTATCATCATTATGGAAAGAAAACATATCATGGAGGATCCCAATTATCAGAAGCCTACAAGGAAGGTAAGAGGTGGCTGAAGAATTAATGGAAGAAGAATAACGGTGGGGCTTCGAGCTCCCATGCTGCTCTAAGAAGGAGTGAGGTTGCGGACCTGGAAGAATAGGAGTTTTACTACCCCCCCCCCACCCCCCTCCCCGGCCAGGCCTTGTGATAGTTTTCCCTTGGCTGTATGTATATAATTGTTGTTGTAACTCTATCATTTTATGGCATTCTGTATAATTGAAATAAAATTATCTACCCCTTTTTTGAGCATTCAAAAATTTTTCCTTGTGAGATGGATTAATTCCTTCTGACAGAGTTGAATGCTTCAACTCTTTGTTTTCCTTGCACTTAGTTGTTTGGACCCTTTGGTCATGATACCGCTTAATCATTTCCTTCACCTTGGCTTCATAGAGAGATGTCTTCTCTCTTTTTTCTTCAAGAAGGTCCAAATCCAAACGGCGCTGCTCGTTATTAACCTCTTAGAATTTGTTGCTTATGGAAAACCTTCAAAAGGTGGGTAGCTTTATCTTTGTAGGAACGACCGCCTCCAAACCATAGACCAAGCCATAAGGGGTTTCACCTTTGGCAGATGACTCTGTTTTTCGAAATGATTAAAGCACTCTAGGAAACTCATTGATCCAGTTCCCGCCTGCTCCTTCGAGCCTCAATCAGATGCCATTGACAATGGTTTGATTTGTGACATCCACTTACCCATTGGCTTGGGGGTGGTAAACGCTGGTGACTCTCTGATAGATCTTGTATTCCTTACACCAGCCTTTAAATGGTTCTTTCACAAATTGGGCACCCTTTTCCATTTTGATTGTTCGAGGGAGACCAAAATGGCATATGATATTCTTCCAGCAAAAACCAATCAATGTTTTCCATTTCACGTTGGTTAGGGCATTGGCCTCGACCAACTTTTCAAAGTAGTCTACGGTCACAATCAGGTATCGAAAGTGACTTAGGGCCTCCGAGAAAGGACCCACCAGAGCTATCCCCCACTTGTTGAATAGCCAAGAATTGTTAATGCTCATCATTTTTTCTTGGGGGACATGTGTAATTGGTGCATGCCTCTAGCATTGGTGGCAGGCATAGATGTATTTGTTAACCTCATTGAACATCTTGGGTTAATAGTATCCAGCTAGAAGGAGCTTCTTTGCTATTGATCGAGCCCCTTGGTGACTTTTGCAGGCCCCTTCATAGGTTTAGCGGATCAGATGGGGCTATGCATCCGAGAATCAGTTGTAGGTAGCCTCGGGGATAAAGCACATCTTTGTGGATCACATATTTAGGTACCGTTAGCATAACTTTCCTTGCTTCGATGGCATCTTCCGGAAGGGTACCATCTCAAAGGTAGTTAATAATAGGTGTTATTCACAACATCTATTCTTCTACCACCATCACTGTTTCTTTCTCCTCAAAGCTACGCTTAATTCGTGTTTCCACCGTTAAGTGCCCTTGGGATTGCAAGTCCAGGTCCGACTAGGCCAATTTTCTCTGGGCGTTAGCCTTGTGATTTTTCTCTTGAGGGACTTGAGTAAGGGTGTAATGGTGGAAATTTTCAATGAGGGACTTCACCACTTCCAAGAAACGCTGCATATTTCTTTCCCTGGCCTCATACTCCCCTTGACTTAAAGGACCACAATTTGGGAATCGCTGAATATGTCCAACCTTTGAACTCCCAGGTCTTTGGCTATTCGAAGGCATATGATCTGCGCTTTGTATTCCGCTTCTTTTTTTGTGGCCTTGAAGTCAAAGTGTAGTAAGGGATAGTCCTTCTTTTCGGGGCTCGTGAGTGAAACTCCAGCCCCACTGCCTTCGGAGTGTGATGATCCATCGACGTACAACTGCCATGTTTCTTCAGAATCTTTTTCATCATTGATTACTATTAGCTTTGTAGTTTCTATAATGAACTCCGCTAAGGCTTGGCCCTTGATGAATGTTCTTGGGTGGAACTGGATGTCATGCTCTCCCTGTTCAATTTCCCATTTCACCATTTGTACTGAGGTCTCTGGCTTGACGAGCACCTGCCTAATTGGATAGCTAGTAAGCAAAATGATCTAGTAACTTTGGAAGTATGGCTGAAGGTGTCTCGCCGCATTCACTGGAGCCTAGATTAAATTTTTGAAGCCAGTGTATCGAATCTCTGAACCATGCAACGATCTACTTGCGAAGTAAATTGTGCATTGGGCTTTGTCCTTTTCCTTTACTAGAACCACGCTATCGATAAGGAAGGGGGTGTGGAGATGTATAAGTACAGATCTTCCCCCTTGTCTGGTTTCATCAGGGTTGGCAAGCTTAGTAATGTTCCTTTAGGTATCTGAAAGCTTTGTCACTTTCTTCTTTCCATTCAATTTTTTTTGCGTTTTGAAGCACATTAAAGAATGCCAAATGTTTCTCGGCCCCCTTCAAATAGAATCGAATGAGTGCAGCCAGCGATCATGTTGGCCTTTAAATGACTTTGACTATTTAGAGGGGCTTCATGCTTTCCAAAGCTTTGATTTTTTTTCGCAATTCACATCGATCCCCTTCTCTGAAACCATGAATCATAGGAATAATCTGGCTATAACTTTAATCACACATTTAGTTAGATTCAGCTTCATATTGGCCTCTTGGAGCCTCTGGAAGGTTTCTTCTATGTACAGCAAGAATTGGTCAAAGCCGATTCTTTTGACTACCATGGCATCCACATATATTTCAATGTTTCTGCCAATCTGTTTTTTGAAGAGCTTGTCAATCGGCCTTTGGTAGGTGGCTGCGGCATTCTTTAGGCCAAATGGTATTTTCTTATAGCAAAATGTCCCCACATCTGTAATGAAAGATGTTTTCTGCTTATCCTCCTCCGCCATGAGTATCTGGTGGTAGTCCTTATGAACATCAAAGAAGGCTAGCACCTAATATCCTGTTATTGCTTTGACCAGCACATCTGTGGAGGGTAGGGAATAACTATCATTGGGGTAATATTTGTTAAGATTCATGAAGTCTATACACATTCTCCAAGCCCCATCATGCTTAGGGACCATCACCGGATTTGCTATCCATTCAGGGTAAAATACTTCTTTGATAACCTCAGCTTAAACAGTTTTTGAACTTCCTATTTTATGGCTTCAGCCTTTTTGGGAGCTAATGATCTCTATTTTTTCTTGATTGGCTTTTTTGGGGGTCTAAATTTAGCCTGTGGACCATTAGCTGTTTCGTTACCCTTGTGAGGTCGAAGGTGTCCCATGAAAACACATAGACATAGTTGTCCAAGAGGTCATTCATCTTCTTTCTCATTGCAGGTTGTATCATTTTTCCCATAGGCACCGTTCCTTTTTCTTGAGCAGCCATTGGCTCCGTGTCTGTGGGTTTGATTTCTTTGTTGACCGAAGCCACTATGTCATCCTTTTTAGCTTCTTTTAAAGTTATAGCCAAACAGCTCATGGCCACAAGCCAGTCTTTCCTTATGACTACTATCCTTATACGGCTCACGCCTGGCACATCCAAGGCCTTCCTAGTATCACATTGTAGGGGGTACGGCATCAATCACTGTGAAGCTATAGTTGATATGTCCATTTTATGCTCATAATTTAGTACTATTTTGGATCACTTTTGTGCCCTTTCATTATCAAGAGCTTTTTTTTTACCATGAAATTCTGTTAGGAGGGGTAAGAGCAACTTTACGCTCTTTTACCTCTTCTAAGGGGATTTTGTGTGACAAGGGAAAAACACAGAGGCATGAAGACCGGGGACCATTAAAGATCACATTTTCAAAGACTTTTGAAGACTTTCTTCGAAGACATGAAGACCGGAGGCCATTGAAGACCATTTTCGAGACATTGAAGACTTGAAAAATAAGAGGAATTGCTATGAAGATGAATGTATACCACAAGAAGAAGAAAAGGAAACAAGGAAAAATTCAGGCACCCATCTCGTCACGAGACCATCGCGAATCACGCTGAGCCCATCGCGAGTCGCGACCAACGGGTGGCCAAAATTTCACCTTATCCTTTTTGTACTATAAATAGCTCTCTCTTTCCTCTCACTCAGAATCGTCTTCACCTGTGTTTTATTACTGTTTAAAAACCCCATTTTCTTCCATTTTCATCTTTACAATCTCTTGTATTATGTTCGGTTGTTTAGCATTAATTAGTATGAACTCTTGTAGCTAAATCTAGTTCTTGGGAGCAATTGATAGAAGCTTCCAAGCTTATGTAATAAGATTCTATGTTTGCTCATTTATGAACATTTATTGGAGAGCATTTATTATGTCATTAATGTTGTGTTTTACCTCATTTATACCATGGGTTGTTTGAGTATATGAAATGTTTGTAAGTTTGAAATGTTAGGGTGTTTGGAAAGTTGAAAATTTCTTAACTCATTTGATGTGGAAATCCAAGAGCATGTATTTAGAACTTCTTACCACGATCGAGCTAAGTCCAATACATTCAAGGTTAATGGACAACGTTTGAAACCTTACCACGAGAATTTTGTGCCGGAAAAAGGAGAGGTCGTTGATCTCCTAGATTTGGTTTGTGAGTAAAACCCAATAAAATGGAGTAAGTCGTGCTAACGACATTAAATAAACTTGGTTTTGATCATCCGGATCGTCACTCGTGACTTTTCATTGATGTTGTTTGGTTTTGGATTTTATCATTAAGTTTCATTGTTTTGCTTTATGCTTTTCATAGGTTGTTTTTTTTCCCATGATTTTGTAGCAATTTCGAAGCCAAGGCATTGGACTTTTGAAGGGAGAAAGGCTGGAGTCGAGAAGGAAAGACTTGGACTAGAGAAGGAATCTAAAAAAACTCTAAGTACAAGGTAAGAAGTGGTCGCGAGTCGCGATGGCCTCACAAGGGCATCATTGTGAGTCGTGATGTCCTCGCGGGGGCCTCATCACGAATCGCGACCAAATCAGGGATTTTGACTAAAAATGGGGGTTTCGACCAAAACTTTCCGTGAATGCGATGGCCTCGTCGCGACTCGTGACAAAGTGGTCGCGACTCGTGACGTACTTAGAAATCTTATGTTGAAATGAAGGTCTTGACCTCCACGTTTCGCTAACCATGATGGCCTCATAAGGGCCTCGTCGCGACTCGTGATAGAGTGGTCAGGAATTGTGATGTACTCAAAAATATTGTGTTAAAATGGAGGTCTCGGCCTCCACTTTTCACAAGCCACGATGGCCTTGCGAAGACCTCGTCGCGAGCCCTTGAGACATACCCCATTGAGACCTCAAGGTAGCAATCCCTCGACTTGAGCATAACTTGAATGACTATCTCACTCTTGAGGCTAGCCTCGAGACCAGCCCTCGAAACATATCCCCTCCAGACCTCGAGGCAGCAAGCCCTCAACTCGAGCAGAACTTGAATGACCATCACACTCTCGAGGCTAGTCCTCGAGACCAGCCATCGAGACATATCCCCTCGAGACCTTGAGCCAGCAAGCCCTCGACTCTAGCAGAACTTGAATGACCATCACACTCTCGAGGCCAATCCTTGAGACCAGCTCTGGAGACATATCCCCTCGAGACCTCAAGACAGCAAGCCCTCGACTCAAGCAGAACTTGAATGTCCATCACCCTCTCAAGACCTGCCCTTCAAGACATTACCACCTCGAAACCTCAAGGCAGCTAGCCCCCATCTCCAGCCGAACCATAAAGTTCATCTCCCTCTCGAGGCCAGCCCTTCGAGACATCATCCCCTCAAGGCAGCAAGACCTCGACTCGAGCCGAACCTGACGTTCATCACCTTCTTGAGGCCAGCCCTTCGAGACATCATTCCCTTAAGACCTCGAGGTAGCAAGCCCTCGACTCGAGCCGAACCTGAAGTTCATTATCTCCTCGAGGCCACAAACCTTTCGAGACCTCGAAGCCGCGAGCCCTTTAGGTTTCATCTTTTATCCTTGAGACCACAAGTCTCTCGAGACCTCGAAGCCGCAAGCCTTCCAAATGTCATATTTCATCCTCTAGTATAACCTCTCAAGACCTCAAAGCCGTGAGCCCTCATGGTGTCATCTTTCATCCTCGAGCCTAGCTTCTCGAGACCTCTAAGCCTCGAGCCCTCGAAGTGTCATCTTTCATCCTCGAGCCCAGCCAGACCTAACACCCCTCGAGACCACCCGTAGCGAGTTGCGATGGTCGTACGAATCTACTTTAAATGATTGGCTAAACCCATTTTGCCACAAACATATCCACAATCCACCACTACTCTTCATCTTCTCCCGCTTCTCTTCACCATCCTCAACTTGTCCTCCACAAAGCACCGCCGCTCGCCGCCACTAATAGCCACCCTCCACCACTCACAACAACCACTCCATACCGTATCCTTTCTTCCTAACCTCTACCCACAAATCGAAAAAAAATTCTTTGAAGAACACAATCCCTTGAATTTGGGGGTTTTTGTCACTTTGAGCAATTCGATTTCGAATTGATTATGGGCTTCCTCTTTTCTTCTTCCTACGCATCTTGGTGGTACATTTCTTCACTTTATTGACCTTGAATTGTGATTACGAATGTCTACTCTATATTGTTTTAATGGATATTGTGTAGATTATGTGTGATGCCTTAGGAAATTGAATTGTTGAATCTTGGTTGATTTTGGTGAATAAATTGTGCATGCAATTTAATTTGATGGGTATTGTGTGCATAATTTGTGGTTGCAGTTTGGATTGTATTGTGCTTGTTTGAGTTGGGATTGTGTGCATTTGTGTTGCTGTGGCTGAGAATAGATTGTGACTTATGCTGGATAGGAGGCATGTTGGCTCTTGATTAAACATAGTTGTTATTTGGATAAAATGTTATTTTTCTTAGGGTAGTTTAGTCATGGGACGTGAATGTTGACATTGTGAATGTCCTAATGGTGGCTAAGCTAGTTGAGCACAAATTTGGTTTTGAGATATAGCATATTGATTTCAACTATGTGAACTTCATGGATTTGAGAATATGGGCTTGTTGGACATAGTATGGATTGTATATGCAATTGTGATTAGGACTTGAACTAGTTGACTTGATTTTGATTCGGCTTGTGATGATGAACTAGTTTAAGGTTGAGTATGAATTTGCAATATTACATATACATATATTCATGTGCGTTTGACTTGTTTGCTGTGATTGTTAGATATGGCCCCCACAAAGAGACCTAGGGCTCCCCCCTTGAGGTAGGTGCACTGCCGCTCCACCTCTGCCTCCTCCACTGGCTCCGGAATCGAGCCCCGTACCTCTCCCTCCGGATAGATACATGGGTTTGACCCGGATCACCGAGTCCTACGCGGAACGGTGGGAGGCCCTGGAGAAGCGCCAACTTAAGGAGACTAGCTTTGTCGATGTGCTCACATTAGATGCTCTCGGCCTCACTTAGCCTGTCAGATGCCTCCTTGCAAAAGGGGGAATGAAAGGGTTTATGAGTAGGAGCGAGCCCTCTTATCGGAGGTACACGCTGGAATTCTTGTCCACGGTCCGTATAAGCAGCATAAGAGGTGATCAACCCTGCGAGAGGTATATTGCTTTTCACTTAGATGATATATCAAGGTAAATGACCGTCTCGCGGATTGAGGAGACCTTTGGATTTGACACCGCGAAGATACAGACCAGGCTGGACCCACAGGCCCAGGAGCGAAGAATTGAGGATGACATGCACTTTTGGAATGACATCAACATGAGGATGAATAATTCCTATGATAAGAGTAGTGCCATCATCCACCCTGCACTCCGTTATGTGTACCATCTGTTGTCTGGCACAGTACTTTGCTTCGCGAAGCCAACGAATGTGCCAGCAATTGACATTCACTTTCTGTGGCACTTAACGAGTAAGGAGCCAGGATACGGGCTGTGGGCAGAATTGTAGATGAAGAGAATCGTAGAGGTGGCAGGAAAACCCAAGGGGAAGATCATGGTCAGAGGCATGATAGGCATTTTAGCAGAGTACTTGGGATTGGTTCCTCCAGCTGACTTTCCACACTTGGGGATGTGCACGTACTATCTTATCACTGCCGAGAGGCTAGTTAGATTTGAGATGCTCAGTGCCACAAGGACCACGGGGCTCTTCCATTGGTTTGATGGTGCGAGGAAGGTCACATTCATGGCACTTCCTCAGCCCAACAAGACGAATCTGTAATTTGACAAACCTCTAGGAGACTTGGAAATTTCACCGAACTCCTTATGTAGAGATGATTTCCAGGGTGAGCTCCTCGACCTTGGCCCAGCTCCTATCCAGCATGATGATAACACTCTACCTCCCTCTGAGCGATAGCATCAGCAGCACTCCCAACAGCACTCCACGTAGTCTCCACCAAAAATAGAGCCAATGCAGGAGAACGATGTACCACCTCACTATTCCCAGCCTCCACCGGACTTCTACGAGCAGATGATGCATGATGGATTCCGCCGACAGGACAGCATGATATTGGAGCATAATGTATTTGTCTCCCAGACTTTGATTGACATGGACGAGGAGATTGACCACTTGTCAGCTCGCATCCATGAGATGCAGTCCTAGGCAGGCAGTGTCTCAAGCCCTGATCCGGGAGCGGAGAGGTGGAGAGTTAGGAGACAGAGGAGGCAGAAGAGTACAGAGTGGCTAGCACAGTATGAGCTACGATATTTCGACGCTGGCACTTCATCAACACAACAGTGATTTTGTGAGCACCATATCTTTACCCTTTCCATACTTCGCTTTGTATGTTTTGCCCTATTATTTACATTGAGGGTAGTGTAGTGTTCTAAGTATGGGGAGGGGTATCTACTTTGAGAGGATTGAGATTGAAGACACTTTTGCATAACTCTTTTGATTGGTTTTGGATATTTTTTCCCTTTTGTGTTGGGATGTTTTTCTTTTGATGTACTTGGATAATGTTGGCTTTGATACTTTTCTTAGCTTTAAAATTTGGAAAGTACTTTGCTACTTTTTGGATTAGAGACACGTGAAAAATGATGAAAAAAAAGAATCCCGCTAAGTTGAAAACCCGAGAGGGCAACTTAGGCAACATTGGGGGTCTGGGTAAGTCGAAAACCCAAAAGGGCGACCTAGGAAAAAATGAGAGGCTAAATGTGCGGAAACATGTGATATATGAGCCAAAGAAACATGATGTGTGGCTAGGATGAAAACCCGAAAGGGCTCCTAGGAAAAATGAGAGAAAACGAGAGAAATTGAAAAACGATAAGTGTCCACTCATTTGCCGGCATTGGAGTCATAAGGTTGCGGTGACCATACGGATGGATTGGGTAGCTTGACATCTTGAGGACCTTTTGGGAGTGGAAAATTTAGCGGGAGAAGACGAAGTAAGTTATGAAATTCTTGATCGTTAATATGCTTCATTTTTAGGTTGATATATTGATATAAAGTGGAGCATGTGTTTTGAACCTTATACATGTCTTTAGCTTTACCTTGTATCATTGGATTCGGGATTATCAATTTGGGATTTGGAGATGTTTTAGGGATATCAATGAATTGATGGGTTGATATGGTTTGGGTAGATTTAGTAATAGGGGTTGTGGGAAACTTCTCATTTGACCTTAACATTGGGATGCGTGATATTGAGAGTTTTGTGAGGTATTGATTTGGGGGAATAGTAGTTAGGATGTGGATATGTCATTTCCTTCGTATGCTTGGATCTTTTGTTACTCGAGGGTGAGTAAGGTTTAAGTTTGGGGAGGTTTGATATGTCCATTTTATGCGCATAATTTAGTACTATTTTGGGTCACTTTTGTGCTCTTTTATTATCAAGACCTTGTGTTTTACCTTGAAATTCTCTTAGGTTGGGTAAGAGAAAATTTACGCTCTTTTACCTCTTCTAAGTGGATTTTGCATGACAGGAGAAAAACATGGAGGCATGAAGACCGGAGGCCATTAAAGATCACATTTTCAAAGACTTTTGAAGACTTGCTTCGAAGACATGAAGACATGAGGGCATTGAAGATCATTTTTGGAGACATTGAAGACTTGAAAAATGAGAGGAATTTCTATGAAGATGAATGTATACCACAAGAAGAAGAAAAGGAAACAAGGAAAAATTCTGGCACCCGCCGTGAGTCGCAACCAAGGGGTGGCTAGAATTTCACCTTATCCTTTTTGTACTATAAATAGCTCTCTCTTTCCTCTCATTCAGAATCGTCTTCACTGGCATTTTATTATTGTTTAAAAACCCTATTTTCTTCCATTTTCATCTTTACAATCTCTTGTATTATGTTTGGTTTTTTAGCATTAATTAGTATGAACTCTTGTAGCTAAATCTAGTTCTTGAGAGCAATTGATAGAATCTTCCAAGCTTATGTAGTAAGATTCTATGTTTGCTCATTTATGAACATTTATTGGAGAGCATTTATTATGCCATTAATGTTGTGTTTTACCTCATTTATACCATGGGTTGTTTGAGTATATGAAATGTTTGTAAGATTGAAATGTTAGGGTGTTAGGAAAGTTGCAAATTTCTTAACTCATTTGATGTGGAAATCCAAGAGCATGTATTTAGAACTTCTTGTGTATAATCTTGCTCGATGAGTATGTTAATGTGGTTTGTTCTCATATTTTTCATATAGATGCAACGAAAGGTTGAACCTTGAATGTTGTTTGTTCTTAGTTTAATCTAATGAATACTTTGTTTGGTTAAATGACTATGTCTTTGGTAGAAGGCTTGTTATTATCAAACCTATGGTCCTTTGGGTGAAATGCCATTGATGAAACACCGCTATGATGTTGTTTGTCTAGGGTGATCATCAATGAGGTTTGCAAATGGTCGTTTTTATTCTTTGCAAACTACTCTTAAGGAGGAATGAATGTTGATCTTTGAATTAGAAGTGATAACATTCCCCATAGACAATAAATGTAATTGAATGAGTGAATGAATCAATGAGCTATACCCCTCCCCCCTATTTACATGCTTATATATATATATATATATATATATGTATGTATATGCCTAGTATGTCTTCTCCTATATATGTTTAAACACTTGAAAATATCCCTCTTCTCGTGGACGACCCTGACTTACCATTATCTACTTTATTGTAGATAGGAAGCATTATGGCTTAAAAGTATTAACTTTGAGAGGTACGGCGACAACCTCCCAACAGTTAATTATGACTTCCTTGTCTATGTCAGATACTTTGACTGGGAGGGTCACGACCCCTAAGGGTAGCACCATTTTTGCGGTGACATCGAAAAAGGGAGAGGTTGTTCTTCTCAAACTTTCACGTCAAAGCCCTAGCTGATTGAAGCAATTGAAAAATATCACTTCTACACTGCTACCATTATTCATGAACACCTTTTGACGTAGCACTCTTTAATGATGGCATAGATTAACATTGGGTCCATATGGGGGTTGGCTTGGTACCAGGTCAACTTCTAAGAAGATGATTGCTTCTTCTACTCAAAACCTTTTTGGTAGGGTTCTCTGGAGGGCATGTATCAGGACTAAAATTTGATAATGGTATTCGAAGACTTGTCACCTACCACTCTATTAATGAAGTTGATCACCCAATTAGCCACGTCTGTTTGGTTCCTGTCCGATCGAGCCTCGGCAATGGGCCGGACATTGGCCTGGTTTCAAATTTGCTCTCCATTATTTGCATATTTTCTCTGCTGCCTCGATTGACTCTTTTCTTACCTTTCCAATGGCACTTTTCTCACCCTTTCGAGGAGGCTTCTCTTATCGGTCTTTAACGCAGTCTAGGAGCAAACCCTCTTTTGTGCATCTTTCAATTTACTACTTCAGGTGAGTGCATTAATTCACATTGTGGCCTCGCTCTTTGTGACGGTCACAAAACTTAGGCTAATCTCTTTTTCTAGGGTAGTCTCTTCCGGGTGGTAGTTTTGAAACAACCCCTTGTGGATGGAGTGTATTTCCATCAGGGACTCAGTCAGGGAAGTATAGCCCTGAAAACACTTTTTCGAAGGGTCGGGCCTTCTAGACCTCGATTCGGAGGCTTTAGTGCCCATTTCACCCCATCTGTCCCCCTCCAATTTCCTCTCCATGGCTTCTTTGATCTTCGAATATTGTTTCATGATTTCTTATAGCTATTGTAAGGTTTCTGGCTTCTTCGAGACCAGCTTCTTGTACAAGTCGAGGTTGGATATCCCGTTCATATAACCATAGATCACCCCATCCTCAGTGATTGATCACACTGAGGCTCCTGTCCACATATCGATGGTAGAATGCCTCTGTTGATTCAAAGGGCCTCTGCTTGTTCTGGTAGAGCTCAATTAGGGTCTTTGTAAACCTTTTCATTTGGAAGAACTATCCAAAAAAAGCTCTTTCAAAGTCTCAATCTGAATTTAACGACACCTTGCCCAGCTTGTTAAACCATTCATGTGCTTTTTTCTAGAAGGTAGCTTCCTACCAGCTTACATGTTAGCTGTTCGTTGAAGTCCCTCAAATTTATATGACTAAGAAGAGTCTGTATGAACTCCCAATGGTACGAATATCTACTATATGTGGGGAGCCCTTCAGGTGGTTTCACATCGCTGGGCCATCGGGTGGCCACTGTCGCGGAACTGAAGGGGGAGATTGCGACTTGACCCGAAGGCCCAACCAACCTGTCCAGCTCTCTCATCAAGGCATCGCTTGACCCCCTCCCATCTAAGGATCTCCGTATTAACTTGGTGAGAATGGAAAGTCAAAGCTAGGGATCTGGTTCAAGGCCATGTCCCCAGGCTACAGTCCTTATACAACTAAGCTATTATAAAACTTTGGGCGGTAAGTATCGCATAAGGGGACCTCAGGTCAGAGCCCTGAATACGTCTAGTTCTCAAAACCTAGATAGAACCCCATTGGCCCAACCATTGAATGAGGGATTGTCTGGTTTGAGAATGGAGGAATTAAGAGGGGCGCGGAATATGCCAACATTTGGCCCAAGTTAGGGAACATTGGTTGGGGCTAGTATTGGGCCCTCATGTCCGCTTTATAAGATACTCATGGAGGGGGCCTGCAACCGGAACCTCGGCTGCAACACCAAGGGCATCGAAGGTGGGGGCAACACCTACTGTTGGACCATTCTCTGATAGAGTATTGGGGGCTCCACCTGGTAGCCAGCGGATTTGAGGGTTTGAACTAGTTGCACTAGGTCCTGCTGTGATGGGTGGCACATATTGTTTGTGCCCTTCATGACTCAAGTAACCCCTCTTGTAGCGTTCCCTTTGCGAGTGTACAGTTGCTTTCATGAACTACGATTCATCCTTCCTTGGTAAGTGTGCCTGGCTTTGTAATGTACAGGCTTTAACGCCTCCTACTCAAGGCTTAACGTTAACCTCCATGCTTCTTGGAGGTACACCAGTTGCCATCTAAGAACCTTTAGGCCCTTTTGTTGCAAGGATCTTGTCTCGGTCGACCTTTGGGGGTTTGTTACCAGTATTTGAGGGGGTAGGGTCCGATTGCATATTGGACCTACGCTATCTCCTTCTCCAATAGGGGGATTGTACTTCATCGCCGGTGCCTAAATTCCTACCTTTTAGCCTCCCACTATGTGTGCCAACTTGATGGGCCCCAATATACCATCACCGCTACACGCCTTTTGTAGCAAGAATCTGCAAGATAAATCCCCAGGGGGTGTCTGGGGGGAAGAGTCCCTGACGACCAAGTAAGCAAATAGAATTACATGAGTGTAATTAGGAATGAATAGTTGAGTGTGTAGCCTTTAGCCTTTATATAGGTAGGCAAGTAGGGCAACTGTTTTGTTTGCTTAAGGAGCAAGTAATGCTATAGACTTGAGCCGGCTGTACTAGGTACTTGGGCCCAGTACGGATTTACACATTATCATCCATCATCCTAGGTATCCCAAAATTGAGAGGTGGGGATAGGAATCTTCCAAGAGGAAGATTTTGTGCCAGTGGAGCTGGCCATAAAAGAGGTTGTGGTTTGGAAGCTTAGCATACTCGGTTAGATTTTATGTGGTCTCCTCTAAGGGTTCCAAAAATGGTGAAGTTGGTTTAATAGGTGGATTTTGGATGATGATAGATAGAGAATGGTGAATCTAAAATAATCACCCATTCCCAAACTTTTTCGTTTCAACAAACCACTCCTTACACCTTTGGAACTCCTCTCTATTCAACAAGGTGACTTCACTCACAAAAGTTGTAAGTTCAATCAGGGATTTTAAATTTTGAGAATACTGGGCTTCTAATTGGATTGCCATTTCTATCAAGTTGCTCGCATGCTCTTCAACTTTCTAAGTGCTTAAGGAGAATTGGGTTCCCATATATGTTATGTTGCTACACATTGCGCTTAGAGTAACTTATTACTCTTGGTCACATTGGCTATAGCTTGCAAGATCTCTCCATACTCTGACTTGGGAACTCCCAAGTTTCTAGTGTCGTTAAGCATTTGTGTTTGGAGTAACTCATTAGCCTAGATAAGATTAGACACAACTCTAAACACTTCTTCACACTTGGACTTGGGAACTCCTAATTGAGATTGGTTTTGGGGCATGGTATATGGTAGTGAAAGCAACATATATAGCTCGTAGGTTGGTTTATCGATGCCTCTCCATACCACGACTCTGGGTTACTACTCTACCCCAGATTGGGAGAATTGTTGTATTGATAACATTCTTGATCCCTTCGACCTTGTAAACCAACAACTCCTACCACTCTCTATCACTCCCTATCACTCCTCATGATAACCTTGGTTTCTAAAACTAAAGATTCTATTCTTCTCATAATGCTCCTCTCTCAACCAGTAGCCAAACTCAGCTGGATGATCACAATAACATATCGTACAGAGTCTCACCCATTTTTTCCATCAAGGAGATATTTTCCATTTTTAAAATTTTTTTCAAAAAAATTGAGTCGTAGTGCAAGGATTCTCGGTGAGAACACCAAAAACTCAAGCGACACCTACTTAAAACAAAAACAAAGAAAGCACACAGATATCTTAATCGTAGTGCTAGGATTCTTGGTTGACACCAAGAACTCAAGCATGCCTACTACAAAAAAAATAGAACACAAAAAAACACACTAAGAAAAACACAAAAGGCACTACTCTACCAACTAACTTTGCTGCTACAAAATAAACTCACCCTAAATCCCCGACAGTAGCTCCAAAATTTGAAACAACAACCATGCCTCTCATCGGTAACTTTCGGGATCTCCTCTTTCCCGTATACACACTCCTCAATGAACATCTCAACCATATTAGAATATGTGTCCCCTTCCGAAGTCATGGACCAAAGTATCCCTACTTCTCGATTAAAGTAATGGGATATCTCTCTGTGACACAAAACCCACATGAATAGAAGGTGTTGCCGGGTAGACTGTTGTAGTATTCCTCCCCCTATGGTTCCTATCCACTACCGCTATTTGTCTCCAAAACTCCCCAATAAGAATGGTAGGCCTTGCCTATGAATCCTCGGAATCTCCTTCAATATTTCCACCTGAATGCCCTTACAACCTCCCGATGGATCATCATGTAATCCTTATCATTAGGGTGGAATGAAATAGTCTTCCTCCCTTCCTTGTCAGTCTTTTGCTCACTAGTGGTTAGAAACTCAAAAGTCCATTGTATGTAAGTCTTTGAGTGCATTTCTAGGAACCCCTCTAGGCCTACCTAACTTAATGAGTAAGTTATGGGTTAGAATAGGCCTAGTGCTTCCAAGTCTAACTGCACGCAAACTTTGTTTCTAGTATCACCCTCTTTGGTCTATCCAAGTTCTTCCATTTCCGAGTCGCACTCCAGGAAATTCTCTTCAACCCCATGAACTCATCAACAACCAAGGGAGTAGACACAACAGGTTGGGTT
The DNA here is from genome assembly GCA_037428765.1 of Rubia yunnanensis. Classification (NCBI taxonomy): domain Eukaryota; kingdom Viridiplantae; phylum Streptophyta; class Magnoliopsida; order Gentianales; family Rubiaceae; genus Rubia; species Rubia yunnanensis. The sequence continues at coordinate 106,011,348 of CM075061.1, read as the reverse complement.
GGCCCTTGTCTCCTAACTTGGGCCATACTCTTCCCCTTATTAAAATGGGAAATGGTTCCTTTCTCTGTTCTGCTCCTCTTACGACAAGATATAAACTTTAAGATCCAATATAATCATCACATAGTAAGAGTATTTCTTCCATAAACATCCAACATTTAGCACATCAAATAATCACGACTAAAAGTTCATATTCTTCCCCCACACTAAGTCTAACAGACAAGCATGCACATTACCTACATACACCCATAAACACTCACAATTTTTTCGAATTCCAAGTTCCTTCCATAATCCACAATCATGTTAATGAAAGAAAGTAAACAAAAAGCTCAAAGAATTACCTGGAACATTTAAACCTTGGAACATTTTAAAATAGCTCAAAGTAAACATAAAGCTGCAGTTCTGCTTGTATGGCACGAGCCATATAACTTGAAGTCCTCGTGCTAGTTCTTCTTACACTAGTTTTATAACTTGGCATAATCTGTGCCCCTAGAACATTCATGGGCCTTTCGGCCCATTTCACTACTTCTCAACCCAACTTCCTAATTTCTTCTAACAAAAAATCACAAGACTCAATTCAAATCAACTCTCAACCAAAAAATTTCAACAAAAAACACATAACACACAAAAAACCAAAATAAAACTAAGCATAATCAAAGAAAACAAAAAACATGGTATATTTATTGTCATCCTCATGACTTATTCCTATTTTCAAAGTTCGATTAGTAAATCGTTACCATTGGGTCTCCAGAGTAGCCATCTGTGACTCCACCAATGATGAAATCTTTGTGGAGATGCCTCCATAAAGATTTGTCCTTACCTTTAAGCTCATTCATCATTGGGGTGTTTATGTGCAATTTTCACCAAAGTCGATGCCTTAGGTTTTTTCCTTAGGTTTAGAAGGACGTCTAGGACATTTTAAGTCCTCGCCAGGCTCCTTATACCACTGCATGATGGTGCTCAAAAATATTGAAGAACAATTTATAGGCATGGGAAAACTAACGTCATGCATATTACTAAAGCTCTCAACACTTTCATCTTTCATTTAGCTCTCAAGATGCAAGCCCTCATCAAACATGCAAGAATTCACAATATCATCACTAATGCAAGATACATCAAAATGATCAATATCCTCACAAACGCTTATCTCATTGCATGCAAAAGAAGAATTAGGTGATTCATTATCAGATTTGTAAATTTCAAAGCCTACATTATCTATGTCATTCTCAAGGGTCTATAGTCCTAGGTGGACATCTATCTTTGTCCTTTACGTTTTGAAAAAGGTCTCCCCAATAAGATTGGGGGTTCACCGCCATCGTGTGACATGTCAAGGAGATAGAAGTCCCCTGGAAACACTAACTTGCCAGCTTGAACAGTAACATCCTTAACTAACTCCCTATGACTAGTTTGGGAATGATCATCCCATTCACTACTGGAACCCCCCCCCCCTAGCAGCAGTTGTAGTAGCTATTTTAAAAAATAACTGCTATGTAACTGAGTAGCAACTATTATTTATTTGTAGCAGCTATTATTTAATAAGCGCTTATATTACAAATAGTTAAGCAGCTAATTATTGAAGAACCACTTCTAGAGTGAGGTATTTTAGTATTGGCGGGAAATCATAGCAGTTATTTCCTAAAAATTGCTACTATATTATGTTAGACGGGAAATCATAGCATATATTATTTTAAAATAGCTGCTGCGTATATTTTTAAAGTAGCTAATTATTTTAGAATCGCTTTTAGAGTGAGGTATTTTTGAATTGGTGGGAAATCATAGCAGCTATACCCTAAAAAGCTTTGCTACATTAATTTAGGCGGGAAAACATAGCAGCTATTATTTTAAAATAACTGCTTTGTGCACTAGCGCAATGGTGGAATGGAGTCTACTGCACGTAGGGACCACAATGATGGAGTTTGGATTAATGACAATGGTTGCACCTTCAAAGATGTCGAGAAGTCCACCAAAAGGCCTAGGCATGACTAGATGAACGTCCATTGTCTTCATCGACATGTGTGATTTTGGGATGGTGTCGTCTTCATTTTGTAATGAATCTTGAAATTTTACTAGTGATTCGAGTGTGGTTATTTTGTGGTTATGACAGTGTTATAAAATATCATACCTATTAAATCATTAGTCCATTTAGGCATGTATTTAAATTGGAAAAAAAAGTTTAAGTGGTGCTAGGTCACAACCTTTTGAACATTGTAGCAGCTATTTTGTGTAAATTTAAATAGCTGCTACAGTGTTAGAAAATCTGACATGTTTCAAAAGGTGAATGGTCTCGGCCAAGCTTTACCAACAAATGAAAAATAATTTAAGTAGTGATAGGTCACAACCATTTGAACATTGTAGCAACTATTTATCTAACTTTAAATAGCAGCTATTTTATAAAATCTAACATGTTTCAAAAGGTGAATGGTCTCGGCCATGCTTTACTAACAAATGAAAAAATAATTAAAGTATTGATAGGTCACAGCCATTTGAACATTGTAGCAGCTATTTTTTGTAACTTTAAATAGCTGCTACGGTGTTGGAAAATCTAACATATTTCAAAAGGTGAATGTACTCAGCCATGCTTTACTAATGAATAAAAAATAATTTAAGTAGTGATAAGTCACAACCATTTGAACATTGTAGCAGTTATTATGTGTAATTTTAAATAACTGCTACGGTGTTAGAAAATCTAACATGTTTCAAAATGTGAAAGGTCTTGGCCATGCTTTACTAACAAATGAAAAATAATTCAAGTAGTGATAGGTCACAGCCATTTGAACATTATAGCAACTATTTTGTGTAATTTTAAATAGGTGCTATAGTGTTAGTAAATCTAACATGTTTCAGAAGGTGAATGGCCTCGGTCATGCTTTACTAACAAATAAAAATTAATTTAAGTAGTGATAGGTCACAACTTTTTAAACATTATAGCAGCTATTTTTTGTAAATTTAAATAGCTGCTAAGGTGTTAGAAAATCTAACATGTTTTAAAAGGTGAATGGTCTCGGACAGGCTTTACAAACGAATGAAAAATAATTTAAGTTGTGATAGGTCACAACCTATTCAACATTACAGCAGCTATTTTTGTGAAGACGTAAATAGCTGCTTCGGTGTTAGAATTACATGTTTCAAAAGGACATTGGTCTCGGCCATGCACAAAAAAATTAAAGTAGCAATAGGTCACAACCTTTTGAATTAGATACATTAAGTTATAAGGTGGGTATTTAAAACTTGGGTTGATATGCCCACATTTTTGGCATATGGGCTTTTCTGCCTTGAAGCATATTCAATCAATTTGTAAAACAATTGATAGTTAAATATAATCATTATATATATGTACTCGTAAAATAATAACAATACCGTGTGAGATATTATTAAATTTATCATCAATGAGGGAGTATACACATTTAGTTAAATTTATCCAAAATTTGAAAAATATAGTTACAATTAATTTTTTCTTCAGTAATTAATTAATTTTTAATTTCATAAATTATGATACGGAACCCGATTGATTTTATGATGAGAAAGTCTCAGGAAAAGTGGTTTGTCCATAAATTTATGGACAGGCCAGGACCCTTGTCGTAATTAATAGAAATATATCCAAATTCATGGGCCAAGCCCATTAGTTCAGGTCTAAAAATCTAGAAGCACTTATCAACTCTTTCTTCATCGGCTTTCATTCCCTCCTTGATGTCACCTCTTTCGATGCCCCCGCATCTGCTTGTGGTGCCCTTGAAAATCACCGCTTGTGGTGCTCTTCAAAATCCCGGTGGTGAAGCCTTCGAAGTCCCAGTGCTGCCCTTCAAAAATGATCGGCGGTGACCTTCGACAGGTGCTGCCCTTCGAGATTGACTTCAAAATCCCGGCGTATAATATCCAGTAACAGTTGCAGATGATGTGGGATTTGGAGGATTGGTGCATTAAAAAAGTGGCCACTTATTAATACACTAATGAAAAATGATGATGATTTGGATAGTGAAGTGGGAAAGGGATGGGCAACTTGCACTGTGATATAATTTGAATCAAGGGCCATGCTTTTTATTTGGTTAAGAATCTGGTTCATCTTTTAGTATTTGTGATAAGGAAACAATCCTTGTACGTAATTGTGCGATGTATATTTCTAGTTTGAAGCCTCTTTCAGCCATAGACCTGAAATTTTAACAGATTTTTTTCTTCTTAATTTGATCAGTTGGAATGTGGTAAAGAGTTAGAGTTTCGTCTTTGCAGGGGGAATACTGATTAATGGTTGATTGCAGGCGCCTCTTCTGATCGGGTGCAACATTCGGTCCATTGACTCTGTTACTAAACAGCTCCTCCGCAACAGCGATGTCATTGCAGTCAACCAAGGTAACTAACTGCTTAGCTAGATACCTCAGTGATATAATGGAATTCATGAACAATAAAGTCCTTGTCCTATTAGTTCGTGAATTACATGTCCATTAGTTTGCTTATGATTACCGAACAATGAACCACTTTTAAATAGTAGTCACTTTTCTAATGAATCACTTCTGAGCTTCCACAATCAACCATTGAACATGGATTTCTGTCTTCGTTGTTATGAATTAGTAGCCTTTTTTTTAGTTTGTGAATTACGAGAAGCATTAGTTTGCTTATATGTTGCAGTTGTTATTATCCAACGTGTAACTGTTAGTTGTACTATGAGTGATTTTTTTTCTTCTTGTTTTTGCTGATCTTACGTTTTAAATTACGAGATGCGTCTATTTACTTATATGATGTATCTGTTAGTATTTAGTGTGTACTTGTTAGTTGTACTTCCTATGACCTTTTGTTTTCATTTGTTGTTAGTTGTACGTTTTGAATAACGAGTTGCATATGTTTACTTATATGTTGCATCTGTTGGTATCTCGTGTGTACTTGTTAATTGTGTTCTGTATGATTTTTTTTGTAAAAATAAATGTTGTTGGGTGTTAATTGAATTAGGAACTGCATCTGTTTACTTATATATTGCATCTGTTAGAATTCATTATGTATTTGTTAGTTTTATTTTGTTTGACTTTATTTTCATTGTTGATTATTGTTTGTTTTGAATTAGAAATTGTACCTATTTGCTTATATGCTGCAACTGTTAATATGCAATGTGTATAATTTTTTGCAAGAGTTGGATCTAATATTTTTTGTTTTAACTTTTAATGAATCAGACAACATTGAAGATTGGACTCCACAAGACGTTCCGACATAATGATGATTCATAGAGACTGTTAGTTAATCTAGATAGGAAAACTGTTGAAATTGCAAGTTTCCTAATGGACAATTTCTAGCACGAACACTTTATCTTCCATTTTGTTTAGAATTTGAGATCCCCTCTTGTGTTTGAATTTGACAAAATTTGCATGTTTTTTTATACAAAGTATGCTTTTTTATAAAAAAAAAACAAACACATGTTTACTGTAATCAATATATATTGTAAGATATTAAATGCAGTACATGAAAATTTTAAAAACTAAAAAAGTATGTGACTTCTTTTGTGTATACTATAAGAGAGTACTAATTGTAGACTAACATATGCATGTTTTAACACACAAAAAAAAATTCATAACTTAACTAATACACAATCTCCTGGAAAAGTTTCATAACTTAATTTAGAGATCTTAAAACAAGTGCATGTTTTAATACAAACGATATAATTTGTAAGCTAACATGTGCATATTATATACGAAAAATTTTAGCAGAATTTAGTTCATTTTATCGAGCATTTAGATACCGACGTCATGATAGTAGTGGTCAGTAGCGCTGCTCGGCGTTTAGGGACTTAGGGTTGCGCTTTTTCTGACAATTGCTCTATTTTTCTGCAATTGGAGTCGGAGAAGAAGGCATATCCCAGTATTTTTTTGGCCCATATTTGACCAAAACGACGTTGTTTTAGTTCAAGTCAAACGACATCGTTTTGGTTAGTACTGAACAAAAAAATATGAAAATTCAAACTTTAAGTCCTAGGTTTGTTTGGATTGGGTCATTTCTCGCCCAATCCACAATCAGAACATACGGGAGAGGAGCCAAAAATGCGCGCCTCCACTGGCCACCGCTCCAACTCCGGGCACCGTCACCATCACCGTCCCACCACTGTGTAGTGCACCACTTGGAAAAAAAAATTATGGTTCCCTCCCCCCATTGGATATAGTGCAATACATGGGAAAGTCAACGGAAAATTTTATTTAGAGCTCCACTGATATGTTATATTTCAAATAGTCTGTAACATGTTTTTCCTTGGTAATCTTTCTCAAAGTTGTTTATAGTCGACATAAATGCTTAATAAACGGATAATGTTCCAAACTTTAGTATGAAGTTGATTTGTCTATTCATCATTTCTTAATGTGCCTTTTGTTGCCCATCAACATATTCCACGGAGAGATATAATTATCATGTTGGTGAAAAACTTTCCCTTCATCATATTACTCATTTTTAACCTAATGCTTAATAAGATTGGATGACAAAATTAAGGCTTTTATCCTCTGGATTTTTTCATTAGGAGGAGGATTCAGACAAAGATGACACTGAACTTTTAAGGAATCTTATGTGTATTTTTATTTAAATAATACATGTTGTAAAGTAATTAATCAAGAGTTAATATGACAATGTTATATTGTCAAATTTTAGTCTCCTCTACCTGTGTAAACTATAACATATACTAACATATTCATATTTTAACAAAACAGAAACGATTTTTAAACACACTCCAGCAATTTAGCTCAGAAATGTAGTCAACGAAGCGAATAAGATCATCTCATACGGCATATATTATACTTCTTAAGTTTTTAGCATTTTAACAATGCATCAAAGATTTATTTGTTCTAACATTGGGGATATAGCAAATCCAGGGACTCCACAAACTGTTGCATTACATTGAGCACGCCTATACACATTAATGCTATCTGATATCAACAAAAGTCAGTTTAAACTTTGAAGCAGACATGGAATTTCGATTAATCCAAAATATTCATCGAACACAAAGAAAATAATACAATTCTACAGTGTCTTCAAATTTCACCTAAAACTGAATTTCAAAGCAGCAAGAAGCAAACCTAGAACAAGACAAAAAACACCATGGGCCTAAAATTAAGCCTATTCTGATCCTAAGAACATGTTACAAAATGTTAATCTATTCAATGCTATCACAGCTGATCATACCACACAAGAAAAACTCGAACTCCTTTTGTTCAGACAAGCGAGCACCTGACAAAACAAAAACATCAAGATACTAGCACCGAGGCCTCCCAACTCAAGGTACTAAGTAGTTCATGTGCAAAAATATCAGAAGGCATAATACTTCAGTATGTACTTCAACTACTAATACACATTAATGAGTGATTGATCATCTATAAACTAAAAATTAGCAGAAATTGTAAACAACATATATATACTTCTTCAAAATCATATTTTGAACCAAGAATTCCCCATCTGGGATCATCCTTTTTTTCCACAAAAACACACATTGCATACAGAGTAACCATTTAAACTAAAATTTAAATCTTTACACCACTGATAACCTTCCATCTTTAAACAATAAAAAGAACAAAAGAACAAGCATGTAGACATCATCCAACTCAAAGGCACTAAGTAGTTCATGTGCAGAAATATCAGAAGGCATACGAAAGGAAATCAATACCTACCATGCCGACGGCGTCTTCGCCGGCGAACGGCGGATGGCTGAATTAATCCTTCCCCACGTGACTACCCCCGCTCGCGCTCCCTGCCGCCGTTGGAGATCCCGGTTAATCGGGAAATTCTTCCGGGAGAAACGCCAAAGCCTCTCCACCGCCTTCTCGAAGCGGACATCATCGCTCAAAGAGAACACGGCGGCGGCGGAGGAATCATCGACGTTTTCCCGGTGAGGGAGAAGGAGCTAGATCGATGGGGAGTAATCAACTTGAGCTCGGACTCAATTTTTGGGAAGAAGAACATGTGTTGGATATTTTCAATTCAACCCATGAATTTTGTATACTTTATGTTATTTGCAAATTAGTTCCTGGCCTGTCCATAAGCTTATGGACAGACTGCCTCTCAGGAGACACACTCATAAATTAGATTACATGTTACTATAGTTCAACTGTACTCCCTCCATTTCTTTATTAATATCATACTTTTCTTTTTGAGTTGTTTCTTTTATATTGGCACACTTTCTATCTTTGATAAGATTCTTTCAATTTCATCAACTAATTCTAGTTTTTACTTTCTACATTCAATTTCATCCACTCATTTCCTTCCATAAGCTTAGAAGAAAAGCTCAAAGAGCGAGATTTTGTAGGATATGTCATTGCCACCACCCTACGAAATCTTTCCCTTGGATGAGCGAAATTGAGAGAGAGGTAGAAGTTGTTGGTTCCCAAGGCCGATGGGATTAAGATTGTTACTCATACCATGACTCTCCAAATTTGAGGTTTAGTGGTAACTCGAATTCGTGGTATGGAAATGCATCGGGAAACCAACACTTTGGATTAGATAGTGGGATTTCACCAACTTATCCAATGCCCTAAAACCAATCCCTAGGATTGGTTCCCAAATCAAATTGTGTAGAAATTTTGCAAGCTATAGCTGATGTGACCAAGAGTAGTGATTTACTCCAATCACAAATGCTTAGCGAGATTAGCGATTTGGGAACTCAACTATTCTCAAGCATTGAGAAAGTTGAAGGGAAAGGTCTTAATTTGATGAATAGAGTGAGCCAACTTGAAACCCAATATTTCGAAAATGAACAAGCCCTAGTTGAATGTGAAGTTTTGATAGGTGAATATAAAGGGGATAAGAATGGTTGGTTGAGAGTAAAGAAGTCAAGGAAGGGGTGATTACACTTAATTTTCCATATTACTTATTTGCACCCCTACCTCCACCTATAGAACCTACTCTCACATTTTCGGAAGCCTTAGAGGATATCATAGGGAAGCCAATTGAATATGCTAAGCTTCCAAACCACTTATTCCCTCTAAGGTTCACTCATCCTCTATTATATCCTCTAGGAAGATTCTTACCCCCTGCTCTTCATTTTTGGTTATCTATGGTGATGGGGTACAAAGCCGCACCTTATGTATAACATTAGGGTCATGCCGATGACCTTAAATATACAGAGCTTCTCAGGAGACAACCCGAGCCTTGAAAAAATTAGATTAGTTTGATATTTTTGGTGTGTTTTCCTATTTTTAGCCTTTTGTTTTTGGGACACTATTACACTTGGTGTGCATGTTTGTTTTGTAGATAGCTTATGGTTGTTGGAAGAAGGTGAGCAAATGGAGAGTCCAATCATGGATTATGTACACGTACATGGTTCGTGAGGCTCAAAATGGTGGACAAGGAGGAGAACCAAACCCCAAATTCATGGGGTGTGTAGACGTGCACGACCCAAGAAGCTCACATACCTTCCTACTTCACCCAATTACCATTTCTTTCTTACCACCACCCTACCACCACCAAAATACCACCCAAACCCCACCTATCCTCGAAACCCTTGAGGCACACACATCGAGACCTAAGAGGTAACTCTCCATTGTGATTCAATTCCTTATTCGATTTGTGATGCATGATAGTGGTTAGATTGAACTTTCCTTATTAGAGGTTGGGGTAGTATATTGGGCTAATGGTAGTTTGTTCTTTGAATTCCATGATTATGCCATCAAGGGTAGACTTTAGTGTTCATTTTTTTTATAAGTGCTTTTCTTTTTCTTTCCCTTATCATGTGTTCTTTGATTTTGTATATGCATTGAGGGCAATGTAAGATTTAAGTGTGGGGAAGGGGATTAGATAGAACTTATGATTTTTAGTTCTTTCTATGTAGCTAATAGCTCTTTTAAGAGTATTTTGAAAAAAAATTGAAAAAAGGACAAAAACTTGGACAAGTTGAAAACCCAAAAGGGCGATTTGGGTAACATGAGGAAAAGCCTGGATAGGTCGAAAGGCCTAGGTAAAAGTGAGAGGCATGGCTCGGCTAGACTTATGAGTCTAGGAAAAAGTGAGAGGCCGTGTGGAAAAAGATGAGAGGTGAGCACGTTTTGTGGGATAAAGCTAGGATGAAAAACCAAAAGAAAGATGAGAGAACAAAAGAAAGAAGAAACTAGGTTGATGATATATTGGACTCCATGGTTGTAACTAGGTCGAGAATCTTTAGTTATCCCTATGTTGCAACAAAGTCGACGACTTTTGGATTTCCTTGGTGTATTTGTTTTGCTTGAGGATTACTCTTTGATTGCTTTTGGGACTACTTTGAGGAAATAAAGCTTGGTTTTATTCCAATCTTTTGCCATCTTTTTCCATACAGATTCACTTGCTTTGGGTGGTTTGGTTGTTTTAGGAACTTTGGGGAGTGTGAGAGCTGTGAGGATTTTAACCTTATTGGGGGAACTAAGGTAGCTTGGGAATAGGTTGAATGCATTGGCTATTTTTTCATGCTTCATTCCGCTTGAACCTTTTTCTTTGATTTTATTTACTTAAGGACGCGTAGAGGTTTAAGTGTGGGGATTCTGATCTTTACCATTATGCATGCTTTAACAAATGCATTTGTTATAGTTTTTAGTTACTTTGGGTTGGTGGATTGCTAGTATTAGTTGAGTTCACATGACAAGAGATTTAGACGGCCATGTTTATTTTTCTTGTTTAAATCCCATGTTTTGTAAACTGAAATGGTACAAATGGATATCTTGTATCCACGGGCTCTATGATCTTCCTTGTGATCATCTTTAGTAGGTTGCCTATGGGTACTTTTTGGTTACATTCTATGTGATGGTCGTTCGCAAGAGCTGTAGAAGATTGAAGGTTGTTTGCAAGGATGGTAGAAGAGGCAAAGACCATTCACATTAGAATGGTAGAAGATGAAGGCCACGAACATCAATGTGTGGTAGAAGGATGTTGAAGCCAAAGATAGGCGGCTTCTGAGTTCAAGAAGACCAAAGGAGAAAATGGTGAATTGTGGTCCAAGGAGTGTTACCTTAGTCCGAGAATGGTCCGGGAAGAATTAGCCTTCAAAGCTTGTTCCATTGGAATTTTCCTCTCGAGGACTAAAAAATTGACTACTAGAACTCCCAATTCGGACTAACGGCTCACCCATAGCAAGCAAACGAAGTTCAGCCGATGACACTTCATGGACCACACATGGTGAAGCACCATCGGTCTATGACAAAGCACACGTGCCGCACTACACAAGAGTTCCAGGGGTTCCATGAAGACATGTATGGGACCTTCATGAGGCAAAGACGTCACACCGCGGAGCTTGGAGATGAAGAATTGAGATTTGGCTAAGTATGGAGCTGGTCTGTGAAAACCTTCATGGGCTGTGACAAAAGTTCTGAGCTAAGACCACTGGCTGCTTGCCGTCTGTGAAAACCTTCACGGACCGTGGGAAAACTCTAAGCAAAAGTAGTGTACTGTTTACGATCCGTGAAAACCTTCACAGACCGTGGCGCGAGAGAAGCTTCACGGACCATGCCAGATCCCATAGACCGCATCTATGAATGCTTCATGGTCTGCGCCAGATCCCATGCCCCAGACTTGCATGCTTCACGAACCGTGACATCCGTGCCTATCCGTGAACCTTGGCGGGTGACCTAGGGTTTTGCTACTCTTGGCCTATTTTTGGCCTATTTTTAGGCCTAATCTCTTACTACTATATATAAGAGCCTTAGTCTTCTAATAAACTATTAGGAAGTAGATTAGGAAGCTAGGATAATGTAGAGTAATTTCTCTCTCTAGTTTATAGAGAAGGCAGAGGAGAGTTCTTTTTCTCATTCCTTCTTCTTTTATTTTTCTTTTTTCCTTTCATCTTATTTTCTAGATCCATGGCATCTAACCTAATGTTTGCCATGGATCTAACCTTTGTAAAGTAGATTTTTTACTTGGGATTCATCTTGGCACTTGGTATGTTCTATTTGCTTTATGGGATACATTAGATTCACCCTATCCTTGTGTTTATGATATTATTGTGATTGTTCTTGAATGTTATAAATGCATGAATACTACACCACATATAAGCACACACTTTGAGCTATATTTATGTATGGTGCAATTATTGATGCCCCATTGGGAATAGAAACCTGGATGTTAGAATGGGTAGGGGACAACGCATCCGTGTGGGTGTGTGCATGGGGGATTCGAGAATGCTCTAACCTATTTTTCATTACACTAGTCTTAGCTGACTTTGTAACTATTTTTCGAGAGGTTGCGGGAAGAGATAGCTAATAGTAGCAAGCTAGGTGTTGTGTTGAAACCCTAGTATCACAGATAAGGTGCCTATGATCTTTAGGCCTATCGTATATAGAATCCGAGAGGAGTAGTTGCATTCATGATGGAAGCCCGAGACGCAATATCATGGGGGAGAAAAAGACCTACAATAATGGTTGGACCTCTTTGTACTCCCCTAATTACGATGGCGGTGCCGATGGAGGATTGCAAGTGCACCGACCGTGACAGGGTTGGGAAAGTGTATTCCATCGGCCACACCACGTGTTGTGAACACGTTGATAGGTCTTTTCTATGTTTATAGGTGAATGAATCGAGGATTGAAGCATTAGAACTACCATGTTGCTAAATGATTCCCAAGTGCGTAGTATATATAGTTTACTTGTTTTCAATTGCATGCTTGTAGTTGTTAGTTGAAAACACTGCCCCCAGTTGTATATCTACACTACTAGCTCTTCCTTTCACTCATGCGGATTGAAAGCCCACACGAGGTTGTGTTTTAATTAGTACTTGAGCCCTAGAATCCTTGTGGACAAACCCATGGCTTGCCGCTTATTACCCCTTGGTAGCTTAGCTGTAAGAATGGGTGCAGAATATAAATCTCTATCTTTAACCCATAAGTCTCTAGGCTTATGTTTTAATGATGCCCGGGTCGAGGGCATGTCACTCACAGGGGCTTCATATTCGTGCACACCAATTAGAACTCCGAAAGATGTTTGTTTGGGTCCTCTCCCTCCAATCCATGAAATGTAGAAAGGAAATGGATCATGCCACTTTTTAGCTCACAACTTGTATTGGCGGGTAAGGGCAGGAAGGTGATGCATAGAGGTTGATTCTCTAAGTTAGGTGCCATGAGCACCCGTAGGGTGCGATTGTCTTCCGCCATTGCTAAATGATCTTTTACTACTACTTCCGACCTTGGTTGAACTCTTGCTCTAGTTCCTCAAATTCTTCTCCTCCAACCACCAGTGTTCTCAGTCGGGTAGTGTAAGGTGCCTAGATTAGTGGTCCAGGTGTGTACCATAAACTAGGGCCAAAAATACCCTTTCATACACAACACTAGAAAACAGATCAAAGGTAACAAAATAACTATAATAAAAGCTCCAACCAAGAATCAACAACACAAACAAACAAAATAAAGGCTAAACTAACTACTCTACTAACACATTATGCCTAAATTGATACCTAGACTGATAGCATCCCCAACAACAGCACTAAAATTCTGACCTGCCTCTCCCCAGGGTTGTTAAAAACTGTAGCGTAGAGTTAATCTAGTTGGAGGCGGTGAGGGTCAGAAGATAGAAATTTATAGTTCTGCATCCTGTTCCTACTGCTATGCTACCTATAGGGTAATCAACGGTAAGCCGTGGGTTTATCCACAGAGATGTTAGGTCTAATGTATCAACTCAAACACAACCTTGTACGGGTCGTCAATTTGTATGAGTGAAAGGAATAGCTAGCAAAGAAAACATGCTAACGAGGGAGGGTTGGTTTTTTAATTTAATAACTACAAAGCATGAAAAGTAAAAACACAACTACAATATTAAGCTAAGCACTTGGGGAAATCATTGAGCAACTTGGTCAATCTGATGCTTCTATCCTTGATTAATTCATAAGGGATCTAGGAAAACCTAATAGAGTGTCCATAACATGGGGTGTGGCCGATGGCATGCAATTCCCCATCCTTGTCATGGTGGGTGTTCTTGCAACCCTCCATCAACTCCGCCATCGTCATTAGGGGAGTACAACAAGGTCCCACCATTGTTGTAGGTCTAATTCTCCCATATGCAATTACGTCCTGGGCTTCCACCACAAATGAGCTACTTCCCTCTGGTCCTATCAATTAGGCCCAAGGGTCGTAGGGACCTTATCTATGAAACTAGGGTTTCTTGTAACCCTAGCTTGCTACTATTTAGCTATCTCAACCCAGAACCTCTCGGACAACTTTACGAAGTCATCCAAGACTATTGCGATGGTAAGTGGATTAGAGTGACCTCAAATCTCCCGTTCACACACCCACATGGACGACGCATTCTCTTCCACCCATTCAAACAACCAGGTTTCTCTTCCTAAGGGGGAATCGATATTTGCACCTAGCATAAATATAGCCCAAAGTGTGTGCTTATATGTCATGTATTATTCATGCATTCAAACTCAAAAAAAATCACCATAATATAATGAACAAAAAATTAGGATGAACTAAAGAATCTCAAAAAGCATATATATTACCAAGTCACTACAATTCATCCCAAAGCTATGGAAACTACTCCCTTGATATGGAATTCAAATAAAGATTTGAATTCCACATCTTATGATCAAAGAAAAATAAAAAGAAGAAAAAGATAAAGTTTCTCCTAAGGAGAGAGTGTCCAAACTACTCTTCTAATGTAATGTATGGTATGTAAGATATGTAAACCTAGTAGAAAAAGGTTCTATATATAGTGGTAGGATATTGGGCCTAAAAATAGGCCCAAAATAGGCCAAAATAGGGTAAACTCATTTTGTAATCAATTTTGTAGTACTGAAGAAGATGAATCCATTGGAACTCGTTTTAAAGGCTAATTTGTCTTGGACCATTCTCAGACTTGAGCAAAACTCATCGGTCTGCGATTCCCCATTTCTTTGTTGGTCTTCAATCTCCTTTTACCACACATTGATGATTGTGGCCTTCATCTACTACCATTCTAATGTGAATGACCTTCGTCTCTACTACCGTCCTTGCAAATAGCCTTGAATATCTTCTACCGCCCTTACGAACGACCTTCACATAGAATGTAAACAAAAAGTAACCACGGGTGACCTACTAAAAATGATCACAAGGATGATCAAGGAGTCTGTGGATACAAGATGTCAATTAGTACCAATTAAGTTTACAAAATGCGGGATTTAGATAAGAAAACCAAACATGTCCATAACCCCTTGTCACGTAAACTCTACTAATACTAGAAATCCACCAAGTAAAAGTAACTAAAAAGTATGCCAAATGCATCGGTTAACGCACACATAATGAAACAGATCAGAGGGGCTTGATCAAAATAGGTTTCTAATTGTAGATCCACTCGTAAACCTCCTTCGGCCAAACATAATCAAAGTTCTTCAAAATTTCAAGGGGTTCACTTATTAGCCGATCCCTACCTACCACCACACTCTACAGAGCAACATAGTCGGAAGCATTCTCATACTTCAAATTTGAATTCTACCCAGGTACATACTACTCTTCTACCTCTATCTTAAAGGTGCAGTTTGAGAATATTTTTATGGGGTGGTCCAGAAACCTGTTACTAAGGGTTATGATCCCACTAATCTTTGTATCCTTGTTGCCGGTTGTATGCACCACGGGTCTTCTTGTAGAAATATAGTACAGAGATCGAAAAATATCATACATAGAGGTTATACTTAGGCCATTACATCGATTTATAATTACCATAAATAAGACTATGATGTTTGAATAAAGCTAGGCTAAGTTAACGTGATGCTTCTTGAGAAGATGAGAGAGGATATGGGGCAAGGGAAAGCAAATCTTGAATATGAGATGGTGCTTATAGACGAAACACCAACTGAGCTTCGTATCCCTAGGGTTTTAATCTTCCCAAAGGTCCTCCAACTGCAAATCCTCTAGAAGCCTAATCCAAAGGGACAGAGACGATAACAGATTGGAAATCTTCTTAGTAATTAGCTAGGGGCTCTCAAGAGCTGGTGTCAGAATCTTCTCGAAGAAGAAAGGGTGCCCCTTCTTATCCTCATGGACCCTTGCTTCCCTTAGAATTAAAGATCTAGATGTAACCCACTTGCGACGGTAACATTTAGGTGGCTACGGGCAACTGGAAAAGCTTGCTATGGCTTCTAGATCAGCTGAATAGAACCCGGCGGCCGAGGGGGGAATGAAACTAGAGTTCTAGAGACGAGAACTTTCGACATTGCCGATGGAGGACATGGCTGGAAAGTAGGCCGGGATGGATTTCTTTCCCACTGGTGGTGTTTGCGACATCTTTAGTAAAAGAAAGAAAGAAGATCAGGTAAGAGAGAACTTACTGGTTCTTAGCCGGAGTTTGGCCGGAGCTTCTCTGAAAATGTTAGCAAGGAGGACGCCTTGAGCGGCTCTGAAAGTGAGAAAGGAAGTTTGAAATTTGAAAATTTCTTTGATTAAAGAGCGGAGCAAATTTCTGAGAAGCACCATATATAGAAGAAGGAATAAAGGGTAATGATTACCTCGGGCCACCAAGCAATAAGTAAGTATGTGGGTAAATGGGCCACGTGGGTGAGAATCCAAGGCATTTATGGGGAGAGTGGCGCGCGTGGAACCCAATCTGGACTACACGCGCTCAAAAATAAGAGTGAGCATCATGCCCTCTTGACCTTTCCACTTCCCGCTTTGAAATTGAACACCCTTGGATTCTAATACAGATTAGAAGGCTGAAGATTGAATCCCCTATTCCTAAATACTAAGATTCAAATACCCTCAGATTATAACATAGATTAGAAGGCCAAAGGTTGAATCCCCTATTTCCAAATACTAGAATCTTAACGCTTACGGATTCTAACACAGATTAGAAGGCCGGAGGTCGAATACCCTATTCCAAAATACTGGGAACTGAATGCTCTCAAATTTTAACATAGATTAGAAGGCAGAAGGTCGAATCCCTTCTTCCTAAAAAATGGGATTTGAACTCCCTCAAATTCTAACATAGATTAAAAGGCCGAAGGTCGAATTCCCTATTCTTAAATACTGGGATTTGAATGCCCTAGGATTCTAACACAGATTAGAAGACCGAAGGTTGAATCCCCTACTCCTAAATACTGGAATTTGAAGGCCCACATATTCTGACATAAATTGGAAGGCTAAAGGTCAAATCCCCTATTCCTAAACATTAGGGATCAATGGACCTCAGAATCTAACATAGATTAGAAGGTTAAGAGTCAAATCCCCTACTTCTGACTACTGGGGCTCGAAGGCCCTTGGATTCCAACAAAAATTAGAAGGTCGAGGATTAAACCCCTTACTCAGAACCTCTGGGCATGAAGGACTCTTGAGAAGTAAATGAGGCTTGATCCAGACCCTTGGGCTCTAACACGGATTAGATAGCCAAGGGCCGGACCCCTAACACATTAATCCGTGCGAACAACATATTCGAAGCTAACTTGGAATGAACCCTTAGTATATCTCCATGGCTCAAAGTTGTACCTGTAAAGTGTTATGGGACCTCAGAGGATAAACCCTTGCTCAATTGCTGATTCGAAGCAGCCCCATCAAAAGGGCAAAATATCGAATTTGCAGATACGAGCACGGATTCCAACACAGGACCTTGGGATAAATTCAAAGGCTGAATCCTCAACATTCCAATGGGTTATTGATAATGTGTAAATCCAGATGGGGTCTAAGTGCCTAGTACGACCGGCTTAGGTCCATAGCATTACCCTTTAGGTAATGCTCTTTGGGCCGGCTCAAAGGAGAAATACTTGCTCCAGAAGAAAAACAATAGATTCCCTACTTTTCTACCAATATAAAAGCTAAAGGTAACCCTAGAAACGCAACTATTCATTCCCACTTACACTCTTATGATTCTGTTTTCTTACTTGGCCGTCAGAGCCTGGTTCCCCCGGACGCCCCCGGAGGCTTTGTCTTGCAGATTCCAGCTATGGACGGTGGTGCAACGGTGGAGGTATATTGGGGTACATGAATGGGGTTCAAACCCTCATCATATGGATAACATTAGGGTTGTGCTGACGACCTTATATATAAGGAGCTTCTCAGGAGACAACCCAATCCTTTAACAAAACCCCAAATTTGTGGGTCGTGTAGACGTGCACGATTCACAACACTCACACACTCTCCCACCTCTACATTACCATTTCTTCCCTAAAACCCCAAAATACCATCCTGAACCCATTTACCCTCAAACCACTTGAGACACACAACTTAAAACCAAAGAGGTAACCCTCAATTGAGATTTTAATGCTTTATTTGATTTGTGGTGAATAATAGTGGTTGTGATCGGACATAATTGGTTATTAGAGGTTATGGGTAGTATTTTGTGGGGATGGTAGTCTTTTTATTAGATCCCATGATTGTTTCACTAAGGGTATATTTTGATGTTCGTTTCTCATTATGAGTGTTCTCTCATTTCCTTCCCTTGACACGTGCTATAGAATGTGTATACGCATTGAGGACAATGCAATGTTTGTGTGTGGGTAAGAGAAATTAGATGATTTTTATGATTTTTATTTACTTTTTTGGCAAGTAGATCTCTTAAGAGCATTTTCATTTGAAAAAAGAATGAAAAAGAACCCGCTATGTCGAAAACCTTAAAAAATGACTTATGGAAACTTAGGGGGCCCATATAGGTTGAAAACCCAAAAGGGAAAACTATGCAAAAATAAGAGGCCTTATGGGGTGAGTTTTGAAAGAAAAGATAGGCTAGGATTAAAACCCAAAAAGGCTCCTAGGAAAAATGAGAGAAATCGAGAGAAATTAAAAAATGTGAAAATATTTTCTCCTCTTTGCCTATTTGTTGGATCTCTGGGTAGAAAAGGTTGTCTTCTTGTTTTTATTAGGAGTGCTATTCCTCGTTCTTATTATGCCATGTTTTGGTAGAATATTTTTGTTACTCTTGTGTTTTTGGTTAGGGTAGTCATAGAAATTAAGTGTTGGGTGTTCTTTGGGGAACATTTGCTTAGCTATACTCTTAGATCTTTGCTTATTCTTATTTACTCAAGGGCGAGTAAAGTTTTAAGTGTAGGAGATTTGATAAGCTGGGAAATGCATGTTTTCTTTGAGTACTTAACACCACTTTTTATATGCTTTTGTTGGTGGATAGCTAGATGATTAGGTGTTTTACCAGTTAGGGGGTTCAAATCACCTTGTGTGGTTTCTCCACTAATTTCCTTATTTTTTAAGCATTAGTAGCTAGTGTTTTTTACCTCTATGACTTGGTTAATTTCTTCTTGTTTTATAAGCTAGCTTATGTAGAGACCATCATGGATAAGTCCATTCTCAAGGATGGTAGAAGGTTGAAGAAGGCCATTCAAAAGAATGGTAGAAGATGGAATGCCATAAACAAAGTGGTAGATTTCCCCACGTAGCCAAGGTTACCTGGGTGGAGAAACATTCAACGACTACCACGAATATTATGAATGTAACTACCACTATGTCCATGATCAAGAAAACATCATCGGTTCTATCAATGTGGGAAAAAGTCGTGCTGTCACCACAATGGCCACAACCACTCGATCTTTGCATCAGACGTCACCCCAAAAATGTAGGCCCATATGCCTATAAATAGACGAAACCTTGAGATATCATGGTAAGAAACAAATAGAAATTGTATATACTCTATTCAGCAATAGAGAATACTAACTTAGGCATCGGAGCCTCTATGTCGAATCAAATATGGGACTTTGGTTGCAATATCCAAATGTCAATGTACCATTTTTGTGACAAACTGGGATGGCCACTACTATTTGGAAGGAACAACGACATCATAAAATTTCTTCCTACTACCTTTATCAATAGCTTTATGTGTCATTTTCTTAAATTTTTAGGACCAATCCTTCACTTTGTCAAGTACCACTTCACTAGTTATTGGTAATGGCAGCCCTCTTTACTCCACCTCCCCATTGAACCACTTCTTTCCAAAATGCCATGGATGGCCCTCATGAAATAACCTCCAATTGACGGTTTTACAACAAATCTTCAATTGACAAAAACAAGTTTCGTGACAACACATTGAACATGCAAAGTGCCCTTTCACAGGGTATCCTGAAAAACTCCCATGTGCAGGGAAATTATTTATGGTAAAAAACAACAAGACTTAGTGTGAAAAAATATTCCACACTACCACCGTAAGTGAAAAATAATTAATTAAAAAGTGTAAAAAAATATTCAACCAAAGGTGCCAGGTGTATACTTTTCTGGTTGCTTCGGCTCAGAAATCATCATAGACACAAAACATACTTTCGTTTCATTGTTAGCCATGAAGGATGACTGTATATCACCATCATAAAATCTCATGGACTAAATGTGCTACCTATATTACCAAATGGATTCATTCTATTATTTGAAAGGGCTAACCTCGCATTTTGGGATTCTGAGCCAAACTCAGGGTACATGGCATCAAGTTTCTTACACTACTCCACATCCAATATATTTATGATTATATCATCTACTGGTGTTTCTCTTTTTGCATGCCAACATAATAGTATAGATCATCGTCTTTAGATGTAAACAACTTTTTCAATAAAGATTATTATTGGGAGGCACCAGAACGCTTTAATGGGTGGTTTTTTCTTCAAATTTAAAGCAACTTCCGCATCAACCGCAATGTCACTTCTCAAAATTGTATTGAGTATGAACACATACTCTACATATATCTCGGCCTTTATCCTTGTCCCCCTGTACAACATAGAACTGTTTGGGCATGTATAGATTTTTTTAAGTTCCATCCCAATTGGACAAATAATCATTTTTGTGACATAAAACTAATCGGACATAAGATTACCTTCCAAGAGAAATTCCCTAACAAATTCATAGTTTCTATTATACCTTTATTTGACAGCCCAAATTTAGCCTTCAATGTCATCATTAAAAAGTTTCACTCAAGAACAAATGTTTCGAACCCTTATACAATAGTGTCTTCTTGTCATTAAGAAATGCTTGTAGCACCTCGGGCTTACCAACAAATTTTCTAGTAACATCATCCACCTTTTCATCAAACTCCTCTAATCGATTTAATTTATCACCACAAATGTTTTATCCAATTCAACCGTAGTCATCTCAGCCTCACCATGCCATGCCGATGAGATGGAAAATGCATGATTTCGTAGAGAATTTAACACCTCTTTTTTTATGCTTTTATTGGTGGATGATTAGGTTTATAAGTGTTTTTATGATAAATATTTGAAACCATCCTATTGTATTTTCTACGTTAACTTCTCCATGTTTTAAAGTATTTATAGCCTAATGGGACTACTCCTCTATGAGTGGTCTATATGCATTTTTGAAAGTTTAGATGAGATACCTTCATTGGAGAAGGTCATTCTCAAGGATGGTAGTAGATAGATGGCCAATCGCGAGATTCGTAGAAGAATGAAGCCATTGAAACTAATGGCGGTAGATTGAAGGAAGTGGAAACAAAGAAGGCAAAAAGGAGCAAAATCTTCAAGGCTAATAAGAAGTGTTCATTAGGCATAGACCGTGCCATATTACACGGTCTGTGCCACAAGAACTGCTCAGAAAGATAAAGGTCCATTCAATGGACCATGCAAACATGTATGGTTTGTGTCAGATCATAGAGCTTTGAATACATTCCAAAATACGGGTGATGCAAATATACACGATCGGTGTTGCTTAGAAGCTAGACATCAAGGCCCAAAGAATGGGTCGTGCAATTATGCACATTTTGTGCCATCCTGTTGACTATTGTTTTGACCTTCAGATTTTTAGATTTCTCTCTCTCTTCTCACTATATAAAGTGGTCCATTAGTTTCAAAAGGGGGAGGCAGATCTGAATAGTTCTCAAACACACACATTCTCTCTCTCTCTCTCTCTCTATTCATATAGTGTCATCCATGGAATTTAAACCCATTAATGTCATGGATTTTATTCTTGTAGCATTTGTAAGTGTATATTGATTATTGACATGTTAGAATCCTATATTCATCTATTGTATTCTATTGAGAAAAGACTTTGGTGGCCCCTTAACTATCATGATAGTCCCCCTTTAGCCCTCCAAAAATATTATCAACACTATTGGCCCCTCAACTTGTAGAATTATTGAGTTATGGCCATTGTTTGAACACTTTTAGCTCCTTCCCTATCTCATAAACCATCTCATTTTCTCATTGGGGGGCCAAAAGTGGTAAAAACAATGGAGGGCTAAAGGTGGACGATTGTGAGAGTTAGGGGCCACCGAAGTCATTTGCTATATTATATTTATTAATACTATTTCTTCGTATTTGATTTATTATGATTATTCTTTCATGATATTAGGATGTACAACTAATTTATTTCAGTTTATAATCTAACGATGGGCACATGAATGAACTTGGGATTATTTTGTCTTTTGTCGGGTGTGGTCAAAGGTGAATGTGAAGGTCTTGCTTAGGAGTGACAACCATGCAAGATTGTTGATTCTTTGGTTGCATTATGCTAAGGAACTTAATTGAATTAGGCTATGAAAGGTAAGGGAGTGAGCCGATCACATACTGCCAGACATCGATTATTGATCCAGTATGGGTTGTAGTCTAGTTTCTAAAATCATATTACGTGTTTGTAGTAAACTAGTTCGAATAAAATTCTTGGGGATGGGGGGGGGGAATTAATGAGATACTAATGCTCTCAGTCGTAAACAAATTTTTTTTGTAGTGGGTGTTCATGGTGGAGGTCCCGGCGAGTTATGCTACTCTCGTGTTTAATTTACTATGCGATTGTGGGTTTATTAACAATGGGAGTGAGGGCTATAGGAGGTCAGTGGTTTAGCACTCCTCTAGCTATAAAGAGTGTTTGTGAGAGTTTGACGGGGGGTCAAAACTGGGATATTAGTCATCGAGGGAGTTCACAGGGAACCAATCTCTCTACATCTGGTGATTAGGCATATAATAGTTTATTGTTGATATGTGAATAAGGGACGATGATCTATGTCTATATATCAATTATGTTATGAAAATTCCCCCTAGGTCTTTCTCATTATATTTATCTCGTGTTTATAGTTTATGCTCGTAGTATATAGCTTAATTAACTCTTTTGAAACCAAAACACCTATGTTTTCTATTCCCAATACACACAGGGTGACGCCTTTGTGTGAAATATGTGAATCTATATTTTAAACCCCTCGATCTCTATGGACGATACCCTAGCTTACCGATATCTAGTTTTTAGTAGTTAAAAGAGAGTAAGGGAGCAACACTATAAATCCTTCTATCTTTTATTGATAGCACTTTGGGTTATTTATTGAAACAACGACCACTATGTTCTCCACCAAATTTCGGCACTACTGTATTGGATTAAAGGTGCATTTATTTGATATCTAGATTAGTTAATTGGTTGAGTACCTTTTGTTTTTGTTTTTTTTTCATCTAATGTGTTTTCTTTTGTTGAGTCTTCTCACGGTTTTTTTAGTGACTTTGTATAATGCATAGTATTGTCTTAACCCACGTTTATGGTACAAACCCTTACTACAAACCTAGAGCCACTACTTGCTTGAAAATGCAGCTAATGGTAGACACCATAGAAGAAGAAGGGGAGTAACCACAGAATTTCCGCAACAACAATGAGATGGATATCAACATGGCGATCAAACCGACCGTCTCAAGCAAGCCATAAAACCGATGGTTGAGGCAATGAGAAGTTTCATTCCCAAATACATGAAGAGATCCATGATCTACCTCCTCCTCGGGGTCATTAATCTATGAAATCAATTAGCCCGAGGCAAAGGCTTCACAAAGATAAAAGATTTGTAATGTTTCTCCCGTTCCCAGTACTAAGCTACCTAGAGGGTAGATGGTGGTAAGACCAGGTTTGTCCACAGAGATGCTAGGTGTCTAAAAGCCAACTACACACAACCACACCTGGGTCATCAATCCGTCTATGTGTTAGGAATAGCTACTATTGAAAAACAGGTTTGGGGGGGAGTTAACTAGGAACTACAAACATGCTAGATCGTAAGAGGATAAAACTGTATATAACTAGCACTTGGGGAATAGTTGCGTAACATGATCGGTGATATGATTTGATCCTCGACTCAATCACATGTAAGATATGCAAATCTATTCTAGTGCTTATGACACGTAGTGTGTCGATGGTCAACATTTCCCTATACTTGTCACGTAGGTTACTTTTGCAATCTTCCATCAAAACTATCTCTGTTACTAGGGGGGTGCAACAATAGCCCTGCCACTGTGGATATCTATTTCTCCACCGTTCGATTACGTCCTAGGCACTCCACCACGAATGCTTCTTCCTGGGCCTACAGAGGCAAAATGATAGGCACATTATCGATGACTCTAAGGCTGTGAATTACGCTAACCCTAGTTTTCTAAAAAAATGATATCTCTATCTGTAACACAATCAGGTGAACTTTCCAGCTAAGGCTAGTGTATGGTCGTTGACTCGGCAACCCAAATGCATACACCCATACGGTTTTGGACTATCGTTACCCACATACATCTATGTTTTACTCCCCGGGGGATATCAATAGATGTTCCAACATGTGAGCATACTAGGGTGTAGGAAAACATGGCGTGACAATTATGAAATTAGGAAGAATCATAAGAACAAGCCAACATAATATTCATGAACACATAGAAATAGGTAGATCTAAAGATTCTCTCAAAGAAAAAATAAATTAACGAATACAAATACAAACCCCAAATTAATTAACTACTCCCTAACCATTGAACCCAAGTATTTCATGGTATTCAATACCCTTGGGCAAAAACAAAGATAAAAGAAAGTTAGAGAGAAGGGTTATTCCCTTTCTCCCTCTACCAAATCTGGGAAGAATATAAATTGATCTAAAATTATGGCCAAAGTTAAACCCTAGCATACATAGGCTTCAATATATAGTAGTAGGGAAATGGACCTTGAAAAAGGCCCAAAATGAGGCCAAACACCATAGCAGCCAAAATTGGCGTGGGCAGTCGTGTGTGGCACGGTAGTGCCAGTTAGCTGTGGCACAGGCTATACTACATGGCTCTGACACGAGCCATGCTGGCTGAAATAGACCATTGGCTGGGGCTTGGCCCTCGACTTTCTGATTGTTCATGCTTGCTTGATTTGGCATGAGTTTTCAGCTGTGAGTGTTGTCTCGACCAGTTCAATAACGAGGGTCATGTGAGTCTTCGCAAATCGTCGACCGGGTACTTGGTTTTCATTTTCTAACAATGCAGGGCATGAGGATATTTGTGGGCCATTTTGTGGAAGTTAGTTTCTGAGCAAAACGATGACATGACCGTGTAGAACATCACACTTCCAATGTTGAGTTAGAATGACACGTACCTTTTTGAAGGCAATAACACGTGTCCATACTTAGCTGCACAAGGTTTTTGGCTAGCACGGGCCGTGTTGGAGCTGGCTGATCATGTTAAAGGGTTATGGCACGACTTTGCTAGAGCATACGGCTCGTTCCAAAGGTGTGTGGAACATCTGTACTGCCTGGCACGACCCATGCCAACTGCCCCTGTCACGATCGTGTGTTGTTGGCACGTTCTGTGTCGGCTTACTCGGATGTTCACTGTCTTGAAGAATTGAACTTCATTTTTCCTGCATCTTTCCATCTACTACCACATTTTGACTCGTGGCATTTGGTCTCCTACCATCTTTGCGAATGACCTTCAAATATCTACTACCACCCTTGTAAATGGCCTTCTACCAAATGACGACAAAATACTCATGAACAATGTACTAGTAAGCTCACAAGAGAAGATCTAGGTGTTCATTAATACAAATTATCCATTAGTTTCACTTAAGTCTACAAAACTTGGGATTTAAATAAGAACACCAAAAATGGTCATCTAAATCCTGTGTCATGTAAACCTAACTGATCTGCATCATTCCCCATGTGTTAACTGATGCCTTTGACATACGTTTTAGTTACTTTTACTTGGTGGATTGCTGGTATTAGTTAATATTACGTGACAAGGGGTTTAGACGGCCATGTTTTGTCTTATTGTCAAAATCCTGCATTTTGTGGACTTAATTGGTACTAATGGACATCTTGGGTCCACCGGGCTCTTTGACCTTCCTTGTGATCATCTTTAGTAGGTTGCCGTATGGATACATTTTGTTTACATTCTATGTGAAAGTCGTTCGTAATGGCAGTAGAAGATATTGAAGGCCATCCACAAGCATAGTAGTAGACGAAGTCCATGATCATCAATGCATGGTAGAAGGATATTGAAGCCAAAGATAGTAGGCTACGTAGTTTATAGTGGCCAATGGAGAAATGGGAAATTGTGGTCCGATGAGTTATGACTTAGTCCGATAAAGATCCAAGAAGAATTAACCTTCAAGGCTAGTTCTATTGGATTCATCTTCTCAAGTACTATAAAATTGACTACTAGAACTCTCAAATCGGATTAACGCTTCTCCTATAGCGAAGGAAACTAGTTCAGCCAACTGAAGCACTAACGGGACGATGCGGGCTATGCATGGTTTAGCCCTAACGACTTGCGCCAGAGAAAACGCTCCACGCCATGGAGACTGGTGCGAGGCAGTGGCGTAACTCGCTCCAGACACGATGACCCATGCCAAGTTTCTGATCGATGCATTAAGCCTGACCATAGCCCACGCCAACAGCCACGGGCATAGATAAAGACTTCAAAGATTAGCACCCTGATGGGCAACGACCCATGGACTTTAAATATCAGCACCCTCATGCGCAAGTCAGATGTTATAAAGGGAGTGTATAAATGAGGATGCTACAGTGTCAAAGAGGCTGTAGTCAACTAACATTTTTGAAGGTTTTCTCTTCTTTTCATAGGTGTAGGGTTTGATCTTTGCTTGGGTTGGATTCTGGGCCATTGGGCCTGTTAAATAGAAATATGGGCCATAAACCCATACCTTATCAAGCCCCCCTAGCCCAATGTCGTGTTGCTGAACAGCGCGGGGCATTGGGATAATGCATGTCTGAACATCGTGGGCACTTGTCAGAATGTCATTGAGAGACGTCACTATTCATCAAGGTGGAACTCTGCACCTTGACTTCATCTCTTGTGGTCATTAATCTGTGTCGCAGCTCTGCTGCTGTCAGCCTAGATTCTACCTTGCAACTCTAAAAATGTTCTTCCAAGCTCGTGCTTCACAGCCCCATCAATGTTGATCTGGACTCTGCGTCCAGGCCTTCTAAATCATGACCAAATGCCCATGCTTCAGCCTTGTTAATTCTTTCGGCATACCCATATTTTGCTGCCTGCTGTATCAACCTGAACTGTCGACCAGGGCTCTGTGCCTAGGCCTTCTGAAGCATGATTGAACTCTCTTACTTAGGCCTCATTAATTCTTCAGAGAGAACCATAATTTTCTGCCTGTTGCATCAACTTGGACTCTGTTGGCAGCTCTGTAAAACTCTGCCTAGGTTGCATATGATGACCCTTCTGGAAAATGCCTGGGTTTTGCACCCGGGCCTTCTTAATCATAACCAAACTCTCTTGATTCGACCTTATTAGTTCTTTAGGCCGAACCATATTTTGCTGCATGCTGCGTTAACCTGGACTCTGCTGGACGCTCTGTAAAACTCTACCTAGGTCGTGCATGGCGACCCTTCGTATGTCGGTATGGGCTCTACGCCTAGGATTTCTATATCATGACTAAACGTTCTCTTTTCTGGCCTCGCTAATTCTTCTGGGAGAACCATATTTTGTTGTGTGCTGCGTCAACCTAGAATCTACACGATAGCTTCGCAAGATTATTCCTAGGTCGCGCATGGCGACCCTTCTGGCATTGGCCCGGGATCTTTGTCCGGGCCTTCTAAATCATAACCAAACTCTCTCATTTTGACCTCGTTAGTTCTTGAGGCAGAACTATATTCTTCCGCCTGCTAGGTCATGCTAGACTCTGCATGGTATCTCCCTAAAATTCTGCCTGAATCGCACATGGCAACCCTTTTGGCATCAACCTGGGCTCTATGCCCAGGCCTTCTAAATCATGACCAAAATTTCTCTTTCTCAATCTCATTAATTCTTTGGGCAGAAACATGTTTTGCTGCGGGCTGCGTCAACTTGGACTCTGCACGTCACCTCCGTAAGATTCTGCCTGGGTCGCGCATGGCGGCCCTTCTGGCGAGGGCCTGGGATCTGCGCAAGGGCCTTCTAAATCTTTACCAAACTCTCTTGTTTCGACATCATTAGTTCTTAAGGTAGAACTATATTATGCTAGCTGCTGCGTTAAGCTAGACTCTGTGTGGCAGCTCCTTAAAATCCTGCCTGTCTCGCTCATGGCGACCCTTCTGGCA
Source organism: Rubia yunnanensis (assembly GCA_037428765.1). NCBI lineage: Eukaryota > Viridiplantae > Streptophyta > Magnoliopsida > Gentianales > Rubiaceae > Rubia > Rubia yunnanensis. The sequence continues at coordinate 105,983,233 of CM075061.1, read as the reverse complement.
TCAACCCGGGCTCTGTGTCCGAGCTTTCTAAATCATGACCAAAATTTCTCTTTCTAAACCTCATTAATTCTTTGGGTAGAACCATATTTTGCTGTGGCCTGCGTCAACTTGGACTCTACACAACACCTCCGTAAGATTCTGCCTGGGTCGCGCGTGGCGGGCCTTCTGCTGAGGGCTTGGGATCTACACCAGGGCCTTCTAAATCTTTACCGAACTCTCTTGTTTCAACCTCATTAGTTCTTAAGGCAGAACTATATTCTGCTACATGCTGCGTTAAGCTAGACTCTGCGTGGCAGCTCCATAAAATTCTGCCTGGCTCGCTCATTTCGACCCTTCTGACGTCAACCTGGGCTCTGTGTCCGAGCCTTCTAAATCATGACTGAACTTATTCTTTTTTATCCTTATTAATTCTTCAGGCAGAACCATATTTTGCTGCGGGCTGTGTTAACCTGAACTCTGCATGGCAGCTCCGCAAGATTCTACCTGGGTCGCGCGTAGCGGCCCTTCTGGCATGGGCCTGGGCTCTGCGCCCATGCCCTCTAAATTATGGCCAAAATATCTTGCTTCATGCCCATTAGTTATTTAGACTAAATCATACTTTTCTTCCAACTGCGTCAACCTGGACTCTGCTGGCAGCTCCGTAAAACTCTGCCTGGGTCGCGCATGGTAACCCTTCTGGCTTCGGCCTAGGCTTTGTGCCCAGGCATTCTAAATTATGATCGAACTTTCTATTTTTCAGCCTCGTTAATTCTTCAGGAAGAACCATATTTTTCCGTGTGCTGCATCAACCTAGAATCTGCACGACAGCTCTATTAGATTTTGCCTGGGTCGCACATGGCAACCATTCTGGCTTCAGCCCGAGTTCTTTGTCCTTGCCTTCTAAATCTTAACCTAACTCTCTCATTTTGACCTCATTAGCTCTTGAGGCATAACCATATTTTGCTACTTCCTATGTCAAACTTGACTCTACGTGGTAGCTCCTTAAAATTATGTTTGGGTCGTGCATGGCAACCCTGGCGTCAGCTCGGGCTCTGATCCTAGGCCTTCTAAATCACGACCAAACTTTCTCTTTTTTGGCCTCATTAATTATTCAAGTAGAACCATATTTTTCCTGTGTGCTACGTCAACGTAGACTCTGTACGACAGCTCTGTAAGATTCTTCATGGGTCATGCGTGGTAACCCTTTTGGCATTGGTTTGGGCTTTACATCTGGGCCCTCTATTTCATGACCGAACTCTCTTGCTTAGGCCTCATTGTGCGCTCTTTCACCTTCCAAAGAGAAAAGAGTACATTGTCCAAAGTAAATTGTAGATGATTATTTATAAGTATACAAAGGTCATTCGTAAGGAACTTTGGGAACTCTCTGCTGAATTATGCGAGTTGGTTTATCAATAACGGTGGTATTGAGTTTGACATGGTATTGCAAGTGTCCCGTCCACAATCCGGGGTTACCGTCTATCATTTGAGTTAGTATTTCATTATTACCCTTAGAATAAGCGTTATGAACACAATAATTTCCACCGCATAGAATCACATTAAATTATATTTTCTTATTTTTTAAAGAAATTAATAGGTATTAAAAGTCTGGACAACAAATATTAAAAAGCGCAAGTACATTGTCCAAAGTAAATTGTAGATGATTACTTATAAGCATACAAGGGTCATTCATAAGGAACTTATGGAAGTCTCAGTGGGATTATGCGAGTTTGTTTATCAGTTACGGTGGTAAAGAGTTTGACTTGGGATTGCAACTGTTCCGTCTGCAATCTGAGGTTACCATCCGTTATTTGTGTTTGTATTCCATTACTACACTTCAATAAGCTTTATGAACACAATATTCTCAACCGCAAAGAATTGCATTAAATTATATATTCTAGGTATTCAAAGAAATTATTAGGCTTCAAAAGTCCGGCAATCAAAATTTTTAAAATGCAAGTACATTGACCATAGTAAATTGTAGATGATTACTTATAAGTATACAAGGGTCATTCGTAAGGAACTTGTGGAATTCTTTGTGGGATTATGCGAGTTTGTTTATCAGTTACGGAGGTAAAGAGTTTGACTTAGGATTGCAAGTTTCCCGTCTGCGATCCGGGGTTACCTTCCATCATTTGTGTTAGTATTCCATTATTACCCTTACAATAAGCGTTACGATCAACATAATTTCCACCGCATAGAATCGTATGAAATTATATATTATAGGTTTTTTGAGAAATTAATAGGTATTAAAATTCCAACCATCAAATTTAAAAAGTGCAAGTACTTTGTCCAGAGTAAATTGTAGTTGATTACTTATAAATATACAAGGGTCATTCGTAAGGAACTTGTGGAAAATTCTTTGGGATTATGCTAGTTTGTTTTTCAGTTATGGAGGTAAAGAGTTTGACTTGGGATTGGAAGTATCCCGTCCACGATCCGGGGTTACCACATGTTATTTGTGTTAGTATTCCATTATTACCCTTACAATAAGCGTTATGAACAACATAATTTCCACCGCATAGAATCGTATGGAACTATATATTCTAGTTTTTTTGAGAAATTAATAGGTATTAAAATTCTGGCCATCAAATTCTATAAAGTCCAAGTACTTTGTCCACAGTAAATTGTAGTTGATTAATTATAAGTATACATGGGTCATTCGTAAGGAAATTGTGGAACTCTCTGTAGGATTATGCGAGTTTGTTTTAGTTACTGTGGTATAGTGTTTGACTTAGGATTACAAGTGTCCTGTATGCGATCCGGGGTTACCGTCCGCTATTTGTGTTAGTATTTCATTATTACCCTTACAATAAGCGTTATGAACAACTTAATTTCCACCTCATAGAAACACATGAAATTATATATTCTAGAGTTTTAAAGAAATTAATAGGTATTAAAATTCCAGCCATCGAATTTTAAAAAGTTCAAGTCCATTCTCTAGAGTAAATTGTAGATGATTACTTACATATATACAAGTGTCATTCGTAAGGAACTTTTGGAACTCTCTATTGGATTATGCGAGTTGGTTTATCAGTTACGGTAGTAAAGAGTTTGACATGATATTGCAAGTGTCTCGTCCGTGATCCGAGGTAACCGTTTGTCATTTGTGTGTGTATTCCATTATTACGCTTACAATAAGTTTTATGGACACGATAATATCAACCGCATCCAATTGCATTAAATTATATATTCTAGGTTTTTATAGAAATTATTAGGTATTAAAAGACCGGCAATCAAAATTTAAAAAATGCAAGTACATTGTTTGAAGTAAATAGTAAATTATTACTTATAAGTATACAAGGGTCATTTGTAAGGAACTTGTGGAACTCTCTGTGGGATTATGCGAGTTTATTTATCAGTTACAGTGGTAAAGAGTTTGACTTGGGATTGCAAGTGTCCCATTCGCGATCCCGGATTACCTCTCGTCATTTGTGTTAGTATTCAATTATTACCCTTACAATAAGCGTTATGAATAACATAATTTCCACCGCATAGAATCACATGAAATTATATATTCTAGGTTTTTTGAGAAATTAATAGGTATTAAAATTCCAGCCATAAAATTTTAAGAAGTTCAAGTACTTTGTCCTGAGTAAATTTTAGTTGATTACTTATAAGTATACAAGGGTAATTCGTAAGGAACTTATAGAACTCTCTGTGGGATTATGCTAGTTTGTTTTTCAGTTACAGAGGTAAAGAGTTTGACTTGGGATTGCAAGTGTCCTGTCCACGATCTGGGGTTACTGTCCGTCATTTGTGTTAGTATTCCATTATTACCCTTACAATAAGCATTATGAACACGATAATTTCCACCGCATAGAATCACATTAAATAATATGTTCTAGGTTTTTACAGAAATTAATAGGTAGTAAAAGTCCGGCCATCAAATTTTTAAAAGCATAATTACATTGTCCAAAGTAAATTGTAGATGATTTCTTTCTGTGGGTAATGAATAAGAAACTCGTGGAACTCTCTGTGGGACTATGCGAGTTTGTTAATCAGTTATGGTGGTAAAGAGCTTGACTTGGGATTGCAAGTGTCCCGTCTGTGATCTGGGGTTACCGTCTGTCATTTGCTTTTTTATTCCATTACTACGCTTACAATAAGCTTTATGAACACGATAATTTCTACCGCATAGAATCACATGAAATTATATATTCTAGGTTTTTTGAGAAATTAATATGTATTAAAATTATGACCATTAAATTTTAAAAAGTTCAAGTACTTTGTCTAGAGTAAATTGTAGATGATTACTTATAAGTATACATGGGTCTTCGTAAGGAAGTTTGTTAACTCTCAGTGGGATTTTGCTAGTTTATTTTTCAGTTACGGAGGTAAAGAGTTTGACTTGGGATTCCAAGTGTCTAGTCCGCGATTCAAGGCTACCTTCCGTCATTTGTGTTAGTATTCCATTATTAACCTTATAATAAGCATTATGAAAAACATAATTTCCACATCATAGAATCGCATGAAATTATATATTCTAGGTTTTTTTAAAAACTTAATAGGTATTAAAAGTCCGGCCATCAAATTTAAAAAGTGCAAGTACTTTGTCAAGAGTAAATTGTAGTTGATTACTTATAAGTGTACATGCGTCATTCGTAAGGAACTTGTGGACTCTCTGTAGGATTATGCGAGTTTGTTTGTTACTATGGTAAAGAGTTTGACATAGGATTCCAAGTGTCCCGTCTGCGATCTGGGGTTATTGCCCATCATTTGTGTCAGCATTCTATTATTACTCTTACAATATGCGTTATGAACAACATAATTTCCTCCACATAGAATCACATTGAATTATATATTCTAGATTTTTAATGAAATTAAAAGGTATTTAAATTCTGGCCATCAAAGTTAAAAAAGTGCAAGTACATTGTCCAAAGTAAATTGTAGATGATTACCTATAAGTATGCAAGGGTCATTCGTAAGGAACTTTTGGAACTCTCTGTTGGATTATGCGAGTTGGTTTATCAGTTACGGTGGTATTGAGTTTGACTTGGGATTGCATGTGTCCTGCCCGCTATCTGGGGTTACCATTAGTCTTTTGAGTTAGTATTTCATTATTACCCTTTGAATAAGCGTTATGAGCACGATATTTTCCACCGCATAGAATTGAATTAAATTATATATTCTAGTTTTTGAAGAAATTATTAGGTATTAAAAGTCTTGCCATCAAATTTTAAAAAGCGTAAGTACATCGTCCAAAGTAAATTGAAGATGATTACTTATAAGTTCACAAGGGTCATTCATAAGGAACTTATGGAACTCCTGTGGGATTATGCGAGTTTTTTTATCAGCTATGGTGGTAAAGAGTTTGACTTGGGATTGCAAGTGTTTTGTCTGCGATCTGGGGTTACCGTCTGTTATTTGTGTTTGCATTCCATTACTACGCTTCAATAAGCTTTATGAACATGATATTCTCAACCGCATATAATCGCATTAAATTATATATTCTGAATTTTTAAAGAAATTATTATGTATTAAAAGTTAGGAAATTAAAATTTAAAAAACGCAAGTACATGTCCAAAATAAATTGTAGATGATTACTTATAAGTTTACAAGGGTCATTCGTAAGGAACTTGTGGAACTCTCTATTTGATTATGCGAGTTTGTTTATCAGTTACGGAGGTAAAGAGTTTGACTTGGTAATGTAAGTTTCCCACCCGCGATCCGGGGCTACCTTCTGTCATTTAATTAATATTCCATTATTACCCTTATAATAAGCATTATGAACAACACAATTTCCACTGCATAGAATCGCATGAAATTATATATTCTAGGTTTTTTGAAAAATTAATAAATTTTAAAATTCCGGCTATCAAATTTAAAAAAGTGCAAGTACTTTGTCCAGAGTAAATTGTAGTTGATTACTTATAAATATACAAGGGTCATTCGTAAGGAACTTTTGTGGAACTCTCTTTGGGATTATGCTAGTTTGTTTTTTGGTTACTGGGGTAAAGAGTTTGACCTGGGATTGCAAGTGTAACGTCTGCGATATGGGGTTACAGTCCGTCATTTGTGTAGTATTCCATTATTAGCCTTACAATAAGCATTATGAACAACATAATTTCCACCGCACAGAATTGTATGATATTATATATTCTAGGTTTTTAAAGAAATTAATAGGTATTAAAATTTCGGCCATCAATTTTAAAAAGTGCCAGTACCTTGTCCACAGTAAATCGTAGTTGATTACTTATAAGTATACATGGGTCATTCGTAGGGAAGTTGTGGAACTCTCAATAGGATTATGCGATTTTGTATATCAGTTAATGTGGTAAAGAATTTGACTTAGGATTACCATTGTCCCATTTACAATTCGGGGTTACCGTTCATCATTTGTGTTTGTATTCCATTATTACCCTTACAATATGTGTTATGAACAACATAATTTCCACCACACAGAATCCCATGAAATTATATATTCTAGATTTTTAAAGAAATTAACAGGCATTAAAATTCCAGCCATCAAATTTTAAAAAGTGCAAGTACATTCTCAAATATAAATTGTAGATGATTACTTATAAGTATATAAGGGTCATTCGTAAGGGACTTTTGGAACTCTCAATTGGATTATGCGATTTGGTTTATCAGTTACGGTGGTAAAGAGTTTGACTGGGATTGCACGTGTCCCGTGTCCGGGGTTACCATCTGTTATTTTAGTTAGTATTTCATTTTTACCCTTACAATAAGAATTATGAACACGACAATTTCCACCGCATATAATGCATTAAATTACATATTCTATGTTTTTAAAGAAATTAATAGGTATTAAAAGTCTGGCCGTCAAATTTTAAAGAGCATAAGTACATTGTCCAAAGTATATTGTAGATGATTACTTACAAGTATACAAGGGTCATTAATAAGAAACTTGTAGAACTCTCTGTGGGATTATGCGAGTTTGTTAATCAGTTACAGTGGTAAAGAGTTTGACTTGGGATTGCATGTGTCCTGTCAGTGATCCGGGGTTACCTTTCCGTCATTTGTGTTTGTATTCCATTATTACGCTTACAATAAGCTTTATGAACTCGATAATTTTAACCGCATAGAATCACATTAAATTATATATTCTACGGTTTTGAAGAAATTATTAGGTATTAAAAGTCCGACAATAAAAATTTTAAATAAACACAAGTTCATTGTTCAAAGTAAATTGTAGATGATTACTTAGAAGTATACAAGGGCATTCGTAATGAAATTTTGGAACTCTCTTTGGGATTATGCAAGTTTTTTTATTAGTTATGGTGGTAAAGAGTTTGACTAGGGATTGCAAGTGTCCGGTCCATGATCCCGGGTTACTGTCCGTCATTTGTGTTAGTATTCAATTATTACCCTTACAATAAGCGTTATGAACAACATAATTTCCACCGCACAGAATCGCATGAAATTATATATTCTAGGTTTTTTGAGAAATCAATAGGTATTAAAATTCCGGCCTTTTATTTTAAAAAGATTAACTACTTTGTCCCGAGTAAATTGTAGTTGATTACTTACAATTATACATGGGTCTTCGGAAGGAACTTTAATAACTCTCAGTTGGATTGTGCTAGTTTATTTTTCAGTTACGGAGGTAAAGAGTTTAACTTGGGATTGCAAGTGTCCCGTCCGAGATCCAGGGTTACCTTCCGTCATTTGTGTTAGTTTTCCATTATTACCCTTCTACTAAGCGTTATGAACAACATAATTTCCACTGCATAGAATCGCATTAATTATATATTCTAGGTTTTTTGAGAAATTTATGGGTATTCAAATTCCGGCCTTCAAATTTTAAAAGGTGCAAGTACTTTGTCAAGAGTAAATTGTAGTTGATTACTTATAAGTATATTTGTGTCATGCGTAAGGAACTTGTGGAACTCTCTGTAGGATTATGCGAGTTTGTTTATCAGTTGTTGTGGTAAAGAGTTTGACGTAGGATTCCAAGTGTCCTGTCCGCGATCCAGGGTTATCTTTCGTCATTTGTGTTAGTATTCCATTATTACCCTTATAATAAGCGTTATGAACAATATAATTTCCACTGCATAGAATCAAATGAAATTATATATTCTAGGTTCTTTGAGATATTTATAGGTAATAAAATTCCGGCCATCAAATTTTAAAAAGTGCAAGTACTTTGTCAAGAGTAAATTATAGTTGATTACTTATAATTACACAAGGGTCATTCGTAAGGAACTTGTAGAACTCTCTGTATGATTATGCGAGTTTGTTTATCAGTTGTGGTAAAGAGTTTGACTTAGGATTCCAATTGTCCCGTCCGCGATCCGGAGTTACCGTCCGTCCTTTGTGTAAGCATTCCATTTTTACCCTTACAATATGCGTTATGAACAACAAAATTCCCTACACATAAAATCACATAAAATTATATGTTTTATATTTTTAATGAAATTAAAAGGTCTTAAAATTCCGGCCATCAAATTTTAAAATGTGCAAGTACATTGTCCAGATTAAATTGTGGATGATTACTTATAAGTATACAAGGGCCATCAAGTTGATCATGCAAGCTCTGCGAGTTAAACACCCGGGCAGCCCACCCCGCTAAGTTCCCTTTACCTTGTCCTTTTATTTTTTTTATTTCTAATTTAAACATCGAGCTTGCTTGAGGGAAAGGAAGGTTTAAGTGTAAGGAGATTTAGGTATTTCAAGATTATTTTAAGTGTTTTTAAAAAAAGATTATTTTAAGTGTTTTTTTTTAAAAAACCTTCAGCATGAGAGTTAGTAAGGGAATTGGTTTTGATATGGATTAACCTTGCCGGTAAAAGAATCTTATTAGCAAACTTTTGTTGCTTGATATTTCCCTTGAAATTCTTAATGATAAACCCTTGAAATTAATCTTTACTTGGCTAAATGATACTTGGGATGACGAACGGGACTTGCATGAAAGAAGCCTGGTAAAGAAGTGAGGTTTGAGCCTAGAGTAGAGCACTCTCTACATCAATTTTTTTCGGAGAATTGTGGATGCTAAGGTTGATGCATAATAAGTAAGGGCAAATTAGGATTAACCACACATCGTATATAGCCTACTTGTTTTATCCCCTAGTGAACCCTGTCGAGCCTTGACCTATTCTTTGTGTAACCCACTATAAAAACCCTAGCCTTTTCTCTTTATACCGTTCTTGCCCCATGCATGTATGTTCTTGAACTGAAAATATCTGCTCTTGCTTGATATTGCATATTCACGATTCGAGTGCCCTGTTTTCATCAAAAAAAGAAAAAAAATCCATATCTGAATCAGTCTTTTAATCAGTCCAGAAATCGGTTTTGATGATGTGTACTTGCTGGAATTTTCTATTGACTTGTTCTTGAGCATATATGCATGTTTGTTATGAACCTTAGAGCCCCTAGGATCTCACCAACGTTACAACCCCCAGCCCCGTTACAACCTTTAAAGACCTTTTTGGCTTGTTATGCATTGGCTAAGGCTGCCGCATGAATATTATTGAGTGATTGTCCTTACTTTTTGAGCGAAGAGTGAAAACGTAAGGAATTTATGCTTGTCTCCTTTTGATAAGTTGATAGCCGGGTAAAGGGCAATGTAGGGGGGATAGAACTGAGTACTAAAGGGCGGATGATACCACCACTTGTTTGTGAAATGAAACTTGAATTTGGCAAGGGGTCATTTGTTGATGAACTGAGGAAATGAACACTTGAATGCTGAAGTTTTTGACCAAAGTCCGGGTAGTAGAGTCTTAGTTGTCATAGTTTGGTTTGAATTGTGTTCCCGTTGTTTTATTTTCTGTTGAGTCAGAGTCAGTTGAGGGGGTGGAATTTGAATGAAAAATTTGCCTTGGAGTCTACTCATTTCATACTTGAGGGCAAGTATGACTTACCATTGTTTCTGGTACAGAAGTTCCTATAAAAATGGGAAATGCCCTACCTTTGAAGTGTGAGGATTTGATGTGTGATATTTAGTTGTTCATATTTGGAGGAGGTTAGTGCTCTTTTATGTGATTTTTGGTACTTAATTGATTTATTTTGTTGACAGATCACTATTTTTGGAGCAAAGCGGTATTGGAGCGGAAGAGCTATTTTTGGAGCATAAGGATGCTGATTCAGCTACCCTTAGTCCGGAATCCTTCATGTGGCAGAGTTGTGTTTCGATTTCGATCACTAAATTGCTCAATGAAGTCGACCCGGTTAAGGTGAAGCTGATGAAAGGGGGATCGCTATACTCTTTTTTCCCAAAAGTGTTTTTAATGAGGTAGTGATTCCGATCCCTCGTTAGGGAGTTTACGGAGTTGATGTCTAGAAGAGCAAAGAAGGCCAAATTCAGCCTATTAATTGGGCCAAAAAGGAGTCATGAAGCGCAGGAAGAATTGGATTATTTATTCCAAGATGGAATTAGATTTTAATTAGGCTGTATAGAGCTGGAAAGGGAAGAATATTTCTTTTTGGATAAGGATTCTAATTTTCCAAAATTAGTTAGAATTTAGATTTTATTTTTAGTATATATAATCGTGTGTTATTCACGATTTTTGGTGGGGATTTTATGGGAGATGCTGGACGGAATTAAAAAAGGGGGGGGGGGATATTATTTATTGTTTTCTGGGTGAGAGGAACGAAAATCAAGTATTATTCATAGGACGAGATCACCAAAAAGAATTATTCATTGGTAATTCCTTCTTCTTATTACTTTTCAATTGTTAACATGTTAATTTCTAATTGCTTGTTATATTTAATTTAATTATGAGTAGCTAGATTTTTAATCGGCTAAGTTAATTCGATGGTTCATGGATTGTGAGGCTTCGGGTTTTCAGAAATTTAATCCTATGAGTTTTTAATTGTTTATGCCTAAAATCTATGCTTGATTGTTTGAGTTTGACCGCCTCAATCTTGTTAGGCTAGGGCTAATTAAGTAGCACCTCCTGTGAAAAACAGATAACAATTATGACTGTAATAACAGGATGATAAACAATTAATTGGATAAACTGCATGCAAATACGTGCTTATTGTCTAAATTGGGTTTCCTAGGTTTTAACATCGTTAAGATATAACTGGTTTAGCAAATACTTGCTAGGAATATCTTAATTAGGAAGATCGCAGGTTAGCAAATACTTGCTTGCGACCGAAAATTTAAGAGAAATTTAGGGGAAATAGCTAACACTGTTCCTGCTTATAATCAAATAATTCATAGGGGTTAAATGAATTGTGAGTAGTCGATGATCAAGGAATGAACCAAAGATTAACTTATGCCGGTTATTTGTTATCCATTTATTGTTCGTAATTTATCTCTGCAATTTTTTAAAACAAATCTCAAATCATAAGCGTGGTTGCTAAACCAAACCTTGTTGGTAGTTTGAATTTGATAGAAATTATACCGTTCTCTGTGGATACGACCTGCTTCTACTATACTAATCTGTGTGCTAGTTTGCAGTTTTCTTGGTGATAGGAACGGCGCTCACCAAAATGGCACCGCTGCCGGGGAGCGGTAGTTAATTTCTATTTATTTTGCTACTAATTTTTGTTCTTTAGTTATTGGTATATGACCAGGTCCCAGGGGCAAGAATTGATATTTGATTCTGAAGTTGAAAAGACAGCCAGGAAGAATTGGAAACTCGCTAAGGAGAGGAAGCTGAAAGCTGCCGCAGACTCTCTAGTTGCTCAAACAGAGGCTGTTTTCGGAGAAGAATCCGAATCTGAGCCCGAATCTGTTTCCGACACTGATTTGGGGGACAGAGTAGAGCTTGAACTGACCGCCGATAATCCGTACATGTGGGAATTGACCGGTCATAGTGAAGAAGACCCTCCCACTCCTTTCTCATTGCCAGCAACTGCGACTCCTGTGGAGATTAAGTTGTCATTGCTGAACGTGCTTCCGAAGTTCTATGGGAAGAGTAATGAAGACCCTTGCAATTTCTTGAACGAGTTCATCAAGATTTGTAAGGTTCAGAAAAGACCAGCTGGTGTCACAGAAGATCAGTTCAAGTTGGTGGCTTTTCCGTTCAGCATGTCAGGAGCAGCGAACCAGTGGTTTTCAAGCTTGGCTCCTAACTCTGTCACTTCATGGAGTGCTCTCAAGAGGCTGTTTTTGGACTATTTCTTCCCAGCCACTAAAACAGATGCCCTGAGGAAAGAAATTTCGAGCATCAAGCAGGAGTATAATGAGCCGCTGAGTACATTTTGGCTGAGGTTCAGACGATTGGTAGATCGTTGCCCTAACCATCGATACACGGAGGGGCAACTAAACAGTATTTCTACCAAGGATCCACAGCTGCGAACAAGGATTTGCTGAATACCGCAAGCAATGGTGGATTTTTGGAAATCAGAGTCAATGAAGCAAAGGAGATAGTGAAGAAGTTGATCAATTCCAAGAAGGAGTATGACACTGATGAGATTTGAATCCTGAAAAGAGTGGCACAAACAGAGCCCTCAAGCCAAGATAATTTTAAGGAAAGGATGGACAGGATGGAGAGGGTACTATCCAAGTTGGTGGATAAGGTCACCGTTGCTAGCACCTCAGTTGGTCCTCAAGAAAAACCTTGTGACATCTGCTGCAGTCCAAGCCATGTCACTTTACAATGCCCTTTTGCAATGGATGAACAAGCTAATGCCATGGGGAATTGGAATGATAGGCAGCCAAGGAGGGACCCGTACTCAGCTACCTATAATCCGGGATGGAGAGATCATCCCAACTTTCGATGGCGAGATCTGGGAAATCCAGTACAACAACCATATGTTCCACCCCATCGAGCTCCTCCCCCTCCATTTTCTCAGAATCTACCACCTCCTCAAGGAAATTCTATGGATGACAAGCTAGACATGATGATGGGCATGCTTCAAACCCAGATCCAAAGTTCGAAAAAGACTGAGGCCACCTTGGAGGAGCACACACGTCAGATTTCACAGCTGTCAAACTCGATGAATGAGCTCCGAATGAAGCAACCTGGATTGCCATCTCAAGTGCAACTCAACCCCAGAGAGACGGCCAATTAGATCACGTTAAGAAGTGGAAAGGAGCTTGAGCCACTACCTCCTAAGACCGCAGCAAAAGGAGCTAAGGAACAGCAGGAGCAGTCTGCAGGAGGCCCCCAGTTGGCCAAACAGGGGCTGACGACAGAAACAGGAAGTGGGGTACAAGGGCATTTTTGATCAAAGCAAGGAGTCAAATCCAAGGTTGGGTCAGAATGATCCTCCAATTAAAATTCTTCCTCCTTTTCCTCGTAGTTTAGCTAGAAAGAAAGATGATTCTGTTGATTTCCTATCTATCTTTTGGAAAAATGGAGATTAACCTACCGTTCTTGCAGGCTATAAGGCTTTCACCTGTGAGCAAGTTTTTGAAAAATTTTATTGCAGGGAAACCTAAAGAATCAAGCAAGGTCATAATGGGCGAGTCGGTTTCAGCTGTAATTCAAAGAGATTTGCCTCAGAAGTGCAAGGACCCTGGTATGTTCTCTTTGCCATGTTTTATTGGAGATGTTAAGATTGATTCTGCCATGTGTGACTTAGGAGCATCTATCAGTGTGATGCCACTATCTTTTTATAATTCTTTGAATGGGGCAGAAATGGTAAATACTAGAGTAATAATCCAATTGGCAGATAGATTATGTGTATATCCAGAAGGGTTGTTAGAGAATGTGCTCGTAAGAGTCAATGATTTTGTTTACCCTGCGGATTTTTATGTGGTAAAGATGAATCATGCTAGTGGTACAGGGACCTCAGGTGTATTGTTAGGTCGCCCTTTCTTAAGGATGGCTAATACCATAATTAATGTGGGGAAGGGAACTATTTGTCTCGATTATTATGGTGAAAAATATACTTTCAGTATTGATGATGCAATGAAAAAACCCATAGATGCTGAAAATATTTATGCCATTGATGTCATTGACCCTCTTGTCCAAGAATATCTTGAGACTGAATTTCTGCAGGATGAGATAGAAATCCCATTATCCACTGGTCCGAATGATGTGAAGGTGTAGAATATGAGTAACGAGGAGATCACCGAATGGTTGTGTTCGATTTGCACTGATGAAGAAGCAAACAGTACTGACGCAGACCTCTACTTGGCCAAACAGGGGCTGTCGGAGAGTGGAATAAAGTACGAAAAGCCCATTCCATCCGATATTTCACCACCTATCCTGGAGTTGAAGGATCTACCATCTAATCTAAAGTATGTTTACTTGGGGGATGGTGAAACTCTTCCGGTGATTGTCAGTGCAAGGCTGTCAGATTCTCAAGAGGAGCAGTTGATTGCAATGTTGAGAAAGTACAAGAAGGCGATTGGGTGGACCCTCGCAGACATTACAGGGATCAGCCCCGGCATTTGTATGCATCATATTTTGATGGAAGATGATGCCAAGCCTGCTTGAGATGCTCAGAGGAAGCTGAACCCCAACATGAGAGAGGTTGTTCTCAAGGAAGTCCTCAAACTCCTTTCCTTGGGAATTATCTACCCTATTTCAGACAGTAAGTGGGTGAGCCCGGTTCATATGGTGCCGAAGAAATCTGGCTTTCAAGTGGTAAAGAACGAAAAGAATGAGTTGGTGCCTACTCGTTTGGTCACTGGATGGAGGATGTGCATAGACTGCCGGAAATTGAATGCCGCGACTCGCAAGGATCATTTTCCGCTGCCCTTCATCGATCAAATGCTGGAAAGATTGGCAGGGAATAGTTTCTTTTGCTTCTTGGATGGATACAGTGGGTACTTTCAGATATGTGTGAAGACCAGGAGAAGACCACATTTACATGTCCCTTTGGCACTTATGCATATAGGAGAATGCCCTTCGGATTATGCAATGCTCCAGGCACCTTCCAGAGATGCATGATGAGCATTTTCTCCGACTTGATTAAGAAAAGCATTGAGGTGTTCATGGATAACTTTACAGTTTATGGGAATTCGTTTGAGGTATGCTTGGGTCATTTGGAACAGGTCTTGATTCGATGTGTGAAGCGGAACCTTGTGCTGAATTATGAGACATGTGGTTTTGAAAAGAGGAATTAGAGTGGACAAGGCTAAGGTTGAGAACATAGAGCAACTTCCATATCCTACCAATGTTCGTGAGATACGTGGTTTTTTGGGGCATGCTGGATTTTACAGAAGGTTTATTAAGGACTTTGCAAAGGTTGCACAACCCTTAACAAAGCTTTTTCAAGATGATGTTCCTTTTGAGATGACCGAGGGGCGAAAATGGTCTTTCGATATACTGAAGGAGAAGCTCATCTCAGCCCCTATCATGCAACTGCCAAATTGGGATCTGCGATTTGAGTTAATGTGTGATGCAAGCAACTATGCGGTTGAAGCAGTCTTGGGACAAAAGGTAGGGAAAGAGAGCCATGCGATTTATTATGCATCAAAGACATTGAACCCAGCTCAATGTAACTATACAACCACCGAAAAGGAGTTGTTGGCAGTGGTATTTGCTCTTGAGAAGTTTAGATCGTACTTGCTTGGATCGAAGATCATCGTCTACACCGATCACTCAGTCTTGAAGTACTTGTTCACAAAGAAGGAGTCGAAGCCAAGGCTTATTAGATGGATCTTGTTGTTGCAAGAGTTCGATTGAGAAATACGAGACAAGAAGGGTGCTGAGAATCATGTGGCAAATCATCTCAGTCGCTTGGTGAAACCCGAGGATGCAACCCCCTTCCAGGAATCTTTTCCCGAAGAATACCTTTATGCTGCGACAGGCCTCTACTTGGCCAAACAGAGGCCCCCGACAGAACCACTGCATGGTAAATCGGCGAAGGATCCATGGTTTGCCAATATTGTGAACTTCATTACCACTGGAGAGATGCCGGTTACTCTCAGTCCTGCTCAGAAGTTGAAGTTAAAGAGTGATAGCAAGCATTATATTTGGGATGAGCCTTACCTTTGGAAGATAGGCTCCGATCAAATCATTCGACGATGCATTTCTGAAGAAGAACAAGGTACAATTCTTTTGCATTGTCATTCTTTTTCTTGCGGTGGTCACTTTGGTCCTAAACGCACTGCTCGTAAGGTGCTTGATAGTGGTTTCTTTTGGTTAACTCTTCATAGAGATGCTTATATTTTTTGCAAGAGTTGTGAAAATTGCCAAAGGACAGGAAACATATCTAAATGTGATGAAATGCCTCAAGTACCCATAATTGTGTGTGAAATATTTAACGTGTGGGGCATGGATTTTATGGGTCATTTTCCTAGTTCTTGCAGTTATTTGTATATTTTACTTGCGGTTGATTATGTTTCAAAGTGGGTGGAAGCAAAAACCTCCCGAACTAATGATTCTCAAGTTGTGGCAGGGTTTTTGAAATCTAAGATATTTAGCAGATTCGGCGTGCCATGAGCGATCATTAGTGATCAAGGAACTCATTTCAAAAACCGCACCATTGAGGCCCTCATGAAGAAGTATGGTGTTCATCATCGGCTTGCTACCACTTACCACCCTCAGTCTAATGGCCAAGCAGAAGTATCCAACAGAGAGATAAAGCAAGTGTTGGAAAAGACAGTTAATCCTTCAAGGAAGGATTGGAGTAAGAGGTTGGAGGATGCTCTGTGGGCCTATCGCACCGCTTACAAGACGCCTATTGGAATGTCTCCTTATAGACTTATCTTTGGAAAGATGTGCCATCTACCAGTGGAGCTTGAGCACAAGGCATACTGGGCTGTCAAGCAAATGAACATGACAACAAGCAAGTGTGAGGAAGAGCAAAAATTACAGTTTCAAGAGTTGGAAGAACTGCGATTGGAGGCATATGATCATGCTATGTGGTACAAGGAGCGAAACAAGTTGTGGCATGACAAGAATCTGAGGTATAAGGAGTTCATGGTTGGGCAGAAGGTGTTACTTTTTCAGTCCAACCTTCGGTTGATGCCAGGGAAACTTAAAACAAAGTGGATAGGACCTTTTGTGGTGGTTTCTGTTAGGCCGAACGGAGCTGTACAGATTAAAAGCCTGGACACGGAAAAGACATTCCTCATCAACGGTCATCGCCTCAAGCCATTTTATGATGCTTCTCAGGTGGCAATAGTGGAAGAAATTCCATTATGCCCACCCCACTTTGATTGGCCATATCAGAAAGTCTAGCCAAAGACTGTAAACAAAGGCGCTACTGGGAGGCAACCCAGAGTTCTTATCTTATCTTTTTATTTTGTTTTCTTACAATTTTTCACATATAAAAATACAAAAAAATTATAAAATAAAAACATAAAAAAATTTAAAATTAATTTTGTGCTGAAATTTAAAATAACATGTGCAGGGATAAGGGGTTGGCTAGATATAAAGTTGGGGGCGAAATTGATATTTTGAGAAATTTGGGAAATTGGAGATACAATTCAGAGGAGGAATAGGATTGAAGGACTTTGATGCAATATAGGGTATAAAACCTTATTCCTTCTTCCAAAATGGGTCACTCCATCAAATCTTCAAGACTTCTCCCCTCCAGTAGCGCCCTCTCTCCGCCGCTCCCTCCGTCGCTGCGCCGGTGATTTCCGAGCTCCCTCCGCCTCTCTCCGCCGCTGCACCGACGATTCTAGAGCTCCCTCCGCCTCTATCCGGTGAGTCCCGAGCTTCCCCTTCGTGCGCCCAGGTTCCCGCACCTCGTCGGTAAAGATGAGGACCAAGAAAACAGGTGGAAAATCCAAGGCAGCGGCTGCCGCAGCTCATTCTGTACCCGACCCGATAGCAACAATCTCACCACAGCCTGAACCACTTCAAATCCTTCCACCGGAGACCTCCTCACCACGATCAGACCCAGAAAGTGTCACCGCCGACTCCCCGCCAGTGTCTCCGGCGAAGAGGCCCTCTAAACGAAACCGCCGGGAGACCACTCTGGCTGATTCCACCACCGAGGAGATGCCAGACAACATGAGCAGATTATGTGGCCTACCGCCAGAGATAGTTGTTGAATCCCGGGAGGAACTTCTTCACTTTGATGATGAAAAGCTGTACACAAAGATGATAAAAAAAGGAAAAAAACAATTTTCCTCAGGTTTGCGTTTATGTGTTCTCGCTCTTCAATGCTTAGGAATCCATGATTAGTTCATGAAATATTTTGGTAATGTGGGATGGTCAAAATTGTTGAATTTGCACTCTTTGACGATGTATGCCCCGTTATGTGAAGAGTTGATGATTAGTTTTAAGTTGACGAAACCTGTGTCTCTACTTGATACTTGTATCTCATTTAGATTGGGTTTGCACTCTGTTTCTTTAAATCTAAATGAGTGGAGTGTGGCTTTAGGTTTGGTCACGGTTGAGGGCACTATGACTTTGTGCACTTTGGTTGGAGTCTTGCTTGATAACTCTGCGAATTGGATTGTTCCACCTTCCTTTGAGCTTTTTCCTGTGCCTGCAGTGTTTAACTGAAAGTATTTGGAAGAGAGCAACTTGGTTTACTTGGAAAACAGAGTTTATAGATTTCTTGAGCCGGGTCTACCAAGCCCGAGCACTGTTTTTTCATCTTCTCGTGCAGGACGTGTGACCATTTCCTCAGTGCATGATGAGGTTCAGTCGCTGCACAGCAGATTGGATGGTTTGGTTGCTCAGAATGAGCTTATTTTGAGGCAAAATGAGTTGATCATGCAAGCTCTGCGAGTTAAACACCCGGGCAGCCCACCCCGCTAAGTTCCCTTTACCTTGTCCTTTTATTTTTTTATTTCTAATTTAAACACCGAGCTTGCTTGAGGGCAAGCAAGGTTTAAGTGTGAGGAGATTTAGGCATTTCAAGATTATTTTAAGTGTTTAAAAAAAAGATTATTTTAAGTGTTTAAAAAAAACAAAAAACCTTCAGCATGAGAGTTAGTAAGGGAATTGGTTTTGATATGGATTAACCTTGCCGGTAAAAGAATCTTATTAGTAAACTTTTGTTGCTTGATATTTCCCTTGAAATGCTTAATGATAAACCCTTGAAATTAATCTTTACTTGGCTAAATGATACTTGGGATGACAAACGGGACTTGCATGAAAGAAGCCTAGTAAAGAAGTGAGGTTTGAGCCTAGAGTAGAGCACTCTGTACATCAATTTTTTTCGGAGAGTTGTGGTAGCTAAGGTTGATGCATAATAAGTAAGGGCAAATTAGGATTAACCACACATCGTATATAGCCTACTTGTTTTATCCCCTAGTGAACCCTGTCGAGCCTTGACCTATTCTTTGTGTAACCCACTATAAAAACCCTAGCCTTTTCTCTTTATACCGTTCTTGCCCCATGCATATATGTTCTTGAACTGAAAATATCTGCTCTTTCTTGATATTGCATATTCACGATTCGAGTTCCCTGTTTTCATCAAAAAAAAGAAAAAAAAGTAAAAAAATCCAGACCTGAATCAGTCTTTTAATCAGTCCAGAAATCGGTTTTGATGATGTGTACTTGCTGGAATTTTCTATTGACTTGTTCTTGAGCATATATGCATGTTTGTTATGAACCTTAGAGCCCCTAGGATCTCACCAACGTTACAACCCCCAGCCCCGTTACAACCTTTAAAGACCTTTTTGGCTTGTTATGCATTGGCTAAGGCT
Source organism: Rubia yunnanensis (assembly GCA_037428765.1). Classification (NCBI taxonomy): domain Eukaryota; kingdom Viridiplantae; phylum Streptophyta; class Magnoliopsida; order Gentianales; family Rubiaceae; genus Rubia; species Rubia yunnanensis. The sequence goes on along the minus strand of CM075061.1, from coordinate 105,963,834 downwards.
GCCGCATGAATATTATTGAGTGATTGTCCTTACTTTTTGAGCGAAGAGTGAAAACGTAAGGAATTTATACTTGTCTCCTTTTGATCAGTTGATAGCCGGGTAAAGGGCAATGTAGGGGGGATTGAACTGAGTACTAAAGGGGGGATGATACTACCACTTGTTTGTGAAATGAAACTTGAATTTGGCAAGGGGTCATTTGTTGATGAACTGAGGAAATGAACACTTGAATGCTGAAGTTTTTGACCAAAGTCCGAGTAGTAGAGTCTTAGTTGTCATAGTTTGGTTTGAATTGTGTTCCCGTTGTTTTATTTTCTGTTGAGTCAGAGTCAGTTGAGGGGGTGGAATTTGAATGAACAACTTGCCTTGGAGTCTACTCATTTCATACTTGAGGGCAAGTATGACTTAAGTGTGAGGATTTGATGTGTGATATTTAGTTGTTCATTTTTGGAGGAGGTTAGTGCTCTTTTATTTGATTTTTGGTACTTAATTGATTTATTTTGTTGACATATCACTATTTTTGGAGCAAAGCGGTATTGGAGAGGAAGAGCTATTTTTGGAGCATAAGGATGCTGATTCAGCTACCCTTAGTCCGGAATCCTTCATGTGGCAGAGTTGTGTTTCGATTTCGATCACTAAATTGCTCCATGAAATCGACCCGGTTAAGGTGAAGCTGATGAAAGGGGAATCTCTATACTCTTTTTTCCCAAAAGGGTTTTTAATGAGGTAGTGATTCCGATCCCTCGTTAGGGAGTTTACGGAGTTGATGTCTAGAAGAGCAAAGAAGGCCAAATTCAGCCTATTAATTGGGCCAAAAAGGAGTCATGAAGCGCAGGAAGAATTGGATTATTTATTCCAAGATGGAATTAGATTTTAATTAGGCTGTATAGAGCTGGAAAGGGAAGAATATTTCTTTTTGGATAAGGATTCTAATTTTCCAAAATTAGTTAGGATTTAGGTTTTATTTTTAGTATATATAATCGTGTGTTATTCACGATTTTTGGTGGGGATTTTATGGGAGATGCTGGACGGAATTAAAAAGGAGGGGGGGGGGGGGGGGGGGGGGAGATTATTGATTGTTTTCTGGGTGAGAGGAACGAAAGCAACCAAGTAATTATTCATAGGACGAGATCACCAAAACGAATTATTCATTGGTATTTCCTTCTTCTTATTACTTTTCAATTGTTAACATATTAATTTTGAATTGCTTGTTATATTTAATTTAATCATGAGTAGCTATATTCTTAATCGGCTAGGTTAGTTCGATGGTTCATGGATTGTGAGGCTTCGGGTTTTCAGAAATTTAATCCTATGAGTTTTTAATTGTTTATGCCTAAAATCTATGCTTGATTGTTTGAGTTTGATCGCCTCAATCTTGTTAGGCTAGGGCTAATTAAGTAGCACCTCCTGTGAAAAACAGATAACAATTATGACTGTAATAACAGGATAATAAACAATTAATTGGATAAACTGCATGCAAATACGTGCTTATTGTCTAAATTGGGTTTCCTAGGTTTTAAGATCGTTAAGATATAACTGGTTTAGCAAATACTTGCTAGGAATATCTTAATTAGGAAGATCGCAGGTTAGCAAATACTTGCTTGCGACCGGAAATTTAAGGGAAATTTAGGGGAAATAGCTAACACTGTTCCTGCTTATAACCAATTAATTCATAAGGGTTAAATGAATTGTGAGTAGTCGATGATCAAGGAATGAACCAAAGATTAACTTATGCCGATTATTTGTTATCCATTTATTGTTCGTAATTTATCTCTGCAATTTTTTTAAACAAATCTCAAATCATAAGCGTGGTTGATAAACCAAACCTTGTTGGTAGTTTGAATTTGATAGAAATTATACCGTTCTCTGTGGATACGACCTGCTTCTACTATACTAATCTGTGTGCTAGTTTGCAGTTTTCTTGGTGATAGGAACGACGCTCACCAAAGCTTTATGAACACGATATTCTACACCGCATAGAATCACATTAAATTATAAATTCCAGGTTTTTAAAGAAATTGTTAGGTATTAAAAGTCTGGCAATCAAAATTTAAAAAAATGCAAGTACATTGTCCAAAGTAAATTGTAGATGATTACTTATAAGTATACAAGGGTCATTCGTAAGGAACTTGTGGAACTCTCTATGGGATTACGCGAGTTTGTTTATCAGTTACGGAGGTAAAGAGTTTGACATGGGATTGCAAGTTTCTCGTCCGCGATCCGGGGTTACCTTCCGTCATTTAATTAGTATTCCATTATTACCCTTACAATAAGTGTTATGAACAACATAATTTTCACCGCATAGAATAAAATAAAATTATATATTCTAGTTTTTTAAAGAAATTATTTGGTACTAAAAGTCTGGCCATTATATTTTAAAAAGTGCAAGTACATTGTCCAAAGTAAATTGCAGATGATTACTTATAAGTATACAAGGGTCATTCATAATGAACTTGTGGAACTCTCAGGGATTATGCGAGTTTGTTTATTAGTTACGGTGGTGGAGAGTTTGACTTGGGATTGCAAGTGTCCCGTCCGCAATCTGGGGTTACCTTCCGTCATTTAATTAGTATTCCATTATTACCCTTACAATAAGCATTATGAACAACATAATTTTCACCGCATAGAATTGCATGAAATTATATATTCTAGGTTTTTTGTGAAATTAATAGGTATTAAAAGTTCGGCCATCAAATTTTAAAAAGTACAAGTACTTTGTCAAGAGTAAATTGTAGTTGATTACTTACAAATATACAAGGGTCATTTGTAAGGAACTTGTGGAACTCTCTTTGGGATTATGCTAGTTTTTTTTATGTTACGGAGGTAAAGAGTTTGACATGGGATTGCAAGTGTCCAGTTCGTGATCCGGGGTTACTGTCTATCATTTGTGTAGTATTCCATTATTACCCTTTAAATAGGCGTTATGAACAACATAATTTCCACCGCATAGAATCGCATGAAATTATGTATTCTATATTTTTTGAGAAATTAATAGGTATTAAAATTCGGGCCATAAAATTTTAAAAAGTGCAAGTACTTTGTCCACAGTAAATTGTAGTTGATTACTTATAAATATACATGGGTCATTCGTAGGGAAGTTGTGGAACTCTCCGTAGGATTATGCGAGTTTGTGTATCAGTTAATGTGGTAAAGAATTTGACTTAGGATTGCATTTGTCCCGTCTGCGATCCGGGGTTACCGTCCGTCATTTATGTTTGAATTCCATTACTACCCTTGAAATATACATTATGAAAAACATAATTTCCACCACATAGAATTACATGAAATTATATATTCTAGATTTTAAAAAAATTAATAGGCATTAAATTTTGGCCATCAAATTTGAAAAAGTGCAAGTACATTCTCCAGAGTAAATTGTAGATGATTACTTATAAGTATACAAGGGTCATTCGTAAGGGACTTTTGGAACTCTCTATTGGATTATGTGAGTTGGTTTATCAGTTATGGTGGTAAAGAGTTTCACTTTAGATAGCAAGTGTTCTGTCCGCGATCCAGGGTTACTGTTTGTCATTTGTGTGTGTATTCCATTTTTACCCTTACAATAAGCATTATGAACACGATATTTTCCACTGCATAGAATCACATTTAATTATATATTTTTGGTTTTTAATGAAAATATAAGGTATTAAAAGTCCGGCCATAAATTTTAAAAAGCGCAAGAACATTGTCTAAAGTAAATTGTAGATGATTACTTATAAGTATACAAGGGTCTTTCATAAGAAACTTGTGGAACTCTCTGTGGGATTATGCAAGTTTGTTTATTAGTTACAGTGGTAAAGAGTTTGACTTGAGATTGCAAGTGTCCCATCTGTGATCCGGGGTTACCGTCCATCATTTGTGTTTGAATTCCATTACTATGCTTACAATAAGCTTTATGAACACGATAATTTCAATCGCATAGAATCTCATTAAATTATATGTTCTAGGCTTTTAAAGAAATTATTAGGTATTAAAAGTCCAAAAATCAAAATTTAAAAAACACAAGTACATTGTTTAAAATAAATTGCATATGATTACTTATAAGTATACAAGGATAATTCGTAAGGAATTTGTGGAACTCTCTGTGGGATTATCCGAGTTTGTTTATAAGTTACGGTGGTAAACTGTTTGACTAGGAATTGCAAGTGTCCCGTCCACGATGCGGGGTTACCTTCTGTCATTTGTGTTAGCATTCAATTATTACCCTTATAAAAAGCGTTATGAACAACATAATTTCCATCGCATAGAATCATATAAAATTATATATTCTAGGTTTTTTGAGAAATTGATAGGTATTTAAGTTCCAGCCCATAAATTTTAAAAAGAGCAAGTACTTTGTCCACAGCAAATTGTAGTTGATTACTTATAAATATACAAGGGTCATTTGTAAGGAACTTGTGGAACTCTCAGTGGGATTATTCTAGATTGTTTTTCAGTTATGGAGGTAAAGAGTTTGACTTGGGATTACAAGTGTCCCGTCTGCGATCTGGGGTTACCGTCCATCATTTGTGTTAGTATTCCATTATTACCCTTACAATAAGCATTATGAACAACATATTTTCCACCATTTAGAATCGCATGAAATTATATATGTTTTTTGAGAAATAAATAGGTATTAAAATTACAGCCATCAAATTTTAAAAAGTGCATGTACTTTGTCCATAGTAAATTGTACTTGATTACTTATAAATATGCATGGGTCATTCATAAGAAAGTTGTGGAATTCCCTATAGGATTATGCATGTTTTTTTATCAGTTACTCTGGTTAGGAGTTTGACTTGGGATTTCAAGTGTCCCGTCTGCGGTTTGGGGTTACCGTCCGTCGTTTGTGTTAGTATTCCATTATTACCCTTACAATAAGCATTATGAACAACATAATTTCCATGACATAGAATCACATGAAATTATATATTCTAGTTTTTAAAGAAATGAATAGGTATTAAAATTTCGGCCATCAAATTTTAAAAAGTGAAAGTATATTCTCCAGAGTAAATTGTAGATAATTACTTATAAGTATACAAGGGTCATTGATAAGGAACTTTTGAAACTCTCTATTGGATTATGCGAGTTGGTTTATCAGTTACGGTGGTAAAAAGTTTTAATTGGGATTGCAATTGTCCCATCTGCTATCCGGGGTTACCGTCAGTTATTTGAGTTAGTATTCCATTATTACCCTTACAATAAGCGTTATGAACACGATAATTTCCACCACACAGAATCACATTAAATTATATATTTTTGGTTTTTTAAAAAATTAATAGGTATTAAAAGTCCGACCATCAAATTTTAAAAAGCGCAAGTACATTTTCCAAAGTAAATTTTAGATGGTTACTTATAAGTATACAAGGGTCATTAATAAGAAACTTGTGGAACTCTCTATGGGATTATGCGAGTTTGTTTATCAGTTACGGTGATAAAGAGTTTGACATGTGACTGCAAGTGTCCCGTCTACGATTCAGATTTACTGTCTATCATTATTGTTTGTATTCCATTACTACGCTTATAATTAGCTTTATGAACACAAAAATTTCAACCACATAGAATCACATTAAATTATATATTCTAGGTTTTTGAAGAAATTAATTGGTATTAAAAGTCCAAACATCAAATTTTAAAAAGAGCAAGTACATTGTCCAAAGTAAATTTTAGATGATTACTTATAAGTATACAAGGGTCATTCATAAGAAACTTGTGGAACTCTCTGTGGGATTTTGCGAGTTTGTTAATCATTACGGTGATAAAGAGTTTGACTTAGGATTTCAAGTTTCCCGTCTGCAATCCGAGGTTGCCACCTGTCATTTGTGTGTGTATTCCATGATTATGCTTACAATAAGCTTTATGAACATGATAATTTCAACCACATAGAATCGCATTAAATTATATATTCTAGGTTTTTAAAGAAATCATTAGGTATTAAAAGTCCGGCAATCAAAATTCAAAAAATGCATGTACATTGTCCAAAGTGAATTGTAGATGATTACTTCAAGTATACAAGGGCATTCGTAATGAACTTGTGGAACTCTCTTTGGGATTATGCGAGTTTGTTTATCAGTTATGATGGAAAAGAGTTTGACTTGGGATTTCAAGTGTCCCGTCCGCGATCACGGGTTACTGTCCATCATTTGTGTTAGTTTTCCATTAGTACCGTTACAATAAGGGTCATGAGCAATATAATTTCCACCGCATAGAATCGAATGAAATTATATATTCTAGGTTTTTTGAGAAATTAATAGGTAATAAATTTCCGGCCATTAAATTTTAAAAAATTCAAGTACTTTGTCCAGAGTAAATTGTAGTTTATTATTTATAAGTATACAAGGGTCATTCGTAAGGAACTTGTGGAACTCTCTTTGAGATTATGCTAGTTTTTTTTAGTTAGGAAGGTAAAGAGTTAGACCTAGGATTGCAAGTGTCCCGTCCGCGATCCGAGGTTACCGTCCGTCATTTGTGCAGTATTCCATTATTACCCTTACAATAAGCGTTATGAACAACGTAATTTCCACTGCATAGAATCGCATGAAATTATATATTCTAGGTTTTTTGAGAAATTAATAGTTATTAAAATTCCGACCATTAAATTTTAAAAAGTGCAAGTACTTTGTCAAGAGTAAATTGTAGTTGATTATTTATAAGTATACATGGGTCTTTCGTAAGGAACTAGTGGAACACTCGGTAGGATTATGTGAGTTTGTTTATCAGTTACTGTGGTAAAAAGTTTGACTTAGGATTGAAAGTGTCCCGTCCGTGATCCGGGGTTACCGTCCGTCATTTGGGTTAGCATTCCATTACTACCCTTACAATATGCGTTATGAACAATATAATTTCCTCAACGTAGAATCACATTAAATCATATATTCTTGATTTTTACTGAAATTAAATGGTAGTAGAATTCTGGCCATCAAATATTAAAGAGTGCAAGTACATTGTCCAGAGTAAATTGTAGTTGATTACTTATAAGTATACAAGGGTCATTCATAAGGAACTTTTGGAACTCTCTGTTGGATTACGTGAGTTGGTTTATCAGAAACAGTGGTATTGAGTTTGACTTGGGATTGCAAGTGTCCCTTCCGCGATCCGGGGTTACCGTCCATCATTTTTGTAGTGTTCCATTATTACCCTTACAATAAGCATTATGAACAACATAATTTCCCTTTCTTAGAATTGCATGAAATTATATATTCTACGTTTTTTGAGTAATCAATAGGCATTAAAATTCCGGCCATCAAATTTTAAAAAAAACAAGTACTTTGTCCACTGTAAATTGTAGTTGATTATTTATAAGTATACATGGGTCATTCGTAGGGAAGTTTTGGTACTCTCTATAAGATTATGCGAGTTTGTTTATCAGTTAATGTGGTAAAGAATTTGACTTAGGATTGCAATTGTCCCGTCTGCGATTTGGGTTTACCGCCCGTCATTTGTGCTTGTATTCCATTATTACTCTTTCAATAAGAATTTTGAACAACATAATTTTCACCACATAGAATCACATGAAATTATGTATTCTAGATTTTTAAAGAAATTAATAGGCATTAAAATTTTGGCCATCAAATTTTAAAATGTGCAAGTACATTCTCCAGAGTAAATTGTAGATTATTATTTATAAGTATACATGGGTTATTCGTATGGGACTTTTGGAACTTTCTATTGGATTATGTGAGTTGGTTTATCAGTTACGATGGTATAGAGTTTGACTTGGGATTGCAAGTGTCCCGTCCACGATCCAGGGTTACTGTCCGTTATTTTAGTTAGCATTCCATTATTACCCTTACAATAGGCATTTTGAACACGATAATATCAACCACATGGAACACATTAAATTATATATTCTAGGTTTGTAATGAAATTAATAGTTATATAAAAATCCTGCCATCAAATTTTAAAAAGTGCAAGAACATTGTCCAAAGTAAATTGTAGATGATTACTTACAAGTATAAAAGGTTCATTCATAAGAAACTTGTGGAACTCTCTATGGGATTATGCAAGTTTGTTTATTAGTTACGGTGGTAAAGAGTTTGACTTGAGTTTGAAAGTGTCCCGTCTGCGATCCGGGGTTACCGCCTGTCATATTTGTTTGTATTCCATTACTAAGCTTACAATAAGCTTTATGAAAAAGATAATTTCAACCACATATAATCTCATTAAATTATATATTCAGGGTTTCAAAAGAAATTATTCGGTATTAAAAGTCTGAAAATTAAAATATAAAAAACACAAGTACATTGTTTAAAATAAATTGTAAATGATTACTTATACGTAAACAAGGGTCATTTGTAAGGAACTTGTGGAACTCTCTGTGGGATTATATGAGTTTGGTTATCAGTTACGGTGGTAAATGGTTTGACTTGGAATTGCAAGTGTCCCGTCCGTGATGCGGGGTTACCTTCTGTCATTTGTTTAGTATTCAATTATTACCCTTTTAATAAGCGTTATGAACAACAAAAATTCCATGGCATTGAATCATTCGAAATTATATATTCTAGATTTTTTGAGAAATTAAGAGGTATTAAAATTCCGGCCCACAAATTTTAAAAAGTGCAAGTACATTGTCCTCAATAATTTGTAGTTGATTACTTATAAGTATACAAGGGTCATTCATAAGGAACGTTTGGAACTCTGTATTGGATTATGCGAGTTGGTTTATCAGTTACGGTGGTAAAGAGTTTGACTTGGGATTGCGATTGTCCCGTCTGCGATCCGGGTTACCGTATGTTATTTGAGTTAGTATTCCATTATTACCCTTACAAGAAACATTATGAACATGATAATTTCCACCGCACAGAATCACATTAAATTATATATTTTTGGTTTTTAAAGAAATTAATGGATAATAAAAGTCCGGCCATCAAGTTTTAAGAAGCGCAAGTACATAAGCCAAAGTTAATTGTAGATGATTACTATAAGTTTACAAGGGTCATTCATAAGAAACTTGTGGAACTCTCTGTGGGATTATGCGAGTTTGTTTATTAGTTTCGGTGATAAAGAGTTTGACTTGGGACTGCAAGTGTCCCGTCCGTAAATTGGGGTTACCGCTTATCTTTTGTGTTTGTATTCCATTATTACGCTTACAATAAGCTTTATGAACACGATAATTTAAACCACATTGAATTGCGTTAAATTATATATTCTAGGTTTTTAAAGAAATTATTAGGTATTAAAAGTCCAGCAATCAAAATTTAAAAAATACAAGTACATTGTCAAAAGTAAATTGTTGATGATTATTTATAACTATACAAGGGTCATTCGTAATAAATTTTGTGGAACTCTCTTTGGGATTATGTGAGTTATTTTGTAAGGTACGATGTTAAAGAGTTTGACTTGGGATTTCAAGTGTCCCATCCGCAATCCGGGGTTACGGTATATTATTTGAGTTAGTATTCCATTATAAACCTTACAATAAGCATTATGAACACGATAATTTCCACCACATAGAATCACATTAAATAATATATTCTATGTTTTTAAATAAATTAATAGGTATTAAAAGGCTGGCCATCAAATTTTAAAAAGCATAAGTACTTTGTCAAGATTAAATTGTAGTTGATTACTTAAAATTATACATGGGTCATTCGCAAGGAACTTGGGGAACTCTCTGTAAGATTATGAGAGTTTGTTTATCAGTTCTTGTGGTAAACAATTTGACTTAGGATTGCAAGTGTCCCGCCCGTGATCCGGGGTTACCGTCCGTCATTTTTGTCAGCATTCCATTTTACTTTACAATATGCATTATGAACAACGTAATTTCCTGCACATAGAATCACATCAAATTATATATTTTAGATTTTTTAATGAAATTAAAAGGTCTTAAAATTTCCACCATCAAATTTTCAAAAGTGCAAGTACATTGTCTAGAGTAAATTGTAGATGAATACTTTTAGAGCTCTCTATTGGATTATGCGAGTTGGTTTATCAGTTACGGTAGTATTAAGTTTGACTTGGGATTGCAAGTGTCCCATCCGTGATCTGAGGTTACCATCCGTTGTTTGAGCTAGTATTCCATTATTACCCTTAGAATAAGCGTTATGAACACGATAATTTTCACCGCATAGAATCGCATTTAATTATATATTCTAGTTTTTTAAAGAAATTATTAGGAATTAAAAGTTTGGCCATCAAATTTAAAAAAGCGCAGATTGTAGATGATTACTTATAAGTATACAAGGTTCATTCATAAGGAACTCGTGGAACTCTCTGTCGGATTATGCAAGTTTGTTCATCAGTTACGGTGGTAAAGAGTTTAACTTGGGATTGCAAGTGTCTTGTCAGTGATCCGGGGTTACTGTCCGTTATTTGTGTTTGTATTCCATTACTATGCTTCAATAAGCTTTATGAACAAGATATTCTCAACTGTATAGAATTGTATTAAATTATATATTCTAGGTTTTTAAAGAAATTATTAGGTATTAAAAGTCTGGCAATCAAAATTTAAAAAATGCAAGTACATTCTCCAAAGTAAATTGTAGATGATTCCTTATAAGTATACAAGGGTCATTCGTAAGGAACTTGTGGAACTCTCTGTGGGATTATGCGAGTTATTTTATCAGTTACGGATGTAAAGTATTTAACTTGGGATTGCAAGTTTCCCATCCGCGACATGGGGTTACCGTCCGTCGTTTGAGTTAGTATTTCATTATTACCTTTAGAATAAGCGTTATGAACACGATAATTTCTACCGCATAGAATCACATTAAATTATATCTTCTAGCTTTTTCAAAGAAATTATTAGGTATTAAAATTCTAGCCATCAAACTTTAAAAAGCGTAAGTACATTCTCCAAAGTAAATTGTAGATGATTACTTATAAGTATACAAGGGACATTCATAAGGAACTTGTGGAACTCTCTGTGGGATTTTGCTAGTTTGTTTCTTATTTATAGTGGTAAAGAGTTTGATTTGGGATTGCAAGTGTCATATGTGCGATCCGGGGTTACCATCCGTTATTTGTGCTTGTATTCCATTACTACATTTCAATATGCTTTATGAACACGATATTCTCAACCGCATAGAATCACATTAAATTATATATATATTCTAGGTTTTTTGAAAAATTATTAGGTATTAAAATTCTTGCAATAAAAATTTTAAAAATGCAAGTACATTGTCCAAAGTAAATTGTAGATAATTACTTATAAGTATACGGGGGTTATTGGTAAGGAACTTGTGGAACTCTCTGTGGGATTATGCGAGTTTTTTTATCATTTACGGAGGTAAAGTGTTTGACATGGGATTGCAAGTTTCCCATCCGCGATATGGGGTTACCGTCCATCATTTTAGTTAGTATTTCATTATTACCTTTAGAATAAGCGTTATGAACTCGATAATTTCCACTGTATAGAATCGCATTAAATTATATATTCTAGTTTTTTAAAGAAATGATTAGGTATTAAAATTCTAGCCATCAAACTTTAAAAAGCGCAAGTACATTGTCCAAAGTAAATTGTAGATTATTACTTATAAGTATACAAGGGACATTCATAAGGAACTTGTGGAACTCTCTGTGGAATTTTGTGAGTTTGTTTCTTATTTATAGTGGTGAAGAGTTTGATTTGGGATTGCAAGTGTCCTATCTACGATCCGGGGTTACCGTCCGTTATTTGTGCATGTATTCCATTACTACATTTCAATATGCATTATGAACACGATATTCTCAACCGCATAGAATCACATTGAATTATATGTATTCTAGGTTTTCTAAAATATTATTAGGTAATAAAAGTCTTGCAATAAAAATTTTCAAAATGCAAGTACATTGTCCAAAGTAAATTGTAGATGATTACTTATAAGTATACAAGGGTCATTCGTAAGGAACTTGTAGAACTCTCTATGGGGTTATGCAAGTTTGTTTATCAGTTATGGAGGTAAAGAGTTTTACTTGGGATTGCAAGTTTCTCGTCTGCAATCCGGGGTTACCTTCTGTCTTTTAATTAGTATTCCATTATTACCCTTACAATAAGTGTTATAAACAACATAATTTCCACCGCATAGAATCGCATGAAATTATATATTCTAGGTTTTTGGAGAAACTAATAGATATTAAAATTTTGGCCATCAAATTGAAAAATAGTGAAAGTACTTTGTCCAGAGAAAATTGTAGTTGATTACTTACAAATATACGAGGGTCATTCGTAAGGAACTTGTGTAACTCTCTTTGGGATTATGAAAGTTTGTTTTTCAGTTACGGAGGTGAAGAGTTTGACCTGGGATTGGAAGTGTCCTGTCAGCGATCCGGGGTTATCGTTCGTCATTTGTGTTTGTATTCCATTATCACCCTTACAATAAGCGTTATGAACAATATAATTTCCACCGCAAAGAATCGCTTGAAATTATATATTCCAGGTTTTTTTAGAAATTAATAGGTGTTCAAATTCCGGCCATCAAATTTTAAAAAGTGCAAGTACTTTGTCCACAGTAAATTGTAGTTGATTACTTATAAGTATACATGGGTCATTCGTAGGGAATTGTGGAACTCTCTGTAGGATTATGCAAGTTTATTTATAAGTTAATGTGGAAAGAATTTGACTTAGGATTGCAATTGTCCCATCTGCGATCCGAGGTTACCGTCCGTCATTTGTGTCTATATTCAATTATTACCCTTACAATAAGCGTTATAAACAACATAATTTCCACCACATAGAATTTCATAGAATCACAATAAATTATTTTTTTTGAAGAAATTATTATGTATTAAAAGTCTGGCAATAAAAATTTAAAAAATGCAAGAACATTGTCCAAAGTAAATTGTAGATGATTACTTATAAGTATACAAGGGTCATTCGTAAGGAACTTGTGGAACTCTCAGTGGGATTATGCGAGTTTGTTTATCAGTTACAGAGGTAAAGAGTTTGACTTGGGATTGCAAGTTTCTTGTCCACGATCCGGGGTTACCTTCCGTCATTTAATTAGTATTCCATTATTACCCTTACAACAAGTGTTATGAACAACATAATTTCCACCGCATAGAATTGCATGAAATTATATATTCTAGGTTTTTGGAGAAATAAATAGGTATTAAAATTTTGGCCATCAAATTTTCAAAAGTGCAAGTACTTTGTCTAGAGTAAATTGTAGTTGATATTTTACAAATATACAAGGGTGTAAGGAACTTGTGGAACTCTCTTTGGGATTATGCTAGTTTGTTTTTCAGTTCCGGATGTAAAGAGTTTGACCTGGGATTGCAGGTGTCCCATTCTCGATCCTGGGTTACCATCCGTTATTTTTATAGTATTCCATTTTTACTCTTACAATAAGCAATATGAACAGCATAATTTTCACCGCTTAGAATTGCATGAAATTATATATTCTAGGTTTTTTGAGAAATAAATAGGTATTAAAATTCCGGCCATCAAATTTTAAAAAGTGCAAGTACATTCTCCAGAGTAAATTGTAGATGATTACTTATAAGTATACAAGGGTCATTCGTAAGGGACTTTTGGAACTCTCTATTGGACTATGCGAGCTGGTTTATCAGTTGCTGTGGTATAGAGTTTGACTTGGGATTGCAAGTGTCCTATCAACGATCTGAGGTTACCGTCCATTATTTTAGTTAGTATTCCATTATTACGCTTACGATAAGAGTTATGAACACGATAATTTCCACCGCATAGAATCGTATTAAATTATATATTCTTTGTTTTTAAAGAAATTAATAGTTATTTAAAAGTCCGGCCATCAAATTTTAAAAAGCGCATGAATATTGTCCAAAGTAAATTGTAGATGATGACTTATAAATATACAAGGGTCATTCGTAAGTAACATTTGGAGCTCTCTATTAGATTATGCGAGTTGGTTTATTAGTTACGGTGGTAAAGAGTTTGACTTGGGATTGCAAGTGTCCCGTCCGCAATTCGGGGTAACCATATGTTATTTGAGTTAGTATTCCATTATTACCCTTACAATAAGAGTTAAGAACACGATAACTTCTGCCGAATAGAATCGCATTAAATTATATATTCTTGGTTTTTAAAGAAATTAGTAGGTATTAAAAGTCCGGCCATTAAATTTAATAAAGTGCAAGAACATTGTCCAAAGTAAATTGTAGATGATTACTTATAAGTATACAAGTTTGTTTATTAGTTACGGTGGTAAAGATTTTGACTTGAGATTGCAAGTGTCCCATCTGCGATCTAGGGTTACCGTCCGTCATTTGTGTTTGTATTCCATGACTACGCTTACAATAAGCTTTATGAACACGATAACGTCAACCACATAGAATCTCATTAACTTATATATTCTTGGTTTTTAAAGAAATTATTCGGTATTCAAACTCCGGAAATCAAAATTTAAAAAATGCAAGTACATTGTTTAAAATAAATTGTAACTGATTACTTATAAGTATACAAGGGTCATTCGTAAGGTACTTGTGGAACTCTCTGTGGGATTATGTGAGTTTGTTTATCTGTTACAGTGGTAAACAGTTTGACTTGGGATTGCAAGTGTCACGTCCGCAACGCGGGGTTACCTTCTGAAATTTTTGTTGGTATTCAATTATTACCCTTACAATAAGCGTTATGAAAAACATAATTTCCATCGCATAGAATCACATTAATTTATATATTCCAGGTTTTTTGAGAAATTAATAGGTATTAACATTCTGGCCCACAAATTTTAAAAAGTGAAAGTACATTGTCCAAAGTAAATTGTAGATGATTACTTATAAGTATACAAGGGTCATTAATAAGGAACTTGTGGAACTCTCTGTGGGATTATGTGAGTTTGTCTATTAGGTAAGGTGGTAAAGAGTTTGATTTGGTAAAGAGTTTGATTTGGGATTCCAAGTGTCCTATCCGGGGTTATTGTCTATTATTTGTGTTTCTATTCCATTACTATGCTTCAATATGCTTTATGAACACGATATTCTTAACTACATAGAATCACATTAAATTATATATTCTAAGTTTTTAAAGAAATTATTAGGTATTAAAAATTTGGCAATAAAAATTTTAAAAACTCAAGTACATTGTGCAAAGTAAATTGTAGATTGTAACTTATAAGTATACAAGGGTCATTCGTAAGGAACTTGTGGAACTCTCTGTGGGATTATGCGAGTTTGTTTATCAACTACAGAGGTAAAGAGTTTTACTTGGGATTGCAAGTTTCTTGTCCGCGATCTGGGCTTGCCTTCCATAATTTAATTAGCATTCTTTTATTACCCTTACAATAAGCGTTATGAACAACATAATTTCCACCGCATAGAATCGTATGAAATTATATATTATAGGTTTTTGGAGAAATAAATAGGTATTAAAATTTTGGCCATCAAATTTTAAAAGGTGCAAGTACTTTGTCCAGAGAAAATTGTAGTTGATTACTTATAAATATACAAGGGTCCTTCGTAAGGAACTTGTGTAACTCTCTTTGGGATTATGCTAGTTTGTTTTTCAGTTACAGAGGTGAAGAGTTTAACCTGGGATTCCAAGTGTCCCGTCCGCGATCCGGGGTTACCGTCCATTGTTTGAACTAGTATTCCATTATTTCTCTTAAAACAAGCGTTATAAACACGATGATTTCCACAGCATATAATCAAATGAAATTATATATTCTAGGTTTTTAAAGAAATTAATAGGTATTAAATGTCCGGCCATCAAATTTTAAAAAGCGTAAGAACATTGTCCAAATTAAATTGTAGATGATTACTGTTAAGTATGCAAGGGTCATTAAAAACAAACTCGTGGAACTCTCTGTGGGATTATGCAAGTTTGTTTATTATTTACGGTGGTAAAGAGTTTTACTTAAGATTGCATGTGTCCCGTCTGCGATCCAGGGTTACCGTTCGTAATTTGTGTTTGTATTCCATTACTACGCTTACAATAATCTTTATGAACACGATAATTTCAACTGCATAGAATCGCATTAAATTATATATTCTAGGTTTTTAATGAAATTATTAGGTATTAAATGTCCGGAAATCAAAGTTTTAAAAGTGCAAGTACATTGTTCAAAGTAAATTGTAAATGATTACTTATAAGTATACAACGGTCATTCGTAAGGAACTTTTGGAACTCTCTGTTGGATTATGTGAGTTGGTTTATCAGTTACAGTGGTATTGAGTTTGACTTACGATTGCAAGCGTCCCGTCCGCGATCCAGGGTTACCGTCCATAATTTGAGTGTGTATTTCATTATTACCCTTAGAATAAACGGTATGAACATGATAATTTCCATCGCATAGAATCACATAGAATTACATATTCTAATTTTTAAAAGAAATTATTAGGTATTAATAGTATGGCCATCAAATTTTAAAAAGCGCAAGTACATTGTCCAAAGTAAATTGTAGATGATTACTTATAAGTATGCAAGGGTCATGCATAAGGAACTTGTGTAACTCTTAGTGGGATTATGTGAGCTTGTCTATTAGTTACGGTGGTAAAGAATTTGACTTAGGATTGCGAGTGTCCTATCCGCGATCCGGGGTTACCGTCCGTTATATGTGTTTGTATTCCATTACTACACTTCAATATTCTTTATGAACACGATATTCTCAACCCCATAGAATCACATTAAATTATATATTCTAGGTTTTTAATGAAATTATTAGGTATTAAAAGTCTGGAAATAAAAATTTTAAAAACGCAAGTACATTGTCCAAAGTAAATTGAAGATAATTACTTATAAGTATACAAGGGTTATTCGTAAGGAACTTGTGGAACTCTCTATGGGATTATGTGAATTTGTTTATCAGTTACGGAGGTAAAGAGTTTGACTTGGGATTGCAAGTTTCTTGTCCGCGATCCGGGGTTTCCTTCCGTCATTTAATTAGTATTCCATTACTACCCTTACAATAAGCGTTATGAACAACATAATTTCCACCGCATAGAATTGCATGAAATTATATATTCTAGGTTTTTTGAGAAATTAATAGGTATTAAAATTTTGGCCATCAAATTTCTTTTAAAAAGCAAGTACTTTGTCCCGAGTAAATTGTAGTTAATTTTTTTATAAATAAACAAGGGTCATTAGTGAGGAACTTGTGGAAATCTCATTGGGATTATGCTAGTTTGTTTTTCAGTTACGGAGATAAAGAGTTTGACAAGGGATTTCAAGTGTCTCGTCTACGATCCGGGGTTACCGTCCATAATTTTTGTAGTATTTCATTATTACCCTTACAATAAGCATTATGAACAACATAATTTCCACCTCTTAGAATTGCATGAAATTATATATTCTAGTTTTTTTAAGAAATCAATAGGTATTAAAATTCCGGCCATCAAATTTTAAAAAGTGCAAATACTTTGTCCACAGTAAATTGTAGTTGATTACTTATAAGTATACATGGGTCATTCATAGGGAAGTTGTGGAACTCTCTGTAGGATTATGCGAGTTTGTTATTAGTTGATGTGGTAAAGAATTTCACATAAGATTGCAATTGTCCCGTCTTCGATCTGGGGTTACCGTTCGTCATTTGTGTTTGTATTTCATTATTACCCTTACAATAAGCGTTATGAACAACATAATTTCCACCACATATATTCTATATTTTTAAAGCAATTAATAGCCATTAAAATTCAGGCCATCAAATTTTCAAAAGTGCAAGTACATTGTCTAGAGTAAATTGTAGATGATTACTTATAAGTATGCCAGGGTCATTTGTGAGGAACTTTTGTAGCTCTCGGTTAGATTATGCTAGTTGGTTTATTAGTTGCGGTGGTATTGAGTTTGACTTTGGATTGCAAGTGTCCCATCCATGATCCGGGGTTACCGTCCATCGTTTGAGTTAGTATTTCATTATTACCCTTAGAATAAGAGTTTTGAACACGATAATTTCCACCGCATAAAATTGCACTAAATTATATATTCTAGTTTTTTAAAGAAGTTATTGGGTATTAAAAGTTTGGACATCAAATTTTAAAAAGCGCAAGTTCATTTTCCAAAGTAAATTGTAGATGATTTCTTATAAGTATACAAGGGTCATTCATAATGAACTTGTCGAACTCTCTGTGGGATTATGAGAGTTTGTTTGTCAACTACGGTGGTAAATATTTTGACTTTGGAAAGAAAGTGTCCTGTCTGCGATCTGGGGTTACCGTCCGTTATTTGTTTTTGTGTTCCATTACTACGCTTCAAGAAGTTTTACGAACAAGATATTCTCAACCGCATAGAATTGCATTAAATTATATATTCTAGATTTTTAAAGAAATTATTTGGTATTAAAATTTTGGCAAAAAAATTTTAAAAAATGCAAGTACGTTGTCCAAAGTAAATTGTAGATGATTACTTCTAAGTATACAAGGGTTATTCATAAGGAACTTGTGGAACTCTCTCTGGGATTATGGCAGTTTGTTTATCGGTTACGGAGGGAAAGAGTTTAACTTGGGATTGCAAGTTTCTCGTTCGCGTTCCGGGGTTACCTTCCGTCATTTAATTAGTATTCCATTATGACCCTTACAATAAGCGTTATGAACAACATAATTTCCACCACATAGAATCACATGATATTATTTATTCTTGACTTTGAATAAATTAATAGGCATTAAAATTCTGGCCATCAAATTTTAAAAAGTGCAAGTACATTTTCCAGAGTAAATTGTAGATGATTACTTATTTGTATACAAGGGTCATTCATAAGGGACTTTTGGAACTCTCGATTGGATTATTCGAGTTGGTATATCAGTTACGGTAGCATAGAGTTTGACTTGGGGTTGCAAGTGTCTCGTCCACTATCCGGGGTTACCGTCCATTATTTTAGTTAGTATTCCATTATTGCCCTTACAATAAGCGCTATGAACATGATAATTTCCACCGCATAGAATTGCATTAAATTATATATTCTAGGTTTTAAAAGAAATTAATAGTTTTTTAAAAGTCCGGCCATCAAATTTTAAAAAGCGCAAGTACATTGTCCAAAGTATATTGAAGATGATTACTTATCAGTATACAAGGGTCATTCGTAAGGAACTTTCGGATTTCACTATTGGACTATGCGAGTTGGTTTATTAGACACGGTGGTAAATTGTTTGACTTGGGATTTCAAGTGTCCCATCCACGATCTGGGATTACCATCCGTTATTTGAGTTAGTATTCCATTATTACCCTTACAATAAGCGTTATGAAAAAATTAATTTCCCCTGCTTAGAATCGCATGAAATTTGTATTCTAGGTTTTTTGAGAAATTAATAGGTATTAAAATTACGGCCGTCAAATTTTAAAAAGTGTAAGTACTTTTTCCACAGTAACTTGTAGTTGATTACTTATAAGTATACATAGGTCATTCGTAAAAAAAGTTGTGGATCTCTCTGTAGGATTATGCGAGTTTGTTTATCAGTTACTGTGGTAAAGAGTTTGACTTAGGATTGCAAGTGTCCCGTCTGCGATCCTGGGTTACTGTCCGTCATTTGTGTTAGTATTCCATTATTACCCTTACAGTAAGCATTATGAACAACATAATTTCAACTACATAGAGTTAAATGAAATTATATATTCTAGATTTTTAAAGAAATTATTAGGTATTAAAATTCCGGCCATCAAATTTTAAAAAGTGCAAGTACATTCTCCAGAGCAAATTGTAGATGATTACTTATAAGTATACAAGGGTCATTCATAAAGAAACTTTTGGAACTCTCTATTGGATTATACGAGTTGGTTTATCGGTTACGGTGGTAAAGAGTTCGACTTGGGATTGCTATTGTCCCATTTGCGATCCGCGTTACCGTCCGTTACTTGAGTTAGTATTTCATTATTACCCTTACAATATGTGTTATGAACACGAAAATTTCCACTGCACCGAATCGCATTATATATTTTTGGTTTTTAAATAAATTAATAGGTATTAAAAGTCTGGAAATCAAATTTTAAAAAGCGCAAGAACATTGTACAAAGTAAATTGTAGATGATTACTTATAAGTATAAAAGGGTCATTCATAAGAAACTTGTGGAACTCTCTGAGGGATTATGCAAGTTTGTTTATTAGTTACGGTGGTAAAGAGTTGAGATTGCAAGTGTCCCGTCTGCGTTCCGGGGTTACCGTCCGTCATTTGTGTTTGTATTCCATTACTACACTTACAATATGCTTTATGAACACGATAATCTCAACTGCATATAATCTCATTGGATTATATATTCTGGGTTTTTAAAGAAATTATTCGGTATAAAAAGTTTGGAAATCAAAATTTGAAAAATGCTAGTACATTGTGTAAAATAAATTGTAAATGATTACTTATAAGTATACAAGGGTTGTTCGTAAGGAACTTGTGGAACTCTCTGTGGGATTATGTGAGTTTGTTTATCAGGTACGGTGGTAAACAGTTTGGCTTGGGATTACAAGTGCCCCGTCCACGATGCGGGGTTACCTTCTGTCATTTGTGTTAGTATTCAATTATTACCCTTACAATAAGCGTTATGAACAACATAATTTCCATCGCATAGCATCACATGAAATTATATATTCTAGATTATATATTCCGGCCCAAAAATTTTAGAATGGGCAAGTACTTTGTCCCCAGTAAATTGTAGTTAATTACTTATAAATATACAAGGGTCATTCATAAGGAAGTTTTGGAACTCTCGGTAGCATTATTCTAGTTTGTTTTTAAGTTACGGAGGTAAAGAGTGTGACTTGGGATTGCAAGTGTCCCGTTCGCGATCCGGGGTTACCGTCTGTCATTTGTGTTAGTATTCCATTATTACCCTTACAATAAGAGTTATGAACAAAATAATTTCCACCTCTTAGAATCACATGAAAATTTTATTCTAGGTTTTTTGAGAAATTAAAAGGTATTAAAATTATGGCCACCAAAATTTGAAAAGTGCAAGTAAATTGTAGATGCTTACTTATAAATATACATAGGTTATTCGTAAAAAAATTGTGGAATTCTCTGTAGGATTATGCGAGTTTGTTTATCAATTACTGTGGTAAAAAGTATGACATAGGATTGCAAGTGTCACGTCAGCGATCCGGGGTTACTGTCCGTCATTTGTGTTTGTATGTCATTATTATCCTTACAATAAGCATTATGAACAACATAATTTCCACCACATAGAATCAAATTAAATTATATATTCTAGATTTTTAAAGAAATTATTAGGTATTAAAATTCCAGCCATCAAATTTTAAAAAGTGCAAGTACATTCTCAAGAGTAAATTGTTGATGATTACTTATAAGTATACAAGGGTCATTCGTAAAGAAACTTTTGGAACTCTCTACTGGATTATGTGAGTTGGTTTATCAGTTACGATGGTAAAGAGTTTGACTTGAGATTGCAAGTGTCCCGTCTGCGTTCCGGGGTTACCGTCCGTCATTTGTGTTTGTATTCCATTACTACACTTACAATATGCTTTATGAACACGATAATCTCAACTGCATATAATCTCATTGGATTATATATTCTGGGTTTTTAAAGAAATTATTCGGTATAAAAAGTTTGGAAATCAAAATTTGAAAAATGCTAGTACATTGTGTAAAATAAATTGTAAATGATTACTTATAAGTATACAAGGGTTGTTCGTAAGGAACTTGTGGAACTCTCTGTGGGATTATGTGAGTTTGTTTATCAGGTACGGTGGTAAACAGTTTGGCTTGGGATTACAAGTGCCCCGTCCACGATGCGGGGTTACCTTCTGTCATTTGTGTTAGTATTCAATTATTACCCTTACAATAAGCGTTATGAACAACATAATTTCCATCGCATAGCATCACATGAAATTATATATTCTAGATTATATATTCCGGCCCAAAAATTTTAGAATGGGCAAGTACTTTGTCCCCAGTAAATTGTAGTTAATTACTTATAGATATACAAGGGTCATTCATAAGGAAGTTTTGGAACTCTCGGTAGCATTATTCTAGTTTGTTTTTAAGTTACGGAGGTAAAGAGTGTGACTTGGGATTGCAAGTGTCCCGTTCGCGATCCGGGGTTACCGTCTGTCATTTGTGTTAGTATTCCATTATTACCCTTACAATAAGAGTTATGAACAAAATAATTTCCACCTCTTAGAATCACATGAAAATTTTATTCTAGGTTTTTTGAGAAATTAAAAGGTATTAAAATTATGGCCACCAAAATTTGAAAAGTGCAAGTAAATTGTAGATGCTTACTTATAAATATACATAGGTTATTCGTAAAAAAATTGTGGAATTCTCTGTAGGATTATGCGAGTTTGTTTATCAATTACTGTGGTAAAAAGTATGACATAGGATTGCAAGTGTCACGTCAGCGATCCGGGGTTACTGTCCGTCATTTGTGTTTGTATGTCATTATTATCCTTACAATAAGCATTATGAACAACATAATTTCCACCACATAGAATCAAATTAAATTATATATTCTAGATTTTTAAAGAAATTATTAGGTATTAAAATTCCAGCCATCAAATTTTAAAAAGTGCAAGTACATTCTCAAGAGTAAATTGTTGATGATTACTTATAAGTATACAAGGGTCATTCGTAAAGAAACTTTTGGAACTCTCTACTGGATTATGTGAGTTGGTTTATCAGTTACGATGGTAAAGAGTTTGACTTGAGATTGCAAGTGTCCCGTCTGCGTTCCGGGGTTACCGTCCGTCATTTGTGTTTGTATTCCATTACTACACTTACAATATGCTTTATGAACACGATAATCTCAACTGCATATAATCTCATTGGATTATATATTCTGGGTTTTTAAAGAAATTATTCGGTATAAAAAGTTTGGAAATCAAAATTTGAAAAATGCTAGTACATTGTGTAAAATAAATTGTAAATGATTACTTATAAGTATACAAGGGTTGTTCGTAAGGAACTTGTGGAACTCTCTGTGGGATTATGTGAGTTTGTTTATCAGGTACGGTGGTAAACAGTTTGGCTTGGGATTACAAGTGCCCCGTCCACGATGCGGGGTTACCTTCTGTCATTTGTGTTAGTATTCAATTATTACCCTTACAATAAGCGTTATGAACAACATAATTTCCATCGCATAGCATCACATGAAATTATATATTCTAGATTATATATTCCGGCCCAAAAATTTTAGAATGGGCAAGTACTTTGTCCCCAGTAAATTGTAGTTAATTACTTATAGATATACAAGGGTCATTCATAAGGAAGTTTTGGAACTCTCGGTAGCATTATTCTAGTTTGTTTTTAAGTTACGGAGGTAAAGAGTGTGACTTGGGATTGCAAGTGTCCCGTTCGCGATCCGGGGTTACCGTCTGTCATTTGTGTTAGTATTCCATTATTACCCTTACAATAAGAGTTATGAACAAAATAATTTCCACCTCTTAGAATCACATGAAAATTTTATTCTAGGTTTTTTGAGAAATTAAAAGGTATTAAAATTATGGCCACCAAAATTTGAAAAGTGCAAGTAAATTGTAGATGCTTACTTATAAATATACATAGGTTATTCGTAAAAAAATTGTGGAATTCTCTGTAGGATTATGCGAGTTTGTTTATCAATTACTGTGGTAAAAAGTATGACATAGGATTGCAAGTGTCACGTCAGCGATCCGGGGTTACTGTCCGTCATTTGTGTTTGTATGTCATTATTATCCTTACAATAAGCATTATGAACAACATAATTTCCACCACATAGAATCAAATTAAATTATATATTCTAGATTTTTAAAGAAATTATTAGGTATTAAAATTCCAGCCATCAAATTTTAAAAAGTGCAAGTACATTCTCAAGAGTAAATTGTTGATGATTACTTATAAGTATACAAGGGTCATTCGTAAAGAAACTTTTGGAACTCTCTACTGGATTATGTGAGTTGGTTTATCAGTTACGATGGTAAAGAGTTTGACTTGTGATTTCAATTGTCCCATTTGCGATCCGGATTACCGTCCATTACTTGAGTTAGTATTTTATTATTACCCTTACAATATGCATTATGAACATGATAATTTCCACCGCACAAAATTGCATTAAATTATATATTTTTAGATTTTTTAAAAAACAAAATAGGTATTAAGAGTCCGGCCATCAAATTTAAAAAAGCGCAAGTACATTGTCCAAAGTTAATTGTAGATGATTACTTTTAAGTATACAAGGATCATTCGTAAGGAACTTGTGGAACTCTCTGTGGGATTATGTGAGTTTGTTTATCAGTTACGGAGGTAAAGAGTTTGACTTGGGATTGCAAGTGTCCTGTGTGCAATACGGGGTTACCATCCGTTATTTGAGTTAGTATTTCATTAGTACCCTTACAATAAGCGTTATGAACATGATAATTTCAACCACATAGAATCACATTCAATTATATATTCTAGGGTTTTAAAGAAATTAATAGATTTTTAAAATCCGGCCATCAAATTTTGAAAAGCGCAAGAACATTGTCCAAAGTAAATTGTTGATGATTACTTATAAGTATACAAGGGTCATTTATAAGAAACTTGTGGAACTCTCTTTGGGATTATGCAAGTTTGTTTATTAGTTGCGGTGGTAAAGAGTTTGACTTGAGATTACAAGGGTCACTCGTAAGGAACTTGTGGAACTCTCTTTGGGATTATGCTAGTTTGTTTTTCAGTTATTGAGGTAAAGAGTTTGACATGGGATTGCAAGTGTCCCATCAGCGATCAGGGGTTACCGTCCATTATTTTTGTTAGTATTCCATTATCACCCTTATAGTAAGAGTTATGAATAAAACAATTTCCACTGTTTAGAATCGCATGTAATTGTATATTCTACGTTTTTTGAGAAGTTAAAAGATATTAAAATTCCAGCCATCAAATTTTCAAAAGTGCAAGTACTTTTTCCATAGTAAATTGTAGTTGATTACTTATAGTATTCATTGATCATTCGTAGGGAATTTGTGGAACTCTATGTAGGATTATGCACGTTTGTTTATCAGTTAATGTGGTAAAGAATTTGATTTAGGGTTGCAATTGTCCCGTCTGCGATCTGGGGTTACCATCCGTCATTTGTGTTTGTATTCTATTAGTAGCCTTACAATAAGCTTTATGAACACCGTAATTTCCACCACATAGAATCACATGAAATTATATATTCTAGATTCTTAAAGAAATTAATAAGCATTAAAATTCCGGCCATCAAATTTTAAAAAGTGCAAGTACATTCTCCAGAGTAAATTGTAGATGATTTCTTATAAGTATACAAGGGTCATTCGTAAGGGACTTTTGGAACTCTCTGTTGGATTATGCAAGTTGGTTTATCAATTATGGTGGTATAGAGTTTACCTTGGGATTCCAAGTGTCCCTTTTACGATCAGGGGTTACCGTCCGTTATTTTAGTTAGTATTCCATTATTACCCTCACAATAAGCGTTATGAACACAATAATTTCCACAGGATAGAATCGCATTAAATTATATATTCTAGGTTTTTAAGGAAATTAATAGTTATTTAAAAGTCGGGCCATCATATTTTAAAAAGCGCAAGTACATTGTCAAAAGTAAATTGTAGATGATTACTTATGAGTATAAAAGGGTCATTCGTAAGGAACTTTTGGAGCTCTCTATTGGATTATGCGAGTTGGTTCTTTTTTTTTAAGTTAAGCCATCCGAGGATGGGGGGTGTTTATAAGGCTCCCCAGGCCGTGTGAAATAGCCAAAATTAGGCGCTAAAGGTTTAAATAATATTACAACTTGATCATCCTAAAGATGGTCCCGGAGGTCAGTAGTATCTCTAGTATTAAGAGTTTCTTAGAAAAAGCGATGAGATCTCCTATTCTCTAATTAGTCTATCCCTGTGCAAAAGTAGTCCCCCTATGGAGAACCTATAGCCGAGATTCAGCAAATAGGATGGGGAATCGAATAATCGAGACCCCAATTTGTCAACATAGTACAGGCCATAAGGAATCTCCGTAGATGTGTGCATTATGGAGCTGAGATCTTCATTTGTTTTCGAACATTTGGTGAGGTCCTTACAGCAAGATCTGATCAGGAGAGAGGCATCAGGTATGTCTCATAGCAAATCTATGTTGAGAATGAGCTTTCGGTTCCCAGTATCAGTTTCCATCCCTTTTCCATGCATCGTGGCAGAGTACCTGAAATTACAGAAAGAGAGCAACTAGCAGTTTTGTGCTTACAAGTAGTGACTAAAACACCCTAATAACATACAGGAGGCACTTAATATGCAATCGAAGAAGCCAAAATTGAAAAATCCATATCTATATCCTATTGGTTTCCGTAGGAGATCCAACTCTTATCGCTGGGAAACCAATAGAATCTAAAGATAACAATCCCTTGAGGAAAATAGGAGTTGACCTGATGTCTATATCACCCTGTAATTTGTTTTCCAATGCAAATTTTGCCAAGAAATCAGCCGCCATATTAGCTTGTCTAGGTGTGTGTTGAATTGGGTGTGAGGAGTGTTGTTCATAAAGTGCATTACACATAGATAAAACTCTCCAAGGGCATCTCCTAGGGTTATGGATACTACTAACCGCAGTTAAGCAATCAGATTCAATAACACATTCTCCTAAAGCTAGTTCAGAGCAGATTTCATAACCCATATTGATTGAAAATAATTCAGCATGTAGAGGAGTTGGACTATGAAAAATTCTAACTCTCATTTTGACTACCTCTCCTTTCCAGTCCCTTACAATTACTGCAGCAGAGGAGGAACCACTAGTAATACATGAAGCATCAGTGTTTATTTTGAAGCCAATCAGTGGTTTTTCCCAGATAACTACTGTAATTGTAGGTCAATTTTTTTGAAAAATTTATGGAATGATCTTGGCCTGAATCCAGTGTTTATGCCTATCTCTATTACCTTTCAATTTGTGAGCTGTGAAGATTGTGTAAATCATTTGTTTAATATCATGAACACAAGTCTCACATGAGAAAGGTCTATTCTCAAATATGTATTTGTTTCTGCCAGTCCAGAGTGACCAAATTGTAGTTATGAATGCAGCAGTTATCAAATGTGAGTGGATTTTTGAATTAGCCTTGAAAGATAAATAAAATTCAACCCTGCTCTTTAGATTCATAAAACCTGTTTGAGGTAGCTTTAAAAGGGAGTGAACACTATTCCAAACTGAACAGGAGCAAGGACATGAATTGAAAAAATGATCAAGATTATCCTTATTGTTCAAACAAACAGGGCATCTCGAAGCCAATGAAAAACCCATCCTACTTAAAATATTATCAAATAGGAGGATGCAGTTTAAAGCTCTCCAAGTAAGTACTGACATTTTTCTAGGAATGTAGGACGACCAAACCTTTTGAAAATGCTGGATTTCAGGATTCCTCTGTCTGAAAATGTTGTATGCAGATCTGATTGTGAATTTCCCGTCTGTTGTTGGAGTCCATACTAGCTGATCCTCATGAGGGTGCTCCAGCTTTACTCCCTGCAGTATATGTGTGATATTGGTAGCCAAATAAGGCTCCAGGCTTGGTAAGAAAGCAAGTTTGTTATTAATGAAAGAGCTCAAAGAAAGATCTTCAAAAGGTATGTCCATTTCCTCAGGCCAAATATAACAGAGAGCACCATCTCCCATCCAATTTACATTCCAAAATGAGCAATCCCCCTTGCCAAAGATAATCCTGGTTAGACTGTTAGCCTTAGGTGTTACTCCACTTATTCGACCCCAAATATGGGATTTTTTGTAAGTGACTGGTAGTGTCCATAAAAGTGAAGACTATTGAGTCTCATTAATTTGTAGCTTCCACCATAATTTACATGAGAAAGCATCTACTATGGCTTTCAAATCCCTTAAACCTAGACCATTTTCATTTACTGGATAACTCATTCTTTTCCATGATCTCCATCTTTTCCTATCATCCAAATATGATTTTCCCCAAATTAGACTAGATGCCATCTTTTCCATTGTTTTTAAAACTATCCTTGGGGGTTTTAGGACCGCAAAGATATGTGTTGGAATTGAGAGGAAGCAGTGATTAATCAAAATGATTTTACCAGCAGAGCTTAACCATCTATTCTTCCAATTATTTATCAATCTTTCCATTCTTTCAATAACAGGTAAATAATGCACCTTTAAATTCCTACCAGAGAAAATAGGGACTCCAAGGTATTTAAAAGGGAAGGAGCCTTTCTCCATTCCTAGTAATCTTTTAACAGATTGGACTTTCTGAAGAGGTGTGTTATGAGAAACAAAGAATTCTGATTTGGCAAAGTTTACTTTTTGACCTGAAGTGATCTCATAAGCCTTCAGAAAATGTTTAAGATGCCTCAAGTTATTGGGCTTAGTATTCAGAAAAACTGCAGTATCATCTGCATACATAAGATGAGTAAGAGGAGAACAGGATTTGGGAAGACCAAAGTACTGTAAATATCCAGTGCAAAACAATTTCTTCAGACCCCTAGAAAAAGCCTCTGATAAAATATTGTACAAAAAGGGGGAGAGTGGGTCTCCTTGTTTAATTCCCCTGGAGGAAGAGAAACAACCAGATATGACACCATTTATTAAAACTGAAAAGTTTGCAGAGGCAATGTTTTGTATGATAAGTCTAACAAATTTGCCATGGAAACCAAACTGTAGTAGAATGGAGTTAAGAAAAGACCAAGAGACCCTGTCAAAGGCCTTTTGCATATCTAGTTTGATAATCAAATTTGAAATCTTAGACTTTCTAGAAAGCAGTCTGGTCATTTCATGCATGAGAATCACATTATCCGAAATATCCCTACCTTTAAAAAAAGCACTTTGCTCAGGGGAAATCATTAGGTGCATTAGTGGTTTAATCCTCTCCATTAACAGTTTAGAAAACACTTTATTAACAAAGTTTGATAAGCTTTAGTTACGGTGGCTCTTTAGTTACGGTGGTAAAGAGTTTGTTTTGGGATTGCAAGTGTCCTATCCGCGATCTGGGGTTACCATCCGTTATTTGGGTTAGTATTCCATTATTACCCTTACAATAAGCGTTATGAACAGGATAATTTCCACCGCATAGAATCACATTAAATTATATATTCTTGGTTTTTAAAGAAATTAATAGGTATTAAAAGTCCGGCCATCAAATTTTGAAAAGCGCAAGAACATTGTCCAAAGTAAATTGTAGATGACTACTTATAAGTATACAAGGGTCATTTATAAGAAACTTGTGGAACTCTCTGTGGGATTATGCAAGTTTGTTTATTAGCTACGGTGGTAAAGAGTTTGACTTGTGATTGTAAGTGTCCCATCTGCGATCCGGGGTTACCGTCCATCATTTGTGTTTGTATTCCATTACTACGCTTACAATAAGCTTTAAAAACACGATAATTTCAACCGCATAGAATCTCATTAGATTATATATTCTGGGTTTTAAAAGAAATTATTCGGTATTAAATGTCCTGAATTCAAAATTTTAAAAATGCAAGTACATTATTTAAATTAAATTGTAAATGATTACATATAAGAATGCAAGGGTCGTTCGTAAGGAACTTGTGGAACTCCCAGTGGGATTATGCTACTTTGTTTTTCAGTTACGTAGGTAAAGATTTGGCCTTGGGACTGCAAATGTCCTGTCCGCAATCCGGGGTTACCGTCCATCATTTGTGTTAGTATTCCATTATTATCCTTAAAATAAGAGTTATGAAAAAAATAATTTCCACCACTTAGAATTGCATGAAATTATATATTCTAGGTTTTTTGAGAAATTAATAGGTATTAAAAGTACGACCATCAAATTTTAAAAAGTGCAAGTATGTTGTCCACGGTAAATTGTAGTTGATTACTCATAAGTATACATAGGTCATTCGTAAGGAATTTGTGGAACTCTCTGTAGAATTATACAAGTTTGTTTATCAGTTACTATGGTAAAGTATGTGATTTAGGATTGCAAGTGTCCCATCTGCGATCCGGGGTTACTATCCATCATTGTTGTTAGTATTCCATTATTACCCTTATAATAAAAATTATGAACAACGTAATTTCCACCATATAGAATAAAATGAAATTATATATTCAAGATTTTTAATGAAATTAATAGGTATTAAAATTCCAGCCATCAAATTTTAAAAAGTACAAGTACATTCTCCAGAGTAAATTGTAGATGATTACTTATCAGTATGCAAGGGTCATTCATAATGAACTTTTGAAACTCTCTATTGGAGCATGCGAGTTGGTTTCTCTGTTACGGTGGTAAAGAGTTTGACTTGGGATGGCAATTGTCCCATCTGCGATCCATGATACCGTTCGCTATTTGAGTTAGAATTCTATTACTACCCTTACAATAAGCGTTATGAACAAGGGTCATTCATAAGAAACTTGAGAAACTCTTTGTGGGATTATGCAAGTTTGTTTATCAGTTAGGTGGTAAGAGTTTCACTTCGGATTGCAAGTATCCCGTCAGCGATCGGGGTTACCGTCTGTCATTTGTGTTTGTATTAAGTTATTATGATTACAACAAGCTTTATGAACACGAGAATTTCAACTGCATAGAATCGCATTAAATTATATATTCTAGGTTTTTAAAGAAATTATTACGTATAAAAGTACGGAAAATTTTTTTTTAAAAATGCAAGTACGTTGTCCCATGTAAATTGTAGATGATTAATTTTAATTATACCAGGGTCATTCGTAATGAACTTGTGGAACTCACTTTGGGATTCTGCAAATTTGTTTATCAGTTAAGGTTGTAAAGGGTTTAACTTGGGATTGCAAGTGTCCCGTCCGCGATCCGGTGTTACCGTCCATTATTTGAGTTAGTATTTAATTATTACCCTTACAATAAGCGTTATGAATAAGATAATTTCCACCGCATAGAATCGCATTAAATTATATATTCTAGGTTTTTAAAGAAATTAATAGGTATTAAAAGTCCAGCCATTAAATTTTAAAAAGCGCAAGCACATTGTCCAAAGTAAATTGTAGATGATTACTTATAATTATACAAGGGTCATTCATAAGAAAGTTGTGGAACTCTCAGTGGGATTATGCGAATTGTTTTATAAGTTATGGTGGTAAAGAGTTCTACTTGGGATTGCAAGTGTCCCGTCTACGATCCGGGCTTACCGTCTGCCACTTGTGTTTGTATTCCATTATTACGCTTACAATAAGCTATATGAACACGATAATTTCAACCGCATAGAATCACATTAAATTATATATTCTAGGTTTTTAAAGAAATTTTTAGGTATTAAAAGTCCGGCAATCAAAATTTTAAAAATGCGAGTCCATTGTCCAAAGAAAATTGTAGATGATTACTTATAAGTATAAAACTGTCATTCGTAATGAACTTGTGGAACTCTCTTTGGGATTATACGAGTTTCTTTATCAGTTACGGTGGTGAACAATTTGACTTGGGATTGCAAGTGTCCCATCCGCGATTGCGGGTTACCAGCCATCATTTGTGCTAGTATTAAGTTATTACCCAAACAATAAGCGTTATGAACAACGTAATTTTCACCGCATAGAATTGCATGAAATTATTTATTCTAGGTTTTTTGAGAAATTAATAGGTATTAAAATTCCGGCCATAAAATTTTAGAAAAATCATGTACTTCGTCCAGAGTAAATTGTAGTTGGTTACTTATTAGTATACATGGGTCATTTGTATGGAACTTGTGGAACTCTCTGTTGGATTATGCTAATTTGTTTTTCAGTTACGGAGTTAAAGAGTTTGACTTGTTATTGCAAGTGTCCCATCCGCAATCTGGGGTTACCGTCCGTCATTTGCATTAGTATTCCATTATTACCCTTACAATAAGAGTTATGAACAACATAATATACACCCCTTAGAATCGCATGAAATTATATTTTCTAGGTGTTTTTAAAAATTAATTGATATTAAAATTCAAGCCATCAAATTTTAGAAAGTGAAAATAATTTTTCCACAATAAATGGTAGTTAATTACTTATAAGTATACATGGGTCATTCGTAGGGAAGTTGTGGAACTTTCTTTAGGATTATGCGAGTTTGTTTATCAGTTACTGTTGTAAAGAGTTTGGCTTAGGATTTCAAGTGTCCCGTCTGCGATCCAGGGTTACCGTCTATTATTTGTATTTGTATTTCACTATTACACTTACAATAAGCATTATGAACAGCATAATTTCTACCACATACAATCACATGAAATTTAATATTGTAGATGTTTAAATAAATTAATAGGTATTAAAATTCCAGTCATCAAATTTTAAAATGTTGACGTACATTTTCCAGAGTAAATATATATAATTACTTATGAGTAAAAAAAGGTCATTTGCAAGGAACTTTTGGAACTCTCTATTGGATTATTCGAGTTGGTTTATCAGTTACGGTGGTAAAGAGTTTTTCTTGGGATTGCAAGTGTCCCGTCTGCGATCCAGGGTTATCATCCGTTATTTGAGTAAGTATTCCATTATTACCCTCACAATAAGCGTTATGAGCACGATAATTTCCACAGCATAGAATCGTATTTTATATATTCTAGGTTTTAAAAGAAATTAATAGGTATTAAAAGTCTAGCCATCAAATTTTAAAAAGCGCAATTACATTGTCCAAAGTAAATTGTAAATGATTACTTATAAGTATACATGGGTCATTCATAAGAAACTTTTTGAACTCTCTATGGGATTATGCGATTTTTTTATCAGTTACAGTGGTAAAAAGTTTGACTTGGGATTGCAAGCGTCCTGTCTGTGATCCGGAGTTATCGTCTCTCATTTGTGTTTGTATTCCATTATTACGCTTAGGATAAGCTTTATAAACACGATAATTTCAACCTCATAGAATCACATTAAATTATATATTCTAGTTTAAAAAGAAATTATTAGGTATTAAAAATCTGGCAATCAAAATCTAAAAAATACAAGTACATTGTCCAAAGTAAATTGTAGATGATTACTTATAAATATACAAGGGTCATTCGCAATGAACTTGTGGAACTCTCTTTGGGATTATGCAAGTTTGTTTATCAGTTACGGTGGTAAAGTGTTTGACTTGGAATTGCATGCGTCCTGTCCGCGCTCCCAAGTTACCTTCCGTAATTTGTGTTAGTTTTTCATTTTTACCTTTGCAATAAGCATTATGAACAACATAATTTCCACTGCATAGAATCACAAGAAATTATATATTCCAGGTTTTCAGAGATATTAATTGGTATTAAAATTCCGGCCATAAAATTTCAAAAAGTGCAAGTATATTGTCAAGAGTAAATTGTAGATTATTACTTATAAGTATACAATGGTTATTCATAAGGTACTTGCGGAACTCTCCATGGGATTATGCTAGTTTGTTTTCAGTTACGGAGGTAAAGAGTTTGACTTGGAATTGCAAGTGTCCCGTTCGTGATCTGGGGTTACCGTCTATCATTTGTGTTAGTATTCCATTATTACCCTTACAATAAGGGTTATGAACAACATAATTTCCACCGCATATAATCGCATGAAATTATATATTCTAGGTTTTCAGAGAAATAACAAGGTATTAAAATTCCGGCCATCAAATTTTAAAAAGCGCAAGTACATTTTCCGGTGTAAATGTAGATGATTACATATATGTATACAAGGGTCATTCTTTAGGAACTTTTAACTCTCTGTGGGACTATGCAAGCTTGTTTATCAATTACGGTGGTAAAGATTTTGACTTTGGATTGCAGTTGACCCGTCTGGATTTTGGGGTTACCGACCCTCATTTGTGTTAGTATTCCATTATTACCCTTACAATAAGTTTTGTGATCTTGATAATTTCAACCGTAGAGCTTTGTAAAGAAATTAATACGTATAAAAGTCTGGTAATCAAATCTTAAAAAATGAAAGTACACTGTCCAAAGTAAATTGTAGGTGATTACTTAAAAATATACAAGGGTGATTCGTAAGGAACTTGTAGAACTCATTGTAGGATTATGCTAGTTTTTTTATCTGTTACTGTGGTAAAGAGTTTGACTTAGGCTTGTAATTGTACCGTCTGTGATCGGTGATTACCGTCCATCATTTGTGTCAGTATT
Source organism: Rubia yunnanensis (assembly GCA_037428765.1). Classification (NCBI taxonomy): domain Eukaryota; kingdom Viridiplantae; phylum Streptophyta; class Magnoliopsida; order Gentianales; family Rubiaceae; genus Rubia; species Rubia yunnanensis. Next base: position 105,930,100 of record CM075061.1, on the reverse strand, counting down.
TAATTATTACCCTTACAATAAGCGTTATGAACAACATAATTTCCACTGTATAGAATCGCATGAAATTATATATTCTAGGTTTTTAGAGAAATTAATAGGTATTAAATTTCTGACCATCTAATTTTAAAAACCGCAAGTACATGTCAAGACTATATTGTAGATGATTATTTACAAGTATACAAGGGTCATTCGTAAGGAACTTGTGGAACTCTCCTTGGGATTATGCTAGTTTGTTTTTCTGTTACGGAGGTAAAGAGTTTGAATTGGGATTGTAAGTGTCCCGTCCGCGATCCGGGGTTACCGTCCATCATTTGTGTTAGTATTCCATTATTACCCTTACAATAAGCGTTATGATCAACATAATTTCCACTGCATAGAATCGCATGGAAATATATATTCTAGGTATTTAAAGAAATTTATAGGTATTAAAACTCCGGCCATCAAATTTTAAAAAGCACAAGTACATTGTTCAGAGTAAATTGTAGATGCTTACATATATGTATACAAAGGTCATTTGTAAGGAACTTGTGGAACTCTCTATGGGACTATGCAAGTTTGTTTATTAGTTACGTGGTAAAGAGATTGACTTGGGATTGCAATTGTCTCATCTGTGATCCGGGTTTACCGTCAGTCATCTGGGTTAGTATTCCCTTATTGCCCTTTCAATAAGTGTTATGAACACGATGATTTTCACCGCATAGAATAACATTAAATTTTATATTCTAATTTTCACAGAATATATTAGGTATTAAAGTCTAGCAATCAAATTTTAAAAAATGAAAGTACATTGTCCAAAGTAAATTGTTGATGATTACTCATAAGTATACAAGGGTCATTCATAAGAAACTTGTAAAGAGTAAATTTTGCGAGTTTTTTATCGGTTACTATGGTAAAGAGTTTGACTTATGGTTGCAATTTTCCCGTCTATGATCCGAGGTTACCGTCCGTCATTTGTGTTAGTATTCAATTATTACCCATACAATAAGCGTTATGATGAACATAATTTCTACCGCATAGAATTGCACGAAATTATACATTCTAGGTTTTTAAAGAAATTAAAAGGTATTAAAATTCCGACCATCTAATTTGAAAAAGTGCAAGTACATTGTCAAGAGTAAATTGTAGATGATTACTTATAAGTATACAAGGGTCATTCGTTAGGAACTTGTGGAACTCTCCTTGGGATTATGCTAATTTGTTATTCTGTTACGGAGGTGAAGAGTTTGACTTGGGATTGCAAGTGTCCCGTCCGCGATCTAGGGTTAACGTCCGTTATTTGTGTTAGTGTTTCATTATTACCATTACAATAAGGGTTATGAACAACATAATTTCAACCACATAGAATCGTATAAAATTATATATTCTAGGTTTTTAGAGAAATTAATAAGTCTTAAAATTCCGGCCATCAAATTTTTAAAAGCGCAAGTACATTGTTCAGAGTAATTGTACATGATTACATATATGTATACAAGGGTAATTTGTAAGGAACTTGTGAAACTCTTTGTGGGTCTATGCAAATTTTTTAAGCACTTACGGTGGTAAAGAGATTGACATGGGATTGCAATTGTCCTGTCTTTGATCCTGGGTTATCTTCCATCAATTGTGTTGTTATTCCGTTATCACCCTTACAATAAGTGTTATGAACACGATAATTTCCACCACATAGAATCATATTAAATTATATATTCTAGGTTTTAAAAGAAATTATTAGGTATTAAAGTTTGGAAATAAATTTTTAAAAAATGAAAGTACATCGTCCAAAGTTAATTGTAGATTATTACTTATAAGTATACAAGGGTCATTCATAAGGAACTTGTGGAACTCTCTGTGGGACTATGCATGTTTGTTTATCTGTTACGATGGTAAAGAGTCTGCGAACATGATAATTTGTATTAGTATTCCATTATTACCTTTACAATAAGTGTTATGAACATGATCATTTCCACCGCATAGAACCACATTAAATTATATATTCTAGGTTTTTAAAGAAATTATTTGGTATAAAAGTCCTGCAATCAAATTTTAAAAAATGAAAGTATATTGTCCAAAGTAAATTGTAGATGATTACTTATAAGTATACAAGGGTCATTCACAAGGAACTTGGTGAACTCTCTTTAGGATTATTCGAATTTCTTTATCAGTTACTGTGGTAAAGAGTTTGACTTAGAATTGTAGGTGTCCCGTCTGCGATCCAGGGTTACAGTCCATCATTTGTGTTATTACACTTACAATAAGCCTTATGAACAACATAATTTCCACCGTAAGTATACAAGGGTCATTCGTAAGGAACTTGCGGAACTCTCTCTGGGATTATGCGTTTATCAGTTACGGTGGTAAAGAGTTTGACTTGGGATTGCAAGTGTCCCGTCCACAATCCTGGATTATCGTCTGTCATTTGTGTTAGTATTCTGTTATTACCCATACAATAACCGTTATGAACAACATAATTTACACCTAATAGAATTGAATTAAATTATGTATTCTACGTTTTTAGAAAAATTAATAGGTATTAAAATTCCAGCCATTAAAATTTAAAAAGTGCGAATACATTTTCCAGAGTAAATTGTACATGATTACTTATTATTATACAAGGGTCGTTCCTAAGGAACTTGTGGAACTCTCTCCAGGATTTTGCGAGTTTTTTTATCAGTTACGATGGTAAAGAGTTTGATTTGGGATGGCCAGCGTCCCATCCGTGATCTGGGGTTACCGTCTGTCATTTGTGTTAGTATTCCATTATTACTCTTACAGTAAACATTATGAACAACATAATTTCAACCGCATAGGATCGAATGAAATTATAGATTCTAGGTTTTCAGAAAAAATAATATGTATTAAAATTCCGACCATTAAAATTTAAAAAGTGAAATTCATTTTCTAGAGTTAATTGTAGATGATTACTTATAAGTATACAAGGGTTATTCATAAAGAACTTGTGAAACTCTCTCTGAGATTATACGAGTTTATTTATCAGTTACAGTGGTGAAGAGTTTGACTTTGGATTGCAAGTGTCCTATCCGTGATCCGGGGTTACCGTCTGTCATTTGTTTTAGTATTCTGTTATTACCCTTACAATAACCTTTATGAAGAACATAATTTCAACCGTATAGAATTGAATTAAGATATATATTCCTGGTTCTAAGAAAAATTAATAGGTATTAAAATTCCAACCATTAAAATTTAAAAAGTGCAAATACATTTGCTAGAGTAAATTGTAGATTATAACTTATTATTATACAAGGGTCATTCCTAAGGAACTTGTGGAACTCTCTCTGGGATTATGTGAGTTTGTTTATCAGTTACCGTGGTAAAGAGTTTGACTTGGGATTCCAAGTGTCTCGTCCGCAATCCGGGTCACCAACTGTCAATTGTGGTAGAATTCCATTATAACCTTACAAAGTGCATTATGAACAACATAATTTCCACCGCCTTGAATTGCATGAAGTTATATGTTTAGGTTCATAAAGAAATTAATAGGTATTAAAATTCAGACTATCCAATTTTAAAAAGTGCAAGTACATTGTCAAGAGTAAATTGTACATGATTACATATATGTATACAAGGGTCATTCGTAAGGAACTTGTGAAAATATATTGTGGGATTATGCAAGTTTGTTTATCAGTTACAGTGGTAAAGAGATTGACTTGGGATTACAAGTGTTCCATCTGCGATCTGGAGTTACCGCCTGTCATTTTTGTTAGTATTCCATTATTACCCTTACAATGAGTATTATAAACACGATAATTTTAGCCCCATAGAATCACATTAAATTGCATAGTCTAGGTTTTCTTAAAACAATTTAGGTATTAAAAGTCAGGCAATCAAATTTTAAAAAATTAAAGTACATTGTCCAGAGTAAATTGTAGATGATTACTCATAAGTATACAAGGGTCATTCGTAAGGAACTGGTGGAACTCTTTCTGAGATTATGTGAGTTTGTTTATAAGTTATGATGGTAATGAGTGTGACTTACGATTGCATGTGTCCCAACTTCGATCAATAGTTGCCATCCATCATTTGAGTTAGTATTCAATTATTACCCTTAGAATAAGTGTTATGAACACGATAATTTCCATTGTGTAGAATCGCATTAAGTTATATATTCTTGGTTCTTAAAGAAATTAATAGGTATTAAAAGTTCGGCCAACAAATTTTGAATAGCGCAACGTCCAAAGTAAATTGTAGATGATTACTTATAAGTTAACAAGGGTCATTCGTAAGAAACTTGTGGAACTCTCTGTGGGATTATGCTAGTTTGCTTATAAGTTACGGTGGTAAAATATTTGACATGGGATTGCAAGTGTCCTGTCTGCGATTCAGAGTTACCTTCCGTCAATTTGTTAGTATTTTATTATTACCATTACAATGAGCATTATGAAATATATAATTTCCACTGCATAGAATTGCATGAAATTATATATTCTAGGTTTTTAGAAAAATTAATTGGTATTTAAGTTCCAGCCAACAAATTTTAAAAAGCGCAAGTACATTGTCAAGAGTAAATTGTAGATGATTACATATATGTATACAAGGGTCATTTGTAAGTAACTTGTTGAAACCTCTGTGGGGTTATGTGAGTTTGTTTATTAGTGGGGTTGAGAGATTAACCAGGGACTGCAAGTGTCCTGCCTGCGATACGGAGTTATCGTCCGTCATTTGTGTTAGTATTCCTTTTTTAACCTAAGAAGAAGTGTAATTAGCACGATAATTTCAACCAAATAGAATCGCATTAAATTATATATTCTATGTTTTTAAAGAAATTATTAGGTATTAAAATTATGGAAATCAAATTTTATAAAATGAATGTACATTGTCCAAAGTAAACTGTAGATGATAACTCATAAGTATACAAGGGTCATTCGTAAGGAACTTGTGGAACTCTCTGTGGGATTAGGCGAGTTTTTTTATCTGTTACGGTGGTAAATAATTTGACTTGGGATTGCCAGTGTCCCGTCCGTGATCCGGAGTTACCGTCCGTTATTTCTGTTAGTATTTTATTATTACCCTGACAATAACCGTTATGAAAAAAATAATTTCCAACGCTTAGAATCGAATGAAATTATAGATTCTAGGTTATTAGAAAAATTAATAGGTATTAAAATTCCGACCATTCAATTTAAAAAAGTACAAATACATTTTCCAGAGTAAATTTTAGATGATTACTTATAAGTATACGAGGGTCATTCGTTAGGAAGTTGTGTAACTCTCTCTAGGATAATGCGAGTTTGTGTATCAGTTACAGTGGTAAAAAGTTTGACTTGGGATTGCAGGTGTCCCGTCTGTGATCTGGGGTTACTGTCTTTCATTTGTGTTAGAATTCTGTTATTACCCTTACAATAACCGTTATGAACAACATAATTTCCAATGCATAGAATCGAATTAAATAATATATTCTAGGTTTTTAGAAAAATTAATAGGTATTAAAATTCCAACCATTAAAATTTAAAAAGTGCTTATACATTTTCTAGAGTAAATTGTAGATAATTACTTATTATTATACAAGGGTCATTCCAAAGGAACTTGTGTAATTGTCTCAGGGATTATGCGATTTTGTTTATCAGTTACGGTGGTAAATAGTTTGACTTTGGATTGCAAGTGTCCCGTCCGCAATCCGGGTTACCATCCATCATTTGTGTTAGTATTCCATTATTACCATTACGAAGTGCATTATGAACAACATAATTTCAACCCCATAGAATCGAATGAAATTATATATTCTAGGTTTTTCGAAAATTAATATGTATTAAAATTCCGACCATTAAATTTTAAAAAGTGATATACATTTTCTTGAGTAAATTGTTGACGATTACTTATAAGTATACAAGGGTTGTTCGTAAAGAACTTGTGAAACTCTCTCTGGGATAATACAAGTTTATTTATCAGTTACAGTGGTGAAGAGTTTGACTTTGGATTGCAAGTGTCCCGTCCGCGATCCGGGGTTACCGTCTGTCATTTGTTTTAGTATTCTGTTTTTACCCTTACAATAACCTTTATGAACAACATAATTTCCACCGCATAGAATTGAATTAAATTATATATTCTAGGTTCTTAGAAAAATTAATAGGTATTAAAATTCCGACCATTAAAATTTAAAAAGTACAAATACATTTTCTGGAGTAAATTGTAGATGATAACTTATTATTATACAAGGGTCATTCCTAAGGAACTTGTGGAACTCTCTCTGGGATTATGTGAGTTTGTTTATCAGTTACCGTGGTAAAGAGTTTGACTTAGGATTCCAAGTGTCTTGTCCGCAATCCGGGTTACCATCCGTCATTTGTGGTAGTATTCCATTATAAACTTACAAAGTGCGTTATGAACAACATAATTTCCACCGCCTAGAATTGCATGAAGTTATATGTTTAGGTTTATAAAGAAATTAATAGGTATTAAAATTCAGACTATCCAATTTTAAAAAGTGCAAGTACATTGTCAAGAGTAAATTGTACATGATTACATATATGTATACAAGGGTCATTCGTAAGGAACTTGTGAAAATATCTGTGGGATTATGCGAGTTTGTTTATCAGCTACGGTGGTAAAGAGATTGACTTGGGATTGCAAGTGTTCCATCTGCGATCCGGAGTTACCGTCTGTCATTTGTGTTAGTATTCCATTATTACCCTAACAATGAGTATTACAAACACGATGATTTTAACCCCATAGAATCACATTAAATTGTATATTCTAGGTTTTTAACAAATTTATTAGGTATTAAAAGTCAGGCAATCAAATTTTAAAAAATGAAAGTACATTATCCGAAGAAAATTGTAGATGATTGCTCATAAGTATACAAGGGCCATTCATAAGGAACTGGTGGAACTCTTTGTGAGATTATGCGAGTTTGTTTATTAGTTACGATGGTAATGAGTTAGACTTACGATTGCAAGTGTCCCAACTTCGATCAATTGTTACCGTCCATCATTTGAGTTAGTATTCAATTATTACCCATGAACACGATAATTTCCACCGCGTAGAATCGCATTAAGTTATATTTTCTTGGTTCTTAAAGAAATTAATAGGTAATAAAAGTTCGGCCATCAAATTTTGAAAAGTGCAACGTCCAAAGTAAATTGTAGATGATTACTTATAAGTTAACAAGGGTCATTCGTAAGAAACTTGTGGAACTCTTTGTGGGATTATGCTAGTTTGCTTATAAGTTACGGTGGTAAAATGTTTGACATGGGATTGCAAGTGTCCTGTCCGCGATTCGGAGTTACCTTCCGTCATTTTTGTTAGTATTTTATTATTTCCTTTACAATAAGCGTTACGAAATATATAATTTCCACCGCATAGAATTGCATGAAATTATATATTCTAGGTTATTAGACAAATTAATTGGTATTTAAGTTCCACCCAAAAATTTTTAAAAAGCGCAAGTACATTGCCAAGAGTAAATTGTAGATGATTACATATATGTATACAAGGGTCATTCGTAAGGAACTTGTTGAAACCTCTGTGGGGTTATGCGAGTTTGTTTATCAGTGGGGTTGAGAGATTGACTGGGGATTGCAAGTGTCCCGCCTGCGATACGGAGTTATCGTCCGTCATTTGTGTTAGTATTCCTTTTTAACCTAACAATAAGTGTAATCAACACGATAATTTCAACCGAATAGAATCGCATTAAATTATATATTCTAGGTTTCTAAAGATGTTATTAGGTATTAAAAGTCTGGCAATCAAATTTTAAAAAATGAATGTACATTGTCCAAAATAAATTGTAGATGATTACTTATATGTATACAAGGGTCATTCGTAAGGAACTTGTGGAACTCTTTCTGGGATAATGCGAGTTTTTTTATCTGTTACGGTAGTAAAGTGTTTGACTTGGGATTGCTAATGTCCCATCTGCAATCCGGAGTTACCGTCCGCCATTTCTGTTAGTATTTTATTATTACCCTTAAAATAACTGTTGTGAAAAACATAATTTCCAACACATAGAATAGAATGAAATTATAGATTCTAGGTTTGTAGAAAAACTAATAGGTATTAAAACCCGACCATTCAATTTTAAAAAGTACAAATACATTTTCACAGTAAATTTTAGATGATTACTTATAAGTATATTAGGGTCATTCGTAAGGAAGTTGTGGAACTCTCTCTGGGATAATGCGAGTTTGTTTATCAGTTATAGTGCTAAAAAGTTTGACTTGGGATTGCAGGTGTCCCGTCCGCGATCCGGGCTTACCATCTGTCATTTGTGTTAGAATTATGTTAATACCCTTACAATAACCGTTATGAACAACATAATTTCCAATGCATAGAATCGAATTAAATAATATGTTCTAGGTTTTTAGAAAAATTAATAGGTATTAAAATTCTGACCTTAAAATTTAAAAAGTGCAAATACATTTTCTAGAGTAAATTGTAATCCAAAGGAACTTGTGGAACTCTCTCCAAGATTATGCGAGTTTTTTTATCAGTTACGATGGTGAAGAGTTTGACTTGGGATGGCCAGCATCCCATCCGTGATCTAGGTTTACCGTCTGTCATTTGTGTTAGTATTCCATTATTACCCTTAAAATAAACATTATGAACAACATAATTTCAACCGCATAGAATGGAATGAAATTATAGATTCTAGGTTTTTAGAAAAATTAAAATGTATTAAAAATTCCGACTATTAAATTTTAAAAAGTGAAATACATTTTCTAGAGTAAATTGTAGATGATTACTTATAAGTATACAAGGGTTATTCGTAAAGAACTTGTGAAACTCTCTCTGGGATAATACAAGTTTATTTATCAGTTACAGTGGTGAAGAGTTTGACTTTCGATTGCAGGTGTCTCGTCTGCGATCCGGGGTTACCGTTTGTCATTTGTTTAAGTATTCTGTTCTTACCCTTACAATAACCTTTATGAACAACATAATTTCCACCGCATAGAATTGAATTATATTATATATTCTAGGTTCTTAGAAAAATTAATAGGTAATAAAATTCCAACCATTAAAATTTAAAAAGTGCAAATACATTTTCTAGAGTAAATTGTAGATGATAACTTATTATTATACAAGGGTAATTCCTAAGGAACTTGTGGAACTCTCTCTGGGATTATGTGAGTTTGTTTATCAGTTACCGTGGTAAAGAGTTTGACTTGGGATTCCAAGTGTCTCATCCGCAATCCGGGTTACCATCCGTCATTTGTGGTAGTATTCCATTATAACCTTACAAAGTGCGTTATGAACAACATAATTTCCACTGCCTAGAATTGAATGAAATTACATGTTTAGGTTTATAAAGAAATTAATAGGTATTAAAATTCAGACTATCAGATTTTAAAAAGTGCAAGTACATTGTCAAGAGTAAATTGTACATGATTACATATATGTATACAAGGGTCATTCGCGAGGAACTTGTGAAAATATCCGTGGGATTATGCGAGTTTGTTTATCAGTTACGGTGGTAAAGAGATTGACTTGGGATTGTAAGTGTTCCATCTGCTATCCGGAGTTACCGTCTGTCATTTTTGTTAGTATTCTATTATTACCCTTACAATGAGTATTATAAACACGATAATGTTAACCCCATAGAATCCCATTAAATTGTATATTCTAGGTTTTTAACAAATTTATTAGGTATTAAAAGTCAGGCAATCAAATTTTAAAAAATGAAAGTACATTGTCCAAAGTAAATTGTAGATGACTACTCATAAGTATACAAGGGTCATTTGTAAGGAACTGGTGGAATTCTTTGTGAGATTATGCGAGTTTCTTTATTAGTTACGATGGTAATGAGTCTGACTTACGATTACAAGTTTCCCAACTTCGATCAATGGTTACCGTCCATCATTTGAGTTACTTTTCAATTATTACCCTTAGAATAAGAGTTATGAACACGATAATTTCCACCACGTTGAATCGCATTAAGTTATATATTCTTAGTTCTTAAAGAAATTAATAGGTATTAAAAGTTCGGCCATCAAATTTTGAAAAGCGCAACGTCCAAAGTAAATTGTGGATGATTACTTATAAGTTAACAAGGGTCATTCGTAAGAAACTTGTGGAACTCTCTGTGGGATTCTGCTAGTTTGCTTATAAGTTACGGTGGTAAAATGTTTGACATGGGATTGCAAGTGTCCTGTCCGTAATTCGGAGTTACCTTCCGTCATTTTTGGTTGTATTTTATTATTATCCTTACAAAAAGCGTTATGAAAAATATAATTTCCACCGCATAGAATTGTATGAAATTATATATTCTAGGTTTTTCGATAAATTAATTGGTATTTAAGTTCCAGCAAACAACTTTTAAAAAGTGTAAGTACATTGTCAAGAGTAAATTGTAGATGATTACATATATGTATACAAGGGTCATTCGTAAGGAACTTGTTGAAACCTCCGTGGGGTTATGCGAGTTTGTTTATCAGTGGGGTTGAGAGATTGACTAGGGATTGCAAGTGTCCCGCCTGCGATACGGAGTTATCATCCGTCATTTGTGTTAGCATTCCTTTTTTAACCTAACAATAAGTGTAATCAACATGATAATTTGAACCGAATAGAATCGCATTAAATTATATGTTCTATGTTTTTAAAGAAATTATTAGGTATTAAAATTATGGAAATCAAATTTTATAAAATGAATGTACATTGTCCAAATTAAATTGTAGATGATAACTCATAAGTATACAAGGGTCATTCGTAAAGAACTTGTGGAACTCTCTGTGGGATTATGCGAGTTTTTTTATCTATTACGGTGGTAAAGAGTTTGACTTGGCATTGCCAGTGTCCCGTCCGCGATCCGGAGTTACCGTCCGTCATTTCTGTTAGTATTTTATTATTACCCTTACAATAACCGTTATGAAAAACATAATTTCCAACGCATAGAATCAAATGAAATTATAGATGCTAGGTTATTAGAAAAATTAATAGGTATTAAAATTCCGACCATTCAATTTTAAAAAGTACAAATACATTTTACAGAGTAAATTTTAGATGATTACTTATAAGTATACGAGGGTCATTCGTAAGGAAGTTGTGGAACTCTCTCTGGGATAATGCGAGTTTGTGTATCAGTTACAGTGGTAAACAGTTTGACTTGGGATTGCAGGTGTCCCGTTTGCGATCCGGGGTTACTGACTGTCATTTGTGTTAGTATTCTGTTATTACCCTTACCATAACAGTTATGAACAACATAATTTCCAATGCATAGAATTAAATTAAATAATATATTCAAGGTTTTTATAAAAATTAATAGGTATTAAAATTCTGACCATTAAAATTTAAAAAGTTCTTATACATTTTTTAGATTAAATTGTAGATAAATACTTATTATTATACAAGGGTCATTCCTAAGGAACTTGTGGAATTGTCTAAGGGATTATGCGATTTTGTTTATCAGTTACGGTGGTAAATAGTTTGACTTTGGATTGCAAGTTTCCCATCCGCAATCCGGTTACCATCCGTCATTTGTGTCAGTATTCCATTATTACCTTTACGAAGTGCGTTATGAACAACATAATTTCCACCTCATTGAATTGCATGGAATTATATATTAAGGTTTTTATAGAAATTAATAGGTATTAAAATTCCACCCATCAAATTTTAAAAAGCTCAAGTACATTGTTAAGAGTGAATTGTAGATGATTACATATATTTATACAAGGGTCATTCATAAGTTACCTGTGAAAATATCTGTGGGATTATGCGAGTTTGTTTATCAGATATGGTGGTAAAGAGATTGACTTGGGAATGCAAGTGTCCCTTCTGCGATCCGGAGTTACCATCCGTTCTTTGTGTTAGTATCCCATTATTACCCTTACAATAAGTGTTATGAACATGATAATTTGAACCACATAGAATCGCATTAAATTGTATATTCTAGGTTTTTAAAGAAATTATTAGGTATTAAAAGTTTGGCAATCAAATTTTAAAAAATAAAAGATTGTCCAATGTAAATAATAGATGATTACTCATAAGTATACAAGGGTCATTCATAAGGAACTGGTGTAACTCTCTGTGAGATTTTGCGAGTTTGTTTATTAGTTACGGTGGGAAAGAGTTTAACTTGTGATTAAAAGTGTCCCACCTCCAATCAATGGTTACCGTCCGTCATTTGAGTTAGTATTCAATTACTACCCTTACAATAAACGTTATGAACACGATAATTTCCACCGCATAGAATCGCATTATATTATATATTGTAGGTTCTTAAAGAAATTAATAGGTATTAAAATTTCTGCCATCAAATTTTGAAAAGCCCAACGTTTCAAGTAAATTGTAGATGATTACTTATAAGTGAACAAGGGTCATTCGTAAGAAACTTGTGGAACTCTCTGTGGGATTATGCTAGTTTGCTTATAAGTTATGGTGGTAAAGAGTTTTACATGGGATTGCAAGTGTCCTGTCCGCGGTCGGGGTTACCTTCCATCATTTTTGTTAGTTTTTTATTATTACCCTTAAAATAAGCATTATGAACAACATAATTTCCACCTCATAGAATTGAATGAAATTATATATTCTAGGTTTTTACAGAAATTAATAGGTATTAAAATTCTGGCCATCAAATTTTAAAAAGCGCAAGTAAATTGTCGAGAGTAAATTGTAGATGATTACATATATGCATACAAGGGTTATTCGTAAGGAACTTGTTGAAATCTCTATGGGGTTATGCGAGTTTGTTGATCAGTTACAGTGGTTAAGAGATTGACTTGGGATTGCAATTGTCCCGTCTGCTATACGGAGTTACCGTCCATCATTTTTGTTAGTATTTCTTTTTAACCCTTGGAATAAGTGTAATCAACCCGATAATTTCAACTGAATAGAATCGCATTAAATTACATATTCTAGGTTTTTAAAGAAATTATTAGGTTTTAAAAGTCTGGCAATCAAATTTTAAAAAATGAATGTACATTGTCCAAAGTTAATTGTAGATGATTATTTATAAGTATACAAGGGTCATTTATAAGGAACTTGTTGAAATTCTGTGGGGTTATGTGAATTTGTTTATCAGTTACAGTGTTAAAGAGATTGACTTGGGATTTCAAGTGTCCTGCCCGCGATACGGAGTTATTGTCCTTAACTTGTGTTAGTATTCCTTTTTTACCCTTACAATAAGTGCAATCAACACGATAATTTCAATCGAAAAGAATCGCATTAAATTAAATATTCTAGGTTTTTAAAGAAATTATTAGGTATTAAAAGTCTGTGAATCAAATTTTAAAAAATGAATGTACATTGTCCAAAATAAATTGTAGACGATTACTTATATGTATACAAGGGTCATTCATAAGGAACTTGGGGAACTCACTCTGGGATTATGCGAGTTTGTTTATCTGTTACGATGGTAAAGAATTTGACTTGGGATTGCCAGTGTCTCGTCCGCGATCCGGAGTTGCCGATCGTCATTTTTGTTAGTATTTTATTATTACCCTTACAATAATCGTTATGAAAAAACATAATTTCCACCGCATAGAATCGAATGAAATTATAGATTCTAGGTTTTTAGAAAAATTAATAGGTATTAAAATTCTGACCATTAAATTTTAAAAAGTGCAAATACATTTTCCAGAGTAAATTGTAGATGATTACTTATAAGTATACAAGGGTCATTCGTAAGTAACTCGTGGAGCTCTTTCTGGGATAATGCGAGTTTGTTTATCTGTTATAGTGGTAAAAAGTTTGACTTGGGATTGCAGGCATCCCTTCCACGTTTCGGGGTTACCGTCTGTCATTTGTGTTCGTATTATGTTATTACCCTTACAATAACCGTTATGAACAACGTAATTTCCAATGCATAGAATCGAATTAAATTATATATTCTAGGTTTTTAGAAAAATTAATAGGTATTAAAATTCTGACCATTAAATTTTAAAAAGTGAAAATACATTTTCTAGAGTAAATTGTAGATGATTACTTATTATTATACAAGGGTCATTCCTAAGGAACTTGTGGAACAGTGTCTGGAATTATGCGAGTTTGTTTATTAGTCACCGTGGTAAATAGTTTGACTTGGGATTGTAAGTGTCCCGTATGCAATCCGGGTTACCATCCGTCATTTGTGTTAGTATTCCATTATTACCCTTACGAAGGGCATTATGAACAACATAATTTCCACCGCATAGATTTGCATGGAATTATACATTTAGGTTTTTAATGAAATTAATAGGTATTAAAATTCCGGCCATCAAATTTTAAAAAGCACAAGTAAATTGTCAAGAATAAATTGTAGATGATTACATATATGTATACAAGGGTCATTCGTAAGGAACTTCTGAAAATATCTGTGGGATTATGCGAGTTTGTTTATTAGATACAGTGGTAAAGAGATCGACTAGAATTGCAAGTGTCCCATCTGCGGTTCGGAGTTACCGTTCGTCATTTGTGTTAGTGTCCCATTATTACCCTTAGAATAAGTGTTATGAACATGGTAATTTCGACCACATAGAATTGCATTAAATTGTATATTCTAGGTTTTTAAAGAAATTATTAGGTATTAAAACTCTGGCAATCAAATTTTAAAAAATGAAAGTACATTGTCCAAAGTAAATTGTAGATGATTACTCATAAGTATACAAGGGTCATTCTTAAGGAACATGTGGAACTCTTTGTGAGATTATGCGAGTTTGTTTATCAGTTACCGTGGTAAAGAGTTTGACTTGCGATTGCAAGTGTCCCGCCTGCGATTAATGGTTACCGTCCCTCATTTGAGTTAGTCTTCAATTATTACCTTTAGAATAAGCGTTATGAAAATGATAATTTCCACCGCATAGAATCGTATTAAATTTTATATTCTAGGTTCTTAAAGAAATTAATAGGTATTAAAAGGCCATCAAAATTTCAAAAGCGCAATGTCCAAAGTAAGTTGTAGACGGTTACTTATACGTGAACAAAGGTCATTCGTAAGAAATTTGTGGAACTCTCTGTGGGGTTATGTTAGTTTGCTTATAAGTTGGGGTGGTAAAGAGTTTGACATTGGATTGCAAGTGTCCCGTTCGCGATTCGGAGTTACCTTCCATCATTTTTGTTTGTATTTTATTATTACCCTTACAATATACGTTATGAACAACATAATTTTCACCGCATAGAATCACATAAAATTATATATATATAAGCGTTATGAACATGATATTTTACATAGCATCAAATTACATTATATTATATAGTCTTAGGTCTGAAATAAATTAATAGGTATTAAAATTCCGGCCATCAAATTTTAAAAAGCGCAAGTACATTGTTAAGAGTAAATTGTAGATGATTACATATATGTATACAAGGGTCATTTGTAAGGAACTTGTTGAAATCTCTGTGGGGTTATGCGAGTTTGTTTATTAGTTACAGTGGTTAAGAGATTGACTTGGGATTGAAAGTGTCCCACCTGCGATACGGAGTTACCGTCCATCATTTGTTTAAGTATTCCCTTTTTACCCTTACAATATGTGTGATAAACACGATAATTTCAACTGAATAGAATCACATTAAATTATATATTCTAGTTTTTAAAAGAAATTATTAGGTATTAAAATTCTGGCAATCAAATTTTAAAAAATTAATGTGCATTGTCCAAAGTAAAATTTAGATGATTACACATAAGTATACGAGGGTCAATCGTAAGGAACTTGTGGAACTCTCTATGGGATTATGCAAGTTTGTTTATCAGTTACGGTGGTAAAGATTTTGACTTGAGATTAGCAAGTGTCTCGTCCGTGATCCGGGGTTACCGTCCGTCATTTGTGTTAGTATTCCGTTATTACCCTTAAAATAACCGTTATGAACAACATAATTTCAACCGCATAGAATCAAATAAAATTATATATTCTAGTTTTTAGAAAAATTAATAGGTATTAAAATTCCGACCTTTAAATTTTGAAAAGTGCAAATACATTTTCCAGAGTAAATTGTAGATGATTACTTATAAGTATACAAGGGTCATTCGTAAGGAACTTGTGGAACTCTCTCTAGGATAATGATAGTTTGTTTATCAGTTACGGTGGTAAAAAGTTTGACTTAGGATTGCAAGTGTCCCATCTAAGATCCAGGGTTACCGTCCATCGTTTGTGTTAGTGTTACATTATTACCCTTACAATAAGTGTTTTTAACATAATAGTTTCCAATGCATAGAATCACATTAAATTATATATTCTAGGTTTTTGAAGAAATTATTAGGTATTAAAAGTTCTGAAATCAAATTTTAAAAAATGAATGTACATTGTCCAAAGTAAATTTTAGATGATTACCTATAAGTATACAAGGGTCATTCGTAAGGAACTTATGGAACTCTCTATGGGATAATGCGATTTTGTTTATCAGTTAAGGTGGTAAAGTGATTAACTTGGGATTGCAAGTGTCCCGTCTGCGATTCAGAGTTACCGTAAGTCATTTGTGTTAGTATTCAATTATTACCCTTACAATAAGTGTTATGAACACGATAATTTCAACCGCATGGAACTGCATTAAATTATATATTCTTGGTTTTTAAAGAAATTATTAAGTATTAAAAATCAGGCAATCAAATTTTAAAAAACGAAAATATATTTTCCAAAGTAAATTGTAGATGCTCACTCATAAGTATACAAGGGCCATTCGTAAGGAACTGGTGGAACTCTCTATGAGATTATGCAAGTTTGTTTATCAGTTATGGTGGTAAAGATTTTGACTTGGGATTGAAAGTGTCCCGTCTGCGATCCAGGGTTGCCATCCGTCATTTGTGTTAGTATTTCGTTATTATCCTTACAATAAGGGTTATGAACAACATAATTTCCACCGCATAGAATCAAATGAAATTATATATTATAAGTTTTTAGAAAAGTTAAGAGGTATTAAAATTCCAACCATTAAAGTTTTAAAAGTGCAAACAAATTTAATAGAGTAAATTGTAGATTATTACTTATAAGTATACAAGGGTCATTCATAAGGAACTTGTGGAACTCTCTCTAGGATTATGCGAGTTTGTTTATCAGTTACGGTGGTAAACCGTTTGACTTGGGATTGCAAGTGTCCCGTCAGCAATACGGGTTACCATCGGTCATTTGCGTTAGTGTTCCATTATTACCCTTACAAAGTGCGTTATGAGGACATAGTTTTCACCAAATAGAATAGAATGAAATTATATATCTAGGTTTTTAATGAAATTAATAGGTATTAAGATTCCGACCATCAAATTTTAAAAAGCTCAAGTTCATTGTCCATAGTAAATTGTAGATGATTGCATATATGTATAAAAGGGTCATTCGTAATAGATGTCTATGTGGGATAATGCGAGTTTGTTTATCAGTTAATGAGGTAAAGTGTTTTATTTTGGATTACAAGTGTTCCATCCTGGATTCGGGGTTACCGTCCATAATTTTTGTTGGCATTCCATTATTACCCTAACAATAAGCGTTATGAACAACATAATTTCCACTGCATAGAACCGCATGAAATTATATATTGTGGGTTTTAAAGAAATTAATTGGTATTAAAAGTCCGGTCATCAAATTTTAAAAACCGCAAGTTCATTGTCCAAATTAAATTATAGATGACTACTTATAAGTATACACGGAATTTCGTATTGAAATTGTGGAACTCTCAGTGGGATTATGCGATTTTTTTATCAGTTACAGTGGAAAAGTGTTAGACTTGGGATTGTAAGTTTCCTGTCCTTGTTCCGGGGTTACCGTCAATCATTTGTATTTGTATTCCATTATTACCCTTACAATAAGGGTTATGAACATGATATTTTACACCGCATCGAATCAAATTATAAGATATATTCTAGGTTTAAAAAAAATTTAATAGGTATTAAAAGTCCAGCCATCAAATTTTAAAAAACGCAAGTACGTTGTCCAAAGTAAATTGTAAATGATTATTTATAAGTATAAAAGGGTCATTCGTAATGGAGTTCTGTGTGGGATAATGCGAGTTTTTTTATCAGTTAATGAGGTAAAGAGTTTTATTTTGGATTACAAATGTCCCGTCCTGGATTCGAGGTTATTGTCCATAATTTGTGTTGGTATTCAATTATTACCCTTATAATAAGCGTTATGAACAACATAATTTCACTGCATAGAACCGCATGCAATTATATATTTTGGGTTTTTAAAGAAATAAATTGGTATCAAAAGTCCGGTCATCAAATTTTAAAAACCGCAAGTTCATTGTCCAAATTAAATTTTAGATGACTACTTATAAGTATACATGGATTTTTCATATTGAAATTGTGGAACTCTTAGTGGGATTATGCGATTTTTTTTATCAGTTACAGTTGAAAAGTGCTAGACTTGGGATTGCAAGTTTCCTGTCCTTGTTCCGGGGTTACCGTCAATCATTTGTCTTTGTATTCCATTATTACCCTTACAATAAGGGTTATGAACATGATATTTTACACCACATCGAATCACATTATAAGATATATTCTAGGTTTAAAAAAAATTAATAGGTATTAAAAGTCCATCCATAAAATTTTAAAAAGCGCAAGTACGTTGTCCAAAGTAAATCGTAAATGATTATTTATAAGTATAAAAGGGTCATTCGTAATGGAGTTCTACGTGGGATAATGCGAGTTTGCTTATCAGTTAATGAGGTAAAGTATTTTATTTTGGATTACAAGTGTCCTGTCCTGGATTCGGGGTTACCATCCATAATTTGTGTTGGTATTCCATTATTACCATTACAATAAGCGTTATGAACAACATAATTTCCACTGCATAGAACCGCATGATATTATATATTCTGGGTTTTTAATGAAATTAATTGGTATTAAAAGTACGGTCATCAAATTTTAAAAACCACAAGTTCATTGTCCAAATTAAATTGTAGATGACTACTTATGAGTATACATGGATTTTTGGTAAGGAAATTGTGGAACTCTCTAGGGGATTATGCGATTTATTTTATCAGTTACAATGGAAAAGTGTTTGACTTGGGATTGCAAGTTTCCTGTCCTTGATTTGCGGTTACCGTCAATCTTTTGTCTTTGTATTACATTATTACCCTTACAATAAGCGTTATGAACAAGATATTTCACACCGCATCGAATTTCATTATAAGATATATTCTAGGTTTTTAAAAAAATTAATAGGTATTAAAAGTTCAGCCATCAAATTTTTGAAAGTGCAAGTATGTTGTCGAAAGTAAATTGTAAATGATTATTTATAAGTATAAAAGGGTCATTCGTAATGGAGTTCTATGTGGGATTATTCGAGTTTTCTTATCAGTTATTGAGGTAAAGTATTTTATTTTGGATTACAAGTGTCCCGTCCTGGATTCGGGGTTACCGTCCATAATTTGTGTTGGTATTCCATTATTACCATTACAATAAGCGTTATGAACAACATAATTTCCACTGCATAGAACCGCATGATATTATATATTCTGGGTTTTTAATGAAATTAATTGGTATTAAAAGTACGGTCATCAAATTTTAAAAACCACAAGTTCAGTGTCCAAATTAAATTGTAGATGACTACTTATGAGTATACATGGATTTTTGGTAAGGAAATTGTGGAACTCTCTAGGGGATTATGCGATTTATTTTATCAGTTACAATGGAAAAGTGTTAGACTTGGGATTGCAAGTTTCCTGTCCTCAATCCAGGGTTACTGTCAGTAATTTGTCTTTGTATTCAATTATTACCCTTACAATAAGCATTATAAAAATGATATTTTACACCGCAAAAGATCCCATTATATTATATATTCAAGGTTTTAAAAGCAATTAATAGGTATTAAAAGTCCGGCCATCAAATATTTAAAAGTGCAAGTACGTTGTCCCAAGTAAATTGTAGATAATTATTTAGAAGTATACAAGGGTCATCCGTAATGGAGTTCTCTTTGGGATAATGTGAGTTTGTTTATCGGTAAAAGAGGTAAAGAGTTTTATTTGGGATTACAAGTGTCCTGTCCTGGATTCGGGGTTACCGTTAATCATTTGCGTTGGTATTCCATTATTACCCTAACAATAAGCGTTATGAACAACATGATTTCCACTGCATAGAACCGCATGAAATTATATATTCTGGGTTTTTAAAGAAATTAATTGGTATTAAAAGTCTGGTCATCAAATTTTAAAAACCACAAGTTCATTGTCCTAATTAAATTGTAGATGACTACTTATAAGTATACAAGGATTTTTCGTAAGGAAATTGTGGAACTCGATTATGCAATTTTTTTATCAGTTACAGTGGAAAAGTGTTAGACTTGGGATTGCAAGTTTTTTGTCCTTGATTTGGGGTTGCCGTCAATCATTTGTCTTTGTATTCCATTATTACCTTTACAATAAGCATTATGAACATGATATTTTACACAGCATCGATTTGCATTATAAGATATATTCTAGGTTTTTAAAAAAATTAATAGGTATTAAAAGTTCAGCCATCAAATTTTAAAAAGTGCAAGTATGTTGTACAAAGTAAATTGTAAATGATTATTTATAAGTATAAAAGGGTCATTCGTAACGGATGTCTATGTGGGATAATGCGAGTTTGTTTATCAGTTAATGAGGTAAAGTGTTTTATTTTGGATTACAAGTGTCCCGTCCTGGATTCGGGGTTACCGTCCATAATTTGTGTTGGCATTCCATTATTACCCTTACAATAAGCGTTATGAACAACATAATTTCCACTGCATAGAACCGCATGAAATTATATATTCTGGGTTTTTAAAGAAATTAATTGGTATTAAAGGTCCGGTCATCAAAATTTAAAAACCGCAAGTTCATTGTCCAAATTAAATTGTAGATGACTACTTATAAGTATACACGAATTTTGTATTGAAATTGTGGAACTCTCAGTGGGATTGTGCGATTGTTTTTATCAGTTACAGTGGAAAAGTGTTAGACTTGGGATTGCAAGTTTCCTGTCCTTGTTCCGGGGTTACCGTCAATCATTTGTCTTTGTATTCCATTATTACCCTTACAATAAGGGTTATGAACATGATATTTTACACCGCATAAGATCGCATTATATTATATATTCTAGGTTTTAAAACAAATTAATAGGTATTGAAAGTCCGGCCATCAAATTTTAAAAAGCGCAAGTACGTTGTCCAAAGTCAATTGTAGATGATTATTTATAAGTATACAAGCGTCATTCATAATTGAGTTCTCTGTGGGATTATGGGAGTATGTTTATCAGTTTATGTGGTAAAGATTTTGATTTGGGATTGAATGTCTCCCGTCAGGGATTCGGGGTTACTGTCCGTCATTTGTGTTGGTATTCCATTATTACCATTACAATAAGCGTTATGAATAACATAATTTCCACTGCATGGAACCGCATAAAATTATATATTCTGGGTTTTTAAAGAAATTAATTGGTATTTAAAGTTGGTCATCAAATTTTAAAACGTGCAAGTTCATTGTCAAAATTAAATTGTAGATGACCATTTATAAGTAGACAAGGTTTTTTTGAAAGGAACTTTTGGAACTCTCTGTGGGATTATGTTATTTTTTTTATCACTTACGGTGATAAAGTGATAGACTTGGGATTGCAAGATTCCTGTCCTCGATCCGGGGTTACCATCAGTCGTTTGTCTTAGTATTCCATTATTACCCTTACAATAAGCGTTATGAACATGATATTTTACATAGCATCAAATTATATTATATTATATAGTCTTAGGTCTGAAAGAAATTAATAGGTATTAAAAGTCCGGCCATCAAATTTTAAATAGTGCAAGTACGTTGTACAAAGTAAATTGTAGATGATTATTTATAGGTAGACAAGGGCCATTCATAATAGAGTTCTCTGTGGGATTATGCGAGTTTGTTTATCAGTTAATGTGGTAAAGAGTTTGATTTGGGATTACAAGTGTCCCGTCCTGGATTCGAGGTTACCGTCCGTCATTTGTGTTTTAATTCAATTATTACCCTAACAATAAGCATTATGAACAACATAATTTCAACTGCATAGAACTGCATGAAATTATACATTCTGGATTTTTATAGAAATTAATTGGTATTAAAAGTCCGGTCATAAAATTTTTAAAACTGTAAGTTCATTGTCCAAATTAAATTGTAGATGACTACTTATAAGTATACAAGGTTTTTTCATAAGGAAATTGTGGAACTCTCTGTGGGATTATGCGATTAATTTTATCACTTACGGTGGAAAAGTGTTAGACTTGGGATTGTAAGTTTCCTGTCCTCGATCTAGGGTTACCGTCAGTCATTTGTCTTAGTATTCCATTATTACCATTACAAGAAGCGTTATGAACATGATATTTTACACCGCATAATATCGCATTATATTATATATTCTAGGTTTTAAAACAAATTAATAGGTATTGAAAGCCCGGCCATCAAATTTTAAAAAGCGCAAGTACGTTGTCCAAAGTCAATTGTAGATGATTATTTATAAGTATACAAGCGTCATTCATAATTGAGTTCTCTGTGGGATTATGGGAGTATGTTTATCAGGTTATGTGGTAAAGATTTTGGTTTGGGATTGAATGTCTCCCGTCAGGGATTCGGGGTTATCGTCCGTCATTTGTGTTGGTATTCCATTATTACCATTACAATAAGCGTTATGAATAACATAATTTCCACTGCATGGAACCGCATAAAATTATATATTCTGGGTTTTTAAAGAAATTAATTGGTATTTAAAGTTGGTCATCAAATTTTAAAACGTGCAAGTTCATTGTCAAAATTAATTTGTAGATGACCATTTATAAGTAGACAAGGTTTTTTTGAAAGGAACTTGTGGAACTCTCTGTGGGATTATGTTTTTTTTATTATCACTTACGGTGATAAAGTGATAGACTTGGGATTGCAAGATTCCTGTCCTCGATCCGGGGTTACCATCAGTCGTTTGTCTTAGTATTCAATTATTACCCTTACAATAAGCGTTATGAACATGATATTTTACATAGAATCAAATTACATTATATTATATAGTCTTAGGTCTGAAAGAAATTAATAGGTATTAAAAGTCTGGCCATCAAATTTTAAATAGTGCAAGTACGTTGTACAGAGTAAATTATAGATGATAATTTATAGGTATACAAGGGTCATTCATAATAGAGTTCCCTGTGGGATTATGCGAGTTTGTTTATCAGTTAATGTGGTAAAGAGTTTGATTTGGGATTACAAGTGTCCCGTCCTGGATTCGAGGTTACCGTCCGTCATTTGTGTTTGTATTCAATTATTACCCTAACAATAAGCATTATGAACAACATAATTTCAACTGCATAGAACTGCATGAAATTATACAATCTGGATTTTTACAGAAATTAATTGGTATTAAAAGTCCGGTCATAAAATTTTTAAAACTGTAAGTTCATTGTCCAAATTAAATTGTAGATGACTACTTATAAGTATACAAGGTTTTTTCGTAAGGAAATTGTGGAACTCTCTGTGGGATTATGCGATTAATTTTATCACTTGCGGTGGAAAAGTGTTAGACTTGGGATTGTAAGTTTCCTGTCCTCGATCTGGGGTTACCGTCAGTCATTTGTCTTAGTATTCCATTATTACCATTACAAGAAGCGTTATGAACATGATATTTTACACCGCATAAGATCGCATTATATTATATATTCTAGGTTTTAAAACAAATTAATAGGTATTGAAAGTCCGGCCATCAAATTTTAAAAAGCGCAAGTACGTTGTCCAAAGTCAATTGTAGATGATTATTTAAAAGTATACAAGCGTCATTCATAATTGAGTTCTCTGTGGGATTATGGGAGTTTGTTTATCAGTTAATGTGGTAAAGATTTTGATTTGGGAATGAATGTCTCCCGTCAGGGATTCGGGGTTACCGTCCGTCATTGGTGTTGGTATTCCATTATTACCATTACAATAAGCGTTATGAATAACATAATTTCCACTGCATGGAACCGCATAAAATTATATATTCTGGGTTTTTAAAGAAATTAATTGGTATTTAAAGTTGGTCATCAAATTTTAAAACGTGCAAGTTCATTGTCAAAATTAAATTGTAGATGACCATTTATAAGTAGACAAGGTTTTTTTGAAAGGAACTTGTGGAACTCTCTGTGGGATTCTGTTATTTTTTTTATCACTTACGGTGATAAAAGTGATAGATTTGGGATTGCAAGATTCCTGTCCTCGATCCGGGGTTACCATCAGTCGTTTGTCTTAGTATTCCATTATTACCCTTACAATAAGCGTTATGAACATGATATTTTACATAGAATAAAATTATATTATATTATATATTCTTAGGTCTGAAAGAAATTAATTGGTATTGAAAGTCTGGCCATCAAATTTTAAATAGCACAAGTACGTTGTACAAAGTAAATTGTAGATGATTATTTATAGGTATACAAGGATCATTCATAATAGAGTTCTCTGTGGGATTATGCGAGTGTGTTTATCAGTTAATGTGGTAAAGAGTTTGATTTGGGATTACAAGTGTCCCGTCCTGGATTCGGGGTTACCGTCCGTCATTTGTGTTTGTATTCAATTATTACCCTAACAATAAGCATTATGAACAACATAATTTCAAATGCATAGAACTGCATGAAATTATACATTCTGGATTCTTAATGAAATTAATTGGTATTAAAAGTCCGGTCATAAAATTTTAAAACTGTAAGTTCACTGTCCAAATTAAATTGAAGATGACTACTTATATGTATACAAGGTTTTTTCGTAAGGAAATTGTGGAACTCTCTGTGGGATTATGCGATTAATTTTATCACTTACGGTGGAAAAGCGTTAGACTTGGGATTGTAAGTTTCCTGTCCTCGATCTGGGGTTACCGTCAGTCATTTGTCTTAGTATTCCAGTATTACCATTACAAGAAGCGTTATGAACATGATATTTTACACCGCATAAGATCGCATTATATTATATATTCTAGGTTTTAAAACAAATTAATAGGTATTGAAAGTCCGGCCATCAAATTTTAAAAAGTGCAAGTACGTTGTCCAAAGTAAATTGTAGATGATTATTTATAAGTATACAAGCGTCATTCATAATTGAGTTCTCTGTGGGATTATGGGAGTTTGTTTATCAGTTAATGTGGTAAAGATTTTGATTTGGGATTGAATGTCTCCCGTCAGGGATTCGGGGTTACCGTCCATCATTTGTGTTGGTATCCATTATTACCATTACAATAAGCATTATGAATAACACAATTTCCACTGCATGGAACTGCATAAAATTATATATTCTGGGTTTTTAAAGAAATTAATTGGTATTTAAAGTTGGTCATCAAATTTTAAAACGTGCAAGTTCATTGTCAAAATTAAATTGTAGATGACCATTTATAAGTATACAAGGTTTTTTTGAAAGGAACTTGTGGAACTCTCTGCGGGATTATGTTATTTTTTTTATCACTTACGGTGATAAAGTGATAGACTTAGGATTGCAAGATTCCTGTCCTCGATCCGGGGTTACCATCAGTCGTTTGTCTTAGTATTCCATTATTACCCTTACAATAAGCGTTATGAACATGATATTTTACATAGAATGAAATTATATTATACTATATAGTGTTAGGTCTGAAAGAAATTAATAGGTATTGAAAGTCTGGCCATCAAATTTTAAATAGCACAAGTACGTTGTACAAAGTAAATTGTAGATGATTATTTATAGGTATACAAGGATCATTCATAATAGAGTTCTCTGTGGGATTATGCGAGTGTGTTTATCAGTTAATGTGGTAAAGAGTTTGATTTGGGATTACAAGTGTCCCGTCCTGGATTCGGGGTTACCGTCCGTCATTTGTGTTTGTATTCAATTATTACCCTAACAATAAGCATTATGAACAACATAATTTCAAATGCATAGAACTGCATGAAATTATACATTCTGGATTTTTAATGAAATTAATTGGTATTAAAAGTCCGGTCATAAAATTTTAAAACTGTAAGTTCACTGTCCAAATTAAATTGAAGATGACTACTTATATGTATACAAGGTTTTTTCGTAAGGAAATTGTGGAACTCTCTGTGGGATTATGCGATTAATTTTATCACTTACGGTGGAAAAGTGTTAGACTTGGGATTGTAAGTTTCCTGTCCTCGATCTGGGGTTACCGTCAGTTATTTGTCTTAGTATTCCAGTATTACCATTACAAGAAGCGTTATGAACATGATATTTTACACCGCATAAGATCGCATTATATTATATATTCTTGCTTTTAAAACAAATTAATAGGTATTGAAAGTCCGGCCATCAAATTTTAAAAAGTGCAAGTACGTTGTCCAAAGTCAATTGTAGATGATTATTTATAAGTATACAAGCGTCATTCATAATTGAGTTCTCTGTGGGATTATGGGAGTTTGTTTATCAGTTAATGTGGTAAAGATTTTGATTTGGAATTGAATGTCTCCCGTCAGGGATTCGGGGTTACCGTCCGTCATTTGTGTTGGTATTCTATTATTACTATTACAATAAGCGTTATGAATAACATAATTTCCACTGCATGGAACCGCATAAAATTATATATTCTGGGTTTTTAAAGAAATTAATTGGTATTTAAAGTTGGTCATCAAATTTTAAAACGTGCAAGTTCATTGTCAAAATTAAATTGTAGATGACCATTTATAAGTAGACAAGGTTTTTTTGAAAGGAACTTGTGGAACTCTCTGTGGGATTATGTTATTTTTTTTATCACTTACGGTGATAAAGTGATGGACTTGGGATTGCAAGATTCCTATCCTCGATCCGGGGTTACCATCAGTCGTTTGTCTTAGTATTCCATTATTACCCTTACAATAAGCGTTATGAACATGATATTTTACATAGCATCAAATTATATTATATTATATAGTCTTAGGTCTGAAAGAAATTAATAGGTATTAAAAGTCCGGCCATCAAATTTTAAATAGTGCAAGTACGTTGTACAAAGTAAATTGTAGATGATTATTTATAGGTATACAAGGGTCATTCATAATAGAGTTCTCTGTGGGATTATGCGAGTTTGTTTATCAGTTAATGTGGTAAAGAGTTTGATTTGGGATTACAAGTGTCCCATCCTGGATTCGGGGTTACCGTCCGTCATTTGTGTTTGTATTCAATTATTACCCTAACAATAAGCATTATGAACAACATAATTTCAACTGTATGGAACTGCATGAAATTATATATTTTTGATTTTTGAAGAAATTAATTGGTATTAAAAGTCCGGTCATAAAATTTTTAAAACTGTAAGTTCATTGTCCAAACTAAATTGTAGATGACTACTTATCAGTATACAAGGTTTTTTCGTAAGGAAATTGTGGAACTCTCTGTGGGATTATGCGATTAATTTTATCACTTACGGTGGAAAAGTGTTAGACTTGGGATTGTAAGTTTCGTGTCCTCGATCCGGGGTTACCGTCAGTCATTTGTCTTAGTATTCCATTATTACCATTACAATAACCGTTATGAACATGATATTTTACACCGCATAAGATCGCATTATATTATATATTCTAGGTTTTAAAACTAATTAATAGGTATTGAAAGTCCGGCCATCAAATTTTAAAAAGCGCAAGTACGTTGTCCAAAGTCAATTGTAGATGATTATTTAAAAGTATACAAGCGTCATTCATAATTGAGTTCTCTGTGGGATTATGGGAGTTTGTTTATCAGTTAATGTGGTAAAGATTTTGATTTGGGATTGAATGTCTCCCGTCAGGGATTCGGGGTTACCGTCCGTCATTTGTGTTGGTATTCCATTATTACCATTACAATAAGCGTTATGAATAACATAATTTCCACTGCATGGAACCGCATAAAATTATATATTCTGGGTTTTTAAAGAAATTATTTGGTATTTAAAGTTGGTCATCAAATTTTTAAACGTGCAAGTTCATTGTCAAAATTAAATTGTAGATGACCATTTATAAGTAGACAAGGTTTTTTTGAA
Organism: Rubia yunnanensis; assembly: GCA_037428765.1. NCBI lineage: Eukaryota > Viridiplantae > Streptophyta > Magnoliopsida > Gentianales > Rubiaceae > Rubia > Rubia yunnanensis. The sequence continues at coordinate 105,902,367 of CM075061.1, read as the reverse complement.
AGGAACTTGTGGAACTCTCTGTGGGATTATGTTATTTTTTTTATCACTTACGGTGATAAAGTGATAGACTTGGGATTGCAAGATTCCTATCCTCGATCCGGGGTTACCATCAGTCGTTTGTCTTAGTATTCCATTATTACCCTTACAATAAGCGTTATGAACATGATATTTTACATAGCATCAAATTATATTATATTATATAGTCTTAGGTCTGAAAGAAATTAATAGGTATTAAAAGTCCGGCCATCAAATTTTAAATAGTGCAAGTACGTTGTACAAAGTAAATTGTAGATGATTATTTATAGGTATACAAGGATCATTCATAATAGAGTTCTCTGTGGGATTATGCGAGTTTGTTTATCAGTTAATGTGGTAAAGAGTTTGATTTGGGATTACAAGTGTCCCGTCCTGGATTCGGGGTTACCGTCCGTCATTTGTGTTTGTATTCAATTATTACCCTAACAATAAGCATTATGAACAACATAATTTCAAATGCATAGAACTGCATGAAATTATACATTCTGGATTTTTAATGAAATTAATTGGTATTAAAAGTTCGGTCATAAAATTTTAAAACTGTAAGTTCACTGTCCAAATTAAATTGAAGATGACTACTTATATGTATACAAGGTTTTTTCGTAAGGAAATTGTGGAACTCTCTGTGGGATTATGCGATTAATTTTACCACTTACGGTGGAAAAGTGTTAGACTTGGGATTGTAAGTTTCCTGTCCTCGATCTGGGGTTACCGTCAGTCATTTGTCTTAGTATTCCAGTATTACCATTACAAGAAGCGTTATGAACATGATCGCATTATATTATATATTCTTGCTTTTAAAACAAATTAATAGGTATTGAAAGTCCGGCCATCAAATTTTAAAAAGTGCAAGTACATTGTCCAAAGTCAATTGTAGATGATTATTTATAAGTATACAAGCGTCATTCATAATTGAGTTCTCTGTGGGATTATGGGAGTTTGTTTATCAGTTAATGTGGTAAAGATTTTGATTTGGGATTGAATGTCTCCCGTCAGGAATTCGGGGTTACCGTCCGTCATTTGTGTTGGTATTCTATTATTACTATTACAATAAGCGTTATGAATAACATAATTTCCACTGCATGGAACCGCATAAAATTATATATTCTGGGTTTTTAAAGAAATTAATTGGTATTTAAAGTTGGTCATCAAATTTTAAAACGTGCAAGTTCATTGTCAAAATTAAATTGTAGATGACCATTTATAAGTAGACAAGGTTTTTTTGAAAGGAACTTGTGGAACTCTCTGTGGGATTATGTTATTTTTTTTATCACTTACGGTGATAAAGTGATAGACTTGGGATTCCAAGATTCCTATCCTCGATCCGGGGTTACCATCAGTCGTTTGTCTTAGTATTCCATTATTACCCTTACAATAAGCGTTATGAACATGATATTTTACATAGCATCAAATTATATTATATTATATAGTCTTAGGTCTGAAAGAAATTAATAGGTATTAAAAGTCCGGCCATCAAATTTTAAATAGTGCAAGTACGTTGTACAAAGTAAATTGTAGATGATTATTTATAGGTATACAAGGGTCATTCATAATAGAGTTCTCTGTGGGATTATGCGAGTTTGTTTATCAGTTAATGTGGCAAAGAGTTTGATTTGGGATTACAAGTGTCCCGTCCTGGATTCGGGGTTACCGTCCGTCATTTGTGTTTGTATTCAATTATTACCCTAACAATAAGCATTATGAACAACATAATTTCAACTGCACAGAACTGCATGAAATTATATATTCTGGATTTTTGAAGAAATTAATTGGTATTAAAAGTCCGGTCATAAAATTTTTAAAACTGTAAGTTCATTGTCCAAACTAAATTTTAGATGACTACTTATCAGTATACAAGGTTTTTTCGTAAGGAAATTGTGGAACTCTCTGTGGGATTATGCGATTAATTTTATCACTTACGGTGGAAAAGTGTTAGACTTGGGATTGTAAGTTTCGTGTCCTCGATCCGGGGTTACCTTCAGTCATTTGTCTTAGTATTCCATTATTACCATTACAATAACCGTTATGAACATGATATTTTACACCGCATAAGATCGCATTATATTATATATTCTAGGTTTTAAAACTAATTAATTGGTATTGAAAGTCCGGCCATCAAATTTTAAAAAGCGCAAGTACGTTGTCCAAAGTCAATTGTAGATGATTATTTATAAGTATACAAGCGTCATTCATAATTGAGTTCTCTGTGGGGTTATGGGAGTTTGTTTATCAGTTAATGTGGTAAAGATTTTGATTTGGGATTGAATGTCTCCCGTCAGGGATTCGGGGTTACCGTCCGTCATTTGTGTTGGTATTCCATTATTACCATTACAATAAGCGTTATGAATAACATAATTTCCACTGCATGGAACCGCATAAAATTATATATTCTGGGTTTTTAAAGAAATTAATTGGTATTTAAAGTTGGTCATCAAATTTTAAAACGTGCAAGTTCATTGTCAGAATTAAATTGTAGATGACCATTTATATGTATACAAGGTTTTTTTGAAAGGAACTTGTGGAACTCTCTGCGGGATTATGTTATTTTTTTTATCACTTACGGTGATAAAGTGATAGACTTGGGATTGCAAGATTCCTGTCCTCGATCCGGGGTTAGCATCAGTCGTTTGTCTTAGTATTCCATTATTACCCTTACAATAAGCGTTATGAACATGATATTTTACATAGCATCAAATTATATTATATTATATAGTCTTAGGTCTGAAAGAAATTAATAGTTATTAAAAGTCCGGCCATCAAATTTTAAATAGTGCAAGTACGTTGTACAAAGTAAATTGTAGATGATTATTTATAGGTATACAAGGGTCATTCATAATAGAGTTCTCTGTGGGATTATGCGAGTTTGTTTATCAGTTAATGTGGTAAAGAGTTTGATTTGGGATTACAAGTGTCCCGTCCTGGATTCGGGGTTACCGTCCATCATTTGTGTTTGTATTCAATTATTACCCTAACAATAAGCATTATGAAAAACATAATTTCAAATGCATAGAACTGCATGAAATTATACATTCTGGATTTGTAATGAAATTAATTGGTATTAAAAGTCCGGTCATAAAATTTTAAAACTGTAAGTTCATTGTCCAAATTAAATTGAAGATGACTACTTATAAGTATACAAGGTTTTTTCGTAAGGAAATTGTGGAACTCTCTGTGGGATTATGCGATTAATTTTATCACGTACGGTGGAAAAGTTTTAGACTTGGGATTGTAAGTTTCCTGTCCTCGATCTGGGGTTACCGTAAGTCATTTGTCTTAGTATTCCATTATTACCATTACAAGAAGCGTTATGAACATGATATTTTACACCGCATAAGATCGCATTATATTATATATTCTAGGTTTTAAAACAAGTTAATAGGTATTGAAAGTCCGGCCATCAAATTTTAAAGTGCAAGTACGTTGTCCAAAGTAAATTGTAGATGATTATTTATAAGTATAAAAGCGTCATTCATAATTAAGTTCTCTGTGGGATTATGGGAGTTTGTTTATCAGTTAATGTGGTAAAGATTTTGATTTGGGATTGAATGTCTCCCGTCAGGGATTCGGGGTTACCGTCCGTCATTTGTGTTGGTATTCCATTATTACCATTACAATAAGCATTATGAATAACTTAATTTCCACTGCATGGAACCACATAAAATTATATATTCTGGGTTTTTAAAGAAATTAATTGGTATTTAAAGTTGGTCATCAAATTTTAAAACGTGCAAGTTCATTGTCAAAATTAAATTGTAGATGACCATTTATAAGTAGACAAGGTTTTTTTGAAAGGAACTTGTGGAACTCTCTGTGGGATTATGTGATTTTGTTTATCACTTACGGTGATAAAGTGATAGACTTGGGATTGCAAGATTCCTGTCCTCGATCCGGGGTTACCATCAGTCGTTTGTCTGAGTATTCCATTATTACCCTTACAATAAGTGTTATGAACATGATATTTTACATAGCATCAAATTATATTATATTATATAGTCTAAGGTTTGAAAGAAATTAATAGGTATTAAAAGTCCGGCCATCAAATTTTAAAAAGCGCAAGTACGTTGTACAAAGTAAATTGTAGATGATTATTTATAGGTATACAAGGGTCATTCATAATAGAGTTCTCTGTGGGATTATGCAGGTTTGTTTATCAGTTAATGTGCTAAAGAGTTTGATTTGGGATTACAAGTGTCCCGTCCTGGATTCGGGGTTACCGTCCGTCATTTGTGTTTGTATTCAATTATTACCCTAACAATAAGCATTATGAACAACATAATTTCAACTGCATAGAACTGCATGAAATTATATATTCTGGATTTTTAAAGAAATTAATTGGTATTAGAATTCCGGTTATCAAATTTTAAAAACCGCAAGTTCATTGTCCAAATTAAATTGTAGATAACTACTTATAAGTATAAAAGGTTTTTTTGTAAGGAAATTGTCGAACTCTCTGTGGGATTATGCAATTTATTTTATCATTTATGGTGGAAAAGTGTTAGACTTGGGATTGCAAGTTTCCTGTCCTCGATTCGGGGTTACTGTCAGTCATTTATCCCAGTATTCCATTATTACCCTTACAATAGGCGTTATGAACATGATATTTTACACCGCATAAGATGAAATTATATTATATATTCTAGGTTTTAAAAGAAATTAATAGGTATTAAAAGTGCGGCCATCAAATTTTAAAAAGCGCAAGTACGTTTTCCAAAGTAAATTGTAGTTGATTATTTATAAGTATACAAGGTCGTCCGTAATGGAGTTCTCTGTTGGATTATGCAAGTTTTTTTATCAGATAATGTGGTAAAGAGTTTGATTTGGGATTGCAAGTGTCCCATTCGGGATTCGGGGTTACCATCTGTCATTTGTGTTTGTATTCCATTATTACCCTTACAATAACCGTTATGAACAACATGATTTCCACTGCATGGAACCGCATGAAATTATATAGTCTAGGTTTTTAAAGAAACTAATTGGTATGAAAGGTCTGGTCATCAAATTTTAAAAACCTCAAGTTCATTGTCCAAATTAAATTGTAGATGACTACTTATAAGTATACAAGGTTTTTTCGTAAGGAAATTGTGGAACTCTCTGTGGGATTATGCGATTAATTTTATCACTTACGGTGGAAAAGTTTTAGACTTGGGATTGTAAGTTTCCTGTCCTCGATCTGGGGTTACCGTAAGTCATTTGTCTTAGTATTCCATTATTACCATTACAATAAGCGTTATGAACATGATATTTTACACCGCATAAGATCGCATTATATTATATATTCTAGGTTTTAAAACAAATTAATAGGTATTGAAAGTCCGGCCATCAAATTTCAAAAAGCGCAAGTACGTTGCCCAAAGTCAATTGTAGATGATTATTTATAAGTATACAAGCGTCATTCATAATTGAGTTCTCTGTGGGATTATGGGAGTTTTTTTATCAGTTTATGTGGTAAAGATTTTGATTTGGGATTGAATGTCTCCCATCAGGGATTCGGGGTTACCGTCCGTCATTTGTGTTGGTATTCCATTATTACCATTTCAATAAGCATTATGAATAACTTAATTTCCACTGCATGGAACCGCATAAAATTATATATTCTGGGTTTTTAAAGAAATTAATTGGTATTTAAGGCGGTCATCAAATTTTAAAACGTGCAAGTTCATTGTCAAAATTAAATTGTAGATGACCATTTATAAGTAGACAAGGTTTTTTTGAAAGGAACTTGTGGAACTCTCTGTGGGATTATGTGATTTTTTTTATCACTTACGGTGATAAAGTGATAGACTTGGGATTGCAAGATTCCTGTCCTCGATCCGGGGTTACCATCAGTCGTTTGTCTTAGTATTCCATTATTACCCTTACAATAAGCGTTATGAACATGATATTTTACATAGCATCAAATTATATTATATTATATAGTCTAAGGTTTGAAAGAAATTAATAGGTATTAAAAGTCCGACCATCAAATTTTAAAAAGCGCAAGTACGTTGTATGAAGTAAATTGTAGATGATTATTTATAGGTATACAAGGGTCATTCATAATAGAGTTCTCTGTGGGATTATGCAAGTTTGTTTATCAGTTAATGTGGTAAAGAGTTTGATTTGGGATTACAAGTGTCTCGTCCTGGATTCGGGGTTACCGTCCGTCATTTGTGTTTGTATTCAATTATTACCCTAACAATAAGCATTATGAACAACATAATTTCAACTGCATAGAACTGCATGAAATTATATATTCTGGATTTTTAAAGAAATTAATTGGTATTAGAATTCAGGTTATCAAATTTTAAAAACCGCAAGTTCATTGTCCAAATTAAATTGTAGATAACTACTTATAAGTATACAAGGTTTTTTTGTAAGGAAATTGTCGAACTCTCTGTGGGATTATGCAATTTATTTTATCATTTATGGTGGAAAAGTGTTAGACTTGGGATTGCAAGTTTCCTGTCCTCGATTCGGGGTTACTGTCAGTCATTTATCCCAGTATTCCATTATTACCCTTACAATAGGCGTTATGAACATGATATTTTACACCGCATAAGATGAAATTATATTATATATTCTAGGTTTTAAAAGAAATTAATAGGTATTAAAAGTGCGGCCATCAAATTTTAAAAAGCGCAAGTACGTTGTCCAAAGTAAATTGTAGATGATTATTTATAAGTATACAAGGTCGTCCGTAATGGAGTTCTCTGTTGGATTATGTAAGTTTTTTTATCAGATAATGTGGTAAAGAGTTTGATTTGGGATTGCAAGTGTCCCATTCGGGATTCGGGGTTACCATCTGTCATTTGTGTTTGTATTCCATTATTACCCTTACAATAACCGTTATGAACAACATGATTTCCACTGCATGGAACCGCATGAAATTATATAGTCTAGGTTTTTAAAGAAACTAATTGGTATGAAAGGTCTGGTCATCAAATTTTAAAAACCGCAAGTTCATTGTCCAAATTAAATTCTAGATGACTACTTATAAGTATACAAGGTTTTTTCGTAAGGAAATCGTCAAACTCACTGTGGGATTATGCGAATTATTTTATCAGTTACGGTGGAAAAGTGTTAGACTTGGGATTGCAAGTTTCCTTTCCTCGATCCGGGGTTACCGTCAGTCATTTGTCCTAGTGTTCCATTATTACCCTTACAATAGGCGTTATGAACATGATATTTTACACCGCATAAGATCAAATTATATTATATCTTCTAGGTTTTAAAAGAAATTAATAGGTATTAAAAGTGCGGCCATCAAATTTTAAAAAGCGCAAGTATGTTGTCCAAAGTAAATTGTAGACAATTATTCATAAGTATACAATGGTCATCTGTAATGGAGTTCTCTGTTGGATAATGCAAGTTTTTTTATCAGTTAATGTGGTAAAGAGTTTGATTTGGGATTACAAGTGTACCGTCCGGGATTTGGTGTTACCGTCCGTTATTTGAGTTTGTAATCCATTATTACCCTAACTATAATCATTATGAACAACATAATTTCCACTGCATAGAAGTGCATGAAATTATATATTCTGGGTTTTCAAAGAAATTAATTGGTATGAAAAGTTCGGTCATCAAATTTTAAAAACCGCAAGTTCATTGTCTAAATTAAACTTTAGATGACTACTAATAAGTATACAAGGTTTTGTCATAAGGAAATTGTGAACTCTCTGTGGGATTATGCGATTTATTTTATAAATTACAGTGGAAAAGTGTTAGACTTGGGATTGTATGTTGCCTGTCCACGATCCGGGGTTACCGTCAGTCATTCATCCTAGTATTCCATTATTACCCTTACAATAAGCGTTATAAACGAGATATTTTACACCGCATAAGATCGCATTATATTATATATTCTAGGTTTTAAAAGAAATTAATAGGAATTAAAAGTCCGACCGTCAAATTTTAAAAAGCGCAAGTATGTTGTCCAAAGTAAATTGTAGATGATTATTTATAAGTATACAATGGTCATCCGTAATGGAGTTCTCTGTTGGATTATGCAATTTTTTTATCAGTTAATGTGGTAAAGAGTTTGATTTGGGATTGCAAGTGTCCCATTCGGGATTCGGGGTTACCATCCATCATTTGTGTTTGTATTCAATGATTACCCTTACAATAAGCGTTATGAACAACATGATTTCCACAGCATCGTACCGCATGAAATTATATAGTCTGGGTTTTTAAAGAAATTAATTGGTATGAAAGGTCTGGTCATCAAATTTTAAAAACTGCAAGTTCATTGTCCAAATTAAATTGTAGATGACTACTTATAAGTATACAAGGTTTTTCCGTAAGGAAATCGTCGAACTCTATGTGGGATTATGCGATTTATTTTATCAGTTACGGTAGAAAAGTGTTAGACTTGGGATTGCAAGTTTCCTGTCCTCGATCCGGGGTTACCGTCAGTCCTTTGTCCTAGTGTTCCATTATTACCCTTACAATAGGCGTTATGAACATGATATTTTACACCGCGTAAAATCAAATTATATTATATATTCTAGGTGTTAAAAGAAATTAATAGGTATTAAAAGTGCGGCCATCAAATTTTAAAAAGCGCAAGTATGTTGTCCAATGTAAATTGTACATGATTATTTATAAGTAAACAATGGTCATCCGTAATGGAGTGCTCTGTTGGATTATGCGAGTTTTTTTATCAGTTAATGTGGTAGAGAGTTTGATTTGGGATTACAAGTGTTCCGTCCGGGATTCGGGGTTACCGTCCATTATTTGTGTTTTTATTCCATTATTACCCTAACTATAATCATTATGAACAACATAATTTCCACTGCATAGAACTGCATGAAATTATATATTCTGGGTTTTTAAAGAAATTAATTGGTATGAAAAGTTCGGTCATCAAATTTTGAAAACCGCAAGTTCATTGTCTAAATTAAACTGTAGATGACTACTAATAAGTATACAAGGTTTTGTCGTAAGGAAAGTTTGAACTCTCTGTGGCATTATGCGATTTATTTTATAAGTTACAGTGGAAAAGTGTTAGACTTGGGATTGTAAGTTTCCTGTCCTCGATCCGGGGTTACCGTCAGTCATTCATCCTAGTATACCATTATTACCCTTACAATAAGCGTTATAAACGTGATATTTTACACCTTATAAGATCGCATTATATTATATATTCTAGGTTTTGAAAGAAATTAATAGGTATTAAAAGTCCGGCCATTAAATTTTAAAAAGCGCAAGTATGTTGTCCAAAGTAAATTGTAGATGATTATTTATAAGTATACAATGGTCATCCGTCAATCATTTGTCTTTGTATTCCATTATTACCTTTACAATAAGCATTATGAACATGATATTTTACACAGCATCGATTTGCATTATAAGATATATTCTAGGTTTTTAAAAAAATTAATAGGTATTAAAAGTTCAGCCATCAAATTTTAAAAAGTGCAAGTATGTTGTACAAAGTAAATTGTAAATGATTATTTATAAGTATAAAAGGGTCATTCGTAACGGATGTCTATGTGGGATAATGCGAGTTTGTTTATCAGTTAATGAGGTAAAGTGTTTTATTTTGGATTACAAGTGTCCCGTCCTGGATTCGGGGTTACCGTCCATAATTTGTGTTGGCATTCCATTATTACCCTTACAATAAGCGTTATGAACAACATAATTTCCACTGCATAGAACCGCATGAAATTATATATTCTGGGTTTTTAAAGAAATTAATTGGTATTAAAGGTCCGGTCATCAAAATTTAAAAACCGCAAGTTCATTGTCCAAATTAAATTGTAGATGACTACTTATAAGTATACACGAATTTTGTATTGAAATTGTGGAACTCTCAGTGGGATTGTGCGATTGTTTTTATCAGTTACAGTGGAAAAGTGTTAGACTTGGGATTGCAAGTTTCCTGTCCTTGTTCCGGGGTTACCGTCAATCATTTGTCTTTGTATTCCATGATTACCCTTACAATAAGGGTTATGAACATGATATTTTACACCGCATAAGATCGCATTATATTATATATTCTAGGTTTTAAAACAAATTAATAGGTATTGAAAGTCCGGCCATCAAATTTTAAAAAGCGCAAGTACGTTGTCCAAAGTCAATTGTAGATGATTATTTATAAGTATACAAGCGTCATTCATAATTGAGTTCTCTGTGGGATTATGGGAGTATGTTTATCAGTTTATGTGGTAAAGATTTTGATTTGGGATTGAATGTCTCCCGTCAGGGATTCGGGGTTACTGTCCGTCATTTGTGTTGGTATTCCATTATTACCATTACAATAAGCGTTATGAATAACATAATTTCCACTGCATGGAACCGCATAAAATTATATATTCTGGGTTTTTAAAGAAATTAATTGGTATTTAAAGTTGGTCATCAAATTTTAAAACGTGCAAGTTCATTGTCAAAATTAAATTGTAGATGACCATTTATAAGTAGACAAGGTTTTTTTGAAAGGAACTTGTGGAACTCTCTGTGGGATTATGTTATTTTTTTTATCACTTACGGTGATAAAGTGATAGACTTGGGATTGCAAGATTCCTGTCCTCGATTCGGGGTTACCATCAGTCGTTTGTCCTAGTATTCAATTATTACCCTTACAATAAGCGTTATGAACATGATATTTTACATAGCATCAAATTACATTATATTATATAGTCTTAGGTCTGAAAGAAATTAATAGGTATTAAAAGTCTGGCCATTAAATTTTAAATAGTGCAAGTACGTTGAACAAAGTAAATTATAGATGATTATTTATAGGTATACAAGGGTCATTCATAATAGAGTTCTCTGTGGGATTATGCGAGTTTGTTTATCAGTTAATGTGGTAAAGAGTTTGATTTGGGATTACAAGTGTCCCGTCCTGGATTCGGGGTTACCGTCCGTCATTTGTGTTTGTATTCAATTATTACCCTAACAATAAGCATTATGAACAACATAATTTCAACTGCATAGAACTGCATGAAATTATACATTCTGGATTTTTATAGAAATTAATTAGTATTAAAAGTCCGGTCATAAAATTTTTAAAACTGTAAGTTCATTGTCCAAATTAAATTGTAGATGACTACTTATAAGTATACAAGGTTCTTTCGTAAGGAAATTGTGGAACTCTCTGTGGGATTATGCGATTAATTTTATCACTTACGGTGGAAAAGTGTTAGACTTGGGATTGTAAGTTTCCTGTCCTCGATCTGGGGTTACCGTCAGTCATTTGTCTTAGTATTCCATTATTACTATTACAAGAAGCGTTATGAACATGATATTTTACACCGCATAAGATCGCATTATATTATATATTCTAGGTTTTAAAACAAATTAATAGGTATTGAAAGTCCGGCCATCAAATTTTAAAAAGTGCAAGTACGTTGTCCAAAGTCAATTGTAGATGACTATTTATAAGTATACAAGCGTCATTCATAATTGAGTTCTCTGTGGGATTATGGGAGTTTGTTTATCAGTTAATGTGGTAAAGATTTTGATTTGGGATTGAATGTCTCCCGTCAGGGATTCGGGGTTACCGTCCGTCATTTGTGTTGGTATTCCATTATTACCATTACAATAAGCGTTATGAATAACATAATTACCACTGCATGGAACCGCATAAAATTATATATTCTGGGTTTTTAAAGAAATTAATTGGTATTTAAAGTTGGTCATCAAATTTTAAAACTTGCAAGTTCATTGTCAAAATTAAATTGTAGATGACCATTTATAAGTAGACAAGGTTTTTTTGAAAGGAACTTTTGGAACTCTCTGTGGGATTATGTTATTTTTTTTATCACTTACGGTGATAAAGTGATAGACTTGGGATTGCAAGATTCCTGTCCTCGATCCGGGGTTACCATCAGTCGTTTGTCTTAGTATTCCATTATTACCCTTACAATAAGCGTTATGAACATGATATTTTACATAGCATCAAATTATATTATATTATATAGTCTTAGGTCTGAAAGAAATTAATAGGTATTAAAAGTCCGGCCATCAAATTTTAAATAGTGCAAGTACGTTGTACAAAGTAAATTGTAGATGATTATTTATAGGTAGACAAGGGCCATTCATAATAGAGTTCTCTGTGGGATTATGCGAGTTTGTTTATCAGTTAATGTGGTAAAGAGTTTGATTTGGGATTACAAGTGTCCCGTCCTGGATTCGAGGTTACCGTCCGTCATTTGTGTTTTAATTCAATTATTACCCTAACAATAAGCATTATGAACAACATAATTTCAACTGCATAGAACTGCATGAAATTATACATTCTGGATTTTTATAGAAATTAATTGGTATTAAAAGTCCGGTCATAAAATTTTTAAAACTGTAAGTTCATTGTCCAAATTAAATTGTAGATGACTACTTATAAGTATACAAGGTTTTTTCATAAGGAAATTGTGGAACTCTCTGTGGGATTATGCGATTAATTTTATCACTTACGGTGGAAAAGTGTTAGACTTGGGATTGTAAGTTTCCTGTCCTCGATCTAGGGTTACCGTCAGTCATTTGTCTTAGTATTCCATTATTACCATTACAAGAAGCGTTATGAACATGATATTTTACACCGCATAATATCGCATTATATTATATATTCTAGGTTTTAAAACAAATTAATAGGTATTGAAAGCCCGGCCATCAAATTTTAAAAAGCGCAAGTACGTTGTCCAAAGTCAATTGTAGATGATTATTTATAAGTATACAAGCGTCATTCATAATTGAGTTCTCTGTGGGATTATGGGAGTATGTTTATCAGGTTATGTGGTAAAGATTTTGGTTTGGGATTGAATGTCTCCCGTCAGGGATTCGGGGTTATCGTCCGTCATTTGTGTTGGTATTCCATTATTACCATTACAATAAGCGTTATGAATAACATAATTTCCACTGCATGGAACCGCATAAAATTATATATTCTGGGTTTTTAAAGAAATTAATTGGTATTTAAAGTTGGTCATCAAATTTTAAAACGTGCAAGTTCATTGTCAAAATTAATTTGTAGATGACCATTTATAAGTAGACAAGGTTTTTTTGAAAGGAACTTGTGGAACTCTCTGTGGGATTATGTTTTTTTTATTATCACTTACGGTGATAAAGTGATAGACTTGGGATTGCAAGATTCCTGTCCTCGATCCGGGGTTACCATCAGTCGTTTGTCTTAGTATTCAATTATTACCCTTACAATAAGCGTTATGAACATGATATTTTACATAGAATCAAATTACATTATATTATATAGTCTTAGGTCTGAAAGAAATTAATAGGTATTAAAAGTCTGGCCATCAAATTTTAAATAGTGCAAGTACGTTGTACAGAGTAAATTATAGATGATTATTTATAGGTATACAAGGGTCATTCATAATAGAGTTCCCTGTGGGATTATGCGAGTTTGTTTATCAGTTAATGTGGTAAAGAGTTTGATTTGGGATTACAAGTGTCCCGTCCTGGATTCGAGGTTACCGTCCGTCATTTGTGTTTGTATTCAATTATTACCCTAACAATAAGCATTATGAACAACATAATTTCAACTGCATAGAACTGCATGAAATTATACATTCTGGATTTTTACAGAAATTAATTGGTATTAAAAGTCCGGTCATAAAATTTTTAAAACTGTAAGTTCATTGTCCAAATTAAATTGTAGATGACTACTTATAAGTATACAAGGTTTTTTCGTAAGGAAATTGTGGAACTCTCTGTGGGATTATGCGATTAATTTTATCACTTGCGGTGGAAAAGTGTTAGACTTGGGATTGTAAGTTTCCTGTCCTCGATCTGGGGTTACCGTCAGTCATTTGTCTTAGTATTCCATTATTACCATTACAAGAAGCGTTATGAACATGATATTTTACACCGCATAAGATCGCATTATATTATATATTCTAGGTTTTAAAACAAATTAATAGGTATTGAAAGTCCGGCCATCAAATTTTAAAAAGCGCAAGTACGTTGTCCAAAGTCAATTGTAGATGATTATTTAAAAGTATACAAGCGTCATTCATAATTGAGTTCTCTGTGGGATTATGGGAGTTTGTTTATCAGTTAATGTGGTAAAGATTTTGATTTGGGAATGAATGTCTCCCGTCAGGGATTCGGGGTTACCGTCCGTCATTGGTGTTGGTATTCCATTATTACCATTACAATAAGCGTTATGAATAACATAATTTCCACTGCATGGAACCGCATAAAATTATATATTCTGGGTTTTTAAAGAAATTAATTGGTATTTAAAGTTGGTCATCAAATTTTAAAACGTGCAAGTTCATTGTCAAAATTAAATTGTAGATGACCATTTATAAGTAGACAAGGTTTTTTTGAAAGGAACTTGTGGAACTCTCTGTGGGATTATGTTATTTTTTTTATCACTTACGGTGATAAAAGTGATAGATTTGGGATTGCAAGATTCCTGTCCTCGATCCGGGGTTACCATCAGTCGTTTGTCTTAGTATTCCATTATTACCCTTACAATAAGCGTTATGAACATGATATTTTACATAGAATAAAATTATATTATATTATATATTCTTAGGTCTGAAAGAAATTAATTGGTATTGAAAGTCTGGCCATCAAATTTTAAATAGCACAAGTACGTTGTACAAAGTAAATTGTAGATGATTATTTATAGGTATACAAGGATCATTCATAATAGAGTTCTCTGTGGGATTATGCGAGTGTGTTTATCAGTTAATGTGGTAAAGAGTTTGATTTGGGATTACAAGTGTCCCGTCCTGGATTCGGGGTTACCGTCCGTCATTTGTGTTTGTATTCAATTATTACCCTAACAATAAGCATTATGAACAACATAATTTCAAATGCATAGAACTGCATGAAATTATACATTCTGGATTCTTAATGAAATTAATTGGTATTAAAAGTCCGGTCATAAAATTTTAAAACTGTAAGTTCACTGTCCAAATTAAATTGAAGATGACTACTTATATGTATACAAGGTTTTTTCGTAAGGAAATTGTGGAACTCTCTGTGGGATTATGCGATTAATTTTATCACTTACGGTGGAAAAGTGTTAGACTTGGGATTGTAAGTTTCCTGTCCTCGATCTGGGGTTACCGTCAGTCATTTGTCTTAGTATTCCAGTATTACCATTACAAGAAGCGTTATGAACATGATATTTTACACCGCATAAGATCGCATTATATTATATATTCTAGGTTTTAAAACAAATTAATAGGTATTGAAAGTCCGGCCATCAAATTTTAAAAAGTGCAAGTACGTTGTCCAAAGTAAATTGTAGATGATTATTTATAAGTATACAAGCGTCATTCATAATTGAGTTCTCTGTGGGATTATGGGAGTTTGTTTATCAGTTAATGTGGTAAAGATTTTGATTTGGGAATGAATGTCTCCCGTCAGGGATTCGGGGTTACCGTCCGTCATTGGTGTTGGTATTCCATTATTACCATTACAATAAGCGTTATGAATAACATAATTTCCACTGCATGGAACCGCATAAAATTATATATTCTGGGTTTTTAAAGAAATTAATTGGTATTTAAAGTTGGTCATCAAATTTTAAAACGTGCAAGTTCATTGTCAAAATTAAATTGTAGATGACCATTTATAAGTAGACAAGGTTTTTTTGAAAGGAACTTGTGGAACTCTCTGTGGGATTATATTATTTTTTTTATCACTTACGGTGATAAAAGTGATAGATTTGGGATTGCAAGATTCCTGTCCTCGATCCGGGGTTACCATCAGTCGTTTGTCTTAGTATTCCATTATTACCCTTACAATAAGCGTTATGAACATGATATTTTACATAGAATAAAATTATATTATATTATATATTCTTAGGTCTGAAAGAAATTAATTGGTATTGAAAGTCTGGCCATCAAATTTTAAATAGCACAAGTACGTTGTACAAAGTAAATTGTAGATGATTATTTATAGGTATACAAGGATCATTCATAATAGAGTTCTCTGTGGGATTATGCGAGTGTGTTTATCAGTTAATGTGGTAAAGAGTTTGATTTGGGATTACAAGTGTCCCGTCCTGGATTCGGGGTTACCGTCCGTCATTTGTGTTTGTATTCAATTATTACCCTAACAATAAGCATTATGAACAACATAATTTCAAATGCATAGAACTGCATGAAATTATACATTCTGGATTCTTAATGAAATTAATTGGTATTAAAAGTCCGGTCATAAAATTTTAAAACTGTAAGTTCACTGTCCAAATTAAATTGAAGATGACTACTTATATGTATACAAGGTTTTTTCGTAAGGAAATTGTGGAACTCTCTGTGGGATTATGCGATTAATTTTATCACTTACGGTGGAAAAGTGTTAGACTTGGGATTGTAAGTTTCCTGTCCTCGATCTGGGGTTACCGTCAGTCATTTGTCTTAGTATTCCAGTATTACCATTACAAGAAGCGTTATGAACATGATATTTTACACCGCATAAGATCGCATTATATTATATATTCTAGGTTTTAAAACAAATTAATAGGTATTGAAAGTCCGGCCATCAAATTTTAAAAAGTGCAAGTACGTTGTCCAAAGTAAATTGTAGATGATTATTTATAAGTATACAAGCGTCATTCATAATTGAGTTCTCTGTGGGATTATGGGAGTTTGTTTATCAGTTAATGTGGTAAAGATTTTGATTTGGGATTGAATGTCTCCCGTCAGGGATTCGGGGTTACCGTCCATCATTTGTGTTGGTATCCATTATTACCATTACAATAAGCATTATGAATAACATAATTTCCACTGCATGGAACTGCATAAAATTATATATTCTGGGTTTTTAAAGAAATTAATTGGTATTTAAAGTTGGTCATCAAATTTTAAAACGTGCAAGTTCATTGTCAAAATTAAATTGTAGATGACCATTTATAAGTATACAAGGTTTTTTTGAAAGGAACTTGTGGAACTCTCTGCGGGATTATGTTATTTTTTTTATCACTTACGGTGATAAAGTGATAGACTTAGGATTGCAAGATTCCTGTCCTCGATCCGGGGTTACCATCAGTCGTTTGTCTTAGTATTCCATTATTACCCTTACAATAAGCGTTATGAACATGATATTTTACATAGAATGAAATTATATTATATTATATAGTGTTAGGTCTGAAAGAAATTAATAGGTATTGAAAGTCTGGCCATCAAATTTTAAATAGCACAAGTACATTGTACAAAGTAAATTGTAGATGATTATTTATAGGTATACAAGGATCATTCATAATAGAGTTCTCTGTGGGATTATGCGAGTGTGTTTATCAGTTAATGTGGTAAAGAGTTTGATTTGGGATTACAAGTGTCCCGTCCTGGATTCGGGGTTACCGTCCGTCATTTGTGTTTGTATTCAATTATTACCCTAACAATAAGCATTATGAACAACATAATTTCAAATGCATAGAACTGCATGAAATTATACATTCTGGATTTTTAATGAAATTAATTGGTATTAAAAGTCCGGTCATAAAATTTTAAAACTGTAAGTTCACTGTCCAAATTAAATTGAAGATGACTACTTATATGTATACAAGGTTTTTTCGTAAGGAAATTGTGGAACTCTCTGTGGGATTATGCGATTAATTTTATCACTTACGGTGGAAAAGTGTTAGACTTGGGATTGTAAGTTTCCTGTCCTCGATCTGGGGTTACCGTCAGTCATTTGTCTTAGTATTCCAGTATTACCATTACAAGAAGCGTTATGAACATGATATTTTACACCGCATAAGATCGCATTATATTATATATTCTTGCTTTTAAAACAAATTAATAGGTATTGAAAGTCCGGCCATCAAATTTTAAAAAGTGCAAGTACGTTGTCCAAAGTCAATTGTAGATGATTATTTATAAGTATACAAGCGTCATTCATAATTGAGTTCTCTGTGGGATTATGGGAGTTTGTTTATCAGTTAATGTGGTAAAGATTTTGATTTGGAATTGAATGTCTCCCGTCAGGGATTCGGGGTTACCGTCCGTCATTTGTGTTGGTATTCTATTATTACTATTACAATAAGCGTTATGAATAACATAATTTCCACTGCATGGAACCGCATAAAATTATATATTCTGGGTTTTTAAAGAAATTAATTGGTATTTAAAGTTGGTCATCAAATTTTAAAACGTGCAAGTTCATTGTCAAAATTAAATTGTAGATGACCATTTATAAGTAGACAAGGTTTTTTTGAAAGGAACTTGTGGAACTCTCTGTGGGATTATGTTATTTTTTTTATCACTTACGGTGATAAAGTGATGGACTTGGGATTGCAAGATTCCTATCCTCGATCCGGGGTTACCATCAGTCGTTTGTCTTAGTATTCCATTATTACCCTTACAATAAGCGTTATGAACATGATATTTTACATAGCATCAAATTATATTATATTATATAGTCTTAGGTCTGAAAGAAATTAATAGGTATTAAAAGTCCGGCCATCAAATTTTAAATAGTGCAAGTACGTTGTACAAAGTAAATTGTAGATGATTATTTATAGGTATACAAGGGTCATTCATAATAGAGTTCTCTGTGGGATTATGCGAGTTTGTTTATCAGTTAATGTGGTAAAGAGTTTGATTTGGGATTACAAGTGTCCCATCCTGGATTCGGGGTTACCGTCCGTCATTTGTGTTTGTATTCAATTATTACCCTAACAATAAGCATTATGAACAACATAATTTCAACTGTATGGAACTGCATGAAATTATATATTTTTGATTTTTGAAGAAATTAATTGGTATTAAAAGTCCGGTCATAAAATTTTTAAAACTGTAAGTTCATTGTCCAAACTAAATTGTAGATGACTACTTATCAGTATACAAGGTTTTTTCGTAAGGAAATTGTGGAACTCTCTGTGGGATTATGCGATTAATTTTATCACTTACGGTGGAAAAGTGTTAGACTTGGGATTGTAAGTTTCGTGTCCTCGATCCGGGGTTACCGTCAGTCATTTGTCTTAGTATTCCATTATTACCATTACAATAACCGTTATGAACATGATATTTTACACCGCATAAGATCGCATTATATTATATATTCTAGGTTTTAAAACTAATTAATAGGTATTGAAAGTCCGGCCATCAAATTTTAAAAAGCGCAAGTATGTTGTCCAAAGTCAATTGTAGATGATTATTTAAAAGTATACAAGCGTCATTCATAATTGAGTTCTCTGTGGGATTATGGGAGTTTGTTTATCAGTTAATGTGGTAAAGATTTTGATTTGGGATTGAATGTCTCCCGTCAGGGATTCGGGGTTACCGTCCGTCATTTGTGTTGGTATTCCATTATTACCATTACAATAAGCGTTATGAATAACATAATTTCCACTGCATGGAACCGCATAAAATTATATATTCTGGGTTTTTAAAGAAATTATTTGGTATTTAAAGTTGGTCATCAAATTTTTAAACGTGCAAGTTCATTGTCAAAATTAAATTGTAGATGACCATTTATAAGTAGACAAGGTTTTTTTGAAAGGAACTTGTGGAACTCTCTGTGGGATTATGTTATTTTTTTTATCACTTACGGTGATAAAGTGATAGACTTGGGATTGCAAGATTCCTATCCTCGATCCGGGGTTACCATCAGTCGTTTGTCTTAGTATTCCATTATTACCCTTACAATAAGCGTTATGAACATGATATTTTACATAGCATCAAATTATATTATATTATATAGTCTTAGGTCTGAAAGAAATTAATAGGTATTAAAAGTCCGGCCATCAAATTTTAAATAGTGCAAGTACGTTGTACAAAGTAAATTGTAGATGATTATTTATAGGTATACAAGGATCATTCATAATAGAGTTCTCTGTGGGATTATGCGAGTTTGTTTATCAGTTAATGTGGTAAAGAGTTTGATTTGGGATTACAAGTGTCCCGTCCTGGATTCGGGGTTACCGTCCGTCATTTGTGTTTGTATTCAATTATTACCCTAACAATAAGCATTATGAACAACATAATTTCAAATGCATAGAACTGCATGAAATTATACATTCTGGATTTTTAATGAAATTAATTGGTATTAAAAGTTCGGTCATAAAATTTTAAAACTGTAAGTTCACTGTCCAAATTAAATTGAAGATGACTACTTATATGTATACAAGGTTTTTTCGTAAGGAAATTGTGGAACTCTCTGTGGGATTATGCGATTAATTTTACCACTTACGGTGGAAAAGTGTTAGACTTGGGATTGTAAGTTTCCTGTCCTCGATCTGGGGTTACCGTCAGTCATTTGTCTTAGTATTCCAGTATTACCATTACAAGAAGCGTTATGAACATGATCGCATTATATTATATATTCTTGCTTTTAAAACAAATTAATAGGTATTGAAAGTCCGGCCATCAAATTTTAAAAAGTGCAAGTACGTTGTCCAAAGTCAATTGTAGATGATTATTTATAAGTATACAAGCGTCATTCATAATTGAGTTCTCTGTGGGATTATGGGAGTTTGTTTATCAGTTAATGTGGTAAAGATTTTGATTTGGGATTGAATGTCTCCCGTCAGGAATTCGGGGTTACCGTCCGTCATTTGTGTTGGTATTCTATTATTACTATTACAATAAGCGTTATGAATAACATAATTTCCACTGCATGGAACCGCATAAAATTATATATTCTGGGTTTTTAAAGAAATTAATTGGTATTTAAAGTTGGTCATCAAATTTTAAACCGTGCAAGTTCATTGTCAAAATTAAATTGTAGATGACCATTTATAAGTAGACAAGGTTTTTTTGAAAGGAACTTGTGGAACTCTCTGTGGGATTATGTTATTTTTTTTATCACTTACGGTGATAAAGTGATAGACTTGGGATTCCAAGATTCCTATCCTCGATCCGGGGTTACCATCAGTCGTTTGTCTTAGTATTCCATTATTACCCTTACAATAAGCGTTATGAACATGATATTTTACATAGCATCAAATTATATTATATTATATAGTCTTAGGTCTGAAAGAAATTAATAGGTATTAAAAGTCCGGCCATCAAATTTTAAATAGTGCAAGTACGTTGTACAAAGTAAATTGTAGATGATTATTTATAGGTATACAAGGGTCATTCATAATAGAGTTCTCTGTGGGATTATGCGAGTTTGTTTATCAGTTAATGTGGCAAAGAGTTTGATTTGGGATTACAAGTGTCCCGTCCTGGATTCGGGGTTACCGTCCGTCATTTGTGTTTGTATTCAATTATTACCCTAACAATAAGCATTATGAACAACATAATTTCAACTGCATAGAACTGCATGAAATTATATATTCTGGATTTTTGAAGAAATTAATTGGTATTAAAAGTCCGGTCATAAAATTTTTAAAACTGTAAGTTCATTGTCCAAACTAAATTGTAGATGACTACTTATCAGTATACAAGGTTTTTTCGTAAGGAAATTGTGGAACTCTCTGTGGGATTATGCGATTAATTTTATCACTTACGGTGGAAAAGTGTTAGACTTGGGATTGTAAGTTTCGTGTCCTCGATCCGGGGTTACCTTCAGTCATTTGTCTTAGTATTCCATTATTACCATTACAATAACCGTTATGAACATGATATTTTACACCGCATAAGATCGCATTATATTATATATTCTAGGTTTTAAAACTAATTAATTGGTATTGAAAGTCCGGCCATCAAATTTTAAAAAGCGCAAGTACGTTGTCCAAAGTCAATTGTAGATGATTATTTATAAGTATACAAGCGTCATTCATAATTGAGTTCTCTGTGGGGTTATGGGAGTTTGTTTATCAGTTAATGTGGTAAAGATTTTGATTTGGGATTGAATGTCTCCCGTCAGGGATTCGGGGTTACCGTCCGTCATTTGTGTTGGTATTCCATTATTACCATTACAATAAGCGTTATGAATAACATAATTTCCACTGCATGGAACCGCATAAAATTATATATTCTGGGTTTTTAAAGAAATTAATTGGTATTTAAAGTTGGTCATCAAATTTTAAAACGTGCAAGTTCATTGTCAGAATTAAATTGTAGATGACCATTTATATGTATACAAGGTTTTTTTGAAAGGAACTTGTGGAACTCTCTGCGGGATTATGTTATTTTTTTTATCACTTACGGTGATAAAGTGATAGACTTGGGATTGCAAGATTCCTGTCCTCGATCCGGGGTTACCATCAGTCGTTTGTCTTAGTATTCCATTATTACCCTTACAATAAGCGTTATGAACATGATATTTTACATAGCATCAAATTATATTATATTATATAGTCTTAGGTCTGAAAGAAATTAATAGTTATTAAAAGTCCGGCCATCAAATTTTAAATAGTGCAAGTACGTTGTACAAAGTAAATTGTAGATGATTATTTATAGGTATACAAGGGTCATTCATAATAGAGTTCTCTGTGGGATTATGCGAGTTTGTTTATCAGTTAATGTGGTAAAGAGTTTGATTTGGGATTACAAGTGTCCCGTCCTGGATTCGGGGTTACCGTCCATCATTTGTGTTTGTATTCAATTATTACCCTAACAATAAGCATTATGAACAACATAATTTCAAATGCATAGAACTGCATGAAATTATACATTCTGGATTTGTAATGAAATTAATTGGTATTAAAAGTCCGGTCATAAAATTTTAAAACTGTAAGTTCATTGTCCAAATTAAATTGAAGATGACTACTTATAAGTATACAAGGTTTTTTCGTAAGGAAATTGTGGAACTCTCTGTGGGATTATGCGATTAATTTTATCACGTACGGTGGAAAAGTTTTAGACTTGGGATTGTAAGTTTCCTGTCCTCGATCTGGGGTTACCGTAAGTCATTTGTCTTAGTATTCCATTATTACCATTACAAGAAGCGTTATGAACATGATATTTTACACCGCATAAGATCGCATTATATTATATATTCTAGGTTTTAAAACAAGTTAATAGGTATTGAAAGTCCGGCCATCAAATTTTAAAAAGTGCAAGTACGTTGTCCAAAGTAAATTGTAGATGATTATTTATAAGTATACAAGCGTCATTCATAATTAAGTTCTCTGTGGGATTATGGGAGTTTGTTTATCAGTTAATGTGGTAAAGATTTTGATTTGGGATTGAATGTCTCCCGTCAGGGATTCGGGGTTACCGTCCGTCATTTGTGTTGGTATTCCATTATTACCATTACAATAAGCATTATGAATAACTTAATTTCCACTGCATGGAACCACATAAAATTATATATTCTGGGTTTTTAAAGAAATTAATTGGTATTTAAAGTTGGTCATCAAATTTTAAAACGTGCAAGTTCATTGTCAAAATTAAATTGTAGATGACCATTTATAAGTAGACAAGGTTTTTTTGAAAGGAACTTGTGGAACTCTCTGTGGGATTATGTGATTTTGTTTATCACTTACGGTGATAAAGTGATAGACTTGGGATTGCAAGATTCCTGTCCTCGATCCGGGGTTACCATCAGTCGTTTGTCTGAGTATTCCATTATTACCCTTACAATAAGTGTTATGAACATGATATTTTACATAGCATCAAATTATATTATATTATATAGTCTAAGGTTTGAAAGAAATTAATAGGTATTAAAAGTCCGGCCATCAAATTTTAAAAAGCGCAAGTACGTTGTACAAAGTAAATTGTAGATGATTATTTATAGGTATACAAGGGTCATTCATAATAGAGTTCTCTGTGGGATTATGCAGGTTTGTTTATCAGTTAATGTGCTAAAGAGTTTGATTTGGGATTACAAGTGTCCCGTCCTGGATTCGGGGTTACCGTCCGTCATTTGTGTTTGTATTCAATTATTACCCTAACAATAAGCATTATGAACAACATAATTTCAACTGCATAGAGCTGCATGAAATTATATATTCTGGATTTTTAAAGAAATTAATTGGTATTAGAATTCCGGTTATCAAATTTTAAAAACCGCAAGTTCATTGTCCAAATTAAATTGTAGATAACTACTTATAAGTATAAAAGGTTTTTTTGTAAGGAAATTGTCGAACTCTCTGTGGGATTATGCAATTTATTTTATCATTTATGGTGGAAAAGTGTTAGACTTGGGATTGCAAGTTTCCTGTCCTCGATTCGGGGTTACTGTCAGTCATTTATCCCAGTATTCCATTATTACCCTTACAATAGGCGTTATGAACATGATATTTTACACCGCATAAGATGAAATTATATTATATATTCTAGGTTTTAAAAGAAATTAATAGGTATTAAAAGTGCGGCCATCAAATTTTAAAAAGCGCAAGTACGTTTTCCAAAGTAAATTGTAGTTGATTATTTATAAGTATACAAGGTCGTCCGTAATGGAGTTCTCTGTTGGATTATGCAAGTTTTTTTATCAGATAATGTGGTAAAGAGTTTGATTTGGGATTGCAAGTGTCCCATTCGGGATTCGGGGTTACCATCTGTCATTTGTGTTTGTATTCCATTATTACCCTTACAATAACCGTTATGAACAACATGATTTCCACTGCATGGAACCGCATGAAATTATATAGTCTAGGTTTTTAAAGAAACTAATTGGTATGAAAGGTCTGGTCATCAAATTTTAAAAACCTCAAGTTCATTGTCCAAATTAAATTGTAGATGACTACTTATAAGTATACAAGGTTTTTTCGTAAGGAAATTGTGGAACTCTCTGTGGGATTATGCGATTAATTTTATCACTTACGGTGGAAAAGTTTTAGACTTGGGATTGTAAGTTTCCTGTCCTCGATCTGGGGTTACCGTAAGTCATTTGTCTTAGTATTCCATTATTACCATTACAATAAGCGTTATGAACATGATATTTTACACCGCATAAGATCGCATTATATTATATATTCTAGGTTTTAAAACAAATTAATAGGTATTGAAAGTCCGGCCATCAAATTTCAAAAAGCGCAAGTACGTTGCCCAAAGTCAATTGTAGATGATTATTTATAAGTATACAAGCGTCATTCATAATTGAGTTCTCTGTGGGATTATGGGAGTTTTTTTATCAGTTTATGTGGTAAAGATTTTGATTTGGGATTGAATGTCTCCCATCAGGGATTCGGGGTTACCGTCCGTCATTTGTGTTGGTATTCCATTATTACCATTTCAATAAGCATTATGAATAACTTAATTTCCACTGCATGGAACCGCATAAAATTATATATTCTGGGTTTTTAAAGAAATTAATTGGTATTTAAGGCGGTCATCAAATTTTAAAACGTGCAAGTTCATTGTCAAAATTAAATTGTAGATGACCATTTATAAGTAGACAAGGTTTTTTTGAAAGGAACTTGTGGAACTCTCTGTGGGATTATGTGATTTTTTTTATCACTTACGGTGATAAAGTGATAGACTTGGGATTGCAAGATTCCTGTCCTCGATCCGGGGTTACCATCAGTCGTTTGTCTTAGTATTCCATTATTACCCTTACAATAAGCGTTATGAACATGATATTTTACATAGCATCAAATTATATTATATTATATAGTCTAAGGTTTGAAAGAAATTAATAGGTATTAAAAGTCCGACCATCAAATTTTAAAAAGCGCAAGTACGTTGTATGAAGTAAATTGTAGATGATTATTTATAGGTATACAAGGGTCATTCATAATAGAGTTCTCTGTGGGATTATGCAAGTTTGTTTATCAGTTAATGTGGTAAAGAGTTTGATTTGGGATTACAAGTGTCTCGTCCTGGATTCGGGGTTACCGTCCGTCATTTGTGTTTGTATTCAATTATTACCCTAACAATAAGCATTATGAACAACATAATTTCAACTGCATAGAACTGCATGAAATTATATATTCTGGATTTTTAAAGAAATTAATTGGTATTAGAATTCAGGTTATCAAATTTTAAAAACCGCAAGTTCATTGTCCAAATTAAATTGTAGATAACTACTTATAAGTATACAAGGTTTTTTTGTAAGGAAATTGTCGAACTCTCTGTGGGATTATGCAATTTATTTTATCATTTATGGTGGAAAAGTGTTAGACTTGGGATTGCAAGTTTCCTGTCCTCGATTCGGGGTTACTGTCAGTCATTTATCCCAGTATTCCATTATTACCCTTACAATAGGCGTTATGAACATGATATTTTACACCGCATAAGATGAAATTATATTATATATTCTAGGTTTTAAAAGAAATTAATAGGTATTAAAAGTGCGGCCATCAAATTTTAAAAAGCGCAAGTACGTTGTCCAAAGTAAATTGTAGATGATTATTTATAAGTATACAAGGTCGTCCGTAATGGAGTTCTCTGTTGGATTATGTAAGTTTTTTTATCAGATAATGTGGTAAAGAGTTTGATTTGGGATTGCAAGTGTCCCATTCGGGATTCGGGGTTACCATCTGTCATTTGTGTTTGTATTCCATTATTACCCTTACAATAACCGTTATGAACAACATGATTTCCACTGCATGGAACCGCATGAAATTATATAGTCTAGGTTTTTAAAGAAACTAATTGGTATGAAAGGTCTGGTCATCAAATTTTAAAAACCGCAAGTTCATTGTCCAAATTAAATTCTAGATGACTACTTATAAGTATACAAGGTTTTTTCGTAAGGAAATCGTCAAACTCACTGTGGGATTATGCGAATTATTTTATCAGTTACGGTGGAAAAGTGTTAGACTTGGGATTGCAAGTTTCCTTTCCTCGATCCGGGGTTACCGTCAGTCATTTGTCCTAGTGTTCCATTATTACCCTTACAATAGGCGTTATGAACATGATATTTTACACCGCATAAGATCAAATTATATTATATCTTCTAGGTTTTAAAAGAAATTAATAGGTATTAAAAGTGCGGCCATCAAATTTTAAAAAGCGCAAGTATGTTGTCCAAAGTAAATTGTAGACAATTATTCATAAGTATACAATGGTCATCTGTAATGGAGTTCTCTGTTGGATAATGCAAGTTTTTTTATCAGTTAATGTGGTAAAGAGTTTGATTTGGGATTACAAGTGTACCGTCCGGGATTTGGTGTTACCGTCCGTTATTTGAGTTTGTAATCCATTATTACCCTAACTATAATCATTATGAACAACATAATTTCCACTGCATAGAAGTGCATGAAATTATATATTCTGGGT
Source organism: Rubia yunnanensis (assembly GCA_037428765.1). NCBI lineage: Eukaryota > Viridiplantae > Streptophyta > Magnoliopsida > Gentianales > Rubiaceae > Rubia > Rubia yunnanensis. The sequence continues at coordinate 105,875,377 of CM075061.1, read as the reverse complement.
TTTCAAAGAAATTAATTGGTATGAAAAGTTCGGTCATCAAATTTTAAAAACCGCAAGTTCATTGTCTAAATTAAACTTTAGATGACTACTAATAAGTATACAAGGTTTTGTCATAAGGAAATTGTGAACTCTCTGTGGGATTATGCGATTTATTTTATAAATTACAGTGGAAAAGTGTTAGACTTGGGATTGTATGTTGCCTGTCCACGATCCGGGGTTACCGTCAGTCATTCATCCTAGTATTCCATTATTACCCTTACAATAAGCGTTATAAACGAGATATTTTACACCGCATAAGATCGCATTATATTATATATTCTAGGTTTTAAAAGAAATTAATAGGAATTAAAAGTCCGACCGTCAAATTTTAAAAAGCGCAAGTATGTTGTCCAAAGTAAATTGTAGATGATTATTTATAAGTATACAATGGTCATCCGTAATGGAGTTCTCTGTTGGATTATGCAATTTTTTTATCAGTTAATGTGGTAAAGAGTTTGATTTGGGATTGCAAGTGTCCCATTCGGGATTCGGGGTTACCATCCATCATTTGTGTTTGTATTCAATGATTACCCTTACAATAAGCGTTATGAACAACATGATTTCCACAGCATCGTACCGCATGAAATTATATAGTCTGGGTTTTTAAAGAAATTAATTGGTATGAAAGGTCTGGTCATCAAATTTTAAAAACTGCAAGTTCATTGTCCAAATTAAATTGTAGATGACTACTTATAAGTATACAAGGTTTTTCCGTAAGGAAATCGTCGAACTCTATGTGGGATTATGCGATTTATTTTATCAGTTACGGTAGAAAAGTGTTAGACTTGGGATTGCAAGTTTCCTGTCCTCGATCCGGGGTTACCGTCAGTCCTTTGTCCTAGTGTTCCATTATTACCCTTACAATAGGCGTTATGAACATGATATTTTACACCGCGTAAAATCAAATTATATTATATATTCTAGGTGTTAAAAGAAATTAATAGGTATTAAAAGTGCGGCCATCAAATTTTAAAAAGCGCAAGTATGTTGTCCAATGTAAATTGTACATGATTATTTATAAGTAAACAATGGTCATCCGTAATGGAGTGCTCTGTTGGATTATGCGAGTTTTTTTATCAGTTAATGTGGTAGAGAGTTTGATTTGGGATTACAAGTGTTCCGTCCGGGATTCGGGGTTACCGTCCATTATTTGTGTTTTTATTCCATTATTACCCTAACTATAATCATTATGAACAACATAATTTCCACTGCATAGAACTGCATGAAATTATATATTCTGGGTTTTTAAAGAAATTAATTGGTATGAAAAGTTCGGTCATCAAATTTTGAAAACCGCAAGTTCATTGTCTAAATTAAACTGTAGATGACTACTAATAAGTATACAAGGTTTTGTCGTAAGGAAAGTTTGAACTCTCTATGGCATTATGCGATTTATTTTATAAGTTACAGTGGAAAAGTGTTAGACTTGGGATTGTAAGTTTCCTGTCCTCGATCCGGGGTTACCGTCAGTCATTCATCCTAGTATACCATTATTACCCTTACAATAAGCGTTATAAACGTGATATTTTACACCTTATAAGATCGCATTATATTATATATTCTAGGTTTTGAAAGAAATTAATAGGTATTAAAAGTCCGGCCATTAAATTTTAAAAAGCGCAAGTATGTTGTCCAAAGTAAATTGTAGATGATTATTTATAAGTATACAATGGTCATCCGTAATGGAGTTCTCTGTTGGATTATGCAAGTTTTTTTATCAGTTAATGTGGTAAAGAGTTTGATTTGGGATTGCATGTGTCCCATTTGGGATTCGGGGTTACCATCCGTCATTTGTGTTTGTATTCCATTATTACCCTTACAATAAGCGTTATGAAAAACATGATTTCCACTGCATGGAACCGCATGAAATTATATTGTCTGGGTTTTTAAAGAAATTAATTGGTATTACAGGTTTGGTCATCAAATTCTAAAAACAGCAAGTTCATTGTCCAAATTAAATTGTAGATGACTACTTATAAGTATACAAGGTTTTTTCGTAAGGAAATTTCGAACTCTCAGTGGGATTATGCGATTTATTTTATCAGTTACGGTGGAAAAGTGTTAGACTTGGGATTGCAAGTTTCTGTCCTCGATCCGGGGTTACCGTCAGTCATTTGTCCTAGTGTTCCATTATTACCCTTACAATAGGTGTTATGAACATGATATTTTACACCGCATAAGATCAAATTATATTATATATTCTAGGTTTTAAAATAAATTAATAGGTATTAAAAGTGTGGCCATCAAATTTTAAAAAGCGCAAGTATGTTTTCCAAAGTAAATTGTAGATGATTATTTATAAGTATACAATGGTCATCCGTAATGGAGTTCTCTGTTGGATTATGCAAGTTTTTTTATCAGTTAATGTGGTAAAGAGTTTGATTTGGGATTACAAGTGTCCCGTCCAGGATTCGGGGTTACCGCCCGTCTTTCGTGTTTGTTCTCCTGCATGAAATTATATATTCTGGGTTTTTAAAGAAATTAATTGGTATGAAAAGTTCGGTCATCAAATTTTAAAAACCGCAAGTTCATTGTCTAAATTAAACTGTAGATGACAACTAATAAGTATACAAGGTTTTGTCGTAGGGAAATTTTGAACTCTCCGCGGGATTATGCGATTTATTTTATAAGTTACAGTGGAAAATTGTTAGACTTGGGATTGTAAGTTTCCTGTCCTCGATCCGGGGTTACCGTCAGTCATTCATCCTAGTATTCCATTATTACCCTTACAATAAGCGTTATAAACATGATATTTTACACCTTATAAGATCGTATTGTATTATATGTTCTAGGTTTTGAAAGAAATTAATAGGTATTAAAAGTCCGGCCATCAAATTTAAAAAGCGCAAGTATGCTGTCCAAAGTAAATTGTAGATGATTATTTATAAGTATACAATGGTCATCCGTAATGGAGTTCTCTGTTGGTTTATGCAAGTTTTTTTATCAGTTAATGTGGTAAAGAGTTTGATTTGGGATTGCAAGTGTCCCATTCAGGATTCGGGGTTACCATCCGTGTTTTGTGTTTGTATTCCATTATTACCCTTACAATAAGCATTATGAACAACATGATTTCCACTGCATGGAACCGCGTGAAATTATATATTCTGGGTTTTTAAAGAAATTAATTGGTATTAAAGGTCTGGTCATCAAATTCTAAAAACCGCAAGTTCATTGTCCAATTTAAATTGTAGATGACTACTTATAAGTATAGAAGGTTTTTTGTAAGGAAAACGTCGAACTCTCTGTGGGATTATGTGATTTATTTTATCAGTTACGGTGGAAAAGTGTTAGACTTGGGATTGCAAGTTTCCTTTCCTCGATCCGGGGTTACCGTCAGTCATTTGTCCTAGTGTTCCATTATTACCCTTACAATAGGCGTTATGAACATGATATTTTACACCGCATAAGATCAAATTATATTATATATTCTAGGTTTTAAAAGAAATTAATAGGTATTAAAAGTGTGGCCATCAAATTTTAAAAAGCGCAAGTATGTTGTCCAAAGTAAATTGTAGACGATTATTTATAAGTATACAATGGTCGTCCGTAATGGAGTTCTCTGTTGGATTATGCGAGTTTTTTATCAGTTAATGTGGTAAAGAGTTTGATTTGGGATTACAAGTGTCCCGTCCAGGATTTGGGGTTACCGCCCGTCATTCGTGTTTGTTCTCCATTTTTACCCTAACTATAACCATTATGAACAACATAATTTCAACTGCATAGAACTGCGTGAAATTATATATTCTGGTTTTTAAAGAAATTAATTGGTATGAAAAGTTCGGTCATCAAATTTTAAAAACCGCAAGTTCATTGTCTAAATTAAACTGTAGATGACAACTAATAAGTATACAAGGTTTTGTCGTAGGGAAATTTTGAACTCTCTGCGGGATTATGCGATTTATTTTATAAGTTACAGTGGAAAATTGTTAGACTTGGGATTGTAAGTTTCCTGTCCTCGATCCGGGGTTACCGTCAGTCATTCATCCTAGTATTCCATTATTACCCTTACAATAAGCGTTATAAACATGATATTTTACACCTTATAAGATCGTATTGTATTATATGTTCTAGGTTTTGAAAGAAATTAATAGGTATTAAAAGTCCGGCCATCAAATTTAAAAAGCGCAAGTATGCTGTCCAAAGTAAATTGTAGATGATTATTTATAAGTATACAATGGTCATCCGTAATGGAGTTCTCTGTTGGTTTATGCAAGTTTTTTTATCAGTTAATGTGGTAAAGAGTTTGATTTGGGATTGCAAGTGTCCCATTCAGGATTCGGGGTTACCATCCGTGTTTTGTGTTTGTATTCCATTATTACCCTTACAATAAGCATTATGAACAACATGATTTCCACTGCATGGAACCGCGTGAAATTATATATTCTGGGTTTTTAAAGAAATTAATTGGTATTAAAGGTCTGGTCATCAAATTCTAAAAACCGCAAGTTCATTGTCCAATTTAAATTGTAGATGACTACTTATAAGTATAGAAGGTTTTTTGTAAGGAAAACGTCGAACTCTCTGTGGGATTATGCGATTTATTTTATCAGTTACGGTGGAAAAGTGTTAGACTTGGGATTGCAAGTTTCCTTTCCTCGATCCGGGGTTACCGTCAGTCATTTGTCCTAGTGTTCCATTATTACCCTTACAATAGGCGTTATGAACATGATATTTTACACCGCATAAGATCAAATTATATTATATATTCTAGGTTTTAAAAGAAATTAATAGGTATTAAAAGTGTGGCCATCAAATTTTAAAAAGCGCAAGTATGTTGTCCAAAGTAAATTGTAGACGATTATTTATAAGTATACAATGGTCGTCCGTAATGGAGTTCTCTGTTGGATTATGCGAGTTTTTTATCAGTTAATGTGGTAAAGAGTTTGATTTGGGATTACAAGTGTCCCGTCCAGGATTTGGGGTTACCGCCCGTCATTCGTGTTTGTTCTCCATTTTTACCCTAACTATAACCATTATGAACAACATAATTTCAACTGCATAGAACTGCGTGAAATTATATATTCTGGTTTTTAAAGAAATTAATTGGTATGAAAAGTTCGGTCATCAAATTTTTAAAACCGCAAGTTCATTGTCTAAATTAAACTGTTGATGACAACTAATAAGTATACAAGGTTTTGTCTTAAGGAAATTTTGAACTCTCTGCGGGATTATACGATTTATTTTATAAGTTACAGTGGAAAAGTGTTAGACTTGGGATTGTAAGTTTCCTGTCCTCGATCCGGGGTTACCGTCAGTCATTCATCCTAGTATTCCATTATTACCCTTACAATAAGCGTTATAAACATGATATTTTACACCGCATAAGATCGCATTATATTATGTATTCTAGGTTTTGAAAGAAATTAATAGGTATTAAAAGTCCGGCCATCAAATTTTAAAAAGCGCAAGTATGATGTCCAAAGTAAATTGTAGATGATTATTTATAAGTATACAACGGTCATCCGTAATGGAGTTCTCTGTTGGATTATGCGAGTTTTTTTATCAGTTAATGTGCTAAAGAGTTTGATTTGGGATTACAAGGATTCCGTCCGGGATTCGGGGTTACCGTCCGTCATTTGTGTTTGTATTCCATTATTACCCTAACAATAAGCATTATGAACAACATAATTTCCACTACATAGAACTGGATGAAATTATATATTCTGGGCTTTTAAAGAAATTAATTGGTATTAAAAGTCTGGTCATCAAATTTTAAAAACCGTAAGTTCATTGTCCAAATTAAATTGTAGATGACAATTTATAAGTGTACAAGGTTTTTTCAAAAGGAAATTGTGGAACCCTCTGTGGGATTTGTGCAATTTATTTTATCAGTTACGGTGGAAAAGTGTTAAACTTGGGATTGCAAGTTTCCTGTCCTCGATCCTGGGTTACCGCCAGTCATTTGTCTTAGTATTCCATTATCACCCTTACAATAAGCGTTATGAACATGATATTTTACACCGCATAGATCGCATTATATTATATATTCTAGGTCTTAAAAGAAATTAATAGGTATTAAAATTCCGGCCATCATATTTGAAAATACGCAAGTACGTTGTCCTAAGTAAATTGTAGATGATTATTTATAAGTATACAAGGGTCATTCATAATGGAGTTCTCTTTGGGATTATGCGAGTTTGTTTATCAGTTAATGTGGTAAAGAGTTTGATTCGGGACTACAAGTGTCCCGTCCGGGATTCGGGGTTACCGTCCGTCATTTGTGTTTGTATTCCATTAGTACCCTAACAATAAGCATTATGAAGAACATAATTTTCACTGCATAGAACTGGATGAAATTATTTATTTTGGGTTTTTAAAGAAATTAATTGATATTAAAAGTCCGATCATCAAATTTTAAAAACCGCAAGTTCATTGTCCAAAATAAATTGTAGTTGACTATTTATAAGTGTACAAGGTTTTTTCGTAAGGAAATTGTAGAACTCTCTGTGGGATTTGTGCGATTTATTTTATCAGTTACAGTGGAAAAATGTTAGACTTGGGATTGCAAGTTTCCTGTCCTCGATCTGGGGACACCGCAAGTCATTTGTCTTAGTATTCAATTATTACCCTTATAATAAGCGTTATGAACATGATATTTCACACCGCATAAGATTGTATTATATTATATATTCTAGGTCTTAAAAGAAATTATTTGGTATTAAAAGTCCGGCCATCATATTTGAAAATACGCAAGTACGTTGTCCAGAGTAAATTGTAGATGATTATTTATAAGTATACAAGGGTCATTCGTAATGGAGTTCTCTGTGGGATTATGCGAGTTTGTTTATCCGTTAATGTGGTAAAGAGTTTGATTTGGGATTGCAAGTGTCCCGTCCGGCATTCGGGGTTACCGTCCGTCATTTGTCTTGGTATTCCATTATTACCCTTACAATAAGCATTATGTACAACATAATTTCCACTGCATAGAACCGCATGAAATTATATATTCTGGGTTTTTAAAGAAATTAATTGGTATTAAAAGTCGGTCATCAAATTTTAAAAAGTGCAAGTTCAATGTCCAAAATAAATTATAGATGACTATTTATAAGTGTACAAGGTTTTATTGAAAGGAACTTGTGGAACTCTCTGTGGGATTATGCGATTTGTTTTATCACTTACAGTGGTAAAGTGTTAGCTTGGGATTGCAAGTTTCCTGTCCTCGATCCGGGGTTACCGTCAGTCATTTGTCTTAGCATTCCATTGTTACCCTTACAATAAGCATTATGAACAAGATATTTTACATAGCATCGAATCACATTATATTATATATTCTTAGGTTTAAAAGAATTTACTAGGTATTAAATGTCCGGTCATCAAATTTTAAAAAGTGCAAGTTCAATGTCCAAAGTAAATTGTAGATGATTATTTATAAGTATACAAGGGTCATTCGTAATGGAGTTCTCTGTGGGACTATTCGTGTTTGTTTATCAGTTAATGTGGTAAAGAGTATGATTTGGGATTACAAATGTCCCCGTCCGGGATTCGGGGTTAATGTCCGTCATTTGTGTTGGTATTCCATTATTACCCTTACAATAAGCGTTATGAACAACAAAATTTCCACTGCATGGAACCGCATGAAATTATATATTCTGGGTTTTTAAACAAATCAATTAGTATTAAAAGTCGGTCATCAAATTTTAAAAAGTGCAAGTTCATTGTCCAAATTAAATTGTAGATGACTATTTATAAGTGTACAAGGTTTTATCGAAAGGAACTTGTGGATCTCTCTGTGGGATTATGCAATTTGTTTTATCACTTACGGCGGTAAAGTGTTAGCTTGGGATTGTAAGTTTCCTGTCCTCGATCTGGGGTTACCGTCAGTCATTTGTCTTAGTATTCCATTATTACCCTTACAATAAGCGTTACGAACATGATATTTTACATCGAATAAGATCGCATTATATTATATATTCTAGGTTTAAAAACAAGTTAATAGGTATTGAAAGTCCGGCCATCAAATTTTAAAAAGCGCAAGTACGTTGTCCAAAGTAAATTGTAGATGATTATTTATAAGTATACAAGTGTCATTCATAATTGAGTTCTCTGTGGAATTATGGGAGTTTGTTTATCAGTTAATGTGGTAAAGATTTTGATTTGGGATTGAATGTCTCCCGTCAGGGATTCGGGGTTACCGTCCGTCATTTGTGTTGGTATTCCATTATTACCATTACAATAAGCGTTATGAATAACATAATTTCCACTGCATGGAACCGCATCAAATTAATAGGTATTAATAGTACGGCCATCAAATTTAAGTGCAAGTACTTTGTCCAAAGTAAATTGTAGACGATTATTAATAAGTGTACAAGGGTAATTGGTAATGGAGTTCTCTGTGGGATTATGCGAGTTTGTTTATCAGATAATGTGGTAAAGACTTTGATTTGGGATTGAAGGTTTCCCGTCCGCGATCCGGGGTTACCGTCCATCATTTGTGTTGGTATTCCATTATTACCAAAACAATAAGAGTTATGAACAACATAGTTTCCTCTGCATAGAACCGCAAGAAATTATATATTCTGGGTTTTTAAAGAAATTAATTGGTATTAAAAGTCCGTCCATCAAATTTTAAAAACCGCAAGTTCATTGTCCAAATTAAATTGAAGATGACAACTTGTAAGTATACAAGGCTTTTTCGTAAGGAAATTGTGGAACTCTCTGTGGGATTAAGCGATTTATTTTATCGGTTACGGTGGAAAAATTTTAGACTTGGGATTGCAAGTTTCCGGGGTTACCGTCAGTCATTTGTCTTAGTATTCCATTATTACCCTTACAATAAGCGTTACGAACATGATATTTTACATCGAATAAGATCGCATTATATTATATATTCTAGGTTTTAACAGAAATAAATAGGTATTAAAAGTACGGCCATTAAATTTTAAAAAGCACAAGTTTGTTGTTCAAAGTAAATTGTTGATGATTATTTACAAGTATACAAGGGTCATTCGTAATGGAGTTCTCTGAGGGATTATTCGAGTTTGTTTATCTGCTAATGTGGTAAAGAGTTTGATTTGGGATTACAGGTTTCCCGTCCGCGATACGGGGTTACCGTCCATCATTTGTGTTGGTATTCCATTACTACCATTACAATAAGCTTTATGAAAAAAATAATTTCCACTGCATAGAACTGCATGAAATTATATATTCTGGGTTTTTAAAGAAATTGATTGGTATTAATAGTACGGCCATCAAATTTAAGTGCAAGTACTTTGTCCAAAGTAAATTGTAGACGATTATTAATAAGTATACAAGGGTAATTGGTAATGGAGTTCTCTGTGGGATTATGCGAGTTTGTTTATCAGATAATGTGGTAAAGACTTTGATTTGGGATTGAAGGTTTCCCGTCCGCGATCCGGGGTTACCGTCCATCATTTATGTTGGTATTCCATTATTACCAAAACAATAAGAGTTATGAACAACATAGTTTCCTCTGCATAGAACCGCAAGAAATTATATATTCTGGGTTTTTAAAGAAATTAATTGGTATTAAAAGTCCGTCCATCAAATTTTAAAAACCGCAAGTTCATTGTCCAAATTAAATTGAAGATGACAACTTGTAAGTATACAAGGCTTTTTCGTAAGGAAATTGTGGAACTCTCTGTGGGATTAAGCGATTTATTTTATCGGTTACGGTGGAAAAGTTTTAGACTTGGGATTGCAAGTTTCCGGGGTTACCGTCAGTCATTTGTCTTAGTATTCCATTATTACCCTTACAATAAGCGTTACGAACATGATATTTTACATCGAATAAGATCGCATTATATTATATATTCTAGGTTTTAACAGAAATAAATAGGTATTAAAAGTACGGTCATTAAATTTTAAAAAGCACAAGTTTGTTGTTCAAAGTAAATTGTTGGTGATTATTTACAAGTATACAAGGGTCATTCGTATTGGAGTTCTCTGAGGGATTATTCGAGTTTGTTTATCAGCTAATGTGGTAAAGAGTTTGATTTGGGATTACAGGTTTCCCGTCCGCGATACGGGGTTACCGTCCATCATTTGTGTTGGTATTCCATTACTACCCTTACAATAAGCTTTATGAAAAAAATAATTTCCACTGCATAGAACTGCATGAAATTATATATTCTGGGTTTTTAAAGAAATTAATAGGTATTAATAGTACGGCCATCAAATTTAAGTGCAAGTACTTTGTCCAAAGTAAATTGTAGACGATTATTAATAAGTATACAAGGGTAATTGGTAATGGAGTTCTCTGTGGGATTATGCGAGTTTGTTTATCAGATAATGTGGTAAAGACTTTGATTTGGGATTGAAGGTTTCCCGTCCGCGATCCGGGGTTACCGTCCATCATTTGTGTTGGTATTCCATTATTACCAAAACAATAAGAGTTATGAACAACATAGTTTCCTCTGCATAGAACCGCAAGAAATTATATATTCTGGGTTTTTAAAGAAATTAATTGGTATTAAAAGTCCGTCCATCAAATTTTAAAAACCGCAAGTTCATTGTCCAAATTAAATTGAAGATGACAACTTGTAAGTATACAAGGCTTTTTCGTAAGGAAATTGTGGAACTCTCTGTGGGATTAAGCGATTTATTTTATCGGTTACGGTGGAAAAGTTTTAGACTTGGGATTGCAAGTTTCCGGGGTTACCGTCAGTCATTTGTCTTAGTATTCCATTACTACCCTTACAATAAGCGTTACGAACATGATATTTTACATCGAATAAGATCGCATTATATTATATATTCTAAGTTTTAACAGAAATAAATAGGTATTAAAAGTACAGCCATTAAATTTTAAAAAGCACAAGTTTGTTGTTCAAAGTAAATTGTTGGTGATTATTTACAAGTATACAAGGGTCATTCGTAATGGAGTTCTCTGAGGGATTATTCGAGTTTGTTTATCAGCTAATGTGGTAAAGAGTTTGATTTGGGATTACAGGTTTCCCGTCCGCGATACGGGGTTACCGTCCATCATTTGTGTTCGTATTCCATTACTACCCTTACAATAAGCTTTATGAAAAAAATAATTTCCACTGCATAGAACTGCATGAAATTATATATTCTGGGTTTTTAAAGAAATTAATTGGTATTAAAAGTCCGACACTTAAATTATAAAAAGCGCACGTTCATTGTCCAAATTAAATTGCAGATGACTATTTATAAGTATACAAGGTTTTTTTTAAAGGAACTTGTGGAACTTACTATGGGATAATGCAATTTGTTTTATCACTTACGGTGGTATAGTGTTAGACTTAGGATTGCCAGTTTCCTGTCCTCGATTCGGGGTTACCGTAAGTAATTTGTCCTAGCATTTCATTATTACCCTTACACTAAGTGTTATAACCTGATATTTTAAACCGCATCGAATCACATTATATTATATATTCTAGGTTTTAAAAGAAATTAATAGGTATTAAGAGTCCGGCCATCAAATTTTAAAAAGCGCAAGTACGTTGTCCAAAGTCAATTGTACATAATTATTTATAGGTATACAAGGGTAATTCGTAATGAATTTCTCTGCGGGATTATGCAATTTTGTTCATCAGTTAATGTGGTAAAGAGTTTGATTTGGGATTACAAGTGTCCCGTCCGGGATTCAAGGTTACCATCCGGCATATGTGTTGGTATTCCATTATTACCCTAACAATAAGAGTTGTGAACAACATAATTTCCAATGCATAGAACGAGATGAAATTATATTTTCTGGGTTTTTAAAGAAATTGATTGGTATTAAATATCCGGTCATCAAATTTTAAAAAGCTCAAGTTCATTGTCCAAATTAAATTGTAGATGACTATTAATAAGTATACAAGGTTTTTTCGAAAGGAACTTGTGGAACTCAATGCGGGATTATGCGATTTTTTATCACTTACGGTGGTAAAGTGTTAGACTTAGGATTACAAGTTTCCTGGCCTCGATTCGGGGTTACCGTCAGTCGTTTGTCTTAGTATTCCATTATTACCCTTACAATAAGCGTTATGAACATGATATTTTACACCACATCGAATGACATTATATTATATATTCTAGGTTTTAAAAGAAATTAATAGGTAATAAAAGTCCGGCCATCAAATTTTAAAAAGCGCAAGTACGCTGTCCAAAGTAAATTTTAGATAATTATTTATAAGTATACAAGGGTCATTCGTAATAGAGTTCTCTGTGGGATTATGCGAGTTTGTTTATCAGTTAATGTGGTAAAGAGTTTGATTTGGGATTGCAAGTGTCCCGTCCGCGATCCGGGGTTACCATCCGTCATATGTGTTGGTATTCCATTATTACCCTTACAATAAGCGTTATGAAAAATAAAATTTCTACTATATAGAACTGCATGAAATAATATATTCTGGGTTTTATAGAAATTAATTGGTATTTAAAGTCCAATCATCAAATTTTAAAAAGCGCAAGTTCATTGTCCAAATTAAATTGTAGATTACTATTTATAAGTATACAAGGTTTTTTCGTAAGGAACTTGTAGAACTCACTGCGGGATGATGCGATTTTTTTTATCACTTACGGTGGTAAAGTGTTAGACTTGGGATCGCAAGTTTTTAGTCCTCGGTCTGGGGACAACTTCAGTCATTTGTCTTAGTATTCCATTTTTAGCCTCACAATAAGCGTTATGAACGCGATTTTTTTTATCACTTACGGTGGTAAAGTGTTAGACTTGGGATCCAAGTTTTTAGTCCTTGATCTGGGGACAACTTCAGTCATTTGTCTTATTATTCCATTATTACCCTTACAATAAGCGTAATGAACATGATATTTGATACCACATCAAATCACATTATATTATATATTCTAGGTTTTAAAATAAATTAATAGGTATTAAAAGTCCTGCCATCAAATTTTAAAAAGCGCAAGTACGCTGTCCAAAATAAATTGTAGATGATTATTTATAAGTATACAAGGGTCATTCGTAAAGAAGTTCTCTATGGGATTATGCGAGTTTGTTTATCAGTTAATGTGGTAAAGAGTTTTATTTGGGATTCCAAGTGACCCGTCCGCGTTCCGGGGTTACCATCCGTCATTCGTGTTGGTATTCCATTATGAACCTTACAATACTCATTAGGAAATACAAAATTTCCACTGCATAGAACTGCATGAAATAATATATTCTGGGTTTTTATAGAAATTAATTGGTATTAAAAGTCCAGTCATCAAATTTTAAAAAGCGCAAGTTCACTGTCCAAATTAAATTGTAGATGGCTATTTATAAGTATACAAGGTTTTTTCAAAAGGAACTTGTGGAACTCACTGCGGGATTATGCGATTTTTTTATCACTTACGGTGGTCAAGTGTTAGACTTGGGATTGCAAGTTTCTTGTCCTCGATCCTGGGTTACCGTCAGTCATTTGTTTTAGTATTCCATTATTACCCTTACAATAAGCGTTCTGAACATGATATTTTACACTGCATCGAATCACATTATATTATATATTCTTGGTTTTAAAAGAAATTAATAGGTATTAAAAGTCCGGCCATCAAATTTTTAAAAACGCAAGTACGTTGTCCAAAGTAAATTTTAGATGATTATTTATAAGTATACAAGGGTCATTCGTAATGGAGTTCTCTGTGGGATTATATGAGTTTGTTTGTCAGTTAATGTGGTAAAGAGTTTGATTTGGGATTCCAAGTGTCCCGTCCCGGATTTTGGGATACAGTCCGTCATTTGTGTTGGTATTCCATTATTACCCTTACAATAAGCGTTATGAACAACATAATTTCTGCTGCATCGAACTGCATGAAATAATATATTCCGGGTTTTTATAGAAATTAATTGGTATTAAAAGTCCAGTCATCAAATTTTAAAAAGTGTAAGTTCATTGTCAAAATTAAATTGTATATGACTATTTATAAGCATACAAGGTTTTTTTGAAAGGAACTTGTGGAACTCACTGCGGGATTATCCGATTTGTTTTATCACTTACGGTGGTAAAATGTTAGACTTGGGATTGCAAGTTTCCCGTCCGCGATCTAGGGTTACTGTCTATCATTTGTGTTAATATTCTATTATTATCCTTACAACAAGCGTTATGAACACGATAATTTTCACCTCATAAAGTTGCATTAAATTATATATTCTAGGTTTTTTTTATAAATAATAGGTATTAAATGTTTGTCCATCAAGTTTAAAAAGCGCAAGTTCGTTGTCCAAAGTAAATTGAAGATGATTACTTATAAGTATACTAGGGTCATTTGTAAGGAACTTTTGGAACTCTTTGTGGGATTATGCAAGTTTGTTTATTAGTTCATGTGCTAAAGAGTTTGATTTAGGATTGTAAGTGACCCGTCTGCAATCCTGGGTTATTGTCCGTCAATTGTATTAGTATTCCATTATTGCCCTTGCAATAAGCGTTATAAGAAACGTAATTTCCATTGTATAAAACTGCATAAAAATATATATTCTAGGTTTTTAAGGAAATTAATTGGCATTAAATGTCCGGTCTTCAAATTTTAAAAATGCAAGTACATTGTCAAACGTAAATTGTAGATGATTACTTATAAGTATACAAGGGTCATTCGTAAGGAACTTGTATAGCTCTCTATGGGTTTACGCAAGTTTGTTCATCTGTTAAGTAGTAAAGAGTTTGACTTGAGATTGCAAGTTTCCCGTCTGCGATCCAGGGTTACCGTCTGTCATTTGTGTTAGTATTCCATTATTATCCTTACAACATGCATTATGAACACGATAATTTCCACCCCATAAAATAACATTAAATTATATATTCTAGGTTTTTTTCAAAATAATAGGTATTAAATGTTTGTCCATCAAATTTAAAAAAGCGCATGTATGTTGTCCAAAGTCAATTGTAGATGATTACTTATAAGTATACTAGGGTCATACATAAGGAACTTTTGGAACTCTATGTGGGATTATGCGAGTTTGTTTATCGGTTAATGTGGTAAAGAGATTGATTTGGGATTGCAAGTGACCCGTCCGCGATCCAAGGTTATCGTCCGTCAATTGTATAAGTATTCCATTATTGCCCTTGCAATAAGTGTTACAAGAAACGTAATTTCCACTGTATAAAACCTCATGAAATGATATATTCTAGGTTTTTAATGATATTAATTGGCATTAAAAGTCCAGTCATTAACATTTAAAAAAAGCAAGTACATTGTCAAAAGTAAATTGTAGAAGATTGCTTATAAGTATACAAGGGTCATTCGTAAGGAACTTGTGTAACTCTCTGTGGGATTACGCAAATTGGTTCTTCAGTTAGGTATTAAAGAGTTTGTCTTTGGAGTGCAAGTTTCCTGTCCGCGACCTAGGGTTACCGTCTGTCATTTGTGTTAATATTCCATTATTATCCTTACAACAAGCGTTATGAACTGGATAATTGCCACAGCATAAAATCGTATTAAATTATATATTCTAGGTGTTTTTTAAAAAATAATAGGTATTAAATGTTTGTCCATCAAGTTTTAAAAAGCGCCAGTACGTTGTCCAAAGTAAATTGTAGATGATTACTTATAAGTATACTGGGGTCATTCGTAAGGAACTTTTGGAACTCTTTGTGGGATTATGCAAGTTTTTTTATTAGTTAATGTGCTAAAGAGTTTGATTTAGGATTGCAAGTGACCCGTCCGCGATCCTGGGTTATCGTCCGTCAATTGTATTAGTATTCCATTATTACCCTTGCAATAAGCTTTAAAAGAAACGTAATTTCCATTGTATAAAACCGCATAAAATTATATATTCTAGGTTCTTAAAGAAATTAATTGGCATTAAATGTCCGGTCTTCAAATTTTAAAAAATGCAAGTACATTGTCAAAAGTAAATTGTAGATGATTACTCATAAGTATACCAGGGTCATTCGTAAGGAACTTGTGTAACTCTCTTTGGGTTTACGCAAGTTTGTTCATAAGTTAGGTAGTAAAGAGTTTGACTTGGGATTGCAAGTTTCCCGTCCGCGACCTAGGGTTACCGTCCATCATTTGTGTTAGTATTCCATTATTATCCTTACGAAAAGCGTTATGAACACGATAAATTCCACCGCATAAAATCACATAATATTATATATTCTTGGTTCTAAAAAAAATAAGTATTAAATGTTTGTCCCTGAAATTTTAAAAAGCACAAGTACGTTGTCCAAACTAAATTGTAGATAATTACTTATAAGCATACTAGGGTCATACGTAAGGAACTTTTGGAACTCTATGTGGGATTATGCGAGTTTGTTTATCAGTTAATGTGGTAAAGAGTTTGATTTGGGATTGCAAGTGACCCGACCTCGACCTGGGGTTATCGTCCGTCAATTTTATAAGTGTTCCATTATTGCCCTTGCAATAAGCGTTACAAAAAATGTAATTTCCACTGTATTAAACCTCATAAAATTATATATTCTAGGTGTTTAATGAAATTAATTAGCATTAAAAGTCCGGTCATTAATATTTAAAAAATGCAAGTACATTGTCAAAAGTAAATTGTAGATGATTGCTTATAAGTATACAAGGGTCATTCGTAAGGAACTTGTGTAACTCTCTGTGGGATTACGCAAATTGGTTCTTTAGTTAGGTATTAAAGAGTTTGTCTTTGGAGTGCAAGTTTCATGTCCGCGACCTAGGGTTACCGTCTGTCATTTGTGTTAATACTCCATTATTATCCTTACAACAAGCGTTATGAACATGATAATTTCCACCGCATAAAATCACATTAAATTATATATTCTAGGTTTTTTTAATAAAATAATAGGTATTAAATGTTTATCCATCGAGTTTTAAAAAGCGCCAGTACGTTGTCCAAAGTAAATTGTAGATGATTACTTATAAGTATACTGGGGTCATTCGTAAGGAACTTTTGGAACTCTTTGTGGGATTATGCAAGTTTGTTTATTAGTTAATGTGGGAAAGAGTTTGATTTAGGTTTGCAAGTGACCCGTCCGTGATCCTGGGTTATCGTCCATCAATTGTATTAGTATTCCATTATTGCCCTTGCAATAAGCGTTATAAGAAACGTAATTTCCATTGTATAAAACCTCATAAAATTATATATTCTAGGTTCTTAAAGAAATTCATTTGCATTAAATGTCCGGTTTTCAAATTTTAAAAAATGCAAGTACATTGTCAAACGTAAATTGTAGATGATTACTTATAAGTATACCAGGGTCATTCGTAAGGAACTTGTGTAACTCTCTTTGGGTTTTCGCAAGTTTGTTCATCAGTTAGGTAGTAAAGAGTTTGACTTGGGATTGCAAGTTTCCCGTCCACGATCCGGGGTTACCATCCGTCATTTTTGTTAGTATTCCATTATTATCCTTACAACATGCGTTATGAACACGATAATTTCCACTACATAAAATAACATTAAATTATATATTCTAGGTTTCAAAAAAAATAATAGGTATTAAATGTTTGTCCATCCAATTTTAAAAAGCGCAAGTACGTTGTCCAAAGTAAATTGTAGATTATTACTTATAAGTATAATAGGGTCATACGTAAGGAAATTTTGGAACTCTATGTGGGATTATGCGAGTTTGTTTATCAGTTAATGTGGTAAAGAGTTTGATTTGGGATTGCAAGTGACCCATCCACGATCCGGGGTTATCGTACGTTAATTGTATAAGTATTCCATTATTGCCCTTGCAATAAGCGTTACAAGAAACATAATTTCCACTGTATAAAACCTCATAAATATATTCTAGGTGTTTAATGAAATTAATTGGCATTGAAAGTCTGGTCATTAATATTTAAAAAACGCAAGTACATTGTCAAAAGTAAATTGAAGATGATTGCTTATAAGTATACAAGGGTCATTCGAAAGGAACTTGTGTAACTCTCTGCGGGGTTACGCAAATTTGTTCATCAGTTAGGTATTAAAGAGTTTGACTTGGGATTGCAAGTTTCCCGTCTGCGATCCAGGGTTACCGTCTATCATTTGTGTTAGTATTCTATTATTATCCTTACAACAAGCGTTATGAACACGATAATTTTCACCGCATAAAATTGCATTAAATTATATATTCTAGGTTTTTTAAAAAAATAATAGGTATTAAATGTTTGTCCATCAAGTTTTAAAAAGCTCTAGTAAGTTGTCCAAAGTAAATTGAAGATGATTACTTATAAGTATACTAGGGTCATTCGTAAGGAACTTTTGGAACTCTTTGTGGGATTATGCAAGTTTGTATATTAGTTAATGTGGTAAAGAGTTTGATTTGGGATTGCAAGTGGCTCGTTCGCGATATGGGGCCATTGTCCGCTAATGGTATAAGTATGCCATTATTGCCGTTGCAATAAGAGTTTAAGGAAACGTAATTTCCACTGTATAAAACCTCATAAAATTATATATTCTAGGGTTTTAATGAAATTAACTGGCATTAAAAGTCCGGTCATTAATATTTTAAAAATGCAAGTACATTGTCAAAAGTAAATGGAAGATGATTGCTTATAAGTATAAAAGGGTCATTCGTAAGGAACTTGTGTAAGTCTCTGTGGGGTTATGCAAATTTGTTCATCAGTTAGGTATTAAAGAGTTTGACTTGGGATTGCAAGTTTCCCGTCTGCGATCTAGGGTTACCGTCTATCATTTGTGTTAGTATTCTATTATTGTCATTACAACAAGCGTTATGAACACGATAATTGTCACCGCATAAAATTGCATTAAATTATATATTCCAGGTTTTTTAATAAATAATAGGTATTAAATGTTTGTCCATCAAGTTTTAAAACGCTCCAGCACGTTGTCCAAAGTAAATTGAACATGATTATTTATCAGTATACTAGGGTCATTCATAAGGAACTTTTGGAACTCTTTGTGGGATTATGCAATTTTTTTATTAGTTAATGTGGTAAAGAGTTTGATTTAGGATTGCAAGTGACCCATCCGCGATCCTGGGTTATCGTCTGTCAATTGTATTAGTATTCAATTATTGCCCTTACAATAAGCATTATAGGAAACGTAATTTCCATTGTATAAAACTGCATAAAATTATATATTCTAGATTCTTAAAGAAATTAATTGGCGTTAAATGTCCGGTCTTCAAATTTTAAAAAATGCAAGTACATTGTCAAACGTAAATTGTAGATGATTACTTATAAGTATACAGGGGTCATTCGTAAGGAACTTGTGTAACTCTCTGTGGGTTTACGCAAGTTTATTCATCAGTTAGGTAGTAAAGAGTTTGACTTGGGATTGCAAGTTTCCCATCCGCGATCCGGGGTTACCGTCCGTCATTTGTGTTAGTATTCCATTATTATCCTTACAACATGCGTTATGAACACGATAATTTCCACCACATAAAATCACATAAAATTATATATTCTAGGTTTTAGAAAAAATAATAGGTATTAAATGTTTGTCCATCAAATTTTAAAAAGCGCAAGTACGTTGTCCAAAGTAAATTGTAGATGATTACTTATAAGTATGCTAGGGTTATATGTAAGGAACTTTTGGAACTCTATGTGGGATTATACGAGTTTGTTTATCAGTTAATGTGGTAAAGAGTTTGATTTCGGATTGCAAGTGACCCGTCCATGATCCGGGGTTATCGTCCGTTAATTGTATAAGTATTCCATTATTGCCCTTGAAATAAGCGTTGAAGGAAATGTAATTTCCACTATATAAAACCTCATAAAATTATATATTCTAGGTTTTTCATGAAATTAATTGGCATTAAAAGTTCGGTCATTAATATTTAAAAAATGCAAGTACATTGTCAAAAGTAAATTGTTGATGATTGCTTATAAGTATAGAAGGGTCATTCGTAAGGAACTTGTGTAACTCTCTGTGGGGTTACGCAAATTTGTTCATCAGTTAGGTATTAAAGAGTTTGACTTGAGATTGCAAGTTTCCCGTCTGCGATCTAGGGTTACCGTCTATCATTTGTGTTAGTATTTTATTATTATCCTTACAACCAAGCGTTATTAACACGATAATTTCCACCGAATAAAATCACATTAAATTATATATTCTTGGTTTGAAAAAAAATAATAGGTATTAAATGTTTGTCCATCAAATTTTAAAAAGCGCAAGTACGTTGCCCAAAGTAAATTGTAGATGATTACTTATAAGTATACTTATGTGTGTTTGTTTATTAGTTAATGTGATAAAGTGTTTTATTTGGGACTGCAGGTGACCCGTCCGCGATCCGGGGTTATCGTTTCTAAATTGTATTAGTATTCCATTATTTCCTTTACAATATGCGTTATAAGAAATGTAATTTTCACTGCATAAAACCCCATAAAATTATATATTCTAGGTTTTTAAAGAAATTAGTTGGCTTTAAAAGTTCGGTCATCAATATTTAAAAAATGAAAGTATATTGTCCAAAGTAAATTTTAGATGATTGCTTATAAGTATACAAGGGTTATTCGTAAGGGACTTGTGTAAATCTCTGTGGGATTACGCATGTTTGTTCATCAGTTAGGTACTAAAGAATTTGACTTGGGATTGCAAGTTTCCCGTCCGCTATCCGGGTTTACCATCGGTCATTTGTGTTAGTATTTCGTTATCTTCCTTATAACAAGCGTTACGAAAACGATAATTTCCACCGCATAAAATCACATTAAATTATATATTCTAGGTTATTAAAAATATAAATATGTATTATATTTTGTCCATACAATTTTAAAAAGCGCAAGTACGTTGTCCAAAGTAAATTGAAGATGATTACTTATAAGTATACTAGGGTCATTCGTAAGGAAATTTTGGAACTCTTTGTGGGATTATGCGAGTTTTTTTATTAGTTAATGTGGTAAAGAGTTTGATTTGGGATTGCAAGTGACCCGTCCGCAATCCGGGGTTATCGTTCATCAATTGTATTAGTATTCCATTATTTCCCTTACAATAAGCGTTATAAGAAATGAAATTTCCACTGTATAAAACCGCAAAAAATTATATATTCTAGTTTTTTAAAGAAATTAATTTTCATTAAAAGTTTGGTCATCAAATTTTAAAAAATGCAAGTACATTGTAAAAAGTAAATTGTAAATTATTACTTATAGATATACAAGGGTCATTCGTAAGGAACTTGTGTAAATCTCTGTGGGATTATGCAAGTTTGTTCATGAGTTAGGTAGTAAAAAGTTTGACTTGGGATTGCATGTTTCCCATCCGCGATCCGGCGTTACCGTCCATCATGTGTGTTAGTATTCCATTATTATCCTTACAACAAGCATTATGATAACGATAATTTCCACCGCCTAAAATCACATCAAATTATATATTCTAGGTTTTAAAAAAAATTAAGATGTAATAAATGTTTGTCCATATAAATTTAAATAGCGCAACTACTTTGTCAAAAGAAAATTGAAGATGATTACTTATAAGTATACTAGGGTAATACGTAAGGAACTTTTGGAACTCTTTCTGGGATTATGCGAGTTTGTTTATCAGTTAATGTGATAAAGAGTTTGATTTGGGATTCCAAGTGACCCTTCCACGATACGGGGCTATCTTTCGTTAATTGTATTAGTATTCCATTATTACCCTTACAATAAGCGTTATAAGAAACGTAATTTCCACTGTATAAAACCGCATAAAATTATATATTCTTGGTTTTTAAAGAAATTAATTTTCATTAAAAGTCTAGTCATCAAATTTTAAAAAATGCAAGTACATTGTCAAAAGTAAATTGTAAATGATTACTTATACATATACAAGGGTCATTCGTAAGGAACTTGTGTAAATCTCTGTGGGATTATGCAAGTTTGTTCATGAGTTAGGTAGTAAAGAGTTTGACTTGGGTTTGCATGTTTCCCGTCCGCGATCCGGCGTTACCGTCCGTCATGTGTGTTAGTATTCCATTATTATCCTTACAACAAGCATTATGAACACGATAATTTCCACCGCCTAAAATCACATTAAATTATATATTCTAGGTTTTAAAAAAAATTAAGATGTAATAAATGTTTGTCCATATAAATTTAAATAGCGCAACTACTTTGTCAAAAGAAAATTGAAGATGATTACTTACATGTATACTAGGGTAATACGTAAGGAACTTTTGGAACTCTTTCTAGGATTATGCGAGTTTGTTTATCAGTTAATGTGATAAAGAGTTTGATTTGGGATTCCAAGTGACTCTTCCACGATACGGGGCTATCTTTCGTTAATTGTATTAGTATTCCATTATTGCCCTTACAATAAGCGTTATAAGAAACGAAATTTCCACTGTATAAAACCACAAAAAATTATATATTCTAGGTTTTTAAAGAAATTAATTTTCATTAAAAGTCTGGTCATCAAATTTTAAAAAATGCAAGTACATTGTAAAAAGTAAATTGTAAATTATTACTTATAGATATACAAGGGTCATTCGTAAGGAACTTGTGTAAATCTCTGTGGGATTCTGCAAGTTTGTTCATGAGTTAGGTAGTAAAGAGTTTGACTTGGGTTTGCATGTTTCCCGTCCGCGATCCGGCATTACCGTCCGTCATGTGTGTTAGTATTCCATTATTATCCTTACAACAAGCATTATGAACACGATAATTTCCACCGCCTAAAATCACATTAAATTATATATTCTAGGTTTTAAAAAAAATTAAGATGTAATAAATGTTTGTCCATATAAATTTAAATAGCGCAACTACTTTGTCAAAAGAAAATTGAAGATGATTGATTACTTATATGTATACTAGGGTAATACGTAAGGAACTTTTGGAACTCTTTCTAGGATTATGCGAGTTTGTTTATCAGTTAATGTGATAAAGAGTTTGATTTGGGATTCCAAGTGACCCGTCCACGATACGGGGCTATCTTTCGTTAATTGTATTAGTATTCCATTATTGCCCTTAATATAAGCATTATAAGAAACGTAATTTCCACTGTATAAAACCCCATAAAATTATATATCCCAGGTTTTTAAAGAAATTAGTTGGCATTAGAAGTCCGGTCATAAAATTTTAAAAAACGCAAGTTCAGTGTCAAAAGTAAATTGTAGATGATTACTTATAAGTATACAAGGGTCATTCGTAAGGAACTTGTTTAACTCGCTGTGGGATTACGCAAGTTTGTTCGTAAGTTAGGTAGTAAAGTGTTTGACTTTGGATTGCATATTTCCCGTCCACGATCCGACCATCATTTGTGTTAGTATTCCATTATTATACTTACAACAAGCGTTATGAACACGATAATTGTAACCGCACAAAATCACATAAAATTATATATTCTAGGTTTTTTAAAAAATATTAGGTATTAAATGTTTGTCCATCAAGTTTTAAAAAGCGCAAGTATGTTGTCCAATGTAAATTGTAGATGATTACTTATAAGTATACTAGGGTCATTCGTAAGGAACTTCTGGAACTCTTTGTGGGATTATGCGAGTTTGTTTATCAGTTAATGTGGTAAAGTGTTTGATTTAGGATTGCAAGTTTCCCGTCCGCTATCCGAGGTTACCGTCCGTCATTTATGTTAGTATTCAATTATTATCCTTACAACAAGCATTATGAATACGACAATTTCTACCGTATAAATCACAATAAATTATATATTCTAGGTTTAAAAAAATTAATAGGTATTAAATGTTGTCCATCAAATTTTAAAAAGCGCACGTACGTTGTCTAAAGTAAATTAAAGATGATTACTTATAAGTATACTAGGGTCATTCGTAAGGAACTTTTGGAACTCTTTGTGGGATTATGCAAGTTTGTATATTAGTTAATTTTGTAAAGAGTTTGATTTGGGATTGCAAGTGACCCGTCCGCGATACGGGGCTATCTTTCGTTAATTGTATTAGTATTCCATTATTTCCGTTAGAATATGCTATATAAGAAACGTAATTTCCACTGTATAAAACCGCATAAAATTATATATTGTAGGTTTTTAAAGGAATTCATTGGTATTAAAAGTCCGGTCATCAAATTTTAAAAAATGCAAGTACATTGTCAAAAGTAAATTGTAGATGATTACTTATAAGTATACAAGGGTCATTCGTAACGAACTTGTGTAACTCTCTATGGGATTACGCAAGTTTGTTCATCAGTTAGGTAGTAAAGGGTTTTACTTGGGATTCCATGTTTCCCGTCCACGATCCGGGGTTACCGTCCATCATTTGTGTTAGTATTCCCTTATTATCCTTACAACAAGCGTTATGAAAATGATAATTTCCACCGCATAATATCACATTAAATTATATATACTATGTTTTTTAAAAAGGTAATAGGTATTAAATGTTTGTCCATCAAGTTTTAAAAAAGGCAAGTATGTTGTCCAATGTAAATTTTAGATGATTACCTATAAGTATACTAGGGTCATTCGTAAGGAACTTTTGGAACTCTTTGTGGGATTATGCGAGTTTGTTTATCAGTTAATGTGGTAAAGTGTTTGATTTGGGATTGCAAGTGACCCGTCCGCAATCCGGTGTTATCGTTTGTAAATTGTATTAGTATTCCGTTATTGCCCTTACACTATGCGTTATAAGAAAAGTAATTTTCAATGCATAAAACTGCATAAAATTATATATTCTAGGTTTTTAAAGAAATTAGTTGGCATTAAAAGTCAGGTCATCAATATTTTAAAAATGCAAGTACATTGTCAAAAGTAAATTGTAGATGATTGCTTATAAGTATACGAGGGTCATTGATAAGGGACTTGTGTAAATCTCTGTGGGATTACGCATGTTTGTTCATCAGTTAGGTACTAAAGAATTTGACTTGGGATTGCAAGTTTCCCGTCCGCTATCCGGGGATACCGTCCGTCATTTATATTAGTATTCAATTATTATCCTTACAACAAGCGTTATGAACACGACAATTTCTACCACATAAATCACAATAAATTATATATTCAAGGTTTTAAAAAATATTAATAGGTATTAAATGTTTGTCCATCAAATTTTAAAAAGCGCACGGACATTGTCTAAAGTAAATTGAAGATGATTACTTATAAGTATACTAGGGTCATTCGTAAGGAACTTTTGGAACTCTTTGTGGGATTATGCAAGTTTGTATATTAGTTAATGTGGTAAAGAGTTTGATTTCGGATTGCAAGTGACCCGTCCACGATACGGGGCTATCTTTCGTTAATTGTATTAGTATTCCATTATTTCCCTTACAATATGCTATATAAGAAACGTAATTTCCACTGTATAAAACCGCATAAAATTATATATTGTAGGTTTTTAAAGGAATTCATTGGTATTAAAAGTCCGGTCATCAAATTTTAAAAAATGCAAGTACATTGTCAAAAGTAAATTGTAGATGATTACTTATAAGTATACAAGGGTCATTCGTAACGAACTTGTGTAACTCTCTATGGGATTACGCAAGTTTGTTCATCAGTTAGGTAGTAAAGGGTTTTACTTGGGATTCCATGTTTCCCGTCCACGATCCGGGGTTACCGTCCATCATTTGTGTTAGTATTCCCTTATTATCCTTACAACAAGCGTTATGAAAATGATAATTTCCACCGCATAATATCACATTAAATTATATATACTATGTTTTTTAAAAAGGTAATAGGTATTAAATGTTTGTCCATCAAGTTTTAAAAAAGGCAAGTATGTTGTCCAATGTAAATTTTAGATGATTACCTATAAGTATACTAGGGTCATTCGTAAGGAACTTTTGGAACTCTTTGTGGGATTATGCGAGTTTGTTTATCAGTTAATGTGGTAAAGTGTTTGATTTGGGATTGCAAGTTCCCCGTCCGTGTCCTTACAACAAGCGTTATGAACACGACAATTTCTACCACATAAATCACGATAAATTATATATTCTAGGTTTTAAACAAATTAATAGGTGTTAAATATTTGTCCATCAAATTTTAAAAAGTTCACGTACGTTGTCCAAAGTAAATTGAAGATATTTACTTATAAGTATACTAGGGTCATTCGTAAGGAACTTTTGGAACTCTTTGTGGGATTATGCAAGTTTGTATATTAGTTAATGTGGTAAAGAGTTTGATTTGGGATTGGAAGTGTCCCGTCCGCGATCCGGGGTAATCGTCCGTCAATCGTATTAGTATTCCATTATTGCCCTTGCAATAAGCGTATAAGAAACGTAATTTCCAATGTATAAAACCGCATAAAACTTTATATTCTAGGTTCTTAAAGAAATTAATTGGCATTAAATGTCCGGTCATCAAATTTTAAAAAATGCAAGTACATTGTAATAGTAAATTGTAGATGATTACTTATAAGTATACAAGGGTCATTCGTAAGGAACTTGTATAACTCTCGATGGGTTTACGCAAGTTTTTTCATCAGTTAGGTAGTAAAGAGTTTGACTTGGGATTGCAAGATTCCCGTCCGCTATCCAGGGTTACCTTCTGTCATTTGTGTTAGTATTCCGTTATCATCCTTACAACAAGCGTTAAGAACATGATAATTTCCACCGCATGAAATCATATTTAATTATATATTCTGGGTTTTTTTTTAAAAAAGGTATTAAATGTTTGTCCATACAATTTTAAAAAGCGCAAGTACGTTGTCAAAAGTAAATTGAAGATGATTACTTATAAGTATACTAGGGTCATTCGTAAGGAAATTTTAGAACTCTTTGTGGGGTTATGCGAGATAGTTTATCAGTTAATTTGGTAAAGAGTTTAATTTGGGATTGCAAGTGACCCGTCCGCGATCCAGGGTTATCATTCGGCCATTGTATTAGTATTCCATTATTACCATTACAATAATCGTTATAAGAAACGTAATTACCACTTTATAAAACCGCATAAAATTATATATTCTAGGTTTTTAAAGAA
The DNA here is from genome assembly GCA_037428765.1 of Rubia yunnanensis. Taxonomy (NCBI): domain Eukaryota; kingdom Viridiplantae; phylum Streptophyta; class Magnoliopsida; order Gentianales; family Rubiaceae; genus Rubia; species Rubia yunnanensis. The sequence continues at coordinate 105,848,730 of CM075061.1, read as the reverse complement.
ATTAATTTGCATTAAAAAACCGGCCATCAAATTTTGAAAAAATGCAAGTACATTGTCAAAATTAAATTGTAGATAATTACTTATAAGTATACAAGGGTCATTCGTAAGGAACTTGTGTAAATCTCTGTGGGATTACGCAAGTTTGTTCATCCCTAGGTAGTAAAGATTTTGACTTGGGATTGTATGTTTCCCATCCGTGATCTGGGGTTACCGTCCGTCATTTGTGTTAATATTCCATTATTATCCTACAACAAGTGTTATGAATAGGATAATTTCCACCACAAAAAAATGAATTAATTTATATATTCTAGGTATTTAAAAAAATGAATAGGTATTAAATGTTTATCCATCAAATTTTGAAAAGCAAAAGTACGATGTCAAAAGTAAATTGAAGATGATTACTTATAAGTATACTAGGGTAATTCGTAAGGAAATTTTGGAACTCTTTGTGGGATTACGCAAGTTTGCTTATTAGTTAATGTGGTAAAGAGTTTAATTTGGGATAGCAAGTGACCCGTCCGCGATACGGGGTTGTCGTTCTTCAATTGTATTAGTATTCCATTATTGCCCTTACAATAAGCGCTTTAAGAAACGTAATTTCCATTGTATAAAACTGCCTAAAATTATATATTCTAGGTTTTTAAATAAATTAATTGGTATTCAAATTCCTGTCATCATATTTTAAAAAATGCAAATACATTGTCAAAAGTAAATTGTAGATGATTACTTATAAGTATAGAAGGGTCATTCGTAAGGAACTTGTGTAAATCTCTGTGGGATTACGCAAGTTTGTTCATCCTTAGGTAGTAATGATTTCGACTTGGGATTGTAAGTTTCCCATCCGTGATCGGGGGTTTCCGTCCGTCATTTTTGTTTGTAATCCATTATTATCCTTACAACAAGTGTTATGAACACGATAATTTCCATCACGTATAATCGCATTAAATTATATATTCTAGGTTTTTAAAAAAATGAATAGGTATTAAATGTTTGTTCATCAAATTTTGAAAAGCAAAAGTACGTTGTCAAAAGTAAATTGAAGATGATTACTTATAAGTATACTAGGGTAATTTGTAAGGAACTTTTGGAACTCTTTGTGGGAATATGCGAGTTTCTTTATTAGTTAATGTGGTAAAGAGTTCGATTTAGGATTGCAAGTGACCCGTCCGCGATACGGGGTTATCGTTCGTCAATTGTATTCGTATTCCATTATTACCCTTACAGTAAGCGTTATAAGAAACGTAATTTCCACTGCATAAAACCACATTAAATTATATGTTCTAGGTTTTTAAAGAAATTAATTGGCATTAAAAGTTCGTTCATCAAATTTTAAAAAATACAAGTACATTGTCAAAAGTAAATTGTAGATGATTACTTATTAGTATACAAGGGTCATTCGTAATGAACTTGTGTAAATCTCTGTCGGATTACGCAGGTTTGTTCATCCTTAGGTACTAAAGATTTCGACTTGGGATAGTAAGTGTCCCATCCGTGATCAGGGGCTACCGTCCGTCATTTGTGTTAGTATTCCATTATTATCCTTACAACAAGTGTTATGAACATGGTAATTACCGCCGCATATATTCGCATTAAATTATATATTCTCGGTTTTTTAAAAAATGAATAGGTATTAAATGTTCATCCATCAAATTTTGAAAAGCAAAAGTACGTTGTCAAAAGTTAATTGAAGATGATTACTTATAAGTATACTAGGGTAATTCGTAAGGATCTTTTGGAACTATTTGTGGGATTATGCGAGTTTGTTTATTAGTTGATGTGGAAAAGAGTTTGATTTGGGATTGCAAGTGACCCATCCGCGATACAGGGTTATCGTTCGTCAATTGTATTAGTATTCCATTATTACCCTTACAGTAAGCGTTATGAGAAACGTAATTTCCACTGTATAGAACCACATAAAATTATGTATTCTAGGTTTTTAAAGAAATTAATTGGCATTAAAAGTCCGGTCATCAAATTTTAAAAAATGCAAGTACATTGTCAAAAGTAAATTGTAGATGATTACTTATTAGTATACAAGGGTCATTCGTAGTGAACTTGTGTAAATCTCTGTGGGATTACGCAGGTTTGTTCATCCTAAGGTACTAAAGATTTCAACTTGGGATAGTAAGTGTCCCATCCGTGATTAGGGGTTACCGTCCGTCATTTGTGTTAGTATTTCATTATTATCCTTACAACAAGTGTTATGAACACGATAATTACCGCCGCATATATTCGCATTAAATTATATGTTCTAGGTTTTTTAAAAAATGAATACGTATTAAATGTTCATCCATCAAATTTTGATAAGTAAAAGTACGTTGTCAAAAGTTAATTGAAGATGATTACTTATAAGTATACTAGGGTAATTCGTAAGGATCTTTTGGAACTCTTTGTGGGATTATGCGAGTTTGTTTATTAGTTGATGTGGAAAAGAGTTTGATTTGGGATTGCAAGTGACCCATCCGCGATACAGGGTTATCGTTCGTCAATTGTATTAGTATTCCATTATTACCCTTACAGTAAGCGTTATGAGAAACGTAATTTCCACTTTATAGAACCACATAAAATTATATATTCTAGGTTTTTAAAGAAATTAATTGGCATTAAAAGTCCGGTCATCAAATTTTAAAAAATGCAAGTACATTGTCAAAAGTAAATTGTAGATGATTACTTATTAGTATACAAGGGTCATTCGTAGTGAACTTGTGTAAATCTCTGTGGGATTACGCAGGTTTGTTCATCCTAAGGTACTAAAGATTTCAACTTGGGATAGTAAGTGTCCCATCCGTGATTAGGGGTTACCGTCCGTCATTTGTGTTAGTATTCCATTATTATCCTTACAACAAGTGTTATGAACACGATAATTACCGCCGCATATATTCGCATTAAATTATATGTTCTAGGTTTTTTAAAAAATGAATAGGTATTAAATGTTCGTCCTTCAAATTTTGATAAGTAAAAGTACGTTGTCAAAAGTAAATTGAAGATGAATACTTATAAGTATACTAGGGTAATTCGTAAGGATCTTTTGGAACTCTTTGTGGGATTATGCGAGTTTGTTTATTAGTTGATGTGGCAAAGAGTTTGATTTTGGATTGCAAGTGACCCATCCGCGATACGGGGTTATCGTTCGTCAATTGTATTAGTATTCCATTATTACCCTTACAGTAAGCGTTATGAGAAACGTAATTTCCACTGTATAAAACTGCATAAAATTATATATTCTAGGTTTTTAAAGAAATTAATTGGCATTAAAAGTTTGGTCATCAAATTTTTAAAAATGCAAGTACATTGTCAAAAGTAAATTGTAGATTATTACTTATTAGTATACAAGGGTCATTCGTAATGAACTTGTGTAAATCTCTATGGGATTACGCAAGTTTGTTCATCCTTAGGTAGTAAAGATTTCGACTTGGGATAGTAAGTTTCCCATCCGTGATCAGGGGTTACCGTCCGTCATTTGTGTTAGTATTCCACTATTATCCTTACAACAAGTGTTATGAACATGATAATTACCGCTGCATATATTCGCATTAAATTATATATTCTATGTTTTTTAAAAATGAATAGGTATTAAATCTTCGTCCATCAAATTTTGAAAAGCAAAAGTACGTTGCCAAAAGTAAATTGAAGATGAATACTTATAAGTATACTAGGGTAATTCGTAAGGATCTTTTGGAACCCTTTGTGGGATTATGCGAGTTTGTTTATTAGTTGTTGTGGAAAAGAGTTTGATTTGGGATTGCAAGTGACCCGTCCGCGATACGGGGTTATAGTTCGTCAATTGTATTAGTATTCCATTATTACCCTTATAGTAAGCGTTATGAGAAACGTAATGTCCACTGTATAAAACAGCATAAAATTATATATTCTAGATTTTTAAAGAAATTAATTGGCATTAAAAGTCCGGTCATCAAATTTTAAAAAATGTAAGTACATTGTCAAAAGTAAATTGTAGATGATTACTTATTAGTATACAAGGGTCATTCGTAGTGAACTTGTGTAAATCTCTATGGGATTACGGAAGTTTGTTCATCCTTAGGTAGTAAAGATTTCGACTTGGGATAGTACGTTTCCCATCCATGATCAGGGGTTACCGTCCATCATTTGTGTTAGTATTCCACTATTATCCTTACAACAAGTGTTATGAACACGATAATTACCGCCGCATATATTCGCATTAAATCATATATTCTAAGTTTTTTAAAAAATGAATAGGTATTAAATCTTCGTCCATCAAATTTTGAAAAGCAAAAGTACGTTGCCAAAAGTAAATTGGAGATGAATACTTATAAGTATACTAGGGTAATTCGTAAGGATCTTTTGGAACCCTTTGTGGGATTATGCGAGTTTGTTTATTAGTTGATGTGGAAAAGAGTTTGATTTGGGATTGCAAGTGACCCGTCCGCGATACGGGGTTATAGTTCGTCAATTGTATTAGTATTCCATTATTACCCTTATAGTAAGCGTTATGAGAAACGTAATTTCCACTGTATAAAACCGAATAAAATTATATATTCTAGGTTTTTAAAGAAATTAATTGGCATTAAAAGTCCGGTCATCAAATTTTAAAAAATGCAAGTACATTGTCAAAAGTAAATTGTGGATGATTAGTTATTAGTATACAAGGGTCATTCGTAGTGAACTTGTGTAAATCTCTGTGGGATTACGCAGGTTTGTGGCATATATTCGCAATAAATTACATTCTAGGTTTTTTAAAAAATGAATAGGTATTAAATGTTCGTCCATCAAATTTTTAAAAGCAAAAGTACGTTGTCGAAAGTAAATTAAAGATGATTACTTATAAGTATACTAGGGTAATTCGTAAGGATCTTTTGGAACTCTTGGTGGGATTATGCGAGTTTGTTTATTAGTTGATGTGGTAAAGAGTTTGATTTGGGATTGCAAGTGACCCGTCCGCGATACGGGGTTATCGTTCGTCAGTTGTATTAGTACTGCATTGTTACCCTTACAGTAAGCGTTATAAGAAACGTAATTTCCTTTGTATAAAATTGCATAAAATTATATATTCTAGTTTTTAAAGAAATTAATTGGTATTCAAAGTCCGGTCATTAAATTTTAAAAAATGCAAGTACATTGCCAAAAGTAAATTGTAGATTATTACTTATTAGTATACAAGGGTCATTCGTAATGAACTTGTGTAAATCTCTGCGGGATTACGCAACTTTTTTCAATCTTAGGTAGTAAAGATTTCGACATGGGATTGTAAGTTTCCCATCCGTGATTAGGGTTTACCGCCCGTCAATTGTGTTAGTATTCCATTATTATGCTTACAACAAGTGTTATGAACACGGTAATTACCGCCGCATATATTCGCATTAAATTATATATTCTAGGTTTTTTAAAAAATGAATAGGTAATAAATGTTCATCCATCAAATTTTGAAAAGCAAAAGTACGTTGTCAAAAGTTAATTGAATATGATTACTTATAAGTATACTAGGGTAATTCGTAAGGATCTTTTGGAACTCTTTGTGGGATTATACGAGTTTGTTTATTAGTTGATGTGGTAAAGAGTTTGATTTTGGATTGCAACTGACCCGTCCGCGATACGGGTTATCGTTCGTCAATTGTATTGGTATTCCATTATTACCCTTACAGTAAGCGTTATGAGAAACGTAAATTCCACTGTATAAAACCACATAAAATTATATATTCTAGGTTTATAAAGAAATTAATTGGCATTCAAAGTCCGGTCATCAAATTTTAAAAAATGCAAGTACATTGTCTAAAGTAAATTGTAGATGATTACTTATTAGTATACAAGGGTCATTCGTAATGAACTTGTGTAAATCTCTGTGGGATTACGCAAGTTTATTCATCCTTAGGTAGTAAAGATTTCGACTTGGGATTGTAAGTTTCCCATCCGTGATTAGGGGTTACCGCCCGTCATTCGTGTTAGTATTCAATTATTATCCTTACAACAAGTGTTATGAACACGGTAATTACCGCCGCATATATTCGCATTAAATTATATATTCTAGGTTTTTAAAAAAATGAATGGGTATTAAATGTACGTCCACCAAATTTTGAAAAGCAAAAGTACGTTGTCAAACGTAAATTGAAGATGATTACTTATAAGTATACTAGGGTAATTCGTAAGGATCTTTTGGAACCCTTTGTGGGATTATGCGAGTTTGTTTATTAGTTAATGTGGCAAAGAGTTTGATTTGGGATTGCAAGTGACCCATCCGCGATACGGGGTTATCGTTCGTCAATTGTATTAGTATTCCATTATTACCCTTACAGTAAGCGTTATGAGGAATGTAATTTCCACTGTATAAAACCGCATAAAATTATATATTCTAGGTTTTTAAAGAAATTAATTGGCATTCAAAGTCCAGTCATCAAATTTTAAAAAATGCAAGTACATTGCCAAAAGTAAATTGTAGATTATTACTTATTAGTATACAAGGGTCATTCGTAATGAACTTGTGTAAATCTCTGCGGGATTACGCAACTTTTTTCAATCTTAGGTAGTAAAGATTTCGACATGGGATTGTAAATTTCCCATCCGTGATTAGGGTTTACCGCCCGTCAATTGTGTTAGTATTCCATTATTATGCTTACAACAAGTGTTATGAACACGGTAATTACCGCCGCATATATTCGCATTAAATTATATATTCTAGGTTTTTTAAAAAATGAATAGGTAATAAATGTTCATCCATCAAATTTTGAAAAGCAAAAGTACGTTGTCAAAAGTTAATTGAATATGATTACTTATAAGTATACTAGGGTAATTCGTAAGGATCTTTTGGAACTCTTTGTGGGATTATACGAGTTTGTTTATTAGTTGATGTGGTAAAGAGTTTGATTTTGGATTGCAACTGACCCGTCCGCGATACGGGGTTATCGTTCGTCAATTGTATTGGTATTCCATTATTACCCTTACAGTAAGCGTTATGAGAAACGTAAATTCCACTGTATAAAACCACATAAAATTATATATTCTAGGTTTATAAAGAAATTAATTGGCATTCAAAGTCCGGTCATCAAATTTTAAAAAATGCAAGTACATTGTCAAAAGTAAATTGTAGATGATTACTTATTAGTATACAAGGGTCATTCATAATGAACTTGTGTAAATCTCTGTGGGATTACGCAAGTTTGTTCATCCTTAGGTAGTAAAGATTTCGACTTGGGATTGTAAGTTTCCCATCCGTGATTAGGGGTTACCGCCCGTCATTCGTGTTAGTATTCAATTATTATCCTTACAACAAGTGTTATGAACACGGTAATTACCGCCGCATATATTCGCATTAAATTATATATTCTAGGTTTTTAAAAAAATGAATGGGTATTAAATGTACGTCCACCAAATTTTGAAAAGCAAAAGTACGTTGTCAAACGTAAATTGAAGATGATTACTTATAAGTATACTAGGGTAATTCGTAAGGATCTTTTGGAACCCTTTGTGGGATTATGCGAGTTTGTTTATTAGTTAATGTGGCAAAGAGTTTGATTTGGGATTGCAAGTGACCCATCCGCGATACGGGGTTATCGTTCGTCAATTGTATTAGTATTCCATTATTACCCTTACAGTAAGCGTTATGAGGAATGTAATTTCCACTGTATAAAACCGCATAAAATTATATATTCTAGGTTTTTAAAGAAATTAATTGGCATTCAAAGTCCAGTCATCAAATTTTAAAAAATGCAAGTACATTGCCAAAAGTAAATTGTAGATTATTACTTATTAGTATACAAGGGTCATTCGTAATGAACTTGTGTAAATCTCTGCGGGATTACGCAACTTTTTTCAATCTTAGGTAGTAAAGATTTCGACATGGGATTGTAAGTTTCCCATCCGTGATTAGGGTTTACCGCCCGTCAATTGTGTTAGTATTCCATTATTATGCTTACAACAAGTGTTATGAACACGGTAATTACCGCCGCATATATTCGCATTAAATTATATATTCTAGGTTTTTTAAAAAATGAATAGGTAATAAATGTTCATCCATCAAATTTTGAAAAGCAAAAGTACGTTGTCAAAAGTTAATTGAATATGATTACTTATAAGTATACTAGGGTAATTCGTAAGGATCTTTTGGAACTCTTTGTGGGATTATACGAGTTTGTTTATTAGTTGATGTGGTAAAGAGTTTGATTTGGGATTGCAAGTGACCCGTCCGCGATACGGGGTTATCGTTCGTCAATTGTATTAGTATTCCATTATTACCCTTACAGTAAGAGTTATGAGAAACTTAAATTCCACTGTATAAAACCACATAAAATTATATATTCTAGGTTTATAAAGAAATTAATTGGCATTCAAAGTCCGGTCATCAAATTTTAAAAAATGCAAGTACATTGTCAAAAGTAAATTGTAGATGATTACTTATTAGTATACAAGGGTCATTCGTAATGAACTTGTGTAAATCTCTGTGGGATTACGCAAGTTTGTTCATCCTTAGGTAGTAAAGATTTCGACTTGGGATTGTAAGTTTCCCGTCCGTGATTAGGGGTTACCGCCCGTCATTCGTGTTAGTATTCCATTATTATCGTTACAACAAGTGTTATGAACACGGTAATTACCGCCGCATATATTCGCATTAAATTATATATTCTAGGTTTTTAAAAAAATGAATGGGTATTAAATGTACGTCCACCAAATTTTGAAAAGCAAAAGTACGTTGTCAAAAGTAAATTGAAGATGATTACTTATAAGTATACTAGGGTAATTCGTAAGGATCTTTTGGAACCCTTTGTGGGATTATGCGAGTTTGTTTATTAGTTAATGTGGCAAAGAGTTTGATTTGGGATTGCAAGTGACCCATCCGCGATACGGGGTTATCGTTCGTCAATTGTATTAGTATTCCATTATTACCCTTACAGTAAGCGTTATGAGGAATGTAATTTCCACTGTATAAAACCGCATAAAATTATATATTCTAGGTTTTTAAAGAAATTAATTGGCATTCAAAGTCCAGTCATCAAATTTTAAAAAATGCAAGTACATTGCCAAAAGTAAATTGTAGATTATTACTTATTAGTATACAAGGGTCATTCGTAATGAACTTGTGTAAATCTCTGCGGGATTACGCAACTTTTTTCAATCTTAGGTAGTAAAGATTTCGACATGGGATTGTAAGTTTCCCATCCGTGATTAGGGTTTACCGCCCGTCAATTGTGTTAGTATTCCATTATTATGCTTACAACAAGTGTTATGAACACGGTAATTACCGCCGCATATATTCGCATTAAATTATATATTCTAGGTTTTTTAAAAAATGAATAGGTAATAAATGTTCTTCCATCAAATTTATAAAAGCAAAAGTACGTTGTCAAAAGTTAATTGAATATGATTACTTATAAGTATACTAGGGTAATTCGTAAGGATCTTTTGGAACTCTTTGTGGGATTATACGAGTTTGTTTATTAGTTGATGTGGTAAAGAGTTTGATTTGGGATTGCAAGTTACCCGTCCGCGATACGGGGTTATCGTTCGTCAATTGTATTAGTATTCCATTATTACCCTTACAGTAAGAGTTATGAGAAACGTAAATTCCACTGTATAAAACCACATAAAATTATATATTCTAGGTTTATAAAGAAATTAATTGGCATTCAAAGTCCGGTCATCAAATTTTAAAAAATGCAAGTACATTGTCAAAAGTAAATTGTAGATGATTACTTATTAGTATACAAGGGTCATTCGTAATGAACTTGTGTAAATCTCTGTGGGATTACGCAAGTTTGTTCATCCTTAGGTAGTAAAGATTTCGACTTGGGATTGTACGTTTCCCATCCGTGATTAGGGGTTACCGCCCGTCATTTGTGCTAGTATTCCATTATTATCCTTACAACAAGTGTTATGAGCACGGTAATTACCGCCGCATATATTCGCATTAAATTATATATTCTAGGTTTTTAAAAGAATGAATAGGTATTAAATGTACGTCCACCAAATTTTGAAAAGCAAAAGTACGTTGTCAAAAGTAAATTGAAGATGATTACTTATAAGTATACTAGGGTAATTCGTAAGGATCTTTTGGAACCCTTTGTGGGATTATGCGAGTTTGTTTATTAGTTAATGTGGAAAAGAGTTTGATTTGGGATTGCAAGTGACCCATCCGCGATACGGGGTTATCGTTCGTCAATTGTATTAGTATTCCATTATTACCCTTACAGTAAGCGTTATGAGAAACGTAATTTCCACTGTATAAAACCGCATAAAATTATATATTCTAGGTTTTTAAAGAAATTAATTGGCATTCAAAGTCCGGTCATCAAATTTTAAAAAATGCAAGTACATTGTCGAAAGTAAATTGTGGATGAGTAGTTATTAGTATACAAGGGTCATTCGTAATGAACTTGTGTAAATCTCTGTGGGATTACGCAAGTTTGTTCATCCTTAGGTAGTAAAGATTTCCACTTGGGATTGTACGTTTCCCATCCGGGATTAGGGGTTACCGTCCGGCATTTGTGTTAGTATTCCATTATTATCCTTACAACAAGTGTTATGAACACGATAATTACCGCCGCATGTATTCGCATTAAATTTTATATTCTAGGTTTTTAAAAAAATGAATAGGTATTAAATGTTCGTCCATCAAATTTTGAAAAGCAAAAGTAAGTTGCAAAAGTAAATTGAAGATGATTACTTATAAGTATACTAGGATAATTCGTAAGGATCTTTTGGAACTCTTTGTGGGATTATGCGAGTTTGTTTATTAGTAAATGTGGTAAAGAGTTTGATTTGGGATTGCAAGTGACCCGTCCGCGATACGGGGTTATCGTTCGTCAATTGTATTAGTATTCCATTATTACCCTTACAGTAAGCATTATGAGAAACATAATTTCCACGGCATAAAACCGCATAAAATTATATATTCTAGGTTTTTAAAGAAATTAATTGGCATTACAAGTCCGATCATCAAATTTTAAAAAATGCAAGTACACTGTAAAAAGTAAATTGAAGATGATTACTTATTAGTATACAAGGGTCATTCGTAATGGACTTGTGTAAATCTCTGTGGGATTACGCAAGTTTGTTCATCCTTAGGTAGTAAAGATTTCGACTTGGGATTGTAAGTTTCCCATCCGTGATCAGGGGTTACCGTCCGTCATTTGTGTTAGTATTCCATTATTATCCTTACAACAAGTGTTATGAACACGATAATTACCGCCGCATGTATTCGCATTAAATTTTATATTCTAGGTTTTTTAAAAAATGAATAGGTATTAAATGTTCGTCCATCAAATTTTGAAAAGCAAAGGTAAGTTGCAAAAGTAAATTGAAGATGATTACTTATAAGTATACTAGGGTAATTCGTAAGGATCTTTTGGAACTCTTTGTGGGATTATACGAGTTTGTTTATTAGTAAATGTGGTAAAGAGTTTGATTTGGGATTGCAAGTGACCCGTCCGAGATACGGGGTTATCGTTCGTCAATTGTATTAGTATTCCATTATTACCCTTACAGTAAGCGTTATGAGAAACGTAACTTCCACTGCAGAAAACCACATAAAATTATATATTCTAGGTTTATAAAGAAATTAATTGGCATTACAAGTCCGATGATCAAATTTTAAAAAATGCAAGTACACTGTAAAAAGTAAATTGTACATGATTACTTATTAGTATACAAGGGTCATTCGTAATGGACTTGTGTAAATCTCTGTGGGATTAGGCAAGTTTGTTCATCCTTAGGTAGTAAAGATTTCCACTTGGGATTATAAGTTTCCCATCCGGGATTAGGGGTTACCGTCCGGCATTTGTGTTAGTATTCCATTATTATCCTTACAACAAGTGTTATGAACACGATAATTACTGCCGCATGTATTCGCATTAAATTTTATATTCTAGGTTTTTTAAAAAATGAATAGGTATTAAATGTTCGTCCATCAAATTTTGAAAAGCAAAAGTAAGTTGCAAAAGTAAATTGAAGATGATTACTTATAAGTATACTAGGATAATTCGTAAGGATCTTTTGGAACTCTTTGTGGTATTATGCGAGTTTGTTTATTAGTAAATGTGGTAAAGAGTTTGATTTGGGATTGCAAGTGACCCGTCCGCGATACGGGGTTATCGTTCGTCAATTGTATTAGTATTCCATTATTACCCTTACAGTAAGCATTATGAGAAACATAATTTCCACGGCATAAAACCGCATAACATTATATATTCTAGGTTTTTAAAGAAATTAATTGGCATTACAAGTCCGATCATCAAATTTTAAAAAATGCAAGTACACTGTAAAAAGTAAATTGAAGATGATTACTTATTAGTATACAAGGGTCATTCGTAATGGACTTGTGTAAATCTCTGTGGGATTACGCAAGTTTGTTCATCCTTAGGTAGTAAAGATTTCGACTTGGGATTGTAAGTTTCCCATCCGTGATCAGGGGTTACCGTCCGTCATTTGTGTTAGTATTCCATTATTATCCTTACAACAAGTGTTATGAACACGATAATTACCGCCGCAGGTATTCGCATTAAATTTTATATTCTAGGTTTTTTAAAAAATGAATAGGTATTAAATGTTCGTCCATCAAATTTTGAAAAGCAAAAGTACGTTGCAAAATTAAATTGAAGATGATTACTTATAAGTATACTAGGGTAATTCGTAACGATCTTTTGGAACTCTTTGTGGGATTATGCAAGTTTGTTTATTAGTAAATGTGGTAAAGAGTTTGATTTGGGATTGCAAGTGACCCGTCCGAGATACGGGGTTATCGTTCGACAATTGTATTAGTATTCCATTATTACCCTTACAGTAAGCGTTATGAGAAACGTAATTTCCACTGTATAAAACTGCATAAAATTATATATTCTAGGTTTTTAAAGAAATTAATTGGCATTACAAGTCCGATGATCAAATTTTAAAAAATGCAAGTACACTGTAAAAAGTAAATTGTACATGATTACTTATTAGTATACAAGGGTCATTCGTAATGGACTTGTGTAAATCTCTGTGGGATTACGCAAGTTTGTTCATCCTTAGGTAGTAAAGATTTCCACTTGGGATTGTAAGTTTCCCATCCGGGATTAGGGGTTACCGTCCGTCATTTGTGTTAGTATTCCATTATTATCCTTACAACAAGTGTTATGAACACGATAATTACTGCCGCATATATTCGCATTAAATTATATGTTCTAGGTTTTTTAAAAAATGAATAGGTATTAAATATACTTCCATCAAATTTTGAAAAGCAAAAGTACGTTGCAAAATTAAATTGAAGATGATTACTTATAAGTATACTAGGGTAATTCGTAACGATATTTTGGAACTCTTTGTGGGATTATGCGAGTTTGTTTATTAGTAAATGTGTTAAAGAGTTTGATTTGGGATTGGAAGTGACCCGTCCGAGATACGGGGTTATCGTTCGTCAATTGTATTAGTATTCCATTATTACCCTTACAGTAAGCGTTATGAGAAACGTAATTTCCACTGTATAAAACTGCATAAAATTATATATTCTAGGTTTTTAAAGAAATTAAATGGCATTACAAGTCCGATGATCAAATTTTAAAAAATGCAAGTACACTGTAAAAAGTAAATTGTACATGATTACTTATTAGTATACAAGGGTCATTCGTAATGGACTTGTGTAAATCTCTGTGGGATTACGCAAGTTTGTTCATCCTTAGGTAGTAAAGATTTCCACTTGGGATTGTAAGTTTCCCATCCGGGATTAGGGGTTACCGTCCGTCATTTGTGTTAGTATTCCATTATTATCCTTACAACAAGTGTTATGAAAACGATAATTACCGCCGCATATATTCGCATTAAATTATATGTTCTAGGTTTTTTAAAAAATCAATAGGTATTAAATGTTCGTCCATCAAATTTTGAAAAGCAAAAGTACGTTGCAAAAGTAAATTGAAGATGATTACTTATAAGTATACTAGGGTAATTCGTAAGGATCTTTTGGAACTCTTTGTGGGATTATGCGAGTTTGTTTATTAGTAAATGTGGTATAGAGTTTGATTTGGGATTGCAAGTGACCCGTCCTCGATACGGGGTTATCGTTCGTCAATTGTATTAGTATTCCATTATTACCCTTACAGTAAGCGTTATGAGAAACGTAATTTCCACGGCATAAAACCGCATAAAATTATATATTCTAGGTTTTTAAAGAAATTAATTGGCATTACAAGTCCGATGATCAAATTTTAAAAAATGCAAGTACACTGTAAAAAGTAAATTGAAGATGATTACTTATTAGTATACAAGGGTCATTCGTAATGGACTTGTGTAAATCTCTGTGGGATTACGCAAGTTTGTTCATCCTTAGGTAGTAAAGATTTCGACTTGGGATTGCAAGTTTCCCATCCGTGATCAGGGGTTACCGTCCGTCATTTGTGTTAGTATTCCATTATTATCCTTACAACAAGTGTTATGAACACGATAATTACCGCCGCATGTATTCGCATTAAATTTTATATTCTAGGTTTTTTTAAAAATGAATAGGTATTAAATGTTCGTCCATCAAATTTTGAAAGCAAAAGTACGTTGCAAAAGTAAATTGAAGATGATTACTTATAAGTATACTAGGGTAATTCGTAAGGATCTTTTGGAACTCTTTGTGGGATTATGCCAGCTTCTTTATTAGTTAATGTGGTAAAGAGTTTGATTTGGGATTGCAAGTGACCCGTCCGCGATAAGGGGTTATCGTTCGTCAATTGTATTAGTATTCCATTATTACCCTTACAGTAAGCATTATGAGAAACATAATTTCCACGGCATAAAACCGCATAAAATTATATATTCTAGGTTTTTAAAGAAATTAATTGGCATTACAAGTCCGATCATCAAATTTTAAAAAATGCAAGTACACTGTAAAAAGTAAATTGAAGATGATTACTTATTAGTATACAAGGGTCATTCGTAATGGACTTGTGTAAATCTCTGTGGGATTACGCAAGTTTGTTCATCCTTAGGTAGTAAAGATTTCGACTTGGGATTGTAAGTTTCCCATCCGTGATCAGGGGTTACCGTCCGACATTTGTGTTAGTACTCCATTATTATCCTTACAACAAGTGTTATGAACACGATAATTACCACCGCATGTATTCGCATTAAATTTTATATTCTAGGTTTTTTAAAAAATGAATAGGTATTAAATGTTCGTCCATCAAATTTTGAAAAGCAAAAGTACGTTGCAAAAGTAAATTGAAGATGATTACTTATAAGTATACTAGGGTAATTCGCAACGATCTTTTGGAACTCTTTATGGGATTATGCGAGTTTGTTTATTAGTAATGCGGTAAAGAGTTTGATTTGGGATTGCAAGTGACCCGTCCGCGATACGGGGTTATCGTTCGTCAATTGTATTAGTATTCCATTATTACCCTTACAGTAAGAGTTATGAGAAACGTAAATTCCACTGTATAAAACCACATAAAATTATATATTCTAGGTTTGGAAAGAAATTAATTGGCATTCAAAGTCCGGTCATCAAATTTTAAAAAATGCAAGTACATTGTCAAAAGTAAATTGTAGATGATTACTTATTAGTATACAAGGGTCATTCGTAATGAACTTGTGTAAATCTCTGTGGGATTACGCATGTTTTTTCATCCTTAGGTAGTAAAGATTTCGACTTGGGATTGTAAGTTTCCCGTCCGTGATTAGGGGTTACCGCCCGTCATTCGTGTTAGTATTCCATTATTATCCTTACAACAAGTGTTATGAACACGGTAATTACCGCCGCATATATTCGCATTAAATTATATATTCTAGGTTTTTAAAAAAATGAATGGGTATTAAATGTACGTCCACCAAATTTTGAAAAGCAAAAGTACGTTGTCAAAAGTAAATTGAAGATGATTACTTATAAGTATACTAGGGTAATTCGTAAGGATCTTTTGGAACCCTTTGTGGGATTATGCGAGTTTGTTTATTAGTTAATGTGGCAAAGAGTTTGATTTGGGATTGCAAGTGACCCATCCGCGATACGGGGTTATCGTTCGTCAATTGTATTAGTATTCCATTATTACCCTTACAGTAAGCGTTATGAGAAACGTAATTTCCACTGTATAAAACCGCATAAAATTATATATTCTAGGTTTTTAAAGAAATTAATTGGCATTAAAGTCCGGTCATCAAATTTTAAAAAATGCAAGTACATTGTCGAAAGTAAATTGTGGATGAGTAGTTATTAGTACACAAGGGTCATTCGTAATGAACTTGTGTAAATCTCTGTGGGATTACGCAAGTTTGTTCATCCTTAGGTAGTAAAGATTTCCACTTGGGATTTTAAGTTTCCCATCCGGGATTAGGGGTTACCGTCCGGCATTTGTGTTAGTATTCCATTATTATCCTTACAACAAGTGTTATGAACACGATAATTACCGCCGCATGTATTCGCATTAAATTTTATATTCTAGGTTTTTAAAAAAATGAATAGGTATTAAATGTTCGTCCATCAAATTTTGAAAAGCAAAAGTAAGTTGCAAAAGTAAATTGAAGATGATTACTTATAAGTATACTAGGATAATTCGTAAGGATCTTTTGGAACTCTTTGTGGGATTATGCGAGTTTGTTTATTAGTAAATGTGGTAAAGAGTTTGATTTGGGATTGCAAGTGACCCGTCCGCGATACGGGGTTATCGTTCGTCAATTGTATTAGTATTCCATTATTACCCTTACAGTAAGCATTATGAGAAACATAATTTCCACGGCATAAAACCGCATAAAATTATATATTCTAGGTTTTTAAAGAAATTAATTGGCATTACAAGTCCGATCATCAAATTTTAAAAAATGCAAGTACACTGTAAAAAGTAAATTGAAGATGATTACTTATTAGTATACAAGGGTCATTCGTAATGGACTTGTGTAAATCTCTGTGGGATTACGCAAGTTTGTTCATCCTTAGGTAGTAAAGATTTCGACTTGGGATTGTAAGTTTCCCATCCGTGATCAGGGGTTACCGTCCGTCATTTGTGTTAGTATTCCATTATTATCCTTACAACAAGTGTTATGAACACGATAATTACCGCCGCATGTATTCGCATTAAATTTTATATTCTAGGTTTTTTAAAAAATGAATAGGTATTAAATGTTCGTCCATCAAATTTTGAAAAGCAAAGGTAAGTTGCAAAAGTAAATTGAAGATGATTACTTATAAGTATACTAGGGTAATTCGTAAGGATCTTTTGGAACTCTTTGTGGGATTATACGAGTTTGTTTATTAGTAAATGTGGTAAAGAGTTTGATTTGGGATTGCAAGTGACCCGTCCGAGATACGGGGTTATCGTTCGTCAATTGTATTAGTATTCCATTATTACCCTTACAGTAAGCGTTATGAGAAACGTAACTTCCACTGCAGAAAACCACATAAAATTATATATTCTAGGTTTATAAAGAAATTAATTGGCATTACAAGTCCGATGATCAAATTTTAAAAAATGCAAGTACACTGTAAAAAGTAAATTGTACATGATTACTTATTAGTATACAAGGGTCATTCGTAATGGACTTGTGTAAATCTCTGTGGGATTACGCAAGTTTGTTCATCCTTAGGTAGTAAAGATTTCCACTTGGGATTGTAAGTTTCCCATCCGGGATTAGGGGTTACCGTCCGTCATTTGTGTTAGTATTCCATTATTATCCTTACAACAAGTGTTATGAAAACGATAATTACCGCCGCATATATTCGCATTAAATTATATGTTCTAGGTTTTTTAAAAAATGAATAGGTATTAAATGTTCGTCCATCAAATTTTGAAAAGCAAAAGTACGTTGCAAAAGTAAATTGAAGATGATTACTTATAAGTATACTAGGGTAATTCGTAAGGATCTTTTGGAACTCTTTGTGGGATTATGCGAGTTTGTTTATTAGTAAATGTGGTATAGAGTTTGATTTGGGATTGCAAGTGACCCGTCCTCGATACGGGGTTATCGTTCGTCAATTGTATTAGTATTCCATTATTACCCTTACAGTAAGCGTTATGAGAAACGTAATTTCCACGGCATAAAACCGCATAAAATTATATATTCTAGGTTTTTAAAGAAATTAATTGGCATTACAAGTCCGATGATCAAATTTTAAAAAATGCAAGTACACTGTAAAAAGTAAATTGAAGATGATTACTTATTAGTATACAAGGGTCATTCGTAATGGACTTGTGTAAATCTCTGTGGGATTACGCAAGTTTGTTCATCCTTAGGTAGTAACGATTTCGACTTGGGATTGCAAGTTTCCCATCCGTGATCAGGGGTTACCGTCCGTCATTTGTGTTAGTATTCCATTATTATCCTTACAACAAGTGTTATGAACACGATAATTACCGCCGCATGTATTCGCATTAAATTTTATATTCTAGGTTTTTTTAAAAATGAATAGGTATTAAATGTTCGTCCATCAAATTTTGAAAGCAAAAGTACGTTGCAAAAGTAAATTGAAGATGATTACTTATAAGTATACTAGGGTAATTCGTAAGGATCTTTTGGAACTCTTTGTGGGATTATGCCAGCTTCTTTATTAGATAATGTGGTAAAGAGTTTGATTTGGGATTGCAAGTGACCCGTCCGCGATACGGGGTTATCGTTCGTCAATTGTATTAGTATTCCATTATTACCCTTACAGTAAGCATTATGAGAAACATAATTTCCACGGCATAAAACCGCATAAAATTATATATTCTAGGTTTTTAAAGAAATTAATTGGCATTACAAGTCCGATCATCAAATTTTAAAAAATGCAAGTACACTGTAAAAAGTAAATTGAAGATGATTACTTATTAGTATACAAGGGTCATTCGTAATGGACTTGTGTAAATCTCTGTGGGATTACGCAAGTTTGTTCATCCTTAGGTAGTAAAGATTTCGACTTGGGATTGTAACTTTCCCATCCGTGGTCAGGGGTTACCGTCCGACATTTGTGTTAGTACTCCATTATTATCCTTACAACAAGTGTTATGAACACGATAATTACCACCGCATGTATTCGCATTAAATTTTATATTCTAGGTTTTTTAAAAAATGAATAGGTATTAAATGTTCGTCCATCAAATTTTGAAAAGCAAAAGTACGTTGCAAAAGTAAATTGAAGATGATTACTTATAAGTATACTAGGGTAATTCGCAACGATCTTTTGGAACTCTTTATGGGATTATGCGAGTTTGTTTATTAGTAATGCGGTAAAGAGTTTGATTTGGGATTGCAAGTGACCCGTCCGCGATACGGGGTTATCGTTCGTCAATTGTATTAGTATTCCATTATTACCCTTACAGTAAGAGTTATGAGAAACGTAAATTCCACTGTATAAAACCACATAAAATTATATATTCTAGGTTTATAAAGAAATTAATTGGCATTCAAAGTCCGGTCATCAAATTTTAAAAAATGCAAGTACATTGTCAAAAGTAAATTGTAGATGATTACTTATTAGTATACAAGGGTCATTCGTAATGAACTTGTGTAAATCTCTGTGGGATTACGCATGTTTTTTCATCCTTAGGTAGTAAAGATTTCGACTTGGTATTGTAAGTTTCCCGTCCGTGATTAGGGGTTACCGCCCGTCATTCGTGTTAGTATTCCATTATTATCCTTACAACAAGTGTTATGAACACGGTAATTACCGCCGCATATATTCGCATTAAATTATATATTCTAGGTTTTTAAAAAAATGAATGGGTATTAAATGTACGTCCACCAAATTTTGAAAAGCAAAAGTACGTTGTCAAAAGTAAATTGAAGATGATTACTTATAAGTATACTAGGGTAATTCGTAAGGATCTTTTGGAACCCTTTGTGGGATTATGCGAGTTTGTTTATTAGTTAATGTGGCAAAGAGTTTGATTTGGGATTGCAAGTGACCCATCCGCGATACGGGGTTATCGTTCGTCAATTGTATTAGTATTCCATTATTACCCTTACAGTAAGCGTTATGAGAAACGTAATTTCCACTGTATAAAACCGCATAAAATTATATATTCTAGGTTTTTAAAGAAATTAATTGGCATTAAAGTCCGGTCATCAAATTTTAAAAAATGCAAGTACATTGTCGAAAGTAAATTGTGGATGAGTAGTTATTAGTACACAAGGGTCATTCGTAATGAACTTGTGTAAATCTCTGTGGGATTACGCAAGTTTGTTCATCCTTAGGTAGTAAAGATTTCCACTTGGGATTGTAAGTTTCCCATCCGGGATTAGGGGTTACCGTCCGGCATTTGTGTTAGTATTCCATTATTATCCTTACAACAAGTGTTATGAACACGATAATTACCGCCGCATGTATTCGCATTAAATTTTATATTCTAGGTTTTTAAAAAAATGAATAGGTATTAAATGTTCGTCCATCAAATTTTGAAAAGCAAAAGTAAGTTGCAAAAGTAAATTGAAGATGATTACTTATAAGTATACTAGGATAATTCGTAAGGATCTTTTGGAACTCTTTGTGGGATTATGCGAGTTTGTTTATTAGTAAATGTGGTAAAGAGTTTGATTTGGGATTGCAAGTGACCCGTCCGCGATACGGGGTTATCGTTCGTCAATTGTATTAGTATTCCATTATTACCCTTACAGTAAGCATTATGAGAAACATAATTTCCACGGCATAAAACCGCATAAAATTATATATTCTAGGTTTTTAAAGAAATTAATTGGCATTACAAGTCCGATCATCAAATTTTAAAAAATGCAAGTACACTGTAAAAAGTAAATTGAAGATGATTACTTATTAGTATACAAGGGTCATTCGTAATGGACTTGTGTAAATCTCTGTGGGATTACGCAAGTTTGTTCATCCTTAGGTAGTAAAGATTTCGACTTGGGATTGTAAGTTTCCCATCCGTGATCAGGGGTTACCGTCCGACATTTGTGTTAGTACTCCATTATTATCCTTACAACAAGTGTTATGAACACGATAATTACCACCGCATGTATTCGCATTAAATTTTATATTCTAGGTTTTTTAAAAAATGAATAGGTATTAAATGTTCGTCCATCAAATTTTGAAAAGCAAAAGTACGTTGCAAAAGTAAATTGAAGATGATTACTTATAAGTATACTAGGGTAATTCGCAACGATCTTTTGGAACTCTTTATGGGATTATGCGAGTTTGTTTATTAGTAATGCGGTAAAGAGTTTGATTTGGGATTGCAAGTGACCCGTCCGCGATACGGGGTTATCGTTCGTCAATTGTATTAGTATTCCATTATTACCCTTACAGTAAGAGTTATGAGAAACGTAAATTCCACTGTATAAAACCACATAAAATTATATATTCTAGGTTTATAAAGAAATTAATTGGCATTCAAAGTCCGGTCATCAAATTTTAAAAAATGCAAGTACATTGTCAAAAGTAAATTGTAGATGATTACTTATTAGTATACAAGGGTCATTCGTAATGAACTTGTGTAAATCTCTGTGGGATTACGCATGTTTTTTCATCCTTAGGTAGTAAAGATTTCGACTTGGTATTGTAAGTTTCCCGTCCGTGATTAGGGGTTACCGCCCGTCATTCGTGTTAGTATTCCATTATTATCCTTACAACAAGTGTTATGAACACGGTAATTACCGCCGCATATATTCGCATTAAATTATATATTCTAGGTTTTTAAAAAAATGAATGGGTATTAAATGTACGTCCACCAAATTTTGAAAAGCAAAAGTACGTTGTCAAAAGTAAATTGAAGATGATTACTTATAAGTATACTAGGGTAATTCGTAAGGATCTTTTGGATCCCTTTGTGGGATTATGCGAGTTTGTTTATTAGTTAATGTGGCAAAGAGTTTGATTTGGGATTGCAAGTGACCCATCCGCGATACGGGGTTATCGTTCGTCAATTGTATTAGTATTCCATTATTACCCTTACAGTAAGCGTTATGAGAAACGTAATTTCCACTGTATAAAACCGCATAAAATTATATATTCTAGGTTTTTAAAGAAATTAATTGGCATTAAAGTCCGGTCATCAAAGTTTAAAAAATGCAAGTACATTGTCGAAAGTAAATTGTGGATGAGTAGTTATTAGTACACAAGGGTCATTCGTAATGAACTTGTGTAAATCTCTGTGGGATTACGCAAGTTTGTTCATCCTTAGGTAGTAAAGATTTCCACTTGGGATTGTAAGTTTCCCATCCGGGATTAGGGGTTACCGTCCGGCATTTGTGTTAGTATTCCATTATTATCCTTACAACAAGTGTTATGAACACGATAATTACCGCCGCATGTATTCGCATTAAATTTTATATTCTAGGTTTTTAAAAAAATGAATAGGTATTAAATGTTCGTCCATCAAATTTTGAAAAGCAAAAGTAAGTTGCAAAAGTAAATTGAAGATGATTACTTATAAGTATACTAGGATAATTCGTAAGGATCTTTTGGAACTCTTTGTGGGATTATGCGAGTTTGTTTATTAGTAAATGTGGTAAAGAGTTTGATTTGGGATTGCAAGTGACCCGTCCGCGATACGGGGTTATCGTTCGTCAATTGTATTAGTATTCCATTATTACCCTTACAGTAAGCATTATGAGAAACATAATTTCCACGGCATAAAACCGCATAAAATTATATATTCTAGGTTTTTAAAGAAATTAATTGGCATTACAAGTCCGATGATCAAATTTTAAAAAATGCAAGTACACTGTAAAAAGTAAATTGAAGATGATTACTTATTAGTATACAAGGGTCATTCGTAATGGACTTGTGTAAATCTCTGTGGGATTACGCAAGTTTGTTCATCCTTAGGTAGTAAAGATTTCGACTTGGGATTGCAAGTTTCCCATCCGTGATCAGGGGTTACCGTCCGTCATTTGTGTTAGTATTCCATTATTATCCTTACAACAAGTGTTATGAACACGATAATTACCGCCGCATGTATTCGCATTAAATTTTATATTCTAGGTTTTTTTAAAAATGAATAGGTATTAAATGTTCGTCCATCAAATTTTGAAAGCAAAAGTACGTTGCAAAAGTAAATTGAAGATGATTACTTATAAGTATACTAGGGTAATTCGTAAGGATCTTTTGGAACTCTTTGTGGGATTATGCCAGCTTCTTTATTAGTTAATGTGGTAAAGAGTTTGATTTGGGATTGCAAGTGACCCGTCCGCGATACGGGGTTATCGTTCGTCAATTGTATTAGTATTCCATTATTACCCTTACAGTAAGCATTATGAGAAACATAATTTCCACGGCATAAAACCGCATAAAATTATATATTCTAGGTTTTTAAAGAAATTAATTGGCATTACAAGTCCGATCATCAAATTTTAAAAAATGCAAGTACACTGTAAAAAGTAAATTGAAGATGATTACTTATTAGTATACAAGGGTCATTCGTAATGGACTTGTGTAAATCTCTGTGGGATTACGCAAGTTTGTTCATCCTTAGGTAGTAAAGATTTCGACTTGGGATTGTAAGTTTCCCATCCGTGATCAGGGGTTACCGTCCGACATTTGTGTTAGTACTCCATTATTATCCTTACAACAAGTGTTATGAACACGATAATTACCACCGCATGTATTCGCATTAAATTTTATATTCTAGGTTTTTTAAAAAATGAATAGGTATTAAATGTTCGTCCATCAAATTTTGAAAAGCAAAAGTACGTTGCAAAAGTAAATTGAAGATGATTACTTATAAGTATACTAGGGTAATTCGCAACGATCTTTTGGAACTCTTTATGGGATTATGCGAGTTTGTTTATTAGTAATGCGGTAAAGAGTTTGATTTGGGATTGCAAGTGACCCGTCCGCGATACGGGGTTATCGTTCGTCAATTGTATTAGTATTCCATTATTACCCTTACAGTAAGAGTTATGAGAAACGTAAATTACACTGTATAAAACCACATAAAATTATATATTCTAGGTTTGTAAAGAAATTAATTGGCATTCAAAGTCCGGTCATCAAATTTTAAAAAATGCAAGTACATTGTCAAAAGTAAATTGTAGATGATTACTTATTAGTATACAAGGGTCATTCGTAATGAACTTGTGTAAATCTCTGTGGGATTACGCATGTTTTTTCATCCTTAGGTAGTAAAGATTTCGACTTGGTATTGTAAGTTTCCCGTCCGTGATTAGGGGTTACCGCCCGTCATTCGTGTTAGTATTCCATTATTATCCTTACAACAAGTGTTATGAACACGGTAATTACCGCCGCATATATTCGCATTAAATTATATATTCTAGGTTTTTAAAAAAATGAATGGGTATTAAATGTACGTCCACCAAATTTTGAAAAGCAAAAGTACGTTGTCAAAAGTAAATTGAAGATGATTACTTATAAGTATACTAGGGTAATTCGTAAGGATCTTTTGGATCCCTTTGTGGGATTATGCGAGTTTGTTTATTAGTTAATGTGGCAAAGAGTTTGATTTGGGATTGCAAGTGACCCATCCGCGATACGGGGTTATCGTTCGTCAATTGTATTAGTATTCCATTATTACCCTTACAGTAAGCGTTATGAGAAACGTAATTTCCACTGTATAAAACCGCATAAAATTATATATTCTAGGTTTTTAAAGAAATTAATTGGCATTAAAGTCCGGTCATCAAAGTTTAAAAAATGCAAGTACATTGTCGAAAGTAAATTGTGGATGAGTAGTTATTAGTACACAAGGGTCATTCGTAATGAACTTGTGTAAATCTCTGTGGGATTACGCAAGTTTGTTCATCCTTAGGTAGTAAAGATTTCCACTTGGGATTGTAAGTTTCCCATCCGGGATTAGGGGTTACCGTCCGGCATTTGTGTTAGTATTCCATTATTATCCTTACAACAAGTGTTATGAACACGATAATTACCGCCGCATGTATTCGCATTAAATTTTATATTCTAGGTTTTTAAAAAAATGAATAGGTATTAAATGTTCGTCCATCAAATTTTGAAAAGCAAAAGTAAGTTGCAAAAGTAAATTGAAGATGATTACTTATAAGTATACTAGGATAATTCGTAAGGATCTTTTGGAACTCTTTGTGGGATTATGCGAGTTTGTTTATTAGTAAATGTGGTAAAGAGTTTGATTTGGGATTGCAAGTGACCCGTCCGCGATACGGGGTTATCGTTCGTCAATTGTATTAGTATTCCATTATTACCCTTACAGTAAGCATTATGAGAAACATAATTTCCACGGCATAAAACCGCATAAAATTATATATTCTAGGTTTTTAAAGAAATTAATTGGCATTACAAGTCCGATGATCAAATTTTAAAAAATGCAAGTACACTGTAAAAAGTAAATTGAAGATGATTACTTATTAGTATACAAGGGTCATTCGTAATGGACTTGTGTAAATCTCTGTGGGATTACGCAAGTTTGTTCATCCTTAGGTAGTAAAGATTTCGACTTGGGATTGCAAGTTTCCCATCCGTGATCAGGGGTTACCGTCCGTCATTTGTGTTAGTATTTCATTATTATCCTTACAACAAGTGTTATGAACACGATAATTACCGCCGCATGTATTCGCATTAAATTTTATATTCTAGGTTTTTTTAAAAATGAATAGGTATTAAATGTTCGTCCATCAAATTTTGAAAGCAAAAGTACGTTGCAAAAGTAAATTGAAGATGATTACTTATAAGTATACTAGGGTAATTCGTAAGGATCTTTTGGAACTCTTTGTGGGATTATGCCAGCTTCTTTATTAGTTAATGTGGTAAAGAGTTTGATTTGGGATTGCAAGTGACCCGTCCGCGATACGGGGTTATCGTTCGTCAATTGTATTAGTATTCCATTATTACCCTTACAGTAAGCATTATGAGAAACATAATTTCCACGGCATAAAACCGCATAAAATTATATATTCTAGGTTTTTAAAGAAATTAATTGGCATTACAAGTCCGATCATCAAATTTTAAAAAATGCAAGTACACTGTAAAAAGTAAATTGAAGATGATTACTTATTAGTATACAAGGGTCATTCGTAATGGACTTGTGTAAATCTCTGTGGGATTACGCAAGTTTGTTCATCCTTAGGTAGTAAAGATTTCGACTTGGGATTGTAAGTTTCCCATCCGTGATCAGGGGTTACCGTCCGACATTTGTGTTAGTACTCCATTATTATCCTTACAACAAGTGTTATGAACACGATAATTACCACCGCATGTATTCGCATTAAATTTTATATTCTAGGTTTTTTAAAAAATGAATAGGTATTAAATGTTCGTCCATCAAATTTTGAAAAGCAAAAGTACGTTGCAAAAGTAAATTGAAGATGATTACTTATAAGTATACTAGGGTAATTCGCAACGATCTTTTGGAACTCTTTATGGGATTATGCGAGTTTGTTTATTAGTAATGCGGTAAAGAGTTTGATTTGGGATTGCAAGTGACCCGTCCGCGATACGGGGTTATCGTTCGTCAATTGTATTAGTATTCCATTATTACCCTTACAGTAAGAGTTATGAGAAACGTAAATTCCACTGTATAAAACCACATAAAATTATATATTCTAGGTTTGTAAAGAAATTAATTGGCATTCAAAGTCCGGTCATCAAATTTTAAAAAATGCAAGTACATTGTCAAAAGTAAATTGTAGATGATTACTTATTAGTATACAAGGGTCATTCGTAATGAACTTGTGTAAATCTCTGTGGGATTACGCATGTTTTTTCATCCTTAGGTAGTAAAGATTTCGACTTGGGATTGTAAGTTTCCCGTCCGTGATTAGGGGTTACCGCCCGTCATTCGTGTTAGTATTCCATTATTATCCTTACAACAAGTGTTATGAACACGGTAATTACCGCCGCATATATTCGCATTAAATTATATATTCTAGGTTTTTAAAAAAATGAATGGGTATTAAATGTACGTCCACCAAATTTTGAAAAGCAAAAGTACGTTGTCAAAAGTAAATTGAAGATGATTACTTATAAGTATACTAGGGTAATTCGTAAGGATCTTTTGGAACCCTTTGTGGGATTATGCGAGTTTGTTTATTAGTTAATGTGGCAAAGAGTTTGATTTGGGATTGCAAGTGACCCATCCGCGATACGGGGTTATCGTTCGTCAATTGTATTAGTATTCCATTATTACCCTTACAGTAAGCGTTATGAGAAACGTAATTTCCACTGTATAAAACCGCATAAAATTATATATTCTAGGTTTTTAAAGAAATTAATTGGCATTAAAGTCCGGTCATCAAATTTTAAAAAATGCAAGTACATTGTCGAAAGTAAATTGTGGATGAGTAGTTATTAGTACACAAGGGTCATTCGTAATGAACTTGTGTAAATCTCTGTGGGATTACGCAAGTTTGTTCATCCTTAGGTAGTAAAGATTTCCACTTGGGATTTTAAGTTTCCCATCCGGGATTAGGGGTTACCGTCCGGCATTTGTGTTAGTATTCCATTATTATCCTTACAACAAGTGTTATGAACACGATAATTACCGCCGCATGTATTCGCATTAAATTTTATATTCTAGGTTTTTAAAAAAATGAATAGGTATTAAATGTTCGTCCATCAAATTTTGAAAAGCAAAAGTAAGTTGCAAAAGTAAATTGAAGATGATTACTTATAAGTATACTAGGATAATTCGTAAGGATCTTTTGGAACTCTTTGTGGGATTATGCGAGTTTGTTTATTAGTAAATGTGGTAAAGAGTTTGATTTGGGATTGCAAGTGACCCGTCCGCGATACGGGGTTATCGTTCGTCAATTGTATTAGTATTCCATTATTACCCTTACAGTAAGCATTATGAGAAACATAATTTCCACGGCATAAAACCGCATAAAATTATATATTCTAGGTTTTTAAAGAAATTAATTGGCATTACAAGTCCGATCATCAAATTTTAAAAAATGCAAGTACACTGTAAAAAGTAAATTGAAGATGATTACTTATTAGTATACAAGGGTCATTCGTAATGGACTTGTGTAAATCTCTGTGGGATTACGCAAGTTTGTTCATCCTTAGGTAGTAAAGATTTCGACTTGGGATTGTAAGTTTCCCATCCGTGATCAGGGGTTACCGTCCGTCATTTGTGTTAGTATTCCATTATTATCCTTACAACAAGTGTTATGAACACGATAATTACCGCCGCATGTATTCGCATTAAATTTTATATTCTAGGTTTTTTAAAAAATGAATAGGTATTAAATGTTCGTCCATCAAATTTTGAAAAGCAAAGGTAAGTTGCAAAAGTAAATTGAAGATGATTACTTATAAGTATACTAGGGTAATTCGTAAGGATCTTTTGGAACTCTTTGTGGGATTATACGAGTTTGTTTATTAGTAAATGTGGTAAAGAGTTTGATTTGGGATTGCAAGTGACCCGTCCGAGATACGGGGTTATCGTTCGTCAATTGTATTAGTATTCCATTATTACCCTTACAGTAAGCGTTATGAGAAACGTAACTTCCACTGCAGAAAACCATATAAAATTATATATTCTAGGTTTATAAAGAAATTAATTGGCATTACAAGTCCGATGATCAAATTTTAAAAAATGCAAGTACACTGTAAAAAGTAAATTGTACATGATTACTTATTAGTATACAAGGGTCATTCGTAATGGACTTGTGTAAATCTCTGTGGGATTACGCAAGTTTGTTCATCCTTAGGTAGTAAAGATTTCCACTTGGGATTGTAAGTTTCCCATCCGGGATTAGGGGTTACCGTCCGTCATTTGTGTTAGTATTCCATTATTATCCTTACAACAAGTGTTATGAAAACGATAATTACCGCCGCATATATTCGCATTAAATTATATGTTCTAGGTTTTTTAAAAAATGAATAGGTATTAAATGTTCGTCCATCAAATTTTGAAAAGCAAAAGTACGTTGCAAAAGTAAATTGAAGATGATTACTTATAAGTATACTAGGGTAATTCGTAAGGATCTTTTGGAACTCTTTGTGGGATTATGCGAGTTTGTTTATTAGTAAATGTGGTATAGAGTTTGATTTGGGATTGCAAGTGACCCGTCCTCGATACGGGGTTATCGTTCGTCAATTGTATTAGTATTCCATTATTACCCTTACAGTAAGCGTTATGAGAAACGTAATTTCCACGGCATAAAACCGCATAAAATTATATATTCTAGGTTTTTAAAGAAATTAATTGGCATTACAAGTCCGATGATCAAATTTTAAAAAATGCAAGTACACTGTAAAAAGTAAATTGAAGATGATTACTTATTAGTATACAAGGGTCATTCGTAATGGACTTGTGTAAATCTCTGTGGGATTACGCAAGTTTGTTCATCCTTAGGTAGTAACGATTTCGACTTGGGATTGCAAGTTTCCCATCCGTGATCAGGGGTTACCGTCCGTCATTTGTGTTAGTATTCCATTATTATCCTTACAACAAGTGTTATGAACACGATAATTACCGCCGCATGTATTCGCATTAAATTTTATATTCTAGGTTTTTTTAAAAATGAATAGGTATTAAATGTTCGTCCATCAAATTTTGAAAGCAAAAGTACGTTGCAAAAGTAAATTGAAGATGATTACTTATAAGTATACTAGGGTAATTCGTAAGGATCTTTTGGAACTCTTTGTGGGATTATGCCAGCTTCTTTATTAGATAATGTGGTAAAGAGTTTGATTTGGGATTGCAAGTGACCCGTCCGCGATACGGGGTTATCGTTCGTCAATTGTATTAGTATTCCATTATTACCCTTACAGTAAGCATTATGAGAAACATAATTTCCACGGCATAAAACCGCATAAAATTATATATTCTAGGTTTTTAAAGAAATTAATTGGCATTACAAGTCCGATCATCAAATTTTAAAAAATGCAAGTACACTGTAAAAAGTAAATTGAAGATGATTACTTATTAGTATACAAGGGTCATTCGTAATGGACTTGTGTAAATCTCTATGGGATTACGCAAGTTTGTTCATCCTTAGGTAGTAAAGATTTCGACTTGGGATTGTAAGTTTCCCATCCGTGGTCAGGGGTTACCGTCCGACATTTGTGTTAGTACTCCATTATTATCCTTACAACAAGTGTTATGAACACGATAATTACCACCGCATGTATTCGCATTAAATTTTATATTCTAGGTTTTTTAAAAAATGAATAGGTATTAAATGTTCGTCCATCAAATTTTGAAAAGCAAAAGTACGTTGCAAAAGTAAATTGAAGATGATTACTTATAAGTATACTAGGGTAATTCGCAACGATCTTTTGGAACTCTTTATGGGATTATGCGAGTTTGTTTATTAGTAATGCGGTAAAGAGTTTGATTTGGGATTGCAAGTGACCCGTCCGCGATACGGGGTTATCGTTCGTCAATTGTATTAGTATTCCATTATTACCCTTACAGTAAGAGTTATGAGAAACGTAAATTCCACTGTATAAAACCACATAAAATTATATATTCTAGGTTTATAAAGAAATTAATTGGCATTCAAAGTCCGGTCATCAAATTTTAAAAAATGCAAGTACATTGTCAAAAGTAAATTGTAGATGATTACTTATTAGTATACAAGGGTCATTCGTAATGAACTTGTGTAAATCTCTGTGGGATTACGCATGTTTTTTCATCCTTAGGTAGTAAAGATTTCGACTTGGTATTGTAAGTTTCCCGTCCGTGATTAGGGGTTACCGCCCGTCATTCGTGTTAGTATTCCATTATTATCCTTACAACAAGTGTTATGAACACGGTAATTACCGCCGCATATATTCGCATTAAATTATATATTCTAGGTTTTTAAAAAAATGAATGGGTATTAAATGTACGTCCACCAAATTTTGAAAAGCAAAAGTACGTTGTCAAAAGTAAATTGAAGATGATTACTTATAAGTATACTAGGGTAATTCGTAAGGATCTTTTGGAACCCTTTGTGGGATTATGCGAGTTTGTTTATTAGTTAATGTGGCAAAGAGTTTGATTTGGGATTGCAAGTGACCCATCCGCGATACGGGGTTATCGTTCGTCAATTGTATTAGTATTCCATTATTACCCTTACAGTAAGCGTTATGAGAAACGTAATTTCCACTGTATAAAACCGCATAAAATTATATATTCTAGGTTTTTAAAGAAATTAATTGGCATTAAAGTCCGGTCATCAAATTTTAAAAAATGCAAGTACATTGTCGAAAGTAAATTGTGGATGAGTAGTTATTAGTACACAAGGGTCATTCGTAATGAACTTGTGTAAATCTCTGTGGGATTACGCAAGTTTGTTCATCCTTAGGTAGTAAAGATTTCCACTTGGGATTGTAAGTTTCCCATCCGGGATTAGGGGTTACCGTCCGGCATTTGTGTTAGTATTCCATTATTATCCTTACAACAAGTGTTATGAACACGATAATTACCGCCGCATGTATTCGCATTAAATTTTATATTCTAGGTTTTTAAAAAAATGAATAGGTATTAAATGTTCGTCCATCAAATTTTGAAAAGCAAAAGTAAGTTGCAAAAGTAAATTGAAGATGATTACTTATAAGTATACTAGGATAATTCGTAAGGATCTTTTGGAACTCTTTGTGGGATTATGCGAGTTTGTTTATTAGTAAATGTGGTAAAGAGTTTGATTTGGGATTGCAAGTGACCCGTCCGCGATACGGGGTTATCGTTCGTCAATTGTATTAGTATTCCATTATTACCCTTACAGTAAGCATTATGAGAAACATAATTTCCACGGCATAAAACCGCATAAAATTATATATTCTAGGTTTTTAAAGAAATTAATTGGCATTACAAGTCCGATCATCAAATTTTAAAAAATGCAAGTACACTGTAAAAAGTAAATTGAAGATGATTACTTATTAGTATACAAGGGTCATTCGTAATGGACTTGTGTAAATCTCTGTGGGATTACGCAAGTTTGTTCATCCTTAGGTAGTAAAGATTTCGACTTGGGATTGTAAGTTTCCCATCCGTGATCAGGGGTTACCGTCCGTCATTTGTGTTAGTATTCCATTATTATCCTTACAACAAGTGTTATGAACACGATAATTACCGCCGCATGTATTCGCATTAAATTTTATATTCTAGGTTTTTTAAAAAATGAATAGGTATTAAATGTTCGTCCATCAAATTTTGAAAAGCAAAGGTAAGTTGCAAAAGTAAATTGAAGATGATTACTTATAAGTATACTAGGGTAATTCGTAAGGATCTTTTGGAACTCTTTGTGGGATTATACGAGTTTGTTTATTAGTAAATGTGGTAAAGAGTTTGATTTGGGATTGCAAGTGACCCGTCCGAGATACGGGGTTATCGTTCGTCAATTGTATTAGTATTCCATTATTACCCTTACAGTAAGCGTTATGAGAAACGTAACTTCCACTGCAGAAAACCACATAAAATTATATATTCTAGGTTTATAAAGAAATTAATTGGCATTACAAGTCCGATGATCAAATTTTAAAAAATGCAAGTACACTGTAAAAAGTAAATTGTACATGATTACTTATTAGTATACAAGGGTTTTTCGTAATGGACTTGTGTAAATCTCTGTGGGATTAGGCAAGTTTGTTCATCCTTAGGTAGTAAAGATTTCCACTTGGGATTATAAGTTTCCCATCCGGGATTAGGGGTTACCGTCCGGCATTTGTGTTAGTATTCCATTATTATCCTTACAACAAGTGTTATGAACACGATAATTACTGCCGCATGTATTCGCATTAAATTTTATATTCTAGGTTTTTTAAAAAATGAATAGGTATTAAATGTTCGTCCATCAAATTTTGAAAAGCAAAAGTAAGTTGCAAAAGTAAATTGAAGATGATTACCTATAAGTATACTAGGATAATTCGTAAGGATCTTTTGGAACTCTTTGTGGTATTATGCGAGTTTGTTTATTAGTAAATGTGGTAAAGAGTTTGATTTGGGATTGCAAGTGACCCGTCCGCGATACGGGGTTATCGTTCGTCAATTGTATTAGTATTCCATTATTACCCTTACAGTAAGCATTATGAGAAACATAATTTCCACGGCATAAAACCGCATAAAATTATATATTCTAGGTTTTTAAAGAAATTAATTGGCATTACAAGTCCGATCATCAAATTTTAAAAAATGCAAGTACACTGTAAAAAGTAAATTGAAGATGATTACTTATTAGTATACAAGGGTCATTCGTAATGGACTTGTGTAAATCTCTGTGGGATTACGCAAGTTTGTTCATCCTTAGGTAGTAAAGATTTCGACTTGGGATTGTAAGTTTCCCATCCGTGATCAGGGGTTACCGTCCGTCATTTGTGTTAGTATTCCATTATTATCCTTACAACAAGTGTTATGAACACGATAATTACCGCCGCAGGTATTCGCATTAAATTTTATATTCTAGGTTTTTTAAAAAATGAATAGGTATTAAATGTTCGTCCATCAAATTTTGAAAAGCAAAAGTACGTTGCAAAATTAAATTGAAGATGATTACTTATAAGTATACTAGGGTAATTCGTAACGATCTTTTGGAACTCTTTGTGGGATTATGCAAGTTTGTTTATTAGTAAATGTGGTAAAGAGTTTGATTTGGGATTGCAAGTGACCCGTCCGAGATACGGGGTTATCGTTCGTCAATTGTATTAGTATTCCATTATTACCCTTACAGTAACCGTTATGAGAAACGTAATTTCCACCGTATAAAACTGCATAAAATTATATATTCTAGGTTTTTAAAGAAATTAATTGGCATTACAAGTCCGATGATCAAATTTTAAAAAATGCAAGTACACTGTAAAAAGTAAATTGTACATGATTACTTATTAGTATACAAGGGTCATTCGTAATGGACTTGTGTAAATCTCTGTGGGATTACGCAAGTTTGTTCATCCTTAGGTAGTAAAGATTTCCACTTGGGATTGTAAGTTTCCCATCCGGGATTAGGGGTTACCGTCCGTCATTTGTGTTAGTATTCCATTATTATCCTTACAACAAGTGTTATGAACACGATAATTACTGCCGCATATATTCGCATTAAATTATATGTTCTAGGTTTTTTAAAAAATGAATAGGTATTAAATGTTCGTCCATCAAATTTTGAAAAGCAAAGGTAAGTTGCAAAAGTAAATTGAAGATGATTACTTATAAGTATACTAGGGTAATTCGTAAGGATCTTTTGGAACTCTTTGTGGGATTATACGAGTTTGTTTATTAGTAAATGTGGTAAAGAGTTTGATTTGGGATTGCAAGTGACCCGTCCGAGATACGGGGTTATCATTCGTCAATTGTATTAGTATTCCATTATTACCCTTACAGTAAGCGTTATGAGAAACGTAACTTCCACTGCAGAAAACCACATAAAATTATATATTCTAGGTTTATAAAGAAATTAATTGGCATTACAAGTCCGATGATCAAATTTTAAAAAATGCAAGTACACTGTAAAAAGTAAATTGTACATGATTACTTATTAGTATACAAGGGTTTTTCGTAATGGACTTGTGTAAATCTCTGTGGGATTAGGCAAGTTTGTTCATCCTTAGGTAGTAAAGATTTCCACTTGGGATTATAAGTTTCCCATCCGGGATTAGGGGTTACCGTCCGGCATTTGTGTTAGTATTCCATTATTATCCTTACAACAAGTGTTATGAACACGATAATTACTGCCGCATGTATTCGCATTAAATTTTATATTCTAGGTTTTTTAAAAAATGAATAGGTATTAAATGTTCGTCCATCAAATTTTGAAAAGCAAAAGTAAGTTGCAAAAGTAAATTGAAGATGATTACCTATAAGTATACTAGGATAATTCGTAAGGATCTTTTGGAACTCTTTGTGGTATTATGCGAGTTTGTTTATTAGTAAATGTGGTAAAGAGTTTGATTTGGGATTGCAAGTGACCCGTCCGCGATACGGGGTTATCGTTCGTCAATTGTATTAGTATTCCATTATTACCCTTACAGTAAGCATTATGAGAAACATAATTTCCACGGCATAAAACCGCATAAAATTATATATTCTAGGTTTTTAAAGAAATTAATTGGCATTACAAGTCCGATCATCAAATTTTAAAAAATGCAAGTACACTGTAAAAAGTAAATTGAAGATGATTACTTATTAGTATACAAGGGTCATTCGTAATGGACTTGTGTAAATCTCTGTGGGATTACGCAAGTTTGTTCATCCTTAGGTAGTAAAGATTTCGACTTGGGATTGTAAGTTTCCCATCCGTGATCAGGGGTTACCGTCCGTCATTTGTGTTAGTATTCCATTATTATCCTTACAACAAGTGTTATGAACACGATAATTACCGCCGCAGGTATTCGCATTAAATTTTATATTCTAGGTTTTTTAAAAAATGAATAGGTATTAAATGTTCGTCCATCAAATTTTGAAAAGCAAAAGTACGTTGCAAAATTAAATTGAAGATGATTACTTATAAGTATACTAGGGTAATTCGTAACGATCTTTTGGAACTCTTTGTGGGATTATGCA
Organism: Rubia yunnanensis; assembly: GCA_037428765.1. Lineage (NCBI taxonomy): Eukaryota > Viridiplantae > Streptophyta > Magnoliopsida > Gentianales > Rubiaceae > Rubia > Rubia yunnanensis. The sequence goes on along the minus strand of CM075061.1, from coordinate 105,813,466 downwards.
AGTTTGTTTATTAGTAAATGTGGTAAAGAGTTTGATTTGGGATTGCAAGTGACCCGTCCGAGATACGGGGTTATCGTTCGTCAATTGTATTAGTATTCCATTATTACCCTTACAGTAACCGTTATGAGAAACGTAATTTCCACCGTATAAAACTGCATAAAATTATATATTCTAGGTTTTTAAAGAAATTAATTGGCATTACAAGTCCGATGATCAAATTTTAAAAAATGCAAGTACACTGTAAAAAGTAAATTGTACATGATTACTTATTAGTATACAAGGGTCATTCGTAATGGACTTGTGTAAATCTCTGTGGGATTACGCAAGTTTGTTCATCCTTAGGTAGTAAAGATTTCCACTTGGGATTGTAAGTTTCCCATCCGGGATTAGGGGTTACCGTCCGTCATTTGTGTTAGTATTCCATTATTATCCTTACAACAAGTGTTATGAACACGATAATTACTGCCGCATATATTCGCATTAAATTATATGTTCTAGGTTTTTTAAAAAATGAATAGGTATTAAATGTTCGTCCATCAAATTTTGAAAAGCAAAGGTAAGTTGCAAAAGTAAATTGAAGATGATTACTTATAAGTATACTAGGGTAATTCGTAAGGATCTTTTGGAATTCTTTGTGGGATTATACGAGTTTGTTTATTAGTAAATGTGGTAAAGAGTTTGATTTGGGATTGCAAGTGACCCGTCCGAGATACGGGGTTATCGTTCGTCAATTGTATTAGTATTCCATTATTACCCTTACAGTAAGCGTTATGAGAAACGTAACTTCCACTGCAGAAAACCACATAAAATTATATATTCTAGGTTTATAAAGAAATTAATTGGCATTACAAGTCCGATGATCAAATTTTAAAAAATGCAAGTACACTGTAAAAAGTAAATTGTACATGATTACTTATTAGTATACAAGGGTTTTTCGTAATGGACTTGTGTAAATCTCTGTGGAATTAGGCAAGTTTGTTCATCCTTAGGTAGTAAAGATTTCCACTTGGGATTATAAGTTTCCCATCCGGGATTAGGGGTTACCGTCCGGCATTTGTGTTAGTATTCCATTATTATCCTTACAACAAGTGTTATGAACACGATAATTACTGCCGCATGTATTCGCATTAAATTTTATATTCTAGGTTTTTTAAAAAATGAATAGGTATTAAATGTTCGTCCATCAAATTTTGAAAAGCAAAAGTAAGTTGCAAAAGTAAATTGAAGATGATTACCTATAAGTATACTAGGATAATTCGTAAGGATCTTTTGGAACTCTTTGTGGTATTATGCGAGTTTGTTTATTAGTAAATGTGGTAAAGAGTTTGATTTGGGATTGCAAGTGACCCGTCCGCGATACGGGGTTATCGTTCGTCAATTGTATTAGTATTCCATTATTACCCTTACAGTAAGCATTATGAGAAACATAATTTCCACGGCATAAAACCGCATAAAATTATATATTCTAGGTTTTTAAAGAAATTAATTGGCATTACAAGTCCGATCATCAAATTTTAAAAAATGCAAGTACACTGTAAAAAGTAAATTGAAGATGATTACTTATTAGTATACAAGGGTCATTCGTAATGGACTTGTGTAAATCTCTGTGGGATTACGCAAGTTTGTTCATCCTTAGGTAGTAAAGATTTCCACTTGGGATTGTAAGTTTCCCATCCGTGATCAGGGGTTACCGTCCGTCATTTGTGTTAGTATTCCATTATTATCCTTACAACAAGTGTTATGAACACGATAATTACCGCCGCAGGTATTCGCATTAAATTTTATATTCTAGGTTTTTTAAAAAATGAATAGGTATTAAATGTTCGTCCATCAAATTTTGAAAAGCAAAAGTACGTTGCAAAATTAAATTGAAGATGATTACTTATAAGTATACTAGGGTAATTCGTAACGATCTTTTGGAACTCTTTGTGGGATTATGCAAGTTTGTTTATTAGTAAATGTGGTAAAGAGTTTGATTTGGGATTGCAAGTGACCCGTCCGAGATACGGGGTTATCGTTCGTCAATTGTATTAGTATTCCATTATTACCCTTACAGTAACCGTTATGAGAAACGTAATTTCCACCGTATAAAACTGCATAAAATTATATATTCTAGGTTTTTAAAGAAATTAATTGGCATTACAAGTCCGATGATCAAATTTTAAAAAATGCAAGTACACTGTAAAAAGTAAATTGTACATGATTACTTATTAGTATACAAGGGTCATTCGTAATGGACTTGTGTAAATCTCTGTGGGATTACGCAAGTTTGTTCATCCTTAGGTAGTAAAGATTTCCACTTGGGATTGTAAGTTTCCCATCCGGGATTAGGGGTTACCGTCCGTCATTTGTGTTAGTATTCCATTATTATCCTTACAACAAGTGTTATGAACACGATAATTACTGCCGCATATATTCGCATTAAATTATATGTTCTAGGTTTTTTAAAAAATGAATAGGTATTAAATGTTCGTCCATCAAATTTTGAAAAGCAAAAGTACGTTGCAAAAGTAAATTGAAGATGATTACTTATAAGTATACTAGGGTAATTCGTAAGGATCTTTTGGAACTCTTTGTGGGATTATGCGAGTTTGTTTATTAGTAAATGTGGTATAGAGTTTGATTTGGGATTGCAAGTGACCCGTCCTCGATACGGGGTTATCGTTCGTCAATTGTATTAGTATTCCATTATTACCCTTACAGTAAGCGTTATGAGAAACGTAATTTCCACTGTATAAAACTGCATAAAATTATATATTCTAGGTTTTTAAAGAAATTAAATGGCATTACAAGTCCGATGATCAAATTTTAAAAAATGCAAGTACACTGTAAAAAGTAAATTGTACATGATTACTTATTAGTATACAAGGGTCATTCGTAATGGACTTGTGTAAATCTCTGTGGGATTACGCAAGTTTGTTCATCCTTAGGTAGTAAAGATTTCCACTTGGGATTGTAAGTTTCCCATCCGGGATTAGGGGTTACCGTCCGTCATTTGTGTTAGTATTCCATTATTATCCTTACAACAAGTGTTATGAAAACGATAATTACCGCCGCATATATTCGCATTAAATTATATGTTCTAGGTTTTTTAAAAAATGAATAGGTATTAAATGTTCGTCCATCAAATTTTGAAAAGCAAAAGTACGTTGCAAAAGTAAATTGAAGATGATTACTTATAAGTATACTAGGGTAATTCGTAAGGATCTTTTGGAACTCTTTGTGGGATTATGCGAGTTTGTTTATTAGTAAATGTGGTATAGAGTTTGATTTGGGATTGCAAGTGACCCGTCCTCGATACGGGGTTATCGTTCGTCAATTGTATTAGTATTCCATTATTACCCTTACAGTAAGCGTTATGAGAAACGTAATTTCCACGGCATAAAACCGCATAAAATTATATATTCTAGGTTTTTAAAGAAATTAATTGGCATTACAAGTCCGATGATCAAATTTTAAAAAATGCAAGTACACTGTAAAAAGTAAATTGAAGATGATTACTTATTAGTATACAAGGGTCATTCGTAATGGACTTGTGTAAATCTCTGTGGGATTACGCAAGTTTGTTCATCCTTCGGTAGTAAAGATTTCGACTTGGGATTGCAAGTTTCCCATCCGTGATCAGGGGTTACCGTCCGTCATTTGTGTTAGTATTCCATTATTATCCTTACAACAAGTGTTATGAACACGATAATTACCGCCGCATGTATTCGCATTAAATTTTATACTCTAGGTTTTTTTTAAAATGAATAGGTATTAAATGTTCGTCCATCAAATTTTGAAAGCAAAAGTACGTTGCAAAAGTAAATTGAAGATGATTACTTATAAGTATACTAGGGTAATTCTTAAGGATCTTTTGGAACTCTTTGTGGGATTATGCCAGCTTCTTTATTAGTTAATGTGGTAAAGAGTTTGATTTGGGATTGCAAGTGACCCGTCCGCGATACGGGGTTATCGTTAGTCAATTGTATTAGTATTCCATTATTACCCTTACAGTAAGCATTATGAGAAACGTAATTTCCACTGTATAAAACCGCATAAAATTATATATTCTAGGTTTTTAAAGAAATTAATTGGCATTAAAAGTCCGATCATCAAATTTTAAAAAATGCAAGTACACTGTAAAAATTAAATTGTAGATGATTACTTATTAGTATACAAGGGTCATTCGTAATGGACTTGTGTAAATCTCTGTGGGATTACGCAAGTTTGTTCATCCTTAGGTAGTAAAGATTTCCACTTTGGATTGTAAGTTTCCCATCCGTGATCAGGGGTTACCGTCCGACATTTGTGTTAGTACTCCATTATTATCCTTACAACAAGTGTTATGAACACGATAATTACCACCGCATGTATTCGCATTAAATTTTATATTCTAGGTTTTTTAAAAAATGAATAGGTATTAAATGTTCGTCCATCAAATTTTGAAAAGCAAAAGTACGTTGCAAAAGTAAATTGAAGATGATTACTTATAAGTATACTAGGGTAATTCGCAACGATCTTTTGGAACTCTTTATGGGATTATGCGAGTTTGTTTATTAGTAATGCGGTAAAGAGTTTGATTTGGGATTGCAAGTGACCCGTCCGCGATACGGGGTTATCGTTCGTCAATTGTATTAGTATTCCATTATTACCCTTACAGTAAGCGTTATGAGAAACGTAATTTCCACTGCAGAAAACCGCTTAAAATTAAATATTCTAGGCTTTTAAAGAAATTAATTGGCATTAAAAGTTCGATCATCAAATTTTAAAAAATGCAAGTACACTGTAAAAATTAAATTGTAGATGATTACTTATTAGTATACAAGGGTCATTCGTAATGGACTTGTGTAAATCTCTGTGGGATTACGCAAGTTTGTTCATCCTTAGGTAGTAAAGATTTCCACTTTGGATTGTAAGTTTCCCATCCGTGATCAGGGGTTACCGTCCGTCATTTGTGTTAGTACTCCATTATTATCCTTACAACAAGTGTTATGAACACGATAATTACCGCCGCATGTATTCGCATTAAATTTTATATTCTAGGTTTTTTAAAAAATTAATAGGTATTAAATGTTCGTCCATCAAATTTGGAAAAGCAAAAGTACGTTGCAAAATTAAATTGAAGATGATTACTTTTAAGTATACTAGGGTATTTCGCAACGACCTTTTGGAATTCTTTGTGGTATTATGCGAGTTTGTTTATTAGTAAATGTGGTAAAGAGTTTGATTTGGGATTGCAAGTGACCCGTCCGCGATACGGGGTTATCGTTCGTCAATTGTATTAGTATTCCATTATTACCCTTACAGTAAGCGTTATGAGAAACGTAATTTCCACTGCAGAAAACCGCTTAAAATTATATATTCTAGGCTTTTAAAGAAATTAATTGGCATTAAAAGTCCGATCATCAAATTTTAAAAAATGCAAGTACACTGTAAAAATTAAATTGTAGATGATTACTTATTGGTATACAAGGATCATTCGTAATGGACTTGTGTAAATCTCTGTGGGATTACGCAAGTTTGTTCATCCTTAGGTAGTAAAGATTTCGACTTGGGATTGCAAGTTTCCCATCCGTGATCAGGGGTTACCGTCCGTCACTTGTGTTAGTATTCCATTATTATCCTTACAACAAGTGTTATGAACACGATAATTACCGCCGCATGTATTCGCATTAAATTTTATATTCTAGGTTTTTAAAAAAATGAATAGGTATTAAATGTTCGTCCATCAAATTTTGAAAGCAATAGTACGTTGCAAAAGTAAATTGAAGATGATTACTTATAAGTATACTAGGGTAATTCGTAAGGATCTTTTGGAACTCTTTGTGGGATTATGCCAGCTTCTTTATTAGTTAATGTGGTAAAGAGTTTGATTTGGGATTGCAAGTGACCCGTCCGCGATACGGGGTTATCGTTCGTCAATTGTATTAGTATTCCATTATTACCCTTACAGTAAGCGTTATGAGAAACGTAATTTCCACTGCAGAAAACCGCTTAAAATTAAATATTCTAGGCTTTTAAAGAAATTAATTGGCATTAAAAGTCCGATCATCAAATTTTAAAAAATGCAAGTACACTGTAAAAATTAAATTGTAGATGATTACTTATTAGTATACTAGGGTCATTCGTAATGGACTTGTGTAAATCTCTGTGGGATTACGCAAGTTTGTTCATCCTTAGGTAGTAAAGATTTCCACTTTGGATTGTAAGTTTCCCATCCGTGATCAGGGGTTACCGTCCGTCATTTGTGTTAGTACTCCATTATTATCCTTACAACAAGTGTTATGAACACGATAATTACCGCCGCATGTATTCGCATTAAATTTTATATTCTAGGTTTTTTAAAAAATGAATAGGTATTAAATGTTCGTCCATCAAATTTGGAAAAGCAAAAGTACGTTGCAAAATTAAATTGAAGATGATTACTTTTAAGTATACTAGGGTATTTCGCAACGATCTTTTGGAACTCTTTGTGGTATTATGCGAGTTTGTTTATTAGTAAATGTGGTAAAGAGTTTGATTTGGGATTGCAAGTGACCCGTCCGCGATACGGGGTTATCGTTCGTCAATTGTATTAGTATTCCATTATTACCCTTACAGTAAGCGTTATGAGAAACGTAATTTCCACTGCAGAAAACCGCTTAAAATTATATATTCTAGGCTTTTAAAGAAATTAATTGGCATTAAAAGTCCGATCATCAAATTTTAAAAAATGCAAGTACACTGTAAAAATTAAATTGTAGATGATTACTTATTGGTATACAAGGATCATTCGTAATGGACTTGTGTAAATCTCTGTGGGATTACGCAAGTTTGTTCATCCTTAGGTAGTAAAGATTTCGACTTGGGATTGCAAGTTTCCCATCCGTGATCAGGGGTTACCGTCCGTCACTTGTGTTAGTATTCCATTATTATCCTTACAACAAGTGTTATGAACACGATAATTACCGCCGCATGTATTCGCATTAAATTTTATATTCTAGGTTTTTTAAAAAATGAATAGGTATTAAATGTTCGTCCATCAAATTTTGAAAAGCAAAGGTAAGTTGCAAAAGTAAATTGAAGATGATTACTTATAAGTATACTAGGGTAATTCGTAAGGATCTTTTGGAACTCTTTGTGGGATTATGCCAGCTTCTTTATTAGTTAATGTGGTAAAGAGTTTGATTTGGGATTGCAAGTGACCCGTCCGCGATACGGGGTTATCGTTAGTCAATTGTATTTGTATTCCATTATTACCCTTACAGTAAGCATTATGAGAAACGTAATTTCCACTGTATAAAACCGCATAAAATTATATATTCTAGGTTTTTAAAGAAATTAATTGGCATTAAAAGTCCGATCATCAAATTTTAAAAAATGCAAGTACACTGTAAAAATTAAATTGTAGATGATTACTTATTAGTATACAAGGGTCATTCGTAATGGACTTGTGTAAATCTCTGTGGGATTACGCAAGTTTGTTCATCCTTAGGTAGTAAAGATTTCCACTTTGGATTGTAAGTTTCCCATCCGTGATCAGGGGTTACCGTCCGACATTTGTGTTAGTACTCCATTATTATCCTTACAACAAGTGTTATGAACATGATAATTACCACCGCATGTATTCGCATTAAATTTTATATTCTAGGTTTTTTAAAAAATGAATAGGTATTAAATGTTCGTCCATCAAATTTTGAAAATCAAAAGTACGTTGCAAAAGTAAATTGAAGATGATTACTTATAAGTATACTAGGGTAATTCGCAACGATCTTTTGGAACTCTTTATGGGATTATGCGAGTTTGTTTATTAGTAATGCGGTAAAGAGTTTGATTTGGGATTGCAAGTGACCCGTCCGCGATACGGGGTTATCGTTCGTCAATTGTATTAGTATTCCATTATTACCCTTACAGTAAGCGTTATGAGAAACGTAATTTCCACTGCAGAAAACCGCTTAAAATTAAATATTCTAGGCTTTTAAAGAAATTAATTGGCATTAAAAGTCCGATCATCAAATTTTAAAAAATGCAAGTACACTGTAAAAATTAAATTGTAGATGATTACTTATTAGTATACAAGGGTCATTCGTAATGGACTTGTGTAAATCTCTGTGGGATTACGCAAGTTTGTTCATCCTTAGGTAGTAAAGATTTCCACTTTGGATTGTAAGTTTCCCATCCGTGATCAGGGGTTACCGTCCGTCATTTGTGTTAGTACTCCATTATTATCCTTACAACAAGTGTTATGAACACGATAATTACCGCCGCATGTATTCGCATTAAATTTTATATTCTAGGTTTTTTAAAAAATGAATAGGTATTAAATGTTCGTCCATCAAATTTGGAAAAGCAAAAGTACGTTGCAAAATTAAATTGAAGATGATTACTTATAAGTATACTAGGGTATTTCGCAACGATCTTTTGGAACTCTTTGTGGTATTATGCGAGTTTGTTTATTAGTAAATGTGGTAAAGAGTTTGATTTGGGATTGCAAGTGACCCGTCCGCGATACGGGGTTATCGTTCGTCAATTGTATTAGTATTCCATTATTACCCTTACAGTAAGCGTTATGGGAAACGTAATTTCCACTGCAGAAAACCGCTTAAAATTATATATTCTAGGCTTTTAAAGAAATTAATTGGCATTAAAAGTCCGATCATCAAATTTTAAAAAATGCAAGTACACTGTAAAAATTAAATTGTAGATGATTACTTATTGGTATACAAGGATCATTCGTAATGGACTTGTGTAAATCTCTGTGGGATTACGCAAGTTTGTTCATCCTTAGGTAGTAAAGATTTCCACTTTGGATTGTAAGTTTCCCATCCGTGATCAGGGGTTACCGTCCGTCATTTGTGTTAGTACTCCATTATTATCCTTACAACAAGTGTTATGAACACGATAATTACCGCCGCATGTATTCGCATTAAATTTTATATTCTAGGTTTTTTAAAAAATGAATAGGTATTAAATGTTCGTCCATCACATTTTGAAAAGCAAAAGTACGTTGCAAAAGTAAATTGAAGATGATTACTTATAAGTATACTATGGTAATTCGCAACGATCTTTTGGAACTCTTTGTGGGATTATGCGAGTTTGTTTATTAGTAAATGTGGTAAAGAGTTTGATTTGGGATTGCAAGTGACCCGTCCGCGATACGGGGTTATCGTTCGTCAATTGTATTAGTATTCCATTATTACCCTTACAGTAAGCGTTATGAGAAACGTAATTTCAACTGCAGAAAACCGCTTAAAATTATATATTCTAGGCTTTTAAAGAAATTAATTGGCATTAAAAGTCCGATCATCAAATTTTAAAAAATGCAAGTACACTGTAAAAATTAAATTGTAGATGTGGGATTACGCAAGTTTGTTCATCCTTAGGTAGTAAAGATTTCGACTTGGGATTGCAAGTTTCCCATCCGTGATCAGGGGTTACCGTCCGTCACTTGTGTTAGTATTCCATTATTATCCTTACAACAAGTGTTATGAACACGATAATTACCGCCGCATGTATTCGCATTAAATTTTATATTCTAGGTTTTTTAAAAAATGAATAGGTATTAAATGTTCGTCCATCAAATTTTGAAAGCAAAAGTACGTTGCAAAAGTAAATTGAAGATGATTACTTATAAGTATACTAGGGTAATTCGTAAGGATCTTTTGGAACTCTTTGTGGGATTATGCCAGCTTCTTTATTAGTTAATGTGGTAAAGAGTTTGATTTGGGATTGCAAGTGACCCGTCCGCAATACGGGGTTATCGTTAGTCAATTGTATTAGTATTCCATTATTACCCTTACAGTAAGCATTATGAGAAACGTAATTTCCACTGTATAAAACCGCATAAAATTATATATTCTAGGTTTTTAAAGAAATTAATTGGCATTAAAAGTCCGATCATCAAATTTTAAAAAATGCAAGTACACTGTAAAAATTAAATTGTAGATGATTACTTATTAGTATACAAGGGTCATTCGTAATGGACTTGTGTAAATCTCTGTGGGATTACGCAAGTTTGTTCATCCTTAGGTAGTAAAGATTTCCACTTTGGATTGTAAGTTTCCCATCCGTGATCAGGGGTTACCGTCCGACATTTGTGTTAGTACTCCATTATTATCCTTACAACAAGTGTTATGAACACGATAATTACCGCCGCATGTATTCGCATTAAATTTTATATTCTAGGTTTTTTAAAAAATGAATAGGTATTAAATGTTCGTCCATCAAATTTTGAAAATCAAAAGTACGTTGCAAAAGTAAATTGAAGATGATTACTTATAAGTATACTAGGGTAATTCGCAACGATCTTTTGGAACTCTTTATGGGATTATGCGAGTTTGTTTATTAGTAATGCGGTAAAGAGTTTGATTTGGGATTGCAAGTGACCCGTCCGCGATACGGGGTTATCGTTCGTCAATTGTATTAGTATTCCATTATTACCCTTACAGTAAGCGTTATGAGAAACGTAATTTCCACTGCAGAAAACCGCTTAAAATTAAATATTCTAGGCTTTTAAAGAAATTAATTGGCATTAAAAGTCCGATCATCAAATTTTAAAAAATGCAAGTACACTGTAAAAATTAAATTGTAGATGATTACTTATTAGTATACAAGGGTCATTCGTAATGGACTTGTGTAAATCTCTGTGGGATTACGCAAGTTTGTTCATCCTTAGGTAGTAAAGATTTCCACTTTGGATTGTAAGTTTCCCATCCGTGATCAGGGTTTACCGTCCGTCATTTGTGTTAGTACTCCATTATTATCCTTACAACAAGTGTTATGAACACGATAATTACCGCCGCATGTATTCGCATTAAATTTTATATTCTAGGTTTTTTAAAAAATGAATAGATATTAAATGTTCGTCCATCAAATTTGGAAAAGCAAAAGTACGTTGCAAAATTAAATTGAAGATGATTACTTATAAGTATACTAGGGTATTTCGCAACGATCTTTTGTAACTCTTTGTGGTATTATGCGAGTTTGTTTATTAGTAAATGTGGTAAAGAGTTTGATTTGGGATTGCAAGTGACCCGTCCGCGATACGGGGTTATCGTTCGTCAATTGTATTAGTATTCCATTATTACCCTTACAGTAAGCGTTATGAGAAACGTAATTTCCACTGCAGAAAACCGCTTAAAATTATATATTCTAGGCTTTTAAAGAAATTAATTGGCATTAAAAGTCCGATCATCAAATTTTAAAAAATGCAAGTACACTGTAAAAATTAAATTGTAGATGATTACTTATTGGTATACAAGGATCATTCGTAATGGACTTGTGTAAATCTCTGTGGGATTACGCAAGTTTGCTCATCCTTAGGTAGTAAAGATTTCCACTTTGGATTGTAAGTTTCCCATCCGTGATCAGGGGTTACCGTCCGTCATTTGTGTTAGTACTCCATTATTATCCTTACAACAAGTGTTATGAACACGATAATTACCGCCGCATGTATTCGCATTAAATTTTATATTCTAGGTTTTTTAAAAAATGAATAGGTATTAAATGTTCGTCCATCAAATTTGGAAAAGCAAAAGTACGTTGCAAAAGTAAATTGAAGATGATTACTTATAATTATACTATGGTAATTCGCAACGATCTTTTGGAACTCTTTGTGGGATTATGCGAGTTTGTTTATTAGTAAATGTGGTAAAGAGTTTGATTTGGGATTGCAAGTGACCCGTCCGCGATACGGGGTTATCGTTCGTCAATTGTATTAGTATTCCATTATTACCCTTACAGTAAGCGTTATGAGAAACGTAATTTCAACTGCAGAAAACCGCTTAAAATTATATATTCTAGGCTTTTAAAGAAATTAATTGGCATTAAAAGTCCGATCATCAAATTTTAAAAAATGCAAGTACACTGTAAAAATTAAATTGTAGATGATTACTTATTGGTATACAAGGGTCATTCGTAATGGACTTGTGTAAATCTCTGTGGGATTACGCAAGTTTGCTCATCCTTAGGTAGTAAAGATTTCCACTTTGGATTGTAAGTTTCCCATCCGTGATCAGGGGTTACCGTCCGTCATTTGTGTTAGTACTCCATTATTATCCTTACAACAAGTGTTATGAACACGATAATTACCGCCGCATGTATTCGCATTAAATTTTATATTCTAGGTTTTTTAAAAAATGAATAGGTATTAAATGTTCGTCCATCAAATTTAGAAAAGCAAAAGTACGTTGCAAAATTAAATTGAAGATGATTACTTATAAGTATACTAGGGTATTTCGCAACGATCTTTTGGAACTCTTTGTGGTATTATGCGAGTTTGTTTATTAGTAAATGTGGTAAAGAGTTTGATTTGGGATTGCAAGTGACCCGTCCGCGATACGGGGTTATCGTTCGTCAATTGTATTAGTATTCCATTATTACCCTTACAGTAAGCGTTATGAGAAACGTAATTTCCACTGCAGAAAACCGCTTAAAATAATATATTCTAGGCTTTTAAAGAAATTAATTGGCATTAAAAGTCCGATCATCAAATTTTAAAAAATGCAAGTACACTGTAAAAATTAAATAGTAGATGATTACTTATTGGTATACAAGGGTCATTCGTAATGGACTTGTGTAAATCTCTGTGGGATTACGCAAGTTTGTTCATCCTTAGGTAGTAAAGATTTCCACTTTGGATTGTAAGTTTCCCATCCGTGATCAGGGGTTACCGTCCGTCATTTGTGTTAGTACTCCATTATTATCCTTACAACAAGTGTTATGAACACGATAATTACCGCCGCATGTATTCGCATTAAATTTTATATTCTAGGTTTTTTAAAAAATGAATAGGTATTAAATGTTCGTCCATCAAATTTTGAAAAGCAAAAGTACGTTGCAAAAGTAAATTGAAGATGATTACTTATAAGTATACTATGGTAATTCGCAACGATCTTTTGGAACTCTTTGTGGGATTATGCGAGTTTGTTTATTAGTAAATGTGGTAAAGAGTTTGATTTGGGATTGCAAGTGACCCGTCCGTGATACGGGGTTATCGTTCGTCAATTGTATTAGTATTCCATTATTACCCTTACAGTAAGCGTTATGAGAAACGTAATTTCAACTGCAGAAAACCGCTTAAAATTATATATTCTAGGCTTCTAAAGAAATTAATTGGCATTAAAAGTCCGATCATCAAATTTTAAAAAATGCAAGTACACTGTAAAAATTAAATTGTAGATGATTACTTATTGGTATACAAGGGTCATTCGTAATGGACTTGTGTAAATCTCTGTGGGATTACGCAAGTTTGCTCATCCTTAGGTAGTAAAGATTTCCACTTTGGATTGTAAGTTTCCCATCCGTGATCAGGGGTTACCGTCCGTCATTTGTGTTAGTACTCCATTATTATCCTTACAACAAGTGTTATGAACACGATAATTACCGCCGCATGTATTCGCATTAAATTTTATATTCTAGGTTTTTTAAAAAATGAATAGGTATTAAATGTTCGTCCATCAAATTTGGAAAAGCAAAAGTACGTTGCAAAATTAAATTGAAGATGATTACTTATAAGTATACTAGGGTATTTCGCAACGATCTTTTGGAACTCCTTGTGGTATTATGCGAGTTTGTTTATTAGTAAATGTGGTAAAGAGTTTGATTTGGGATTGCAAGTGACCCGTCCGCGATACGGGGTTATCGTTCGTCAATTGTATTAGTATTCCATTATTACCCTTACTGTAAGCGTTATGAGAAACGTAATTTCCACTGCAGAAAACCGCTTAAAATTATATATTCTAGGCTTTTAAAGAAATTAATTGGCATTAAAAGTCCGATCATCAAATTTTAAAAAATGCAAGTACACTGTAAAAATTAAATTGTAGATGATTACTTATTGGTATACAAGGGTCATTCGTAATGGACTTGTGTAAATCTCTGTGGGATTACGCAAGTTTGCTCATCCTTAGGTAGTAAAGATTTCCACTTTGGATTGTAAGTTTCCCATCCGTGATCAGGGGTTACCGTCCGTCATTTGTGTTAGTACTCCATTATTATCCTTACAACAAGTGTTATGAACACGATAATTACCGCCGCATGTATTCGCATTAGATTTTATATTCTAGGTTTTTTAAAAAATGAATAGGTATTAAATGTTCGTCCATCAAATTTGGAAAAGCAAAAGTACGTTGCAAAATTAAATTGAAGATGATTACTTATAAGTATACTAGGGTATTTCGCAACGATCTTTTGGAACTCTTTGTGGTATTATGCGAGTTTGTTTATTAGTAAATGTGGTAAAGAGTTTGATTAGGGATTGCAAGTGACCCGTCCGCGATACGGGGTTATCGTTCGTCAATTGTATTAGTATTCCATTATTACCCTTACAGTAAGCGTTATGAGAAACGTAATTTCCACTGCAGAAAACCGCTTAAAATTATATATTCTAGGCTTTTAAAGAAATTAATTGGCATTAAAAGTCCGATCATCAAATTTTAAAAAATGCAAGTACACTGTAAAAATTAAATTGTAGATGATTACTTATTGGTATACAAGGATCATTCGTAATGGACTTGTGTAAATCTCTGTGGAATTACGCAAGTTTGTTCATCCTTAGGTAGTAAAGATTTCCACTTTGGATTGTAAGTTTCCCATCCGTGATCAGGGGTTACCGTCCGTCATTTGTGTTAGTACTCCATTATTATCCTTACAACAAGTGTTATGAACACGATAATTACCGCCGCATATATTCGCATTAAATTTTATATTCTAGGTTTTTTAAAAAATGAATAGGTATTAAATGTTCGTCCATCAAATTTTGAAAAGCAAAAGTACGTTGCAAAAGTAAATTGAAGATGATTACTTATAAGTATACTATGGTAATTCGCAACGATCTTTTGGAACTCTTTGTGGGATTATGCGAGTTTGTTTATTAGTAAATGTGGTAAAGAGTTTGATTTGGGATTGCAAGTGACCCGTCCGCGATACGGGGTTATCGTTCGTCAATTGTATTAGTATTCCATTATTACCCTTACAGTAAGCGTTATGAGAAACGTAATTTCCACTGCAGAAAACCGCTTAAAATTATATATTCTAGGCTTTTAAAGAAATTAATTGGCATTAAAAGTCCGATCATCAAATTTTAAAAAATACAAGTACACTGTAAAAATTAAATTGTAGATGATTACTTATTGGTATACAAGGATCATTCGTAATGGACTTGTGTAAATCTCTGTGGGATTACGCAAGTTTGTTCATCCTTAGGTAGTAAAGATTTCCACTTTGGATTGTAAGTTTCCCATCCGTGATCAGGGGTTACCGTCCGTCATTTGTGTTAGTACTCCATTATTATCCTTACAACAAGTGTTATGAACACGATAATTACCGCCGCATGTATTCGCATTAAATTTTATATTCTAGGTTTTTTAAAAAATGAATAGGTATTAAATGTTCGTCCATCAAATTTTGAAAAGCAAAAGTACGGTGCAAAAGTAAATTGAAGATGATTACTTATAAGTATACTATGGTAATTCGCAACGATCTTTTGGAACTCTTTGTGGGATTATGCGAGTTTGTTTATTAGTAAATGTGGTAAAGAGTTTGATTTGGGATTGCAAGTGACCCGTCCGCGATACGGGGTTATCGTTCGTCAATTGTATTAGTATTCCATTATTACCCTTACAGTAAGCGTTTTGAGAAACGTAATTTCCACTGCAGAAAACCGCTTAAAATTATATATTCTAGGCTTTTAAAGAAATTAATTGGCATTAAAAGTCCGATCATCAAATTTTAAAAAATGCAAGTACACTGTAAAAATTAAATTGTAGATGATTACTTATTGGTATACAAGGGTCATTCGTAATGGACTTGTGTAAATCTCTGTGGGATTACGCAAGTTTGCTCATCCTTAGGTAGTAAAGATTTCCACTTTGGATTGTAAGTTTCCCATCCGTGATCAGGGGTTACCGTCCGTCATTTGTGTTAGTACTCCATTATTATCCTTACAACAAGTGTTATGAACACGATAATTACCGCCGCATGTATTCGCATTAAATTTTATATTCTAGGTTTTTTAAAAAATGAATAGGTATTAAATGTTCGTCCATCAAATTTGGAAAAGCAAAAGTACGTTGCAAAATTAAATTGAAGATGATTACTTATAAGTATACTAGGGTATTTCGCAACGATCTTTTGGAACTCTTTGTGGTATTATGCGAGTTTGTTTATTAGTAATTGTGGTAAAGAGTTTGATTAGGGATTGCAAGTGACCCGTCCGCGATACGGGGTTATCATTCGTCAATTGTATTAGTATTCCATTATTACCCTTACAGTAAGCGTTATGAGAAACGTAATTTCCACTGCAGAAAACCGCTTAAAATTATATATTCTAGGCTTTTAAAGAAATTAATTGGCATTAAAAGTCCGATCATCAAATTTTAAAAAATGCAAGTACACTGTAAAAATTAAATTGTAGATGATTACTTATTGGTATACAAGGATCATTCGTAATGGACTTGTGTAAATCTCAGTGGGATTACGCAAGTTTGTTCATCCTTAGGTAGTAAAGATTTCCACTTTGGATTGTAAGTTTCCCATCCGTGATCAGGGGTTACCGTCCGTCATTTGTGTTAGTACTCCATTATTATCCTTACAACAAGTGTTATGAACACGATAATTACCGCCGCATGTATTCGCATTAAATTTTATATTCTAGGTTTTTTAAAAAATGAATAGGTATTAAATGTTCGTCCATCAAATTTTGAAAAGCAAAAGTACGTTGCAAAAGTAAATTGAAGATGATTACTTATAAGTATACTATGGTAATTCGCAACGATCTTTTGGAACTCTTTGTGGGATTATGCGAGTTTGTTTATTAGTAAATGTGGTAAAGAGTTTGATTTGGGATTGCAAGTGACCCGTCCGCGATACGGGGTTATCGTTCGTCAATTGTATTAGTATTCCATTATTACCCTTACAGTAAGCGTTATGAGAAACGTAATTTCCACTGCAGAAAACCGCTTAAAATTATATATTCTAGGCTTTTAAAGAAATTAATTGGCATTAAAAGTCCGATCATCAAATTTTAAAAAATACAAGTACACTGTAAAAATTAAATTGTAGATGATTACTTATTGGTATACAAGGATCATTCGTAATGGACTTGTGTAAATCTCTGTGGGATTACGCAAGTTTGTTCATCCTTAGGTAGTAAAGATTTCCACTTTGGATTGTAAGTTTCCCATCCGTGATCAGGGGTTACCGTCCGTCATTTGTGTTAGTACTCCATTATTATCCTTACAACAAGTGTTATGAACACGATAATTACCGCCGCATGTATTCGCATTAAATTTTATATTCTAGGTTTTTTAAAAAATGAATAGGTATTAAATGTTCGTCCATCAAATTTTGAAAAGCAAAAGTACGGTGCAAAAGTAAATTGAAGATGATTACTTATAAGTATACTATGGTAATTCGCAACGATCTTTTGGAACTCTTTGTGGGATTATGCGAGTTTGTTTATTAGTAAATGTGGTAAAGAGTTTGATTTGGGATTGCAAGTGACCCGTCCGCGATACGGGGTTATCGTTCGTCAATTGTATTAGTATTCCATTATTACCCTTACAGTAAGCGTTATGAGAAACGTAATTTCAACTGCAGAAAACCGCTTAAAATTATATATTCTAGGCTTTTAAAGAAATTAATTGGCATTAAAAGTCCGATCATCAAATTTTAAAAAATGCAAGTACACTGTAAAAATTAAATTGTAGATGATTACTTATTGGTATACAAGGGTCATTCGTAATGGACTTGTGTAAATCTCTGTGGGATTACGCAAGTTTGCTCATCCTTAGGTAGTAAAGATTTCCACTTTGGATTGTAAGTTTCCCATCCGTGATCAGGGGTTACCGTCCGTCATTTGTGTTAGTACTCCATTATTATCCTTACAACAAGTGTTATGAACACGATAATTACCGCCGCATGTATTCGCATTAAATTTTATATTCTAGGTTTTTTAAAAAATGAATAGGTATTAAATGTTCGTCCATCAAATTTTGAAAAGCAAAAGTACGTTGTCAAAAGTAAATTGAAGATGATTACTTATAAATATACTAGGGTAATTCGTAAGGATCTTTTGAACTCTTTGTGGGATTATGTGAGTTTGTTTATTAGTTAATGTGGTAAAGAGTTTGATTTGGGATTGCAAGTGACCCGTCCGCGATCCGGGGTTATCGTTCGTTAATTGTATTAGTATTCCATTATTACCCTTATAGTAAGCGTTATGAGAAACGTAATTTCCACTGTATAAAACCGCATAAAATTATATATTCTAGGTTTTTATAGAAATTAATTGGCATTAAAAGTCTGATCATCAAATTTTAAAAAATGCAAGTACATTGTAAAAAGTAAATTGTAGATGATTACTTATTAGTATACAAGGGTCATTCGTAATGGACTTGTGTAAATCTCTGTGGGATTACGCAAGTTTGCTCATCCTTAGGTAGTAAAGATTTCCACTTTGGATTGTAAGTTTCCCATCCGTGATCAGGGGTTACCGTCCGTCATTTGTGTTAGTACTCCATTATTATCCTTACAACAAGTGTTATGAACACGATAATTACCGCCGCATGTATTCGCATTAAATTTTATATTCTAGGTTTTTTAAAAAATGAATAGGTATTAAATGTTCGTCCATCAAATTTTGAAAAGCAAAAGTACGGTGCAAAAGTAAATTGAAGATGATTACTTATAAGTATACTATGGTAATTCGCAACGATCTTTTGGAACTCTTTGTGGGATTATGCGAGTTTGTTTATTAGTAAATGTGGTAAAGAGTTTGATTTGGGATTGCAAGTGACCCGTCCGCGATACGGGGTTATCGTTCGTCAATTGTATTAGTATTCCATTATTACCCTTACAGTAAGCGTTTTGAGAAACGTAATTTCCACTGCAGAAAACCGCTTAAAATTATATATTCTAGGCTTTTAAAGAAATTAATTGGCATTAAAAGTCCGATCATCAAATTTTAAAAAATGCAAGTACACTGTAAAAATTAAATTGTAGATGATTACTTATTGGTATACAAGGGTCATTCGTAATGGACTTGTGTAAATCTCTGTGGGATTACGCAAGTTTGCTCATCCTTAGGTAGTAAAGATTTCCACTTTGGATTGTAAGTTTCCCATCCGTGATCAGGGGTTACCGTCCGTCATTTGTGTTAGTACTCCATTATTATCCTTACAACAAGTGTTATGAACACGATAATTACCGCCGCATGTATTCGCATTAAATTTTATATTCTAGGTTTTTTAAAAAATGAATAGGTATTAAATGTTCGTCCATCAAATTTGGAAAAGCAAAAGTACGTTGCAAAATTAAATTGAAGATGATTACTTATAAGTATACTAGGGTATTTCGCAACGATCTTTTGGAACTCTTTGTGGTATTATGCGAGTTTGTTTATTAGTAATTGTGGTAAAGAGTTTGATTAGGGATTGCAAGTGACCCGTCCGCGATACGGGGTTATCGTTCGTCAATTGTATTAGTATTCCATTATTACCCTTACAGTAAGCGTTATGAGAAACGTAATTTCCACTGCAGAAAACCGCTTAAAATTATATATTCTAGGCTTTTGAAGAAATTAACTGGCATTAAAAGTCCGATCATCAAATTTTAAAAAATGCAAGTACACTGTAAAAATTAAATTGTAGATGATTACTTATTGGTATACAAGGATCATTCGTAATGGACTTGTGTAAATCTCAGTGGGATTACGCAAGTTTGTTCATCCTTAGGTAGTAAAGATTTCCACTTTGGATTGTAAGTTTCCCATCCGTGATCAGGGGTTACCGTCCGTCATTTGTGTTAGTACTCCATTATTATCCTTACAACAAGTGTTATGAACACGATAATTACCGCCGCATGTATTCGCATTAAATTTTATATTCTAGGTTTTTTAAAAAATGAATAGGTATTAAATGTTCGTCCATCAAATTTTGAAAAGCAAAAGTACGTTGCAAAAGTAAATTGAAGATGATTACTTATAAGTATACTATGGTAATTCGCAACGATCTTTTGGAACTCTTTGTGGGATTATGCGAGTTTGTTTATTAGTAAATGTGGTAAAGAGTTTGATTTGGGATTGCAAGTGACCCGTCCGCGATACGGGGTTATCGTTCGTCAATTGTATTAGTATTCCATTATTACCCTTACAGTAAGCGTTATGAGAAACGTAATTTCCACTGCAGAAAACCGCTTAAAATTATATATTCTAGGCTTTTAAAGAAATTAATTGGCATTAAAAGTCCGATCATCAAATTTTAAAAAATACAAGTACACTGTAAAAATTAAATTGTAGATGATTACTTATTGGTATACAAGGATCATTCGTAATGGACTTGTGTAAATCTCTGTGGGATTACGCAAGTTTGTTCATCCTTAGGTAGTAAAGATTTCCACTTTGGATTGTAAGTTTCCCATCCGTGATCAGGGGTTACCGTCCGTCATTTGTGTTAGTACTCCATTATTATCCTTACAACAAGTGTTATGAACACGATAATTACCGCCGCATGTATTCGCATTAAATTTTATATTCTAGGTTTTTAAAAAAATGAATAGGTATTAAATGTTCGTCCATCAAATTTTGAAAAGCAAAAGTACGGTGCAAAAGTAAATTGAAGATGATTACTTATAAGTATACTATGGTAATTCGCAACGATCTTTTGGAACTCTTTGTGGGATTATGCGAGTTTGTTTATTAGTAAATGTGGTAAAGAGTTTGATTTGGGATTGCAAGTGACCCGTCCGCGATACGGGGTTATTGTTCGTCAATTGTATTAGTATTCCATTATTACCCTTACAGTAAGCGTTATGAGAAACGTAATTTCAACTGCAGAAAACCGCTTAAAATTATATATTCTAGGCTTTTAAAGAAATTAATTGGCATTAAAAGTCCGATCATCAAATTTTAAAAAATGCAAGTACACTGTAAAAATTAAATTGTAGATGATTACTTATTGGTATACAAGGGTCATTCGTAATGGACTTGTCTAAATCTCTGTGGGATTACGCAAGTTTGCTCATCCTTAGGTAGTAAAGATTTCCACTTTGGATTGTAAGTTTCCCATCCGTGATCAGGGGTTACCGTCCGTCATTTGTGTTAGTACTCCATTATTATCCTTACAACAAGTGTTATGAACACGATAATTACCGCCGCATGTATTCGCATTAAATTTTATATTCTAGGTTTTTTAAAAAATGAATAGGTATTAAATGTTCGTCCATCAAATTTTGAAAAGCAAAAGTACGTTGTCAAAAGTAAATTGAAGATGATTACTTATAAATATGCTAGGGTAATTCGTAAGGATCTTTTGGAACTCTTTGTGGGATTATGTGAGTTTGTTTATTAGTTAATGTGGTAAAGAGTTTGATTTGGGATTGCAGGTGACCCATCCGCGATCCGGGGTTATCGTTCGTTAATTGTATTAGTATTCCATTATTACCCTTATAGTAAGCGTTATGAGAAACGTAATTTCCACTGTATAAAACCGCATAAAATTATATATTCTAGGTTTTTATAGAAATTAATTGGCATTAAAAGTCTGATCATCAAATTTTAAAAAATGCAAGTACATTGTAAAAAGTAAATTGTAGATGATTACTTATTAGTATACAAGGGTCATTCGTAATGGACTTGTGTAAATCTCTGTGGGATTACGCAAGTTTGCTCATCCTTAGGTAGTAAAGATTTCCACTTTGGATTGTAAGTTTCCCATCCGTGATCAGGGGTTACCGTCCGTCATTTGTGTTAGTACTCCATTATTATCCTTACAACAAGTGTTATGAACACGATAATTACCGCCGCATGTATTCGCATTAAATTTTATATTCTTGGTTTTTTAAAAAATGAATAGGTATTAAATGTTCGTCCATCAAATTTGGAAAAGCAAAAGTACGTTGCAAAATTAAATTGAAGATGATTACTTATAAGTATACTAGGGTATTTCGCAACGATCTTTTGGAACTCTTTGTGGTATTATGCGAGTTTGTTTATTAGTAAATGTGGTAAAGAGTTAGATTTGGGATTGCAAGTGACCCGTCCGCGATACGGGGTTATCGTTCGTCAATTGTATTAGTATTCCATTATTACCCTTACAGTAAGCGTTTTGAGAAACGTAATTTCCACTGCAGAAAACCGCTTAAAATTATATATTCTAGGCTTTTAAAGAAATTAATTGGCATTAAAAGTCCGATCATCAAATTTTAAAAAATGCAAGTACACTGTAAAAATTAAATTGTAGATGATTACTTATTGGTATACAAGGGTCATTCGTAATGGACTTGTGTAAATCTCTGTGGGATTACGCAAGTTTGCTCATCCTTAGGTAGTAAAGATTTCCACTTTGGATTGTAAGTTTCCCATCCGTGATCAGGGGTTACCGTCCGTCATTTGTGTTAGTACTCCATTATTATCCTTACAACAAGTGTTATGAACACGATAATTACCGCCGCATGTATTCGCATTAAATTTTATATTCTAGGTTTTTTAAAAAATGAATAGGTATTAAATGTTCGTCCATCAAATTTGGAAAAGCAAAAGTACGTTGCAAAATTAAATTGAAGATGATTACTTATAAGTATACTAGGGTATTTCGCAACGATCTTTTGGAACTCTTTGTGGTATTATGCGAGTTTGTTTATTAGTAAATGTGGTAAAGAGTTTGATTAGGGATTGCAAGTGACCCGTCCGCGATACGGGGTTATCGTTCGTCAATTGTATTAGTATTCCATTATTACCCTTACAGTAAGCGTTATGAGAAACGTAATTTCCACTGCAGAAAACCGCTTAAAATTATATATTCTAGGCTTTTAAAGAAATTAATTGGCATTAAAAGTCCGATCATCAAATTTTAAAAAATGCAAGTACACTGTAAAAATTAAATTGTAGATGATTACTTATTGGTATACAAGGATCATTCGTAATGGACTTGTGTAAATCTCTGTGGGATTACGCAAGTTTGTTCATCCTTAGGTAGTAAAGATTTCCACTTTGGATTGTAAGTTTCCCATCCGTGATCAGGGGTTACCGTCCGTCATTTGTGTTAGTACTCCATTATTATCCTTACAACAAGTGTTATGAACACGATAATTACCGCCGCATGTATTCGCATTAAATTTTATATTCTAGGTTTTTTAAAAAATGAATAGGTATTAAATGTTCGTCCATCAAATTTTGAAAAGCAAAAGTACGTTGCAAAAGTAAATTGAAGATGATTACTTATAAGTATACTATGGTAATTCGCAACGATCTTTTGGAACTCTTTGTGGGATTATGCGAGTTTGTTTATTAGTAAATGTGGTAAAGAGTTTGATTTGGGATTGCAAGTGACCCGTCCGCGATACGGGGTTATCGTTCGTCAATTGTATTAGTATTCCATTATTACCCTTACAGTAAGCGTTATGAGAAACGTAATTTCCACTGCAGAAAACCGCTTAAAATTATATATTCTAGGCTTTTAAAGAAATTAATTGGCATTAAAAGTCCGATCATCAAATTTTAAAAAATGCAAGTACACTGTAAAAATTAAATTGTAGATGATTACTTATTGGTATACAAGGATCATTCGTAATGGACTTGTGTAAATCTCTGTGGGATTACGCAAGTTTGTTCATCCTTAGGTAGTAAAGATTTCCACTTTGGATTGTAAGTTTCCCATCCGTGATCAGGGGTTACCGTCCGTCATTTGTGTTAGTACTCCATTATTATCCTTACAACAAGTGTTATGAACACGATAATTACCGCCGCATGTATTCGCATTAAATTTTATATTCTAGGTTTTTTAAAAAATGAATAGGTATTAAATGTTCGTCCATCAAATTTTGAAAAGCAAAAGTACGGTGCAAAAGTAAATTGAAGATGATTACTTATAAGTATACTATGGTAATTCGCAACGATCTTTTGGAACTCTTTGTGGGATTATGCGAGTTTGTTTATTAGTAAATGTGGTAAAGAGTTTGATTTGGGATTGCAAGTGACCCGTCCGCGATACGGGGTTATCGTTCGTCAATTGTATTAGTATTCCATTATTACCCTTACAGTAAGCGTTATGAGAAACGTAATTTCAACTGCAGAAAACCGCTTAAAATTATATATTCTAGGCTTTTAAAGAAATTAATTGGCATTAAAAGTCCGATCATCAAATTTTAAAAAATGCAAGTACACTGTAAAAATTAAATTGTAGATGATTACTTATTGGTATACAAGGGTCATTCGTAATGGACTTGTGTAAATCTCTGTGGGATTACGCAAGTTTGCTCATCCTTAGGTAGTAAAGATTTCCACTTTGGATTGTAAGTTTCCCATC
Organism: Rubia yunnanensis; assembly: GCA_037428765.1. Taxonomy (NCBI): domain Eukaryota; kingdom Viridiplantae; phylum Streptophyta; class Magnoliopsida; order Gentianales; family Rubiaceae; genus Rubia; species Rubia yunnanensis. Next base: position 105,789,203 of record CM075061.1, on the reverse strand, counting down.
CGTGATCAGGGGTTACCGTCCGTCATTTGTGTTAGTACTCCATTATTATCCTTACAACAAGTGTTATGAACACGATAATTACCGCCGCATGTATTCGCATTAAATTTTATATTCTAGGTTTTTTAAAAAATGAATAGGTATTAAATGTTCGTCCATCAAATTTGGAAAAGCAAAAGTACGTTGCAAAATTAAATTGAAGATGATTACTTATAAGTATACTAGGGTATTTCGCAACGATCTTTTGGAACTCTTTGTGGTATTATGCGAGTTTGTTTATTTGTAAATGTGGTAAAGAGTTTGATTTGGGATTGCAAGTGACCCGTCCGCGATACGGGGTTATCGTTCGTCAATTGTATTAGTATTCCATTATTACCCTTACAGTAAGCGTTATGAGAAACGTAATTTCCACTGCAGAAAACCGCTTAAAATTATATATTCTAGGCTTTTAAAGAAATTAATTGGCATTAAAAGTCCGATCATCAAATTTTAAAAAATGCAAGTACACTGTAAAAATTAAATTGTAGATGATTACTTATTGGTATACAAGGATCATTCGTAATGGACTTGTGTAAATCTCTGTGGGATTACCCAAGTTTGTTCATCCTTAGGTAGTAAAGATTTCCACTTTGGATTGTAAGTTTCCCATCCGTGATCAGGGGTTACCGTCCGTCATTTGTGTTAGTACTCCATTATTATCCTTACAACAAGTGTTATGAACACGATAATTACCGCCGCATGTATTCGCATTAAATTTTATATTCTAGGTTTTTTAAAAAATGAATAGGTATTAAATGTTCGTCCATCAAATTTTGAAAAGCAAAAGTACGTTGCAAAAGTAAATTGAAGATGATTACTTATAAGTATACTATGGTAATTCGCAACGATCTTTTGGAACTCTTTGTGGGATTATGCGAGTTTGTTTATTAGTAAATGTGGTAAAGAGTTTGATTTGGGATTGCAAGTGACCCGTCCGCGATACGGGGTTATCGTTCGTCAATTGTATTAGTATTCCATTATTACCCTTACAGTAAGCGTTATGAGAAACGTAATTTCCACTGCAGAAAACCGCTTAAAATTATATATTCTAGGCTTTTAAAGAAATTAATTGGCATTAAAAGTCCGATCATCAAATTTTAAAAAATGCAAGTACACTGTAAAAATTAAATTGTAGATGATTACTTATTGGTATACAAGGATCATTCGTAATGGACTTGTGTAAATCTCTGTGGGATTACGCAAGTTTGTTCATCCTTAGGTAGTAAAGATTTCCACTTTGGATTGTAAGTTTCCCATCCGTGATCAGGGGTTACCGTCCGTCATTTGTGTTAGTACTCCATTATTATCCTTACAACAAGTGTTATGAACACGATAATTACCGCCGCATGTATTCGCATTAAATTTTATATTCTAGGTTTTTTAAAAAATGAATAGGTATTAAATGTTCGTCCATCAAATTTTGAAAACAAAAGTACGTTGCAAAAGTAAATTGAAGATGATTACTTATAAGTATACTATGGTAATTCGCAACGATCTTTTGGAACTCTTTGTGGGATTATGCGAGTTTGTTTATTAGTAAATGTGGTAAAGAGTTTGATTTGGGATTGCAAGTGACCCGTCCGCGATACGGGGTTATCGTTCGTCAATTGTATTAGTATTCCATTATTACCCTTACAGTAAGCGTTATGAGAAACGTAATTTCCACTGCAGAAAACCGCTTAAAATTATATATTCTAGGCTTTTAAAGAAATTAATTGGCATTAAAAGTCCGATCATCAAATTTTAAAAAATGCAAGTACACTGTAAAAATTAAATTGTAGATGATTACTTATTGGTATACAAGGATCATTCGTAATGGACTTGTGTAAATCTCTGTGGGATTACGCAAGTTTGTTCATCCTTAGGTAGTAAAGATTTCCACTTTGGATTGTAAGTTTCCCATCCGTGATCAGGGGTTACCGTCCGTCATTTGTGTTAGTACTCCATTATTATCCTTACAACAAGTGTTATGAACACGATAATTACCGCCGCATGTATTCGCATTAAATTTTATATTCTAGGTTTTTTAAAAAATGAATAGGTATTAAATGTTCGTCCATCAAATTTTGAAAACAAAAGTACGTTGCAAAAGTAAATTGAAGATGATTACTTATAAGTATACTATGGTAATTCGCAACGATCTTTTGGAACTCTTTGTGGGATTATGCGAGTTTGTTTATTAGTAAATGTGGTAAAGAGTTTGATTTGGGATTGCAAGTGACCCGTCCGCGATACGGGGTTATCGTTCGTCAATTGTATTAGTATTCCATTATTACCCTTACAGTAAGCGTTATGAGAAACGTAATTTCCACTGCAGAAAACCGCTTAAAATTATATATTCTAGGCTTTTAAAGAAATTAATTGGCATTAAAAGTCCGATCATCAAATTTTAAAAAATGCAAGTACACTGTAAAAATTAAATTGTAGATGATTACTTATTTGTATACAAGGGTCATTCGTAATGGACTTGTGTAAATCTCTGTGGGATTACGCAAGTTTACTCATCCTTAGGTAGTAAAGATTTCCACTTTGGATTGTAAGTTTCCCATCCGTGATCAGGGGTTACCGTCCGTCATTTGTGTTAGTACTCCATTATTATCCTTACAACAAGTGTTATGAACACGATAATTACCGCCGCATGTATTCGCATTAAATTTTATATTCTAGGTTTTTTAAAAAATGAATAGGTATTAAATGTTCGTCCATCAAATCTGGAAAAGCAAAAGTTCGTTGCAAAATTAAATTGAAGATGATTACTTATAAGTATACTAGGGTATTTCGCAACGATCTTTTGGAACTCTTTGTGGTATTATGCGAGTTTGTTTATTAGTAAATGTGGTAAAGAGTTTGATTTGGGATTGCAAGTGACCCGTCCGCGATACGGGGTTATCGTTCGTCAATTGTATTAGTATTCCATTATTACCCTTACAGTAAGCGTTATGAGAAACGTAATTTCCACTGCAGAAAACCGCTTAAAATTATATATTCTAGGCTTTTAAAGAAATTAATTGGCATTAAAAGTCCGATCATCAAATTTTAAAAAATGCAAGTACATTGTAAAAAGTAAATTGTAGATGATTACTTATTAGTATACAAGGGTCATTCGTAATGGACTTGTGTAAATCTCTGTGGGATTACGCAAGTTTGTTCATCCTTAGGTAGTAAAGATTTCGACTTTGGATTGTAAGTCTCCCATCCGTGATCAGGGGTTACCGTCCGTCATTTGTGTTAGTACTCCATTATTATCCTTACAACAAGTGTTATGAACACGATAATTACCGCCGCATATATTCGCATTAAATTTTATATTCTAGGTTTTTAAAAAAATGAATAGGTATTAAATGTTCGTCCATCAAATTTTGAAAAGCAAAAGTACGTTGTCAAAAGTAAATTGAAGATGATTACTTATAAATATACTAGGGTAATTCGTAAGGATCTTTTGGAACTCTTTGTGGGATTATGTGAGTTTGTTTATTAGTTAATGTGGTAAAGAGTTTGATTTGGGATTGCAAGTGACCCGTCCGCGATCCGGGGTTATCGTTCGTCAATTGTATTAGTATTCCATTATTACCCTTATAGTAAGCGTTATGAGAAACGTAATTTCCACTGTATAAAACCGCATAAAATTATATATTCTAGGTTTTTATAGAAATTAATTGGCATTAAAAGTCTGATCATCAAATTTTAAAAAATGCAAGTACATTGTAAAAAGTAAATTGTAGATGATTACTTATTAGTATACAAGGGTCATTCGTAATGGACTTGTGTAAATCTCTGTGGGATTACGCAAGTTTGTTCATCCTTAGGTAGTAAAGATTTCGACTTGGGATTGTAAGTTTCCCATCCGTGATCAGGGGTTACCGTCCGTCATTTGTGTTAGTATTCCACTATTATCCTTACAACAAGTGTTATGAACACGATAATTACCACCGCATATATTCACATTAAATTTTATATTCTAGGTTTTTTTAAAAATGAATAGGTATTAAATGTTCGTTCATCAAATTTTGAAAAGCAAAAGTACGTTGTCAAAAGTAAATTGAAGATGATTACTTATAAGTATACTAGGGTAATTCGTAAGGATCTTTTGGAACTCTTTGTGGGATTATGCGAGTTTGTTTATTAGTAAATGTGGTAAAGAGTTTGATTTGGGATTGCAAGTGACCCGTCCGCGATACGGGGTTATCGTTCGTCAATTGTATTCGTATTCCATTATTACCCTTACAGTAAGCGTTATGAGAAACGTAATTTCCACTGTATGTAACCGCATAAAATTATATATTCTAGGTTTTTATGGAAATTAATTGGCATTAAAAGTACGATCATCAAATTTTAAAAAACGCAAGTACATTGTAAAAAGTAAATTGTAGATGATTACTTATTAGTATACAAGGGTCATTCGTAATGGACTTGTGTAAATCTCTGTGGGATTACGCAAGTTTGTTCATCCTTAGGTAGTAAAGATTTCGACTTGGGATTGTAAGTTTCCCATCCGTGATCAGGGGTTACCGTCCGTCATTTGTGTTAGTATTCTACTATTATCCTTACAACAAGTGTTATGAACACGATAATTACCACCGCATATATTCACATTAAATTTTATATTCTAGGTTTTTTTAAAAATGAATAGGTATTAAATGTTCGTTCATCAAATTTTGAAAAGCAAAAGTACGTTGTCAAAAGTAAATTGAAGATGATTACTTATAAGTATACTAGGGTAATTCGTAAGGATCTTTTGGAACTCTTTGTGGGATTATGCGAATTTGTTTATTAGTAAATGTGGTAAAGAGTTTGATTTGGGATTGCAAGTGACCCGTCCGTGATACGGGGTTATCGTTCGTCAATTGTATTCGTATTCCATTATTAGCCTTACAGTAAGCGTTATGAGAAACGTAATTTCCACTGTATAAAACCGCATAAAATTATATATTCTAGGTTTTTATGGAAATTAATTGGCATTAAAAGTCCGATCATCAAATTTTAAAAAATGCAAGTACATTGTAAAAAGTAAATTGTAGATGATTACTTATTAGTATACAAGGGTCATTCGTAATGGACTTGTGTAAATCTCTGTGGGATTACGCAAGTTTGTTCATCCTTAGGTAGTAAAGATTTCGACTTTGGATTGTAAGTTTCCCATCCGTGATCAGGGGTTACCGTCCATCATTTGTGTTAGTACTCCATTATTATCCTTACAACAAGTGTTATGAACACGATAATTACCGCAGCATATATTCGCATTAAATTTTATATTCTAGGTTTTTAAAAAAATGAATAGGTATTAAATGTTCGTCCATCAAATTTTGAAAAGCAAAAGTACGTTGTCAAAAGTAAATTGAAGATGATTACTTATAAATATACTAGGGTAATTCGAAAGGATCTTTTGGAACTCTTTGTGGGATTATGTGAGTTTGTTTATTAGTTAATGTGGTAAAGAGTTTGATTTGGGATTGCAAGTGACCCGTCCGCGATCCGGGGTTATCGTTCGTCAATTGTATTAGTATTCCATTATTACCCTTATAGTAAGCGTTATGAGAAACGTAATTTCCACTGTATAAAACCGCATAAAATTATATATTCTAGGTTTTTATAGAAATTAATTGGCATTAAAAGTCTGATCATCAAATTTTAAAAAATGCAAGTACATTGTAAAAAGTAAATTGTAGATGATTACTTATTAGTATACAAGGGTCATTCGTAATGGACTTGTGTAAATCTCTGTGGGATTACGCAAGTTTGTTCATCCTTAGGTAGTAAAGATTTCGACTTGGGATTGTAAGTTTCCCATCCGTGATCAGGGGTTACCGTCCGTCATTTGTGTTAGTATTCCACTATTATCCTTACAACAAGTGTTATGAACACGATAATTACCACCGCATATATTCATATTAAATTTTATATTCTAGGTTTTTTTAAAAATGAATAGGTATTAAATGTTCGTTCATCAAATTTTGAAAAGCAAAAGTACGTTGTCAAAAGTAAATTGAAGATGATTACTTATAAGTATACTAGGGTAATTCGTAAGGATCTTTTGGAACTCTTTGTGGGATTATGCGAGTTTGTTTATTAGTAAATGTGGTAAAGAGTTTGATTTGGGATTGCAAGTGACCCGTCCGCGATACGGGGTTATCGTTCGTCAATTGTATTCGTATTCCATTATTACCCTTACAGTAAGCGTTATGAGAAACGTAATTTCCACTGTATGAAACCGCATAATATTATATATTCTAGGTTTTTAAAGAAATTAAATGGCATTAAAAGTCCGATCATCAAATTTTAAAAAATGCAAGTACATTGTAAAAAGTAAATTGTAGATGATTACTTATTAGTATACAAGGGTCATTCGTAATGAACTTGTGTAAATCTCTGTGGGAATACGCAAGTTTGTTCATCCTTAGGTAGTAAAGATTTCGACTTGGGATTGTAAGTTTCCCATCCGTCATCTGGGGTTACCGTCCGTCATTTGTGTTAGTATTCAATTATTATCCTTACAACAAGTGTTATGAACATGATCCGCCGCATATATTCGCATTAAATTTTATATTCTAGGTTTTTAAAAAAATGAATAGGTATTAAATGTTCGTCCATCAAATATTGAAAAGCAAAAGTACGTTGTCAAAAGTAAATTGATGATGATTACTTATAAGTATACTAGGGTAATTCATAAGGATCTTTTGGAACTCTTTGTGGGATTATGCGAGTTTGTCTATTTGTAAATATGGTAAAGAGTTTGATTTGGGATTGCAAGTGACCCGTCCGCGATACGGGGTTATCGTTCGTCAATTGTATTCGTATTCCATTATTACCCTTACAGTAAGCGTTATGAGAAACGTAATTTCCACTGTATGAAACCGCATAATATTATATATTCTAGGTTTTTAAAGAAATTAAATGGCATTAAAAGTCCGATCATCAAATTTTAAAAAATGCAAGTACATTGTAAAAAGTAAATTGTAGATGATTACTTATTAGTATACAAGGGTCATTCGTAATGAACTTGTGTAAATCTCTGTGGGAATACGCAAGTTTGTTCATCCTTAGGTAGTAAAGATTTCGACTTGGGATTGTAAGTTTCCCATCCGTCATCAGGGGTTACCGTCCGTCATTTTTGTTAGTATTCAATTATTATCCTTACAACAAGTGTTATGAACATGATCCGCCGCATATATTCGCATTAAATTTTATATTCTAGGTTTTTAAAAAAATGAATAGGTATTAAATGTTCGTCCATCAAATATTGAAAAGCAAAAGTACGTTGTCAAAAGTAAATTGATGATGATTACTTATAAGTATACTAGGGTAATTCATAAGGATCTTTTGGAACTCTTTGTGGGATTATGCGAGTTTGTTTATTTGTAAATATGGTAAAGAGTTTGATTTGGGATTGCAAGTGACCCGTCCGCGATACGGGGTTATCGTTCGTCAATTGTATTCGTATTCCATTATTACCCTTACAGTAAGCGTTATGAGAAACGTAATTTCCACTGTATGAAACCGCATAATATTATATATTCTAGGTTTTTAAAGAAATTAAATGACATTAAAAGTCCGATCATCAAATTTTAAAAAATGCAAGTACATTGTAAAAAGTAAATTGTAGATGATTACTTATTAGTATACAAGGGTCATTCGTAATGAACTTGTGTAAATCTCTGTGGGAATACGCAAGTTTGTTCATCCTTAGGTAGTAAAGATTTCGACTTGGGATTGTAAGTTTCCCATCCGTCATCAGGGGTTACCGTCCGTCATTTGTGTTAGTATTCAATTATTATCCTTACAACAAGTGTTATGAACATGATAATTACCGCCACATATATTCGCATTAAATTTTATATTCTAGGTTTTTAAAAAAATGAATAGGTATTAAATGTTCGTCCATCAAATTTTGAAAAGCAAAATTACGTTGTCAAAAGTAAATTGACGATGATTACTTATAAGTATACCAGGGTAATTCATAAGGATCTTTTGGAACTCTTTGTGGGATTATGCGAGTTTGTTTATTAGTAAATATGGTACAGAGTTTGATTTGGGATTGCAAGTGACCCAACCGCGATACGGGGTTATCGTTCGTCAATTGTATTCGTATTCCATTATTACCCTTACAGTAAGCGTTATGGGAAACGTAATTTCCACTGTATGAAACCGCATAAAATTATATATTCTAGGTTTTTAAAGAAATTAATTGGCATTAAAAGTTCGATCAACAAATTTTAAAAAATGCAAGTACATTGTAAAAAGTAAATTGTAGATGATTACTTATTAGTATACAAGGGTCATTCGTAATGAACTTGTGTAAATATCTGTGGGATTACGTAAGTTTGTTCATCCTTAGGCAGTAAAGATTTCGACTTGGGATTGTAAGTTTCCCATCCATGATCAGTGGTTACCGTCCGTCATTTGTGTTAGTATTCCATTATTATCCTTACAACAAGTGTTATGAACACGATAATTACCGCCGCATATATTCGCATCAAATTATATATTCTAGGTTTTTTAAAAAATGAATAGGTATTAAATGTTCGTTTATAAAATTTTGAAAAGAAAAAGTACGTTGTCAAAAGTAAATTGAAGATGATTACTTATAAGTATACTAGGGTAATTCATAAGGATCTTTTGGAACTCTTTGTTTGATTTGGGATTGAAAGTGACCCGTCCGCGATACGGGGTTATCGTTCGTCAATTGTATTAGTATTCCATTATTACCCTTACATTAAGCGTTATGAGAAACGTAATTTCCACTTAAAAAAACCCATAAAATTATATATTCTAGGTTTTTAAAGAAATTAATTGGCATTAAAAGTCAGATCATCAAATTTTAAAAAATGCAAGTACATTGTAAAAAGTAAATTGTAGATGATTACTTATTAGTATACAAGGGTCATTCGTAATGGACTTGTGTAAATCTCTGTGGGATTACGCAAGTTTGTTCATCCTTAGGCAGTAAAGATTTTGACTTGGGATTGTAAGTTTCCCATCCATGATCAGGGGTTACCGTCCGTCATTTGTGTTAGTATTCCATTATTATCCTTACAACAAGTGTTATGAACACGATCATTACCGCCGCATATATTCGAATTAAATTATATATTCTAGGTTTTTTAAAAAATGAATAGGTATTAAATGTTCGTCCATCAAATTTTGAAAAGAAAAAGCAAGTTGTCAAAAGTAAATTAAAGATGATTACTTATAAGTATACTAGGGAAATTCATAAGGATCTTTTGGAACTCTTTAAGGGATTAGCGAGTTTGTTTATTAGTAAATGTGGTAAAGAGTTTGATTTGGGATTGCAAGTGACCCGTCCGCGATACGGGGTTATCGTTCGTCAATTGTATTAGTATTCCATTATTACCTTTACATTAAGCGTTATGAGAAACGTAATTTCCACTATATAAAACCCATAATATATATTCTAGGTTTTTAAAGAAATTAATTGGCATAAAAAGTCCGATCATCAAATTTTTTAAAAATGCAAGTACATTGTAAAAAGTAAATTGTAGATGATTACTTATTAGTATACAAGGGTCATTCGTAATGAACTTGTGTAAATCTCTGTGGGAATACGCAAGTTTGTTCATCCTTAGGTAGTAAAGATTTTGACTTGGATTTGTAAGTTTCCCATCCGTGATCAGGGGTTACTGTTTGTCATTTGTGTTAGTATTCCATTATTATCCTTACGACAAGTGTTACGAACACGATAATTACCGCCGCATATATTCGCATTAAATTTTATATTCTAGGTTTTTTAAAAAATGAATAGGTATTAAATGTTCGTCCATCAAATTTTGAAAAGCAAAAGTACGTTGTCAAAAGTAAATTGAAGATGATTACTTATAAGTATACTAGGGTAATTCGTAAGGATCTTTTGGAACTCTTTGTGGGATTATGCGAGTTTGTTTATTAGTTAATGTGGTAAAGAGTTTGATTTGGGATTGCAAGTGACCCGTCCACGATACGGGGTTATCGTTCGTCAATTGTATTAGTATTCCATTATTACCCTTACAGTAAGCGTTATGAGAAACGTAATTTCCACTGTATGAAACCGCATAAAATTACATATTCTAGGTTTTTAAAGAAATTAATTGGCATTAAAAGTCCGAGCAACAAATTTTAAAAAATGCAAGTACGTTGTAAAAAGTAAATTGTAGATGATTACTTATTAGTATACAAGGGTCATTCGTAATGAACTTGTGTAAATCTCTGTGGGATTACGCAAGTTTGTTCATCCTTAGGCAGTAAAGATTTCGACTTGGGATTGTAAGTTTCCCATCCGTGATCAGGGGTTACTGTCCGTCATTTGTGTTAGTATTCCATTATTATCCTTACAACAAGTGTTACGAACACGATAATTACCGCTGCATATATTCGCATTAAATTTTATATTCTAGGATTTTTAAAAAATGAATAGGTATTAAATGTTCGTCCATCAAATTTTGAAAAGCAAAAGTACGTTGTCAAAAGTAAATTGAAGATGATTACTTATAAGTATACTAGGGTAATTCGTAAGGATCTTTTGGAACTCTTTGTGGGATTATGCGAGTTTGTTTATTAGTTAATGTGGTAAAGAGTTTGATTTGGGATTGCAAGTGACCCGTCCACGATACGGGGTTATCGTTCGTCAATTGTATTAGTATTCCATTATTACCCTTACAGTAAGCGTTATGAGAAACGTAATTTCCACTGTATGAAACCGCATAAAATTACATATTCTAGGTTTTTAAAGAAATTAATTGGCATTAAAAGTCCGAGCAACAAATTTTAAAAAATGCAAGTACGTTGTAAAAAGTAAATTGTAGATGATTACTTATTAGTATACAAGGGTCATTCGTAATGAACTTGTGTAAATCTCTGTGGGATTACGCAAGTTTGTTCATCCTTAGGCAGTAAAGATTTCGACTTGGGATTGTAAGTTTCCCATCCGTGATCAGGGGTTACTGTCCGTCATTTGTGTTAGTATTCCATTATTATCCTTACAACAAGTGTTACGAACACGATAATTACCGCTGCATATATTCGCATTAAATTTTATATTCTAGGATTTTTAAAAAATGAATAGGTATTAAATGTTCGTCCATCAAATTTTGAAAAGCAAAAGTACGTTGTCAAAAGTAAATTGAAGATGATTACTTATAAGTATACTAGGGTAATTCGTAAGGATCTTTTGGAACTCTTTGTGGGATTATGCGAGTTTGTTTATTAGTTAATGTGGTAAAGAGTTTGATTTGGGATTGCAAGTGACCCGTCCACGATACGGGGTTATCGTTCGTCAATTGTATTAGTATTCCATTATTACCCTTACAGTAAGCGTTATGAGAAACGTAATTTCCACTGTATAAAACCGCATAAAATTATATATTCTAGGTTTTTAAAGAAATTAATTGGCATTAAAAGTCCGATCATCAAATTTTAAAAAATGCAAGTACATTGTCAAAAGTAAATTGTAGATGATTACTTATTAGTATACATGGGTCATTCGTAATGAACTTGTGTAAATCTCTGTGGGATCACGCCAGTTTGTTCATCCTTAGGTGGTAAAGATTTCGACATGGGATTGTAAGTTTCCCATCTGTGATCAGGGGTTACCGTCCGTCATTTGTGTTAGTCTTCCATTATTATCCGTACAACAAGTGTTATGAAAACGATAATTACCACCGCATATATTCGCATTAAATTATATATCTAGGTTTTTTAAACAATGAATAGGTATTAAATGTTCATCCATCAAATTCTGAAAAGTAAATGTACGTTGTCAAAAGTAAATTGAAGATGATTACTTATAAGTATATTAGGGTAATTCGTAAGGATCTTTTGGAACTCTTTGTGGGATTATGTGAGTTTGTTTATTAGTAAATGTGGTAAAGAGTTTGATTTGGGATTGCAAGTGACCCGTCCGCGATATGGGGTTATCGTTCGTCAATTGTATTAGTATTCCATTATTACCCTTATGGTAAGCGTTATGAGAAACGTAATTTCCACTGTATAAAACCGCATAAAATTATATATTCAAGGTTTTTAAAGAAATTAATTGGCATTACAAGTCCTGTCATCAAATTTTAAAAGATGCAAGTACATTGTCAAAAGTAAATTGTAGATGATTACTTATTAGTATACAAGGGTCATTCGTAATGAACTTGTGTAAATCTCTGTGGGATCACGCCAGTTTGTTCATCCTTAGGTGGTAAAGATTTCGACATGGGATTGTAAGTTTCCCATCTGTGATCAGGGGTTACCGTCCGTCATTTGTGTTAGTCTTCCATTATTATCCGTACAACAAGTGTTATGAAAACGATAATTACCACCGCATATATTCGCATTAAATTATATATCTAGGTTTTTTAAACAATGAATAGGTATTAAATGTTCATCCATCAAATTCTGAAAAGTAAATGTACGTTGTCAAAAGTAAATTGAAGATGATTACTTATAAGTATATTAGGGTAATTCGTAAGGATCTTTTGGAACTCTTTGTGGGATTATGTGAGTTTGTTTATTAGTAAATGTGGTAAAGAGTTTGATTTGGGATTGCAAGTGACCCGTCCACGATACGGGGTTATCGTTCGTCAATTGTATTAGTATTCCATTATTACCCTTACGGTAAGCGTTATGAGAAACGTAATTTCCACTGTATAAAACCGCATAAAATTATATATTCAAGGTTTTTAAAGAAATTAATTGGCATTACAAGTCCGGTCATCAAATTTTAAAAGATGCAAGTACATTGTCAAAAGTAAATTGTAGATGATTACTTATTAGTATACAAGTGTCATTCGTAATGAACTTGTGTAAATCTCTGTGGGATTACGCAAGTTTGTTCATCCTTAGGTGGTTAAGATTTCGACCTGGGATTGTATGTTTCCTGTCCGTGATCAGGGGTTACCGTCCGTCATTTGTGTTAGTATTCCATTATTATCTGTACAACAAGTGTTGTGAACACGACAATTACCACCGCATATATTCGCATTAAATATATATTCTTGGTTTTTAAAAAAATGAATAGGTATTAAATGTTCGTCCATCAAATTCTGAAAAGCAAAAGTATGTTGTCAAATGTAAATTGAAGATGATTACTTATAAGTATACTAGGGTAATTCGTGAGGATCTTTTGGAACTCTACTTGGGATTATGCGAGTTTGTTTATTAGTTAATGTGGTAAAGAGTTTGATTTGGGATTGCAAGTGACCCGTCCGCGACACGGGGTTATCGTTCGTCAATTGTATTAGTATTCCATTATTACCCTTACAGTAAGCGTTATGAGAAACGTAATATCAACTGTATAAAACCGTATAAAATTATATATTCTAGGTTTTTAAAGAAATTAATTGGCATTAAAAGTCCGGTCATCAAATTTTAAAAGATGCAAGTACATTGTCAAAAGTAAATTGTAGATGATTACTTGTTGGTATACAAGGGTCATTCGTAATGAACTTGTGTAAATCTCTGTGGGATTACGCAAGGTTGTTCATCCTTAGGTTGTAAAGATTTCGACCTGGGATTGTAAGTTTCCCATCCGTGATCAGGGGTTACATTCCGTCATTTGTGTTAGTATTCCATTATTATCCGTACAACAAGTGTTATGAACACGATAATTACCACCGCATATATTCGCATTAAATTATATATTCTAGGTTTTTTAAACATTGAATAGGTAGTAAATGTTGGTCTATCAAATTCTGAAAAGCAAAAGTACGTTGTCAAAAGTAAATTGAAGATGATTACTTATAAGTATACAAGGGTAATTCGTAAGGATCTTTTGGAACTCATTGTGGGATTATGCGAGTTTTTTATTAGTTAATGTGGTAAAGAGTTTTATTTGGGATTTCAAGTGACCCATCCGCCATACGGGGTTATCGTTCGTCAATTGTATTAGTATTTCATTATTATCCTTACAATAAGCGTTATGAGAAACGTAATTTCCACTGTATAAAACCGCATAAAATTATATATTCTAGGTTTTTAAAGAAATTAATTGGCATTAAAAGTCCGGCCATCAAATTTTGAATGATGTAAGTACATTGTCAAAAGTAAATTGTAGATGATTACTTATTAGATACAAGGGTCATTCGTAATGAACTTGTGTAAATCTCTGTGGGGTTACACAAGTTTGTTCATCCTTCGGTAGTAAAGATTTTGACCTGGGATTGTAAGTTTCTCATCCGTGATCAGGGGTTACCGTCCTTCATTTGTGTTAGTATTCCATTATTATCCGTACAACAAGTGTTATGAAAACGATAATTACCACCGCATATATTCGCATTAAATTTTATATTCTAGGTTTTTAAAACAATGAATAGGTATTAAATGTTCATCCATCAAATTCTGAAAAGTAAAAGTACGTTGTCAAAAGTAAATTGAAGAGGATTACTTATAAGTATATTAGGGTAATTCGTAAGGATCTTTTGGAACTCTTTGTGGGATTGTGCGAGTTTGTTTATTACTAAATGTGGTAAAGAGTTTGATTTGGGATTGCAAGTGACCCGTCCGCGATACGGGGTTATCGTTCGTCAATTGTATTAGTATTCCATTATTACCCTTACGGTAAGCGTTATGAGAAATGTAATTTCCACTGTATAAAACCGCATAAAATTATATATTCAAGGTTTTTAAAGAAATTAATTGGCATTACCAGTCCTGTCATCAAATTTTAAAAGATGCAAGTACATTGTCAAAAGTAAATTGTAGATGATTACTTATTAGTATACAATTGTCATTCGTAATGAACTTGTGTAAATCTCTGTGGGATTACACAAGTTTGTTCATCCTTAGGTAGTAAAGATTTCGACTTCGGATTGTAAGTTTCCCATCCGTGATCAGGGGTTACCGTCCGTCATTTGTGTTAGTATTCCATTATTATCCGTATAACAAGTGTTATGAACACGATAATTACCACCGCATATATTCGCATTAAATTATATATTCTATGTGTTTTAAAAAATGAATAGGTATTTAATATTCGTCCATCAAATTCTTAAAAGCAAATGTACGTTGTCAAAAGTAAATTGAAGATGATTATTTATAAGTATACTAGGGTAATTCGTAAGGATCTTTTGGAACTCTTTGTGGGATTATGTGAGTTTGTTTTTTAGTAAATGTGGTAAAGAGTTTAATTTGGGATTGCTAGTGACCCGTCCGCGATACGGGGTTATCGTTCGTCAATTGTATTAGTATTCCATTATTACCCTTACATTAAGCGTTATGAGTAGCGTAATTTCCACTGTATGAAACCGCATCAAATTATATATTCTAGGTTTTTAAAGAAATTAATTGGCATTAAAAGTACGGTCATCAAATTTTAAAAGATGCAAGTACATTGTCAAAAGTAAATTGTAGATGATTACTTATTAGTATACAAGGGTCATTCGTAATGAACTTGTGTAAATCTCTGTGGGATTACGCAAGTTTGTTCATCCTTAGGTGGTAAGGATTTCGACCTGGGATTGTAAGTTTCCCATCCGTGATCAGGGGTTACCGTCCGTCATTTGTGTTAGTATTCCATTATTATCCGTACAACAAGTGTTATGAACACAATAATTACCACCGCATATATTCGCATTAAATTATATATTCCAGGTTTTTTAAACAATGAATAGGTAGTAAATGTTGGTCTATCAAATTCTGAAAAGCAAAAGTACGTTGTCAAAAGTAAATTGAAGATGATTTCTTATAAGTATACTAGGGTAATTCGTAAGGATCTTTTTGAACTCTTTGTGGGATTATGCGAGTTTGTTTAATAGTAAATGTGGTAAAGAGTTTGATTTGGGATTGCCAGTGACCCGTCCGCGATACGGGGTTATCGTTCGCAATTGTATTAGTATTCCATTATTACCCTTACAGTAAGCGTTATGAGAAACGTAATTTCCACTGTATGAAATCGTATAAAATTATATATTCTAGGTTTTTAAAGAAATTAATTGGCATTATAAGTCCGGTCATCAAATTTTAAAAGATGCAACTACATTGTCAAAAGTAAATTGTAGATGATTACTTATTAGTATACAAGGGTCATTCATAATGAACTTGTGCAAATCTCTGTGGGATTACGCAAGTTTGTTCATCCTTAGGTGGTAAATATTTCGACCTGGGATTGTAAGTTTCCCATCCGTGATCAGGGGTTACCGTCCGTCATTTGTGTTAGTATTCCATTATTATCCGTACAACAAGTGTTATGAACACGATAATTACCACCGCATATATTCGCATTAAATTATATATTGTATGTGTTTTAAAAAATGAACAGGTATTTAATATTCGTCCATCAAATTCTTAAAAGCAAATGTACGTTGTCAAAAGTAAATTGAAGATGATTATTTATAAGTATACTAGGGTAATTCGTAAGGATCTTTTGGAACTCTTTGTGGGATTATGCGAGTTTTTTTATTAGTAAATGTGGTAAAGAGTTTGATTTGGGATTGCTAGTGACCCGTCCGCGATACGGGGTTATCGTTCGTGAATTGTATTAGTATTCCATTATTACCCTTACATTAAGCGTTATGAGTAGCGTAATTTCCACTGTATGAAACCGCATAAAATTATATATTCTAGGTTTTTAAAGAAATTAATTGGCATTAAAAGTCCGGTCATCAAATTTTAAAAGATGCAAGTACATTGTCAAAAGTAAATTGTAGATGATTACTTATCAGTATACAAGGGTCATTCGTAATGAACTTGTGTAAATCTCTGTGGTATTACGCAAGTTTGTTCATCCTTAGGTGGTAAAGATTTCAACCTGGGATTGTAAGTTTCCCATCCTTGATCAGGGGTTACCGTCCGTCATTTGTGTTAGTATTCCATTATTATCCGTACAACAAGTGTTATGAACGCGATAATTACCACCGCATATATTCGCATTAAATTATATATTCCAGGTTTTTTAAACAATGAATAGGTAGTAAATGTTGGTCTATCAAATTCTGAAAATCAAATGTACGTTGTAAAAAGTAAATTGAAGATGATTACTTATAAGTATACTGGGGTAATTCGTAAGGTTCTTTCGGAACTCTTTGTGGGATTATGCGAGTTTGTTTATTAGTAAATGTGGTAAAGAGTTTGATTTGGGATTGCCAGTGACCCGTCCGCGATATGGGGTTATCGTTCGTCAATTGTATTAGTATTCCATTATTACCCTTACAGTGAGCGTTGTGAGATACGTCATTTCCACTGTATAAAACGGCATAAAATTGTATATTCTAGGTTTTTATAGAAATTAATTGGCATTAAAAGTCCGGTCATCAAATTTTAAAAGATGCAAGTACATTGTCAGAAGTAAATTGTATATGATTACTTGTTAGTATACAAGGGTCATTCGTAATGAACTTGTGTAAATCTTTGTGGGATTACGCAAGTTTGTTCATCCTTAGGTTGTAAAGATTTCGACCTGGGATTGTAAGTTTCCCATTCGTGATCAGGGTTTACCGTCCGTCATTTGTGTTAGTATTCCATTATTACTTATTAGTATACAAGGGTCATCAAATTTTATATTCTAGGTTTTTAAAACAATGAATAGGTATTAAATGTTCATCCATCAAATTCTGAAAAGTAAAAGTACGTTGTCAAAAGTAAATTGAAGAGGATTACTTATAAGTATATTAGGGTAATTCGTAAGGATCTTTTGGAACTCTTTGTGGGATTGTGCGAGTTTGTTTATTAGTAAATGTGGTAAAGAGTTTGATTTGGGATTGCAAGTGACCCGTCCGCGATACGGGGTTATCGTTCGTCAATTGTATTAGTATTCCATTATTACCCGTCATTTGTGTTAGTATTCCATTATTATCCGTATAACAAGTGTTATGAACACGATAATTACCACCGCATATATTCGCATTAAATTATATATTCTATGTGTTTTAAAAAATGAATAGGTATTTAATATTCGTCCATCAAATTCTTAAAAGCAAATGTACGTTGTCAAAAGTAAATTGAAGATGATTATTTATAAGTATACTAGGGTAATTCGTAAGGATCTTTTGGAACTCTTTGTGGGATTATGTGAGTTTGTTTTTTAGTAAATGTGGTAAAGAGTTTAATTTGGGATTGCTAGTGACCCGTCCGCGATAAGGGGTTATCGTTCGTCAATTGTATTAGTATTCCATTATTACCCTTACATTAAGCGTTATGAGTAGCGTAATTTCCACTGTATGAAACCGCATCAAATTATATATTCTAGGTTTTTAAAGAAATTAATTGGCATTAAAAGTACGGTCATCAAATTTTAAAAGATGCAAGTACATTGTCAAAAGTAAATTGTAGATGATTACTTATTAGTATACAAGGGTCATTCGTAATGAACTTGTGTAAATCTCTGTGGGATTACGCAAGTTTGTTCATCCTTAGGTGGTAAGGATTTCGACCTGGGATTGTAAGTTTCCCATCCGTGATCAGGGGTTACCGTCCGTCATTTGTGTTAGTATTCCATTATTATCCGTACAACAAGTGTTATGAACACGATAATTACCACCGCATATATTCGCATTTAATTATATATTCTAGGTTTTTAAAAAAATGAATAGGTACTAAATGTTCGTCCATCAAATTCTGAAAATCAAATGTACGTTGTAAAAAGTAAATTGAAGATGATTACTTATAAGTATACTAGGGTAATTCGTAAGGTTCTTTTGGAACTCTTTGTGGGATTATGCGAGTTTGTTTATTAGTTAATGTGGTAAAGAGTTTGATTTGGGATTGCAAGTGACCCGTCCGCGATACGGGGTTATCGTTCGTCAATTGTATTAGTATTCCATTATTACCCTTACAGTAAGCGTTATCAGAAACATAATTTCTACTGTATAAAACCGCATAAAATTATATATTCTAGGTTTTGAAGAAATTAATTGGCATTAAAAGACCGGTCATCAAATTTTAAAAGATGCAAGTACAATGTCAAAAGTAAATTGTAGATGATTACTTATTAGTATACAAGGGTCATTCGTAACGAGCTTGTGTTAATCTCTGTGGGATTACGCAAGTTTTTTCATCCTTAGGTAGTAAGGATTTCGACCTGGGATTGTAAGTTTCCCATCCGTGATCAGGGGTTACCGTCCGTCATTTGTGTTAGTATTCCATTATTATCCGTAAAACAAGTGTTATGAACACGATAATTACCACCGCATATATTCGCATTTAATTATATATTCTAGGTTTTTAAAAAAATGAATAGGTACTAAATGTTCGTCCATCAAATTCTGAAAATCAAATGTACGTTGTAAAAAGTAAATTGAAGATGATTACTTATAAGTATACTAGGGTAATTCGTAAGGTTCTTTTGGAACTCTTTGTGGGATTATGCGAGTTTGTTTATTAGTTAATGTGGTAAAGAGTTTGATTTGGGATTGCAAGTGACCCGTCCGCGATACGGGGTTATCGTTCGTCAATTGTATTAGTATTCCATTATTACCCTTACAGTAAGCGTTATGAGAAACGTAATTTCTACTGTATAAAACCGCATAAAATTATATATTCTAGGTTTTGAAGAAATTAATTGGCATTAAAAGACCGGTCATCAAATTTTAAAAGATGCAAGTACAATGTCAAAAGTAAATTGTAGATGATTACTTATTAGTATACAAGGGTCATTCGTAACGAGCTTGTGTTAATCTCTGTGGGATTACGCAAGTTTTTTCATCCTTAGGTAGTAAAGATTTCGACCTGGGATTGTAAGTTTCCCATCCGTGATCAGGGGTTACCGTCCGTCATTTGTGTTAGTATTCCATTATTATCCGTAAAACAAGTGTTATGAACACGATAATTACCACCGCATATATTCGCATTTAATTATATATTCTAGGTTTTTTAAAAAATGAATAGGTACTAAATGTTCGTCCATCAAATTCTGAAAATCAAATGTACGTTGTAAAAAGTAAATTGAAGATGATTACTTATAAGTATACTAGGGTAATTCGTAAGGTTCTTTTGGAACTCTTTGTGGGATTATGCGAGTTTGTTTATTAGTTAATGTGGTAAAGAGTTTGATTTGGGATTGCAAGTGACCCGTCCGCGATACGGGATTATCGTTCGTCAATTGTATTAGTATTCCATTATTACCCTTACAGTAAGCGTTATCAGAAACGTAATTTCTACTGTATAAAACCGCATAAAATTATATATTCTAGGTTTTGAAGAAATTAATTGGCATTAAAAGACCGGTCATCAAATTTTAAAAGATGCAAGTACAATGTCAAAAGTAAATTGTAGATGATTACTTATTAGTATACAAGGGTCATTCGTAACGAGCTTGTGTTAATCTCTGTGGGATTACGCAAGTTTTTTCATCCTTAGGTAGTAAGGATTTCGACCTGGGATTGTAAGTTTCCCATCCGTGATCAGGGGTTACCGTCCGTCATTTGTGTTAGTATTCCATTATTATCCGTAAAACAAGTGTTATGAACACGATAATTACCACCGCATATATTCGCATTTAATTATATATTCTAGGTTTTTAAAAAAATGAATAGGTACTAAATGTTCGTCCATCAAATTCTGAAAATCAAATGTAAGTTGTAAAAAGTAAATTGAAGATGATTACTTATAAGTATACTAGGGTAATTCGTAAGGTTCTTTTGGAACTCTTTGTGGGATTATGCGAGTTTGTTTATTAGTTAATGTGGTAAAGAGTTTGATTTGGGATTGCAAGTGACCCGTCCGCGATACGGGGTTATCGTTCGTCAATTGTATTAGTATTCCATTTTTACCCTTACAGTAAGCGTTATCAGAAACGTAATTTCTACTGTATAAAACCGCATAAAATTATATATTCTAGGTTTTGAAGAAATTAATTGGCATTAAAAGACCGGCCATCAAATTTTAAAAGATGCAAGTACAATGTCAAAAGTAAATTGTAGATGATTACTTATTAGTATACAAGGGTCATTCGTAATGAGCTTGTGTTAATCTCTGTGGGATTACGCAAGTTTTTTCATCCTTAGGTAGTAAAGATTTCGACCTGGGATTGTAAGTTTCCCATCCGTGATCAGGGGTTACCGTCCGTCATTTGTGTTAGTATTCCATTATTATCCGTAAAACAAGTGTTATGAACACGATAATTACCACCGCATATATTCGCATTTAATTATATATTCTAGGTTTTTTAAAAAATGAATAGGTACTAAATGTTCGTCCATCAAATTCTGAAAATCAAATGTACGTTGTAAAAAGTAAATTGAAGATGATTACTTATAAGTATACTAGGGTAATTCGTAAGGTTCTTTTGGAACTCTTTGTGGGATTATGCGAGTTTGTTTATTAGTTAATGTGGTAAAGAGTTTGATTTGGGATTGCAAGTGACCCGTCCGCGATACGGGGTTATCGTTCGTCAATTGTATTAGTATTCCATTATTACCCTTACAGTAAGCGTTATCAGAAACGTAATTTCTACTGTATAAAACCGCATAAAATTATATATTCTAGGTTTTGAAGAAATTAATTGGCATTAAAAGACCGGTCATCAAATTTTAAAAGATGCAAGTACAATGTCAAAAGTAAATTGTAGATGATTACTTATTAGTATACAAGGGTCATTCGTAACGAGCTTGTGTTAATCTCTGTGGGATTACGCAAGTTTTTTCATCCTTAGGTAGTAAGGATTTCGACCTGGGATTGTAAGTTTCCCATCCGTGATCAGGGGTTACCGTCCGTCATTTGTGTTAGTATTCCATTATTATCCGTAAAACAAGTGTTATGAACACGATAATTACCACCGCATATATTCGCATTTAATTATATATTCTAGGTTTTTAAAAAAATGAATAGGTACTAAATGTTCGTCCATCAAATTCTGAAAATCAAATGTAAGTTGTAAAAAGTAAATTGAAGATGATTACTTATAAGTATACTAGGGTAATTCGTAAGGTTCTTTTGGAACTCTTTGTGGGATTATGCGAGTTTGTTTATTAGTTAATGTGGTAAAGAGTTTGATTTGGGATTGCAAGTGACCCGTCCGCGATACGGGGTTATCGTTCGTCAATTGTATTAGTATTCCATTATTACCCTTACAGTAAGCGTTATCAGAAACGTAATTTCTACTGTATAAAACCGCATAAAATTATATATTCTAGGTTTTGAAGAAATTAATTGGCATTAAAAGACCGGCCATCAAATTTTAAAAGATGCAAGTACAATGTCAAAAGTAAATTGTAGATGATTACTTATTAGTATACAAGGGTCATTCGTAATGAGCTTGTGTTAATCTCTGTGGGATTACGCAAGTTTTTTCATCCTTAGGTAGTAAAGATTTCGACCTGGGATTGTAAGTTTGCCATCTGTGATCAGGGGTTACCGTCCGTCATTTGTGTTAGTATTCCATTATTATCCGTAAAACAAGTGTTATGAACACGATAATTACCACCGCATATATTCGCATTTAATTATATATTCTAGGTTTTTTAAAAAATGAATAGGTACTAAATGTTCGTCCATCAAATTCTGAAAATCAAATGTACGTTGTAAAAAGTAAATTGAAGATGATTACTTATAAGTATACTAGGGTAATTCGTAAGGTTCTTTTGGAACTCTTTGTGGGATTATGCGAGTTTGTTTATTAGTTAATGTGGTAAAGAGTTTGATTTGGGATTGCAAGTGACCCGTCCGCGATACGGGGTTATCGTTCGTCAATTGTATTAGTATTCCATTATTACCCTTACAGTAAGCGTTATCAGAAACGTAATTTCTACTGTATAAAACCGCATAAAATTATATATTCTAGGTTTTGAAGAAATTAATTGGCATTAAAAGACCGGTCATCAAATTTTAAAAGATGCAAGTACAATGTCAAAAGTAAATTGTAGATGATTACTTATTAGTATACAAGGGTCATTCGTAACGAGCTTGTGTTAATCTCTGTGGGATTACGCAAGTTTTTTCATCCTTAGGTAGTAAGGATTTCGACCTGGGATTGTAAGTTTCCCATCCGTGATCAGGGGTTACCGTCCGTCATTTGTGTTAGTATTCCATTATTATCCGTAAAACAAGTGTTATGAACACGATAATTACCACCGCATATATTCGCATTTAATTATATATTCTAGGTTTTTAAAAAAATGAATAGGTACTAAATGTTCGTCCATCAAATTCTGAAAATCAAATGTAAGTTGTAAAAAGTAAATTGAAGATGATTACTTATAAGTATACTAGGGTAATTCGTAAGGTTCTTTTGGAACTCTTTGTGGGATTATGCGAGTTTGTTTATTAGTTAATGTGGTAAAGAGTTTGATTTGGGATTGCAAGTGACCCGTCCGCGATACGGGGTTATCGTTCGTCAATTGTATTAGTATTCCATTATTACCCTTACAGTAAGCGTTATCAGAAACGTAATTTCTACTGTATAAAACCGCATAAAATTATATATTCTAGGTTTTGAAGAAATTAATTGGCATTAAAAGACCGGCCATCAAATTTTAAAAGATGCAAGTACAATGTCAAAAGTAAATTGTAGATGATTACTTATTAGTATACAAGGGTCATTCGTAATGAGCTTGTGTTAATCTCTGTGGGATTACGCAAGTTTTTTCATCCTTAGGTAGTAAAGATTTCGACCTGGGATTGTAAGTTTGCCATCTGTGATCAGGGGTTACCGTCCGTCATTTGTGTTAGTATTCCATTATTATCCGTAAAACAAGTGTTATGAACACGATAATTACCACCGCATATATTCGCATTTAATTATATATTCTAGGTTTTTTAAAAAATGAATAGGTACTAAATGTTCGTCCATCAAATTCTGAAAATCAAATGTACGTTGTAAAAAGTAAATTGAAGATGATTACTTATAAGTATACTAGGGTAATTCGTAAGGTTCTTTTGGAACTCTTTGTGGGATTATGCGAGTTTGTTTATTAGTTAATGTGGTAAAGAGTTTGATTTGGGATTGCAAGTGACCCGTCCGCGATACGGGGTTATCGTTCGTCAATTGTATTAGTATTCCATTATTACCCTTACAGTAAGCGTTATCAGAAACGTAATTTCTACTGTATAAAACCGCATAAAATTATATATTCTAGGTTTTGAAGAAATTAATTGGCATTAAAAGACCGGTCATCAAATTTTAAAAGATGCAAGTACAATGTCAAAAGTAAATTGTAGATGATTACTTATTAGTATACAAGGGTCATTCGTAACGAGCTTGTGTTAATCTCTGTGGGATTACGCAAGTTTTTTCATCCTTAGGTAGTAAGGATTTCGACCTGGGATTGTAAGTTTCCCATCCGTGATCAGGGGTTACCGTCCGTCATTTGTGTTAGTATTCCATTATTATCCGTAAAACAAGTGTTATGAACACGATAATTACCACCGCATATATTCGCATTTAATTATATATTCTAGGTTTTTAAAAAAATGAATAGGTACTAAATGTTCGTCCATCAAATTCTGAAAATCAAATGTAAGTTGTAAAAAGTAAATTGAAGATGATTACTTATAAGTATACTAGGGTAATTCGTAAGGTTCTTTTGGAACTCTTTGTGGGATTATGCGAGTTTGTTTATTAGTTAATGTGGTAAAGAGTTTGATTTGGGATTGCAAGTGACCCGTCCGCGATACGGGGTTATCGTTCGTCAATTGTATTAGTATTCCATTATTACCCTTACAGTAAGCGTTATCAGAAACGTAATTTCTACTGTATAAAACCGCATAAAATTATATATTCTAGGTTTTGAAGAAATTAATTGGCATTAAAAGACCGGCCATCAAATTTTAAAAGATGCAAGTACAATGTCAAAAGTAAATTGTAGATGATTACTTATTAGTATACAAGGGTCATTCGTAATGAGCTTGTGTTAATCTCTGTGGGATTACGCAAGTTTTTTCATCCTTAGGTAGTAAAGATTTCGACCTGGGATTGTAAGTTTGCCATCCGTGATCAGGGGTTACCGTCCGTCATTTGTGTTAGTATTCCATTATTATCCGTAAAACAAGTGTTATGAACACGATAATTACCACCGCATATATTCGCATTTAATTATATATTCTAGGTTTTTTAAAAAATGAATAGGTACTAAATGTTCGTCCATCAAATTCTGAAAATCAAATGTACGTTGTAAAAAGTAAATTGAAGATGATTACTTATAAGTATACTAGGGTAATTCGTAAGGTTCTTTTGGAACTCTTTGTGGGATTATGCGAGTTTGTTTATTAGTTAATGTGGTAAAGAGTTTGATTTGGGATTGCAAGTGACCCGTCCGCGATACGGGGTTATCGTTCGTCAATTGTATTAGTATTCCATTATTACCCTTACAGTAAGCGTTATCAGAAACGTAATTTCTACTGTATAAAACCGCATAAAATTATATATTCTAGGTTTTGAAGAAATTAATTGGCATTAAAAGACCGGTCATCAAATTTTAAAAGATGCAAGTACAATGTCAAAAGTAAATTGTAGATGATTACTTATTAGTATACAAGGGTCATTCGTAATGAGCTTGTGTTAATCTCTGTGGGATTACGCAAGTTTTTTCATCCTTAGGTAGTAAAGATTTCGACCTGGGATTGTAAGTTTCCCATCCGTGATCAGGGGTTACCGTCCGTCATTTGTGTTAGTATTCCATTATTATCCGTAAAACAACTGTTATGAACACGATAATTACCACCGCATATATTCGCATTTAATTATATATTCTAGGTTTTTTAAAAAATGAATAGGTACTAAATGTTCGTCCATCAAATTCTGAAAATCAAATGTACGTTGTAAAAAGTAAATTGAAGATGATTACTTATAAGTATACTAGGGTAATTCGTAAGGTTCTTTTGGAACTCTTTGTGGGATTATGCGAGTTTGTTTATTAGTTAATGTGGTAAAGAGTTTGATTTGGGATTGCAAGTGACCCGTCCGCGATACGGGGTTATCGTTCGTCAATTGTATTAGTATTCCATTATTACCCTTACAGTAAGCGTTATCAGAAACGTAATTTCTACTGTATAAAACCGCATAAAATTATATATTCTAGGTTTTGAAGAAATTAATTGGCATTAAAAGACCGGCCATCAAATTTTAAAAGATGCAAGTACAATGTCAAAAGTAAATTGTAGATGATTACTTATTAGTATACAAGGGTCATTCGTAATGAGCTTGTGTTAATCTCTGTGGGATTACGCAAGTTTTTTCATCCTTAGGTAGTAAAGATTTCGACCTGGGATTGTAAGTTTGCCATCCGTGATCAGGGGTTACCGTCCGTCATTTGTGTTAGTATTCCATTATTATCCGTAAAACAAGTGTTATGAACACGATAATTACCACCGCATATATTCGCATTTAATTATATATTCTAGGTTTTTTAAAAAATGAATAGGTACTAAATGTTCGTCCATCAAATTCTGAAAATCAAATGTACGTTGTAAAAAGTAAATTGAAGATGATTACTTATAAGTATACTAGGGTAATTCGTAAGGTTCTTTTGGAACTCTTTGTGGGATTATGCGAGTTTGTTTATTAGTTAATGTGGTAAAGAGTTTGATTTGGGATTGCAAGTGACCCGTCCGCGATACGGGGTTATCGTTCGTCAATTGTATTAGTATTCCATTATTACCCTTACAGTAAGCGTTATCAGAAACGTAATTTCTACTGTATAAAACCGCATAAAATTATATATTCTAGGTTTTGAAGAAATTAATTGGCATTAAAAGACCGGTCATCAAATTTTAAAAGATGCAAGTACAATGTCAAAAGTAAATTGTAGATGATTACTTATTAGTATACAAGGGTCATTCGTAACGAGCTTGTGTTAATCTCTGTGGGATTACGCAAGTTTTTTCATCCTTAGGTAGTAAGGATTTCGACCTGGGATTGTAAGTTTCCCATCCGTGATCAGGGGTTACCGTCCGTCATTTGTGTTAGTATTCCATTATTATCCGTAAAACAAGTGTTATGAACACGATAATTACCACCGCATATATTCGCATTTAATTATATATTCTAGGTTTTTAAAAAAATGAATAGGTACTAAATGTTCGTCCATCAAATTCTGAAAATCAAATGTAAGTTGTAAAAAGTAAATTGAAGATGATTACTTATAAGTATACTAGGGTAATTCGTAAGGTTCTTTTGGAACTCTTTGTGGGATTATGCGAGTTTGTTTATTAGTTAATGTGGTAAAGAGTTTGATTTGGGATTGCAAGTGACCCGTCCGCGATACGGGGTTATCGTTCGTCAATTGTATTAGTATTCCATTATTACCCTTACAGTAAGCGTTATCAGAAACGTAATTTCTACTGTATAAAACCGCATAAAATTATATATTCTAGGTTTTGAAGAAATTAATTGGCATTAAAAGACCGGCCATCAAATTTTAAAAGATGCAAGTACAATGTCAAAAGTAAATTGTAGATGATTACTTATTAGTATACAAGGGTCATTCGTAATGAGCTTGTGTTAATCTCTGTGGGATTACGCAAGTTTTTTCATCCTTAGGTAGTAAAGATTTCGACCTGGGATTGTAAGTTTGCCATCTGTGATCAGGGGTTACCGTCCGTCATTTGTGTTAGTATTCCATTATTATCCGTAAAACAAGTGTTATGAACACGATAATTACCACCGCATATATTCGCATTTAATTATATATTCTAGGTTTTTTAAAAAATGAATAGGTACTAAATGTTCGTCCATCAAATTCTGAAAATCAAATGTACGTTGTAAAAAGTAAATTGAAGATGATTACTTATAAGTATACTAGGGTAATTCGTAAGGTTCTTTTGGAACTCTTTGTGGGATTATGCGAGTTTGTTTATTAGTTAATGTGGTAAAGAGTTTGATTTGGGATTGCAAGTGACCCGTCCGCGATACGGGGTTATCGTTCGTCAATTGTATTAGTATTCCATTATTACCCTTACAGTAAGCGTTATCAGAAACGTAATTTCTACTGTATAAAACCGCATAAAATTATATATTCTAGGTTTTGAAGAAATTAATTGGCATTAAAAGACCGGTCATCAAATTTTA
The DNA here is from genome assembly GCA_037428765.1 of Rubia yunnanensis. Lineage (NCBI taxonomy): Eukaryota > Viridiplantae > Streptophyta > Magnoliopsida > Gentianales > Rubiaceae > Rubia > Rubia yunnanensis. The sequence continues at coordinate 105,761,257 of CM075061.1, read as the reverse complement.
AAAGATGCAAGTACAATGTCAAAAGTAAATTGTAGATGATTACTTATTAGTATACAAGGGTCATTCGTAACGAGCTTGTGTTAATCTCTGTGGGATTACGCAAGTTTTTTCATCCTTAGGTAGTAAGGATTTCGACCTGGGATTGTAAGTTTCCCATCCGTGATCAGGGGTTACCGTCCGTCATTTGTGTTAGTATTCCATTATTATCCGTAAAACAAGTGTTATGAACACGATAATTACCACCGCATATATTCGCATTTAATTATATATTCTAGGTTTTTAAAAAAATGAATAGGTACTAAATGTTCGTCCATCAAATTCTGAAAATCAAATGTAAGTTGTAAAAAGTAAATTGAAGATGATTACTTATAAGTATACTAGGGTAATTCGTAAGGTTCTTTTGGAACTCTTTGTGGGATTATGCGAGTTTGTTTATTAGTTAATGTGGTAAAGAGTTTGATTTGGGATTGCAAGTGACCCGTCCGCGATACGGGGTTATCGTTCGTCAATTGTATTAGTATTCCATTATTACCCTTACAGTAAGCGTTATCAGAAACGTAATTTCTACTGTATAAAACCGCATAAAATTATATATTCTAGGTTTTGAAGAAATTAATTGGCATTAAAAGACCGGCCATCAAATTTTAAAAGATGCAAGTACAATGTCAAAAGTAAATTGTAGATGATTACTTATTAGTATACAAGGGTCATTCGTAATGAGCTTGTGTTAATCTCTGTGGGATTACGCAAGTTTTTTCATCCTTAGGTAGTAAAGATTTCGACCTGGGATTGTAAGTTTGCCATCCGTGATCAGGGGTTACCGTCCGTCATTTGTGTTAGTATTCCATTATTATCCGTAAAACAAGTGTTATGAACACGATAATTACCACCGCATATATTCGCATTTAATTATATATTCTAGGTTTTTTAAAAAATGAATAGGTACTAAATGTTCGTCCATCAAATTCTGAAAATCAAATGTACGTTGTAAAAAGTAAATTGAAGATGATTACTTATAAGTATACTAGGGTAATTCGTAAGGTTCTTTTGGAGCTCTTTGTGGGATTATGCGAGTTTGTTTATTAGTTAATGTGGTAAAGAGTTTGATTTGGGATTGCAAGTGACCCGTCCGCGATACGGGGTTATCGTTCGTCAATTGTATTAGTATTCCATTATTACCCTTACAGTAAGCGTTATCAGAAACGTAATTTCTACTGTATAAAACCGCATAAAATTATATATTCTAGGTTTTGAAGAAATTAATTAGCATTAAAAGACCGGCCATCAAATTTTAAAAGATGCAAGTACAATGTCAAAAGTAAATTGTAGATGATTACTTATTAGTATACAAGGGTCATTCGTAATGAGCTTGTGTTAATCTCTGTGGGATTACGCAAGTTTTTTCATCCTTAGGTAGTAAAGATTTCGACCTGGGATTGTAAGTTTCCCATCCGTGATCAGGGGTTACCGTCCGTCATTTGTGTTAGTATTCCATTATTATCCGTAAAACAAGTGTTATGAACACGATAATTACCACCGCATATATTCGCATTTAATTATATATTCTAGGTTTTTAAAAAAATGAATAGGTACTAAATGTTCGTCCATCAAATTCTGAAAATCAAATGTACGTTGTAAAAAGTAAATTGAAGATGATTACTTATAAGTATACTAGGGTAATTCGTAAGGTTCTTTTGGAGCTCTTTGTGGGATTATGCGAGTTTGTTTATTAGTTAATGTGGTAAAGAGTTTGATTTGGGATTGCAAGTGACCCGTCCGCGATACGGGGTTATCGTTCGTCAATTGTATTAGTATCCCATTATTACCCTTACAGTAAGCGTTATCAGAAACGTAATTTCTACTGTATAAAACCGCATAAAATTATATATTCTAGGTTTTGAAGAAATTAATTGGCATTAAAAGACCGGTCATCAAATTTTAAAAGATGCAAGTACAATGTCAAAAGTAAATTGTAGATGATTACTTATTAGTATACAAGGGTCATTCGTAATGAGCTTGTGTTAATCTCTGTGGGATTACGCAAGTTTTTTCATCCTTAGGTAGTAAAGATTTCGACCTGGGATTGTAAGTTTCCCATCCGTGATCAGGGGTTACCGTCCGTCATTTGTGTTAGTATTCCATTATTATCCGTAAAACAACTGTTATGAACACGATAATTACCACCGCATATATTCGCATTTAATTATATATTCTAGGTTTTTTAAAAAATGAATAGGTACTAAATGTTCGTCCATCAAATTCTGAAAATCAAATGTACGTTGTAAAAAGTAAATTGAAGATGATTACTTATAAGTATACTAGGGTAATTCGTAAGGTTCTTTTGGAACTCTTTGTGGGATTATGCGAGTTTGTTTATTAGTTAATGTGGTAAAGAGTTTGATTTGGGATTGCAAGTGACCCGTCCGCGATACGGGGTTATCGTTCGTCAATTGTATTAGTATTCCATTATTACCCTTACAGTAAGCGTTATCAGAAACGTAATTTCTACTGTATAAAACCGCATAAAATTATATATTCTAGGTTTTGAAGAAATTAATTAGCATTAAAAGACCGGCCATCAAATTTTAAAAGATGCAAGTACAATGTCAAAAGTAAATTGTAGATGATTACTTATTAGTATACAAGGGTCATTCGTAATGAGCTTGTGTTAATCTCTGTGGGATTACGCAAGTTTTTTCATCCTTAGGTAGTAAAGATTTCGACCTGGGATTGTAAGTTTCCCATCCGTGATCAGGGGTTACCGTCCGTCATTTGTGTTAGTATTCCATTATTATCCGTAAAACAAGTGTTATGAACACGATAATTACCACCGCATATATTCGCATTTAATTATATATTCTAGGTTTTTAAAAAAATGAATAGGTACTAAATGTTCGTCCATCAAATTCTGAAAATCAAATGTACGTTGTAAAAAGTAAATTGAAGATGATTACTTATAAGTATACTAGGGTAATTCGTAAGGTTCTTTTGGAGCTCTTTGTGGGATTATGCGAGTTTGTTTATTAGTTAATGTGGTAAAGAGTTTGATTTGGGATTGCAAGTGACCCGTCCGCGATACGGGGTTATCGTTCGTCAATTGTATTAGTATTCCATTATTACCCTTACAGTAAGCGTTATCAGAAACGTAATTTCTACTGTATAAAACCGCATAAAATTATATATTCTAGGTTTTGAAGAAATTAATTAGCATTAAAAGACCGGCCATCAAATTTTAAAAGATGCAAGTACAATGTCAAAAGTAAATTGTAGATGATTACTTATTAGTATACAAGGGTCATTCGTAATGAGCTTGTGTTAATCTCTGTGGGATTACGCAAGTTTTTTCATCCTTAGGTAGTAAAGATTTCGACCTGGGATTGTAAGTTTCCCATCCGTGATCAGGGGTTACCGTCCGTCATTTGTGTTAGTATTCCATTATTATCCGTAAAACAAGTGTTATGAACACGATAATTACCACCGCATATATTCGCATTTAATTATATATTCTAGGTTTTTAAAAAAATGAATAGGTACTAAATGTTCGTCCATCAAATTCTGAAAATCAAATGTACGTTGTAAAAAGTAAATTGAAGATGATTACTTATAAGTATACTAGGGTAATTCGTAAGGTTCTTTTGGAACTCTTTGTGGGATTATGCGAGTTTGTTTATTAGTTAATGTGGTAAAGAGTTTGATTTGGGATTGCAAGTGACCCGTCCGCGATACGGGGTTATCGTTCGTCAATTGTATTAGTATTCCATTATTACCCTTACAGTAAGCGTTATCAGAAACGTAATTTCTACTGTATAAAACCGCATAAAATTATATATTCTAGGTTTTGAAGAAATTAATTGGCATTAAAAGACCGGTCATCAAATTTTAAAAGATGCAAGTACAATGTCAAAAGTAAATTGTAGATGATTACTTATTAGTATACAAGGGTCATTCGTAATGAGCTTGTGTTAATCTCTGTGGGATTACGCAAGTTTTTTCAACCTTAGGTAGTAAAGATTTCGACCTGGGATTGTAAGTTTCCCATCCGTGATCAGGGGTTACCGTCCGTCATTTGTGTTAGTATTCCATTATTATCCGTAAAACAAGTGTTATGAACACGATAATTACCACCGCATATATTCGCATTTAATTATATATTCTAGGTTTTTAAAAAAATGAATAGGTACTAAATGTTCGTCCATCAAATTCTGAAAATCAAATGTACGTTGTAAAAAGTAAATTGAATATGATTACTTATAAGTATACTAGGGTAATTCGTAAGGTTCTTTTGGAGCTCTTTGTGGGATTATGCGAGTTTGTTTATTAGTTAATGTGGTAAAGAGTTTGATTTGGGATTGCAAGTGACCCGTCCGCGATACGGGGTTATCGTTCGTCAATTGTATTAGTATTCCATTATTACCCTTACAGTAAGCGTTATCAGAAACGTAATTTCTACTGTATAAAACCACATAAAATTATATATTCTAGGTTTTGAAGAAATTAATTGGCATTAAAAGACCGGCCATCAAATTTTAAAAGATGCAAGTACAATGTCAAAAGTAAATTGTAGATGATTACTTATTAGTATACAAGGGTCATTCGTAATGAGCTTGTGTTAATCTCTGTGGGATTACGCAAGTTTTTTCATCCTTAGGTAGTAAAGATTTCGACCTGGGATTGTAAGTTTCCCATCCGTGATCAGGGGTTACCGTCCGTCATTTGTGTTAGTATTCCATTATTATCCGTAAAACAAGTGTTATGAACACGATAATTACCACCGCATATATTCGCATTTAATTATATATTCTAGGGTTTTAAAAAAATGAATAGGTACTAAATGTTCGTCCATCAAATTCTGAAAATCAAATGTACGTTGTAAAAAGTAAATTGAAGATGATTACTTATAAGTATACTAGGGTAATTTCTAAGGTTCTTTTGGAGCTCTTTGTGGGATTATGCGAGTTTGTTTATTAGTTAATGTGGTAAAGAGTTTGATTTGGGATTGCAAGTGACCCGTCCGCGATACGGGGTTATCGTTCGTCAATTGTATTAGTATTCCATTATTACCCTTACAGTAAGCGTTATCAGAAACGTAATTTCTACTGTATAAAACCGCATAAAATTATATATTCTAGGTTTTGAAGAAATTAATTGGCATTAAAAGACCGGCCATCAAATTTTAAAAGATGCAAGTACAATGTCAAAAGTAAATTGTAGATGATTACTTATTAGTATACAAGGGTCATTCGTAATGAGCTTGTGTTAATCTCTGTGGGATTACGCAAGTTTTTTCATCCTTAGGTAGTAAAGATTTCGACCTGGGATTGTAAGTTTCCCATCCGTGATCAGGGGTTACCGTCCGTCATTTGTGTTAGTATTCCATTATTATCCGTAAAACAAGTGTTATGAACACGATAATTACCACCGCATATATTCGCATTTAATTATATATTCTAGGTTTTTAAAAAAATGAATAGGTACTAAATGTTCGTCCATCAAATTCTGAAAATCAAATGTACGTTGTAAAAAGTAAATTGAAGATGATTACTTATAAGTATACTAGGGTAATTCGTAAGGTTCTTTTGGAACTCTTTGTGGGATTATGCGAGTTTGTTTATTAGTTAATGTGGTAAAGAGTTTGATTTGGGATTGCAAGTGACCCGTCCGCGATACGGGGTTATCGTTCGTCAATTGTATTAGTATTCCATTATTACCCTTACAGTAAGCGTTATCAGAAACGTAATTTCTACTGTATAAAACCGCATAAAATTATATATTCTAGGTTTTGAAGAAATTAATTGGCATTAAAAGACCGGTCATCAAATTTTAAAAGATGCAAGTACAATGTCAAAAGTAAATTGTAGATGATTACTTATTAGTATACAAGGGTCATTCGTAATGAGCTTGTGTTAATCTCTGTGGGATTACGCAAGTTTTTTCATCCTTAGGTAGTAAAGATTTCGACCTGGGATTGTAAGTTTCCCATCCGTGATCAGGGGTTACCGTCCGTCATTTGTGTTAGTATTCCATTATTATCCGTAAAACAAGTGTTATGAACACGATAATTACCACCGCATATATTCGCATTTAATTATATATTCTAGGTTTTTAAAAAAATGAATAGGTACTAAATGTTCGTCCATCAAATTCTGAAAATCAAATGTACGTTGTAAAAAGTAAATTGAAGATGATTACTTATAAGTATACTAGGGTAATTCGTAAGGTTCTTTTGGAACTCTTTGTGGGATTATGCGAGTTTGTTTATTAGTTAATGTGGTAAAGAGTTTGATTTGGGATTGCAAGTGACCCGTCTGCGATACGGGGTTATCGTTCGTCAATTGTATTAGTATTCCATTATTACCCTTACAGTAAGCGTTATCAGAAAAGTAATTTCTACTGTATAAAACCGCATAAAATTATATATTCTAGGTTTTGAAGAAATTAATTGGCATTAAAAGACCGGTCATCAAATTTTAAAAGATGCAAGTACAATGTCAAAAGTAAATTGTAGATGATTACTTATTAGTATACAAGGGTCATTCGTAATGAGCTTGTGTTAATCTCTGTGGGATTACGCAAGTTTTTTCATCCTTAGGTAGTAAAGCTTTCGACCTGGGATTGTAAGTTTCCCATCCGTGATCAGGGGTTACCGTCCGTCATTTGTGTTAGTATTCCATTATTATCCGTAAAACAAGTGTTATGAACACGATAATTACCACCGCATATATTCGCATTTAATTATATATTCTAGGTTTTTTAAAAAATGAATAGGTACTAAATGTTCGTCCATCAAATTCTGAAAATCAAATGTACGTTGTAAAAAGTAAATTGAAGATGATTACTTATAAGTATACTAGGGTAATTCGTAAGGTTCTTTTGGAACTCTTTGTGGGATTATGCGAGTTTGTTTATTAGTTAATGTGGTAAAGAGTTTGATTTGGGATTGCAAGTGACCCGTCCGCGATACGGGGTTATCGTTCGTCAATTGTATTAGTATTCCATTATTACCCTTACAGTAAGCGTTATCAGAAACGTAATTTCTACTGTATAAAACCGCATAAAATTATATATTCTAGGTTTTGAAGAAATTAATTGGCATTAAAAGACCGGCCATCAAATTTTAAAAGATGCAAGTACAATGTCAAAAGTAAATTGTAGATGATTACTTATTAGTATACAAGGGTCATTCGTAATGAGCTTGTGTTAATCTCTGTGGGATTACGCAAGTTTTTTCATCCTTAGGTAGTAAAGATTTCGACCTGGGATTGTAAGTTTCCCATCCGTGATCAGGGGTTACCGTCCGTCATTTGTGTTAGTATTCCATTATTATCCGTAAAACAAGTGTTATGAACACGATAATTACCACCGCATATATTCGCATTTAATTATATATTCTAGGTTTTTAAAAAAATGAATAGGTACTAAATGTTCGTCCATCAAATTCTGAAAATCAAATGTACGTTGTAAAAAGTAAATTGAAGATGATTACTTATAAGTATACTAGGGTAATTCGTAAGGTTCTTTTGGAACTCTTTGTGGGATTATGCGAGTTTGTTTATTAGTTAATGTGGTAAAGAGTTTGATTTGGGATTGCAAGTGACCCGTCCGCGATACGGGGTTATCGTTCGTCAATTGTATTAGTATTCCATTATTACCCTTACAGTAAGCGTTATCAGAAACGTAATTTCTACTGTATAAAACCGCATAAAATTATATATTCTAGGTTTTGAAGAAATTAATTGGCATTAAAAGACCGGTCATCAAATTTTAAAAGATGCAAGTACAATGTCAAAAGTAAATTGTAGATGATTACTTATTAGTATACAAGGGTCATTCGTAATGAGCTTGTGTTAATCTCTGTGGGATTACGCAAGTTTTTTCATCCTTAGGTAGTAAAGATTTCGACCTGGGATTGTAAGTTTCCCATCCGTGATCAGGGGTTACCGTCCGTCATTTGTGTTAGTATTCCATTATTATCCGTAAAACAAGTGTTATGAACACGATAATTACCACCGCATATATTCGCATTTAATTATATATTCTAGGTTTTTAAAAAAATGAATAGGTACTAAATGTTCGTCCATCAAATTCTGAAAATCAAATGTACGTTGTAAAAAGTAAATTGAAGATGATTACTTATAAGTATACTAGGGTAATTCGTAAGGTTCTTTTGGAACTCTTTGTGGGATTATGCGAGTTTGTTTATTAGTTAATGTGGTAAAGAGTTTGATTTGGGATTGCAAGTGACCCGTCCGCGATACGGGGTTATCGTTCGTCAATTGTATTAGTATTCCATTATTACCCTTACAGTAAGCGTTATCAGAAACGTAATTTCTACTGTATAAAACCGCATAAAATTATATATTCTAGGTTTTGAAGAAATTAATTGGCATTAAAAGACCGGCCATCAAATTTTAAAAGATGCAAGTACAATGTCAAAAGTAAATTGTAGATGATTACTTATTAGTATACAAGGGTCATTCGTAATGAGTTTGTGTTAATCTCTGTGGGATTACGCAAGTTTTTTCATCCTTAGGTAGTAAAGATTTCGACCTGGGATTGTAAGTTTCCCATCCGTGATCAGGGGTTACCGTCCGTCATTTGTGTTAGTATTCCATTATTATCCGTAAAACAAGTGTTATGAACACGATAATTACCACTGCATATATTCGCATTTAATTATATATTCTAGGTTTTTAAAAAAATGAATAGGTACTAAATGTTCGTCCATCAAATTCTGAAAATCAAATGTACGTTGTAAAAAGTAAATTGAAGATGATTACTTATAAGTATACTAGGGTAATTCGTAAGGTTCTTTTGGAACTCTTTGTGGGATTATGCGAGTTTGTTTATTAGTTAATGTGGTAAAGAGTTTGATTTGGGATTGCAAGTGACCCGTCCGCGATACGGGGTTATCGTTCGTCAATTGTATTAGTATTCCATTATTACCCTTACAGTAAGCGTTATCAGAAACGTAATTTCTACTGTATAAAACCGCATAAAATTATATATTCTAGGTTTTGAAGAAATTAATTGGCATTAAAAGACCGGTCATCAAATTTTAAAAGATGCAAGTACAATGTCAAAAGTAAATTGTAGATGATTACTTATTAGTATACAAGGGTCATTCGTAATGAGCTTGTGTTAATCTCTGTGGGATTACGCAAGTTTTTTCATCCTTAGGTAGTAAAGATTTCGACCTGGGATTGTAAGTTTCCCATCCGTGATCAGGGGTTACCGTCCGTCATTTGTGTTAGTATTCCATTATTATCCGTAAAACAAGTGTTATGAACACGATAATTACCACCGCATATATTCGCATTTAATTATATATTCTAGGTTTTTAAAAAAATGAATAGGTACTAAATGTTCGTCCATCAAATTATGAAAATCAAATGTACGTTGTAAAAAGTAAATTGAAGATGATTACTTATAAGTATACTAGGGTAATTCGTAAGGTTCTTTTGGAACTCTTTGTGGGATTATGCGAGTTTGTTTGTTAGTTAATGTGGTAAAGAGTTTGATTTGGGATTGCAAGTGACCCGTCCGCGATACGGGGTTATCGTTCGTCAATTGTATTAGTATTCCATTATTACCCTTACAGTAAGCGTTATGAGAAACGTAATTTCTACTGTATAAAACCGCATAAAATTATATATTCTAGGTTTTGAAGAAATTAATTGGCATTAAAAGACCGGTCATCAAATTTTAAAAGATGCAAGTACAATGTCAAAAGTAAATTGTAGATGATTACTTATTAGTATACAAGGGTCATTCGTAATGAGCTTGTGTTAATCTCTGTGGGATTACCCAAGTTTTTTCATCCTTAGGTAGTAAAGATTTCGACCTGGGATTGTAAGTTTCCCATCCGTGATCAGGGGTTACCGTCCGTCATTTGTGTTAGTATTCCATTATTATCCGTAAAACAAGTGTTATGAACACGATAATTACCACCGCATATATGCGCATTTAATTATATATTCTAGGTTTTTAAAAAAATGAATAGGTACTAAATGTTCGTCCATCAAATTCTGAAAATCAAATGTACGTTGTAAAAAGTAAATTGAAGATGATTACTTATAAGTATACTAGGGTAATTCGTAAGGTTCTTTTGGAACTCTTTGTGGGATTTTGCGAGTTTGTTTATTAGTTAATGTGGTAAAGAGTTTGATTTGGGATTGCAAGTGACCCGTCCGCGATACGGGGTTATCGTTCGTCAATTGTATTAGTATTCCATTATTACCCTTACAGTAAGCGTTATGAGAAACGTAATTTCTACTGTATAAAACCGCATAAAATTATATATTCTAGGTTTTGAAGAAATTAATTGGCATTAAAAGACCGGTCATCAAATTTTAAAAGATGCAAGTACAATGTCAAAAGTAAATTGTAGATGATTACTTATTAGTATACAAGGGTCATTCGTAATGAGCTTGTGTTAATCTGTGTGGGATTACGCAAGTTTTTTCATCCTTAGGTAGTAAAGCTTTCGACCTGGGATTGTAAGTTTCCCATCCGTGATCAGGGGTTACCGTCCGTCATTTGTGTTAGTATTCCATTATTATCCGTAAAACAAGTGTTATGAACACGATAATTACCACCGCATATATTCGCATTTAATTATATATTCTAGGTTTTTTAAAAAATGAATAGGTACTAAATGTTCGTCCATCAAATTCTGAAAATCAAATGTACGTTGTAAAAAGTAAATTGAAGATGATTACTTATAAGTATACTAGGGTAATTCGTAAGGTTCTTTTGGAGCTCTTTGTGGGATTATGCGAGTTTGTTTATTAGTTAATGTGGTAAAGAGTTTGATTTGGGATTGCAAGTGACCCGTCCGCGATACGGGGTTATCGTTCGTCAATTGTATTAGTATTCCATTATTACCCTTACAGTAAGCGTTATCAGAAACGTAATTTCTACTGTATAAAACCGCATAAAATTATATATTCTAGGTTTTGAAGAAATTAATTGGCATTAAAAGACCGGCCATCAAATTTTAAAAGATGCAAGTACAATGTCAAAAGTAAATTGTAGATGATTACTTATTAGTATACAAGGGTCATTCGTAATGAGCTTGTGTTAATCTCTGTGGGATTACGCAAGTTTTTTCATCCTTAGGTAGTAAAGATTTCGACCTGGGATTGTAAGTTTCCCATCCGTGATCAGGGGTTACCGTCCGTCATTTGTGTTAGTATTCCATTATTATCCGTAAAACAAGTGTTATGAACACGATAATTACCACCGCATATATTCGCATTTAATTATATATTCAAGGGTTTTAAAAAAATGAATAGGTACTAAATGTTCGTCCATCAAATTCTGAAAATCAAATGTACGTTGTAAAAAGTAAATTGAAGATGATTACTTATAAGTATACTAGGGTAATTCGTAAGGTTCTTTTGGAGCTCTTTGTGGGATTATGCGAGTTTGTTTATTAGTTAATGTGGTAAAGAGTTTGATTTGGGATTGCAAGTGACCCGTCCGCGATACGGGGTTATCGTTCGTCAATTGTATTAGTATTCCATTATTACCCTTACAGTAAGCGTTATCAGAAACGTAATTTCTACTGTATAAAACCGCATAAAATTATATATTCTAGGTTTTGAAGAAATTAATTGGCATTAAAAGACCGGCCATCAAATTTTAAAAGATGCAAGTACAATGTCAAAAGTAAATTGTAGATGATTACTTATTAGTATACAAGGGTCATTCGTAATGAGCTTGTGTTAATCTCTGTGGGATTACGCAAGTTTTTTCATCCTTAGGTAGTAAAGATTTCGACCTGGGATTGTAAGTTTCCCATCCGTGATCAGGGGTTACCGTCCGTCATTTGTGTTAGTATTCCATTATTATCCGTAAAACAAGTGTTATGAACACGATAATTACCACCGCATATATTCGCATTTAATTATATATTCTAGGTTTTTAAAAAAATGAATAGGTACTAAATGTTCGTCCATCAAATTCTGAAAATCAAATGTACGTTGTAAAAAGTAAATTGAAGATGATTACTTATAAGTATACTAGGGTAATTCGTAAGGTTCTTTTGGAACTCTTTGTGGGATTATGCGAGTTTGTTTATTAGTTAATGTGGTAAAGAGTTTGATTTGGGATTGCAAGTGACCCGTCCGCGATACGGGGTTATCGTTCGTCAATTGTATTAGTATTCCATTATTACCCTTACAGTAAGCGTTATCAGAAACATAATTTCTACTGTATAAAACCGCATAAAATTATATATTCTAGGTTTTGAAGAAATTAATTGGCATTAAAAGACCGGTCATCAAATTTTAAAAGATGCAAGTACAATGTCAAAAGTAAATTGTAGATGATTACTTATTAGTATACAAGGGTCATTCGTAATGAGCTTGTGTTAATCTCTGTGGGATTACGCAAGTTTTTTCATCCTTAGGTAGTAAAGATTTCGACCTGGGATTGTAAGTTTCCCATCCGTGATCAGGGGTTACCGTCCGTCATTTGTGTTAGTATTCCATTATTATCCGTAAAACAAGTGTTATGAACACGATAATTACCACCGCATATATTCGCATTTAATTATATATTCTAGGTTTTTAAAAAAATGAATAGGTACTAAATGTTCGTCCATCAAATTCTGAAAATCAAATGTACGTTGTAAAAAGTAAATTGAAGATGATTACTTATAAGTATACTAGGGTAATTCGTAAGGTTCTTTTGGAACTCTTTGTGGGATTATGCGAGTTTGTTTATTAGTTAATGTGGTAAAGAGTTTGATTTGGGATTGCAAGTGACCCGTCTGCGATACGGGGTTATCGTTCGTCAATTGTATTAGTATTCCATTATTACCCTTACAGTAAGCGTTATCAGAAACGTAATTTCTACTGTATAAAACCGCATAAAATTATATATTCTAGGTTTTGAAGAAATTAATTGGCATTAAAAGACCGGTCATCAAATTTTAAAAGATGCAAGTACAATGTCAAAAGTAAATTGTAGATGATTACTTATTAGTATACAAGGGTCATTCGTAATGAGCTTGTGTTAATCTCTGTGGGATTACGCAAGTTTTTTCATCCTTAGGTAGTAAAGCTTTCGACCTGGGATTGTAAGTTTCCCATCCGTGATCAGGGGTTACCGTCCGTCATTTGTGTTAGTATTCCATTATTATCCGTAAAACAAGTGTTATGAACACGATAATTACCACCGCATATATTCGCATTTAATTATATATTCTAGGTTTTTAAAAAAATGAATAGGTACTAAATGTTCGTCCATCAAATTCTGAAAATCAAATGTACGTTGTAAAAAGTAAATTGAAGATGATTACTTATAAGTATACTAGGGTAATTCGTAAGGTTCTTTTGGAGCTCTTTGTGGGATTATGCGAGTTTGTTTATTAGTTAATGTGGTAAAGAGTTTGATTTGGGATTGCAAGTGACCCGTCCGCGATACGGGGTTATCGTTCGTCAATTGTATTAGTATTCCATTATTACCCTTACAGTAAGCGTTATCAGAAACGTAATTTCTACTGTATAAAACCGCATAAAATTATATATTCTAGGTTTTGAAGAAATTAATTGGCATTAAAAGACCGGCCATCAAATTTTAAAAGATGCAAGTACAATGTCAAAAGTAAATTGTAGATGATTATTTATTAGTATACAAGGGTCATTCGTAATGAGCTTGTGTTAATCTCTGTGGGATTACGCAAGTTTATTCATCCTTAGGTAGTAAAGATTTCGACCTGGGATTGTAAGTTTCCCATCCGTGATCAGGGGTTACCGTCCGTCATTTGTGTTAGTATTCCATTATTATCCGTAAAACAAGTGTTATGAACACGATAATTACCACCGCATATATTCGCATTTAATTATATATTCTAGGTTTTTAAAAAAATGAATAGGTACTAAATGTTCGTCCATCAAATTCTGAAAATCAAATGTACGTTGTAAAAAGTAAATTGAAGATGATTACTTATAAGTATACTAGGGTAATTCGTAAGGTTCTTTTGGAACTCTTTGTGGGATTATGCGAGTTTGTTTATTAGTTAATGTGGTAAAGAGTTTGATTTGGGATTGCAAGTGACCCGTCCGCGATACGGGGTTATCGTTCGTCAATTGTATTAGTATTCCATTATTACCCTTACAGTAAGCGTTATCAGAAACGTAATTTCTACTGTATAAAACCGCATAAAATTATATATTCTAGGTTTTGAAGAAATTAATTGGCATTAAAAGACCGGCCATCAAATTTTAAAAGATGCAAGTACAATGTCAAAAGTAAATTGTAGATGATTACTTATTAGTATACAAGGGTCATTCGTAATGAGCTTGTGTTAATCTCTGTGGGATTACGCAAGTTTTTTCATCCTTAGGTAGTAAAGATTTCGACCTGGGATTGTAAGTTTCCCATCCGTGATCAGGGGTTACCGTCCGTCATTTGTGTTAGTATTCCATTATTATCCGTAAAACAAGTGTTATGAACACGATAATTACCACCGCATATATTCGCATTTAATTATATATTCTAGGTTTTTAAAAAAATGAATAGGTACTAAATGTTCGTCCATCAAATTCTGAAAATCAAATGTACGTTGTAAAAAGTAAATTGAAGATGATTACTTATAAGTATACTAGGGTAATTCGTAAGGTTCTTTTGGAACTCTTTGTGGGATTATGCGAGTTTGTTTATTAGTTAATGTGGTAAAGAGTTTGATTTGGGATTGCAAGTGACCCGTCCGCGATACGGGGTTATCGTTCGTCAATTGTATTAGTATTCCATTATTACCCTTACAGTAAGCGTTATCAGAAACGTAATTTCTACTGTATAAAACCGCATAAAATTATATATTCTAGGTTTTGAAGAAATTAATTGGCATTAAAAGACCGGTCATCAAATTTTAAAAGATGCAAGTACAATGTCAAAAGTAAATTGTAGATGATTACTTATTAGTATACAAGGGTCATTCGTAATGAGCTTGTGTTAATCTCTGTGGGATTACGCAAGTTTTTTCATCCTTAGGTAGTAAAGATTTCGACCTGGGATTGTAAGTTTCCCATCCGTGATCAGGGGTTACCGTCCGTCATTTGTGTTAGTATTCCATTATTATCCGTAAAACAAGTGTTATGAACACGATAATTACCACCGCATATATTCGCATTTAATTATATATTCTAGGTTTTTAAAAAAATGAATAGGTACTAAATGTTCGTCCATCAAATTATGAAAATCAAATGTACGTTGTAAAAAGTAAATTGAAGATGATTACTTATAAGTATACTAGGGTAATTCGTAAGGTTCTTTTGGAACTCTTTGTGGGATTATGCGAGTTTGTTTGTTAGTTAATGTGGTAAAGAGTTTGATTTGGGATTGCAAGTGACCCGTCCGCGATACGGGGTTATCGTTCGTCAATTGTATTAGTATTCCATTATTACCCTTACAGTAAGCGTTATGAGAAACGTAATTTCTACTGTATAAAACCGCATAAAATTATATATTCTAGGTTTTGAAGAAATTAATTGGCATTAAAAGACCGGTCATCAAATTTTAAAAGATGCAAGTACAATGTCAAAAGTAAATTGTAGATGATTACTTATTAGTATACAAGGGTCATTCGTAATGAGCTTGTGTTAATCTCTGTGGGATTACCCAAGTTTTTTCATCCTTAGGTAGTAAAGATTTCGACCTGGGATTGTAAGTTTCCCATCCGTGATCAGGGGTTACCGTCCGTCATTTGTGTTAGTATTCCATTATTATCCGTAAAACAAGTGTTATGAACACGATAATTACCACCGCATATATGCGCATTTAATTATATATTCTAGGTTTTTAAAAAAATGAATAGGTACTAAATGTTCGTCCATCAAATTCTGAAAATCAAATGTACGTTGTAAAAAGTAAATTGAAGATGATTACTTATAAGTATACTAGGGTAATTCGTAAGGTTCTTTTGGAACTCTTTGTGGGATTATGCGAGTTTGTTTATTAGTTAATGTGGTAAAGAGTTTGATTTGGGATTGCAAGTGACCCGTCCGCGATACGGGGTTATCGTTCGTCAATTGTATTAGTATTCCATTATTACCCTTACAGTAAGCGTTATCAGAAACGTAATTTCTACTGTATAAAACCGCATAAAATTATATATTCTAGGTTTTGAAGAAATTAATTGGCATTAAAAGACCGGCCATCAAATTTTAAAAGATGCAAGTACAATGTCAAAAGTAAATTGTAGATGATTACTTATTAGTATACAAGGGTCATTCGTAATGAGCTTGTGTTAATCTCTGTGGGATTACGCAAGTTTTTTCATCCTTAGGTAGTAAAGATTTCGACCTGGGATTGTAAGTTTCCCATCCGTGATCAGGGGTTACCGTCCGTCATTTGTGTTAGTATTCCATTATTATCCGTAAAACAAGTGTTATGAACACGATAATTACCACCGCATATATTCGCATTTAATTATATATTCTAGGTTTTTAAAAAAATGAATAGGTACTAAATGTTCGTCCATCAAATTCTGAAAATCAAATGTACGTTGTAAAAAGTAAATTGAAGATGATTACTTATAAGTATACTAGGGTAATTCGTAAGGTTCTTTTGGAACTCTTTGTGGGATTATGCGAGTTTGTTTATTAGTTAATGTGGTAAAGAGTTTGATTTGGGATTGCAAGTGACCCGTCCGCGATATGGGGTTATCGTTCGTCAATTGTATTAGTATTCCATTATTACCCTTACAGTAAGCGTTATCAGAAACGTAATTTCTACTGTATAAAACCGCATAAAATTATATATTCTAGGTTTTGAAGAAATTAATTGGCATTAAAAGACCGGTCATCAAATTTTAAAAGATGCAAGTACAATGTCAAAAGTAAATTGTAGATGATTACTTATTAGTATACAAGGGTCATTCGTAATGAGCTTGTGTTAATCTCTGTGGGATTACGCAAGTTTTTTCATCCTTAGGTAGTAAAGATTTCGACCTGGGATTGTAAGTTTCCCATCCGTGATCAGGGGTTACCGTCCGTCATTTGTGTTAGTATTCCATTATTATCCGTAAAACAAGTGTTATGAACACGATAATTACCACCGCATATATTCGCATTTAATTATATATTCTAGGTTTTTAAAAAAATGAATAGGTACTAAATGTTCGTCCATCAAATTATGAAAATCAAATGTACGTTGTAAAAAGTAAATTGAAGATGATTACTTATAAGTATACTAGGGTAATTCGTAAGGTTCTTTTGGAACTCTTTGTGGGATTATGCGAGTTTGTTTGTTAGTTAATGTGGTAAAGAGTTTGATTTGGGATTGCAAGTGACCCGTCCGCGATACGGGGTTATCGTTCGTCAATTGTATTAGTATTCCATTATTACCCTTACAGTAAGCGTTATGAGAAACGTAATTTCTACTGTATAAAACCGCATAAAATTATATATTCTAGGTTTTGAAGAAATTAATTGGCATTAAAAGACCGGTCATCAAATTTTAAAAGATGCAAGTACAATGTCAAAAGTAAATTGTAGATGATTACTTATTAGTATACAAGGGTCATTCGTAATTAGCTTGTGTTAATCTCTGTGGGATTACGCAAGTTTTTTCATCCTTAGGTAGTAAAGCTTTCGACCTGGGATTGTAAGTTTCCCATCCGTGATCAGGGGTTACCGTCCGTCATTTGTGTTAGTATTCCATTATTATCCGTAAAACAAGTGTTATGAACACGATAATTACCACCGCATATATTCGCATTTAATTATATATTCTAGGTTTTTAAAAAAATGAATAGGTACTAAATGTTCGTCCATCAAATTCTGAAAATCAAATGTACGTTGTAAAAAGTAAATTGAAGATGATTACTTATAAGTATACTAGGGTAATTCGTAAGGTTCTTTTGGAACTCTTTGTGGGATTATGCGAGTTTGTTTATTAGTTAATGTGGTAAAGAGTTTGATTTGGGATTGCAAGTGACCCGTCCGCGATACGGGGTTATCGTTCGTCAATTGTATTAGTATTCCATTATTACCCTTACAGTAAGCGTTATCAGAAACATAATTTCTACTGTATAAAACCGCATAAAATTATATATTCTAGGTTTTGAAGAAATTAATTGGCATTAAAAGACCGGTCATCAAATTTTAAAAGATGCAAGTACAATGTCAAAAGTAAATTGTAGATGATTACTTATTAGTATACAAGGGTCATTCGTAATGAGCTTGTGTTAATCTCTGTGGGATTACGCAAGTTTTTTCATCCTTAGGTAGTAAAGATTTCGACCTGGGATTGTAAGTTTCCCATCCGTGATCAGGGGTTACCGTCCGTCATTTGTGTTAGTATTCCATTATTATCCGTAAAACAAGTGTTATGAACACGATAATTACCACCGCATATATTCGCATTTAATTATATATTCTAGGTTTTTAAAAAAATGAATAGGTACTAAATGTTCGTCCATCAAATTCTGAAAATCAAATGTACGTTGTAAAAAGTAAATTGAAGATGATTACTTATAAGTATACTAGGGTAATTCGTAAGGTTCTTTTGGAACTCTTTGTGGGATTATGCGAGTTTGTTTATTAGTTAATGTGGTAAAGAGTTTGATTTGGGATTGCAAGTGACCCGTCCGCGATATGGGGTTATCGTTCGTCAATTGTATTAGTATTCCATTATTACCCTTACAGTAAGCGTTATCAGAAACGTAATTTCTACTGTATAAAACCGCATAAAATTATATATTCTAGGTTTTGAAGAAATTAATTGGCATTAAAAGACCGGTCATCAAATTTTAAAAGATGCAAGTACAATGTCAAAAGTAAATTGTAGATGATTACTTATTAGTATACAAGGGTCATTCGTAATGAGCTTGTGTTAATCTCTGTGGGATTACGCAAGTTTTTTCATCCTTAGGTAGTAAAGATTTCGACCTGGGATTGTAAGTTTCCCATCCGTGATCAGGGGTTACCGTCCGTCATTTGTGTTAGTATTCCATTATTATCCGTAAAACAAGTGTTATGAACACGATAATTACCACCGCATATATTCGCATTTAATTATATATTCTAGGTTTTTAAAAAAATGAATAGGTACTAAATGTTCGTCCATCAAATTATGAAAATCAAATGTACGTTGTAAAAAGTAAATTGAAGATGATTACTTATAAGTATACTAGGGTAATTCGTAAGGTTCTTTTGGAACTCTTTGTGGGATTATGCGAGTTTGTTTGTTAGTTAATGTGGTAAAGAGTTTGATTTGGGATTGCAAGTGACCCGTCCGCGATACGGGGTTATCGTTCGTCAATTGTATTAGTATTCCATTATTACCCTTACAGTAAGCGTTATGAGAAACGTAATTTCTACTGTATAAAACCGCATAAAATTATATATTCTAGGTTTTGAAGAAATTAATTGGCATTAAAAGACCGGTCATCAAATTTTAAAAGATGCAAGTACAATGTCAAAAGTAAATTGTAGATGATTACTTATTAGTATACAAGGGTCATTCGTAATTAGCTTGTGTTAATCTCTGTGGGATTACGCAAGTTTTTTCATCCTTAGGTAGTAAAGCTTTCGACCTGGGATTGTAAGTTTCCCATCCGTGATCAGGGGTTACCGTCCGTCATTTGTGTTAGTATTCCATTATTATCCGTAAAACAAGTGTTATGAACACGATAATTACCACCGCATATATTCGCATTTAATTATATATTCTAGGTTTTTAAAAAAATGAATAGGTACTAAATGTTCGTCCATCAAATTCTGAAAATCAAATGTACGTTGTAAAAAGTAAATTGAAGATGATTACTTATAAGTATACTAGGGTAATTCGTAAGGTTCTTTTGGAACTCTTTGTGGGATTATGCGAGTTTGTTTATTAGTTAATGTGGTAAAGAGTTTGATTTGGGATTGCAAGTGACCCGTCCGCGATACGGGGTTATCGTTCGTCAATTGTATTAGTATTCCATTATTACCCTTACAGTAAGCGTTATCAGAAACATAATTTCTACTGTATAAAACCGCATAAAATTATATATTCTAGGTTTTGAAGAAATTAATTGGCATTAAAAGACCGGTCATCAAATTTTAAAAGATGCAAGTACAATGTCAAAAGTAAATTGTAGATGATTACTTATTAGTATACAAGGGTCATTCGTAATGAGCTTGTGTTAATCTCTGTGGGATTACGCAAGTTTTTTCATCCTTAGGTAGTAAAGATTTCGACCTGGGATTGTAAGTTTCCCATCCGTGATCAGGGGTTACCGTCCGTCATTTGTGTTAGTATTCCATTATTATCCGTAAAACAAGTGTTATGAACACGATAATTACCACCGCATATATTCGCATTTAATTATATATTCTAGGTTTTTAAAAAAATGAATAGGTACTAAATGTTCGTCCATCAAATTCTGAAAATCAAATGTACGTTGTAAAAAGTAAATTGAAGATGATTACTTATAAGTATACTAGGGTAATTCGTAAGGTTCTTTTGGAACTCTTTGTGGGATTATGCGAGTTTGTTTATTAGTTAATGTGGTAAAGAGTTTGATTTGGGATTGCAAGTGACCCGTCTGCGATACGGGGTTATCGTTCGTCAATTGTATTAGTATTCCATTATTACCCTTACAGTAAGCGTTATCAGAAACGTAATTTCTACTGTATAAAACCGCATAAAATTATATATTCTAGGTTTTGAAGAAATTAATTGGCATTAAAAGACCGGTCATCAAATTTTAAAAGATGCAAGTACAATGTCAAAAGTAAATTGTAGATGATTACTTATTAGTATACAAGGGTCATTCGTAATGAGCTTGTGTTAATCTCTGTGGGATTACGCAAGTTTTTTCATCCTTAGGTAGTAAAGCTTTCGACCTGGGATTGTAAGTTTCCCATCCGTGATCAGGGGTTACCGTCCGTCATTTGTGTTAGTATTCCATTATTATCCGTAAAACAAGTGTTATGAACACGATAATTACCACCGCATATATTCGCATTTAATTATATATTCTAGGTTTTTAAAAAAATGAATAGGTACTAAATGTTCGCCCATCAAATTCTGAAAATCAAATGTACGTTGTAAAAAGTAAATTGAAGATGATTACTTATAAGTATACTAGGGTAATTCGTAAGGTTCTTTTGGAGCTCTTTGTGGGATTATGCGAGTTTGTTTATTAGTTAATGTGGTAAAGAGTTTGATTTGGGATTGCAAGTGACCCGTCCGCGATACGGGGTTATCGTTCGTCAATTGTATTAGTATTCCATTATTACCCTTACAGTAAGCGTTATCAGAAACGTAATTTCTACTGTATAAAACCGCATAAAATTATATATTCTAGGTTTTGAAGAAATTAATTGGCATTAAAAGACCGGCCATCAAATTTTAAAAGATGCAAGTACAATGTCAAAAGTAAATTGTAGATGATTATTTATTAGTATACAAGGGTCATTCGTAATGAGCTTGTGTTAATCTCTGTGGGATTACGCAAGTTTATTCATCCTTAGGTAGTAAAGATTTCGACCTGGGATTGTAAGTTTCCCATCCGTGATCAGGGGTTACCGTCCGTCATTTGTGTTAGTATTCCATTATTATCCGTAAAACAAGTGTTATGAACACGAAAATTACCACCGCATATATTCGCATTTAATTATATATTCTAGGTTTTTAAAAAAATGAATAGGTACTAAATGTTCGTCCATCAAATTCTGAAAATCAAATGTACGTTGTAAAAAGTAAATTGAAGATGATTACTTATAAGTATACTAGGGTAATTCGTAAGGTTCTTTTGGAACTCTTTGTGGGATTATGCGAGTTTGTTTATTAGTTAATGTGGTAAAGAGTTTGATTTGGGATTGCAAGTGACCCGTCCGCGATACGGGGTTATCGTTCGTCAATTGTATTAGTATTCCATTATTACCCTTACAGTAAGCGTTATCAGAAACGTAATTTCTACTGTATAAAACCGCATAAAATTATATATTCTAGGTTTTGAAGAAATTAATTGGCATTAAAAGACCGGTCATCAAATTTTAAAAGATGCAAGTACAATGTCAAAAGTAAATTGTAGATGATTACTTATTAGTATACAAGGGTCATTCGTAATGAGCTTGTGTTAATCTCTGTGGGATTACGCAAGTTTTTTCATCCTTAGGTAGTAAAGATTTCGACCTGGGATTGTAAGTTTCCCATCCGTGATCAGGGGTTACCGTCCGTCATTTGTGTTAGTATTCCATTATTATCCGTAAAACAAGTGTTATGAACACGATAATTACCACCGCATATATTCGCATTTAATTATATATTCTAGGTTTTTAAAAAAATGAATAGGTACTAAATGTTCGTCCATCAAATTCTGAAAATCAAATGTACGTTGTAAAAAGTAAATTGAAGATGATTACTTATAAGTATACTAGGGTAATTCGTAAGGTTCTTTTGGAACTCTTTGTGGGATTATGCGAGTTTGTTTATTAGTTAATGTGGTAAAGAGTTTGATTTGGGATTGCAAGTGACCCGTCCGCGATACGGGGTTATCGTTCGTCAATTGTATTAGTATTCCATTATTACCCTTACAGTAAGCGTTATCAGAAACGTAATTTCTACTGTATAAAACCGCATAAAATTATATATTCTAGGTTTTGAAGAAATTAATTGGCATTAAAAGACCGGCCATCAAATTTTAAAAGATGCAAGTACAATGTCAAAAGTAAATTGTAGATGATTACTTATTAGTATACAAGGGTCATTCGTAATGAGCTTGTGTTAATCTCTGTGGGATTACGCAAGTTTTTTCATCCTTAGGTAGTAAAGATTTCGACCTGGGATTGTAAGTTTCCCATCCGTGATCAGGGGTTACCGTCCGTCATTTGTGTTAGTATTCCATTATTATCCGTAAAACAAGTGTTATGAACACGATAATTACCACCGCATATATTCGCATTTAATTATATATTCTAGGTTTTTAAAAAAATGAATAGGTACTAAATGTTCGTCCATCAAATTCTGAAAATCAAATGTACGTTGTAAAAAGTAAATTGAAGATGATTACTTATAAGTATACTAGGGTAATTCGTAAGGTTCTTTTGGAACTCTTTGTGGGATTATGCGAGTTTGTTTATTAGTTAATGTGGTAAAGAGTTTGATTTGGGATTGCAAGTGACCCGTCCGCGATACGGGGTTATCGTTCGTCAATTGTATTAGTATTCCATTATTACCCTTACAGTAAGCGTTATCAGAAACGTAATTTCTACTGTATAAAACCGCATAAAATTATATATTCTAGGTTTTGAAGAAATTAATTGGCATTAAAAGACCGGTCATCAAATTTTAAAAGATGCAAGTACAATGTCAAAAGTAAATTGTAGATGATTACTTATTAGTATACAAGGGTCATTCGTAATGAGCTTGTGTTAATCTCTGTGGGATTACGCAAGTTTTTTCATCCTTAGGTAGTAAAGATTTCGACCTGGGATTGTAAGTTTCCCATCCGTGATCAGGGGTTACCGTCCGTCATTTGTGTTAGTATTCCATTATTATTCGTAAAACAAGTGTTATGAACACGATAATTACCACCGCATATATTCGCATTTAATTATATATTCTAGGTTTTTAAAAAAATGAATAGGTACTAAATGTTCGTCCATCAAATTATGAAAATCAAATGTACGTTGTAAAAAGTAAATTGAAGATGATTACTTATAAGTATACTAGGGTAATTCGTAAGGTTCTTTTGGAACTCTTTGTGGGATTATGCGAGTTTGTTTGTTAGTTAATGTGGTAAAGAGTTTGATTTGGGATTGCAAGTGACCCGTCCGCGATACGGGGTTATCGTTCGTCAATTGTATTAGTATTCCATTATTACCCTTACAGTAAGCGTTATGAGAAACGTAATTTCTACTGTATAAAACCGCATAAAATTATATATTCTAGGTTTTGAAGAAATTAATTGGCATTAAAAGACCGGTCATCAAATTTTAAAAGATGCAAGTACAATGTCAAAAGTAAATTGTAGATGATTACTTATTAGTATACAAGGGTCATTCGTAATGAGCTTGTGTTAATCTCTGTGGGATTACCCAAGTTTTTTCATCCTTAGGTAGTAAAGATTTCGACCTGGGATTGTAAGTTTCCCATCCGTGATCAGGGGTTACCGTCCGTCATTTGTGTTAGTATTCCATTATTATCCGTAAAACAAGTGTTATGAACACGATAATTACCACCGCATATATGCGCATTTAATTATATATTCTAGGTTTTTAAAAAAATGAATAGGTACTAAATGTTCGTCCATCAAATTCTGAAAATCAAATGTACGTTGTAAAAAGTAAATTGAAGATGATTACTTATAAGTATACTAGGGTAATTCGTAAGGTTCTTTTGGAACTCTTTGTGGGATTATGCGAGTTTGTTTATTAGTTAATGTGGTAAAGAGTTTGATTTGGGATTGCAAGTGACCCGTCCGCGATACGGGGTTATCGTTCGTCAATTGTATTAGTATTCCATTATTACCCTTACAGTAAGCGTTATCAGAAACGTAATTTCTACTGTATAAAACCGCATAAAATTATATATTCTAGGTTTTGAAGAAATTAATTGGCATTAAAAGACCGGCCATCAAATTTTAAAAGATGCAAGTACAATGTCAAAAGTAAATTGTAGATGATTACTTATTAGTATACAAGGGTCATTCGTAATGAGCTTGTGTTAATCTCTGTGGGATTACGCAAGTTTTTTCATCCTTAGGTAGTAAAGATTTCGACCTGGGATTGTAAGTTTCCCATCCGTGATCAGGGGTTACCGTCCGTCATTTGTGTTAGTATTCCATTATTATCCGTAAAACAAGTGTTATGAACACGATAATTACCACCGCATATATTCGCATTTAATTATATATTCTAGGTTTTTAAAAAAATGAATAGGTACTAAATGTTCGTCCATCAAATTCTGAAAATCAAATGTACGTTGTAAAAAGTAAATTGAAGATGATTACTTATAAGTATACTAGGGTAATTCGTAAGGTTCTTTTGGAACTCTTTGTGGGATTATGCGAGTTTGTTTATTAGTTAATGTGGTAAAGAGTTTGATTTGGGATTGCAAGTGACCCGTCCGCGATATGGGGTTATCGTTCGTCAATTGTATTAGTATTCCATTATTACCCTTACAGTAAGCGTTATCAGAAACGTAATTTCTACTGTATAAAACCGCATAAAATTATATATTCTAGGTTTTGAAGAAATTAATTGGCATTAAAAGACCGGTCATCAAATTTTAAAAGATGCAAGTACAATGTCAAAAGTAAATTGTAGATGATTACTTATTAGTATACAAGGGTCATTCGTAATGAGCTTGTGTTAATCTCTGTGGGATTACGCAAGTTTTTTCATCCTTAGGTAGTAAAGATTTCGACCTGGGATTGTAAGTTTCCCATCCGTGATCAGGGGTTACCGTCCGTCATTTGTGTTAGTATTCCATTATTATCCGTAAAACAAGTGTTATGAACACGATAATTACCACCGCATATATTCGCATTTAATTATATATTCTAGGTTTTTAAAAAAATGAATAGGTACTAAATGTTCGTCCATCAAATTATGAAAATCAAATGTACGTTGTAAAAAGTAAATTGAAGATGATTACTTATAAGTATACTAGGGTAATTCGTAAGGTTCTTTTGGAACTCTTTGTGGGATTATGCGAGTTTGTTTATTAGTTAATGTGGTAAAGAGTTTGATTTGGGATTGCAAGTGACCCGTCCGCGATACGGGGTTATCGTTCGTCAATTGTATTAGTATTCCATTATTACCCTTACAGTAAGCGTTATCAGAAACGTAATTTCTACTGTATAAAACCGCATAAAATTATATATTCTAGGTTTTGAAGAAATTAATTGGCATTAAAAGACCGGCCATCAAATTTTAAAAGATGCAAGTACAATGTCAAAAGTAAATTGTAGATGATTACTTATTAGTATACAAGGGTCATTCGTAATGAGCTTGTGTTAATCTCTGTGGGATTACGCAAGTTTTTTCATCCTTAGGTAGTAAAGATTTCGACCTGGGATTGTAAGTTTCCCATCCGTGATCAGGGGTTACCGTCCGTCATTTGTGTTAGTATTCCATTATTATCCGTAAAACAAGTGTTATGAACACGATAATTACCACCGCATATATTCGCATTTAATTATATATTCTAGGTTTTTAAAAAAATGAATAGGTACTAAATGTTCGTCCATCAAATTCTGAAAATCAAATGTACGTTGTAAAAAGTAAATTGAAGATGATTACTTATAAGTATACTAGGGTAATTCGTAAGGTTCTTTTGGAACTCTTTGTGGGATTATGCGAGTTTGTTTATTAGTTAATGTGGTAAAGAGTTTGATTTGGGATTGCAAGTGACCCGTCCGCGATATGGGGTTATCGTTCGTCAATTGTATTAGTATTCCATTATTACCCTTACAGTAAGCGTTATCAGAAACGTAATTTCTACTGTATAAAACCGCATAAAATTATATATTCTAGGTTTTGAAGAAATTAATTGGCATTAAAAGACCGGTCATCAAATTTTAAAAGATGCAAGTACAATGTCAAAAGTAAATTGTAGATGATTACTTATTAGTATACAAGGGTCATTCGTAATGAGCTTGTGTTAATCTCTGTGGGATTACGCAAGTTTTTTCATCCTTAGGTAGTAAAGATTTCGACCTGGGATTGTAAGTTTCCCATCCGTGATCAGGGGTTACCGTCCGTCATTTGTGTTAGTATTCCATTATTATCCGTAAAACAAGTGTTATGAACACGATAATTACCACCGCATATATTCGCATTTAATTATATATTCTAGGTTTTTAAAAAAATGAATAGGTTCTAAATGTTCGTCCATCAAATTATGAAAATCAAATGTACGTTGTAAAAAGTAAATTGAAGATGATTACTTATAAGTATACTAGGGTAATTCGTAAGGTTCTTTTGGAACTCTTTGTGGGATTATGCGAGTTTGTTTGTTAGTTAATGTGGTAAAGAGTTTGATTTGGGATTGCAAGTGACCCGTCCGCGATACGGGGTTATCGTTCGTCAATTGTATTAGTATTCCATTATTACCCTTACAGTAAGCGTTATGAGAAACGTAATTTCTACTGTATAAAACCGCATAAAATTATATATTCTAGGTTTTGAAGAAATTAATTGGCATTAAAAGACCGGTCATCAAATTTTAAAAGATGCAAGTACAATGTCAAAAGTAAATTGTAGATGATTACTTATTAGTATACAAGGGTCATTCGTAATGAGCTTGTGTTAATCTCTGTGGGATTACCCAAGTTTTTTCATCCTTAGGTAGTAAAGATTTCGACCTGGGATTGTAAGTTTCCCATCCGTGATCAGGGGTTACCGTCCGTCATTTGTGTTAGTATTCCATTATTATCCGTAAAACAAGTGTTATGAACACGATAATTACCACCGCATATATGCGCATTTAATTATATATTCTAGGTTTTTAAAAAAATGAATAGGTACTAAATGTTCGTCCATCAAATTCTGAAAATCAAATGTACGTTGTAAAAAGTAAATTGAAGATGATTACTTATAAGTATACTAGGGTAATTCGTAAGGTTCTTTTGGAACTCTTTGTGGGATTATGCGAGTTTGTTTATTAGTTAATGTGGTAAAGAGTTTGATTTGGGATTGCAAGTGACCCGTCCGCGATACGGGGTTATCGTTCGTCAATTGTATTAGTATTCCATTATTACCCTTACAGTAAGCGTTATCAGAAACGTAATTTCTACTGTATAAAACCGCATAAAATTATATATTCTAGGTTTTGAAGAAATTAATTGGCATTAAAAGACCGGTCATCAAATTTTAAAAGATGCAAGTACAATGTCAAAAGTAAATTGTAGATGATTACTTATTAGTATACAAGGGTCATTCGTAATGAGCTTGTGTTAATCTCTGTGGGATTACGCAAGTTTTTTCATCCTTAGGTAGTAAAGATTTCGACCTGGGATTGTAAGTTTCCCATCCGTGATCAGGGGTTACCGTCCGTCATTTGTGTTAGTATTCCATTAGTATCCGTAAAACAAGTGTTATGAACACGATAATTACCACCGCATATATGCGCATTTAATTATATATTCTAGGTTTTTAAAAAAATGAATAGGTACTAAATGTTCGTCCATCAAATTCTGAAAATCAAATGTACGTTGTAAAAAGTAAATTGAAGATGATTACTTATAAGTATACTAGGGTAATTCGTAAGGTTCTTTTGGAACTCTTTGTGGGATTTTGCGAGTTTGTTTATTAGTTAATGTGGTAAAGAGTTTGATTTGGGATTGCAAGTGACCTGTCCGCGATACGGGGTTATCGTTCGTCAATTGTATTAGTATTCCATTATTACCCTTACAGTAAGCGTTATGAGAAACGTAATTTCTACTGTATAAAACCGCATAAAATTATATATTCTAGGTTTTGAAGAAATTAATTGGCATTAAAAGACCGGTCATCAAATTTTAAAAGATGCAAGTACAATGTCAAAAGTAAATTGTAGATGATTACTTATTAGTATACAAGGGTCATTCGTAATGAGCTTGTGTTAATCTCTGTGGGATTACGCAAGTTTTTTCATCCTTAGGTAGTAAAGATTTCGACCTGGGATTGTAAGTTTCCCATCCGTGATCAGGGGTTACCGTCCGTCATTTGTGTTAGTATTCCATTATTATCCGTAAAACAAGTGTTATGAACACGATAATTACCACCGCATATATGCGCATTTAATTATATATTCTAGGTTTTTAAAAAAATGAATAGGTACTAAATGTTCGTCCATCAAATTCTGAAAATCAAATGTACGTTGTAAAAAGTAAATTGAAGATGATTACTTATAAGTATACTAGGGTAATTCGTAAGGTTCTTTTGGAACTCTTTGTGGGATTTTGCGAGTTTGTTTATTAGTTAATGTGGTAAAGAGTTTGATTTGGGATTGCAAGTGACCCGTCCGCGATACGGGGTTATCGTTCGTCAATTGTATTAGTATTCCATTATTACCCTTACAGTAAGCGTTATGAGAAACGTAATTTCTACTGTATAAAACCGCATAAAATTATATATTCTAGGTTTTGAAGAAATTAATTGGCATTAAAAGACCGGTCATCAAATTTTAAAAGATGCAAGTACAATGTCAAAAGTAAATTGTAGATGATTACTTATTAGTATACAAGGGTCATTCGTAATGAGCTTGTGTTAATCTCTGTGGGATTACGCAAGTTTTTTCATCCTTAGGTAGTAAAGATTTCGACCTGGGATTGTAAGTTTCCCATCCGTGATTAGGGGTTACCGTCCGTCATTTGTTTTAGTATTCCATTATTATCCGTAAAACAAGTGTTATGAACACGATAATTACCACCGCATATATTCGCATTTAATTATATATTCTAGGTTTTTAAAAAAATGAATAGGTACTAAATGTTCGTCCATCAAATTCTGAAAATCAAATGTACGTTGTAAAAAGTAAATTGAAGATGATTACTTATAAGTATACTAGGGTAATTCATAAGGTTCTTTTGGAACTCTTTGTGGGATTATGCGAGTTTGTTTATTGGTTAATGTGGTAAAGAGTTTGATTTGGGATTGCAAGTGACCCGTCCGCGATACGGGGTTATCGTTCGTCAATTGTATTAGTATTCCATTATTACCCTTACAGTAAGCGTTATGAGAAACGTAATTTCTACTGTATAAAACCGCATAAAATTATATATTCTAGGTTTTGAAGAAATTAATTGGCATTAAAAGACCGGTCATCAAATTTTAAAAGATGCAAGTACAATGTCAAAAGTAAATTGTAGATGATTACTTATTAGTATACAAGGGTCATTCGTAATGAGCTTGTTTTAATCTCTGTGGGATTACGCAAGTTTTTTCATCCTTAGGTAGTAAAGCTTTCGACCTGGGATTGTAAGTTTCCCATCCGTGATCAGGGGTTACCGTCCGTCATTTGTGTTAGTATTCCATTATTATCCGTAAAACAAGTGTTATGAACACGATAATTACCACCGCATATATTCGCATTTAATTATATATTCTAGGTTTTTAAAAAAATGAATAGGTACTAAATGTTCGTCCATCAAATTCTGAAAATCAAATGTACGTTGTAAAAACTAAATTGAAGATGATTACTTATAAGTATACTAGGGTAATTCGTAAGGTTCTTTTGGAACTCTTTGTGGGATTATGCGAGTTTGTTTATTAGTTAATGTGGTAAAGAGTTTGATTTGGGATTGCAAGTGACCCGTCCGCGATACGGGGTTATCGTTCGTCAATTGTATTAGTATTCCATTATTACCCTTACAGTAAGCGTTATCAAAAACGTAATTTCTACTGTATAAAACCGCATAAAATTATATATTCTAGGTTTTGAAGAAATTAATTGGCATTAAAAGACCGGTCATCAAATTTTAAAAGATGCAAGTACAATGTCAAAAGTAAATTGTAGATGATTACTTATTAGTATACAAGGGTCATTCGTAATGAGCTTGTGTTAATCTCTGTGGGATTACGCAAGTTTTTTCATCCTTAGGTAGTAAAGATTTCGACCTGGGATTGTAAGTTTCCCATCCGTGATCAGGGGTTACCGTCCGTCATTTGTGTTAGTATTCCATTATTATCCGTAAAACAAGTGTTATGAACACGATAATTACCACCGCATATATGCGCATTTAATTATATATTCTAGGTTTTTAAAAAAATGAATAGGTACTAAATGTTCGTCCATCAAATTCTGAAAATCAAATGTACGTTGTAAAAAGTAAATTGAAGATGATTACTTATAAGTATACTAGGGTAATTCGTAAGGTTCTTTTGGAACTCTTTGTGGGATTTTGCGAGTTTGTTTATTAGTTAATGTGGTAAAGAGTTTGATTTGGGATTGCAAGTGACCTGTCCGCGATACGGGGTTATCGTTCGTCAATTGTATTAGTATTCCATTATTACCCTTACAGTAAGCGTTATGAGAAACGTAATTTCTACTGTATAAAACCGCATAAAATTATATATTCTAGGTTTTGAAGAAATTAATTGGCATTAAAAGACCGGTCATCAAATTTTAAAAGATGCAAGTACAATGTCAAAAGTAAATTGTAGATGATTACTTATTAGTATACAAGGGTCATTCGTAATGAGCTTGTGTTAATCTCTGTGGGATTACGCAAGTTTTTTCATCCTTAGGTAGTAAAGATTTCGACCTGGGATTGTAAGTTTCCCATCCGTGATCAAGGGTTACCGTCCGTCATTTGTGTTAGTATTCCATTATTATCCGTAAAACAAGTGTTATGAACACGATAATTACCACCGCATATATGCGCATTTAATTATATATTCTAGGTTTTTAAAAAAATGAATAGGTACTAAATGTTCGTCCATCAAATTCTGAAAATCAAATGTACGTTGTAAAAAGTAAATTGAAGATGATTACTTATAAGTATACTAGGGTAATTCGTAAGGTTCTTTTGGAACTCTTTGTGGGATTATGCGAGTTTGTTTATTAGTTAATGTGGTAAAGAGTTTGATTTGGGATTGCAAGTGACCCGTCCGCGATACGGGGTTATCGTTCGTCAATTGTATTAGTATTCCATTATTACCCTTACAGTAAGCGTTATCAGAAACGTAATTTCTACTGTATAAAACCGCATAAAATTATATATTCTAGGTTTTGAAGAAATTAATTGGCATTAAAAGACCGGTCATCAAATTTTAAAAGATGCAAGTACAATGTCAAAAGTAAATTGTAGATGATTACTTATTAGTATACAAGGGTCATTCGTAATGAGCTTGTGTTAATCTCTGTGGGATTACGCAAGTTTTTTCATCCTTAGGTAGTAAAGATTTCGACCTGGGATTGTAAGTTTCCCATCCGTGATCAGGGGTTACCGTCCGTCATTTGTGTTAGTATTCCATTATTATCCGTAAAACAAGTGTTATGAACACGATAATTACCACCGCATATATGCGCATTTAATTATATATTCTAGGTTTTTAAAAAAATGAATAGGTACTAAATGTTCGTCCATCAAATTCTGAAAATCAAATGTACGTTGTAAAAAGTAAATTGAAGATGATTACTTATAAGTATACTAGGGTAATTCGTAAGGTTCTTTTGGAACTCTTTGTGGGATTATGCGAGTTTGTTTATTAGTTAATGTGGTAAAGAGTTTGATTTGGGATTGCAAGTGACCCGTCCGCGATACGGGGTTATCGTTCGTCAATTGTATTAGTATTCCATTATTACCCTTACAGTAAGCGTTATCAGAAACGTAATTTCTACTGTATAAAACCGCATAAAATTATATATTCTAGGTTTTGAAGAAATTAATTGGCATTAAAAGACCGGTCATCAAATTTTAAAAGATGCAAGTACAATGTCAAAAGTAAATTGTAGATGATTACTTATTAGTATACAAGGGTCATTCGTAATGAGCTTGTGTTAATCTCTGTGGGATTACGCAAGTTTTTTCATCCTTAGGTAGTAAAGATTTCGACCTGGGATTGTAAGTTTCCCATCCGTGATCAGGGGTTACCGTCCGTCATTTGTGTTAGTATTCCATTATTATCCGTAAAACAAGTGTTATGAACACGATAATTACCACCGCATATATGCGCATTTAATTATATATTCTAGGTTTTTAAAAAAATGAATAGGTACTAAATGTTCGTCCATCAAATTCTGAAAATCAAATGTACGTTGTAAAAAGTAAATTGAAGATGATTACTTATAAGTATACTAGGGTAATTCGTAAGGTTCTTTTGGAACTCTTTGTGGGATTATGCGAGTTTGTTTATTAGTTAATGTGGTAAAGAGTTTGATTTGGGATTGCAAGTGACCCGTCCGCGATACGGGGTTATCGTTCGTCAATTGTATTAGTATTCCATTATTACCCTTACAGTAAGCGTTATCAGAAACGTAATTTCTACTGTATAAAACCGCATAAAATTATATATTCTAGGTTTTGAAGAAATTAATTGGCATTAAAAGACCGGTCATCAAATTTTAAAAGATGCAAGTACAATGTCAAAAGTAAATTGTAGATGATTACTTATTAGTATACAAGGGTCATTCGTAATGAGCTTGTGTTAATCTCTGTGGGATTACGCAAGTTTTTTCATCCTTAGGTAGTAAAGATTTCGACCTGGGATTGTAAGTTTCCCATCCGTGATCAGGGGTTACCGTCCGTCATTTGTGTTAGTATTCCATTATTATCCGTAAAACAAGTGTTATGAACACGATAATTACCACCGCATATATGCGCATTTAATTATATATTCTAGGTTTTTAAAAAAATGAATAGGTACTAAATGTTCGTCCATCAAATTCTGAAAATCAAATGTACGTTGTAAAAAGTAAATTGAAGATGATTACTTATAAGTATACTAGGGTAATTCGTAAGGTTCTTTTGGAACTCTTTGTGGGATTTTGCGAGTTTGTTTATTAGTTAATGTGGTAAAGAGTTTGATTTGGGATTGCAAGTGACCTGTCCGCGATACGGGGTTATCGTTCGTCAATTGTATTAGTATTCCATTATTACCCTTACAGTAAGCGTTATGAGAAACGTAATTTCTACTGTATAAAACCGCATAAAATTATATATTCTAGGTTTTGAAGAAATTAATTGGCATTAAAAGACCGGTCATCAAATTTTAAAAGATGCAAGTACAATGTCAAAAGTAAATTGTAGATGATTACTTATTAGTATACAAGGGTCATTCGTAATGAGCTTGTGTTAATCTCTGTGGGATTACGCAAGTTTTTTCATCCTTAGGTAGTAAAGATTTCGACCTGGGATTGTAAGTTTCCCATCCGTGATCAGGGGTTACCGTCCGTCATTTGTGTTAGTATTCCATTATTATCCGTAAAACAAGTGTTATGAACACGATAATTACCACCGCATATATGCGCATTTAATTATATATTCTAGGTTTTTAAAAAAATGAATAGGTACTAAATGTTCGTCCATCAAATTCTGAAAATCAAATGTACGTTGTAAAAAGTAAATTGAAGATGATTACTTATAAGTATACTAGGGTAATTCGTAAGGTTCTTTTGGAACTCTTTGTGGGATTTTGCGAGTTTGTTTATTAGTTAATGTGGTAAAGAGTTTGATTTGGGATTGCAAGTGACCCGTCCGCGATACGGGGTTATCGTTCGTCAATTGTATTAGTATTCCATTATTACCCTTACAGTAAGCGTTATGAGAAACGTAATTTCTACTGTATAAAACCGCATAAAATTATATATTCTAGGTTTTGAAGAAATTAATTGGCATTAAAAGACCGGTCATCAAATTTTAAAAGATGCAAGTACAATGTCAAAAGTAAATTGTAGATGATTACTTATTAGTATACAAGGGTCATTCGTAATGAGCTTGTGTTAATCTCTGTGGGATTACGCAAGTTTTTTCATCCTTAGGTAGTAAAGATTTCGACCTGGGATTGTAAGTTTCCCATCCGTGATTAGGGGTTACCGTCCGTCATTTGTTTTAGTATTCCATTATTATCCGTAAAACAAGTGTTATGAACACGATAATTACCACCGCATATATTCGCATTTAATTATATATTCTAGGTTTTTAAAAAAATGAATAGGTACTAAATGTTCGTCCATCAAATTCTGAAAATCAAATGTACGTTGTAAAAAGTAAATTGAAGATGATTACTTATAAGTATACTAGGGTAATTCATAAGGTTCTTTTGGAACTCTTTGTGGGATTATGCGAGTTTGTTTATTGGTTAATGTGGTAAAGAGTTTGATTTGGGATTGCAAGTGACCCGTCCGCGATACGGGGTTATCGTTCGTCAATTGTATTAGTATTCCATTATTACCCTTACAGTAAGCATTATGAGAAACGTAATTTCTACTGTATAAAACCGCATAAAATTATATATTCTAGGTTTTGAAGAAATTAATTGGCATTAAAAGACCGGTCATCAAATTTTAAAAGATGCAAGTACAATGTCAAAAGTAAATTGTAGATGATTACTTATTAGTATACAAGGGTCATTCGTAATGAGCTTGTTTTAATCTCTGTGGGATTACGCAAGTTTTTTCATCCTTAGGTAGTAAAGCTTTCGACCTGGGATTGTAAGTTTCCCATCCGTGATCAGGGGTTACCGTCCGTCATTTGTGTTAGTATTCCATTATTATCCGTAAAACAAGTGTTATGAACACGATAATTACCACCGCATATATTCGCATTTAATTATATATTCTAGGTTTTTAAAAAAATGAATAGGTACTAAATGTTCGTCCATCAAATTCTGAAAATCAAATGTACGTTGTAAAAAGTAAATTGAAGATGATTACTTATAAGTATACTAGGGTAATTCGTAAGGTTCTTTTGGAACTCTTTGTGGGATTATGCGAGTTTGTTTATTAGTTAATGTGGTAAAGAGTTTGATTTGGGATTGCAAGTGACCCGTCCGCGATACGGGGTTATCGTTCGTCAATTGTATTAGTATTCCATTATTACCCTTACAGTAAGCATTATGAGAAACGTAATTTCCACTGTATCCAACCGCATAAAATTATATATTCTAGGTTTTTAAAGAAATTAATTGTCATTAAAAGTCCGGTCATCAAATTTTAAAAAATGCAAGTACATTGTCAAAAGTAAATTGTAGACGATTACTTATTAGTACACAAGGGTCATTCGTAATGAACTTGTGTAAATCTCTGTGGGATTATGCAAGTTTGTTCATCCTTAGGTAGTAAAGATTTCGACTTGGGATTCTAAGTTTCCCATCCGTGATCAGGGGTTACCGTCCGTCATTTGTGTTACTATTCCATTATTATCCGTACAACAAGTGTTATGAAAACGATAATTACCACCGCATATATTGCCGTTAAATTATATATTCTAGGTTTGTAAAAAAATAATAGGTAATAAGTGTTCGTCCATCAAATTCTGAAAAGCAAAAGTACGTTGTCAAAAGTAAATTGAAGATGATTACTTATAAGTATACTAGGGTAATTCGTAAGGTTCTTTTGGAACTCTTTGTGGGATTTTGCGAGTTTGTTTATTAGTTAATGTGGTAAAGAGTTTGATTTGGGATTGCAAGTGACCCATCCGCGATACGGGGTTACCGTTCGTCAATTGTATTAGTATTCGATTATTACCCTTACAGTAAGCGTTATGAGAAACGTAATTTCCACTGTATCCAACCACATAAAATTATATATTATAGGTTTTTAAAGAAATTAATTGGCATTAAAAGTCCGGTCATTAAATTTTTAAAAATGCAAGTACATTGTCAAAAGTAAATTGTAGATGATTACTTATTAGTATACAAGGGTCATTCGTAACGAACTTGTGTAAATCTCTGTGGGATTACGCAAGTTTGTTCATCCTTAGGTAGTAAAGATTTCGACTTGGGATGGTAAGTTTCCCATCCGTGATCAGGGGTTACCGTCCGTCATTTGTGTTAGTATTCCATTATTATCCGTACAACATGTGTTATGAACACGATAATTACCACCGCATATATTGCCATTAAATTATATTTTCTAGGTTTGTAAAAAAAGAATAGGTAATAAGTGTTCGTCCATCAAAATCTGAAAAGCAAAAGTACGTTGTCAAAATTAAATTGAAGATGATTACTTATAAGTATACTAGGGTAATTCGTAAGGATCTTTTGGAACTCTTTGTGGGATTATGCGAGTTTGTTTATTACTTAATGTGGTAAAGAGTTTGATTTGGGATTGCAAGTGACCCATCCGCGGTACGGGGTTATCGTTCGTCAATTGTATTAGTATTCCATTATTACCCTTACAGTAAGCATTATGAGAAACGTAATTTCCACTGTATCCAACCGCATAAAATTATATATTCTAGGTTTTTAAAGAAATTAATTGTCATTAAAAGTCCGGTCATCAAATTTTAAAAAATGCAAGTACATTGTCAAAAGTAAATTGTAGATGATTACTTATTAGTATACAAGGGTCATTCGTAATGAGCTTGTGTTAATCTCTGTGGGATTACGCAAGTTTTTTCATCCTTAGGTAGTAAAGCTTTCGACCTGGGATTGTAAGTTTCCCATCCGTGATCAGGGGTTACCGTCCGTCATTTGTGTTAGTATTCCATTATTATCCGTAAAACAAGTGTTATGAACACGATAATTACCACCGCATATATGCGCATTTAATTATATATTCTAGGTTTTTAAAAAAATGAATAGGTACTAAATGTTCGTCCATCAAATTCTGAAAATCAAATGTACGTTGTAAAAAGTAAATTGAAGATGATTACTTATAAGTATACTAGGGTAATTCGTAAGGTTCTTTTGGAACTCTTTGTGGGATTTTGCGAGTTTGTTTATTAGTTAATGTGGTAAAGAGTTTGATTTGGGATTGCAAGTGACCCGTCCGCGATACGGGGTTATCGTTCGTCAATTGTATTAGTATTCCATTATTACCCTTACAGTAAGCGTTATGAGAAACGTAATTTCTACTGTATAAAACCGCATAAAATTATATATTCTAGGTTTTGAAGAAATTAATTGGCATTAAAAGACCGGTCATCAAATTTTAAAAGATGCAAGTACAATGTCAAAAGTAAATTGTAGATGATTACTTATTAGTATACAAGTGTCATTCGTAATGAGCTTGTGTTAATCTCTGTGGGATTACGCAAGTTTTTTCATCCTTAGGTAGTAAAGCTTTCGACCTGGGATTGTAAGTTTCCCATCCGTGATCAGGGGTTACCGTCCGTCATTTGTGTTAGTATTCCATTATCATCCGTAAAACAAGTGTTATGAACACGATAATTACCACCGCATATATTCGCATTTAATTATATATTCTAGGTTTTTAAAAAAATGAATAGGTACTAAATGTTCGTCCATCAAATTCTGAAAATCAAATGTACGTTGTAAAAAGTAAATTGAAGATGATTACTTATAAGTATACTAGGGTAATTCGTAAGGTTCTTTTGGAACTCTTTGTGGGATTATGCGAGTTTGTTTATTAGTTAATGTGGTAAAGAGTTTGATTTGGGATTGCAAGTGACCCGTCCGCGATACGGGGTTATCGTTCGTCAATTGTATTAGTATTCCATTATTACCCTTACAGTAAGCGTTATGAGAAACGTAATTTCAACTGTATAAAACCGCATAAAATTATATATTCTAGGTTTTGAAGAAATTAATTGGCATTAAAAGACCGGTCATCAAATTTTAAAAGATGCAAGTACAATGTCAAAAGTAAATTGTAGATGATTACTTATTAGTATACAAGGGTCATTCGTAATGAGCTTGTGTTAATCTCTGTGGGATTACGCAAGTTTTTTCATCCTTAGGTAGTAAAGATTTGGACCTGGGATTGTAAGTTTCCCATCCGTGATCAGGGGTTACCGTCCGTCATTTGTGTTAGTATTCCATTATTATCCGTAAAACAAGTGTTATGAACACGATAATTACCACCGCATATATGCGCATTTAATTATATATTCTAGGTTTTTAAAAAAATGAATAGGTACTAAATGTTCGTCCATCAAATTCTGAAAATCAAATGTACGTTGTAAAAAGTAAATTGAAGATGATTACTTATAAGTATACTAGGGTAATTCGTAAGGTTCTTTTGGAACTCTTTGTGGGATTTTGCGAGTTTGTTTATTAGTTAATGTGGTAAAGAGTTTGATTTGGGATTGCAAGTGACCCGTCCGCGATACGGGGTTATCGTTCGTCAATTGTATTAGTATTCCATTATTACCCTTACAGTAAGCGTTATGAGAAACGTAATTTCTACTGTATAAAACCGCATAAAATTATATATTCTAGGTTTTGAAGAAATTAATTGGCATTAAAAGACCGGTCATCAAATTTTAAAAGATGCAAGTACAATGTCAAAAGTAAATTGTAGATGATTACTTATTAGTATACAAGGGTCATTCGTAATGAGCTTGTGTTAATCTCTGTGGGATTACGCAAGTTTTTTCATCCTTAGGTAGTAAAGCTTTCGACCTGGGATTGTAAGTTTCCCATCCGTGATCAGGGGTTACCGTCCGTCATTTGTGTTAGTATTCCATTATCATCCGTAAAACAAGTGTTATCAACACGATAATTACCACCGCATATATTCGCATTTAATTATATATTCTAGGTTTTTAAAAAAATGAATAGGTACTAAATGTTCGTCCATCAAATTCTGAAAATCAAATGTACATTGTAAAAAGTAAATTGAAGATGATTACTTATAAGTATACTAGGGTAATTCGTAAGGTTCTTTTGGAACTCTTTGTGGGATTATGCGAGTTTGTTTATTAGTTAATGTGGTAAAGAGTTTGATTTGGGATTGCAAGTGACCCGTCCGCGATACGGGGTTATCGTTCGTCAATTGTATTAGTATTCCATTATTACCCTTACAGTAAGCGTTATGAGAAACGTAAATTCAACTGTATAAAACCGCATAAAATTATATATTCTAGGTTTTGAAGAAATTAATTGGCATTAAAAGACCGGTCATCAAATTTTAAAAGATGCAAGTACAATGTCAAAAGTAAATTGTAGATGATTACTTATTAGTATACAAGGGTCATTCGTAATGAGCTTGTGTTAATCTCTGTGGGATTACGCAAGTTTTTTCATCCTTAGGTAGTAAAGATTTGGACCTGGGATTGTAAGTTTCCCATCCGTGATCAGGGGTTACCGTCCGTTATTTGTGTTAGTATTCCATTATTATCCGTAAAACAAGTGTTATGAACACGATAATTACCACCGCATATATGCGCATTTAATTATATATTCTAGGTTTTTAAAAAAATGAATAGGTACTAAATGTTCGTCCATCAAATTCTGAAAATCAAATGTACGTTGTAAAAAGTAAATTGAAGATGATTACTTATAAGTATACTAGGGTAATTCGTAAGGTTCTTTTGGAACTCTTTGTGGGATTTTGCGAGTTTGTTTATTAGTTAATGTGGTAAAGAGTTTGATTTGGGATTGCAAGTGACCCGTCCGCGATACGGGGTTATCGTTCGTCAATTGTATTAGTATTCCATTATTACCCTTACAGTAAGCGTTATGAGAAACGTAATTTCTACTGTATAAAACCGCATAAAATTATATATTCTAGGTTTTGAAGAAATTAATTGGCATTAAAAGACCGGTCATCAAATTTTAAAAGATGCAAGTACAATGTCAAAAGTAAATTGTAGATGATTACTTATTAGTATACAAGGGTCATTCGTAATGAGCTTGTGTTAATCTCTGTGGGATTACGCAAGTTTTTTCATCCTTAGGTAGTAAAGCTTTCGACCTGGGATTGTAAGTTTCCCATCCGTGATCAGGGGTTACCGTCCGTCATTTGTGTTAGTATTCCATTATCATCCGTAAAACAAGTGTTATGAACACGATAATTACCACCGCATATATTCGCATTTAATTATATATTCTAGGTTTTTAAAAAAATGAATAGGTACTAAATGTTCGTCCATCAAATTCTGAAAATCAAATGTACGTTGTAAAAAGTAAATTGAAGATGATTACTTATAAGTATACTAGGGTAATTCGTAAGGTTCTTTTGGAACTCTTTGTGGGATTATGCGAGTTTGTTTATTAGTTAATGTGGTAAAGAGTTTGATTTGGGATTGCAAGTGACCCGTCCGCGATACGGGGTTATCGTTCGTCAATTGTATTAGTATTCCATTATTACCCTTACAGTAAGCGTTATGAGAAACGTAATTTCAACTGTATAAAACCGCATAAAATTATATATTCTAGGTTTTGAAGAAATTAATTGGCATTAAAAGACCGGTCATCAAATTTTAAAAGATGCAAGTACAATGTCAAAAGTAAATTGTAGATGATTACTTATTAGTATACAAGGGTCATTCGTAATGAGCTTGTGTTAATCTCTGTGGGATTACGCAAGTTTTTTCATCCTTAGGTAGTAAAGATTTGGACCTGGGATTGTAAGTTTCCCATCCGTGATCAGGGGTTACCGTCCGTCATTTGTGTTAGTATTCCATTATTATCCGTAAAACAAGTGTTATGAACACGATAATTACCACCGCATATGTGCGCATTTAATTATATATTCTAGGTTTTTAAAAAAATGAATAGGTACTAAATGTTCGTCCATCAAATTCTGAAAATCAAATGTACGTTGTAAAAAGTAAATTGAAGATGATTACTTATAAGTATACTAGGGTAATTCGTAAGGTTCTTTTGGAACTCTTTGTGGGATTTTGCGAGTTTGTTTATTAGTTAATGTGGTAAAGAGTTTGATTTGGGATTGCAAGTGACCCGTCCGCGATACGGGGTTATCGTTCGTCAATTGTATTAGTATTCCATTATTACCCTTACAGTAAGCGTTATGAGAAACGCAATTTCTACTGTATAAAACCGCATAAAATTATATATTCTAGGTTTTGAAGAAATTAATTGGCATTAAAAGACCGGTCATCAAATTTTAAAAGATGCAAGTACAATGTCAAAAGTAAATTGTAGATGATTACTTATTAGTATACAAGGGTCATTCGTAATGAGCTTGTGTTAATCTCTGTGGGATTACGCAAGTTTTTTCATCCTTAGGTAGTAAAGCTTTCGACCTGGGATTGTAAGTTTCCCATCCGTGATCAGGGGTTACCGTCCGTCATTTGTGTTAGTATTCCATTATTATCCGTAAAACAAGTGTTATGAACACGATAATTACCACCGCATATATTCGCATTTAATTATATATTCTAGGTTTTTTAAAAAATGAATAGGTACTAAATGTTCGTCCATCAAATTCTGAAAATCAAATGTACGTTGTAAAAAGTAAATTGAAGATGATTACTTATAAGTATACTAGGGTAATTCGTAAGGTTCTTTTGGAACTCTTTGTGGGATTATGCGAGTTTGTTTATTAGTTAATGTGGTAAAGAGTTTGATTTGGGATTGCAAGTGACCCGTCCGCGATACGGGGTTATCGTTCGTCAATTGTATTAGTATTCCATTATTACCCTTACAGTAAGCATTATGAGAAACGTAATTTCCACTGTATCCAACCGCATAAAATTATATATTCTAGGTTTTTAAAGAAATTAATTGTCATTAAAAGTCCGGTCATCAAATTTTAAAAAATGCAAGTACATTGTCAAAAGTAAATTGTAGACGATTATTTATTAGTACACAAGGGTCATTCGTAATGAACTTGTGTAAATCTCTGTGGGATTATGCAAGTTTGTTCATCCTTAGGTAGTAAAGATTTTGACTTGGGATTCTAAGTTTCCCATCCGTGATCAGGGGTTACCGTCCGTCATTTGTGTTACTATTCCATTATTATCCGTACAACAAGTGTTATGAAAACGATAATTACCACCGCATATATTGCCGTTATATTATATATTCTAGGTTTGTAAAAAAAGAATAGGTAATAAGTGTTCGTCCATCAAATTCTGAAAAGCAAAAGTACGTTGTCAAAAGTAAATTGAAGATGATTACTTATAAGTATACTAGGGTAATTCGTAAGGTTCTTTTGGAACTCTTTGTGGGATTTTGCGAGTTTGTTTATTAGTTAATGTGGTAAAGAGTTTGATTTGGGATTGCAAGTGACCCATCCGCGATACGGGGTTATCGTTCGTCAATTGTATTAGTATTCCATTATTACCCTTACAGTAAGCGTTATGAGAAACGTAATTTCTACTGTATAAAACCGCATAAAATTATATATTCTAGGTTTTGAAGAAATTAATTGGCATTAAAAGACCGGTCATCAAATTTTAAAAGATGCAAGTACAATGTCAAAAGTAAATTGTAGATGATTACTTATTAGTATACAAGGGTCATTCGTAATGAGCTTGTGTTAATCTCTGTGGGATTACGCAAGTTTTTTCATCCTTAGGTAGTAAAGATTTCGACCTGGGATTGTAAGTTTCCCATCCGTGATCAGGGGTTACCGTCCGTCATTTGTGTTAGTATTCCATTATTATCCGTAAAACAAGTGTTATGAACACGATAATTACCACCGCATATATTCGCATTTAATTATATATTCTAGGTTTTAAAAAAAATGAATAGGTACTAAATGTTCGTCCATCAAATTCTGAAAATCAAATGTACGTTGTAAAAAGTAAATTGAAGATGATTACTTATAAGTATACTAGGGTAATTCGTAAGGTTCTTTTGGAACTCTTTGTGGGATTATGCGAGTTTGTTTATTAGTTAATGTGGTAAAGAGTTTGATTTGGGATTGCAAGTGACCCGTCCGCGGTACGGGGTTACCGTTCATCAATTGTATTAATATTCGATTATTAACCTTACAGTAAGCGTTATGAGAAACGTAATTTCCACTGTATCCAACCGCATAAAATTAAATATTCTAGGTTTTTAAAGAAATTAATTGGCATTAAAAGTCCGGTCATTAAATTTTTAAAAATGCAAGTACATTGTCAAAAGTAAATTGTAGATGATTACTTATTAGTATACAAGGGTCATTCGTAATGAACTTGTGTAAATCTCTGTGCGATTACGCAAGTTTGTTCATCCTTAGGTAGTAAAGATTTCGACTTGGGATGGTAAGTTTCCCATCCGTGATCAGGGGTTACCGTCCGTCATTTGTGTTAGTATTCCATTATTATCCGTACAACATGTGTTATGAACACGATAATTACCACCGCATATATTGCCATTAAATTATATTTTCTAGGTTTGTAAAAAAAGAATAGGTAATAAGTGTTCGTCCATCAAAATCTGAAAAGCAAAAGTACGTTGTCAAAAGTAAATTGAAGATGATTACTTATATGTATACTAGGGTAATTCGTAAGGATCTTTTGGAACTCTTTTTTGGGATTATGCGAGTTTGTTTATTACTTAATGTGGTAAAGAGTTTGATTTGGGATTGCAAG
The DNA here is from genome assembly GCA_037428765.1 of Rubia yunnanensis. Taxonomy (NCBI): domain Eukaryota; kingdom Viridiplantae; phylum Streptophyta; class Magnoliopsida; order Gentianales; family Rubiaceae; genus Rubia; species Rubia yunnanensis. Next base: position 105,717,432 of record CM075061.1, on the reverse strand, counting down.
TGACCCGTCCGCGGTATGGGGTTATCGTTCGTCAATTGTATTAGTATTCCATTATTACCCTTACAGTAAGCATTATGAGAAACGTAATTTCCACTGTATCCAACCGCATAAAATTATATATTCTAGGTTTTTAAAGAAATTAATTGTCATTAAAAGTCCGGTCATCAAATTTTAAAAAATGCAAGTACATTGTCAAAAGTAAATTGTAGATGATTACTTATTAGTATACAAGGGTCATTCGTAATGAGCTTGTGTTAATCTCTGTGGGATTACGCAAGTTTTTTCATCCTTAGGTAGTAAAGATTTCGACCTGGGATTGTAAGTTTCCCATCCGTGATCAGGGGTTACCGTCCGTCATTTGTGTTAGTATTCCATTATTATCCGTAAAACAAGTGTTATGAACACGATAATTACCACCGCATATATGCGCATTTAATTATATATTCTGGGTTTTTAAAAAAATGAATAGGTACTAAATGTTCGTCCATCAAATTCTGAAAATCAAATGTACGTTGTAAAAAGTAAATTGAAGATGATTACTTATAAGTATACTAGGGTAATTCGTAAGGTTCTTTTGGAACTCTTTGTGGGATTATGCGAGTTTGTTTATTAGTTAATGTGGTAAAGAGTTTGATTTGGGATTGCAAGTGACCCGTCCGCGATACGGGGTTATCGTTCGTCAATTGTATTAGTATTCCATTATTACCCTTACAGTAAGCGTTATGAGAAACGTAATTTCTACTGTATAAAACCGCATAAAATTATATATTCTAGGTTTTGAAGAAATTAATTGGCATTAAAAGACCGGTCATCAAATTTTAAAAGATGCAAGTACAATGTCAAAAGTAAATTGTAGATGATTACTTATTAGTATACAAGGGTCATTCGTAATGAGCTTGTGTTAATCTCTGTGGGATTACGCAAGTTTTTTCATCCTTAGGTAGTAAAGCTTTCGACCTGGGATTGTAAGTTTCCCATCCGTGATCAGGGGTTACCGTCCGTCATTTGTGTTAGTATTCCATTATTATCCGTAAAACAAGTGTTATGAACACGATAATTACCACCGCATATATTCGCATTTAATTATATATTCTAGGTTTTTAAAAAAATGAATAGGTACTAAATGTTCGTCCATCAAATTCTGAAAATCAAATGTACGTTGTAAAAAGTAAATTGAAGATGATTACTTATAAGTATACTAGGGTAATTCGTAAGGTTCTTTTGGAACTCTTTGTGGGATTATGCGAGTTTGTTTATTAGTTAATGTGGTAAAGAGTTTGATTTGGGATTGCAAGTGACCCGTCCGCGATACGGGGTTATCGTTCGTCAATTGTATTAGTATTCCATTATTACCCTTACAGTAAGCATTATGAGAAACGTAATTTCCACTGTATCCAACCGCATAAAATTATATATTCTAGGTTTTTAAAGAAATTAATTGTCATTAAAAGTCCGGTCATCAAATTTTAAAAAATGCAAGTACATTGTCAAAAGTAAATTGTAGACGATTACTTATTAGTACACAAGGGTCATTCGTAATGAACTTGTGTAAATCTCTGTGGGATTATGCAAGTTTGTTCATCCTTAGGTAGTAAAGATTTCGACTTGGGATTCTAAGTTTCCCATCCGTGATCAGGGGTTACCGTCCGTCATTTGTGTTACTATTCCATTATTATCCGTACAACAAGTGTTATGAAAACGATAATTACCACCGCATATATTGCCGTTAAATTATATATTCTAGGTTTGTAAAAAAAGAATAGGTAATAAGTGTTCGTCCATCAAATTCTGAAAAGCAAAAGTACGTTGTCAAAAGTAAATTGAAGATGATTACTTATAAGTATACTAGGGTAATTCGTAAGGTTCTTTTGGAACTCTTTGTGGGATTTTGCGAGTTTGTTTATTAGTTAATGTGGTAAAGAGTTTGATTTGGGATTGCAAGTGACCCATCCGCGATACAGGGTTATCGTTCGTCAATTGTATTAGTATTCCATTATTACCCTTACAGTAAGCGTTATGAGAAACGTAATTTCTACTGTATAAAACCGTATAAAATTATATATTCTAGGTTTTGAAGAAATTAATTGGCATTAAAAGACCGGTCATCAAATTTTAAAAGATGCAAGTACAATGTCAAAAGTAAATTGTAGATGATTACTTATTAGTATACAAGGGTCATTCGTAATGAGCTTGTGTTAATCTCTGTGGGATTACGCAAGTTTTTTCATCCTTAGGTAGTAAAGATTTCGACCTGGGATTGTAAGTTTCCCATCCGTGATCAGGGGTTACCGTCCGTCATTTGTGTTAGTATTCCATTATTATCCGTAAAACAAGTGTTATGAACACGATAATTACCACCGCATATATTCGCATTTAATTATATATTCTAGGTTTTTAAAAAAATGAATAGGTACTAAATGTTCGTCCATCAAATTCTGAAAATCAAATGTACGTTGTAAAAAGTAAATTGAAGATGATTACTTATAAGTATACTAGGGTAATTCGTAAGGTTCTTTTGGAACTCTTTGTGGGATTATGCGAGTTTGTTTATTAGTTAATGTGGTAAAGAGTTTGATTTGGGATTGCAAGTGACCCGTCCGCGGTACGGGGTTACCGTTCGTCAATTGTATTAGTATTCGATTATTAACCTTACAGTAAGCGTTATGAGAAACGTAATTTCCACTGTATCCAACAACATAAAATTATATATTCTATGTTTTTAAAGAAATTAATTGGCATTAAAAGTCCGGTCATTAAATTTTTAAAAATGCAAGTACATTGTCAAAAGTAAATTGTAGATGATTACTTATTAGTATACAAGGGTCATTCGTAATGAACTTGTGTAAATCTCTGTGGGATTACGCAAGTTTGTTCATCCTTAGGTAGTAAAGATTTCGACTTGGGATGGTAAGTTTCCCATCCGTGATCAGGGGTTACCGTCCGTCATTTGTGTTAGTATTCCATTATTATCCGTACAACATGTGTTATGAACACGATAATTACCACCGCATATATTGCCATTAAATTATAATTTCTAGGTTTGTAAAAAAAGAATAGGTAATAAGTGTTCGTCCATCAAAATCTGAAAAGCAAAAGTACGTTGTCAAAAGTAAATTGAAGATGATTACTTATAAGTATACTAGGGTAATTCGTAAGGATCTTTTGGAACTCTTTGTGGGATTATACGAGTTTGTTTATTACTTAATGTGGTAAAGAGTTTGATTTGGGATTGCAAGTGACCCGTCCGCGGTACGGGGTTATCGTTCGTCAATTGTATTAGTATTCCATTATTACCCTTACAGTAAGCATTATGAGAAACGTAATTTCCACTGTATCCAACCGCATAAAATTATATATTCTAGGTTTTTAAAGAAATTAATTGTCATTAAAAGTCCGGTCATCAAATTTTAAAAAATGCAAGTACATTGTCAAAAGTAAATTGTAGATGATTACTTATTAGTATACAAGGGTCATTCGTAATGAGCTTGTGTTAATCTCTGTGGGATTACACAAGTTTTTTCATCCTTAGGTAGTAAAGATTTCGACCTGGGATTGTAAGTTTCCCATCCGTGATCAGGGGTTACCGTCCGTCATTTGTGTTAGTATTCCATTATTATCCGTAAAACAAGTGTTATGAACACGATAATTACCACCGCATATATGCGCATTTAATTATATATTCTGGGTTTTTAAAAAAATGAATAGGTACTAAATGTTCGTCCATCAAATTCTGAAAATCAAATGTACGTTGTAAAAAGTAAATTGAAGATGATTACTTATAAGTATACTAGGGTAATTCGTAAGGTTCTTTTGGAACTCTTTGTGGGATTATGCGAGTTTGTTTATTAGTTAATGTGGTAAAGAGTTTGATTTGGGATTGCAAGTGACCCGTCCGCGATACGGGGTTATCGTTCGTCAATTGTATTAGTATTCCATTATTACCCTTACAGTAAGCATTATGAGAAACGTAATTTCCACTGTATCCAACCGCATAAAATTATATATTCTAGGTTTTTAAAGAAATTAATTGTCATTAAAAGTCCGGTCATCAAATTTTAAAAAATGCAAGTACATTGTCAAAAGTAAATTGTAGACGATTACTTATTAGTACACAAGGGTCATTCGTAATGAACTTGTGTAAATCTCTGTGGGATTATGCAAGTTTGTTCATCCTTAGGTAGTAAAGATTTCGACTTGGGATTCTAAGTTTCCCATCCGTGATCAGGGGTTACCGTCCGTCATTTGTGTTACTATTCCATTATTATCCGTACAACAAGTGTTATGAAAACGATAATTACCACCGCATATATTGCCGTTAAATTATATATTCTAGGTTTGTAAAAAAAGAATAGGTAATAAGTGTTCGTCCATCAAATTCTGAAAAGCAAAAGTACGTTGTCAAAAGTAAATTGAAGATGATTACTTATAAGTATACTAGGGTAATTCGTAAGGTTCTTTTGGAACTCTTTGTGGGATTTTGCGAGTTTGTTTATTAGTTAATGTGGTAAAGAATTTGATTTGGGATTGCAAGTGACCCATCCGCGATACGGGGTTATCATTCGTCAATTGTATTAGTATTCCATTATTACCCTTACAGTAAGCGTTATGAGAAACGTAATTTCTACTGTATAAAACCGCATAAAATTATATATTCTAGGTTTTGAAGAAATTAATTGGCATTAAAAGACCGGTCATCAAATTTTAAAAGATGCAAGTACAATGTCAAAAGTAAATTGTAGATGATTACTTATTAGTATACAAGGGTCATTCTTAATGAGCTTGTGTTAATCTCTGTGGGATTACGCAAGTTTTTTCATCCTTAGGTAGTAAAGATTTCGACCTGGGATTGTAAGTTTCCCATCCGTGATCAGGGGTTACCGTCCGTCATTTGTGTTAGTATTCCATTATTATCCGTAAAACAAGTGTTATGAACACGATAATTACCACCGCATATATTCGCATTTAATTATATATTCTAGGTTTTTAAAAAAATGAATAGGTACTAAATGTTCGTCCATCAAATTCTGAAAATCAAATGTACGTTGTAAAAAGTAAATTGAAGATGATTACTTATAAGTATACTAGGGTAATTCGTAAGGTTCTTTTGGAACTCTTTGTGGGATTATGCGAGTTTGTTTATTAGTTAATGTGGTAAAGAGTTTGATTTGGGATTGCAAGTGACCCGTCCGCGGTACGGGGTTACCGTTCGTCAATTGTATTAGTATTCGATTATTACCCTTACAGTAAGCGTTATGAGAAACGTAATTTCCACTGTATCCAACCACATAAAATTATATATTCTAGGTTTTTAAAGAAATTAATTGGCATTAAAAGTCCGGTCATTAAATTTTTAAAAATGCAAGTACATTGTCAAAAGTAAATTGTAGATGATTACTTATTAGTATACAAGGGTCATTCGTAATGAACTTGTGTAAATCTCTGTGGGATTACGCAAGTTTGTTCATCCTTAGGTAGTAAAGATTTCGACTTGGGATGGTAAGTTTCCCATCCGTGATCAGGGGTTACCGTCCGTCATTTGTGTTACTATTCCATTATTATCCGTACAACAAGTGTTATGAAAACGATAATTACCACCGCATATATTGCCGTTAAATTATATATTCTAGGTTTGTAAAAAAAGAATAGGTAATAAGTGTTCGTCCATCAAATTCTGAAAAGCAAAAGTACGTTGTCAAAAGTAAATTGAAGATGATTACTTATAAGTATACTAGGGTAATTCGTAAGGTTCTTTTGGAACTCTTTGTGGGATTTTGCGAGTTTGTTTATTAGTTAATGTGGTAAAGAATTTGATTTGGGATTGCAAGCGACCCATCCGCGATACGGGGTTATCATTCGTCAATTGTATTAGTATTCCATTATTACCCTTACAGTAAGCGTTATGAGAAACGTAATTTCTACTGTATAAAACCGCATAAAATTATATATTCTAGGTTTTGAAGAAATTAATTGGCATTAAAAGACCGGTCATCAAATTTTAAAAGATGCAAGTACAATGTCAAAAGTAAATTGTAGATGATTACTTATTAGTATACAAGGGTCATTCGTAATGAGCTTGTGTTAATCTCTGTGGGATTACGCAAGTTTTTTCATCCTTAGGTAGTAAAGATTTCGACCTGGGATTGTAAGTTTCCCATCCGTGATCAGGGGTTACCGTCCGTCATTTGTGTTAGTATTCCATTATTATCCGTAAAACAAGTGTTATGAACACGATAATTACCACCGCATATATTCGCATTTAATTATATATTCTAGGTTTTTAAAAAAATGAATAGGTACTAAATGTTCGTCCATCAAATTCTGAAAATCAAATGTACGTTGTAAAAAGTAAATTGAAGATGATTACTTATAAGTATACTAGGGTAATTCGTAAGGTTCTTTTGGAACTCTTTGTGGGATTATGCGAGTTTGTTTATTAGTTAATGTGGTAAAGAGTTTGATTTGGGATTGCAAGTGACCCGTCCGCGGTACGGGGTTACCGTTCGTCAATTGTATTAGTATTCGATTATTACCCTTACAGTAAGCGTTATGAGAAACGTAATTTCCACTGTATCCAACCACATAAAATTATATATTCTAGGTTTTTAAAGAAATTAATTGGCATTAAAAGTCCGGTCATTAAATTTTTAAAAATGCAAGTACATTGTCAAAAGTAAATTGTAGATGATTACTTATTAGTATACAAGGGTCATTCGTAATGAACTTGTGTAAATCTCTGTGGGATTACGCAAGTTTGTTCATCCTTAGGTAGTAAAGATTTCGACTTGGGATGGTAAGTTTCCCATCCGTGATCAGGGGTTACCGTCCGTCATTTGTGTTAGTATTCCATTATTATCCGTACAACATGTGTTATGAACACGATAATTACCACTGCATATATTGCCATTAAATTATATTTTCTTGGTTTTTAAAAAAAGAATAGGTAATAAGTGTTCGTCCATCAAAATATGAAAAGCAAAAGTACGTTGTCAAAAGTAAATTGAAGATGATTACTTATAAGTATACTAGGGTAATTCGTAAGGATCTTTTGGAACTCTTTGTGGGATTATGCGAGTTTGTTTATTACTTAATGTGGTAAAGAGTTTGATTTGGGATTGCAAGTGACCCGTCCGCGGTACGGGGTTATCGTTCGTCAATTGTATTAGTATTCCATTATTACCCTTACAGTAAGCATTATGAGAAACGTAATTTCCACTGTATCCAACCGCATAAAATTATATATTCTAGGTTTTTAAAGAAATTAATTGTCATTAAAAGTCCGGTCATCAAATTTTTAAAAATGCAAGTACATTGTCAAAAGTAAATTGTAGACGATTACTTATTAGTACACAAGGGTCATTCGTAATGAACTTGTGTAAATCTCTGTGGGATTATGCAAGTTTGTTCATCCTTAGGTAGTAAAGATTTCGACTTGGGATTCTAAGTTTCCCATCCGTGATCAGGGGTTACCGTCCGTCATTTGTGTTAGTATTCCATTATTATCCGTACAACAAGTGTTATGAAAACGATAATTACCACCGCATATATTGCCGTTAAATTATATATTCTAGGTTTGTAAAAAAAGAATAGGTAATAAGTGTTCGTCCATCAAATTCTGAAAAGCAAAAGTACGTTGTCAAAAGTAAATTGAAGATGATTTCTTATAAGTATACTAGGGTAATTCGTAAGGATCTTTTGGAACTCTTTGTGGGATTATGCGAGTTTGTTTATTAGTTAATGTGGTAAAGAGTTTGATTTGGGATTCCAAGTGACCCGTCTGCGGGACGGGGTTATCGTTCGTCAATTGTATTACTATTCCATTATTACCCTTACAGTAAGTGTTATGAGAAACGTAATTTCCACTGTATCCAACCGCATAAAATTATATAGTCTAGGTTTTTAAAGAAATTAATTGGCATTAAAAGACTGGTCATCATATTTTAAAAAATGCAAGTACATTGTCAAAAGTAAATTGTAGATGATTACTTATTAGTATACAAGTGTCATTCGTAATGAACCTGTGTAAATCTCAGTTGGAATACGCATGTTTGTTCATCCTTAGGTAGTAAAGATTTCGACCTGGGATTGTAAGTTTCCCATCCGTGATCAAGGGTTACCGTCCGCCATTTGTGTTCGTATTCCATTATTATCCGTACAACAAGTGTTATGAACATGATAATTACCACCGCATATATTCGCATTAAATTGTATATTTTAGGTTTTTTTAAAAATGAATAGGTATTAAATGTTAGTCCATCAAATTCTGAAAAGCAAATGTACATTGTCAAAAGTAAATTGAAGATGATTACATATAAGTATACTAGGGTAATTCGTAAGGTTCTTTTGGAACTCTTTGTGGGATTATGCGAGTTTGTTTATTAGTTAATGTGGTAAAGAGTTTGATTTGGGATGACCCGTCCGCGATACGAGGTATTCCTTCGTCAATTGTATTAGTATTCCATTATTACCCTTACAGTAAGCGTTATGAGAAACGTAATTTCTACTGTATAAAACCGCATAAAATTATATATTCTAGGTTTTAAAGAAATTAATTGGCATTAAAAGACCGGTCATAAAATTTTAAAAGATGCAAGTACAATGTCATAAGTAAATTGTAGATGATTACTTATTAGTATACAAGGGTCATTCGTAATGAACTTGTGTAAATCTCAGTTGGATTACGCATGTTTGTTTATCCTTAGGTAGTAAAGATTTCGACCTAGGATTGTAAGTTTCCCATCCGTGATCAAGGGTTACCGTCCGCCATTTGTGTTAGTATTCCATTATTATCCGTACAACAAGTGTTATGAACATGATAATTACCACCGCATATATTCGCATTAAATTGTATATTCTAGGTTTTTAAAAAAATGAATAGGTACTAAATGTTCGTCCATCAAATTCTGAAAATCAAATGTACGTTGTAAAAACTAAATTGAAGATGATTACTTATAAGTATACTAGGGTAATTCGTAAGGTTCTTTTGGAACTCTTTGTGGGATTATGCGAGTTTGTTTATTAGTTAATGTGGTAAAGAGTTTGATTTGGGATTGCAAGTGACCCGTCCGCGATACGGGGTTATCGTTCGTCAATTGTATTAGTATTCCATTATTACCCTTACAGTAAGCGCTATGAGAAACGTAATTTCTATTGTATAAAACCACATAAAATTATATATTCTAGGTTTTAAAGAAATTAATTGGCATTGAAAGACCGGTCATCAAATTTTAAAAGATGCAAGTACAATGTCAAAAGTAAATTGTAGATGATTACTTATTAGTATACAAGGGTCATTCGTAATGAGCTTGTGTTAATCTCTGTGGGATTACGCAAGTTTTTTCATCCTTAGGTAGTAAAGATTTCGACCTGGGATTGTACGTTTCCCATCCGTGGTCAGGGGTTACCATCCGTCATTTGTGTTAGTATTCCATTATTATCCGTAAAACAAGTGTTATGAACACGATAATTACCACTGCATATATTCGCATTTAATTATATATTCTACGTTTTTAAAAAAATGAATAGGTACTAAATGTTCGTCCATCAAATTCTGAAAATCAAATGTACGTTGTAAAAAGTAAATTGAAGATTATTACTTATAAGTATACTAGGGTAATTCGTAAGGTTCTTTTGGAACTCTTTTTGGGATTATGCGAGTTTGTTTATTAGTTAATGTGGTAAAGAGTTTGATTTGGGATTGCAAGTGACCCGTCCGCGATACGGGGTTATCGTTCGTCAATTGTATTAGTATTCCATTATTACCCTTACAGTAAGCATTATGAGAAACGTAATTTCTACTGTATAAAACCGCATAAAATTATATATTCTAGGTATTAAAGATATTAATTGGCATTAAAAGACCGGTCATAAAATTTTAAAAGATGCAAGTACAATGTCATAAGTAAATTGTAGATGATTACTTATTAGTATACAAGGGTCATTCGTAATGAACTTGTGTAAATCTCAGTTGGATTACGCATGTTTGTTTATCCTTAGGTAGTAAAGATTTCGACCTAGGATTGTAAGTTTCCCATCCGTGATCAAGGGTTACCGTCCGCCATTTGTGTTAGTATTCCATTATTATCCGCACAACAAGTGTTATGAACATGATAATTACCACCGCATATATTCGCATTAAATTGTATATTCTAGGTTTTTAAAAAAATGAATAGGTACTAAATGTTCGTCCATCAAATTCTGAAAATCAAATGTACGTTGTAAAAACTAAATTGAAGATGATTACTTATAAGTATACTAGGGTAATTCGTAAGGTTCTTTTGGAACTCTTTGTGGGATTATGCGAGTTTGTTTATTAGTTAATGTGGTAAAGAGTTTGATTTGGGATTGCAAGTGACCCGTCCGCGATACGGGGTTATCGTTCGTCAATTGTATTAGTATTCCATTATTACCCTTACAGTAAGCGCTATGAGAAACGTAATTTATATTGTATAAAACCACATAAAATTATATATTCTAGGTTTTAAAGAAATTAATTGGCATTGAAAGACCGGTCATCAAATTTTAAAAGATGCAAGTACAATGTCAAAAGTAAATTGTAGATGATTACTTATTAGTATACAAGGGTCATTCGTAATGAGCTTGTGTTAATCTCTGTGGGATTACGCAAGTTTTTTCATCCTTAGGTAGTAAAGCTTTCGACCTGGGATTGTAAGTTTCCCATCCGTGATCAAGGGTTACCGTCCGTCATTTGTGTTAGTATTCCATTATTATCCGTAAAACAAGTGTTATGAACACGATAATTACCACCGCATATATTCGCATTTAATTATATATTCTAGGTTTTTAAAAAAATGAATAGGTACTAAATGTTCGTCCATCAAATTCTGAAAATCAAATGTACGTTGTAAAAAGTAAATTGAAGATGATTACTTATAAGTATACTAGGGTAATTCGTAATGTTCTTTTGGAACTCTTTGTGGGATTTTGCGAGTTTGTTTATTAGTTAATGTGGTAAAGAGTTTGATTTGGGATTGCAAGTGACCCGTCCGCGATACGGGGTTATCGTTCGTCAATTGTATTAGTATTCCATTATTACCCTTACAGTAAGCGTTATGAGAAACGTAATTTCTACTGTATAAAACCGCATAAAATTATATATTCTAGGTTTTGAAGAAATTAATTGGCATTAAAAGACCGGTCATCAAATTTTAAAAGATGCAAGTACAATGTCAAAAGTAAATTGTAGATGATTACTTATTAGTATACAAGGGTCATTCGTAATGAGCTTGTGTTAATCTCTATGGGATTACGCAAGTTTTTTCATCCTTAGGTAGTAAAGCTTTCGACCTGGGATTGTAAGTTTCCCATCCGTGATCAGGGGTTACCGTCCGTCATTTGTGTTAGTATTCCATTATTATCCGTAAAACAAGTGTTATGAACACGATAATTACCACCGCATATATTAGCATTTAATTATATATTCTAGGTTTTTAAAAAAATGAATAGGTACTAAATGTTCGTCCATCAAATTCTGAAAATCAAATGTACGTTGTAAAAAGTAAATTGAAGATGATTACTTATAAGTATACTAGGGTAATTCGTAAGGTTCTTTTGGAACTCTTTTTGGGATTATGCGAGTTTGTTTATTAGTTAATGTGGTAAAGAGTTTGATTTGGGATTGCAAGTGACCCGTCCGCGATACGGGGTTATCGTTCGTCAATTGTATTAGTATTCCATTATTACCCTTACAGTAAGCATTATGAGAAACGTAATTTCTACTGTATAAAACCGCATAAAATTATATATTCTAGGTATTAAAGATATTAATTGGCATTAAAAGACCGGTCATAAAATTTTAAAAGATGCAAGTACAATGTCATAAGTAAATTGTAGATGATTACTTATTAGTATACAAGGGTCATTCGTAATGAACTTGTGTAAATCTCAGTTGGATTACGCATGTTTGTTTATCCTTAGGTAGTAAAGATTTCGACCTAGGATTGTAAGTTTCCCATCCGTGATCAAGGGTTACCGTCCGCCATTTGTGTTAGTATTCCATTATTATCCGCACAACAAGTGTTATGAACATGATAATTACCACCGCATATATTCGCATTAAATTGTATATTCTAGGTTTTTAAAAAAATGAATAGGTACTAAATGTTCGTCCATCAAATTCTGAAAATCAAATGTACGTTGTAAAAACTAAATTGAAGATGATTACTTATAAGTATACTAGGGTAATTCGTAAGGTTCTTTTGGAACTCTTTGTGGGATTATGCGAGTTTGTTTATTAGTTAATGTGGTAAAGAGTTTGATTTGGGATTGCAAGTGACCCGTCCGCGATACGGGGTTATCGTTCGTCAATTGTATTAGTATTCCATTATTACCCTTACAGTAAGCGCTATGAGAAACGTAATTTATATTGTATAAAACCACATAAAATTATATATTCTAGGTTTTAAAGAAATTAATTGGCATTGAAAGACCGGTCATCAAATTTTAAAAGATGCAAGTACAATGTCAAAAGTAAATTGTAGATGATTACTTATTAGTATACAAGGGTCATTCGTAATGAGCTTGTGTTAATCTCTGTGGGATTACGCAAGTTTTTTCATCCTTAGGTAGTAAAGCTTTCGACCTGGGATTGTAAGTTTCCCATCCGTGATCAAGGGTTACCGTCCGTCATTTGTGTTAGTATTCCATTATTATCCGTAAAACAAGTGTTATGAACACGATAATTACCACCGCATATATTCGCATTTAATTATATATTCTAGGTTTTTAAAAAAATGAATAGGTACTAAATGTTCGTCCATCAAATTCTGAAAATCAAATGTACGTTGTAAAAAGTAAATTGAAGATGATTACTTATAAGTATACTAGGGTAATTCGTAATGTTCTTTTGGAACTCTTTGTGGGATTTTGCGAGTTTGTTTATTAGTTAATGTGGTAAAGAGTTTGATTTGGGATTGCAAGTGACCCGTCCGCGATACGGGGTTATCGTTCGTCAATTGTATTAGTATTCCATTATTACCCTTACAGTAAGCGTTATGAGAAACGTAATTTCTACTGTATAAAACCGCATAAAATTATATATTCTAGGTTTTGAAGAAATTAATTGGCATTAAAAGACCGGTCATCAAATTTTAAAAGATGCAAGTACAATGTCAAAAGTAAATTGTAGATGATTACTTATTAGTATACAAGGGTCATTCGTAATGAGCTTGTGTTAATCTCTATGGGATTACGCAAGTTTTTTCATCCTTAGGTAGTAAAGCTTTCGACCTGGGATTGTAAGTTTCCCATCCGTGATCAGGGGTTACCGTCCGTCATTTGTGTTAGTATTCCATTATTATCCGTAAAACAAGTGTTATGAACACGATAATTACCACCGCATATATTAGCATTTAATTATATATTCTAGGTTTTTAAAAAAATGAATAGGTACTAAATGTTCGTCCATCAAATTCTGAAAATCAAATGTACGTTGTAAAAAGTAAATTGAAGATGATTACTTATAAGTATACTAGGGTAATTCGTAAGGTTCTTTTGGAACTCTTCGTGGGATTATGCGAGTTTGTTTATTAATTAATGTGGTAAAGAGTTTGATTTGGGATTGCAAGTGACCCGTCCGCGGTACGGGGTTATCGTTCGTCAATTGTATTAGTATTCCATTATTACCCTTACAATAAGGGTTATGAGAAACGTAATTTCTACTGTATAAAACCGCATAAAATTATATATTCTAGGTTTTGAAGAAATTAATTGGCATTAAAAGACCGGTCATCAAATTTTAAAAGATGCAAGTACAATGTCAAAAGTAAATTGTAGATGATTACTTATTAGTATACAAGGGTCATTCGTAATGAGCTTGTGTTAATCTCTGTGGGATTACGCAAGTTTTTTCATCCTTAGGTAGTAAAGCTTTCGACCTGGGATTGTAAGTTTCCCATCCGTGATCAGGGGTTACCGTCCGTCATTTGTGTTAGTATTCCATTATTATCCGTAAAACAAGTGTTATGAACACGATAATTACCACCGCATATATTCGCATTTAATTATATATTCTAGGTTTTTAAAAAAATGAATAGGTACTAAATGTTCGTCCATCAAATTCTGAAAATCAAATGTACGTTGTAAAAAGTAAATTGAAGATGATTACTTATAAGTATACTAGGGTAATTCGTAAGGTTCTTTTGGAACTCTTCGTGGGATTATGCGAGTTTGTTTATTAGTTAATGTGGTAAAGAGTTTGATTTGGGATTGCAAGTGACCCGTCCGCGATACGGGGTTATCGTTCGTCAATTGTATTAGTATTCCATTATTACCCTTACAGTAAGCGTTATGAGAAACGTAATTTCTACTGTATAAAACCGCATAAAATTATATATTCTAGGTTTTGAAGAAATTAATTGGCATTAAAAGACCGGTCATCAAATTTTAAAAGATGCAAGTACAATGTCAAAAGTAAATTGTAGATGATTACTTATTAGTATACAAGGGTCATTCGTAATGAGCTTGTGTTAATCTCTGTGGGATTACGCAAGTTTTTTCATCCTTAGGTAGTAAAGCTTTCGACCTGGGATTGTAAGTTTCCCATCCGTGATCAGGGGTTACCGTCCGTCATTTGTGTTAGTATTCCATTATTATCCGTAAAACAAGTGTTATGAACACGATAATTACCACCGCATATATTCGCATTTAATTATATATTCTAGGTTTTTAAAAAAATGAATAGGTACTAAATGTTCGTCCATCAAATTCTGAAAATCAAATGTACGTTGTAAAAAGTAAATTGAAGATGATTACTTATAAGTATACTAGGGTAATTCGTAAGGTTCTTTTGGAACTCTTTGTGGGATTTTGCGAGTTTGTTTATTGGTTAATGTGGTAAAGAGTTTGATTTGGGATTGCAAGTGACCCGTCCGCGATACGGGGTTATCGTTCGTCAATTGTATTAGTATTCCATTATTACCCTTACAGTAAGCGTTATGAGAAACGTAATTTCTACTGTATAAAACCGCATAAAATTATATATTCTAGGTTTTGAAGAAATTAATTGGCATTAAAAGACCGGTCATCAAATTTTAAAAGATGCAAGTACAATGTCAAAAGTAAATTGTAGATGATTACTTATTAGTATACAAGGGTCATTCGTAATGAGCTTGTGTTAATCTCTGTGGGATTACGCAAGTTTTTTCATCCTTAGGTAGTAAAGCTTTCGACCTGGGATTGTAAGTTTCCCATCCGTGATCAGGGGTTACCGTCCGTCATTTGTGTTAGTATTCCATTATTATCCGTAAAACAAGTGTTATGAACACGATAATTACCACCGCATATATTCGCATTTAATTATATATTCTAGGTTTTTAAAAAAATGAATAGGTACTAAATGTTCGTCCATCAAATTCTGAAAATCAAATGTACGTTGTAAAAAGTAAATTGAAGATGATTACTTATAAGTATACTAGGGTAATTCGTAAGGTTCTTTTGGAACTCTTCGTGGGATTATGCGAGTTTGTTTATTAGTTAATGTGGTAAAGGGTTTGATTTGGGATTGCAAGTGACCCGTCCGCGATACGGGGTTATCGTTCGTCAATTGTATTAGTATTCCATTATTACCCTTACAGTAAGGGTTATGAGAAACGTAATTTCTACTGTATAAAACCGCATAAAATTATATATTCTAGGTTTTGAAGAAATTAATTGGCATTAAAAGACCGGTCATCAAATTTTAAAAGATGCAAGTACAATGTCAAAAGTAAATTGTAGATGATTACTTATTAGTATACAAGGGTCATTCGTAATGAGCTTGTGTTAATCTCTGTGGGATTACGCAAGTTTTTTCATCCTTAGGTAGTAAAGCTTTCGACCTGGGATTGTAAGTTTCCCATCCGTGATCAGGGGTTACCGTCCGTCATTTGTGTTAGTATTCCATTATTATCCGTAAAACAAGTGTTATGAACACGATAATTACCACCGCATATATTCGCATTTAATTATATATTCTAGGTTTTTTAAAAAATGAATAGGTACTAAATGTTCGTCCATCAAATTCTGAAAATCAAATGTACGTTGTAAAAAGTAAATTGAAGATGATTACTTATAAGTATACTAGGGTAATTCGTAAGGTTCTTTTGGAACTCTTTGTGGGATTTTGCGAGTTTGTTTATTGGTTAATGTGGTAAAGAGTTTGATTTGGGATTGCAAGTGACCCGTCCGCGATACGGGGTTATCGTTCGTCAATTGTATTAGTATTCCATTATTACCCTTACAGTAAGCGTTATGAGAAACGTAATTTCTACTGTATAAAACCGCATAAAATTATATATTCTAGGTTTTGAAGAAATTAATTGGCATTAAAAGACCGGTCATCAAATTTTAAAAGATGCAAGTACAATGTCAAAAGTAAATTGTAGATGATTACTTATTAGTATACAAGGGTCATTCGTAATGAGCTTGTGTTAATCTCTGTGGGATTACGCAAGTTTTTTCATCCTTAGGTAGTAAAGCTTTCGACCTGGGATTGTAAGTTTCCCATCCGTGATCAGGGGTTACCGTCCGTCATTTGTGTTAGTATTCCATTATTATCCGTAAAACAAGTGTTATGAACACGATAATTACCACCGCATATATTCGCATTTAATTATATATTCTAGGTTTTTAAAAAAATGAATAGGTACTAAATGTTCGTCCATCAAATTCTGAAAATCAAATGTACGTTGTAAAAAGTAAATTGAAGATGATTACTTATAAGTATACTAGGGTAATTCGTAAGGTTCTTTTGGAACTCTTCGTGGGATTATGCGAGTTTGTTTATTAGTTAATGTGGTAAAGAGTTTGATTTGGGATTGCAAGTGACCCGTCCGCGATACGGGGTTATCGTTCGTCAATTGTATTAGTATTCCATTATTACCCTTACAGTAAGGGTTATGAGAAACGTAATTTCTACTGTATAAAACCGCATAAAATTATATATTCTAGGTTTTGAAGAAATTAATTGGCATTAAAAGACCGGTCATCAAATTTTAAAAGATGCAAGTACAATGTCAAAAGTAAATTGTAGATGATTACTTATTAGTATACAAGGGTCATTCGTAATGAGCTTGTGTTAATCTCTGTGGGATTACGCAAGTTTTTTCATCCTTAGGTAGTAAAGCTTTCGACCTGGGATTGTAAGTTTCCCATCCGTGATCAGGGGTTACCGTCCGTCATTTGTGTTAGTATTCCATTATTATCCGTAAAACAAGTGTTATGAACACGATAATTACCACCGCATATATGCGCATTTAATTATATATTCTAGGTATTTAAAAAAATGAATAGGTACTAAATGTTCGTCCATCAAATTCTGAAAATCAAATGTACGTTGTAAAAAGTAAATTGAAGATGATTACTTATAAGTATACTAGGGTAATTCGTAAGGTTCTTTTGGAACTCTTTGTGGGATTTTGCGAGTTTGTTTATTAGTTAATGTGGTAAAGAGTTTGATTTGGGATTGCAAGTGACCCGTCCGCGATACGGGGTTATCGTTCGTCAATTGTATTAGTATTCCATTATTACCCTTACAGTAAGCGTCATGAGAAACGTAATTTCTACTGTATAAAACCGCATAAAATTATATATTCTAGGTTTTGAAGAAATTAATTGGCATTAAAAGACCGGTCATCAAATTTTAAAAGATGCAAGTACAATGTCAAAAGTAAATTGTAGATGATTACTTATTAGTATACAAGGGTCATTCGTAATGAGCTTGTGTTAATCTCTGTGGGATTACGCAAGTTTTTTCATCCTTAGGTAGTAAAGCTTTCGACCTGGGATTGTAAGTTTCCCATCCGTGATCAGGGGTTACCGTCCGTCATTTGTGTTAGTATTCCATTATTATCCGTAAAACAAGTGTTATGAACACGATAATTACCACCGCATATATTCGCATTTAATTATATATTCTAGGTTTTTTAAAAAATGAATAGGTACTAAATGTTCGTCCATCAAATTCTGAAAATCAAATGTACGTTGTAAAAAGTAAATTGAAGATGATTACTTATAAGTATACTAGGGTAATTCGTAAGGTTCTTTTGGAACTCTTTGTGGGATTTTGCGAGTTTGTTTATTGGTTAATGTGGTAAAGAGTTTGATTTGGGATTGCAAGTGACCCGTCCGCGATACGGGGTTATCGTTCGTCAATTGTATTAGTATTCCATTATTACCCTTACAGTAAGCGTTATGAGAAACGTAAATTCTACTGTATAAAACCGCATAAAATTATATATTCTAGGTTTTGAAGAAATTAATTGGCATTAAAAGACCGGTCATCAAATTTTAAAAGATGCAAGTACAATGTCAAAAGTAAATTGTAGATGATTACTTATTAGTATACAAGGGTCATTCGTAATGAGCTTGTGTTAATCTCTGTGGGATTACGCAAGTTTTTTCATCCTTAGGTAGTAAAGCTTTCGACCTGGGATTGTAAGTTTCCCATCCGTGATCAGGGGTTACCGTCCGTCATTTGTGTTAGTATTCCATTATTATCCGTAAAACAAGTGTTATGAACACGATAATTACCACCGCATATATTCGCATTTAATTATATATTCTAGGTTTTTAAAAAAATGAATAGGTACTAAATGTTCGTCCATCAAATTCTGAAAATCAAATGTACGTTGTAAAAAGTAAATTGAAGATGATTACTTATAAGTATACTAGGGTAATTCGTAAGGTTCTTTTGGAACTCTTCGTGGGATTATGCGAGTTTGTTTATTAGTTAATGTGGTAAAGAGTTTGATTTGGGATTGCAAGTGACCCGTCCGCGATACGGGGTTATCGTTCGTCAATTGTATTAGTATTCCATTATTACCCTTACAGTAAGGGTTATGAGAAACGTAATTTCTACTGTATAAAACCGCATAAAATTATATATTCTAGGTTTTGAAGAAATTAATTGGCATTAAAAGACCGGTCATCAAATTTTAAAAGATGCAAGTACAATGTCAAAAGTAAATTGTAGATGATTACTTATTAGTATACAAGGGTCATTCGTAATGAGCTTGTGTTAATCTCTGTGGGATTACGCAAGTTTTTTCATCCTTAGGTAGTAAAGCTTTCGACCTGGGATTGTAAGTTTCCCATCCGTGATCAGGGGTTACCGTCCGTCATTTGTGTTAGTATTCCATTATTATCCGTAAAACAAGTGTTATGAACACGATAATTACCACCGCATATATTCGCATTTAATTATATATTCTAGGTTTTTTAAAAAATGAATAGGTACTAAATGTTCGTCCATCAAATTCTGAAAATCAAATGTACGTTGTAAAAAGTAAATTGAAGATGATTACTTATAAGTATACTAGGGTAATTCGTAAGGTTCTTTTGGAACTCTTTGTGGGATTTTGCGAGTTTGTTTATTAGTTAATGTGGTAAAGAGTTTGATTTGGGATTGCAAGTGACCCGTCCGCGATACGGGGTTATCGTTCGTCAATTGTATTAGTATTCCATTATTACCCTTACAGTAAGCGTTATGAGAAACGTAATTTCTACTGTATAAAACCGCATAAAATTATATATTCTAGGTTTTGAAGAAATTAATTGGCATTAAAAGACCGGTCATCAAATTTTAAAAGATGCAAGTACAATGTCAAAAGTAAATTGTAGATGATTACTTATTAGTATACAAGGGTCATTCATAATGAGCTTGTGTTAATCTCTGTGGGATTACGCAAGTTTTTTCATCCTTAGGTAGTAAAGCTTTCGACCTGGGATTGTAAGTTTCCCATCCGTGATCAGGGGTTACCGTCCGTCATTTGTGTTAGTATTCCATTATTATCCGTAAAACAAGTGTTATGAACACGATAATTACCACCGCATATATTAGCATTTAATTATATATTCTAGGTTTTTAAAAAAATGAATAGGTACTAAATGTTCGTCCATCAAATTCTGAAAATCAAATGTACGTTGTAAAAAGTAAATTGAAGATGATTACTTATAAGTATACTAGGGTAATTCGTAAGGTTCTTTTGGAACTCTTTGTGGGATTATGCGAGTTTGTTTATTAGTTAATGTGGTAAAGAGTTTGATTTGGGATTGCAAGTGACCCGTCCGCGATACGGGGTTATCGTTCGTCAATTGTATTAGTATTCCATTATTACCCTTTCAGTAAGCGTTATGAGAAACGTAATTTCTACTGTATAAAACCGCATAAAATTATATATTCTAGGTTTTGTAGAAATTAATTGGCATTAAAAGACCGGTCATCAAATTTTAAAAGATGCAAGTACAATGTCAAAAGTAAATTGTAGATGATTACTTATTAGTATACAAGGGTCATTCGTAATGAGCTTGTGTTAATCTCTGTGGGATTACGCAAGTTTTTTCATCCTTAGGTAGTAAAGCTTTCGACCTGGGATTGTAAGTTTCCCATCCGTGATCAGGGGTTACCGTCCGTCATTTGTGTTAGTATTCCATTATTATCCGTAAAACAAGTGTTATGAACACGATACTTACCACCGCATATATTCGCATTTAATTATATATTTTAGGTTTTTAAAAAAATGAATAGGTACTAAATGTTCGTCCATCAAATTCTGAAAATCAAATGTACGTTGTAAAAAGTAAATTGAAGATCATTACTTATAAGTATACTAGGGTAATTCGTAAGGTTCTTTTGGAACTCTTCGTGGGATTATGCGAGTTTGTTTATTAGTTAATGTGGTAAAGAGTTTGATTTGGGATTGCAAGTGACCCGTCCGCGATACGGGGTTATCGTTCGTCAATTGTATTAGTATTCCATTATTACCCTTACAGTAAGGGTTATGAGAAACGTAATTTCTACTGTATAAAACCGCATAAAATTATATATTCTAGGTTTTGAAGAAATTAATTGGCATTAAAAGACCGATCATCAAATTTTAAAAGATGCAAGTACAATGTCAAAAGTAAATTGTAGATGATTACTTATTAGTATACAAGGGTCATTCGTAATGAGCTTGTGTTAATCTCTGTGGGATTACGCAAGTTTTTTCATCCTTAGGTAGTAAAGCTTTCGACCTGGGATTGTAAGTTTCCCATCCGTGATCAGGGGTTACCGTCCGTCATTTGTGTTAGTATTCCATTATTATCCGTAAAACAAGTGTTATGAACACGATAATTACCACCGCATATATTCGCATTTAATTATATATTCTAGGTTTTTTAAAAAATGAATAGGTACTAAATGTTCGTCCATCAAATTCTGAAAATCAAATGTACGTTGTAAAAAGTAAATTGAAGATCATTACTTATAAGTATACTAGGGTAATTCGTAAGGTTCTTTTGGAACTCTTCGTGGGATTATGCGAGTTTGTTTATTAGTTAATGTGGTAAAGAGTTTGATTTGGGATTGCAAGTGACCCGTCCGCGATACGGGGTTATCGTTCGTCAATTGTATTAGTATTCCATTATTACCCTTACAGTAAGGGTTATGAGAAACGTAATTTCTACTGTATAAAACCGCATAAAATTATATATTCTAGGTTTTGAAGAAATTAATTGGCATTAAAAGACCGGTAATCAAATTTTAAAAGATGCAAGTACAATGTCAAAAGTAAATTGTAGATGATTACTTATTAGTATACAAGGGTCATTCGTAATGAGCTTGTGTTAATCTCTGTGGGATTACGCAAGTTTTTTCATCCTTAGGTAGTAAAGCTTTCGACCTGGGATTGTAAGTTTCCCATCCGTGATCAGGGGTTACCGTCCGTCATTTGTGTTAGTATTCCATTATTATCCGTAAAACAAGTGTTATGAACACGATAATTACCACCGCATATATTCGCATTTAATTATATATTCTAGGTTTTTAAAAAAATGAATAGGTACTAAATGTTCGTCCATCAAATTCTGAAAATCAAATGTATGTTGTAAAAAGTAAATTGAAGATGATTACTTATAAGTATACTAGGGTAATTCGTAAGGTTCTTTTGGAACTCTTTGTGGGATTTTGCGAGTTTGTTTATTAGTTAATGTGGTAAAGAGTTTGATTTGGGATTGCAAGTGACCCGTCCGCGATACGGGGTTATCGTTCGTCAATTGTATTAGTATTCCATTATTACCCTTACAGTAAGCGTTATGAGAAACGTAATTTCTACTGTATAAAACCGCATAAAATTATATATTCTAGGTTTTGAAGAAATTAATTGGCATTAAAAGACCGGTCATCAAATTTTAAAAGATGCAAGTACAATGTCAAAAGTAAATTGTAGATGATTACTTATTAGTATACAAGGGTCATTCGTAATGAGCTTGTGTTAATCTCTATGGGATTACGCAAGTTTTTTCATCCTTAGGTAGTAAAGCTTTCGACCTGGGATTGTAAGTTTCCCATCCGTGATCAGGGGTTACCGTCCGTCATTTGTGTTAGTATTCCATTATTATCCGTAAAACAAGTGTTATGAACACGATAATTACCACCGCATATATGCGCATTTAATTATATATTCTAGGTATTTAAAAAAATGAATAGGTACTAAATGTTCGTCCATCAAATTCTGAAAATCAAATGTACGTTGTAAAAAGTAAATTGAAGATGATTACTTATAAGTATACTAGGGTAATTCGTAAGGTTCTTTTGGAACTCTTTGTGGGATTTTGCGAGTTTGTTTATTAGTTAATGTGGTAAAGAGTTTGATTTGGGATTGCAAGTGACCCGTCCGCGATACGGGGTTATCGTTCGTCAATTGTATTAGTATTCCATTATTACCCTTACAGTAAGCGTCATGAGAAACGTAATTTCTACTGTATAAAACCGCATAAAATTATATATTCTAGGTTTTGAAGAAATTAATTGGCATTAAAAGACCGGTCATCAAATTTTAAAAGATGCAAGTACAATGTCAAAAGTAAATTGTAGATGATTACTTATTAGTATACAAGGGTCATTCGTAATGAGCTTGTGTTAATCTCTGTGGGATTACGCAAGTTTTTTCATCCTTAGGTAGTAAAGCTTTCGACCTGGGATTGTAAGTTTCCCATCCGTGATCAGGGGTTACCGTCCGTCATTTGTGTTAGTATTCCATTATTATCCGTAAAACAAGTGTTATGAACACGATAATTACCACCGCATATATTCGCATTTAATTATATATTCTAGGTTTTTTAAAAAATGAATAGGTACTAAATGTTCGTCCATCAAATTCTGAAAATCAAATGTACGTTGTAAAAAGTAAATTGAAGATGATTACTTATAAGTATACTAGGGTAATTCGTAAGGTTCTTTTGGAACTCTTCGTGGGATTATGCGAGTTTGTTTATTAGTTAATGTGGTAAAGAGTTTGATTTGGGATTGCAAGTGACCCGTCCGCGATACGGGGTTATCGTTCGTCAATTGTATTAGTATTCCATTATTACCCTTACAGTAAGCGTCATGAGAAACGTAATTTCTACTGTATAAAACCGCATAAAATTATATATTCTAGGTTTTGAAGAAATTAATTGGCATTAAAAGACCGGTCATCAAATTTTAAAAGATGCAAGTACAATGTCAAAAGTAAATTGTAGATGATTACTTATTAGTATACAAGGGTCATTCGTAATGAGCTTGTGTTAATCTCTGTGGGATTACGCAAGTTTTTTCATCCTTAGGTAGTAAAGATTTCGACCTGGGATTGTAAGTTTCCCATCCGTGATCAGGGGTTACCGTCCGTCATTTGTGTTAGTATTCCATTATTATCCGTAAAACAAGTGTTATGAACACGATAATTACCACCGCATATATGCGCATTTAATTATATATTCTAGGTATTTAAAAAAATGAATAGGTACTAAATGTTCGTCCATCAAATTCTGAAAATCAAATGTACGTTGTAAAAAGTAAATTGAAGATGATTACTTATAAGTATACTAGGGTAATTCGTAAGGTTCTTTTGGAACTCTTTGTGGGATTTTGCGAGTTTGTTTATTAGTTAATGTGGTAAAGAGTTTGATTTGGGATTGCAAGTGACCCGTCCGCGATACGGGGTTATCGTTCGTCAATTGTATTAGTATTCCATTATTACCCTTACAGTAAGCGTCATGAGAAACGTAATTTCTACTGTATAAAACCGCATAAAATTATATATTCTAGGTTTTGAAGAAATTAATTGGCATTAAAAGACCGGTCATCAAATTTTAAAAGATGCAAGTACAATGTCAAAAGTAAATTGTAGATGATTACTTATTAGTATACAAGGGTCATTCGTAATGAGCTTGTGTTAATCTCTGTGGGATTACGCAAGTTTTTTCATCCTTAGGTAGTAAAGCTTTCGACCTGGGATTGTAAGTTTCCCATCCGTGATCAGGGGTTACCGTCCGTCATTTGTGTTAGTATTCCATTATTATCCGTAAAACAAGTGTTATGAACACGATAATTACCACCGCATATATTCGCATTTAATTATATATTCTAGGTTTTTAAAAAAATGAATAGGTACTAAATGTTCGTCCATCAAATTCTGAAAATCAAATGTACGTTGTAAAAAGTAAATTGAAGATGATTACTTATAAGTATACTAGGGTAATTCGTAAGGTTCTTTTGGAACTCTTCGTGGGATTATGCGAGTTTGTTTATTAGTTAATGTGGTAAAGAGTTTGATTTGGGATTGCAAGTGACCCGTCCGCGATACGGGGTTATCGTTCGTCAATTGTATTAGTATTCCATTATTACCCTTACAGTAAGCGTTATGAGAAACGTAATTTCTACTGTATAAAACCGCATAAAATTATATATTCTAGGTTTTGAAGAAATTAATTGGCATTAAAAGACCGGTCATCAAATTTTAAAAGATGCAAGTACAATGTCAAAAGTAAATTGTAGATGATTACTTATTAGTATACAAGGGTCATTCATAATGAGCTTGTGTTAATCTCTGTGGGATTACGCAAGTTTTTTCATCCTTAGGTAGTAAAGCTTTCGACCTGGGATTGTAAGTTTCCCATCCGTGATCAGGGGTTACCGTCCGTCATTTGTGTTAGTATTCCATTATTATCCGTAAAACAAGTGTTATGAACACGATAATTACCACCGCATATATTCGCATTTAATTATATATTCTAGGTTTTTAAAAAAATGAATAGGTACTAAATGTTCGTCCATCAAATTCTGAAAATCAAATGTACGTTGTAAAAAGTAAATTGAAGATGATTACTTATAAGTATACTAGGGTAATTCGTAAGGTTCTTTTGGAACTCTTCGTGGGATTATGCAAGTTTGTTTATTAGTTAATGTGGTAAAGAGTTTGATTTGGGATTGCAAGTGACCCGTCCGCGATACGGGGTTATCGTTCGTCAATTGTATTAGTATTCCATTATTACCCTTACAGTAAGCGTTATGAGAAACGTAATTTCTACTGTATAAAACCGCATAAAATTATATATTCTAGGTTTTGAAGAAATTAATTGGCATTAAAAGACCGGTCATCAAATTTTAAAAGATGCAAGTACAATGTCAAAAGTAAATTGTAGATGATTACTTATTAGTATACAAGGGTCATTCGTAATGAGCTTGTGTTAATCTCTGTGGGATTACGCAAGTTTTTTCATCCTTAGGTAGTAAAGATTTCGACCTGGGATTGTAAGTTTCCCATCCGTGATCAGGGGTTACCGTCCGTCATTTGTGTTAGTATTCCATTATTATCCGTAAAACAAGTGTTATGAACACGATAATTACCACCGCATATATGCGCATTTAATTATATATTCTAGGTATTTAAAAAAATGAATAGGTACTAAATGTTCGTCCATCAAATTCTGAAAATCAAATGTACGTTGTAAAAAGTAAATTGAAGATGATTACTTATAAGTATACTAGGGTAATTCGTAAGGTTCTTTTGGAACTCTTTGTGGGATTTTGCGAGTTTGTTTATTAGTTAATGTGGTAAAGAGTTTGATTTGGGATTGCAAGTGACCCGTCCGCGATACGGGGTTATCGTTCGTCAATTGTATTAGTATTCCATTATTACCCTTACAGTAAGCGTCATGAGAAACGTAATTTCTACTGTATAAAACCGAATAAAATTATATATTCTAGGTTTTGAAGAAATTAATTTGCATTAAAAGACCGGTCATCAAATTTTAAAAGATGCAAGTACAATGTCAAAAGTAAATTGTAGATGATTACTTATTAGTATACAAGGGTCATTCGTAATGAGCTTGTGTTAATCTCTGTGGGATTACGCAAGTTTTTTCATCCTTAGGTAGTAAAGCTTTCGACCTGGGATTGTAAGTTTCCCATCCGTGTCAGGGGTTACCGTCCGTCATTTGTGTTAGTATTCCATTATTATCCGTAAAACAAGTGTTATTAACACGATAATTACCACCGCATATATTCGCATTTAATTATATATTCTAGGTTTTTAAAAAAATGAATAGGTACTAAATGTTCGTCCATCAAATTCTGAAAATCAAATGTACGTTGTAAAAAGTAAATTGAAGATGATTACTTATAAGTATACTAGGGTAATTCGTAAGGTTCTTTTGGAACTCTTCGTGGGATTATGCGAGTTTGTTTATTAGTTAATGTGGTAAAGAGTTTGATTTGGGATTGCAAGTGACCCGTCCGCGATACGGGGTTATCGTTCGTCAATTGTATTAGTATTCCATTATTACCCTTACAGTAAGCGTTATGAGAAACGTAATTTCTACTGTATAAAACCGCATAAAATTATATATTCTAGGTTTTGAAGAAATTAATTGGCATTAAAAGACCGGTCATCAAATTTTAAAAGATGCAAGTACAATGTCAAAAGTAAATTGTAGATGATTACTTATTAGTATACAAGGGTCATTCGTAATGAGCTTGTGTTAATCTCTGTGGGATTACGCAAGTATTTTCATCCTTAGGTAGTAAAGCTTTCGACCTGGGATTGTAAGTTTCCCATCCGTGATCAGGGGTTACCGTCCGTCATTTGTGTTAGTATTCCATTATTATCCGTAAAACAAGTGTTATGAACACGATAATTACCACCGCATATATTCGCATTTAATTATATATTCTAGGTTTTTAAAAAAATGAATAGGTACTAAATGTTCGTCCATCAAATTCTGAAAATCAAATGTACGTTGTAAAAAGTAAATTGAAGATGATTACTTATAAGTATACTAGGGTAATTCGTAAGGTTCTTTTGGAACTCTTCGTGGGATTATGCGAGTTTGTTTATTAGTTAATGTGGTAAAGAGTTTGATTTGGGATTGCAAGTGACCCGTCCGCGATACGGGGTTATCGTTCGTCAATTGTATTAGTATTCCATAATTACCCTTACAGTAAGCGTTATGAGAAACGTAATTTCTACTGTATAAAACCGCATAAAATTATATATTCTAGGTTTTGAAGAAATTAATTGGCATTAAAAGACCGGTCATCAAATTTTAAAAGATGCAAGTACAATGTCAAAAGTAAATTGTAGATGATTACTTATTAGTATACAAGGGTCATTCGTAATGAGCTTGTGTTAATCTCTGTGGGATTACGCAAGTATTTTCATCCTTAGGTAGTAAAGCTTTCGACCTGGGATTGTAAGTTTCCCATCCGTGATCAGGGGTTACCGTCCGTCATTTGTGTTAGTATTCCATTATTATCCGTAAAACAAGTGTTATGAACACGATAATTACCACCGCATATATTCGCATTTAATTATATATTCTAGGTTTTTAAAAAAATGAATAGGTACTAAATGTTCGTCCATCAAATTCTGAAAATCAAATGTACGTTGTAAAAAGTAAATTGAAGATGATTACTTATAAGTATACTAGGGTAATTCGTAAGGTTCTTTTGGAACTCTTCGTGGGATTATGCGAGTTTGTTTATTAGTTAATGTGGTAAAGAGTTTGATTTGGGATTGCAAGTGACCCGTCCGCGATACGGGGTTATCGTTCGTCAATTGTATTAGTATTCCATAATTACCCTTACAGTAAGCGTTATGAGAAACGTAATTTCTACTGTATAAAACCGCATAAAATTATATATTCTAGGTTTTGAAGAAATTAATTGGCATTAAAAGACCGGTCATCAAATTTTAAAAGATGCAAGTACAATGTCAAAAGTAAATTGTAGATGATTACTTATTAGTATACAAGGGTCATTCATATTGAGCTTGTGTTAATCTCTGTGGGATTACGCAAGTTTTTTCATCCTTAGGTAGTAAAGCTTTCGACCTGGGATTGTAAGTTTCCCATCCGTGATCAGGGGTTACCGTCCGTCATTTGTGTTAGTATTCCATTATTATCCGTAAAACAAGTGTTATGAACACGATAATTACCACCGCATATATTCGCATTTAATTATATATTCTAGGTTTTTAAAAAAATGAATAGGTACTAAATGTTCGTCCATCAAATTCTGAAAATCAAATGTACGTTGTAAAAAGTAAATTGAAGATGATTACTTATAAGTATACTAGGGTAATTCGTAAGGTTCTTTTGGAACTCTTCGTGGGATTATGCGAGTTTGTTTATTAGTTAATGTGGTAAAGAGTTTGATTTGGGATTGCAAGTGACCCGTCCGCGATACGGGGTTATCGTTCGTCAATTGTATTAGTATTCCATTATTACCCTTACAGTAAGCGTTTTGAGAAACGTAATTTCTACTGTATAAAACCGCATAGAATTATATATTCTAGGTTTTGAAGAAATTAATTGGCATTAAAAGACCGGTCATCAAATTTTAAAAGATGCAAGTACAATGTCAAAAGTAAATTGTAGATGATTACTTATTAGTATACAAGGGTCATTCGTAATGAGCTTGTGTTAATCTCTGTGGGATTACGCAAGTTTTTTCATCCTTAGGTAGTAAAGATTTCGACCTGGGATTGTAAGTTTCCCATCCGTGATCAGGGGTTACCGTCCGTCATTTGTGTTAGTATTCCATTATTATCCGTAAAACAAGTGTTATGAACACGATAATTACCACCGCATATATGCGCATTTAATTATATATTCTAGGTATTTAAAAAAATGAATAGGTACTAAATGTTCGTCCATCAAATTCTGAAAATCAAATGTACGTTGTAAAAAGTAAATTGAAGATGATTACTTATAAGTATACTAGGGTAATTCGTAAGGTTCTTTTGGAACTCTTTGTGGGATTTTGCGAGTTTGTTTATTAGTTAATGTGGTAAAGAGTTTGATTTGGGATTGCAAGTGACCCGTCCGCGATACGGGGTTATCGTTCGTCAATTGTATTAGTATTCCATTATTACCCTTACAGTAAGCGTCATGAGAAACGTAATATCTACTGTATAAAACCGAATAAAATTATATATTCTAGGTTTTGAAGAAATTAATTTGCATTAAAAGACCGGTCATCAAATTTTAAAAGATGCAAGTACAATGTCAAAAGTAAATTGTAGATGATTACTTATTAGTATACAAGGGTCATTCGTAATGAGCTTGTGTTAATCTCTGTGGGATTACGCAAGTTTTTTCATCCTTAGGTAGTAAAGCTTTCGACCTGGGATTGTAAGTTTCCCATCCGTGTCAGGGGTTACCGTCCGTCATTTGTGTTAGTATTCCATTATTATCCGTAAAACAAGTGTTATGAACACGATAATTACCACCGCATATATTCGCATTTAATTATATATTCTAGGTTTTTAAAAAAATGAATAGGTACTAAATGTTCGTCCATCAAATTCTGAAAATCAAATGTACGTTGTAAAAAGTAAATTGAAGATGATTACTTATAAGTATACTAGGGTAATTCGTAAGGTTCTTTTGGAACTCTTCGTGGGATTATGCGAGTTTGTTTATTAGTTAATGTGGTAAAGAGTTTGATTTGGGATTGCAAGTGACCCGTCCGCGATACGGGGTTATCGTTCGTCAATTGTATTAGTATTCCATTATTACCCTTACAGTAAGCGTTATGAGAAACGTAATTTTTACTGTATAAAACCGCATAAAATTATATATTCTAGGTTTTGAAGAAATTAATTGGCATTAAAAGACTGGTCATCAAATTTTAAAAGATGCAAGTACAATGTCAAAAGTAAATTGTAGATGATTACTTATTAGTATACAAGGGTCATTCGTAATGAGCTTGTGTTAATCTCTGTGGGATTACGCAAGTATTTTCATCCTTAGGTAGTAAAGCTTTCGACCTGGGATTGTAAGTTTCCCATCCGTGATCAGGGGTTACCGTCCGTCATTTGTGTTAGTATTCCATTATTATCCGTAAAACAAGTGTTATGAACACGATAATTACCACCGCATATATTCGCATTTAATTATATATTCTAGGTTTTTAAAAAAATGAATAGGTACTAAATGTTCGTCCATCAAATTCTGAAAATCAAATGTACGTTGTAAAAAGTAAATTGAAGATGATTACTTATAAGTATACTAGGGTAATTCGTAAGGTTCTTTTGGAACTCTTCGTGGGATTATGCGAGTTTGTTTATTAGTTAATGTGGTAAAGAGTTTGATTTGGGATTGCAAGTGACCCGTCCGCGATATGGGGTTATCGTTCGTCAATTGTATTAGTATTCCATTATTACCCTTACAGTAAGCGTTATGAGAAACGTAATTTCTACTGTATAAAACCGCATAAAATTATATATTCTAGGTTTTGAAGAAATTAATTGGCATTAAAAGACCGGTCATCAAATTTTAAAAGATGCAAGTACAATGTCAAAAGTAAATTGTAGATGATTACTTATTAGTATACAAGGGTCATTCGTAATGAGCTTGTGTTAATCTCTGTGGGATTACGCAAGTTTTTTCATCCTTAGGTAGTAAAGATTTCGACCTGGGATTGTAAGTTTCCCATCCGTGATCAGGGGTTACCGTCCGTCATTTGTGTTAGTATTCCATTATTATCCGTAAAACAAGTGTTATGAACACGATAATTACCACCGCATATATGCGCATTTAATTATATATTCTAGGTATTTAAAAAAATGAATAGGTACTAAATGTTCGTCCATCAAATTCTGAAAATCAAATGTACGTTGTAAAAAGTAAATTGAAGATGATTACTTATAAGTATACTAGGGTAATTCGTAAGGTTCTTTTGGAACTCTTTGTGGGATTTTGCGAGTTTGTTTATTAGTTAATGTGGTAAAGAGTTTGATTTGGGATTGCAAGTGACCCGTCCGCGATACGGGGTTATCGTTCGTCAATTGTATTAGTATTCCATTATTACCCTTACAGTAAGCGTCATGAGAAACGTAATTTCTACTGTATAAAACCGCATAAAATTATATATTCTAGGTTTTGAAGAAATTAATTGGTATTAAAAGACCGGTCATCAAATTTTAAAAGATGCAAGTACAATGTCAAAAGTAAATTGTAGATGATTACTTATTAGTATACAAGGGTCATTCGTAATGAGCTTGTGTTAATCTCTGTGGGATTACGCAAGTTTTTTCATCCTTAGGTAGTAAAGCTTTCGACCTGGGATTGTAAGTTTCCCATCCGTGATCAGGGGTTACCGTCCGTCATTTGTGTTAGTATTCCATTATTATCCGTAAAACAAGTGTTATGAACACGATAATTACCACCGCATATATTCGCATTTAATTATATATTCTAGGTTTTTAAAAAAATGAATAGGTACTAAATGTTCGTCCATCAAATTCTGAAAATCAAATGTACGTTGTAAAAAGTAAATTGAAGATGATTACTTATAAGTATACTAGGGTAATTCGTAAGGTTCTTTTGGAACTCTTCGTGGGATTATGCGAGTTTGTTTATTAGTTAATGTGGTAAAGAGTTTGATTTGGGATTGCAAGTGACCCGTCCGCGATACGGGGTTATCGTTCGTCAATTGTATTAGTATTCCATTATTACCCTTACAGTAAGCGTTATGAGAAACGTAATTTCTACTGTATAAAACCGCATAAAATTATATATTCTAGGTTTTGAAGAAATTAATTGGCATTAAAAGACCGGTCATCAAATTTTAAAAGATGCAAGTACAATGTCAAAAGTAAATTGTAGATGATTACTTATTAGTATACAAGGGTCATTCATATTGAGCTTGTGTTAATCTCTGTGGGATTACGCAAGTTTTTTCATCCTTAGGTAGTAAAGCTTTCGACCTGGGATTGTAAGTTTCCCATCCGTGATCAGGGGTTACCGTCCGTCATTTGTGTTAGTATTCCATTATTATCCGTAAAACAAGTGTTATGAACACGATAATTACCACCGCATATATTCGCATTTAATTATATATTCTAGGTTTTTAAAAAAATGAATAGGTACTAAATGTTCGTCCATCAAATTCTGAAAATCAAATGTACGTTGTAAAAAGTAAATTGAAGATGATTACTTATAAGTATACTAGGGTAATTCGTAAGGTTCTTTTGGAACTCTTCGTGGGATTATGTGAGTTTGTTTATTAGTTAATGTGGTAAAGAGTTTGATTTGGGATTGCAAGTGACCCGTCCGCGATACGGGGTTATCGTTCGTCAATTGTATTAGTATTCCATTATTACCCTTACAGTAAGCGTTATGAGAAACGTAATTTCTACTGTATAAAACCGCATAAAATTATATATTCTAGGTTTTGAAGAAATTAATTGGCATTAAAAGACCGGTCATCAAATTTTAAAAGATGCAAGTACAATGTCAAAAGTAAATTGTAGATGATTACTTATTAGTATACAAGGGTCATTCGTAATGAGCTTGTGTTAATCTCTGTGGGATTACGCAAGTTTTTTCATCCTTAGGTAGTAAAGATTTCGACCTGGGATTGTAAGTTTCCCATCCGTGATCAGGGGTTACCGTCCGTCATTTGTGTTAGTATTCCATTATTATCCGTAAAACAAGTGTTATGAACACGATAATTACCACCGCATATATGCGCATTTAATTATATATTCTAGGTATTTAAAAAAATGAATAGGTACTAAATGTTCGTCCATCAAATTCTGAAAATCAAATGTACGTTGTAAAAAGTAAATTGAAGATGATTACTTATAAGTATACTAGGGTAATTCGTAAGGTTCTTTTGGAACTCTTTGTGGGATTTTGCGAGTTTGTTTATTAGTTAATGTGGTAAAGAGTTTGATTTGGGATTGCAAGTGACCCGTCCGCGATACGGGGTTATCGTTCGTCAATTGTATTAGTATTCCATTATTACCCTTACAGTAAGCGTCATGAGAAACGTAATTTCTACTGTATAAAACCGCATAAAATTATATATTCTAGGTTTTGAAGAAATTAATTGGCATTAAAAGACCGGTCATCAAATTTTAAAAGATGCAAGTACAATGTCAAAAGTAAATTGTAGATGATTACTTATTAGTATACAAGGGTCATTCGTAATGAGCTTGTGTTAATCTCTGTGGGATTACGCAAGTTTTTTCATCCTTAGGTAGTAAAGCTTTCGACCTGGGATTGTAAGTTTCCCATCCGTGATCAGGGGTTACCGTCCGTCATTTGTGTTAGTATTCCATTATTATCCGTAAAACAAGTGTTATGAACACGATAATTACCACCGCATATATTCGCATTTAATTATATATTCTAGGTTTTTAAAAAAATGAATAGGTACTAAATGTTCGTCCATCAAATTCTGAAAATCAAATGTACGTTGTAAAAAGTAAATTGAAGATGATTACTTATAAGTATACTAGGGTAATTCGTAAGGTTCTTTTGGAACTCTTCGTGGGATTATGTGAGTTTGTTTATTAGTTAATGTGGTAAAGAGTTTGATTTGGGATTGCAAGTGACCCGTCCGCGATACGGGGTTATCGTTCGTCAATTGTATTAGTATTCCATTATTACCCTTACAGTAAGCGTTATGAGAAACGTAATTTCTACTGTATAAAACCGCATAAAATTATATATTCTAGGTTTTGAAGAAATTAATTGGCATTAAAAGACCGGTCATCAAATTTTAAAAGATGCAAGTACAATGTCAAAAGTAAATTGTAGATGATTACTTATTAGTATACAAGGGTCATTCGTAATGAGCTTGGGTTAATCTCTGTGGGATTACGCAAGTTTTTTCATCCTTAGGTAGTAAAGCTTTCGACCTAGGATTGTAAGTTTCCCATCCGTGATCAGGGGTTACCGTCCGTCGTTTGTGTTAGTATTCCATTATTATCCGTAAAACAAGTGTTATGAACACGATAATTACCACCGCATATATTCGCATTTAATTATATATTCTAGGTTTTTAAAAAAATGAATAGGTACTAAATGTTCGTCCATCAAATTCTGAAAATCAAATGTACGTTGTAAAAAGTAAATTGAAGATGATTACTTATAAGTATACTAGGGTAATTCGTAAGGTTCTTTTGGAACTCTTCGTGGGATTATGCGAGTTTGTTTATTAGTTAATGTGGTAAAGAGTTTGATTTGGGATTGCAAGTGACCCGTCCGCGATACGGGGTTATCGTTCGTCAATTGTATTAGTATTCCATTATTACCCTTACAGTAAGCGTTATGAGAAACGTAATTTCTACTGTATAAAACCGCATAAAATTATATATTCTAGGTTTTGAAGAAATTAATTGGCATTAAAAGACCGGTCATCAAATTTTAAAAGATGCAAGTACAATGTCAAAAGTAAATTGTAGATGATTACTTATTAGTATACAAGGGTCATTCGTAATGAGCTTGTGTTAATCTCTGTGGGATTACGCAAGTTTTTTCATCCTTAGGTAGTAAAGATTTCGACCTGGGATTGTAAGTTTCCCATCCGTGATCAGGGGTTACCGTCCGTCATTTGTGTTAGTATTCCATTATTATCCGTAAAACAAGTGTTATGAACACGATAATTACCACCGCATATATGCGCATTTAATTATATATTCTAGGTATTTAAAAAAATGAATAGGTACTAAATGTTCGTCCATCAAATTCTGAAAATCAAATGTACGTTGTAAAAAGTAAATTGAAGATGATTACTTATAAGTATACTAGGGTAATTCGTAAGGTTCTTTTGGAACTCTTTGTGGGATTTTGCGAGTTTGTTTATTAGTTAATGTGGTAAAGAGTTTGATTTGGGATTGCAAGTGACCCGTCCGCGATACGGGGTTATCGTTCGTCAATTGTATTAGTATTCCATTATTACCCTTACAGTAAGCGTCATGAGAAACGTAATTTCTACTGTATAAAACCGCATAAAATTATATATTCTAGGTTTTGAAGAAATTAATTGGCATTAAAAGACCGGTCATCAAATTTTAAAAGATGCAAGTACAATGTCAAAAGTAAATTGTAGATGATTACTTATTAGTATACAAGTGTCATTCGTAATGAGCTTGTGTTAATCTCTGTGGGATTATGCATGTTTTTTCATCCTTAGGTAGTAAAGCTTTCGACCTGGGATTGTAAGTTTCCCATCCGTGTCAGGGGTTACCGTCCGTCATTTGTGTTAGTATTCCATTATTATCCGTAAAACAAGTGTTATGAACACGACAATTACCACCGCATATATTCGCATTTAATTATATATTCTAGGTTTTTAAAAAAATGAATAGGTACTAAATGTTCGTCCATCAAATTCTGAAAATCAAATGTACGTTGTAAAAAGTAAATTGAAGATGATTACTTATAAGTATACTAGGGTAATTCGTAAGGTTCTTTTGGAACTCTTCGTGGGATTATGCGAGTTTGTTTATTAGTTAATGTGGTAAAGAGTTTGATTTGGGATTGCAAGTGACCCGTCCGCGATACGGGGTTATCGTTCGTCAATTGTATTAGTATTCCATTATTACCCTTACAGTAAGCGTTATGAGAAACGTAATTTCTACTGTATAAAACCGCATAAAATTATATATTCTAGGTTTTGAAGAAATTAATTGGCATTAAAAGACCGGTCATCAAATTTTAAAAGATGCAAGTACAATGTCAAAAGTAAATTGTAGATGATTACTTATTAGTATACAAGGGTCATTCGTAATGAGCTTGGGTTAATCTCTGTGGGATTACGCAAGTTTTTTCATCCTTAGGTAGTAAAGCTTTCGACCTAGGATTGTAAGTTTCCCATCCGTGATCAGGGGTTACCGTCCGTCATTTGTGTTAGTATTCCATTATTATCCGTAAAACAAGTGTTATGAACACGATAATTACCACCGCATATATTCGCATTTAATTATATATTCTAGGTTTTTAAAAAAATGAATAGGTACTAAATGTTCGTCCATCAAATTCTGAAAATCAAATGTACGTTGTAAAAAGTAAATTGAAGATGATTACTTATAAGTATACTAGGGTAATTCGTAAGGTTCTTTTGGAACTCTTTGTGGGATTTTGCGAGTTTGTTTATTAGTTAATGTGGTAAAGAGTTTGATTTGGGATTGCAAGTGACCCGTCCGCGATACGGGGTTATCGTTTGTCAATTGTATTAGTATTCCATTATTACCCTTACAGTAAGCGTTATGAGAAACGTAATTTCTACTGTATAAAACCGCATAAAATTATATATTCTAGGTTTTGAAGAAATTAATTGGCATTAAAAGACCGGTCATCAAATTTTAAAAGATGCAAGTACAATGTCAAAAGTAAATTGTAGATGATTACTTATTAGTATACAAGGGTCATTCGTAATGAGCTTGTGTTAATCTCTGTGGGATTACGCAAGTTTTTTCATCCTTAGGTAGTAAAGCTTTCGACCTGGGATTGTAAGTTTCCCATCCGTGATCAGGGGTTACCGTCCGACATTTGTGTTAGTATTCCATTATTATCCGTAAAACAAGTGTTATGAACACGATAATTACCACCGCATATATTCGCATTTAATTATATATTCTAGGTTTTTTAAAAAATGAATAGGTACTAAATGTTCGTCCATCAAATTCTGAAAATCAAATGTACGTTGTAAAAAGTAAATTGAAGATGATTACTTATAAGTATACTAGGGTAATTCGTAAGGTTCTTTTGGAACTCTTCGTGGGATTATGCGAGTTTGTTTATTAGTTAATGTGGTAAAGAGTTTGATTTGGGATTGCAAGTGACCCGTCCGCGATACGGGGTTATCGTTCGTCAATTGTATTAGTATTCCATTATTACCCTTACAGTAAGCGTTATGAGAAACGTAATTTCTACTGTATAAAACCGCATAAAATTATATATTCTAGGTTTTGAAGAAATTAATTGGCATTAAAAGACCGGTCATCAAATTTTAAAAGATGCAAGAACAATGTCAAAAGTAAATTGTAGATGATTACTTATTAGTATACAAGGGTCATTCGTAATGAGCTTGTGTTAATCTCTGTGGGATTACGCAAGTATTTTCATCCTTAGGTAGTAAAGATTTCGACCTGGGATTGTAAGTTTCCCATCCGTGATCAGGGGTTACCGTCCGTCATTTGTGTTAGTATTCCATTATTATCCGTAAAACAAGTGTTATGAACACGATAATTACCACCGCATATATGCGCATTTAATTATATATTCTAGGTATTTAAAAAAATGAATACGTACTAAATGTTCGTCCATCAAATTCTGAAAATCAAATGTACGTTGTAAAAAGTAAATTGAAGATGATTACTTATAAGTATACTAGGGTAATTCGTAAGGTTCTTTTGGAACTCTTTGTGGGATTTTGCGAGTTTGTTTATTAGTTAATGTGGTAAAGAGTTTGATTTGGGATTGCAAGTGACCCATCCGCGATACGGGGTTATCGTTCGTCAATTGTATTAGTATTCCATTATTACCCTTACAGTAAGCGTTATGAGAAACGTAATTTCTACTGTATAAAACCGCATAAAATTATATATTCTAGGTTTTGAAGAAATTAATTGGCATTAAAAGACCGGTCATCAAATTTTAAAAGATGCAAGTACAATGTCAAAAGTAAATTGTAGATGATTACTTATTAGTATACAAGGGTCATTCGGAATGAGCTTGTGTTAATCTCTGTGGGATTACGCTAGTTTTTTCATCCTTAGGTAGTAAAGATTTCGACCTGGGATTGTAAGTTTCCCATCTGTGATCAGGGGTTACCGTCCGTCATTTGTGTTAGTATTCCATTATTATCCGTAAAACAAGTGTTATGAACATGATAATTACCACCGCATATATTCGCATTTAATTATATATTCTAGGTTTTTAAAAAAATGAATAGGTACTAAATGTTCGTCCATCAAATTCTGAAAATCAAATGTACGTTGTAAACAGTAAATTGAAGATGATTACTTATAAGTATACTAGGGTAATTCGTAAGGTTCTTTTGGAACTCTTTGTGGGATTTTGCGAGTTTGTTTATTAGTTAATGTGGTAAAGAGTTTGATTTGGGATTGCAAGTGACCCGTCCGCGATACGGGGTTATCGTTCGTCAATTGTATTAGTATTCCATTATTACCCTTACAGTAAGCGTCATGAGAAACGTAATTTCTACTGTATAAAACCGCATAAAATTATATATTCTAGGTTTTGAAGAAATTAATTGGCATTAAAAGACCGGTCATCAAATTTTAAAAGATGCAAGTACAATGTCAAAAGTAAATTGTAGATGATTACTTATTAGTATACAAGGGTCATTCGTAATGAGCTTGTGTTAATCTCTGTGGGATTACGCAAGTTTTTTCATCCTTAGGTAGTAAAGCTTTCGACCTGGGATTGTAAGTTTCCCATCCGTGATCAGGGGTTACCGTCCGTCATTTGTGTTAGTATTCCATTATTATCCGTAAAACAAGTGTTATGAACACGATAATTACCACCGCATATATTCGCATTTAATTATATATTCTAGGTTTTTAAAAATATGAATAGGTACTAAATGTTCGTCCATCAAATTCTGAAAATCAAATGTACGTTGTAAAAAGTAAATTGAAGATGATTACTTATAAGTATACTAGGGTAATTCGTAAGGTTCTTTTTGAACTCTTCGTGGGATTATGCGAGTTTGTTTATTAGTTAATGTGGTAAAGAGTTTGATTTGGGATTGCAAGTGACCCGTCCGCGATACGGGGTTATCGTTCGTCAATTGTATTAGTATTCCATTATTACCCTTACAGTAAGCGTTATGAGAAACGTAATTTCTACTGTATAAAACCGCATAAAATTATATATTCTAGGTTTTGAAGAAATTAATTGGCATTAAAAGACCGGTCATCAAATTTTAAAAGATGCAAGTACAATGTCAAAAGTAAATTGTAGATGATTACTTATTAGTATACAAGGGTCTTTCGTAATGAGCTTGTGTTAATCTCTGTGGGATTACGCAAGTTTTTTCATCCTTAGGTAGTAAAGCTTTCGACCTGGGATTGTAAGTTTCCCATCCGTGATCAGGGGTTACCGTCCGTCATTTGTGTTAGTATTCCATTATTATCCGTAAAACAAGTGTTATGAACACGATAATTACCACCGCATATATTCGCATTTAATTATATATTCTAGGTTTTTAAAAAAATGAATAGGTACTAAATGTTCGTCCATCAAATTCGGAAAATCAAATGTACGTTGTAAAAAGTAAATTGAAGATGATTACTTATAAGTATACTAGGGTAATTCGTAAGGTTTTTTTGGAACTCTTTGTGGGATTTTGCGAGTTTGTTTATTAGTTAATGTGGTAAAGAGTTTGATTTGGGATTGCAAGTGACCCGTCCGCGATACGGGGTTATCGTTCGTCAATTGTATTAGTATTCCATTATTACCCTTACAGTAAGCGTTATGAGAAACGTAATTTC
Organism: Rubia yunnanensis; assembly: GCA_037428765.1. NCBI lineage: Eukaryota > Viridiplantae > Streptophyta > Magnoliopsida > Gentianales > Rubiaceae > Rubia > Rubia yunnanensis. Next base: position 105,677,881 of record CM075061.1, on the reverse strand, counting down.
TACTGTATAAAACCGCATAAAATTATATATTCTAGGTTTTGAAGAAATTAATTGGCATTAAAAGACCGGTCATCAAATTTTAAAAGATGCAAGTACAATGTCAAAAGTAAATTGTAGATGATTACTTATTAGTATACAAGGGTCTTTCGTAATGAGCTTGTGTTAATCTCTGTGGGATTACGCAAGTTTTTTCATCCTTAGGTAGTAAAGCTTTCGACCTGGGATTGTAAGTTTCCCATCCGTGATCAGGGGTTACCGTCCGTCATTTGTGTTAGTATTCCATTATTATCCGTAAAACAAGTGTTATGAACACGATAATTACCACCGCATATATTCGCATTTAATTATATATTCTAGGTTTTTAAAAAAATGAATAGGTACTAAATGTTCGTCCATCAAATTCGGAAAATCAAATGTACGTTGTAAAAAGTAAATTGAAGATGATTACTTATAAGTATACTAGGGTAATTCGTAAGGTTTTTTTGGAACTCTTTGTGGGATTTTGCGAGTTTGTTTATTAGTTAATGTGGTAAAGAGTTTGATTTGGGATTGCAAGTGACCCGTCCGCGATACGGGGTTATCGTTCGTCAATTGTATTAGTATTCCATTATTACCCTTACAGTAAGCGTTATGAGAAACGTAATTTCTACTGTATAAAACCGCATAAAATTATATATTCTAGGTTTTGAAGAAATTAATTGGCATTAAAAGACCGGTCATCAAATTTTAAAAGATGCAAGTACAATGTCAAAAGTAAATTGTAGATGATTACTTATTAGTATACAAGGGTCTTTCGTAATGAGCTTGTGTTAATCTCTGTGGGATTACGCAAGTTTTTTCATCCTTAGGTAGTAAAGCTTTCGACCTGGGATTGTAAGTTTCCCATCCGTGATCAGGGGTTACCGTCCGTCATTTGTGTTAGTATTCCATTATTATCCGTAAAACAAGTGTTATGAACACGATAATTACCACCGCATATATTCGCATTTAATTATATATTCTAGGTTTTTAAAAAAATGAATAGGTACTAAATGTTCGTCCATCAAATTCGGAAAATCAAATGTACGTTGTAAAAAGTAAATTGAAGATGATTACTTATAAGTATACTAGGGTAATTCGTAAGGTTTTTTTGGAACTCTTTGTGGGATTTTGCGAGTTTGTTTATTAGTTAATGTGGTAAAGAGTTTGATTTGGGATTGCAAGTGACCCGTCCGCGATACGGGGTTATCGTTCGTCAATTGTATTAGTATTCCATTATTACACTTACAGTAAGCGTTATGAGAAACGTAATTTCTACTGTATAAAACCGCATAAAATTATATATTCTAGGTTTTGAAGAAATTAATTGGCATTAAAAGACCGGTCATCAAATTTTAAAAGATGCAAGTACAATGTCAAAAGTAAATTGTAGATGATTACTTATTAGTATACAAGGGTCATTCGTAATGAGCTTGTGTTAATCTCTGTGGGATTACGCAAGTATTTTCATCTTTAGGTAGTAAAGATTTTGACCTGGGATTGTAAGTTTCCCGTCCGTGATCAGGGGTTACCGTCCGTCATTTGTGTTAGTATTCCATTATTATCCGTAAAACAAGTGTTATGAACACGATAATTACCACCGCATATATGCGCATTTAATTATATATTCTAGGTATTTAAAAAAATGAATAGGTACTAAATGTTCGTCCATCAAATTCTGAAAATCAAATGTACGTTGTAAAAAGTAAATTGAAGATGATTACTTATAAGTATACTAGGGTAATTCGTAAGGTTCTTTTGGAACTCTTTGTGGGATTTTGCGAGTTTGTTTATTAGTTAATGTGGTAAAGAGTTTGATTTGGGATTGCAAGTGACCCATCCGCGATACGGGGTTATCGTTCGTCAATTGTATTAGTATTCCATTATTACCCTTACAGTAAGCGTTATGAGAAACGTAATTTCTACTGTATAAAACCGCATAAAATTATATATTCTAGGTTTTGAAGAAATTAATTGGCATTAAAAGACCGGTCATCAAATTTTAAAAGATGCAAGTACAATGTCAAAAGTAAATTGTAGATGATTACTTATTAGTATACAAGGGTCATTCGTAATGAGCTTGTGTTAATCTCTGTGGGATTACGCAAGTTTTTTCATCCTTAGGTAGTAAAGCTTTCGACCTGGGATTGTAAGTTTCCCATCCGTGATCAGGGGTTACCGTCCGTCATTTGTGTTAGTATTCCATTATTATCCGTAAAACAAGTGTTATGAACACGATAATTACCACCGCATATATTCGCATTTAATTATATATTCTAGGTTTTTAAAAAAATGAATAGGTACTAAATGTTCGTCCATCAAATTCTGAAAATCAAATGTACGTTGTAAAAAGTAAATTGAAGATGATTACTTATAAGTATACTAGGGTAATTCGTAAGGTTCTTTTGGAACTCTTCGTGGGATTATGCGAGTTTGTTTATTAGTTAATGTGGTAAAGAGTTTGATTTGGGATTGCAAGTGACCCGTCCGCGATACGGGGTTATCGTTCGTCAATTGTATTAGTATTCCATTATTACCCTTACAGTAAGCGTTATGAGAAACGTAATTTCTACTGTATAAAACCGCATAAAATTATATATTCTAGGTTTTGAAGAAATTAATTGGCATTAAAAGACCGGTCATCAAATTTTAAAAGATGCAAGTACAATGTCAAAAGTAAATTGTAGATGATTACTTATTAGTATACAAGGGTCATTCGTAATGAGCTTGTGTTAATCTCTGTGGGATTACGCAAGTTTTTTCATCCTTAGGTAGTAAAGCTTTCGACCTGGGATTGTAAGTTTCCCATCCGTGATCAGGGGTTACCGTCCGTCATTTGTGTTAGTATTCCATTATTATCCGTAAAACAAGTGTTATGAACACGATAATTACCACCGCATATATTCGCATTTAATTATATATTCTAGGTTTTTAAAAAAATGAATAGGTACTAAATGTTCGTCCATCAAATTCTGAAAATCAAATGTACGTTGTAAAAAGTAAATTGAAGATGATTACTTATAAGTATACTAGGGTAATTCGTAAGGTTTTTTTGGAACTCTTTGTGGGATTTTGCGAGTTTGTTTATTAGTTAATGTGGTAAAGAGTTTGATTTGGGATTGCAAGTGACCCGTCCGCGATACGGGGTTATCGTTCGTCAATTGTATTAGTATTCCATTATTACCCTTACAGTAAGCGTTATGAGAAACGTAATTTCTACTGTATAAAACCGCATAAAATTATATATTCTAGGTTTTGAAGAAATTAATTGGCATTAAAAGACCGGTCATCAAATTTTAAAAGATGCAAGTACAATGTCAAAAGTAAATTGTAGATGATTACTTATTAGTATACAAGGGTCATTCGTAATGAGCTTGTGTTAATCTCTGTGGGATTACGCAAGTTTTTTCATCCTTAGGTAGTAAAGCTTTCGACCTGGGATTGTAAGTTTCCCATCCGTGATCAGGGGTTACCGTCCGTCATTTGTGTTAGTATTCCATTATTATCCGTAAAACAAGTGTTATGAACACGATAATTACCACCGCATATATTCGCATTTAATTATATATTCTAGGTTTTTAAAAAAATGAATAGGTACTAAATGTTCGTCCATCAAATTCTGAAAATCAAATGTACGTTGTAAAAAGTAAATTGAAGATGATTACTTATAAGTATACTAGGGTAATTCGTAAGGTTCTTTTGGAACTCTTCGTGGGATTATGCGAGTTTGTTTATTAGTTAATGTGGTAAAGAGTTTGATTTGGGATTGCAAGTGACCCGTCCGCGATACGGGGTTATCGTTCGTCAATTGTATTAGTATTCCATTATTACCCTTACAGTAAGCGTTATGAGAAACGTAATTTCTACTGTATAAAACCGCATAAAATTATATATTCTAGGTTTTGAAGAAATTAATTGGCATTAAAAGACCGGTCATCAAATTTTAAAAGATGCAAGTACAATGTCAAAAGTAAATTGTAGATGATTACTTATTAGTATACAAGGGTCATTCGTAATGAGCTTGTGTTAATCTCTGTGGGATTACGCAAGTTTTTTCATCCTTAGGTAGTAAAGCTTTCGACCTGGGATTGTAAGTTTCCCATCCGTGATCAGGGGTTACCGTCCGTCATTTGTGTTAGTATTCCATTATTATCCGTAAAACAAGTGTTATGAACACGATAATTACCACCGCATATATTCGCATTTAATTATATATTCTAGGTTTTTAAAAAAATGAATAGGTACTAAATGTTCGTCCATCAAATTCTGAAAATCAAATGTACGTTGTAAAAAGTAAATTGAAGATGATTACTTATAAGTATACTAGGGTAATTCGTAAGGTTTTTTTGGAACTCTTTGTGGGATTTTGCGAGTTTGTTTATTAGTTAATGTGGTAAAGAGTTTGATTTGGGATTGCAAGTGACCCGTCCGCGATACGGGGTTATCGTTCGTCAATTGTATTAGTATTCCATTATTACCCTTACAGTAAGCGTTATGAGAAACGTAATTTCTACTGTATAAAACCGCATAAAATTATATATTCTAGGTTTTGAAGAAATTAATTGGCATTAAAAGACCGGTCATCAAATTTTAAAAGATGCAAGTACAATGTCAAAAGTAAATTGTAGATGATTACTTATTAGTATACAAGGGTCATTCGTAATGAGCTTGTGTTAATCTCTGTGGGATTACGCAAGTATTTTCATCCTTAGGTAGTAAAGATTTCGACCTGGGATTGTAAGTTTCCCGTCCGTGATCAGGGGTTACCGTCCGTCATTTGTGTTAGTATTCCATTATTATCCGTAAAACAAGTGTTATGAACACGATAATTACCACCGCATATATGCGCATTTAATTATATATTCTAGGTATTTAAAAAAATGAATAGGTACTAAATGTTCGTCCATCAAATTCTGAAAATCAAATGTACGTTGTAAAAAGTAAATTGAAGATGATTACTTATAAGTATACTAGGGTAATTCGTAAGGTTCTTTTGGAACTCTTTGTGGGATTTTGCGAGTTTGTTTATTAGTTAATGTGGTAAAGAGTTTGATTTGGGATTGCAAGTGACCCATCCGCGATACGGGGTTATCGTTCGTCAATTGTATTAGTATTCCATTATTACCCTTACAGTAAGCGTTATGAGAAACGTAATTTCTACTGTATAAAACCGCATAAAATTATATATTCTAGGTTTTGAAGAAATTAATTGGCATTAAAAGACCGGTCATCAAATTTTAAAAGATGCAAGTACAATGTCAAAAGTAAATTGTAGATGATTACTTATTAGTATACAAGGGTCATTCGTAATGAGCTTGTGTTAATCTCTGTGGGATTACGCAAGTTTTTTCATCCTTAGGTAGTAAAGCTTTCGACCTGGGATTGTAAGTTTCCCATCCGTGATCAGGGGTTACCGTCCGTCATTTGTGTTAGTATTCCATTATTATCCGTAAAACAAGTGTTATGAACACGATAATTACCACCGCATATATTCGCATTTAATTATATATTCTAGGTTTTTAAAAATATGAATAGGTACTAAATGTTCGTCCATCAAATTCTGAAAATCAAATGTACGTTGTAAAAAGTAAATTGAAGATGATTACTTATAAGTATACTAGGGTAATTCGTAAGGTTCTTTTTGAACTCTTCGTGGGATTATGCGAGTTTGTTTATTAGTTAATGTGGTAAAGAGTTTGATTTGGGATTGCAAGTGACCCGTCCGCGATACGGGGTTATCGTTCGTCAATTGTATTAGTATTCCATTATTACCCTTACAGTAAGCGTTATGAGAAACGTAATTTCTACTGTATAAAACCGCATAAAATTATATATTCTAGGTTTTGAAGAAATTAATTGGCATTAAAAGACCGGTCATCAAATTTTAAAAGATGCAAGTACAATGTCAAAAGTAAATTGTAGATGATTACTTATTAGTATACAAGGGTCTTTCGTAATGAGCTTGTGTTAATCTCTGTGGGATTACGCAAGTTTTTTCATCCTTAGGTAGTAAAGCTTTCGACCTGGGATTGTAAGTTTCCCATCCGTGATCAGGGGTTACCGTCCGTCATTTGTGTTAGTATTCCATTATTATCCGTAAAACAAGTGTTATGAACACGATAATTACCACCGCATATATTCGCATTTAATTATATATTCTAGGTTTTTAAAAAAATGAATAGGTACTAAATGTTCGTCCATCAAATTCGGAAAATCAAATGTACGTTGTAAAAAGTAAATTGAAGATGATTACTTATAAGTATACTAGGGTAATTCGTAAGGTTTTTTTGGAACTCTTTGTGGGATTTTGCGAGTTTGTTTATTAGTTAATGTGGTAAAGAGTTTGATTTGGGATTGCAAGTGACCCGTCCGCGATACGGGGTTATCGTTCGTCAATTGTATTAGTATTCCATTATTACCCTTACAGTAAGCGTTATGAGAAACGTAATTTCTACTGTATAAAACCGCATAAAATTATATATTCTAGGTTTTGAAGAAATTAATTGGCATTAAAAGACCGGTCATCAAATTTTAAAAGATGCAAGTACAATGTCAAAAGTAAATTGTAGATGATTACTTATTAGTATACAAGGGTCTTTCGTAATGAGCTTGTGTTAATCTCTGTGGGATTACGCAAGTTTTTTCATCCTTAGGTAGTAAAGCTTTCGACCTGGGATTGTAAGTTTCCCATCCGTGATCAGGGGTTACCGTCCGTCATTTGTGTTAGTATTCCATTATTATCCGTAAAACAAGTGTTATGAACACGATAATTACCACCGCATATATTCGCATTTAATTATATATTCTAGGTTTTTAAAAAAATGAATAGGTACTAAATGTTCGTCCATCAAATTCGGAAAATCAAATGTACGTTGTAAAAAGTAAATTGAAGATGATTACTTATAAGTATACTAGGGTAATTCGTAAGGTTTTTTTGGAACTCTTTGTGGGATTTTGCGAGTTTGTTTATTAGTTAATGTGGTAAAGAGTTTGATTTGGGATTGCAAGTGACCCGTCCGCGATACGGGGTTATCGTTCGTCAATTGTATTAGTATTCCATTATTACCCTTACAGTAAGCGTTATGAGAAACGTAATTTCTACTGTATAAAACCGCATAAAATTATATATTCTAGGTTTTGAAGAAATTAATTGGCATTAAAAGACCGGTCATCAAATTTTAAAAGATGCAAGTACAATGTCAAAAGTAAATTGTAGATGATTACTTATTAGTATACAAGGGTCTTTCGTAATGAGCTTGTGTTAATCTCTGTGGGATTACGCAAGTTTTTTCATCCTTAGGTAGTAAAGCTTTCGACCTGGGATTGTAAGTTTCCCATCCGTGATCAGGGGTTACCGTCCGTCATTTGTGTTAGTATTCCATTATTATCCGTAAAACAAGTGTTATGAACACGATAATTACCACCGCATATATTCGCATTTAATTATATATTCTAGGTTTTTAAAAAAATGAATAGGTACTAAATGTTCGTCCATCAAATTCGGAAAATCAAATGTACGTTGTAAAAAGTAAATTGAAGATGATTACTTATAAGTATACTAGGGTAATTCGTAAGGTTTTTTTGGAACTCTTTGTGGGATTTTGCGAGTTTGTTTATTAGTTAATGTGGTAAAGAGTTTGATTTGGGATTGCAAGTGACCCGTCCGCGATACGGGGTTATCGTTCGTCAATTGTATTAGTATTCCATTATTACCCTTACAGTAAGCGTTATGAGAAACGTAATTTCTACTGTATAAAACCGCATAAAATTATATATTCTAGGTTTTGAAGAAATTAATTGGCATTAAAAGACCGGTCATCAAATTTTAAAAGATGCAAGTACAATGTCAAAAGTAAATTGTAGATGATTACTTATTAGTATACAAGGGTCTTTCGTAATGAGCTTGTGTTAATCTCTGTGGGATTACGCAAGTTTTTTCATCCTTAGGTAGTAAAGCTTTCGACCTGGGATTGTAAGTTTCCCATCCGTGATCAGGGGTTACCGTCCGTCATTTGTGTTAGTATTCCATTATTATCCGTAAAACAAGTGTTATGAACACGATAATTACCACCGCATATATTCGCATTTAATTATATATTCTAGGTTTTTAAAAAAATGAATAGGTACTAAATGTTCGTCCATCAAATTCGGAAAATCAAATGTACGTTGTAAAAAGTAAATTGAAGATGATTACTTATAAGTATACTAGGGTAATTCGTAAGGTTTTTTTGGAACTCTTTGTGGGATTTTGCGAGTTTGTTTATTAGTTAATGTGGTAAAGAGTTTGATTTGGGATTGCAAGTGACCCGTCCGCGATACGGGGTTATCGTTCGTCAATTGTATTAGTATTCCATTATTACCCTTACAGTAAGCGTTATGAGAAACGTAATTTCTACTGTATAAAACCGCATAAAATTATATATTCTAGGTTTTGAAGAAATTAATTGGCATTAAAAGACCGGTCATCAAATTTTAAAAGATGCAAGTACAATGTCAAAAGTAAATTGTAGATGATTACTTATTAGTATACAAGGGTCTTTCGTAATGAGCTTGTGTTAATCTCTGTGGGATTACGCAAGTTTTTTCATCCTTAGGTAGTAAAGCTTTCGACCTGGGATTGTAAGTTTCCCATCCGTGATCAGGGGTTACCGTCCGTCATTTGTGTTAGTATTCCATTATTATCCGTAAAACAAGTGTTATGAACACGATAATTACCACCGCATATATTCGCATTTAATTATATATTCTAGGTTTTTAAAAAAATGAATAGGTACTAAATGTTCGTCCATCAAATTCGGAAAATCAAATGTACGTTGTAAAAAGTAAATTGAAGATGATTACTTATAAGTATACTAGGGTAATTCGTAAGGTTTTTTTGGAACTCTTTGTGGGATTTTGCGAGTTTGTTTATTAGTTAATGTGGTAAAGAGTTTGATTTGGGATTGCAAGTGACCCGTCCGCGATACGGGGTTATCGTTCGTCAATTGTATTAGTATTCCATTATTACACTTACAGTAAGCGTTATGAGAAACGTAATTTCTACTGTATAAAACCGCATAAAATTATATATTCTAGGTTTTGAAGAAATTAATTGGCATTAAAAGACCGGTCATCAAATTTTAAAAGATGCAAGTACAATGTCAAAAGTAAATTGTAGATGATTACTTATTAGTATACAAGGGTCATTCGTAATGAGCTTGTGTTAATCTCTGTGGGATTACGCAAGTATTTTCATCTTTAGGTAGTAAAGATTTTGACCTGGGATTGTAAGTTTCCCGTCCGTGATCAGGGGTTACCGTCCGTCATTTGTGTTAGTATTCCATTATTATCCGTAAAACAAGTGTTATGAACACGATAATTACCACCGCATATATGCGCATTTAATTATATATTCTAGGTATTTAAAAAAATGAATAGGTACTAAATGTTCGTCCATCAAATTCTGAAAATCAAATGTACGTTGTAAAAAGTAAATTGAAGATGATTACTTATAAGTATACTAGGGTAATTCGTAAGGTTCTTTTGGAACTCTTTGTGGGATTTTGCGAGTTTGTTTATTAGTTAATGTGGTAAAGAGTTTGATTTGGGATTGCAAGTGACCCATCCGCGATACGGGGTTATCGTTCGTCAATTGTATTAGTATTCCATTATTACCCTTACAGTAAGCGTTATGAGAAACGTAATTTCTACTGTATAAAACCGCATAAAATTATATATTCTAGGTTTTGAAGAAATTAATTGGCATTAAAAGACCGGTCATCAAATTTTAAAAGATGCAAGTACAATGTCAAAAGTAAATTGTAGATGATTACTTATTAGTATACAAGGGTCATTCGTAATGAGCTTGTGTTAATCTCTGTGGGATTACGCAAGTTTTTTCATCCTTAGGTAGTAAAGCTTTCGACCTGGGATTGTAAGTTTCCCATCCGTGATCAGGGGTTACCGTCCGTCATTTGTGTTAGTATTCCATTATTATCCGTAAAACAAGTGTTATGAACACGATAATTACCACCGCATATATTCGCATTTAATTATATATTCTAGGTTTTTAAAAAAATGAATAGGTACTAAATGTTCGTCCATCAAATTCTGAAAATCAAATGTACGTTGTAAAAAGTAAATTGAAGATGATTACTTATAAGTATACTAGGGTAATTCGTAAGGTTCTTTTGGAACTCTTCGTGGGATTATGCGAGTTTGTTTATTAGTTAATGTGGTAAAGAGTTTGATTTGGGATTGCAAGTGACCCGTCCGCGATACGGGGTTATCGTTCGTCAATTGTATTAGTATTCCATTATTACCCTTACAGTAAGCGTTATGAGAAACGTAATTTCTACTGTATAAAACCGCATAAAATTATATATTCTAGGTTTTGAAGAAATTAATTGGCATTAAAAGACCGGTCATCAAATTTTAAAAGATGCAAGTACAATGTCAAAAGTAAATTGTAGATGATTACTTATTAGTATACAAGGGTCATTCGTAATGAGCTTGTGTTAATCTCTGTGGGATTACGCAAGTTTTTTCATCCTTAGGTAGTAAAGCTTTCGACCTGGGATTGTAAGTTTCCCATCCGTGATCAGGGGTTACCGTCCGTCATTTGTGTTAGTATTCCATTATTATCCGTAAAACAAGTGTTATGAACACGATAATTACCACCGCATATATTCGCATTTAATTATATATTCTAGGTTTTTAAAAAAATGAATAGGTACTAAATGTTCGTCCATCAAATTCTGAAAATCAAATGTACGTTGTAAAAAGTAAATTGAAGATGATTACTTATAAGTATACTAGGGTAATTCGTAAGGTTTTTTTGGAACTCTTTGTGGGATTTTGCGAGTTTGTTTATTAGTTAATGTGGTAAAGAGTTTGATTTGGGATTGCAAGTGACCCGTCCGCGATACGGGGTTATCGTTCGTCAATTGTATTAGTATTCCATTATTACCCTTACAGTAAGCGTTATGAGAAACGTAATTTCTACTGTATAAAACCGCATAAAATTATATATTCTAGGTTTTGAAGAAATTAATTGGCATTAAAAGACCGGTCATCAAATTTTAAAAGATGCAAGTACAATGTCAAAAGTAAATTGTAGATGATTACTTATTAGTATACAAGGGTCATTCGTAATGAGCTTGTGTTAATCTCTGTGGGATTACGCAAGTATTTTCATCCTTAGGTAGTAAAGATTTCGACCTGGGATTGTAAGTTTCCCGTCCGTGATCAGGGGTTACCGTCCGTCATTTGTGTTAGTATTCCATTATTATCCGTAAAACAAGTGTTATGAACACGATAATTACCACCGCATATATGCGCATTTAATTATATATTCTAGGTATTTAAAAAAATGAATAGGTACTAAATGTTCGTCCATCAAATTCTGAAAATCAAATGTATGTTGTAAAAAGTAAATTGAAGATGATTACTTATAAGTATACTAGGGTAATTCGTAAGGTTCTTTTGGAACTCTTTGTGGGATTTTGCGAGTTTGTTTATTAGTTAATGTGGTAAAGAGTTTGATTTGGGATTGCAAGTGACCCATCCGCGATACGGGGTTATCGTTCGTCAATTGTATTAGTATTCCATTATTACCCTTACAGTAAGCGTTATGAGAAACGTAATTTCTACTGTATAAAACCGCATAAAATTATATATTCTAGGTTTTGAAGAAATTAATTGGCATTAAAAGACCGGTCATCAAATTTTAAAAGATGCAAGTACAATGTCAAAAGTAAATTGTAGATGATTACTTATTAGTATACAAGGGTCATTCGTAATGAGCTTGTGTTAATCTCTGTGGGATTACGCAAGTTTTTTCATCCTTAGGTAGTAAAGCTTTCGACCTGGGATTGTAAGTTTCCCATCCGTGATCAGGGGTTACCGTCCGTCATTTGTGTTAGTATTCCATTATTATCCGTAAAACAAGTGTTATGAACACGATAATTACCACCGCATATATTCGCATTTAATTATATATTCTAGGTTTTTAAAAAAATGAATAGGTACTAAATGTTCGTCCATCAAATTCTGAAAATCAAATGTACGTTGTAAAAAGTAAATTGAAGATGATTACTTATAAGTATACTAGGGTAATTCGTAAGGTTCTTTTGGAACTCTTCGTGGGATTATGCGAGTTTGTTTATTAGTTAATGTGGTAAAGAGTTTGATTTGGGATTGCAAGTGACCCGTCCGCGATACGGGGTTATCGTTCGTCAATTGTATTAGTATTCCATTATTACCCTTACAGTAAGCGTTATGAGAAACGTAATTTCTACTGTATAAAACCGCATAAAATTATATATTCTAGGTTTTGAAGAAATTAATTGGCATTAAAAGACCGGTCATCAAATTTTAAAAGATGCAAGTACAATGTCAAAAGTAAATTGTAGATGATTACTTATTAGTATACAAGGGTCATTCGTAATGAGCTTGTGTTAATCTCTGTGGGATTACGCAAGTTTTTTCATCCTTAGGTAGTAAAGCTTTCGACCTGGGATTGTAAGTTTCCCATCCGTGATCAGGGGTTACCGTCCGTCATTTGTGTTAGTATTCCATTATTATCCGTAAAACAAGTGTTATGAACACGATAATTACCACCGCATATATTCGCATTTAATTATATATTCTAGGTTTTTAAAAAAATGAATAGGTACTAAATGTTCGTCCATCAAATTCTGAAAATCAAATGTACGTTGTAAAAAGTAAATTGAAGATGATTACTTATAAGTATACTAGGGTAATTCGTAAGGTTTTTTTGGAACTCTTTGTGGGATTTTGCGAGTTTGTTTATTAGTTAATGTGGTAAAGAGTTTGATTTGGGATTGCAAGTGACCCGTCCGCGATACGGGGTTATCGTTCGTCAATTGTATTAGTATTCCATTATTACCCTTACAGTAAGCGTTATGAGAAACGTAATTTCTACTGTATAAAACCGCATAAAATTATATATTCTAGGTTTTGAAGAAATTAATTGGCATTAAAAGACCGGTCATCAAATTTTAAAAGATGCAAGTACAATGTCAAAAGTAAATTGTAGATGATTACTTATTAGTATACAAGGGTCATTCGTAATGAGCTTGTGTTAATCTCTGTGGGATTACGCAAGTATTTTCATCCTTAGGTAGTAAAGATTTCGACCTGGGATTGTAAGTTTCCCGTCCGTGATCAGGGGTTACCGTCCGTCATTTGTGTTAGTATTCCATTATTATCCGTAAAACAAGTGTTATGAACACGATAATTACCACCGCATATATGCGCATTTAATTATATATTCTAGGTATTTAAAAAAATGAATAGGTACTAAATGTTCGTCCATCAAATTCTGAAAATCAAATGTACGTTGTAAAAAGTAAATTGAAGATGATTACTTATAAGTATACTAGGGTAATTCGTAAGGTTCTTTTGGAACTCTTTGTGGGATTTTGCGAGTTTGTTTATTAGTTAATGTGGTAAAGAGTTTGATTTGGGATTGCAAGTGACCCATCCGCGATACGGGGTTATCGTTCGTCAATTGTATTAGTATTCCATTATTACCCTTACAGTAAGCGTTATGAGAAACGTAATTTCTACTGTATAAAACCGCATAAAATTATATATTCTAGGTTTTGAAGAAATTAATTGGCATTAAAAGACCGGTCATCAAATTTTAAAAGATGCAAGTACAATGTCAAAAGTAAATTGTAGATGATTACTTATTAGTATACAAGGGTCATTCGGAATGAGCTTGTGTTAATCTCTGTGGGATTACGCTAGTTTTTTCATCCTTAGGTAGTAAAGATTTCGACCTGGGATTGTAAGTTTCCCATCTGTGATCAGGGGTTACCGTCCGTCATTTGTGTTAGTATTCCATTATTATCCGTAAAACAAGTGTTATGAACACGATAATTACCACCGCATATATTCGCATTTAATTATATATTCTAGGTTTTTAAAAAAATGAATAGGTACTAAATGTTCGTCCATCAAATTCTGAAAATCAAATGTACGTTGTAAAAAGTAAATTGAAGATGATTACTTATAAGTATACTAGGGTAATTCGTAAGGTTCTTTTGGAACTCTTTGTGGGATTATGCGAGTTTGTTTATTAGTTAATGTGGTAAAGAGTTTGATTTGGGATTGCAAGTGATCCGTCCGCGATACGGGGTTATCGTTCGTCAATTGTATTAGTATTCCATTATTACCCTTACAGTAAGCGTTATGAGAAATGTAATTTCTACTGTATAAAACCGCATAAAATTATATATTCTAGGTTTTGAAGAAATTAATTGGCATTAAAAGACCGGTCATCAAATTTTAAAAGATGCAAGTACAATGTCAAAAGTAAATTGTAGATGATTACTTATTAGTATACAAGGGTCATTCGTAATGAGCTTGTGTTAATCTCTGTGGGATTACGCAAGTTTTTTCATCCTTAGGTAGTAAAGATTTCGACCTGGGATTGTAAGTTTCCCATCCGTGATCAGGGGTTACCATCCGTCATTTGTGTTAGTATTCCATTATTATCCATACGACATGTGTTATGAACACGATAAATACCACCGCATATATTCGCATTAAATTATATATTCTAAGTTTTAAAAAAATGAATAGGTATTAAATGTTCGTCCATCAAATTCTTAAAAGCAAAAGTACGTTGTCAAAATTAAATTGAAGATGATTACTTATAAGTATACTAGGGTAATTCGTAAGGATCTTTTGGAACTCTTTGTGGGATTATGCGAGTTTGTTTATTAGTTAATGTGGTAAAGAGTTTGATTTGGGATTGCAAGTGACCCGTCCGCGGTACGGGGTTACCGTTTGTCAATTGTATTAGTATTCGATTATTACCCTTACAGTAAGCGTTATGAGAAACGTAATTTCCACTGTATCCAACCGCATAAAATTATATATTCTAGGTTTTTAAAGAAATTAATTGGCATTAAAAGTCCGGTCATTAAATTTTTAAAAATGCAAGTACATTGTCAAAAGTAAATTGTAGATGATTACTTATTAGTATACAAGGGTCATTCGTAATGAACTTGTGTAAATCTCTGTGGGATTACGCAAGTTTGTTCATCCTTAGGTAGTAAAGATTTCGACTTGGGATGGTAAGTTTCCCATCCGTGATCAGGGGTTACCGTCCGTCATTTATGTTAGTATTCCATTATTATCCGTACAACATGTGTTATGAACACGATAATTACCACCGCATATATTGCCATTAAATTATATTTTCTAGGTTTGTAAAAAAAGAATAGGTAATAAGTGTTCGTCCATCAAAATCTGAAAAGCAAAAGTACGTTGTCAAAAGTAAATTGAAGATGATTACTTATAAGTATACTAGGGTAATTCGTAAGGATCTTTTGGAACTCTTTGTGGGATTATGCGAGTTTGTTTATTACTTAATGTGGTAAAGAGTTTGATTTGGGATTGCAAGTGACCCGTCCGCGGTACGGGGTTATCGTTCGTCAATTGTATTAGTATTCCATTATTACCCTTACAGTAAGCATTATGAGAAACGTAATTTCCACTGTATCCAACCGCATAAAATTATATATTCTAGGTTTTTTAAGAAATTAATTGTCATTAAAAGTCCGGTCATCAAATTTTAAAAAATGCAAGTACATTGTCAAAAGTAAATTGTAGACGATTACTTATTAGTACACAAGGGTCATTCGTAATGAACTTGTGTAAATCTCTGTGGGATTATGCAAGTTTGTTCATCCTTAGGTAGTAAAGATTTCGACTTGGGATTCTAAGTTTCCCATCCGTGATCAGGGGTTACCGTCCGTCATTTGTGTTAGTATTCCATTATTATCCGTACAACAAGTGTTATGAAAACAATAATTACCACCGCATATATTGCCGTTAAATTATATATTCTAGGTTTGTAAAAAAAGAATAGGTAATAAGTGTTCGTCCATCAAATTCTGAAAAGCAAAAGTACGTTGTCAAAAGTAAATTGAAGATGATTACTTATAAGTATACTAGGGTAATTCGTAAGGATCTTTTGGAACTCTTTGTGGGATTATGCGAGTTTGTTTATTAATTAATGTGGTAAAGAGTTTGATTTGGGATTGCAAGGGACCCGTCCGCGGTACGGAGTTATTGTTCGTCAATTGTATTAGTATTCCATTTTTACCCTTACTGTAAGCGTTATGAGAAACGTAATTTCTACTGTATAAAACCGCATAAAATTATATATTCTAGGTTTTGAAGAAATTAATTGGCATTAAAAGACCGGTCATCAAATTTTAAAAGATGCAAGTACAATGTCAAAAGTAAATTGTAGATGATTATTTATTAGTATACAAGGGTCATTCGTAATGAGCTTGTGTTAATCTCTGTGGGATTACGCAAGTTTTTTCATCCTTAGGTAGTAAAGATTTCGACCTTGGATTGTAAGTTTCCCATCCGTGATCAGGGGTTACCGTCCGTCATTTGTGTTAGTATTCCATTATTATCCATACGACATGTGTTATGAACACGATAAATACCACCGCATATATTCGCATTAAATTATATATTCTAAGTTTTAAAAAAATGAATAGGTATTAAATGTTCGTCCATCAAATTCTTAAAAGCAAAAGTACGTTGTCAAAATTAAATTGAAGATGATTACTTATAAGTATACTAGGGTAATTCGTAAGGATCTTTTGGAACTCTTTGTGGGATTATGCGAGTTTGTTTATTAGTTAATGTGGTAAAGAGTTTGATTTGGGATTGCAAGTGACCCGTCCGCGGTACGGGGTTACCGTTCGTCAATTGTATTAGTATTCGATTATTACCCTTACAGTAAGCGTTATGAGAAACGTAATTTCCACTGTATCCAACCGCATAAAATTATATATTCTAGGTTTTTAAAGAAATTAATTGGCATTAAAATTCCGGTCATTAAATTTTTTAAAATGCAAGTACATTGTCAAAAGTAAATTGTAGATGATTACTTATTAGTATACAAGGGTCATTCGTAATGAACTTGTGTAAATCTCTATGGGATTACGCAAGTTTGTTCATCCTTAGGTAGTAAAGATTTCGACTTGGGATGGTAAGTTTCCCATCCGTGATCAGGGGTTACCGTCCGTCATTTGTGTTAGTATTCCATTATTATCCGTACAACATGTGTTATGAACACGATAATTACCACCGCATATATTTCCATTAAATTCTATATTCTAGGTTTGTAAAAAAAGAATAGGTAATAAGTGTTCGTCCATCAAATTCTGAAAAGCAAATGTACGTTGTCAAAAGTAAATTGAAGATGATTACTTATAAGTATACTAGGGTAATTCGTAAGGATCTTTTGGAACTATTTGTGGGATTATGCGAGTTTGTTTATTACTTAATGTGGTAAAGAGTTTGATTTGGGATTGCAAGTGACCCGTCCGCGGTACGGGGTTATCGTTCGTCAATTGTATTAGTATTCCATTATTACCCTTACAGTAAGCATTATGAGAAACGTAATTGCCACTGTATCCAACCGCATAAAATTATATATTCTAGGTTTTTAAAGAAATTAATTGTCATTAAAAGTCCGGTCATCAAATTTTAAAAAATGCAAGTACATTATCAAAAGTAAATTGTAGACGATTACTTATTAGTACACAAGGGTCATTCGTAATGAACTTGTGTAAATATCCGTGGGATTATGCAAGTTTGTTCATCCTTAGGTAGTAAAGATTTCGACTTGGGATTCTAAGTTTCCCATCCGTGATCAAGGGTTACCGTCCGTCATTTGTGTTAGTATTCCATTATTATCCGTACAACAAGTGTTATGAACACGATAATTACCACCGCATATATTCGCATTAAATTATATATTCTAGGTTTTTAAAAAAATTAATAGGTAATAAATGTTCGTCCATCAAATTCTGAAAAGCAAAAGTACGTTGTCAAAATTCAATTGAAGGTGATTACTTATAAGTATACTAGGGTAATTCGTAAGGATCTTTTGGAACTCTTTGTGGGATTATGCGAGTTTGTTTATTAGTTAATGTGGTAAAGAGTTTAATTTGGGATTGCAAGTGACCCGTCAGCGATACGGGGTTATCGTTCGTCGATTGTATTAGTATTCCATTATTACCCTTACAGTGAGCGTTATGAGAAACGTAATTTCCACAGTATCCAACCGCATAAAATTATATATTCTAGGTTTTTAAAGAAATTAATTGGCATTAAAAGTCCGGTCATCAAATTTTAAAAAATGCAAGTACAATGTCAAAAGTAAATTGTAGATGATTACTTATTAGTATACAAGGGTCATTTGTAATGAACTTGTGTAAATCTCTGTGGGATTACGCAAGTTTGTTCATCCTTAGGTAGTAAAGATTTGGACTTGGGATGGTAAGTTTCCCATCCGTGATCATGAGTTACCGTCCGTCATTTGTGTTAGTATTCCATTATTATCCGTACAACATGTGTTATGAACACGATAATTACCACCGCACATATTCTCATTAAATTATATATTCTAGGTTTTTAAAAAAATTAATAGGTAATAAATGTTCGTCCATCAAATTATGAAAAGCAAAAGTATTTTGTCAAAAGTAAATTGAAGATGATTACTTATATGTATACTAGGGTAATTCGTAAGGATCTTTTGGAACTCTTTGTGGGATTATGCGAGTTTGTTTATTAGTTAATGTGGTAAATAGTTTGATTTGGGATTGCAAGTGACCCGTCCACGATACGGGGTTATCGTTCGTCGATTGTATTAGTATACCATTATTACCCTTACAGTAAGCGTTATGAGAAACGTAATTTCCACTGTATCCAACCGCATAAAATTATATATTCTAGGTTTTTAAAGAAATTAATTTTCATTAAAAGTCCGGTCATCAAATTTTAAAAATGCAAGTACATTGTCAAAAGTAAATTGTAGATGATTACTTATTATTATACAAGGGTCATTCGTAATGAACTTGTGTAAATCTCTGTGGGATTACGCAAGTTTCTTCATCCTTGGGTAGTAAAGATTTCGACCTGGGATTGTAAGTTTCCCATCCGTGATCAGGGGTTACCGTCCATCATTTTTGTTAGTATTCCATTATTATCCGTACAACAAGTGTTATGAACATGATAATTACCACCGCATATATTCGCATTAAATTATATATTCAAGGTTTTTTAAAAAATGAATAGGTACTAAATGTTCGTCCATCAAATTCTGAAAAGCAAATGTACGTTGTCAAAAGTAAATTGAAGATGATTACTTATAAGTATAATTGGGTAATTCGTAAGGATCTTTTGGAACTCTTTGTGAGATTATGCGAGTTTGTTTATTAGTTAATGTGGTAAAGAGTTTGATTTGGGATTGCAAGTGACCCGTCCGAGATACGGGGTTATCGTTCGTCAATTGTATTAGTATTCCATTATTACCCTTACAGTAAGCGTTATGAGATACATAATTTTCACTGTATAAAACCGCATAAAATTATATATTCTAGGTTTTAAAGAAATTAATTGGCATTAAAAGTCCGGTTCTTCAAATTTTAAAAGATGCAAGTACATTGTCAAAAGTAAATTGTAGATGATTCCTTATTAGTATACAAGGGTCATTTGTAATGAACTTGTGTAAATCTCTGTGGGATTACGCAAGTTTGTTAATCCTTAGGTAGTAATGATTTCGACCTGGGATTGTAAGTTTCACATCCATGATCAGGGGTTACCGTCCATCATTTGTGTTAGTATTCCATTATTATCCGTACAACATGTGTTATGAACACGATAATTACCACCGCATATATTCGCATTAAATTATATATTCAAGGTTTTTTAAAAAAAGAATAGGTATTAAATGTTCGTCCATCAATTTCTGAAAAGCAAAAGTACGTTGTCAAAAGTAAATTGAAGATGATTACTTATAAGTATACTAGGATAATTCGTAAGGGTCTTTTGAAATACTTTGTGGGATTATGCGAGTTTCTTTATTAGTTAATGTGGTAAAGAGTTTGATTTGGGATTGCAAGTGACCCGTCCGTGGTACGGGGTTATCGTTCGTCAATTGTATTAGTATTCCATTATTACCCTTACAGTAAGCGTTATGAGAAACGTAATTTCCACTGTATCCAACTGCATAAAATTATATATTTTAGGTTTTTAAAGAAATTAATTTGCATTAAAAGTCCGGTCATTAAATTTTAAAAATGCAAGTACATTGTCAAAATTAGTTTTAGATGATTACTTATTAGTATACAAGGGTCATTTGTAATGAACTTGTGTAAATCTCTGTGGGATTACGCAAGTTTGTTCATCCTTAGGTAGTATAATTCGGACCTGGGATTGTAAGTTTCACATCCATGATCAGGGGTTACCGTCCATCATTTGTGTTAGTATTCCATTATTATCCGTACAACAAGTGTTATGAACACGATAATTACCACCGCATATATTCGCATTAAATTATATATTAAAGGTTTTTTAAATAAAGAATAGGTATTAAATGTTCGTCCATCAATTTTTGAAAAGCAAAAGTACGTTGTCAAAAGTAAATTGAAGATGATTACTTATAAGTATACTAGGACAATTCGTAAGGGTCTTTTGAAATACTTTGTGGGATTACCCTTACAGCAAGCGTTATGAGAAACATAATTTCCACTGTATAAAACTGCATCAAATTATATATTCTAGGTTTTTTAAGAAATTAATTGGCATTAAAAGTCCGGTTCTTCAAATTTTAAAAGATGCAAGTACATTGTCAAAAGTAAATTGTAGATGATTAATTATTAGTATACAAGGGTCATTTGTAATGAACTTGTGTAAATCTCAGTGGGATTACGCAAGTTTGTTCATCCTTAGGTAGTAAAGATTTCAACCTGGGATGGTAAGTTTCCCATCCGTGATCAGGAGTTACTGTCCGTCATTTGTGTTAGTATTCCATTATTATCCGTACAACATGTGTTATGAACACGATAATTACCACCGCATATATTCGGATTAAATTATATATTCTAGGTTTTAAAAAAATGAATAGGTACTAAATGTTCGTCCATCAAATTCTGAAAAGCAAATGTACGTTGTGAAAAGTAAATTGAAGATGATTACATATAAGTATACTAGGGTAATTCGTAAGGATCTTTTCGAACTCTTTGTGGGATTATGCGAGTTTGTTTATAAGTTAATGTCGTAAATAGTTTGATTTGGGATTGCAAGTGACCCGTCCGCGATACGGGGTTATCATTCGTCGATTGTATTAGTATTCCACTATTACCCTTACAGTAAGTGTTATGAGAAACATAATTTCCACTGTATAACACCGCATACAATTATATATTCTAGGTTTTTAAAGAAATTAATTGGCATTAAAAGTCCGGTCATCAAATTTTAAAAGATGCAAGTACACTGTCAAAAGTAAATTGTAGATGATTAGTTATTAGTATACAAGGGTCATTTGTAATGAACTTGTGTAAATCTCTGTGGGATTACGCTAGTTTGTTCATCCTTAGGTAGTAAAGATTTGGACTTGGGATGGTAAGTTTCCCATCCGTGATCAGGAGTTACCGTCCGTCATTTGTGTTAGTATTCCATTATTGTCCGTAGAACGTGTGTTATGAACACAATAATTACCACCTCATATATTCGTATTAAATTATATATTCTAGGTTTTTAAAAAAATTAATATGTAATAAATGTTCGTCCATCAAATTCTGAAAAGGAAAAGTACGTTGTCAAAAGTAAATTGAGGATGATTACTTATAATTATACTGGGTAATTCGTAAGGATCTTTTGGAACTCTTTGTGGGATTATGCTAGTTTGTTTATTAGTTAATGTGGTAAATAGTTTGATTTGGGATTGCAAGTGACCCGTCCACGGTACGGGGTTATCGTTCGTCAATTGTATTAGTATTCCATTATTACCCTTACAGTAAGCATTATGAGAAACGTAATTTCCATTGTATCCAACCGCATAAAATTATATATTCTAGGTTTTTAAAGAAATTAATTGGCATTAAAAGTTCGGTCATCAAATTTTAAAAGATGCAAGTACATTGTCAAAAGTAAATTGTAGATGATTACTTATTAGTATAAAAGGGTCATTTGTAACGAACTTGTGTAAATCTCTGTGGGATTACGCAAGTTTGTTCATCCTTACGTAGTAAAGATTTCGACCTGGGATTGTAAGTTTCCCATCCGTGATCAGGGTTACCGTCCGTCATTTTTGTTAGTATTCCATTATTATCCGTACAACAAGTGTTATGAACATGATAATTACCACCGCATATATTCGCATTAAATTATATATTCAAGGTTTTTTAAAAAATGAATAGGTACTAAATGTTCGTCCATCAAATTCTGAAAAGCAAATGTACGTTGTCAAAATTAAATTGAAGATGATTACCTATAAGTATACTATGGTAATTCGTAAGGATCTTTTGGAAATCTTTGTGAGATTATGCGAGTTTGTTTATTAGTTAATGTGGTAAAGAGTTTGATTTGGGATTGCAAGTGACCCGTCCGAGATACGGGGTTATCGTTCGTCAATTGTATTAGTATTCCATTATTACCCTTACTGTAAGCATTATGAGAAACGTAATTTTCACTGTATAAAACCGCATAAAATTATATATTCTAGGTTTTTAAAGAAATTAATTGGCATTAAAAGTCTGGTCATCAAATTTTAAAAGATGCAAGTACATTGTCAAAAGTAAATTGTAGATGATTACTTATTAGTATAAAAGGGTCATTTGTAACGAACTTGTGTAAATCTCTGTGGGATTACGCAAGTTTGTTCATCCTTAGGTAGTAATGATTTCGACCTGGGATTGTAAGTTTCCCATCCGTGATCAGGGGTTACCGTCCGTCATTTGTGTTAGTATTCCATTATTATCCGTACAACAAGTGTTATGAACACGATAATTACCACCGCATATATTCGCATTAAATTATATATTCAAGGATTTTTAAAAAAAGAATAGGTATTAAATGTTCGTCCATCAAATTCTGAAAAGCAAAAGTACGTTGTCAAAAGTAAATTGAAGATGATTACTTATAAGTATACTAGGATAATTCGAAAGGGTCTTTTGAAATACTTTGTGGGATTATGCGAGTTTGTTTATTAGTTAATGTGGTAAAGAGTTTGATTTGGGATTGCAAGTGACCCGTCCGTGGTACGGGGTTATCGTTCGTCAATTGTATTAGTATTCCATTATTACCCTTACAGTAAGCGTTATGAGAAACGTAATTTCCACTGTATCCAACCGCATAAAATTATATATTCTAGGTTTTTAAAGAAATTAATTGGCATTAAAAGTCCGGTCATCAAATTTTAAAAATGCAAGTACATTGTCAAAAGTAAATTGTAGATGATTACTTATTATTATACAAGGGTCATTCGTAATGAACTTGTGTAAATCTCTTTGGGTTACGCAAGTTTCTTCATCCTTAGGTAGTAAAGATTGCGACCTGGGATTGTAAGTTTCCCATCCGTGATCAGGGGTTACCGTCCGTCATTTTTGTTAGTATTCCATTATTATCCGTACAACAAGTGTTATGAACATGATAATTACCACCGCATATATTCGCATTAAATTATATATTCAAGGTTTTTTAAAAAATGAATAGGTACTAAATGTTCGTCCATCAAATTCTGAAAAGCAAATGTACGTTGTCAAAAGTAAATTGAAGATGATTACCTATAAGTATACTAGGGTAATTCGTAAGGATCTTTTGGAAATCTTTGTGAGATTATGCGAGTTTGTTTATTAGTTAATGTGGTAAAGAGTTTGATTTAGGATTGCAAGTGACCCGTCCGAGATACGGGGTTATCGTTCGTCAATTGTATTAGTATTCCATTATTACCCTTACAGTAAGCATTATGAGAAACGTAATTTTCACTGTATAAAACCGCATAAAATTATATATTCTAGGTTTTTAAGGAAATTAATTGGCATTAAAAGTCCGGTCATCAAATTTTAAAAGATGCAAGTACATTGTCAAAAGTAAATTGTAGATGATTACTTATTAGTATAAAAGGGTCATTTGTAACGAACTTGTGTAAATCTCTGTGGGATTACGCAAGTTTGTTCATCCTTAGGTAGTAATGATTTCGACCTGGGATTGTAAGTTTCCCATCCGTGATCAGGGGTTACCGTCCGTCATTTGTGTTAGTATTCCATTATTATCCGTACAACAAGTGTTATGAACACGATAATTACCACCGCATATATTTGCATTACATTATATATTCTAGGTTTTTTAAAAAAAGAATAGATATTAAATGTTCGTCCATCAAATTCTAAAAAGCAAGAGTACGTTGTCAAAAGTAAATTGAAGATGATTACTTATAAGTATACTAGGATAATTCGTAAGGGTCTTTTGAAATACTTCGTGGGATTATGCGAGTTTGTTTATTAGTTAATGTGGTAAAGAGTTTGATTTGGGATTGCAAGTGACCCGTCCGTGGTACGGGGTTATCGTTCGTCAATTGTATTAGTATTCCATTATTACCCTTACAGTAAGCGTTATGAGAAACGTAATTTCCACTGTATCCAACCGCATAAAATTACATATTCTAGGTTTTTAAAGAAATTAATTGGCATTAAAAGTCCGGTCATCAAATTTTAAAAAATGCAAGTACATTGTCAAAATTAATTTTAGATGATTACTTATTAGTATACAAGGGTCATTTGTAATGAACTTGTGTAAATCTCTGTGGGATTACGCAAGTTTGTTCATCCTTAGGTAGTAATGATTTCGACTTGGGATTGTAAGTTTCCCATCCGTGATCAGGGGTTACCGTCCGTCATTTGTGTTAGTATTCCATTATTATCCGTACAACAAGTGTTATGAACACGATAATTACCACCACATATATTTGCATAACATTATATATTCTAGGTTTTTAAAAAAATGAATAGGTATTAAATGTTCGTCCATCAAATTCTGAAAAGCAAAAGTACGTTGTCAAAAGTAAATTGAAGATGATTACTTATAAGTATACTAGGGTAATTCGTAAGGATCTTTTGGAACTCTTTGTAGGATTATGCGAGTTTGTTTATTAGTTAATGTGGTAAAGAGTTTGATTTGGGATTGCAAGTGACCCGTCCGCGATACGGAGTTATCGTTCGTCGATTGTATTGGTATTCCATTATTACCCTTACAGTAAGCGTTATGAGAAACGTAATTTTCACTGTATAAAACCGCATAAAATTATATATTCTAGGTTTTTAATTATATCAATAGGCATTAAAAGTCCGGTCATCAAATTTGAAAAGATGCAAGCACATTGTCAAAAGTAAATTGTAGATGATTACTTATTAGTATACAAGGGTCATTTGCAATGAACTTGGGTAAATCTCTGTGGGATTATGCAAGTTTGTTCATCCTTAGGTAGTAATGATTTCGACCTGAGATTGTAAGTTTCCCATCCGTGATCAGGGGTTACCGTCGGTCATTTGTATTAATATTCCATTATT
This sequence comes from Rubia yunnanensis, assembly GCA_037428765.1. Classification (NCBI taxonomy): domain Eukaryota; kingdom Viridiplantae; phylum Streptophyta; class Magnoliopsida; order Gentianales; family Rubiaceae; genus Rubia; species Rubia yunnanensis. The sequence goes on along the minus strand of CM075061.1, from coordinate 105,652,469 downwards.
ATCCGTACAACAAGTGTTATGAACACGATAATTTCCACCGCATATATTCGCATTAAATTATATATTCTAGGTTTCTTAACAAATGAATAGGTATTAAATGTTCGTCCATCAAATTCTGAAAAGCAAAAGTACGTTGTCAAAAGTAAATTGAGGATGATTACTTATAGGTATACTAGGGTAATTCGTAAGGATCTTTTGGAACTCTTTGTGGGTTTATGCGAGTTTGTTTATTAGTTAATGTGGTAAAGAGTTTGATTTGGGATTGCAAGTGACCCGTCCAAGATACGGGGTTATCGTTCGTCAATTGTATTAGTATTCCATTATTACCCTTACAGTAAGCGTTATGAGAAACGTAATTTTCACTGTATAAAACCGCATAAAATTATATATTCTAGGTTTTTAAAGAAATTAATTGGCATTAAAAGTCTGGTCATCAAATTTTAAAAGATGCAAGTACATTATCAAAAGTAAATTGTAGATGATTACTTATTAGTAAAAAAGGGTCATTTGTAACGAACTTGTGTAAATCTCTGTGGGATTACGCAAGTTTGTTCATCCTTAGGTAGTGATGATTTCGACCTGGGATTGTAAGTTTCCCATCCGTGATCAGGGGTTACCGTCCGTCATTTGTGTTAGTATTCCATTATTATCCGTACAACAAGTGTTATGAACACGATAATTACCACCGCATATATTCGCATTAAATTATATATTCGAGGTTTTTTAAAAAAAGAATAGGTATTAAATGTTCGTCCATCAAATTCTGCAAAGCAAAAGTACGTTGTCAAAAGTAAATTGAAGATGATTACTTATAAGTATACTAGGATAATTCGTAAGGGTCTTTTGAAATACTTCGTGGGATTATGCGAGTTTGTTTATTTGTTAATGTGGTAAAGAGTTTGATTTGGGATTGCAAGTGACCCGTCCGTGGTACGGGGTTATCGTTCGTCAATAGTATTAGTATTCCATTATTACCCTTACAGTAAGCGTTATGAGAAACGTAATTTCCACTGTATCCAACCGCATAAAATTATATATTCTAGGTTTTTAAAGAAATTAATTGGCATTAAAAGTCCGGTCATCAAATTTTAAAAATGCAAGTACATTGTCAAAAGTAAATTGTAGATGATTACTTATTAGTATAAAAGGGTCATTTGTAACGAACTTGTGTAAATCTCTGTGGGATTACGCAAGTTTGTTCATCCTTAGGTAGTAATGATTTCGACCTGGGATTGTAAGTTTCCCATCCGTGATCAGGGGTTACCGTCCGTCATTTGTGTTAGTATTCCATTATTATCCGTACAACAAGTGTTATGAACACGATAATTACCACCGCATATATTTGCATTACATTATATATTCTAGGTTTTTTAAAAAATGAATAGGTATTAAATGTTCGTCCATCAAATTCTGATAAGAAAAAAGTACGTTGTCAAATGTAAATTGAAGATGATTACTTATAAGTATACTAGGATAATTCGTAAGTGTCTTTTGAAATACTTTGTGGGATTATGCGAGTTTGTTTATTAGTTAATGTGGTAAAGAGTTTGATTTGGGATTGCAAGTGACCCGTCCGTGGTACGGGGTTATCGTTCGTCAATTGTATTAGTATTCCATTATTACCCTTACAGTAAGCGTTATGAGAAACGTAATTTCCACTGTATCCAACCGCATAAAATTACATATTCTAGGTTTTTAAAGAAATTAATTGGCATTAAAAGTCCGGTCATCAAATTTTAAAATATGCAAGTACATTGTCAAAATTAATTTTAGATGATTACTTATTAGTATACAAGGGTCATTTGTAATGAACTTGTGTAAATCTCTGTGGGATTACGTAAGTTTGTTCATCCTTAGGTAGTAATGATTTCGACCTGGGATTGTAAGTTCCCCATCCCTGATCAGGGGTTACCGTCCGCCATTTGTGTTAGTATTCCATTATAATCCGTACAACAAGTGTTATGAACACGATAATTACCACCGCATATATTTGCATTACATTATATATTCTAGGTTTTTAAAAAAATGAATAGGTATTAAATGTTCGTCCATCAAATTCTGAAAAGCAAAAGTACGTTGTCAAAAGTAAATTGAAGATGATTACTTATAAGTATACTAGGGTAATTCGTAAGGATCTTTTGGAACTCTTTGTAGGATTATGCGAGTTTGTTTATTAGTTAATGTGGTAAAGAGTTTGATTTGGGATTGCAAGTGACCCGTCCGCGATACGGAGTTATCGTTCATCGATTGTATTGGTATTCCATTATTACCCTTACAGTAAGCATTATGAGAAACGTAATTTTCACTGTATAAAACCGCATAAAATTATATATTCTAGGTTTTTAATTATATTAATAAGCATTAAAAGTCCGGTCATCAAATTTGAAAAGATGCAAGCACATTGTCAAAAGTAAATTGTAGATGATTACTTATTAGTATACAAGGGTCATTTGCAATATACTTGTGTAAATCTCTGTGGGATTACGCAAGTTTGTTCATCCTTAGGTAGTAATGATTTTGACCTGGGATTGTAAGTTTCCCATCCGTGATCAGGGGTTACCGTCAGTTATTTGTGTTAGTATTCTATTATTATCCGTACAACAAGTGTTATGAACACGATAATTACCACCTCATATATTCGCATTAAATTATCTATTCTAGGTGTTTAAAAAATGAATAGGTAATTAGTGTTCGTCCATCAAATTCTGAAAAGCAAAAGTACGTTGTCAAAAGTAAATTGAAAATGATTACTTATAAGTATACTAGGGTAATTCGTAAGGATCTTTTGGAACTCTTTGTGGGATTATGCGAGTTTGTTTATTAGTTAATGTGGTAAAGAGTTTGATTTGGGATTGCAAGTGACCCGTCCGAGATACGGGGTTATCGTTCGTCGATTGTATTGGTATTCCATTATTACCCTTACAGTAAGCGTTATGAGAAACGTAATTTCCCCTGTATAAAGCCGCATAAAATTATATATTCTGGGTTTTCAAAGAAATTAATTGGCATTAAAAGTCCGGTCATCAAATTTGAAAAGATGCAAGTACATTGTCAAAAGTAAATCTCTGTGGGATTACGCAAGTTTGTTCATCCTTAGGTAGTAATGATTTTGACCTGGGATTGTAAGTTTCCCATCCGTGATCAGGGGTTACCGTCAGTCATTTGTGTTAGTATTCCATTATTATCCGTACAACAAGTGTTATGAACACGATAATTACCACCGCATATATTAGCATTAAATTATATATTCTAGGTTTTTTAAAAAATAAATAGGTATTAAATGTTCGTCCATCAAATTCTGAAAAGCAAAAGTACGTTGTCAAAAGTAAATTGAAGATGATTACTTATAAGTATACTAGGGTAATTCGTAAGGATCTTTTGGAACTCTTTGTGGGATTATGCATGTTTGTTTATTAGTTAATCTGGTAAAGAGTTTAATTTGGGATTGCAAGTGACCCGTCTGCGATACGGGGTTATCGTTCGTCAATTGTATTAGTATTCCATTATTACCCTTACAGTAAGCATTATGAGAAACGTAATTTCCACTGTATGAAACCGCATAAAATTATATATTCTAGGTTTTTAAAGAAATTAATTTGCATTAAAAGTCAAGTCATAAAATTTTAAAAGATGCAAGTACATTGTCAAATGTAAATTGTTCGTAATGAACTTGTGAAAATCTCTTTGGGATTGTGCAAGTTTGTTCATCATTAGGTAGTAAAGATTTCGACCTGAGATTGTAAGTTTCCCATCCGTGATCAGGGGTTACCGTCGGTCATTTGTATTAATATTCCATTATTATCCGTACAACAAGTGTTATGAACACGATAATTTCCACCGCATATATTCGCATTAAATTATATATTCTAGGTTTCTTAAAAAATGAATAGGTATTAAATGTTCGTCCATCAAATTCTGAAAAGCAAAAGTACGTTGTCAAAAGTAAATTGAAGATGATTACTTATAGGTATACTAGGGTAATTCGTAAGGATCTTTTGGAACTCTTTGTGGGTTTATGCGAGTTTGTTTATTAGTTAATGTGGTAAAGAGTTTGATTTGGGATTGCAAGTGACCCGTCCGAGATACGGGGTTGTCGTTCGTCGATTGTATTGGTATTCCATTATTACCCTTACAGTAAGCGTTATGAGAAAGGTAATTTTCACTGTATAAAACCGCATAAAATTATATATTCTAGGTTTTTAAAGATATTAATAGGCATTAAAAGTACGGTCATCAAATTTGAAAAGATGCAAGTACATTGTCAAAAGTAAATCTCTGTGGGATTACGCAAGTTTGTTCATCCTTAGGTAGTAATGATTTTGACCTGGGATTGTAAGTTTCCCATCCGTGATCAGGGGTTACCGTCAGTTATTTGTGTTAGTATTCTATTATTATCCGTACAACAAGTGTTATGAACACGATAATTACCACCTCATATATTCGCATTAAATTATCTATTCTAGGTGTTTAAAAAATGAATAGGTAATTAGTGTTCGTCCATCAAATTCTGAAAAGCAAAAGTACGTTGTCAAAAGTAAATTGAAGATGATTACTTATAAGTATACTAGGGTAATTCGTAAGGATCTTTTGGAACTCTTTGTGGGATTATGCGAGTTTGTTTATTAGTTAATGTGGTATAGAGTTTGATTTGGGATTGCAAGTGACCCGTCCGAGATACGGGGTTATCGTTCGTCGATTGTATTGGTATTCCATTATTACCCTTACAGTAAGAGTTATGAGAAACGTAATTTCCCCTGTTTAAAACCGCATAAAATTATATATTCTGGGTTTTTAAAGAAATTAATTGGCATTAAAAGTCCGGTCATCAAATTTGAAAAGATGCAAGTACATTGTCAAAAGTAAATCTCTGTGGGATTACGCAAGTTTGTTCATCCTTAGGTAGTAATGATTTTGACCTGGGATTGTAAGTTTCCCATCCGTGATCAGGGGTTACCGTCAGTCATTTGTGTTAGTATTCCATTATTATCCGTACAACAAGTGTTATGAACACGATAATTACCACCGCATATATTAGCATTAAATTATATATTCTAGGTTTTTTAAAAAATAAATAGGTATTAAATGTTCGTCCATCAAATTCTGAAAAGCAAAAGTACGTTGTCAAAAGTAAATTGAAGATGATTACTTATAAGTATACTAGGGTAATTCGTAAGCATCTTTTGGAACTCTTTGTGGGATTTTGCATGTTTGTTTATTAGTTAATCTGGTAAAGAGTTTAATTTGGGATTGCAAGTGACCCGTCTGCGATACGGGGTTATCGTTCGTCAATTGTATTAGTATTCCATTATTACCCTTACAGTAAGCATTATGAGAAACGTAATTTCCACTGTATGAAACCGCATAAAATTATATATTCTAGGTTTTTAAAGAAATTAATTTGCATTAAAAGTCAAGTCATAAAATTTTAAAAGATGCAAGTACATTGTCAAATGTAAATTGTTCGTAATGAACTTATGAAAATCTCTTTGGGATTGTGCAAGTTTGTTCATCCTTAGGTAGTAAAGATTTCGACTTGAGATTGTAAGTTTCCCATCCGTGATCAGGGGTTACCGTCGGTCATTTGTATTAATATTCCATTATTATCCGTACAACAAGTGTTATGAACACGATAATTACCACCGCATATATTCACATTACATTATGTATTCTAGGTTTATTTTAAATGAATACGTATTAAATGTTCGTTCATCAAATTTTGAAAAGCAAAAGTACGTTGTCAAAAGTAAATTGAAGATGATTACTTATAAGTATACTAGGGTAACTCGTAAAGAACTTTTGAAACTATTTTTGGGATTATGCGAGTTTGTTTATTAGTTAATGTGGTAAAGAGTTTGATTTGGGATTGCAAGTGACCCGTCCGTGATACGGGGTTATCGTTCGTCGATTGTATTGGTATTCCATTATTACCCTTACAGTAAGCGTTATGAGAAACGTAATTTTCACTGTATAAAACCGCATAAAATTATATATTCTAGGTTTTTAAAGATATTAATAGGCATTAAAAGTCCGGTCATCAAATTTGAAAAGATGCAAGTACATTATCAAAAGTAAATTGTAGATGATTACTTATTAGTATACAAGGGTCATTTGCAATGAACTTGTGTAAATCTCTGTGGGATTACGCAAGTTTGTTCATCCTTAGGTAGTAATGATTTTGACCTGGGATTGTAAGTTTCCCATCCGTGATCAGGGGTTACCGTCAGTCATTTGTGTTAGTATTCCATTATTATCCGTACAACAAGTGTTATGAACACGATAATTACCACCGCATATATTCGCATTAAATTATATATTCTAGGTTTTTCAAAAAATAAATAGGTATTAAATGTTCGTCCATCAAATTCTGAAAAGCAAAAGTACGTTGTCAACAGTAAAAGTAAGATGATTACTTATAAGTATACTAGGGTAACTCGTAAGGAACTTTTGAAACTATTTTTGGGATTATGCAAGTTTGTTTATTAGTTAATGTGGTAAAGAGTTTGATTTGGGATTGCAAGTGACCCGTCCGCGATACGGGGTTATCGTTCGTCGATTGTATTGGTATTCCATTATTACCCTTACAGTAAGCGTTATGAGAAACGTAATTTTCACTGTATAAAACCGCATAAAATTATATATTCTAGGTTTTTAAAGATATTAATAGGCATTAAAAGTCCGGTCATCAAATTTGAAAAGATGCAAGTACATTGTCAAAAGTAAATTGTTGATGATTACTTATTAGTATACAAGGGTCATTTGCAATGAACTTGTGTAAATCTCTGTGGGATTACGCAAGTTTTTTCATCCTTAGGTAGTAATGATTTTGACCTGGGATTGTAAGTTTCCCATCCGTGATCAGGGGTTACCGTCAGTCATTTGTGTTAGTATTCCATTATTATCCGTACAACAAGTGTTATGAACACGATAATTACCACCGCATATATTCGCATTAAATTATATATTCTAGGTTTTTGAAAAAATAAATACGTATTAAATGTTCGTCCATCAAATTCTGAAAAGCAAAAGTACGTTGTCAAAAGTAAATTGTAGATGATTACTTATAAGTATACTAGGGTAATTCGTAAGGATCTTTTGGAACTCTTTGTGGGATTATGCATGTTTGTTTATTAGTTAATCTGGTAAAGAGTTTAATTTGGGATTGCAAGTGACCCGTCTGCGATACGGGGTTATCGTTCGTCAATTGTATTAGTATTCCATTATTACCCTTACAGTAAGCATTATGAGAAACGTAATTTCCACTGTATGAAACCGCATAAAATTATATATTCTAGGTTTTTAAAGAAATTAATTTGCATTAAAAGTCAAGTCATAATATTTTAAAAGATGCAAGTACATTGTCAAATGTAAATTGTAGATGATTACTTATTAGTATAAAAGGGTCATTCGTAATGAACTTGTGAAAATCTCTTTGGGATTGTGCAAGTTTGTTCATCCTTAGGTAGTAAAGATTTCGACCTGAGATTGTAAGTTTCCCATCCGTGATCAGGGGTTACCGTCGGTCATTTGTATTAATATTCCATTATTATCCGTACCACAAGTGTTATGAACACGATAATTACCACCGCATATATTCGTATTACATTATGTATTCTAGGTTTTTTTAAAATGAATAGGTATTAAATGTTCGTTCATCAAATTTTGAAAAGCAAAAGTACGTTGTCAAAAGTAAATTGAAGATGATTACTTATAAGTATACTAGGGTAACTCGTAAAGAACTTTTGAAACTATTTTTGGGATTATGCGAGTTTGTTTATTAGTTAATGTGGTAAAGAGTTTGATTTGGGATTGCAAGTGACCCGTCCGCGATACGGGGTTATCGTTCGTCGATTGTATTGGTATTCCATTATTACCCTTACAGTAAGCGTTATGAGAAACGTAATTTTCACTGTATAAAACAGCATAAAATTATATATTCTAGGTTTTTAAAGATATTAATAGGCATTAAAAGTCCGGTCATCAAATTTGAAAAGATGCAAGTACATTGTCAAAAGTAAATTGTAGATGATTACTTATTAGTATACAAGGGTCATTTGCAAAGAACTTGTGTAAATCTCTGTGGGATTACGCAAGTTTGTTCATCCTTAGGTAGTAATGATTTTGACCTGGGATTGTAAGTTTCCCATCCGTGATCAGGGGTTACCGTCAGTCATTTGTGTTAGTATTCCATTATTATCCTTACAACAAGTGTTATGAACACGATAATTACCACCGCATATATTTGCATTAAATTATATATTCTAGGTTTTTCAAAAAATAAATAGGTATTAAATGTTCGTCCATCAAATTCTGAAAAGCAAAAGTACGTTGTCAAAAGTAAATTGAAGATGATTACTTATAAGTATACTAGGGTAATTCGTAAGGATCTTTTGGAACTCTTTGTGGGATTATGCATGTTTGTTTATTAGTTAATCTGGTAAAGAGTTTAATTTGGGATTGCAAGTGACCCGTCTGCGATACGGGGTTATCGTTCGTCAATTGTATTAGTATTCCATTATTACCCTTACAGTAAGCATTATGAGAAACGTAATTTCCACTGTATGAAACCGCATAAAATTATATATTCTAGGTTTTTAAAGAAATTAATTTGCATTAAAAGTCAAGTCATAAAATTTTAAAAGATGCAAGTACATTATCAAATGTAAATTGTAGATGATTACTTATTAGTATAAAAGGGTCATTCGTAATGAACTTGTGAAAATCTCTTTGGGATTGTGCAAGTTTGTTCATCCTTAGGTAGTAAAGATTTCGACCTGAGATTGTAAGTTTCCCATCCGTGATCAGGGGTTACCGTCGGTCATTTGTATTAATATTCCATTATTATCCGTACAACAAGTGTTATGAACACGATAATTACCACCGCATATATTCGCATTACATTATATATTCTAGGTTTTTAAAGATATTAATAGGCATTAAAATTCCGGTCATCAAATTTGAAAAGATGCAAGTACATCGTCAAAAGTAAATTGTAGATGATTACTTATTAGTATACAAGGGTCATTTGCAATGAACTTGTGTAAATCTCTGTGGGATTACGCAAGTTTGTTCATCCTTAGGTAGTAATGATTTTGACCTGGGATTGTAAGTTTCCCATCCGTGATCAGGGGTTACCGTCAGTCATTTGTGTTAGTATTCCATTATTATCCGTACAACAAGTGTTATGAACACGATAATTACCACTGCATATATTAGCATTAAATTGTATATTCTAGGTTTTTCAAAAAATAAATAGGTATTAAATGTTCGTCCATCAAATTCTGAAAAGCAAAAGTACGTTGTCAAAAGTAAATTGAAGATGATTACTTATAAGTATACTAGGGTAACTCGTAAGGAACTTTTGAAACTATTTTTGGGATTACGCGAGTTTGTTTATTAGTTAATGTGGTATAGAGTTTGATTTGGGATTGCAAGTGACCCGTCCGCGATACGAGGTTATCGTTCGTCGATTGTATTGGTATTCCATTATTACCCTTACAGTAAGCGTTATGAGAAACATAATTTTCACTGTATAAAACCGCATAAAATTATATATTCTAGGTTTTTAAAGATATTAATAGGCATTAAAAGTCCGGTCATCAAATTTGAAAAGATGCAAGTACATTGTCAAAAGTAAATTGTAGATGATTACTTATTAGTATACAAGGGTCATTTGCAATGAACTTGTGTAAATCTCTGTGGGATTACGCAAGTTTGTTCATCCTTAGGTAGTAATGATTTTGACCTGGGATTGTAAGTTTCCCATCCGTGATCAGGGGTTACCGTCAGTTATTTGTGTTAGTATTCTATTATTATCCGTACAACAAGTGTTATGAACACGATAATTACCACCTCATATATTCGCATTAAATTATATATTCTAGGTTTTTTAAAAAATAAATAGGTATTAAATGTTCGTCCATCAAATTCTGAAAAGCAAAAGTACGTTGTCAAAAGTAAATTGTAGATGATTACTTATAAGTATACTAGGGTAATTCGTAAGGATCTTTTGGAACTCTTTGTGGGATTATGCATGTTTGTTTATTAGTTAATCTGGTAAAGAGTTTAATTTGGGATTGCAAGTGACCCGTCTGCGATACGGGGTTATCGTTCGTCAATTGTATTAGTATTCCATTATTACCCTTACAGTAAGCATTATGAGAAACGTAATTTCCACTGTATGAAACCGCATAAAATTATATATTCTAGGTTTTTAAAGAAATTAATTTGCATTAAAAGTCAAGTCATAATATTTTAAAAGATGCAAGTACATTGTCAAATGTAAATTGTAGATGATTACTTATTAGTATAAAAGGGTCATTCGTAATGAACTTGTGAAAATCTCTTTGGGATTGTGCAAGTTTGTTCATCCTTAGGTAGTAAAGATTTCGACCTGAGATTGTAAGTTTCCCATCCGTGATCAGGGGTTACCGTCGGTCATTTGTATTAATATTCCATTATTATCCGTACCACAAGTGTTATGAACACGATAATTACCACCGCATATATTCGTATTACATTATGTATTCTAGGTTTTTTTAAAATGAATAGGTATTAAATGTTCGTTCATCAAATTTTGAAAAGCAAAAGTACGTTGTCAAAAGTAAATTGAAGATGATTACTTATAAGTATACTAGGGTAACTCGTAAAGAACTTTTGAAACTATTTTTGGGATTATGCGAGTTTGTTTATTAGTTAATGTGGTAAAGAGTTTGATTTGGGATTGCAAGTGACCCGTCCGCGATACGGGGTTATCGTTCGTCGATTGTATTGGTATTCCATTATTACCCTTACAGTAAGCGTTATGAGAAACGTAATTTTCACTGTATAAAACAGCATAAAATTATATATTCTAGGTTTTTAAAGATATTAATAGGCATTAAAAGTCCGGTCATCAAATTTGAAAAGATGCAAGTACATTGTCAAAAGTAAATTGTAGATGATTACTTATTAGTATACAAGGGTCATTTGCAAAGAACTTGTGTAAATCTCTGTGGGATTACGCAAGTTTGTTCATCCTTAGGTAGTAATGATTTTGACCTGGGATTGTAAGTTTCCCATCCGTGATCAGGGGTTACCGTCAGTCATTTGTGTTAGTATTCCATTATTATCCTTACAACAAGTGTTATGAACACGATAATTACCACCGCATATATTTGCATTAAATTATATATTCTAGGTTTTTCAAAAAATAAATAGGTATTAAATGTTCGTCCATCAAATTCTGAAAAGCAAAAGTACGTTGTCAAAAGTAAATTGAAGATGATTACTTATAAGTATACTAGGGTAATTCGTAAGGATCTTTTGGAACTCTTTGTGGGATTATGCATGTTTGTTTATTAGTTAATCTGGTAAAGAGTTTAATTTGGGATTGCAAGTGACCCGTCTGCGATACGGGGTTATCGTTCGTCAATTGTATTAGTATTCCATTATTACCCTTACAGTAAGCATTATGAGAAACGTAATTTCCACTGTATGAAACCGCATAAAATTATATATTCTAGGTTTTTAAAGAAATTAATTTGCATTAAAAGTCAAGTCATAAAATTTTAAAAGATGCAAGTACATTATCAAATGTAAATTGTAGATGATTACTTATTAGTATAAAAGGGTCATTCGTAATGAACTTGTGAAAATCTCTTTGGGATTGTGCAAGTTTGTTCATCCTTAGGTAGTAAAGATTTCGACCTGAGATTGTAAGTTTCCCATCCGTGATCAGGGGTTACCGTCGGTCATTTGTATTAATATTCCATTATTATCCGTACAACAAGTGTTATGAACACGATAATTACCACCGCATATATTCGCATTACATTATGTATTCTAGGTTTTTTTAAAATGAATAGGTATTAAATGTTCGTTCATCAAATTTTGAAAAGCAAAAGTACGTTGTCAAAAGTAAATTGAAGATGATTACTTATAAGTATACTTGGGTAACTCGTAAAGAACTTTTGAAACTATTTTTGGGATTATGCGAGTTTGTTTATTAGTTAATGTGGTAAAGAGTTTGATTTAGGATTGCAAGTGACCCGTCCGCGATACGGGGTTATCGTTCGTCGATTGTATTGGTATTCCATTATTACCCTTACAGTAAGCGTTATGAGAAACGTAATTTTCACTGTATAAAACCGCATAAAATTATATATTCTAGGTTTTTAAAGATATTAATAGGCATTAAAAGTCCGGTAATCAAATTTGAAAAGATGCAAGTACATTGTCAAAAGTAAATTGTAGATGATTACTTATTAGTATACAAGGGTCATTTGCAAAGAACTTGTGTAAATCTCTGTGGGATTACGCAAGTTTGTTCATCCTTAGGTAGTAATGATTTTGACCTGGGATTGTAAGTTTCCCATCCGTGATCAGGGGTTACCGTCAGTCATTTGTGTTAGTATTCCATTATTATCCTTACAACAAGTGTTATGAACACGATAATTACCACCGCATATATTCGCATTAAATTATATATTCTAGGTTTTTCAAAAAATAAATAGGTATTAAATGTTCGTCCATCAAATTCTGAAAAGCAAAAGTACGTTGTCAACAGTAAAAGTAAGATGATTACTTATAAGTATACTAGGGTAACTCGTAAGGAACTTTTGAAACTATTTTTGGGATTATATGAGTTTGTTTATTAGTTAATGTGGTAAAGAGTTTGATTTGGGATTGCAAGTGACCCGTCCGCGATACGGGGTTATCGTTCGTCGATTGTATTGGTATTCCATTACTACCCTTACAGTAAGCGTTATGAGAAACGTAATTTTCACTGTATAAAACCGTATAAAATTATATATTCTAGGTTTTTAAAGATATTAATAGGCATTAAAATTCCGGTCATCAAATTTGAAAAGATGCAAGTACATCGTCAAAAGTAAATTGTAGATGATTACTTATTAGTATACAAGGGTCATTTGCAATGAACTTGTGTAAATCTCTGTGGGATTACGCAAGTTTGTTCATCCTTAGGTAGTAATGATTTTGACCTGGGATTGTAAGTTTCCCATCCGTGATCAGGGGTTACCGTCAGTCATTTGTGTTAGTATTCCATTATTATCCTTACAACAAGTGTTATGAACACGATAATTACCACCGCATATATTCGCATTAAATTATATATTCTAGGTTTTTCAAAAAATAAATAGGTATTAAATGTTCGTCCATCAAATTCTGAAAAGCAAAAGTACGTTGTCAACAGTAAAAGTAAGATGATTACTTATAAGTATACTAGGGTAACTCGTAAGGAACTTTTGAAACTATTTTTGGGATTATGTGAGTTTGTTTATTAGTTAATGTGGTAAAGAGTTTGATTTGGGATTGCAAGTGACCCGTCCGCGATACGGGGTTATCGTTCGTCGATTGTATTGGTATTCCATTATTACCCTTACAGTAAGCGTTATGAGAAACGTAATTTTCACTATATAAAACCGCATAAAATTATATATTCTAGGTTTTTAAAGATATTAATAGGCATTAAAAGTCCGGTCATCAAATTTGAAAAGATGCAAGTACATTGTCAAAAGTAAATTGTTGATGATTACTTATTAGTATACAAGGGTCATTTGCAATGAACTTGTGTAAATCTCTGTGGGATTACGCAAGTTTGTCCATCCTTAGGTAGTAATGATTTTGACCTGGGATTGTAAGTTTCCCATCCGTGATCCGGGGTTACCGTCAGTCATTTGTGTTAGTATTCCATTATTATCCGTACAACAAGTGTTATGAACACGATAATTACCACCGCATATATTCGCATTAAATTATATATTCTAGGTTTTTGAAAAAATAAATAGGTATTAAATGTTCGTCCATCAAATTCTGAAAAGCAAAAGTACGTTGTCAAAAGTAAATTGAAGATGATTACTTATAAGTATACTTGGGTAACTCGTAAGGATCTTTTGGAACTCTTTGTGGGATTATGCGAGTTTGTTTATTAGTTAATGTGGTAAAGAGTTTGATTTGGGATTGCAAGTGACCCGTCCACGATACGGGGTTATCGTTCGTCGATTGTATTGGTATTCCATTACTACCCTTACAGTAAGCGTTATGAGAAACGTAATTTTCACTGTATAAAACCGTATAAAATTATATATTCTAGGTTTTTAAAGATATTAATAGGCATTAAAATTCCGGTCATCAAATTTGAAAAGATGCAAGTACATCGTCAAAAGTAAATTGTAGATGATTACTTATTAGTATACAAGGGTCATTTGCAATGAACTTGTGTAAATCTCTGTGGGATTACGCAAGTTTGTTCATCCTTAGGTAGTAATGATTTTGACCTGGGATTGTAAGTTTCCCATCCGTGATCAGGGGTTACCGTCAGTCATTTGTGTTAGTATTCCATTATTATCCGTACAACAAGTGTTATGAACACGATAATTACCACCGCATATATTAGCATTAAATTATATATTCTAGGTTTTTCAAAAAATAAATAGGTATTAAATGTTCGTCCATCAAATTCTGAAAAGCAAAAGTACGTTGTCAAAAGTAAATTGAAGATGATTACTTATAAGTATGCTAGGGTAACTCGTAAGGAACTTTTGAAACTATTTTTGGGATTACGCGAGTTTGTTTATTAGCTAATGTGGTAAAGAGTTTGATTTGGGATTGCAAGTGACCCGTCCGCGATACGGGGTTATCGTTCGTCGATTGTATTGGTATTCCATTATTACCCTTACAGTAAGCGTTATGAGAAACGTAATTTTCACTGTATAAAACCGCATAAAATTATATATTCTAGGTTTTTAAAGATATTAATAGGCATTAAAAGTCCGGTCATCAAATTTGAAAAGATGCAAGTACATTGTCAAAAGTAAATTGTAGATGATTACTTATTAGTATACAAGGGTCATTTGCAATGAACTTGTGTAAATCTCTGTGGGATTACGCAAGTTTGTTCATCCTTAGGTAGTAATGATTTTGACCTGGGATTGTAAGTTTCCCATCCGTGATCAGGGGTTACCGTCAGTCATTTGTGTTAGTATTCCATTATTATCCTTACAACAAGTGTTATGAACACGATAATTACCACCGCATATATTCGCATTAAATTATATATTCTAGGTTTTTCAAAAAATAAATAGGTATTAAATGTTCGTCCATCAAATTCTGAAAAGCAAAAGTACGTTGTCAACAGTAAAAGTAAGATGATTACTTATAAGTATACTAGGGTAACTCGTAAGGAACTTTTGAAACTATTTTTGGGATTATATGAGTTTGTTTATTAGTTAATGTGGTAAAGAGTTTGATTTGGGATTGCAAGTGACCCGTCCGCGATACGGGGTTATCGTTCGTCGATTGTATTGGTATTCCATTATTACCCTTACAGTAAGTGTTATGAGAAACGTAATTTTCACTGTATAAAACCGCATAAAATTATATATTCTAGGTTTTTAAAGATATTAATAGGCATTAAAAGTCCGGTCATCAAATTTGAAAAGATGCAAGTACATTGTCAAAAGTAAATTGTTGATGATTACTTATTAGTATACAAGGGTCATTTGCAATGAACTTGTGTAAATCTCTGTGGGATTACGCAAGTTTGTCCATCCTTAGGTAGTAATGATTTTGACCTGGGATTGTAAGTTTCTCATCCGTGATCAGGGGTTACCATCAGTCATTTGTGTTAGTATTCCATTATTATCCGTACAACAAGTGTTATGAACACGATAATTACCACCGCATATATTCGGATTAAATTATATATTCTAGGTTTTTGAAAAAATAAATAGGTATTAAATGTTCGTCCATCAAATTCTGAAAAGCAAAAGTACGTTGTCAAAAGTAAATTGAAGATGATTACTTATAAGTATACTAGGGTAACTCATAAGGAACTTTTGAAACTATTTTTGGGATTATGTGAGTTTGTTTATTAGTTAATGTGGTAAAGAGTTTGATTTGGGATTGCAAGTGACCCGTCCGCGATACGGGGTTATCGTTCGTCGATTGTATTGGTATTCCATTATTACCCTTACAGTAAGCGTTATGAGAAACGTAATTTTCACTGTATAAAACCGCATAAAATTATATATTCTTGGTTTTTAAAGATATTAATAGGCATTAAAAGTCCGGTCATCAAATTTGAAAAGATGCAAGTACATTGTCAAAAGTAAATTGTTGATGATTACTTATTAGTATACAAGGGTCATTTGCAATGAACTTGTGTAAATCTCTGTGGGATTACGCAAGTTTGTCCATCCTTAGGTAGTAATGATTTTGACCTGGGATTGTAAGTTTCCCATCCGTGATCAGGGGTTACCGTCAGTCATTTGTGTTAGTATTCCATTATTATCCGTACAACAAGTGTTATGAACACGATAATTACCACCGCATATATTCGCATTAAATTATATATTCTAGGTTTTTGAAAAAATAAATAGGTATTAAATGTTCGTCCATCAAATTCTGAAAAGCAAAAGTACGTTGTCAAAAGTAAATTGAAGATGATTACTTATAAGCATACTTGGGTAACTCGTAAGGATCTTTTGGAACTCTTTGTGGGATTATGCGAGTTTGTTTATTAGTTAATGTGGTAAAGAGTTTGATTTGGGATTGCAAGTGACCCGTCCACGATACGGGGTTATCGTTCGTCGATTGTATTGGTATTCCATTATTACCCTTACAGTAAGCGTTATGAGAAACGTAATTTTCACTGTATAAAACCGCATAAAATTATATATTCTAGGTTTTTAAAGATATTAATAGGCATTAAAATTCCGGTCATCAAATTTGAAAAGATGCAAGTACATCGTCAAAAGTAAATTGTAGATGATTACTTATTAGTATACAAGGGTCATTTGCAATGAACTTGTGTAAATCTCTGTGGGATTACGCAAGTTTGTTCATCCTTAGGTAGTAATGATTTTGACCTGGGATTGTAAGTTTCCCATCCGTGATCAGGGGTTACCGTCAGTCATTTGTGTTAGTATTCCATTATTATCCTTACAACAAGTGTTATGAACACGATAATTACCACCGCATATATTCGCATTAAATTATATATTCTAGGTTTTTCAAAAAAATAAATAGGTATTAAATGTTCGTCCATCAAATTCTGAAAAGCAAAAGTACGTTGTCAACAGTAAAAGTAAGATGATTACTTATAAGTATACTAGGGTAACTCGTAAGGAACTTTTGAAACTATTTTTGGGATTATGTGAGTTTGTTTATTAGTTAATGTGGTAAAGAGTTTGATTTGGGATTGCAAGTGACCCGTCCGCGATACGGGGTTATCGTTCGTCGATTGTATTGGTATTCCATTATTACCCTTACAGTAAGCGTTATGAGAAACGTAATTTACACTGTATAAAACCGCATAAAATTATATATTCTAGGTTTTTAAAGATATTAATAGGCATTAAAAGTCCGGTCATCAAATTTGAAAAGATGCAAGTACATTGTCAAAAGTAAATTGTTGATGATTACTTATTAGTATACAAGGGTCATTTGCAATGAACTTGTGTAAATCTCTGTGGGATTACACAGGTTTGTCCATCCTTAGGTAGTAATGATTTTGACCTGGGATTGTAAGTTTCCCGTCCGTGATCAGGGGTTACCATCAGTCATTTGTGTTAGTATTCCATTATTATCCGTACAACAAGTGTTATGAACACGACAATTACCACCGCATATATTCGCATTAAATTATATATTCTAGGTTTTTGAAAAAATAAATAGGTATTAAATGTTCGTCCATCAAATTCTGAAAAGCAAAAGTACGTTGTCAAAAGTAAATTGAAGATGATTACTTATAAGTATACTTGGGTAACTCGTAAGGATCTTTTGGAACTCTTTGTGGGATTATGCGAGTTTGTTTATTAGTTAATGTGGTAAAGAGTTTGATTTGGGATTGCAAGTGACCCGTCCACGATACGGGGTTATCGTTCGTCGATTGTATTGGTATTCCATTATTACCCTTACAGTAAGCGTTATGAGAAACGTAATTATCACTGTATAAAACCGCATAAAATTATATATTCTAGGTTTTTAAAGATATTAATAGGCATTAAAATTCCGGTCATCAAATTTGAAAAGATGCAAGTACATCGTCAAAAGTAAATTGTAGATGATTACTTATTAGTATACAAGGGTCATTTGCAATGAACTTGTGTAAATCTCTGTGGGATTACGCAAGTTTGTTCATCCTTAGGTAGTAATGATTTTGACCTGGGATTGTAAGTTTCCCATCCGTGATCAGGGGTTACCGTCAGTCATTTGTGTTAGTATTCCATTATTATCCGTACAACAAGTGTTATGAACACGATAATTACCACCGCATATATTAGCATTAAATTATATATTCTAGGTTTTTCAAAAAATAAATAGGTATTAAATGTTCGTCCATCAAATTCTGAAAAGCAAAAGTACGTTGTCAAAAGTAAATTGAAGATGATTACTTATAAGTATACTAGGGTAACTCATAAGGAACTTTTGAAACTATTTTTGGGATTATGTGAGTTTGTTTATTAGTTAATGTGGTAAAGAGTTTGATTTGGGATTGCAAGTGACCCGTCCGCGATACGGGGTTATCGTTCGTCGATTGTATTGGTATTCCATTATTACCCTTACAGTAAGCGTTATGAGAAACGTAATTTTCACTGTATAAAACCGCATAAAATTATATATTCTTGGTTTTTAAAGATATTAATAGGCATTAAAAGTCCGGTCATCAAATTTGAAAAGATGCAAGTACATTGTCAAAAGTAAATTGTTGATGATTACTTATTAGTATACAAGGGTCATTTGCAATGAACTTGTGTAAATCTCTGTGGGATTACGCAAGTTTGTCCATCCTTAGGTAGTAATGATTTTGACCTGGGATTGTAAGTTTCCCATCCGTGATCAGGGGTTACCGTCAGTCATTTGTGTTAGTATTCCATTATTATCCGTACAACAAGTGTTATGAACACGATAATTACCACCGCATATATTCGCATTAAATTATATATTCTAGGTTTTTGAAAAAATAAATAGGTATTAAATGTTCGTCCATCAAATTCTGAAAAGCAAAAGTACGTTGTCAAAAGTAAATTGAAGATGATTACTTATAAGCATACTTGGGTAACTCGTAAGGATCTTTTGGAACTCTTTGTGGGATTATGCGAGTTTGTTTATTAGTTAATGTGGTAAAGAGTTTGATTTGGGATTGCAAGTGACCCGTCCACGATACGGGGTTATCGTTCGTCGATTGTATTGGTATTCCATTATTACCCTTACAGTAAGCGTTATGAGAAACGTAATTTTCACTGTATAAAACCGCATAAAATTATATATTCTAGGTTTTTAAAGATATTAATAGGCATTAAAATTCCGGTCATCAAATTTGAAAAGATGCAAGTACATCGTCAAAAGTAAATTGTAGATGATTACTTATTAGTATACAAGGGTCATTTGCAATGAACTTGTGTAAATCTCTGTGGGATTACGCAAGTTTGTTCATCCTTAGGTAGTAATGATTTTGACCTGGGATTGTAAGTTTCCCATCCGTGATCAGGGGTTACCGTCAGTCATTTGTGTTAGTATTCCATTATTATCCTTACAACAAGTGTTATGAACACGATAATTACCACCGCATATATTCGCATTAAATTATATATTCTAGGTTTTTCAAAAAATAAATAGGTATTAAATGTTCGTCCATCAAATTCTGAAAAGCAAAAGTACGTTGTCAACAGTAAAAGTAAGATGATTACTTATAAGTATACTAGGGTAACTCGTAAGGAACTTTTGAAACTATTTTTGGGATTATGTGAGTTTGTTTATTAGTTAATGTGGTAAAGAGTTTGATTTGGGATTGCAAGTGACCCGTCCGCGATACGGGGTTATCGTTCGTCGATTGTATTGGTATTCCATTATTACCCTTACAGTAAGCGTTATGAGAAACGTAATTTACACTGTATAAAACCGCATAAAATTATATATTCTAGGTTTTTAAAGATATTAATAGGCATTAAAAGTCCGGTCATCAAATTTGAAAAGATGCAAGTACATTGTCAAAAGTAAATTGTTGATGATTACTTATTAGTATACAAGGGTCATTTGCAATGAACTTGTGTAAATCTCTGTGGGATTACACAGGTTTGTCCATCCTTAGGTAGTAATGATTTTGACCTGGGATTGTAAGTTTCCCGTCCGTGATCAGGGGTTACCATCAGTCATTTGTGTTAGTATTCCATTATTATCCGTACAACAAGTGTTATGAACACGACAATTACCACCGCATATATTCGCATTAAATTATATATTCTAGGTTTTTGAAAAAATAAATAGGTATTAAATGTTCGTCCATCAAATTCTGAAAAGCAAAAGTACGTTGTCAAAAGTAAATTGAAGATGATTACTTATAAGTATACTTGGGTAACTCGTAAGGATCTTTTGGAACTCTTTGTGGGATTATGCGAGTTTGTTTATTAGTTAATGTGGTAAAGAGTTTGATTTGGGATTGCAAGTGACCCGTCCACGATACGGGGTTATCGTTCGTCGATTGTATTGGTATTCCATTATTACCCTTACAGTAAGCGTTATGGGAAACGTAATTTTCACTGTATAAAACCGCATAAAATTATATATTCTAGGTTTTTAAAGATATTAATAGGCATTAAAATTCCGGTCATCAAATTTGAAAAGATGCAAGTACATCGTCAAAAGTAAATTGTAGATGATTACTTATTAGTATACAAGGGTCATTTGCAATGAACTTGTGTAAATCTCTGTGGGATTACGCAAGTTTGTTCATCCTTAGGTAGTAATGATTTTGACCTGGGATTGTAAGTTTCCCATCCGTGATCAGGGGTTACCGTCAGTCATTTGTGTTAGTATTCCATTATTATCCGTACAACAAGTGTTATGAACACGATAATTACCACCGCATATATTAGCATTAAATTATATATTCTAGGTTTTTCAAAAAATAAATAGGTATTAAATGTTCGTCCATCAAATTCTGAAAAGCAAAAGTACGTTGTCAAAAGTAAATTGAAGATGATTACTTATAAGTATACTAGGGTAACTCATAAGGAACTTTTGAAACTATTTTTGGGATTACGCGAGTTTGTTTATTAGTTAATGTGGTAAAGAGTTTGATTTGGGATTGCAAGTGACCCGTCCGCGATACGGGGTTATCGTTCGTCGATTGTATTGGTATTCCATTATTACCCTTACAGTAAGCGTTATGAGAAACGTAATTTTCACTGTATAAAACCGCATAAAATTATATATTCTAGGTTTTTAAAGATATTAATAGGCATTAAAAGTCCGGTCATCAAATTTGAAAAGATGCAAGTACATTGTCAAAAGTAAATTGTAGATGATTACTTATTAGTATACAAGGGTCATTTGCAATGAACTTGTGTAAATCTCTGTGGGATTACGCAAGTTTGTTCATCCTTAGGTAGTAATGATTTTGACCTGGGATTGTAAGTTTCCCATCCGTGATCAGGGGTTACCGTCAGTCAATTGTGTTAGTATTCCATTATTATCCGTACAACAAGTGTTGTGAACACGATAATTACCACCGCATATATTCGCATTAAATTATATATTCTAGGTTTTTCAAAAAATAAATAGGTATTAAATGTTCGTCCATCAAATTCTGAAAAGCAAAAGTACGTTGTCAAAAGTAAATTGAAGATGATTACTTATAAGTATACTAGGGTAACTCGTAAGGAACTTTTGAAACTATTTTTGGGATTATGCGAGTTTGTTTATTAGTTAATGTGGTAAAGAGTTTGATTTGGGATTGCAAGTGACCCGTCCGCGATACGGGGTTATCGTTCGTCGATTGTATTGGTATTCCATTATTACCCTTACAGTAAGCGTTATGAGAAACGTAATTTTCACTGTATAAAACCGCATAAAATTATATATTCTAGGTTTTTAAAGATATTATAGGCATTAAAAGTCCGGTCATCAAATTTGAAAAGATGCAAATACATTGTCAAAAGTAAATTGTAGATGATTACTTATTAGTGTACAAGGGTCATTTGCAATGAACTTGTGTAAATCTCTGTGGGATTACGCAAGTTTGTTCATCCTTAGGTAGTAATGATTTTGACCTGGGATTGTAAGTTTCCCATCCGTGATCAGGGGTTACCGTCAGTCAATTGTGTTAGTATTCCATTATTATCCGTACAACAAGTGTTATGAACACGATAATTACCACCGCATATATTCGCATTAAATTATATATTCTAGGTTTTTCAAAAAATAAATAGGTATTAAATGTTCGTCCATCAAATTCTGAAAAGCAAAAGTACGTTGTCAAAAGTAAATTGAAGATGATTACTTATAAGTATACTAGGGTAACTCGTAAGGAACTTTTGAAACTATTTTTGGGATTATGCGAGTTTGTTTATTAGTTAATGTGGTAAAGAGTTTGATTTGGGATTGCAAGTGACCCGTCCGCGATACGGGGTTATCGTTCGTCGATTGTATTGGTATTCCATTATTACCCTTACAGTAAGCGTTATGAGAAACGTAATTTTCACTGTATAAAACCGCATAAAATTATATATTCTAGGTTTTTAAAGATATTATAGGCATTAAAAGTCCGGTCATCAAATTTGAAAAGATGCAAGTACATTGTCAAAAGTAAATTGTAGATGATTACTTATTAGTATACAAGGGTCATTCGTAATGAACTTGTGAAAATCTCTTTGGGATTGTGCAAGTTTGTTCATCCTTAGGTAGTAAAGATTTCGACCTGAGATTGTAAGTTTCCCATCCGTGATCAGGGGTTACCGTCGGTTTTTTGTATTAATATTCCATTATTATCCGTACAACAAGTGTTATGAACACGATAATTACCACCGCATATATTCGCATTACAATATGTATTCTAGGTTTTTTTAAAATGAATAGGTATTAAATGTTCGTTCATCAAATTTTGAAAAGAAAAAGTACGTTGTCAAAAGTAAATTGAAGATGATTACTTATAACTATACTAGGGTAACTCGTAAAGAACTTTTGAAACTATTTTTGGGATTATGCGAGTTTGTTTATTAGTTAATGTGGTAAAGAGTTTGATTTGGGATTGCAAGTGACCCGTCCGCGATACGGGGTTATCGTTCGTCGATTGTATTGGTATTCCATTATTACCCTTACAGTAAGCGTTATGAGAAACGTAATTTTCACTGTATAAAACCGCATAAAATTATATATTCTAGGTTTTTAAAGATATTAATAGGCATTAAAAGTCCGGTCATCAAATTTGAAAAGATGCAAGTACATTGTCAAAAGTAAATTGTAGATGATTACTTATTAGTATACAAGGGTCATTTGCAATGAACTTGTGTAAATCTCTGTGGGATTACGCAAGTTTTTTCATCCTTAGGTAGTAATGATTTTGACCTGGGATTGTAAGTTTCCCATCCGTGATCAGGGGTTACCGTCAGTCATTTGTGTTAGTATTCCATTATTATCCGTACAACAAGTGTTATGAACACGATAATTACCACCGCATATATTAGCATTAAATTATATATTCTAGGTTTTTCAAAAAATAAATAGGTATTAAATGTTCGTCCATCAAATTCTGAAAAGCAAAAGTACGTTGTCAAAAGTAAATTGAAGATGATTACTTATAAGTATACTAGGGTAACTCATAAGGAACTTTTGAAACTATTTTTGGGATTATGTGAGTTTGTTTATTAGTTAATGTGGTAAAGAGTTTGATTTGGGATTGCAAGTGACCCGTCCGCGATACGGGGTTATCGTTCGTCGATTGTATTGGTATTCCATTATTACCCTTACAGTAAGCGTTATGAGAAACGTAATTTTCACTGTATAAAACCGCATAAAATTATATATTCTTGGTTTTTAAAGATATTAATAGGCATTAAAAGTCCGGTCATCAAATTTGAAAAGATGCAAGTACATTGTCAAAAGTAAATTGTTGATGATTACTTATTAGTATACAAGGGTCATTTGCAATGAACTTGTGTAAATCTCTGTGGGATTACGCAAGTTTGTCCATCCTTAGGTAGTAATGATTTTGACCTGGGATTGTAAGTTTCCCATCCGTGATCAGGGGTTACCGTCAGTCATTTGTGTTAGTATTCCATTATTATCCGTACAACAAGTGTTATGAACACGATAATTACCACCGCATATATTCGCATTAAATTATATATTCTAGGTTTTTGAAAAAATAAATAGGTATTAAATGTTCGTCCATCAAATTCTGAAAAGCAAAAGTACGTTGTCAAAAGTAAATTGAAGATGATTACTTATAAGCATACTTGGGTAACTCGTAAGGATCTTTTGGAACTCTTTGTGGGATTATGCGAGTTTGTTTATTAGTTAATGTGGTAAAGAGTTTGATTTGGGATTGCAAGTGACCCGTCCACGATACGGGGTTATCGTTCGTCGATTGTATTGGTATTCCATTATTACCCTTACAGTAAGCGTTATGAGAAACGTAATTTTCACTGTATAAAACCGCATAAAATTATATATTCTAGGTTTTTAAAGATATTAATAGGCATTAAAATTCCGGTCATCAAATTTGAAAAGATGCAAGTACATCGTCAAAAGTAAATTGTAGATGATTACTTATTAGTATACAAGGGTCATTTGCAATGAACTTGTGTAAATCTCTGTGGGATTACGCAAGTTTGTTCATCCTTAGGTAGTAATGATTTTGACCTGGGATTGTAAGTTTCCCATCCGTGATCAGGGGTTACCGTCAGTCATTTGTGTTAGTATTCCATTATTATCCGTACAACAAGTGTTATGAACACGATAATTACCACCGCATATATTAGCATTAAATTATATGTTCTAGGTTTTTCAAAAAATAAATAGGTATTAAATGTTCGTCCATCAAATTCTGAAAAGCAAAAGTACGTTGTCAAAAGTAAATTGAAGATGATTACTTATAAGTATACTAGGGTAACTCATAAGGAACTTTTGAAACTATTTTTGGGATTATGTGAGTTTGTTTATTAGTTAATGTGGTAAAGAGTTTGATTTGGGATTGCAAGTGACCCGTCCGCGATACGGGGTTATCGTTCGTCGATTGTATTGGTATTCCATTATTACCCTTACAGTAAGCGTTATGAGAAACGTAATTTTCACTGTATAAAACCGCATAAAATTATATATTCTTGGTTTTTAAAGATATTAATAGGCATTAAAAGTCCGGTCATCAAATTTGAAAAGATGCAAGTACATTGTCAAAAGTAAATTGTTGATGATTACTTATTAGTATACAAGGGTCATTTGCAATGAACTTGTGTAAATCTCTGTGGGATTACGCAAGTTTGTCCATCCTTAGGTAGTAATGATTTTGACCTGGGATTGTAAGTTTCCCATCCGTGATCAGGGGTTACCGTCAGTCATTTGTGTTAGTATTCCATTATTATCCGTACAACAAGTGTTATGAACACGATAATTACCACCGCATATATTCGCATTAAATTATATATTCTAGGTTTTTGAAAAAATAAATAGGTATTAAATGTTCGTCCATCAAATTCTGAAAAGCAAAAGTACGTTGTCAAAAGTAAATTGAAGATGATTACTTATAAGCATACTTGGGTAACTCGTAAGGATCTTTTGGAACTCTTTGTGGGATTATGCGAGTTTGTTTATTAGTTAATGTGGTAAAGAGTTTGATTTGGGATTGCAAGTGACCCGTCCACGATACGGGGTTATCGTTCGTCGATTGTATTGGTATTCCATTATTACCCTTACAGTAAGCGTTATGAGAAACGTAATTTTCACTGTATAAAACCGCATAAAATTATATATTCTAGGTTTTTAAAGATATTAATAGGCATTAAAATTCCGGTCATCAAATTTGAAAAGATGCAAGTACATCGTCAAAAGTAAATTGTAGATGATTACTTATTAGTATACAAGGGTCATTTGCAATGAACTTGTGTAAATCTCTGTGGGATTACGCAAGTTTGTTCATCCTTAGGTAGTAATGATTTTGACCTGGGATTGTAAGTTTCCCATCCGTGATCAGGGGTTACCGTCAGTCATTTGTGTTAGTATTCCATTATTATCCTTACAACAAGTGTTATGAACACGATAATTACCACCGCATATATTCGCATTAAATTATATATTCTAGGTTTTTCAAAAAATAAATAGGTATTAAATGTTCGTCCATCAAATTCTGAAAAGCAAAAGTACGTTGTCAACAGTAAAAGTAAGATGATTACTTATAAGTATACTAGGGTAACTCGTAAGGAACTTTTGAAACTATTTTTGGGATTATGTGAGTTTGTTTATTAGTTAATGTGGTAAAGAGTTTGATTTGGGATTGCAAGTGACCCGTCCGCGATACGGGGTTATCGTTCGTCGATTGTATTGGTATTCCATTATTACCCTTACAGTAAGCGTTATGAGAAACGTAATTTTCACTGTATAAAACCGCATAAAATTATATATTCTAGGTTTTTAAAGATATTAATAGGCATTAAAAGTCCGGTCATCAAATTTGAAAAGATGCAAGTACATTGTCAAAAGTAAATTGTTGATGATTACTTATTAGTATACAAGGGTCATTTGCAATGAACTTGTGTAAATCTCTGTGGGATTACACAGGTTTGTCCATCCTTAGGTAGTAATGATTTTGACCTGGGATTGTAAGTTTCCCGTCCGTGATCAGGGGTTACCATCAGTCATTTGTGTTAGTATTCCATTATTATCCGTACAACAAGTGTTATGAACACGACAATTACCACCGCATATATTCGCATTAAATTATATATTCTAGGTTTTTGAAAAAATAAATAGGTATTAAATGTTCGTCCATCAAATTCTGAAAAGCAAAAGTACGTTGTCAAAAGTAAATTGAAGATGATTACTTATAAGTATACTTGGGTAACTCGTAAGGATCTTTTGGAACTCTTTGTGGGATTATGCGAGTTTGTTTATTAGTTAATGTGGTAAAGAGTTTGATTTGGGATTGCAAGTGACCCGTCCACGATACGGGGTTATCGTTCGTCGATTGTATTGGTATTCCATTATTACCCTTACAGTAAGCGTTATGAGAAACGTAATTTTCACTGTATAAAACCGCATAAAATTATATATTCTAGGTTTTTAAAGATATTAATAGGCATTAAAATTCCGGTCATCAAATTTGAAAAGATGCAAGTACATCGTCAAAAGTAAATTGTAGATGATTACTTATTAGTATACAAGGGTCATTTGCAATGAACTTGTGTAAATCTCTGTGGGATTACGCAAGTTTGTTCATCCTTAGGTAGTAATGATTTTGACCTGGGATTGTAAGTTTCCCATCCGTGATCAGGGGTTACCGTCAGTCATTTGTGTTAGTATTCCATTATTATCCGTACAACAAGTGTTATGAACACGATAATTACCACCGCATATATTAGCATTAAATTATATATTCTAGGTTTTTCAAAAAATAAATAGGTATTAAATGTTCGTCCATCAAATTCTGAAAAGCAAAAGTACGTTGTCAAAAGTAAATTGAAGATGATTACTTATAAGTATACTAGGGTAACTCATAAGGAACTTTTGAAACTATTTTTGGGATTACGCGAGTTTGTTTATTAGTTAATGTGGTAAAGAGTTTGATTTGGGATTGCAAGTGACCCGTCCGCGATACGGGGTTATCGTTCGTCGATTGTATTGGTATTCCATTATTACCCTTACAGTAAGCGTTATGAGAAACGTAATTTTCACTGTATAAAACCGCATAAAATTATATATTCTAGGTTTTTAAAGATATTAATAGGCATTAAAAGTCCGGTCATCAAATTTGAAAAGATGCAAGTACATTGTCAAAAGTAAATTGTAGATGATTACTTATTAGTATACAAGGGTCATTTGCAATGAACTTGTGTAAATCTCTGTGGGATTACGCAAGTTTGTTCATCCTTAGGTAGTAATGATTTTGACCTGGGATTGTAAGTTTCCCATCCGTGATCAGGGGTTACCGTCAGTCAATTGTGTTAGTATTCCATTATTATCCGTACAACAAGTGTTATGAACACGATAATTACCACCGCATATATTCGCATTAAATTATATATTCTAGGTTTTTCAAAAAATAAATAGGTATTAAATGTTCGTCCATCAAATTCTGAAAAGCAAAAGTACGTTGTCAAAAGTAAATTGAAGATGATTACTTATAAGTATACTAGGGTAACTCGTAAGGAACTTTTGAAACTATTTTTGGGATTATGCGAGTTTGTTTATTAGTTAATGTGGTAAAGAGTTTGATTTGGGATTGCAAGTGACCCGTCCGCGATACGGGGTTATCGTTCGTCGATTGTATTGGTATTCCATTATTACCCTTACAGTAAGCGTTATGAGAAACGTAATTTTCACTGTATAAAACCGCATAAAATTATATATTCTAGGTTTTTAAAGATATTATAGGCATTAAAAGTCCGGTCATCAAATTTGAAAAGATGCAAATACATTGTCAAAAGTAAATTGTAGATGATTACTTATTAGTGTACAAGGGTCATTTGCAATGAACTTGTGTAAATCTCTGTGGGATTACGCAAGTTTGTTCATCCTTAGGTAGTAATGATTTTGACCTGGGATTGTAAGTTTCCCATCCGTGATCAGGGGTTACCGTCAGTCAATTGTGTTAGTATTCCATTATTATCCGTACAACAAGTGTTATGAACACGATAATTACCACCGCATATATTCGCATTAAATTATATATTCTAGGTTTTTCAAAAAATAAATAGGTATTAAATGTTCGTCCATCAAATTCTGAAAAGCAAAAGTACGTTGTCAAAAGTAAATTGAAGATGATTACTTATAAGTATACTAGGGTAACTCGTAAGGAACTTTTGAAACTATTTTTGGGATTATGCGAGTTTGTTTATTAGTTAATGTGGTAAAGAGTTTGATTTGGGATTGCAAGTGACCCGTCCGCGATACGGGGTTATCGTTCGTCGATTGTATTGGTATTCCATTATTACCCTTACAGTAAGCGTTATGAGAAACGTAATTTTCACTGTATAAAACCGCATAAAATTATATATTCTAGGTTTTTAAAGATATTATAGGCATTAAAAGTCCGGTCATCAAATTTGAAAAGATGCAAGTACATTGTCAAAAGTAAATTGTAGATGATTACTTATTAGTATACAAGGGTCATTCGTAATGAACTTGTGAAAATCTCTTTGGGATTGTGCAAGTTTGTTCATCCTTAGGTAGTAAAGATTTCGACCTGAGATTGTAAGTTTCCCATCCGTGATCAGGGGTTACCGTCGGTTTTTTGTATTAATATTCCATTATTATCCGTACAACAAGTGTTATGAACACGATAATTACCACCGCATATATTCGCATTACATTATGTATTCTAGGTTTTTTTAAAATGAATAGGTATTAAATGTTCGTTCATCAAATTTTGAAAAGAAAAAGTACGTTGTCAAAAGTAAATTGAAGATGATTACTTATAACTATACTAGGGTAACTCGTAAAGAACTTTTGAAACTATTTTTGGGATTATGCGAGTTTGTTTATTAGTTAATGTGGTAAAGAGTTTGATTTGGGATTGCAAGTGACCCGTCCGCGATACGGGGTTATCGTTCGTCGATTGTATTGGTATTCCATTATTACCCTTACAGTAAGCGTTATGAGAAACGTAATTTTCACTGTATAAAACCGCATAAAATTATATATTCTAGGTTTTTAAAGATATTATAGGCATTAAAAGTCCGGTCATCAAATTTGAAAAGATGCAAGTACATTGTCAAAAGTAAATTGTAGATGATTACTTATTAGTATACAAGGGTCATTCGTAATGAACTTGTGAAAATCTCTTTGGGATTGTGCAAGTTTGTTCATCCTTAGGTAGTAAAGATTTCGACCTGAGATTGTAAGTTTCCCATCCGTGATCAGGGGTTACCGTCGGTTTTTTGTATTAATATTCCATTATTATCCGTACAACAAGTGTTATGAACACGATAATTACCACCGCATATATTCGCATTACATTATGTATTCTAGGTTTTTTTAAAATGAATAGGTATTAAATGTTCGTTCATCAAATTTTGAAAAGAAAAAGTACGTTGTCAAAAGTAAATTGAAGATGATTACTTATAACTATACTAGGGTAACTCGTAAAGAACTTTTGAAACTATTTTTGGGATTATGCGAGTTTGTTTATTAGTTAATGTGGTAAAGAGTTTGATTTGGGATTGCAAGTGACCCGTCCGCGATACGGGGTTATCGTTCGTCGATTGTATTGGTATTCCATTATTACCCTTACAGTAAGCGTTATGAGAAACGTAATTTTCACTGTATAAAACCGCATAAAATTATATATTCTAGGTTTTTAAAGATATTATAGGCATTAAAAGTCCGGTCATCAAATTTGAAAAGATGCAAATACATTGTCAAAAGTAAATTGTAGATGATTACTTATTAGTGTACAAGGGTCATTTGCAATGAACTTGTGTAAATCTCTGTGGGATTACGCAAGTTTGTTCATCCTTAGGTAGTAATGATTTTGACCTGGGATTGTAAGTTTCCCATCCGTGATCAGGGGTTACCGTCAGTCAATTGTGTTAGTATTCCATTATTATCCGTACAACAAGTGTTATGAACACGATAATTACCACCGCATATATTCGCATTAAATTATATATTCTAGGTTTTTCAAAAAATAAATAGGTATTAAATGTTCGTCCATCAAATTCTGAAAAGCAAAAGTACGTTGTCAAAAGTAAATTGAAGATGATTACTTATAAGTATACTAGGGTAACTCGTAAGGAACTTTTGAAACTATTTTTGGGATTATGCGAGTTTGTTTATTAGTTAATGTGGTAAAGAGTTTGATTTGGGATTGCAAGTGACCCGTCCGCGATACGGGGTTATCGTTCGTCGATTGTATTGGTATTCCATTATTACCCTTACAGTAAGCGTTATGAGAAACGTAATTTTCACTGTATAAAACCGCATAAAATTATATATTCTAGGTTTTTAAAGATATTATAGGCATTAAAAGTCCGGTCATCAAATTTGAAAAGATGCAAGTACATTGTCAAAAGTAAATTGTAGATGATTACTTATTAGTATACAAGGGTCATTCGTAATGAACTTGTGAAAATCTCTTTGGGATTGTGCAAGTTTGTTCATCCTTAGGTAGTAAAGATTTCGACCTGAGATTGTAAGTTTCCCATCCGTGATCAGGGGTTACCGTCGGTTTTTTGTATTAATATTCCATTATTATCCGTACAACAAGTGTTATGAACACGATAATTACCACCGCATATATTCGCATTACATTATGTATT
Source organism: Rubia yunnanensis (assembly GCA_037428765.1). Lineage (NCBI taxonomy): Eukaryota > Viridiplantae > Streptophyta > Magnoliopsida > Gentianales > Rubiaceae > Rubia > Rubia yunnanensis. The sequence goes on along the minus strand of CM075061.1, from coordinate 105,621,219 downwards.
CTAGGTTTTTTTAAAATGAATAGGTATTAAATGTTCGTTCATCAAATTTTGAAAAGAAAAAGTACGTTGTCAAAAGTAAATTGAAGATGATTACTTATAACTATACTAGGGTAACTCGTAAAGAACTTTTGAAACTATTTTTGGGATTATGCGAGTTTGTTTATTAGTTAATGTGGTAAAGAGTTTGATTTGGGATTGCAAGTGACCCGTCCGCGATACGGGGTTATCGTTCGTCGATTGTATTGGTATTCCATTATTACCCTTACAGTAAGCGTTATGAGAAACGTAATTTTCACTGTATAAAACCGCATAAAATTATATATTCTAGGTTTTTAAAGATATTATAGGCATTAAAAGTCCGGTCATCAAATTTGAAAAGATGCAAGTACATTGTCAAAAGTAAATTGTAGATGATTACTTATTAGTATACAAGGGTCATTCGTAATGAACTTGTGAAAATCTCTTTGGGATTGTGCAAGTTTGTTCATCCTTAGGTAGTAAAGATTTCGACCTGAGATTGTAAGTTTCCCATCCGTGATCAGGGGTTACCGTCGGTTTTTTGTATTAATATTCCATTATTATCCGTACAACAAGTGTTATGAACACGATAATTACCACCGCATATATTCGCATTACATTATGTATTCTAGGTTTTTTTAAAATGAATAGGTATTAAATGTTCGTTCATCAAATTTTGAAAAGAAAAAGTACGTTGTCAAAAGTAAATTGAAGATGATTACTTATAACTATACTAGGGTAACTCGTAAAGAACTTTTGAAACTATTTTTGGGATTATGCGAGTTTGTTTATTAGTTAATGTGGTAAAGAGTTTGATTTGGGATTGCAAGTGACCCGTCCGCGATACGGGGTTATCGTTCGTCGATTGTATTGGTATTCCATTATTACCCTTACAGTAAGCGTTATGAGAAACGTAATTTTCACTGTATAAAACCACATAAAATTATATATTCTAGGTTTTTAAAGATATTAATAGGCATTAAAAGTCCGGTCATCAAATTTGAAAAGATGCAAGTACATTGTCAAAAGTAAATTGTAGATGATTACTTATTAGTATACAAGGGTCATTTGCAAAGAACTTGTGTAAATCTCTGTGGGATTACGCAAGTTTGTTCATCCTTAGGTAGTAATGATTTTGACCTGGGATTGTAAGTTTCCCATCCGTGATCAGGGGTTACCGTCAGTCATTTGTGTTAGTATTCCATTATTATCCTTACAACAAGTGTTATGAACACGATAATTACCACCGCATATATTCGCATTAAATTATATATTCTAGGTTTTTCAAAAAATAAATAGGTATTAAATGTTCGTCCATCAAATTCTGAAAAGCAAAAGTACGTTGTCAACAGTAAAAGTAAGATGATTACTTATAAGTATACTAGGGTAACTCGTAAGGAACTTTTGAAACTATTTTTGGGATTATGCGAGTTTGTTTATTAGTTAATGTGGTAAAGAGTTTGATTTGGGATTGCAAGTGACCCGTCCGCGATACGGGGTTATCGTTCGTCGATTGTATTGGTATTCCATTATTACCCTTACAGTAAGCGTTATGAGAAACGTAATTTTCACTGTATAAAACCGCATAAAATTATATATTCTAGGTTTTTAAAGATATTAATAGGCATTAAAAGTCCGGTCATCAAATTTGAAAAGATGCAAGTACATTGTCAAAAGTAAATTGTTGATGATTACTTATTAGTATACAAGGGTCATTTGCAATGAACTTGTGTAAATCTCTGTGGGATTACGCAAGTTTGTCCATCCTTAGGTAGTAATGATTTTGACCTGGGATTGTAAGTTTCCCATCCGTGATCAGGGGTTACCGTCAGTCATTTGTGTTAGTATTCCATTATTATCCATACAACAAGTGTTATGAACACGATAATTACCACCGCATATATTCGCATTAAATTATATATTCTAGGTTTTTGAAAAAATAAATAGGTATTAAATGTTCGTCCATCAAATTCTGAAAAGAAAAAGTACGTTGTCAAAAGTAAATTGAAGATGATTACTTATAAGTATACTTGGGTAACTCGTAAGGATCTTTTGGAACTCTTTGTGGGATTATGCGAGTTTGTTTATTAGTTATTGTGGTCAAGAGTTTGATTTGGGATTGCAAGTGACCCGTCCACGATACGGGGTTATCGTTCGTCGATTGTATTGGTATTCCATTATTACCCTTACAGTAAGCGTTATGAGAAACGTAATTTTCACTGTATAAAACCGTATAAAATTATATATTCTAGGTTTTTAAAGATATTAATAGGCATTAAAAGTCCGGTCATCAAATTTGAAAAGATGCAAGTACATTGTCAAAAGTAAATTGTAGATGATTACTTATTAGTATACAAGGGTCATTTGCAAAGAACTTGTGTAAATCTCTGTGGGATTACGCAAGTTTGTTCATCCTTAGGTAGTAATGATTTTGACCTGGGATTGTAAGTTTCCCATCCGTGATCAGGGGTTACCGTCAGTCATTTGTGTTAGTATTCCATTATTATCCTTACAACAAGTGTTATGAACACGATAATTACCACCGCATATATTCGCATTAAATTATATATTCTAGGTTTTTCAAAAAATAAATAGGTATTAAATGTTCGTCCATCAAATTCTGAAAAGCAAAAGTACGTTGTCAACAGTAAAAGTAAGATGATTACTTATAAGTATACTAGGGTAACTCGTAAGGAACTTTTGAAACTATTTTTGGGATTATGCGAGTTTGTTTATTAGTTAATGTGGTAAAGAGTTTGATTTGGGATTGCAAGTGACCCGTCCGCGATACGGGGTTATCGTTCGTCGATTGTATTGGTATTCCATTATTACCCTTACAGTAAGCGTTATGAGAAACGTAATTTTCACTGTATAAAACCGCATAAAATTATATATTCTAGGTTTTTAAAGATATTAATAGGCATGAAAAGTCCGGTCATCAAATTTGAAAAGATGCAAGTACATTGTCAAAAGTAAATTGTAGATGATTACTTATTAGTATACAAGGGTCATTTGCAATGAACTTGTGTAAATCTCTGTGGGATTACGCAAGTTTGTTCATCCTTAGGTAGTAATGATTTTGACCTGGGATTGTAAGTTTCCCATCCGTGATCAGGGGTTACCGTCAGTTATTTGTGTTAGTATTCTATTATTATCCGTACAACAAGTGTTATGAACACGATAATTACCACCTCATATATTCGCATTAAATTATATATTCTAGGTTTTTTAAAAAATAAATAGGTATTATATGTTCGTCCATCAAATTCTGAAAAGCAAAAGTACGTTGTCAAAAGTAAATTGAAGATGATTACTTATAAGTATACTAGGGTAATTCGTAAGGATCTTTTGGAACTCTTTGTGGGATTATGCATGTTTGTTTATTAGTTAATCTGGTAAAGAGTTTAATTTGGGATTGCAAGTGACCCGTCTGCGATACGGGGTTATCGTTCGTCAATTGTATTAGTATTCCATTATTACCCTTACAGTAAGCATTATGAGAAACGTAATTTCCACTGTATGAAACCGCATAAAATTATATATTCTAGGTTTTTAAAGAAATTAATTTGCATTAAAAGTCAAGTCATAAAATTTTAAAAGATGCAAGTACATTGTCAAATGTAAATTGTAGATGATTACTTATTAGTATAAAAGGGTCATTCGTAATGAACTTGTGAAAATCTCTTTGGGATTGTGCAAGTTTGTTCATCCTTAGGTAGTAAAGATTTCGACCTGAGATTGTAAGTTTCCCATCCGTGATCAGGGGTTACCGTCGGTCATTTGTATTAATATTCCATTATTATCCGTACAACAAGTGTTATGAACACGATAATTACCACCGCATATATTCGCATCACATTATGTATTCTAGGTTTTTTTAAAATGAATAGGTATTAAATGTTCGTTCATCAAATTTTGAAAAGAAAAAGTACGTTGTCAAAAGTAAATTGAAGATGATTACTTATAACTATACTAGGGTAACTCGTAAAGAACTTTTGAAACTATTTTTGGGATTATGCGAGTTTGTTTATTAGTTAATGTGGTAAAGAGTTTGATTTGGGATTGCAAGTGACCCGTCCGCGATACGGGGTTATCGTTCGTCGATTGTATTGGTATTCCATTATTACCCTTACAGTAAGCGTTATGAGAAACGTAATTTTCACTGTATAAAACCGTATAAAATTATATATTCTAGGTTTTTAAAGATATTAATAGGCATTAAAAGTCCGGTCATCAAATTTGAAAAGATGCAAGTACATTGTCAAAAGTAAATTGTAGATGATTACTTATTAGTATACAAGGGTCATTTGCAAAGAACTTGTGTAAATCTCTGTGGGATTACGCAAGTTTGTTCATCCTTAGGTAGTAATGATTTTGACCTGGGATTGTAAGTTTCCCATCCGTGATCAGGGGTTACCGTCAGTCATTTGTGTTAGTATTCCATTATTATCCTTACAACAAGTGTTATGAACACGATAATTACCACCGCATATATTCGCATTAAATTATATATTCTAGGTTTTTCAAAAAATAAATAGGTATTAAATGTTCGTCCATCAAATTCTGAAAAGCAAAAGTACGTTGTCAACAGTAAAAGTAAGATGATTACTTATAAGTAAACTAGGGTAACTCGTAAGGAACTTTTGAAACTATTTTTGGGATTATGTGAGTTTGTTTATTAGTTAATGTGGTAAAGAGTTTGATTTGGAATTGCAAGTGACCCGTCCGCGATACGGGGTTATCGTTCGTCGATTGTATTGGTATTCCATTATTACCCTTACACTAAGCGTTATGAGAAACGTAATTTTCACTGTATAAAACCGCATAAAATTATATATTCTAGGTTTTTAAAGATATTAATAGGCATTAAAAGTCCGGTCATCAAATTTGAAAAGATGCAAGTACATTGTCAAAAGTAAATTGTTGATGATTACTTATTAGTATACAAGGGTCATTTGCAATGAACTTGTGTAAATCTCTGTGGGATTACGCAAGTTTGTCCATCCTTAGGTAGTAATGATTTTGACCTGGGATTGTAAGTTTCCCATCCGTGATCCGGGGTTACCCTCAGTCATTTGTGTTAGTATTCCATTATTATCCATACAACAAGTGTTATGAACACGATAATTACCACCGCATATATTCGCATTAAATTATATATTCTAGGTTTTTGAAAAAATAAATAGGTATTAAATGTTCGTCCATCAAATTCTGAAAAGCAAAAGTACGTTGTCAAAAGTAAATTGAAGATGATTACTTATAAGTATACTTGGGTAACTCGTAAGGATCTTTTGGAACTCTTTGTGGGATTATGCGAGTTTGTTTATTAGTTAATGTGGTAAAGAGTTTGATTTGGGATTGCAAATGACCCGTCCACGATACGGGGTTATCGTTCGTCGATTGTATTGGTATTCCATTATTACCCTTACAGTAAGCGTTATGAGAAACGTAATTTTCACTGTATAAAACCGCATAAAATTATATATTCTAGGTTTTTAAAGATATTAATAGGCATTAAAATTCCGGTCATCAAATTTGAAAAGATGCAAGTACATCGTCAAAAGTAAATTGTAGATGATTACTTATTAGTATACAAGGGTCATTTGCAATGAACTTGTGTAAATCTCTGTGGGATTACGCAAGTTTGTTCATCCTTAGGTAGTAATGATTTTGACCTGGGATTGTAAGTTTCCCATCCGTGATCAGGGGTTACCGTCAGTCAATTGTGTTAGTATTCCATTATTATCCGTACAACAAGTGTTATGAACACGATAATTACCACCGCATATATTCGCATTAAATTATATATTCTAGGTTTTTCAAAAAATAAATAGGTATTAAATGTTCGTCCATCAAATTCTGAAAAGCAAAAGTACGTTGTCAAAAGTAAATTGAAGATGATTACTTATAAGTATACTAGGGTAACTCGTAAGGAACTTTTGAAACTATTTTTGGGATTATGCGAGTTTGTTTATTAGTTAATGTGGTAAAGAGTTTGATTTGGGATTGCAAGTGACCCGTCCGCGATACGGGGTTATCGTTCGTCGATTGTATTGGTATTCCATTATTACCCTTACAGTAAGCGTTATGAGAAACGTAATTTTCACTGTATAAAACCGCATAAAATTATATATTCTAGGTTTTTAAAGATATTAATAGGCATTAAAAGTCCGGTCATCAAATTTGAAAAGATGCAAGTACATTGTCAAAAGTAAATTGTTGATGATTACTTATTAGTATACAAGGGTCATTTGCAATGAACTTGTGTAAATCTCTGTGGGATTACGCAAGTTTGTCCATCCTTAGGTAGTAATGATTTTGACCTGGGATTGTAAGTTTCCCATCCGTGATCAGGGGTTACCGTCAGTCGTTTGTGTTAGTATTCCATTATTATCCGTACAACAAGTGTTATGAACACGATAATTACCACCGCATATATTCGCATTAAATTATATATTCTAGGTTTTTCAAAAAATAAATAGGTATTAAATGTTCGTCCATCAAATTCTGAAAAGCAAAAGTACGTTGTCAAAAGTAAATTGAAGATGATTACTTATAAGTATACTAGGGTAACTCGTAAGGAACTTTTGAAACTATTTTTGGGATTACGCGAGTTTGTTTATCAGTTAATGTGGTAAAGAGTTTGATTTGGGATTGCAAGTGACCCGTCCGCGATACGGGGTTATCGTTCGTCGATTGTATTGGTATTCCATTATTACCCTTACAGTAAGCGTTATGAGAAACGTAATTTTCACTGTATAAAACCGCATAAAATTATATATTCTTGGTTTTTAAAGATATTAATAGGCATTAAAAGTCCGGTCATCAAATTTGAAAAGATGCAAGTACATTGTCAAAAGTAAATTGTAGATGATTACTTATTAGTATACAAGGGTCATTTGCAATGAACTTGTGTAAATCTCTGTGGGATTACGCAAGTTTGTTCATCCTTAGGTAGTAATGATTTTGACCTGGGATTGTAAGTTTCCCATCCGTGATCAGGGGTTACCGTCAGTCAATTGTGTTAGTATTCCATTATTATCCGTACAACAAGTGTTATGAACACGATAATTACCACCGCATATATTCGCATTAAATTATATATTCTAGGTTTTTCAAAAAATAAATAGGTATTAAATGTTCGTCCATCAAATTCTGAAAAGCAAAAGTACGTTGTCAAAAGTAAATTGAAGATGATTACTTATAAGTATACTAGGGTAACTCGTAAGGAACTTTTGAAACTATTTTTGGGATTATGCGAGTTTGTTTATTAGTTAATGTGGTTAAGAGTTTGATTTGGGATTGCAAGTGACCCGTCCGCGATACGGGGTTATCGTTCGTCGATTGTATTGGTATTCCATTATTACCCTTACAGTAAGCGTTATGAGAAACGTAATTTTCACTGTATAAAACCGTATAAAATTATATATTCTAGGTTTTTAAAGATATTAATAGGCATTAAAAGTCCGGACATCAAATTTGAAAAGATGCAAGTACATTGTCAAAAGTAAATTGTAGATGATTACTTATTAGTATACAAGGGTCATTTGCAATGAACTTGTGTAAATCTCTGTGGGATTACGCAAGTTTGTTCATCCTTAGGTAGTAATGATTTTGACCTGGGATTGTAAGTTTCCCATCCGTGATCAGGGGTTACCGTCAGTCAATTGTGTTAGTATTCCATTATTATCCGTACAACAAGTGTTATGAACACGATAATTACCACCGCATATATTCGCATTAAATTATATATTCTAGGTTTTTCAAAAAATAAATAGGTATTAAATGTTCGTCCATCAAATTCTGAAAAGCAAAAGTACGTTGTCAAAAGTAAATTGAAGATGATTACTTATAAGTATACTAGGGTAACTCGTAAGGAACTTTTGAAACTATTTTTGGGATTATGCGAGTTTGTTTATTAGTTAATGTGGTAAAGAGTTTGATTTGGGATTGCAAGTGACCCGTCCGCGATACGGGGTTATCGTTCGTCGATTGTATTGGTATTCCATTATTACCCTTACAGTAAGCGTTATGAGAAACGTAATTTTCACTGTATAAAACCGCATAAAATTATATATTCTAGGTTTTTAAAGATATTAATAGGCATTAAAAGTCCGGTCATCAAATTTGAAAAGATGCAAGTACATTGTCAAAAGTAAATTGTAGATGATTACTTATTAGTATACAAGGGTCATTTGCAATGAACTTGTGTAAATCTCTGTGGGATTACGTAAGTTTGTTCATCCTTAGGTAGTAATGATTTTGACCTGGGATTGTAAGTTTCCCATCCGTGATCAGGGGTTACCGTCAGTCATTTGTGTTAGTATTCTATTATTATTCGTACAACAAGTGTTATGAACACGATAATTACCACCGCGTATATTCGCATTAAATTATATATTCTAGGTTTTTTTAAAAAATGAATAGGTATTAAATGTTCGTCCATCAAATTCTGAAAAGAAAAAGTACGTTGTCAAAAGTAAATTGAAGATGATTACTTATAAGTATACTAGGGTAATTCGTAAGGATCTTTTGGAACTCTTTGTGGGATTATGCATGTTTGTTTATTAGTTAATCTGGTAAAGAGTTTAATTTGGGATTGCAAGGGACCCGTCCGCTATACGGGGTTATCGTTCGTCAATTGTATTAGTATTCCATTATTACCCTTACAGGAAGAATTATGAGAAACGTAATTTCCACTGAATAAAACCGCATAAATTTATATATTCTAGGTTTTTAAAGAAATTAATTGGCATTAAAAGTTAAGTCATAAAATTTTAAAAGATGCAAGTACATTGTCAAATGTAAATTGTAGATGATTACTTATTAGTATACAAGGGTCATTCGTAATGAACTTGTGAAAATCTATGTGGGATTGTGCAAGTTTGTTCATCCTTAGGTAGTAAAGATTTCGACCTGAGATTGTAAGTTTCCCATCCGTGATCAGGGGTTACCGTAGGTCATTTGTATCAATATTCCATTATTATCCGTACAACAAGTGTTATGAACACGATAATTACCACCGCATATATTCGCATTAAATTATATATTCTAGGTTTTTAAAAAAATAAATAGGTATTAAATGTTCGTCCATCAAATTCTGAAAAGCAAAAGTACATTGTCAAAAGTAAATTGAAGATGATTACTTATAAGTATACTAGGGTAATTCGTAAAGATCTTTTGGAACTCTTTGTGGGTTTATGCGAGTTTGTTTATTAGTTAATGTGGTAAAGAGTTTGATTTGGGATTGCAAGTGACCCGTCCGCGATACGGGGTTATCGTTTGTCGATTGTATTAGTATTCCATTAGTACCCTTATAGTAAGCGTTATTAGAAACGTAATTTTCACTGTATAAAACCACATAAAATTATATATTCTAGGTTTTTAATGATATTAATAGCCATTAAAAGTCCGGTCATCAAATTTGAAAAGATGCAAGTACATTGTCAAAAGTAAATTGTAGATGATTACTTATTAGTATACAAGGGTCATTTGCAATGAACTTGTGTAAATCTCTGTTGGATTACGCAAGTTTGTTCATCCTTAGGTAGTAATGATTTTGACCTGGGATTGTAAGTTTCCCATCCGTGATCAGGGGTTACCGTCAGTCATTTGTGTTAGTATTCCATTGTTATCCGTACAACAAGTGTTATGAACACGATAATTACAACCGCATATATTCGCATTAAATTATATATTCTAGGTTTTTCAAAAAATAAATAGGTATTCAATGTTCGTCCATCAAATTCTGAAAAGCAAAAGTACGTTGTCAAAAGTAAATTGAAGATGATTACTTATAAGTATACTAGGGTAATTCGTAAGGATCTTTTGGAACTCTTTGTGGGTTTATGCGAGTTTGTTTATTAGTTAATGTGGTAAAGAGTTTGATTTGGGGTTGCAAGTGACCCGTCCGAGATACGGGGTTATCGTTCGTCGATTGTATTGGTATTCCATTATTACCCTTACAGTAAGCGTTAAGAGAAACGTAATTTTCACTGTATAAAACCACATAAAATTATACATTCTAGGTTTTTAAATATATTAATAGGCATTAAAAGTACGGTCATCAAATTTGGAAAGATGCAAGTTCATTGTCAAAAGTAAATTGTAGATGATTACTTATTAGTATACAAGGGTCATTTGCAATGAACTTGTGTAAATCTCTGTGGGATTACGCAAGTTTGTTCATCCTTAGGTAGTAATGATTTTGACCTGGGATTGTAAGTTTCCCATCCGTGATCAGGGGTTACCGTCAGTCATTTGTGTTAGTATTCCATTATTATCCGTACAACAAGTGTTATGAACACGATAATTACCACCGCATATATTCGCATTAAATTATATATTCTAGGTTTTTCAAAAAATAAATAGGTATTAAATGTTCGTCCATCAAATTCTGAAAAGCAAAAGTACATTGTCAAAAGTAAATTGAAGATGATTACTTATAAGTATACTAGGGAAATTCGTAAAGATCTTTTGGAACTCTTTGTGGGTTTATGCGAGTTTGTTTATTAGTTAATGTGGTAAAGAGTTTGATTTGGGATTGCAAGTGACCCGTCCGCGATACGGGGTTATCGTTTGTCGATTGTATTAGTATTCCATTAGTACCCTTATAGTAAGCGTTATTAGAAACGTAATTTTCACTGTATAAAACCACATAAAATTATATATTCTAGGTTTTTAAAGATATTAATAGGCATTAAAATTCCGGTCATCAAATTTGAAAAGATGCAAGTACATCGTCAAAAGTAAATTGTAGATGATTACTTATTAGTATACAAGGGTCATTTGCAATGAACTTGTGTAAATCTCTGTGGGATTACGCAAGTTTGTTCATCCTTAGGTAGTAATGATTTTGACCTGGGATTGTAAGTTTCCCATCCGTGATCAGGGGTTACCGTCAGTCATTTGTGTTAGTATTCCATTATTATCCGTACAACAAGTGTTATGAACACGATAATTACCACCGCATATATGAGCATTAAATTATATATTCTAGGTTTTTCAAAAAATAAATAGGTATTAAATGTTCGTCCATCAAATTCTGAAAAGCAAAAGTACGTTGTCAAAAGTAAATTGAAGATGATTACTTATAAGTATACTAGGGTAACTCGTAAGGAACTTTTGAAACTATTTTTGGGAATACGCGAGTTTGTTTATCAGTTAATGTGGTAAAGAGTTTGATTTGGGATTGCAAGTGACCCGTCCGCGATACGGGGTTATCGTTTGTCGATTGTATTGGTATTCCATTATTACCCTTACAGTAAGCGTTATGAGAAACGTAATTTTCACTGTATAAAACCGCATAAAATTATATATTCTAGGTTTTTAAAGATATTAATAGGCATTAAAAGTCCGGTCATCAAATTTGAAAAGATGCAAGTACATTGTCAAAAGTAAATTGTAGATGATTACTTATTAGTATACAAGGGTCATTTGCAATGAACTTGTGTAAATCTCTGTGGGATTACGCAAGTTTGTTCATCCTTAGGTAGTAATGATTTTGACCTGGGATTGTAAGTTTCCCATCCGTGATCAGGGGTTACCGTCAGTCAATTGTGTTAGTATTCCATTATTATCCGTACAACAAGTGTTATGAACACGATAATTACCACCGCATATATTCGCATTAAATTATATATTCTAGGTTTTTCAAAAAATAAATAGGTATTAAATGTTCGTCCATCAAATTCTGAAAAGCAAAAGTACGTTGTCAAAAGTAAATTGAAGATGATTACTTATAAGTATACTAGGGTAACTCGTAAGGAACTTTTGAAACTATTTTTGGGATTACGCGAGTTTGTTTATTAGTTATTGTGGTCAAGAGTTTGATTTGGGATTGCAAGTGACCCGTCCGCGATACGGGGTTATCGTTTGTCGATTGTATTAGTATTCCATTAGTACCCTTATAGTAAGCGTTATTAGAAACGTAATTTTCACTGTATAAAACCACATAAAATTATATATTCTAGGTTTTTAAAGATATTAATAGGCATTAAAATTCCGGTCATCAAATTTGAAAAGATGCAAGTACATCGTCAAAAGTAAATTGTAGATGATTACTTATTAGTATACAAGGGTCATTTGCAATGAACTTGTGTAAATCTCTGTGGGATTACGCAAGTTTGTTCATCCTTAGGTAGTAATGATTTTGACCTGGGATTGTAAGTTTCCCATCCGTGATCAGGGGTTACCGTCAGTCATTTGTGTTAGTATTCCATTATTATCCGTACAACAAGTGTTATGAACACGATAATTACCACCGCATATATGAGCATTAAATTATATATTCTAGGTTTTTCAAAAAATAAATAGGTATTAAATGTTCGTCCATCAAATTCTGAAAAGCAAAAGTACGTTGTCAAAAGTAAATTGAAGATGATTACTTATAAGTATACTAGGGTAACTCGTAAGGAACTTTTGAAACTATTTTTGGGATTACGCGAGTTTGTTTATCAGTTAATGTGGTAAAGAGTTTGATTTGGGATTGCAAGTGACCCGTCCGCGATACGGGGTTATCGTTCGTCGATTGTATTGGTATTCCATTATTACCCTTACAGTAAGCGTTATGAGAAACGTAATTTTCACTGTATAAAACCGCATAAAATTATATATTCTAGGTTTTTAAAGATATTAATAGGCATTAAAAGTCCGGTCATCAAATTTGAAAAGATGCAAGTACATTGTCAAAAGTAAATTGTAGATGATTACTTATTAGTATACAAGGGTCATTTGCAATGAACTTGTGTAAATCTCTGTGGGATTACGCAAGTTTGTTCATCCTTAGGTAGTAATGATTTTGACCTGGGATTGTAAGTTTCCCATCCGTGATCAGGGGTTACCGTCAGTCAATTGTGTTAGTATTCCATTATTATCCGTACAACAAGTGTTATGAACACGATAATTACCACCGCATATATTCGCATTAAATTATATATTCTAGGTTTTTCAAAAAATAAATAGGTATTAAATGTTCGTCCATCAAATTCTGAAAAGCAAAAGTACGTTGTCAAAAGTAAATTGAAGATGATTACTTATAAGTATACTAGGGTAACTCGTAAGGAACTTTTGAAACTATTTTTGGGATTACGCGAGTTTGTTTATCAGTTATTGTGGTCAAGAGTTTGATTTGGGATTGCAAGTGACCCGTCCGCGATACGGGGTTATCGTTTGTCGATTGTATTAGTATTCCATTAGTACCCTTATAGTAAGCGTTATTAGAAACGTAATTTTCACTGTATAAAACCACATAAAATTATATATTCTAGGTTTTTAAAGATATTAATAGGCATTAAAATTCCGGTCATCAAATTTGAAAAGATGCAAGTACATCGTCAAAAGTAAATTGTAGATGATTACTTATTAGTATACAAGGGTCATTTGCAATGAACTTGTGTAAATCTCTGTGGGATTACGCAAGTTTGTTCATCCTTAGGTAGTAATGATTTTGACCTGGGATTGTAAGTTTCCCATCCGTGATCAGGGGTTACCGTCAGTCATTTGTGTTAGTATTCCATTATTATCCGTACAACAAGTGTTATGAACACGATAATTACCACCGCATATATGAGCATTAAATTATATATTCTAGGTTTTTCAAAAAATAAATAGGTATTAAATGTTCGTCCATCAAATTCTGAAAAGCAAAAGTACGTTGTCAAAAGTAAATTGAAGATGATTACTTATAAGTATACTAGGGTAACTCGTAAGGAACTTTTGAAACTATTTTTGGGATTACGCGAGTTTGTTTATCAGTTAATGTGGTAAAGAGTTTGATTTGGGATTGCAAGTGACCCATCCGCGATACGGGGTTATCGTTTGTCGATTGTATTGGTATTCCATTATTACCCTTACAGTAAGCGTTATGAGAAACGTAATTTTCACTGTATAAAACCGCATAAAATTATATATTCTAGGTTTTTAAAGATATTAATAGGCATTAAAAGTCCGGTCATCAAATTTGAAAAGATGCAAGTACATTGTCAAAAGTAAATTGTAGATGATTACTTATTAGTATACAAGGGTCATTTGCAATGAACTTGTGTAAATCTCTGTGGGATTACGCAAGTTTGTTCATCCTTAGGTAGTAATGATTTTGACATGGGATTGTAAGTTTCCCATCCGTGATCAGGGGTTACCGTCAGTCAATTGTGTTAGTATTCCATTATTATCCGTACAACAAGTGTTATGAACACGATAATTACCACCGCATATATTCGCATTAAATTATATATTCTAGGTTTTTCAAAAAATAAATAGGTATTAAATGTTCGTCCATCAAATTCTGAAAAGCAAAAGTACGTTGTCAAAAGTAAATTGAAGATGATTACTTATAAGTATACTAGGGTAACTCGTAAGGAACTTTTGAAACTATTTTTGGGATTACGCGAGTTTGTTTATCAGTTAATGTGGTAAAGAGTTTGATTTGGGATTGCAAGTGACCCGTCCGCGATACGGGGTTATCGTTCGTCGATTGTATTGGTATTCGATTATTACCCTTACAGTAAGCGTTATGAGAAACGTAATTTTCACTGTATAAAACCGCATAAAATTATATATTCTAGGTTTTTAAAGATATTAATAGGCATTAAAATTCCGGTCATCAAATTTGAAAAGATGCAAGTACATCGTCAAAAGTAAATTGTAGATGATTACTTATTAGTATACAAGGGTCATTTGCAATGAACTTGTGTAAATCTCTGTGGGATTACGCAAGTTTGTTCATCCTTAGGTAGTAATGATTTTGACCTGGGATTGTAAGTTTCCCATCCGTGATCAGGGGTTACCGTCAGTCATTTGTGTTAGTATTCCATTATTATCCGTACAACAAGTGTTATGAACACGATAATTACCACCGCATATATGAGCATTAAATTATATATTCTAGGTTTTTCAAAAAATAAATAGGTATTAAATGTTCGTCCATCAAATTCTGAAAAGCAAAAGTACGTTGTCAAAAGTAAATTGAAGATGATTACTTATAAGTATACTAGGGTAACTCGTAAGGAACTTTTGAAACTATTTTTGGGATTACGCGAGTTTGTTTATCAGTTAATGTGGTAAAGAGTTTGATTTGGGATTGCAAGTGACCCGTCCGCGATACGGGGTTATCGTTTGTCGATTGTATTGGTATTCCATTATTACCCTTACAGTAAGCGTTATGAGAAACGTAATTTTCACTGTATAAAACCGCATAAAATTATATATTCTAGGTTTTTAAAGATATTAATAGGCATTAAAAGTCCGGTCATCAAATTTGAAAAGATGCAAGTACATTGTCAAAAGTAAATTGTAGATGATTACTTATTAGTATACAAGGGTCATTTGCAATGAACTTGTGTAAATCTCTGTGGGATTACGCAAGTTTGTTCATCCTTAGGTAGTAATGATTTTGACCTGGGATTGTAAGTTTCCCATCCGTGATCAGGGGTTACCGTCAGTCAATTGTGTTAGTATTCCATTATTATCCGTACAACAAGTGTTATGAACACGATAATTACCACCGCATATATTCGCATTAAATTATATATTCTAGGTTTTTCAAAAAATAAATAGGTATTAAATGTTCGTCCATCAAATTCTGAAAAGCAAAAGTACGTTGTCAAAAGTAAATTGAAGATGATTACTTATAAGTATACTAGGGTAACTCGTAAGGAACTTTTGAAACTATTTTTGGGATTACGCGAGTTTGTTTATCAGTTATTGTGGTCAAGAGTTTGATTTGGGATTGCAAGTGACCCGTCCGCGATACGGGGTTATCGTTTGTCGATTGTATTAGTATTCCATTAGTACCCTTATAGTAAGCGTTATTAGAAACGTAATTTTCACTGTATAAAACCACATAAAATTATATATTCTAGGTTTTTAAAGATATTAATAGGCATTAAAATTCCGGTCATCAAATTTGAAAAGATGCAAGTACATCGTCAAAAGTAAATTGTAGATGATTACTTATTAGTATACAAGGGTCATTTGCAATGAACTTGTGTAAATCTCTGTGGGATTACGCAAGTTTGTTCATCCTTAGGTAGTAATGATTTTGACCTGGGATTGTAAGTTTCCCATCCGTGATCAGGGGTTACCGTCAGTCATTTGTGTTAGTATTCCATTATTATCCGTACAACAAGTGTTATGAACACGATAATTACCACCGCATATATGAGCATTAAATTATATATTCTAGGTTTTTCAAAAAATAAATAGGTATTAAATGTTCGTCCATCAAATTCTGAAAAGCAAAAGTACGTTGTCAAAAGTAAATTGAAGATGATTACTTATAAGTATACTAGGGTAACTCGTAAGGAACTTTTGAAACTATTTTTGGGATTACGCGAGTTTGTTTATCAGTTAATGTGGTAAAGAGTTTGATTTGGGATTGCAAGTGACCCATCCGCGATACGGGGTTATCGTTTGTCGATTGTATTGGTATTCCATTATTACCCTTACAGTAAGCGTTATGAGAAACGTAATTTTCACTGTATAAAACCGCATAAAATTATATATTCTAGGTTTTTAAAGATATTAATAGGCATTAAAAGTCCGGTCATCAAATTTGAAAAGATGCAAGTACATTGTCAAAAGTAAATTGTAGATGATTACTTATTAGTATACAAGGGTCATTTGCAATGAACTTGTGTAAATCTCTGTGGGATTACGCAAGTTTGTTCATCCTTAGGTAGTAATGATTTTGACATGGGATTGTAAGTTTCCCATCCGTGATCAGGGGTTACCGTCAGTCAATTGTGTTAGTATTCCATTATTATCCGTACAACAAGTGTTATGAACACGATAATTACCACCGCATATATTCGCATTAAATTATATATTCTAGGTTTTTCAAAAAATAAATAGGTATTAAATGTTCGTCCATCAAATTCTGAAAAGCAAAAGTACGTTGTCAAAAGTAAATTGAAGATGATTACTTATAAGTATACTAGGGTAACTCGTAAGGAACTTTTGAAACTATTTTTGGGATTACGCGAGTTTGTTTATCAGTTAATGTGGTAAAGAGTTTGATTTGGGATTGCAAGTGACCCGTCCGCGATACGGGGTTATCGTTCGTCGATTGTATTGGTATTCGATTATTACCCTTACAGTAAGCGTTATGAGAAACGTAATTTTCACTGTATAAAACCGCATAAAATTATATATTCTAGGTTTTTAAAGATATTAATAGGCATTAAAATTCCGGTCATCAAATTTGAAAAGATGCAAGTACATCGTCAAAAGTAAATTGTAGATGATTACTTATTAGTATACAAGGGTCATTTGCAATGAACTTGTGTAAATCTCTGTGGGATTACGCAAGTTTGTTCATCCTTAGGTAGTAATGATTTTGACCTGGGATTGTAAGTTTCCCATCCGTGATCAGGGGTTACCGTCAGTCATTTGTGTTAGTATTCCATTATTATCCGTACAACAAGTGTTATGAACACGATAATTACCACCGCATATATGAGCATTAAATTATATATTCTAGGTTTTTCAAAAAATAAATAGGTATTAAATGTTCGTCCATCAAATTCTGAAAAGCAAAAGTACGTTGTCAAAAGTAAATTGAAGATGATTACTTATAAGTATACTAGGGTAACTCGTAAGGAACTTTTGAAACTATTTTTGGGATTACGCGAGTTTGTTTATCAGTTAATGTGGTAAAGAGTTTGATTTGGGATTGCAAGTGACCCGTCCGCGATACGGGGTTATCGTTTGTCGATTGTATTGGTATTCCATTATTACCCTTACAGTAAGCGTTATGAGAAACGTAATTTTCACTGTATAAAACCGCATAAAATTATATATTCTAGGTTTTTAAAGATATTAATAGGCATTAAAAGTCCGGTCATCAAATTTGAAAAGATGCAAGTACATTGTCAAAAGTAAATTGTAGATGATTACTTATTAGTATACAAGGGTCATTTGCAATGAACTTGTGTAAATCTCTGTGGGATTACGCAAGTTTGTTCATCCTTAGGTAGTAATGATTTTGACCTGGGATTGTAAGTTTCCCATCCGTGATCAGGGGTTACCGTCAGTCAATTGTGTTAGTATTCCATTATTATCCGTACAACAAGTGTTATGAACACGATAATTACCACCGCATATATTCGCATTAAATTATATATTCTAGGTTTTTCAAAAAATAAATAGGTATTAAATGTTCGTCCATCAAATTCTGAAAAGCAAAAGTACGTTGTCAAAAGTAAATTGATGATGATTACTTATAAGTATACTAGGGTAACTCGTAAGGAACTTTTGAAACTATTTTTGGGATTACGCGAGTTTGTTTATCAGTTAATGTGGTAAAGAGTTTGATTTGGGATTGCAAGTGACCCGTCCGCGATACGGGGTTATCGTTCGTCGATTGTATTGGTATTCCATTATTACCCTTACAGTAAGCGTTATGAGAAACGTAATTTTCACTGTATAAAACCGCATAAAATTATATATTCTAGGTTTTTAAAGATATTAATAGGCATTAAAAGTCCGGTCATCAAATTTGAAAAGATGCAAGTACATTGTCAAAAGTAAATTGTAGATGATTACTTATTAGTATACAAGGGTCATTTGCAAAGAACTTGTGTAAATCTCTGTGGGATTACGCAAGTTTGTTCATCCTTAGGTAGTAATGATTTTGACCTGGGATTGTAAGTTTCCCATCCGTGATCAGGGGTTACCGTCAGTCATTTGTGTTAGTATTCCATTATTATCCTTACAACAAGTGTTATGAACACGATAATTACCACCGCATATATTCGCATTAAATTATATATTCTAGGTTTTTCAAAAAATAAATAGGTATTAAATGTTCGTCCATCAAATTCTGAAAAGCAAAAGTACGTTGTCAAAAGTAAATTGAAGATGATTACTTATAAGTATACTAGGGTAACTCGTAAGGAACTTTTGAAACTATTTTTGGGATTACGCGAGTTTGTTTATCAGTTAATGTGGTAAAGAGTTTGATTTGGGATTGCAAGTGACCCGTCCGCGATACGGGGTTATCGTTCGTCGATTGTATTGGTATTCCATTATTACCCTTACAGTAAGCATTATGAGAAACGTAATTTTCACTGTATAAAACCGCATAAAATTATATATTCTAGGTTTTTAAAGATATTAATAGGCATTAAAAGTCCGGTCATCAAATTTGAAAAGATGCAAGTACATCGTCAAAAGTAAATTGTAGATGATTACTTATTAGTATACAAGGGTCATTTGCAATGAACTTGTGTAAATCTCTGTGGGATTACGCAAGTTTGTTCATCCTTAGGTAGTAATGATTTTGACCTGGGATTGTAAGTTTCCCATCCGTGATCAGGGGTTACCGTCAGTCATTTGTGTTAGTATTCCATTATTATCCGTACAACAAGTGTTATGAACACGATAATTACCACCGCATATATGAGCATTAAATTATATATTCTAGGTTTTTCAAAAAATAAATAGGTATTAAATGTTCGTCCATCAAATTCTGAAAAGCAAAAGTACGTTGTCAAAAGTAAATTGAAGATGATTACTTATAAGTATACTAGGGTAACTCGTAAGGAACTTTTGAAACTATTTTTGGGATTACGCGAGTTTGTTTATCAGTTAATGTGGTAAAGAGTTTGATTTGGGATTGCAAGTGACACGTCCGCGATACGGGGTTATCGTTCGTCGATTGTATTGGTATTCCATTATTACCCTTACAGTAAGCGTTATGAGAAACGTAATTTTCACTGTATAAAACCGCATAAAATTATATATTCTAGGTTTTTAAAGATATTAATAGGCATTAAAAGTCCGGTCATCAAATTTGAAAAGATGCAAGTACATTGTCAAAAGTAAATTGTAGATGATTACTTATTAGTATACAAGGGTCATTTGCAATGAACTTGTGTAAATCTCTGTGGGATTACGCAAGTTTGTTCATCCTTAGGTAGTAATGATTTTGACCTGGGATTGTAAGTTTCCCATCCATGATCAGGGGTTACCGTCAGTCAATTGTGTTAGTATTCCATTATTATCCGTACAACAAGTGTTATGAACACGATAATTACCACCGCATATATTCGCATTAAATTATATATTCTAGGTTTTTCAAAAAATAAATAGGTATTAAATGTTCGTCCATCAAATTCTGAAAAGCAAAAGTACGTTGTCAAAAGTAAATTGAAGATGATTACTTATAAGTATACTAGGGTAACTCGTAAGGAACTTTTGAAACTATTTTTGGGATTATGCGAGTTTGTTTATCAGTTAATGTGGTAAAGAGTTTGATTTGGGATTGCAAGTGACCCGTCCGCGATACGGGGTTATCGTTCGTCGATTGTATTGGTATTCCATTATTACCCTTACAGTAAGCATTATGAGAAACGTAATTTTCACTGTATAAAACCGCATAAAATTATATATTCTAGGTTTTTAAAGATATTAATAGGCATTAAAAGTCCGGTCATCAAATTTGAAAAGATGCAAGTACATTGTCAAAAGTAAATTGTAGATGATTACTTATTAGTATACAAGGGTCATTTGCAATGAACTTGTGTAAATCTCTGTGGGATTACGTAAGTTTGTTCATCCTTAGGTAGTAATGATTTTGACCTGGGATTGTAAGTTTCCCATCCGTGATCAGGGGTTACCGTCAGTCATTTGTGTTAGTATTCTATTATTATTCGTACAACAAGTGTTATGAACACGATAATTACCACCGCGTATATTCGCATTAAATTATATATTCTAGGTTTTTTTAAAAAATGAATAGGTATTAAATGTTCGTCCATCAAATTCTGAAAAGAAAAAGTACGTTGTCAAAAGTAAATTGAAGATGATTACTTATAAGTATACTAGGGTAATTCGTAAGGATCTTTTGGAACTCTTTGTGGGATTATGCATGTTTGTTTATTAGTTAATCTGGTAAAGAGTTTAATTTGGGATTGCAAGGGACCCGTCCGCTATACGGGGTTATCGTTCGTCAATTGTATTAGTATTCCATTATTACCCTTACAGGAAGAATTATGAGAAACGTAATTTCCACTGAATAAAACCGCATAAAATTATATATTCTAGGTTTTTAAAGAAATTAATTGGCATTAAAAGTTAAGTCATAAAATTTTATTTTTTTTTTAAATAACCATCATGGATGGGGGAATTTGTATTAGCCTTCCCAAGCCGTAATAAAAACACAAATAAAGAAGCCAAAAGGCTAAGTAGCTATACAAACTGAGCGGATTGCTCTTGAAGCAACCATTAATTGCTTCCAAAAGAATAAAACTAGAGTATAAGGATGCTACAGGCTGGACTCTCGAACTTGTTAGTGAATCAACATAGAGACACAGATCAGTCAGAGAGATGAACCATAAGAGTAGCCTCTCAGTGTAGCATGATCAAAAGAATTGACAACAGCAGCAGATTTAGTAGAGGAAGAAGAAGGCTGAGCAGGTTGGTAGAGAAAAGGATAGAAGCTGAGGTGAGCTTTGTCATTCCAAAGCTTGTGACCTAGAGATCTTGAAGGCCATAAATAATCTGAAGAACCGAGAAGGAAACAGTAGTGCGTCCTAGACATGAAAACCTGCAAGCAAGATTAAGAATGAGTAGCATCCGAACTATAAAATTCGTATCTCAGGGATGCCAGATTGATCTAGTCTAATTAGACCCCTAACCGAGTTCGGAAGTTCAGATAAAACATGAAAGGATGAATCACATTGTTCTTGTAAACATAGTTTAGCCAAGGAATGAGCCACAAGGTTAGCTTGTCTGTATATATGAACCAAATTGATGTCATGTAGAGATTGATGGATCTCATCGGCTAATGAAAAACATCTCCAGTGAGAACGGAGTGGATTAGTAGAGAAGAGAACCGCAGAAAGACAATCCGATTCCAAATGAAGGGGGCCAGATAGATCCTGTGCAATCTGAATGGCAAACCTAATAGCTTTTAATTCGGCTTCTAGAGGTGAAAGAGCTACCGTAAATAGAGTGTAAGCTCCCACGAGGTCCCCTATAATGTCTCTAATGATGACTCCAATCCCACACTTCTCCATGTTACCTGACCAGGAGGCATCGACATTAATCTTAAAACCTGTTGAAGGTTTAGACCAAGCAATTTTCCAAATTTTTGGCTTTGGTGGACGTTTAAGGAGTGGTAGAAAGGAATGATCAGCAATACTCACATCTATAGGAGATGATATATGAACTGGATTTGCACTAAATGAGAAAAAAATCTGATCTCTAATAAGCTGAAGCACTAAGGTGGTGGAAGGCTTAGTAGATTCAAATAAGTATCTATTTCTCATCTTCCAAATATTCCAGAATGTGTAGATGGCAGCAGTGTGGATCATAGTAGCATGTAAGGGGGTTAGAGCTGGTAAAGTCAAGTAGTATGAAATTCTTTCCCAAACGGAGGGGAATGTTCTATCATGAATACCCATAAACTGATGAATGACTTTCCAAACAGAAAGAGAGAAATGGCACGAATTAAAAACATGATCCAAAGAATCCTCATGATTATTGCACATACAGCATTTAGAAGCCAGACTAAATCTCAGTTTCCTGATTATGTTATCAAAAGGCAGCAGAGAATTGAAGACTTTCCACATAAAAACAGATATTTTTTTCTCAAACCTGGGATTCCAAAGGATTTTTGCAGAGAAGAACAAACCTGAGTGGTTACTTAGCAGCTTATATGTGTCTTTGAAGGAGAAATTTCCAGAGATACCTGGTTTCCAAATTAGTCTATCAGCTCTGTGAGGAAAGAGTTTTGAATCCTGCAAAAGATTAATAATGTAAGATGGCAGAAATGGCTCAATTTTTCTCATAAGAACAGCTTTGTTAGATATGAATTGGGAAACTGAACATTCAGCATCAATATCAACCCTATTTTGGTCGCACACATCAATTAGTGCACCTACATCCAACCAATTTGAGGTCCAAAAATTACAGTCACCTCTCCCTATGATGACTCTAACATTAGCCTGAGCCCAATTATTAACAGAACAAATTCTCCTCCAGTTAGGAGAAGACCTGTAGGATTGAGGGAGGGCAGCCATTAGGTGAGTCCAGAGGGCATCACCTATTTGATACTTCCACCACAATTTAACCGAGCATGTCTTAATTATTGTACTGATCGACCTGAAGCCTAAGCCATTCTGATCAGTTGGGAGACATAAATCAGACCACTTTTTCCATGATCTCTTAGCTTTTAAATCATCCCCCCAGAAGAACCTGCTCATTTTTTTCTCAATGATGGAAATGATCAATTTTTTCGGTTTGATAACTTGCCATATGTGTTGTGGAATGGCATAAATGCAAGACTCAATCAATGTAATTTTCCCTCCCATCGAAATCCATCTATTTTTCCAATTACCAATCTTATTATCAATAAGTTCCAAGAGAGGTTGAAAATAAATTTTTTTAGACACTCCAGTAAAGATTGGCACACCTAGATAAGTAAAAGGAAAGGAACCCAATTTCATTCCTAGAATCCTTTTAATCTGGTTCACTTTATGTTCAGTAGCATATTTACTCAAGTAGATATCACTCTTGTTATAGTTAATAGCCTGCCCAGTGACCTCCTCAAAGACAGACAGGAAAGCCTTTAATCTAACCAAAGTTAATTTTGTAGCTTTAAAGAAAATGACAGTATCATCAGCATAAGATAAGTGGGAAATTCTTGGAGGATTACCTGGAAGATCAAAATAGTCTAGCTTACCTTTGTCAAAAATGTAGATCAAGCTCCTTGTAAAAGATTCAGAAAAAATATTAAACAAGAAGGGAGAAAGAGGATCACCCTGTTTAATGCCTCTAGAAGACTGAAAAAATCCCACAGGCTTACCATTAATTAGAATAGAGAACCAAGCCTGTGACAAGTTTTTCATAACAGTGTAAATGAATTTTGCATGGAAACCAAATTTTGCCAGAATTTTATATAAAAATGACCATCTAACCCTGTCAAAAGCCTTTTTAAGATCAAGTTTAATTAAGCAATTCGGATCTCTTCTTTTTCTGTTAATGAGTCTAACCATTTCCTGAAGATGTATGACATTATCAGAAATATCCCTACCATGCATAAAGGCTGTTTGGTTAGGAGAAATAATCTTAGGCATAATAGGTTTAAGTCTTTCCATAAGCACTCTAGAACAAATCTTATTAATGACATTGGAAAGACTTATAGGCCTGTAGTCATCAAATGAGGATGGGACTTTCTTTTTAGGGATAATGGTAATCCAGGTACTGCATATGCCCCTAGGTAGGTTTGAGGAAGATTGGAAATCCTGGACAGCTAGAAGAAGATCATGTGATATTATGTCCCAAGATTTCATGTAGAATTTGGCCGTAAAACCATCCGGACCTGGGGAGCTTGACTTGTTAAGGCTGAACACAATATTCTTAAGCTCCTCCATGGTGACTGGTTTTATTAGGTTGTTATTATCTTCCTGAGTAACCAGATTGGGTATATGGTTGAGAAAATGAGATGTGAATGGAGAGCAATCAGTGAGGCAGTCTTCACTCAACAAATCTTGATAATAATTAATTGCTTCCAGCTCCACATCCAGTGTGTTTTCCAACCACTGACCATTTCTACCTTTGATTTTTGTGATCCTCAATCTATTATGCTTGTCTTGTACAGATCTATGAAAGAAGGATGTATTATTGTCTCCATCTTGTAGCCACTTTATCTTAGCCTTATGTTTCCAAAAATTCTTTTGTTCAGATAAGGCCTTAACTAAACTAGCCCTAGCCTTTCTAAGATTAATCTGATTATTAACAGAGTCATCCTGATCAGTTAGAGCTTCCTGTACCTGCAAGGTTAATTCAGCCTGATGAACATTATCATGAATGTTACCAAAATGTTCTTTGTTCCAGGTTTTTAAGGCTTTCTTAAGTCTGACTAGTTTTAAATAAAAAGCTAGCAGTCCAGAATTATGCATAGGGGTATCCCAATCCTTCTTAATTACTTCATTAAAGTCTTTTCTCTTGTACCATGTATTTAAGAACCTAAAGGGCCTCGGATTGGATGGAATGTCACTTCCTACAGTTAGCAACAAGGGATTGTGATCGGAGCTAACTCTATTTAAGATCTGGATTGTAGAGGAAGGGAAAGAATGAGTCCATGATGAAGTGCATAATCCTCTATCTAGTCTTTTAACTGTAGGAGATCTTAAGCGATTATTAGTCCAAGTAAACAAGTTTCCAACAGTATTAATTTCTTCCAGCCCCAGACCATTAGTAAAATCATTAAAGTCTCTAATACTACCAATTTTTGGAGAAGATGGACCTTTGTATTCTGATATAGATGAAATGCAGTTGAAATCTCCAATAAACAAGGAATCAGAATGGTTAAAAGAGCTAAGATCAGACCAGAGATCCTTTCTTCCTAATCTGGTTCTCAGACCATATATAAAGAATGCATCCATTGGCTTAGGAAGAATAGAACTGGTTATGTGTACTCCAAGAAATTGGAGATTATCATTTCTAACTGTCAGAACAATACTTGAAGACCAAAAGATCCATATCTAACCATTAGTAGCAGAGAAGCAGTTATCAAACCTTATCATTTGTCTATATTGATCACACTGGGAGTTATCATGTTTAGGTTCAATTAAACAAATGAGTTCAAATTTATGTCTGTTGATAAGATTAGAGAGCCTAAGCATAGATGTATCCATTCCTCTAATATTCCAAACCAACATTTTAATTCTGACAGTTGCACTATTCATGATGAAACATTAGAGGAGCTTTTTGATCTTGTCATAATAGTGTTCTTCTGTGTGAAAAAAGTGTCATTATATGGCTTCTTAACAGACTTACCTTTGTTCAACTTACTTTGATCAGTAGGAGGAGAAGAGTGTCCCTGTGATTGGTCAGCTCCAGTTTCAGGAGCAAAGGTGGGTTCCTCTTCAGCAACCGAAGATTCAATTTTGGTGCCCTCATCTCCTGATGATTCCTCACCCGCCAAGGGTAGAAATCTGTTTGACCTATTTTTCTGCTGAGAGAAGATAAAGTTTTTTGCTGCAATGATGGAACTGAAAGGGGAAAAGGATTTACCTCGTTTACTTGGTAGATCATCTTTGGCAAAAACTGGCCTAAAATTAGGTGGGGCAGAATGAGGATGCCTATCTTGTGTCACTAATGATTTAGGATCCATAGGAAAGGCTCGAGGGTAAAGGGAGGGGATTATTTTTCCAGGTTGAGGGGATGGAGGGCAATCTTTCTCTGCCACCACTTCCTCTGTACTAGTAGCAACATTGGTTTGCATATCAACACTACAGGGAGTGGAATTCTGCATCTCAGGAATTATAAGATCATCTATGTTACTAGCTACAAAGGTAGGCAAGTCAGCAGTACTGGGAATGAGTTTCTGCACCTCAGGTATTGAAGGATCAACCAGTGGGTCAGGGCTAGTTAGATCATTAGTTTCCTGCACTGCATCTAAACTTTGCTGTTTCTTAGGAACATATATGAGTTTCTGAGACTGGTAACCCTTTTGTTTTTCAGCTATAGAGATCCCTGAACTCTCCTCACCTAAATTACCAGTCTTAGCATTATTTGAATTTCCTTTTGTCTGAACCATCAAACCTTTCAAATGGGAGTCATTTAAATTAACAGCTTCATTCTTCCTAGCTGAGGATCTCTTTAGTTCCGGATGCAAATAAATACAATGATTATCCTCATGCCCTATACATTTACAATGTAAACAGTAGGGGGGAATATCCTCAAAATCTAGGGGGAGTTTTACCACATTGAACTCATTACCATCCTCCTCAATTCCCACTCGAATGCAAGAAGGTAATTTCTTTTTTAGGTCGATTTCAACACACATTTTTACACAGGAAGGTCTAGATAAAGCCTCAGTCGCAGCATCAACTTTAATAAAGTTCCCAATTTGGTTACCCATGATTTCAAGCATAGCTGAGTTATAAAAGTAGATTGGAACATGAGGAATAGTAACCCATACCGGGACAATGGATGATTCTGCCTCCGGCGAGAAATCAGAGTTCCATTTCAAGACCTTTATCTGCGCATTATTGAATACCCAATGACCTTTGAGCCAGAATCTCTGATAGTCATCCTTTTCCTGGAAACGAACTAGGACATGCCGGAAGTCGATGGATCCTAATTGAAATTTCCCTTTGAATCCTACAGAATTAAAAGCTTCATTTAGTTGGACCATAGATGGTTTTCCTCTAGCAAACTTACCGATCAGAGCATTCCGATAATGAGAAGAGAGAGTGTCAGCATCCTTGCGACTGACGAGACATGAAATTTCTCCTTTGTACTGGGTTTTGGGGACGATTTCCGGGTTTGATGGAAGAGAAGCTTGTAATGGGGGAGGGCGATTAGTAAGCGCATGAAGGAATGATTTGTTCCCCCCTTGGCTTCGATCGGCCGGCGGGAGAGCCGCCATGGCTGGCCGAGCGGAACAGAGAAGAGAAACCAAATATGACCGTTATCAGTAGTGACTGAGAGAGGGAAGGGAGAAAGGTGGAAAAACGACAAAGGATCTTGCGTTTTGGTTAATTCGCACACAATTCGCACACAGTAAGCACTGTTCACAGAGAGATTTCGTTTAACAACTTTTTTAGTCATAAAATTTTAAAAGATGCAAGTACATTGTCAAATGTAAATTGTAGATGATTACTTATTAGTATACAAGGGTCATTCGTAATGAACTTGTGAAAATCTATGTGGGATTGTGCAAGTTTGTTCATCCTTAGGTAGTAAAGATTTCGACCTGAGATTGTAAGTTTCCCATCCGTGATCAGGGGTTACCGTCGGTCATTTGTATCAATATTCCATTATTATCCGTACAACAAGTGTTATGAACACGATAATTACCACCGCATATATTCGCATTAAATTATATATTCTAGGTTTTTTAAAAAATAAATAGGTATTAAATGTTCGTCCATCAAATTCTGAAAAGCAAAAGTACATTGTCAAAAGTAAATTGAAGATGATTACTTATAAGTATACTAGGGTAATTCGTAAAGATCTTTTGGAACTCTTTGTGGGTTTATGCGAGTTTGTTTATTAGTTAATGTGGTAAAGAGTTTGATTTGGGATTGCAAGTGACCCGTCCGCGATACGGGGTTATCGTTTGTCGATTGTATTAGTATTCCATTAGTACCCTTATAGTAAGCGTTATTAGAAACGTAAATTTCACTGTATAAAACCACATAAAATTATATATTCTAGGTTTTTAAAGATATTAATAGCCATTAAAAGTCCGGTCATCAAATTTGAAAAGATGCAAGTACATTGTCAAAACTAAATTGTAGATGATTACTTATTAGTATACAAGGGTCATTTGCAATGAACTTGTGTAAATCTCTGTTGGATTACGCAAGTTTGTTCATCCTTAGGTAGTAATGATTTTGACCCGGGATTGTAAGTTTCCCATCCGTGATCAGGGGTTACCGTCAGTCATTTGTGTTAGTATTCCATTGTTATCCGTACAACAAGTGTTATGAACACGATAATTACAACCGCATATATTCGCATTAAATTATATATTCTAGGTTTTTCAAAAAATAAATAGGTATTCAATGTTCGTCCATCAAATTCTGAAAAGCAAAAGTACGTTGTCAAAAGTAAATTGAAGATGATTACTTATAAGTATACTAGGGTAATTCGTAAGGATCTTTTGGAACTCTTTGTGGGTTTATGCGAGTTTGTTTATTAGTTAATGTGGTAAAGAGTTTGATTTGGGGTTGCAAGTGACCCGTCCGAGATACGGGGTTATCGTTCGTCGATTGTATTGGTATTCCATTATTACCCTTACAGTAAGCGTTAAGAGAAACGTAATTTTCACTGTATAAAACCACATAAAATTATACATTCTAGGTTTTTAAATATATTAATAGGCATTAAAAGTACGGTCATCAAATTTGGAAAGATGCAAGTTCATTGTCAAAAGTAAATTGTAGATGATTACTTATTAGTATACAAGGGTCATTTGCAATGAACTTGTGTAAATCTCTGTGGGATTACGCAAGTTTGTTCATCCTTAGGTAGTAATGATTTTGACCTGGGATTGTAAGTTTCCCATCCGTGATCAGGGGTTACCGTCAGTCATTTGTGTTAGTATTCCATTATTATCCGTACAACAAGTGTTATGAACACGATAATTACCACCGCATATATTCGCATTAAATTATATATTCTAGGTTTTTCAAAAAATAAATAGGAATTAAATGTTCGTCCATCAAATTCTGAAAAGCAAATGTACGTTGTCAAAAGTAAATTGAAGATGATTACTTATAAGTATACTCGGGTAACTCGTAAGGAACTTTTGAAACTATTTTTGGGATTATGCGAGTTTGTTTATTAGTTAATGTGGTAAAGAGTTTGATTTGGGATTGCAAGTGACCCGTCCGCGATACGGGGTTATCGTTCGTCGATTGTATTGGTATTCCATTATTACCCTTACAGTAAGCGTTATGAGAAACGTAATTTTCACTGTATAAAACCGCATAAAATTATATATTCTGGATTTTTAAAGATATTAATAGGCATTAAAAGTCCGGTCATCAAATTTGAAAAGATGCAAGTACATTGTCAAAAGTAAATTGTAGATGATTACTTATTAGTATACAAGGGTTATTTGCAATGAACTTGTGTAAATCTCTGTGGGGTTACGCAAGTTTTTTCATCCTTAGGTAGTAATGATTTTGACCTGGGATTGTAAGTTTCTCATCCGTGATCAGGGGTTACCGTCAGTCATTTGTGTTAGTATTCCATTGTTATCCGTACAACAAGTGTTATGAACACGGTAATTACCACCGCATATATTCGCATTAAATTATATATTCTAGGTTTTTCAAAAAATAAATAGGTATTAAATGTTCGTCCATTAAATTCTGAAAAGCAAAAGTACGTTGTCAAAAGTAGATTTAAGATGATTACTTATAAGTATACTCGGGTAACTCGTAAGGAACTTTTGAAACTATTTTTGGGATTATGCGAGTTTGTTTATTAGTTAATGTGGTAAAGAGTTTGATTTGGGATTGCAAGTGACCCGTCCGCGATACGGGGTTATCGTTCGTCGATTGTATTGGTATTCCATTATTACCCTTACAGTGAGCGTTATGAGAAACGTAATTTTCACTGTATAAAACCGCATAAAATTATATATTCTAGGTTTTTAAAGATATTAATAGGCATTAAAAGTCCGGTCATCAAATTTGAAAAGATGCAAGTACATTGTCAAAAGTAAATTGTAGATGATTACTTATTAGTATACAAGGGTCATTTGCAATGAACTTGTGTAAATCTCTGTGGGGTTACGCAAGTTTTTTCATCCTTAGGTAGTAATGATTTTGACCAGGGATTGTAAGTTTCCCATCCGTGATCAGGGGTTACCGTCAGTCATTTGTGTTAGTATTCCATTGTTATCCGTACAACAAGTGTTATGAACACGGTAATTACCACCGCATATATTCGCATTAAATTATATATTCTAGGTTTTTCAAAAAATAAATAGGTATTAAATGTTCATCCATCAAATTCTGAAAAGCAAAAGTACGTTGTCAAAAGTAGATTGAAGATGATTACTTATAAGTATACTAGGGTAATTCGTAAGGATCTTTTGGAACTCTTTGTGGGTTTATGCGAGTTTGTTTATTAGTTAATGTGGTAAAGAGTTTGATTTGGGGTTGCAAGTGACCCGTCCGAGATACGGGGTTATCGTTCGTCGATTGTATTGGTATTCCATTATTACCCTTACAGTAAGCGTTATGTGAAACGTAATTTTCACTGTATAAAACCACATAAAATTATACATTCTAGGTTTTTAAATATATTAATAGGCATTAAAAGTACGGTCATCAAATTTGAAAAGATGCAAGTACATTGTCAAAAGTAAATTGTAGATGATTACTTATTAGTATACAAGGGTCATTTGCAATGAACTTGTGTAAATTTCTGTGGGATTACGCAAGTTTGTTCATCCTTAGGTAGTAAGGATTTTGACCTGGGATTGTAAGTTGCCCATCCGTGATCAGGGGTTACCGTCAGTCATTTGTGTTAGTATTCCATTATTATCCGTACAACAAGTGTTATGAACACGATAATTACCACCGCATATATTCGCATTAAATTATATATTCTAGGTTTTTCTAAAAATAAATAGGAATTAAATGTTCGTCCATCAAATTCTGAAAAGCAAAAGTACGTTGTCAAAAGTAAATTGAAGATGATTACTTATAAGTATACTCGGGTAACTCGTAAGGAACTTTTGAAACTATTTTTGGGATTATGCGAGTTTGTTTATTAGTTAATGTGGTAAAGAGTTTGATTTGGGATTGCAAGTGACCCGTCCGCGATACGGGGTTATCGTTTGTCGATTGTATTGGTATTCCATTATTACCCTTACAGTAAGCGTTATGAGAAACGTAATTTTCACTGTATAAAACCGCATAAAATTATATATTCTGGATTTTTAAAGATATTAATAGACATTAAAAGTCCGGTCATCAAATTTGAAAAGATGCAAGTACATTGTCAAAAGTAAATTGTAGATGATTACTTATTAGTATACAAGGGTTATTTGCAATGAACTTGTGTAAATCTCTGTGGGGTTACGCAAGTTTTTTCATCCTTAGGTAGTAATGATTTTGACCTGGGATTGTAAGTTTCTCATCCGTGATCAGGGGTTACCGTCAGTCATTTGTGTTAGTATTCCATTGTTATCCGTACAACAAGTGTTATGAACACGGTAATTACCACCGCATATATTCGCATTAAATTATATATTCTAGGTTTTTCAAAAAATAAATAGGTATTAAATGTTCGTCCATCAAATTCTGAAAAGCAAAAGTACGTTGTCAAAAGTAGATTTAAGATGATTACTTATAAGTATACTCGGGTAACTCGTAAGGAACTTTTGAAACTATTTTTGGGATTATGCGAGTTTGTTTATTAGTTAATGTGGTAAAGAGTTTGATTTGGGATTGCAAGTGACCCGTCCGCGATACGGGGTTATCGTTCGTCGATTGTATTGGTATTCCATTATTACCCTTACAGTAAGCGTTATGAGAAACGTAATTTTCACTGTATAAAACCGCATAAAATTATATATTCTAGGTTTTTAAAGATATTAATAGGCATTAAAAGTCCGGTCATCAAATTTGAAAAGATGCAAGTACATTGTCAAAAGTAAATTGTAGATGATTACTTATTAGTATACAAGGGTCATTTGCAATGAACTTGTGTAAATCTCTGTGGGGTTACGCAAGTTTTTTCATCCTTAGGTAGTAATGATTTTGACCTGGGATTGTAAGTTTCCCATCCGTGATCAGTGGTTACCGTCAGTCATTTGTGTTAGTATTCCATTGTTATCCGTACAACAAGTGTTATGAACACGGTAATTACCACCGCATATATTCGCATTAAATTATATATTCTAGGTTTTTCAAAAAATAAATAGGTATTAAATGTTCATCCATCAAATTCTGAAAAGCAAAAGTACGTTGTCAAAAGTAGATTGAAGATGATTACTTATAAGTATACTAGGGTAATTCGTAAGGATCTTTTGGAACTGTTTGTGGGTTTATGCGAGTTTGTTTATTAGTTAATGTGGTAAAGAGTTTGATTTGGGGTTGCAAGTGACCCGTCCGAGATACGGGGTTATCGTTCGTCGATTGTATTGGTATTCCATTATTACCCTTACAGTAAGCGTTATGTGAAACGTAATTTTCACTGTATAAAACCACATAAAATTATACATTCTAGGTTTTTAAATATATTAATAGGCATTAAAAGTACGGTCATCAAATTTGAAAAGATGCAAGTACATTGTCAAAAGTAAATTGTAGATGATTACTTATTAGTATACAAGGGTCATTTGCAATGAACTTGTGTAAATTTCTGTGGGATTACGCAAGTTTGTTCATCCTTAGGTAGTAAGGATTTTGACCTGGGATTGTAAGTTGCCCATCCGTGATCAGGGGTTACCGTCAGTCATTTGTGTTAGTATTCCATTATTATCCGTACAACAAGTGTTATGAACACGATAATTACCACCGCATATATTCGCATTAAATTATATATTCTAGGTTTTTCTAAAAATAAATAGGAATTAAATGTTCGTCCATCAAATTCTGAAAAGCAAAAGTACGTTGTCAAAAGTAAATTGAAGATGATTACTTATAAGTATACTCGGGTAACTCGTAAGGAACTTTTGAAACTATTTTTGGGATTATGCGAGTTTGTTTATTAGTTAATGTGGTAAAGAGTTTGATTTGGGATTGCAAGTGACCCGTCCGCGATACGGGGTTATCGTTCGTCGATTGTATTGGTATTCCATTATTACCCTTACAGTAAGCGTTATGAGAAACGTAATTTTCACTGTATAAAACCGCATAAAATTATATATTCTGGATTTTTAAAGATATTAATAGACATTAAAAGTCCGGTCATCAAATTTGAAAAGATGCAAGTACATTGTCAAAAGTTAATTGTAGATGATTACTTATTAGTATACAAGGGTTATTTGCAATGAACTTGTGTAAATCTCTGTGGGGTTACGCAAGTTTTTTCATCCTTAGGTAGTAATGATTTTGACCTGGGATTGTAAGTTTCTCATCCGTGATCAGGGGTTACCGTCAGTCATTTGTGTTAGTATTCCATTGTTATCCGTACAACAAGTGTCATGAACACGGTAATTACCACCGCATATATTCGCATTAAATTATATATTCTAGGTTTTTCAAAAAATAAATAGGTATTAAATGTTCGTCCATCAAATTCTGAAAAGCAAAAGTACGTTGTCAAAAGTAGATTTAAGATGATTACTTATAAGTATACTCGGGTAACTCGTAAGGAACTTTTGAAACTATTTTTGGGATTATGCGAGTTTGTTTATTAGTTAATGTGGTAAAGAGTTTGATTTGGGATTGCAAGTGACCCGTCCGCGATACGGGGTTATCGTTCGTCGATTGTATTGGTATTCCATTATTACCCTTACAGTAAGCGTTATGAGAAACGTAATTTTCACTGTATAAAACCGCATAAAATTATATATTCTAGGTTTTTAAAGATATTAATAGGCATTAAAAGTCCGGTCATCAAATTTGAAAAGATGCAAGTACATTGTCAAAAGTAAATTGTAGATGATTACTTATTAGTATACAAGGGTCATTTGCAATGAACTTGTGTAAATCTCTGTGGGGTTACGCAAGTTTTTTCATCCTTAGGTAGTAATGATTTTGACCTGGGATTGTAAGTTTCCCATCCGTGATCAGGGGTTACCGTCAGTCATTTGTGTTAGTATTCCATTGTTATCCGTACAACAAGTGTTATGAACACGGTAATTACCACCGCATATATTCGCATTAAATTATATATTCTAGGTTTTTCAAAAAATAAATAGGTATTAAATGTTCATCCATCAAATTCTGAAAAGCAAAAGTACGTTGTCAAAAGTAGATTGAAGATGATTACTTATAAGTATACTAGGGTAATTCGTAAGGATCTTTTGGAACTCTTTGTGGGTTTATGCGAGTTTGTTTATTAGTTAATGTGGTAAAGAGTTTGATTTGGGATTGCAAGTGACCCGTCCGAGACACGGGGTTATCGTTCGTCGATTGTATTGGTATTCCATTATTTCCCTTATAGTAAGCGTTATGAGAAACGTAATTTTCACTGTATAAAACCGCATAAAATTATTTATTCTAGGTTTTCCAATATATTAATAGGCATTAAAAGTACGGTCATCAAATTTGGAAAGATGCAAGTACATTGTCAAAAGTAAATTGTAGATGATTACTTATTAGTATACAAGGGTCATTTGTAATGAACTTGTGTAAATCTCTGTGGGATTACGCAAGTTTGTTCATCCTTAGGTAGTAATGATTTTGACCTGGGATTGTAAGTTTCCCATCCGTGATCAGGGGTTACCGTCAGTCATTTGTGTTAGTATTCTATTATTATCCGTACAACAAGTGTTATGAACACGATAATTACCACCGCGTAAATTCACATTAAATTATATATTCTAGGTTTTTAAAAAAATGAATAGGTATTAAATGTTCGTCCATCAAATTCTGAAAAGAAAAAGTACGTTGTCAAAAGTAAATTGAAGATGATTACTTATAAGTATACTAGGGTAATTCGTAAGGATCTTTTGGAACTCTTTGTGGGATTATGCATGTTTGTTTATTAGTTAATCTGGTAAAGAGTTTAATTTGGGATTGCAAGTGACCCGTCCGCGATACGGGGTTATCGTTCGTCAATTGTATTAGTATTCCATTATTACCCTTACAGTAAGAATTACGAGAAACGTAATTTCCACTGAATAAAACCGCTTAAAATTATATATTCTAGGTTTCCAAAGAAATTAATTGGCATTAAAAGTCAAGTCATAAAATTTTAAAAGGTGCAAGTACATTGTCAAATGTAAATTGTAGATGATTACTTATTAGTATACAAGGGTCATTCGTAATGAACTTGTGAAAATCTCTGTGGGATTGTGCAAGTTTGTTCATCCTTAGGTAGTAAAGATTTCGACCTGAGATTGTAAGTTTCCCATCCGTGATCAGGGGTTACCGTCGGTCATTTGTATTAATATTCCATTATTATCCGTACAACAAGTGTTATGAACACGATAATTACCACCGCATATATTTGCATTAAATTATATATTCTAGGTTTTTTAAAAAATAAATAGGTACTAAATGTTCGTCCATCAAATTCTGAAAAGCAAAAGTACGTTGTCAAAAGTAAATTGAAGATGATTACTTATAAGTATACTAGGGTAATTCGTAAGGATCTTTTGGAACTCTTTGTGGGTTTATGCGAGTTTGTTTATTAGTTAATGTGGTAAAGAGTTTGATTTGGGATTGCAAGTGACCCATCCGCGATACGGGGTTATCGTTCGTCGATTGTATTGGTATTCCATTATTACCCTTACAGTAAGCGTTATGAGAAACGTAATTTTCACTGTATAAAACCACATAAAATTATATATTCTAGGTTTTTAAGTATATTAATATGCATTAAAAGTCCGGTCATCAAATTTGAAAAGATGCAAGTACATTGCCAAAAGTAAATTGTAGATGATTACTTATTAGTATACAAGGGTCATTTACAATGAACTTGAGTAAATCTCTGTGGGATTACGCAAGTTTGTTCATCCTTAGGTAATAATGATTTTGACCTGGGATTGTAAGTTTCCCATCCGTGATCAGGGGTTACAGTCAGTCATTTGTGTTAGTATTCCATTATTATCCGTACAACAAGTGTTATGAACACGATAATTACCACCGCATATATTCGCATTAAATTATATATTCTAGGTTTTTCAAAAAATAAATAGGTATTAAATGTTCGTCCATCAAATTCTGAAAAGCAAAAGTACGTTGTCAAAAGTAAATTGAAGATGATTACTTATAAGTATACTAGGGTAATTCGTAAGGATCTTTTGGAACTCTTTGTGGGTTTATGCGAGTTTGTTTATTAGTTAATGTGGTAAAGAGTTTGATTTGGGATTGCAAGTGACCCGTCCGTGATACGGGGTTATCGTTCATCGATTGTATTGGTATTCCATTATTACCCTTACAGTAAGCGTTATGAGAAACGTAATTTTCACTGCATAAAACCGCATAAAATTATATATTCTAGGTTTTTAAATATATTAATAGGCATTAAAAGTACGGTCATCAAATTTGGAAAGATGCATGTACATTGTCAAAAGTAAATTGTAGATGATTACTTATTAGTATACAAGGGTCATTTGCAATGAACTTGTGTAAATCTCTGTGGGATTACGCAAGTTTGTTCATCCTTAGGTAGTAATGATTTTGACCTGGGATTGTAAGTTTCCCATCCGTGATCAGGGGTTACCGTCAGTCATTTGTGTTAGTATTCCATTGTTATCCGTACAACAAGTGTTATGAACACGATAATTACCACCGCATATATTCGCATTAAATTATATATTCTAGGTTTTTCAAAAAATAAATAGGTATTAAATGTTCGTCCATCAAATTCTGAAAAGCAAAAGTACGTTGTCAAAAGTAGATTTAAGATGATTACTTATAAGTATACTCGGGTAACTCGTAAGGAACTTTTGAAACTATTTTTGGGATTATGCGAGTTTGTTTATTAGTTAATGTGGTAAAGAGTTTGATTTGGGATTGCTAGTGACCCGTCCGCGATACGGGGTTATCGTTCGTCGATTGTATTGGTATTCCATTATTACCCTTACAGTAAGCGTTATGAGAAACGTAATTTTCACTGTATAAAACCGCAAAAAAATTATATATTCTACGTTTTTAAAGATATTAATAGGCATTAAAAGTCCGGTCATCAAATTTGAAAAGATGCAAGTACATTGTCAAAAGTAAATTGTAGATGATTACTTATTAGTATACAAGGGTCATTTGCAATGAACTTGTGTAAATCTCTGTGGGGTTACGCAAGTTTTTTCATCCTTAGGTAGTAATGATTTTGACCTGGGATTGTAAGTTTCCCATCCGTGATCAGGGGTTACCGTCAGTCATTTGTGTTAGTATTCCATTGTTATCCGTACAACAAGTGTTATGAACACGGTAATTACCACCGCATATATTCGCATTAAATTATATATTCTAGGTTTTTCAAAAAAATGAATAGGTAATAAATGTTCGTCCATCAAATTCTGAAAAGCAAAAGTACGTTGTCAAAATTAAATTGAAGATGATTACTTATAAGTATACTAGGGTAATTCGTAAGGATCTTTTGGAACTCTTTGTGGGTTTATGCGAGTTTGTTTATTAGTTAATGTGGTAAAGAGTTTGATTTGGGGTTGCAAGTGACCCGTCCGAGATACGGGGTTATCGTTCGTCGATTGTATTGGTATTCCATTATTACCCTTACAGTAAGCGTTATGTGAAACGTAATTTTCACTGTATAAAACCACATAAAATTATACATTCTAGGTTTTTAAATATATTAATAGGCATTAAAAGTACGATCATCAAATTTGGAAAGATGCAAGTACATTGTCAAAAGTAAATTGTAGATGATTACTTATTAGTATACAAGGGTCATTTGCAATGAACTTGTGTAAATTTCTGTGGGATTACGCAAGTTTGTTCATCCTTAGGTAGTAAGGATTTTGACCTGGGATTGTAAGTTGCCCATCCGTGATCAGGGGTTACCGTCAGTCATTTGTGTTAGTATTCCATTATTATCCGTACAACAAGTGTTATGAACACGATAATTACCACCGCATATATTCGCATTAAATTATATATTCTAGGTTTTTCAAAAAATAAATAGGAATTAAATGTTCGTCCATCAAATTCTGAAAAGCAAAAGTACGTTGTCAAAAGTAAATTGAAGATGATTACTTATAAGTATACTCGGGTAACTCGTAAGGAACTTTTGAAACTATTTTTGGGATTATGCGAGTTTGTTTATTAGTTAATGTGGTAAAGAGTTTGATTTGGGATTGCAAGTGACCCGTCCGCGATACGGGGTTATCGTTCGTCGATTGTATTGGTATTCCATTATTACCCTTACAGTAAGCGTTATGAGAAACGTAATTTTCACTGTATAAAACCGCATAAAATTATATATTCTGGATTTTTAAAGATATTAATAGGCATTAAAAGTCCGGTCATCAAATTTGAAAAGATGCAAGTACATTGTCAAAAGTAAATTGTAGATGATTACTTATTAGTATACAAGGGTTATTTGCAATGAACTTGTGTAAATCTCTGTGGGGTTACGCAAGTTTTTTCATCCTTAGGTAGTAATGATTTTGACCTGGGATTGTAAGTTTCTCATCCGTGATCAGGGGTTACCGTCAGTCATTTGTGTTAGTATTCCATTGTTATCCGTACAACAAGTGTTATGAACACGGTAATTACCACCGCATATATTCGCATTAAATTATATATTCTAGGTTTATCAAAAAATAAATAGGTATTAAATGTTCGTCCATCAAATTCTGAAAAGCAAAAGTACGTTGTCAAAAGTAGATTTAAGATGATTACTTATAAGTATACTCGGGTAACTCGTAAGGAACTTTTGAAACTATTTTTGGGATTATGCGAGTTTGTTTATTAGTTAATGTGGTAAAGAGTTTGATTTGGGATTGCAAGTGACCCGTCCGCGATACGGGGTTATCGTTCGTCGATTGTATTGGTATTCCATTATTACCCTTACAGTAAGCGTTATGAGAAACGTAATTTTCACTGTATAAAACCGCATAAAATTATATATTCTAGGTTTTTAAAGATATTAATAGGCATTAAAAGTCCGGTCATCAAATTTGAAAAGATGCAAGTACATTGTCAAAAGTAAATTGTAGATGATTACTTATTAGTATACAAGGGTCATTTGCAATGAACTTGTGTAAATCTCTGTGGGGTTACGCAAGTTTTTTCATCCTTAGGTAGTAATGATTTTGACCTGGGATTGTAAGTTTCCCATCCGTGATCAGGGGTTACCGTCAGTCATTTGTGTTAGTATTCCATTGTTATCCGTACAACAAGTGTTATGAACACGGTAATTACCACCGCATATATTCGCATTAAATTATATATTCTAGGTTTTTCAAAAAATAAATAGGTATTAAATGTTCATCCATCAAATTCTGAAAAGCAAAAGTACGTTGTCAAAAGTAGATTGAAGATGATTACTTATAAGTATACTAGGGTAATTCGTAAGGATCTTTTGGAACTCTTTGTGGGTTTATGCGAGTTTGTTTATTAGTTAATGTGGTAAAGAGTTTGATTTGGGATTGCAAGTGACCCGTCCGAGATACGGGGTTATCGTTCGTCGATTGTATTGGTATTCCATTATTTCCCTTACAGTAAGCGTTATGAGAA
Source organism: Rubia yunnanensis (assembly GCA_037428765.1). NCBI lineage: Eukaryota > Viridiplantae > Streptophyta > Magnoliopsida > Gentianales > Rubiaceae > Rubia > Rubia yunnanensis. Next base: position 105,581,407 of record CM075061.1, on the reverse strand, counting down.
ACGTAATTTTCACTGTATAAAACCGCATAAAATTATTTATTCTAGGTTTTCCAATATATTAATAGGCATTAAAAGTACGGTCATCAAATTTGGAAAGATGCAAGTACATTGTCAAAAGTAAATTGTAGATGATTACTTATTAGTATACAAGGGTCATTTGCAATGAACTTGTGTAAATCTCTGTGGGATTACGCAAGTTTGTTCATCCTTAGGTAGTAATGATTTTGACCTGGGATTGTAAGTTTCCCATCCGTGATCAGGGGTTACCGTCAGTCATTTGTGTTAGTATTCTATTATTATCCGTACAACAAGTGTTATGAACACGATAATTACCACCGCGTAAATTCACATTAAATTATATATTCTAGGTTTTTAAAAAAATGAATAGGTATTAAATGTTCGTCCATCAAATTCTGAAAAGAAAAAGTACGTTGTCAAAAGTAAATTGAAGATGATTACTTATAAGTATACTAGGGTAATTCGTAAGGATCTTTTGGAACTCTTTGTGGGATTATGCATGTTTGTTTATTAGTTAATCTGGTAAAGAGTTTAATTTGGGATTGCAAGTGACCCGTCCGCGATACGGGGTTATCGTTCGTCAATTGTATTAGTATTCCATTATTACCCTTACAGTAAGAATTACGAGAAACGTAATTTCCACTGAATAAAACCGTTTAAAATTATATATTCTAGGTTTCCAAAGAAATTAATTGGCATTAAAAGTCAAGTCATAAAATTTTAAAAGATGCAAGTACATTGTCAAATGTAAATTGTAGATGATTACTTATTAGTATACATTCGTAATGAACTTGTGAAAATCTCTGTGGGATTGTGCAAGTTTGTTCATCCTTAGGTAGTAAAGATTTCGACCTGAGATTGTAAGTTTCCCATCCGTGATCAGGGGTTACCGTCGGTCATTTGTATTAATATTCCATTATTATCCGTACAACAAGTGTTATGAACACGATAATTACCACCGCATATATTTGCATTAAATTATATATTCTAGGTTTTTTAAAAAATAAATAGGTACTAAATGTTCGTCCATCAAATTCTGAAAAGCAAAAGTACGTTGTCAAAAGTAAATTGAAGATGATTACTTATAAGTATACTAGGGTAATTCGTAAGGATCTTTTGGAACTCTTTGTGGGTTTATGCGAGTTTGTTTATTAGTTAATGTGGTAAAGAGTTTGATTTGGGATTGCAAGTGACCCATCCGCGATACGGGGTTATCGTTCGTCGATTGTATTGGTATTCCATTATTACCCTTACAGTAAGCGTTATGAGAAACGTAATTTTCACTGTATAAAACCACATAAAATTATATATTCTAGGTTTTTAAGTATATTAATATGCATTAAAAGTCCGGTCATCAAATTTGAAAAGATGCAAGTACATTGCCAAAAGTAAATTGTAGATGATTACTTATTAGTATACAAGGGTCATTTACAATGAACTTGAGTAAATCTCTGTGGGATTACGCAAGTTTGTTCATCCTTAGGTAATAATGATTTTGACCTGGGATTGTAAGTTTCCCATCCGTGATCAGGGGTTACAGTCAGTCATTTATGTTAGTATTCCATTATTATCCGTACAACAAGTGTTATGAACACGATAATTACCACCGCATATATTCGCATTAAATTATATATTCTAGGTTTTTCAAAAAATAAATAGGTATTAAATGTTCGTCCATCAAATTCTGAAAAGCAAAAGTACGTTGTCAAAAGTAAATTGAAGATGATTACTTATAAGTATACTAGGGTAATTCGTAAGGATCTTTTGGAACTCTTTGTGGGTTTATGCGAGTTTGTTTATTAGTTAATGTGGTAAAGAGTTTGATTTGGGATTGCAAGTGACCCGTCCGTGATACGGGGTTATCGTTCATCGATTGTATTGGTATTCCATTATTACCCTTACAGTAAGCGTTATGAGAAACGTAATTTTCACTGCATAAAACCGCATAAAATTATATATTCTAGGTTTTTAAATATATTAATAGGCATTAAAAGTACGGTCATCAAATTTGGAAAGATGCATGTACATTGTCAAAAGTAAATTGTAGATGATTACTTATTAGTATACAAGGGTCATTTACAATGAACTTGTGTAAATCTCTGTGGGATTACGCAAGTTTGTTCATCCTTAGGTAGTAATGATTTTGACCTGGGATTGTAAGTTTCCCATTCGTGATCAGGGATTACCGTCAGTCATTTGTGTCAGTATTCTATTATTATCCGTACAACAAGTGTTATGAACACGATAATTACCACCGCATATATTCGCATTAAATTATATATTCTAGGTTTTTTAAAAAATGAATAGGTATTAAATGTTCGTCCATCAAATTATGAAAAGAAAAAGTACGTTGTCAAAAGTAAATTGAAGATGATTACTTATAAGTATACTAGGGTAATTCGTAAGGATCTTTTGGAACTCTTTGTGGGATTATGCATGTTTGTTTATTAGTTAATCTGGTAAAGTGTTTAATTTGGGATTGCAAGTGACCCGTCCGTGATACGGGGTTATCGTTCGTCAATTGTATTAGTATTCCATTATTACCCTTACAGTAAGAATTACGAGAAACATAATTTCCACTGAATAAAACCGCTTAAAATTATATATTCTAGGTTTTCAAAGAAATTAATTGGCATTAAAAGTCAAGTCATAAAATTTTAAAAGATGCAAGTACATTGTCAAATGTAAATTGTAGATGATTACTTATTAGTATACAAGGGTCATTTGCAATGAACTTGTGTAAATCTCTGTGGGATTACGCAAGTTTGTTCATCCTTAGGTAGTAATGATTTTGACCTGGGATTGTAAGTTTCCCATCCGTGATCAGGGGTTACCGTCAGTCAATTGTGTTAGTATTCCATTATTATCCGTACAACAAGTGTTATGAACACGATAATTACCACCGCATATATTCGCATTAAATTATATATTCTAGGTTTTTCAAAAAATAAATAGGTATTAAATGTTCGTCCATCAAATTCTGAAAAGCAAAAGTACGTTGTCAAAAGTAAATTGAAGATGATTACTTATAAGTATACTAGGGTAACTCGTAAGGAACTTTTGAAACTATTTTTGGGATTATGCGAGTTTGTTTATCAGTTAATGTGGTAAAGAGTTTGATTTGGGATTGCAAGTGACCCGTCCGCGATACGGGGTTATCGTTTGTCGATTGTATTGGTATTCCATTATTACCCTTACAGTAAGCGTTATGAGAAACGTAATTTTCACTGTATAAAACCGCATAAAATTATATATTCTAGGTTTTTAAGTATATTAATATGCATTAAAAGTCCGGTCATCAAATTTGAAAAGATGCAAGTACATTGCCAAAAGTAAATTGTAGATGATTACTTATTAGTATACAAGGGTCATTTACAATGAAATTGAGTAAATCTCTGTGGGATTACGCAAGTTTGTTCATCCTTAGGTAATAATGATTTTGACCTGGGATTGTAAGTTTCCCATCCGTGATCAGGGGTTACAGTCAGTCATTTATGTTAGTATTCCATTATTATCCGTACAACAAGTGTTATGAACACGATAATTACCACCGCATATATTCGCATTAAATTATATATTCTAGGTTTTTCAAAAAATAAATAGGTATTAAATGTTCGTCCATCAAATTCTGAAAAGCAAAAGTACGTTGTCAAAAGTAAATTGAAGATGATTACTTATAAGTATACTAGGGTAATTCGTAAGGATCTTTTGGAACTCTTTGTGGGTTTATGCGAGTTTGTTTATTAGTTAATGTGGTAAAGAGTTTGATTTGGGATTGCAAGTGACCCGTCCGTGATACGGGGTTATCGTTCATCGATTGTATTGGTATTCCATTATTACCCTTACAGTAAGCGTTATGAGAAACGTAATTTTCACTGCATAAAACCGCATAAAATTATATATTCTAGGTTTTTAAATATATTAATAGGCATTAAAAGTACGGTCATCAAATTTGGAAAGATGCATGTACATTGTCAAAAGTAAATTGTAGATGATTACTTATTAGTATACAAGGGTCATTTGCAATGAACTTGTGTAAATCTCTGTGGGATTACGCAAGTTTGTTCACCCTTAGGTAGTAATGATTTTGACCTGGGATTGTAAGTTTCCCATCCGTGATCAGGGGTTACCGTCAGTCATTTGTGTTAGTATTCCATTGTTATCCGTACAACAAGTGTTATGAACACGATAATTACCACCGCATATATTCGCATTAAATTATATATTCTAGGTTTTTCAAAAAATAATTAGGTATTAAATGTTCGTCCACCAAATTCTGAAAAGCAAAACTACGTTGTCAAAAGTAAATTGAAGATGATTTCTTATAAGTATACTAGGGTAATTCGTGAGGATCTTTTGGAACTCTTTGTGGGTTTATGCGTGTTTGTTTATTAGTTAATGTGGTAAAGAGTTTGATTTGGGATTGCAAGTGACCCGTCCGAGATACGGGGTTATCGTTCGTCGATTGTATTGGTATTCCATTATTACCCTTACAGTAAGCGTTATGAGAAACGTAATTTTCACTGTATAAAACCGCATAAAATTATATATTCTAGGTTTTTAAATATATTAATCGGCATTAAAAGTACGGTCATCAAATTTGGAAAGATGCAAGTACATTGTCAAAAGTAAATTGTAGATGATTACTTATTAGTATACAAGGGTCATTTACAATGAACTTGTGTAAATCTCTGTGGGATTACGCAAGTTTGTTCATCCTTAGGTAGTAATGATTTTGACCTGGGATTGTAAGTTTCCCATCCGTGATCAGGGATTACCGTCAGTCATTTGTGTCAGTATTCTATTATTATCCGTACAACAAGTGTTATGAACACGATAATTACCACCGCATATATTCGCATTAAATTATATATTCTAGGTTTTTTAAAAAATGAATAGGTATTAAATGTTCGTCCATCAAATTCTGAAAAGAAAAAGTACGTTGTCAAAAGTAAATTGAAGATGATTACTTATAAGTATACTAGGGTAATTCGTAAGGATCTTTTGGAACTCTTTGTGGGATTATGCATGTTTGTTTATTAGTTAATCTGGTAAAGTGTTTAATTTGGGATTGCAAGTGACCCGTCCGCGATACGGGGTTATCGTTCGTCGATTGTATTGGTATTCCATTATTACCCTTACAGTAAGCGTTATGAGAAACGTAATTTTCACTGTATAAAACCACATAAAATTATATATTCTAGGTTTTTAAGTATATTAATATGCATTAAAAGTCCGGTCATCAAATTTGAAAAGATGCAAGTACATTGCCAAAAGTAAATTGTAGATGATTACTTATTAGTATACAAGGGTCATTTACAATGAACTTGAGTAAATCTCTGTGGGATTACGCAAGTTTGTTCATCCTTAGGTAGTAATGATTTTGACCTGGGATTTTAAGTTTCCCATCCGTGATCAGGGGTTACAGTCAGTCATTTGTGTTAGTATTCCATTATTATCCGTACAACAAGTGTTATGAACACGATAATTACCACCGCATATATTCGCATTAAATTATATATTCTAGGTTTTTCAAAAAATAAATAGGTATTAAATGTTCGTCCATCAAATTCTGAAAAGCAAAAGTACGTTGTCAAAAGTAAATTGAAGATGATTACTTATAAGTATACTAGGGTAATTCGTAAGGATCTTTTGGAACTCTTTGTGGGTTTATGCGAGTTTGTTTATTAGTTAATGTGGTAAAGAGTTTGATTTGGGATTGCAAGTGACCCGTCCGAGATACGGGGTTATCGTTCATCGATTGTATTGGTATTCCATTATTACCCTTACAGTAAGCGTTATGAGAAACGTAATTTCCACTGCATAAAACCGCATAAAATTATATATTCTAGGTTTTTAAATATATTAATAGGCATTAAAAGTACGGTCATCAAATTTGGAAAGATGCATGTACATTGTCAAAAGTAAATTGTAGATGATTACTTATTAGTATACAAGGGTCATTTGCAATGAACTTGTGTAAATCTCTGTGGGATTACGCAAGTTTGTTCATCCTTAGGTAGTAATGATTTTGACCTGGGATTGTAAGTTTCCCATCCGTGATCAGGGGTTACCGTCAGTCATTTGTGTTAGTATTCCATTGTTATCCGTACAACAAGTGTTATGAACACGATAATTACCACCGCATATATTCGCATTAAATTATATATTCTAGGTTTTTCAAAAAATAATTAGGTATTAAATGTTCGTCCACCAAATTCTGAAAAGCAAAAGTACGTTGTCAAAAGTAAATTGAAGATGATTACTTATAAGTATACTAGGGTAATTCGTAAGGATCTTTTGGAACTCTTTGTGGGTTTGTGCGAGTTTGTTTATTAGTTAATGTGGTAAAGAGTTTGATTTGGGATTGCAAGTGACCCGTCCACGATACGGGGTTATCGTTCGTCGATTGTATTGGTATTCCATTATTACCCTTACAGTAAGCGTTATGAGAAACGTAATTTTCACTGTATAAAACCGCATAAAATTATATATTCTAGGTTTTTAAAGATATTAATAGGCATTAATATTCCGGTCATCAAATTTGAAAAGATGCAAGTACATCGTCAAAAGTAAATTGTAGATGATTACTTATTAGTATACAAGGGTCATTTGCAATGAACTTGTGTAAATCTCTGTGGGATTACGCAAGTTTGTTCATCCTTAGGTAGTAATGATTTTGACCTGGGATTGTAAGTTTCCCATCCGTGATCAGGGGTTACCATCAGTCATTTGTGTTAGTATTCCATTATTATCCGTACAACAAGTGTTATGAACACGATAATTACCACCGCATATATTCGCATTAAATTATATATTCTAGGTTTTTCAAAAAATAAATAGGAATTAAATGTTCGTCCATCAAATTCTGAAAAGCAAAAGTACGTTGTCAAAAGTAAATTGAAGATGATTACTTATAAGTATACTCGGGTAACTCGTAAGGAACTTTTGAAACTATTTTTGGGATTATACGAGTTTGTTTATTAGTTAATGTGGTAAAGAGTTTGATTTGGGATTGCAAGTGACCCGTCCGCGATACGGGGTTATCGTTCGTCGATTGTATTGGTATTCCATTATTACCCTTACAGTAAGCGTTATGAGAAACGTAATTTTCACTGTATAAAACCACATAAAATTATATATTCTAGGTTTTCAAGTATATTAATATGCATTAAAAGTCCGGTCATCAAATTTGAAAAGATGCAAGTACATTGCCAAAAGTAAATTGTAGATGATTACTTATTAGTATACAAGGGTCATTTACAATGAACTTGAGTAAATCTCTGTGGGATTACGCAAGTTTGTTCATCCTTAGGTAGTAATGATTTTGACCTGGGATTGTAAGTTTCCCATCCGTGATCAGGGGTTACAGTCAGTCATTTGTGTTAGTATTCCATTATTATCCGTACAACAAGTGTTATGAACACGATAATTACCACCGCATATATTCGCATTAAATTATATATTCTAGGTTTTTCAAAAAATAAATAGGTATTAAATATTCGTCCATCAAATTCTGAAAAGCAAAAGTACGTTGTCAAAAGTAAATTGAGGATGATTACTTATAAGTATACTAGGGTAATTCGTAAGGATCTTTTGGAACTCTTTGTGGGTTTATGCGAGTTTGTTTATTAGTTAATGTGGTAAAGAGTTTGATTTGGGATTGCAAGTGACCCGTCCGAGATACGGGGTTATCGTTCATCGATTGTATTGGTATTCCATTATTACCCTTACAGTAAGCGTTATGAGAAACGTAATTTTCACTGCATAAAACCGCATAAAATTATATATTCTAGGTTTTTAAATATATTAATAGGCATTAAAAGTACGGTCATCAAATTTGGAAAGATGCATGTACATTGTCAAAAGTAAATTGTAGATGATTACTTATTAGTATACAAGGGTCATTCGTAATGAACTTGTGAAAATCTCTGTGGGATTGTGCAAGTTTGTTCATCCTTAGGTAGTAAAGATTTCGACCTGAGATTGTAAGTTTCCCATCCGTGATCAGGGGTTACCGTCGGTCATTTGTATTAATATTCCATTGTTATCCGTACAACAAGTGTTATGAACACGATAATTACCACCGCATATATTTGCATTAAATTATATATTCTAGGTTTTTTAAAAAATAAATAGGTATTAAATGTTCGTCCATCAAATTCTGAAAAGCAAAAGTACGTTGTCAAAAGTAAATTGAAGATGATTACTTATAAGTATACTAGGGTAATTCGTAAGGATCTTTTGGAACTCTTTGTAGGTTTATGCGAGTTTGTTTATTAGTTAATGTGGTAAAGAGTTTGATTTGGGATTGCAAGTGACCCGTCCGCGATACGGGGTTATCGTTCGTCGATTGTATTGGTATTCCATTATTTCCCTTACAGTAAGCGTTATGAGAAACGTAATTTTCACTATATAAAACCACATAAAATTATATATTCTAGGTTTTTAAGTATATTAATATGCATTAAAAGTCCGGTCATCAAATTTGAAAAGATGCAAGTACATTGTCAAAAGTAAATTGTAGATGATTACTTATTAGTATAAAAGGGTCATTTACAATGAACTTGTGTAAATCTCTGTGGGATTACGCAAGTTTGTTCATCCTTAGGTAGTAATGATTTTGACCTGGGATTGTAAGTTTCCCATCCGTGATCAGGGGTTACCGTCAGTCATTTGTGTTAGTATTCCATTATTATCCGTACAACAAGTGTTATGAACACGATAATTACCACCGCATATATTCGCATTAAATTATATATTCTAGGTTTTTCAAAAAATAAATAGGTATTAAATGTTCCTCCATCAAATTCTGAAAAGCAAAAGTACGTTGTCAAAAGTAAATTGAAGATGATTACTTATAAGTATACTAGGGTAATTCGTAAGGATCTTTTGGAACTCTTTGTGGGTTTATGCGAGTTTGTTTATTAGTTAATGTGGTAAAGAGTTTGATTTGGGATTGCAAGTGACCCGTCCGAGATACGGGGTTATCATTCGTCGATTGTATTGGTATTCCATTATTACCCTTACATTAAGCGTTATGAGAAACGTAATTTTCACTGCATAAAACCGCATAAAATTATATATTCTAGGTTTTTAAATATATTAATAGGCATTAAAAGTACGGTCATCAAATTTGGAAAGATGCATGTACATTGTCAAAAGTAAATTGTAGATGATTACTTATTAGTATACAAGGGTCATTTGCAATGAACTTGTGTAAATCTCTGTGGGATTACACAAGTTTGTTCATCCTTAGGTAGTAATGATTTTGACCTGGGATTGTATGTTTCCCATCCGTGATCAGGGGTTACCGTCAGTCATTTGTGTTAGTATTCCATTGTTATCCGTACAACAAGTGTTATGAACACGATAATTACCACCGCATATATTCGCATTAAATTATATATTCTAGGTTTTTCAAAAAATAATTAGGTATTAAATGTTCGTCCACCAAATTCTGAAAAGCAAAAGTACGTTGCCAAAAGTAAATTGAAGATGATTTCTTATAAGTATACTAGGGTAATTCGTGAGGATCTTTTGGAACTCTTTGTGGGTTTATGCGAGTTTGTTTATTAGTTAATGTGGTAAAGAGTTTGATTTGGGATTGCAAGTGACCCGTCCGAGATACGGGGTTATCGTTCGTCGATTGTATTTGTATTCCATTATTACCCTTACAGTAAGCGTTATGAGAAACGTAATTTTCACTGTATAAAACCGCATAAAATTATATATTCTAGGTTTTTAAAGATATTAATAGGCATTAAAAGTCCGGTCATCAAATTTGAAAAGATGCAAGTACATTGTCAAAAGTAAATTGTAGATGATTACTTATTAGTATACAAGGGTCATTTGCAATGAACTTGTGTAAATATATGTGGGATTACGCAAGTTTGTTCATCCTTAGGTAGTAATGATTTTGACCTGGGATTGTAAGTTTCCCATCCGTGATCAGGGGTTACCGTCAGTCATTTGTGTTAGTATTCCATTGTTATCCGTACAACAAGTGTTATGAACACGATAATTACCACCGCATATATTCACATTAAATTATATATTCTAGGTTTTTCAAAAAATAAATAGGTATTAAATGTTCGTCCATCAAATTCTGAAAAGCAAAAGTACGTTGTCAAAAGTAAATTGAAGATGATTACTTATAAGTATACTAGGGTAATTCGTAAGGATCTTTTGGAACTCTTTGTGGGTTTATGCGAGTTTGTTTATTAGTTAATGTGGTAAAGAGTTTGATTTGGGATTGCAAGTGACCCGTCCGAGATACGGGGTTATCGTTCGTCGATTGTATTGGTATTCCATTATTACCCTTACAGTAAGCGTTATGAGAAACGTAATTTTCACTGTATAAAACCGGATAAAATTATATATTCTAGGTTTCGAAATATATTAATAGGCATTAAAAGTACGGTCATCAAATTTGGAAAGATGCAAGTACATTGTCAAAAGTAAATTGTAGATGATTACTTATTAGTATACAAGGGTCATTTGCAATGAACTTGTGTAAATCTCTGTGGGATTACGCAAGTTTGTTCATCCTTAGGTAGTAATGATTTTGACCTGGGATTGTAAGTTTCCCATCCGTGATCAGGGGTTACCGTCAGTCAATTGTGTTAGTTAATGTGGGATTATTAGAGTTTTTTTGTTAGTTAATGTGGTAAAGAGTTTGATTTGGGATTGCAAGTGACCCGTCCGCCATACGGGGTCATCGTTCGTCAACTGTATTAGTATTCCATTATTACCTCCATTATTACCCTTACAGTAAGCGTTATGAGAAACATAATTTCCATTGTATAAATCCGCTTAAAATTATATATTCTAGGTTTTTAAAGAAATTAATTGGCATTAAAAGTCCGGTCATCAAATTTTAAAAAGTGCAAATACATTGTCAAAAGTAAATTGTAGATGATTACTTATTAGTATACAAGGGTCATTCGTAATGAACTTGTGTAAATCTCTGTGGGATTGCGAAAGTTTGTTCATCCTTAGGTAGTAAATATTTCGACTTGGGATTCTAAGTTTCCCATCTGTGATCAGGGGTTACCGTCCGTCATTTGTGTTGGTATTCCATTATTATCCGTACAAATAGTGTTATGAACAAGATAATTACCACCGCATAGATTCGAATTAAATTATATATTCTAGCTTTTTAAAAAAATGAATAGGTAATAAATGTTCGTCCATCAAATTCTGAAAAGCAAAAGTACGTTGTCAAAATTAAATTGAAGATGATTATTTATAAGTATACTAGGGTAATTCGTAAGGACCTTTTGGAACTCTTTGTGGGATTATTAGAGTTTTTTTGTTAGTTAATGTGGTAAAGAGTTTGATTTGGGATTGCAAGTGACCCGTCCGCGATACGGGGTCATCGTTCGTCAATTGTATTAGTATTCCATTATTACCCTTACAGTAAGCGTTATGAGAAACATAATTTCTACTGTATCCAACCGCATAAAATTATATATTCTAGGTTTTTAAAGAAATTAATTGGCATTAAAAGACCGGTCATCAAATTTTAAAAAATGCAAGTACATTGTCAAAAGTAAATTGTAGATGATTACTTATCAATATACAAGGGTCATTCATAATGAACTTGTGTAAATATCTGTGGTATTATGCAAGTTTGTTCATCCTTAGGTAGTAAAGATTTCGACTTGGGATTCTAAGTTTCCCATTCGTGATCAGGGGTTACCGTCCGTCATTTGTGTTAGTATTCCTTTATTATCCGTACAAAAAGTTTTATGAACACGATAATTACCACCGCATATATTCGCATTAAATTATATATTCTAAGTTTATAAAAGAATGAATAGGTATTAAATGTTCGTCCATCAAATTCTGAAAAGCAAAAGTACGTTGTCAAAATTAAATTGAAGATGATTACTTATAAGTATGCTAGGGTAATTCGTAAGGATCTTTTGGAACTCTTTGTGGGATTATGTGAGTTTGTTTATTAGTTAATGTGGTAAAGAGTTTGATTTGGGATTGCAAGTGACCCGTCCGCGATACGGGGTCATCGTTCGTCAATTGTATTAGTATTCCATTATTACCCTTACAGTAAGCGTTATGAGAAACATAATTTCCACTGTATAAAATCGTATAAAATTATATATTCTAGGTTTTTAAAGAAATAAATTGGCATTAAAAGTCCAGTCATCAAATTTTAACAAATGCAAGTACATTGTCAAAAGTAATTGTAGATGATTACTTATCAGTATACAAGGGTCATTCATAATGAACTTGTGTAAATCTCTGTGGAATTATGCAAGTTTGTTCATCCTTAGGTAGTAAAGATTTCGACTTGGGATTCTAAGTTTCCCATCCGTGATCAAGGGTTACCGTCCGTCATTTGTGTTAGTATTCCTTTATTATCCGTACAACAAGTGTTATGAACACGATAATTACCACCGCATATATTCGCATTAAATTATATATTCTATGTATCTAATAAAAATGAATAGGTATTAAATGTTCGTCCATCAAATTCTGAAAAGCAAAAGTACGTTGTCAAAATTAAATTGAAGATGATTACTTATAAGTATACTAGGGTAATTCGTAAGGATCTTTTGGAACTCTTTGTGGGATTATGCGAGTTTGTTTATTAGTTAATGTGGTAAAGAGTTTGATTTGGGATTGCAAGTGACCCATCCGCTGTACGGGGTTATCGTTCGTCAATTGTATTAGTATTCCATTATTACCCTTACAGTAAGCGTTATGAGAAACGTAATTTCCACTGTATCCAACTGCATAAAATTATATATTTTAGGTTTTTAAGGAAATTAATTGGCATTAAAAGTCCGGTCATCAAATTTTAAAAAATGCAAGTACATTGTCAAAAGTAAATTGTAGATGATTACTTATTAGTATACAAGGGTCATTCGTAATGAACTTGTGTAAATCTCTATGGGATTGCGAAAGTTTGTTCATCCTTAGGTAGTAAAGATTTCGACTTGGGATTATAAGTTTCCCATCCGTGATCAGGGGTTACCGTCCGTCATTTGTGTTGGTATTCCATTATTATCCGTACAACAAGTGTTATGAACACGATAGTTACCACCGCATAGATTCGCATTAAATTATATATTCTAGGTTTTTTAAAAAATGAATGGGTAATAAATGTTCGTCCATCAAATTCTGAAAAGCAAAAGTACGTTGTCAAAATTAAATTGAAGATGATTACTTATAAGTATACTAGGTTAATTCGTAAGGATCTTTTGGAACTCTTTGTTGGATTATGCGAGTTTGTTTATTAGTTAATGTGGTAAAGAGTTTGATTTGGGATTGCAAGTGACCCGTCCGCGATACGGGGTCATCGTTCGTCAATTGTATTAGTATTCCATTATTACCCTTACAGTAAGCATTATGAGAAACATAATTTCCACTGTATAAAACCGCATGAAATTATATATTCTAGGTTTTTAAAGAAATTAATTGGCATTAAAAGTCCGGTCATCAAATTTTAAAAAATGCAAGTACATTGTCAAAAGTAAATTGCAGATGATTACTTATTAGTATACAAGGGTCATTCGTAATGAACTTGTGTAAATATCTGTGGGATTGCGTAAGTTTGTTCAACCTTAGGTTGTAAAGATTTCGACTTGGGATTCTAAGTTTCCCATCTGTGATCAGGGGTTACCGTCCGTCATTTGTGTTGGTATTCCATTATTATCCGTACAACAAGTGTTATGAACACGATAATTACCACCGCATAGATTCGCATTAAATTATATATTCTAGGTTTTTAAAAAAATGAATAGGTAATAAATGTTCGTCCATCAAATTCTGAAAAGCAAAAGTACGTGGTCAAAATTAAATTGAAGATGATTACTTATAAGTATACTAGGGTAATTCGTAAGGATCTTTTGGAACTCTTTGTGGGATTATGCGAGTTTGTTTATTAGTTAATGTGGTAAAGAGTTTGATTTGGGATTGCAAGTGACCGATCCGCAGTACGGGGTTATCGTTCGTCAATTGTATTAGTATTCCATTATTACCCTTACAGTAAGCGTTATGAGAAACGTAATTTCCACTGTATCCAACCGAATAAAATTACATATTCTAGGTTTTTAAGGAAATTAATTGGCATTAAAAGTCCGGTCATCAAATTTTAAAAAATGCAAGTACATTGTCAAAAGTAAATTGTAGATGATTACTTATTAGTATACAAGCGTCATTCGTAATGAACTTGTGTAAATCTCTGTGGGATTGCGCAAGTTTGTTCATCCTTAGGTTGTAAAGATTTCGACTTGGGATTCTAAGTTTCCCATCCGTGATCAGGGGTTACCGTCCGTCATTTGTGTTGGTATTCCATTATTATCCGTACAACAAGTGTTATGAACACGAAAATTACCACCGCATAGATTCGCATTAAATTATATATTCTAGGTTTTTAAAAAAATGAATAGGTAATAAATGTTCGTCCATCAAATTCTGAAAAGCAAAAGTACGTTGTCAAAAGTAAATTGTAGATGATTACTTATTAGTATACAAGGGTCATTCGTAATGAACTTGTGTAAATCTCTATGGGATTGCGAAAGTTTGTTCATCCTTAGGTAGTAAAGATTTCGACTTGGGATTCTAAGTTTCCCATCCGTGATCAGGGGTTACCGTCCGTCATTTGTGTTGGTATTCCATTATTATCCGTACAACAAGTGTTATGAACACGATAATTACCACCGCATAGATTCGCATTAAATTGTATATTCTAGGTTTTTTAAAAAATGAATGGGTAATATATGTTCGTCCATCAAATTCTGAAAAGCAAAAGTACGTTGTCAAAATTAAATTGAAGATGATTACTTATAAGTATACTAGGTTAATTCGTAAGGATCTTTTGGAACTCTTTGTTGGATTATGCGAGTTTGTTTATTAGTTAATGTGGTAAAGAGTTTGATTTGGGATTGCAAGTGACCCGTCCGCAATACGGGGTCATCGTTCGTCAATTGTATTAGTATTCCATTATTACCCTTACAGTAAGCGTTATGAGAAACATAATTTCCACTGTATAAGACCGCATAAAATTATATATTCTAGGTTTTTAAAGAAATTAATTGGCATTAAATGTCCGGTCATCAAATTTTAAAAAATACAAGTACATTGTCAAAAGTAAATTGTAGATGATTACTTATTAGTATACAAGGGTCATTCGTAATGAACTTGTGTAAATATCTGTGGGATTGCGTAAGTTTGTTCAACCTTAGGTTGTAAAGATTTCGACTTGGGATTCTAAGTTTCCCATCCGTGATCAGGGGTTACCGTCCGTCATTTGTGTTGGTATTTCATTATTATCCGTACAACAAGTGTTATGAACACGATAATTACCACCGCATAGATTCGCATTAAATTATATATTCTAGGTTTTTAAAAAAATGAATAGGTAATAAATGTTCGTCCATCAAATTCTGAAAAGCAAAAGTACGTTGCCAAAATTAAATTGAAGATGCTTACTTATAAGTATACTAGGGTAATTCGTAAGGATCTTTTGGAACTCTTTGTGGGATTATGCGAGTTTGTTTGTTAGTTAATGTGGTAATGAGTTTTATTTGGGATTGCAAGTGACCCGTCCACAATACGGGCTCATCGTTCGTCAATTGTATTTGTATTCCATTATTACCCTTACAGTAAGCGTTATGAGAAACATAATTTCCAACGTATAAAACCGTATAAAATTATATATTCTAGGTTTTTAAAGAAATTAATTGGCATTAAAAGTCCGGTCATCAAATTTTAATAAATGCAAGTACATTGTCCAAAGTAAATTGTAGATGATTACTTATCAGTATACAAGGATCATTCATAATGAACTTGTGTAAATCTCTGTGGGATTGCGCAAGTTTATTCATCCTTAGGTTGTAAAGATTTCGACTTGGGATTCTAAGTTTCCCATCCGTGATCAGGGGTTACCGTCCGTCATTTGTGTTGGTATTCCATTATTATCCGTACAACAAGTGTTATGAAAATGATAATTACCACCGCATAGATTCGCATTAAATTATATATTCTAGGTTTTTAAAAAAATGAATAGGTAATAAATGTTCGTCCATCAAATTCTGAAAAGCAAAAGTATGTTGTCAAAATTAAATTGAAGATGATTACTTATAAGAATACTAGGGTAATTCGCAAGGATCTTTTGGAACTCTTTGTGGGATTATACGAGTTTGTTTGTTAGTTAATGTGGTACAGAGTTTGATTTGGGATTGCGAGTGACCCGTCCGCGATACGGGGTCATCGTTCGTCAATTGTATTAGTATTCCATTATTACCCTTACAGTAAGCGTTATGAGAAACATAATTTCCACTGTATAAAACCGTATAAAATTATATATTCTAGGTTTTTAAAGGAATTAATTGGAATTAAAAGTCCGGTCATCAATTTTAAATAAATGCAAGTACATTGTCAAAAGTAAATTGTAGATGATTACTTATCAGTATACAAGGGTCATTCATAATGAACTTGTGTAAATCTCTGTGGGATTATGCAAGTTTGTTCATCATCATGTAGTAAAGATTTCGACTTGGGATTCTAAGTTTCCCATCCGTGATCAGGGGTTACAGTCCGTCAATTGTGTTGGTATTCAATTATTATCCGTACAACAAGTGTTATGAACATGATAATTACCACCGCATAGATTCGCATTAAATTATATATTCTATGTTTCTAAAAAAAATGAATAGGTATTAAATGTTCGTCCATCAAATTCTGAAAAGCAAAAGTACGTTGTCAAAATTAAATTGAAGATGATTACTTATAAGTATACTAGGGTAATTCGTAAGGATCTTTTGGAACTCTTTGTGGGATTATGCGAGTTTGTTTGTTTGTTAATGTGGTAAAGAGTTTGATTTGGGATTGAAAGTGACCCGTCCGCGATACGGGGTCATCTTTCGTCAATTGTATTAATATTCCATTATTACCCTTACAGTAAGCGTTATGAGAAACATAATTTCCACTGTATAAAACAATATAAAATTATATATTCTAGGTTTTTAAAGAAATTAATTGGCATTAAAAGTCCGGTCATCAAATTTTAATAAATGCAAGTACATTGTCAAAAGTAAATTGTAGATGATTACTTATCAGTATACAAGGGTCATTCATAATGAACTTTTGTAAATCTCTGTGGGATTATGCAAGTTTGTTCATCATTAGGTAGTAAAGATTTCGACTTGGGATTCTAAGTTTCCAATCCGTGATCAGGGGTTACCGTCCGTCATTTGTGTTGGTATTCCATTATTATCCGTACAACAAGTGTTATGAACACGATAATTACCACCGCATAGATTCGCATTAAATTATATATTCTATGTTTCTAAAAAAATTGAATAGGTATTAAATGTTCGTCCATCAAATTCTGAAAAGCAAAAGTACGTTGTCAAAATTAAATTGAAGATGATTACTTATAAGTATACTAGGGTAATTCGTAAGGATCTTTTGGAACTCTTTGTGGGATTATGCGAGTTTGTTTATTAGTTAATGTGGTAAAGAGTTTGATTTCGGATTGCAAGTGACCGATCCGCGGTACGGGGTTATCGTTCGTCAATTGTATTAGTATTCCATTATTACCTTTACAGTAAGCGTTATGAGAAACGTAATTTCCTCTGTATCCAACCGCATAAAATTATATATTCTAGGTTTTTAAGGAAATTAATTGGCATTAAAAGTCCGGTCATCAAATTTTAATAAATGCAAGTACATTGTCAAAAGTAAATTGTAGATGATTACTTATTAGTATGCAAGGGTCATTCGTAATGAACTTGTGTAAATCTCTGTGGGATTGCGAAAGTTTGTTCATCCTTAGGTAGTAAAGGTTTCGACTTGGGATTCTAAGTTTCCCATCCGTGATCAGGGGTTACCGTCCGTCAATTGTGTTGTATTCCATTATTATCCGTACAACAAGTGTTATGAACACGATAATTACCACCGCATAGATTCGCATTAAATTATATATTCTAGGTTTTTAAAAAAATGAATGGGTAATAAATGTTCGTCCATCAAATTCTGAAAAGCAAAAGTACGTTGTCAAAATTAAATTGAAGATGATTACTTATAAGTATACTAGGGTAATTCGTAAGGATCTTTTGGAACTCTTTGTGGGATTATGCGAGTTTGTTTATTAGTTAATGTGGTAAAGAGTTTGATTTCGGATTGCAAGTGACCGATCCGCGGTACGGGGTTATCGTTCGTCAATTGTATTAGTATTCCATTATTACCCTTACAGTAAGCGTTATGAGAAACGTAATTTCCTCTGTATCCAACCGCATAAAATTATATATTCTAGGTTTTTAAGGAAATTAATTGGCATTAAAAGTCCGGTCATCAAATTTTAAAAAATGCAAGTACATTGTCAAAAGTAAATTGTAGATGATTACTTATTAGTATGCAAGGGTCATTCGTAATGAACTTGTGTAAATCTCTGTGGGATTGCGAAAGTTTGTTCATCCTTAGGTAGTAAAGGTTTCGACTTGGGATTCTAAGTTTCCCATCCGTGATCAGGGGTTACCGTCCGTCAATTGTGTTGTATTCCATTATTATCCGTACAACAAGTGTTATGAACACGATAATTACCACCGCATAGATTCGCATTAAATTATATATTCTAGGTTTTTAAAAAAATGAATGGGTAATAAATGTTCGTCCATCAAATTCTGAAAAGCAAAAGTACGTTGTCAAAATTAAATTGAAGATGATTACTTATAAGTATACTAGGTTAATTCGTAAGGATCTTTTGGAACTCTTTGTTGGATTATGCGAGTTTGTTTATTAGTTAATGTGGTAAAGAGTTTGATTTGGGATTGCAAGTGACCCGTCCGTGATACGGGGTCATCGTTCGTCAATTGTATTAGTATTCCATTATTACCCTTACAGTAAGCGTTATGAGAAACATAATTTCCACTGTATAAAACCGCATAAAATTATATATTCTAGGTTTTTAAAGAAATTAATTGGCATTAAAAGTCCGGTCATCAAATTTTAAAAAATGCAAGTACATTGTCAAAAGTAAATTGTAGATGATTACTTATCAGTATACAAGGGTCATTCGTAATGAACTTTTGTAAATCTCTGTGTGATTGCGAAAGTTTGTACATCCTTAGGTAGTAAAGATTTCGATTTGGGATTCTAAGTTTCCCATCCGTGATCAGGGGTTACCGTCCGTCATTTGTGTTGGTATTCCATTATTATCCGTACAACAAGTGTTATGAACACGATAATTACCACCGCATAGATTCGCATTAAATTATATATTCTAGGTTTTTAAAAAAATGAATAGGTAATAAATGTTCGTCCATCAAATTCTGAAAAGCAAAAGTACGTTGTCAAAATTAAATTGAAGATGATTACTTATAAGTATACTAGGGTAATTCGTAAGGATCTTTTGGAACTCTTTGTGGGATTATGCGAGTTTGTTTGTTAGTTAATGTGGTAAAGAGTTTGATTTGTGATTGCAAGTGAACCGTCCGCGATACGGGGTCATCGTTCGTCAATTGTATTAGTATTCCATTATTACCATTACAGTAAGCGTTATGAGAAACATAATTTCCATTGTATAAAACCGTATAAAATTATATATTCTAGTTTTTTAAAGAAATTAATTGGCGTTAAAAGTCCGGTCATCAAATTTTAATAAATGCAAGTACATTGTCAAAAGTAAATTGTAGATGATTACTTATCAGTATACAAGGGTCATTCATAATGAACTTGTGTAAATCTCTGTGGGATTATGCAAGTTTGTTCATCATTATATAGTAAAGATTTCGACTTGGGATTCTAAGTTTCCCATCCGTGATCAGGGGTTACCGTCCGTCAATTGTGTTGGTATTCCATTATTATCCGTACAACAAGTGTTATGAACATGATAATTACCACCGCACAGATTCGCATTAAATTATATATTCTATGTTTCTAAAAAAAATGAATAGGTATTAAATGTTCGTCCATCAAATTCTGAAAAGCAAAAGTACGTTGTCAAAATTAAATTGAAGATGATTACTTATAAGTATACTAGGGTAATTCGTAAGGATCTTTTGGAACTCTTTGTGGGATTATGCGAGTTTGTTTGTTAGTTAATGTGGTAAAGAGTTTGATTTGGGATTGAAAGTGACCCGTCTGCGATACGGGGTCATCTTTCTTCAATTGTATTAGTATTCCATTATTACCCTTACAGTAAGCGTTATGAGAAACATAATTTCCACTGTATAAAACCGTATAAAATTATATATTCTAGGTTTTTAAAGAAATTAATTGGCATTAAAAGTCCGGTCATCAAATTTTAATAAATGCAAGTACATTGTCAAAAGTAAATTGTAGATGATTACTTATCAGTATACAAGGGTCATTCATAATGAACTTGTGTAAATCTCTGTGGGATTATGCAAGTTTGTTAATCATTAGGTAGTAAAGATTTCGACTTTGGATTCTAAGTTTCCCATCCGTGATCAGGGGTTACCGTCCGTCATTTGTGTTGGTATTCCATTATTATCCGTACAACAAGTGTTATGAACACGATAATTACCACCGCATAGATTCGGATTAAATTATATATTCTATGTTTCTAAAAAAATTGAATAGGTATTAAATGTTCGTCCATTAAATTCTGAAAAGCAAAAGTACGTTGTCAAAATTAAATTGAAGATGATTACTTATAAGTATACTAGGGTAATTCGTAAGGATCTTTTGGAACTCTTTGTGGGATTATGCGAGTTTGTTTATTAGTTAATGTGGTAAAGATTTTGATTTCGGATTGCAAGTGACCGATCCGCGGTACGGGGTTATCGTTCGTCAATTGTATTAGTATTCCATTATTACCCTTACAGTAAGCGTTATGAGAAACGTAATTTCCTCTGTATCCAACCGCATAAAATTATATATTCTAGGTTTTTAAGGAAATTAATTGGCATTAAAAGTCCGGTCATCAAATTTTAAAAAATGCAAGTACATTGTCAAAAGTAAATTGTAGATGATTACTTATTAGTATGCAAGGGTCATTCGTAATGAACTTGTGTAAATCTCTGTGGGATTGCGAAAGTTTGTTCATCCTTAGGTAGTAAAGGTTTCGACTTGGGATTCTAAGTTTCCCATCCGTGATCAGGGGTTACCGTCCGTCAATTGTGTTGTATTCCATTATTATCCGTACAACAAGTGTTATGAACAAGATAATTACCACCGCATAGATTCGCATTAAATTATATATTCTAGGTTTTTAAAAAAATGAATGGGTAATAAATGTTCGTCAATCAAATTCTGAAAAGCAAAAGTACGTTGTCAAAATTAAATTGAAGATGATTACTTATAAGTATACTAGGTTAATTCGTAAGGATCTTTTGGAACTCTTTGTTGGATTATGCGAGTTTGTTTATTAGTTAATGTGGTAAAGAGTTTGATTTGGGATTGCAAGTGACCCGTCCGCGATACGGGGTCATCGTTCGTCAATTGTATTAGTATTCCATTATTACCCTTACAGTAAGCGTTATGAGAAACATAATTTCCACTGTATAAAACCGCATAAAATTATATATTCTAGGTTTTTAAAGAAATTAATTGGCATTAAAAGTCCGGTCATCAAATTTTAAAAAATGCAAGTACA
This sequence comes from Rubia yunnanensis, assembly GCA_037428765.1. Classification (NCBI taxonomy): domain Eukaryota; kingdom Viridiplantae; phylum Streptophyta; class Magnoliopsida; order Gentianales; family Rubiaceae; genus Rubia; species Rubia yunnanensis. The sequence continues at coordinate 105,559,800 of CM075061.1, read as the reverse complement.
TTGTTAAAAGTAAATTGTAGATGATTACTTATCAGTATAAAAGGGTCATTCGTAATGAACTTGTGTAAATCTCTGTGGGATTACGAAAGTTTGTTCATCCTTAGGTAGTAATGATTTCGATTTGGGATTCTAAGTTTCCCATCCGTGATCAGGGGTTACCGTCCGTCATTTGTGTTGGTATTCCATTATTATCCGTACAACAAGTGTTATGAACACGATAATTACCACCGCATAGATTCGCATTAAATTATATATTCTAGGTTTTTAAAAAAAATGAATAGGTAATAAATGTTCGTCCATCAAATTCTGAAAAGCAAAAGTACGTTGTCAAAATTAAATTGAAGATGATTACTTATAAGTATACTAGGGTAATTCGTAAGGATCTTTTGGAACTCTTTGTGGGATTATGTGGGTTTGTTTGTTAGTTAATGTGGTAAAGAGTTTGATTTGGGATTGCAAGTGAACCGTCCGCGATACGGGGTCATCGTTCGTCAATTGTATTGGTATTCCATTATTACCCTTACAGTAAGCGTTATGAGAAACATAATTTCCACTGTATAAAACCGTATAAAATTATATATTCTAGTTTTTTAAAGAAATTAATTGGCGTTAAAAGTCCGGTCATCAAATTTTAATAAATGCAAGTACATTGTCAAAAGTAAATTGTAGATGATTACTTATTAGTATGCAAGGGTCATTCGTAATGAACTTGTGTAAATCTCTGTGGGATTCCGAAAGTTTGTTCATCCTTAGGTAGTAAAGATTTCGATTTGGGATTCTAAGTTTCCCATCCGTGATCAGGGGTTACCGTCCGTCATTTGTGTTGGTATTCCATTATTATCCGTACAACAAGTGTTATGAACACGATAATTACCACCGCATAGATTCGCATTAAATTATATATTCTAGGTTTTTAAAAAAATGAATGGGTAATAAATGTTCGTCCATCAAATTCTGAAAAGCAAAAGTACGTTGTCAAAATTAAATTGAAGATGATTACTTATAAGTATACTAGGTTAATTCGTAAGGATCTTTTGGAAATCTTTGTTGGATTATGCGAGTTTGTTTATTAGTTAATGTGGTAAAGAGTTTGATTTGGGATTGCAAGTGACCCGTCCGCAATACGGGGTCATCGTTCGTCAATTGTATTAGTATTCCATTATTACCCTTGCAGTAAGTGTTATGAGAAACATAATTTCCACTGTATAAAACCGTATAAAATTATATATTCTAGGTTTTTAAAGAAATTAATTGGCATTAAAAGTCCGGTCATCAAATTTTAAAAAATGCAAGTACATTGTCAAAAGTAAATTGTAGATGATTACTTATTAGTATACAAGGGTCATTCGTAATGAACTTGTGTAAATCTCTGTGGGATTGCGCAAGTTTGTTTATCCTTAGGTTGTAAAGATTTCGACTTGGGATTCTAAGTTTCCCATCCGTGATCAGGGGTTACCGTCCGTCAATTGTGTTGTATTCCATTATTATCCGTACAACAAGTGTTATGAACACAATAATTACCACCGCATATATTCGCATTAAATTATATATTCTAGGTTTTTAAAAAAATGAATGGGTAATAAATGTTCGTCCATCAAATTCTGAAAAGCAAAAGTACGTTGTCAAAATTAAATTGAAGATGATTACTTATAAGTATAATAGGTTAATTCGTAAGGATCTTTTGGAACTCTTTGTTGGATTGTGCGAGTTTGTTTGTTAGTTAATGTGGTAAAGAGTTTGATTTGGGATTGCAAGTGACCCGTCCGCGATACGGGGTCATCGTTCGTCAATTGTATTAGTATTCCATTATTACCCTTACAGTAAGCGTTATGAGAAACATAATTTCCACTGTATAAAACCGCATAAAATTATATATTCTAGGTTTTTAAAGAAATTAATTGGCATTAAAAGTCCGGTCATCAAATTTTAAAAAATGCAAGTACATTGTCAAAAGTAAATTGTAGATGATTACTTATCAGTATACAAGGGTCATTCGTAATGAACTTGTGTAAATCTCTGTGGGATTGCGAAAGTTTGTTCATCCTTAGGTAGTAAATATTTCGATTTGGGATTCTAAGTTTCCCATCCGTGATCAGGGGTTACCGTCCGTCATTTGTGTTGGTATTCCATTATTATCCGTACAACAAGTGTTATGAACACGATAATTACCACCGCATTGATTCGCATAAAATTATATATTCTAGGTTTTTTAAAAAAATGAATAGGTAATAAATGTTCGTCCATCAAATTCTGAAAAGCAAAAGTACGTTGTCAAAATTAAATTGAAGATGATTACTTATAAGTATACTAGGGTAATTCGTAAGGATCTTTTGGAACTCTTTGTGGGATTATGTGAGTTTGTTTGTTAGTTAATGTGGTAAAGAGTTTGATTTGGGATTGCAAGTGAACCGTCCGCGATACGGGGTCATCGTTCGTCAATTTTATTGGTATTCCATTATTACCCTTACAGTAAGCGTTATGAGAAACATAATTTCCACTGTATAAAACTGTATAAAATTATATATTCTAGTTTTTTAAAGAAATTAATTGGCGTTAAAAGTCCGGTCATCAAATTTTAATAAATGCAAGTACATTGTCAAAAGTAAATTGTAGGTGATTACTTATTAGTATGCAAGGGTCATTCGTAATGAACTTGTGTAAATCTCTGTGGGATTGCGAAAGTTTGTTCATCCTTAGGTAGTAAAGATTTCGATTTGGGATTCTAAGTTTCCCATCCGTGATCAGGGGTTACCGTCCGTCATTTGTGTTGTATTCCATTATTATCCGTACAACAAGTGTTATGAACATGATAATTACCACCGCATAGATTCGCATTAAATTATATATTCTAGGTTTTTAAAAAAATGAATGGGTAATAAATTTTCGTCCATCAAATTCTGAAAAGCAAAAGTACGTTGTCAAAATTAAATTGAAGATGATTACTTATAAGTATACTAGGTTAATTCGTAAGGATCTTTTGGAAATCTTTGTTGGATTATGCGAGTTTGTTTATTAGTTAATGTGGTAAAGAGTTTGATTTGGGATTGCAAGTGACCCGTCCGCGATACGGGGTCATCGTTCGTCAATTGTATTAGTATTCCATTATTACCCTTGCAGTAAGCGTTATGAGAAACATAATTTCCACTGTATAAAACCGCATAAAATTATATATTCTAGGTTTTTAAAGAAATTAATTGGCATTAAAAGTCCGGTCATCAAATTTTAAAAAATGCAAGTAATTGTCAAAAGTAAATTGTAGATGATTACTTATTAGTATACAAGGGTCATTCGTAATGAACTTGTGTAAATCTCTGTGGGATTGCGCAAGTTTGTTTATCCTTAGGTTGTAAAGATTTCGACTTGGGATTCTAAGTTTCCCATCCGTGATCAGGGGTTACCGTCCGTCAATTGTGTTGTATTCCATTATTATCCGTACAACAAGTGTTATGAACACGATAATTACCACCGCTTAAATTCGCATTAAATTATATATTCTAGGTTTTTAAAAAAATGAATGGGTAATAAATGTTCGTCCATCAAATTCTGAAAAGCAAAAGTACGTTGTCAAAATTAAATTGAAGATGATTACTTATAAGTATAATAGGTTAATTCGTAAGGATCTTTTGGAACTCTTTGTTGGATTATGCGAGTTTGTTTGTTAGTTAATGTGGTAAAGAGTTTGATTTGGGATTGCAAGTGACCCGTCCGCGATACGGGGTCATCGTTCGTCAATTGTATTAGTATTCCATTATTACCCTTACAGTAAGCGTTATGAGAAACATAATTTCCACTGTATAAAACCGCATAAAATTATATATTCTAGGTTTTTAAAGAAATTAATTGGCATTAAAAGTCCGGTCATCAAATTTTAAAAAATGCAAGTACAATGTCAAAAGTAAATTGTAGATGATTACTTATCAGTATACAAGGGTCATTCGTAATGAACTTGTGTAAATCTCTGTGGGATTGCGAAAGTTTGTTCATCCTTAGGTAGTAAAGATTTCTATTTGGGATTCTAAGTTTCCCATCCGTGATCAGGGGTTACCGTCCGTCATTTGTGTTGGTATTCCATTATTATCCGTACAACAAGTGTTATGAACACGATAATTACCACCGCATAGATTCGCATTAAATTATATATTCTAGGTTTTAAAAAAAATGAATAGGTAATAAATGTTCGTCCATCAAATTCTGAAAAGCAAAAGTACGTTGTCAAAATTAAATTGAAGATGATTACTCATAAGTATACTAGGGTAATTCGTAAGGATCTTTTGGAACTCTTTGTGGGATTATGCGAGTTTGTTTGTTAGTTAATGTGGTAAAGAGTTTGATTTGGGATTGCAAGTGAACCGTCCGCGATACGGGGTCATCGTTCGTCAATTGTATTAGTATTCCATTATTACCCTTACAGTAAGCGTTATGAGAAACATAATTTCCACTGTATAAAACCGCATAAAATTATATATTCTAGGTTTTTAAAGAAATTAATTGGCATTAAAAGTCCGGTCATCAAATTTTAAAAAATGCAAGTACAATGTCAAAAGTAAATTGTAGATGATTACTTATCAGTATACAAGGGTCATTCGTAATGAACTTGTGTAAATCTCTGTGGGATTGCGAAAGTTTGTTCATCCTTAGGTAGTAAAGATTTCGATTTGGGATTCTAAGTTTCCCATCCGTGATAAGGGGTTACCGTCCGTCAATTGTGTTGTATTCCATTATTATCCGTACAACAAGTGTTATGAACACGATAATTACCACCGCATAGATTCGCATTAAATAATATATTCTAGGTTTTTAAAAAAAATGAATAGGTAATAAATGTTCGTCCATCAAATTCTGAAAAGCAAAAGTACGTTGTCAAAATTAAATTGAAGATGATTACTTATAAGTATACTAGGGTAATTCGTAAGGATCTTTTGGAACTCTTTGTGGGATTATGCGAGTTTGTTTGTTAGTTAATGTGGTAAAGAGTTTGATTTGGGATTGCAAGTGAACCGTCCGCGATACGGGGTCATCGTTCGTCAATTGTATTAGTATTCCATTATTACCCTTACAGTAAGCGTTATGAGAAACATAATTTCCACTGTATAAAACCGCATAAAATTATATATTCTAGGTTTTTAAAGAAATTAATTGGCATTAAAAGTCCGGTCATCAAATTTTAAAAAATGCAAGTACAATGTCAAAAGTAAATTGTAGATGATTACTTATCAGTATACAAGGGTCATTCGTAATGAACTTGTGTAAATCTCTGTGGGATTGCGAAAGTTTGTTCATCCTTAGGTAGTAAAGATTTCGATTTGGGATTCTAAGTTTCCCATCCGTGATCAGGGGTTACCGTCCGTCAATTGTTGTATTCCATTATTATCCGTACAACAAGTGTTATGAACACGATAATTACCACCGCATAGATTCGCATTAAATAATATATTCTAGGTTTTTTAAAAAAATGAATAGGTAATAAATGTTCGTCCATCAAATTCTGAAAAGCAAAAGTACGTTGTCAAAATTAAATTGAAGATGATTACTTATAAGTATACTAGGGTAATTCGTAAGGATCTTTTGGAACTCTTTGTGGGATTATGCGAGTTTGTTTGTTAGTTAATGTGGTAAAGAGTTTGATTTGGGATTGCAAGTGAACCGTCCGCGATACGGGGTCATCGTTCGTCAATTGTATTGGTATTCCATTATTACCCTTACAGTAAGCGTTATGAGAAACATAATTTCCACTGTATAAAACCGTATAAAATTATATATTCTAGTTTTTTAAAGAAATTAATTGGCGTTAAAAGTCCGGTCATCAAATTTTAATAAATGCAAGTACATTGTCAAAAGTAAATTGTAGATGATTACTTATTAGTATGCAAGGGTCATTCGTAATGAACTTGTGTAAATCTCTGTGGGATTGCGAAAGTTTGTTCATCCTTAGGTAGTAAAGATTTCGATTTGGGATTCTAAGTTTCCCATCCGTGATCAGGGGTTACCGTCCGTCAAGTGTTATGAACACGATAATTACCACCGCATAGATTCGCATTAAATTATATATTCTAGGTTTTTAAAAAAATAAATGGGTAATAAATGTTCGTCCATCAAATTCTGAAAAGCAAAAGTACGTTGTCAAAATTAAATTGAAGATGATTACTTATAAGTATACTAGGTTAATTCGTAAGGATCTTTTGGAAATCTTTGTTGGATTATGCGAGTTTGTTTATTAGTTAATGTGGTAAAGAGTTTGATTTGGGATTGCAAGTGACCCGTCCGCGATACGGGGTCATCGTTCGTCAATTGTATTAGTATTCCATTATTACCCTTACAGTAAGCGTTATGAGAAACATAATTTCCACTGTATAAAACCGCATAAAATTATATATTCTAGGTTTTTAAAGAAATTAATTGGCATTAAAAGTCCGGTCATCAAATTTTAAAAAATGCAAGTACAATGTCAAAAGTAAATTGTAGATGATTACTTATCAGTATACAAGGGTCATTCGTAATGAACTTGTGTAAATCTCTGTGGGATTGCGAAAGTTTGTTCATCCTTAGGTAGTAAAGATTTCGATTTGGGATTCTAAGTTTCCCATCCGTGATCAGGGGTTACCGTCCGTCATTTGTGTTGGTATTCCATTATTATCCGTACAACAAGTGTTATGAACACGATAATTACCACCGCATAGATTCGCATTAAATTATATATTCTAGGTTTTAAAAAAAATGAATAGGTAATAAATGTTCGTCCATCAAATTCTGAAAAGCAAAAGTACGTTGTCAAAATTAAATTGAAGATGATTACTTATAAGTATACTAGGGTAATTCGTAAGGATCTTTTGGAACTCTTTGTGGGATTATGCGAGTTTGTTTGTTAGTTAATGTGGTAAAGAGTTTGATTTGGGATTGCAAGTGAACCGTCCGCGATACGGGGTCATCGTTCGTCAATTGTATTAGTATTCCATTATTACCCTTACAGTAAGCGTTATGAGAAACATAATTTCCACTGTATAAAACCGCATAAAATTATATATTCTAGGTTTTTAAAGAAATTAATTGGCATTAAAAGTCCGGTCATCAAATTTTAAAAAATGCAAGTACAATGTCAAAAGTAAATTGTAGATGATTACTTATCAGTATACAAGGGTCATTCGTAATGAACTTGTGTAAATCTCTGTGGGATTGCGAAAGTTTGTTCATCCTTAGGTAGTAAAGATTTCGATTTGGGATTCTAAGTTTCCCATCCGTGATCAGGGGTTACCGTCCGTCAATTGTGTTGTATTCCATTATTATCCGTACAACAAGTGTTATGAACACGATAATTACCACCGCATAGATTCGCATTAAATAATATATTCTAGGTTTTTAAAAAAAATGAATAGGTAATAAATGTTCGTCCATCAAATTCTGAAAAGCAAAAGTACGTTGTCAAAATTAAATTGAAGATGATTACTTATAAGTATACTAGGGTAATTCGTAAGGATCTTTTGGAACTCTTTGTGGGATTATGTGAGTTTGTTTGTTAGTTAATGTGGTAAAGAGTTTGATTTGGGATTGCAAGTGAACCGTCCGCGATACGGGGTCATCGTTCGTCAATTGTATTGGTATTCCATTATTACCCTTACAGTAAGCGTTATGAGAAACATAATTTCCACTGTATAAAACCGTATAAAATTATATATTCTACTTTTTTAAAGAAATTAATTGGCGTTAAAAGTCCGGTCATCAAATTTTAATAAATGCAAGTACATTGTCAAAAGTAAATTGTAGATGATTACTTATCAGCATACAAGGGTCATTCGTAATGAACTTGTGTAAATCTCTGTGGGATTGCGAAAGTTTGTTCATCCTTAGGTAGTAAAGATTTCGATTTGGGATTCTAAGTTTCCCATCCGTGATCAGGGGTTACCGTCCGTCAAGTGTTATGAACACGATAATTACCACCGCATAGATTCGCATTAAATTATATATTCTAGGTTTTTAAAAAAATAAATGGGTAATAAATGTTCGTCCATCAAATTCTGAAAAGCAAAAGTACGTTGTCAAAATTAAATTGAAGATGATTACTTATAAGTATACTAGGTTAATTCGTAAGGATCTTTTGGAAATCTTTGTTGGATTATGCGAGTTTGTTTATTAGTTAATGTGGTAAAGAGTTAGATTTGGGATTGCAAGTGACCCGTCCGCGATACGGGGTCATCGTTCGTCAATTGTATTAGTATTCCATTATTACCCTTACAGTAAGCGTTATGAGAAACATAATTTCCACTGTATAAAACCGCATAAAATTATATATTCTAGGTTTTTAAAGAAATTAATTGGCATTAAAAGTCCGGTCATCAAATTTTAAAAAATGCAAGTACAATGTCAAAAGTAAATTGTAGATGATTACTTATCAGTATACAAGGGTCATTCGTAATGAACTTGTGTAAATCTCTGTGGGATTGCGAAAGTTTGTTCATCCTTAGGTAGTAAAGATTTCGATTTGGGATTCTAAGTTTCCCATCCGTGATCAGGGGTTACCGTCCGTCATTTGTGTTGGTATTCCATTATTATCCGTACAACAAGTGTTATGAACACGATAATTACCACCGCATAGATTCGCATTAAATTATATATTCTAGGTTTTAAAAAAAATGAATAGGTAATAAATGTTCGTCCATCAAATTCTGAAAAGCAAAAGTACGTTGTCAAAATTAAATTGAAGATGATTACTTATAAGTATACTAGGGTAATTCGTAAGGATCTTTTGGAACTCTTTGTGGGATTATGCGAGTTTGTTTGTTAGTTAATGTGGTAAAGAGTTTGATTTGGGATTGCAAGTGAACCGTCCGCGATACGGGGTCATCGTTCGTCAATTGTATTAGTATTCCATTATTACCCTTACAGTAAGCGTTATGAGAAACATAATTTCCACTGTATAAAACCGCATAAAATTATATATTCTAGGTTTTTAAAGAAATTAATTGGCATTAAAAGTCCGGTCATCAAATTTTAAAAAATGCAAGTACAATGTCAAAAGTAAATTGTAGATGATTACTTATCAGTATACAAGGGTCATTCGTAATGAACTTGTGTAAATCTCTGTGGGATTGCGAAAGTTTGTTCATCCTTAGGTAGTAAAGATTTCGATTTGGGATTCTAAGTTTCCCATCCGTGATCAGGGGTTACCGTCCGTCAATTGTGTTGTATTCCATTATTATCCGTACAACAAGTGTTATGAACACGATAATTACCACCGCATAGATTCGCATTAAATAATATATTCTAGGTTTTTAAAAAAAATGAATAGGTAATAAATGTTCGTCCATCAAATTCTGAAAAGCAAAAGTACGTTGTCAAAATTAAATTGAAGATGATTACTTATAAGTATACTAGGGTAATTCGTAAGGATCTTTTGGAACTCTTTGTGGGATTATGTGAGTTTGTTTGTTAGTTAATGTGGTAAAGAGTTTGATTTGGGATTGCAAGTGAACCGTCCGCGATACGGGGTCATCGTTCGTCAATTGTATTGGTATTCCATTATTACCCTTACAGTAAGCGTTATGAGAAACATAATTTCCACTGTATAAAACCGTATAAAATTATATATTCTAGTTTTTTAAAGAAATTAATTGGCGTTAAAAGTCCGGTCATCAAATTTTAATAAATGCAAGTACATTGTCAAAAGTAAATTGTAGATGATTACTTATCAGCATACAAGGGTCATTCGTAATGAACTTGTGTAAATCTCTGTGGGATTGCGAAAGTTTGTTCATCCTTAGGTAGTAAAGATTTCGATTTGGGATTCTAAGTTTCCCATCCGTGATCAGGGGTTACCGTCCGTCAAGTGTTATGAACACGATAATTACCACCGCATAGATTCGCATTAAATTATATATTCTAGGTTTTTAAAAAAATAAATGGGTAATAAATGTTCGTCCATCAAATTCTGAAAAGCAAAAGTACGTTGTCAAAATTAAATTGAAGATGATTACTTATAAGTATACTAGGTTAATTCGTAAGGATCTTTTGGAAATCTTTGTTGGATTATGCGAGTTTGTTTATTAGTTAATGTGGTAAAGAGTTTGATTTGGGATTGCAAGTGACCCGTCCGCGATACGGGGTCATCGTTCGTCAATTGTATTAGTATTCCATTATTACCCTTACAGTAAGCGTTATGAGAAACATAATTTCCACTGTATAAAACCGCATAAAATTATAAATTCTAGGTTTTTAAAGAAATTAATTGGCATTAAAAGTCCGGTCATCAAATTTTAAAAAATGCAAGTACATTGTCAAAAGTAAATTGTAGATGATTACTTATTAGTATACAAGGGTCATTCATAATGAACTTGTGTAAATCTCTGTGGGATTGCGCAAGTTTGTTTATCCTTAGGTTGTAAAGATTTCGACTTGGGATTCTAAGTTTCCCATCCGTGATCAGGGGTTACCGTCCGTCAATTGTGTTGTATTCCATTATTATCCGTACAACAAGTGTTATGAACACGATAATTACCACCGCATAGATTCGCATTAAATTATATATTCTAGGTTTTTAAAAAAATGAATGGGTAATAAATGTTCGTCCATCAAATTCTGAAAAGCAAAAGTACGTTGTCAAAATTAAATTGAAGATGATTACTTATAAGTATAATAGGTTAATTCGTAAGGATCTTTTGGAACTCTTTGTTGGATTATGCGAGTTTGTTTATTAGTTAATGTGGTAAAGAGTTTGATTTGGGATTGCAAGTGACCCGTCCGCGATACGGGGTCATCGTTCGTCAATTGTATTAGTATTCCATTATTACCCTTACAGTAAGCGTTATGAGAAACATAATTTCCACTGTATAAAACCGCATAAAATTATATATTCTAGGTTTTTAAAGAAATTAATTGGCATTAAAAGTCCGGTCATCAAATTTTTAAAAATGCAAGTACATTGTCAAAAGTAAATTGTAGATGATTACTTATTAGTATACAAGGGTCATTCATAATGAACTTGTGTAAATCTCTGTGGGATTGCGCAAGTTTGTTTATCCTTAGGTTGTAAAGATTTCGACTTGGGATTCTAAGTTTCCCATCCGTGATCAGGGGTTACCGTCCGTCAATTGTGTTGTATTCCATTATTATCCGTACAACAAGTGTTATGAACACGATAATTACCACCGCATAGATTCGCATTAAATTATATATTCTAGGTTTTTAAAAAAATGAATGGGTAATAAATGTTCGTCCATCAAATTCTGAAAAGCAAAAGTACGTTGTCAAAATTAAATTGAAGATGATTACTTATAAGTATAATAGGTTAATTCGTAAGGATCTTTTGGAACTCTTTGTTGGACTATGCGAGTTTGTTTATTAGTTAATGTGGTAAAGAGTTTGATTTGGGATTGCAAGTGACCCGTCCGCGATACGGGGTCATCGTTCGTCAATTGTATTAGTATTCCATTATTACCCTTACAGTAAGCGTTATGAGAAACATAATTTCCACTGTATAAAACCGCATAAAATTATATATTCTAGGTTTTTAAAGAAATTAATTGGCATTAAAAGTCCGGTCATCAAATTTTAAAAAATGCAAGTACAATGTCAAAAGTAAATTGTAGATGATTACTTATCAGTATACAAGGGTCATTCGTAATGAACTTGTGTAAATCTCTGTGGGATTGCGAAAGTTTGTTCATCCTTAGGTAGTAAAGATTTCGATTTGGGATTCTAAGTTTCCCATCCGTGATCAGGGGTTACCGTCCGTCATTTGTGTTGGTATTCCATTATTATCCGTACAACAAGTGTTATGAACACGATAATTACCACCGCATAGATTCGCATTAAATTATATATTCTAGGTTTTTAAAAAAATGAATAGGTAATAAATGTTCGTCCATCAAATTCTGAAAAGCAAAAGTGCGTTGTCAAAATTAAATTGCAGATGATTACTTATAAGTATACTAGGGTAATTCGTAAGGATCTTTTGGAACTCTTTGTGGGATTATGCGAGTTTGTTTGTTAGTTAATGTGGTAAAGAGTTTGATTTGGGATTGCAAGTGAACCGTCCGCGATACGGGGTCATCGTTCGTCAATTGTATTAGTATTCCATTATTACCCTTACAGTAAGCGTTATGAGAAACATAATTTCCACTGTATAAAACCGTATATAATTATATATTCTAGGTTTTTAAGGAAATTAATTGGCATTAAAAGTCCGGTCATCAAATTTTAAAAAATGCAAGTACATTGTCAAAAGTAAATTGTAGATGATTACTTATTAGTATACAAGCGTCATTCGTAATGAACTTGTGTAAATCTCTGTGGGATTGCGAAAGTTTGTTCATCCTTAGGTAGTAAAGATTTCGATTTGGGATTCTAAGTTTCCCATCCGTGATCAGGGGTTACCGTCCGTCATTTGTGTTGGTATTCCATTATTATCCGTACAACAAGTGTTATGAACACGATAATTACCACCGCATAGATTCGCATTAAATTATATATTCTAGGTTTTTAAAAAAATGAATAGGTAATAAATGTTCGTCCATCAAATTCTGAAAAGCAAAAGTACGTTGTCAAAATTAAATTGCAGATGATTACTTATAAGTATACTAGGGTAATTCGTAAGGATCTTTTGGAACTCTTTGTGGGATTATGCGAGTTTGTTTGTTAGTTAATGTGGTAAAGAGTTTGATTTGGGATTGCAAGTGAACCGTCCGCGATACGGGGTCATCGTTCGTCAATTGTATTAGTATTCCATTATTACCCTTACAGTAAGCGTTATGAGAAACATAATTTCCACTGTATAAAACCGTATAAAATTATATATTCTACTTTTTTAAAGAAATTAATTGGCGTTAAAAGTCCGGTCATCAAATTTTAATAAATGCAAGTACATTGTCAAAAGTAAATTGTAGATGATTACTTATCAGTATACAAGGGTCATTCATAATGAACTTGTGTAAATCTCTATGGGATTATGCAAATTTGTTCATCATTAGGTAGTAAAGATTTCGACTTGGGATTCTAAGTTTCCCATCCGTGATCAGGGGTTACCGTCCGTCAATTGTGTTGGTATTCCATTATTATCCGTACAACAAGTGTTATGAACACGATAATTACCACCGCATAGATTCGCATTAAATTATATATTCTATGTTTCTAAAAAAATGAATTGGTATTAAATGTTCGTCCATCAAATTTTGAAAAGCAAAAGTACGTTGTCAAAATTAAATTGAAGATGATTACTTATAAGTATACTAGGGTAATTCGTAAGGATCTTTTGGAACTCTTTGTGGGATTATGCGAGTTTGTTTATTAGTTAATGTGGTAAAGAGTTTGATTTGGGATTGCAAGTGACCGATCCGCAGTACGGGGTTATCGTTCGTCAATTGTATTAATATTCCATTATTACCCTTACAGTAAGCGTTATGAGAAACGTAATTTCCACTGTATCCAACCGAATAAAATTATATATTCTAGGTTTTTAAGGAAATTAATTGGCATTAAAAGTCCGGTCATCAAATTTTAAAAAATGCAAGTACATTGTCAAAAGTAAATTGTAGATGATTACTTATTAGTATACAAGGGTCATTCGTAATGAACTTGTGTAAATCTCTGTGGGATTGCGCAAGTTTGTTCATCCTTAGGTTGTAAAGATTTCGACTTGGGATTCTAAGTTTCCCATCCGTGATCAGGGGTTACCGTCCGTCATTTGTGTTGGTATTCCATTATTATCCGTACAACAAGTGTTATGAACACGATAATTACCACCGCATAGATTCGCATTAAATTATATATTCTAGGTTTTTAAAAAAATGAATAGGTAATAAATGTTCGTCCATCAAATTCTGAAAAGCAAAAGTACGTTGTCAAAATTAAATTGAAGATGATTACTTATAAGTATACTAGGGTAATTCGTAAGGATCTTTTGGAACTCTTTGTGGGATTATGCGAGTTTGTTTGTTAGTTAATGTGGTAACGAGTTTGATTTGGGATTGCAAGTGAACCGTCCGCGATACGGGGTCATCGTTCGTCAATTGTATTAGTATTCCATTATTACCCTTACAGTAAGCGTTATGAGAAACATAATTTCCACTGTATAAAACCGTATAAAATTATATATTCTACTTTTTTAAAGAAATTAATTGGCGTTAAAAGTCCGGTCATCAAATTTTAATAAATGCAAGTACATTGTCAAAAGTAAATTGTAGATGATTACTTATCAGCATACAAGGGTCATTCATAATGAACTTGTGTAAATCTCTATGGGATTATGCAAATTTGTTCATCATTAGGTAGTAAAGATTTCGACTTGGGATTCTAAGTTTCCCATCCGTGATCAGGGGTTACCGTCCGTCAATTGTGTTGGTATTCCATTATTATCCGTACAACAAGTGTTATGAACACGATAATTACCACCGCATAGATTCGCATTAAATTATATATTCTATGTTTCTAAAAAAAATGAATAGGTATTAAATGTTCGTCCATCAAATTTTGAAAAGCAAAAGTACGTTGTCAAAATTAAATTGAAGATGATTACTTATAAGTATACTAGGGTAATTCGTAAGGATCTTTTGGAACTCTTTGTGGGATTATGCGAGTTTGTTTGTTAGTTAATGTGGTAAAGAGTTTGATTTGGGATTGCAAGTGAACCGTCCGCGATACGGGGTCATCGTTCGTCAATTGTATTAGTATTCCATTATTACCCTTACAGTAAGCGTTATGAGAAACATAATTTCCACTGTATAAAACCGTATAAAATTATATATTCTACTTTTTTAAAGAAATTAATTGGCGTTAAAAGTCCGGTCATCAAATTTTAATAAATGCAAGTACATTGTCAAAAGTAAATTGTAGATGATTACTTATCAGTATACAAGGGTCATTCATAATGAACTTGTGTAAATCTCTATGGGATTATGCAAATTTGTTCATCATTAGGTAGTAAAGATTTCGACTTGGGATTCTAAGTTTCCCATCCGTGATCAGGGGTTACCGTCCGTCAATTGTGTTGGTATTCCATTATTATCCGTACAACAAGTGTTATGAACACGATAATTACCACCGCATAGATTCGCATTAAATTATATATTCTATGTTTCTAAAAAAATGAATTGGTATTAAATGTTCGTCCATCAAATTTTGAAAAGCAAAAGTACGTTGTCAAAATTAAATTGAAGATGATTACTTATAAGTATACTAGGGTAATTCGTAAGGATCTTTTGGAACTCTTTGTGGGATTATGCGAGTTTGTTTATTAGTTAATGTGGTAAAGAGTTTGATTTGGGATTGCAAGTGACCGATCCGCAGTACGGGGTTATCGTTCGTCAATTGTATTAATATTCCATTATTACCCTTACAGTAAGCGTTATGAGAAACGTAATTTCCACTGTATCCAACCGAATAAAATTATATATTCTAGGTTTTTAAGGAAATTAATTGGCATTAAAAGTCCGGTCATCAAATTTTAAAAAATGCAAGTACATTGTCAAAAGTAAATTGTAGATGATTACTTATTAGTATACAAGGGTCATTCGTAATGAACTTGTGTAAATCTCTGTGGGATTGCGCAAGTTTGTTCATCCTTAGGTTGTAAAGATTTCGACTTGGGATTCTAAGTTTCCCATCCGTGATCAGGGGTTACCGTCCGTCATTTGTGTTGGTATTCCATTATTATCCGTACAACAAGTGTTATGAACACGATAATTACCACCGCATAGATTCGCATTAAATTATATATTCTAGGTTTTTAAAAAAATGAATAGGTAATAAATGTTCGTCCATCAAATTCTGAAAAGCAAAAGTACGTTGTCAAAATTAAATTGAAGATGATTACTTATAAGTATACTAGGGTAATTCGTAAGGATCTTTTGGAACTCTTTGTGGGATTATGCGAGTTTGTTTGTTAGTTAATGTGGTAACGAGTTTGATTTGGGATTGCAAGTGAACCGTCCGCGATACGGGGTCATCGTTCGTCAATTGTATTAGTATTCCATTATTACCCTTACAGTAAGCGTTATGAGAAACATAATTTCCACTGTATAAAACCGTATAAAATTATATATTCTACTTTTTTAAAGAAATTAATTGGCGTTAAAAGTCCGGTCATCAAATTTTAATAAATGCAAGTACATTGTCAAAAGTAAATTGTAGATGATTACTTATCAGCATACAAGGGTCATTCATAATGAACTTGTGTAAATCTCTATGGGATTATGCAAATTTGTTAATCATTAGGTAGTAAAGATTTCGACTTGGGATTCTAAGTTTCCCATCCGTGATCAGGGGTTACCGTCCGTCAATTGTGTTGGTATTCCATTATTATCCGTACAACAAGTGTTATGAACACGATAATTACCACCGCATAGATTCGCATTAAATTATATATTCTATGTTTCTAAAAAAAATGAATAGGTATTAAATGTTCGTCCATCAAATTTTGAAAAGCAAAAGTACGTTGTCAAAATTAAATTGAAGATGATTACTTATAAGTATACTAGGGTAATTCGTAAGGATCTTTTGGAACTCTTTGTGGGATTATGCGAGTTTGTTTATTAGTTAATGTGGTAAAGAGTTTGATTTGGGATTGCAAGTGACCGATCCGCAGTACGGGGTTATCGTTCGTCAATTGTATTAGTATTCCATTATTACCCTTACAGTAAGCATTATGAGAAACGTAATTTCCACTGTATCCAACCGAATAAAATTATATATTCTAGGTTTTTAAGGAAATTAATTGGCATTAAAAGTCCGGTCATCAAATTTTAAAAAATGCAAGTACATTGTCAAAAGTAAATTGTAGATGATTACTTATTAGTATACAAGGGTCATTCGTAATGAACTTGTGTAAATCTCTGTGGGATTGCGCAAGTTTGTTCATCCTTAGGTTGTAAAGATTTCGACTTGGGATTCTAAGTTTCCCATCCGTGATCAGGGGTTACCGTCCGTCATTTGTGTTGGTATTCCATTATTATCCGTACAACAAGTGTTATGAACACGATAATTACCACCGCATAGATTCGCATTAAATTATATATTCTAGGTTTTTAAAAAAATGAATAGGTATTAAATGTCCGTCCATCAAATTCTGAAAAGCAAAAGTACGTTGTCAAAATTAAATTGAAGATGATTACTTATAAGTATACTAGGGTAATTCGTAAGGATCTTTTGGAACTCTTTGTGGGATTATGCGAGTTTGTTTGTTAGTTAATGTGGTAAAGAGTTTGATTTGGGATTGCAAGTGACCCGTCTGCGATACGGGGTCATCGTTCGTCAATTGTATTAGTATTCCATTATTACCCTTACAGTAAGCGATATGAGAAACATAATTTCCACTGTATAAAACCGTATAAAATTGTATATTCTAGGTTTTTAAAGAAATTAATTGGCATTAAAAGTTCGGTCATCAAATTTTAATAAATGCAAGTACATTGTCAAAAGTAAATTGTAGATGATTACTTATCAGTATACAAGGGTCATTCATAATGAATTTGTGTAAATCTCTGTGGGATTATGCAAGTTTGTTCATCCTTAGGTAGTAAAGATTTCGACTTGGGATTCTAAGTTTCCCATCCGTGATCAGGGGTTACCGTCCGTCATTTGTGTTAGTATTCCATTATTATCCGTACAACAAGTGTTATGAACACGATAATTACCACCGCATAGATTCGCATTAAATTATATATTCTAGGTTTTTAAAAAAATGAATGGGTAATAAATGTTCGTCCATCAAATTCTGAAAAGCAAAAGTACGTTGTCAAAATTAAATTGAAGATCATTACTTATAAGTATACTAGGTTAATTCGTAAGGATCTTTTGGAACTCTTTGTTGGATAATGCGAGTTTGTTTATTAGTTAATGTGGTAAAGAGTTTGATTTGGGATTGCAAGTGACCCGTCCGCGATACGGGGTCATCGTTCGTCAATTGTATTAGTATTCCATTATTACCCTTACAGTAAGCGTTATGAGAAACATAATTTCCACTGTATAAAACCGTATAAAATTATATATTCTAGGTTTTTAAAGAAATTAATTGGCATTAAAAGTCCGGTCATCAAATTTTAATAAATGTAAGTACATTGTCAAAAGTAAATTGTAGATGATTACTTATCAGTATACAAGGGTCATTCATAATGAACTTGTGTAAATCTCTGTGGGATTATGCAAGTTTGTTCATCCTTAGGTAGTAAAGATTTCGACTTGGGATTCTAAGTTTCCCATCCGTGATCAGGGGTTACCGTCCGTCATTTGTGTTAGTATTCCATTATTATCCGTACAACAAGTGTTATGAACACGATAATTACCACCGCATAGATTCGCATTAAATTATATATTCTAGGTTTTTAAAAAAATGAATGGGTAATAAATGTTCGTCCATCAAATTCTGAAAAGCAAAAGTACGTTGTCAAAATTAAATTGAAGATCATTACTTATAAGTATACTAGGTTAATTCGTAAGGATCTTTTGGAACTCTTTGTTGGATAATGCGAGTTTGTTTATTAGTTAATGTGGTAAAGAGTTTGATTTGGGATTGCAAGTGACCCGTCCGCGATACGGGGTCATCGTTCGTCAATTGTATTAGTATTCCATTATTACCCTTACAGTAAGCGTTATGAGAAACATAATTTCCACTGTATAAAACCGTATAAAATTATATATTCTAGGTTTTTAAAGAAATTAATTGGCATTAAAAGTCCGGTCATCAAATTTTAATAAATGCAAGTACATTGTCAAAAGTAAATTGTAGATGATTACTTATCAGTATACAAGGGTCATTCATAATGAACTTGTGTAAATCTCTTTGGGATTATGCAAGTTTTTTCATCCTTAGGTAGTAAAGATTTCGACTTGGGATTCTAAGTTTCCCATCCGTGATCAGGGGTTACCGTCCGTCAATTGTGTTGGTATTCCATTATTATCCGTACAACAAATGTTATGAACACGATAATTACCACCGCATAGATTCGCATTAAATTATATATTCTAGGTTTTTAAAAAAATGAATAGGTATTAAATGTCCGTCCATCAAATTCTGAAAAGCAAAAGTACGTTGTCAAAATTAAATTGAAGATGATTACTTATAAGTATACTAGGGTAATTCGTAAGGATCTTTTGGAACTCTTTGTGGGATTATGCGAGTTTGTTTGTTAGTTAATGTGGTAAAGAGTTTGATTTGGGATTGCAGGTGACCCGTCCGCGATACGGGGTCATCGTTCGTCAATTGTATTAGTATTCCATTATTACCCTTACAGTAAGCGTTATGAGAAACATAATTTCCACTGTATAAAAACATATAAAATTGTATATTCTAGGTTTTTAAAGAAATTAATTGGCATTAAAAGTCCGGTCATCAAATTTTCATAAATGCAAGTACATTGTCAAAAGTAAATTGTAGATGATTACTTATCAGTATACAAGGGTCATTCATAATGAACTTGTGTAAATCTCTGTGGGATTATGCAAGTTTGTTCATCCTTAGGTAGTAAAGATTTCGACTTGGGATTCTAAGTTTCCCTTCCGTGATCAGGGGTTACCGTCCGTCATTTGTGTTAGTATTCCATTATTATCCGTACAACAAGTGTTATGAACACGATAATTACCACCGCATAGATTCGCATTAAATTATATATTCTTGGTTTTTAAAAAAATGAATAGGTATTAAATGTCCGTCCATCAAATTCTGAAAAGCAAAAGTACGTTGTCAAAATTAAATTGAAGATGATTACTTATAAGTATACTAGGGTAATTCGTAAGGATCTTTTGGAACTCTTTGTGGGATTATGCGAGTTTGTTTGTTAGTTAATGTGGTAAAGAGTTTGATTTGGGATTGCAAGTGACCCGTCTGCGATACGGGGTCATCGTTCGTCAATTGTATTAGTATTCCATTATTACCCTTACAGTAAGCGTTATGAGAAACATAATTTCCACTGTATAAAACCGTATAAAATTATATATTCTAGGTTTTTAAAGAAATTAATTGGCATTAAAAGTCCGGTCATCAAATTTTAATAAATGTAAGTACATTGTCAAAAGTAAATTGTAGATGATTACTTATCAGTATACAAGGGTCATTCATAATGAACTTGTGTAAATCTCTGTGGGATTATGCAAGTTTGTTCATCCTTAGGTAGTAAAGATTTCGACTTGGGATTCTAAGTTTCCCATCCGTGATCAGGGGTTACCGTCCGTCATTTGTGTTAGTATTCCATTATTATCCGTACAACAAGTGTTATGAACACGATAATTACCACCGCATAGATTCGCATTAAATTATATATTCTAGGTTTTTAAAAAAATGAATGGGTAATAAATGTTCGTCCATCAAATTCTGAAAAGCAAAAGTACGTTGTCAAAATTAAATTGAAGATCATTACTTATAAGTATACTAGGTTAATTCGTAAGGATCTTTTGGAACTCTTTGTTGGATAATGCGAGTTTGTTTATTAGTTAATGTGGTAAAGAGTTTGATTTGGGATTGCAAGTGACCCGTCCGCGATACGGGGTCATCGTTCGTCAATTGTATTAGTATTCCATTATTACCCTTACAGTAAGCGTTATGAGAAACATAATTTCCACTGTATAAAACCGTATAAAATTATATATTCTAGGTTTTTAAAGAAATTAATTGGCATTAAAAGTCCGGTCATCAAATTTTAATAAATGCAAGTACATTGTCAAAAGTAAATTGTAGATGATTACTTATCAGTATACAAGGGTCATTCATAATGAACTTGTGTAAATCTCTTTGGGATTATGCAAGTTTTTTCATCCTTAGGTAGTAAAGATTTCGACTTGGGATTCTAAGTTTCCCATCCGTGATCAGGGGTTACCGTCCGTCAATTGTGTTGGTATTCCATTATTATCCGTACAACAAATGTTATGAACACGATAATTACCACCGCATAGATTCGCATTAAATTATATATTCTAGGTTTTTAAAAAAATGAATAGGTATTAAATGTCCGTCCATCAAATTCTGAAAAGCAAAAGTACGTTGTCAAAATTAAATTGAAGATGATTACTTATAAGTATACTAGGGTAATTCGTAAGGATCTTTTGGAACTCTTTGTGGGATTATGCGAGTTTGTTTGTTAGTTAATGTGGTAAAGAGTTTGATTTGGGATTGCAGGTGACCCGTCCGCGATACGGGGTCATCGTTCGTCAATTGTATTAGTATTCCATTATTACCCTTACAGTAAGCGTTATGAGAAACATAATTTCCACTGTATAAAAACATATAAAATTGTATATTCTAGGTTTTTAAAGAAATTAATTGGCATTAAAAGTCCGGTCATCAAATTTTCATAAATGCAAGTACATTGTCAAAAGTAAATTGTAGATGATTACTTATCAGTATACAAGGGTCATTCATAATGAACTTGTGTAAATCTCTGTGGGATTATGCAAGTTTGTTCATCCTTAGGTAGTAAAGATTTCGACTTGGGATTCTAAGTTTCCCATCCGTGATCAGGGGTTACCGTCCGTCATTTGTGTTAGTATTCCATTATTATCCGTACAACAAGTGTTATGAACACGATAATTACCACCGCATAGATTCGCATTAAATTATATATTCTTGGTTTTTAAAAAAATGAATAGGTATTAAATGTCCGTCCATCAAATTCTGAAAAGCAAAAGTACGTTGTCAAAATTAAATTGAAGATGATTACTTATAAGTATACTAGGGTAATTCGTAAGGATCTTTTGGAACTCTTTGTGGGATTATGCGAGTTTGTTTGTTAGTTAATGTGGTAAAGAGTTTGATTTGGGATTGCAAGTGACCCGTCTGCGATACGGGGTCATCGTTCGTCAATTGTATTAGTATTCCATTATTACCCTTACAGTAAGCGTTATGAGAAACATAATTTCCACTGTATAAAACCGTATAAAATTGTATATTCTAGGTTTTTAAAGAAATTAATTGGCATTAAAAGTCCGGTCATCAAATTTTAATAAATGCAAGTACATTGTCAAAAGTAAATTGTAGATGATTACTTATCAGTATACAAGGGTCATTCATAATGAACTTGTGTAAATCTCTGTGGGATTATGCAAGTTTGTTCATCCTTAGGTAGTAAAGATTTCGACTTGGGATTCTAAGTTTCCCATCCGTGATCAGGGGTTACCGTCCGTCATTTGTGTTAGTATTCCATTATTATCCGTACAACAAGTGTTATGAACACGATAATTACCACCGCATAGATTCGCATTAAATTATATATTCTAGGTTTTTAAAAAAATGAATAGGTATTAAATGTCCGTCAATCAAATTCTGAAAAGCAAAAGTACGTTGTCAAAATTAAATTGAAGATGATTACTTATAAGTATACTAGGGTAATTCGTAAGGATCTTTTGGAACTCTTTGTGGGATTATGCGAGTTTGTTTGTTAGTTAATGTGGTAAAGAGTTTGATTTGGGATTGCAGGTGACCCGTCCGCGATACGGGGTCATCGTTCGTCAATTGTATTAGTATTCCATTATTACCCTTACAGTAAGCGTTATGAGAAACATAATTTCCACTGTATAAAACCATATAAAATTGTATATTCTAGGTTTTTAAAGAAATTAATTGGCATTAAAAGTCCGGTCATCAAATTTTCATAAATGCAAGTACATTGTCAAAAGTAAATTGTAGATGATTACTTATCAGTATACAAGGGTCATTCATAATGAACTTGTGTAAATCTCTGTGGGATTATGCAAGTTTGTTCATCCTTAGGTAGTAAAGATTTCGACTTGGGATTCTAAGTTTCCCATCCGTGATCAGGGGTTACCGTCCGTCATTTGTGTTAGTATTCCATTATTATCCGTACAACAAGTGTTATGAACACGATAATTACCACCGCATAGATTCGCATTAAATTATATATTCTTGGTTTTTAAAAAAATGAATAGGTATTAAATGTCCGTCCATCAAATTCTGAAAAGCAAAAGTACGTTGTCAAAATTAAATTGAAGATGATTACTTATAAGTATACTAGGGTAATTCGTAAGGATCTTTTGGAACTCTTTGTGGGATTATGCGAGTTTGTTTGTTAGTTAATGTGGTAAAGAGTTTGATTTGGGATTGCAAGTGACCCGTCTGCGATACGGGGTCATCGTTCGTCAATTGTATTAGTATTCCATTATTACCCTTACAGTAAGCGTTATGAGAAACATAATTTCCACTGTATAAAACCGTATAAAATTATATATTCTAGGTTTTTAAAGAAATTAATTGGCATTAAAAGTCCGGTCATCAAATTTTAATAAATGTAAGTACATTGTCAAAAGTAAATTGTAGATGATTACTTATCAGTATACAAGGGTCATTCATAATGAACTTGTGTAAATCTCTGTGGGATTATGCAAGTTTGTTCATCCTTAGGTAGTAAAGATTTCGACTTGGGATTCTAAGTTTCCCATCCGTGATCAGGGGTTACCGTCCGTCATTTGTGTTAGTATTCCATTATTATCCGTACAACAAGTGTTATGAACACGATAATTACCACCGCATAGATTCGCATTAAATTATATATTCTAGGTTTTTAAAAAAATGAATGGGTAATAAATGTTCGTCCATCAAATTCTGAAAAGCAAAAGTACGTTGTCAAAATTAAATTGAAGATCATTACTTATAAGTATACTAGGTTAATTCGTAAGGATATTTTGGAACTCTTTGTTGGATAATGCGAGTTTGTTTATTAGTTAATGTGGTAAAGAGTTTGATTTGGGATTGCAAGTGACCCGTCCGCGATACGGGGTCATCGTTCGTCAATTGTATTAGTATTCCATTATTACCCTTACAGTAAGCGTTATGAGAAACATAATTTCCACTGTATAAAACCGTATAAAATTATATATTCTAGGTTTTTAAAGAAATTAATTGGCATTAAAAGTCCGGTCATCAAATTTTAATAAATGCAAGTACATTGTCAAAAGTAAATTGTAGATGATTACTTATCAGTATACAAGGGTCATTCATAATGAACTTGTGTAAATCTCTTTGGGATTATGCAAGTTTTTTCATCCTTAGGTAGTAAAGATTTCGACTTGGGATTCTAAGTTTCCCATCCGTGATCAGGGGTTACCGTCCGTCAATTGTGTTGGTATTCCATTATTATCCGTACAACAAATGTTATGAACACGATAATTACCACCGCATAGATTCGCATTAAATTATATATTCTAGGTTTTTAAAAAAATGAATAGGTATTAAATGTCCGTCCATCAAATTCTGAAAAGCAAAAGTACGTTGTCAAAATTAAATTGAAGATGATTACTTATAAGTATACTAGGGTAATTCGTAAGGATCTTTTGGAACTCTTTGTGGGATTATGCGAGTTTGTTTGTTAGTTAATGTGGTAAAGAGTTTGATTTGGGATTGCAGGTGACCCGTCCGCGATACGGGGTCATCGTTCGTCAATTGTATTAGTATTCCATTATTACCCTTACAGTAAGCGTTATGAGAAACATAATTTCCACTGTATAAAACCATATAAAATTGTATATTCTAGGTTTTTAAAGAAATTAATTGGCATTAAAAGTCCGGTCATCAAATTTTCATAAATGCAAGTACATTGTCAAAAGTAAATTGTAGATGATTACTTATCAGTATACAAGGGTCATTCATAATGAACTTGTGTAAATCTCTGTGGGATTATGCAAGTTTGTTCATCCTTAGGTAGTAAAGATTTCGACTTGGGATTCTAAGTTTCCCATCCGTGATCAGGGGTTACCGTCCGTCATTTGTGTTAGTATTCCATTATTATCCGTACAACAAGTGTTATGAACACGATAATTACCACCGCATAGATTCGCATTAAATTATATATTCTTGGTTTTTAAAAAAATGAATAGGTATTAAATGTCCGTCCATCAAATTCTGAAAAGCAAAAGTACGTTGTCAAAATTAAATTGAAGATGATTACTTATAAGTATACTAGGGTAATTCGTAAGGATCTTTTGGAACTCTTTGTGAGATTATGCGAGTTTGTTTGTTAGTTAATGTGGTAAAGAGTTTGATTTGGGATTGCAAGTGACCCGTCTGCGATACGGGGTCATCGTTCGTCAATTGTATTAGTATTCCATTATTACCCTTACAGTAAGCGTTATGAGAAACATAATTTCCACTGTATAAAACCGTATAAAATTGTATATTCTAGGTTTTTAAAGAAATTAATTGGCATTAAAAGTCCGGTCATCAAATTTTAATAAATGCAAGTACATTGTCAAAAGTAAATTGTAGATGATTACTTATCAGTATACAAGGGTCATTCATAATGAACTTGTGTAAATCTCTGTGGGATTATGCAAGTTTGTTCATCCTTAGGTAGTAAAGATTTCGACTTGGGATTCTAAGTTTCCCATCCGTGATCAGGGGTTACCGTCCGTCATTTGTGTTAGTATTCCATTATTATCCGTACAACAAGTGTTATGAACACGATAATTACCACCGCATAGATTCGCATTAAATTATATATTCTAGGTTTTTAAAAAAATGAATAGGTATTAAATGTCCGTCAATCAAATTCTGAAAAGCAAAAGTACGTTGTCAAAATTAAATTGAAGATGATTACTTATAAGTATACTAGGGTAATTCGTAAGGATCTTTTGGAACTCTTTGTGGGATTATGCGAGTTTGTTTGTTAGTTAATGTGGTAAAGAGTTTGATTTGGGATTGCAAGTGACCCATCCGCGGTACGGGGTTATCGTTCGTCAATTTTATTAGTATTCCATTATTACCCTTATACTAAGCGTTATGAGAAACGTAATTTCCACTGTATCCAACCGCATAAAATTATATATTCTAGGTTTTTAAAGAAATTAATTGGCATTAAAAGTCCGATCATCAAATTTTAATAAATGCAAGTACATTGTCAAAAGTAAATTGTAGATGATTACTTATCAGTATACAAGGGTCATTCATAATGAACTTGTGTAAATCTCTGTGGGATTATGCAAGTTTGTTCATCCTTAGGTTGTAAAGATTTCGACTTGGGATTCTAAGTTTCCCATCCGTGATCAGGAGTTACTGTCTGTCATTTGTGTTGGTATTCCATTATTATCCGTACAACAAGTGTTATGAACACGATAATTACCACCGCATAGATTCGCATTAAATTATATATTCTAGGTTTTTAAAAAAATGAATAGGTAATAAATGTTTGTCCATCAAATTCTGAAAAGCAAAAGTATGTTGTCAAAATTAAATTGAAGATGATTACTTATAAGTATACTAGGGTAATTCGTAAGGATCTTTTGGAACTCTTTGTGGGATTATGCGAGTTTGTTTGTTAGTTAATGTGGTAAAGAGTTTGATTTGGGATTGCAAGTGACCCGTCCGCGATACGGGGTCATCGTTCGTCAATTGTATTAGTATTCCATTATTACCCTTACAGTAAGCGTTATGAGAAACATAATTTCCACTGTATAAAACCATATAAAATTGTATATTCTAGGTTTTTAAAGAAATTAATTGGCATTAAAAGTCCGGTCATCAAATTTTCATAAATGCAAGTACATTGTCAAAAGTAAATTGTAGATGATTACTTATCAGTATACAAGGGTCATTCATAATGAACTTGTGTAAATCTCTGTGGGATTATGCAAATTTGTTCATCCTTAGGTAGTAAAGATTTCGACTTGGGATTCTAAGTTTCCCATCCGTGATCAGGGGTTACCGTCCATCATTTGTGTTAGTATTCCATTATTATCCGTACAACAAGTGTTATGAACACGATAATTACCACCGCATAGATTCGCATTAAATTATATATTCTTGGTTTTTAAAAAAATGAATAGGTATTAAATGTCCGTCCATCAAATTCTGAAAAGCAAAAGTACGTTGTCAAAATTAAATTGAAGATGATTACTTATAAGTATACTAGGGTAATTCGTAAGGATCTTTTGGAACTCTTTGTGGGATTATGCGAGTTTGTTTGTTAGTTAATGTGGTAAAGAGTTTGATTTGGGATTGCAGGTGACCCGTCCGCGATACGGGGTCATCGTTCGTCAATTGTATTAGTATTCCATTATTACCCTTACAGTAAGCGTTATGAGAAACATAATTTCCACTGTATAAAACCGTATAAAATTATATATTCTAGGTTTTTAAAGAAATTAATTGGCATTAAAAGTCCGGTCATCAAATTTTAATAAATGTAAGTACATTGTCAAAAGTAAATTGTAGATGATTACTTATCAGTATACAAGGGTCATTCATAATGAACTTGTGTAAATCTCTGTGGGATTATGCAAGTTTGTTCATCCTTAGGTAGTAAAGATTTCGACTTGGGATTCTAAGTTTCCCATCCGTGATCAGGGGTTACCGTCCGTCATTTGTGTTAGTATTCCATTATTATCCGTACAACAAGTGTTATGAACACGATAATTACCACCGCATAGATTCGCATTAAATTATATATTCTAGGTTTTTAAAAAAATGAATGGGTAATAAATGTTCGTCCATCAAATTCTGAAAAGCAAAAGTACGTTGTCAAAATTAAATTGAAGATCATTACTTATAAGTATACTAGGTTAATTCGTAAGGATCTTTTGGAACTCTTTGTTGGATAATGCGAGTTTGTTTATTAGTTAATGTGGTAAAGAGTTTGATTTGGGATTGCAAGTGACCCGTCCGCGATACGGGGTCATCGTTCGTCAATTGTATTAGTATTCCATTATTACCCTTACAGTAAGCGTTATGAGAAACATAATTTCCACTGTATAAAACCGTATAAAATTATATATTCTAGGTTTTTAAAGAAATTAATTGGCATTAAAAGTCCGGTCATCAAATTTTAATAAATGCAAGTACATTGTCAAAAGTAAATTGTAGATGATTACTTATCAGTATACAAGGGTCATTCATAATGAACTTGTGTAAATCTCTTTAGGATTATGCAAGTTTTTTCATCCTTAGGTAGTAAAGATTTCGACTTGGGATTCTAAGTTTCCCATCCGTGATCAGGGGTTACCGTCCGTCAATTGTGTTGGTATTCCATTATTATCCGTACAACAAATGTTATGAACACGATAATTACCACCGCATAGATTCGCATTAAATTATATATTCTAGGTTTTTAAAAAAATGAATAGGTATTAAATGTCCGTCCATCAAATTCTGAAAAGCAAAAGTACGTTGTCAAAATTAAATTGAAGATGATTACTTATAAGTATACTAGGGTAATTCGTAAGGATCTTTTGGAACTCTTTGTGGGATTATGCGAGTTTGTTTGTTAGTTAATGTGGTAAAGAGTTTGATTTGGGATTGCAGGTGACCCGTCCGCGATCCGGGGTCATCGTTCGTCAATTGTATTAGTATTCCATTATTACCCTTACAGTAAGCGTTATGAGAAACATAATTTCCACTGTATAAAACCATATAAAATTGTATATTCTAGGTTTTTAAAGAAATTAATTGGCATTAAAAGTCCGGTCATCAAATTTTCATAAATGCAAGTACATTGTCAAAAGTAAATTGTAGATGATTACTTATCAGTATACAAGGGTCATTCATAATGAACTTGTGTAAATCTCTGTGGGATTATGCAAGTTTGTTCATCCTTAGGTAGTAAAGATTTCGACTTGGGATTCTAAGTTTCCCATCCGTGATCAGGGGTTACCGTCCGTCATTTGTGTTAGTATTCCATTATTATCCGTACAACAAGTGTTATGAACACGATAATTACCACCGCATAGATTCGCATTAAATTATATATTCTTGGTTTTTAAAAAAATGAATAGGTATTAAATGTCCGTCCATCAAATTCTGAAAAGCAAAAGTACGTTGTCAAAATTAAATTGAAGATGATTACTTATAAGTATACTAGGGTAATTCGTAAGGATCTTTTGGAACTCTTTGTGGGATTATGCGAGTTTGTTTGTTAGTTAATGTGGTAAAGAGTTTGATTTGGGATTGCAAGTGACCCGTCTGCGATACGGGGTCATCGTTCGTCAATTGTATTAGTATTCCATTATTACCCTTACAGTAAGCGTTATGAGAAACATAATTTCCACTGTATAAAACCGTATAAAATTGTATATTCTAGGTTTTTAAAGAAATTAATTGGCATTAAAAGTCCGGTCATCAAATTTTAATAAATGCAAGTACATTGTCAAAAGTAAATTGTAGATGATTACTTATCAGTATACAAGGGTCATTCATAATGAACTTGTGTAAATCTCTGTGGGATTATGCAAGTTTGTTCATCCTTAGGTAGTAAAGATTTCAACTTGGGATTCTAAGTTTCCCATCCGTGATCAGGGGTTACCGTCCGTCATTTGTGTTAGTATTCCATTATTATCCGTACAACAAGTGTTATGAACACGATAATTACCACCGCATAGATTCGCATTAAATTATATATTCTAGGTTTTTAAAAAAATGAATAGGTATTAAATGTCCGTCAATCAAATTCTGAAAAGCAAAAGTACGTTGTCAAAATTAAATTGAAGATGATTACTTATAAGTATACTAGGGTAATTCGTAAGGATCTTTTGGAACTCTTTGTGGTATTATGCGAGTTTGTTTGTTAGTTAATGTGGTAAAGAGTTTGATTTGGGATTGCAAGTGACCCATCCGCGGTACGGGGTTATCGTTCGTCAATTTTATTAGTATTCCATTATTACCCTTATACTAAGCGTTATGAGAAACGTAATTTCCACTGTATCCAACCGCATAAAATTATATATTCTAGGTTTTTAAAGAAATTAATTGGCATTAAAAGTCCGATCATCAAATTTTAATAAATGCAAGTACATTGTCAAAAGTAAATTGTAGATGATTACTTATCAGTATACAAGGGTCATTCATAATGAACTTGTGTAAATCTCTGTGGGATTATGCAAGTTTGTTCATCCTTAGGTTGTAAAGATTTCGACTTGGGATTCTAAGTTTCCCATCCGTGATCAGGAGTTACTGTCTGTCATTTGTGTTGGTATTCCATTATTATCCGTACAACAAGTGTTATGAACACGATAATTACCACCGCATAGATTCGCATTAAATTATATATTCTAGGTTTTTAAAAAAATGAATAGGTAATAAATGTTTGTCCATCAAATTCTGAAAAGCAAAAGTATGTTGTCAAAATTAAATTGAAGATGATTACTTATAAGTATACTAGGGTAATTCGTAAGGATCTTTTGGAACTCTTTGTGGGATTATGCGAGTTTGTTTGTTAGTTAATGTGGTAAAGAGTTTGATTTGGGATTGCAAGTGACCCGTCCGCGATACGGGGTCATCGTTCGTCAATTGTATTAGTATTCCATTATTACCCTTACAGTAAGCGTTATGAGAAACATAATTTCCACTGTATAAAACCATATAAAATTGTATATTCTAGGTTTTTAAAGAAATTAATTGGCATTAAAAGTCCGGTCATCAAATTTTCATAAATGCAAGTACATTGTCAAAAGTAAATTGTAGATGATTACTTATCAGTATACAAGGGTCATTCATAATGAACTTGTGTAAATCTCTGTGGGATTATGCAAATTTGTTCATCCTTAGGTAGTAAAGATTTCGACTTGGGATTCTAAGTTTCCCATCCGTGATCAGGGGTTACCGTCCGTCATTTGTGTTAGTATTCCATTATTATCCGTACAACAAGTGTTATGAACACGATAATTACCACCGCATAGATTCGCATTAAATTATATATTCTTGGTTTTTAAAAAAATGAATAGGTATTAAATGTCCGTCCATCAAATTCTGAAAAGCAAAAGTACGTTGTCAAAATTAAATTGAAGATGATTACTTATAAGTATACTAGGGTAATTCGTAAGGATCTTTTGGAACTCTTTGTGGGATTATGCGAGTTTGTTTGTTAGTTAATGTGGTAAAGAGTTTGATTTGGGATTGCAGGTGACCCGTCCGCGATACGGGGTCATCGTTCGTCAATTGTATTAGTATTCCATTATTACCCTTACAGTAAGCGTTATGAGAAACATAATTTCCACTGTATAAAACCGTATAAAATTGTATATTCTAGGTTTTTAAAGAAATTAATTGGCATTAAAAGTCCGGTCATCAAATTTTAATAAATGCAAGTACATTGTCAAAAGTAAATTGTAGATGATTACTTATCAGTATACAAGGGTCATTCATAATGAACTTGTGTAAATCTCTGTGGGATTATGCAAGTTTGTTCATCCTTAGGTAGTAAAGATTTCGACTTGGGATTCTAAGTTTCCCATCCGTGATCAGGGGTTACCGTCCGTCATTTGTGTTAGTATTCCATTATTATCCGTACAACAAGTGTTATGAACACGATAATTACCACCGCATAGATTCGTATTAAATTATATATTCTAGGTTTTTTAAAAAATGAATAGGTAATAAATGTTCGTCCATCAAATTCTGAAAAGCATAAGTACGTTGTCAAAATTAAATTGAAGATGATTACTTATAAGTATACTAGGGTAATTCGTAAGGATCTTTTGGAACTCTTTGTGGGATTATGCGAGTTTGTTTGTTAGTTAATGTGGTAAAGAGTTTGATTTGGGATTGCAGGTGACCCGTCCGCGATACGGAGTCATCGTTCGTCAATTGTATTTGTATTCCATTATTACCCTTACAGTAAGCGTTATGAGAAACATAATTTCCACTGTATAAAACCGTATAAAATTGTATATTCTAGGTTTTTAAAGAACCGAAAAGTTTATTCTGAAAACACTATTCACTGTGTGCGAATTATAGTGCGATAAACACACTAATTATACTGTTCATTATCCTCTTTTATTTTCTTTTTGCTTCACAGACAACGGCTATCTCTGGTGGAAGCCGTTGCTACCTCCGGTGATCGGTTATGGCGTCACCGGCGCCTATACCGAATCTCGACACTAATCCTTCTATGACTACGATCCATCCTATCCCCCAAATCCCCAAAAGCTTTGCTCAAGCCCTAAATTCAAAACCATCGCCACTTCTGATGTCACTTCCTGATACCCCCAATTTACATCCCGTTACAGAATTTAAAGGGAAAGTAGCGTATATTCTTCCTCCAGAGGAAGGAGAACTGCTAGCTGCGCATTACCAGAATGCGCTTGTTGGGAAATTTCTTCGTGGGAAACCAAATATGGAGGCTATTCACATGGCTTTTAAATCGATAGGTTTTAAGTCTAAATTTCAATTGGGTTCTATCGATTACCGACATATTCTTATTCGTTTTCAGGA
Organism: Rubia yunnanensis; assembly: GCA_037428765.1. Lineage (NCBI taxonomy): Eukaryota > Viridiplantae > Streptophyta > Magnoliopsida > Gentianales > Rubiaceae > Rubia > Rubia yunnanensis. The sequence continues at coordinate 105,527,681 of CM075061.1, read as the reverse complement.
ACAAGAAGATTACCAACGGTGCTGGATTAAAGGGCAATGGATGATCAATGGATTCAGCATGAAGGTTCAAAAATGGACACAGGATTTTTCGCCGTCAGTGGAATCATCAATAGCACCGGTTTGGGTAACCTTCCACAAACTCCCAATTATGTTTTATAATAACTCAGCAATTATGGGAATTAGTAGTCAGATTGGTCGTTTTCTTAAGATGGATGCGGCAACAATTGCTTTAACCCGACCCTCGGCCATTAAAGTTTGTGTGGAGATAGACCTGTTAGCAACACTTCCTAGTACAATTGTTGTAGGAGTTGGAAATAAGGTGGCTGAATATCCGATAGAATATGAAGATTTGCCTACTTATTGCTCACATTGTAAGATAACTGGTCATACTAGTAATAGATGTAACTTCCTACATCCTGAACTAAGGAAAAAGATGGAGAAAAAGTGGGAAGATAAACAACCTAAGGGAGCTAAAGGAGAACAAACAATAGCACAAAGAATCTTAGTTAATCTAGAGGGCTCCTCTGATTTAACAGTAACACAAAAAGAAAAGGAGTTCCAGGAACAGAAAATTAATACAGAGGGAAATAGAAACCTGAACACTGATCTTGGCCCAATTAGCATCAAGAAAAAAGCACCTTCATTCTACTCACTTGATGATATATCTAAGCCAATAACCACAACAGTTTGGAGGAGAAAAACAATACACTCTGAAGTTATTCCAATTCAGGAAAACACTCTTAAAGCAAACACAGTTTCTATTTCAAATGCTTTCAATATATTGGATAATCTCAGTGAGGATCAGGACCAAGAAGGGGAAACTCTAGAGATTTTTCATGAATCTTTAGAGACCCATGATAATCCAGTAATTATACTTTCCGAAGAACAAGTAAACAGGAACATAGTTTTAGGTTCAGGTGATGAGATAGAAAAACAAGGACTTAATCAGGAGATTTCCACATTAATGGTAGGTGAACTGAATTATCAAAACTCTGATCAGATTAATTTACAGCTAAATGTTGTAGAGGAGGAAAACTTAAAGTCAAATGATCAGATTAATTCAGAGGAGGAAAATTTAAAGCTAAATGAGCCTGAGCTAAGCCCAGTAGTTGGAAAAAATGGAAAAGAAACAGGTAAATCAGGGAATAAAGGGAAAAATTCAGCTAAGACTGGTAGGAATCTTAGATCCACACAAAAAGCCATGCCAAAAATTTTTAAATGATTAAACACACAATTATAGGAAATATACTTGTTTGGAATGTTAGGGGAATAGGTACATCCTTGGATAGACTTAAGATCCTAAAAAACAAACATAAACTAGACATTTTGTGTTTAATTGAACCATGGCAAGATAAACTCAAAATTTCAGAATTTAAACATAATATTGGTTTCAGAAATGCTTATCCTGCTCAGCATGCTAAAATTTGGTTATTCTGGAATGAAAATTTCAATATCTCTATTGCTGATGAAACTGACCAATATGTGAATGTTAAAGTTACTGATGTGGCCTCCTCTAGCACTTGGAACTGTGTTTTCATTTATGCAAGTGTTCATAGGCAAATAAGAGAGCTTTTATGGTCTGATTTAAAAGGAAAGCAAGAGGTTAACACTTTATATATAGGGGATTTTAACACTGTGACAACTGTTAATGAATACAAAGGCAGAAAGTCCACTCCAAAAAAAAGTATGAAACAGTTTAATGGATTTCTTAGTTCTATGGATTTGCATGAAATTCAAACTGTTGGAAATTCTTTCACATGGAGTAATAACAGGTTTAAAGATAGATGTAAGGACCTAATATTTCAAAGACTAGATAGGGGAGTGGCAACTTTAGACTGGTTTGATCTATTTCCTAATAGTTCAATTCAGGTTTTAAATAGAATGTCATCAGATCATGCTCCTCTTCTACTTTCAGTTCAAATTGCTGAAGAATTAACACCTAGACCCTTTAGGTATCAGGAAATGTGGTCGAATAGAGAGGAATTTCAGAAATTAGTAATGCTTAACTAGAACATAGATACTCCTTTCAAGGGTATGTTTAGGTTTGTAGCCAAACTTAAGAGGCTAAAGTTGGAAATTAAAAATTGGAACAAAACACAATTTGGAAATGTGGATCAAAATTTGGACCAACAGGAAAATAGAGTTACTGATTTGGAAAAAGCCTTTCAGCAAAATCATGATCAGTTAATCCTAGCAGAACTTAATAAATCTAAACAAACACTGATGAGGGCTCAAAAAGAAAAAAACATTTTCCTCAGGCAAAAAGCTAGGTTAAACTGGTTAAAATATGGAGATGCAAACAATAAATTTTTTCATCATTCAATTAAAGAGAAGAGAGCAAAGGCTAGAATCTGTAAAATAAGAGATAAACATGGAATATGGATTACTGATCCTACCTTGATAAAAGATGAGGCAGTGAGATTTTACACTGACCTTTTGAATGAGGATACATCTCAAAAACAAGGAACTTATTTTCAGTATTTTCTGAAAGAGATACCAGCAGTGATTACAGATCAGGATAATTCCTCTCTTCTGTCTCCATTTTTAATAAAGGAATTACAAAGTGTAGTCTTTGAACTTAATAGAAATAGTTCACCAGGACCGGATGGTTTCTCTAGTTCTTTTTATATTACATTTTGGGATACAATTAAAGAGGATCTCTTAGATGCTGCAAATGATTTTTTACAAACCGGAAATATTCCTAGTGCAATTTCTAGCACCTGGTTATTTTTAATCCCTAAAAAACCTGTCCCAGTGAACTTTTCTGATTACAGGCCTATTAGCCTTTCAAATTTTGTGAATAAGGTTTTCTCTAAGTTGCTAATGGATAGGATTAAACCTTATATGTCACAAATAATATCTTTGGAACAGAGTGCATTTATGAAAGGGAGGGATATATCGGATAATACCATAATGATGCAGGAAATGACTAGAATACTCTCTAGGAAATCTAAAGCCTCAAATATAATAGTTAAATTAGATATGCAAAAGGCTTTTGATAGAGTTTCTTGGTCTTTTCTCAATTCAATTCTTCTGAAATTTGGATTCCATGGGAGTTTTGTCAACAGGATAATGCAGAACATATCCTCAGCACGGTTTTCTGTTTTAATTAATGGATCTGTTTCAGGTTTTTTTGCTTCGAATAGAGGTATCAAACAAGGAGATCCCCTTTCTCCTTTTTTGTATAACATCCTTTCAGAAGCTTTCTCTCGGGGCTTAAAAAAACTTTTTAATTTAGGCTATCTAAAGTATTTTAGCTTGCCTAAAAACTGTTCACAGATTACACATTTAATGTATGCGGATGATACGGCTATTTTTCTGAATGGAAATAAAAAAAATCTGGACAGGTTTAAAAAGTTTCTTACAGCTTATGAACAAACAGCGGGACAAAAAATAAATTTTTCTAAATCTAATTTTTTTGCTGCTCCAAAAACTGCTACTGATAGAATACATGCACTGAGCAGGAATTTAGGTATGACTAGAGGCAGTTTTCCTTTCACCTACTTAGGTATCCCCATTTTTCCGGGTAGAAATAAACAGATATATTATTATCCCATCATAGAGAGAATGGAAAAAGCTTTAAATAATTGGAAGAATAGGTGGTTAAGTATTTCAGGCAAAATTATCCTTATAAACCACTGTTTTCTCTCAATTCCTACATATATGTTTTCAGTTCTAAAGCCACCTAAGGTAATTATAAGAAAAATGGAGAATATGGCCTCCGGTTTTTTCTGGGGAGATGATAACTTAGTCCATAGGAAAAGATGGAGGTCTTGGCTTAGAATGAGTTTTCCTACTCATGAAAATGGTACAGGATTCAGGGATTTACATGCTACTATTAATGCCTTTTCTTGCAAGCTTTGGTGGAAATTGCAAGTAAATAACACTCTCTGGGCAAATTATTTATGGACACTACCAGATTCATATAAGAAATCTAATGTTTGGAAGAGAATCTGTCAAATAACTGAACTAGCTAATGGTGTGTCTAGAGTAATTTATGGAAATGGAGATTGCTCTTTTTGGAATGCAAACTGGACAGGAAAAGGTGCTTTAATATATGAATGGCCACAAGATGAGGAAATACCTTTCCCAGATATTCCTCTTAATACTTTTGTGATGAATAAAAACTCTTATCTTCATTTTTTGGAGCCACATTTGGCTACCAGTACAATGCTACTCTTGCAGGTGGTAACAATTCCTCATTCACATGAGGATAGGTTAATATGGACAGCATCAGCAAATGGAGAGTTTACTACAGCTTCAGCCTATAACATCTGCAGACAGAAAGGAGTAACTATTAGGCACTTAAATAAGGTATGGTCATCCTTTATACCTGCCAAAATGTCAGTTTTAGTTTGGAGAGCCCTTAATGGAATTTTACCTTTTGATAATATTATTTGTAAGTTTGGTTTCTCTCTAGCTTCAATATGTCCCATGTGTAGAGTACACTCAGATTCTCTTAATCACTGTTTTAATTCTTGTGCTTTTGCCACTGCAATCTGGAAAAAGGTTAATGAAGTTTTGGAAATTAATCAGCCAGTTTTTGGTAACTTTAAGAATAGAATTGATTTTTATCTGTCTATCAGAGCTGATTCTGTGATCTGGTCCAATTTGATAATAGCTTTTACAATGGTCACAGCATGGACAATATGGAAATATAGGAATAAGATTTTGTTTGAGGATCAATCATGCTCTGTGGATTCATGCTTTCTGAATGTTAAAGAACAGGTTTACCAGATTTTTGTTGCTAATCCTCAATATGGTAGCCTAGAGAAGCATAAGCACCTAATACAAAAGGAAATCATACCTGCTCCACATCAGAAAAAGAAGATTTTAATTACAGCAGTAAGATGGGAAAAACCAACAGTAGGTTATAAGCTTAACACAGATGCAACATGGAAACCTGATTGTGAATCTACAAGTGCTGTTATAATTAGAGACTGGAGGGGAGAGGTGATTAATTTAAGAGTTTATCACTTTAAGGCTGATTCACCTCTACATGCAGAACTTACTGGAATACATTATGCTTATCTCCTAGGTTTAGAACTTGATCTTTTAACCTTCACAGTAGAGACAGACTGCATTAATGCGGTTATGGGATCCCAAAACCCAAAAAAATGTCACTGGTCAGTCTTTTCCTTATGCTGTACATTGAATAAATGGAACAAAGGAACTTTGATTCATTACATTCCTAGGGAGGCAAATGTAGCTGCAGATTATATGGCTAAATATGCTAGGGAAAGGAAAATAACTGGAGATGTTAATCTAGAAGATATTCCCTCTTTTTTAAAAGGTTTGCTATATTTGGATAGAGCAGGGTTACATGGAATCAGAATTGGAACATAGGAACATAGCTATTTCTTTGGTTGAAGTTCTGGATACTGCTAGCTTTTGTTTTATGCATTTGCAGGTGGAAGACTTCTTGAACAGAGGAAAGACAGGATTAACTAATCCTTCTTTGAACAGAGGAAGAGACTGATGCTTATACTGCAGAGGAGGATACTACAAATTAAAGGAATAAACGAAGGAAGTTCCTGGAAGACTTTTTGCTGTTCTTGTTACAGTACCAACCTTTCGCTCAAGCTCCATGGTTTTTTGGCCAGAAATCATCGACAAATAGAAGTTTCGTTATGTACGACTCTTCGACCTGTTTGTGATGTCTCGGCTAAAACTATAGACTACATAAAGGATGTCTCGGCTAATTTTCTTTGCTACTTAGGTTACAACCATTACTTTTAATATTCACACTCTAAGGATGATATTTTGTATTTGAACACTGTGCGCCTATTGGCATATTTAACGGTCTGGGGAGCCAATATATACCCTCCATCTCAGGATGGTTTTAAAATAAAAAAAAAAAAGGTTTTTAAAGAAATTAATTGGCATTAAAAGTCCGGTCATCAAATTTTAATAAATGCAAGTACATTGTCAAAAGTAAATTGTAGATGATTACTTATCAGTATACAAGGGTCATTCATAATGAACTTGTGTAAATCTCTGTGGGATTATGCAAGTTTGTTCATCCTTAGGTAGTAAAGATTTCGACTTGGGATTCTAAGTTTCCCATCCGTGATCAGGGGTTACCGTCCGTCATTTGTGTTAGTATTCCATTATTATCCGTACAACAAGTGTTATGAACACGATAATTACCACCGCATAGATTCGCATTAAATTATATATTCTAGGTTTTTAAAAAAATGAATAGGTATTAAATGTCCGTCCATCAAATTCTGAAAAGCAAAAGTACGTTGTCAAAATTAAATTGAAGATGATTACTTATAAGTATACTAGGGTAATTCGTAAGGATCTTTTGGAACTCTTTGTGGGATTATGCGAGTTTGTTTGTTAGTTAATGTGGTAAAGAGTTTGATTTGGGATTGCAGGTGACCCGTCCGCGATACGGGGTCATCGTTCGTCAATTGTATTAGTATTCCATTATTACCCTTACAGTAAGCGTTATGAGAAACATAATTTCCACTGTATAAAACCGTACAAAATTGTATATTCTAGGATTTTAAAGAAATTAATTGGCATTAAAAGTCCGGTCATCAAATTTTAATAAATGCAAGTACATTGTCAAAAGTAAATTGTAGATGATTACTTATCAGTATACAAGGGTCATTCATAATGAACTTGTGTAAATCTCTGTGGGATTATGCAAGTTTGTTCATCCTTAGGTAGTAAAGATTTCGACTTGGGATTCTAAGTTTCCCATCCGTGATCAGGGGTTACCGTCCGTCATTTGTGTTAGTATTCCATTATTATCCGTACAACAAGTGTTATGAACACGATAATTACCACCGCATAGATTCGCATTAAATTATATATTCTAGGTTTTTAAAAAAATGAATAGGTATTAAATGTCCGTCCATCAAATTCTGAAAAGCAAAAGTACGTTGTCAAAATTAAATTGAAGATGATTACTTATAAGTATACTAGGGTAATTCGTAAGGATCTTTTGGAACTCTTTGTGGGATTATGCGAGTTTGTTTGTTAGTTAATGTGGTAAAGAGTTTGATTTGGGATTGCAGGTGACCCGTCCGCGATACGGGGTCATCGTTCGTCAATTGTATTAGTATTCCATTATTACCCTTACAGTAAGCGTTATGAGAAACATAATTTCCACTGTATAAAACCGTATAAAATTGTATATTCTAGGTTTTTAAAGAAATTAATTGGCATTAAAAGTCCGGTCATCAAATTTTAATAAATGCAAGTACATTGTCAAAATTAAATTGTAGATGATTACTTATCAGTATACAGGGGTCATTCATAATGAACTTGTGTAAATCTCTGTGGGATTATGCAAGTTTGTTCATCCTTAGGTAGTACAGATTTCGACTTGGGATTCTAAGTTTCCCATCCGTGATCAGGGGTTACCGTCCGTCATTTGTGTTAGTATTCCATTATTATCCGTACAACAAGTGTTATGAACACGATAATTACCACCGCATAGATTCGCATTAAATTATATATTCTAGGTTTTTAAAAAAATGAATAGGTATTAAATGTCCGTCCATCAAATTCTGAAAAGCAAAAGTACGTTGTCAAAATTAAATTGAAGATGATTACTTATAAGTATACTAGGGTAATTCGTAAGGATCTTTTGGAACTCTTTGTGGGATTATGCGAGTTTGTTTGTTAGTTAATGTGGTAAAGAGTTTGATTTGGGATTGCAGGTGACCCGTCCGCGATACGGGGTCATCGTTCGTCAATTGTATTAGTATTCCATTATTACCCTTACAGTAAGCGTTATGAGAAACATAATTTCCACTGTATAAAACCGTATAAAATTGTATATTCTAGGTTTTTAAAGAAATTAATTGGCATTAAAAGTCCGGTCATCAAATTTTAATAAATGCAAGTACATTGTCAAAATTAAATTGTAGATGATTACTTATCAGTATACAGGGGTCATTCATAATGAACTTGTGTAAATCTCTGTGGGATTATGCAAGTTTGTTCATCCTTAGGTAGTACAGATTTCGACTTGGGATTCTAAGTTTCCCATCCGTGATCAGGGGTTACCGTCCGTCATTTGTGTTAGTATTCCATTATTATCCGTACAACAAGTGTTATGAACACGATAATTACCACCACATAGATTCGCATTAAATTATATATTCTAGGTTTTTAAAAAAATGAATAGGTATTAAATGTCCGTCCATCAAATTCTGAAAAGCAAAAGTACGTTGTCAAAATTAAATTGAAGATGATTACTTATAAGTATACTAGGGTAATTCGTAAGGATCTTTTGGAACTCTTTGTGGGATTATGCGAGTTTGTTTGTTAGTTAATGTGGTAAAGAGTTTGATTTGGGATTGCAGGTGACCCGTCCGCGATACGGGGTCATCGTTCGTCAATTGTATTAGTATTCCATTATTACCCTTACAGTAAGCGTTATGAGAAACATAATTTCCACTGTATAAAACCGTATAAAATTGTATATTCTAGGTTTTTAAAGAAATTAATTGGCATTAAAAGTCCAGTCATCAAATTTTAATAAATGCAAGTACATTGTCAAAAGTAAATTGTAGATGATTACTTATCAGTATACAAGGGTCATTCATAATGAACTTGTGTAAATCTCTGTGGGATTATGCAAGTTTGTTCATCCTTAGGTAGTAAAGATTTCGACTTGGGATTCTAAGTTTCCCATCCGTGATCAGGGGTTACCGTCCGTCATTTGTGTTAGTATTCCATTATTATCCGTACAACAAGTGTTATGAACACGATAATTACCACCGCATAGATTCGCATTAAATTATATATTCTAGGTTTTTAAAAAAATGAATAGGTATTAAATGTCCGTCCATCAAATTCTGAAAAGCAAAAGTACGTTGTCAAAATTAAATTGAAGATGATTACTTGTAAGTATACTAGGGTAATTCGTAAGGATCTTTTGGAACTCTTTGTGGGATTATGCGAGTTTGTTTGTTAGTTAATGTGGTAAAGAGTTTGATTTGGGATTGCAAGTGACCCGTCCGCGATGCGGGGTCATCGTTCGTCAATTGTATTAGTATTCCATTATTACCCTTACAGTAAGCGTTATGAGAAACATAATTTCCACTGTATAAAACCGTATAAAATTGTATATTCTAGGTTTTTAAAGAAATTAATTGGCATTAAAAGTCCTGTCATCAAATTTTAATAAATGCAAGTACATTGTCAAAAGTAAATTGTAGATGATTACTTATCAGTATACAAGGGTCATTCATAATGAACTTGTGTAAATCTCTGTGGGATTATGCAAGTTTGTTCATCCTTAGGTAGTAAAGATTTCGACTTGGGATTCTAAGTTTCCCATCCGTGATCAGGGGTTACCGTCCGTCATTTGTGTTAGTATTCCATTATTATCCGTACAACAAGTCTTATGAACACGATAATTACCACCGCCTAGATTCGCATTAAATTATATATTCTAGGTTTTTAAAAAAATGAATAGGTATTAAATGTCCGTCCATCAAATTCTGAAAAGCAAAAGTACATTGTCAAAATTAAATTGAAGATGATTACTTATAAGTATACTAGGGTAATTCGTAAGGATCTTTTGGAACTCTTTGTGGGATTATGCGAGTTTGTTTGTTAGTTAATGTGGTAAAGAGTTTGATTTGGGATTGCAAGTGACCCGTCCGCGATACGGGGTCATCGTTCGTCAATTGTATTAGTATTCCATTATTACCCTTACAGTAAGCGTTATGAGAAACATAATTTCCACTGTATAAAACCGTATAAAATTATATATTCTAGGTTTTTAAAGAAATTAATTGGCATTAAAAGTCCGGTCATCAAATTTTAATAAATGCAAGTACATTGTCAAAAGTAAATTGTAGATGATTACTTATCAGTATACAGGGGTCATTCATAATGAACTTGTGTAAATCTCTGTGGGATTATGCAAGTTTGTTCATCCTTAGGTAGTAAAGATTTCGACTTGGGATTCTAAGTTTCCCATCCGTGATCAGGGGTTACCGTCCGTCATTTGTGTTAGTATTCCATTATTATCCGTACAACAAGTGTTATGAACACGATAATTACCACCGCATAGATTCGCATTAAATTATATATTCTAGGTTTTTAAAAAAATGAATAGGTATTAAATGTCCGTCCATCAAATTCTGAAAAGCAAAAGTACATTGTCAAAATTAAATTGAAGATGATTACTTATAAGTATACTAGGGTAATTCGTAAGGATCTTTTGGAACTCTTTGTGGGATTATGCGAGTTTGTTTGTTAGTTAATGTGGTAAAGAGTTTGATTTGGGATTGCAAGTGACCCGTCCGCGATACGGGGTCATCGTTCGTCAATTGTATTAGTATTCCATTATTACCCTTACAGTAAGCGTTATGAGAAACATAATTTCCACCGTACAAAACCAAATAAAATTGTATATTCTAGGTTTTTAAAGAAATTAATTGGCATTAAAAGTCCGGTCATCAAATTTTAATAAATGCAAGTACATTGTCAAAAGTAAATTGTAGATGATTACTTATCAGTATACAAGGGTCATTCATAATGAACTTGTGTAAATCTCTGTGGGATTATGCAAGTTTGTTCATCCTTAGGTAGTAAAGATTTCGACTTGGGATTCTAAGTTTCCCATCCGTGATCAGGGGTTACCGTCCGTCATTTGTGTTAGTATTCCATTATGATCCGTACAACAAGTGTTATGAACACGATAATTACCACCGCATAGATTCGCATTAAATTATATATTCTAGGTTTTTAAAAAAATGAATAGGTATTAAATGTCCGTCCAGCAAATTCTGAAAAGCAAAAGTACATTGTCAAAATTAAATTGAAGATGATTACTTATAAGTATACTAGGGTAATTCGTAAGGATCTTTTGGAACTCTTTGTGGGATTATGCGAGTTTGTTTGTTAGTTAATGTGGTAAAGAGTTTGATTTGGGATTGCAAGTGACCCATCCGCGGTACGGGGTTATCGTTCGTCAATTTTATTAGTATTCCATTATTACCCTTATACTAAGCGTTATGAGAAACGTAATTTCCACTGTATCCAACTGCATAAAATTATATATTCTAGGTTTTTAAAGAAATTAATTGGCATTAAAAGTCCGATCATCAAATTTTAATAAATGCAAGTACATTGTCAAAAGTAAATTGTAGATGATTACTTATCAGTATACAAGGGTCATTCATAATGAACTTGTGTAAATCTCTGTGGGATTATGCAAGTTTGTTCATCCTTAGGTTGTAAAGATTTCGACTTGGGATTCTAAGTTTCCCATCCGTGATCAGGAGTTACAGTCTGTCATTTGTGTTGGTATTCCATTATTATCCGTACAACAAGTGTTATGAACACGATAATTACCACCGCATAGATTCGCATTAAATTATATATTCTAGGTTTTTTAAAAAATGAATAGGTAATAAATGTTTGTCCATCAAATTCTGAAAAGCAAAAGTATGTTGTCAAAATTAAATTGAAGATGATTACTTATAAGTATACTAGGGTAATTCGTAAGGATCTTTTGGAACTCTTTGTGGGATTATGCGAGTTTGTTTGTTAGTTAATGTGGTAAAGAGTTTGATTTGGGATTGCAAGTGACCCGTCCGCGATACGGGGTCATCGTTCGTCAATTGTATTACTATTCCATTATTACCCTTACAGTAAGCGTTATGAGAAACATAATTTCCACTGTATAAAACCATATAAAATTGTATGTTCTAGGTTTTTAAAGAAATTAATTGGCATTAAAAGTCCGGTCATCAAATTTTCATAAATGCAAGTACATTGTCAAAAGTAAATTGTAGATGATTACTTATCAGTATACAAGGGTCATTCATAATGAACTTGTGTAAATCTCTGTGGGATTATGCAAGTTTGTTCATCCTTAGGTAGTAAAGATTTCGACTTGGGATTCTAAGTTTCCCATCCGTGATCAGGGGTTACCGTCCGTCATTTGTGTTAGTATTCCATTATTATCCGTACGACATGTGTTATGAACACGATAATTACCACCGCATAGATTCGTATTAAATTATATATTCTAGGTTTTTTAAAAAATGAATAGGTAATAAATGTTCGTCCATCAAATTCTGAAAAGCAAAAGTACGTTGTCAAAATTAAATTGAAGATGATTACTTATAAGTATACTAGGGTAATTCGTAAGGATCTTTTGGAACTCTTTGTGGGATTATGCGAGTTTGTTTGTTAGTTAATGTGGTAAAGAGTTTGATTTGGGATTGCAAGTGACCCGTCCGCGATACGCGGTCATCGTTCGTCAATTGTATTAGTATTCCATTATTACCCTTACAGTAAGCGTTATGAGAAACATAATTTCCACTGTATAAAACCGTATAAAATTATATATTCTAGGTTTTTGAAGAAATTAATTGGCATTAAAAGTCCGGTCATCAAATTTTAATAAATGCAAGTACATTGTCAAAAGTAAATTGTAGATGATTACTTATCAGTATACAAGGGTCATTCATAATGAACTTGTGTAAATCTCTGTGGGATTATGCAAGTTTGTTCATCCTTAGGTAGTAAAGATTTCGACTTGGGATTCTAAGTTTCCCATCCGTGATCAGGGGTTACCGTCCGTCATTTGTGTTAGTATTCCATTATTATCCGTACAACAAGTGTTATGAACACGATAATTACCACCGCATAGATAATCATTAAATTATATATTCTAGGTTTTTAAAAAAAGGAATAGGTATTAAATGTCCGTCCATCAAATTCTGAAAAGCAAAAGTACGTTGTCAAAATTAAATTGAAGATGATTACTTATAAGTATACTAGGGTAATTCGTAAGGATCTTTTGGAACTCTTTGTGGGATTATGCGAGTTTGTTTGTTAGTTAATGTGGTAAAGAGTTTGATTTGGGATTGCAAGTGACCCGTCCGCGATACGGGGTCATCGTTCGTCAATTGTATTAGTATTCCATTATTACCCTTACAGTAAGCGTTATGAGAAACATAATTTCCACTGTATAAAACCGTATAAAATTATATATTCTAGGTTTTTAAAGAAATTAATTGGCATTAAAAGTCCGGTCATCAAATTTTAATAAATGCAAGTACATTGTCAAAAGTAAATTGTAGATGATTACTTATCAGTATACAAGGGTCATTCATAATGAACTTGTGTAAATCTCTGTGGGATTATGCAAGTTTGTTCATCCTTAGGTAGTAAAGATTTCGACTTGGGATTCTAAGTTTCCCATCCGTGATCAGGGGTTACCGTCCGTCATTTGTGTTGGTATTCCATTATTATCCGTACAACAAGTGTTATGAACACGATAATTACCACCGCATAGATTCGCATTAAATTATATATTCTAGGTTTTTAAAAAAATGAATAGGTATTAAATGTCCGTCCATCAAATTCTGAAAAGCAAAAGTACGTTGTCAAAATTAAATTGAAGATGATTACTTATAAGTATACTAGGGTAATTCGTAAGGATCTTTTGGAACTCTTTGTGGGATTATGCGAGTTTGTTTGTTAGTTAATGTGGTAAAGAGTTTGATTTGGGATTGCAAGTGACCCGTCCGCGATACGGGGACTTCGTTCGTCAATTGTATTAGTATTCCATTATTACCCTTACAGTAAGCGTTATGAGAAACATAATTTCCACTGTATAAAACCGTATAAAATTATATATTCTAGGTTTTTAAAGAAATTAATTGGCATTAAAAGTCCGGTCATCAAATTTTAATAAATGCAAGTACATTGTCAAAAGTAAATTGTAGATGATTACTTATCAGTATACAAGGGTCATTCATAATGAACTTGTGTAAATCTCTGTGGGATTATGCAAGTTTGTTCATCCTTAGGTAGTAAAGATTTCGACTTGGGATTCTAAGTTTCCCATCCGTGATCAGGGGTTACCGTCCGTCATTTGTGTTAGTATTCCATTATTATCCGTACAACAAGTGTTATGAACACGATAATTACCACCGCATAGATTCGCATTAAATTATATATTCTAGGTTTTTAAAAAAATGAATAGGTATTAAATGTCCGTCCATCAAATTCTGAAAAGCAAAAGTACGTTGTCAAAATTAAATTGAAGATGATTACTTATAAGTATACCAGGGTAATTCGTAAGGATCTTTTGGAACTCTTTGTGGGATTATGCGAGTTTGTTTGTTAGTTAATGTGGCAAAGAGTTTGATTTGGGATTGCAAGTGACCCGTCTGCGATACGGGGTCATCGTTCGTCAATTGTATTAGTATTCCATTATTACCCTTACAGTAAGCGTTATGAGAAACATAATTTCCACTGTATAAAACCGTATAAAATTGTATATTCTAGGTTTTTAAAGAAATTAATTGGCATTAAAAGTCCGGTCATCAAATTTTAATAAATGCAAGTACATTGTCAAAAGTAAATTGTAGATGATTACTTATCAGCATACAAGGGTCATTCATAATGAACTTGTGTAAATCTCTGTGGGATTATGCAAGTTTGTTCATCCTTAGGTAGTAAAGATTTCGACTTGGGATTCTAAGTTTCCCATCCGTGATCAGGGGTTACCGTCCGTCATTTGTGTTGGTATTCCATTATTATCCGTACAACAAGTGTTATGAACACGATAATTACCACCGCATAGATTCGCATTAAATTATATATTCTAGGTTTTTAAAAAAATGAATAGGTATTAAATGTCCGTCCATCAAATTCTGAAAAGCAAAAGTACGTTGTCAAAATTAAATTGAAGATGATTACTTATAAGTATACTAGGGTAATTCGTAAGGATCTTTTGGAACTCTTTGTGGGATTATGCGAGTTTGTTTGTTAGTTAATGTGGTAAAGAGTTTGATTTGGGATTGCAAGTGACCCGTCCGCGATACGGGGTCATCGTTCGTCAATTGTATTAGTATTCCATTATTACCCTTACAGTAAGCGTTATGAGAAACATAATTTCCACTGTATAAAACCGTATAAAATTGTATATTCTAGGTTTTTAAAGAAATTAATTGGCATTAAAAGTCCGGTCATCAAATTTTAATAAATGCAAGTACATTGTCAAAAGTAAATTGTAGATGATTACTTATCAGTATACAAGGGTCATACATAATGAACTTGTGTAAATCTCTGTGGGATTATGCAAGTTTGTTCATCCTTAGGTAGTAAAGATTTCGACTTGGGATTCTAAGTTTCCCATCCGTGATCAGGGGTTACCGTCCGTCATTTGTGTTAGTATTCCATTATTATCCGTACAACAAATGTTATGAACACGATAATTACCACCGCATAGATTCGCATTAAATTATATATTCTAGGTTTTTAAAAAAATGAATAGGTATTAAATGTCCGTCCATCAAATTCTGAAAAGCAAAAGTACGTTGTCAAAATTAAATTGAAGATGATTACTTATAAGTATACTAGGGTAATTCGTAAGGATCTTTTGGAACTCTTTGTGGGATTATGCGAGTTTGTTTGTTAGTTAATGTGGTAAAGAGTTTGATTTGGGATTGCAAGTGACCCGTCCGCGATACGGGGTCATCGTTCGTCAATTGTATTAGTATTCCATTATTACCCTTACAGTAAGCGTTATGAGAAACATAATTTCCACTGTATAAAACCGTATAAAATTATATATTCTAGGTTTTTAAAGAAATTAATTGGCATTAAAAGTCCGGTCATCAAATTTTAATAAATGCAAGTACATTGTCAAAAGTAAATTGTAGGTGATTACTCATCAGTATACAAGGGTCATTCATAATGAACTTGTGTAAATCTCTGTGGGATTATGCAAGTTTGTTCATCCTTAGGTAGTAAAGATTTCGACTTGGGATTCTAAGTTTCCCATCCGTGATCAGGGGTTACCGTCTGTCATTTGTGTTAGTATTCCATTATTATCCGTACAACAAGTGTTATGAACACGATAATTACCACAGCATAGATTCGCATTAAATTATATATTCTAGGTTTTTTAAAAAATGAATAGGTAATAAATATCCGTCCATCAAATTCTGAAAAGCAAAAGTATGTTGTCCAAAATTAAATTGAAGATGATTACTTATAAGTATACTAGGGTAATTCGTAAGGATCTTTTGGAACTCTTTGTGGGATTATGCGAGTTTGTTTGTTAGTTAATGTGGTAAAGAGTTTGAATTGGGATTGCAAGTGACCTGTCCGCGATACGGGGTCATCGTTCGTCAATTGTTTTAGTATTCCATTATTACCCTTACAGTAAGCGTTATGAGAAACATAATTTCCACTGTATAAAACCGTATAAAATTATATATTCTAGGTTTTTAAAGAAATTAATTGGCATTAAAAGTCCGGTCATCAAATTTTAATAAATGCAAGTACATTGTCAAAAGTAAATTGTAGGTGATTACTTATCAGTATACAAGGGTCATTCATAATGAACTTGTGTAAATCTCTGTGGGATTATGCAAGTTTGTTCATCCTTAGGTTGTAAAGATTTCGGCTTGGGATTCTAAGTTTCCCATCCGTGATCAGGAGTTACAGTCTGTCATTTGTGTTGGTATTCCATTATTATCCGTACAACAAGTGTTATGAACACGATAATTACCACCGCATAGATTCGCATTAAATTATATATTCTAGGTTTTTAAAAAAATGAATAGGTAATAAATGTTTGTCCATCAAATTCTGAAAAGCAAAAGTATGTTGTCAAAATTAAATTGAAGATGATTACTTATAAGTATACTAGGGTAATTCGTAAGGATCTTTTGGAACTCTTTGTGGGATTATGCGAGTTTGTTTGTTAGTTAATGTGGTAAAGAGTTTGATTTGGGATTGCAAGTGACCCGTCCGCGATACGGGGTCATCGTTCGTCAATTGTATTAGTATTCCATTATTACCCTTACAGTAAGCGTTATGAGAAACATAATTTCCACTGTATAAAACCATATAAAATTGTATGTTCTAGGTTTTTAAAGAAATTAATTGGCATTAAAAGTCCGGTCATCAAATTTTCATAAATGCAAGTACATTGTCAAAAGTAAATTGTAGATGATTACTTATCAGTATACAAGGGTCATTCATAATGAACTTGTGTAAATCTCTGTGGGATTATGCAAGTTTGTTCATCCTTAGGTAGTAAAGATTTCGACTTGGGATTCTAAGTTTCCCATCCGTGATCAGGGGTTACCGTCCGTCATTTGTGTTAGTATTCCATTATTATCCGTACGACATGTGTTATGAACACGATAATTACCACCGCATAGATTCGTATTAAATTATATATTCTAGGTTTTTTAAAAAATGAATAGGTAATAAATGTTCGTCCATCAAATTCTGAAAAGCAAAAGTACGTTGTCAAAATTAAATTGAAGATGATTACTTATAAGTATACTAGGGTAATTCGTAAGGATCTTTTGGAACTCTTTGTGGGATTATGCGAGTTTGTTTGTTAGTTAATGTGGTAAAGAGTTTGATTTGGGATTGCAAGTGACCCGTCCGCGATACGCGGTCATCGTTCGTCAATTGTATTAGTATTCCATTATTACCCTTACAGTAAGCGTTATGAGAAACATAATTTCCACTGTATAAAACCGTATAAAATTATATATTCTAGGTTTTTGAAGAAATTAATTGGCATTAAAAGTCCGGTCATCAAATTTTAATAAATGCAAGTACATTGTCAAAAGTAAATTGTAGATGATTACTTATCAGTATACAAGGGTCATTCATAATGAACTTGTGTAAATCTCTGTGGGATTATGCAAGTTTGTTCATCCTTAGGTAGTAAAGATTTCGACTTGGGATTCTAAGTTTCCCATCCGTGATCAGGGGTTACCGTCCGTCATTTGTGTTAGTATTCCATTATTATCCGTACAACAAGTGTTATGAACACGATAATTACCACCGCATAGATTCGCATTAAATTATATATTCTAGGTTTTTAAAAAAATGAATAGGTATTAAATGTCCGTCCATCAAATTCTGAAAAGCAAAAGTACGTTGTCAAAATTAAATTGAAGATGATTACTTATAAGTATACCAGGGTAATTCGTAAGGATCTTTTGGAACTCTTTGTGGGATTATGCGAGTTTGTTTGTTAGTTAATGTGGCAAAGAGTTTGATTTGGGATTGCAAGTGACCCGTCTGCGATACGGGGTCATCGTTCGTCAATTGTATTAGTATTCCATTATTACCCTTACAGTAAGCGTTATGAGAAACATAATTTCCACTGTATAAAACCGTATAAAATTGTATATTCTAGGTTTTTAAAGAAATTAATTGGCATTAAAAGTCCGGTCATCAAATTTTAATAAATGCAAGTACATTGTCAAAAGTAAATTGTAGATGATTACTTATCAGCATACAAGGGTCATTCATAATGAACTTGTGTAAATCTCTGTGGGATTATGCAAGTTTGTTCATCCTTAGGTAGTAAAGATTTCGACTTGGGATTCTAAGTTTCCCATCCGTGATCAGGGGTTACCGTCCGTCATTTGTGTTGGTATTCCATTATTATCCGTACAACAAGTGTTATGAACACGATAATTACCACCGCATAGATTCGCATTAAATTATATATTCTAGGTTTTTAAAAAAATGAATAGGTATTAAATGTCCGTCCATCAAATTCTGAAAAGCAAAAGTACGTTGTCAAAATTAAATTGAAGATGATTACTTATAAGTATACTAGGGTAATTCGTAAGGATCTTTTGGAACTCTTTGTGGGATTATGCGAGTTTGTTTGTTAGTTAATGTGGTAAAGAGTTTGATTTGGGATTGCAAGTGACCCGTCCGCGATACGGGGTCATCGTTCGTCAATTGTATTAGTATTCCATTATTACCCTTACAGTAAGCGTTATGAGAAACATAATTTCCACTGTATAAAACCGTATAAAATTGTATATTCTAGGTTTTTAAAGAAATTAATTGGCATTAAAAGTCCGGTCATCAAATTTTAATAAATGCAAGTACATTGTCAAAAGTAAATTGTAGATGATTACTTATCAGTATACAAGGGTCATACATAATGAACTTGTGTAAATCTCTGTGGGATTATGCAAGTTTGTTCATCCTTAGGTAGTAAAGATTTCGACTTGGGATTCTAAGTTTCCCATCCGTGATCAGGGGTTACCGTCCGTCATTTGTGTTAGTATTCCATTATTATCCGTACAACAAATGTTATGAACACGATAATTACCACCGCATAGATTCGCATTAAATTATATATTCTAGGTTTTTAAAAAAATGAATAGGTATTAAATGTCCGTCCATCAAATTCTGAAAAGCAAAAGTACGTTGTCAAAATTAAATTGAAGATGATTACTTATAAGTATACTAGGGTAATTCGTAAGGATCTTTTGGAACTCTTTGTGGGATTATGCGAGTTTGTTTGTTAGTTAATGTGGTAAAGAGTTTGATTTGGGATTGCAAGTGACCCGTCCGCGATACGGGGTCATCGTTCGTCAATTGTATTAGTATTCCATTATTACCCTTACAGTAAGCGTTATGAGAAACATAATTTCCACTGTATAAAACCGTATAAAATTATATATTCTAGGTTTTTAAAGAAATTAATTGGCATTAAAAGTCCGGTCATCAAATTTTAATAAATGCAAGTACATTGTCAAAAGTAAATTGTAGGTGATTACTCATCAGTATACAAGGGTCATTCATAATGAACTTGTGTAAATCTCTGTGGGATTATGCAAGTTTGTTCATCCTTAGGTAGTAAAGATTTCGACTTGGGATTCTAAGTTTCCCATCCGTGATCAGGGGTTACCGTCTGTCATTTGTGTTAGTATTCCATTATTATCCGTACAACAAGTGTTATGAACACGATAATTACCACAGCATAGATTCGCATTAAATTATATATTCTAGGTTTTTTAAAAAATGAATAGGTAATAAATATCCGTCCATCAAATTCTGAAAAGCAAAAGTATGTTGTCCAAAATTAAATTGAAGATGATTACTTATAAGTATACTAGGGTAATTCGTAAGGATCTTTTGGAACTCTTTGTGGGATTATGCGAGTTTGTTTGTTAGTTAATGTGGTAAAGAGTTTGAATTGGGATTGCAAGTGACCTGTCCGCGATACGGGGTCATCGTTCGTCAATTGTTTTAGTATTCCATTATTACCCTTACAGTAAGCGTTATGAGAAACATAATTTCCACTGTATAAAACCGTATAAAATTATATATTCTAGGTTTTTAAAGAAATTAATTGGCATTAAAAGTCCGGTCATCAAATTTTAATAAATGCAAGTACATTGTCAAAAGTAAATTGTAGGTGATTACTTATCAGTATACAAGGGTCATTCATAATGAACTTGTGTAAATCTCTGTGGGATTATGCAAGTTTGTTCATCCTTAGGTTGTAAAGATTTCGGCTTGGGATTCTAAGTTTCCCATCCGTGATCAGGAGTTACAGTCTGTCATTTGTGTTGGTATTCCATTATTATCCGTACAACAAGTGTTATGAACACGATAATTACCACCGCATAGATTCGCATTAAATTATATATTCTAGGTTTTTAAAAAAATGAATAGGTAATAAATGTTTGTCCATCAAATTCTGAAAAGCAAAAGTATGTTGTCAAAATTAAATTGAAGATGATTACTTATAAGTATACTAGGGTAATTCGTAAGGATCTTTTGGAACTCTTTGTGGGATTATGCGAGTTTGTTTGTTAGTTAATGTGGTAAAGAGTTTGATTTGGGATTGCAAGTGACCCGTCCGCGATACGGGGTCATCGTTCGTCAATTGTATTAGTATTCCATTATTACCCTTACAGTAAGCGTTATGAGAAACATAATTTCCACTGTATAAAACCATATAAAATTGTATGTTCTAGGTTTTTAAAGAAATTAATTGGCATTAAAAGTCCGGTCATCAAATTTTCATAAATGCAAGTACATTGTCAAAAGTAAATTGTAGATGATTACTTATCAGTATACAAGGGTCATTCATAATGAACTTGTGTAAATCTCTGTGGGATTATGCAAGTTTGTTCATCCTTAGGTAGTAAAGATTTCGACTTGGGATTCTAAGTTTCCCATCCGTGATCAGGGGTTACCGTCCGTCATTTGTGTTAGTATTCCATTATTATCCGTACGACATGTGTTATGAACACGATAATTACCACCGCATAGATTCGTATTAAATTATATATTCTAGGTTTTTTAAAAAATGAATAGGTAATAAATGTTCGTCCATCAAATTCTGAAAAGCAAAAGTACGTTGTCAAAATTAAATTGAAGATGATTACTTATAAGTATACTAGGGTAATTCGTAAGGATCTTTTGGAACTCTTTGTGGGATTATGCGAGTTTGTTTGTTAGTTAATGTGGTAAAGAGTTTGATTTGGGATTGCAAGTGACCCGTCCGCGATACGCGGTCATCGTTCGTCAATTGTATTAGTATTCCATTATTACCCTTACAGTAAGCGTTATGAGAAACATAATTTCCACTGTATAAAACCGTATAAAATTATATATTCTAGGTTTTTGAAGAAATTAATTGGCATTAAAAGTCCGGTCATCAAATTTTAATAAATGCAAGTACATTGTCAAAAGTAAATTGTAGATGATTACTTATCAGTATACAAGGGTCATTCATAATGAACTTGTGTAAATCTCTGTGGGATTATGCAAGTTTGTTCATCCTTAGGTAGTAAAGATTTCGACTTGGGATTCTAAGTTTCCCATCCGTGATCAGGGGTTACCGTCCGTCATTTGTGTTAGTATTCCATTATTATCCGTACAACAAGTGTTATGAACACGATAATTACCACCGCATAGATTCGCATTAAATTATATATTCTAGGTTTTTAAAAAAAGGAATAGGTATTAAATGTCCGTCCATCAAATTCTGAAAAGCAAAAGTACGTTGTCAAAATTAAATTGAAGATGATTACTTATAAGTATACTAGGGTAATTCGTAAGGATCTTTTGGAACTCTTTGTGGGATTATGCGAGTTTGTTTGTTAGTTAATGTGGTAAAGAGTTTGATTTGGGATTGCAAGTGACCCGTCCGCGATACGGGGTCATCGTTCGTCAATTGTATTAGTATTCCATTATTACCCTTACAGTAAGCGTTATGAGAAACATAATTTCCACTGTATAAAACCGTATAAAATTATATATTCTAGGTTTTTAAAGAAATTAATTGGCATTAAAAGTCCGGTCATCAAATTTTAATAAATGCAAGTACATTGTCAAAAGTAAATTGTAGATGATTACTTATCAGTATACAAGGGTCATTCATAATGAACTTGTGTAAATCTCTGTGGGATTATGCAAGTTTGTTCATCCTTAGGTAGTAAAGATTTCGACTTGGGATTCTAAGTTTCCCATCCGTGATCAGGGGTTACCGTCCGTCATTTGTGTTGGTATTCCATTATTATCCGTACAACAAGTGTTATGAACACGATAATTACCACCGCATAGATTCGCATTAAATTATATATTCTAGGTTTTTAAAAAAATGAATAGGTATTAAATGTCCGTCCATCAAATTCTGAAAAGCAAAAGTACGTTGTCAAAATTAAATTGAAGATGATTACTTATAAGTATACTAGGGTAATTCGTAAGGATCTTTTGGAACTCTTTGTGGGATTATGCGAGTTTGTTTGTTAGTTAATGTGGTAAAGAGTTTGATTTGGGATTGCAAGTGACCCGTCCGCGATACGGGGACTTCGTTCGTCAATTGTATTAGTATTCCATTATTACCCTTACAGTAAGCGTTATGAGAAACATAATTTCCACTGTATAAAACCGTATAAAATTATATATTCTAGGTTTTTAAAGAAATTAATTGGCATTAAAAGTCCGGTCATCAAATTTTAATAAATGCAAGTACATTGTCAAAAGTAAATTGTAGATGATTACTTATCAGTATACAAGGGTCATTCATAATGAACTTGTGTAAATCTCTGTGGGATTATGCAAGTTTGTTCATCCTTAGGTAGTAAAGATTTCGACTTGGGATTCTAAGTTTCCCATCCGTGATCAGGGGTTACCGTCCGTCATTTGTGTTAGTATTCCATTATTATCCGTACAACAAGTGTTATGAACACGATAATTACCACCGCATAGATTCGCATTAAATTATATATTCTAGGTTTTTAAAAAAATGAATAGGTATTAAATGTCCGTCCATCAAATTCTGAAAAGCAAAAGTACGTTGTCAAAATTAAATTGAAGATGATTACTTATAAGTATACCAGGGTAATTCGTAAGGATCTTTTGGAACTCTTTGTGGGATTATGCGAGTTTGTTTGTTAGTTAATGTGGCAAAGAGTTTGATTTGGGATTGCAAGTGACCCGTCTGCGATACGGGGTCATCGTTCGTCAATTGTATTAGTATTCCATTATTACCCTTACAGTAAGCGTTATGAGAAACATAATTTCCACTGTATAAAACCGTATAAAATTGTATATTCTAGGTTTTTAAAGAAATTAATTGGCATTAAAAGTCCGGTCATCAAATTTTAATAAATGCAAGTACATTGTCAAAAGTAAATTGTAGATGATTACTTATCAGCATACAAGGGTCATTCATAATGAACTTGTGTAAATCTCTGTGGGATTATGCAAGTTTGTTCATCCTTAGGTAGTAAAGATTTCGACTTGGGATTCTAAGTTTCCCATCCGTGATCAGGGGTTACCGTCCGTCATTTGTGTTGGTATTCCATTATTATCCGTACAACAAGTGTTATGAACACGATAATTACCACCGCATAGATTCGCATTAAATTATATATTCTAGGTTTTTAAAAAAATGAATAGGTATTAAATGTCCGTCCATCAAATTCTGAAAAGCAAAAGTACGTTGTCAAAATTAAATTGAAGATGATTACTTATAAGTATACTAGGGTAATTCGTAAGGATCTTTTGGAACTCTTTGTGGGATTATGCGAGTTTGTTTGTTAGTTAATGTGGTAAAGAGTTTGATTTGGGATTGCAAGTGACCCGTCCGCGATACGGGGTCATCGTTCGTCAATTGTATTAGTATTCCATTATTACCCTTACAGTAAGCGTTATGAGAAACATAATTTCCACTGTATAAAACCGTATAAAATTGTATATTCTAGGTTTTTAAAGAAATTAATTGGCATTAAAAGTCCGGTCATCAAATTTTAATAAATGCAAGTACATTGTCAAAAGTAAATTGTAGATGATTACTTATCAGTATACAAGGGTCATACATAATGAACTTGTGTAAATCTCTGTGGGATTATGCAAGTTTGTTCATCCTTAGGTAGTAAAGATTTCGACTTGGGATTCTAAGTTTCCCATCCGTGATCAGGGGTTACCGTCCGTCATTTGTGTTAGTATTCCATTATTATCCGTACAACAAATGTTATGAACACGATAATTACCACCGCATAGATTCGCATTAAATTATATATTCTAGGTTTTTAAAAAAATGAATAGGTATTAAATGTCCGTCCATCAAATTCTGAAAAGCAAAAGTACGTTGTCAAAATTAAATTGAAGATGATTACTTATAAGTATACTAGGGTAATTCGTAAGGATCTTTTGGAACTCTTTGTGGGATTATGCGAGTTTGTTTGTTAGTTAATGTGGTAAAGAGTTTGATTTGGGATTGCAAGTGACCCGTCCGCGATACGGGGTCATCGTTCGTCAATTGTATTAGTATTCCATTATTACCCTTACAGTAAGCGTTATGAGAAACATAATTTCCACTGTATAAAACCGTATAAAATTATATATTCTAGGTTTTTAAAGAAATTAATTGGCATTAAAAGTCCGGTCATCAAATTTTAATAAATGCAAGTACATTGTCAAAAGTAAATTGTAGGTGATTACTCATCAGTATACAAGGGTCATTCATAATGAACTTGTGTAAATCTCTGTGGGATTATGCAAGTTTGTTCATCCTTAGGTAGTAAAGATTTCGACTTGGGATTCTAAGTTTCCCATCCGTGATCAGGGGTTACCGTCCGTCATTTGTGTTAGTATTCCATTATTATCCGTACAACAAGTGTTATGAACACGATAATTACCACAGCATAGATTCGCATTAAATTATATATTCTAGGTTTTTTAAAAAATGAATAGGTAATAAATATCCGTCCATCAAATTCTGAAAAGCAAAAGTATGTTGTCCAAAATTAAATTGAAGATGATTACTTATAAGTATACTAGGGTAATTCGTAAGGATCTTTTGGAACTCTTTGTGGGATTATGCGAGTTTGTTTGTTAGTTAATGTGGTAAAGAGTTTGAATTGGGATTGCAAGTGACCTGTCCGCGATACGGGGTCATCGTTCGTCAATTGTTTTAGTATTCCATTATTACCCTTACAGTAAGCGTTATGAGAAACATAATTTCCACTGTATAAAACCGTATAAAATTATATATTCTAGGTTTTTAAAGAAATTAATTGGCATTAAAAGTCCGGTCATCAAATTTTAATAAATGCAAGTACATTGTCAAAAGTAAATTGTAGGTGATTACTTATCAGTATACAAGGGTCATTCATAATGAACTTGTGTAAATCTCTGTGGGATTATGCAAGTTTGTTCATCCTTAGGTAGTAAAGATTTCGACTTGGGATTCTAAGTTTCCCATCTGTGATCAGGGGTTACCGTCCGTCATTTGTGTTAGTATTCCATTATTATCCGTACAACAAATGTTATGAACACGATAATTACCACCGCATAGATTCGCATTAAATTATATATTCTAGGTTTTTAAAAAATGAATAGGTAATAAATGTTCGTCCATCAAATTCTGAAAAGCAAAAGTACGTTGTCAAAATTAAATTGAAGATGATTACTTATAAGTATACCAGGGTAATTCGTAAGGATCTTTTGGAACTCTTTGTGGGATTATGCGAGTTTGTTTATTAGTTAATGTGGTAAAGAGTTTGATTTGGGATTGCAAGTGACCCATCCGCGGTACGGGGTTATCGTTCGTCAATTTTATTAGTATTCCATTATTACCCTTATACTAAGCGTTATGAGAAACGTAATTTCCACTGTATCCAACCGCATAAAATTATATATTCTAGGTTTTTAAAGAAATCAATTGGCATTAAAAGTACGGTTATCAAATTTTAAAAAATGCAAGTACATTGTCAAAAGTAAATTGCAGATGATTACTTATTAGTATACAAGGGTCATTCGTAATGAACTTGTGTAAATCTCTGTGGGATTGCGCAAGTTTGTTCATCCTTAGGTTGTAAAGATTTCGACTTGGGATTCTAAGTTTCCTATCCATGATCAGGGGTTAATGTCCGAGTTAGATTTGGGATTGCAAGTGACTCGTCCGCGATACGGGGTCATCGTTCGTCAATTGTATTAGTATTCCATTATTACCCTTACAGTAAGCGTAATGAGAAACATAATTTCCACTGTATAAAACCGTATAAAATTATATATTCTAGGTTTTTAAAGAAATTAATTGGCATTAAAAGACCGGTCATCAAATTTTAATAAATGCAAGTACATTGTCAAAAGTAAATTGTAGGTGATTACTTATCAGTATACAAGGGTCATTCATAATGAACTTGTGTAAATCTCTGTGGGATTATGCAAGTTTGTTCATCCTTAGGTAGTAAAGATTTCGACTTGGGATTCTAAGTTTCCCATCCGTGATCAGGGGTTACCGTCCGTCATTTGTGTTAGTATTCCATTATTATCCGTACAACAAGTGTTATGAACACGATAATTACCACCGCATATATTCGCATTAAATTATATATTCTAAGTTTTAAAAAAAATGAATAGGTATTAAATGTTCGTCCATCAAATTCTGAAAAGCAAAAGTACGTTGTCAAAATTAAATTGAAGATGATTACTCATTAGTATACTAGGGTAATTCGTGAGGATCTTTTGGAACTCTTTGTGGGATTATGCGAGTTTGTTTATTAGTTAATGTGGTAAAGAGTTTGATTTGGGATTGCAAGTGACCCATCCGCGGTACGGGGTTATCGATCGTCAATTGTATTAGTATTCCATTATTACCCTTACAGTAAGCGTTATGAGAAACGTAATTTCCACTGTATCCAACCGCATAAAATTATATATTCTAGGTTTTTAAAGAAATCAATTGGCATTAAAAGTACGGTCATCAAATTTTAAAAAATGCAAGTACATTGTCAAAAGTAAATTGTAGATGATTACTTATTAGTATACAAGGGTCATTCGTAATGAACTTGTGTAAATCTCTGTGGGATTGCGCAAGTTTGTTCATCCTTAGGTTGTAAAGATTTCGACTTGGGATTCTAAGTTTCCCATCCATGATCAGGGGTTAATGTCCGAGTTAGATTTGGGATTGCAAGTGACCCGTCCGCGATACGGGGTCATCGTTCGTCAATTGTATTAGTATTCCATTATTACCCTTACAGTAAGCGTTATGAGAAACATAATTTCCACTGTATAAAACCGTATAAAATTATATATTCTAGGTTTTTAAAGAAATTAATTGGCATTAAAATCCGGTCATCAAATTTTAAAAAATGCAAGTACATTGTCAAAAGTAAATTGTAGATGATTACTTATTAGTATACAAGGGTCATTCGTAATGAACTTGTGTAAATCTCTGTGGGATTGCGCAAGTTTGTTCATCCTTAGGTTGTAAAGATTTCGACTTGGGATTCTAAGTTTCCCATCCGTGATCAGGGGTTACTGTCCGAGTTTGATTTGGGATTGCAAGTGACCCGTCCGCGATACGGGGTCATCGTTCGTCAATTGTATTAGTATTCCATTATTACCCTTACAGTAAGCGTTATGAGAAACATAATTTCCACTGTATAAAACCGTATAAAATTATATATTCTAGGTTTTTAAAGAAATTAATTGGCATTAAAAGTCTGGTCATCAAATTTTAAAAAATGCAAGTACATTGTCAAAAGTAAATTGTAGATGATTACTTATTAGTATACAAGGGTCATTCGTAATGAACTTGTGTAAATCTCTGTGGGATTCCGCAAGTTTGTTCATCCTTAGGTTGTAAAGATTTCGACTTGGGATTCTAAGTTTCCCATCCGTGATCAGGGGTTACTGTCTGTCATTTGTGTTGGTATTCCATTATTATCCGTACAACAAGTGTTATGAACACGATAATTACCACCGCATAGATTCGCATTAAATTATATATTATAGGTTTTTTAAAAAATGAATAGGTAATAAATGTTCGTCCATCAAATTCTGAAAAGCAAAAGTACGTTGTCAAAATTAAATTGAAGATGATTACTTATAAGTATACTAGGGTAATTCGTAAGGATCTTTTGGAACTCTTTGTGGGATTATGCGAGTTTGTTTGTTAGTTAATGTGGTAAAGAGTTTGATTTGGGATTGCAAGTGACCCGTCCGCGATACAGGGTCATTGTTCGTCAATTGTATTAGTATTCCATTATTACCCCTACAGTAAGCGTAATGAGAAACATAATTTCCACTGTATAAAACCGTATAAAATTATATATTCTAGGTTTTTAAAGAAATTAATTGGCATTAAAAGTCCGGTCATCAAATTTTAATAAATGCAAGTACATTGTCAAAAGTAAATTGTAGATGATTACTTATCAGTATACAAGGGTCATTCATAATGAACTTGTGTAAATCTCAGTGGGATTATGCAAGTTTGTTCATCCTTAGGTAGTAAAGATTTCGACTTGGGATTCTAAGTTTCCCATCCGTGATCAGGGGTTACCGTCCGTCATTTGTGTTAGTATTCCATTATTATCCGTACAACAAGTGTTATGAACACGATAATTACCACCGCATATATTCGCATTAAATTATATATTCTAAGTTTTTAAAAAAATGAATAGGTATTAAATGTTCGTCCATCAAATTCAGAAAAGCAAAAGTACGTTGTCAAAATTAAATTGAAGATGATTACTCATAAGTATACTAGGGTAATTCGTGAGGATCTTTTGGAACTCTTTGTGGGATTATGCGAGTTTGTTTTTTAGTTAATGTGGTAAAGAGTTTGATTTGGGATTGCAAGTGACCCATCCGCGGTACGGGGTTATCGATCGTCAATTGTATTAGTATTCCATTATTACCCTTACAGTAAGCGTTATGAGAAACGTAATTTCCACTGTATCCAACCGCATAAAATTATATATTCTAGGTTTTTAAAGAAATCAATTGGCATTAAAAGTACGGTCATCAAATTTTAAAAAATGCAAGTACATTGTCAAAAGTAAATTGTAGATGATTACTTATTAGTATACAAGGGTCATTCGTAATGAACTTGTGTAAATCTCTGTGGGATTGCGCAAGTTTGTTCATCCTTAGGTTGTAAAGATTTCGACTTGGGATTCTAAGTTTCCCATCCATGATCAGGGGTTACTGTCCGAGTTTGATTTGGGATTGCAAGTGACCCGTCCGCGATACGCGGTCATCGTTCGTCAATTGTATTAGTATTCCATTATTACCCTTACAGTAAGCGTTATGAGAAACATAATTTCCACTGTATAAAACCGTATAAAATTATATATTCTAGGTTTTTGAAGAAATTAATTGGCATTAAAAGTCCGGTCATCAAATTTTAAAAAATGCAAGTACATTGTCAAAAGTAAATTGTAGATGATTACTTATTAGTATACAAGGGTCATTCGTAATGAACTTGTGTAAATCTCTGTGGGATTGTGCAAGTTTGTTCATCCTTAGGTTGTAAAGATTTCGACTTGGGATTCTAAGTTTCCCATCCGTGATCAGGGGTTACCGTCCGTCATTTGTGTTGGTATTCCATTATTATCCGTACAACAAGTGTTATGAACACGATAATTACCACCGCATAGATTCGCATTAAATTATATATTCTAGGTTTTTAAAAAAATGAATGGGTAATAAATGTTCGTCCATCAAATTCTGAAAAGCAAAAGTACGTTGTCAAAATTAAATTGAAGATGATTACTTATAAGTATACTAGGGTAATTCGTAAGGATCTTTTGGAACTCTTTGTGGGATTATGCGAGTTTGTTTATTAGTTAATGTGGTAAAGAGTTTGATTTGGGATTGCAAGTGACCCGTCCGCGATACGGAGTCATCGTTCGTCAATTGTATTAGTATTCCATTATTACCCTTACAGTAAGCGTTATGAGAAACATAATTTCCACTGTATGAAACCGCATAAAATTATATATTCCAGGTTTTTAAAGAAATTAATTGGCATTAAAAGTCCGGTCATCAAATTTTAAAAAATGCAAGTACATTGTCAAAAGTAAATTGCAGATGATTACTTGTCAATATACAAGGGTCATTCATAATGAACTTGTGTAAATCTCTGTGGGTTTACGCAAGTTTGTTCATCCTTAGGTAGTAAAGATTTCAACTTGGGATTCTAAGTTTCCCATCCGTGATCAGGGGTTACCGTCCCTCATTTGTGTTAGTATTCCATTATTATCCGTACAACAAGTGTTATGAACACGATAATTTCCACCGCATATAATCGCATTAAATAAAATATTCTAGGTTTTTTAAAAAAATGAATAGGTATTAAATGTTTGTCCATCAAATTTTGAAAAGCAAAAGTACATTGTCAAAAGTAAATTGAAGATGATTACTTATAATTATACTAGGGTAATTCGTAAGGAACTTTTGGAACTCTTTGAGGGATTATGCGAGTTTGTTTATTAGTTAATGTGGTAAAGAGCTAGATTTGGGATTGTAAGTGACCCGTCCGCGATATGGGTTATCGTTCGTCAATTGTATTAGTATTCCATTTTACCCTTACAATAAGAGTTATAAGAAACGTAATTTCCACTGTATAACACAACATTAAATTATATATTCTAGGTTTTTAAAGAAATTAATTGGCATTAAAAGTCCAGTCATCAAATTTTAAAAAACGCAAGTACATTGTCAAAAGTAAATTGTAGATGATTACTTATAAGTTCACAAGGGTTATTCGTAAGGAACTTGTGTAAATCTCTGTGGGACTACTCAAGTTTGTTCATCCTTAGGTAGTAAAGATTTCAACTTGGGATTGTTAGTTTTCCATCCATGATCCGGGGATACCGTCCGTCATTTGTGTTAGTATTCCATTATTATCCTTACAACAAGTGTTATGAACACGATAATTTCCACTGCATATAATCGCATTAAATTATATATTCTAGGTTTTTAAAAAAATTAATAGGTATTAAATGTTTGTCCATCAAATTTTGAAAAGAAAATGTACGTTGTCAAAAGTAAATTGAAGATGATTACTTATAATTATACAAGGGTAATTCGTAAGGAACTTTTGGAACTCTTTGAGGGATTATGCGAGTTTTTTTATTAGTTAATGTGGTAAAGAGCTTGATTTGGGATTGCAAGTAACCCGTCCGCGATACGGGATTATCGTTCGTCAATTGTATTAGTATTCCATTTTACCCTTACAATAAGCGTTATAAGAAACTTAATTTCCACTGTATTACACCGAATTAAATTATATATTCTAGGTTTTTCAAGAAATTAATTGGCATTAAAAATCCAGTCATCAAATTTTAAAGAATGCAAGTACATTGTCAAAAGTAAATTGTGGATGATTACTTATATGTACACTGGGGTCATTCGTAAGGAACTTGTGTAAATCTCTGTGGGACTACGCAAGTTTGTTCATCCTTAGGTAGTAAAGATTTCAACTTGGGATTGTTAGTTTTCCATCCATGATCCGGGGATACCGTCCGTCATTTGTGTTAGTATTCCATTATTATCCTTACAACAAGTGTTATGAACACGATAATTTCCACCGCATATAATCGCATTAAATTATATATTCTAGGTTTTTAAAAAAATGAATAGGTATTAAATGTTTGTCCATAAAATTTTGAAAAGCAAAAGTACGTTGTCAAAAGTAAATTGAAGATGATTACTTATAATTATATAAGGGTAATTCGTAAGGAACTTTTGGAACTCTTTGAGGGATTATGCGAGTTTGTTTATTAGTTAATGTGGTAAAGAGCTTGATTTGGGATTGCAAGTGACCCGTCCGCGATACGGTGTTATCGTTCGTCAATTGTATTAGTATTCCATTTTACCCTTACAATAAGCGTTATAAGAAACGTAATTTCCACTGTATAACACCGAATTAAATTATATATTCTAGGTTTTTCAAGAAATTAATTGGCATTAAAAATCCAGTCATCAAATTTTAAAGAACGCAAGTACATTGTCAAAAGTAAATTGTAGATGATTACTTATATGTACACTAGGGTCATTCGTAAGGAACTTGTGTAAATCTCTGTGGGACTACGTAAGTTTGTTCATCCTTAGGTAGTAAAGATTTCAGCTTGGGATTGTTAGTTTTCCATCCATGATCCGGGGATACCGTCCGTCATTTGTGTTAGTATTCCATTATTATCCTTACAACAAGTGCTATGAGCACGATAATTTCCACCGCATATAATCGCATTAAATTATATATTCTAGGTTTTTAAAAAATTAATAGGTATTAAATGTTTGTCCATCAAATTTTGAAAAGCAAAAGTACGTTGTCAAAAGTAAATTGAAGATGATTACTTATAATTATACTAGGGTAATTCGTAAGGAACTTTTGGAAATCTTTGAGGGATTATGCGAGTTTGTTTATTAGTTAATGTGGTAAAGAGCTTGATTTGGGATTACAAGTGACCCGTCCGCGATACGGGGTTATCGTTCGTCAATTGTATTAGTATTCCATTTTACCCTTACAATAAGCGTTATAAGAAACGTAATTTCCACTGTATAACACCGCATTAAATTATATATTCTAGGTTTTTAAAGCATTAAAAATCCAGTCATCAAATTTTAAAAAACGTAAGTACATAGTCAAAAGTAAATTGTAGATAATTACTTATAAGTATACACGGGTCATTCGTACGGAACTTGTGTAAATCTCTGTGGGACTACGCAAGTTTGTTCATCCCTAGGTAGTAAAGATTTCAACTTGGCATTGTTAGTTTTCCATCCATGATCCAGGGATACCGTCCGTCATTTGTGTTAGTATTCCATTATTATCCTTACAACAAGTGTTATGAACACGATAATTTCCACCGCATATAATCGCATTAAATTGTATATTCTAGGTTTTTAAAAAAATGAATAGGTATTAAATGTTTGTCCATAAAATTTTGAAAAGCAAAAGTACGTTGTCAAAAGTAAATTGAAGATGATTACTTATAATTATATAAGGGTAATTCGTAAGGAACTTTTGGAACTCTTTGAGGGATTATGCGAGTTTGTTTATTAGTTAATGTGGTAAAGAGCTTGATTTGGGATTGCAAGTGACCCGTCCGCGATACGGGGTTATCGTTCGTCAATTGTATTAGTATTCCATTTTACCCTTACAATAAGCGTTATAAGAAACGTAATTTCCACTGTATAACACCGAATTAAATTATATATTCTAGGTTTTTCAAGAAATTAATTGGCATTAAAAATCCAGTCATCAAATTTTAAAGAACGCAAGTACATTGTCAAAAGTAAATTGTAGATGATTACTTATGTGTACACTAGGGTCATTCGTAAGGAACTTGTGTAAATCTCTGTGGGACTACGTAAGTTTGTTCATCCTTAGGTAGTAAAGATTTCAGCTTGGGATTGTTAGTTTTCCATCCATGATCCGGGGATACCGTCCGTCATTTGTGTTAGTATTCCATTATTATCCTTACAACAAGTGCTATGAGCACGATAATTTCCACCGCATATAATCGCATTAAATTATATATTCTAGGTTTTTAAAAAATTAATAGGTATTAAATGTTTTTCCATCAAATTTTGAAAAGCAAAAGTACGTTGTCAAAAGTAAATTGAAGATGATTACTTATAATTATACTAGGGTAATTCGTAAGGAACTTTTGGAACTCTTTGAGGGATTATGCGAGTTTGTTTATTAGTTAATGTGGTAAAGAGCTTGATTTGGGATTGCAAGTAACCCGTCCGCGATACGGGATTATCGTTCGTCAATTGTATTAGTATTCCATTTTACCCTTACAATAAGCGTTATAAGAAACGTAATTTCCACTGTATAACACCGCATTAAATTATATATTCTAGGTTTTTAAAGAAATTATTTGGCATTAAAAATCCAGTCATCAAATTTTAAAAAACGTAAGTACATAGTCAAAAGTAAATTGTAGATGATTACTTATAAGTATACACGGGTCATTCGTACGGAACTTGTGTAAATCTCTGTGGGACTACGCAAGTTTGTTCATCCCTAGGTAGTAAAGATTTCAACTTGGCATTGTTAGTTTTCCATCCATGATCCGGGGATACCGTCCGTCATTTGTGTTAGTATTCCATTATTATCCTTACAACAAGTGTTATGAACACGATAATTTCCACCGCATATAATCGCATTAAATTATATATTCTAGGTTTTTAAAAAAATGAATAGGTATTAAATGTTTATCCATCAAATTTTGAAAAGCAAAAGTACGTTGTCAAAAGTAAATTGAAGATGATTACTTAAAATTATACTAGGGTAATTTGTAAGGAACTTTTGGAACTCTTTGAGGGATTATGCGAGTTTGTTTATTAGTTAATGTGGTAAAGAGCTTGATTTGGGATTGCAAGTGACCCGTCCGCGATACGGGGTTATCGTTCGTCAATTGTATTAGTATTCCATTTTACCCTTACAATAAGCATTATAAGAAACGTAATTTCCACTGTATTACACCGCATTAAATTATATATTCTAGGTTTTTCAAGAAATTAATTGGCATTATAAAACCAGTCATCAAATTTTAAAGAACGCAAGTACATTGTCAAAAGTAAATTGTGGATGATTACTTATATGTACACTAGGGTCCTTCGTAAGGAACTTGTGTAAATCTCTGTGGGACTACGCAAGTTTGTTCATCCTTAGGTAGTGAAGATTTCAACTTGGGATTGTTAGTTTTCCATCCATGATCCGGGGATACCGTCCGTCATTTGTGTTAGGATTCCATTATTATCCTTACAACAAGTGTTATGCACACGATAATTTCCACCGCATATAATCGCATTAAATTATTTATTCTAGGTTTTTAAAAAAATGAATAGGTATTAAATGTGTGTCCATCAAATTTTGAAAAGCAAAAGTACGTTGTCAAAAGTAAATTGAAGATGATTACTTATATGTATACTAGGGTAATTCGTAAGCAACTTTTGGAACTCTTTGTGGGATTATACGAGTTTGTTTATTAGTTAATGTGATACAGATTTTATTTGGGATTTCATGTGACCCGTCCGCAATACGGGCTTATCGTTCGTCAATTGTATTAGTATTCCATTTTACCCTTACAATAAGCGTTATAAGAAACGTATTTTCCACTGTTTGAAACCGTATAAAATTATATATTCTAGGTTTTTAAAGAATTTAATTGGCATTAAAAGTCCAGTCATCAAATTTTAAAAAACGCAAGTACATTGTCAAAAGTAAATTGTAGATGATTACATATAAGTACCCAAGGGTCATTCGTAAGGAACTTGTGTAAATCTCCGTGGGACTACGCAAGTTTGTTCATCCCTAGGTAGTAAAGATTTCAACTTGGCAT
Organism: Rubia yunnanensis; assembly: GCA_037428765.1. NCBI lineage: Eukaryota > Viridiplantae > Streptophyta > Magnoliopsida > Gentianales > Rubiaceae > Rubia > Rubia yunnanensis. The sequence goes on along the minus strand of CM075061.1, from coordinate 105,492,285 downwards.
TGTTAGTTTTCCATCCATGATCCGGGGATACCGTCCGTCATTTTCGTTAGTATTCCATTATTATACTTACCAAAAGTGTTATGAAAACGATAATTTCCACCTCATATAATCGCATTAAATTATGTATTCTAGGTTTTTTTAAAAATGAATAGGTAGTAAAAGTTTGTCCATCAAATTTTGAAAAGCAAAAGTACTTTGTCAAAAGTAAATTGAAGATGATTACTTATAATTATACTAGGGTGATTCGTAATGAACTTTTGGAACTCTTTGAGGGATTATGCCAGTTTGTTTATTAGTTAATGTGGTAAAGAGCTTGATTTGGGATTGCAAGTGACCCGTCCGCGATACGGGGTTATCGTTCGTCAATTGTATTAGTATTCCATTTTACCCTTACAATAAGCGTTATAAGAAACGCAATTTCCTCTGTATAAAACCACATAAAATTATATATTCTAGGTTTTTAAAGAATTTAATTGGCATTAAAAGTCCAGCCATCAAATTTTAAAAAATGCAAGTACATTGTCAAAAGTAAATTGTAGATGATTACATATAAGTACCCAAGGGTCATTCGTAAGGAACTTGTGTAAATCTCTATGGGACTACGCAAGTTTGTTCTTCCCTAGGTGGTAAATATTTGAACTTGGGATTGTTAGTTTTCCATCCGCGATCCGGGGATACCGTCCGTCATTTGTGTTAGGATTCCATTATTATCCTTACAACAAGTGTTATGAACACGATAATTTCCACCACATATAATCGAATTAAATTATTTATTCTAGGTTTTTAAAAAAAATGAATAGGTATTAAATGTTTGTCCATCAAATTTTGAAAAGCAAAAGTACGTTGTCAAAAGTAGATTGAAGATGATTACTTATATGTATACTAGGGTAATTCGTAAGGAACTTTTGGAACTCTTTGTGGGATTATACGAGTTTGTTTATTAGTTGATGTGATACAGATTTTATTTGGGATTTCAAGTGACCCGTCCGCGATACGGGGTTATCGTTCGTCAATTGTATTAGTATTCCATTTTACCCTTACAATAAGCACTATAAGAAACGTATTTTCCACTGTTTAAAACCGCATAAAATTATATATTCTAGGTTTTTATAGAATTTAATTGGCATTAAAAGTCCAGTCTTCAAATTTTAAAAAATGCAAGTACATTGTCAAAAGTAAATTGTAGATGATTACTTATAAGTACCCAAGGGTCATTCGTAAGGAACTTGTGTAAATCTCCGTGGGACTACGCAAGTTTGTTCATCCCAAGGTAGTAAAGATTTCAACTTGGCATTGTTAGTTTTCCATCCATGATCCGGGGATACCGTCCGTCATTTTTGTTAGTATTCCATTATTATACTTACAAAAAGTGTTATGAAAACGATAATTTCCACCTCATATAATCGCATTAAATAATTTATTCTAGGTTTTTTAAAAAATGAATAGGTATTAAATGTTTGTCCATCAAATTTTGAACAGCAAAAGTACTTTGTCAAAAGTAAATTGAAGATGATTACTTATAATTATACTAGGGTGATTCGTAATGAACTTTTGGAACTCTTTGAGGGATTATGCGAGTTTGTTTATTAGTTAATGTGGTAAAGAGCTTGATTTGGGATTGCAAGTGACCCGTCCGCGATACGGGGTTATCGTTCGTCAATTGTATTAGTATTCCATTTTACCCTTACAATAAGCGTTATAAGAAACGCAATTTCCTCTGTATAAAACCACATAAAATTATATATTCTAGGTTTTTAAAGAATTTAATTGGCATTAAAAGTCCAGCCATCAAATTTTAAAAAACGCAAGTACATTGTCAAAAGTAAATTGTAGATGATTACATATAAGTACCCAAGGGTCATTCGTAAGGAACTTGTGTAAATCTCTATGGGACTACGCAAGTTTGTTCTTCCCTAGGTGGTAAATATTTCAACTTGGGATTGTTAGTTTTCCATCCGCAATCCGGGGATACCGTCCGTCTTTTGTGTTAGGATTCCATTATTATCCTTACAACAAGTGTTATGAACACGATAATTTCCACCACATATAATCGAATTAAATTATTTATTCTAGGTTTTTTAAAAAAATGAATAGGTATTAAATGTTTGTCCATCAAATTTTGAAAAGAAAAAGTACGTTGTCAAAAGTAGATTGAAGATGATTACTTATATGTATACTAGGGTAATTCGTAAGGAACTTTTGGAACTCTTTGTGGGATTATACGAGTTTGTTTATTAGTTGATGTGATACAGATTTTATTTGGGATTTCAAGTGACCCGTCCGCGATACGGGGTTATCGTTCGTCAATTGTATTAGTATTCCATTTTACCCTTACAATAAGCACTATAAGAAACGTATTTTCCACTGTTTAAAACCGCATAAAATTATATATTCTAGGTTTTTATAGAATTTAATTGGCATTAAAAGTCCAGTCTTCAAATTTTAAAAAATGCAAGTACATTGTCAAAAGTAAATTGTAGATGATTACTTATAAGTACCCAAGGGTCATTCGTAAGGAACTTGTGTAAATCTCCGTGGGACTACGCAAGTTTGTTCATCCCAAGGTAGTAAAGATTTCAACTTGGCATTGTTAGTTTTCCATCCATGATCCGGGGATACCGTCCGTCATTTTTGTTAGTATTCCATTATTATACTTACAAAAAGTGTTATGAAAACGATAATTTCCACCTCATATAATCGCATTAAATAATTTATTCTAGGTTTTTTAAAAAATGAATAGGTATTAAATGTTTGTCCATCAAATTTTGAACAGCAAAAGTACTTTGTCAAAAGTAAATTGAAGATGATTACTTATAATTATACTAGGGTGATTCGTAATGAACTTTTGGAACTCTTTGAGGGATTATGCGAGTTTGTTTATTAGTTAATGTGGTAAAGAGCTTGATTTGGGATTGCAAGTGACCCGTCCGCGATACGGGGTTATCGTTCGTCAATTGTATTAGTATTCCATTTTACCCTTACAATAAGCGTTATAAGAAACGCAATTTCCTCTGTATAAAACCACATAAAATTATATATTCTAGGTTTTTAAAGAATTTAATTGGCATTAAAAGTCCAGCCATCAAATTTTAAAAAACGCAAGTACATTGTCAAAAGTAAATTGTAGATGATTACATATAAGTACCCAAGGGTCATTCGTAAGGAACTTGTGTAAATCTCTATGGGACTACGCAAGTTTGTTCTTCCCTAGGTGGTAAATATTTCAACTTGGGATTGTTAGTTTTCCATCCGCAATCCGGGGATACCGTCCGTCTTTTGTGTTAGGATTCCATTATTATCCTTACAACAAGTGTTATGAACACGATAATTTCCACCACATATAATCGAATTAAATTATTTATTCTAGGTTTTTAAAAAAAATGAATAGGTATTAAATGTTTGTCCATCAAATTTTGAAAAGAAAAAGTACGTTGTCAAAAGTAGATTGAAGATGATTACTTATATGTATACTAGGGTAATTCGTAAGGAACTTTTGGAACTCTTTGTGGGATTATACGAGTTTGTTTATTAGTTGATGTGATACAGATTTTATTTGGGATTTCAAGTGACCCGTCCGCGATACGGGGTTATCGTTCGTCAATTGTATTAGTATTCCATTTTACCCTTACAATAAGCACTATAAGAAACGTATTTTCCACTGTTTAAAACCGCATAAAATTATATATTCTAGGTTTTTATAGAATTTAATTGGCATTAAAAGTCCAGTCTTCAAATTTTAAAAAATGCAAGTACATTGTCAAAAGTAAATTGTAGATGATTACTTATAAGTACCCAAGGGTCATTCGTAAGGAACTTGTGTAAATCTCCTTGGGACTACGCAAGTTTGTTCATCCCTAGGTAGTAAAGATTTCAACTTGTCATTGTTAGTTTTCCATCCATGATCCGGGGATACCGTCCGTCATTTTTGTTAGTATTCCATTATTATACTTACAAAAAGTGTTATGAAAACGATAATTTCCACCTCATATAATCGCATTAAATTATTTATTCTAGGTTTTTTTAAAAATGAATAGGTAGTAAAAGTTTGTCCATCAAATTTTGAAAAGCAAAAGTACTTTGTCGAAAGTAAATTGAAGATGATTACTTATAATTATACTAGGGTGATTCGTAATGAACTTTTGGAACTCTTTGAGGGATTATGCGAGTTTGTTTATTAGTTAATGTGGTAAAGAGCTTGATTTGGGATTGCAAGTGACCCGTCCGCGATACGGGGTTATCGTTCGTCAATTGTATTAGTATTCCATTTTACCCTTACAATAAGCGTTATAAGAAACGCAATTTCCTCTGTATAAAACCACATAAAATTATATATTCTAGGTTTTTAAAGAATTTAATTGGCATTAAAAGTCCAGCCATCAAATTTTAAAAAACGCAAGTACATTGTCAAAAGTAAATTGTAGATGATTACATATAAGTACCCAAGGGTCATTCGTAAGGAACTTGTGTAAATCTCTATGGGACTACGCAAGTTTGTTCTTCCCTAGGTGGTAAATATTTCAACTTGGGATTGTTAGTTTTCCATCCGCGATCCGGGGATACCGTCCGTCATTTGTGTTAGGATTCCATTATTATCCTTACAACAAGTGTTATGAACACGATAATTTCCACCACATATAATCGAATTAAATTATTTATTCTAGGTTTTTAAAAAAAATGAATAGGTATTAAATGTTTGTCCATCAAATTTTGAAAAGCAAAAGTACGTTGTCAAAAGTAGATTGAAGATGATTACTTATATGTATACTAGGGTAATTCGTAAGGAACTTTTGGAACTCTTTGTGGGATTATATGAGTTTGTTTATTAGTTGATGTGATACAGATTTTATTTGGGATTTCAAGTGACCCGTCCGCGATACGGGGTTATCGTTCGTCAATTGTATTAGTATTCCATTTTACCCTTACAATAAGCACTATAAGAAACGTATTTTCCACTGTTTAAAACCGCATAAAATTATATATTCTAGGTTTTTATAGAATTTAATTGGCATTAAAAGTCCAGTCTTCAAATTTTAAAAAATGCAAGTACATTGTCAAAAGTAAATTGTAGATGATTACTTATAAGTACCCAAGGGTCATTCGTAAGGAACTTGTGTAAATCTCCGTGGGACTACGCAAGTTTGTTCATCCCAAGGTAGTAAAGATTTCAACTTGGCATTGTTAGTTTTCCATCAATGATCCGGGGATACCGTCCGTCATTTTTGTTAGTATTCCATTATTATACTTACAAAAAGTGTTATGAAAACGATAATTTCCACCTCATATAGTCGCATTAAATTATTTATTCTAGGTTTTTTAAAAAATGAATAGGTATTAAATGTTTGTCCATCAAATTTTGAACAGCAAAAGTACTTTGTCAAAAGTAAATTGAAGATTATTACTTATAATTATACTAGGGTGATTCGTAATGAACTTTTGGAACTCTTTGAGGGATTATGCGAGTTTGTTTATTAGTTAATGTGGTAAAGAGCTTGATTTGGGATTGCAAGTGACCCGTCCGCGATACGGGGTTATCGTTCGTCAATTGTATTAGTATTCCATTTTACCCTTACAATAAGCGTTATAAGAAACGCAATTTCCTCTGTATAAAACCACATAAAATTATATATTCTAGGTTTTTAAAGAATTTAATTGGCATTAAAAGTCCAGCCATCAAATTTTAAAAAACGCAAGTACATTGTCAAAAGTAAATTGTAGATGATTACATATAAGTACCCAAGGGTCATTCGTAAGGAACTTGTGTAAATCTCTATGGGACTACGAAAGTTTGTTCTTCCCTAGGTGGTAAATATTTCAACTTGGGATTGTTAGTTTTCCATCCGCGATCCGGGGATACCGTCCGTCATTTGTGTTAGGATTCCATTATTATCCTTACAACAAGTGTTATGAACACGATAATTTCCACCACATATAATCGAATTAAATGATTTATTCTAGGTTTTTAAAAAAAATGAATAGGTATTAAATGTTTGTCCATCAAATTTTGAAAAGCAAAAGTACGTTGTCAAAAGTAGATTGAAGATGATTACTTATATGTATACTAGGGTAATTCGTAAGGAACTTTTGGAACTCTTTGTGGGATTATACGAGTTTGTTTATTAGTTGATGTGATACAGATTTTATTTGGGATTTCAAGTGACCCGTCCGCGATACGGGGTTATCGTTCGTCAATTGTATTAGTATTCCATTTTACCCTTACAATAAGCACTATAAGAAACGTATTTTCCACTGTTTAAAACCGCATAAAATTATATATTCTAGGTTTTTATAGAATTTAATTGGCATTAAAAGTCCAGTCTTCAAATTTTAAAAAATGCAAGTACATTGTCAAAAGTAAATTGTAGATGATTACTTATAAGTACCCAAGGGTCATTCGTAAGGAACTTGTGTAAATCTCCGTGGGACTACGCAAGTTTGTTCATCCCAAGGTAGTAAAGATTTCAACTTGGCATTGTTAGTTTTCCATCCATGATCCGGGGATACCGTCCGTCATTTTTGTTAGTATTCCATTATTATACTTACAAAAAGTGTTATGAAAACGATAATTTCCACCTCATATAATCGCATTAAATTATTTATTCTAGGTTTTTAAAAAAATGAATAGGTATTAAATGTTTGTCCATCAAATTTTGAACAGCAAAAGTACTTTGTCAAAAGTAAATTGAAGATTATTACTTATAATTATACTAGGGTGATTCGTAATGAACTTTTGGAACTCTTTGAGGGATTATGCGAGTTTGTTTATTAGTTAATGTGGTAAAGAGCTTGATTTGGGATTGCAAGTGACCCGTCCGCGATACGGGGTTATCGTTCGTCAATTGTATTAGTATTCCATTTTACCCTTACAATAAGCGTTATAAGAAACGCAATTTCCTCTGTATAAAACCACATAAAATTATATATTCAAGGTTTTTAAAGAATTTAATTGGCATTAAAAGTCCAGCCATCAAATTTTAAAAAACGCAAGTACATTGTCAAAAGTAAATTGTAGATGATTACATATAAGTACCCAAGGGTCATTCGTAAGGAACTTGTGTAAATCTCTATGGGACTACGCAAGTTTGTTCTTCCCTAGGTGGTAAATATTTCAACTTGGGATTGTTAGTTTTCCATCCGCGATCCGGGGATACCGTCCGTCATTTGTGTTAGGATTCCATTATTATCCTTACAACAAGTGTTATGAACACGATAATTTCCACCACATATAATCGAATTAAATTATTTATTCTAGGTTTTTAAAAAAAATGAATAGGTATTAAATGTTTGTCCATCAAATTTTGAAAAGCAAAAGTACGTTGTCAAAAGTAGATTGAAGATGATTACTTATATGTATACTAGGGTAATTCGTAAGGAACTTTTGGAACTCTTTGTGGGATTATACGAGTTTGTTTATTAGTTGATGTGATACAGATTTTATTTGGGATTTCAAGTGACCCGTCCGCGATACGGGGTTATCGTTCGTCAATTGTATTAGTATTCCATTTTACCCTTACAATAAGCACTATAAGAAACGTATTTTCCACTGTTTAAAACCGCATAAAATTATATATTCTAGGTTTTTATAGAATTTAATTGGCATTAAAAGTCCAGTCTTCAAATTTTAAAAAATGCAAGTACATTGTCAAAAGTAAATTGTAGATGATTACTTATAAGTACCCAAGGGTCATTCGTAAGGAACTTGTGTAAATCTCCGTGGGACTACGCAAGTTTGTTCATCCCAAGGTAGTAAAGATTTCAACTTGGCATTGTTAGTTTTCCATCCATGATCCGGGGATACCGTCCGTCATTTTTGTTAGTATTCCATTATTATACTTACAAAAAGTGTTATGAAAACGATAATTTCCACCTCATATAATCGCATTAAATTATTTATTCTAGGTTTTTTAAAAAATGAATAGGTATTAAATGTTTGTCCATCAAATTTTGAACAGCAAAAGTACTTTGTCAAAAGTAAATTGAAGATTATTACTTATAATTATACTAGGGTGATTCGTAATGAACTTTTGGAACTCTTTGAGGGATTATGCGAGTTTGTTTATTAGTTAATGTGGTAAAGAGCTTGATTTGGGATTGCAAGTGACCCGTCCGCGATACGGGGTTATCGTTCGTCAATTGTATTAGTATTCCATTTTACCCTTACAATAAGCGTTATAAGAAACGCAATTTCCTCTGTATAAAACCACATAAAATTATATATTCTAGGTTTTTAAAGAATTTAATTGGCATTAAAAGTCCAGCCATCAAATTTTAAAAAACGCAAGTACATTGTCAAAAGTAAATTGTAGATGATTACATATAAGTACCCAAGGGTCATTCGTAAGGAACTTGTGTAAATCTCTATGGGACTACGAAAGTTTGTTCTTCCCTAGGTGGTAAATATTTCAACTTGGGATTGTTAGTTTTCCATCCGCGATCCGGGGATACCGTCCGTCATTTGTGTTAGGATTCCATTATTATCCTTACAACAAGTGTTATGAACACGATAATTTCCACCACATATAATCGAATTAAATTATTTATTCTAGGTTTTTAAAAAAAATGAATAGGTATTAAATGTTTGTCCATCAAATTTTGAAAAGCAAAAGTACGTTGTCAAAAGTAGATTGAAGATGATTACTTATATGTATACTAGGGTAATTCGTAAGGAACTTTTGGAACTCTTTGTGGGATTATACGAGTTTGTTTATTAGTTGATGTGATACAGATTTTATTTGGGATTTCAAGTGACCCGTCCGCGATACGGGGTTATCGTTCGTCAATTGTATTAGTATTCCATTTTACCCTTACAATAAGCACTATAAGAAACGTATTTTCCACTGTTTAAAACCGCATAAAATTATATATTCTAGGTTTTTATAGAATTTAATTGGCATTAAAAGTCCAGTCTTCAAATTTTAAAAAATGCAAGTACATTGTCAAAAGTAAATTGTAGATGATTACTTATAAGTACCCAAGGGTCATTCGTAAGGAACTTGTGTAAATCTCCGTGGGACTACGCAAGTTTGTTCATCCCAAGGTAGTAAAGATTTCAACTTGGCATTGTTAGTTTTCCATCCATGATCCGGGGATACCGTCCGTCATTTTTGTTAGTATTCCATTATTATACTTACAAAAAGTGTTATGAAAACGATAATTTCCACCTCATATAATCGCATTAAATTATTTATTCTAGGTTTTTAAAAAAATGAATAGGTATTAAATGTTTGTCCATCAAATTTTGAACAGCAAAAGTACTTTGTCAAAAGTAAATTGAAGATTATTACTTATAATTATACTAGGGTGATTCGTAATGAACTTTTGGAACTCTTTGAGGGATTATGCGAGTTTGTTTATTAGTTAATGTGGTAAAGAGCTTGATTTGGGATTGCAAGTGACCCGTCCGCGATACGGGGTTATCGTTCGTCAATTGTATTAGTATTCCATTTTACCCTTACAATAAGCGTTATAAGAAACGCAATTTCCTCTGTATAAAACCACATAAAATTATATATTCAAGGTTTTTAAAGAATTTAATTGGCATTAAAAGTCCAGCCATCAAATTTTAAAAAACGCAAGTACATTGTCAAAAGTAAATTGTAGATGATTACATATAAGTACCCAAGGGTCATTCGTAAGGAACTTGTGTAAATCTCTATGGGACTACGCAAGTTTGTTCTTCCCTAGGTGGTAAATATTTCAACTTGGGATTGTTAGTTTTCCATCCGCGATCCGGGGATACCGTCCGTCATTTGTGTTAGGATTCCATTATTATCCTTACAACAAGTGTTATGAACACGATAATTTCCACCACATATAATCGAATTAAATTATTTATTCTAGGTTTTTAAAAAAAATGAATAGGTATTAAATGTTTGTCCATCAAATTTTGAAAAGCAAAAGTACGTTGTCAAAAGTAGATTGAAGATGATTACTTATATGTATACTAGGGTAATTCGTAAGGAACTTTTGGAACTCTTTGTGGGATTATACGAGTTTGTTTATTAGTTGATGTGATACAGATTTTATTTGGGATTTCAAGTGACCCGTCCGCGATACGGGGTTATCGTTCGTCAATTGTATTAGTATTCCATTTTACCCTTACAATAAGCACTATAAGAAACGTATTTTCCACTGTTTAAAACCGCATAAAATTATATATTCTAGGTTTTTATAGAATTTAATTGGCATTAAAAGTCCAGTCTTCAAATTTTAAAAAATGCAAGTACATTGTCAAAAGTAAATTGTAGATGATTACTTATAAGTACCCAAGGGTCATTCGTAAGGAACTTGTGTAAATCTCCGTGGGACTACGCAAGTTTGTTCATCCCAAGGTAGTAAAGATTTCAACTTGGCATTGTTAGTTTTCCATCCATGATCCGGGGATACCGTCCGTCATTTTTGTTAGTATTCCATTATTATACTTACAAAAAGTGTTATGAAAACGATAATTTCCACCTCATATAATCGCATTAAATTATTTATTCTAGGTTTTTTAAAAAATGAATAGGTATTAAATGTTTGTCCATCAAATTTTGAACAGCAAAAGTACTTTGTCAAAAGTAAATTGAAGATTATTACTTATAATTATACTAGGGTGATTCGTAATGAACTTTTGGAACTCTTTGAGGGATTATGCGAGTTTGTTTATTAGTTAATGTGGTAAAGAGCTTGATTTGGGATTGCAAGTGACCCGTCCGCGATACGGGGTTATCGTTCGTCAATTGTATTAGTATTCCATTTTACCCTTACAATAAGCGTTATAAGAAACGCAATTTCCTCTGTATAAAACCACATAAAATTATATATTCTAGGTTTTTAAAGAATTTAATTGGCATTAAAAGTCCAGCCATCAAATTTTAAAAAACGCAAGTACATTGTCAAAAGTAAATTGTAGATGATTACATATAAGTACCCAAGGGTCATTCGTAAGGAACTTGTGTAAATCTCTATGGGACTACGAAAGTTTGTTCTTCCCTAGGTGGTAAATATTTCAACTTGGGATTGTTAGTTTTCCATCCGCGATCCGGGGATACCGTCCGTCATTTGTGTTAGGATTCCATTATTATCCTTACAACAAGTGTTATGAACACGATAATTTCCACCACATATAATCGAATTAAATGATTTATTCTAGGTTTTTAAAAAAAATGAATAGGTATTAAATGTTTGTCCATCAAATTTTGAAAAGCAAAAGTACGTTGTCAAAAGTAGATTGAAGATGATTACTTATATGTATACTAGGGTAATTCGTAAGGAACTTTTGGAACTCTTTGTGGGATTATACGAGTTTGTTTATTAGTTGATGTGATACAGATTTTAATTGGGATTTCAAGTGACCCGTCCGCGATACGGGGTTATCGTTCGTCAATTGTATTAGTATTCCATTTTACTCTTACAATAAGCACTATAAGAAACGTATTTTCCACTGTTTAAAACCGCATAAAATTATATATTCTAGGTTTTTATAGAATTTAATTGGCATTAAAAGTCCAGTCTTCAAATTTTAAAAAATGCAAGTACATTGTCAAAAGTAAATTGTAGATGATTACTTATAAGTACCCAAGGGTCATTCGTAAGGAACTTGTGTAAATCTCCGTGGGACTACGCAAGTTTGTTCATCCCAAGGTAGTAAAGATTTCAACTTGGCATTGTTAGTTTTCCATCCATGATCCGGGGATACCGTCCGTCATTTTTGTTAGTATTCCATTATTATACTTACAAAAAGTGTTATGAAAACGATAATTTCCACCTCATATAATCGCATTAAATTATTTATTCTAGGTTTTTTAAAAAATGAATAGGTATTAAATGTTTGTCCATCAAATTTTGAACAGCAAAAGTACTTTGTCAAAAGTAAATTGAAGATTATTACTTATAATTATACTAGGGTGATTCGTAATGAACTTTTGGAACTCTTTGAGGGATTATGCGAGTTTGTTTATTAGTTAATGTGGTAAAGAGCTTGATTTGGGATTGCAAGTGACCCGTCCGCGATACGGGGTTATCGTTCGTCAATTGTATTAGTATTCCATTTTACCCTTACAATAAGCGTTATAAGAAACGCAATTTCCTCTGTATAAAACCACATAAAATTATATATTCAAGGTTTTTAAAGAATTTAATTGGCATTAAAAGTCCAGCCATCAAATTTTAAAAAATGCAAGTACATTGTCAAAAGTAAATTGTAGATGATTACATATAAGTACCCAAGGGTCATTCGTAAGGAACTTGTGTAAATCTCTATGGGACTACGCAAGTTTGTTCTTCCCTAGGTGGTAAATATTTCAACTTGGGATTGTTAGTTTTCCATCCGCGATCCGGGGATACCGTCCGTCATTTGTGTTAGGATTCCATTATTATCCTTACAACAAGTGTTATGAACACGATAATTTCCACCACATATAATCGAATTAAATTATTTATTCTAGGTTTTTAAAAAAAATGAATAGGTATTAAATGTTTGTCCATCAAATTTTGAAAAGCAAAAGTACGTTGTCAAAAGTAGATTGAAGATGATTACTTATATGTATACTAGGGTAATTCGTAAGGAACTTTTGGAACTCTTTGTGGAATTATACGAGTTTGTTTATTAGTTGATGTGATACAGATTTTATTTGGGATTTCAAGTGACCCGTCCGCGATACGGGGTTATCGTTCGTCAATTGTATTAGTATTCCATTTTACCCTTACAATAAGCACTATAAGAAACGTATTTTCCACTGTTTAAAACCGCATAAAATTATATATTCTAGGTTTTTATAGAATTTAATTGGCATTAAAAGTCCAGTCTTCAAATTTTAAAAAATGCAAGTACATTGTCAAAAGTAAATTGTAGATGATTACTTATAAGTACCCAAGGGTCATTCGTAAGGAACTTGTGTAAATCTCCGTGGGACTACGCAAGTTTGTTCATCCCAAGCTAGTAAAGATTTCAACTTGGCATTGTTAGTTTTCCATCCATGATCCGGGGATACCGTCCGTCATTTTTGTTAGTATTCCATTATTATACTTACAAAAAGTGTTATGAAAACGATAGTTTCCACCTCATATAATCGTATTAAATTATTTATTCTAGGTTTTTTAAAAAATGAATAGGTATTAAATGTTTGTCCATCAAATTTTGAACAGCAAAAGTACTTTGTCAAAAGTAAATTGAAGATGATTACTTATAATTATACTAGGGTGATTCGTAATGAACTTTTGGAACTCTTTGAGGGATTATGCGAGTTTGTTTATTAGTTAATGTGGTAAAGAGCTTGATTTGGGATTGCAAGTGACCCGTCCGCGATACGGGGTTATCGTTCGTCAATTGTATTAGTATTCCATTTTACCCTTACAATAAGCGTTATAAGAAACGCAATTTCCTCTGTATAAAACCACATAAAATTATATATTCTAGGTTTTTAAAGAATTTAATTGGCATTAAAAGTCCAGCCATCAAATTTTAAAAAACGCAAGTACATTGTCAAAAGTAAATTGTAGATGATTACATATAAGTACCCAAGGGTCATTCGTAAGGAACTTGTGTAAATCTCTATGGGACTACGCAAGTTTGTTCTTCCCTAGGTGGTAAATATTTCAACTTGGGATTGTTAGTTTTCCATCCGCGATCCGGGGATACCGTCCGTCATTTGTGTTAGGATTCCATTATTATCCTTACAACAAGTGTTATGAACACGATAATTTCCACCACATATAATCGAATTAAATTATTTATTCTAGGTTTTTAAAAAAAATGAATAGGTATTAAATGTTTGTCCATCAAATTTTGAAAAGCAAAAGTACGTTGTCAAAAGTAGATTGAAGATGATTACTTATATGTATACTAGGGTAATTCGTAAGGAACTTTTGGAACTCTTTGTGGGATTATACGAGTTTGTTTATTAGTTGATGTGATACAGATTTTATTTGGGATTTCAAGTGACCCGTCCGCGATACGGGGTTATCGTTCGTCAATTGTATTAGTATTCCATTTTACCCTTACAATAAGCACTATAAGAAACGTATTTTCCACTGTTTAAAACCGCATAAAATTATATATTCTAGGTTTTTATAGAATTTAATTGGCATTAAAAGTCCAGTCATCAAATTTTAAAAAATGCAAGTACATTGCCAAAAGTAAATTGTAGATGATTACATATAAGTACCCAAGGGTCATTCGTAAGGAACTTGTGTAAATCTCTATGGGACTACGCAAGTTTGTTCTTCCCTGGGTGGTAAATATTTCAACTTGGGATTGTTAGTTTTCCATCCGCGATCCGGGGATACCGTCCGTCATTTGTGTTAGGATTCCATTATTATCCTTACAACAAGTGTTATGAACACGATAATTTCCACCACATATAATCGAATTAAATTATTTATTCTAGGTTTTTTAAAAAAATGAATAGGTATTAAATGTTTGTCCATCAAATTTTGAAAAGCAAAAGTACGTTGTCAAAAGTAGATTGAAGATGATTACTTATATGTATACTAGGGTAATTCGTAAGGAACTTTTGGAACTCTTTGTGGGATTATACGAGTTTGTTTATTAGTTGATGTGATACAGATTTTATTTGGGATTTCAAGTGACCCGTCCGCGATACGGGGTTATCGTTCGTCAATTGTATTAGTATTCCATTTTACCCTTACAATAAGCACTATAAGAAACGTATTTTCCACTGTTTAAAACCGCATAAAATTATATATTCTAGGTTTTTATAGAATTTAATTGGCATTAAAAGTACAGTCATCAAATTTTAAAAAATGCAAGTACATTGCCAAAAGTAAATTGTAGATGATTACATATAAGTACCCAAGGGTCATTCGTAAGGAACTTGTGTAAATCTCTATGGGACTACGCAAGTTTGTTCTTCCCTGGGTGGTAAATATTTCAACTTGGGATTGTTAGTTTTCCATCCGCGATCCGGGGATACCGTCCGTCATTTGTGTTAGGATTCCATTATTATCCTTACAACAAGTGTTATGAACACGATAATTTCCACCACATATAATCGAATTAAATTATTTATTCTAGGTTTTTTAAAAAAATGAATAGGTATTAAATGTTTGTCCATCAAATTTTGAAAAGCAAAAGTACGTTGTCAAAAGTAGATTGAAGATGATTACTTATATGTATACTAGGGTAATTCGTAAGGAACTTTTGGAACTCTTTGTGGGATTATACGAGTTTGTTTATTAGTTGATTTGATACAGATTTTATTTGGGATTTCAAGTGACCCGTCCGCGATACGGGGTTATCGTTCATCAATTGTATTAGTTTTCCATTTTACCCTTACAATAAGCACTATAAGAAACGTATTTTCCACTGTTTAAAACCGCATAAAATTATATATTCTAGGTTTTTATAGAATTTAATTGGCATCAAAAGTCCAGTCTTCAAATTTTAAAAAATGCAAGTACATTGTCAAAAGTAAATTGTAGATGATTACTTATAAGTACCCAAGGGTCATTCGTAAGGAACTTGTGTAAATCTCCGTGGGACTACGCAAGTTTGTTCATCCCTAGGTAGTAAAGATTTCAACTTGGCATTGTTAGTTTTCCATCCATGATCCGGGGATACCGTCCGTCATTTTTGTTAGTATTCCATTATTATACTTACAAAAAGTGTTATGAAAACGATAATTTCCACCTCATATAATCGCATTAAATTATTTATTCTAGGTTTTTTAAAAAATGAATAGGTATTAAATGTTTGTCCATCAAATTTTGAACAGCAAAAGTACTTTGTCAAAAGTAAATTGAAGATGATTACTTATAATTATACTAGGGTGATTCGTAATGAACTTTTGGAACTCTTTGTGGGATTATGCGAGTTTGTTTATTAGTTAATGTGGTAAAGAGCTTGATTTGGGATTGCAAGTGACCCGTCCGCGATACGGGGTTATCATTCGTCAATTGTATTAGTATTCCATTCTACCCTTACAATAAGCGTTATAAGAAACGTAATTTCCTCTGTATAAAACCACATAAAATTATATATTCTAGGTTTTTAAAGAATTTAATTGGCATTAAAAGTCCAGGCATCAAATTTTAAAAAACGCAAGTACATTGTCAAAAGTAAATTGTAGATGATTACATATAAGTACCCAAGGGTCATTCGTAAGGAACTTGTGTAAATCTCTATGGGACTACGCAAGTTTGTTCTTCCCTAGGTGGTAAATATTTCAACTTGGGATTGTTAGTTTTCCATCCGCGATCCGGGGATACCGTCCGTCGTTTGTGTTAGGATTCCATTATTATCCTTACAACAAGTGTTATGAACACGATAATTTCCACCACATATAATCGAATTAAATTATTTATTCTAGGTTTTTAAAAAAATGAATAGGTATTAAATGTTTGTCCATCAAATTTTGAAAAGCAAAAGTAAGTTGTCAAAAGTAGATTGAAGATGATTACTTATATGTATACTAGGGTAATTCGTAAGGAACTTTTGGAACTCTTTGTGGGATTATACGAGTTTGTTTATTAGTTGATGTGATACAGATTTTATTTGGGATTTCAAGTGACCCGTCCGCGATACGGGGTTATCGTTCGTCAATTGTATTAGTATTCCATTTTACCCTTACAATAAGCACTATGAGAAACGTATTTTCCACTGTTTAAAACCGCATAAAATTATATATTCTAGGTTTTTATAGAATTTAATTGGCATTAAAAGTCCAGTCTTCAAATTTTAAAAAATGCAAGTACATTGTCAAAAGTAAATTGTAGATGATTACTTATAAGTACCCAAGGGTCATTCGTAAGGAACTTGTGTAAATCTCCGTGGGATTACGCAAGTCTGTTCATCCCTAGGTAGTAAAGATTTCACCTTGGCATTGTTAGTTTTCCATCCTTGATCCGGGGATACTGTCCGTCATTTTTGTTAGTATTCCATTATTATACTTACAAAAAGTGTTATGAAAACGATAATTTCCACCTCATATAATCGCATTAAATTATGTATTCTAGGTTTTTTAAAAAATGAATAGGTATTAAAAAGTTTGTCCATCAAATTTTGAAAAGCAAAAGTACTTTGTCAAAAGTAAATTGAAGATGATTACTTATAATTATACTAGGGTGATTCGTAAGGAACTTTTGGAACTCTTTGAGGGATTATGCGAGTTTTTTTATTAGTTAATGTGGTAAAGAGCTTGATTTGGGATTGCAAGTGACCCGTCCGCGATACGGGGTTATCGTTCGTCAATTGTATTAGTATTCCATTTTACCCTTACAATAAGCGTTATAAGAAACGTAATTTCCTCTGTATAAAACCACATAAAATTATATATTCTAGGTTTTTAAAGAATTTAATTTGCATTCAAAGTCCAGTCATCAAATTTTAAAAAACGCAAGTACATTGTCAAAAGTAAATTGTAGATGATTACATATAAGTACCCAAGGGTCATTCATAAGGAACTTGTGTAAATCTCTGTGGGACTACGCAAGTTTGTTCATCCCTAGGTAGTAAAGATTTCAACTTGGGATTGTTAGTTTTCCATCCATGATCCGGGGATACCGTCCGTCATTTTTGTTAGTATTCCATTATTATCCTTACAACAAGTGTTATGAGCACGATAATTTCCACCGCATATAATCGCATTAAATTATGTATTCTAGGTATTTAAAAAAATGAATAGGTATTAAAAGTTTGTCCATCAAATTTTGAAAAGCAAAAGTACGTTGTGAAAAGTAAATTGAAGATTATTACTTATAATTATACTAGGGTAATTCGTAAGGAACTTTTGGAACTCTTTGAGGGACTATGCGAGTTTGTTTATTAGTTAATGTGGTAAAGAGCTTGATTTGGGATTCCAAGTGACCCGTCCGCGATACGGGGTTATCATTCGTCAATTGTATTAGTATTCCATTTTACCCTTACAAAAAGCGTTATAAGAAACGTAATTTCCCCGGTATAAAACCACATAAAATTATATATTCTAGGTTTTTAAAGAAATTAATTCGCATTAAAAGTCCTGTCTTCAAATTTTAAAAAATGCAAGATATTGTCAAAAATAAATTGTAGATGATTACTTATAAGTATACAAGGGTCATTCGTACGGAACTTGTGTAAATCTCTGTGGGACTACGCAAGTTTGTTCATCCTTAGGTAGTTAAGATTTCGACTTGGGATTGTAAGTTTTCTATCCACGATCCGGGGATACCGTCCGTCATTTGTGTTAGTATTCCATTATTATCCTTACAACAAGTGTTATGAACACGATAATTTCCACCGCATATAATCACATTAATTTATTTATTCTAGTTTTTTAAAAAAATGAATAGGTATTAAATGTTTGTCCATCAAATTTTGAAAAGCAAAAGTACGTTGTCAAAAGTAGATTGAAGATGATTACTTATATGTATACTAGGGTAATTCGTAAGGAACTTTTGGAACTCTTTGTGGGATTATACAAGTTTGTTTATTAGTTAATGTGATACAGATTTTATTTGGGATTTCAAGTGACCCGTCCGCGATACGGGGTTATCGTTCGTCAATTGTATTTGTATTCCATTTTACCCTTACAATAAGCATTATAAGAAACGTATTTTCCACTGTTTAAAACCGCATAAAATTATATATTCTAGGTTTTTATAGAATTTAATTGGCATTAAAAGTCCAGTCATCAAATTTTAAAAAATGCAAGTACATTGTAAAAAGTAAATTGTAGATTATTACATATTAGTACCCAAGGGTCATTCGTAAGGAACTTGTGTAAATCTCTGTGGGACTACGGATGTTTGTTCATCACTAGGTTGTAAAGATTTCAACTTGGGATTGTAACTTTTCTATCCACGATCCGGGGATACCGTCCGTCATTTGTGTTAGTATTCCATTATTATACTTACAAAAAGTTTTATGAACACGATAATTTTCACCGCATATAATCGCATTAAAATATATATTCTAGGTTTTTAAAAAAATGAATAGGTATTAAATGTTTGTCCATCAAATTTTGGAAAGCAAAAGTACATTATCAAAATTAAATTGAAGATGATTACTTATAATTATACTAGGGTAATTCGTAAGGAACTTTTGAAACTCTTTGACGGATTATGCGAGTTTGTTTATTAGTTATTGTGGTAAAGTGCTTGATTTGGGATTGCAAGTGACCCGTCCGTGATACGGGGTTATCGTTCGTCAATTGTATTAGTATTCCATTTTACCCTTACAATAAGCGTTATAAGAAACTTAATTTCCTCTGTATAAAACCACATAAAATTATATATTCTAGGTTTTCAAAGAAATTAATTCGCATTAAAAGTCCAGTCTTCAAATTTTAAAAATGCAAGTACATTGTCAAAAGTAAATTGTAGATGATTACTTATAATCATACAAGGGTCATTCGTACGGAACTTGTGTAAATCTCTGCGGGACTACGCAAGTTTGTTCATCCTTAGGTAGTTAAGATTTCGACTTGGGATTGTAAGTTTTCTATCCACGATCCGGGGATACCGTTCGTCATTTGTGTTAGTATTCCATTATTATACTTACAAAAAGGGTTATGAACACGATAATTTTCACCGGGTATAATCGCATTAAAATATATATTCTAGGTTTTTAAAAACATGAATAGGTATTAAATCTTTGTCCATCAAATTTTGAAAAGCAAAAGTACGTTGTCAAAAGTAAATTGAACATGATTACTTGTAATTATACTAGGGTAATTCGTAAGGAACTTTTGGAACTCTTTGAGGGATTATGCGAGTTTGTTTATTAGTTAATGTGGTAAAGAGCTTGATTTGGGATTGCAAGTGACCCGTCCGCGATGCGGGGTTATCGTTCGTCAATTGTATTAGTATTCCATTTTACCCTTACAATAAGCGTTATAAGATACGTAATTTCCTCTGTATAAAACCTCATAAAATTATATATTCTAGGTTTTTAAAGAAATTATTTTGCATTAAAAGTCCAGTCTTTAAATTTTAAAAAATGCAAGTACATTGTCAAAAGTAAATTGTAGATGATTACTTATAAGTATACAAGGGTCATTCGTACGGAACTTGTGTAAATCTCTGTGGGACTACGCAAGTTTGTTCATCCTTAGGTAGTTAAGATTTCGACTTGGCATTGTAAGTTTTCCATCCGCGATCCGGGGATACCGTCAGTCATTTGTGCTAGGATTCCATTATTATCCTTACAACAAGTGTTATGAACACGATAATTTCCACCGCAAATAATCGCATTAAAATATATATTCTAGGTTTTAAAAAAATTAATAGGTATTAAATGTTTGTCCATCAAATTTTGAAAAGCAAAAGTACGTTGTGAAAAGTAAATTGAACATGATTACTTGTAATTATACTAGGGTAATTCGTAAGGAACTTTTGGAACTCTTTGAGGGATTATGCGAGTTTGTTTATTAGTTAGTGTGGTAAAGAGCTTGATTTGGGATTGCAAGTGACCCATCCGCGATACGGGGTTATCGTTCGTCAATTGTATTAGTATTCCATTTTACCCTTCCAATAAGCGTTATAGGAAAAGTAATTTCCCCGGTATAAAACCACATAAAATTATATATTCTAGGTTTTTAAAGAAATTAATTGGCATTAAAAGTCCAGTCTTCAAATTTTTAAAAATGCAAGTACATTGTCAAAAATAAATTGTAGATGATTACATATAAGTATACAAGGGTCATTCGTACGGAACTTGTGTAAATCTCTGTGGGACTACGCAAGTTTGTTCATCCTTAGGTAGTTAAGATTTCGACTTGGGATTGTAAGTTTTCTATCCAGGATCCGGGGATACCGTCCGTCATTTGTGTTAGTATTCCATTATTATACTTACAAAAAGTGTTATGAACACAATAATTTTCACCGGAGATAATCGCATTAAAATATTTATTCTAGGTTTTTAAAAAAATGAATAGGTATTAAATGTTTGTCCATCAAATTTTGAAAAGCAAAAGTACGTTGTCAAAAGTAAATTGAAGATGATTACTTATATGTATACTAGGGTAATTCATAAGGAACTTTTGGAACTCTTTGTGGGATTATACGAGTTTGTTTATTAGTTAATGTGATACAGATTTTATTTGGGATTTCAAGTGACCCGTCCACGATACGGGGTTATCGTTCGTCAATTGTATTAGTATTCCATTTTACCCTTACAATAAGCATTATATGAAACGTATTTTCCACTGTTTAAAACCGCATAAAATTATATATTCTAGGTTTTTATAGAATTTAACTGCCAGTAAATTGTAGATTATTACATATAAGTACCCAAGGGTCATTCGTAAGGAACTTGTGTAAGTCCCTGTGGGACTACGCAAGTTTGTTCATCCCTAGGTTGTAAAGATTTCAACTTGGGATTGTTAGTTTTCCATCCATGATCCGGGGATGCCGTCCATCATTTGTGTTAGTATTCCATTATTATACTTACAAAAAGTATTATGAACACGATAATTTCCACCGCATATAATCGCATTAAATTATGTATTCTAGGTTTTTTAAAAAATGAATAGGTATTAAAAGTTTGTCCATCAAATTTTGAAAAGCAAAAGTACGTTGTCAAAAGTAAATTGAAGATGATTACTTATAATTATACTAGGGTAATTCGTAAGGAACTTTTGGAACTCTTTGAGGGATTATGCGAGTTTGTTTATTAGTTGATGTGGTAAAGAGCTTGATTTGGGATTGCAAGTGACCCATCCCCGATACGTGGTTATCGTTCGTCAATTGTATTAGTATTCCATTTTACCCTTACAATAATTGTTGTAAGAAACGTAATTTCCACTGTATAAATCCGTATAAAATTATATATTCTTGGTATTTAAAGAAATTAATTGGCATTAAAAGTCCAGTCTTCAAATTATAAAAAATGCAAGTACATTGTCAAAAGTAAATTGTAGATGAATACTTATAAGTATACAAGAGTCATTCGTACGGAACTTGTGTAAATCTCTGTGGGACTAATCAAGTTCGTTCATCCTTAGGTAGTTAATATTTCGACTTGGGATTGTAAGTTTTCCATCCGCGATCCGGGGATACCGTCCATCATTTGTGTTAGGATTCCATTATTATCCTTACAACAAGTGTTATGAAAACGATAATTTCCACCGCAAATAATCGCATTAAAATATATATTCTAGGTTTTAAAAAAATTAATAGGTATTAAATGTTTGTCCATCAAATTTTGAAAAGCAAAAGTACGTTGTCAAAAGTAAATTGAAGATGATTACTTATAATTATACTAGGGTAATTCGTAAGGAACTTTTGGAACTCTTTGAGGGATTATGCGAGTTTGTTTATTAGTTAGTGTGGTAAAGAGCTTGATTTGGGATTGCAAGTGACCCATCCGCGATACGGGGTTATCGTTCGTCAGTTGTATTAGTATTCCATTTTACCCTTCCAATAAGCGTTATAGGAAACGTAATTTTCCCGGTATAAAACCACATAAAATTATATATTCTAGGTTTTTAAAGAAATTAATTGGCATTAAAAGTCCAGTCTTCAAATTTTTAAAAATGCAAGTACATTGTCAAAAATAAATTGTAGATGATTACATATAAGTATACAAGGGTCATTCGTACGGAACTTGTGTAAATCTCTGTGGGACTACGCAAGTTTGTTCATCCTTAGGTAGTTAAGATTTCGACTTGGGATTGTAAGTTTTCTATCCAGGATCCGGGGATACCGTCCGTCATTTGTGTTAGTATTCCATTATTATACTTACAAAAAGTGTTATGAACACAATAATTTTCACCGGAGATAATCGCATTAAAATATATATTCTAGGTTTTTAAAAAAATGAATAGGTATTAAATGTTTGTCCATCAAATTTTGAAAAGCAAAAGTACGTTGTCAAAAGTAAATTGAAGATGATTACTTATATGTATACTAGGGTAATTCATAAGGAACTTTTGGAACTCTTTGTGGGATTATACGAGTTTGTTTATTAGTTAATGTGATACAGATTTTATTTGGGATTTCAAGTGACCCGTCCACGATACGGGGTTATCGTTCGTCAATTGTATTAGTATTCCATTTTACCCTTACAATAAGCATTATATGAAACGTATTTTCCACTGTTTAAAACCGCATAAAATTATATATTCTAGGTTTTTATAGAATTTAACTGCCAGTAAATTGTAGATTATTACATATAAGTACCCAAGGGTCATTCGTAAGGAACTTGTGTAAGTCCCTGTGGGACTACGCAAGTTTGTTCATCCCTAGGTTGTAAAGATTTCAACTTGGGATTGTTAGTTTTCCATCCATGATCCGGGGATGCCGTCCATCATTTGTGTTAGTATTCCATTATTATACTTACAAAAAGTATTATGAACACGATAATTTCCACCGCATATAATCGCATTAAATTATGTATTCTAGGTTTTTTAAAAAATGAATAGGTATTAAAAGTTTGTCCATCAAATTTTGAAAAGCAAAAGTACGTTGTCAAAAGTAAATTGAAGATGATTACTTATAATTATACTAGGGTAATTCGTAAGGAACTTTTGGAACTCTTTGAGGGATTATGCGAGTTTGTTTATTAGTTGATGTGGTAAAGAGCTTGATTTGGGATTGCAAGTGACCCATCCCCGATACGTGGTTATCGTTCGTCAATTGTATTAGTATTCCATTTTACCCTTACAATAATTGTTGTAAGAAACGTAATTTCCACTGTATAAAACCGTATAAAATTATATATTCTAGGTATTTAAAGAAATTAATTGGCATTAAAAGTCCAGTCTTCAAATTATAAAAAATGCAAGTACATTGTCAAAAGTAAATTGTAGATGAATACTTATAAGTATACAAGAGTCATTCGTACGGAACTTGTGTAAATCTCTGTGGGACTAATCAAGTTCGTTCATCCTTAGGTAGTTAATATTTCGACTTGGGATTGTAAGTTTTCCATCCGCGATCCGGGGATACCGTCCATCATTTGTGTTAGGATTCCATTATTATCCTTACAACAAGTGTTATGAAAACGATAATTTCCACCGCAAATAATCGCATTAAAATATATATTCTAGGTTTTAAAAAAATTAATAGGTATTAAATGTTTGTCCATCAAATTTTGAAAAGCAAAAGTACGTTGTCAAAAGTAAATTGAAGATGATTACTTATAATTATACTAGGGTAATTCGTAAGGAACTTTTGGAACTCTTTGAGGGATTATGCGAGTTTGTTTATTAGTTAGTGTGGTAAAGAGCTTGATTTGGGATTGCAAGTGACCCATCCGCGATACGGGGTTATCGTTCGTCAGTTGTATTAGTATTCCATTTTACCCTTCCAATAAGCGTTATAGGAAACGTAATTTCCCCGGTATAAAACCACATAAAATTATATATTCTAGGTTTTTAAAGAAATTAATTGGCATTAAAAGTCCAGTCTTCAAATTTTTAAAAATGCAAGTACATTGTCAAAAATAAATTGTAGATGATTACATATAAGTATACAAGGGTCATTCGTACGGAACTTGTGTAAATCTCTGTGGGACTACGCAAGTTTGTTCATCCTTAGGTAGTTAAGATTTCGACTTGGGATTGTAAGTTTTCTATCCAGGATCCGGGGATACCGTCCGTCATTTGTGTTAGTATTCCATTATTATACTTACAAAAAGTGTTATGAACACAATAATTTTCACCGGAGATAATCGCATTAAAATATATATTCTAGGTTTTTAAAAAAATGAATAGGTATTAAATGTTTGTCCATCAAATTTTGAAAAGCAAAAGTACGTTGTCAAAAGTAAATTGAAGATGATTACTTATATGTATACTAGGGTAATTCATAAGGAACTTTTGGAACTCTTTGTGGGATTATACGAGTTTGTTTATTAGTTAATGTGATACAGATTTTATTTGGGATTTCAAGTGACCCGTCCACGATACGGGGTTATCGTTCGTCAATTGTATTAGTATTCCATTTTACCCTTACAATAAGCATTATATGAAACGTATTTTCCACTGTTTAAAACCGCATAAAATTATATATTCTAGGTTTTTATAGAATTTAACTGCCAGTAAATTGTAGATTATTACATATAAGTACCCAAGGGTCATTCGTAAGGAACTTGTGTAAGTCCCTGTGGGACTACGCAAGTTTGTTCATCCCTAGGTTGTAAAGATTTCAACTTGGGATTGTTAGTTTTCCATCCATGATCCGGGGATGCCGTCCATCATTTGTGTTAGTATTCCATTATTATACTTACAAAAAGTATTATGAACACGATAATTTCCACCGCATATAATCGCATTAAATTATGTATTCTAGGTTTTTTAAAAAATGAATAGGTATTAAAAGTTTGTCCATCAAATTTTGAAAAGCAAAAGTACGTTGTCAAAAGTAAATTGAAGATGATTACTTATAATTATACTAGGGTAATTCGTAAGGAACTTTTGGAACTCTTTGAGGGATTATGCGAGTTTGTTTATTAGTTGATGTGGTAAAGAGCTTGATTTGGGATTGCAAGTGACCCATCCCCGATACGGGGTTATCGTTCGTCAATTGTATTAGTATTCCATTTTACCCTTACAATAAGTGTTGTAAGAAACGTAATTTCCACTGTATAAAACCGTATAAAATTATATATTCTAGGTATTTAAAGAAATTAATTGGCATTAAAAGTCCAGTCTTCAAATTATAAAAAATGCAAGTACATTGTCAAAAGTAAATTGTAGATGAATACTTATAAGTATACAAGAGTCATTCGTACGGAACTTTTGTAAATCTCTGTGGGACTAATCAAGTTCGTTCATCCTTAGGTAGTTAATATTTCGACTTGGGATTGTAAGTTTTCCATCCGCGATCCGGGGATACCGTCCGTCATTTGTGTTAGGATTCCATTATTATCCTTACAACAAGTGTTATGAACACGATAATTTCCACCGCAAATAATCGCATTAAAATATATATTCTAGGTTTTAAAAAAATTAATAGGTATTAAATGTTTGTCCATCAAATTTTGAAAAGCAAAAGTACGTTGTCAAAAGTAAATTGAAGATGATTACTTATAATTATACTAGGGTAATTCGTAAGGAACTTTTGGAACTCTTTGAGGGATTATGCGAGTTTGTTTATTAGTTAGTGTGGTAAAGAGCTTGATTTGGGATTGCAAGTGACCCATCCGCGATACGGGGTTATCGTTCGTCAATTGTATTAGTATTCCATTTTACCCTTCCAATAAGCGTTACAGGAAACGTAATTTCCCCGGTATAAAACCACATAAAATTATATATTCTAGGTTTTTAAAGAAATTAATTGGCATTAAAAGTCCAGTCTTCAAATTTTTAAAAATGCAAGTACATTGTCAAAAATAAATTGTAGATGATTACATATAAGTATACAAGGGTCATTCGTACGGAACTTGTGTAAATCTCTGTGGGACTACGCAAGTTTGTTCATCCTTAGGTAGTTAAGATTTCGACTTGGGATTGTAAGTTTTCTATCCAGGATCCGGGGATACCGTCCGTCATTTGTGTTAGTATTCCATTATTATACTTACAAAAAGTGTTATGAACACAATAATTTTCACCGGAGATAATCGCATTAAAATATATATTCTAGGTTTTTAAAAAAATGAATAGGTATTAAATGTTTGTCCATCAAATTTTGAAAAGCAAAAGTACGTTGTCAAAAGTAAATTGAAGATGATTACTTATATGTATACTAGGGTAATTCATAAGGAACTTTTGGAACTCTTTGTGGGATTATACGAGTTTGTTTATTAGTTAATGTGATACAGATTTTATTTGGGATTTCAAGTGACCCGTCCACGATACGGGGTTATCGTTCGTCAATTGTATTAGTATTCCATTTTACCCTTACAATAAGCATTATATGAAACGTATTTTCCACTGTTTAAAACCGCATAAAATTATATATTCTAGGTTTTTATAGAATTTAACTGCCAGTAAATTGTAGATTATTACATATAAGTACCCAAGGGTCATTCGTAAGGAACTTGTGTAAGTCCCTGTGGGACTACGCAAGTTTGTTCATCCCTAGGTTGTAAAGATTTCAACTTGGGATTGTTAGTTTTCCATCCATGATCCGGGGATGCCGTCCATCATTTGTGTTAGTATTCCATTATTATACTTACAAAAAGTATTATGAACACGATAATTTCCACCGCATATAATCGCATTAAATTATGTATTCTAGGTTTTTTAAAAAATGAATAGGTATTAAAAGTTTGTCCATCAAATTTTGAAAAGCAAAAGTACGTTGTCAAAAGTAAATTGAAGATGATTACTTATAATTATACTAGGGTAATTCGTAAGGAACTTTTGGAACTCTTTGAGGGATTATGCGAGTTTGTTTATTAGTTGATGTGGTAAAGAGCTTGATTTGGGATTGCAAGTGACCCATCCCCGATACGGGGTTATCGTTCGTCAATTGTATTAGTATTCCATTTTACCCTTACAATAAGTGTTGTAAGAAACGTAATTTCCACTGTATAAAACCGTATAAAATTATATATTCTAGGTATTTAAAGAAATTAATTGGCATTAAAAGTCCAGTCTTCAAATTATAAAAAATGCAAGTACATTGTCAAAAGTAAATTGTAGATGAATACTTATAAGTATACAAGAGTCATTCGTACGGAACTTGTGTAAATCTCTGTGGGACTAATCAAGTTCGTTCATCCTTAGGTAGTTAATATTTCGACTTGGGATTGTAAGTTTTCCATCCGCGATCCGGGGATACCGTCCGTCATTTGTTTTAGGATTCCATTATTATCTTTACAACAAGTGTTATGAACACGATAATTTCCACCGCATATAATCGCATTAAATTATATATTCTAGGTTTTTAAAAAAATTAATAGGCATTAAATGTTTGTCCATCAAATTTTGAAAAGCAAAAGTACGTTGTCAAAAGTAAATTGAAGATGATTACTTATAATTATACTAGGGTAATTCGTAAGGAACTTTTGGAACTCTTTGAGGGATTATGCGAGTTTGTTTATTAGTTGATGTGGTAAAGAGCTTGATTTGGGATTGCAAGTGACCCATCCCCGATACGGGGTTATCGTTCGTCAATTGTATTAGTATTCCATTTTACCCTTACAATAAGTGTTGTAAGAAACGTAATTTCCACTGTATAAAACCGTATAAAATTATACATTCTAGGTATTTAAAGAAATTAATTGGCATTAAAAGTCCAGTCTTCAAATTATAAAAAATGCAAGTACATTGTCAAAAGTAAATTGTAGATGAATACTTATAAGTATACAAGAGTCATTCGTACGGAACTTGTGTAAATCTCTGTGGGACTACGCAAGTTCGTTCATCCTTAGGTAGTTAAGATTTCGACTTGGGATTGTAAGTTTTCCATCTGCGATCCGGGGATACCGTCCGTCATTTGTTTTAGTATTCCATTATTATCTTTACAACAAGTGTTATGAACACGATAATTTCCACCGCATATAATCGCATTAAATTATATATTCTCGGTTTTTTAAAAAATTAATAGGCATTAAATGTTTGTCCATCAAATTTTGAAAAGCAAAAGTACGTTGTCAAAAGTAAATTGAAGATGATTACCTATAAGTATACTAGGGTAATTCGTAAGGAACTTTTGGAACTCTTTGTGGGATTATGCGAGTTTGTTTATTAGTTAATCTGGTAAAGAGTTTGATTTGGGATTGCAAGTGACCCGTCCGCGATACGGGGTTATCGTTCGTCAAATGTATTAGTATTCCATTTTACCCTAACAATAAGCATTATAAGAAACGTAATTTCCACTGTTTAAAACCGCATAAAATTATATATTCTAGGTTTTTAAAGAAATTAATTGGCATTAAAAGTCCAGTCTTCAAATTATAAAAAATGCAAGTACATTGTCAAAAGTAAATTGTAGATGATTACTTATAAGTATACAAGAGTCATTCGTATGGAACTTGTGTAAATCTCTGTGGGACTACGCAAGTTCGTTCATCCTTAGGTAGTTAAGATTTCGACTTGGGATTGTAAGTTTTCCATCTGCGATCCGGGGATACCGTCCGTCATTTGTTTTAGGATTCCATTATTATCTTTACAACAAGTGTTATGAACACGATAATTTCCACCGCATATAATCGCATTAAATTATATATTCTAGGTTTCTTAAAAAATTAATAGGCATTAAATGTTTGTCAATCAAATTTTGAAAAGCAAAAGTACGTTGTCAAAAGTAAATTGAAGATGATTAATTATAAGAATACTAGGGTAATTCGTAAGGAACTTTTGGAACCCACTGTGCGATTATGCGAGTTTGTTTATTAGTTAATCTGGTAAAGAGTTTGATTTGGGATTGCAAGTGACCCGTCCGCGATACGGGGTTATCGTTCGTCAAATGTATTAGTATTCCATTTTACCCTTACAATAAGCATTATAAGAAACGTAATTTCCACTGTTTAAAACCGCATAAAATTATATATTCTAGGTTTTTAAAGAATTTAATTTGCATTTAAAGTCCAGTCATCAAATTTTAAAAAATGCAAGTACATTGTCAAAAGTAAATTGTAGATGATTACTTATAAGTACCCAAGGGTCATTCGTACGGAACTTGTGTAAATCTCCGTGGGACTACGCAAGTTCGTTCATCCTTAGGTAGTTAAGATTTCGACTTGGGATTGTAAGTTTTCCATCCGCGATCTAGGGATACCGTCCGTCATTTGTGTTAGGATTACATTACTATCCTTACAACAAGTGTTATGAACAGGATAATTTCCACCGCATATAATCACATTAAATTATATATTCTAGGTTTTTAAAAAAATGAATAGGTATTAAATGTTTTTTCCATCAAATTTTGAAAAGCAAAAGTACGTTGTCAAAAGTAAATTGAAGATGATTAGCTATAAGTATACAAGGGTAATTCGTAAGGAACTTTTGGAACTCTTAGTGGGATTGTGCGAGTTTGTTTGTTAGTTAATCTGGTAAAGAGTTTGATTTGGGATTGCAAGTGACCCGTCCCCGATATGGGGTTATCGTTCGTCAAATGTATAAGTATTCCATTTTACCCTTACAATAAGCATTATAAGAAACGTAATTTCCACTGTTTAAAACCGCATAAAATTATATATTCTAGGTTTTTAAAGAATTTAATTCGCTTTTAAAGTCCAGTCATCAAATTTTAAAAAATGCAAGTACATTGTCAAAAGTAAATTTTAGATTATTACATATAAGTACCCAAGGGTCATTCGTAAGGAACTTGTGTAAATCTTCGTGGGACTACGCAAGTTCGTTCATCCTTAGGTAGTAAAGATTTCAACTTGGTATTGTATGTTTCCCATCCGTGATCCGGGGTTACCGTCCATCATTTGTGTTAGGATTCCATTATTATCCTTACAATAAGTGTTATGAACACGATAATTTCCACCGCATATACTCGCATTAAATTATATACTCTAGGATTTTAAAAAAAATGAATAGGTATTAAATGTTTGTCCATCAAATTTTGAAAAGGAAAAGTACGTTGTCAAAAGTAAATTAAAGATGATTAATTATAAGAATACTAGGGTAATTCGTAAGGAACTTTTGGAACCCACTGTGGGATTATGCGAGTTTGTTTATTAGTTAATCTAGTAAAGAGTTTGATTTGGGATTGCAAGTGACCTGTCCGCGATACGGGGTTATCGTTCGTCAAATGTATTAGTATTCCATTTTACCCTTACAATAAGCATTATAAGAAACGTAATTTCCACTGTTTAAAACCGCATAAAATTATATATTCTAGGTTTTTAAAGAATTTAATTCGTATTTAAAGTCCAGTCATCAAATTTTAAAAAATGCAAGTACATTGTCAAAAGTAAATTGTAGATGATTACTTATAAATACCCCAGGGTCATTCGTACGGAACTTGTGTAAATTTCCGTGGGACTACGCAAGTTCGTTCATCCTTAGGTAGTTAAGATTTCGACTTGGGATTGTAAGTTTTCCATCCGCGATCCGGGGATACCGTCCGTCATTTGTGTTAGGATTCCATTATTATCCTTACAACAAGTGTTATGAACACGATAATTTCCACCGCATTTAATCGTATTAAATTATATATTCTAGGTTTTTAAAAAATGAATAGGTATTAAATGTTTGTCCATCAAATTTTGAAAAGCAAAAGTACGTTGTCAAATGTAAATTGAAGATGATTACCTATAAGTATACTGGCGTAATTCGTAAGGGACTTTTGGAACTCTTTGTGGGATTATGCGAGTTTGTTTATTAGTTAATCTGGTGGGATTACAAGTGACCCGTCCGCGATACGGGGTTATCGTTCGTCAAATGTATTAGTATTCCATTTTACCCTTACAATAAGCATTATAAGAAACGTAATTTCCACTGTTTAAAACCGCATAAAATTATATATTCTAGGTTTTTAAAGAATTTAATTCGCATTTAAAGTCCAGTCATCAAATTTTAAAAAATGCAAGTACATTGTCAAAAGTAAATTGTAGATGATTACTTATAAGTACCCAAGGGTCATTCGTACGGAACTTGTGTAAATCTCCGTGGGACTACGCAAGTTCGTTCATCCTTAGGTAGTTAAGATTTCGACTTGGGATTGTAAGTTTTCCATCCGCGATCCGGGGATACCGTCCGTCATTTGTGTTAGGATTCCATTATTATCCTTACAACAAGTGTTATGAACACGATAATTTCCACCGCATATAATCATATTAAATTATATATTCTAGGTTTTTAAAAAAATGAATAGGTATTAAATGTTTGTCCATCAAATTTTGAAAAGCAAAAGTACGTTGTCAAAAGTAAATTGAAGATGATTACCTATAAGTATACTAGGGTAATTCGTAAGGAACTTTTGGAACTCTTTGTGGGATTATGTGAGTTTGTTTATTAGTTAATCTGGTAAAGAGTTTGATTTGGGATTGCAAGTGACCCGTCCGCGATACGGGGTTATCGTTCGTCAAATGTATTAGTATTCCATTTTACCCTTACAATAAGCATTATAAGAAACGTAAATTCCACTGTTTAAAACCGCATAAAATTATATATTCTAGGTTTTTGAAGAATTTAATTCGCATTTAAAGTCCAGTCATCAAATTTTAAAAAATTCAAGTACATTGTCAAAAGTAAATTGTAGATGATTACTTATAAGTACCCCAGGGTCATTCGTACGGAACTTGTGTAAATCTCCGTGGGACTACGCAAGTTCGTTCATCCTTAGGTAGTTAAGATTTCGACTTGGGATTGTAAGTTTTCCATCCGCGATCCGGGGATACCGTCCGTCATTTGTGTTAGGATTCCATTATTATCCTTACAACAAGTGTTATGAACACGATAATTTCCACCGCATATAATCGTATTAAATTATATATTCTAGGTTTTTAAAAAAATGAATAGGTATTAAATGTTTGTCCATCAAATTTTGAAAAGCAAAAGTACGTTGTTAAAAGTAAATTGAAGATGATTAATTATAAGAATACTAGGGTAATTCGTAAGGAACTTTTGGAACCCACTGTGGGATTATGCGAGTTTGTCTATTAGTTAATCTGGTAAAGAGTTTGATTTGGGATTGCAAGTGACCCGTCCGCGATACGGGGTTATCGTTCGTCAAATGTATTTGTATTCCATTTTACCCTTACAATAATCATTATAAGAAACGTAATTTCCACTGTTTAAAACCGCATAAAATTATATATTCTAGGTTTTTAAAGAATTTAATTCGCATTTAAAGTCCAGTCATCAAATTTTAAAAAATGCAAGTACATTGTCAAAAGTAAATTGTAGATGATTACTTATAAGTACCCAAGGGTCATTCGTACGGAACTTGTGTAAATCTCCGTGGGACTACGCAAGTTCGTTCATCCTTAGGAAGTTAAGATTTCGACTTGGGATTGTAAGTTTTCCATCCGCGATCCGGGGATACCGTCCGTCATTTGTGTTAGGATTCCATTATTATCCTTACAACAAGTGTTATGAACACGATAATTTCCACCGCATATAATCATATTAAATTATATATTCTAGGTTTTTAAAAAAATGAATAGGTATTAAATGTTTGTCCATCAAATTTTGAAAAGCAAAAGTATGTTGTCAAAAGTAAATTGAAGATGATTACCTATAAGTATACTAGGGTAATTCGTAAGGAACTTTTGGAACTCTTTGTGGGATTATGCGAGTTTGTTTATTAGTTAATCTGGTAAAGAGTTTGATTTGAGATTGCAAGTGACCCGTCCGCGATACGGGGTTACCGATCGTCAAATTTATTAGTATTCCATTTTACCCTTACAATAAGCATTATAAGAAACGTAAATTCCACTGTTTAAAACCGCATAAAATTATATATTCTAGGTTTTTGAAGAATTTAATTCGCATTTAAAGTCCAGTCATCAAATTTTAAAAAATGCAAGTACATTGTCAAAAGTAAATTGTAGATGATTACTTATAAGTACCCCAGGGTCATTCGTACGGAACTTGTGTAAATCTCCGTGGGACTACGCAAGTTCGTTCATCCTTAGGTAGTTAAGATTTCGACTTGGGATTGTAAGTTTTCCATCCGCGATCCGGGGATACCGTCCGTCATTTGTGTTAGGATTCCATTATTATCCTTACAACAAGTGTTATGAACACGATAATTTCCACCGTATATAATCGTATTAAATTATATATTCTAGGTTTTTAAAAAAATGAATAGGTATTAAATGTTTGTCCATCAAATTTTGAAAAGCAAAAGTACGTTGTTAAAAGTAAATTGAAGATGATTAATTATAAGAATACTTGGGTAATTCGTAAGGAACTTTTGGAACCCACTGTGGGATTATGCGAGTTTGTTTATTAGTTAATCTGGTAAAGAGTTTGATTTGGGATTGCAAGTGACCCGTACGCGATACGGGGTTATCGTTCGTCAAATGTATTAGTATTCCATTTTACCCTTACAATAATCATTATAAGAAACGTTATTTCCACTATTTAAAACCGCATAAAATTATATATTCTAGGTTTTTAAAGAATTTAATTCGCATTTAAAGTCCAGTCATCAAATTTCAAAAAATGCAAGTACATTGTCAAAAGTAAATTGTAGATGATTACTTATAAGTACCCAAGGGTCATTCGTACGGAACTTGTGTAAATCTCCGTGGGACTACGCAAGTTCGTTCATCCTTAGGTAGTTAAGATTTCGACTTGGGATTGTAAGTTTTCCATCCGCGATCTAGGGATACCGTCCGTCATTTGTGTTAGGATTACATTATTATCCTTACAACAAGTGTTATGAACAGGATAATTTCCACCGCATATAATCGCATTAAATTATATATTCTAGGTTTTTAAAAAAATGAATAGGTATTAAATGTTTGTACATCAAATTTTGAAAAGCAAAAGTACGTTGTCAAAAGTAAATTGAAGATGATTACCTATAAGTATACTAGGGTAATTCGTAAGGAACTTTTGGAACTCTTAGTGGGATTGTGCGAGTTTGTTTATTAGTTAATCTGGTAAAGAGTTTGATTTGGGATTGCAAGTGACCCGTCCTCGACACGGGGTTTTCGTTCGTCAAATGTATAAGTATTCCATTTTACCCTTACAATAAGCATTATAAGAAACGTAATTTCCACTGTTTAAAACCGCATAAAATTATATATTCTAGGTTTTTAAAGAATTTAATTCTCATTTAAAGTCCAGTCATCAAATTTTAAAAAATGCAAGTACATTGTCAAAAGTAAATTTTAGATTATTACATATAAGTACCCAAGGGTCATTCGTAAGGAACTTGTGTAAATCTTCGTGGGACTACGCAAGTTCGTTCATCCTTAGGTAGTAAAGATTTCGACTTGGTATTGTATGTTTCCCATCCGTGATCCGGGGTTACCGTCCATCATTTGTGTTAGGATTCCATTATTATCCTTACAATAAGTGTTATGAACACGATAATTTCCACCGCATATACTCGCATTAAATTATATACTCTAGGATTTTAAAAAAAATGAATAGGTATTAAATGTTTGTCCATCAAATTTTGAAAAGGAAAAGTACGTTGTCAAAAGTAAATTAAAGATGATTAATTATAAGAATACTAGGGTAATTCGTAAGGAACTTTTGGAACCCACTGTGGGATTATGCGAGTTTGTTTATTAGTTAATCTAGTAAAGAGTTTGATTTGGGATTGCAAGTGACCTGTCCGCGATACGGGGTTATCGTTCGTCAAATGTATTAGTATTCCATTTTACCCTTACAATAAGCATTATAAGAAACGTAATTTCCACTGTTTAAAACCGCATAAAATTATATATTCTAGGTTTTTAAAGAATTTAATTCGTATTTAAAGTCCAGTCATCAAATTTTAAAAAATGCAAGTACATTGTCAAAAGTAAATTGTAGATGATTACTTATAAATACCCCAGGGTCATTCGTACGGAACTTGTGTAAATTTCCGTGGGACTACGCAAGTTCGTTCATCCTTAGGTAGTTAAGATTTCGACTTGGGATTGTAAGTTTTCCATCCGCGATCCGGGGATACCGTCCGTCATTTGTGTTAGGATTCCATTATTATCCTTACAACAAGTGTTATGAACACGATAATTTCCACCGCATTTAATCGTATTAAATTATATATTCTAGGTTTTTAAAAAATGAATAGGTATTAAATGTTTGTCCATCAAATTTTGAAAAGCAAAAGTACGTTGTCAAATGTAAATTGAAGATGATTACCTATAAGTATACTGGCGTAATTCGTAAGGGACTTTTGGAACTCTTTGTGGGATTATGCGAGTTTGTTTATTAGTTAATCTGGTGGGATTACAAGTGACCCGTCCGCGATACGGGGTTATCGTTCGTCAAATGTATTAGTATTCCATTTTACCCTTACAATAAGCATTATAAGAAACGTAATTTCCACTGTTTAAAACCGCATAAAATTATATATTCTAGGTTTTTAAAGAATTTAATTCGCATTTAAAGTCCAGTCATCAAATTTTAAAAAATGCAAGTACATTGTCAAAAGTAAATTGTAGATGATTACTTATAAGTACCCAAGGGTCATTCGTACGGAACTTGTGTAAATCTCCGTGGGACTACGCAAGTTCGTTCATCCTTAGGTAGTTAAGATTTCGACTTGGGATTGTAAGTTTTCCATCCGCGATCCGGGGATACCGTCCGTCATTTGTGTTAGGATTCCATTATTATCCTTACAACAAGTGTTATGAACACGATAATTTCCACCGCATATAATCATATTAAATTATATATTCTAGGTTTTTAAAAAAATGAATAGGTATTAAATGTTTGTCCATCAAATTTTGAAAAGCAAAAGTACGTTGTCAA
This sequence comes from Rubia yunnanensis, assembly GCA_037428765.1. Classification (NCBI taxonomy): domain Eukaryota; kingdom Viridiplantae; phylum Streptophyta; class Magnoliopsida; order Gentianales; family Rubiaceae; genus Rubia; species Rubia yunnanensis. Next base: position 105,456,085 of record CM075061.1, on the reverse strand, counting down.
AAGTAAATTGAAGATGATTACCTATAAGTATACTAGGGTAATTCGTAAGGAACTTTTGGAACTCTTTGTGGGATTATGTGAGTTTGTTTATTAGTTAATCTGGTAAAGAGTTTGATTTGGGATTGCAAGTGACCCGTCCGCGATACGGGGTTATCGTTCGTCAAATGTATTAGTATTCCATTTTACCCTTACAATAAGCATTATAAGAAACGTAAATTCCACTGTTTAAAACCGCATAAAATTATATATTCTAGGTTTTTGAAGAATTTAATTCGCATTTAAAGTCCAGTCATCAAATTTTAAAAAATTCAAGTACATTGTCAAAAGTAAATTGTAGATGATTACTTATAAGTACCCCAGGGTCATTCGTACGGAACTTGTGTAAATCTCCGTGGGACTACGCAAGTTCGTTCATCCTTAGGTAGTTAAGATTTCGACTTGGGATTGTAAGTTTTCCATCCGCGATCCGGGGATACCGTCCGTCATTTGTGTTAGGATTCCATTATTATCCTTACAACAAGTGTTATGAACACGATAATTTCCACCGCATATAATCGTATTAAATTATATATTCTAGGTTTTTAAAAAAATGAATAGGTATTAAATGTTTGTCCATCAAATTTTGAAAAGCAAAAGTACGTTGTTAAAAGTAAATTGAAGATGATTAATTATAAGAATACTAGGGTAATTCGTAAGGAACTTTTGGAACCCACTGTGGGATTATGCGAGTTTGTCTATTAGTTAATCTGGTAAAGAGTTTGATTTGGGATTGCAAGTGACCCGTCCGCGATACGGGGTTATCGTTCGTCAAATGTATTTGTATTCCATTTTACCCTTACAATAATCATTATAAGAAACGTAATTTCCACTGTTTAAAACCGCATAAAATTATATATTCTAGGTTTTTAAAGAATTTAATTCGCATTTAAAGTCCAGTCATCAAATTTTAAAAAATGCAAGTACATTGTCAAAAGTAAATTGTAGATGATTACTTATAAGTACCCAAGGGTCATTCGTACGGAACTTGTGTAAATCTCCGTGGGACTACGCAAGTTCGTTCATCCTTAGGAAGTTAAGATTTCGACTTGGGATTGTAAGTTTTCCATCCGCGATCCGGGGATACCGTCCGTCATTTGTGTTAGGATTCCATTATTATCCTTACAACAAGTGTTATGAACACGATAATTTCCACCGCATATAATCATATTAAATTATATATTCTAGGTTTTTAAAAAAATGAATAGGTATTAAATGTTTGTCCATCAAATTTTGAAAAGCAAAAGTATGTTGTCAAAAGTAAATTGAAGATGATTACCTATAAGTATACTAGGGTAATTCGTAAGGAACTTTTGGAACTCTTTGTGGGATTATGCGAGTTTGTTTATTAGTTAATCTGGTAAAGAGTTTGATTTGAGATTGCAAGTGACCCGTCCGCGATACGGGGTTACCGATCGTCAAATTTATTAGTATTCCATTTTACCCTTACAATAAGCATTATAAGAAACGTAAATTCCACTGTTTAAAACCGCATAAAATTATATATTCTAGGTTTTTGAAGAATTTAATTCGCATTTAAAGTCCAGTCATCAAATTTTAAAAAATGCAAGTACATTGTCAAAAGTAAATTGTAGATGATTACTTATAAGTACCCCAGGGTCATTCGTACGGAACTTGTGTAAATCTCCGTGGGACTACGCAAGTTCGTTCATCCTTAGGTAGTTAAGATTTCGACTTGGGATTGTAAGTTTTCCATCCGCGATCCGGGGATACCGTCCGTCATTTGTGTTAGGATTCCATTATTATCCTTACAACAAGTGTTATGAACACGATAATTTCCACCGCATATAATCGTATTAAATTATATATTCTAGGTTTTTAAAAAAATGAATAGGTATTAAATGTTTGTCCATCAAATTTTGAAAAGCAAAAGTACGTTGTTAAAAGTAAATTGAAGATGATTAATTATAAGAATACTTGGGTAATTCGTAAGGAACTTTTGGAACCCACTGTGGGATTATGCGAGTTTGTTTATTAGTTAATCTGGTAAAGAGTTTGATTTGGGATTGCAAGTGACCCGTACGCGATACGGGGTTATCGTTCGTCAAATGTATTAGTATTCCATTTTACCCTTACAATAATCATTATAAGAAACGTTATTTCCACTATTTAAAACCGCATAAAATTATATATTCTAGGTTTTTAAAGAATTTAATTCGCATTTAAAGTCCAGTCATCAAATTTCAAAAAATGCAAGTACATTGTCAAAAGTAAATTGTAGATGATTACTTATAAGTACCCAAGGGTCATTCGTACGGAACTTGTGTAAATCTCCGTGGGACTACGCAAGTTCGTTCATCCTTAGGTAGTTAAGATTTCGACTTGGGATTGTAAGTTTTCCATCCGCGATCTAGGGATACCGTCCGTCATTTGTGTTAGGATTACATTATTATCCTTACAACAAGTGTTATGAACAGGATAATTTCCACCGCATATAATCGCATTAAATTATATATTCTAGGTTTTTAAAAAAATGAATAGGTATTAAATGTTTGTACATCAAATTTTGAAAAGCAAAAGTACGTTGTCAAAAGTAAATTGAAGATGATTACCTATAAGTATACTAGGGTAATTCGTAAGGAACTTTTGGAACTCTTAGTGGGATTGTGCGAGTTTGTTTATTAGTTAATCTGGTAAAGAGTTTGATTTGGGATTGCAAGTGACCCGTCCTCGACACGGGGTTTTCGTTCGTCAAATGTATAAGTATTCCATTTTACCCTTACAATAAGCATTATAAGAAACGTAATTTCCACTGTTTAAAACCGCATAAAATTATATATTCTAGGTTTTTAAAGAATTTAATTCTCATTTAAAGTCCAGTCATCAAATTTTAAAAAATGCAAGTACATTGTCAAAAGTAAATTTTAGATTATTACATATAAGTACCCAAGGGTCATTCGTAAGGAACTTGTGTAAATCTTCGTGGGACTACGCAAGTTCGTTCATCCTTAGGTAGTAAAGATTTCGACTTGGTATTGTATGTTTCCCATCCGTGATCCGGGGTTACCGTCCATCATTTGTGTTAGGATTCCATTATTATCCTTACAATAAGTGTTATGAACACGATAATTTCCACCGCATATACTCGCATTAAATTATATACTCTAGGATTTTAAAAAAAATGAATAGGTATTAAATGTTTGTCCATCAAATTTTGAAAAGGAAAAGTACGTTGTCAAAAGTAAATTAAAGATGATTAATTATAAGAATACTAGGGTAATTCGTAAGGAACTTTTGGAACCCACTGTGGGATTATGCGAGTTTGTTTATTAGTTAATCTGGTAAAGAGTTTCATTTGGGATTGCAAGTGACCCGTCCGCGATACGGGGTTATCGTTCGTCAAATGTATTAGTATTCCATTTTACCCTTACAATAAGCATTATAAGAAACGTAATTTCCACTGTTTAAAACCGCATAAAATTATATATTCTAGGTTTTTAAAGAATTTAATTCGCATTTAAAGTCCAGTCATCAAATTTTAAAAAATGCAAGTACATTGTCAAAAGTAAATTTTAGATTATTACATATAAGTACCCAAGGGTCATTCGTAAGGAACTTGTGTAAATCTTCGTGGGACTACGCAAGTACGTTCATCCTTAGGTAGTAAAGATTTCGACTTGGTATTGTATGTTTCCCATCCGTGATCCGGGGTTACCGTCCATCATTTGTGTTAGGATTCCATTATTATCCTTACAATAAGTGTTATGAACACGATAATTTCCACCGCATATACTCGCATTAAATTATATACTCTAGGATTTTAAAAAAAATGAATAGGTATTAAATGTTTGTCCATCAAATTTTGAAAAGGAAAAGTACGTTGTCAAAAGTAAATTAAAGATGATTAATTATAAGAATACTAGGGTAATTCGTAAGGAACTTTTGGAACCCACTGTGGGATTATGCGAGTTTGTTTATTAGTTAATCTGGTAAAGAGTTTCATTTGGGATTGCAAGTGACCCGTCCGCGATACGGGGTTATCGTTCGTCAAATGTATTAGTATTCCATTTTACCCTTACAATAAGCATTATAAGAAACGTAATTTCCACTGTTTAAAACCGCATAAAATTATATATTCTAGGTTTTTAAAGAATTTAATTCGCATTTAAAGTCCAGTCATCAAATTTTAAAAAATGCAAGTACATTGTCAAAAGTAAATTGTAGATGATTACTTATAAGTACCCAAAGGTCATTCGTACGGAACTTGTGTAAATCTCCGTGGGACCACGCAAGTTCGTTCATCCTTAGGTAGTTAAGATTTCGACTTGGGATTGTAAGTTTTCCATCCGCGATCCGGGGATACCGTCCGTCATTTGTGTTAGGATTCCATTATTATCCTTACAACAAGTGTTATGAACACGATAATTTCCACTGCATATAATCGTATTAAATTATATATTCTAGGTTTTTAAGAAAATGAATAGGTATTAAATGTTTGTCTATCAAATTTTGAAAAGCAAAAGTACGTTGTCAAATGTAAATTGAAGATGATTACCTATAAGTATACTAGGGTAATTCGTAAGGAACTTTTGGAACTCTTAGTGGGATTGTGCGAGTTTGTTTATTAGTTAATCTGGTAAAGAGTTTGATTTGGGATTGCAAGTGACCCGTCCTCGACACGGGGTTTTCGTTCGTCAAATGTATAAGTATTCCATTTTACCCTTACAATAAGCATTATAAGAAACGTAATTTCCACTGTTTAAAACCGCATAAAATTATATATTCTAGGTTTTTAAAGAATTTAATTCTCATTTAAAGTCCAGTCATCAAATTTTAAAAAATGCAAGTACATTGTCAAAAGTAAATTTTAGATTATTACATATAAGTACCCAAGGGTCATTCGTAAGGAACTTGTGTAAATCTTCGTGGGACTACGCAAGTTCGTTCATCCTTAGGTAGTAAAGATTTCGACTTGGTATTGTATGTTTCCCATCCGTGATCCGGGGTTACCGTCCATCATTTGTGTTAGGATTCCATTATTATCCTTACAATAAGTGTTATGAACACGATAATTTCCACCGCATATACTCGCATTAAATTATATACTCTAGGATTTTAAAAAAAATGAATAGGTATTAAATGTTTGTCCATCAAATTTTGAAAAGGAAAAGTACGTTGTCAAAAGTAAATTAAAGATGATTAATTATAAGAATACTAGGGTAATTCGTAAGGAACTTTTGGAACCCACTGTGGGATTATGCGAGTTTGTTTATTAGTTAATCTGGTAAAGAGTTTCATTTGGGATTGCAAGTGACCCGTCCGCGATACGGGGTTATCGTTCGTCAAATGTATTAGTATTCCATTTTACCCTTACAATAAGCATTATAAGAAACGTAATTTCCACTGTTTAAAACCGCATAAAATTATATATTCTAGGTTTTTAAAGAATTTAATTCGCATTTAAAGTCCAGTCATCAAATTTTAAAAAATGCAAGTACATTGTCAAAAGTAAATTGTAGATGATTACTTATAAGTACCCAAAGGTCATTCGTACGGAACTTGTGTAAATCTCCGTGGGACCACGCAAGTTCGTTCATCCTTAGGTAGTTAAGATTTCGACTTGGGATTGTAAGTTTTCCATCCGCGATCCGGGGATACCGTCCGTCATTTGTGTTAGGATTCCATTATTATCCTTACAACAAGTGTTATGAACACGATAATTTCCACTGCATATAATCGTATTAAATTATATATTCTAGGTTTTTAAAAAAATGAATAGGTATTAAATGTTTGTCCATCAAATTTTGAAAAGCAAAAGTACGTTGTCAAATGTAAATTGAAGATGATTACCTATAAGTATACTAGGGTAATTCGTAAGGGACTTTTGGAACTCTTTGTGGTATTATGCGAGTTTGTTTATTAGTTAATCTAGTAAAGAGTTTGATTTGGGATTGCAAGTGACCCGTCCGCGATACGGGGTTATCGTTCGTCAAATGTATTAGTATTCCATTTTACCCTAACAATAAGCATTATAAGAAACGTAATTTCCACTGTTTAAAACCGCATAAAATTATATATTCTAGGTTTTTAAAGAATTTAATTCGCATTTAAAGTCTAGTCATCAAATTTTAAAAAATTCAAGTACATTGTCAAAAGTAAATTGTAGATGATTACTTATAAGTACCCAAGGGTCATTCGTACGGACCTTGTGTAAATCTCCGTGGGACTACGCAAGTTCGTTCATCCTTAGGTAGTTAAGATTTCGACTTGGGATTGTATGTTTTCCATCCGCGATCCGGGGAGACCGTCCGTCATTTGTGTTAGGATTCCATTATTATCCTTACAACAAGTGTTATGAACACGATAATTTCCACCGCATATAATCATATTAAATTATATATTCTAGGTTTTTAAAAAAATGAATAGGTATTAAATGTTTGTCCATCAAATTTTGAAAAGCAAAAGTACGTTGTCAAAAGTAAATTGAAGATGATTAATTATAAGAATACTAGGGTAATTCGTAAGGAACTTTTGGAACCCACTGTGGGATTATGCGAGTTTGTTTATTAGTTAATCTGGTAAAGAGTTTGATTTGGGATTGCAAGTGACCCGTCCGCGATTCGGGGTTATCGTTCGTCAAATGTATTAGTATTCCATTTTACCCTTACAATAAGCATTATAAGAAACGTAATTTCCACTGTTTAAAACCGCATAAAATTATATATTCTAGGTTTTTAAAGAATTTAATTCGCATTTAAAGTACAGTCATCAAATTTTAAAAAATGCGAGTACATTGTCAAAAGTAAATTGTAGATGATTACTTATAAGTACCCAAGGGTCATTCGTACGGAACTTGTGTAAATCTCCGTGGGACTACGCAACTTCGTTCATCCTTAGGTAGTTAAGATTTCGACTTGGGATTGTAAGTTTTCCATCCGCGATCCGGGGATACCGTCCGTCATTTGTGTTAGGATTCCATTATTATCCTTACAACAAGTGTTATGAACACGATAATTTCCACCGCATATAATCGTATTAAATTATATATTCTAGGTTTTTAAAAAATGAATAGGTATTAAATGTTTGTCCATCAAATTTTGAAAAGCAAAAGTACGTTGTCAAATGTAAATTGAAGATGATTACCTATAAGTATACTAGCGTAATTCGTAAGGGACTTTTGGAACTCTTTGTGGGATTATGCGAGTTTGTTTATTAGTTAATCTGGTAAAGAGTTTGATTTGGGATTACAAGTGACCCGTCCGCGATACGGGGTTATCGTTCGTCAAATGTATTAGTATTCCATTTTACCCTTACAATAAGCATTATAAGAAACGTAATTTCCACTGTTTAAAACCGCATAAAATTATATATTCTAGGTTTTTAAAGAATTTAATTCGCATTTAAAGTCTAGTCATCAAATTTTAAAAAATGCAAGTACATTGTCAAAAGTAAATTGTAGATGATTACTTATAAGTACCCAAGGGTCATTCGTACGGAACTTGCGTAAATCTCCATGGGACTACGCAAGTTCGTTCATCCTTAGGTAGTTAAGATTTCGACTTGGGATTGTAAGTTTTCCATCCGCGATCCGGGGATACCGTCCGTCATTTGTGTTAGGATTCCATTATTATCCTTACAACAAGTGTTATGAACACGATAATTTCCACCGCATATAATCGTATTAAATTATATATTCTAGGTTTTTAAAAAATGAATAGGTATTAAATGTTTGTCCATCAAATTTTGAAAAGCAAAAGTACGTTGTCAAATTTAAATTGAAGATGATTACCTATAAGTATACTAGCGTAATTCGTAAGGGACTTTTGGAACTCTTTGTGGGATTATGCGAGTTTGTTTATTAGTTAATCTGGTAAAGAGTTTGATTTGGGATTACAAGTGACCCGTCCGCGATACGGGGTTATCGTTCATCAAATGTATTAGTATTCCATTTTACCCTTACAATAAGCATTATAAGAAACGTAATTTCCACTGTCTAAAACCGCATAAAATTATATATTCTAGGTTTTTAAAGAATTTAATTCGCATTTAAAGTCCAGTCATCAAATTTTAAAAAATTCAAGTACATTGTCAAAAGTAAATTGTAGATGATTACTTATAAGTACCCAAGGGTCATTCGTACGGAACTTGTGTAAATCTCCGTGGGACTACGCAAGTTCGTTCATCCTTAGGTAGTTAAGATTTCGACTTGGGATTGTAAGTTTTCCATCCGCGATCCGGGGATACCGTCCGTCATTTGTGTTAGGATTCCATTATTATCCTTACAACAAGTGTTATGAACACGATAATTTCCACTGCATATAATCATATTAAATTATATATTCTAGGTTTTTAAAAAAATGAATAGGTATTAAATGTTTGTCCATCAAATTTTGAAAAGCAAAAGTACGTTGTCAAAAGTATATTGAAGATGATTACCTATAAGTATACTAGGGTAATTCGTAAGGAACTTTTGGAACTCTTTGTGGGATTATGCGAGTTTGTTTATTAGTTAATCTGGTAAAGAGTTTGATTTGGGATTGCAAGTGACCCGTCCGCGATACGGGGTTATCGTTCGTCAAATGTATTAGTATTCCATTTTACCCTTTCAATAAGCATTATAAGAAACGTAAATTCCACTGTTTAAAACCGCATAAAATTATATATTCTAGGTCTTTGAAGAATTTAATTCGCATTTAAAGTCCAGTCATCAAATTTTAAAAAATGCAAGTACATTGTCAAAAGTAAATTGTAGATGATTACTTATAAGTACCCCAGGGTCATTCGTACGGAACTTGTGTAAATCTCCGTGGGACTACGCAAGTTCGTTCATCCTTAGGTTGTTAAGATTTCGACTTGGGCTTGTAAGTTTTCCATCCGCGATCCGGGGATACCGTCCATCATTTGTGTTAGGATTTCATTATTATCCTTACAACAAGTGTTATGAACACGATAATTTCCACCGCATATAATCGTATTAAATTATATATTCTAGGTTTTTAAAAAAATGAATAGGTATTAAATGTTTGTCCATCAAATTTTGAAAAGCAAAAGTACGTTGTCAAAAGTAAATTGAAGATGATTACCTATAAGTATACTAGGGTAATTCGTAAGGAACTTTTGGAACTCTTAGTGGGATTGTGCGAGTTTGTTTATTAGTTAATCTGGTAAAGAGTTTGATTTGGGATTGCAAGTGACCCGTCCTCGATACGGGGTTATCGTTCGTCAAATGTATAAGTATTCCATTTTACCCTTACAATAAGCATTATAAGAAACGTAATTTCCACTGTTTAAAACCGCATAAAATTATATATTCGAGGTTTTTAAAGAATTTAATTCGCATTTAAAGTCCAGTCATCAAATTTTAAAAAATGCAAGTACATTGTCAAAAGTAAATTTTAGATTATTACATATAAGTACCCAAGGGTCATTCGTAAGGAACTTGTGTAAATCTTCGTGGGACTACGCAAGTTCGTTCATCCTTAGGTAGTAAAGATTTCGACTTGGTATTGTATGTTTCCCATCCGTGATCCGGGGTTACCGTCCATCATTTGTGTTAGGATTCCATTATTATCCTTACAATAAGTGTTATGAACACGATAATTTCCACCGCATATACTCGCATTAAATTACATACTCTAGGATTTTAAAAAAATGAATAGGTATTAAATGTTTGTCCATCAAATTTTGAAAAGCAAAAGTACGTTGTCAAAAGTAAATTAAAGATGATTAATTATAAGAATACTAGGGTAATTCGTAAGGAACTTTTGGAACCCACTGTGGGATTATGCGAGTTTGTTTATTAGTTAATCTGGTAAAGAGTTTGATTTGGGATTGCAAGTGACCCGTCCGCGATACGGGGTTATCGTTCGTCAAATGTATTAGTATTCCATTTTACCCTTACAATAAGCATTATAAGAAACGTAATTTCCACTGTTTAAAACCGCATAAATTTATATATTCTAGGTTTTTAAAGAATTTAATTCGCATTTAAAGTCCAGTCATCAAATTTTAAAAAATGCAAGTACATTGTCAAAAGTAAATTGTAGATGATTACTTATAAGTACCCAAAGGTCATTCGTACGGAACTTGTGTAAATCTCCGTGGGACTACGCAAGTTCGTTCATCCTTAGGTAGTTAAGATTTCGACTTGGGATTGTAAGTTTTCCATCCGCGATCCGGGGATACCGTCCGTCATTTGTGTTAGGATTCCATTATTATCCTTACAACAAGTGTTATGAACACGATAATTTCCACTGCATATAATCGTATTAAATTATATATTCTAGGTTTTTAAAAAAATGAATAGGTATTAAATGTTTGTCCATCAAATTTTGGAAAGCAAAAGTACGTTGTCAAATGTAAATTGAAGATGATTACCTATAAGTATACTAGGGTAATTCGTAAGGGACTTTTGGAACTCTTTGTGGTATTATGCGAGTTTGTTTTTTAGTTAATCTGGTAAAGAGTTTGATTTGGGATTGCAAGTGACCCGTCCGCGATACGGGGTTATCGTTCGTCAAATGTATTAGTATTCCATTTTACCCTTACAGTAAGCATTATAAGAAACGTAATTTCCACTGTTCAAAACCGCATAAAATTATATATTCTAGGTTTTTAAAGAATTTAATTCGCATTTAAATTCCAGTCATCAAATTTCAAAAAATGCAAGTACATTGTCAAAAGTAAATTGTAGATGATTACTTATAAGTACCCAAGGGTCATTCGTACTGAACTTGTGTAAATCTCCGTGGGACTACGCAAGTTCGTTCATCCTTAGGTAGTTAAGATTTCGACTTGGGATTGTAAGTTTTCCATCCGCGATCCGGGGATACCGTCCATCATTTGTGTTAGGATTACATTATTATCCTTACAACAAGTGTTATGAACAGGATAATTTCCATCGCATATAATCGCATTAAATTATATATTCTAGGTTTTTTAAAAAATGAATAGGTATTAAATGTTTGTCCATCAAATTTTGAAAAGCAAAAGTACGTTGTCAAAAGTAAATTGAAGATGATTACCTATAAGTATACTAGGGTAATTCGTAAGGAACTTTTGGAACTCTTAGTGGGATTGTGCGAGTTTGTTTATTAGTTAATCTGGTAAAGAGTTTGATTTGGGATTGCAAGTGACCCGTCCTCGATACGGGGTTATCGTTCGTCAAATGTATAAGTATTCCATTTTACCCTTACAATAAGCATTATAAGAAACGTAATTTCCACTGTTTAAAACCGCATAAAATTATATATTCTAGGTTTTTAAAGAATTTAATTCGCATTTAAAGTCCAGTCATCAGATTTTAAAAAATGCAAGTACATTGTCAAAAGTAAATTTTAGATTATTACATATAAGTACCCAAGGGTCATTCGTAAGGAACTTGTGTAAATCTTCGTGGGACTACGCAAGTTCGTTCATCCTTAGGTAGTAAAGATTTCGACTTGGTATTGTATGTTTCCCATCCGTGATCCGAGGTTACCGTCCATCATTTGTGTTAGGATTCCATTATTATCCTTACAATAAGTGTTAAGAACACGATAATTTCCACCGCATATACTCGCATTAAATTACATACTCTAGGATTTTAAAAAAATGAATAGGTATTAAATGTTTGTCCATCAAATTTTGAAAAGCAAAAGTACGTTGTCAAAAGTAAATTAAAGATGATTAATTATAAGAATACTAGGGTAATTCGTAAGGAACTTTTGGAACCCACTGTGGGATTATGCGAGTTTGTTTATTAGTTAATCTGGTAAAGAGTTTGATTTGGGATTGCAAGTGACCCGTCCGCGATACGGGGTTATCGTTCGTCAAATGTATTAGTATTCCATTTTACCCTTACAATAAGCATTATAAGAAACGTAATTTCCACTGTTTAAAACCGCATAAATTTATATATTCTAGGTTTTTAAAGAATTTAATTCGCATTTAAAGTCCAGTCATCAAATTTTAAAAAATGCAAGTACATTGTCAAAAGTAAATTGTAGATGATTACTTATAAGTACCCAAGGGTCATTCGTACGGAACTTGTGTAAATCTCCGTGGGACTACGCAAGTTCGTTCATCCTTAGGTAGTTAAGATTTCGACTTGGGATTGTAAGTTTTCCATCCGCGATCCGGGGATACCGTCCGTCATTTGTGTTAGGATTCCATTATTATCCTTACAACAAGTGTTATGAACACGATAATTTCCACTGCATATAATCGTATTAAATTATATATTCTAGGTTTTTAAAAAATGAATAGGTATTAAATGTTTGTCCATCAAATTTTGGAAAGCAAAAGTACGTTGTCAAATGTAAATTGAAGATGATTACCTATAAGTATACTAGGGTAATTCGTAAGGGACTTTTGGAACTCTTTGTGGTATTATGCGAGTTTGTTTATTAGTTAATCTGGTAAAGAGTTTGATTTGGGATTGCAAGTGACCCGTCCGCGATACGGGGTTATCGTTCGTCAAATGTATTAGTATTCCATTTTACCCTTACAATAAGCATTATAAGAAATGTAATTTCCACTGTTTAAAACCGCATAAAATTATTTATTCTAGGTTTTTAAAGAATTTAATTCGCATTTAAAGTCTAGTCATCAAATTTTTAAAAATTCAAGTACATTGTCAAAAGTAAATTGTAGATGATTACTTATAAGTACCCAAGGGTCATTCGTACGGACCTTGTGTAAATCTCCGTGGGACTACGCAACTTCGTTCATCCTTAGGTAGTTAAGATTTCGACTTGGGATTGTAAGTTTTCCATCCGCGATCCGGGGATACCGTCCGTCATTTGTGTTAGGATTCCATTATTATCCTTACAACAAGTGTTATGAACACGATAATTTCCACCGCATATAATCATATTAAATTATATATTCCAGGTTTTTAAAAAAATGAATAGGTATTAAATGTTTGTCCATCAAATTTTGAAAAGCAAAAGTACGTTGTCAAAAGTAAATTGAAGATGATTAATTATAAGAATACTAGGGTAATTCGTAAGGAACTTTTGGAACCCACTGTGGGATTATGCGAGTTTGTTTATTAGTTAATCTGGTAAAGAGTTTGATTTGGGATTGCAAGTGACCCGTCCGCGATACGGGGTTATCGTTCGTCAAATGTATTAGTATTCCATTTTACCCTTACAATAAGCATTATAAGAAACGTAATTTCCACTGTTTAAAACCGCATAAAATTATATATTCTAGGTTTTTAAAGAATTTAATTCGCATTTAAAGTCCAGTCATCAGATTTTAAAAAATGCAAGCACATTGTCAAAAGTAAATTGTAGATGATTACTTATAAGTACCCAAGGGTCATTCGTACGGAACTTGTGTAAATCTCCGTGGGACTACGCAAGTTCGTTCATCCTTAGGTAGTTAAGATTTCGACTTGGGATTGTAAGTTTTCCATCCGCGATCCGGGGATACCGTCCGTCATTTGTGTTAGGATTCCATTATTATCCTTACAACAAGTGTTATGAACACGATAATTTCCACTGCATATAATCGTATTAAATTATATATTCTAGGTTTTTAAAAAATGAATAGGTATTAAATGTTTGTCCATCAAATTTTGGAAAGCAAAAGTACGTTGTCAAATGTAAATTGAAGATGATTACCTATAAGTATACTAGGGTAATTCGTAAGGGACTTTTGGAACTCTTTGTGGTATTATGCGAGTTTGTTTATTAGTTAATCTGGTAAAGAGTTTGATTTGGGATTGCAAGTGACCCGTCCGCGATACGGGGTTATCGTTCGTCAAATGTATTAGTATTCCATTTTACCCTTACAATAAGCATTATAAGAAATGTAATTTCCACTGTTTAAAACCGCATAAAATTATTTATTCTAGGTTTTTAAAGAATTTAATTCGCATTTAAAGTCTAGTCATCAAATTTTTAAAAATTCAAGTACATTGTCAAAAGTAAATTGTAGATGATTACTTATAAGTACCCAAGGGTCATTCGTACGGACCTTGTGTAAATCTCCGTGGGACTACGCAAGTTCGTTCATCCTTAGGTAGTTAAGATTTCGACTTGGGATTGTAAGTTTTCCATCCGCGATCCGGGGATACCGTCCGTCATTTGTGTTAGGATTCCATTATTATCCTTACAACAAGTGTTATGAACACGATAATTTCCACCGCATATAATCATATTAAATTATATATTCCAGGTTTTTAAAAAAATGAATAGGTATTAAATGTTTGTCCATCAAATTTTGAAAAGCAAAAGTACGTTGTCAAAAGTAAATTGAAGATGATTAATTATAAGAATACTAGGGTAATTCGTAAGGAACTTTTGGAACCCACTGTGGGATTATGCGAGTTTGTTTATTAGTTAATCTGGTAAAGAGTTTGATTTGGGATTGCAAGTGACCCGTCCGCGATACGGGGTTATCGTTCGTCAAATGTATTAGTATTCCATTTTACCCTTACAATAAGCATTATAAGAAACGTAATTTCCACTGTTTAAAACCGCATAAAATTATATATTCTAGGTTTTTAAAGAATTTAATTCGCATTTAAAGTCCAGTCATCAAATTTTAAAAAATGCAAGCACATTGTCAAAAGTAAATTGTAGATGATTACTTATAAGTACCCAAGGGTCATTCGTACGGAACTTGTGTAAATCTCCGTGGGACTACGCAAGTTCGTTCATCCTTAGGTAGTTAAGATTTCGACTTGGGATTGTAAGTTTTCCATCCGCGATCCGGGGATACCGTCCGTCATTTGTGTTAGGATTCCATTATTATCCTTACAACAAGTGTTATGAACACGATAATTTCCACTGCATATAATCGTATTAAATTATATATTCTAGGTTTTTAAAAAAATGAATAGGTATTAAATGTTTGTCCATCAAATTTTGAAAAGCAAAACTACGTTGTCAAAAGTAAATTGAAGATGATTACCTATAAGTATACTAGGGTAATTCGTAAGGAACTTTTGGAACTCTTTGTGGGATTATGCGAGTTTGTTTATTAGTTAATCTGGTAAAGAGTTTGATTTGGGATTGCAAGTGACCCGTCCGCGATACGGGGTTATCGTTCGTCAAATGTATTAGTATTCCATTTTACCCTAACAATAAGCATTATAAGAAACGTAATTTCCACTGTTTAAAACCGCATAAAATTATATATTCTAGGTTTTTAAAGAATTTAATTCGCATTTAAAGTCCAGTCATCAAATTTTTAAAAATGCAAGTACATTGTCAAAAGTAAATTGTAGATGATTACTTATAAGTACCCAAGGGTCATTCGTACGGAACTTGTGTAAATCTCCGTGGGACTACGCAAGTTCGTTCATCCTTAGGTAGTTAAGATTTCGACTTGGGATTGTAAGTTTTCCATCCGCGATCCGGGGATACCGTCCGTCATTTGTGTTAGGATTCCATTATTATCCTTACAACAAGTGTTATGAACACGATAATTTCCACTGCATATAATCGTATTAAATTATATATTCTAGGTTTTTAAAAAAATGAATAGGTATTAAATGTTTGTCCATCAAATTTTGAAAAGCAAACGTACGTTGTCAAAAGTAAATTGAAGATGATTACCTATAAGTATACTAGGGTAATTCGTAAGGAACTTTTGGAACTCTTTGTGGGATTATGCGAGTTTGTTTATTAGTTAATCTGGTAAAGAGTTTGATTTGGGATTGCAAGTGACCCGTCCGCAATACGGGGTTATCGTTCGTCAAATGTATTAGTATTCCATTTTACCCTTACAATAAGCATTATAAGAAACGTAATTTCCACTGTTTAAAACCGCATAAAATTATATATTCTAGGTTTTTAAAGAATTAATTCGCATTTAAAGTCTAGTCATCAAATTTTAAAAAATTCAAGTACATTGTCAAAAGTAAATTGTAGATGATTACTTATAAGTACCCAAGGGTCATTCGTACGGACCTTGTGTAAATCTCCGTGGGACTACGCAAGTTCGTTCATCCTTAGGTAGTTAAGATTTCGACTTGGGATTGTAAGTTTTCCATCCGCGATCCGGGGAGACCGTCCGTCATTTGTGTTAGGATTCCATTATTATCCTTACAACAAGTGTTATGAACACGATAATTTCCACCGCATATAATCATATTAAATTATATATTCTAGGTTTTTAAAAAAATGAATAGGTATTAAATGTTTGTCCATCAAATTTTGAAAAGCAAAAGTACGTTGTCAAAAGTAAATTGAAGATGATTAATTATAAGAATACTAGGGTAATTCGTAAGGAACTTTTGGAACCCACTGTGGGATTATGCGAGTTTGTTTATTAGTTAATCTGGTAAAGAGTTTGATTTGGGATTGCAAGTGACCCGTCCGCGATTCGGGGTTATCGTTCGTCAAATGTATTAGTATTCCATTTTACCCTTACAATAAGCATTATAAGAAACGTAATTTCCACTGTTTAAAACTGCATAAAATTATATATTCTAGGTTTTTAAAGAATTTAATTCGCATTTAAAGTCCAATCATCAAATTTTAAAAAATGCAAGTACATTGTCAAAAGTAAATTGTAGATGATTACTTATAAGTACCCAAGGGTCATTCGTACGGAACTTGTGTAAATCTCCGTGGGACTACGCAAGTTCGTTCATCCTTAGGTAATTAAGATTTCGACTTGGGATTGTAAGTTTTCCATCCGCGATCCGGGGAGACCGTCCGTCATTTGTGTTAGGATTCCATTATTATCCTTACAACAAGTGTTATGAACACGATAATTTCCACCGCATATAATCATATTAAATTATATATTCTAGGTTTTTAAAAAAATGAATAGGTATTAAATGTTTGTCCATCAAATTTTGAAAAGCAAAAGTACGTTGTCAAAAGTAAATTGAAGATGATTAATTATAAGAATACTAGGGTAATTCTTAAGGAACTTTTGGAACCCACTGTGGGATTATGCGAGTTTGTTTATTAGTTAATCTGGTAAAGAGTTTGATTTGGGATTGCAAGTGACCCGTCCGCGATTCGGGGTTATCGTTCGTCAAATGTATTAGTATTCCATTTTACCCTAACAATAAGCATTATAAGAAACGTAATTTCCACTGTTTAAAACCGCATAAAATTATATATTCTAGGTTTTTAAAGAATTTAATTCGCATTTAAAGTCCAGTCATCAAATTTTTAAAAATGCAAGTACATTGTCAAAAGTAAATTGTAGATGATTACTTATAAGTACCCAAGGGTCATTCGTACGGAACTTGTGTAAATCTCCGTGGGACTACGCAAGTTCGTTCATCCTTAGGTAGTTAAGATTTCGACTTGGGATTGTAAGTTTTCCATCCGCGATCCGGGGATACCGTCCGTCATTTGTGTTAGGATTCCATTATTATCCTTACAACAAGTGTTATGAACACAATAATTTCCACTGCATATAATCGTATTAAATTATATATTCTAGGTTTTTAAAAAAATGAATAGGTATTAAATGTTTGTCCATCAAATTTTGGAAAGCAAAAGTACGTTGTCAAATGTAAATTGAAGATGATTACCTATAAGTATACTAGCGTAATTCGTAAGGGACTTTTGGAACTCTTTGTGGTATTATGCGAGTTTGTTTATTAGTTAATCTGGTAAAGAGTTTGATTTGGGATTGCAAGTGACCCGTCCGCGATACGGGGTTATCGTTCGTCAAATGTATTAGTATTCCATTTTACCCTTACAATAAGCATTATAAGAAATGTAATTTCCACTGTTTAAAACCGCATAAAATTATTTATTCTAGGTTTTTAAAGAATTTAATTCGCATTTAAAGTCCAGTCATCAAATTTTAAAAAATGCAAGCACATTGTCAAAAGTAAATTGTAGATGATTACTTATAAGTACCCAAGGGTCATTCGTACGGAACTTGTGTAAATCTCCGTGGGACTACGCAAGTTCGTTCATCCTTAGGTAGTTAAGATTTCGACTTGGGATTGTAAGTTTTCCATCCGCGATCCGGGGATACCGTCCGTCATTTGTGTTAGGATTCCATTATTATCCTTACAACAAGTGTTATGAACACGATAATTTCCACTGCATATAATCGTATTAAATTATATATTCTAGGTTTTTAAAAAAATGAATAGGTATTAAATGTTTGTCCATCAAATTTTGAAAAGCAAAACTACGTTGTCAAAAGTAAATTGAAGATGATTACCTATAAGTATACTAGGGTAATTCGTAAGGAACTTTTGGAACTCTTTGTGGGATTATGCGAGTTTGTTTATTAGTTAATCTGGTAAAGAGTTTGATTTGGGATTGCAAGTGACCCGTCCGCGATACGGGGTTATCGTTCGTCAAATGTATTAGTATTCCATTTTACCCTAACAATAAGCATTATAAGAAACGTAATTTCCACTGTTTAAAACCGCATAAAATTATATATTCTAGGTTTTTAAAGAATTTAATTCGCATTTAAAGTCCAGTCATCAAATTTTTAAAAATGCAAGTACATTGTCAAAAGTAAATTGTAGATGATTACTTATAAGTACCCAAGGGTCATTCGTACGGAACTTGTGTAAATCTCCGTGGGACTACGCAAGTTCGTTCATCCTTAGGTAGTTAAGATTTCGACTTGGGATTGTAAGTTTTCCATCCGCGATCCGGGGATACCGTCCGTCATTTGTGTTAGGATTCCATTATTATCCTTACAACAAGTGTTATGAACACGATAATTTCCACTGCATATAATCGTATTAAATTATATATTCTAGGTTTTTAAAAAAATGAATAGGTATTAAATGTTTGTCCATCAAATTTTGAAAAGCAAACGTACGTTGTCAAAAGTAAATTGAAGATGATTACCTATAAGTATACTAGGGTAATTCGTAAGGAACTTTTGGAACTCTTTGTGGGATTATGCGAGTTTGTTTATTAGTTAATCTGGTAAAGAGTTTGATTTGGGATTGCAAGTGACCCGTCCGCAATACGGGGTTATCGTTCGTCAAATGTATTAGTATTCCATTTTACCCTTACAATAAGCATTATAAGAAACGTAATTTCCACTGTTTAAAACCGCATAAAATTATATATTCTAGGTTTTTAAAGAATTAATTCGCATTTAAAGTCTAGTCATCAAATTTTAAAAAATTCAAGTACATTGTCAAAAGTAAATTGTAGATGATTACTTATAAGTACCCAAGGGTCATTCGTACGGACCTTGTGTAAATCTCCGTGGGACTACGCAAGTTCGTTCATCCTTAGGTAGTTAAGATTTCGACTTGGGATTGTAAGTTTTCCATCCGCGATCCGGGGAGACCGTCCGTCATTTGTGTTAGGATTCCATTATTATCCTTACAACAAGTGTTATGAACACGATAATTTCCACCGCATATAATCATATTAAATTATATATTCTAGGTTTTTAAAAAAATGAATAGGTATTAAATGTTTGTCCATCAAATTTTGAAAAGCAAAAGTACGTTGTCAAAAGTAAATTGAAGATGATTAATTATAAGAATACTAGGGTAATTCGTAAGGAACTTTTGGAACCCACTGTGGGATTATGCGAGTTTGTTTATTAGTTAATCTGGTAAAGAGTTTGATTTGGGATTGCAAGTGACCCGTCCGCGATTCGGGGTTATCGTTCGTCAAATGTATTAGTATTCCATTTTACCCTTACAATAAGCATTATAAGAAATGTAATTTCCACTGTTTAAAACTGCATAAAATTATATATTCTAGGTTTTTAAAGAATTTAATTCGCATTTAAAGTCCAGTCATCAAATTTTAAAAAATGCAAGTACATTGTCAAAAGTAAATTGTAGATGATTACTTATAAGTACCCAAGGGTCATTCGTACGGAACTTGTGTAAATCTCCGTGGGACTACGCAAGTTCGTTCATCCTTAGGTAGTTAAGATTTCGACTTGGGATTGTAAGTTTTCCATCCGCGATCCGGGGATACCGTCCGTCATTTGTGTTAGGATTCCATTATTATCCTTACAACAAGTGTTATGAACACAATAATTTCCACTGCATATAATCGTATTAAATTATATATTCTAGGTTTTTAAAAAAATGAATAGGTATTAAATGTTTGTCCATCAAATTTTGGAAAGCAAAAGTACGTTGTCAAATGTAAATTGAAGATGATTACCTATAAGTATACTAGCGTAATTCGTAAGGGACTTTTGGAACTCTTTGTGGTATTATGCGAGTTTGTTTATTAGTTAATCTGGTAAAGAGTTTGATTTGGGATTGCAAGTGACCCGTCCGCGATACGGGGTTATCGTTCGTCAAATGTATTAGTATTCCATTTTACCCTTACAATAAGCATTATAAGAAATGTAATTTCTACTGTTTAAAACCGCATAAAATTATTTATTCTAGGTTTTTAAAGAATTTAATTCGCATTTAAAGTCTAGTCATCAAATTTTAAAAAATTCAAGTACATTGTCAAAAGTAAATTGTAGATGATTACTTATAAGTACCCAAGGGTCATTCGTACGGACCTTGTGTAAATCTCCGTGGGACTACGCAAGTTCGTTCATCCTTAGGTAGTTAAGATTTCGACTTGGGATTGTAAGTTTTCCATCCGCGATCCGGGGATACCGTCCGTCATTTGTGTTAGGATTCCATTATTATCCTTACAACAAGTGTTATGAACACGATAATTTCCACCACATATAATCATATTAAATTATATTCCAGGTTTTTAAAAAAATGAATAGGTATTAAATGTTTGTCCATCAAATTTTGAAAAGCAAAAGTACGTTGTCAAAAGTAAATTGAAGATGATTAATTATAAGAATACTAGGGTAATTCGTAAGGAACTTTTGGAACCCACTGTGGGATTATGCGAGTTTGTTTATTAGTTAATCTGGTAAAGAGTTTGATTTGGGATTGCAAGTGACCCGTCCGCGATACGGGGTTATCGTTCGTCAAATGTATTAGTATTCCATTTTACCCTTACAATAAGCATTATAAGAAACGTAATTTCCACTGTTTAAAACCGCATAAAATTATATATTCTAGGTTTTTAAAGAATTTAATTCGCATTTAAAGTCCAGTCATCAAATTTTAAAAAATGCAAGTACATTGTCAAAAGTAAATTGTAGATGATTACTTATAAGTACCCAAGGGTCATTCGTACGGAACTTGTGTAAATCTCCGTGGGACTACGCAAGTTCGTTCATCCTTAGGTAGTTAAGATTTCGACTTGGGATTGTAAGTTTTCCATCCGCGATCCGGGGATACCGTCCGTCATTTGTGTTAGGATTCCATTATTATCCTTACAACAAGTGTTATGAACACGATAATTTCCACCGCATATAATCGTATTAAATTATATATTCTAGGTTTTTAAAAAATGAATAGGTATTAAATGTTTGTCCATCAAATTTTGAAAAGCAAAAGTACGTTGTCAAATGTAAATTGAAGATGATTACCTATAAGTATACTAGCGTAATTCGTAAGGGACTTTTGGAACTCTTTGTGGGATTATGCGAGTTTGTTTATTAGTTAATCTGGTAAAGAGTTTGATTTGGGATTACAAGTGACCCGTCCGCGATACGGGGTTATCGTTCGTCAAATGTATTAGTATTCCATTTTACCCTTACAATAAGCATTATAAGAAACGTAATTTCCACTGTTTAAAACCGCATAAAATTATATATTCTAGGTTTTTAAAGAATTTAATTCGCATTTAAAGTCCAGTCATCAAATTTTAAAAAATGCAAGTACATTGTCAAAAGTAAATTGTAGATGATTACTTATAAGTACCCAAGGGTCATTCGTACGGAACTTGTGTAAATCTCCGTGGGACTACGCAAGTTCGTTCATCCTTAGGTAGTTAAGATTTCGACTTGGGATTGTAAGTTTTCCATCCGCGATCCGGGGATACCGTCCGTCATTTGTGTTAGGATTCCATTATTATCCTTACAACAAGTGTTATGAACACGATAATTTCCACCGCATATAATCGTATTAAATTATATATTCTAGGTTTTTAAAAAATGAATAGGTATTAAATGTTTGTCCATCAAATTTTGAAAAGCAAAAGTACGTTGTCAAATGTAAATTGAAGATGATTACCTATAAGTATACTAGCGTAATTCGTAAGGGACTTTTGGAACTCTTTGTGGGATTATGCGAGTTTGTTTATTAGTTAATCTGGTAAAGAGTTTGATTTGGGATTACAAGTGACCCGTCCGCGATACGGGGTTATCGTTCGTCAAATGTATTAGTATTCCATTTTACCCTTACAATAAGCATTATAAGAAACGTAATTTCCACTGTTTAAAACCGCATAAAATTATATATTCTAGGTTTTTAAAGAATTTAATTCGCATTTAAAGTCCAGTCATCAAATTTTAAAAAATGCAAGTACATTGTCAAAAGTAAATTGTAGATGATTACTTATAAGTACCCAAGGGTCATTCGTACGGAACTTGTGTAAATCTCCGTGGGACTACGCAAGTTCGTTCATCCTTAGGTAGTTAAGATTTCGACTTGGGATTGTAAGTTTTCCATCTGCGATCCGGGGATACCGTCCGTCATTTGTGTTAGGATTCCATTATTATCCTTACAACAAGTGTTATGAACACGATAATTTCCACCACATATAATCATATTAAATTATATATTCTAGGTTTTTAAAAAAATGAATAGGTATTAAATGTTTGTCCATCAAATTTTGAAAAGCAAAAGTACGTTGTCAGAAGTAAATTGAAGATGATTACCTATAAGTATACTAGGGTAATTCGTAAGGAACTTTTGGAACTCTTTGTGGGATTATGCGAGTTTGTTTATTAGTTAATCTGGTAAAGAGTTTGATTTGGGATTGCAAGTGATCCGTCGCGATACGGGTTTATCGTTCGTCAAATGTATTAGTATTCCATTTTACCCTTACAATAAGCATTATAAGAAACGTAAATTCCACTGTTTAAAACCGCATAAAATTATAGATTCTAGGTTTTTGAAGAATTTAATTCGCATTTAAAGTCCAGTCATCAAATTTTTAAAAATGCAAGTACATTGTCAAAAGTAAATTGTAGATGATTACTTATAAGTACCCAAGGGTCATTCATACGGAACTTGTGTTAATCTCCGTGGGACTACGCAAGTTTGTTCATCCCCAGGTAGTAAAGATTTCAACTTGGGATTGTTAGTTTTCCATCCATGATTCGGGGATACCGTCTGTCATATTGTGTTAGTATTCCATTATTATCCTTACAAAAAGTGTTATGAACACGATAATTTCCACCGCACATAATCGCATTAAATTATATATTCTTGGTTTTTTAAAAATGAATAGGTATTAAATGTTTGTCCATCACATTTTGAAAAGAAAAAGTACGTTTTCAAAAGTAAATTAAAGATGATTAATTATAAGAATACTAGGGTAAATCGTAAGGAACTTTTGGAACCCTTTGTGGGATTATGCGAGTTTTTTTATTAGTTAATGTGGTAAAGAGTTTGATTTGGGATTGCAAGTGACCCGTCCGCGATACGGGGTTATCGTTCGTCAATTGTATTAGTATTCCATTTTACCCTTACAATAAGCGTTATAAGAAACGTAATTTCCACTGTTTAAAACCGCATAAAATTATATATTCTAGGTTTTTAAAGAAAGTAATTGTCTTTAAAAGTCCAGTCATCAAATTTTAAAAGATGCAAGTACATTATCAAAAGTAAATTGTAGATGATTACTGATAAGTATACAAGGGTCATTCGTAAGGAACTTGTGTAAATCTCTGTGGGACTACACATGTTTGTTCATCCTCAGGTAGTAAAGATTTCGACTTGGGATTGTATGTTTCCCATCCGTGATCCGGGGTTACCGTCCATCATTTGTGTTATGATTCCATTATTATCCTTACAATAAGTGTTATGAACACGATAATTTCCAACGCATGTACTCGCATTAAATTATATACTCTAGGATTTTAAAAAAATGAATAGGTATTAAATGTTTGTCCATCAAATTTTGAAAAGCAAAAGTACGTTGTCAAAAGTAAATTAAAGATGATTAATTATAAGTATACTAGGGTAATTCGTAAGGAACTTTTGGAACCCATTGTGGGATTATGCGAGTTTGTTTATTAGTTAATGTGGTAAAGAGTTTGATTTGGGATTGCAAGTGACCCGTCCGCGATACGGGGTTTTTCGTTCGTCAATTGTATTAGTATTCCATTTTACCCTGACAATAAGCGTTATAAGAAACGTAATTTCCACTGTTTAAAACCGCATAAAATTATATATTCTAGGTTTTTAAAGAAAGTAATTGTCTTTAAAAGTCCAGTCATCAAATTTTAAAAGATGCAAGTACATTATCAAAAGTAAATCGTAGATGATTACTGATAAGTATACAAGGGTCATTCGTAAGGAACTTGTGTAAATCTCTGTGGGACAACACATGTTTGTTCATCCTCAGGTAGTAAAGATTTCGACTTGGGATTGTATGTTTCCCATCCGTGATCCGGGGTTACCGTCCATCATTTGTGTTAGGATTCCATTATTATCCTTACAATAAGTGTTATGAACACGATAATTTCCACCGCATATACTCGCATTAAATTATATACTCTAGGATTTTAAAAAAATGAATAGGTATTAAATGTTTGTCCATCACATTTTGAAAAGCAAAAGTACATTGTCAAAAGTAAATTAAAGATGATTAATTATAAGTATACTAGGGTAATTCGTAAGGAACTTTTGGAACCCTTTGTGGGATTATGCGAGTTTGTTTATTAGTTAATGTGGTAAAGAGTTTGATTTGGGATTGCAAATGACCCGTCCGCGATACGGGGTTTTTCGTTCGTCAATTGTATTAGTATTCCATTTTACCCTGACAATAAGCTTTATAAGAAACGTAATTTCCACTGTTTAAAACCGCATAAAATTATATATTCTAGGTTTTTAAAGAAATTAATTGTCTTCAAAAGTCCAGACATCAAATTTTAAAAAATGCAAGTACATTATCAAAAGTAAATTGTAGATGATTACTGATAAGTATACAAGGGTCATTCGTAAGGAACTTGTGTAAGTCTCTGTGGGACTACACATGTTTGTTCATCCCCAGGTAGTAAAGATTTCGACTTGGGATTGTATGTTTCCCATCCGTGATCCGGGGTTACCGTCCATCATTTGTGTTAGGATTCCATTATTATACTTACAATAAGTGTTATGAACACGATAATTTCCACCGCATATACTCGCATTAAATTATATACTCTAGGATTTTAAAAAAATGAATAGGTATTAAATGTTTGTCCATCAAATTTTGAAAAGCAAAAGTACGTTGTCAAAAGTAAATTAAAGATGATTAATTATAAGTATACCAGGGTAATTCGTAAGGAACTTTTGGAACCCTTTGTGGGATTATGCGAGTTTGTTTATTAGTTAATGTGGTAAAGAGTATGATTTGGGATTGCAAGTGACCCGTCCGCGATACGGGGTTATCGTTCGTCAATTGTATTAGTATTCCATTTTACCCTTACAATAAGCATTATAAGAAACGTAATTTCCACTGTTTAAAACCGCATAAAATTATATATTCTAGGTTTTTAAAGAAATTAATTGGCTTTAAAAGTCCAGTCATCAAATTTTAAAAAATGCAAGTACATTGTCATAAGTAAATTGTAGATGATTACTGATAAGTATAGAAGGGCCATTCGTAAGGAACTTGTGTAAATCTCTGTGGGACTACACATGTTTGTTCATCCTCAGGTAGTAAAGATTTCGACTTGGGATTGTATGTTTCCCATCCGTGATCCGGGGTTACCGTCCATCATTTGTGTTAGGATTCCATTATTATCCTTACAATAAGTGTTATGAACACGATAATTTCCACCGCATATACTCGCATTAAATTATATACTCTAGGATTTTAAAAAAATGAATAGGTATTAAATGTTTGTCCATCACATTTTGAAAAGCAAAAGTACATTGTCAAAAGTAAATTAAAGATGATTAATTATAAGTATACTAGGGTAATTCGTAAGGAACTTTTGGAACCCTTTGTGGGATTATGCGAGTTTGTTTATTAGTTAATGTGGTAAAGAGTTTGATTTGGGATTGCAAATGACCCGTCCGCGATACGGGGTTTTTCGTTCGTCAATTGTATTAGTATTCCATTTTACCCTGACAATAAGCTTTATAAGAAACGTAATTTCCACTGTTTAAAACCGCATAAAATTATATATTCTAGGTTTTTAAAGAAATTAATTGTCTTCAAAAGTCCAGACATCAAATTTTAAAAAATGCAAGTACATTATCAAAAGTAAATTGTAGATGATTACTGATAAGTATACAAGGGTCATTCGTAAGGAACTTGTGTAAGTCTCTGTGGGACTACACATGTTTGTTCATCCCCAGGTAGTAAAGATTTCGACTTGGGATTGTATGTTTCCCATCCGTGATCCGGGGTTACCGTCCATCATTTGTGTTAGGATTCCATTATTATACTTACAATAAGTGTTATGAACACGATAATTTCCACCGCATATACTCGCATTAAATTATATACTCTAGGATTTTAAAAAAATGAATAGGTATTAAATGTTTGTCCATCAAATTTTGAAAAGCAAAAGTACGTTGTCAAAAGTAAATTAAAGATGATTAATTATAAGTATACCAGGGTAATTCGTAAGGAACTTTTGGAACCCTTTGTGGGATTATGCGAGTTTGTTTATTAGTTAATGTGGTAAAGAGTATGATTTGGGATTGCAAGTGACCCGTCCGCGATACGGGGTTATCGTTCGTCAATTGTATTAGTATTCCATTTTACCCTTACAATAAGCATTATAAGAAACGTAATTTCCACTGTTTAAAACCGCATAAAATTATATATTCTAGGTTTTTAAAGAAATTAATTGGCTTTAAAAGTCCAGTCATCAAATTTTAAAAAATGCAAGTACATTGTCATAAGTAAATTGTAGATGATTACTGATAAGTATAGAAGGGCCATTCGTAAGGAACTTGTGTAAATCTCTGTGGGACTACACATGTTTGTTCATCCTCAGGTAGTAAAGATTTCGACTTGGGATTGTATGTTTCCCATCCGTGATCCGGGGTTACCGTCCATCATTTGTGTTAGGATTCCATTATTATCCTTACAATAAGTGTTATGAACACGATAATTTCCACCGCATATACTCGCATTAAATTATATACTCTAGGATTTTAAAAAAATGAATAGGTATTAAATGTTTGTCCATCAAATTTTGAAAAGCAAAAGTACGTTGTCAAAAGTAAATTAAAGATGATTAATTATAAGAATACTAGGGTAATTCGTAAGGAACTTTTGGAACCCATTGTGGGATTATGCGAGTTTGTTTATTAGTTAAGGTGGTAAAGAGTTTGATTTGGGATTGCAAGTGACCCGTCCGCGATACGGGGTTTTTCGTTCGTCAATTGTATTAGTATTCCATTTTACCCTTACAATAAGCGTTATAAGAAACGTAATTTCCACTGTTTAAAACCGCATAAAATTATATATTCTAGGTTTTTAAAGAAATTAATTGGCTTTAAAAGTCCAGTCATCAAATTTTAAAAAATGCAAGTACATTGTCAAAAGTAAATTGTAGATGATTACTGATAAGTATACAAGGGTCATTCGTAAGGAACTTGTGTAAATCTCTGTGGGACTACACAAGTTTGTTCATCCTTAGGTAGTAAAGATTTCGATTTGGGATTGTATGTTTTCCATCCGTGATCCGGGGTTACCGTCCATCATTTGTGTTAGGATTCCATTATTATCCTTACAATAAGTGTTATGAACACGATAATTTCCACCGTATATGCTCGCATTAAATTATATATTCTAGGTTTTTAAAAAAATGAATAGGTATGAAATGTTTGTCCATCAAATTTTGAAAAGCAAAAGTACGTTGTCAAAAGTAAATTAAAGATGATTACTTATAAGTATACTAGGGTAATTCGTAAGGAACTTTTGGAACTCTTTGTGGGATTATGCGAGTTTGTTTATTAGTTAATGTGGTAAAGAGTTTGATTTGGGATTGCAAGTGACCCGTCCGCGATACGGGGTTATCGTCCGTCAATTGTATTAGTATTCCATTTTACCCTGAGAATAAGCGTTATAAGAAACGTAATTTCTACTGTTTAAAACCGCATAAAATTATATATTCTAGGTTTTTAAAGAATTTAATTGGTATTAAAAGTCCAGTCATCAAATTTTAAAGAATGCAAGTACATTGTCAAAAGTAAATTGTAGATGATTACTTATAAGTACCCAAGGGTCATTTGTAAGGAACTTGTGTAAATCTTTGTGGGACTACGCAAGTTTGTTCATCCTTAGGTAGTAAAGATTTTAATTTGGGATTGTTAGTTTTCCATCAATGATCCGGGGATACCGTCCGTCATTTGTGTTAGTATTCCATTAATATCCTTACAACAAGTGTTATGAACACGATAATTTCCACCGCATATAATCGCATTAAATTATATATTCTAGGTTTTTTAAAAAATGAATAGGTATTCAATGTTTGTCCATCAAATTTTGAAAAGCAAAAGTACGTTGTCAAAAAGTAAATTGAGGATGATTACCTATAAGTATACTAGGGTAATTCGTAAGGAACTTTTGGAACTCTTTGTGGGATTATGATATGAATTAGGTTTATTTATTTATTTTTATTTATTAGGATTTTTAGAAGATAATACTATACTCTTTTTCCCATTGGGTTTTTTAATGAGGTAGTGTGATCATTTATTTTATTTTAGAATAAGGCCCATTAATTCTGCTATGTTGGCCTTTGAAGAATTCATGTTTCAGTCATGCATTTATTTTAGTATTTAGAATATTTAGTTATGATTTGATTAGAATTAGATTTGGCAAGATTAGATAAGCCAATATTCATTCAGGATTTATCTTGAAGAATATAGCCATTTATTTTAGGTAGTTCAGATAAATATGGTTTTAGCTTCTTAAAGCTGCCATAATCCTTTGCAGTTTCTTATTTGTATTTTTTGAAGACCATACCTATGTAGTATAAATAGGGGTGGTATTCAACATTAATTTTACCTTACAACCTTTCATCAATCAAATATACAACCTTTTGAGTTCATACTCTTTGCTTGCGAGCTAATCCATTGTTGCTTAACCCCGAGGGCTAGTTAAGTATCAATAAACCTTGTAATCTAATCCTGAGGGCTAGTTAGAGAGCAAGTCGAAGTTAGGCATACCCCGAGGTCTAGACTCCTGAATTTCGTGCAAGATAGTGCGGGTTTGCAGATCCCTTCACTAGATCAAAGATATAATTCCGCAAATCGTGAGTCTTTGCAAGGAGATTCATATCAGTTGGTATCAGAGAAAATCAAAAGATCCTTGGACGAGTTCATCAACAAGGATTTCAAGTTTTGTTTGAGTTTATTTTCAAAAAAAATCAAAATCAAAATCAAAATTCATACAGCTTCCGCCGTCACATCTTCTCCGCCGCCGGTCAACCTCATCTCCAACGACTCCGCTCATCAGCTCCGACAACCTGCCGCCGCTCTACCATTTATCTCCGTCCACCACACTGCCATCTAGCTCTGCTCCGACCGATCTGTCCTAGTAGTCATCTCCGACGATCCCGCCGCCGCACCGCCAGTCTCTTCTCCGTCTCCGACTGCTTCACGGCGTCCCCGATCGACTCCAGCGAGCTCCTCCTTGTTCCAGGTTATTTTTTTTATCTGGCCGCTCCGCAGCGTTCTCCACCGCCGACGAATTCACCTCCTCCAACGACCTTTTTTGGGCGTCTCCTACTGCGTGAAGTGATTTTCCATTCCCAGTTCAGCGTGAGCCTGCAAGTTCCCGTGGTCAATTAACTCCAGCGAGCATCCAGAGATCCAGTACAGCGAGGAAGAAGAAACTTCAGCGGAAGTGAAGAAGAAGGTCGGCGCGTGAAACACACGTGCAAGCAACAACAGAGGCGCGTGAGATTCACGCGCGCGTCCCATTGAAGGAGCGTGTGTGACACGCGCGAAACAACCAGCCATCTCTGCTTCTCGTGATCTGACCATTATCTCGTGAGATTTTCAATTTCTCGTGGTTTATTGGTTTTCTTAGCAGCAGTTTTTTATCGCGAGTTGAAGCCACATCAGCATCCAGTCACTTCCAGGTCAGCATTTTGTCACCATTTTATTAGCAGTCTTCACAGGGATGGCTTGGGACGTTGATCTACAATTATTTTTATATCGTTCACGTTTCGAGAACGAAACTTTTCGACCTCGGAGGGAATGATACGAATTAGGTTTATTTATTTATTTTTATTTATTAGGATTTTTAGAAGATAACACTATACTCTTTTTCCCATTGGGTTTTTTAACGAGGTAGTGTGATCATTTATTTTATTTTAGAATAAGGCCCATTAATTCTGCCATGTTGGCCTTTGAAGAATTAATGTTTCGGTCATGCATTTATTTTAGTATTTAGAATATTTAGTTATGATTTGATTAGAATTAGATTTGGTAAGATTAGATAAGCCAATATTCATTCAGGATATATCTTGAAGAATATAGCCATTTATTTTAGGTAGTTCAGATAAATATGGTTTTAGCTTCGTAAAGCTGCCATAATCCTTGGCAGTTTCTTATTTGTATTTTTTGAAGACCATACCTATGTACTATAAATAGGGGTGGTATTCAACATTATTTTTACCTTACAACCTTTCATCAATCAAATATACAACCTTTTGATTTCATACTATTTGCTTGCGAGCTAATCCATTGTTGCTTAACCCCGAGGGCTAGTTAAGTATCAATAAACCTTGTAATCTAATCCTGAGGGCTAGTTAGAGAGCAAGTCGAAGTTAGGCGTACCCTGTGGCTAGACTCCTGAATTTCGTGCGAGATAGTGCGGGTTTGCAGATCCCTTCACTAGATCAAAGATATAATTCCGCAAATCGCGAGTCTCCGCAAGGAGATTCATATCAGATTATGCGAGTTTTTGTATTAGTTCATGTGGTAAAGAGTTTGATTTGGGATTGCAAGTGACCCGTCTGCGATACGGGGTTATCGTTCGTCAATTGTATTAGTATTCCATTTTACCCTTACAATAAGCGTTATAAGAAACGTAATTTCCACGTTATAAAACCGCATAAAATTATATATTCTAGGTTTTTAAAGAAATTAATTGGCATTCAAAGTCCAGTCATCAAATTTTAAAAAATGCAAGTACATTGTCAAAAGTAAATTGTAGATGATTACTGATAAGTATACAAGGGCCATTCGTAAGGAACTTGGGTAAATCTCTGTCGAACTACACAAGTTTGTTCAACCTTAGGTAGTAAAGATTTCGACTTGGGATTGTATGTTTCCCGGGGTTACCGTCCATCATTTGTGTTAGGATTCCATTATTATCCTTACAAAAAGTGTTATGAACATGATGATTTCCACCGCATATAATCGCATTAAATTATATATTCTACGTTTTTGAAAAAGTGAATAGGTATTAAATGTTTGTCCATCAAATTTTGAAAAGCAAAAGTACGCTGTCAAAAGTAAATTGAAGATGATTACCTATAAGTATACAAGGGTAATTCGTAAGGAACTTTTGGAACTCTTTGTGGGATTATGCAAGTTTGTTTATTAGTTAATCTGGTAAAGAGTTCCATTTGGGATTACAAGTGACCCGTCTGCGATACGGGGTTATCGTTCGTCAATTGTATTAGTATTCCATTTTACCCTTACAATAAGCGTTATAAGAAACGTAATTTACACTGTTTATAACCGCATAAAATTATATATTCTAGGTTTTTAAAGAATTTAATTGGCATTAAAAGTCCAGTCATCAAATTTTAAAGAATGCAAGTACATTGTCAAAAGTAAATTGTAGATGATTACTTATAAGTATACAAGGGTCATTCGTAAGGAACTTGTGTAAATCTTTGTGGGACTACACAAGTTTGTTCATCCTTAGGTAGTAAAGATTTCGACTTGGGATTGTATGTTTCACATCCGTGATCTGGGGTTACCGTCCGTCATTTGTGTTAGGATTCCATTATTATCTTTACAAAAAGTGTTATGAACATGATAATTTCCACCGCATATAATCGCATTAAATTATATATTCTACGTTTTTGAAAAAATGAATAGGTATTAAATGTTTGTCCATCAAATTTGGAAAAGCAAAAGTACGTTGTCAAAAGTAAATTGAAGATGATTACCTATAAGTATACTAGGGTAATTCTTAAGGAACTTTCGGAACTCTTTGTGGGATTATGCGAGTTTGTTTATTAGTTAATCTGGTAAAGAGTTTGATTTGGGATTACAAGTGACCCGTCTGCAATACGGAGTTATCGTTCGTCAATTGTATTAGTATTCCATTTTACCCTTACTATAAGCGTTATAAGAAATGTAATTTCCACTGTATAAAACAGCATAAAATTATATATTCAGGGTTTTTAATGAAATTAATTGGCTTTAAAAGTCCAGTCATCAAATTTTAAAAAATGCAAGTACATTATCAAAAGTAAATTGTAGATGATTACTGATAAGTATACAAGGGTCATTCGTAAGGAACTTGGGTAAATCTCTGTCGGACTACACAGGTTTGTTCAACCTTAGGTAGTAAAGATTTCGACTTGGGATTGTATGTTTCCCATACCTGATCCGGGGTTATCGTTCGTCAATTGTATTAGTATTCCATTTTACCCTTACAATAAGCGTTATAAGAAACGTAATTTCCACTATAAAAAACCGCATAAAATTATATATTCTAGGTTTTCAAAGAATTTAATTGGCATTAAAAGTCCACTCATCAAATTTTAAAGAATGCAAGTACATTGTCAAAAGTAAATTGTAGATGATTACTTATAAGTATACATGGGTCATTCGTAAGGAACTTGTGTAAATCTCTGTGGGACTACACAAGTTTGTTCATCCTTAGGTAGTAAAGATTTCGACCTGGGATTTTATGTTTCCCATCCGTGATCCGGGGTTACCGTCCGTCATTTGTGTTAGGATTCCATTTTTATCCTTACAACAAGTGTTATGAACACGATAATTTCCACCGCATATAATCGCATTAAATTATATATTCCAGGTATTTAAAAAAATGGATAGGTATTAAATGTTTTTCCGACAAATTTTGAAAAGCAAAAGTACGTTGTCAAAAGTAAATTAAAGATGATTACTTATAAGTATACAAGGGAAATTCGTAAGGAACTTTTGGAACCCTTTGTGGGATTATGGGAGTTTGTTTATTAGTTAATGTGGTAAAGAGTTTGATTTGGGATTGCAAGTGACCCGTCCGCGATACGGGGTTAACGTTCGTCAATTGTATTAGTATTCCATTTTACCCTTACAATAAGAGTTATAAGAAACGTAATTTCCACTGTTTAAAACCGCATAAAATTATATATTATAGGTTTTCAAAGAATTTAATTGGCATTAAAAGTCCTGTCATCAAATTTTAAAGAATGCAAGTACATTGTCAAAAGTAAATTGTAGATGATTACTTATAAGTATACATGGGTCATTCGTAAGGAACTTGTGTAAATCTCTGTGGGACTACACAAGTTTGTTCATCCTTAGGTAGTAAAGATTTCAACTTGGGATTGTATGTTTCCCATCCGTGATCCGGGGTTACCGTCCGTCATTTGTTTTAGGATTCCATTTTTATCCTTACAAAGAGTGTTATGAACACGATAATTTCCACCGCATATAATCGTATTAAATTATGTATTCCAGGTATTTAAAAAAATGTATAGGTATTAAATGTTTGTCCAACAAATTTTGAAAAGCAAAAGTACGTTGTCAAAAGTAAATTAAAGATGATTACTTATAAGTATACTAGGGTAATTCGTAAGGAACTTTTGGAACCCTTTGTGGGATTATACGAGTTTGTTTATTAGTTAATGTGGTAAAGAGTTTGATTTGGGATTGCAAGTGACCCGTCCGCGATACGGGGTTATCGTTCGTCAATTGTATTAGTATTCCATTTTACCCTTACAATAAGCGTTATAAGAAACGTAATTTCCACTGTTTAAAACCGCATAAAATTATATATTCTAGGTTTTCAAAGAATTTAATTGGCATTAAAAGTCCAGTCATCAAATTTTAAAGAATGCAAGTACATTGTCAAAAGTATATTGTAGATGATTACTTATAAGTATACAAGGGTCATTCGTAAGGAACTTGTGTAAATCTCTGTGGGGCTACACAAGTTTGTTCATCCTTAGGTAGTAAAGATTTCGACTTGGGATTGTATGTTTCCCATCCGTGATCCGGGGTTACCATCCGTCATTTGTGTTAGGATTCCATTATTATCCTTACAAAAAGTGTTATGAACACGATAATTTCCACCGCATATAATTGCATTAAATTATATATTCTAGGTTTTTAAAAAAATGAATAGGTATTAAATGTTTGTCCATCAAATTTTGAAAAGCAAAATTACGTTGTCAAAAGTAAATTGAAGATGATTACCTATAAGTATACTAGGGTAATTAGTAAGGAACTTTTGGAACTCTTTGTGGGATTATGCGAGTTTGTTTATTAGTTAATCTGGTAAAGAGTTTGATTTGGGATTGCAAGTGATCCGTCCGCGATACGGGGTTATCGTTCGTTGATTGTATTAGTATTCCATTTTACATTTACAATAAGCGTTATAAGAAACGTAATTTCCACTGTATAAAACTGCATAAAATTATATATTCTAGGTTTTTAAAGAAATTAATTGGCTTTAAAAGTCCAGTCATCAAATTTTAAAAAATGGAAGTACACTGTCAAAAGTAAATTTTAGATTATTACTGATAAGTATGCAAGGGTCATTCGTAAGGAACTTGGGTAAATCTCTGTCGGACTACACAAGTTTGTTCATCCTTAGGTAGTAAAGATTTCGACCTGGGATTGTATGTTTCCCATCCGTGATCCGGGGTTACTGTCCGTCATTTGTGTTTGGATTCCATTTTTATCCTTACAACAAGTGTTATGAACACGATAATTTCCACCGCATATAATCACAGTAAATTATATATTCCAGGTATTTGAAAAAATGGATAGGTATTAAATGTCTATCCAACGAATTTTGAAAAGCAAAAGTACGTTGTCAAAAGTAAATTAAAGATGATTACTTATTAGTAAACTAGGGTAATTCGTAAGGAACTTTTGGAACCCTTTGTGGGATTATGCGAGTTTGTTTATTAGTTAATGTGGTAAAGAGTTTGATTTGGGATTGCAAGTGACCCGTCCGCGATACGGGGTTATCGTTCGTCAATTGTATTAGTATTCCATTTTACCCTTACAATAAGCGTTATAAGAAACGTAATATCCACTGTTTAAAACCGCATAAAATTATGTATTCTAGGTTTTTAAAGAATTTAATTGGCATTAAACGTCCAGTCATCAAATTTTAAAGAATGCAAGTACATTGTCAAAAGTAAATTGTAGATGATTACATATAAGTATACAAGGGTCATTTGTAAGGAACTTGTGTAAATCTCTGTGGGACTACACAAGTTTGTTCATCCTTAGGTAGTAAAGATTTCGACATGGGATTGTATGTTTCCCATCCGTGATATGGGGTTACTGTCCGTCATTAGTGTTAGGATTCCGTTATTATCCTTACAAAAAGTGTTATGAACACGATAATTTCCACCGCATATAATCGCATTAAATTATATACTCTAGGTTTTTAAAAAAATGAATAAGTACTAAGTGTTTGTCCATCAAATTTTGAAAAGTAAAAGTACGTTGTCAAAATGAAATTGAAGATGATTACCTATAAGTATACTAGGGTAATTCGTAAGGAACTTTTGGAACTCTTTGTGGGATTATGCGAGTTTGTGTATTAGTTAATGTCGTAAAGAGTTTGATTTGGGATTGCAAGTGACCCGTCCGCGATAAGGGGTTATCGTTCGTCAATTGTATTAGTATTCCATTTAACCCTTACAACAAGCGTTATAAGAAACGTAATTTCCACTGTATAAAACTGCATAAAATTATATATTCTAGGTTTTTAAAGAAATTAATTGGCTTTAAAAG
The DNA here is from genome assembly GCA_037428765.1 of Rubia yunnanensis. Lineage (NCBI taxonomy): Eukaryota > Viridiplantae > Streptophyta > Magnoliopsida > Gentianales > Rubiaceae > Rubia > Rubia yunnanensis. Next base: position 105,420,180 of record CM075061.1, on the reverse strand, counting down.
TCCAGTCATCAAATTTTTAAAAATGCAAGTACATTGTCAAAAGTAAATTGTAGATGATTACTGATAAGTATACAAGGGTCATTCGTAAGGAAGTTGGGTAAATCTCTGTAGGACTACACAAGTTTGTTCATCCTTAGGTAGTATAGATTACGACTTGGGATTGTATGTTTCCCATCCGTGATCCGGGGTTACCGTCCATCATTTGTGTTAGGATTCCGTTTTTATCCTTTCAACAAGTGTTTTGAACACGATAATTTCCACCCCATATAATAGAATTAAATTATATATTCTAGGTTTTTTAAAAAAGGATGGGTATTAAATGTTTGTCCAACAAATTTTGAAAAGCAAAAGTACGTTGTCAAAAGTAAATTAATGATGATTACTTATAAGTATACTAGGGTAATTCGTATGAAACTTTTGGAACCCTTTGTGGGATTATGCGAGTTTGTTTATTAGTTAATGTGGTAAAGAGTTTGATTTGGGATTGCAAGTGACCCGTCCGCGATACGGGGTTATCGTTCGTCAATTGTATTAGTATTCCATTTTACCCTTACAATAAGCGTTATAAGAAACGTAACTTCCACTGTTTAAAACCGCATAAAATTATATATTCTAGGTTTTTAAAGAATTTAATTGGCACTAAAATTCCAGTCATCAAATTTTAAAGAATGCAAGTACATTGTCAAAAGTAAATTGTAGATGATTACTTATAAGTATACAAGGGTCATTCGTAAGGAACTTGTGTAAATCTCTGTGGGACTACACAAGTTTGTTCATCCTTAGGTAGTAAAGATTTCGACTTGGGATTGTATGTTTCCCATCCGTGATCCGGGGTTACCGTCCGTCATTTGTTTTAGGATTCCATTTTTATCCTTACAACAAGTGTTATGAACACAATCATTTCCACCGCATATAATCGCATTAAATTATATATTCCAGGTATTTAAAAAAATGGATAGGTATTAAATGTTTGTCCAACAAATTTTGAAAAGCAAAAGTACGTTGTCAAAAGTAAATTAAAGATGATTACTTATAAGTATACTAGGGTAATTCGTAAGGAACTTTTGGAACCCTTTGTGGGATTATGCGAGTTTGTTTATTAGTTAATGTGGTAATGAGTTTGATTTGGGATTGCAAGTGACCCGTCCGCGATACGGGGTTATCGTTCGTCAATTGTATTAGTATTCCATTTTACCCTTCCAATAAGCGTTATAAGAAACGTAATTTCCACTGTTTAAAACCGCATAAAATTATATATTCTAGGTTTTCAAAGAATTTAATTGGCATTAAAAGTCCAGTCATCAAATTTTAAAGAATGCAAGTACATTGCCAAAAGTAAATTGTAGATGATTACTAATAAGTATATAAGGGTCATTCGTAAGGAACTTGTGTAAATCTCTGTGGGACTACAGAAGTTTGTTCATCCTTAGGTAGTAAAGACTTCGACTTGGGATTGTATGTTTCCCATCCGTGATCCGGGGTTACCATCCGTCATTTGTTTTAGGATTCCATTTTTATCCTTACAACAAGTGTTATAAACACAATCATTTCCACCGCATATAATCGCATTAAATTATATATTCCGGGTATTTAAAAAAATGGATAGGTATTAAATGTTTGTCCAACAAATTTTGAAAAGAAAAAGTACGTTGTCAAAAGTAAATTAAAGATGATTACTTATAAGTATACTAGGGTAATTCGTAAGGAACTTTTGGAACCCTTTGTGGGATTATGCGAGTTTGTTTATTAGTTAATGTGGTAATGAGTTTGATTTGGGATTGCAAGTGACCCGTCCGCGATACGGGGTTATCGTTCGTCAATTGTATTAGTATTCCATTTTACCCTTACAATAAGCGTTATAAGAAACGTAACATCCACTGTTTAAAACCGCATAAAATTATATATTCTAGGTTTTTAAAGAATTTAATTGGCACTAAAATTCCAGTCATCAAATTTTAAAGAATGCAAGTACATTGTCAAAAGTAAATTGTAGATGATTACTTATAAGTATACAAGGGTCATTCGTAAGGAACTTGTGTAAATCTCTGTGGGACTACACAAGTTTGTTCATCCTTAGGTAGTAAAGATTTCGACTTGGGATTGTATGTTTCCCATCCGTGATCCGGGGTTACCGTCCGTCATTTGTTTTAGGATTCCATTTTTATCCTTACAACAAGTGTTATAAACACAATCATTTCCACCGCATATAATCGCATTAAATTATATATTCCAGGTATTTAAAAAAATGGATAGGTATTAAATGTTTGTCCAACAAATTTTGAAAAGCAAAAGTACGTTGTCAAAAGTAAATTAAAGATGATTACTTATAAGTATACTAGGGTAATTCGTAAGGAACTTTTGGAACCCTTTGTGGGATTATGCGAGTTTGTTTATTAGTTAATGTGGTAATGAGTTTGATTTGGGATTGCAAGTGACCCGTCCGCGATACGGGGTTATCGTTCGTCAATTGTATTAGTATTCCATTTTACCCTTCCAATAAGCGTTATAAGAAACGTAATTTCCACTGTTTAAAACCGCATAAAATTACATATTCTAGGTTTTCAAAGAATTTAATTGGCATTAAAAGTCCAGTCATCAAATTTTAAAGAATGCAAGTACATTGCCAAAAGTAAATTGTAGATGATTACTAATAAGTATATAAGGGTCATTCGTAAGGAACTTGTGTAAATCTCTGTGGGACTACACAAGTTTGTTCATCCTTAGGTAGTAAAGACTTCGACTTGGGATTGTATGTTTCCCATCCGTGATCCGGGGTTACCGTCCGTCATTTGTTTTAGGATTCCATTTTTATCCTTACAACAAGTGTTATGAACACAATCATTTCCACCGCATATAATCGCATTAAATTATATATTCCGGGTATTTAAAAAAATGGATAGGTATTAAATGTTTGTCCAACAAATTTTGAAAAGAAAAAGTACGTTGTCAAAAGTAAATTAAAGATGATTACTTATAAGTATACTAGGGTAATTCGTAAGGAACTTTTGGAACCCTTTGTGGGATTATGCGAGTTTGTTTATTAGTTAATGTGGTAATGAGTTTGATTTGGGATTGCAAGTGACCCGTCCGCGATACGGGGTTATCGTTCGTCAATTGTATTAGTATTCCATTTTACCCTTCCAATAAGCGTTATAAGAAACGTAATTTCCACTGTTTAAAACCTTATAAAATTATATATTCTAGGTTTTGAAAGAATTTAATTGGAATTAAAAGTCCAGTCATCAAATTTTAAAGAATGCAAGTACATTGCCAAAAGTAAATTGTAGATGATTACTTATAAGTATACAAGGGTCATTCGTAAGGAACTTGTGTAAATCTCTGTGGTACTACACAAGTTTGTTCATCCTTAGGTAGTAAAGACTTCGACTTGGGATTGTATGTTTCCCATCCGTGATCTGGGGTTACCGTCCGTCATTTGTGTTAGGATTCCATTATTATCCTTACAAAAAGTGTTATGAACACGATAATTTCCACCGCATATAATCGCATTAAATTATATATTCTAGGTTTTTTAAAAAATGAATAGGTATTAAATGTTTGTCCATCAAATTTTGAAAAGGAAAAGTACGTTGTCAAAAGTAAATTGAAGATGATTACCTATAAGTATACTAGGGTAATTCGTAAGGAACTTTTGGAACTCTTTGTGGGATTATGCGAGTATTTTTATTAGTCAATGTGGTAAAGAGTTTGATTTGGGATTCCAAGTGACCCGTCCGCGATACGGGGTTAACGTTCGTCGATTGTATTAGTATTCCATTTTACCCTTACAATAAGTGTTATAAGGAACGTAATTTCCACTGTTTAAAACCGCATAAAATTATATATTCTAGGTTTTCAAAGAATTTAATTAGCATTAAAAGTCCAGTCATCAAATTTTAAAGAATGCAAGTACATTGTCAAAAGTAAATTGTAGATGATTACTTATAAGTATACAAGGGTCATTCGTAAGGAACTTGTGTAAATCTCTGTGGGACTACACAAGTTTGTTCATCCTTAGGTAGTAAAGATTTCGACTTGGGATTGTATGTTTCCCATCCGTGATCTGGGGTTACCGTCCGTCATTTGTGTTAGGATTCCATTATTATCCTTACAAAAAGTGTTATGAACACGATAATTTCCACCGCATATAATCGCAATAAATTATATATTCTAGGTTTTTTAAAAAATGAATAGGTATTAAATGTTTGTCCATCAAATTTTGAAAAGGAAAAGTACGTTGTCAAAAGTAAATTGAAGATGATTACCTATAAGTATACTAGGGTAATTCGTAAGGAACTTTTGGAACTCTTTGTGGGATTATGCGAGTATTTTTATTAGTCAATGTGGTAAAGAGTTTGATTTGGGATTCCAAGTGACCCGTCCGCGATACGGGGTTAACGTTCGTCGATTGTATTAGTATTCCATTTTACCCTTACAATAAGCGTTATAAGAAACGTAATTTCCACTGTATAAAACTGCATAAAATTATATATTCTAGGTTTTTAAAGATATTAATTGGCTTTAAAAGTCCAGTCATCAAATTTTAAAAAATGCAAGTACATTGTCAAAAGTAAATTGTAGATGATTACTGATAAGTATACAAGGGTCATTCGTAAGGAACTTGGGTAAATCTCTGTCGGACTACACAAGTTTGTTCATCCTTAGGTAGTAAAGATTTCGACCTGGGATTGTATGTTTCCCATCCTTGATCCGGGGTTACCGTCTGTCATTTGTGTTAGGATTCCATTTTTATCCTTACAACAAGTGTTATGAACACGATAATTTCCACCGCATATAATCACATTAAATTATATATTCCAGGTATTTAAAAAAATGGATAGGTATTAAATGTTTGTCCGACAAATTTTGAAAACCAAAAGTACGTTGTCAAAAGTAAATTAAAGATTATTACTTATAAGTATACTAGGGTAATTCGTAAGGAACTTTTGGAACCCTTTGTGGGATTATGCGAGTTTGTTTATTAGTTAATGTGGTAAAGAGTTTGATTTGGGATTGCAAGTGACCCGTCCGCGATACGGGGTTAACGTTCATCAATTGTATTAGTATTCCATTTTACCCTTACAATAAGTGTTATAAGAAACGTAATTTCCACTGTTTAAAACCGCATAAAATTATGTATTCTAGGTTTTCAAAGAATTTAATTAGCATTAAAAGTCCAGTCATCAAATTTTAAAGAATGCAAGTACATTGTCAAAAGTAAATTGTAGATGATTACTTATAAGTATACAAGGGTCATTCGTAAGGAACTTGTGTAAATCTCTGTGGGACTACACAAGTTTGTTCATCCTTAGGTATTAAAGATTTCGACTTGGGATTGTATGTTTCCCATCCGTGATCCGGGGTTACCGTCCGTCATTTGTGTTAGGATTCCATTTTTATCCTTACAACAAGTGTTATGAACACGATAATTTCCACCGCATATAATCGTATTAAATTATATATTCCAGGTATTTAAAAAAAATGGATAGGTATTAAATGTTTGTCCAAAAAATTTTGAATGCAAAAGTACGTTGTCAAAAGTAAATTAAAGATGATTACTTATAAGTATACTAGCGTAATTCGTAAGGAACTTTTGGAACCCTCTGTGGGATTATACGAGTTTGTTTATTAGTTAATGTGGTAAAGAGTTTGATTTGGGATTGCAAGTGACCCGTCCGCGATACGGGGTTATCGTTCGTCAATTGTACTAGTATTCCATTTTACCCTTACAATAAGCGTTATAAGAAACGTAATTTCCACTGTTTAAAACCGCATAAAATTATATATTCTAGGTTTTCAAAGAATTTAATTGGCATTAAAAGTCCAGTCATCAAATTTTAAATAATGCAAGTACATTGTCAAAAGTAAATTGTAGATGATTACTTATAAGTATACAACGGTCATTCATAAGGAACTTGTGTAAATCTCTGTGGGACTACACAAGTTTGTTCATCCTTAGGTAGTAAAGATTTTTCCTTGGGATTGTATGTTTCCCATCCGTGATCCGGGGTTACCGTCCGTCATTTGTGTTAGGATTCCATTATTATCCTTACAAAAAGTGTTATGAACACGATAATTTCCACCGCATTTAATCGCATTAAATTATATATTCTAGGTTTTTAAAAAAATGAATAGGTATTAAATGTTTGTCCATCAAATTTTTAAAAGAAAAATTACGTTGTCAAAAGTAAATTGAAGATGATTACCTATAAGTATACTAGGGTAATTCGTAAGGAACTTTTGGAACTCTTTGTGGGATTATGCGAGTTTGTTTATTAGTTAATCTGGTAAAGAGTTTGATTTGGGATTGCAAGTGACCCGTCCGCGATACGGGGTTATCATTCGTCGATAGTATTAGTATTCCATTTTACCCTTACAATAAGCGTTATAAGAAACGTAATTTCCACTGTATAAAACTGCATAAAATTATATATTCTAGGATTTTAAAGAAATTAATTGGCATTAAAAGTCCAGTCATCAAATTTTAAAAAATGCAAGTACATTGTCAAAAGTAAATTGTAGATGATTACTGATAAGTATACAAGGGTCATTCGTAAGGAACTTGGGTAAATCTCTGTCGGACTACACAAGTTTGTTCATCCTTAGGTAGTAAAGATTTCGACCTGGGATTGTATGTTTCCCATCCGTGATCCGGGGTTACCGTCCGTCATTTGTGTTAGGATTCCATTTTTATCCTTACAACAAGTGTTATGAACACGATAATTTCCACCGCATATAATCACATTAAATTATATATTCCAGGTATTTAAAAAAATGGATAGGTATTAAATGTCTGTCCAACAAATTTTGAAAAGCAAAAGTACGTTGTCAAAAGTAAATTAAAGATGATTACTTATAAGTATACTAGGGTAATTCGTAAGGAACTTTTGGAACCCTTTGTGGGATTATGCGAGTTTGTTTATTAGTTAATGTGGTAAAGAGTTTGATTTGGGATTGCAAGTGACCCGTCCGCGATACGGGGTTATCGTTCGTCAATTGTATTAGTATTTCATTTTACCCTTACAATAAGCGTTATAAGAAACGTAATTTCCACTGTTTAAAACCGCATAAAATTATATATTATAGGTTTTCAAAGAATTTAATTGGCATTAAAAGTCCAGTCATCAAATTTTAAAGAATGCAAGTACATTGTCAAAAGTAAATTGTAGATGATTACTTATAAGTATACAAGGGTCATTCGTAAGGAACTTGTGTAAATCTCTGTGGGACTACACAAGTTTGTTCATCCTTAGGTAGTAAAGATTTCGACTTGGGATTGTATGTTTCCCATCCGTGATCTGGGGTTACCGTCCGTCATTTGTGTTAGGATTCCATTATTATCCTTACAAAAAGTGTTATAAACACGATAATTTCCCCCGCATATAATCGCATTAAATTATATATTCTAGGTTTTTTTAAAAATGAATAGGTATTAAATGTTTGTCCATCAAATTTTTAAAAGGAAAAGTACGTTGTCAAAAGTAAATTGAAGATGATTACCTATAAATATACTAGGGTAATTCGTAAGGAACTTTTGGAACTCTTTGTGGGATTATGCGAGTATTTTTATTAGTTAATGTGGTAAAGAGTTTGATTTGGGATTCCAAGTGACCCGTCCCCGATACGGGGTTATCGTTCGTCGATTGTATTAGTATTCCATTTTACCCTTACAATAAGCGTTATAAGAAACGTAATTTCCACTGTATAAAACTGAATAAAATTATATATTCTAGGTTTTTAAAGAAATTAATTGGCTTTAAAAGTCCAGTCATCAAATTTTGCAGAATTAAAGTAAATTGTCAAAAGTAAATTGTAGATGATTACTGATAAGTTTGCAAGGGTCATTCGTATGGAACTTGTGTAAATCTCTTTGGGACTACACAAGTTTGTTCATCCTTAGGTTGCAAAGATTTCGACTTGGGATTGTATGTTTCCCATCCGTGATCCAGGGTTACCGTCCGTCATTTGTGTTAGGATTCCATTATTATCCTTACAAAAAGTGTTATAAACACGATAATTTCCACCGCATATAATCGCATAAAATTATATATTCTAGGGTTTTAAAAAAATGAATAGGTATTAAATGTTTGTCCATCAAATTATGAAAAGCAAAATTACGTTGTCAAAAGTAAATTGAAGATGATTACCTATAAGTATACTAGGGTAATTCGTAAGGAACTTTTGGAACTCTTTGTGGGATTATGCGAGTTTGTGTATTAGTTAATGTGGTAAAGAGTTTGATTTGGGATTGCAAGTGACCCGTCCGCGATACGGGGTTATCGTTCGTCAATTGTATTAGTATTCCATTTTACCCTTACAATAAGCGTTATAAGAAACGTAATTTCCACTGTATAAAAGTGCATAAAATTATATATTCTAGGTTTTCAAAGAAATTAATTGGCTTTAAAAGTCCAGTCATCAAATTTTAAAAAATGCAAGTACATTGTCAAAAGTAAATTGTAGATGATTACTGATAAGTATACAAGGGTCATTCGTAAGGAACTTGGGTAAATCTCTGTCGGACTACACAAGTTTGTTCATCCTTAGGTAGTATAGATTTCCACTTGGGATTGTATGTTTCCCATCCGTGATCCGGGGTTACCGTCCATCATTTGTGTTAGGATTCCATTAGTATCCTTACAAAAAGTGTTCTGAACACGATAATTTCCACCGAATATAATCGCATTAAATTATATATTCTAGGTTTTTAAAAAAATGAATAGGTACTAAATGTTTGTCCATCATATTTTGAAAAGTAAAAGTACGTTGTCAAAAGTAAATTGAAGATGATTACCTATAAGTATACTAGGGTAAGTCGTAAGGAACTTTTGGAACTCTTTGTGGGATTATGCGAGTTTCTGTATTAGTTAATGTGGTAAAGAGTTTGATTTGGGATTGCAACTGACCCGTCCGCGATACGGGGTTATCGTTCGTCAATTGTATTAATATTCCATTTTACCCTTACAATAAGCGTTATAAGAAACGTAATTTCCACTGTATAAAACTGTATCAAATTATATATTCTACGTTTTCAAAGAAATTAATTGGCTTTAAAGTCCAGTCATCAAATTTTAAAAAATGCAAGTACATTGTCAAAAGTAAAATGTAGATGATTACTGATAAGTATACAAGGGTCATTCGTAAGGAACTTGGGTAAATCTCTGTCGGACTACACAAGTTTGTTCATCCTTAGGTAGTATAGATTTCCACTTGGGATTGTATGTTTCCCATCTGTGATCCGGGGTTACCGTCCGTCATTTGTGTTAGGATTCCATTTTTATCCTTACAACAAGTGTTATGAACACGATAATTTCCACCACATATAATACCATTAAATTATATATTCTAGGTTTTTAAAAAAATGGATAGGTATTAAATGTTTGTCCATCAAATTATGAAAAGCAAAATTACGTTGTCAAAAGTAAATTGAAGATGATTACCTATAAGTATACTAGGGTAATTCGTAAGGAACTTTTGGAACTCTTTGTGGGATTATGCGAGTTTGTGTATTAGTTAATGTGGTAAAGAGTTTGATTTGGGATTGCAAGTGACCCGTCCGCGATACGGGGTTATCGTTCGTCAATTGTATTAGTATTCCATTTTACCCTTACAATAAGCGTTATAAGAAACGTAATTTCCACTGTATAAAAGTGCATAAAATTATATATTCTAGGTTTTCAAAGAAATTAATTGGCTTTAAAAGTCCAGTCATCAAATTTTAAAAAATGCAAGTACATTGTCAAAAGTAAATTGTAGATGATTACTGATAAGTATACAAGGGTCATTCGTAAGGAACTTGGGTAAATCTCTGTCGGACTACACAAGTTTGTTCATCCTTAGGTAGTATAGATTTCCACTTGGGATTGTATGTTTCCCATCCGTGATCCGGGGTTACCGTCCATCATTTGTGTTAGGATTCCATTAGTATCCTTACAAAAAGTGTTCTGAACACGATAATTTCCACCGAATATAATCGCATTAAATTATATATTCTAGGTTTTTAAAAAAATGAATAGGTACTAAATGTTTGTCCATCATATTTTGAAAAGTAAAAGTACGTTGTCAAAAGTAAATTGAAGATGATTACCTATAAGTATACTAGGGTAAGTCGTAAGGAACTTTTGGAACTCTTTGTGGGATTATGCGAGTTTCTGTATTAGTTAATGTGGTAAAGAGTTTGATTTGGGATTGCAACTGACCCGTCCGCGATACGGGGTTATCGTTCGTCAATTGTATTAGTATTCCATTTTACCCTTACAATAAGCGTTATAAGAAACGTAATTTCCACTGTATAAAACTGTATCAAATTATATATTCTACGTTTTCAAAGAAATTAATTGGCTTTAAAGTCCAGTCATCAAATTTTAAAAAATGCAAGTACATTGTCAAAAGTAAAATGTAGATGATTACTGATAAGTATACAAGGGTCATTCGTAAGGAACTTGGGTAAATCTCTGTCGGACTACACAAGTTTGTTCATCCTTAGGTAGTATAGATTTCCACTTGGGATTGTATGTTTCCCATCTGTGATCCGGGGTTACCGTCCGTCATTTGTGTTAGGATTCCATTTTTATCCTTACAACAAGTGTTATGAACACGATAATTTCCACCACATATAATACCATTAAATTATATATTCTAGGTTTTTAAAAAAATGGATAGGTATTAAATATTTGTCCAACAAATTTTGAAAAGCAAAAGTACGTTGCCAAAAGTAAATTAAAGATGATAACTTATAAGTATACTAGGGTAATTCGTAAGGAACTTTTGGAACCCTTTGTGGGATTATGCGAGTTTGTTTATTAGTTAATGTGGTAAAGAGTTTGATTTGGGATTGCAAGTGACCCGTCTGCGATACGGGGTTATCGTTCGTCAATTGTATTAGTATTCCATTTTACCCTTACAATAAGCGTTATAAGAAACGTAATTTCCACTGTTTAAAACCGCATAAAATTATGTATTCTAGGTTTTTAAAGAATTTAATTGGCATTAAAAGTCCAGTCATCAAATTTTAAAGAATGCAAGTACATTGTCAAAAGTAAATTGTAGATGATTACTTATAAGTATACAAGGGTCATTCGTAAGGAACTTGTGTAAATCTCTGTGGGACTACACAAGTTTGTTCATCCTTAGGTAGTAAAGATTTCGACTTGGGATTGTATGTTTCCCATCCGTGATCCGGGGTTACCGTCCGTCATTTGTGTTAGGATTCCATTATTATCCTTACAAAAAGTGTTATGAACACGATAATTTCCACCGCATATAATCGCATTAAATTATATATTCTAGGTTTTTAAAAAAATGAATAGGTACTAAATGTTTGTCCATCAAATTTTGAAAAGTAAAAGTACGTTGTCAAAAGTAAATTGAAGATGATTACCTATAAGTATACTAGGGTAATTCGTAAGGAACTTTTGGAACTCTTTGTGGGATTATGCAAGTTTGTGTATTAGTTAATGTGGTAAAGAGTTTGATTTGGGATTGCAAGTGACCCGTTCGCGATACGGGGTTATCGTTCGTCAATTGTATTAGTATTCCATTTTACCCTTACAATAAGCGTTATAAGAAACGTAATTTCCACTGTTTAAAACTGCATAAAATTATATATTCTAGGTTTTTAAAGAATTTAATTGGCATTAAAAGTCCAGTCATCAAATTTTAAAGAATGCAAGTACATTGTCAAAAGTAAATTGTAGATGATTACTTATAAGTATACAAGGGTCATTCATAAGGAACCTGTGTAAATCTCTGTGGGACTACACAAGTTTGTTCATCCTTAGGTAGTAAGGATTTCGACATGGGTGGTGAACGTCGTTTTACTCGCCAAATAACCTGCAAATTCAGATTAATATTAATTAGTACAATGATAAGCAGGGTCGATCCCACAGGGAGCAAAAGCAATAATCATTAATTATTTTTCCACTAATTTTTGAAAACTTTTTTGGTGTTGCCACCACGCCTTAAATGTAATGATTCTATTAACTCTATAATGCAAATGAAGACTTAAATTTATGAGAAATAAATATATGAATGAATGATATCGGCTAAGAATAACTCATGCTAGTTAATATCGATCATGGGCGCAATAATGAATCAATTCCTACACATCTACCGGTTATAGGGAAGTAGGTGCGCTTAACCCCCCCAATTCTTTCTTACTTTATCGACAGTCAACTAATTATGATTAATTAACTATTTCCCTTACCAAAATGTTCCCAGAAAGTATTCGCTAAACCAGAACACAGTTTGATAGCATTACGTATTAAAAGAACCCGATATAGCGATTACCAAAGTAAAAGCAAATAGTAACGCACACTCAATTATCCCCTATCTTGCTATTACAGTCTTAGCTAGTTAGCTGTTTTTCACAAGACTATGCTACTTACTAATCCCATCCAACAATTACGTATTGGCGGAAATTAGATAGCAGTATTCTAAAAACATTTAAGTTGATCAGGCCTAAACATATTAGAAATAAATTCAACCAAGGATAATCAAGAACATGCAAGAATCAATTATAATGCAATTAGGCCTCACGATTTATAAACTAACATTTGTTATTCTCTGCCGATAGATGAATTAGCTACTCATGATAATTATACCAAACAAATATGTGTAATAATATATAAACATGATTAAATGAATAGGAGACAAGTAATTAAAAAAAAACAAAACCACATGCTTGCACTAGTACTGAATCCACGTCTGGTCTGGGGAAGTAACAAACAGGGAGAGGAAAACAAAACCAATGTTCAAGTTGCTTCCCCAAACTCTCTTCGTCCAAAGCCAAAAGGAAAAAAGGAAGAAAACTATGTTTGACTTTTTCTTCTCCAAAAAAAAACTATCTCCTGGTGTCTAAATTCCTACCCCCGGAAAAACTTCCTCCTTTGTCTTCATGCGCACCCAATTAATAGGCTGTCATTACAAAATAATGTCCATATTGGACTCTTCCAAATAAAATAAAATTCTTCCCAAAATTAAATTCTGATCCAATCTTCACATTATCTTCAAGAATATTTCCAAGAATATCAGTCCAATCAGCTCCAAATTAATTGCTACGATTCTGATCTTCATTTGATTACGATAATTCGCAATAATTGCGCGATTCTCCCTACTCTCCTCCAAATTCCTCTCGAGCCCAAAAACTGTGATCTGCTACAAATAAAACATTTAAAGTGCACATTAATCACGTAAAATCACAGTCAATCCCAATAAAATAAATGACATAATTAATACACATCAAATATCCTCACACTTGAGTCATGCTTGCCCTCAAGTATGAAATGAGAATCAAATCATGTCATTTATTACAAAGTTCCAAGTATCCCCCAACTGACTCTAAGAAAGACTCAAACGAGAAAAAAAATAACAAAAAGACACTAACTACAACCCAACAAACAGTCAAACTCAGCATACCAATCCTTAATTTCTTGATTCATAGACAAACTTCACCTTACTAATAAGAAATGCTCATGTATACACACTTGACACTCTTACACCTTTCAAATGACATTGGTAAATTTATCATCAAATTAATGCAAACCAGCCCTCAACTTAGTCAAAATCAGACAAGCATCTAACATTTCTCACGTTTCACACATTCTCTCTAGATGTAAGGGACAGTCACTCAATATATAAATTTCACATGGCAATACTCAAATCATTCGATGCAAATCAGAAAGGTCTTTATTCAAGGTTATAACGGGGCTAGGGGGAATAAAAAAACGAGGTAAGGTCCTAAGGGTTCTAACCGTAAGAATACAAATATACATGCATGCACATTTCAGCCCAAAAATTCCTCAATCAAATAGATAATTTCCAGCCTCCATAAAGTGTAAAAAAACTGCTCTGAACTGGCTATAATTACCAAGTGTTGGTGCTGGATTTTTTTTTTTTCATTTCTTTCTGATTTTTCTGATTTTTTTTTCTGGCACATCAGCCCAATTTTTTTTCTGAATTTCCAGCACCAAATCACTCATTTTATTATCATTCTACTGCACCTTTAAACTCAGTACCACATGGTCACTTCATACATCAAGATCAAGGTACTCACTAATATTATTTAAAGCACATCAGCAGCAAATAAACTGAGAAACCTCTCATAATCACAAGCATGCATGTATAAGGGACACAAAAGAGGGGATAAAAATAGGCTTTGGCTTCATTTTTCTGTGGTTTAAACAAAGAAACAGGTCAAGGTTTCAAAGGGTTTACTAAGGGTGATGTATGGTAGGCAATATAAGTTGTGTGGTTAAATCCTAATGCCTTTCATCATTTTCACACCAAATAATTCAAGTAATGCCACGACTCTCAGAAAAAAGATTGATGTAGAGACTGCTCTACTCTAGCTCAAACCTCACATTTACTGGGCTAAAATGTTCAATTACTTGTCTTTTTTCGTCATCCCAAGTATCATCTAGGCCAAGTTACACCAATTATATTAGACTCATTTACCAAGTAATGTTAGAGGTGTATCAAGTAACCAAATATGTCACACAAGAGCTTTCTCACAGGCAAGTTCAGTCCGTCAAGAAACAATAATATCAAGAATAGTATGCTGAATTTGACTCGACTCAAAAAAAAATCAAAAATATTTTTGTATTTTTGTTTTTATTAAATGACACTAACACATAACACATAACATATACTCCTCCTCACACTTAAGCCTTGCGTGCCCTCAAGCAAGTTTAGTAAAAATGGAAGAAGGAACAGAATCACCTAAAAACTAGACTCAACTAAGATTAAAAAAATGGAAATAAAAATAAAATCAGGGATAGGGGAACTCATTGGGAGGGGCCAGCCACATTTCGGAGGGCTAGCAGGATTAGCTCATTCTTCTCCATGAGTCGATCCACCTTCTGTTGGAGGCTTTTGAGGTCCTCATTGATGGAGACAAGAGAGATGTGACCTGTAGGAGTAGAAGAGCTCGGGGTAGGATTTCCCGGCGGAGGAAACTGGGGGCAATTGTTAGCATCCAAATAGATCAAATTAGATTCAACCATAGCATTCAAATTGAGAAGAGAAGGAGCTTTCACTAATTCCAGCTGAGGTAAACCATAAAAAAGCACATTGTTCTCAAGAAACATAGCAAGAATATGGCACAACGTGACATGGCGAGTAGTGTGTGTAGCAATGTCAAGCAAAGCCTCAGCCAACCAGTACCCTAAGTTCAGTTTTTTGTTGGTGTACATACACCACAAAACGAAAAGGGTTGGTTGGCTCACCTTAGCCCAAGAAGTGGTACGACTAAACACATTTCTCACAAGTATAAGATGGCACAGACGCAAAGCAGGATCTGAAATCCAATGCACAATAGACATAGTGGGATCATAAATATCAGGGCATGAGGGAGCAAGTAATTTCCAGGCAGCATTGGGATTAAATCCCGGATAAGTCACATAAGTACCACAAAAAGCAGACTCATACTCTTCTGAAAATAATTGCTCCCTGGATGCTAAACCCAAGGATAAATTCCACTCATCTACAGATAAATGAACCATATTCAGACCAATACGAAAAAAATATGCTAGGCTCAGATGATGTCATATCATTGGACTTCTCAAAATGAAAACTCGTAATAAATTCTTCGGCAAGCTCCTCATACATAGGCAGAACATGACAATTTAGCAAAGTAGCCCAACCAATCGCAGTAAAATTATGAGAAACTCTATCAGCAATATTTGCAACTCGTAAGGCTGGAATACTCACCTCCCAACCAGCCTCGTATTTTTCACCTTTTCGCTTCTGCAATGCCTCCCTGAGCTTTGGTTCCTCGAATTCCCTAAATATGGCTGGATCATCGACTCGCACATGCAAGGGGAAATCACCGTAGGTATGGACTCTGGGCCGTGGAGTGGAAGTATTATCTACCCCAGAACTGGCAGCGGCGGATTTAGCCCTCTTGGTGGTTGAAGGTGGGCAGTCCGAATCAGGTGCACTCCTTTTTGCATGAGTTTTTTTCTGGTTGCCTCGCTTTTGTGGTTGCCGCTTCATCGCTTTACGTGGAACCTCAGAAGGAACCCCATCAGCCGGAGTAGGAGAGGGCAAAGGTTTATGGACTCGCTTCTTGGCCACTGATTTCGGCCCATCGGATGACCGGAGGTTGATGATGCCGGAGCTGGAATGGGAGTTGGGGAAGGATCGGTTGAATGGCTATCTGCAGGAACAGCGGCTGGTGCAGGCGGCGCGTGGAAGCCCGTGGGCGGCGCGTGGGAGCTTGTGGTTCGGCTTGTAAAGGTGAGTCGGCCTCTGCTGACGACGGATCTGCAACTGCAACTCCTGTGGACTTTGATTCCGGCGTTGGCAATGCCGGTCGAGCGGGCTCTATTGGAGCGGATGTGACCGTAGGTGCTGGTGGACGACCGCGGCTGCTCCGGCGAGGCTTCTCGGTGGGCAAGGAGGCGGAGAGTGGTGGTGGAGGCCCGGCAGCTGGCGGCGAAGCGGCGGAAGAAGGAGGCTCCGCCACGGCCACGACGTCCGTAGGAGGTGGTGGGTTCGGCGGCAAGGAGTGTCCATCAGATATGGGTGGTGGAGCTCTTCGTCGTTGGCGTCCCATGGCAGATCCAGTGAGGGTGGAGGTTGTCGGGCGGTGGGAAGGTGGCTTAGGTGCGGCGGCGAGAGAAGGTGAGGGAGGTGTTAAGGCGGCGGTTGGAGGTGGCTTTAAGGTGATGGGGAATGAGAAAGAATGGTAAGTGAAGGTAGAAGAAAAAAAAGGTATGCAGCCTATTTCATATATCACATAAGTCCCTAAAACCTTGGTTATCTCCTTTGAGCCCCCATGACTCCTCAAGCTCTCCTTAGCCGAAAATGGGCCTATTCCTAAGCCCAAAAGCCTTTTATTCAACCCATTTGCCTTCCTTCATGAAGATGTTGCTCATATTTTTCCTCCATCTACAAGAAAACATGAAAAACACAACTTAGAACCAAAAATGCACACAAAGAACCTTCATTTTTTATTTTATTTTTTTGAATTTTGAATTTTTTTTTAAAAAAAATTTAAATTTTTTTTTTATAAAATAAAATTAACCAAAATCAAATCAAATCAAGACAAAGAAACAACTGGGCTGCCTCCCAGTAGCGCCGTCATTTATAGTCTTGGGCCAGACTGTAGAATCCCTCAATTTTGCTGGGTGGTATTTAGTGGAATTTCGGCCACCATTTCCACCTGAGAGGAATCATGATACGGCTTTAGGCGATGACCGTTGACCAGAAAAACTTTATCTGTCTCCAAACTTTTAATCTCGACTGTTCCGTTTGGCCAAACCGAAGACACCACGAACGGGCCTATCCATTTTGATTTAAGTTTTCCGGGCATTAATCAGAGCTTGGACTGAAAAAGTAGTACTCTTTGCCCAACCACGAACTCCTTGGTTCTCAAATTCTTGTCATGCCACATTTTTGTTCGATCCTTGTACCACATAGCATGATCAAATGCCTCTAAACGGAGTTCCTCTAGTTCCTGAAGTTGAAATCTTCTCTCCTCCTCACACTTAAGGGATTCCATATTCGCTTGCTTTACAGCCCAAAATGCCCTATGCTCAAGCTCGACAGGTAGGTGGCACATTTTTCCGAACACAAGGCGATATGGCGACATCCCTATAGGTGTCTTGAACGCAGTACGGTATACCCAAAGCGCATCCTCCAACCGCTTGCTCCAATCCTTCCTGGAAGGATTTACTGTCTTCTCTAGGATTTGCTTAATTTCTCTATTTGACACCTCTGCTTGGCCATTGGATTGAGGGTGGTAGGTAGTGGCGAATCGATGGTGCACTCCATAATTTTTCATAAGAGCTTCAATGGTGCGATTCTTGAAGTGAGTTCCCTGATCACTAATGATTGCTCGTGGTACTCCAAACCTGCAGAATATAGTTGATTTCAAGAACCCTGCAACAACTTGAGTATCATTAGTACGGGTGGCTTTAGCTTCCACCCATTTCGACACATAATCAACTGCTAATAAGATGTAAATATTGCCGAAAGAACTCGGAAAAGGACCCATAAAGTCCATGCCCCACACATCAAATATTTCACAAACAAGTACAGGCATTTGTGGCATTTCATCACGTTGAGAAATATTTCCAGTCATTTGGCATCTATCACAATTCTTACAAAATGTATAAGCATCCTTATGCAATGTCAGCCAAAAGAAACCACAATCAAGCACTTTACGAGCAGTACGTTTAGGCCCAAAATGTCCACCACATGCATATGAGTGACAATGGAAAAGAATACTACCTTGCTCGTCATCAGGGATGCAGCGTCGAATAATTTGGTCAGAACCAATCTTCCAAAGATACGGTTCATCCCAAATGTAATGCTTGCAATCACTTTTCAATTTTAATTTTTGAGAACGACTCAGGGTGTGTGGAATATCTCCAGTGGTCATAAAATTTACGATATCCGCATACCAAGGATCCGTGTCCGACTTACCTGAATTCAGTTCTGGCAGGGGGTTCCGTTTGGCCAAACGGAACCCTGTCGCAGTGTACAAATGTTCTTCGGGAAATGCCTCGGGAATGGGAATATCATCCTCAGGCCTGATTAAACGGCTTAAATGATCAGCGACATGATTTTCTGCACCTTTCTTGTCTCTGATCTCAAAGTCAAATTCCTGCAACAACAAAACCCAAAGGATTAATCGAGGTTTAGAATCCTTCTTAGTAAACAAGTATTTTAGTGCAGAATGATCAGTATAAATGATAGTTTTAGAGCCAAGTAAATAAGATCTGAATTTATCCAAAGCAAAGACAATGGCCAGCAACTCCTTTTCAGTGGTGGTGTAATTGCTTTATGCAGGATTCAAAGTCTTTGATGCGTAATGAATCACATGGCTCTCCTTCCCTGCTTTCTGTCCCAAGACTGCACCAACCGCATAATCACTTGCATCGCACATCAACTCAAATGGGAGATCCCAATTGGGTGGTTGCATGATTGGTGCTGAGATTAACTTGTTCTTCAATAAATCATAAGAAGACTTGCGCTCTTCATTCATCTCAAAAGGGACATTATCTTGGAGAAGTTTCGTCAAAGGTTGAGCAATCTTTGCAAAATCTTTGATGAATCTCCGATAAAATCCCGCATGACCTAAGAAACCACGAACCTCACGAACATTAGAAGGGTATGGAAGCTGTTCTATGGTCTCCACCTTGGCCTTGTCCACTTGAATTCCCTTCTCTGAGATCACGTGTCCCAAGACTATGCCATCCTTCACCATGAAGTGACATTTTTCAAAGTTAAGAACAAGGTTCCTCTTCACACAACGAATTAAGACTTGTTCTAGACGACTCAAACACACATCATATGAGTCACCATAGACGCTGAAATCATCCATAAACACCTCGATGCTCCTCTCAATCAAATCAGAGAAAATACTCATCATACAACGCTGGAATGTGCCTGGGGCGTTGCATAAACCAAAGGGCATTCTTCTGTAAGCATAAGTGCTGAAGGGACAAGTAAATGTGGTCTTCTCCTGGTCCTCGGGGTTCACACAAATCTGAAAATAGCTGCTGTACCCATCCAAAAAATAGAAGAAACTATTTCCCGCAAGTCTTTCCAACATCTGATCGATGAAAGGAAGCGGAAAATGATCCTTGCGAGTGGCGGCATTTAACTTCCTGAAGTCGATGCACATTCTCCATCCAGTAACCAGCCTTGTAGTCACCATCTCTCCCTTGTCCTTTTTCACTACTTGCAACCCTGACGTTTTAGGTACCACATGAACAGGACTCACCCACTTGCTGTCAGAAATGGGGTATATGATCCCAAGTGAGAGTAATTTCAATATTTCCTTAAAGACCGCCTCTCTCATGTTGGGATTGAGCTTCCTCTGAACTTCCCTAGTCGGTTTGGCATTGTCCTCCAACAAGATGTGGTGCATACAAATGTCTGGGCTGATTCCCGTAATGTCTGCCAGTGTCCATCCTATGGCCTTCTTGTATCTTTTTAGCAAGGCAAGTAATCTCTCCTCTTGAGATGTGGATAACTCTGTGCTAACTATTACTGGAAGAGTATCATTGTCACCGAGATATATATATTTCAGATTCGGAGGCAAGGGCTTTAACTCCAAATTTGGGGCTTTTACGTCTGATGGTACTGGTCTGCCGGACGGGTCCGGTTTGGCCAAACGGGACCCTCCCTGCACTTCAGAATTTTTTTGAACTTCCGTACTCGACCCGGATGAGTTGATTTTTTTGGGGTCTATATCAGTACTAAACACCCCTTCCTGAGAGTATATTGAGTACAGCCACTCACTGATCTCCTTGTCGCTCAGTCCTTGAATATTTAATTCTGTCAATCCCGATGGAAATTGAATTCCATTCCTTTCCTGCAAAATTTCAGTCTCAAGATGTTCTTGGACAAGAGGTTCAATGAGATCAATGGAAAATACATTCTCAGCATCAATTGGCTTTTTCATAGCCTCATCAATACTAAAAGTATACTTTTCACCATAATAATCCAGACAAATTGTACCATTTCCCACATTAATGATAGTATTAGCAGTTCTCAAGAAAGGACGACCCAACAAAACTCCTGTTGTTCCCTGATCACTAGAATGATTCATTTTTACCACATAAAAATCTGCGGGATACACAAAATTATTGACTCTCACAAGTACATTCTCCAATAATCCTTCTGGAAAAACACAAGATCGATCGGCCAACTGAATCACTACTCTAGTGTTAACCATTTCCGCTCCATTTAAAGTTTGATATACAGATAATGGCATCACATTTATAGAGGCTCCTAAATCACACATTGCAGCATCAATCTTCTTATCTCCAATATAACAAGGTAGGGAAAACATACCTGGGTCCTTGCACTTGGGTGGCAATTTCTTTTGAATTACTGCAGACACCGATTCACCCATTATTATTTTGCTCGAATCCTTTGGCTTCCCTGCAATGAAATCTTTCAAGAATTTGCTAACTGGTGGCAACTTTATGGCCTGCAAGAAAGGAAGATTAATATCCATTTTTCCAAAAATCGATATAAAATCCAAAGGTTCTTCTTTTTTCTTTTCTAATCTACGAGGGAAAGGAGGCAAAATTTTTAGTGAAGGATCATGTAAACTCAACCTCTTACCTACCTCAGGTGTTACCTTGGATTTACCTTTATCTTGGACCTCAGCATGCTCAGGATTCTCAGAGTTTGTGGTGGTTTTGTCGCCTTTTTCCTCCGTTACCTGATTCTGAATTTCTGCCGCAGGGTTCCGTTTGGTCAAACCGAACCCTCTGTCAGTGAACTGGTTTGCTTCTTTATTCGCATATTTCGACGGCGGTGCACCAACTATCCTCCCACTTCTGAGTGTTACCTAATTTTCCGTCTCATGGGGGTTCACTTGGACCTGGGAGGGCAATCCTCCGGGTTGCTTTATCCTGAGTTCATTCAGAGAATTTGATAGCTGGGTGATTTGCCGAGTATGCTCTTCCAATGTTGATTCAGTCTTCTTTGATTGCTTCATCATCATGTCCATCAACATGTCCATCTTTTCATTCAGAGATTTATCATGACCTCCTTGTTGAGGCTGGGGAAAAACTGGAGCTTCTCGTTGCATCGGTGGAACATAGGGTCGTTGGTAATTCTGAGGTTACTGCGGAGGGGGACCTTGTTCTCTCCACTGGAAGTTAGGGTGATCCCTATACCTTGGATTGAAATTTTGGGGATATGGTCCTTTTTGCTGTCTCTCATTGAAATTTCCCATAGCATTTGCTTGAACAGGTATCTCTCCCATGGTAAGAATGCATTGTGACGTCGTATGGTTGACTGTTCCACACGTATCGCAAGGCCCTTCTTGTACAGACGCAACCTTGTCAACGACCTTCGAAAGCATTTTCTCCATTCTTTCCATCCTTTCCTTGATCTCATCTTTTTCGGAAGTAGATGTATGTGCCACCTTCTTCAAGATTCGTACCTCTTGTTGATCATACTCCTTTTTAGAATTCACCAACCTCTTGATGATCTCTCTAGCTTCATTCACTCGAAGGTGAGAAAATCCACCACTACTGGAAGAGTTCACCAAGTTTTTGTTGCTGGATGTCATCCCTTGATAGAAACATTGGAGCAACTGGCCTTCCGTCATTCTGTGATTAGGGCAACTGTCTACCAATTTCCTGAACCTCAGCCAAAACATACTCAATGGCTCATCATATTCTTGCTTGACGCTTGTGATCTCCTTCTTCAAAGCATCTGTCCTTGTGGCTGGAAAGTAGTTTTCCAAGAACAAAATCTTCAATTCTGCCCATGTCGCAATGGAGTTGGGGGGCAAGCTCGAGAACCACTGGTTTGCTGCTCCTGTCAAACTGAATGGGAATGCCACCAATTTGAATTGATCTTCCGTCACGGTGGATGGCCTCTTTTGAACCTTGCAAATCTTGATAAATTCGCTCAGAAAATTATAAGGGTCTTCAGTGCTTCTCCCGTGGAACTTGGGAAGTACATTCAGGAACGCCAGCTTGATTTCAATCTGATTTTTGGTCTCTGGCAACTGAATGGGAGTGGGGGGATCATCTTCACTATGACCGGTAAGTTCCCACATGTATGGGTTGTTTAGGTTCTGCCCAGGAATCAGATTTTGGTCAGCTCCGTCCATCTCGATGTCCGTTCCCGAATCAGAAGTAGTTGCTGAAATCGCGATGGGTTCGGTTTGGCCAAAACGAAGGGTCTCGGCAGAAATTGTTTTTCGCTCTTTTGTTCACTTTCTGTTCTGCTTGGCTGTCTTCTCAACTTCCGGATCGAATATTAAATTCGGCCTGGATGATCTACTCATAAACCGAGCACACTAACACACAGATTAGTAGAAAAAAAAATGATTGACTTACTGTTCCCCGGCAGCGGCGCCAATTTAGTGAACGTCGTTTTACTCGTCAAATAACCTGCAAATTCAGATTAATATTAATTAGTACAATGATAAGCAGGGTCGATCCCACAGGGAGCAAAAGCAATAATCATTAATTATTTTTCTACTAATTTTTGAAAACTTTTTTGGTGTTGCCACCACGCCTTAAATGTAATGATTTTATTAACTCTATAATGCAAATGAAGACTTAAATTTATGAGAAATAAATATATGAATGAATGATATCGGCTAAGAATAACTCATGCTAGTTAATATCGATCATAGGCGCAATAATGAATCAATTCCTACACGTCTACCAGTTATAGGGAAGTAGGTGCGCTTAACCCCCCCCCCCAATTCTTTCTTACTTTATCGACAGTCAACTAATTATGATTAATTAACTGTTTCCCTTACCAAAATGTTCCCAGAAAGTATTCGCTAAACCAGAACACATTTTGATAGTATTACGTATTAAAAGAACCCGATATAGCGATTACCAAAGTAAAAGCAAATAGTAACGCACACTCAATTATCCCCTATCTTGCTATTACAGTCTTAGCTAGTTAGCTGTTTTTCACAAGACTATGCTACTTACTAATCCCATCCAACAATTACGTATTGGCGGAAATTAGATAGCAGTATTCTAAAAACATTTAAGTTGATCAGGCCTAAACATATTAGAAATAAATTCAACCAAGGATAATCAAGAACATGCAAGAATCAATTATAATGCAATTAGGCCTCACGATTTATAAACTAACATTTGTTATTCTCTGTCGATAGATGAATTAGCTACTCATGATAATTATACCAAACAAATATGTATAATAATATATAAACATGATTAAATGAATAGGAGACAAGTAATTAAAAAAAAAAAACCACATGCTTGCACTAGTACTGAATCCACGTCTGGTCTGGGGAAGTAACAAACAGGGAGAGGAAAACAAAACCAATGTTCAAGTTGCTTCCCCAAACTCTCTTCGTCCAAAGCCAAAAGGAAAAAAGGAAGAAAACTATGTCTGACTTTTTCTTCTCCAAAAAAAACTATCTCCTGGTGTCTAAATTCCTACCCCCGGAAAAACTTCCTCCTTTGTCTTCATGCGCACCCAATTAATAGGCTGCCATTACAAAATAATGTCCATATTGGACTCTTCCAAATAAAATAAAATTCTTCCCAAAATTAAATTCTGATCCAATCTTCACATTATCTTCAAGAATATTTCCAAGAATATCAGTCCAATCAGCTCCAAATTAATTGCTACGATTCTGATCTTCATTTGATTGCGATAATTTGCGATAATTGCCCGATTCTCCCTACTCTCCTCCAAATTCCTCTCGAGCCCAAAAACTGGGATCTGCTACAAATAAAACATTTAAAGTGCACATTAATCACGTAAAATCACAGTTAATCCCAATAAAATAAATGACATAATTAATACACATCAATGGGATTGTATGTTTCCCATCCGTGATCCGGGGTTACCGTCCGTCATTTGTGTTAGGATTCCATTTTTATCCTTACAACAAGTGTTATGAACACGATAATTTCCACCGCATACAATCGCATTAAATTATATATTCTAGGTTTTGAAAAAAATGAATAGGTATTAAATGTTTGTCCAACAAATTTTGAAAAGCAAAAGGACATTGTCAAAAGTAAATTAAAGATGATTACTTATAGATACACTAGGGTAATTCGTAAGGAACTTTTGGAACCCTTTGTGGGATTATGTGAGTTTCTTTATTAGTTAATGTGGTAAAGAGTTTGATTTGGGATTGGAAGAGACCCGTCCGCGATACGGGGTTATCGTTCGTCAATTGTATTAGTATTCCATTTTACCCTTACAATAAGCGTTATAAGAAACGTAATTTCCACTGTATAAAACGGCATAAAATTATATATTCTAGGTTTTTAAAGAATTTAATTGGTATTAAAAGTACAGTCATCAAATTTTAAAGAATGCAAGTACATTGTCAAAATTAAATTGTAGATGATTACTTATAAGTATACAAGGGCCATTCGTAAGGAACTTGTGTAAATCTCTGTGGGACTACACAAGTATTTTCATCCCTAGGTAGTAAAGATTTTGACTTGGGATTGTATGTTTCCCATCCGTGATCCGGGGTTACCATCCGTCATTTGTGTTAGGATTCCATTATTATCCTTACAAAAAGTGTTATGAACACGATAATTTCCACCGCATATAATCTCATTAAATTATATATTCTAGGTTTTAAAAAAATGAATAGGTATTAAATGTTTGTCCATTAAATTTTGAAAAGCAAAAGTACGTTGTCAAAAGTAAATTGAAGATGATTACCTATAAGTATACTAGGGTAATTCGTAAGGAACTTTTGGAACTCTTTGTGGGATTATGCGAGTTTGTGTATTAGTTAATGTGGTAAAGAGTTTGATTTGGGATTGCAAGAGACCCGTCCGCGATACGGGGTTATCGTTCGTCAATTGTATTAGTATTCCATTTTACCCTTACAATAAGCGTTATAAGAAACGTAATTTCCAGTGTTTAAAACCGCATAAAATTATATATTCTAGGTTTTTAAAGAATTTAATTGGCATTAAAAGTCCAGTCATCAAATTTTAAAGAATGCAAGTACATTGTCAAAAGTAAATTGTAGATGATTACTTATATGTATACAAGGGCCATTCGTAAGGAACTTGTGTAAATCTCTGTGGGACTACACAAGTTTGTTCATCCCTAGGTAGTAAAGATTTTGACTTGGGATTGTATGTTTCCCATCCGTGATCCGGGGTTATCGTCCGTCATCTGTGTTAGGATTCCATTATTATACTTACAAAAAGTGTTATGAACACGATAATTTTCACCGCATATAATCGCATTAGATTATATATTCTAGGTTTTTAAAAAAATGAATAGGTATTAAATGTTTGTCCATCAAATTTTGAAAAGCAAAAGTACGTTGTCAAAAGTAAATTGAAGATGATTACCTATAAGTATACTAGGGTAATTCGTAAGGAACTTTTGGAACTCTTTGTGGGATTATGCGAGTTTGTGTATTAGTTAATGTGGTAAAGAGTTTGATTTGGGATTGCAAGAGACCCGTCCGCGATACGGGGTTATCGTTCGTCAATTGTATTAGTATTCAATTTTACCCTTACAATAAGCGTTATAAGAAACGTAATTTCCAGTGTTTAAAACCGCATAAAATTATATATTCTAGGTTTTTAAAGAATTTAATTGGCATTAAAAGTCCAGCCATCAAATTTTAAAGAATGCAAGTACATTGTCAAAAGTAAATTGTAGATGATTACTTATAAGTATACAAGGGTCATTCGTAAGGAACTTGTGTAAATCTCTGTGGGACTACACAAGTTTGTTCATCCTTAGGTAGTAAGGATTTCGACTTGGGATTGTATGTTTCCCATCCGTGATCCGGGGTTACCGCCCGTCATTTGTGTTAGGATTCCATTATTATCCTTACAAAAAGTGTTATGAACACGATAATTTCCACCGCATATAATCGCATTAAATTATATATTCTAGGTTTTGAAAAAAATGAATAGGTATTAAATGTTTGTCCATCAAATTTTGAAAAGCAAAAGTACGTTGTCAAAAGTAAATTGAAGATGATTACCTATAAGTATACTAGGGTAATTCGTAAGGAACTTTTGGAACTCTTTGTGGGATTATGCGAGTTTGTGTATTAGTTAATGTGGTAAAGAGTTTGATTTGGGATTGCAAGAGACCCGTCCGCGATACGGGGTTATCGTTCGTCAATTGTATTAGTATTCCATTTTACCCTTACAATAAGCGTTATAAGAAACGTAATTTCCACTGTATAAAATGGCATAAAATTATATATTCTAGGTTTTTAAAGAATTTAATTGGTATTAAAAGTCCAGTCATCAAATTTTAAAGAATGCAAGTACATTGTCAAAAGTAAATTGTAGGTGATTACTTATAAGTATACAAGGGCCATTCGTAAGGAACTTGTGTAAATCTCTGTGGGACTACACAAGTTTGTTCATCCCTAGGTAGTAAAGATTTTGACTTGGGATTGTATGTTTCCCATCCGTGATCCGGGGTTACCGTCCGTCATTTGTGTTAGGATTCCATTATTATCCTTTCCAAAAGTGTTATGAACACAATAACTTCCACCGCATATAATCGCATTAAATTATATATTCTAGGTTTTTAAAAAAATGAATAGTTATTAAATGTTTGTCCATCAGATTTTAAAAAGCAAAAGTACGTTGTCAAAAGTAAATTGAAGATGATTACCTATAAGTATACTAGGGTAATTCGTAAGGAACTTTTGGAACTCTTTGTGGGATTATGCGAGTTTGTGTATTAGTTAATGTGGTAAAGAGTTTGATTTGGGATTGCAAGTGACCCGTCCGCGATATGGGGTTATCGTTCGTCAATTGTATTAGTATTCCATTTTACCCTTACAATAAGCGTTATAAGAAACGTAATTTCCACTGTTTAAAACCGCATAAAATTATATATTCAAGGTTTTTAAAGAATTTAATTGGCATTAAAAGTCCAGCCATCAAATTTTAAAGAATGCAAGTACATTGTCAAAAGTAAATTGTAGATGATTACTTATAAGTATACAAGGGTCATTCGTATGGAACTTGTGTAAATCTCTGTGGGACTACACAAGTTTGTTCATCCTTAGGTAGTAAGGATTTCGACTTGGGATTGTATGTTTCCCATCCGTGATCCGGGGTTACCGCCCGTCATTTGTGTTAGGATTCCATTATTATCCTTACAAAAAGTGTTATGAACACGATAATTTCCACCGCATATAATCGCATTAAATTATATATTCTAGGTTTCTAAAAAAATGAATAGGTATTAAATGTTTGTCCATCAAATTTTAAAAAGCAAAAGTACGTTGTCAAAAGTAAATTGAAGATGATTACTTATAAGTATACTAGGGTAATACGTAAGGAACTTTTGGAACCCTTTGTGGGATTATGCGAGTTTGTTTATTAGTTAATGTGGTAAAGAGTTTGATTTGGGATTGCAAGTGACCCGTCCGCGATACGAGGTTATCGTTCGTCAATTGTATTAGTATTCCATTTTACCCTTACAATAAGCGTTATAAGAAACGTAATTTCCACTGTTTAAAACCGCATAAAATTATATATTCTAAGTTTTTAAAGAATTTAATTGCCATTAAAAGTCCAGTCATCAAATTTTAAAGAATGCAAGTACATTGTCAAAAGTA
This sequence comes from Rubia yunnanensis, assembly GCA_037428765.1. Taxonomy (NCBI): domain Eukaryota; kingdom Viridiplantae; phylum Streptophyta; class Magnoliopsida; order Gentianales; family Rubiaceae; genus Rubia; species Rubia yunnanensis. The sequence goes on along the minus strand of CM075061.1, from coordinate 105,392,123 downwards.
AATTGTAGATGATTACTTATAAGTATACAAGGGCCATTCGTAAGGAACTTGTGTAAATCTCTGTGGGGCTACACAAGTTTGTTCATCCCTATGTAGTAAAGATTTTTACTTGGGATTTAATGTTTCCCATCCGTGATCATGGGTTATCGTCCGTCATCTGTGTTAGGATTCCATTATTATACTTACAAAAAGTGTTATGAACACGATAATTTTCACCGCATATAATCGCATTAGATTATATATTCTAGGTTTTTAAAAAAATGAATAGGTATTAAATGTTTGTCCATCAAATTTTGAAAAGCAAAAGTACGTTGTCAAAAGTAAATTGAAGATGATTACCTATAAGTATACTAGGGTAATTTGTAAGGAACTTTTGGAACTCTTTGTGGGATTATGCGAGTTTGTGTATTAGTTAATGTGGTAAAGAGTTTGATTTGGGATTGCAAGAGACCCGTCCGCGATACGGGGTTATCGTTCGTCAATTGTATTAGTATTCAATTTTACCCTTACAATAAGCGTTATAAGAAACGTAATTTCCAGTGTTTAAAACCGCATAAAATTATATATTCTAGGTTTTTAAAGAATTTAATTGGCATTAAAAGTCCAGCCATCAAATTTTAAAGAATGCAAGTACATTGTCAAAAGTAAATTGTAGATGATTACTTATAAGTATACAAGGGTCATTCGTAAGGAACTTGTGTAAATCTCTGTGGGACTACACAAGTTTGTTCATCCTTAGGTAGTAAGGATTTCGACTTGGGATTGTATGTTTCCCATCCGTGATCCGGGGTTACCGCCCGTCATTTGTGTTAGGATTCCATTATTATCCTTACAAAAAGTGTTATGAACACGATAATTTCCACCGCATATAATCGCATTAAATTATATATTCTAGGTTTTGAAAAAAATGAATAGGTATTAAATGTTTGTCCATCAAATTTTGAAAAGCAAAAGTACATTGTCAAAAGTAAATTGAAGATGATTACTTATAAGTATACTAGGGTAATTCGTAAGGAACTTTTGGAACTCTTTGTGGGATTATGCGAGTTTGTGTATTAGTTAATGTGGTAAAGAGTTTGATTTGGGATTGCAAGAGACCCGTCCGCGATACGGGGTTATCGTTCGTCAATTGTATTAGTATTCCATTTTACCCTTACAATAAGCGTTATAAGAAACGTAATTTCCACTGTATAAAATGGCATAAAATTATATATTCTAGGTTTTTAAAGAATTTAATTGGTATTAAAAGTCCAGTCATCAAATTTTAAAGAATGCAAGTACATTGTCAAAAGTAAATTGTAGGTGATTACTTATAAGTATACAAGGGCCATTCGTAAGGAACTTGTGTAAATCTCTGTGGGACTACACAAGTTTTTTCATCCCTAGGTAGTAAAGATTTTGACTTGGGATTGTATGTTTCCCATCCGTGATCCGGGGTTACCGTCCGTCATTTGTGTTAGGATTCCATTATTATCCTTTCCAAAAGTGTTATGAACACAATAACTTCCACCGCATATAATCGCATTAAATTATATATTCTAGGTTTTTAAAAAAATGAATAGGTATTAAATGTTTGTCCATCAGATTTTAAAAAGCAAAAGTACGTTGTCAAAAGTAAATTGAAGATTATTACCTATAAGTATACTAGGGTAATTCGTAAGGAACTTTTGGAACTCTTTGTGGGATTATGCGAGTTTGTGTATTAGTTAATGTGGTAAAGAGTTTGATTTGGGATTGCAAGTGACCCGTCCGCGATACGGGGTTATCGTTCGTCAATTGTATTAGTATTCCATTTTACCCTTACAATAAGCGTTATAAGAAACGTAATTTCCACTGTTTAAAACCGCATAAAATTATATATTCAAGGTTTTTAAAGAATTTAATTGGCATTAAAAGTCCAGTCATCAAATTTTAAAGAATGCAAGTACATTGTCAAAAGCAAATTGTAGATGATTACTTATAAATATACAAGGGTCATTCGTAAGGAACTTGTGTAAATCTCTGTGGGACTACACAAGTTTGTTCATCCTTATGTTGTAAAGATTTCGACTTGGGATTGTATGTTTCCCATCCGTGTTCCGGGGTTACCGTCCGTCATTTGTGTTAGGATTCCATTTTTATCCTAACAACAAGTGTTATGAACACGATAATTTCCACCGCATACAATCGCATTAAATTATATATTCTAGGTTTTGAAAAAAATGAATAGGTATTAAATGTTTGTCCAACAAATTTTGAAAAGCAAAAGTACATTGTCAAAAGTAAATTAAAGATGATTACTTATAGGTATACTAGGGTAATTCGTAAGGAACTTTTGGAACCCTTTGGGATTATGCGAGTTTCTTTATTAGTTAATGTGGTAAAGAGTTTGATTTGGGATTGCAAGAGACCCGTCCGCGATACGGGGTTATCGTTCGTCAATTGTATTAGTATTCCATTTTACCCTTACAATAAGCGTTATAAGAAACGTAATTTCCACTGTTTAAAACCGCATAAAATTATATATTCTAGGTTTTTAAAGAATTTAATTGGTATTAAAAGTCCAGTCATCAAATTTTAAAGAATGCAAGTACATTGTCAAAAGTAAATTGTAGATGATTACTTATAAGTATACAAGGGTCATTCGTATGGAACTTGTGTAAATCTCTGTGGGACTACACAAGTTTGTTCATCCCTAGGTAGTAAAGATTTTGACTTGGGATTGTATGTTTCCCATCCGTGAACCGGGGTTACCGTCCGTCATTTGTGTTAGGATTCCATTATTATCCTTACAAAAAGTGTTATGAACACAATAATTTCCACCGCATATAATCGCATTAAATTATATATTCTAGGTTTCTAAAAAAATGAATAGGTATTAAATGTTTGTCCATCAAATTTTAAAAAGCAAAAGTACGTTGTCAAAAGTAAATTGAAGATGATTACCTATAAGTATACTAGGGTAATTCGTAAGGAACTTTTGGAACTCTTTGTGGGATTATGCGAGTTTGTGTATTAGTTAATGTGGTAAAGAGTTTGATTTGGGATTGCAAGTGACCCGTCCGCGATACGGGGTTATCGTTCGTCAATTGTATTAGTATTCCATTTTACCCTTACAATAAGCGTTATAAGAAACGTAATTTCCACTGTATAAAACGGCATAAAATTATATATTCTAGGTTTTTAAAGAATTTAATTGGTATTAAAAGTCCAGTCATCAAATTTTAAAGAATGCAAGTACATTGTCAAAAGTAAATTGTAGATGATTACTGATAAGTATACAAGGGTCATTCGTAAGGAACTTGGGTAAATCTCTGTCAGACTACACAAGTTTGTTCATCCTTAGGTAGTAAAGATTTCGACTTGGGATTTAATGTTTCCCATCCGTGATCCGGGGTTACCGTCCGTCATTTGTGTTAGGATTCCATTATTATCCTTACAACAAGTGTTATGAACACGATAATTTCCACCGCATATAATCTCATTAAATTATATATTCTAGGTTTTTTAAAAAAAAATGAATAGGTATTAAATGTTTGTCCATCAAATTTTGACAAGCAAAAGTACATTGTCAAAAGTAAATTAAAGATGATTACTTATAAGTATACTAGGGTAATTCGTAAGGAACTTTTGGAACCCTTTGTGGGATTATGCGAGTTTCTTTATTAGTTAATGTGGTAAAGAGTTTGATTTGGGATTGCAAGTGACCCGTCCGCGATACGAGGTTATCGTTCGTCAATTGTATTAGTATTCCATTTTACCCTTACAATAAGCGTTATAAGAAACGTAATTTCCACTGTTTAAAACCGCATAAAATTATATATTCTAAGTTTTTAAAGAATTTAATTGCCATTAAAAGTCCAGTCATCAAATTTTAAAGAATGCAAGTACATTGTCAAAAGTAAATTGTAGATGATTACTTATAAGTGTACAAGGGCCATTTGTAAGGAACTTGTATAAATCTCTGTGGGATTACACAAGTTTGTTCATCCTTAGGTAGTAAAGATTTCGACTTGGGATTGTATGTTTCCCATCCGTGATCTGGGGTTACCGTCCGTCATTTGTGTTGGGATTCCATTTTTATCCTTACAACAAGTGTTATGAACACGATAATTTCCACCGCATATAACCGCATTAAATTATATATTCTAGGTTTTTTAAAAAATGAATAGGTATTAAATGTTTGTCCATCAAATTTTGAAAATCAAAAGTACATTGTCAAAAGTAAATTGAAGATGATTACCTATAAGAATACTAGGGTAATTCGTAAGGAACTTTTGGAACTTTTTGTGGGATTATGCGAGTTTGTGTATTAGTTAATGTGGTAAAGAGTTTGATTTGGGATTGCAAGTGACCCGTCCGCGATACGGGGTTATCGTTTGTCAATTGTATTAGTATTCCATTTTACTCTTACAATAAGCGTTATAAGAAACGTAATTTCCACTGTATAAAACCGCATTAAATTATATATTCTAGGTTTTTAAAGAATTTAATTGGTATTAAAAGTCCAGTCATCAAATTTTAAAGAATGCAAGTACATTGTCAAAAGTAAATTGTAGATGATTACTGATAAGTATACAAGGGTCATTCGTAAGGAACTTGGGTAAATCTCTGTCGGACTACACAAGTTTGTTCATCCTTAGGTAGTAAAGATTTCGACTTGGGATTTAATGTTTCCCATCCGTGATCCGGGGTTACCGTCCGTCATTTGTGTTATGATTCCATTATTATCCTTACAACAAGTGTTATGAACACGATAATTTCCACCGCATATAATCTCATTAAATTATATATTCTAGGTTTTTTAAAAAAATGAATAGGTATTAAATGTTTGTCCATCAAATTTTGACAAGCAAAAGTACATTGTCAAAAGTAAATTAAAGATGATTACTTATAAGTATACTAGGGTAATTCGTAAGGAACTTTTGGAACCCTTTGTGGGATTATGCGAGTTTCTTTATTAGTTAATGTGGTAAAGAGTTTGATTTGGGATTGCAAGAGACCCGTCCGCGATACGGGGTTATCGTTCGTCAATTGTATTAGTATTCCATTTTACCCTTACAATAAGCGTTATAAGAAACGTAATTTCCACTGTTTAAAACCGCATAAAATTATATATTCTAAGTTTTGAAAGAATTTAATTGCCATTAAAAGTCCAGTCATCAAATTTTAAAGAATGCAAGTACATTGTCAAAAGTAAATTGTAGATGATTACTGATAAGTATACAAGGGTCATTCGTAAGGAACTTGGGTAAATCTCTGTCGGACTACACAAGTTTGTTCATCCTTAGGTAGTAAAGATTTCGACTTGGGATTTAATGTTTCCCATCCGTGATCCGGGGTTACCGTCCGTCATTTGTGTTAGGATTCCATTATTATCCTTACAACAAGTGTTATGAACACGATAATTTCCACCGCATATAATCGCATTAAATTATATATTCTAGGTTTTTTAAAAAATGAATAGGTATTAAATGTTTGTCCATCAAATTTTGAAAAGAAAAAGTACGTTGTCAAAAGTAAATTGAAGATGATTACTTATAAGTATACTAGGGTAATACGTAAGGAACTTTTGGAACCCTTTGTGGGATTATGCGAGTTTGTTTATTAGTTAATGTGGTAAAGAGTTTGATTTGGGATTGCAAGTGACCCGTCCGCGATACGAGGTTATCGTTCGTCAATTGTATTAGTATTCCATTTTACCCTTACAATAAGCGTTATAAGAAACGTAATTTCCACTGTTTAAAACCGCATAAAATTATATATTCTAAGTTTTTAAAGAATTTAATTGCCATTAAAAGTCCAGTCATCAAATTTTAAAGAATGCAAGTACATTGTCAAAAGTAAATTGTAGATGATTACTTATAAGTATACAAGGGCCATTCGTAAGGAACTTGTGTAAATCTCTGTGGGGCTACACAAGTTTGTTCATCCCTATGTAGTAAAGATTTTTACTTGGGATTTAATGTTTCCCATCCGTGATCCGGGGTTATCGTCCGTCATCTGTGTTAGGATTCCATTATTATACTTACAAAAAGTGTTATGAACACGATAATTTTCACCGCATATAATCGCATTAGATTATATATTCTAGGTTTTTAAAAAAATGAATAGGTATTAAATGTTTGTCCATCAAATTTTGAAAAGCAAAAGTACGTTGTCAAAAGTAAATTGAAGATGATTACCTATAAGTATACTAGGGTAATTTGTAAGGAACTTTTGGAACTCTTTGTGGGATTATGCGAGTTTGTGTATTAGTTAATGTGGTAAAGAGTTTGATTTGGGATTGCAAGAGACCCGTCCGCGATACGGGGTTATCGTTCGTCAATTGTATTAGTATTCAATTTTACCCTTACAATAAGCGTTATAAGAAACGTAATTTCCAGTGTTTAAAACCGCATAAAATTATATATTCTAGGTTTTTAAAGAATTTAATTGGCATTAAAAGTCCAGCCATCAAATTTTAAAGAATGCAAGTACATTGTCAAAAGTAAATTGTAGATGATTACTTATAAGTATACAAGGGTCATTCGTAAGGAACTTGTGTAAATCTCTGTGGGACTACACAAGTTTGTTCATCCTTAGGTAGTAAGGATTTCGACTTGGGATTGTATGTTTCCCATCCGTGATCCGGGGTTACCGCCCGTCATTTGTGTTAGGATTCCATTATTATCCTTACAAAAAGTGTTATGAACACGATAATTTCCACCGCATATAATCGCATTAAATTATATATTCTAGGTTTTGAAAAAAATGAATAGGTATTAAATGTTTGTCCATCAAATTTTGAAAAGCAAAAGTACGTTGTCAAAAGTAAATTGAAGATGATTACTTATAAGTATACTAGGGTAATTCGTAAGGAACTTTTGGAACTCTTTGTGGGATTATGCGAGTTTGTGTATTAGTTAATGTGGTAAAGAGTTTGATTTGGGATTGCAAGAGACCCGTCCGCGATACGGGGTTATCGTTCGTCAATTGTATTAGTATTCCATTTTACCCTTACAATAAGCGTTATAAGAAACGTAATTTCCACTGTATAAAATGGCATAAAATTATATATTCTAGGTTTTTAAAGAATTTAATTGGTATTAAAAGTCCAGTCATCAAATTTTAAAGAATGCAAGTACATTGTCAAAAGTAAATTGTAGGTGATTACTTATAAGTATACAAGGGCCATTCGTAAGGAACTTGTGTAAATCTCTGTGGGACTACACAAGTTTTTTCATCCCTAGGTAGTAAAGATTTTGACTTGGGATTGTATGTTTCCCATCCGTGATCCGGGGTTACCGTCCGTCATTTGTGTTAGGATTCCATTATTATCCTTTCCAAAAGTGTTATGAACACAATAACTTCCACCGCATATAATCGCATTAAATTATATATTCTAGGTTTTTAAAAAAATGAATAGGTATTAAATGTTTGTCCATCAGATTTTAAAAAGCAAAAGTACGTTGTCAAAAGTAAATTGAAGATTATTACCTATAAGTATACTAGGGTAATTCGTAAGGAACTTTTGGAACTCTTTGTGGGATTATGCGAGTTTGTGTATTAGTTAATGTGGTAAAGAGTTTGATTTGGGATTGCAAGTGACCCGTCCGCGATACGGGGTTATCGTTCGTCAATTGTATTAGTATTCCATTTTACCCTTACAATAAGCGTTATAAGAAACGTAATTTCCACTGTTTAAAACCGCATAAAATTATATATTCAAGGTTTTTAAAGAATTTAATTGGCATTAAAAGTCCAGTCATCAAATTTTAAAGAATGCAAGTACATTGTCAAAAGCAAATTGTAGATGATTACTTATAAATATACAAGGGTCATTCGTAAGGAACTTGTGTAAATCTCTGTGGGACTACACAAGTTTGTTCATCCTTATGTTGTAAAGATTTCGACTTGGGATTGTATGTTTCCCATCCGTGTTCCGGGGTTACCGTCCGTCATTTGTGTTAGGATTCCATTTTTATCCTAACAACAAGTGTTATGAACACGATAATTTCCACCGCATACAATCGCATTAAATTATATATTCTAGGTTTTGAAAAAAATGAATAGGTATTAAATGTTTGTCCAACAAATTTTGAAAAGCAAAAGTACATTGTCAAAAGTAAATTAAAGATGATTACTTATAGGTATACTAGGGTAATTCGTAAGGAACTTTTGGAACCCTTTGGGATTATGCGAGTTTCTTTATTAGTTAATGTGGTAAAGAGTTTGATTTGGGATTGCAAGAGACCCGTCCGCGATACGGGGTTATCGTTCGTCAATTGTATTAGTATTCCATTTTACCCTTACAATAAGCGTTATAAGAAACGTAATTTCCACTGTTTAAAACCGCATAAAATTATATATTCTAGGTTTTTAAAGAATTTAATTGGTATTAAAAGTCCAGTCATCAAATTTTAAAGAATGCAAGTACATTGTCAAAAGTAAATTGTAGATGATTACTTATAAGTATACAAGGGTCATTCGTATGGAACTTGTGTAAATCTCTGTAGGACTACACAAGTTTGTTCATCCCTAGGTAGTAAAGATTTTGACTTGGGATTGTATGTTTCCCATCCGTGAACCGGGGTTACCGTCCGTCATTTGTGTTAGGATTCCATTATTATCCTTACAAAAAGTGTTATGAACACAATAATTTCCACCGCATATAATCGCATTAAATTATATATTCTAGGTTTCTAAAAAAATGAATAGGTATTAAATGTTTGTCCATCAAATTTTAAAAAGCAAAAGTACGTTGTCAAAAGTAAATTGAAGATGATTACCTATAAGTATACTAGGGTAATTCGTAAGGAACTTTTGGAACTCTTTGTGGGATTATGCGAGTTTGTGTATTAGTTAATGTGGTAAAGAGTTTGATTTGGGATTGCAAGTGACCCGTCCGCGATACGGGGTTATCGTTCGTCAATTGTATTAGTATTCCATTTTACCCTTACAATAAGCGTTATAAGAAACGTAATTTCCACTGTATAAAACGGCATAAAATTATATATTCTAGGTTTTTAAAGAATTTAATTGGTATTAAAAGTCCAGTCATCAAATTTTAAAGAATGCAAGTACATTGTCAAAAGTAAATTGTAGATGATTACTGATAAGTATACAAGGGTCATTCGTAAGGAACTTGGGTAAATCTCTGTCAGACTACACAAGTTTGTTCATCCTTAGGTAGTAAAGATTTCGACTTGGGATTTAATGTTTCCCATCCGTGATCCGGGGTTACCGTCCGTCATTTGTGTTAGGATTCCATTATTATCCTTACAACAAGTGTTATGAACACGATAATTTCCACCGCATATAATCTCATTAAATTATATATTCTAGGTTTTTTAAAAAAAAATGAATAGGTATTAAATGTTTGTCCATCAAATTTTGACAAGCAAAAGTACATTGTCAAAAGTAAATTAAAGATGATTACTTATAAGTATACTAGGGTAATTCGTAAGGAACTTTTGGAACCCTTTGTGGGATTATGCGAGTTTCTTTATTAGTTAATGTGGTAAAGAGTTTGATTTGGGATTGCAAGTGACCCGTCCGCGATACGAGGTTATCGTTCGTCAATTGTATTAGTATTCCATTTTACCCTTACAATAAGCGTTATAAGAAACGTAATTTCCACTGTTTAAAACCGCATAAAATTATATATTCTAAGTTTTTAAAGAATTTAATTGCCATTAAAAGTCCAGTCATCAAATTTTAAAGAATGCAAGTACATTGTCAAAAGTAAATTGTAGATGATTACTTATAAGTACCCAAGGGTCATTTGTAAGGAACTTGGGTAAATCTCTTTGGGACTACGCAAGTTTGTTCATCTTTAGGTAGTAAAGATTTCAACTTGGGATTGTTAGTTTTCCATCCATGATCCGGGGATACCGTCCGTCATTTGTGTTAGTATTCCATTATTATCCTTACAACAAGTGTTATGAACACGATAATTTCCACCGCATATAATCGCATTAAATTATATATTCTAGGTTTTTAAAAAAATGAATAGGTATTAAATGTTTGTCCATCAAATTTTGAAAAGAAAAAGTACGTTGTCAAAAGTAAATTGAAGATGATTACTTATAAGTATACTAGGGTAATACGTAAGGAACTTTTGGAACCCTTTGTGGGATTATGCGAGTTTGTTTATTAGTTAATGTGGTAAAGAGTTTGATTTGGGATTGCAAGTGACCCGTCTGCGATACGGGGTTATCGCTCATCAATTGTGTTAGTATTCCATTTTACCCTTACAATAAGCGTTATAAGAAACGTAATTTCCACAGTATAAAACCGCATAAAATTATATATTCTAGGTTTTTAAAGAAATTAATTGGTATTAAAAGTCCAGTCATCAAATTTTAAAGAATGCAAGTACATTGTCAAAAGTAAATTGTAGATGATTACTTGTAAGTATACAAGGGTCATTCGTGAGGAACTTGTGTAAATCTCTGTGGGACTACACAAGTTTGTTCATCCTTAGGTAGTAAGGATTTCGACTTGGCATTGTATGTTTCCCATCCGTGATCTGGGGTTACCGTCCGTCATTTGTGTTAGGATTCCATTATTATCCTTACAAAAAGTGTTATGAACACAATAATTTCCACCACATACAATCGCATTAAATTATATATTCTAGGTTTTTTAAAAAAATGAATATGTATTAAATGTTTGTCCATAAAATTTTGAAAAGCAAAAGTACGTTGTCAAAAGTAAATTGAAGATGATTACCTATAAGTATACTAGGGTAATTCGTAAGGAACTTTTGGAACTCTTTGTGGGATTATGCGAGTTTGTGTATTAGTTAATGTGGTAAAGAGTTTGATTTGGGATTGCAAGTGACCCGTCCGCGATACGGGGTTATCGTTCGTCAATTGTATTAGTATTCCATTTTACCCTTACAATAAGCGTTATAAGAAACGTAATTTCCACTGTATAAAACGGCATAAAATTATATATTCTAGGTTTTTAAAGAATTTAATTGGTATTAAAAGTCCAGTCATCAAATTTTAAAGAATGCAAGTACATTGTCAAAAGTAAATTGTAGATGATTACTTATAAGTGTACAAGGGCCATTCGTAAGGAACTTGTATAAATCTCTGTGGGACTACACAAGTTTGTTCATCCTTAGGTAGTAAAGATTTCGACTTGGGATTGTATGTTTCCCATCCGTGATCTGGGGTTACCGTCCGTCATTTGTGTTGGGATTCCATTTTTATCCTTACAACAAGTGTTATGAACACGATAATTTCCACCGCATATAACCGCATTAAATTATATATTCTAGGTTTTTTAAAAAATGAATAGGTATTAAATGTTTGTCCATCAAATTTTGAAAAGCAAAAGTGCATTGTCAAAAGTAAATTGAAGATGATTACCTATAAGAATACTAGGGTAATTCGTAAGGAACTTTTGGAACTTTTTGTGGGATTATGCGAGTTTGTGTATTAGTTAATGTGGTAAAGAGTTTGATTTGGGATTGCAAGTGACCCGTCCGCGATACGGGGTTATCGTTTGTCAATTGTATTAGTATTCCATTTTACTCTTACAATAAGCGTTATAAGAAACGTAATTTCCACTGTATAAAACCGCATTAAATTATATATTCTAGGTTTTTAAAGAATTTAATTGGTATTAAAAGTCCAGTCATCAAATTTTAAAGAATGCAAGTACATTGTCAAAAGTAAATTGTAGATGATTACTGATAAGTATACAAGGGTCATTCGTAAGGAATTTGGGTAAATCTCTGTCGGACTACACAAGTTTGTTCATCCTTAGGTAGTAAAGATTTCGACTTGGGATTTAATGTTTCCCATCCGTGATCCGGGGTTACCGTCCGTCATTTGTGTTAGGATTCCATTATTATCCTTACAACAAGTGTTATGAACACGATAATTTCCACCGCATATAATCTCATTAAATTATATATTCTAGGTTTTTTAAAAAAAATGAATAGGTATTAAATGTTTGTCCATCAAATTTTGACAAGCAAAAGTACATTGTCAAAAGTAAATTAAAGATGATTACTTATAAGTATACTAGGGTAATTCGTAAGGAACTTTTGGAACCCTTTGTGGGATTATGCGAGTTTCTTTATTAGTTAATGTGGTAAAGAGTTTGATTTGGGATTGCAAGTGACCCGTCCGCGATACGAGGTTATCGTTCGTCAATTGTATTAGTATTCCATTTTACCCTTACAATAAGCGTTATAAGAAACGTAATTTCCACTGTTTAAAACCGCATAAAATTATATATTCTAAGTTTTTAAAGAATTTAATTGCCATTAAAAGTCCAGTCATCAAATTTTAAAGAATGCAAGTACATTGTCAAAAGTAAATTGTAGATGATTACTTATAAGTACCCAAGGGTCATTTGTAAGGAACTTGGGTAAATCTCTTTGGGACTACACAAGTTTGTTCATCTTTAGGTAGTAAAGATTTCAACTTGGGATTGTTAGTTTTCCATCCATGATCCGGGGATACCGTCCGTCATTTGTGTTAGTATTCCATTATTATCCTTACAACAAGTGTTATGAACACGATAATTTCCACCGCATATAATCGCATTAAATTATATATTCTAGGTTTTTAAAAAAATGAATAGGTATTAAATGTTTGTCCATCAAATTTTGAAAAGAAAAAGTACGTTGTCAAAAGTAAATTGAAGATGATTACTTATAAGTATACTAGGGTAATACGTAAGGAACTTTGGGAACCCTTTGTGGGATTATGTGAGTTTTTTTATTAGTTAATGTGGTAAAGAGTTTGATTTGCGATTGCAAGTGACCCGTCTGCGATACGGGGTTATCGCTCATCAATTGTGTTAGTATTCCATTTTACCCTTACAATAAGCGTTATAAGAAACGTAATTTCCACAGTATAAAACCGCATAAAATTATATATTCTAGGTTTTTAAAGAAATTAATTGGCATTAAAAGTCCAGTCATCAAATTTTAAAGAATGCAAGTACATTGTCAAAAGTAAATTGTAGATGATTACTTGTAAGTATACAAGGGTCATTCGTAAGGAACTTGTGTAAATCTCTGTGGGACTACACAAGTTTGTTCATCCTTAGGTAGTAAGGATTTCGACTTGGCATTGTATGTTTCCCATCCGTGATCTGGGGTTACCGTCCGTCATTTGTGTTAGGATTCCATTATTATCCTTACAAAAAGTGTTATGAACACAATAATTTCCACCACATACAATCGCATTAAATTATATATTCTAGGTTTTTAAAAAAAATGAATATGTATTAAATGTTTGTCCATAAAATTTTGAAAAGCAAAAGTACGTTGTCAAAAGTAAATTGAAGATGATTACCTATAAGTATACTAGGGTAATTCGTAAGGAACTTTTGGAACTCTTTGTGGGATTATGTGAGTTTGTGTATTAGTTAATGTGGTAAAGAGTTTGATTTGGGATTGCAAGAGACCAGTCCGCGATATGGGGTTATCGTTCGTCAATTGTATTAGTATTCTATTTTACCCTTACAATAAGCATTATAAGAAACGTAATTTCCACTGTATAAAACGGCATAAAATTATATATTCTAGGTTTTTAAAGAATTTAATTGGTATTAAAAGTCCAGTCATCAAATTTTAAAGAATGCAAGTACATTGTCAAAAGTAAATTGTAGATGATTACTTATAAGTATACAAGGGCCATTCGTAAGGAACTTGTGTAAATCTCTGTGGGGCTACACAAGTTTGTTCATCCCTAGGTAGTAAAGATTTTGACTTGGGATTGTATGTTTCCCATCCGTGATCCGGGGTTACCGTCCGTCATTTGCGTTAGGATTCCATTATTATCCTTACAAAAAGTGTTATGAACACGATAATTTCCACCGCATATAATCGCATTAAATTATATATTCTAGGTTTTTAGAAAAATGAATAGGTATTAAATGTTTGTCCATAAAATTTTGAAAAGCAAAAGTACGTTGTCAAAAGTAAATTGAAGCTGATTACCTATAAGTATACTAGGGTAATTCGTAAGGAACTTTTGGAACTCTTTGTGGGATTATGCGAGTTTGTGTATTAGTTAATGTGGTAAAGAGTTTGATTTGGGATTGCAAGTGACCCGTCCGCGATACGGGGTTATCGTTCGTCAATTGTATTAGTATTCCATTTTACCCTTACAATAAGCGTTATAAGAAACGTAATTTCCACTGTTTAAAACCGCATAAAATTATATATTCTAGGTTTTAAAGAATTTAATTGGCATTAAAAGTCCAGTCATCAAATTTTAAAGAATGCAAGTACATTGTCAAAAGTAAATTGTAGATGATTACTGATAAGTATACAAGGGTCATTCGTAAGGAACTTGGGTAAATCTCTGTCGGACTACACAAGTTTGTTCATCCTTAGGTAGTAAAGATTTCGACTTGGGATTTAATGTTTCCCATCCGTGATCCGGGGTTACCGTCCGTCATTTGTGTTAGGATTCCATTATTATCCTTACAACAAGTGTTATGAACACGATAATTTCCACCGCATACAATCGCATTAAATTATATATTCTAGGTTTTGAAAAAAATGAATAGGTATTAAATGTTTGTCCAACAAATTTTGAAAAGCAAAAGTACATTGTCAAAAGTAAATTAAAGATGATTACTTATAGGTATACTAGGGTAATTCGTAAGGAACTTTTGGAACCCTTTGTGGGATTATGCGAGTTTCTTTATTGGTTAATGTGGTAAAGAGTTTGATTTGGGATTGCAAGAGACCCGTCCGCGATACGGGGTTATCGTTCGTCAATTGTATTAGTATTCCATTTTACCCTTACAATAAGCGTTATAAGAAACGTAATTTCCACTGTATAAAACGGCATAAAATTATATATTCTAGGTTTTTAAAGAATTTAATTGGTATTAAAAGTCCAGTCATCAAATTTTAAAGAATGCAAGTACATTGTCAAAAGTAAATTGTAGATGATTACTTATAAGTATACAAGGGTCATTCGTATGGAACTTGTGTAAATCTCTGTGGGACTACACAAGTTTGTTCATCCCTAGGTAGTAAAGATTTTGACTTGGGATTGTATGTTTCCCATCCGTGATCCGGGGTTACCGTCCGTCATTTGTGTTAGGATTCCATTATTATCCTTTCCAAAAGTGTTATGAACACAATAACTTCCACCGCATATAATCGCATTAAATTATATATTCTAGGTTTTTAAAAAAATGAATAGGTATTAAATGTTTGTCCATCAGATTTTAAAAAGCAAAAGTACGTTGTCAAAAGTAAATTGAAGATGATTACCTATAAGTATACTAGGGTAATTCGTAAGGAACTTTTGGAACTCTTTGTGGGATTATGCGAGTTTGTGTATTAGTTAATGTGGTAAAGAGTTTGATTTGGGATTGCAAGTGACCCGTGCGCGATACGGGGTTATCGTTCGTCGATTGTATTAGTATTCCATTTTACCCTTACAATAAGCGTTATAAGAAACGTAATTTCCACTGTATAAAACGGCATAAAATTATATATTCTAGGTTTTAAAGAATTTAATTGGCATTAAAAGTCCAGTCATCAAATTTTAAAGAATGCAAGTACATTGTCAAAAGTAAATTGTAGATGATTACTGATAAGTATACAAGGGTCATTCGTAAGGAACTTGGGTAAATCTCTGTCGGACTACACAAGTTTGTTCATCCTTAGGTAGTAAAGATTTCGACTTGGGATTTAATGTTTCCCATCCGTGATCCGGGGTTACCGTCCGTCATTTGTGTTAGGATTCCATTATTATCCTTACAACAAGTGTTATGAACACGATAATTTCCACCGCATATAATCTCATTAAATTATATATTCTAGGTTGTTTAAAAAAAATGAATAGGTATTAAATGTTTGTCCATCAAATTTTGACAAGCAAAAGTACATTGTCAAAAGTAAATTAAAGATGATTACTTATAAGTATACTAGGGTAATTCGTAAGGAACTTTTGGAACCCTTTGTGGGATTATGCGAGTTTCTTTATTAGTTAATGTGGTAAAGAGTTTGATTTGGGATTGCAAGTGACCCGTCCGCGATACGAGGTTATCGTTCGTCAATTGTATTAGTATTCCATTTTACCCTTACAATAAGCGTTATAAGAAACGTAATTTCCACTGTTTAAAACCGCATAAAATTATATATTCTAAGTTTTTAAAGAATTTAATTGCCATTAAAAGTCCAGTCATCAAATTTTAAAGAATGCAAGTACATTGTCAAAAGTAAATTGTAGATGATTACTTATAAGTACCCAAGGGTCATTTGTAAGGAACTTGGGTAAATCTCTTTGGGACTACGCAAGTTTGTTCATCTTTAGGTAGTAAAGATTTCAACTTGGGATTGTTAGTTTTCCATCCATGATCCGGGGATACCGTCCGTCATTTGTGTTAGTATTCCATTATTATCCTTACAACAAGTGTTATGAACACGATAATTTCCACCGCATATAATCGCATTAAATTATATATTCTAGGTTTTTAAAAAAATGAATAGGTATTAAATGTTTGTCCATCAAATTTTGAAAAGAAAAAGTACGTTGTCAAAAGTAAATTGAAGATGATTACTTATAAGTATACTAGGGTAATACGTAAGGAACTTTTGGAACCCTTTGTGGGATTATGCGAGTTTGTTTATTAGTTAATGTGGTAAAGAGTTTGATTTGGGATTGCAAGTGACCCGTCTGCGATACGGGGTTATCGCTCATCAATTGTGTTAGTATTCCATTTTACCCTTACAATAAGCGTTATAAGAAACGTAATTTCCACAGTATAAAACCGCATAAAATTATATATTCTAGGTTTTTAAAGAAATTAATTGGCATTAAAAGTCCAGTCATCAAATTTTAAAGAATGCAAGTACATTGTCAAAAGTAAATTGTAGATGATTACTTGTAAGTATACAAGGGTCATTCGTGAGGAACTTGTGTAAATCTCTGTGGGACTACACAAGTTTGTTCATCCTTAGGTAGTAAGGATTTCGACTTGGCATTGTATGTTTCCCATCCGTGATCTGGGGTTACCGTCCGTCATTTGTGTTAGGATTCCATTATTATCCTTACAAAAAGTGTTATGAACACAATAATTTCCACCACATACAATCGCATTAAATTATATATTCTAGGTTTTTAAAAAAAATGAATATGTATTAAATGTTTGTCCATAAAATTTTGAAAAGCAAAAGTACGTTGTCAAAAGTAAATTGAAGATGATTACCTATAAGTATACTAGGGTAATTCGTAAGGAACTTTTGGAACTCTTTGTGGGATTATGCGAGTTTGTGTATTAGTTAATGTGGTAAAGAGTTTGATTTGGGATTGCAAGTGACCCGTCCGCGATACGGGGTTATCGTTCGTCAATTGTATTAGTATTCCATTTTACCCTTACAATAAGCGTTATAAGAAACGTAATTTCCACTGTATAAAACGGCATAAAATTATATATTCTAGGTTTTTAAAGAATTTAATTGGTATTAAAAGTCCAGTCATCAAATTTTAAAGAATGCAAGTACATTGTCAAAAGTAAATTGTAGATGATTACTTATAAGTGTACAAGGGCCATTCGTAAGGAACTTGTATAAATCTCTGTGGGACTACACAAGTTTGTTCATCCTTAGGTAGTAAAGATTTCGACTTGGGATTGTATGTTTCCCATCCGTGATCTGGGGTTACCGTCCGTCATTTGTGTTGGGATTCCATTTTTATCCTTACAACAAGTGTTATGAACACGATAATTTCCACCGCATATAACCGCATTAAATTATATATTCTAGGTTTTTTAAAAAATGAATAGGTATTAAATGTTTGTCCATCAAATTTTGAAAAGCAAAAGTACATTGTCAAAAGTAAATTGAAGATGATTACCTATAAGAATACTAGGGTAATTCGTAAGGAACTTTTGGAACTTTTTGTGGGATTATGCGAGTTTGTGTATTAGTTAATGTGGTAAAGAGTTTGATTTGGGATTGCAAGTGACCCGTCCGCGATACGGGGTTATCGTTTGTCAATTGTATTAGTATTCCATTTTACTCTTACAATAAGCGTTATAAGAAACGTAATTTCCACTGTATAAAACCGCATTAAATTATATATTCTAGGTTTTTAAAGAATTTAATTGGTATTAAAAGTCCAGTCATCAAATTTTAAAGAATGCAAGTACATTGTCAAAAGTAAATTGTAGATGATTACTGATAAGTATACAAGGGTCATTCGTAAGGAATTCGGGTAAATCTCTGTCGGACTACACAAGTTTGGTCATCCTTAGGTAGTAAAGATTTCGACTTGGGATTTAATGTTTCCCATCCGTGATCCGGGGTTACCGTCCGTCATTTGTGTTAGGATTCCATTATTATCCTTACAACAAGTGTTATGAACACGATAATTTCCACCGCATATAATCTCATTAAATTATATATTCTAGGTTTTTAAAAAAAAATGAATAGGTATTAAATGTTTGTCCATCAAATTTTGACAAGCAAAAGTACATTGTCAAAAGTAAATTAAAGATGATTACTTATAAGTATACTAGGGTAATTCGTAAGGAACTTTTGGAACCCTTTGTGGGATTATGCGAGTTTCTTTATTAGTTAATGTGGTAAAGAGTTTGATTTGGGATTCCAAGTGACCCGTCCGCGATACGAGGTTATCGTTCGTCAATTGTATTAGTATTCCATTTTACCCTTACAATAAGCGTTATAAGAAACGTAATTTCCACTGTTTAAAACCGCATAAAATTATATATTCTAAGTTTTTAAAGAATTTAATTGCCATTAAAAGTCCAGTCATCAAATTTTAAAGAATGCAAGTACATTGTCAAAAGTAAATTGTAGATGATTACTTATAAGTACCCAAGGGTCATTTGTAAGGAACTTGGGTAAATCTCTTTGGGACTACGCAAGTTTGTTCATCTTTAGGTAGTAAAGATTTCAACTTGGGATTGTTAGTTTTCCATCCATGATCCGGGGATACCGTCCGTCATTTGTGTTAGTATTCCATTATTATCCTTACAACAAGTGTTATGAACACGATAATTTCCACCGCATATAATCGCATTAAATTATATATTCTAGGTTTTTAAAAAAATGAATAGGTATTAAATGTTTGTCCATCAAATTTTGAAAAGAAAAAGTACGTTGTCAAAAGTAAATTGAAGATGATTACTTATAAGTATACTAGGGTAATACGTAAGGAACTTTGGGAACCCTTTGTGGGATTATGTGAGTTTGTTTATTAGTTAATGTGGTAAAGAGTTTGATTTGCGATTGCAAGTGACCCGTCTGCGATACGGGGTTATCGCTCATCAATTGTGTTAGTATTCCATTTTACCCTTACAATAAGCGTTATAAGAAACGTAATTTCCACAGTATAAAACCGCATAAAATTATATATTCTAGGTTTTTAAAGAAATTAATTGGCATTAAAAGTCCAGTCATCAAATTTTAAAGAATGCAAGTACATTGTCAAAAGTAAATTGTAGATGATTACTTGTAAGTATACAAGGGTCATTCGTAAGGAACTTGTGTAAATCTCTGTGGGACTACACAAGTTTGTTCATCCTTAGGTAGTAAGGATTTCGACTTGGCATTGTATGTTTCCCATCCGTGATCTGGGGTTACCGTCCGTCATTTGTGTTAGGATTCCATTATTATCCTTACAAAAAGTGTTATGAACACAATAATTTCCACCACATACAATCGCATTAAATTATATATTCTAGGTTTTTAAAAAAAATGAATATGTATTAAATGTTTGTCCATAAAATTTTGAAAAGCAAAAGTACGTTGGCAAAAGTAAATTGAAGATGATTACCTATAAGTATACTAGGGTAATTCGTAAGGAACTTTTGGAACTCTTTGTGGGATTATGTGAGTTTGTGTATTAGTTAATGTGGTAAAGAGTTTGATTTGGGATTGCAAGAGACCAGTCCGCGATATGGGGTTATCGTTCGTCAATTGTATTAGTATTCTATTTTACCCTTACAATAAGCATTATAAGAAACGTAATTTCCACTGTATAAAACGGCATAAAATTATATATTCTAGGTTTTTAAAGAATTTAATTGGTATTAAAAGTCCAGTCATCAAATTTTAAAGAATGCAAGTACATTGTCAAAAGTAAATTGTAGATGATTACTTATAAGTATACAAGGGCCATTCGTAAGGAACTTGTGTAAATCTCTGTGGGGCTACACAAGTTTGTTCATCCCTAGGTAGTAAAGATTTTGACTTGGGATTGTATGTTTCCCATCCGTGATCCGGGGTTACCGTCCGTCATTTGCGTTAGGATTCCATTATTATCCTTACAAAAAGTGTTATGAACACGATAATTTCCACCGCATATAATCGCATTAAATTATATATTCTAGGTTTTTAGAAAAATGAATAGGTATTAAATGTTTGTCCATAAAATTTTGAAAAGCAAAAGTACGTTGTCAAAAGTAAATTGAAGCTGATTACCTATAAGTATACTAGGGTAATTCGTAAGGAACTTTTGGAACTCTTTGTGGGATTATGCGAGTTTGTGTATTAGTTAATGTGGTAAAGAGTTTGATTTGGGATTGCAAGTGACCCGTCCGCGATACGGGGTTATCGTTCGTCAATTGTATTAGTATTCCATTTTACCCTTACAATAAGCGTTATAAGAAACGTAATTTCCACTGTTTAAAAACGCATAAAATTATATATTCTAGGTTTTTAAAGAATTTAATTGGCATTAAAAGTCCAGTCATCAAATTTTAAAGAATGCAAGTAAATTGTCCAAAGCAAATTGTAGATGATTACTTATAAATATACAAGGGTCATTCGTAAGGAACTTGTGTAAATCTCTGTGGGACTACACAAGTTTGTTCATCCTTATGTTGTAAAGATTTCTACTTGGGATTGTATGTTTCCCATCCGTGATCCGGGGTTACCGTCCGTCATTTGTGTTAGGATTCCATTTTTATCCTTACAACAAGTGTTATGAACACGATAATTTCGACCGCATACAATCGCATTAAATTATATATTCTAGGTTTTGAAAAAAATGAATAGGTATTAAATGTTTGTCCAACAAATTTTGAAAAGCAAAAGTACATTGTCAAAAGTAAATTAAAGATGATTACTTATAGGTATACTAGGGTAATTCGTAAGGAACTTTTGGAACCCTTTGTGGGATTATGCGAGTTTGTATGTGGTAAAGAGTTTGATTTGGGATTGCAAGTGACCCGTCCGAGATACGGGGTTATCGTTCGTCAATTGTATTAGTATTCCATTTTACCCTTACAATAAGCGTTATAAGAAACGTAATTTCCACTGTTTAAAACCGCATAAAATTATATATTCTAGGTTTTTAAAGAATTTAATTGGCATTAAAAGTCCAGTCATCAAATTTTAAAGAATGCAAGTACATTGTCAAAAGCAAATTGTAGATGATTACTTATAAATATACAAGGGTCATTCGTAAGGAACTTGTGTAAATCTCTGTGGGACTACACAAGTTTGTTCATCCTTATGTTGTAAAGATTTCGACTTGGGATTGTATGTTTCCCATCCGTGTTCCGGGGTTACCGTCCGTCATTTGTGTTAGGATTCCATTTTTATCCTTACAACAAGTGTTATGAACACGATAATTTCCACCGCATACAATCGCATTAAATTATATATTCTAGGTTTTGAAAAAAATGAATAGGTATTAAATGTTTGTCCAACAAATTTTGAAAAGCAAAAGTACATTGTCAAAAGTAAATTAAAGATGATTACTTATAGGTATACTAGGGTAATTCGTAAGGAACTTTTGGAACTCTTTGTGGGATTATGCGAGTTTATGTACTAGTTAATGTGGTAAACAGTTTGATTTGGGATTGAAAGTGACCTGTCCGCGATATGGGGTTATCGCTTGTCAATTGTATTAGTATTCCATTTTAACCTTACAATAAGCGTTATAAGAAACGTAATTTCCACTGTTTAAAACCGCATAAAATTATATATTCTAGGTTTTTAAAGAATTTAATTGGTATTAAAAGTCCAGTCATCAAATTTTAAAGAATGCAAGTACATTGTCAAAAGTAAATTGTAGATGATTACTTATAAGTACCCAAGGGTCATTTGTAAGGAACTTGTGTAAATCTCTGTGGGACTACGCAAGTTTGTTCATCCTTAGGTAGTAATGATTTCAACTTGGGATTGTTAGTTTTCCATCCATGATCCGAAGATACCGTCCGTCATTTGTGTTAGTATTCCATTATTATCCTTACAACAAGTGTTATGAACACGATAATTTCCACCGCATATAATTGCATTAAATTATATATTCTAGGTTTTTAAAAAAATGGATAGGTATTAAATGTTTGTCCATCAGATTTTGAAAAGCAAAAGTACGTTGTCAAAAGTAAATTGAAGATGATTACCTATAAGTATACTAGGGTAATTCTTAAGGGACGTTTGAAACTCTTTGTGGGATTATGCGAGTTTTGGTATTAGTTAATGTGGTAAAGAGTTTGATTTGGGATTGCAAGTGACCCGTCCGTGATACGGGGTTATCTTTCGTCAATTGTATTAGTATTCCATTTTACCCTTACAATAAGCGTTATAAGAAACGTAATTTCTACTGTATAAAACCGCATAAAATTATATATTCTAGGTTTTTAAGGAAATTAATTGGCATTAAAAGTTCAGTCATCAAATTTTCAAAAATGCAAGCACATTGTCAAAAGTAAATTGTAGATGATTACTGTTAAGTATACAAGGGTCATTCGTAAGGAACATGGGTAAATCTCTATCGGACTACACAAGTTTGTTCATCCTTAGGTAGTAACGATTTCGACATAGGATTGTATGTTTCCCATCCGTGATCCGGGGTTCCCGTCCGTCATTTGTGTTAGGATTCCATTACCATCCTTACAACAAGTGTTATGAACACGATAATTTCCACCGCATATAATTGCATTAAATTATTCTAGGTTTTTAAAAAAAATGAATAGATATTAAATGGTTGTCCATCAAATTTTGAAAAGCAAAAGTACGTTGTCAAAAGTAAATTGAAGATGATTACTTATAAGTATACTAGGGTAATTCGTAAGGAACTTTTGGAACCCTTTGTGGGATTATGCGAGTTTCTTTATTAGTTAATGTGGTAAAGAGTTTGATTTGGGATTGCAAGTGACCCGTCCGCGATACGAGGTTATCGTTCGTCAATTGTATTAGTATTCCATTTTACCCTTACAATAAGCGTTATAAGAAACGTAATTTCCACTGTTTAAAACCGCATAAAATTATATATTCTAAGTTTTTAAAGAATTTAATTGCCATTAAAAGTCAAGTCATCAAATTTTAAAGAATGCAAGTACATTGTCAAAAGTAAATTGTAGATGATTACTTGTAAGTACCCAAGGGTCATTTGTAAGGAACTTGGGTAAATCTCTTTGGGACTACGCAAGTTTGTTCATCTTTAGGTAGTAAAGATTTCAACTTGGGATTGTTAGTTTTCCATCCATGATCCGGGGATACCGTCCGTCATTTGTGTTAGTATTCCATTATTATCCTTACAACAAGTGTTATGAACACGATAATTTCCACCGCATATAATCGCATTAAATTATATATTCTAGGTTTTTAAAAAAATGAATAGGTATTAAATGTTTGTCCATCAAATTTTGAAAAGCAAAAGTACGTTGTCAAAAGTAAATTGAAGATGATTACCTATAAGTATACTAGGGTAATTCGTAAGGAACTTTTGGAACTCTTTGTGAGATTATGTGAGTTTGTGTATTAGTTAATGTGGTAAAGAGTTTATTTGGGATTGCAAGAGACCCGTCCGCGATACGGGGTTATCGTTCGTCAATTGTATTAGTATTCTATTTTACCCTTACAATAAGCATTATAAGAAACGTAATTTCCACTGTATAAAACGGCATAAAATTATATATTCTAGGTTTTTAAAGAATTTAATTGGTATTAAAAGTCCAGTCATCAAATTTTAAAGAATGCAAGTACATTGTCAAAAGTAAATTGTAGATGATTACTTATAAGTATACAAGGGCCATTCGTAAGGAACTTGTGTAAATCTTTGTGGGGCTACACAAGTTTGTTCATCCCTAGGTAGTAAAGATTTTGACTTGGGATTGTATGTTTCCCATCCGTGATCCGGGGTTACCGTCCGTCATTTGCGTTAGGATTCCATTATTATCCTTACAAAAAGTGTTATGAACACGATAATTTCCACCGCATATAATCGCATTAAATTATATATTCTAGGTTTTTAAAAAAATGAATAGGTATTAAATGTTTGTCCATAAAATTTTGAAATGCTAAAGTACGTTGTCAAAAGTAAATTGAAGCTGATTACCTATAAGTATACTAGGGTAATTAGTAAGGAACTTTTGGAACTCTTTGTGGGATTATGCGAGTTTGTGTATTAGTTAATGTGGTAAAGAGTTCGATTTGGGATTGCAAGTGACCCGTCCGCGATACGGGGTTATCGTTCGTCAATTGTATTAGTATTCCATTTTACCCTTACAATAAGCGTTATAAGAAACGTAATTTCCACTGTTTAAGACCGCATAAAATTATATATTCTAGGTTTTTAAAGAATTTAATTGGTATTAAAAGTCCAGTCATCAAATTTTAAAGAATGCAAGTACATTGTCAAAAGTAAATTGTAGATGATTACTTATAAGTACCCAAGGGTCATTTGTAAGGAACTTGTGTAAATCTCTGTGGGACTACGCAAGTTTGTTCATCCTTAGGTAGTAATGATTTCAACTTGGGATTGTTAGTCTTCCATCCATGATCCGAAGATACCGTCCATCATTTGTGTTAGTATTCCATTATTATCCTTACAACAAGTGTTATGAACACGATAATTTCCACCGCATATAATTGCATTAAATTATATATTCTAGGTTTTTAAAAAAATGGATAGGTATTAAATGTTTGTCCATCAGAATTTGAAAAGCAAAAGTACGTTGTCAAAAGTAAATTGAAGATGATTACCTATAAGTATACTAGGGTAATTCGTAAGGAACGTTTGAAACTCTTTGTGGGATTATGCGAGTTTTGGTATTAGTTAATGTGGTAAAGAGTTTGATTTGGGATTGCAAGTGACCCGTCCGCGATACGGGGTTATCTTTCGTCAATTGTATTAGTATTCCATTTTACCCTTACAATAAGCGTTATAAGAAACGTAATTTCTACTGTATAAAACCGCATAAAATTATATATTCTAGGTTTTTAAGGAAATTAATTGGCATTAAAAGTTCAGTCATCAAATTTTAAAAAACGCAAGCACATTGTCAAAAGTAAATTGTAGATGATTACTGTTAAGTATACAAGGGTCATTCGTAAGGAACATGGGTAAATCTATATCGGACTACACAAGTTTGTTCATCCTTAGGTAGTAAAGATTTCGACATGGGATTGTATGTTTCCCATCCGTGATCCGGGGTTTCCGTCCGTCATTTGTGTTAGGATTCCATTACCATCCTTACAACAAGTGTTATGAACACGATAATTTCCACCGCATATAATTGCATTAAATTATTCTAGGTTTTTAAAAAAATGAATAGGTATTAAATGGTTGTCCATCAAATTTTTAAAAGCAAAAGTACGTTGTCAAAAGTAAATTGAAGCTGATTACCTATAAGTATACTAGGGTAATTCGTAAGGAACTTTTAGAACTCTTTGTGGGATTATGCGAGTTTGTGTATTAGTTAATGTGGTAAATAGTTTGATTTGGGATTGCAAGTGACCCGTCCGCGATACGGGGTTATCGTTCGTCAATTGTATTAGTATTCCATTTTACCCTTACAATAAGCGTTATAAGAAACGTAATTTCCACTGTATAAAACCGCATAAAATTATATATTCTAGGTTTTTATAGAATTTAATTGGTATTAAAAGTCCAGTCATCAAATTTTAAAGAATGCAAGTACATTGTCAAAAGTAAATTGTAGATGATTACTGATAAGTATACAAGGGTCATTCATAAGGAACTTGGGTAAATCTCTGTCGGACTACACAAGTTTGTTCATCCTTAGGTAGTAAAGATTTCGACTTGGGATTGTATGTTTCCCATCCGTGATCCGGGGTTACCGTCCGTCATTTGTGTTAGGATTCCGTTATTATCCTTACAACAAGTGTTATGAAAACGATAATTTCCACCGCATATAATCGCATTAAATTATATATTCTATGTTTTAAAAAAAATGAATAGGTATTAAATGTTTGTCCATCAAATTTTGAAAAGAAAAAGTACGTTGTCAAAAGTAAATTGAAGATGATTACCTATAAGTATACTAGGGTATTTCGTAAGGAACTTTTGGAACTCTTTGTGGTATTATACGAGTTTGTTTATTAGTTAATGTGGTAAACAGTTTGATTTGGGATTGGAAGTGACCCGTCCGCGATATGGGGTTATCGCTTGTCAATTGTATTAGTATTCCATTTTAACCTTACAATAAGCGTTACAAGAAACGCAATTTCCACTGTTTAAAACCGCATAAAATTATATATTCTAGGTTTTTAAAGAATTTAATTGGTATTAAAAGTCCAGTCATCAAATTTTAAAGAATGCAAGTACATTGTCAAAAGTAAATTGTAGATGATTACTTATAAGTACCCAAGGGTCATTTGTAAGGAACTTGTGTAAATCTCTGTGGGACTACGCAAGTTTGTTCATCCTTAGGTAGTAATGATTTCAACTTGGGATTGTTAGTTTTCCATCCATGATCCGGAGATACCGTCCGTCATTTGTGTTAGTATTCCATTATTATCCTTACAACAAGTGTTATGAACACGATAATTTCCACCGCATATAATTGCATTAAATTATATATTCTAGGTTTTTAAAAAAATGGATAGGTATTAAATGTTTGTCCATCAGATTTTGAAAAGCAAAAGTACGTTGTCAAAAGTAAATTGAAGATGATTACCTATAAGTATACTAGGGTAATTCGTAAGGAACGTTTGAAACTCTTTGTGGGATTATGCGAGTTTTTGTATTAGTTAATGTGGTAAAGAGTTTGATTTGGAATTGCAAGTGACCCGTCCGCGATACGGGGTTATCTTTCGTCAATTGTATTAGTATTCCATTTTACCCTTACAATAAGCGTTATAAGAAACGTAATTTCTACTGTATAAAACCGCATAAAATTATATATTCTAGGTTTTTAAAGAAATTAATTGGCATTAAAAGTTCAGTCATCAAATTTTAAAAAACGCAAGCACATTGTCAAAAGTAAATTGTAGATGATTACGGATAAGTATACAAGGGTCATTCGTAAGGAACATGGGTAAATCTCTATCGGACTACACAAGTTTGTTCATCCTTAGGTAGTAAAGATTTCGACATGGGATTGTATGTTTCCCATCCGTGATCCGGGGTTCCCGTCCATCATTTGTGTTAGAATTCCATTACCATCCTTACAACAAGTGTTATGAACACGATAATTTCCACCGCATATAATTGCATTAAATTATTCTAGGTTTTTAAAAAAATGAATAGGTATTAAATGGTTGTCCATCAAATTTTGAAAAGCAAAAGTACGTTGTCAAAAGTAAATTGAAGATGATTACTTATAAGCATACACGTGTAATTCGTAAGGAACTTTTGGAACCCTTTGTGGGATTATGCGAGTTTGTTTATTAGTTAATGTGGTAAAGAGTTTGATTTGGGATTGCAAGTGACCCGTCCGCGATACGGGGTTATCGTTCGTCAATTGTATTAGTATTCCATTTTACCCTTATAATAAGCGTTATAAGAAACGTAATTTCCATTGTTTAAAACCGCATAAAATTATATATTCTAGGTTTTTAAAGAATTTAATTGGTATTAAAAGGCCAGTCATCAAATTTTAAAGAATGCAAGTACATTGTCAAAAGTAAATTGTAGATGATTACTTATAAGTACCCAAGGGTCATTTGTAAGGAACTTGTGTAAATATCTTTTGGACTACGCAAGTTTGTTCATCCTTAGGTAGTAAAGATTTCAACTTGGGATTGTTAGTTTTCCATCCATGATCCGGGGATACCGTCCGTCATTTGTGTTAATATTCCATTATTATACTTACAACAAGTGTTTTGAACACGATAATTTCCACCGCATATAATCGCATTAAATTATATATTCTAGGTTTTTAAAATAATGAATAGGTATTAAATGTTTGTCCATCAAATTTTGAAAAGAAAAAGTACGTTGTCAAAAGTAAATTGAAGATGATTACTTATAAGTATACTAGGGTAATTCGTATGGAACTTTTGGAACCCTTTGTGGGATTATGCGAGTTTGTTTATTAGTTAATGTGGTAAAGAGTTTGATTTGGGATTGCAAGTGACCCGTCTGCGATACGGGGTTATCGCTCATCAATTGTGTTAGTATTCCATTTTACCCTTACAATAAGCGTTATAAGAAACGTAATTTCCACTGTATAAAACCACATAAAATTATATATTCTAGGTTTTTAAAGAAATTAATTGGCATTAAAAGTCCAGTCATCAAATTTTAAAGAATGCAAGTACATTGTCAAAAGTAAATTGTAGATGATTACTTGTAAGTATACAAGGGTCATTCGTAAGGAACTTGTGTAAATCTCTGTGGGACTACACAAGTTTGTTCATCCTTAGGTAGTAAAGATTTCGACTTGGCATTGTATGTTTCCCATCCGTGATCCGGGGTTACCGTCCGTCATTTGTGTTAGGATTCCATTATTATCCTTACAAAAAGTGTTATGAACACAATAATTTCCACCACATACAATCGCATTAAATTATATATTCTAGGTTTTTTTAAAAAATGAATATGTATTAAATGTTTGTCCATAAAATTTTGAAAAGAAAAAGTACGTTGTCAAAAGTAAATTGAAGATGATTACCTATAAGTATACTAGGGTAATTCGTAAGGAACTTTTGGAACTCTTTGTGGGATTATGTGAGTTTGTGTATTAGTTAATGTGGTAAAGAGTTTGATTTGGGATTGCAAGAGACCCGTCCGCGATACGGGGTTATCGTTCGTCAATTGTATTAGTATTCCATTTTACCCTTACAATAAGCATTATAAGAAACGTAATTTCCACTGTATAAAACGGCATAAAATTATATATTCTAGGTTGTTAAAGAATTTAATTGGTATTAAAAGTCCAGTCATCAAATTTTAAAGAATGCAAGTACATTGTCAAAAGTAAATTGTAGATGATTACTTATACGTATACAAGGGCCATTCGTAAGTAACTTGTGTAAATCTCTGTGGGACTACACAAGTTTGTTCATCCCAAGGCAGTAAAGATTTTGACTTGGGATTGTATGTTTCCCATCCGTGATCCGGGGTTACCGTCCGTCATTTGCGTTAGGATTCCATTATTATCCTTACAAAAAGTGTTATGAACACGATAATTTCCACCGCATATAATCGCATTAAATTATATATTCTAGGTTTTTAAAAAAATGAATAGGTATTAAATGTTTGTCCATCAAATTTTGAAAAGCAAAAGTACGTTGTCAAAAGTAAATTGAAGATGATTACCTATAAGTATACTAGGGTAATTCGTGAGGAACTTTTGGAACTCTTTGTGGGATTATTCGAGTTTGTTTATTAGTTAATGTGATATAGATTTTATTTGGGATTGCAAGTGACCCGTCCGCGATACGGGGTTATCGTTCGTCAATTGTATTAGTATTCCATTTTACCCTTACAATAAGCGTTATAAGAAACGTAATTTCCACTGTTTAAAACCGCATAAAATTATATATTCTAGGTTTTTAAAGAATTTAATTGGCATTAAAAGTCCAGTCATCAAATTTTAAAGAATGCAAGTACATTGTCAAAAGCAAATTGTAGATGATTACTTATAAATATACAAGGGTCATTCATAAGGAACTTGTGTAAATCTCTGTGGGACTACACAAGTTTGTTCATCCTTATGTTGTAAAGATTTCGACTTGGGATTGTTTGTTTCCCATCCGTGATCCGGGGTTACCATCCGTCATTTGTGTTAGGATTCCATTTTTATCCTTACAACAAGTGTTATGAACACGATAATTTCCACCGCATACAATCACATTAAATTATATATTCTAGGTTTTGAAAAAAATGAATAGGTATTAAATGTTTGTCCAAAAAATTTTGAAAAGCAAAAGTACATTGTCAAAAGTAAATTAAAGATGATTACTTATAGGTATACTAGGGTAATTCGTAAGGAACTTTTGGAACCCTTTGTGGGATTATGCGAGTTTGTATGTGGTAAAGAGTTTGATTTGGGATTGCAAGTGACCCGTCCGCGATACGGGGTTATCGTTCGTCAATTGTATTAGTATTCCATTTTACCCTTACAATAAGCGTTATAAGAAACGTAATTTCCATTGTTTAAAACCGCATAAAATTATATATTCTAGGTTTTTAAAGAATTTAATTGACATTAAAAGTCCAGTCATCAAATTTTAAAGAATGCAAGTACATTGTCAAAAGCAAATTGTAGATGATTACTTATAAGTATACAAGGGTCATTCGTAAGGAACTTGTGTAAATCTCTGTGGGACTACACAAGTTTGTTCATCCCTAGGTAGTAAAGATTTTGACTTGGGATTGTATGTTTCCCATCCGTGATCCGGGGTTACCGTCCGTCATTTGCGTTAGGATTCCATTATTATCCTTACAAAAAGTGTTAAGAACACGATCATTTCCACCGCATATAATCGCATTAAATTATATATTCTAGGTTTTTAAAAAAATGAATAGGTATTAAATGTTTGTCCATCAAATTTTGAAAAGCAAAAGTACGTTGTCAAAAGTAAATTGAAGCTGATTACTTATAAGTATACTAGGGTAATTCGTAAGGAACTTTTGGAAATCTTTATGGGATTATGCGAGTTTGTGTATTAGTTAATGTGGTAAATAGTTTGATTTGGGATTGCAAGTGACCCGTCCGCGATACGGGGTTATCGTTTGTCAATTGTATTAGTATTCCATTTTACCCTTACAATAAGCATTATAAGAAACGTAATTTCCACTGTATAAAACCGCATAAAATTAAATATTCTAGGTTTTTATAGAATTTAATTGGTATTAAAAGTCCAGTCATCAAATTTTAAAGAATGCAAGTACATTGTCAAAAGTAAATTGTAGATGATTACTGATAAGTATACAAGGGTCATTCATAAGGAACTTGGGTAAATCTCTATCGGACTACACAAGTTTGTTCATCCTTAGGTAGTAAAGATTTCGACTTGGGATTGTATGTTTCCCATCCGTGATCCGGGGTTACCGTCCGTCATTTGTGTTAGGATTCCGTTATTATCCTTACAACAAGTGTTATGAACACGATAATTTCCACCGCATATAGTCGCATTAAATTATATATTCTATGTTTTTAAAAAAATGAATAGGTATTAAATGTTTGTCCATCAAATTTTGAAAAGAAAAAGTACGTTGTCAAAAGTAAATTGAATTTGATTACCTATAAGTATACTAGGGTATTTCGTAAGGAACTTTTGGAACTCTTTGTGGGATTATACGAGTTTGTTTATTAGTTAATGTGGTAAACAATTTGATTTGGGATTGGAAGTGACCCGTCCGCGATATGGGGTTATCGCTTGTCAATTGTATTAGTATTCCATTTTAACCTTACAATAAGCGTTATAAGAAACATAATTTCCACTGTTTAAAACCGCATAAAATTATATATTCAAGGTTTTTAAAGGATTTAATTGGTATTAAAAGTCCAGTCATCAAATTTTAAAGAATGCAAGTACATTCTCAAAAGTAAATTGTAGATGATTACTTGTAAGTACCCAAGGGTCATTTGTAAGGAACTTGTGTAAATCTCTGTGGGACTACGCAAGTTTGTTCATCCTTAGGTAGTAATGATTTCAATTTGGGATTGTTAGTTTTCCATCCATGATCCGGAGATACCGTCCGTCATTTGTGTTAGTATTCCATTATTATCCTTACAACAAGTGTTATGAACACGATAATTTCCACCGCATATAATTGCATTAAATTATATATTCTAGGTTTTTAAAAAAATGGATAGGTATTAAATGTTTGTCCATCAGATTTTGAAAAGCAAAAGTACGTTGTCAAAAGTAAATTGAAGATGACTACCTATAAGTATACTAGGGTAATTCGTAAGGAACGTTTGAAACTCTTTGTGGGATTATGCGAGTTTTTGTATTAGTTAATGTGGTAAAGAGTTTGATTTGGGATTGCAAGTGACCCGTCCGCGATACGGGGTTATCTTTCGTCAATTGTATTAGTATTCCATTTTACCCTTACAATAAGCGTTATAAGAAACGTAATTTCTACTGTATAAAACCGCATAAAATTATATATTCTAGGTTTTTAAGGAAATTAATTGGCATTAAAAGTTCAGTCATCAAATTTTAAAAAACGCAAGCACATTGTCAAAAGTAAATTGTAGATGATTACTGTTAAGTATACAAAGGTCATTCGTAAGGAACATGGGTAAATCTCCATCGGACTACACAAGTTTGTTCATCCTTATGTAGTAAAGATTTCTACATGGGATTGTATGTTTCCCATCCGTGATCCGGGGTTCCCGTCCGTCATTTGTGTTAGGATTCCATTACCATCGTTACAACAAGTGTTATGAACACGATAATTTCCACCGCATATAATTGCATTAAATTATTCTAGGTTTTTAAAAAAATGAATAGGTATTAAATGGTTGTCCATCAAATTTAGAAAAGCAAAAGTACGTTGTCAAAAGTAAATTGAAGATGATTACTTATAAGTATACTAGTGTAATTCGTAAGGAACTTTTGGAACCCTTGGTGGGATTATGCGAGTTTGTTTATTAGTTAATGTGGTAAAGAGTTTGATTTGGGATTGCAAGTGACCCGTCCGCGATACGGGGTTATCGTTCGTCAATTGTATTAGTATTCCATTTTACCCTTATAATAAGCGTTATAAGAAACGTAATTTCCACTGTTTAAAACCGCATAAAATTATATATTCTAGGTTTTTAAAGAATTTAATTGGTATTAAA
Organism: Rubia yunnanensis; assembly: GCA_037428765.1. Taxonomy (NCBI): domain Eukaryota; kingdom Viridiplantae; phylum Streptophyta; class Magnoliopsida; order Gentianales; family Rubiaceae; genus Rubia; species Rubia yunnanensis. The sequence goes on along the minus strand of CM075061.1, from coordinate 105,359,198 downwards.
AGTCCGGTCATCAAATTTTAAAGAATGCAAGTACATTGTCAAAAGTAAATTGTAGATGATGTCATTTGTAAGGAACTTGTGTAAATATCTTTGGGACTACGCAAGTTTGTTCATCCTTAGGTAGTAAAGATTTCAACTTGGGATTGTTAGTTTTCCATCCATGATCCGGGGATACCGTCCGTCATTTGTGTTAGTATTCCATTATTATCCTTACAACAAGTGTTTTGAACACGATAATTTCCACCGCATATAATCGCATTAAATTATATATTCTAGGTTTTTAAAAAATGAATAGGTATTAAATGTTTGTCCATCAGATTTTGAAAAGCAAAAGTACGTTGTCAAAGGTAAATTGAAGATGATTACCTATAAGTATACTAGGGTAATTCGTAAGAAACTTTTGGAACGTTTTGTGGGATTATGCGAGTTTTTGTATTAGTTAATGTGGTAAAGAGTTTGATTTGGGATTGCAAGTGACCCGTCCGCGATACGGGGTTATCGTTCGTCAATTGTATTAGTATTCCATTTTACCCTTACAATAAGCGTTATAAGAAACGTAATTTCCATTGTATAAAACCGCATAAAATTATATATTCTAGGTTTTTAAAGAAATTAATTGGCATTAAAAGTCCAGTCATCAAATTTTAAAGAATGCAAGTACATTGTCAAAAGAAAATTGTAGATGATTACTGATAAGTATACAAGGGTCATTCGTAAGGACCTTGTGTAAATCTCTGTGGGACTACACAAGTTTGTTCATCCCTAGGTAGTAAAGATTTTGACTTGGGATTGTATGTTTCCCATCCGTGATCCGGGGTTACCGTTCGTCATTTGCGTTAGGATTCCATTATTATCCTTACAAAAAGTGTTATGAACACGATAATTTCCACCGCATATAATCGCATTAAATTATATATTCTAGGTTTTTAAAAGAATGAATAGGTATTAATTGTTTGTCCATCAAATTTTGAAAAGCAAAAGTACGTTGTCAAAAGTAAATTGATGCTGATTACCTATAAGTATACTAGGGTAATTCGTAAGGAACTTTTGGAACTCTTTGTGGGATTATGCGAGTTTGTGTATTAGTTAATGTGGTAAATAGTTTAATTTGGGATTGCAAGTGACCCGTCCGCGATACGGGGTTATCGTTCGTCAATTGTATTAGTATTCCATTTTACCCTTACAATAAGCGTTATAAGAAACGTAATTTCCACTGTATAAAACCGCATAAAATTATATATTCTAGGTTTTTATAGAATTTAATTGGTATTAAAAGTCCAGTCATCAAATTTTAAAGAATGCAAGTACATTGTCAAAAGTAAATTGTAGATGATTACTGATAAGTATACAAGGGTCATTCATAAGGAACTTGGGTAAATCTCTGTCGGACTACACAAGTTTGTTCATCCTTAGGTAGTACAGATTTCGACTTGGGATTGTATGTTTCCCATCCGTGATCCGGGGTTACCGTCCGTCATTTGTGTTAGGATTCCGTTATTATCCTTACAACAAGTGTTATGAACACGATAATTTCCACCGCATATAATCGCATTAAATTATATATTCTATGTTTTTAAAAAAATGAATAGGTATTAAATGTTTGTCCATCAAATTTTGAAAAGAAAAATTACGTTGTCAAAAGAAAATTGAAGATGATTACCTATAAGTATACTAGGGTATTTCGTAAGTAACTTTTGGAACTCTTTGTGGGATTATACGAGTTTGTTTATTAGTTAATGTGGTAAACAGTTTGATTTGGGATTGGAAGTGACCCGTCCGCGATATGGGGTTATCGCTTGTCAATTGTATGAGTATTCCATTTTAACCTTACAATAAGCGTTATAAGAAACGTAATTTCCACTGTTTAAAACCGCATAAAATTATATATTCTAGGTTTTTAAAGAATTTAATTGGCATTAAAAGTCCAGTCATCAAATTTTAAAGAATGCAAGTACATTGTCAAAAGCAAATTGTAGATGATTACTTATAAATATACAAGGGTCATTCATAAGGAACTTGTGTAAATCTCTGTGGGACTACGCAAGTTTGTTCATCCTTAGGTAGTAATGATTTCAACTTGGGATTGTTAGTTTTCCATCCATGATCCGGAGATACCGTCCGTCATTTGTGTTAGTATTCCATTATTATCCTTACAACAAGTGTTATGATTACCTATAAGTATACTAGGGTAATTCGTAAGGAACGTTTGAAACTCTTTGTGGGATTATGCGAGATTTTGTATTAGTTAATGTGGTAAAGAGTTTGATTTGGGATTGCAAGTGACCCGTCCGCGATACGGGGTTATCGTTCGTCAATTGTATTAGTATTCCATTTTACCCTTACAATAAGCGTTATAAGAAACGTAATTTCCACTGTATAAAACGGCATAAAATTATATATTCTAGGTTTTTAAAGAATTTAATTGGTATTAAAAGTCCAGTCATCAAATTTTAAAGAATGCAAGTACATTGTCAAAAGTAAATTGTAGATGATTACTTATAAGTACCCAAGGGTCATTTGTAAGTAACTTGTGTAAATATCATTGGGACTACGCAAGTTTGTTCATCCTTAGGTAGTAAAGATTTCAACTTGGGATTGTTAGTTTTCCATCCATGATCCGGGGATACCGTCCGTCATTTGTGTTAGTATTCCATTATTATCCTTACAACAAGTGTTTTGAACACGATAATTTCCACCGCATATAATCGCATTAAATTATATATTCTAGGTTTTTAAAAAAATGAATAGGTATTAAATGTTTGTCCATCAGATTTTGAAAAGCAAAAGTACGTTGTCAAAGGTAAATTGAAGATGATTACCTATAAGTATACTAGGGTAATTCGTAAGAAACTTTTGGAACGTTTTGTGGGATTATGCGAGTTTTTGTATTAGTTAATGTGGTAAAGAGTTTGATTTGGGATTGCAAGTGACCCATCCGCGATACGGGGTTATCGTTCGTCAATTGTATTAGTATTCCATTTTACCCTTACAATAAGCATTAATAAGAAACGTAATTTCCATTGTATAAAACCGCATAAAATTATATATTCTAGGTTTTTAAAGACATTAATTGGCATTAAAAGTCCAGTCATCAAATTTTAAAAAAGCAAGTACATTGTCAAAAGTAAATTGTAGATGATTACTTACAAATATACAAGGGTCATTCGTAAGGAACTTGTGTAAATCTCTTTGGGACTACACAAGTTTGTTAATCCTTAGGTAGTAAAGATTTCGACTTCGGATTGTATGTTTCCCATCAGTGATCCGGGGTTACAGTCCGTCATTTGGGTTAGGATTCCGTTATTATCCTTACAACAAGTGTTATGAACACGATAACTTCCACCGCATATAATCGCATTAAATTATATATTCTATATTTTTAAAAAAATGATTAGGTATTAAATGTTTGTCCATCAAATTTTGAAAAGAAAAAGTACGTTGTCAAAAGTAAATTGAAGATGATTACCTATAAGTATTCTAGGGTAATTCGTAAGGAACTTTTGGAACTCTTTGTGGGATTATACGAGTTTTGTTATTAGTTAATGTGGTAAACAGTTTGATCTGGGATTGGAAGTGACCCGTCCGCGATATGGGGTTATCGCTTGTCAATTGTATTAGTATTCCATTTTACCCTTACAATAAGCGTTATAAGAAACGTAATTTCCACTGTTTAAAACCGCATAAAATTATATATTCTAGGTTTTTAAAGAAATTAATTGGCATTAAAAGTCCAGTCATCAAATTTTAAAAAACGCAAGTACATTGTTAAAAGTAAATTGTAGATGATTACTTATAAGTATACAAGGGTCATTCGTAAGGAACTTGTGTAAATCTCTGTGGGACTACACAAGTTTGTTCATCCTTAGGTAGTAAAGATTTCGACTTGGGATTGTATGTTTCCCATCCGTGATCTGGGGTTACCGTCCGTCATTTGTGTTAGGATTCCGTTATTATCCTTACAACAAGTGTTATGAACACGATAATTTCCACCGCATATAATCGCATTAAATTATATATTCTAGGTTTTTAAAAAAATGAATAGGTATTAAATGTTTGTCCATCAAATTTTGAAAAGCAAAAGTACGTTGTCATAAGTAAATTGAAGATGATTACCTATAAGTATACTGGGGTAATTCGTAACGAACTTTTGGAACTCTTTGTGGGATTATACAAGTTTGTTTATTAGTTAATGTGGTAAAGAGTTGTATTTGGGATTGCAAGTGACCCATCCACGATACGGGGTTATCGTTCGTCAATTGTATTAGTATTCCATATTACCCTTACAATAAGCGTTATAAGAAACGTAAATTCCACTGTTTAAAACCGCATAAAATTATATATTCTAGGTTTTTAAAGAAATTAATTGGCATTAAAAGTCCAGTCATCAAATTTTAAAAAACGTATGTACATTGTCAAAAGTAAATGGTAGATGATTACTGATAAGTATACAAGGGTTATTCGTAAGGAACTTGGGTAAATCTCTGTGGGACTACACAAGTTTTTTCATCCTTAGGTAGTAAAGATTTCGACTTGGGATTGTATGTTTCCCATCCGTGATCCGGGGTTACCGTCCGTCATTTGTGTTAGGATTCCGTTATTATCCTTACAACAAGTGTTATGAACACGATAATTTCCACCGCATATAATCGCATTAAATTATATATTCTAGGTTTTTCAAAAAATGAATAGGTATTAAATGTTTGTCCATCAAATTTTGAAAAGCAAAAGTACGTTGTCATAAGTAAATTGAAGATGATTACCTATAAGTATACTGGGGTAATTCGTAACGAACTTTTGGAACTCTTTGTGGGATTATACAAGTTTGTTTATTAGTTAATGTGGTAAAGAGTTGTATTTGGGATTGCAAGTGACCCATCCGCGATACGGGGTTATTGTTCGTCAATTGTATTAGTATTCCATATTACCCTTACAATAAGCGTTATAAGAAACGTAAATTCCACTGTTTAAAACCGCATAAAATTATATATTCTAGGTTTTTAAAGAAATTAATTGGCATTAAAAGTCCAGACATCAAATTTTAAAAAACGTATGTACATTGTCAAAAGTAAATGGTAGATGATTACTGATAAGTATACAAGGGTCATTCGTAAGGAACTTGGGTAAATCTCTGTCGGACTACACAAGTTTGTTCATCCTTAGGTAGTAAAGATTTCGACTTGGGATTGTAAGTTTTCCATCAGTGATCCGGGGTTACCGTCCGTCATTTGTGTTAGGATTCCGTTATTATCCTTACAACAAGTGTTATGAACACGATAACTTCCACCGCATATAATCGCATTAAATTATATATTCTATATTTTAAAAAATGAATAGGTATTAAATGTTTGTCCATCAAATTTTGAAAAGAAAAAGTACGTTGTCAAAAGTAAATTGAAGATGATTACCTATAAGTATTCTTGGGTAATTCGTAAGGAACTTTTGGAACTCTTTGTGGGATTATACGAGTTTGTTTATTAGTTAATGTGGTAAACAGTTTGATTTGGGATTGGAAGTGACCCGTCCGCGATATGGGGTTATCGCTTGTCAATTGTATTAGTATTCCATTTTACCCTTACAATAAGCGTTATAAGAAACGTAATTTCCACTGTTTAAAACCGCATAAAATTATATATTCTAGGTTTTTAAAGAAATTAATTGGCATTAAAAGTCCAGTCATCAAATTTTAAAAAACGCATGTACATTGTCAAAAGTAAATTGTAGATGATTACTTATAAGTACACAAGGGTCATTTGTAAGGAACTTGTGTAAATCTCTTTGGGACTACGCAAGTTTGTTCATCCTTAGGTAGTAAAGATTTCAACCTGGGATTGTTAGTTTTCCATCCATGATTCGGGGATACCGTCCGTCATTTGTGTTAGTATTCCATTATTATCCTTACAACAAGTGTTATGAACACGATAATTTCCACTGCCTATAATTGCATTAAATTATATATTCTAGGTTTTTAAAAAAATGAATAGGTATTAAATATTTGTCCATCAAATTTTGAAAAGCAAAAGTACGTTGTCAAAAGTAAATTAAAGATGATTACTTATAAGTATACTAGGGTAATTTGTAAGGAACTTTTGGAACTCTTTGTGGGATTATACGAGTTTGTTTATTAGTTAATGTGGTAAAGAGTTTGATTTGGGATTGCAAGTGACCCGTCCGCGATATGGGGTTATCGCTCGTCAATTGTATTAGTATTCCATTTTACCCTTACAATAAGCGTTATTTGAAACGTAATTTCCACTGTTTAAAACCGCATAAAATTATATATTCTAGGTTTTTAAAGAATTTAATTGCCATTAAAAGTCCAGTCATCAAATTTTAAAGAATGCAAGTACATTGTCAAAAGTAAATTGTAGATTATTACTTATAAGTACCCAAGGGTCATTTGTAAGGAACTTGTGTAAATCTCTTTGGGACTACGCAAGTTTGTTCATCCTTAGGTAGTAAAGATTTCAACTTGGGATTGTTAGTTTTCCATCCATGATCCGGGGATGCCGTCCGTCATTTGTGTTAGTATTCCATTATTATCCTTACAACAAGTGTTATGAACAGGATAATTTCCACCGCATATAATCGCATTAAATTATATATTCTAGGTTTTTAAAAAAATGGATAGGTATTAAATGTTTGTCCATCAGATTTTGAAAAGCAAAAGTACGTTGTCTAAAGTAAATTGAAGATGATTACTTATAAGTATACTAGGGTAATTCGTAAGGAACTTTTGGAACTCTTTGTGGGATTATTCGAGTTTGTTTATTAGTTAATGTGGTAAAGAGTTTGATTTGGGATTGCAAGTGACCCGTCCGCGATATGGGGTTATCGCTCGTCAATTGTATTAGTATTCCATTTTATCCTTACAATAAGCGTTATAAGAAACGTAATTTCCACTGTTTAAAACCGCATAAAATTATATATTCTAGGTTTTTAAAGAATTTAATTGCCATTAAAAGTCCAGTCATCAAATTTTAAAGAATGCAAGTACATTGTCAAAAGTAAATTGTAGATGATTACTTATAAGTACCCAAGGGTCATTTGTAAGGAACTTGTGTAAATCTCTTTGGGACTACGCAAGTTTGTTCATCCTTAGGTAGTAAAGATTTCAACGTGGGATTGTTAGTTTTGCATCCATGATCCGGGGATACCGTCCGTCATTTGTGTTAGTATTCCATTATTATCCTTACAACAAGTGTTATGAACACGATAATTTCCACCGCATATAATCGCATTAAATTATATATTCTAGGTTTTTAAAAAAATGAATAGGTATTAAATGTTTGTCCATCAGATTTTGAAAAGCAAAAGTACGTTGTCAAAAGTAAATTGATTATGATTACCTATAAGTATACTAGGGTAATTCGTAAGGAACCTTTGGAACTCTTTGTGGGATTATGCGAGTTTTTGTATTAGTTAATGTGGTAAAGAGTTTGATTTGGGATTGCAAGTGACCCGTCCGCGATACGGGGTTATCGTTCGTCAATTGTATTAGTGTTCCATTTTACCCTACAATAAGCGTTATAAGAAACGTAATTTCCATTGTATAAAACCGTATAAAATTATATATTCTAGGTTTTTAAAGAAATTAATTGGCATTAAAAGTCCAGTCATCAAATTTTAAAAAATGCAAGTACATTGTCAAAAGTAAATTGTAGATGATTACTTATAATTATACAAGGGTCATTCGTAAGGAACTTGTGTAAATCTCTTTAGGACTGCACAAGTTTGTTCATCCTTAGGTAGTAAAGATTTCGACTTGGGATTGTATGTTTCCCATCAGTGATCCGGGGTTACAGTCCGTCATTTGTGCTAGGATTCCGTTATTATCCTTACAACAAGTGTTATGAACACGATAACTTCCACCACATATAATCGCATTAAATTATATATTCTAGGTTTTTAAAAAAATGAATAGGTATGAAATGTTTGTCCATCAAATTTTGAAAAGCAAAAGTACGTTGTCAAAAGTAAATTGAAGATGATTACCTATAAGTATACTAGGGTAATTCGTAAGGAACTTTTGGAACTCTTTGTGGGATTATACGAGTTTATTTATTAGTTAATGTGGTAAACAGTTTGATTTGGGATTGGAAGTGACCCGTCCGCGATATGGGGTTATCGCTTGTCAATTGTATTAGTATTCCATTTTACCCTTACAATAAGCGTTATAAGAAACGTAATTTCCACTGTTTAAAATAGCATAAAATTATATATTCTAGGTTTTCAAAGAAATTAATTTGAATTAAAGGTCCAATCATCAAATTTTAAAAAACGCAAGTACATTGTCAAAAGTAAATTGTAGATGATTACTTATAAGTATACAAGGGTCATTCGTAAGGAACTTGTGTAAATCTCTGTGGGACTACACAAGTTTGTTCATCCTTAGGTAGTAAAGATTTCGACATGGGATTGTATGTTTCCCATCCGTGATCCGGGGTTACCGTCCGTCATTTGTGTTAAGATTCCGTTATTATCCTTACAACAAGTGTTATAAACACGATAATTTCCACCGCATATAATCGTATTAAATTATATATTCTAGGTTTTTAAAAAAATGAATTGGTATTAAATGTTTGTCCATCAAATTTTGAAAAGCAAAAGTACGTTGTCAAAAGTAAACTGAAGATGATTACCTATAAGTATACTAGGGTAATTCGTAAGGAACTTTTGGAACTCTTTGTGGGATTATACAAGTTTGTTTATTAGTTAATGTGGTAAATAGTTTGATTTGGGATTGGAAGTGACCCGTCCGCGATATGGGGTTATCGCTTCTCAATTGTATTAGTATTCCATTTTAACCTTACAATAAGCGTTATAACAAACGTAATTTCCACTGTTCAAAACAGCATAAAATTATATATTCTAGGTTTTCAAAGTAATTAATTGGCATTAAAAGTCCAGTCATCAAATTTTTAAAAACGCAAGTACATTGTCAAAAGTAAATTGTAGATGATTACTTATAAGTATACAAGGGTCATTCGTAAGGAACTTGTGTAAATCTCTGTGGGACTACACAAGTTTGTTCATCCTTAGGTAGTAAATATTTCGACTTTGGATTGTATGTTTCCCATCCGTGATCCGGGGTTACCGTCCGTCATTTGTGTTAGGATTCCATTATTATCCTTACAAAAAGTGTTATGAACACGATAATTTCCACCGCATATAATAGCATTAAATTATATATTCTAGGTTTTTAAAAAAATGAATAGGTATTAAATGTTTGTCCATCAAATTTTGAAAAGCAAAAGTACGTTGTCAAAAGTAAATTAAAGATGATTACTTATAAGTATACTAGGGTAATTTGTAAGGAACTTTTGGAACCCTTTGTGGGATTATGCTAGATTGTTTATTAGTTAATGTGGTAAAGAGTTTGATTTGGGATTGCAAGTGACCCGTCCGCGATACGGGGTTATCGTTCGTCAATTGTATTAGTATTCCATTTTACCCTTACAATAAGCGTTATAAGAAACGTAACTTCCACTGTTTAAAACCGCATAAAATTATATATTCTAGGTTTTTAAAGAATGTAATTGGCATTAAAAGTCCAGTCATCAAATTTTAAAGAATGCAAGTACATTGTCAAAAGTAATTTGTAGATGATTACATATAATTATACAAGGGTCATTCGTAAGGAACTTGTGTAAATCTCTGTAGGACAATACAAGTTTGTTCATCCTTAGGTAGTAAAGATTTCGACTTGCGATTGTATGTTTCCCATCCGTGATCCGGGGTTACCGTCCGTCATTTGTGTTAGGATTCCATTATTATCCTTACAACAAGTGTTATGAACACGATAATTTCCACCGCATATAATCGCATTAAATTATATATTCTAGGTTTTTAAAATAATGAATACGTATTAAATGTTTGTCCATCAATTTTGAAAAGCAAAAGTACGTTGTCAAAAGTAAATTGAAGATGATTTCCTATAAGTATACTAGGGTAATTCGTAAGGAAATTTTTGGACTCTTTGTGGGATTATGCGAGTTTGTGTATTAGTTAATGTGGTAAAGAGTTTGATTTGGGATTGCAAGTGACCCGTCCGCGATACGGGGTTATCGTTCGTCAATTGTATTAGTATTCCATTTAACCCTTACAATAAGCGTTATAAGAAACGTAATTCCCACTGTTTAAAACCGTATAAAATTATATATTCTAGGTTTTTAAAGAATTTAATTGGCATTAAAAGTCCAGTTATCAAATTTTAAAGAATGCAAGTACATTGTCAAAAGTAAATTGTAGATGATTACTTATAAGTACCCAAGGGTCATTTGTAAGGAACTTGTGTAAGTCTCTGTGGGACTACGCAAGTTTATTCATCCTTAGGTAGTAAAGATTTCAACTTGGGATTGTTAGTTTTCCATCCATGATCTGGGGATATCGTCCGTCATTTGTATTAGTATTCCATTTTTATCCTTACAAGAAGTGTTATGAACACGTAAATTTCCACCGCATATAATCGCATTAAATTATATATTCTAGGTTTTTAAAAAAATGAATAGGTATTAAATGTTTGTCCATCAGATTTTGAAAAGCAAAAGTACGTTGTCAAAAGTAAATTGATTATGATTACCTATAAGTATACTAGGGTAATTCGTAAGGAACTTTTGGAACTCTTTGTGGGATTATGCGAGTTTTTGTATTAGTTAATGTGGTAAAGAGTTTGATTTGGGATTGCAAGTAACCCGTCCGCGATACGGGGTTATCGTTCGTCAATTGTATTAGTGTTCCATTTTACCCTTACAATAAGCGTTATAAGAAACGTAATTTCCATTGTATAAAACCGTATAAAATTATATATTCTAGGTTTTTAATGAAATTAATTGGCATTAAAAGTCCAGTCATCAAATTTTAAAAAATGCAAGTACATTGTCAAAAGTAAATTGTAGATGATTACTTATAATTATACAAGGGTCATTCGTAAGGAACTTGTGTAAATCTCTTTAGGACTACACAAGTTTGTTCATCCTTAGGTAGTAAAGATTTCGACTTGGGATTGTATGTTTCCCATCAGTGATCCGGGGTTACAGTCCGTCATTTGTGTTAGGATTCCGTTATTATCCTTACAACAAGTGTTATGAACACGATAACTTCCACCACATATAATCGCATTAAATTATATATTCTAGGTTTTTAAAAAAATGAATAGGTATGAAATGTTTGTCCATCAAATTTTGAAAAGCAAAAGTACGTTGTCAAAAGTAAATTGAAGATGATTACCTATAAGTATACTAGGGTAATTCGTAAGGAACTTTTGGAACTCTTTGTGGGATTATACGAGTTTGTTTATTAGTTAATGTGGTAAACAGTTTGATTTGGGATTGGAAGTGACCCGTCCGCGATATGGGGTTATCGCTTGTCAATTGTATTAGTATTCCATTTTACCCTTACAATAAGCGTTATAAGAAACGTAAATTCCACTGTTTAAAATAGCATAAAATTATATATTCTAGGTTTTCAAAGAAATTAATTTGAATTAAAGGTCCAGTCATCAAATTTTAAAAAACGCAAGTACATTGTCAAAAGTAAATTGTAGATGATTACTTATAAGTATACAAGGGTCATTCGTAAGGAACTTGTGTAAATCTCTGTGGGACTACACAAGTTTGTTCATCCTTAGGTAGTAAAGATTTCGACATGGGATTGTATGTTTCCCATCCGTGATCCGGGGTTACCGTCCGTCATTTGTGTTAGGATTCCGTTATTATCCTTACAACAAGTGTTATGAACACGATAATTTCCACCGCATATAATCGCATTAAATTATATATTCTAGGTTTTTAAAAAAATGAATTGGTATCAAATGTTTGTCCATCAAATTTTGAAAAGCAAAAGTACGTTGTCAAAAGCAAACTGAAGATGATTACCTATAAGTATACTAGGGTAATTCGTAAGGAACTTTTGGAACTCTTTGTGGGATTATACAAGTTTGTTTATTAGTTAATGTGGTAAACAGTTTGATTTGGGATTGGAAGTGACCCGTCCGCGATATGGGGTTACAGCTTGTCAATTGTATTAGTATTCCATTTTACCCTTACAATAAGCGTTATAACAAACGTAATTTCCACTGTTTAAAACAGCATAAAATTATATATTCTAGGTTTTCAAAGAAATTAATTGGCATTAAAAGTCCAGTCATCAAATTTTAAAAAACGCAAGTACATTGTCAAAAGTATATTGTAGATGATTACTTATAAGTATACGAGGGTCATTCGTAAGGAACTTGTGTAAATCTCTGTAGGACTACACAAGTTTGTTCATCCTTAGGTAGTAAATATTTCGACTTGGGATTGTATGTTTCCCATCCGTGATCCGGGGTTACCGTCCGTCATTTGTGTTAGGATTCCATTATTATCCTTACAAAAAGTGTTATGAACACGATAATTTCCACCGCATATAATAGCATTAAATTATATATTCTAGGTTTTTAAAAAAATGAATAGGTAATAAATGTTTGTCCATCAAATTTTGAAAAGCAAAAGTACGTTGTCAAAAGTAAATTAAAGATGATTACTTATAAGTATACTAGGGTAATTTGTAAGGAACTTTTGGAACCCTTTGTGGGATTATGCGAGATTGTTTATTAGTTAATGTGGTAAAGAGTTTGATTTGGGATTGCAAGTGACCCGTCCGCGATACGGGGTTATCGTTCGTCAATTGTATTAGTATTCCATTTTACCCTTACAATAAGCGTTATAAGAAACGTAACTTCCACTGTTTAAAACAGCATAAAAGTATATATTCTAGGTTTTTAAAGAATTTAATTGGCATTAAAAGTCCAGTCATCAAATTTTAAAGAATGCAAGTACATTGTCAAAAGTAATTTGTAGATGATTACTTATAATTATACAAGGGTCATTCGTAAGGAACTTGTGTAAATCTCTGTAGGACAATACAAGTTTGTTCATCCTTAGGTAGTAAAGATTTCGACTTGCGATTGTATGTTTCCCATCCGTGATCCGGGGTTACCGTCCGTCATTTGTGTTAGGATTCCATTATTATCCTTACAACAAGTGTTATGAACACGATAATTTCCACCGCATATAATCGCATTAAATTATATATTCTAGGTTTTTAAAATAATGAATAGGTATTAAATGTTTGTCCATCAATTTTGAAAAGCAAAAGTACATTGTCAAAATTAATTGAAGATGATTTCCTATAAGTATACTAGGGTAATTCGTAAGGAAATTTTTGAACTCTTTCTGGGATTATGCGAGTTTGTGTATTAGTTAATGTGGTAAAGAGTTTGATTTGGGATTGCAAGTGACCCGTCCGCGATACGGGGTTATCGTTCGTCAATTGTATTAGTATTCCATTTTACCCTTACAATAAGCGTTATAAGAAACGTAATTTCCACTGTATAAAACCGCATAAAATTATATATTCTAGGTTTTTAAATAATTTAACTGGCATTAAAAGTCCAGTCATCAAATTTTAAAGAATGCAAGTACATTGTCAAAACTAAATTGTAGATGATTACTTATAAGTATACAGGGGTCATTCGTAAGGAACTTGTGTAAATCTATGTGGGACTACACAAGTTCGTTCATCCTTAGGTAGTAAAGATTTCGACTTGGGATTGTATGTTTCCCATCCGTGATCCGGGGTCACCGTCCGTCATTTGTGTTAGGATTCCATTATTATCCTTACAACAAGTGTTATGAACACGATAATTTCCACCGCATATAATCGCATTAAATTATATATTCTAGGTTTTTAAAAAAATGAATAGGTATTAAATGTTTGTCCATCAAATTTTGAAAGGCAAAAGTACGTTGTCAAAAGTAAATTTAAGATGATTACTTATAAGTATACTAGGGTTATTCGTAAGGAACGTTTGGAACCCTTTATGGGATTATGCGAGTTTGTTTATTAGTTAATGTGGTAAACAGTTTGATTTGGGATTGGAAGTGACCCGTCCGCGATATGGGGTTATCGCTTGTCAATTGTATTAGTATTCCATTTTACCCTTACAATAAGCGTTATAAGAAACGTAATTTCCACTGTTTAAAACAGCATAAAATTATATATTCTAGGTTTTCAAAGAAATTAATTGGCATTAAAAGTCCAGTCATCAAATTTTTAAAAACGCAAGTACATTGTCAAAAGTAAATTGTAGATGATTACTTATAAGTATACAAGGGTCATTCGTAAGGAACTTGTGTAAATCTCTGTGGGACTACACAAGTTTGTTCATCCTTAGGTAGTAAAGATTTCGACTTGGGATTGTATGTTTCCCATCCGTGATCCGGGGTTACCGTCCGTCATTTGTGTTAGGATTCCATTATTATCCTTACAAAAAGTGTTATGAACACGATAATTTCCACCGCATATAATAGCATTAAATTATATATTCTAGGTTTTTAAAAAAATGAATAGGTATTAAATGTTTGTCCATCAAATTTTGAAAAGCAAAAGTATGTTGTCAAAAGTAAATTAAAGATGATTACTTATAAGTATACTAGGGTAATTTGTAAGGAACGTTTGGAACCCTTTGTGGGATTATGCGAGATTGTTTATTAGTTAATGTGGTAAAGAATTTGATTTGGGATTGCAAGTGACCCGTCCGCGATACGGGGTTATCGTTCGTCAATTGTATTAGTATTCCATTTTACCCTTACAATAAGCGTTATAAGAAACGTAACTTCCACTGTTTAAAACCGCATAAAATTATATATTCTAGGTTTTTAAAGAATGTAATTGGCATTAAAAGTCCAGTCATCAAATTTTAAAGAATGCAAGTACATTGTCAAAAGTAATTTGTAGATGATTACTTATAATTATGCAAGGGTCATTCGTAAGGAACTTGTGTAAATCTCTGTAGGACTATACAAGTTTGTTCATCCTTAGGTAGTAAAGATTTCGACTTGCGATTGTATGTTTCCCATCCGTGATCCGGGGTTACCGTCCATCATTTGTGTTAGGATTCCATTATTATCCTTACAACAAGTGTTATGAACACGATAATTTCCACCGCATATAATCGCATTAAATTATATATTCTAGGTTTTTAAAATAATGAATAGGTATTAAATGTTTGTCCATCAATTTTGAAAAGCAAAAGTACGTTGTCAAAAGTAAATTGAAGATGATTTCCTATAAGTATACTAGGGTAATTCGTAAGGAAATTTTTGGACTCTTTGTGGTATTATGCGAGTTTGTGTATTAGTTAATGTGGTAAAGAGTTTGATTTGGGATTGCAAGTGACCCGTCCGCGATACGGGGTTATCGTTCGTCAATTGTATTAGTATTCCATTTAACCCTTACAATAAGCGTTATAAGAAACGTAATTCCCACTGTTTAAAACCGTATAAAATTATATATTCTAGGTTTTTAAAGAATTTAATTGGCATTAAAAGTCCTGTCATCAAATTTTAAAGAATGCAAGTACATTGTCAAAAGTAAATTGTAGATGATTACTTATAAGTACCCAAGGGTCATTTGTAAGGAACTTGTGTAAGTCTCTGTGGGACTACGCAAGTTTATTCATCCTTAGGTAGTAAAGATTTCAACTTGGGATTGTTAGTTTTCCATCCATGATCTGGGGATACCGTCCGTCATTTGTATTAGTATTCCATTTTTATCCTTACAACAAGTGTTATGAACACGTAAATTTCCACCGCATATAATCGCATTAAATTATATATTCTAGGTTTTTAAAAAAATGAATAGGTATTAAATGTTTGTCCATCAGATTTTGAAAAGCAAAAGTACGTTGTCAAAAGTAAATTGATTATGATTACCTATAAGTATACTAGGGTAATTCGTAAGGAACTTTTGGAACTCTTTGTGGGATTATGCGAGTTTTTGTATTAGTTAATGTGGTAAAGAGTTTGATTTGTGATTGCAAGTGACCCGTCCGCGATACGGGGTTATCGTTCGTCAATTGTATTAGTGTTCCATTTTACCCTTACAATAAGCGTTATAAGAAACGTAATTTCCACTGTATAAAACCGCATAAAATTATATATTCTAGGTTTTTAAATAATTTAACTGGCATTAAAAGTCCAGTCATCAAATTTTAAAGAATGCAAGTACATTGTCAAAACTAAATTGTAGATGATTACTTATAAGTATACAAGGGTCATTCGTAAGGAACTTGTGTAAATTTATGTGGGACTACACAAGTTTGTTCATCCTTAGGTAGTAAAGATTTTGACTTGGGATTGTATGTTTCCCATCCGTGATCCGGGGTTACCGTCCGTCGTTTGTGTTAGGATTTCGTTATTATCCTTACAACAAGTGTTATGAACACGATAATTTCCACCGTATATAATCGCATTAAATTATATATTCTAGGTTTTAAAAAAAATGAATAGGTATTAAATGTTTGTCCATCAAATTTTGAAAGGAAAAAGTACGTTGTCAAAAGTAAATTTAAGATGATTACCTATAAGTATACTAGGGTTATTCGTAAGGAACTTTTGGAACCCTTTATGGGATTATGCGAGTTTGTTTATTAGTTAATGTGGTAAAGAGTTTGATTTGGGATTGCAAGTGACCCGTCTGCGATACGGGGTTATCGTTCGTCAATTGTATTAGTATTCCATTTAACCCTTACAATAAGCGTTATAAGAAACGTAATTCCCACTGTTTAAAACCGCATAAAATTATATATTCTAGGTTTTTAAAGAATTTAATTGGCATTAAAAGTCCAGTCATCAAATTTTAAAGAATGCAAGTACATTGTCAAAAGTAAATTGTAGATGATTACTTATAAGTACCCAAGGGTCATTTGTAAGGAACTTGTGTAAGTCTCTGTGGGACTACGCAAGTTTATTCATCCTTAGGTAGTAAAGATTTCAACTTGGGATTGTTAGTTTTCCATCCATGATCTGGGGATACCGTCCGTCATTTGTGTTAGCATTCCATTATTATCCTTACAACAAGTGTTATGAACACGTTAATTTCCACCGCATATAATCGCATTAAATTATATATTCTAGGTTTTTAAAAAAATGAATAGGTATTAAATGTTTGTCCATCAAATTTTGAAAAGCAAAAGTACGTTGTCAAAAGTAAATTGAAGATGATTACCTATAAGTATACTAGGGTAATTCGTAAGGAACTTTTGGAACTCTTTGTGGGATTATGCGAGTTTTTGCATTTGTTAATGTGGTAAAGAGTTTGATTTGGGATTGCAAGTAAACCCGTCTGCGATACGGGGTTATCGTTCGTCAATTGTATTAGTATTCCATTTTACCCTTACAATAAGCGTTATAAGAAACGTAATTTCCACTGTATAAAACCGCATAAAATTATATATTCTAGGTTTTTAAATAATTTAACTGGCATTAAAAGTCCAGTCATCAAATTTTAAAGAATGCAAGTACATTGTCAAAACTAAATTGTAGATGATTACTTATAAGTATACAAGGGTCATTCGTAAGGAACTTGTGTAAATCTATGTGGGACTACACAAGTTTGTTCATCCTTAGGTAGTAAAGATTTCGACTTGGGATTGTATGTTTCCCATCCGTGATCCGGGGTTACCGTCCGTCGTTTGTGTTAGGATTCCGTTATTATCCTTACAACAAGTGTTATGAACACGATAATTTCCACCGTATATAATCGCATTAAATTATATATTCTAGGTTTTAAAAAAAATGAATAGGTATTAAATGTTTGTCCATCAAATTTTGAAAGGCAAAAGTACGTTGTCAAAAGTAAATTTAAGATGATTACCTATAAGTATACTAGGGTTATTCGTAAGGAACTTTTGGAACCCTTTATGGGATTATGCGAGTTTGTTTATTAGTTAATGTGGTAAAGAGTTTGATTTGGGATTGCAAGTGACCCGTCCGCGATACGGGGTTATCGTTCGTCAATTGTATTAGTATTCCATTTAACCCTTACAATAAGCGTTATAAGAAACGTAATTCCCACTGTTTAAAACCGTATAAAATTATATATTCTAGGTTTTTAAAGAATTTAATTGGCATTAAAAGTCCAGTCATCAAATTTTAAAGAATGCAAGTACATTGTCAAAAGTAAATTGTAGATGATTACTTATAAGTACCCAAGGGTCATTTGTAAGGAACTTGTGTAAGTCTCTGTGGGACTACGCAAGTTTATTCATCCTTAGGTAGTAAAGATTTCAACTTGGGATTGTTAGTTTTCCATCCATGATCTGGGGATACCGTCCGTCATTTGTGTTAGCATTCCATTATTATCCTTACAACAAGTGTTATGAACACGTTAATTTCCACCGCATATAATCGCATTAAATTATATATTCTAGGTTTTTAAAAAAATGAATAGGTATTAAATGTTTGTCCATCAAATTTTGAAAAGCAAAAGTACGTTGTCAAAAGTAAATTGAAGATGATTACCTATAAGTATACTAGGGTAATTCGTAAGGAACTTTTGGAACTCTTTGTGGGATTATGCGAGTTTTTGTATTAGTTAATGTGGTAAAGAGTTTGATTTGGGATTGCAAGTGACCCGTCCGCGATACGGGGTTATCGTTCGTCAATTGTATTAGTATTCCATTTTACCCTTACAATAAGCGTTATAAGAAACGTAATTTCCACTGTATAAAACCGCATAAAATTATATATTCTAGGTTTTTAAATAATTTAACTGGCATTAAAAGTCCAGTCATCAAATTTTAAAGAATGCAAGTACATTGTCAAAACTAAATTGTAGATGATTACTTATAAGTATACAAGGGTCATTCGTAAGGAACTTGTGTAAATCTATGTGGGACTACACAAGTTCGTTCATCCTTAGGTAGTAAAGATTTCGACTTGGGATTGTATGTTTCCCATCCGTGATCCGGGATTACCGTCCGTCATTTGTGTTAGGATTCCGTTATTATCCTTACAACAAGTGTTATGAACACGATAATTTCCACCGCATATAATCGCATTAAATTATATATTCTAGGTTTTTTAAAAAATGAATAGGTATTAAATGTTTGTCCATCAAATTTTGAAAAGCAAAAGTACGTTGTCAAAAGTAAATTGAAGATGATTACCTATAAGTATACTAGGGTAATTCGTAAGGAACTTTTGAAAGTCTTTGTGGGATTATGCGAGTTTTTGTATTAGTTAATGTGGTAAAGAGTTTGATTTGGGATTGCAAGTGACCCGTCCGCGATACGGGGTTATCGTTCGTCAATTGTATTAGTATTCCATTTTACCCTGACAATAAGCGTTATAAGAAACGTAATTCCCACTGTTTAAAACCGCATAAAATTATATATTCTAGGTTTTGAAAGAATTTAATTGGCATTAAAAGTCCAGTCATCAAATTTTAAAGAATGCAAGTACATTGTCAAAAGTAAATTGTAGATGATTACTTATAAGTACCCAAGGGTCATTTGTAAGGAACTTGTGTAAGTCTCTGTGGGACTACGCAAGTTTATTCATCCTTAGGTAGTAAAGATTTCAACTTGGGATTGTTAGTTTTCCATCCATGATCTGGGGATACCGTCCATCATTTGTGTTAGTATTCCATTATTATCCTTACAACAAGTGTTATGAACACGTAAATTTCCACCGCATATAATCGCATTAAATTATATATTCTAGGTTTTTAAAAAAATGAATAGGTATTAAATGTTTGTCCATCAAATTTTGAAAAGCAAAAGTACGTTGTCAAAAGTAAATTGAAGATGATTACCTATAAGTATACTAGGGTAATTCGTAAGGAACTTTTGGAACTCTTTGTGGGATTATGCGAGTTTTTGTATTAGTTAATGTGGTAAAGAGTTTGATTTGGGATTGCAAGTGACCCGTCCGCGATACGGGGTTATCGTTCGTCAATTGTATTAGTATTCCATTTTACCCTTACAATAAGCGTTATAAGAAACGTAATTTCCACTGTATAAAACCGCATAAAATTATATATTCTAGGTTTTTAAATAATTTAACTGGCATTAAAAGTCCAGTCATCAAATTTTAAAGAATGCAAGTACATTGTCAAAACTAAATTGTAGATGATTACTTATAAGTATACAAGGGTCATTCGTAAGGAACTTGTGTAAATCTATGTGGGACTACACAAGTTCGTTCATCCTTAGGTAGTAAAGATTTCGACTTGGGATTGTATGTTTCCCATCCGTGATCCGGGATTACCGTCCGTCATTTGTGTTAGGATTCCGTTATTATCCTTACAACAAGTGTTATGAACACGATAATTTCCACCGCATATAATCGCATTAAATTATATATTCTAGGTTTTTTAAAAATTGAATAGGTATTAAATGTTTGTCCATCAAATTTTGAAAAGCAAAAGTACGTTGTCAAAAGTAAATTGAAGATGATTACCTATAAGTATACTAGGGTAATTCGTAAGGAACTTTTGAAAGTCTTTGTGGGATTATGCGAGTTTTTGTATTAGTTAATGTGGTAAAGAGTTTGATTTGGGATTGCAAGTGACCCGTCCGCGATACGGGGTTATCGTTCGTCAATTGTATTAGTATTCCATTTTACCCTGACAATAAGCGTTATAAGAAACGTAATTCCCACTGTTTAAAACCGCATAAAATTATATATTCTAGGTTTTGAAAGAATTTAATTGGCATTAAAAGTCCAGTCATCAAATTTTAAAGAATGCAAGTACATTGTCAAAAGTAAATTGTAGATGATTACCTATAAGTAAGATGATTACCTATAAGTATAATTGGGTAATTCGTAAGGAACTTTTGGAACTCTTTGTGGGATTATGCGAGTTTTTGTATTAGTTAATGTGGTAAAGAGTTTGATTTGGGATTGCAAGTGACCCGTCCGTGATACGGGGTTATCGTTCGTCAATTGTATTAGTATTCCATTTTACCCTTACAATAAGCGTTATAAGAAATGTAATTTCCACTGTATAAAACCGCATAAAATTATATATTCTAGGTTTTTAAATAATTTAACTGGCATTAAAAGTCCAGTCATCAAATTTTAAAGAATGCACGTACATTGTCAAAACTAAATTGTAGATGATTACTTATAAGTATACAAGGGTCATTCGAAAGGAACTTGTGTAAATATATGTGGGACTACAAAAGTTTGTTCATCCTTAGGTAGTAAAGATTTCGACTTGGGATTGTAGGTTTCCCATCTGTGATCCGGGGTTACCGTCTGTCATTTGTGTTAGGATTCCGTTATTATCCATACAACAAGTGTTATGAACACGATAATTTCCACCGCATATAATCGCATTAAATTATATATTCTAGGTTTTTTAAAAAATGAATAGGTATTAAATGTTTGTCCATCAAATTTTGAAAGGCAAAAGTACGTTGTCAAAAGTAAATTTAAGATGATTACTTATAAGTATACTAGGGTTATTCGTAAGGAACTTTTGGAACCCTTATGGGATTATGCGAGTTTGTTTATTAGTTAATGTGGTAAAGAGTTTGATTTGGGATTGCAAGTGACCCGTCCGCGATACGGGGTTATCGTTCGTCAATTGTATTAGTATTCCATTTTACCCTTACAATAAGCGTTATAAGAAACGTAATTCCCACTGTTTAAAACCGCATAAAATTATATATTCTAGGTTTTTAAAGAATTTAATTGGCATTAAAAGTCCAGCCATCAAATTTTAAAGAATGCAAGTAGATTGTCAAAAGTAAATTGTAGATGATTACTTGTAAGTACCCAAGGGTCATTTGTAAGGAACTTGTGTAAGTCTCTGTGGGACTACGCAAGTTTATTCATCCTTAGGTAGTAAAGATTTCAACTTGGGATAGCTAGTTTTCCATCCATGATCCGGGGATACCGTCCGTCATTTGTGTTAGTATTCCATTATTATCCTTACAACAAGTGTTCTGAACACGTTAATTTCCACTGCATATAATCGCATTAAATTATATATTCTTGGTTTTTAAAAAAAATGAATAGGTATTAAATGTTTGTCCATCAAATTTTGAAAAGCAAAAGTACGTTGTCAAAAGTAAATTGAAGATGATTACCTATAAGTATACTAGGGTAATTCGTAAGGAACTTTAGGAACTCTTTGTGGGATTATGCAAGTTTTTGTATTAGTTAATGTGGTAAAGAGTTTGATTTGGGATTGCAAGTGACCCGTCCGCGATGCGGGGTTATCGTTCGTCAATTGTATTAGTATTCCATTTACCCTTACAATAAGCGTTATAAGAAACGTAATTTCCACTGTATAAAACCGCATAAAATTATATATTCTATGTTTTTAAATAATTTAACTGGCATTAAAGGTCTAGTCATCAAATTTTAAAGAATGCAAGTACATTGTCAAAACTAAATTGTAGATGATTACTTATAAGTATACAAGGGTCATTCGTAAGGAACTTGTGTAAATCTCTGTGCGACTACACAAGTTTGTTCATCCTTAGGTAGTAAAGATTTCGACTTGGGATTGTATGTTTCCCATCCGTGATCCGGGGTTACCGTCCGTCATTTGTGTTAGGATTCCGTTATTATCCTTGCAACAAGTGTTATGAACACGATAATTTCCACCGCATATAATTGCATTAAATTATATATTCTAGGTTTTTAAAAAAATGAATAGGTATTAAATGTTTGTCCATCAAATTTTGAAAGGCAAAAGTACGTTGTCAAAAGTAAATTTAAGATGATTACTTATAAGTATACTAGGGTTATCCGTAAGGAACTTTTGGAACCCTTTATGGCATTATGCGAGTTTGTTTATTAGTTAATGTGGTAAAGAGTTTGATTTGGGATTGCAAGTGACCCGTCCGCGATACGGGGTTATTGCTCGTCAATTGTATTAGTATTCCATTTTACCCTTACAATAAGCGTTATAAGAAACGTAATTCCCACTGTTTAAAACCGCATAAAATTATATATTCTAGGTTTTTAAAGAATTTAATTGGCATTAAAAGTCCAGCCATCAAATTTTAAAGAATGCAAGTACATTGTCAAAAGTAAATTGTAGATGATTACTTGTAAGTACCCAAGGGTCATTTGTAAGGAACTTGTGTAAGTCTCTGTGGGACTACGCAAGTTTATTCATCCTTAGGTAGTAAAGATTTCAACTTGGGATTGCTAGTTTTCCATCCATGATCCGGGGATACCGTCCGTCATTTGTGTTAGTATTCCATTATTATCCTTACAACAAGTGTTCTGAACACGTTAATTTCCACTGCATATAATCGCATTAAATTATATATTCTTGGTTTTTAAAAAAAATGAATAGGTATTAAATATTTGTCCATCAAATTTTGAATAGCAAAAGTACGTTGTCAAAAGTAAATTGAAGATGATTACCTATAAGTATACTAGGGTAATTCGTAAGGAACTTTAGGAACTCTTTGTGGGATTATGCAAGTTTTTGTATTAGTTAATGTGGTAAAGAGTTTGATTTGGGATTGCAAGTGACCCGTCCGCGATGCGGGGTTATCGTTCGTCAATTGTATTAGTATTCCATTTACCCTTACAATAAGCGTTATAAGAAACGTAATTTCCACTGTATAAAACCGCATAAAATTATATATTCTATGTTTTTAAATAATTTAACTGGCATTAAAGGTCCAGTCATCAAATTTTAAAGAATGCAAGTACATTGTCAAAACTAAATTGTAGATGATTACTTATAAGTATACAAGGGTCATTCGTAAGGAACTTGTGTAAATCTCTGTGCGACTACACAAGTTTGTTCATCCTTAGGTAGTAAAGATTTCGACTTGGGATTGTATGTTTCCCATCCGTGATCCGGGGTTACCGTCCGTCATTTGTGTTAGGATTCCGTTATTATCCTTGCAACAAGTGTTATGAACATGATAATTTCCACCGCATATAATTGCATTGAATTATATATTCTAGGTTTTTAAAAAAAATGAATAGGTATTAAATGTTTGTCCATCAAATTTTGAAAGGCAAAAGTACGTTGTCAAAAGTAAATTTAAGATGATTACTTATAAGTATACTAGGGTTATCCGTAAGGAACTTTTGGAACCCTTTATGGCATTATGCGAGTTTGTTTATTAGTTAATGTGGTAAAGAGTTTGATTTGGGATTGCAAGTGACCCGTCCGCGATACGGGGTTATCGCTCGTCAATTGTATTAGTATTCCATTTTACCCTTACAATAAGCGTTATAAGAAACGTAATTCCCACTGTTTAAAACCGCATAAAATTATATATTCTAGGTTTTTAAAGAATTTAATTGGCATTAAAAGTCCAGCCATCAAATTTTAAAGAATGCAAGTACATTGTCAAAAGTAAATTGTAGATGATTACTTGTAAGTACCCAAGGGTCATTTGTAAGGAACTTGTGTAAGTCTCTGTGGGACTACGCAAGTTTATTCATCCTTAGGTAGTAAAGATTTCAACTTGGGATTGTTAGTTTTCCATCCATGATCCGGGGATACCGCCCGTCATTTGTGTTAGTATTCCATTATTATCCTTACAACAAGTGTTATGAACACGTTAATTTCCACCGCATATAATCGCATTAAATTATGTATTCTTGGTTTTTTTTAAAAATGAATAGGTATTAAATGTTTGTCCATCAAATTTTGAAAAGCAAAAGTACGTTGTCAAAAGTAAATTGAAGATGATTACCTATAAGTATACTAGGGTAATTCGTAAGGAACTTTAGGAACTCTTTGTGGGATTATGCGAGTTTTTGTATTAGTTAATGTGGTAAAGAGTTTGATTTGGGATTGCAAGTGACCCGTCCGCGATACGGGGTTATCGTTCGTCAATTGTATTAGTATTCCATTTTACCCTTACAATAAGCGTTATAAGAAACGTAATTTCCACTGTATAAAACCGCATAAAATTATATATTCTATGTTTTTAAATAATTTAACTGGCATTAAAGGTCCAGTCATCAAATTTTAAAGAATGCAAGTACATTGTCAAAACTAAATTGTAGATGATTACTTATAAGTATACAAGGGTCATTCGTAAGGAACTTGTGTAAATCTCTGTGCGACTACACAAGTTTGTTCATCCTTAGGTAGTAAAGATTTCGACTTGGGATTGTATGTTTCCCATCCGTGATCCGGGGTTACCGTCCGTCATTTGTGTTAGGATTCCGTTATTATCCTTGCAACAAGTGTTATGAACACGATAATTTCCACCGCATATAATTGCATTAAATTATATATTCTAGGTTTTTAAAAAAATGAATAGGTATTAAATGTTTGTCCATCAAATTTTGAAAGGCAAAAGTACGTTGTCAAAAGTAAATTTAAGATGATTACTTATAAGTATACTAGGGTTATCCGTAAGGAACTTTTGGAACCCTTTATGGCATTATGCGAGTTTGTTTATTAGTTAATGTGGTAAAGAGTTTGATTTGGGATTGCAAGTGACCCGTCCGCGATACGGGGTTATCGCTCGTCAATTGTATTAGTATTCCATTTTACCCTTACAATAAGCGTTATAAGAAACGTAATTCCCACTGTTTAAAACCGCATAAAATTATATATTCTAGGTTTTTAAAGAATTTAATTGGCATTAAAAGTCCAGCCATCAAATTTTAAAGAATGCAAGTACATTGTCAAAAGTAAATTGTAGATGATTACTTGTAAGTACCCAAGGGTCATTTGTAAGGAACTTGTGTAAGTCTCTGTGGGACTACGCAAGTTTATTCATCCTTAGGTAGTAAAGATTTCAACTTGGGATTGCTAGTTTTCCATCCATGATCCGGGGATACCGTCCGTCATTTGTGTTAGTATTCCATTATTATCCTTACAACAAGTGTTCTGAACACATTAATTTCCACTGCATATAATCGCATTAAATCATATATTCTTGGTTTTTAAAAAAAATGAATAGGTATTAAATGTTTGTCCATCAAATTTTGAAAAGCAAAAGTACGTTGTCAAAAGTAAATTGAAGATGGTTACCTATAAGTATACTAGGTTAATTCGTAAGGAACTTTAGGAACTCTTTGTGGGATTATGCAAGTTTTTGTATTAGTTAATGTGGTAAAGAGTTTGATTTGGGATTGCAAGTGACCCGTCCGCGATGCGGGGTTATCGTTCGTCAATTGTATTAGTATTCCATTTACCCTTACAATAAGCGTTATAAGAAACGTAATTTCCACTGTATAAAACCGCATAAAATTATATATTCTATGTTTTTAAATAATTTAACTGGCATTAAAGGTCCAGTCATCAAATTTTAAAGAATGCAAGTACATTGTCAAAACTAAATTGTAGATGATTACTTATAAGTATAAAAGGGTCATTCGTAAGGAACTTGTGTAAATCTCTGTGCGACTACACAAGTTTGTTCATCCTTAGGTAGTAAAGATTTCGACTTGGGATTGTATGTTTCCCATCCGTGATCCGGGGTTACCGTCCGTCATTTGTGTTAGGATTCCGTTATTATCCTTGCAACAAGTGTTATGAACATGATAATTTCCACCGCATATAATTGCATTGAATTATATATTCTAGGTTTTTAAAAAAATGAATAGGTATTAAATGTTTGTCCATCAAATTTGGAAAGGCAAAAGTACGTTGTCAAAAGTAAATTTAAGATGATTACTTATAAGTATACTGGGGTTATCCGTAAGGAACTTTTGGAACCCTTTATGGCATTATGCGAGTTTGTTTATTAGTTAATGTGGTAAAGAGTTTGATTTGGGATTGCAAGTGACCCGTCCGCGATACGGGGTTATCGCTCGTCAATTGTATTAGTATTCCATTTTACCCCTACAATAAGCGTTATAAGAAACGTAATTCCCACTGTTTAAAACCGCATAAAATTATATATTCTAGGTTTTTAAAGAATTTAATTGGCATTAAAAGTCCAGCCATCAAATTTTAAAGAATGCAAGTACATTGTCAAAAGTAAATTGTAGATGATTACTTGTAAGTACCCAAGGGTCATTTGTAAGGAACTTGTGTAAGTCTCTGTGGGACTACGCAAGTTTATTCATCCTTAGGTAGTAAAGATTTCAACTTGGGATTGTTAGTTTTCCATCCATGATCCGGGGATACCGCCCGTCATTTGTGTTAGTATTCCATTATTATCCTTACAACAAGTGTTATGAACACGTTAATTTCCACCGCATATAATCGCATTAAATTATGTATTCTTGGTTTTTTTAAAAAATGAATAGGTATTAAATGTTTGTCCATCAAATTTTGAAAAGCAAAAGTACGTTGTCAAAAGTAAATTGAAGATGATTACCTATAAGTATACTAGGGTAATTCGTAAGGAACTTTAGGAACTCTTTGTGGGATTATGCGAGTTTTTGTATTAGTTAATGTGGTAAAGAGTTTGATTTGGGATTGCAAGTGACCCGTCCGCGATACGGGGTTATCGTTCGTCAATTGTATTAGTATTCCATTTTACCCTTACAATAAGCGTTATAAGAAACGTAATTTCCACTGTATAAAACCGCATAAAATTATATATTCTATGTTTTTAAATAATTTAACTGGCATTAAAGGTCCAGTCATCAAATTTTGAAGAATGCAAGTACATTGTCAAAACTAAATTGTAGATGATAACTTATAAGTATACAAGGGTCATTCGTAAGGAACTTGTGTAAATCTCTGTGCGACTAAACAAGTTTTTTCATCCTTAGGTAGTAAAGATTTCGACTTGGGATTGTATGTTTCCTATCCGTGATCCGGGGTTACCGTCCGTCATTTGAGTTAGGATTCCGTTATTATCCTTGCAACAAGTGTTATGAACACGATAATTTCCACCGCATATAATCGCATTAAATTATATATTCTAGGTTTTAAAAAAAATGAATAGGTATTAAATGTTTGTCCATCAAATTTTGAAAGGCAAAACTACGTTGTCAAAAGTAAATTTAAGATGATTACTTATAAGTATACTAGGGTTATCCGTAAGGAACTTTTGGAACCCTTTATGGCATTATGCGAGTTTGTTTATTAGTTAATGTGGTAAAGAGTTTGATTTGGGATTGCAAGTGACCCGTCCGCGATACGGGGTTATCGCTCGTCAATTGTATTAGTTTTCCATTTTACCCTTACAATAAGCGTTATAAGAAACGTAATTCCCACTGTTTAAAACCGCATAAAATTATATATTCTAGGTTTTTAAAGAATTTAATTGGCATTAAAAGTCCAGCCATCAAATTTTAAAGAATGCAAGTACATTGTCAAAAGTAAATTGTAGATGATTACTTGTAAGTACCCAAGGGTCATTTGTAAGGAACTTGTGTAAGTCTCTGTGGGACTACGCAAGTTTATTCATCCTTAGGTAGTAAAGATTTCAACTTGGGATTGTTAGTTTTCCATCCATGATCCGGGGTTACCGTCCGTCATTTGTGTTAGTATTCCATTATTATCCTTACAACAAGTGTTATGAACACGTTAATTTCCACCGCATATAATCGCATTAAATTATATATTCTAGGTTTTTAAAAAAAATGAATAGGTATTAAATGTTTGTCCATCAAATTTTGAAAAGCAAAAGTACGATGTCAAAAGTAAATTGAAGATGATTACCTATAAGTATACTAGGGTAATTCGTAAGGAACTTTAGGAACTCTTTGTGGGATTATGCGAGTTTTTGTATTAGTTAATGTGGTAAAGAGTTTGATTTGGGATTGCAAGTGACCCGTCCGCGATACGGGGTTATCGTTCGTCAATTGTATTAGTATTCCATTTTACCCTTACAATAAGCGTTATAAGAAACGTAATTTCCACTGTATAAAACCGCATAAAATTATATATTCTAGGTTTTTAAATAATTTAACTGGCATTAAAGGTCCAGTCATCAAATTTTAAAGAATGCAAGTACATTGTCAAAACTAAATTGTAGATGATTACTTATAAGTATACAAGGGTCATTCATAAGGAACTTGTGTAAATCTCTGTGGGACTACAAGAGTTTGTTCATCCTTAGGTAGTAAAGATTTCGACTTGGGATTGTATGTTTCCCATCCGTGATCCGGGGTTACCGTCCGTCATTTGTGTTAGGATTCCGTTATTATCCTTACAACAAGTGTTATGAACACGGTAATTTCCACCGCATATAATCGCATTAAATTATATATTCTAGGTTTTTAAAAAAATGAATAGGTATTAAATGTTTGTCCATCAAATTTTGAAAGGCAAAAGTACGTTGTCAAAAGTAAATTTAAGATGATTACTTATAAGTATACTAGGGTTATCCGTAAGGAACTTTTGGAACCCTTTATGGCATTATGCGAGTTTGTTTATTAGTTAATGTGGTAAAGAGTTTGATTTGGGATTGCAAGTGACCCGTCCGCGATACGGGGTTATCGCTCGTCAATTGTATTAGTATTCCATTTTACCCTTACAATAAGCGTTATAAGAAACGTAATTCCCACTGTTTAAAACCGCATAAAATTATATATTCTAGGTTTTTAAAGAATTTAATTGGCATTAAAAGTCCAGCCATCAAATTTTAAAGAATGCAAGTACATTGTCAAAAGTAAATTGTAGATGATTACTAGTAAGTACCCAAGGGTCATTTGTAAGGAACTTGTGTAAGTCTCTGTGGGACTACGCAAGTTTATTCATCCTTAGGTAGTAAAGATTTCAACTTGGGATTGTTAGTTTTCCATCCATGATCCGGGGATACCGTTCGTCATTTGTGTTAGTATTCCATTATTATCCTTACAACAAGTGTTATGAACACGTTAATTTCTACCGCATATAATCGAATTAAATTATATATTCAAGGTTTTTATAAAAATGAATAGGTATTAAATGTTTGTCCATCAAATTTTGAAAAGAAAAAGTACGTTGTCAAAAGTAAATTGAAGATGATTACCTATAAGTATACTAGGGTAATTCGTAAGGAACTTTTGGAACTCTTTGTGGGATTATTCGAGTTTGTTTATTAGTTAATGTGATATAGATTTTATTTGGGATTGCAAGTGACCCGTCCGCGATACGGGGTTATCGTTCGTCAATTGTATTAGTATTCCATTTTACCCTTACAATAAGTGTTATAAGAAACGTAATTTCCACTGTTTAAAACCGCATAAAATTATATATTCTAGGTTTTTAAAGAATTTAATTGGCATTAAAAGTCCAGCCATCAAATTTTAAAGAATGCAAGTACATTGTCAAAGGTAAATTGTAGATGATTACTTATAAGTACCCAAGGGTCATTTGTAAGAAACTTGTGTAAATCTCTGTGGGGCTACGCAAGTTTGTTCACCCTTAGGTAGTAAGGATTTCAATTTGGGATTGTTAGTTTTCCATCCATGATCCGTGGATACCGTCCGTCATTTGTGTTAGTATTCCATTAATATCCTTACAAAAAGTGTTATGAACACGATAATTTCCACCGCATATAATCGCATTAAATTATATATTCTTGGTTTTTTTAAAAAATGAATAGGTATTAAATGTTTGTCCACCAAATTTTGAAAAGCAAAAGTACGTTGTCAAAAGTAAATTGAAGATGATTACCTATAAGTATACTAGGGTAATTCGTAAGGAACTTTTGGAACTCTTTGTGGGATTATGCGAGTTTTTGTATTAGTTAATGTAGTAAAGAGTTTGATTTGGGATTGCAAGTGACCCGTCCGCGATACGGTTATCGCTCGTCAATAGTATTAGTATTCCATTTTACCCTTACAATAAGCGTTATAAGAAACGTAATTTCCACAGTATAAAACCGCATAAAATTATATATTCTAGGTTTTTAAAGAAATTAATTGGCATTAAAAGTCCAGTCATCAAATTTTAAAAAATGGAAGTACATTGTCAAAAGTAAATTGTAGATGATTACTTATAAGTATACAAGGGTCATTCTTAAGGAACTTGTGTAAATCTCTCTGGGACTACACAAGTTTGTTCATCCTTAGGTAGTAAAGATTTCGACTTGGGATTGTATGTTTCCCATCCGTGATCCGGGGTTACCATCCGTCATTTGTGTTAGGATTCCGTTATTATCCTTACAACAAGTGTTATGAGCACGATAATTTCCACCGCATATAATCGCATTAAATTATATTTTCTAGGTTTTTAAAAAATGAATAGTTATTAAATGTTTGTCCATCAAATTTTGAAAAGCAAAAGTACGTTGTCAAAAGTAAATTGAAGATGATTACTTATAAGTATACTAGGGTAATTCGTAAGGAACTTTTGGAACTCTTTGTGGGATTATACGTGTTTGTTTATTAGTTAATGTGGTAAAGAGTTTGATTTGGGATTGCAAGTGACCCGTCCGCGATACGGGGTTATCGTTCGTCAATTGTATTAGTATTCCATTTTACCCTTACAATAAGCGTTATAAGAAACGTAATTCCCACTGTTTAAAACCGCATAAAATTATATATTCTAGGTTTTTAAAGAATTTAATTGCCATTAAAAGTCCAGTCTTCAAATTTTAAAGAATGCAAGTACATTGTCAAAAGTAAATTGTAGATGATTACTTATAAGTACCAAAGGGTCATTTGTAAGGAACTTGTGTAAGTCTCTGTGGGACTACGCAAGTTTGTTCATCCTTAGGTAGTAAAGATTTCGACTTGGGATTGTATGTTTCCCATCCGTGATCCGGGGTTACCGTCCGTCATTTGTGTTAGGATTCCGTTATTATCCTTACAACAAGTGTTATGAACACGATAATTTCCACCGCATATAATCGCATTAAATTATATATTCTAGGTTTTTAAAAAAATGAATAGGTATTAAATGTTTGTCCATAAAATTTTGAAAAGCAAAAGTACGTTGTCAAAAGTAAATTGAAGATGATTTCCTATAAGTATATTAGGGTAATTCGTAAGGAACTTTTGGAACTCTTTGTGGGATTTATTTATTAAATAGCACATCACATATAAGACTCGTAGCACCATCAGCCATCCAAAAATAAGTATATGTAACTGTACATTTTTATATATATATATATATATATATATATATATATGTATATATAATGATATAAAAATTTTCAATTTATATGAAATCATCACCAGATCATAGTTACTCTACCTAGTGACGAGGAGCGAAAAAGTCCCAATAAGACATGTTGGGAAAACCAATTTTTTGAGGAAATATCATCTCTCGTACTCTTATCCGAGGTGATAGTGGAGGAGACTAGGGAGATTAGTTAATGTTACTAATTGTATCGGCCGTGGTAGGCTGGTCCCCACCACCACCGGCAGTCCATTCAGCTTCTGCAATTGGTTGTTGATTGGACCATACGGTTGCACGGGAAGCGGCACTTGGTTGTGTGTAGGCGGAGTTATGTCATTTGCAGCAGCAGGAAGAGCAACATTGTTTTCCAACTCCACTGCATCTGCAACAAACAATGCAAGCAAATCACTTAACATATAGCATAAGAAAGGCAAATTAATCAAACACAATACTTATCATATACGGGGCCATTTGTAATATTAGAAATATTAGAGTTAGTCAAACTTATACTTTGACCTAAATTATATTCGAGTTAGGACAACCAATAAAGATGGTGATAAGATGTCAAATGCATGTATTTTTCAAAGCATTTAACATCTCTTTTGTCGTCTTTTCGTTGGAAGATTGTCAGATTTAGGTAGATTTATGTTATCAGGGTTTTAGATGACCTCTTTTGGTTTTCATATCCAAACCCTTAATTTTGTAACCTATTTATAGTCTAATGGATTTTTGGTCCTTTCTAGCATCTAGATTCCTTTTTCTGAGCTTGATTTATGGATTGCTCGTAAGCATTACTGAGTGTTTATGTGAAGGCCATTTGCAAGGATGGTAAAAGATTGAAGGACACGAGCTAAAACGTGGTAGAAGAATGTCCGGATTTAAAGAACGAAGGCCAACTGACAGGCCGGGTGAAAAATACCGGGCGCGCGAGAGAAGAAAATGCGGTGCATGTTCTCAACACTATTTTGCACTGCCAACAAAAGCAAGTGCGCGCCCGCGCGCATGAACCTAGTCGAAGAATATTGGGCGCACAGCCAACGCCCTTAGCCACACACTCGTGCGATCGAGACAAGGCCTGAAGATAGTGCTCAAGACTAATTCATGTGGCAAGCGCATTCATGTGCACGCCTATGCGCTGGGCTCTTAATCGGGCGCCTCAGCACCCAATGCGCGCCCGCCCTGCTGCGTTTTGACCTTATTTTGACAAAATTTTGTTCTATTAATACCCAAAGCCTTATCCTCTCTTCAAAAAATTTTCTCTTGGCTGAAAACCCCCATTTCAAAATTTGTTACGGCTAAATTTCTTCAATCGTAAGCTGCGGAACACTTAATTAAAAAAGTCTCTAGAATGGAACTTTCATACTTAAGCAAAGAACAAGAAACTTTGAGAACCCAAGTTTTATTTATCAAACGGTGGTACAAGGTTTCCCATACAATCTAAGGCTAACCTGGCTAACCAAAGATCAATACACGTACTAAGAATATTACAAACTAGTACAACACACGCTTTCGATCGTGCCACCAATATCACACATTTTCGGCTGAGCCACCTATCTATCACATGTTTCTGGTCGTGCTACCTATGATCCAATTGATCCCTTTCCCAACCCGCATGCTAACTATTTATAGAACCCTTCTATACCGAACAGTTACATGCTTTCATGCTGAACGGTTTTTATAATTGATTGAAATAAAATTCCATTTTGGGGGTTTGTGTTGAAGTAGCAAAGAACCGGCGATGTTGCACAAGGCACAATTCATGTACGCACGGTTAAATACCAAAATAAACACTATTGATGGCTTGAATTCCCACTAATGCATATACAATAACTAATATGGACTCTTGGTTAAGATTACATTTGCAAATATTATATATATATATATATATATATATATATATATATATATGGAGAATTAATCAGGCATCCAACTCACTAATATTAAATATATATTTGTCTTCACAGTAACAAAAAATAAATAATTCATTTAAAATCTCAGTTAATAAAATTAGATGTTCATGTGTCATTAAATCCAATATATATATATATATATATATATATATATATATATGTGTGTGTGTGTGTTTGTTTAAAAAGGACCAGAGTTTTAATGAACTAAACCTTATTAATTAAGTATATATTTATTTATTATGTAGCACATCATATATAAGATTCATAGTACCATCAGTCATCCAAAAATAAAATATATGTAACCTTTATTATAAATATAGCTTACATATATAATATGATATAAAATTTTACAATTTATATGAAATAATCACCAGATTATAGTTATTCTACCGCGTGAAGAGGAGGGAAAAAGTCCCAACAGGACATGTCAGGGAAACTGAAATTTTGAGGGAGTCTCATCTCTCGTAGTGTTATCTGAAGTGATAGTAGAGGAAAATAGGGAGATTAATTAGGGTTACATGCCGTATCGGCGGTGGTAGGCTTATCCTCACCACCACCACGATCAATGCAGTGTCTCCGACTTGTAGATTGGAGCCTACAGTTGCATGGGGAGCGGCACTTGGTTGTGTATAGGCAGAGCTACGTCGTTTTCGGCGGTAGGTAGAGCACCATAGTTTTCCAACGCCACTACATCTACAAAAAACAATGCATGCAACTCAGTGACAAAAATAGCATAATAAAGGCAAAATACTTATCATATCATGAGCTATTTATATTAGCAGAAAGATTGGAATTAGTCAAATTCATATTTTGACCTAAATTATATTCGAGTTGGGACAACCAATAAAGACGCACGTGTTGTAAATAATATTATGCACATGATAGATTAAGGTGAAATTAGACTACATTGGAAATGATTTGTGAGAAATTATTACAATTTATAATTAATACGAAAAAGACCCAGAACATGGAGTTTATAGTATATATATATATATATTTTTTTTTTAATATAAGACCATCCGAGGATGGGGGGAAATATATTAGGCTCCCCTAACCGTTATAATTAGTAACCAAAATAGCACCATATTAGTTTGTTCATTACAAAATGGTCAGCCAGCTGATGATCCTT
The DNA here is from genome assembly GCA_037428765.1 of Rubia yunnanensis. Lineage (NCBI taxonomy): Eukaryota > Viridiplantae > Streptophyta > Magnoliopsida > Gentianales > Rubiaceae > Rubia > Rubia yunnanensis. Next base: position 105,324,377 of record CM075061.1, on the reverse strand, counting down.
GAGCCCTAAGAGCTCTAGAAATAGTTAAGCAAATGCTTACAAAATAATACTAAGGATGAAGAGGGATAGCTATTATTCCGATATACTGGAATATCACGAACGGGTCGGGGAATCGAGGATGTCGAAACCCCTATTTGTCAATGATATTCAGACGATAAGCATAGCTAAGCAGACCATATGTTAGTCGAGGTTAGTAGCAACACTTGGACTGTAGAGCGAGCATCGTTGTAGCAAGATTAGAGCGATTATCCTCTCAGCTTCCTAATTGCGTAATCCATGCGTCGGCAACTGCAGCATTACTGCAGCAGCATGACTACTCTCGGCATCTTCAGCTTTCCTACAGCAACATCCTTTTGCTTGCCCCCTGAATCCCTGAAAGGAGAAAAAAGCAGAAGCAGCAGTATGTGTAGCACTTTAAAAGTAATATACAAGCACAGAAGTAATACCACTTGTTATCTATCCGATTATGTAGCTTCAAAATAGCTACAGAAGTTTGTTTCCCTAGATGAATCAACTCGAATTGCTGGAAAACTCATGCGGTCAAGTGTTAGTAAACCTTTAAGGAATAGTGGTATAGAATCGAGCTCAATAACCCCTTTAAGGTTGTTTTCCCTTGCATATTTGGCCAGAAAATCAGTGGCCGAGTTAGCTTCACGTGGTATGTGTTGCAATGTGATGGTGCCTATTGCTAAGTTAAGAGCATCGCACATAGAAAAAACTCTCCAGGGAGAAGAGAGAGGGTTTAGAATACCCCTTACAGCGGATAAGCAATCTGATTCAATGATAGCATATTCAAGATTAAATTCAGAAATGACATCAAAGCCGCTTCGAATAGCAATTAGTTCTGCATGTAAGGGAGATGGACAATGAAACGTATTGACAACCATTTTTACTACATTCCCATATCTATCCCTTACGATAACAGCCAAAGATGACAAACCTCCTGATATCCAAGATGCATCAGTGTTGACTTTGTAGCCTACAGTAGGTTTCTCCCATTGGACCTTAGAGATAGCATTTTTCTGTTTTTGAATAATGTGTGGAACAATGTTATCCTGTGTCCAAAACCTATTCTTTTCCTTATTACCTATTAGGCTATGTGCCGTGAATATTTGATAAATATCATCCTTTATTTCAGCAAAACAAGCCTCGTGAGAGTATGGTTTGTTCTCAAAAAAGAATCTGTTCCTTTGAATCCATAATGTCCATATTGTGACCACTAGAGCGGCATTGATAATGTTTCCATGAATTTTAGATTCAGCTCTGAATGATAAGAGAAAATGCACTCTACTTTTTAAATCTCTGAATTCAGAACCGGGTAACCTTAACATGGAAAAAACACTGTTCCACACTGCAGTTGAGAAATTGCAAGAATTGAAAAAATGATCCAGACTATCTCCAGTATTCTTGCATATGGAACACATTGAAACAACTGAGAAACCAATTCTAGTAAGTATGTTATCAAAAGGTAGTATATTATTAAGAACCCTCCACAGTAAGATAGACATCTTTCTTGGTATGAAAGGGGACCATACCTTTTTGAAATGTTGGATTTGAGAGCCCCTCTGTCTCAGGGCATTGTGAGCCGAGCTGACTGAGAAATTTCCATCAACAGTGAGTATCCACACCAATTTATCTTCATGGCTATACTCCAACCTTGTCTCCTGCAAAATTGTAATAATGTTGGTAGCCAAATGTGGCTCCAGGATTGGAATAAGTGCTGATTTGTTAGATATAAAATCACTAAGGGTGATACACTCAAAGGGAATATCAATGTCCGCCGGCCAGATGTAGCACAGTGCTCCCTCCCCACTCCAATTGGCACTCCAGAAAGAGCATTGGCCCCTACCAAAGAGAACTCTAGAAAAACTGTTTGCCAAAGCTGTAATTTTGGTGATTCTTGCCCATATGTGAGAGTGTTTATATGAAACTGGCAGTGTCCACAATAGGTTTGCCCACTGAGCATTATTGATTTGTAACTTCCACCATAATTTACAAGAATAGGCATCTAAAGTATCACTTAATTCTCTAAAACCTAAACCATTTTCTTCCAAAGGATAGCACATTCTTTTCCAGGACCTCCACCTTCTTTTTTCAGTTAAATCAGAATGTCCCCAGAAAAAATTTGATGCCAACTTTCCCATTATTTTTAGAACTGATTTTGGGGGGTGTAAAACTCCAAATATGTGTGTTGGAATTGAAAACATCACTGAATTTATCAAGATTATTTTACCTGCTGGACTCAGCCACCTATTTTTCCAATTATTTATCTGTTTCTCCATTCTTTCAATTACTGGTAAGTAATACACCCTCAGATTTCGACCAGTAAAAATTGGAACACCGAGATATTTAAAAGGAAAGGATCCCTTCATCATTCCTAATGTTTTCCTAGCTGTTTGAGAACACTGAGGAGGAGCCTTATGTGAGACATAAAATTCAGATTTTGAGAAATTAACTTTTTGTCCCGAAGTCTCTTCATATGCAGTAAGGAACAGTTTAAAACGCTTTAAATTTTGTGTGTCCGAGTTCAAGAAAATTGCAGTGTCATCTGCATACATCAAGTGAGTGAGGGGTGTACAGGCTGAAGGAAGGCTGAAATATGTTAAGTATCCTGTGGAGAAGAGTTTTTTTAAACCCCTTGAGAAGGCCTCAGATAAGATGTTATATAGAAAAGGAGATAAAGGATCTCCTTGCTTGATCCCCCTAGAGGAGCAAAAAAACCCTGCTGTGACCCCATTTATTATCACAGAGAAGTTTGCTGTCATTATGTTGTGCATTATTAATCTAACAAATTTTCCATGGAACCCAAAACAAAGTAGTATTGAATTTAGGAAGGACCAAGAAACTCTATCAAAGGCCTTTTGCATATCAAGTTTAACTATTAGATTCGGGACCTTTGTTTTCCTTGACAGTAATCTAGTCATTTGCTGCATTAAGATGACATTGTCCGAAATATCCTTCCCTTTCATGAATGCACTTTGTTCTGGAGATATCAAGAGCTGCATGAAAGGTTTAATCCTTTCCATTAGGAGTTTTGAGAAAACTTTGTTTACAAAGTTAGATAGACTTATTGGCCTAAAGTCAGCAAATGTGTTCGGGATGGATTTCTTTGGGATTAGAGTGAGCCAAGTACTAGAAATGGCTTTTGGGATTATACCATTATTTAAAAAATCATTTGCAGCTTCTAGTAAATCTGCTTTAATGGTTTCCCAGAAATGTGTAAAAAAGCAACCAGAGTATCCATCAGGACCAGGTGCACTTGATTTGTTAAGATCAAATACTGCACTGTGCAACTCCTGAAAGGTGAAAGGGGATAGCAGAAAAATGTTCTGCTCATCAGATATAACAGTTGGAATTTCAGTCAAAAAATCTTTAAAATGAATTCCCTTCTGTTTTGAGGCTTCCTCTGTTAATAAATCCTGAAAGAATCTAACACCCTCCTCTCTAATTAAATTAGGGTCAGTTAACCATGTTCCATTACCATCTTTTATTTTACCTATTCTGGCCCTTGCCTTTTTTTCTCTAATTGTGTGATGGAAATACTTAGTGTTTGCATCTCCATGCTTTAACCAGTTTAACCTAGCCTTTTGCTTCAAAAAAATGTTATGTTCCTTTTGTGCTCGAAGTAAAAGGTTTTTAGCTTGCAGCAGTTCCAAAAGCACTGACTCATCATGTGTTTGCTGAAACTTTATTTCCAAATCATTGACTTTTAATTCAGACTGATCCAGATTATTCTTAACATTGCCAAAAGTGTGTTTGTTCCATTCCTTAATAACTACCTTAAGTCTTTTTAGTTTGTGCACAAACCTTGACATTCCAGAAAGTGGGGAGACAAGATTCCAGTTTGTTTCCACTAAAACTTTGAATTCATTCCTGTTTATCCACATTTCCTGAAATCTAAAAGGTCTTGGAGCCATCTCAATTGCAGATTGGATAGACAGCAATAGAGGAGAATGGTCAGAGGTCATCCTGTTAAGGACATGAACTGTACTGTTTGGGAATTTGTCTAGCCACTCTAGATTACTAACACCTCTGTCTAATCTTTGAAATTGCAAGTCCTTACATTTGTCTCTAAATCTGTTATTGCTCCAGGTGTAAGTATTACCAACAGTTGGGATATCATGCAAATCCATATTATTTAGAAAGTCATTAAACTGATTCATACTTTTCCTAGGGGTTGACTTTCTACCCTTATATTCAGAGATTGATGAGACAGTATTGAAATCGCCAATGTAAATAGAAGGATCAGGTGGGACAGCTTTTAGGTCTGACCATAAAAACTCCCTCATCTGCCTATGTACACTTGCATAGATAAAGAAAATATTCCATGTGGCAGCAGATGCAATGTCAGTGACTTTAGTTTGAATATACTGATCAGATTCCTTTACAATATCTAAGTTGAAAACATGGTTCCAAAGAATCCAGATTTTAGCCTGTTGAGCAGGAATAGCATTACTGTAGCCAAGTTGATGCATCAGAGTGATTATATTATGCTTATCATGCCATGGCTCAATTAAACAAAGCAAGTCAATCTTGTGTTTCAGTTTAAGTGCCTTTAATCTATCCATAGAAGAACCATAACCCCTAACATTCCACACTAAAATATTACCTATTTTTGTGTACTGAATCATTTAAAACTAGGGGGGGTCGCTTTTTGTGATGACCTTAATTTCCTTTGTTTTGAGAGGGCAACAATACTGTTCTTTCCTCTTTTATCTTCACTTTTCCTAGCCAATTCTGTTAAGAGAGGACTTACCTTGGAGGGATTTACCTGTTCTGCAATGCCTCTGTTATCCTCAAGATGGTCTTGGCTATGAAGGATAAGGTCAGTTACTTCAATTGAAGTCTTTGCTGCCTCATTAACAGTATCATCTGGGACCTGGTTTTCTGCTTCAGGATTTTTTAAGGTTTGCTCCATATTACCTTCTGAAATCCCCTGCTCTACCTGAGGACTGCAACTGGTCTCTTTGGTTGCAAACTTTTCAGTATCACTTTGTGAATTCATAGTGTCTTGTGATTCCACAGATTCATGATAGATTTCCCCCGAATCATCCTCTTGGATAGCAGTGTTCTCTTCCTGAAGATCAATTAAAGAGTGGAAAGCATTTGATATAGAAACCATATTACTTTTTTTTATCCCTTCCTGGATGGGGTGTAAATCATTGAGTTGGGTTTTTTTCCTCCAGAAAAAATTGGTGATAGGTTTAGAGATATCATCCAGAGAGTAAAAAGGTCTTCTTTTAGACTGACTATGAGTAAGGGAAATAGTTTTATTTTGCTGCATGGGAAATGACTTCAGATTCTGACTGTGGAAATCTTTTTCTTTCTGTGATATTGATAAGTTAGATTTCCCTTCCAGTTCTACAGTGTCCTGAGGTCTAATCAGTCTATGTTCCTGCTCATCTACCCTTTGATTCTCTTCCAGAGCCTCAGATTGTCTTCCCCTGTTAGCCTTATGTTCAGCTTGATATTTTCCATTTCTCCTAAGTTCAGGATGTAAAAAATTGCAATTTGTCTGATTATGTCCGATGATTCTACAGTGAGTGTAGTACATGGGGAGCTGTTCATATTCAATTGGGTAATCTGAAACCTTATTTCCAATGCCTACTACTATTGACTTTGGGAGCTGAGCTAAAAGGTCAACTTCTACACAAACCTTAATTGCCGAAGGCCTAGTTAGCGCATTAGTAGCCGCATCCATTTTAAGAAATTTTCCTATTTGGCTACTGATGCCTATTATTGCAGAGGTATTATAGAAATGTAATGGAAGTTGATGTAAAGTTACCCAAGCTGGAACCACTGATGATTCGGCCGTCGGCGAGAATTCGGGCGTCCATTTCTGGACCCTCATTGCTGTTCCATTTAGCATCCATTGGCCTTTCATCCAGCACCTTTGGTAATCTTCATTATCCTGAAAACGAATTAGCACATATCGGTAATCAATGGAACCCAATTGAAAATTTGACTTGAAACCTATCGATTTGAAAGCTGACAAAAGTTTCTCCATTGGAGGTTTGCCTCTGTTAAATTTCCCAACTAAAGCTTTTTGATAATGTGAAGCCAAGAGCACGCCTTCCTCTAGAGGGAGTATATAGGCTAGCTTGCCCTTATATTCGGTGATAGGATGTAGATCAGGCGTGTCTGGGAGAGATGATAATAGAGGGGCAGGTTTAGAGTTTATAGTATATTTGTTTGGGGGGTGGTGAACTCTTATTATTTTTCCAACTGACATATATAACTAAATTTTAAAACTAAAACCTAAATGTCTCATTCAATATTAATTAAATCTACTTCTATTTTTATTAAGAGAATGCTGTTAAGTGGACTTTATACAAATTTACATTAATCATTTTCTCAACTGAAATGTAAATACATACACCTTAAATATAAGTACGACTTATTAATAGTTTATATTAGTAATATTAAAGATACAATACAAAATTTAAAAGTGTCAAAGTTTCAGTTAGAAATTTATAATATTTTTAACATGTGAACAAAAATTTTCCAAACAAAATGCACAAAAATTCGTACGCACTGTGCTAAAATTGTACATAAATTAATTGCTCAAAAATCGTACATAAAATATGCATGAGCAATTATATGTTGGAGAAATTGTGCATAAATTGTGTGATTATGACATGTCCATTAAAATTGACCTACTACATAGGCTTTTTAATTAACTACATGTTATCGATATCAGGCCTTAGACTTCATCTAATATTTTTGGAAATACAACTTTATCCTTTAGTATAGTGAAAAGGAGATTAGGTAAAATTTTTAAATTTTCTTAAACAATTGCTTTTATATTACACACTGAGTAGTTTTGGGTAAAATCAATATTTAGATTTTCTCAATTACTTATAATTATTTTGTGTCCAATAGTCCATTTTATGAAAATAATTATATATTTATTTACTATTTATTTAGAAAGCCAGGCTATCGAATGTATTCTAAATGGCATGCATTCGCCTACGTCATTCGAAACCCATTTTGGGAGATATCACTATCTGCCATATACATAGACAGGCTAATTTGGTAGCGGATGCGTTGGCTAAGGACTGTTTAAATGTTCAGACTACTACTTTTTATAGTAGTTCACAAATGCTTCCCCCTATTTGTTTGGGTCTTATTAAGTTGGATTTGATTGGCACTCCTTCTATTAGAATTTCACACTGAATGGATGCTACTGAGTTGTTTTCTGGTTTCACCCTTTCGCAGGGACTACACATAGCAATTTGCAATCATCAAGCACGGACTAGCTCAGCTAAAGTGATTTCAAAATGGATTGGTTTCTCCCCAACTGAACTCTGTACAATGGTTCCCGAATGCTAATGGATTTGCTTTTCTTTCCTTATCTGAGGATAGGCTTATGATTTAGGTAAAAGTCTTCTCTGACTGTTGTGTTTCGTTTACTCGACTCACTAAGAAGTTCGAGAGATGATTACCTAGTCATTAGTATTTGTAATCCTCTGGTTGTCACATCAATCTAGTACATTCTTTTGGAAGCAACAAGGGTTGCTTCGAGAGCAATATGCTCAATCTGTAAAGATACTAAGCTTCGGCTTCAAAATTGCTACTTATGTCGGTTTTGGTTTCACTTTATCAGCTTGGGAAGGCTAATATAATTTCCCCCATCTAAGGATGGTTTAATTTAAAAAAAAAAGAAACCCATTTTCTTCATTGGTTCAATTCTGTCGCTTTAATTATAAATTCATATATTTCAACAAGTTGATACTAATTTATTGTAAAAAAGAAGAGCACATAGTCGATATGGGCGCAAATTAATGCATGCATTTTTTTTTCCGCAAACCACTCAAAAATGAGCAAGGATATTGATTAGGGGCTCCCACACCCGAATTTAAAATAGAGATACAAGACTCTGGAGGAAAGATCCTAAGATAGACTAAGAGCTAATGTTTGATCTGAACTCTTGATAGTGATTCCTTCTGTAAGCCCTCCACCCCTGTGTGAAGCTCACGAAGGCCAGACTATCCAGAGTTCACGAACATACAAAACCGTTACATGAGAGGAACTAGCTACTATACTGATGTTTCCATCTGAATTGAGGAAATAGAGTTTCCCTACGGTTGAGAAAGAGAAGACGCTGTGATGTGAGCATTTCTTCAAGCTGTGAGGAACTTCCTTTTTTGATTGCTAATTTTGCTAGGAAGTCCGGTGTTTGATTACCTTCTCTGTGAATGTGGCTAAATTGTACGTGTTGAAAAGCAGATGTGGTTGACTTGATCTGTTGCAGGAGTAGCTTGAGTGACCAAGGGCAAGGCTGCCCCTGGATAATTTTTATCGCTGCAGAGCAATCCGATTGAATATGAATATGCATGCATTATACTTCCTTAAGTCTTTTTTTAGTTGTCCACATATAAAATGACACAAACTGTATAAAAAGGAAAATAAGTGGTGAAAGTTTAGTTGAAAAAATAAAAATAAGTGTAGGAAAATAATTTGAAATTTATCACAAAGGTATATGAAAATAAAAAATCAGTCTTGAATGACAAGTGTGCCAATATAAATAATACAAAAGTATTACGCTTAGCCTTCGACTCTCCATTTCTTCTCTCTATCTTTCCTTTTCTTCTGAAAGAACAACTTTCCGATCATGTCTTCCTCTTCATCTATCAAAAGTGCACGATCTGTTGAGTTGGGTTAAGTTATTGAGCACGGATCTCCATTAGCTTGAAGTTACATATGGTCGTACAATAAATTGAGGACCTTGAGGATAAGGTTGTATCCAAATATTTTTTCAAAATATTTTGAAGGCACAGTTAAACTTGTTGGTGGGTATGATGGTAAGTCATTTTTTTAAAATAATTAAACACACCATTTTTAATATACATACAATTTAATCGTATAAATCGTGGTGGATTTTTTAAGTGAATGAATTAAGATTCCAATTTGGGGGTTAGTGTTGAAGTAGCAAAGCACCACTGATCGTCGCACAAGGCACAACTCAAGCACGCACGATGAATTGTATATGCGGTAAAATACCACAATAAACACTATTGATGGTCTTAGCTTTCACTAGTGTATATAAAAAAATTAATGTGCACTCTTGGTTAAGATTACGTTTGAATTGTTTTATATATAGAGAAGAATTTATTAAAAATCCAACTCTTTGATATTTAATATAAATTTGTCTTCACGGTAACAAAACAAATTAATGCATTTAAAATATCAATTACTAAAATTAGGTGCTCACATGTCATTAAATTCAATAATATATATAGACTAAATTATATTTTTGGTCCCCTACAAAGCATCGTATACCATGTTTTGGCCCCCGTTTGCAAATCAGCCCTCAATCAGTACCAAATAAATATAGAACGATATGTTTTGGTCCCCAAAGGTGGTTTTCAGGTAAACCAAAACTGTTTTTCGATACAGTCAGGGGTATTTTGTAATTTTACATATTAAAAAATTCAATTAAATTCTGGGGTCATTTTCAAAGACCATATAGACTGTGAGGGTTTAATTGCAAATAAACTAAAAACCCTAGCATTCTCTTTTCAGACCTCTTCTTTCCCAACCCGCCCCTCACACCATTATTCCACCACTGCCTCCATCTTCACCGTAAACCACTGCCTCCATCCTCACCGCCAACACTATTATTCCTTATTATCGCCTTAACAACCTGCCGCCCACCTAAGCCCCTCCATCCTCACCGGATTCCACCATGGGCTGCCCCAAGAAGAACTCTCCATCGGTCACTCAATGCCAAGCCGAGGAGGCACCACCGCCGCCCGCCCCATCTCCTACTCCAGACTAACCCAGTTCACCGTGTTCAACCTGTACGCCACCAAGAGTTGCCCGTCAGGTTCAACCTCTATGCCACCGGGCAAGAGTTGACGGCGAAGTCGTGGGATGCGTCTGTTGCAAATGCGACGACGGTTATGGAGGAGACTAGGGTTTTAACTGGGTTTTCCTTGGGAGCTTTGAAGGAGCGCCAATTTTCTGGTTTTTACTCTGGTTTCTCGTGTTTTCAGAAGCGGAGGAAGGGCCATTTTCTTTGGGTTTTTACTTCCTCATCTTGGCCCATTTTTTACTTCAAGAAATTAGATCGTGATTGGTGGAGGGCGGAGGAAGGCAGTGGTTTGTGATTGGTAGTGGTGCTCTTTGATCAATGGGATAGGCGGGATGGTGGCGGCACTTCCAAAGGCTCAGCGAAGAAGGAGGGATTTTTTTGTTCTAAGGGGTATAATGGTCATTTTACATATCTTGACCAATTTTACCATTGATTTTATTTGAAACCACATTTGGGGACCAAAACATATCGCTCTTAATTTGTTTGGTACTGTCTGAGGGTTGATTTGCAAATGGGGACCAAAACATGCTTTGTAGAGGACAAAACAAATAATTTAGTCATATATATAAACACACACACACATAAATACACACACACATATATATATATATGTGCGTGTGTGTGTATATATGTATATATGTATACACGCGTTCAAAAAGGACAACTGTTCAGCTTCGACACATAACAAATCTTCTCAATGATAGGATTAAAAATATGTGTCTGGAATGCTAGGGGAGTGGGCAATTCTGCCACCATAAATAGGTTAAAAAACATTAAGAAAAGACATCAAATTAATATCCTAACCATAATTGAACCAATGTTGGAAGCCAACTCCATCAAGAAGAAGGCCTTCCAGACTCAATTTGAACATTATTTCTTAGATCCAAAATGTAAAATTTGGATTCTTTGGGATGAATCAATTAAAATGCAGATCATCTCAATAGAGGAACAAATGATTTCAACCAAATTTCATAATCAATTAATCTCCCAAGATTGTTTTACAGGCTTCATTTATGCCAAACATACTATAAATGAAAGAAACAAACTATGGAAACAAATTCTAAACCATAACCATTCACCATTATGCTTAATAGGAGACTTTAATGTCATAAGTTCCATGGAAGAATATCTGGGACATTCTCAACCTGACACAAAAAATATCCAGAATTTTAATAATTTCCAAAAAGCAGCTAACATGTCTACAATTCCAACTTCTGGATCTATTTTCACTTGGACAGGCATAAGATCCAAAGGTAGAGTTTGGAAAAGATTAGACCGAGGATTATCTAATGATCTATGGTGGGATTTGTTTAAGGAATCTGGCATTAAGACTCTAGCAAGAGGAAATTCAAATCATTCTTCCTTACTTTTCACCATAGGTGAAACAAAATTCTTTACCAAACCTTCCCCCTTTAGGTTCCAAGAATGTTGGATTAATCACCCAACCTTTATGAAGTTAGTAGAGGATTCTTGGAATATTCCCTCTAATAAATTTGGAATTGATAATTTCTTATTCAAGCTAAAAAATTTAAAAACTGCTCTTAAATACTGGAATAAACACACTTTTGGGAATATCTTTGACACAGTTAAAGTATGTGAAGAAAAGTTTCTACAAGGAGAATCCACCTTACTACAAAATGAAACACAATTGAATATGGAACAATTCAATAAATCAAAAGCAAAGCTAACACTAGCACTGACTAATCAAGAAACTTTCTGGAGGAAGAAATCAAGAATAAAATGGCTTAAAGAAGGAGATCAAAACACAAAATTCTACCATCAAAAAGTCAAATCTAAACATAAGAAGCAAACCATTTTTTCAATTAAAACCGAAAATGGTATAACCTTAAACACTCAAGAGGAAATAACAGCAGAGGGTGTTAAATTCTTCTCTAACCTTTTACAGGAAGAGTACAAAGATCCTTCTGGAATTAACATTGCATGGTTATTGGGAAATATTCCTAAACTAATCACTGAAGAAATGAACTGTGAACTCGCTAAACCAGTAACAATGGATGAACTATCTACCATAATTAAAATAATGGATGGTCATTCAACTTCAGGGCCAGATGGTTTTTCAGGCTTTTTCTATCAAAAATGTTGGCACATCATTAACACTGATGTCCTACATGCTATTCAGGATCTCTTTTCATCAACTAACATCCCTAAATCAATTGTAGCCACTTTAATCATTCTTATACCAAAAAAAGAAGTTTGCTCCTCATTTAAAGATTACAGACCAATTAGCCTTTGTAATTTTATTAATAAAATCTTAACCAAAATCATTACTGAAAGGATTAAACCTATTATGGACATCATTATCAGCCCAGAACAGACAGCATTCATCACAGGAAGAGATATATCAGAAAATATACTCCTAATGCAAGAACTTACATCTTTCATTAATACCAAAGCCAAAGGTTTTAACATGATCATAAAACTTGATATGATGAAAGCTTTTGACAGAGTCTCTTAGACTTTCTTATCCAAGTTATTAGGTCAAATAGGTTTCTCCTTCAGACTAATTGAACTAATAATCAAAAAACATAAAATCAACCTTTTTCTCCATCTTAATAAATGGATCATCATATGGCTTCTTTCAAGCTACTAGGGGTTTAAAACAAGGAGATCCTCTATCTCCACTCCTATTCATTATAATGACAGAAGCCTTTTCAAGGAACTTAAACTTCCTGTTTCAATATTCAAACCTGAAGTTTTATAAGCTTCCAAATTCAATACAGAAGATTTCTCACCTATCCTTCGCTGATGATACTGTCATATTCCTAAACTATTCTAAATCTGGACTTAAAACATTAAATTGTTTCCTACAATCTTATGAAATGGCTTCAAGCCAAAAGATCAATTTTGAAAAATCTTCATTTTATATTGCCAAACACTGCCCACTTAGAGCTATTGGTGATATTAAAACCTCAACAGGAATGTTACAAGGTAAATTTCCCTTCAAATATCTTGGATACCAAGTTTATATAGGTAGGAACAAAAATGTTTATTTATCAAGTATTATATCTTTAATACAGTCTAGGCAAATTCCTATGGTCATCCAACTCTGAAACCTCACAAAGGAAAAGAATTTGGAGGGCTTACCCAAAGCTATGTTATCCTATTGAAGAAAATGGCCTTGGATTTAAAAATATTGAAACTTTGGTTCAAAGTTTCTCTATTAAATATGGTGGAAGCTACAAGTTGGAAAATCCCTTTGGTCTAAATTCATGTGGTCAATCCCCGATCACCATAAAACTTCAAAAACCTGGAAAAGAATAAAAGATATTCATGAAACAGCCATACTAAACTCAAAAGTACAAATAGGAAAGGGGAAGTTTCTTTCTGGAACTCAGGATGGACAGATTATGGCCCTCTTTATAGGTTATGGGATAATAACCAAACTATTCTTTTTCCTGACTTAACAGTTAGTGATTTCATAATTAACAAACAAGAATATATTAACCAATTGAGTCAACTGCTACCTGAGCACATAATCTCTGAACTGAACATACCTCAAGGACTTTTTCCTGAGTATGAGGATACTATGATTTGGAAACCTACTAGAAATGGTAAGTTTACCCTAAAAAGTGCTTATGAATTGTTAAGGAAGAAAAGAACAGGAGTATCCTCTTTAGAATATGTTTGGTCCACAATTATGCCAAGAAAAATAAGTTTCCTAAACTGGAAAATGCTCAATAGACTAATCCCCCTACCTGATGTATTAGAAGATTTATCTTTCAATCTTCCATCCATTTGTTGTTTTTGTTTAGGTGATGAAGAGAGTATGCACCATAGTTTTAATTCTTGCACTGAAATTAAAAAAACTATGGACATGGATTGATACTGTCTTTAATGTTCCAACAAAGCACTCTCCATATCTATGGGATAGGTACTTCAACTACTGGAATAACAGTAACCTACCTGATCATAAAAAACTGATTCAAATTATACCCTGCATAGTTGTTTGGACAATATGGTGCTTTAGGAATAAACACTATCATGAAAGTGTTAAACCTAACATCATAATGATGTTTAGGAAAACTTTACACCTCTTCAATGATATTTTGTTAGCCTATAAACTAAATTTCAAATGGGATATATCTAATACACTGCCTAGGTTGTTAATAAACAATCAAAAAGAAGAAGGCAGATTTGTCACAGTTGCCTGGACAGTTCCACCCCATCTACTCCATAAATTAAACACAGATGGTTCATGGAAACATAAAAATCAGGCTGGAATGGGATTAATTATAAGAGACTCACAGGGTGACATATTAATAGCTGAAGCCCAGAAATTAACTAGCCCCTCTCCTCTTCATGTGGAAGCAGGGGCAGTTAGAGCGGGTTTACAGTTGGCAATTTCCATGGGTATTAGTTACTTACAAATTAAAAGTGACAATCTAATGCTCATTAAAATTTTAAACAAACAACTGCAACCTCACTGGAACATAATCGACGAAATTAGATTAATATGGGATCTAATGAAACAGATTTCAGTTACTGTGAATCATATTTACAGAGAAGCAAATGGAGCAGCAGATTTTCTAGCAAAAACGGCTAGTTCGAATCAGGTAAATACGTACCAATCCTTTACTCAATTACCAAGAGAGCTTAAAGCTATAATCATTGCAGATAAATAGGGTTTACCTTCTATCAGAAGAATTTAAAAGCATGTAATCCTGATCTAAGCGGATATATTCTGTTTTCTGAATTTCTCAATTAGAACGATGTACTGCTGGGTTTATTTTTCCTTTTCAGATGGAGAAGAGGAATGCTGAGATGCTGAGGTACTGATGAATGCTGCACACTGGGTGCTGAGGTACTGATGAATGCTGCGCACTGGGTGCTGAGGGGCTGTGGAATGCTGCACACATCAAATGTTCAGTAATTATCTTCAGGGGAAGATAATTGCAAGGGGACACTATGGAAGGTCACCTCTTCTAGTCGACGCTGGGTGTGGAGGCTAGAAAGTGTAAGGCCATAGTTTATCCTCGAACGGGTTATAGGGAAAATTCCTTCATTGAGATGGGAGTAAATGAAGGTTTTGGGGAAAAACTCAATTTTGTAATTAGTTTCCACTAATGTATTACGCGCATTGAACTTTGAAAGACCTGGGGGGCCAAATATACACTCCTCACTTATGTGAGTTTTTATAATAAAAAAAACGTTCAAAAAGGACAAAAGTTCGAAATAAACCTTATATTAAGTATATATTTATTTATTATATAGCACATCATATCCAAAACTCAAAGCACCATCAGCTATCCAAACATAAAAATATCTAAGACTCACGACCATGCGCCTCACGGTTCTCCAGCCTCTTAGAACCACTAGTCAAATTTCCTCCTTCAACCCTGTTCAAGAATGTGGCCTTTTGTGGGCCCTCGCATCTTTGTCCAGGTATGCAAGTTGTCCTCTATTAACACATTCCTCAATGGTGTGATTCAGGTGAAAGAAGTCATTTGTATAATAGTCATGGTCGATGTGATAATCACGTAACAACGTCATATTACGCAGGTGGGCGGCTTCCTTAGCTTGTGCGCTAGATTGAGTATGTTCTTTGGTGCTACCAGGGCAAAGAACTCCTTGGGGTTTATATCAAGTGCATCTATTTTCATCAAAACTCTCTTTGTCCAGTCTCTCGCGTTAGTCTTCTATTGACTTCTCTTTGGACTTTATTTTCATGCACATTGGGTCAGTTTCAATCTATTTTCTCTTCTTATCAGTTGTTTCTTCCTTGTGGAAGTTCTCCACTCTCCTCATCATTTCATCCACCATCCCCGAGGAATCCAGGGTGCAGTCCTTCTGCAGTGACTCATGTTGTAAGCCATTGACAAATCTGTCCATCTAAAACTAGTTTCTTTATTCTTCCCTCTAGTTAGCCTCGACATTGAACCTTTCCAAGTACTTCGGAAAAAAATGTTTGCTTTTGTTTAATTTCTAATAACTCCGTCTTGGTATTATAGAACTTCGATCTATGCATGAAATGAGCCAGGAACTTCTCTTTAGCTGTCTAAAACTGCTTATGCTCTAGTCCTACAAATTTTTATACCATGTCCTGGCTACCACTGTAAATGTGGTTGCGAACACCTTGCACCATATGGCATGTGGTATCGCAAAGGGGGAAATTTTGGCAAAGAAAGTTTGCACGTGGTCTTCAATGTCAGTCAACCCATTGTATTGCCCCAAATTGAGAGTTATTTTTAAATTTGGGTCTGTCATGTGCAGGGTTATTGTCGCATAAACGACGACCCACTGCCAGACATTTTTGGTGATGTCTACTCAGAGACAACCTTTTTTTGCTGGGATGCATGGTTTCTCCAATGGTGAATACACAAGGTAACCAGCATCCCTTTCATCATCTTTTTCCACCATGGTGTGAACTGAATAACTAGGCTCAGGACGTGTGATGGTAAGGTATATCAGGCGCCCAACTAGTTACTGGTACTGCTCCGGATCATGGTAAAGCGGGCCATCAACACACGCCAGATCGTGTTACTGTTCCAGCGGAAAGTTAGTCGGTTTAGAGGCAGATAAACCTGTATCAGATAAAATGTCCAGGGCATATTTCCTTTGTGAAAGAAACATCCCCTCCGGTCTTCGAGCAATCTCTATACCCAAGAAATACTTAAGTAAACCAAGATCTTTCATATGGAAATAAGAACTCAAGTATTTCTTGAACTCAAAGATGAGTGATATGAATCTCCTTGCGAAGACTCACGATTTGCGGAATTAATATCTTTGATCTAGTGAAGGGATCTGCAAACCCGCACTATCTCACACGAAATTCAGGAGTCTAGCCCTCGGGTTACACCTAACTTCAACTTGCTCTCTAACTAGCCCTCAGGATCATATTACAAGTTTTATTGATACTTAACTAGCCTTCGGGGTTAAGAAACAATGGAATAGCTCGCAAGCAAAGAGTATGAACACAAAAGGTTGTATATTTGATTGATGAAAAGTGTTTAATTTCGTCCATAAGACCTCCCTTTTTATAGGGTTACAATCTTGCCTCAAACCCTAATAAAAAATGGAAACAGAATCGACTTATGGCGGCTTTAAGAAGCTAAAACCATATCTAACTAAAATACCTAAAATAAATGGTAATCTAAGGTAATCTGGTTGAATTCATCAAGAAGTAACCTTGAAGAATATTACCTTATCTAATCTTACCAAATCTAATTCTAATCAGAATAAAACTGAATATACTAAACCTTAATGGACTGTATTTTCGAAATTCAGCTCTTCACAAGGCCGAGCTATCAGTCCAATAAACCCAAAATGAAATAATTTTACAATATTCTACAATGATCACACTACCTCATTAAAAACCAGTGGGAAAAAAGAGTATAGTGTTCTTCATGATGTCTTGAGTTCATCGACAAGTCGTGGAATGTCTTCATTTATGGTGGTAGTCGTCTTGGCATCTCCATCATTCCCTCTATGGTCGAAAGGTTTCGCCCTCGAAACTAAATCGTCTACAAATGTAAATGGAGATAAATCAGCAACATTGAAGGTCGCACTAACACCATAATGATTTGGTAACTCAATCTTGTAAGCATTGTCGTTCACACGATCCAACACTCTAAAAGGACCATCTCCACATGGACTCAATTTAAATTTCCAAGCATTTGGAAACCTCTCTTTCCGTAGATGAACCCAAACATAATCTACCACGTTGAACCTCATCAACTTGCGACTTTGATTAGCTTTATCAGCATTATGTGCATTTGTCCGTTCAATTTTCATGCGTACCTTCTCATGGATTTTCTTCACAAAATCAGCTTTCTTTTCTCCATCAAGGTTTTTAACCTGTTTAAAATTCAAAGGAAGTAGATCAAGAGGTGTAATAGGTAGAAAACCATAAACAATTTCAAATAGAGATAAAGAAGTAGTAGAATGAATAGTGCGATTGTAAGCAAACTCTCCAATCGGAATGTATTTTTCCCAATTCTTTAAGTTCTTCTGAACTAGTGCACACAGGAGAGCCCCTAGGGTTTGATTGGTCACTTCTGTTTGTCCATCAGTTTGAGGATGACTGGTAGTTGAAAACAGTAACTTTGTCCTTAACTTGCGCCACAAGGTATTCCAAAAGTAGGATAAAAATTTAGCGTCACGATCAGAGACAATGGACGCACGAATTCTATGTAACCGAACTACTTCCTTCAAAAATAGATCCGCAACATGCTTTGCATCATCTGTTTTCCTACAAGGAATAAAATGTACCATTTTCGAAAATCTGTCCACAACCACAAAGATAGAATCATTACCTGACTGAGAACGTGGCAAACCTAGGACAAACTCCATGGAAATATCAACCCAAGGATGTGTAGGAACAGGTAATGGAGTATAAAGACCATGAGGCTTAGTTTTAGACTTAGCCTTCAAGCAATCAAGACAATTCCTACAAACCCTGTCAATAGCAAGTGCCATTTTTGGCCAATAGAAGTGTTCTACTATTGGCAACAAATTATAAGTTTTAAATGCACCAAAATGTCCCATTAAACCACCTGAATGAGCTTCTCTAACAAGTAATTCACGCATAGAACATTGAGGGATACATAACCTATTATTCATAAACAAGAAACCATCATGCCAAAAAACTTCTCATAAGCACCATTTTCGCATGCTGCATAAATAGATGAAAAATTAGAATCAGTGTCATATAAATCTTGCACGAATGAAAACCCTAACATAATTCATTCCAATCGTGTAAGTAAAACATGTCTACGACTCAAAGCATCAGCAACAATATTTTCTTTACCCTTTTTGTAACGCGACACATAAGGAAAAGATTCATTGAAACTAGACCATTTAGCATGACGCTTATTCAACTTCATCTGACTCTTCAAGTATTTCAAGGATTCATGATCACTATGAATGAAAAATTCTTTATGCAATAAATAATGTTGCCAAGTTTCTAATGCACGCACAATTGCATAAAGTTCTTTATCATACACAGGATAGTTTAGAGCACCGCCTTTTAACTTTTCACTGAAGTAAGCTATAGGTCGATTCTCTTGCATCAAAATAGCACCAATACCAATACCGGAAGCATCACAATGAATCTCAAAAGTACCATTAAAATCAGGTAAAGCAAGAATAGGAGCATTACATAATCGTACTTTCAATTCATTAAATACATTCTCTTAACTCTCGGTCTAAACAAATTTTGCATCCTTTTTAACTAGTTCATTTAGAGGTGCAATAATAGATGAGAAATCATGCACAAACCGTCTATAAAAACTAGCTAAACTATGAAAAGAACGTACATGGTTGGCATTAGTAGGACTCGGCCAGGTCTTAATGGCCTCAATTTTGGTTCGACTTTTATGCCCTCCTTAGAGACCACAAAACCAAGAAACACCACTTCCGAAGCGCAAAATGTGCACTTCTTGATGTTCGCATACAAACAAGACTCACGGAGTGCAACAAGAACCATTTTAACATGCTCAATATGTTCATCAGTCGACTTAGAATAAATCAATATATCATCAAAATAGACCACAAAAAAATGACCAATAAACTTTCTTAAGACATGATTCATCAACCACATAAAAGTACTAGGTGCATTAGTTAAACCAAAAGGCATAAAAATCCATTCATACAACCCAAACTTAGTCTAAATTCAAATCTGATGATAACCCTGAGTTAAATCAATTTTAGTATAAATCACAGATCCATGCAAATCTTCAAGCATATCATCTAACCTAGGGATAGGATGGCGATACTTAATGGTAATCTTGTTAATAGCACGAAAATCAATGCATATACGCCAAGTTTTATCTTTCTTAGGAACTAAAATGACAGGCACGACACAAGGAGATAGGGATTCTCGCACATACCCTTTTTGAAGTAACTCCTCGACTTGTCGCTGTAGTTCCTTTGTCTCCTCAAGGTTTGTTTTATACGCCGGGGCAATTTGGGATAGCCGAGCCTGGAATCAAGTCAATCTGGTGTTCAATACCTCACAAAGGTGGTAAACCCGTGGGTAAGGGTTCAGGAAAAACATCCTCAAATTCCTGTAACATCTGAGCAAACCGTGGAGGAACATTCATAGGAATATCATCACTAGCAAAGTAGCTCTCTTTAAAATGCATGATAAGCACATAAGAATGAATAGAAAAAGCACGATTCACATCCCTAATTGATGCATAAAAAAATCTACCAGAATCATTAGGAAGTTCATGTCTCATCATGTAAATTGATGGCAAAGGGCTAAGATGTGAAGATAGGATTTTACGCGACTTATCAGAATCATTCGTAGACTCACCTGGCTTACCTGGGATGGCCTCCCTTGATATTTGGTCGAAATTATCAAGGTTTTTGCCTCCATTATTCACCTTGTGGCCGATCTCCTTCAAGCCCTTGCTAGGGTTTTGGTCGGCCATTTGCACATCAGGCACAAACCTCTCTTTATCGACTCACATGTGTCTCTGTGCCTCTAAAACTTCCACTGGAGATAATGGAACCAAAGTATACCTTGTTCTATCCTTAATCACAGTAATTTTGTTAGTGTAACCATCATGCATGGATTTACGATCAAACTGCCAAGGTCTCCCTAACAAAATACGACTAGCTTCCATAGGTATAACATCCCATAAGATAGAATCATGGTATTTTCCAATCTTAAAGTTAATCATGCATTTTTTTTACTACCATTTAACCAAATAAGTTTATATGGTGATGGATAAGTAGTCATAGGCAAAGACAATGATTTAACAAGAAGATAGGACACAGTATTAGCACAAGAACCACCATCAATAATCAGTAAACAATTCTTATCTTTCACAAGGCAACGGGTATGAAAAATGTTAATCCTTTATACCTGTGTTTCAGCCATTTGAGAGTTTAGAACTCTTAATGACACGAAGTTACCTTGTGTTTTTGGACCCTGTTCACCATGATCATTTATGATGATCTCTTCATCTACCTGTTCTTCACCACTTTCACACAATGGTGGCATATCATCATATTCATCTTCATCTCCTTCCTCAAGTGTTGTTAGCACTCGTGCATGAGGACAGTTATTGCAGACATGTCCTCTTTCTTTACAATGAAAAAAAGTAGGAGAGTTAACAGAAACCGAATTTGATGAAGAAGTAGTAGACTTACCTGGAATTTTTGAAACCTGTTGGGTTGGTGGTGCTGCCCTCCCCTCAGTAGGATTATAAGTTGGATTTGAATAAGTCTGAACCGGTCCTCTTCCTCCCATGGGTGTGCCCCTACTGCGGCCATAACTAGGGTTTCCAGAGTCAAACCTTGGTCGTTGACTTGGAAAACTAGGCTGTGGCCTCCTTGGTCATAGGGTACTCTCAACTAACCTTGCTTTCACCAATAAATCATTCATATATATGTGATGTTGAAGCTTGACTGGCGTTTGAAGGTTTTCACGCAAGCCTTCAATGAAACGATTTTTGATGAATACGTGGTCTTCTTTCATTCCAACCCTTCTCATGGTCACCTCAAGATCTTGCTAGTATTCATCAACTATGCGATTTCCTTGCTTCATGTTGGATAGATAAGAATGTTGTTCCATCAAGTAAGTAGGTGGAACATGATATTCGCGAAGCTCGGATCTCAATCACTCCCATGTGGAGATAGGTTTCTTTCCGACAAGATATCGTGACTCCTTTTTATTTTTCCACTACTCAGCCACATAATGAGTGAAGGAATTCTGCGCCACTTTGACTTTCTCCTTCTCCCGATAATTGTTGAGATCAAACAGATTCTCAATCTGTCGCTCCCAATCAAGATACTTCACTGGATTGTGTTGACCATCAAATCGAGGGATGTCATATTTTAAACCCTTGATATCTCGAGCTTCATCAGAACCCAAATCAAATCCTGAATTAATCTTCACTCTCCTTCGGGAATGAGGTTTACTGGGGCGATGCCTTCTAGAAGACCCTCGGTGTGATTGCCTTTCTGAACCATTATCAGAATAATCATCTGAACTTCCAGAACCATTGAATTGACAGACATATTTCTTGGTTTCTTCCCTCTTGACCGATGATGTAGGTGTAGGCGGTGCCATGCTATCAACTTTTCTCGCCAACCTTTGCACTTCACTCATAAGTGCATTTATTGCGACAGCAAACCGATCAGAATCATTTGCTTCATTTGGATTAATTCGATGTCGCTCCCAACTATCTGGAGCCTCTTCAAGTGGATGACTACCACACCTGCCATTAGAGGTGTTCGTCAATGGCAAATTGTTAGGATTGCCAACAAAAGGCGGGACGAATGGATTTTCGTCCCCCATCTTCGCTAACTGCTAAGAAAATCAAACGGTTAGTTAAAAAATCATCCCCCCTTCCCTTTGTTTAGTAAGGTAACTCACCAAGTGTATAACACTCACAAATCACAAGGCGAAGGCTAATGCGAGGGCAACTGATCAATTCACCGCAATTCAAAGCAAACTATGGAGATGAGTACTGCAGAACTTATTTCGAAATTTAAAAATATATAAACTCAAAATTTAGCTCTACGATCTGGAATTCCAAATTCTACAAAGAATAAGGAACAAAACACAATTTGATTGGCACAAATCAGAGCTGTATTGAATGAATTATGACCAAAACAAGATTGCTTTATATAAGCGACAAATAGGTTCCGAAAATTCAAGAACAAATTGGAATGGGAACTTAAATCCAAATCCCTTGTGGAAAAGGATTTTAATGACTTACTTGTCCCCAAGGCAAAAAAAATTAGATCAAAACCCCTCTCTCAATTGGCTTTTATTTCTTTTTTCTCTTCCGATCAGGATTTTGACTTTTCTTTTCCTTTTTCAAACCGAATTCCTATTTCTTTCCTTTTTTTTTCAGCCACAATTCGTTTTTTCCCTTTTTTTGTACTATAAAACTCACAAATAGAATGTTATTCCCCAAGAAAATTTTTCGGTCACAATCACCAAAATTTTTGGAAATTGCAAATCTACCCCCAAACTTTTGAAAATTGCAAATTTGCCCCAAATTTCAGATTTCAAATCCTAAATTCTGATTTTGAAACCCAAAATATTCTACCTTTTGTTTTTTATTTTCAAAAATTTTGGGAACAAGAATCGCCTATACAAAACTTGGAATAAGAAAACTACGATAACTTCCTCTTGATTCCAATGAACTTCGAGGTATTCAAGATCGTAAGGTTCAAAAATAGGACACTATATATATGGAAAACGACACAAGAATCTTTTTTTTAATAAGGTGTAATCAAGAATCAAAGAACAATTCTATATCACGGAATCAAAGAACGATAAAGAAAACAAATATGATTATGAGCATGCAATAATTTTCAGAAGAGTTAACGAAAATATCACAAGCACATAAACTGTTTAAGCTACTTAAAACTATGAAACTGATCGGGAGGTGAAGGCAGATAATACTTGTTAACACTCAGACCCTTCGACATCCTCCTGACTCGATTGATGAAGGTGAAGGCGGATAGTAATACTGAAGTATTCTAACTCTCAGACCCTTCGACGTCCTTCGATTCTAGATTCAATCCTCCTGGTAAGAAAGATAAAAAAACCCAGTTAAAACACGACACGAAAGAGTATATATATATATATATAAATTTGAAAATAAATTAATGCAAAACTTGAAACCCCTTTTTTTGTTTTTTTATTCGTCCTCGGTAGATCTTTCGCTTTGCTCAGATATCAACTGATATGAATCTCCTTCCGAAGACTCACAATTTTCGGAATTAATATCTTTGACCTAGTGAAGGGATCTGCAAACCCGCACTATCTCGCACGAAATTCAGGAGTCTAGCCCTCGGGGTACACCTAACTTTGACTTGCTCTCTACTAGCCCTTAGGATCAGATTACAAGGTTTATTGATACTTAACTAGCCCTTGGGGTTAAGCAACAATGAAATAGCTCGCAAGCAAAGAGTATGAACTCAAAAGGTTGTATATTTGATTGATGAAAAGTGTTTAATTTCGTCCATAAGGCCTCCATTTTTATAGGGTTACAATCTTGCCTCAAACCCTAATAACAAATGGAAACGGAATCGACATATGGCAGCTTTAAGATGCTAAAACCATATCTAACTAAAATACCTAAAATAAATGGTAATCTAAGGTAATCTGGTTGAATTCTTCAAGAAGTAACCTTGAAGAATATTACCTTATCTAATCTTACCAAATCTAATTCTAATCAGAATAAAACTGAATATACTAAACCTTAATGGACTGTATTTTCGAAATTCAGCTCTTCAAAGCCCACATGGCCGAGCTATTAGTCCAATAAACCCAAAATGAAATAATTTTACAATATTTTACAATGATCACACTACCTCATTAAAAACCCAGTGGGAAAAAAGAGTATAGTGTTCTTCATGATGTCTTCAGTTCGTCGACAATCTTGAATAATGGATCCAAGATGTCGATGGTGGCTCCTTCTTCAATTCTTCATCATAAAGGTGATCAATCAAAGCATTTAAAGCAGCATCCCTAAGCTTAGTCCTTGACCTAGTCATAGGTCCCGCCATGTAACTTAGAGGATCTCGAACATATCCTTTAAATGTTTGATCAAGTTGTGGAATATCTTCATTTATGGTGGTAGTCATCTTGGTATCTCTATCAATGAGTGCAGAAGAGTTACTAGCAATGACCAAATCATCCACATAAACCAGAACATGCAAAGAAACTGATCCACAGGAAAAGACAAACAAAGAGTAATATTCCTTACACTGAACAATACCAAATGCTTGTAAAGCCTGAGCCAATTTGGCAAACCAATTTCTAGGAGCCTGGCGAAGCCTGTAAAGAGATTTCTGAAGGCGGCATTCCTGACAATGGGATGCGCCATAGCCTGGTGGGGGTCGTATAAAAACTTCTTCATGTAAATCACCATGTATGTAAGCATTATGGACATCCATATGATGTAGTTCCCAACCACGAATGACCGAAACAGATAAAAATAGGCGAACAGAACTCAACTTTGCAACCAGAGAAAATGTCTCTATGTAATCAATCCCTTCAACCTAGCGATTCTCGAGAACTACTAGGTGTACCTTATGACGTTTAATACTACCATCGGACTTAAACTTCGTCTGGTAAATCCATTTACAACAAATTGCCTTCTTATCCAGAGGCAGAGGGACCAAAGTCCAAGTCTGATTGCACTCAAGAGTAATAAGCTCTTCAGTAATAGCATCTCTCCAATGAGCATGTTGTGATGCCTCGGAATAAATGGTGGGATCTGCATTAGAAGTTACTGCACCCAAAAATCTAAAATGCATACTAGAAAAATTATCACAATTAACATAATCAGTAAGAGGATAGAGAACATCTGATAATAGTGACGGCACATGAGTGAACGTAGCAGTAGGGGGGTCTCCAGTAGTAAGAGAATAGGCATACTAATCACAATCATAATCCTCCAACTAGGGAGGAGGTTGGCAAGTGCGAACACTCTGTCTGATAGGAGGCAACCCAGCGGAAAGAGGAGACATCAAAACAACCAGCGAAACAAGCGACAAAGTTAATAGAAGCAGACGGTGATCGGAATTCGTAGAGGCTGGAGACACCACATTGGGCGATGAAGCAGAAGGAGTCACTGGAGATGGCGGTGCGTGATTGCCATTCACCGGTGGCGCATGAGACGATGGTGTCCCGGGCAGTGCATCATCAGGCTGGACCGACAAGGGTTGCCGGTGATCTGGGTTATTGGTCGGAACCAGAGAAGCGGTTGACGCTATAGTTGTGGTGGCATCCGACGGTAATGGTACGACGATGGTTAGCGGAACAGGAGTGGCGGAGATCGGCAGCATAGGGTAAGCGGCGGTCAATGGGACTGGTGGTACCGTGATTAGGGCATATGATTCTGATGGCGGTGGAAATGATGACGGCAAAGAGGAGGTGGCGCCGCCAAGATCTACTGAAGAGGCCGATGTCAAAGTAGCTACATACGGGAACCGGTCTTAAAAAAATTGGCATCCCGACTGTTAAAGATTATGCGGGATTCTAGGTCAAAAAGGCGATAGCCTCTCTTTCTGGCAGGATAACCAAGAAACAAACATCGCCAAATTCTTAGTGCAAACTTGTCGCGGTATCTGGGAACGCGAGAAGCAAAAGACATGCATCCAAATACCTTTAAAGATGAGTAATTTGGAGATTGTCCATATAGCATCTCAAAGGGAGTGCAACCATTGAGATGTTTTGTCGGTGTCCGGTTAATTAGATAAGCAGCAGTATGAACACATTCTCCCCAAAACTCAATTGGAAGACTGGCTTGAAACCATAAGGTACGCGCCACGTTTAGTAAATGGCGATGCTTTCGTTCAACTCGACCATTCGCAAAATGAGATCTCAAAGGCATAAATTCAGTCATGTTGTCGGCTCAGACAGGCAGTATAGTTCAGCCCCATTGATTCTTGACAAAAGCATAAAATTCCCAAAATCTAGAAGTTACCTTTGACTTAGCCACTAATAAATAAACCCAAACAGCTTGGTAATAATCAACAACTATTGTCAAAAAAAATGCACCACTAGAAGATGGTGTTCTATAAGGATCCCAAACATCACAATGTATTAATTCAAATAAGGCAGTAGAATTTGTAAAATTTAATGAAAAACTATGTCTACTCTATTTTGCTCTATAACATACAGAGCAAGGTATAGTAGTATTATTTGTGCTAAAGTCAAGAGTAGGAATAGAAGACAACATCGTAGTTGATGAATGATCAAAACATTGATGTCATAAATCAGATGAAGAAACTAAAGCAACTTTCAGAATAAACTGCAGGATATGAGAACGAACGTGAGTATCCAACAGATGAAGCCAATAAACCCCCTTTTCTGTTCACCCCTGCCAATCACAGTCCTCATATTGATTTTCTGTAAAATTCAATAATTTTCAGTAAAAAAAGGCTAGACATTTCAAGGCAGATAACAATCTAGAGCATGATAATAAATTGCATTGCAAAGTAGGTATGTATAGCACATGAGTAATGGTGAAATCACCAAAATAAATAGAACCATATTGTGTAACAGATGACACAGATCCATCAGGAAGTATAACATTCACAGAATTTGTAGCAGTAGTAATATCAGTAAGAGAACCCTTGTCACCAGTCATGTGATAGGAGGCTCTCTAATCAAGAATCCAGGGTAAAGTGGACTTACCCGACCCATGGTCAAATAAAAAATTAAACTGATTAAATAAATGTATGTCCGTACTCCATTGGTCGTCAGACATAACAGGACCAAAATTAGATCGAGTAGGGGCGCCAGAGAAGGCATCCGCCAAAAACCCTTGCGGCGATGTCACTACACCAGTAAAAATAGCCATAACACAATTTATTTTTGTTAATAAAAAAATAAAATAACTTGCGTTCAAGTAGATACAACAACCAAGTAGGTAAAGCAACCAAGCAGATGTAGAAACAGCCAAGGTAGCACATGTCCCTTTATTAGCGCGTGGAAACACGTGATGCTGGAGGGGGAAAGTGCGTAGCTCAACTGTGAGTGAGTTCATGCGCCTTTGATAGTTGCAAGCATGAATCTCACGCGCGTCTTCCTTCCTGAGCAAAATGGTAACGACGCTGGTCTGGACCGAGTTGCTAGAGCGAAATGGCAAACGGCTCGGTGGAAACTGACGGACGGCGGTTGATGGCGAGCTTGTCTGTCTAGTAGAGATTGGCGGCGGGCATTGTTAGATCGAGGCTCGGTGGAAATGGATTCAGCTCGGAGGAGATTCAGCTTGGCAAAGGCGAATTCAGCTCGGCGAAGATGATTCGGCTGGAGCAAAGCAGAGACAAAATTTAGTTCGTTGAAGACAGATGCGAAAATAGAGGCGCTCCGAAGACAGAGACAATTGAGGCTCGGCAGCGGTGGGAACAGCGGCGCGTCACGCACGGACGATGGCGACAGTGTTTACGGGAAATTTAAGGTGGAAAATTTAGATTCTTAGGCTTAGAATTTTAGGCTATGATACGATGTAGAAAATAAGGATAATGATGTGTCTTTATTCATGACCTCAGGATAAATTATATAGTACTGTTAAAAAAAACCTATGCAAGCTAGGAAAAGGAAATAGAATCTAATTACAATTACAAGTAATATCTATATTCCTTAACAAAATAAATATTGTCAGGCGGTGGGCGTAGCGTCGTGCCGCTCCGATGCTCAAATAAGGTCGGAAGTTCTTGAGAGAATTTATAGCATGATCATAAAGGAAGAAGTGTACTTACCTTTTTATTCATAAGAAGTTAACTGTGGATTTTTAATTTCTAAATATCACCATTTTTTGTGGATTGCTTTCTCGGCTAGCATGACTCGAGCCATCTTCTGAAGATTTCTACTCTTTCTTTCTACAATGTCATTCTATTGGGGAGTGATTGGAGCAGAGAATTCATGTTGAATGCCAAGTTCCTCACAAAAATCACTGAATTGAGAATTTTCAAATTCTCTTCCATGATCACTACGAATTCTGATAATCTTTCCTACTGGACTTCCCTTTACTGTCTGTAGTTTTATCACCAAACTTTTAAACACAACCACAATATTAGATTTTTCTTTTAGAAAAGCTACTCAATTTTATCTAGAGAAATCATCAGCACATACAAAGATATACTTCTTGCCACTCACACTAGGAGTATTAACTGGACCCATCCAATCCATATGCAGTAATTCCAGATTTCTTGAGTTAGTTACATACTGAAGTAAAGAGTGGGGAGATTGAATTTCTTTACCTTGTTCACATGGTTTTCACACAATTCCATTTTTTCTTGTAAATGTAGGCATACCTCGCACAGCCTTCACATTTGCAATTTTCACCAAGGTTTTGTAGTTGATATGCCCAAGCTTTCCGTGCCACAAGGTTCCTTTATCTTGTTTAGATCCCAAACATTTCACTTCCTGTTCTAGAAAATAATAGTTGTCTGATGATCGAATGCTTGAAAGGACTTTATCTCCACCATGTTTCACTATGCATTTGTCTTTCTGAAATTCTACTGTCATATTGTAATCACACAATTGGCTGATGCTTAACAAATTCTCTTTTAGTTCTTTAACAAAAAAAACAATCGTGATTATTGGGAATCCTTCAAAATACAGTTCACCCTTTCCAACAACCCTACTTTTCTTTCCATCGCCAAAGTAAAAAAAACCACTCTCATATGGTTTAATGTTTGTCAAAAATTCATGATTTCCAGTCATGTGTCAAGAGCAACCATTATCAAAGTGCCAAGAGTCTTGAATGTTCTATAAGAGACGTATGAGCAACAAGGCAAGTACTAGTGCATTTAATAACCCATATCTTTCTGACCATCCTTGATCGCTTGACATCGTCTATGTTAGAACATGGCGATAGTTGTCGTCCAGTCATGATATCCCTGAGCAGTTTCTAGCATTGTTCCTCTGTATGACTTTGATACATGCACTAGCTGTAGATGAGGGGTTTCCTTTGGTGCAGTTTAAACTTTGTGTTTATCTCTCGAATCTTTGACTTGAGAGTGGCGGTGCTTCCTGATGGTTTGTCATACCCGATTCCTTGTCTATCTCCAAAGTTTTTTTCCATGGCCAGAATGTCATCAATTTTTGTCATACCAGTGTTTAACTTGTTAATAGCTGCTTCAGCCATCTAAACTCTCTTGGTTGTTGACACTAGACTTGACTCTAGTTATTTAATCTCTCCTCTGAGTTCAACTGTTAAATCCAGCAAGACCTTCTCCTGTGTAGAAATTTGAAATTTCTCTTCCTTCAACACTTTGTTTGTATCAACAACTATTAGCCACATGTCATACATTTTTTTATATGACGTGTATATCTCCTTATCACTCTCGACTTGTCGTTCATCATCACTGGAAGAGTCATCAGAACCTGTGTTGGAACATACAACAATGTTCTTTTCTAACATGTTGGAACATACATCGTCATATGATCCATTGAGAACTTTTGCTCCAAATGCCACATAATTTCTTGTAAGTTCCTCTCTATCTTTCTCATCTTCTTCGTCTTCACTCCATGAGGTGACATATGATTTTCCTTGCTTCTTATGATTATTCGCACATTCATCCTGGATGTGACCATATCCTTCACATTCTCAACGTTGAATTCTTCCAGGCTACGTTTGTTCACCACTTTGATTTCTTGAGAACTGTTGATTTCCTTGTTCCATCTGAGTCTCACAATTGGCAAAATCTTGAGGTTGAGATCTATTTCCACTAGCTCTCTCCTGTGATTTCTTATTTACCACATTCTTTTAGCATTATTGAAAATTTTTTGGTGATAAGAGAAAGTTCTTAAATTCCATCATTATTATCAGATTCATAGATGACCTTTGAAGATGAGATTTTGAAGGGTAACTCCCTTTGGACTTTCTTTGCAAGCTGTTGTAGTGTCATCTCATAAGTCTGTAGAGATCCCATTAGTTCATCCAAGGCCATGGTGTATACATTTCTTGCTTCTTGTATTACTGTAACTTTCATAGCGAACCTTTTGGGAAGTGATCTGAAGGTCTTTTTCACCAATTTTGCCCCCTCGTAAACATTCCCAAGTTGATACGCCATGTTGGAGATGTCTATGAGCTTCCCATTAAATACAAAAAATAATATCATCCTTATCCATCTTCATTTCTTTGAAATTTGTAGCCAACATCTGTAGTTTGGATTCACGTACATGACTTGTCCCTTCATGAACAGTTTGCAAGATATCCCAAACTTTCTTTGTCTGATGACATGTTGAGATGAGTTTGAATTGTTCTTCATCCACCGCTGTGAATATAGCATTCAATTTCTTTGAATTTGCCAACGAAGCCTTCAATTCATCTAGAGACCAAGTGGACTTATCTTTGAGTTTCTGCTTCTTCGAACATGATTCTCTTTCTTTCTCCTTTGAGCTAGTTTTAGCATCTTCAGTCCGAGGATTCCATTTGCTTCAAAAAATTTCCAAGCTAGTTCATCTAGTGAGTTGATGAAGACTCTCATGCGTGCCTTCCAGTAATTGTAGTTGGTTCCTTCCAGCAGTGGTGGTTGAGGCATCGAAAGTCCCTCTTTGGTCACCATGGTAAAACCAAATCACACTTTCCTTGACACAACCAAGGTAAGAATAAGTTACTTAGCTCTGATACCAAATAAAATTTGGTTTTACCGAGTTATCTTAATTATTACTACTATGTTCCAACATAACATATTAAACCAAGTAAGCAGTAAAGTAAAAACTTAAAGACACGAGACTTGGTTACACAGTTTGGTAAAATTCACATACATATGTGGGGTCTGGCCCAGTTTAAAATAAATTCACTAATCAGAACGATGCCGTAAAAAGTACAACATACAAATATACTTATCTATCCAATTATGATGTGTGAATTCTATAAGCTCCCATTGCTACCGATCCACCTTGATCAGACTCCTCCTGACCCAGAAACTCATCGACGCTAGATCTCCTCCTCCCAAGGAATTAAGGTATACGATTCTGAACTTTGAACAACAGGTTACGTATGTTGGAACATATATATGTTGGCTCTCGCAGTAATCTCGGAAAGATAGAAGATCTGTGTGCAAATTTTTGCAATCAAGTTCATGAGAATAATGCAGTCGTGATTTCTTCTTTACATAGTCCATGCGTAGATTGGAATTCTCCATGATTATCTCCACAATATTCCTATTGCTTATCTACTTCTGAAGCATATCCAAATCCCATAAATAAGGGAATTTTTCTTGTTTCAAAAATCCCATAATATTCCATAAATCTAATTCCATATTTGTAGGGATTTTCCATAAACCCATTATGCTTCTAACACTGCCTAACATATTGCAGAATATTCAACCTTCCATAAATCAACACAATCGTAATATTATGTTCTTCCATATAACCCTTTAGGCTGCGGTTGTACACATGTTCCAACATGGAACGTTTTTCCTTTCCAAATCAGTTCACAAATGCCAATTAAATAATCAATGCAAACCACCTGACTTTACACCTCCACATGGGCTTTATTTCAAATTTAGACCCGGATGCTAGGGACTTCGAAGGCTATAACAAAATCTAAACTAACCTTGACCATTTTTTTGATGAAATAAACCTTCAAAATTAGAGCTGTCAATCTCTCACCCGAACCGAGAACCCGACCTGGACCGAAATGATCGAATCAACCCAAATTTGATCTGATCTGAGAAATATTGACCCAAACCCGACCTAACATGACCGAACTCAACCCAAAACCCAATTTTGGCCCAAGAAATATTGACCTGTACTTGAACCCGAAACGACCAAATTCAATCCATAGCTCGAATATGACAAAAATAATCTAGACTCGAACCCGACTTGAACACGAACCCTAGATCAACCAAACCTGATCCAACCCGAACCCAATTCAACCCAAACCTAATTCAACCCGATAAATCAACTATATAACCCTACGTGTAATCAACCCATAACTGATGTAGTTATAAAAATTCAATTAAATTTAATATGGAGCCAAGTCAACTTGGTTATGCGTCAAACTAATAAATTCTTTAGACATACTTATTAAAATAAAGTGGGGGGGTTTTTATATATTACGAGTTTAAAGATATGATTACTACTAAGTAAAGTCAACTCATAACAAATCTTAATACACAAGGTTAAGTTAAAAATGCGCACGAATAAATTTATAAATCTAATGAATAATAGTCAAATAAAGAGAGATATCTAATTAAAATTATGATTTTGAATTAGTAATTATAGAGAGTCGACAAAATATTAATTTCAAAAATCAGTTTGAAAAGTATTGTAAAAATAATATTTAATAAATTATCACAAATCCTTATTATAAACTGAAAAAATGTTCGATGAGGGTATTTTAGAATTAGTGGGACTAATAAGAATATTTGATATTTAATTTTATTCAGTGAGATACATATAATTATGATAACCTTTAAAATGAGCTCAACATATAAATAATTATTTTTTAAAATAATTTGAATGAAATATTTAAAATATTATTTTTTTATTGTATTTAATATGTAACAATTTCTAACCCAACTAATTATTTCACTTCATTAATCATGTAATTTTCCTTCAATGACTAAACTTTAAAATTGTAAAGAAAATTCTTTATTTTCAATTTAAATGTAAGACACAAAAAGTACATAAAAGTAATCCTAATTTTTTAATTAATAATAC
Source organism: Rubia yunnanensis (assembly GCA_037428765.1). NCBI lineage: Eukaryota > Viridiplantae > Streptophyta > Magnoliopsida > Gentianales > Rubiaceae > Rubia > Rubia yunnanensis. Next base: position 105,291,441 of record CM075061.1, on the reverse strand, counting down.
CACACAATGCGCGGTGGGACTCCACTAATTTTTTATTTTAAAAAAATAGAATCAGAATATTTATTACTACACAAAAATGCACTAAAGTGTTTTAAGAAGTGAATTGATTCACTGAATACTCAACACTTCTATTCAACTAAGATAGTAGGTACAAAAGCTTCTCTAACATATATGTATGTGGAAAATTAAGTTATCGCACAAAACAAATGTTACGACATTATCCTTCTCTTCAAATTACACAAATTTTGTTATTCTTGCATAAATAGAGAAATAGCAAAAAAAAATGTTTTTTTTTGGTGAAATGTTGGAAAATGCTAGTACATGTTCTAGAGTTGCTTAGAAGTAAGAAAAGGAAATTGAAAAGGATTATGGATATGTTCTTGTGCCTAATTGTTGATAAATATTCTGTTACGGAATTGAAAAATACAATAGGGATGTATAGGGTATCATCACATTCGAGCGGATTTCAATTTGGAGTTACAAGTAAAGTTTTTGCTCTTTGCACTTAGGTCCCTCCAAGAAAGTTGGAATTGTCGAATCACGAAATTGGCGATACCAAAATGCAATTCAATAATGTACAATTGCGACTTTGCAATTTGGGCATGTATGGGTGAACATAAGGGCCTTGAAAAATCAACTATGGGCTAAAATTGTGTTACCACCATTATCTGTTGCTACATAATTTTTTTGTTATTCTTGCCTAAATATAAAAATATTAAATAAATGAATTTTTTGTTGAAATGTTGAAAAGTGACCATACATGATCTAAAGTAATTTAAAGTTGACTACTTAAAATTAAGAAAAGGAAATTGAAAATGATTACGGATATGTTCTTATGCTTGATTGTTGATAAATATTTTGTTACGTACTTGAAAAATACAATGGGGGTGTATAAGGTAGCATCATTTTCGAGCGGATTTTAATTTGGAGTTACGAGAAAGTTGGAGTTGTCGAATCACAAAATTGGCGACACCAAAATTAAATTCAATAATATACAATTGCGACTTTGAAATTTGGGCATGTATGGGTGAGCAGATGGGCCTCGAAAGTCAACCTTGATTACTTCTACACAGTTTTGGAAAAATACAATGTGGCCAAAAATTGTGTTACCCCATTATCCACTGCTCCAAAATGCATAATTTTTGTTATTGTTGCCTAAATATAAAAATACAAATAAATCAATTTGTTGGTGAAATGTTGAAAAACGCTAGTACATGTTCTAGACTAACTCATACTATAAACCCATTTTCAAAACTTTTTTTCCTATTCTACCTTGTAAATGTTGGGAATTTTTCTATGTATGGAGCACTGATATGACTTATGGTGTCATTTGTCAACATATCGGTGTCTATGCAATTATAAGGCAGCGCGTGGGGCAGCTTCAAAGTATTTTTTTAAAATTTTAAATTAAATGCAATCCTGGCACTAGTATAGGTGCTAGATATTTTGCCACCACAATTTTAACTGCAAAAATTACTATTCTGGTCATAGGCACTAGTATTAGCACCAATATATGCCACTCAACCAAAATCGATGCTGAAAAATATTAAATCTAGACTTTTTTTTATAGACACTGGTATCTAGCACCGGTATTCAGTGAACCTGTGCTGGATTTATATATAGGCATCAGTATTTTGTTTCATTTACTAAATTACCGGTGCCTATGAAATTCCTAGCACTGATATTGCTCTCCCAACAATGACATATCGTGCCTACATACCTGTTTTCCAGTAATGTATAACTAAAAGTTACAAGTTAAAATGAAACAAAACCTAATAATAGTGCAGCTGTAATAATAATTTTTTTGAAAGTAACCTAAACCAACCCAAATTTAATGGGGCAACATAATAACCCGATCTAAAATGAACCAACCTGAAATATATCTGAATCCAATATGAAACATTATAAAAAATAATTGACATGATCCGACCCGAACAAAACTTCAGTACAAAAAATGACACGACAATAATCCTATCCGATCCAACCTGACAGTATTCTGACCCGACCCGACCTAACGCGAGTATAAAATTACTCGACAGTAACCCGACCCGATATTAAATCGACTCGACATGACCCCACCCGAGAAAAAAACTGACACGTTTTCAACCCGACACGAGAAATTAAATCAACACGTTTCAACCCGACCTGTTTCAACACGATAGGTTTCCAATCCGATACGAACCTAACACAATAACCCAAATTGACACCTCTATTCACAATCCGTCATTATTTAGTAGTACATAAATATAAATCCAAAACACTAACTTTATCGTGAATTGGTTCATTCAAAGTTTCAAACCCTTCTTTTCAGTCCTATTGCCAAAAAAATGTCTTCAGTTCAGTTGGAGTAATTAAGTGTCTATTTACCTTTGTGGCAAAATTCCATCCCCCATAACCCTTGAGCACTTTTCTTTTCAGCGTCACTCAAATCCAGTCTCCCACAGAGAACAGATAGTTTAAAAAGCTACACATCCCCTTCAACTCCACATTTTATTTCTTCCAAGATTCTCTTATTTTCACAGAGAAGCAACACAACTATCAATTTTCTTATCCTAATTAACTACTCCCTTTGTACAAGAAGATTTCGGGTTGGTCACGTGTGGCGCGGGGTGCTTGGACAACTTATTGGCGAAATGTGAAGCCATTCTCTCTATATGGCTGGAACTCGGGTGACTTCAGTCTTCCTCTTGTTTTTTATGCTTATTGTGACAATGGCAAATCTTGAGAATGAGCAAACATTATTGCACCTACGCGCAAGCTATGAGTCCGAGACAAAGAGGCAGAAACTGTTAGAGTCTTCTTCAGAAGAAAATAATATTGCAGCAATAGGTTCATGGGGAGGTCGCCCTGTTTCATGGAGGAGGGATAAAGAGTTAGATGTCGGTGCTCATGAAGTTCCTAGCGGTCCAAATCCCATCTCCAATAGGTGAATAATTACTACAAGGAATACAACCTATGTTGTATTATGTATATTACTAGTTACTACATTTATCCTAAGTGTTTCTTTTTGTTTTCTGTGTTAGTTCTTCTATTTTGTTTGTTCTGAGTTTGTGGGGTTGTGGAAATTATATGCAAATGCTTCTGTTCTTCAATGCCATTATTGTGATATTTTCGGTTCTTATAGGTGATATAATTTTCTCAATCAAGGAGACAGATTTGGGGTTTGATTGCTTAACTTTTAGAATAGTTGTTTAATTTGAGAATCTAAGAAGGGGCATCATTCCAATGTCATTATCTTACCAAAGCTGTGCTTCATTTTGCTTTTCCATTTTTCTAAACAATGATGGTTGTCAGCTGCTGTTGATAGACATATATATATATAGATATATATATATATATATCTATATATATATATAGATATATATATATATCTATATATATATATATATATCTATATCTATATATAGATATATATATATCTATATAGATATATATATATCTATATAGATATATATATATCTATATAGATATATATATATCTATATAGATATATATATATCTATATAGATATATATATATCTATATAGATATATATATATCTATATATCTATATATATATATATAGATATATATATATATAGATATATATATATAGATATATCTATATAGATATATATATATATATATAGATATACATACATATATATACATATATCTGTATATCTACTAGACATCGACCTATTGAATTTTATGAATACTTTTCCATCCTGTTGTTCTTCAATTACTGAGGGTTCCGTTAGTTTTAAATTTGTTTGTATACTTAGACATTTTCAAGTATCTTCATTTCCAAAACAAATGAAAAATTCGGTATCATTAAATAAAAAGGATAAGGCTAGTACTTCTAGAAATATAGGAGTGTTATCTCAAATAAATCCACAAGATTCAAATACATCAAGTTCGTCTTCTGAATCAGAGGAAGAATCAGATGGCCAGTTAGAACATCAATTAAGTATGATAGAACAACAGTTTCAAGATTATTCAGAACAATCTAGTGATAAGACTCACTTACAAATAAATAAGATGCATGGATTTCGAAACAATTGGAGGAACATATTGTGTGTCTGTTATGGAACTTTGGGATGACCTTAAACAACATTTTTCTGTTGGTAATGGTCTGCGCATAAGTGAGATTTGTATATATGTATACATACATTGTATAGATATATATACATTTATATATATATATATATACATATATAAATATATACATATGTATATATATATATATATATATCCACGTTTATGGTATCAGAGCCAAGTACTTGAATTTTTTAATCCCCATTGAGTGATAGGTATATTATAAATTGATTAGTACAACTATACTTGCTGACTTGTGTTCCTTGCTTTACTACTCATGTGTTCATGCCTGTAAATCGTTCTGGTTTAGCCCGTTGAGAGCAGGTGGCTCGTTTAGGGTGGTCCACGTTGGCGTGACTGTAGCATAAGCGTGAGATACACGTGATTGGCGTGATATAGTTACACTTATCAATTATTAATATATTTACCATGGGAGAAAGGATTAAGAAATTTTTGTTTGGAAGCTCCAGTACTATAAGTACAGGATCTTTATCTTCTTCAAACATTTTACAAAGTCATGAAATACAACAAATTTTACCAAATAAAACATTAAAATCCATATATCAACAAGGAATATTAGAATTTAATAAGTCATACTCAATTAAAATCCATGAAGAAATAATACCAATGAACCAAGAAGTCCAATCAATTAGGTTACTATCATCACAAGCTATTAGAAAATATAAAGAACAAAATTTTAAGTTTTTACATTTTGGACTAGTTCAAATTGCATTACATCCCTTAGTAAGATTAGGAATTGATACCCCAATATTTATGGCATTAAGAGATGATAGATTAATAAGGTATAAAGATTCGATATTAGCAATGGTTCAAACTAATATATGTAATGGAACAATACGATTTGAATGTATTCCAAACTATTCAGTTAGTCTAACAGACCCACATATAATGGATTCTTTAAAATTAGACATACAATTAAAACAAGATAGAATAGTCAATGATACAGAACATTTTGTATTAATATATAGAGTGTATTTTAAACTTATGCAATCCATGATTCCCACAGCATTAAAATTAATCCCAACTGAAAAAGATGAATCAGTTTATGTAACAACAAACTCTAATAATATTTCAATAGAAACCCCTAAGTTATTAAAATGGAATGAAATAACTATTCCTATGGAAATATTAGCAGAAAGACCAACAGTAATTCAAAGAAATATAAGAATAACTGAACCCTCTGAAATAGAAGAGCAAAATGATGGAAAGATATTAATCAAATTTAATAAATCCATGTCAGGTAGATATAATTTACTATCATCTAGATATGCAAATATAGATAATAATTTAATTCATAGACATAGACATTCAACATCGGACATACCACATCAATTTAATGATACAAGGGTTAGATATTCTGCCCCATTACCAGAAGTTATACCAGATTCAAATTCATCAATAGGTTCACCAACATATAGTCAAATGAGACCATCAGAAATTAATATGATGAATACTGTTAGTGAATTTAAAATAAATAAAACATATCTAAATGAAGATTACTATAGTCAGGAAAATATTAAGAATAGATTATGGTTTGAAAAATTAAGTTTAGAAACAAGAGAGCATATTAAAAAAGAATTTTATGATGAATTAACAGAGAAAAAGATTAGACAAATGAAGTTTTTCATGTGGCTAGGATACTATTTAAAAAAGAAACAAATAATTAAAAAAGAAGATTTTACAGAAATTCCAGTATTAAATGTACAGTCCAATCTTTTTAAAAAATGGAAATTATCAGATAATACAGTGGTTAGCTCTATTCATCCACCACTCCAAACAGTTAATATTGCTACAGAAGAAACTACAATAATTGCTTCTCCGTTTAAATCAGGTAGACCAGATAAAAGTACAGACCCCGTAACTCTAGAAGATATTAGGAAAATCTATCAACAAAATAATTATTCCAATCAATTATTGCATACTGTAGCTAATCAAGTTGATTTTATTTCAACAAAATTAGATAATAAAACACCTAGTAAAACAGAATTATTTACAAATCCATTTTCAAAACCTCATTTTCAAGCATCACCTTTTTCAAAAAAGATGGAAGAATCATTATCGTTAAGACTAGATAAACCTAGTAGTTCAAAACAAATAGGAGTAATATCAGAAACAAATCCAATAGAAGAGTCAACTAGTAGTTCTGATTCAGAAAGTTCTAATACAGAATCAGATTATGAAAATGAAGATAATTTTGAAAAACAAATAAATGCTATAGAGCAACATTTTCAGGAACCAATACAAAAACCAAATATGACTATAAATAAATTAAAATATAATTGGAAAAATAACAGTACGAAACCCTATTATTCCAAACCTAGTCCACCAGATCTTCAATATGAAGAACAATTACATTCTTTTAAAAGTTATGATGGTGCATCAATATATCAATGGAATATTGATGGATTATCAGAATATCAAATTTTAAATTTATTACAAGAAATGGGAATGGCAAGGGTAGCTTATAAAGCTTCTATAGCCTCCACAGAACAACAAATAGTAATGTTATTAGTAACAGGTTTCACAGGACAATTAAAAGGTTGGTGGGATGAACACCTCAACCTAGCACAAAAACAAGCAATTCTAAATCATGAAGTAGAAGAAGCCCAAGGTGAAGAACCTAATATTCAATTTGTTATGGTTCCAGATGGTTCAACATTTTTATTATATACTATATCAATGTATTTTGTAGGAAATCCAGCAGAAGCATTAGAAAGTTCAAAAATTTGTTTAACAAATCTAAGATGTCCAACTTTAACTGATTTTAAATGGTATAAAGATATATTTTTAACTCAAATTTTTAGACGATCAGATTCAAGTGCACCATTCTGGAAAGAAAAATTCATAACTGGATTACCAAATTTATTTTCACAAAGAATAATAACAAATTTAAGTAAGGCATTAGGAACAGAAAAGATAGATTATAATGATTTAACTTTTGGTCAAATATTTGCTTTTGTCAAGAAAGAAGCTTTAACACTATGTCAGGATTTAAAAATCCAACATAAGTATGGATTAGAAAGAAAGGAAATGGGATCCTTTTGCCAACAATTTGGCATAACAGGACTCAAGCCTCCTTCTTCTCAAATAAAAGAATATAAAAAATATAGAAAACATAAAACTGAACATAGGAAAAAGAAAACTTATCATAAAAATAGATCCTATGAGTATAATCGTAAAAAAGATAAACAACCCTTTTATTCAAAAGAACCTAAGAAAGAACATAAGAAACATAGATCTAAAAAGAAAGAGTTCAAAAATATTCAATGTTATAAATGTAAGAAATTTGGTCATACAGCAAATGTCTGTAAAACAGAAAATAAAATAAATGCATTAGAAGATGTAGAATTAAGAAATAAACTGTTATCTATTTTAATTGATTCAGATAAAGAACAATCAAACTATGAAACAGATTCAGATTCAGATTATTCTAGTGATTATGATAGTGAATGTCCATGTAAAATTTCCTCTATTAATATGTTAAATACTACACATAGTAAGAAAAAAGAATTATTAGACATAATAGAAAAATTAGGAGATTCTGAAAATAAAACTGAGTATATTCAGAAATTAAAGAATTTAATAACAGAAGAAAACAAACCTAGAATAACAGAGGCATTCAGTTTAGGACAAACCATTAAGAAATATACAGAATTAGACAAGCAAAAATCATTAATTACTTCAACAGATAATCAAGATCTAAGAAAAGAAATTTCTTTATTAAAAAATGAAATTAAACATATTAAGACAGAATTAAATGAACTAAAAGAAAAAGATTTAGAACTAGAATTAAAATTAATAGCATTAGATACACCAACTAGTTCTGGTATTGATATTTCAAAAGAAATTCCAAATGATCAACAATTTTTTGGTGTTATTAATAAAATTAATATGGAAAAATGGTATTCCCTAGTCACAATAGGAGTCCAAGATTTTAGTACTACAGTAGTTGCATTAATTGACAGTGGAGCAGATCAATCTTGTATTAGGTCAGGATTAATTCCAAGTAAATATTTAGTAAAAACAAATGAACAATTAGCAGCAGCAAATGGTACTCCAATGCTTATTAGGAAAAAATTATCAAATGGGTACATTAGAAATAATGATTATTGTATCAAACATTCATTTTTAATATTAGAAAATGTATCATATGATGCAGTATTAGGAAACCCATTTTTATATCAAATAACCCCTTTCAAAAAGACTCAAAAAGGAATTAGTACCAAAATATTAGGCAAAAAATTATTGTTTTCTTTTATGAATCCACCAAGTCAAATTGAATTAAACTTATTACAGACTAATTCAATATATAAAAGGATATGTATAATAAATAGAAAACAAAAAGATATTTCATTTTTAAAAGAAGAATTAAGTTATTCTCAAATAGAAGAACAATTAGAACATAAAGATATCAAAGACAAAATAAAGGTATTAGAACAAAGATTTAAAAACCAAATTTGTTCGAATCATCCCAATGCATTCTGGGATAGAAAGAAACATATAGTTTCATTACCATATGAAAAAGATTTTCATGAACAAAATATTCCTACAAAGGCAAGGCCTATCCAAATGAATGCAGAACTCCTAGAATTATGTAAACAAGAAATCCAAGATCATTTAAATAAAAAATTAATAAGAAAAAGCAAATCCCCGTGGAGTTGCTCAGCTTTTTATGTTAACAAAAATGCAGAAAAAGAAAGAGGTGTTCCTAGACTAGTCATTAATTATAAACCATTAAATAAAGTATTACAATGGATTAGATACCCAATTCCAAATAAAAGAGATCTAATTAATAGACTATCCAGTGCAAAAGTATTTTCAAAATTCGATTTAAAATCAGGATATTGGCAAATCCAAATAGATGAAAAAGATAAATATAAAACGGCATTTGTTGTTCCATTTGGTCAATATGAATGGAATGTCATGCCTTTTGGATTAAAAAATGCTCCATCAGAATTTCAAAAAATAATGAATGATATTTTTAATCCTTATTCAACATTTGTAATAGTTTACATAGATGATGTGTTAGTTTACTCCAACACAATTGATAATCATTTTAAACATTTAAACATACTGCTCAAAGTAATGACAACAAATGGATTAGTAATTTCAGAACCAAAGATGAAATTATTTCAAACTAAAATTAGGTTTCTTGGTTTTAACATACATTTAGGAACAATAAGACCCATCCAAAGGTCCATTGAATTTGCAGATAAATTTCCTGATGAAATCAAAGATAAGAATCAATTACAAAGATTTTTAGGGTGTGTTAATTATATTTCTGATTTCTTCCCAAACATTAAAATAATCTGTAAAAAACTATATGAAAGATTAAAAACAAATCCTCCTATTTGGACAGAAGAACACACAAATTTAGTCAAAGATATTAAACTAAAGGCAAAATCATTACCATGCTTAGGAATTCCACACTCAGATGCATTCATGATAATAGAAACTGATGCATCAGATATAGGATATGGAGGAATATTAAAACAAAAACATTTAGACAAAATATCTATAGTAAGATATTATTCAGGATTTTGGAATAATACCCAGAAGAATTATTCAACAGTTAAAAAAGAAGTTTTGAGCATTGTTTTATGCATTTCCAAATTTCAAGATGATTTATATAACAAAAAGTTTTTATTAAACATTGATTGTAAATCAGCAAAAGATATTTTACAAAAAGATGTCAAAAATTTGGTTTCAAAACAAATCTTTGCCAGATGGCAGGCAATATTATCTGTTTTTGATTTTGATATTGAATTTATCAAAGGGAAGGACAATTCTCTCCCAGATTTTCTAACCAGAGAATTTCTTACAGGACACCATGAGTAACTCCTCATCCAGTTCGTCCACAGCAAAGAAGAGCTCGGATTATGAAATTCCCAAGCCCATTAGTCCAACAGTTACTCCTCAGCTCAGGGCCGAGGATTTTCCTACTTTATCCTACTCTCATATAGCCCAAACACCTCATGCTAGGTTAGTCCAAGAACCAAACCCTCAAATACAATCTAATTTCACTCCCCTCAAAAGAGCCCATACACCATTACCCAATGTCAAACCATCAAAAGCCACATCCTCTTATTTTGAAAAACCAAATCCAGATCATATTTTGACTACCCATTTCACCTCAAAACCAGATATTCCTCAGCTAAAACTATTTGTTTCCAACCTATTTTTACCAACCTCATTATGGATGACATCTGAGACACAAAAAACCCAACAGTACTATGAGCTCATATTAGTTGATACCCAGTCCATTGATATTCATCATGTCCCAAATAGACAATACTCTGACAGGATAGAATACTCTAAGGTATACATCAAACAAATCCTTAGTCCTCAAAACTTCCCAGACAGACGTGCCATTAATCCTTTTTCAGTCAATTATATCCCATCTGGTTTCGATTATTTTGATTATATCGAAGCCTGGTACAAAACCTTTTACTATAGATCATTTGACCATTCCTGGTTTTTTAATTTTCAAAGTAATTTTAATGGACATATTCCTGATTGGTTTTATGACTGGTGGTTCAAATTTGGGCCATCAACAGACATCTATCCAAAGCCCATTTTGGATGCTTTCCAAACCTTTCAAAACCTTAGCCAACAAACACATCTAAGCCAGTCCAGACCTTATGAAAGACCAATCCTGTTTCACTCTATATTCAGAGTTCCATGGATTTTTGCATGGAGCTTTCAAGTAATCCCATTCTACACCTCCATTCCACTTTTTTCTCTAGTTCGCCAATACAGAGTTAAATGGTGGGCTACCTATAATCCAGAATATTGCTCCAACAAAGCTGTAACCCATTATTTTGAAACAGGCCAAAAACTTAAAATTACTTTTCAGCCCATTAATCCTCAAACCATTACTGCTCCAATAGTCAGACCAACACCACAAAAAGCCATATACAGTCCAATAGATCCTTTATTATGTCCATCCTCTTCAAACCCAAATCCCACTTCTCAGATTCTCTCTAATCCAATCCCAAAACCAGAAAAAGATGAAGCAATGGAAAAGGCTTTGGAAATTTTTAAGGCCTTTCTTAGTCAACAACAGGCTATTAAAGAGGAGCCAATTGATATGGCCTACCTCCAAGATAGTCAAGATCCGTTTGATATGTAGTCCAATAAAATAAAGTCCAACATGAAAAATAGTCCATGAAAAATAAAGTCCAATAATAAATCAGCAAATAAAGAGATGAGGTGGATCCCAGCTTCCAGAAGTCAGCAGCAGCCAGTATGACGCATGCAATGACGTTTCCAGCAATCAAAGCAGCAGACAAAGGCAAATGAGTGGGCCCTATCTCCCACTAATTCAATCAGAAGAAAGATAGAAGCAAAAGGGTGGGTCCCAGCTCCCACTACCAAGAAGTCAAAAGAAGCAGCAAGTGGAGGACCCCAGTCTCCACTCACAGTCCACTCAGAACAAAAAGCTAAGGCTCAGATTAAAGATCAAAGTTTCAACGATCAAGATTTGTGGATTCCAAACTTGGATTCCAAAATGTAATAGATTAGAAGTTTCAGAATTCTTATAAGTACTTCATTTGTAATTCATTCAGAGGCACGCTGAAATCAGCCCCTCTCTAGTACTCCTCCTTGTACGTTCTCTCCAATCTATTCTGATCGTTCATACATCAGAATTATTTGAATACCAAGCCTGAATGTTTAATTCATAACTTGTTTATTGCTTTATATGTCCAACTAGTAATATTCAGTTAACCAGAACACTATTACGATCCCATAGTAATACTGTTCAATCAGAATCTATCCCAGATTACTGTGATAGCTCTGATCAATCTCAACTAAGTTGATCAAATCTGAGAACTGAATATTTCAATTGTTTTAAATCTGATTTTAATTCTTCCTGCTTTACTCTGATCATTATTATTTACTCTGATTTATGATTTATGTTCTAATCGTTCAATTATACTGGAGCATACAATCACATAATTACCATGTGTACTCGAACCGTGTCATTATAGTTTCCGACAGTACCGTTCTTTCATATTCAAACATCTTTTATCTTTGATTTTCTAAACAATAAAGGGCACGCTACAATTACATTGACCAGCGATCTAGGTTGGGCCATCTGAACCAATCCAATATTTTGGGTCAGACAATTTTTTAAAGCCCGTCGATTGTGATGAGTTTGGCATTTTTGACCTGGTCCGCTACTAGCCAGAAAGTTTTTAAAAGGTATTGAAGGGCCAACTTCAATCACGAGTCTTGAACTCAAATTTTCAAACCAACAAGAGTTCCATTTCAAAAATTCTCATAAAAAATAATAACATGTAAAATCTATTAAATCACTATTAAAACACAAAAGAAAAAAAGAAACACCATATATTTATTGTTGTCCTCACGGCTTATTTCTTTTTTATGCAAGTCTAGTTAGAAACACCTATCTGTGGGTCTCCGGAATCGCCATCGGTGACTCCGGTGACTCCACTCATGATGATATCGTTGTGGAGAGGTCTCCACAACGAGTTATCCTTACCTTCGAACCTCTTGTCCATGATGGGAAATGAATCTCTGTGTCTCGCTAGCATTGAGTACATGAATGTCACTTTACGGTTGGGGTAGGTCGAGGAGGTTTTAAACTCTTGAAACTCTCTCTCTCCTGATGCAAGTTAGTTAGCATGGAAAAATAATCTAGCACAGACATATTATCCATAACATCATGCAATTCATCAGACTCATCAATAATATCAGCAAAATGGGATTCCTCCAAATGTCCATGCTCATTAGTAACATAAGAGGTTTCTTCATGCTCATCACATATGGTTACACCTTTGCACATAAAAGAAGAATTTTTCAAATCATACCTAGATTTATAGATATCAAATTCCATTTTATCCATCTCATATTCTAGAGTCAAGGTCCTCAAGTGGACATCAATTTTAGTCTTAGATGTTTTAAGAAAAGGTCTTCCCAAAAGTGTTTGGGGTGCACTACCGTCGTGCACCACGTCTAGGACATAAAAGTCCACCAAAAAAACCAACTTGTCAACTCACATCATCACATCCTTTACTAGTCTGCGAGGACCAGCTTGGGAATGATTAGCCAGTTGGACAATTACTCTAGTTTCCCTAAGCTCACCTGTTTCTAGGCATTCATATAGACTGTATGGGTTCACATTGATATATGCACCTAAATCTATCATGTCATTTTCAAAAAATTTACCACCTAAAGAGATAGGGATACAAAACATTTCAGGGTCGTCGCATTTCTTAAGCAAATTTTTAGGGTTTAAAATGGCAACTCCTCTCATTTTTAAATGTCCCAACCTCTTAATTGTTCTACTTTTGTTCTTTGTACATGCAACTTTAAGAAATTTAGCATATGATGGCACATTCTCAAATAATTCCAAGATAGAGATGGTTACCTCGACCTTTCCGAAGACTTTTCGAATGTTTGCCTCATTGGTCACCACCTTTGGCTTTACCATCAAAGCATTTGGAAACGGAGGTGGAATTGTAGCTTGTGCCTCGGGCGGTGGAAGCTCTATGGATGGTGCCTCCTTGACCACAATCTCCATTTCTTTGTGTGCCTTGGTAGCCTCCAATACCCTATCATCCTCTTGCATAACCCTTTTCTCGGACTCACAAACTTCCTTTCTGCTTCTCAACTTGAGTGCACTCACATTCCTTTGATTGATCTCCAGTTGGGAAGGTATTTTACCGGACTCCTCTGCTTTAAGTTGGCTCACCGAGGTGGCAAGTTGCCTGACTTGAAATTTAAGATTTTTAATACTCGAGAAAGCTATATTTCCAAGGTCTTCTATCTCACGCCTTGTTCTCTCTACGAAGACATCATGTTTCTAGCCCAATTGAACGATGGTTTCTAAGATCTCTTCTCGATCCAACTTGTAGATCGAGGCATGGTTGTTGGAAGGGCCTTCACCTCGAGGGTATCGTTGAAGAGGGGCTTGTCCACCCTGGTATCCTTGAGGATGGTTATCCTCCCACCATCTGAAATTTGGATGATCTCGATACCTTGGGTTGAACAAATTTGCTTATGGATCTGGCCTTGCATTTCATTGGTTCCCTCGGAACCCTTGTGGTTAACCTCTAGCAAACTATGGCCTCTCCCGATTATTGTACTCAAAGGCCTTCACTTCTTGAAAATAATCTACGAACTCGGGACATTCTTCGGAGTTGTGGTTAAGGTTGCAAACTCCGCACACTTTGACTTTATGCACTTTTCCTCGTAAGAGCTCCCTCATCATGGAAACAAGAGGTTGGACTTTCTCCTCCAACTTAGGCGATTGTGTAGGTTCATACAAAACCTTAACCCTTGACCTTGTGCTAAATTGTTGCATACCATTAACCATTTCTTTAAAAATGGCCGTTGCATCCTTAGGGCTCTTGTTCGCTAGCGAACCATTACAAGCGACGTTCACCAGTCGCTTATCTTCATCGCATAACCCCTCCAAGAAATAATATACTAAATCCCCCTCCTTGAATGGATGGTAGGGAAAGCTCTCCAACAATCTCTTGAAGCGTTCCCAATAATCATACAAGGTCTAGATAGCCCCTTGGGGGATGTTCGAGAGTTGTTTCTTTAGCCTCACCAACTTGGATGCTGGAAATTATTTCTCTAAGAACCTCTGCTTCATGTCCATCTAAGAACCAATGCATCCTGATGGTAAGTAGTATAGCCAGTCTTATCTCCCTCTTGAAGGGAAAATGGGAATGCTCTCAAGTTGTAGTCATCTTCAGAAACTCCCGGTGGCTTCATGTTCGTACACACCAAGTGAAGCTTCGATAGATGCTTGTTTGGGTCCTCCCCCACCAATCCGTGGAATGTCTGTAGTCAATGGATCATGCCACTTTAGAGCTCACAACTAACATTGGCGAGTAATGGCGGGTTGGTAATACATAATGGTTGATTCACCAGGTTGGGTGCCATGAGCTCTCCTAAGGTAAGATTGTCTTCTGCCATTCTTTATGGTTCTTCCAACAACATTGCTTGCCTTGGTTGAACTTCTCCCCTAGTTCTATGTCTCCTTCGCTTCTGAACACATGTGTTCTCTGTCGGGTAGTTTAAGACACCTACATTAGTGGCATGAATGTGTACCATAAACTAGGGCTAACAATAACCTTCCGAATGCAACACTAGCAAACAGATCAAAAGGTAACAAAACAACTATCACAACAGCTCAACAACTAAACTGTCAACACCAAACAAAAAATAAAAGCAATTACTAACTACTCTACTAACAAGTTGTGCTAACTGATGTGCTGGATAGCATCTTCGACAATGATGCCAAAATTTGACCCACCTCCACTCGAGGTCATTAATTGTAGCTAATTAACCCGAGCGGAGGCTTTCATGTGGGAAAGGTCAAACATAAGGTTTATAGTTCTGCACCCATTCTTACTGCTACACTACCTAAAGGGTAGTTAGCGGTAAGCCCTGGGTTTTTCCACAGAGATGCTAGGGCTTAAGTATTAACTATAAACACAATCTCGTACGAGTTGTTAATCCGTACAAGTGAAAGGAATAGCTAGTAAATGCAAACAAAAGGGGGCGGGGTTGGATTTTCAATTTAACAACTACAAAACATTAAATTAAAAAGCAAGTAATCTAATTAAGCTAAGCACTTGTGGAGTCATTTCGCAACATTGTTAATATAATGTTTTGATCCTCAATTCCTTCACATGTAAGTTTTACTAGACTACTTAATAGAGTGTTCATAACACGTGGTGTGCCCAATGGCATACACTTACCCGTACCTGTCACGTCGGGTGCACTCGCAACCCTCCATCGAAACTGCTATCATAATTAGGGGAGTAGAACAAGGTCTGAACATTACTGTTGTAGCTTTGTTTCTCCCCCGTGCGATTATGTCTAGGGCTTCCACCATGAATGAACTATTTCCCCTAGTCATATCAATTAGGCCAACGGGTCGTTGGCACCTTATGTATGATACTAGGGTTTCTTACAACCCTAGCTTGCTATAATTTCACTATCTCTACCTGCAACGTATTGAAAAACTTGACGTAATCAGCTAAGACTGGTGCAGTGGAAAATAAGTCAGAGTAATACTCGGGTCTCCCGTGCACACACTCACATAGGCACAACATACTCCCTTACCCATTCTAACATCCAGGTTTCTCTCCCCAAGGGGGCATCAATATTTGCACCATACATGAATATAGCCCAAAGTGTGTGCTAAAGTGGTGTACTATTCATGCATTTCAAATATTCAAGAACAATAACAATAATATCATGAACACAATAGGATGAACAATAGAATCTCTCAAAACAAATGATTAAATATTGCGCTATGATTTATCCCCAAGCTATGGAAACTACTCCATAGATATCGAATAAAAATATGTATTTGAAATCCACATCTAGGATAAAAACAAAAATAAAAGGAAAGAAAAGAAAAGGAGAGAGTGTTTCTATCTCTAACGTTGCTCCCCTAATAACCTAAGAATGAAAATTATAAAATCTACTCTCTATTCTCCTCTTTCAATCTAGTAGACTAAGGCTATATTTATAGGAGAAAGGGATGGCGCGGTCCGCGCCATATATTATTCACGGGCTGCAGGACTTGGCGCGGCCCATGCTCCTTTATTCGATGCAGGGCGTTGAATCTAGCGCAGGCTGCATTGCATCGCCTGGTGTGGGGCGTGGGTCTTAGCGCAGGCCACTGTTTGGAGCATCAATTCGATCCAAAAATTTTGGCTCGAGGCGTGACCTTTGGTGCGGGTTATCATCTAGAGGCTCGGTCTTCTCAGAAACTTAGCGCAGGGTGTGGCCTTTGGCGCAGGCCATCGACTAATCTTGGCATCTTGGACTTGGAACAACGCAGGTCATCGTAAATGGGATGGCTCATACTTAGCCGATTTTGAGCTAAGTCTTGAACTCATGTGCGTGAGCTGTGAGATTTGGTGCGGGCCGCATCATTGCCTCATGCTAGATACTATTGATGCGAGCTGTTGGTGCTTAACCATGAATGGCCCGCACCGACCCATGGTACCTTAGCTGACTGAACTTGTTTCCATCGCTACGGGTGAACCGTTAGTGTAATTTTAGAGTTCTAGTAGTTGATTTTGTAGTGCTCAAGAAGATAAATCCAATGGAATCAACCTTAAAGGCTAAGTATTCTCGGATCGTTCTCAGACTTTGGCACAGCCCATCAAACCATAATTCCCCGTTTCTTCATTGGCCCCTTTAATCTTCGATGCCGCCTATCTTTGACTCCAATCTCCTACTACCACACATTGATGTTCTTGGAATTTGTCTCTACCATTCTGGAGGTGAATGGTTTCGATCTCTTCTATTGTTCTTGCAAACAGCCTTTAATATCTTTTACCGCCCTTACGAACGGCCATCACATAGAATGTCACCAAAAAGTACCTATGGGCGACCTACTAAAGATGATCAAATGGAAAATCTAGGAGCCCATGGATACAAGATGTCCATCAGTATTAATTAAGTCTATAAAACTTGGGATTTAGACAAGAAAATCAAACACGGCAGTCTAAATCCCTTTTCATGTAAACTCAAATAATACTAGCAATCTGCCAAGCAAAATAAGCTAAAAACTATGCCGAATGCAATGGCTAATGCACGCAAAATGAAGCACATCAGGCTCCCCACACTTAACCCTTTACTCATCCTCGAGTAAATAAAGACAAGACAAAGAATAAAGTGAAATGTAGCATGTAGGAATAAGTTAACCAAGGCATCCAACTTCTTCTTATATTACCCTATTTCTCCCAAAAAGAGTAAGAATCTCACAACTATCACACTCCCCAAATAACATAAGAAATCTAACCACACAAAAGTAAAATGTGGAAAAAGGTAAGCCAAGAAGATAAGTGTAAGCTAGCTTATTTTCCCAAAATGATCCCTAAAAGCAATCCAAGAGTCTTCTCCCAAAAACAATCCACCAAGGAAATCCAAGAGCCGTCAACTTGGTTGTAACATAGGGATAATTCATGATTCTCAACCTAGTTACAGCAAAGGAGTCAAATGTATCATCAACCTAGTTTTTTGTTTTCTCTCAATTTCTCTCATTTTTCCTGGGAGCCCTTTTGGATTTTCATCCTAGCTTTAAAAAACAAAGGGTACTCACTTCTCACCTTTTTCCACATGGCCTCTCATTTTAGCCTAGTCTCATAAACCTAGTCGGGCCTAGCCTCTCACTTTGACCTAGGTCTTTCGACCTATCCAACCTTTCCCCTATATTATCCAAGTTGCCCTTTTGGGTTTTCAACTTGTCTGGGTTTATATATATATATATATATATATATATATATTTCATTTTTCAAGTTTTTTCAAATTTTTAGTGTAGTACAAATCGCCTTAAAAGTGGACTTCATACTACAAAAGATAAGATCAATCACAAAAAAATGCACCACTAATATCCTAAAATAACCTACCCCATGCAAACTAAAAAACCTAGCATAGCATGTCATGCCACCAGATATCTATCCAAAAACATCTCCTAACAATCAAAAACAAAATCACCAACAATCAAGAAAAACTACTAACATAAACATGAAAAGGCACCGAGGAAATCCAGGAATGAAACTCCCTAAGTGCTCACTCTCCCTTCCCCGCACATAACCGATGCATAGTCTCCAGTGCAACAAAAATCATGTCAAAACATAAGTGAGGTTGGGAGAAATAGTGACACTCACTCTTTCGGTCCTGAAGTGCCTTCCTCCTCATGGTGACCAGTGAAGCTCCTATCAAAGTATCCAGTTGCTTGAAGCGCACCCTTGATGCAATCCATCCTCAAACTAATATCCTCCACTTGCATCCTCACTCCTTTTATCGCTTGGACTACCTCTTGCAACACTAGGGTAGAGCTTGAAAGCAGATTCTCAAGTGCTTGCAATCGGTTAATGATGTTCATGGATAGGCGAGAGTGGCTACAATGTACCCTTGAAGATGTCCGACCTTCAGCCTCCTCAATGTCTATCTCCGGGGTGGCTAAGACTCTATAGAAATCTCTCTCAAAGCACCAGTCTGGTTCAATAAATAAGTTATCCAATCATACGTCATGATTGATGGCGGTGCTCTCCGGCTGTGGCAGTACCATGAAGCTATAAGTGTTCGCTCCACCATAAAGCTATACATATCTACCCTCCGATGTCATAGGTCCCATCATGGATGCTTTGGCTAACTTCTCAATATTATACCTTGTACCCGATTGTCCCAAGTTAGCCAATGCTCTCTGTGTGACCGGATGCCCTAGGTGTTGTGCTAGTAGACATACCATGCCGCCCATAGAAGTGTTGAAAACCGTGCATTCAAGAACACGAAACCCAAGCGTAATTCCATTCCAAAAAAAACACAAGTCTCAGACTCAAAATTCCAAGTTAAATTCAGGGGAAAGGTGGAATTTTGGAAATTCTGGGTTGAACAACAATTCTATGTAAATTGCTATCACCCCATTAATAGGATTATGCAATCAAGATTCATCTCCTCCCAAATCACCCAATACGTGAAGAACATTTCATTCAAACACAATAGCACATCAAACCACCCAACCTTCTTCAGTACAAGATCATGCATACAAATTCAAACATAGATCCCAACAATACACATACTTGTTCAAAAATTATGCTTTTCATAACACAACCATAATGTTAATCAAGCATATAAACAAAGAGTTCAATGGATTACCCAGAATTTGAAGCTAAGAAGTGCTGGATCCACACATGAATAAGCAAGAATTGCTTAATTTTGGATGAAAAACTTCAATTTTTAGGGTTTCACCAAGAGAGTGTGTGTGAGTGAGTGTTTCTTGAAAAGGAAGAATATGTCAGTTGATGAAATTAGGTGGAGAAATGTACCATGGGATTAGAATTTCAGCCTAGGTGAAATAGGGAGAAAGGTACAATTAGGATAAGAATGGAATTTTAGAATTGGAAATTAGAGGACAATAGTACCAATCAAATAGTTCATAGGAATATAGGAAGTACTAGTTGCATAAAAAATTCTAAAGAATCAGGAAATTTCAAAATTCTTGAACCAAAAATGTATTTTTGAGTTGGAAATTCAGAATTTTTGAAAATTTGTATTCTTCGAACAATTTGACAATGGAAAATTGATTTTTAGCGCAAAAATGTGCTTGGCATGATCCAGACCTCGTGCCAAATCTTAGGCACGAAACATGGCCTCGCGCCAAACATTTTGGCATGAATCAACCCTCGTGCCAAATTCCTTGGCACGAGGCATCCCCTTGCACCAAATCTCATGGCACAGATCCAGGCTCTTAGCACGGACCATGTCAGGTTTTGGCACGAGGTTGCCACAATTTTAACCTAATCCATAGTTTTTCCTCTTTTTTCTGAAAAAGTGTCACCCATCAAATCTAATTCCATGCAAACATAATCACGAGTCTCGAACTCAAATTTTCAAACCAGCAAGAGTTTCATCTCCAAAATTCTCATCGCAAAGAAGAACATGCAAAATCTATCTAATCACTACTTAAAACACGAAAGCAAAAAGAAACATCATATATTTACTGTCTTCCTCATGACTTATTTTTTTTTCATGCAAGTATAGTTAGAAATGCCTACCTGTGGGTCTTCAGAATTGCCATCGGCAACTCCACCCACAATGACATCGTTTTGGAGAGGTCTCCATAACGAGCCATCTCACTTTCAGACCTCTTGTCCGCTATGGACAATGATTCTCCATGTCTCACTAGCATTGAGTCTGTGATTGTCACTTTAGGGTTAGGGGGAGGTTGAGGAGGTTTTAAACCCTTGACACTCTCCCTCTCCCGCTGCAGGTTAGTTAGCATGGAAAAACAATCTAGCACAGACATATTATCCATAGCATCATGCAATTCATCAGACTCATCAACAATATCATCAAAGCGAGATTCATCCAAATGTTTGTGCGCATTGGTAACACAAGTGGTTTCGTCATGCTCATCGCATAACGTTACACCTTTGCAAATAAAAGAAGAATTTTTTGAATCATGCCTAGATTTATAGATATCAAATTCCACTTTATTCATCTCATTTTCTATAGTCAAGGTTCCCAAGTGGACATTATTTTTGTCCTAGACGTTTTAAGAAAATGTTTTCTCAAAAGTATTGGGGGTGCACTACCATTGTGCACCACGTCTAGGACATAAAGGTCTGTCGGAAAAACCAACTTGCCAACTCGCACCATCACATCCTTTACTAGTCCGTGAGGAGATCAGCGAGTTGGACAATTACTCTTGTTTCCCTAAGCTCACCTATTTCTAGGCGTTCATGTAGACTATATGGGATCACATTGAGGGATGCACCTAAATCTATTATGGCCTTTTCAACAAGTTTACCGCCAAAAGAGATAGAGATAGAAAACATTATATGGTCGTCGTATTTCTTAGGCAAATTTTTATGCTTCATAAATGCAACTCCTCATACTTTTAAATGTCCTAATATTTTAATTGACCTAATTATGTTCTTTGTACATGGAACTTTTAAAAATTTAGCATATGATGACACATTCTCAATTAATTTTAAGATAGGGATTGTTACCTCGACGTTTTCGAAGAATTTTCAAATGTTCACCTCATTGGTCACTACTTTTGGCTTTCCCTTTAAAGAATTTAGAAATGGAGGTGGAGTGGTAGCTTGTGCCTTGGGCGATGAAAGCTCCTTGGAAGGCGTCTCCTTGACCACAATCTTCTCTTCTTTGATATGTGCCTTGGTAGCCTCCAATACCCTATCATCCTCTTGCGTAACCCTTTTCTCGAACTTACGAACTTCCTTCCCGCATCTCAACTTCAGTGTACTCACATTCCTTGGATTAATCTCTAGTTGGAAAGGGACTTTTTTGGATGCATTGGCTTCAAATCGGCTCGCCAAGGGGGTAAGTTGCTCGACTTGAACTTCAAGATTTTTTATACACGAGAAAGCTCTATTACCAAGGTCTTCAATATCATACCTTGTCCTCTCTACAAAGACTTCATGTTTCTTACCCAATTGGCCGATGGCTTCTAAGATCTCTTCTCGATCTGACTTGTAGATCGAGGCATGGTTGTTGGAAGGGCATTCACCTTGGGGTATGGTTGAGGAGGGGCTTGTCCACCCTGGTATCCTTGAGGTTGGTTATCCTCCCTCCATCAGAAATTTGGATGATCTCAAAACCTTGGGTTGAACAAGTTTGCAAAGGTATCCGGCCTTGCATCTCCAAGGTTTTCCCGGAACCCTTTTGGTTGACATCTAGCAAATTGTCACCTCTCCTGATTGTTGTACAAAACGGTCTTCACTTCTTCCAAGTAATCTACAACTTTGGGACATTCTTCAGAGTTGTGGTTAAGGTTGAAAACTCTGCACACTTTGACTTGATGCACTTTTCCTCACAAGAGCTCCATCATCATGGAAGCAAGAGATTGGACTTTCTCTTCAAACTTAGGCGATTGTGTGGGTTTATCCCAAACCTTAACCCTTGACCTTGTGCCAAATTGTTGCATACCATTAGCCATTTCTTAAAAAAGGGCCATTGCATCCTTAGGGCTCTTGTTCGCTATCGAACCCATGCAAGAGGCGTTCACCATTCACATATCACCATCGCATAACCCCTTGAAGAAATAATACACTAAATTCCCCTCCTTGTAGGGATGGTATGGGCAACTCGCCAATAATTCTTGAAGTGTTCCCAATAATCATACAAAGTCTCGGTAGCCCATTGGGTAATGTTCGACGGTTGTTTCTTTATCCCCTCCAACTTGAAAATCGGAAAATATTTCTCCAAGAACCTCCACTTCATGTTTATCCTAGAACCAATGCATACCAGTGGTAAGTAGTATAGCTTGTCTTTAGCTCCATCTTGAAGGGAAAATGGGAAGGCTCTGAAGTTGTAGTAATCTTCAGAAACTCCCAATGGCTTCATATTCGTACACACCATGTGAAACTCCGATAGAGTCTTGTTTGGGTCCTCCCCGACCAATCTGTGGAATGTTGGTAAGCAATGGATCATGCCACTTTTAAGCTCACAACTAACATTGGTGGGTAATGACGGGAAGTTAATACATAATGGCTGATTCTCCAGGTTGGGTTCCATGAGCTCTCGTAAGGTACAATTGTCTTCCACCATTCTTTGTAGTTCTTCCACCAATAATGCTTGCCTCGGTTGAACTTCTGCCCTAGTTCTTCATCTCCTTTGCCTCCAAACACATGTGTTTTTAGTCGGGTAGTTTAAGACGCCAATATTTGTGGTACGGGTGTGTACCATAAACTAGGGCTAACAATACCTTTTCGAGTACAACAATAGAAACATATTAAAAGGTAACAAAACAACCATCACAATAGCTCAACAACCAAACTATTAACAAAAAACAAAATTAAAGCAATTACTAACTGATACTACTAATAAGTTATACTAATTGATACTTAAGCTGGATAGCATCCCCGATAGCGGTGCAAAAATTTGACCCACCTCCACCTGGGGTCATTAATTATAGCTAATTAACTCGAGTGGAGGCTTTCCTGTTGGAAAGGTCAAAGATAAGATTTATAGTTCTACACCCATTCTCACCGCTATGCTACCTAAAGGGTAGTTAGCGGTAAGCCCTGGGTTTATCCACAGAGATGCTAGGGCTCAAGTATCAACTAAAAATACAACCTCATACGGGTCTTCAATCAGTACAAGTGAAAGGAATATCAAATAATTGCAAACATGGGGGGTTGGAATTTTAGTTCAACAACTACAAACCATTAAATTAAAAAGCAAGTAATCTAATTAATCTAAGTACTTTGGGAGTCATTGTGCAACATAGTTAATCTAATGTTTTGATCCTCGATTCCTTCACATGTAAGATTTACTAGAAAACCTAATAGAGTATTAATAAAAAGTGGTGTGGCCATTGGCATACACTTTCCTTTACCTGTCACGTCAAGTGCGCTCGCAACCCTCCATCGACAATGACATCGTAATTAGGGGAATACAACAAGGTTTGACCATTGTTGTAGGTCTGTTTCTTCCCCGTGTGATTACGTCTCGGGCTTCAACCATGAATGCACTATTTCCCCTGGTCCTATCATTTAGGCCAAGGGGTCGTTGGCAGCTTATCTATGATACTAGAGTTTCTTACAACCCTAGCTTGCTACTATTTCACTATCTCTACTTGCAATCTATCAAAAAACTTGACGTAATCAACTAAGATTGGTACAATGGAGAATAAGTCAGTGCAATACTCAGGTGTCCCGTGCACACACTCACGCAGATGCTACGTATTCCCTTACCCATTCTAATATCCAGGTTTCTCTCCCCAATGGGTCATCAATATTTGCACCATACATGAATATATCCCAAAGTGTGTTCTAATGTAGTGTTGTACTATTCATGAATTTCCAATATTCAATAAAAATCACAATAATGACATGAACACAGTGGGATGAACAATAGAATCTCACAAAACAAATGATTAAATCATGTGCTACAGTCTATCCCCAAGCTATGGAAACTAATCTATAGATATGGAATTAAAATATGGATTTGTATTCCACATCTAAGATAAAACAAATTTAAAAGGAAATAAAAGAAAATGAGAGAGTGTATCTCTCTCTAAAGTTGTTCTCCTAATAGCGCTTAAGAATGAAAATTATAAAATCTACTCTCTATTCTTCTCTTTTAACCTAGTAGACTAAGACTATATTTCTAAAAGAAAGGGATTGGGCCTAAAAATTGGCCAAAATGATAAAACTCTAGTTCAACCACCTCCCGGCACGGGCCTTCGTGGATGGTGCGGTCCGTGCCATGTACTGTTCACATACTACAGGATCTGGCGCGGGTCATGCTCCTTCATCTGGTGCGGGGCACTAGATCTGGCATGATCCGCATTGCATTGTTTGGCACGGGCCACGGATCTTGGCGCAGGACGTCTGGAGCATCGATCTGCTTAGATTTATTGGTGTGAGGTACGGCCTTTGGCGCGGGTCATTGTATGGAGGCTCGGTCTACTCCAAAACTTGGTGCTGGGTGTGGCCTTTAGAGTGGGCCATCAGCTGGCTTGGCATCTTAGACTTGAAATGGCATGGGTCATCGTAAATTAGACGGTCTGTGCTTATACTGAGTCGATTTTGAGCGAAGTCTTGAACTTAAATAAGCAAGCCATGAGATTTGGCATGGGCCAAGCCATTGCCTCATGCTAGACATTGTTGGTGCTAGACGACTCCTTTGGCGCGAGCCGTGGTGCTTAACCATGAATGACCCACGCCGACCTGTGGTACCTTGGTCGACTTAACTTGTTTCCTTTGCTATGGGTGAACCATTAGTCCGATTTTAGAGTTCTAGTAGTTTATTTTGTAGTGCTCAAGAAGAAAAATCCAATGCAATTAGCCTTAAAGGTTAATTATTCTTAGATTGTTCTCAGAATTTTACACAACTCATCGGACCACGATCCCCCATTTCTTCATTGCATGTTTTGATCTCTATTATCGCCTATCTTTAACACCAGTTTTCTTCTACCATGCATTGATGTTTGTGACCTTCGTCTACTACCGTTCTAGATTTGAATAGCCTTCGATCTCTTGTACCATTCTTGCGAGCGTCCTTCAATATCGTCTACCGCCCTTACGGGCGGCCTTCACATAGAATGTAACCAAAACATACCCATGAGCGACCTACTAAAGATGATCAAATGGAATATCTAGGAGCCCGTGGATACAAGATGTCCATTAGTACTAATTAAGTCTACAAAATGCAAGATTTAGAAAAGAAGACAAAGCACAGTTGTCCAAACCCCTTGTTACGTAAACTCAACTAATACTAGCAATCTGCCAAATAAAATAAGCAAAAAACGATGCCAAATGCAATCGTTAACGCATGCAAAATGAAGCACATCATACTCCCCACGCTTAACCCTTTACTCGTGCTCAAGTAAATAAAGACAAGATAAAGAATTAAACGAAATGTAGCGTGCAAGGATAAGTTAATCGAGGCATCTAACTTATTCCTAGATTACCCTGTTTTCACCAAAAAGAGTAAGAATCTCACACTCACACTCCCTAAAGAAGATAAGCAGTCTAACCACCTAAAAGTAAAATGTGGAAAAAGGTAAGGCCAGAAGATAAGTGTAAGCTAGCTTACTTTCCCAAAATGATCCCTAAAAGCAATCCAAGAGTCTTATCCAAAAATAATTAGCCAAAGAAATCCAAGAGCCATCAACTTGGTTGTAACGTAGGGATAATTTGTGATTCTCAACCAAGTTACAACCAAAAGTCAAATGTATCGTCAACATAGTTTTTTGTTTTCTCTTAATTTCTCTTATTTTTCCTAGGAGCTCTTTCGGGTTTTCATCCTAGCTTTAACACACAAAGGGTACTCACTTCTCACATTTTTCCACAAAGCCTCTCATTTTTGCCTTGGGTCATAAGCCTAGTCGGGCCTAGCGACTCACTTTTACCTAGGTCTTTCAACCTATCCGAGCTTTTCCAAATCTGTGAAAAGCGGGTAGGAAATGGATCATGCCACTTTTCACCTTGCAACTAACATTGGCGAGTAATGGAAGGAAGGTAATACATAATGGTTGATTCTCTAGGTTGGGTCCCATGAGCTCCCATAAGGTACGATTGTCTTCCGCCATTGCTTGCGGTTCTTCAACTAACATTGCTTGCCTAGGTTGAACTTTTTCCCTAGTTCTCCACCTCCCTTGCCTCCAAACACCTGTGTTCTCATTCTAGTAATGCAAGACACCTAGATTAGTGGTACATGTGTGCATCATAAACTAGGGCTAACAATACCCTTCTGAATACAACACAACTATCACAACAGCTCAACTACCAAACTATCAATAGAAAACAAAAACAAAAGCAATTACTAGCTACTCTACTAACAAGTTGTGCCAATTAATACTTGAGCTAGATAGCATCCCCTACAGTGGCACCAAAGCCTCCACCCGGGGTCGATAATTGTAGTTAAATAACCTGGGTGGAGGCTGAGAGAGGTCAAAGATAAAATTTATAGTTCTGCACTCGTTCTCACTGCTACGCAACCTAAAGGGTAGTTAGCAGTAAGCCCTGGGTTTGTCCATAGAGAGGCTAGGGCTCAAGTATCAACTAAAAGAACAACTTCGTACGAGTCGTCAATCTGTACGGGTGAAAGGAATAGCTAGTAAATGCAAACTCAAAGGGGGGGGTTGGATTTTCAAATTATAAACTACGATGCTTAAAGACATACAACAGGTAATCTAATTAAACTAAGCTTTTGGGAAGTCATTGTACAACATGATTGATCAAATATTTTGATCCTCAATTCATTCACATGTAAGATTTTCTAGACAACCTAATAGAGTGTTCATAACACGTGGTGTGGCTGATGGTATACACTTTCCCGTACCTATCACGTCAGGTGCGCTCTCTCCATCGACGGTGCCATCGTAATTAGGGGAGTACAACAAGGTCCGACCATTGTTGTAGATCTATTCTCCCCATGCGATTACGTCCATGGCTTCCACCACAAATGCGCTACTTCCCCCTGGTCTTATCGACTAGGCCAAGGGGTCATTGGCACCTTATCTATGATACTATGGTCTCTTACAACCCTAGCTTTCTATTTCTAGCTATCTCTACCCACAACATATCAGAAAAATTTACGTAATCAGCTAAAACTGGTGTGATAGAAAGTAAGTCAGAGCAATACTCGGGTCTCCCGTGCACACACTCACATAGACGTAACATACTCCCTTACCCATTCTAACATCTAGGTTTCTCTTCCCAAGGGAGCATCAATATTTGCACCATACATGAATATAGCCCGAAGTGTGTGCCAATGTTTGGTACTATTCATGCATTTCAAACATTCAAGAACAATAATAATAAATCATGAACATATAATTAGGACGAACTAGAGAATCTCACAAAACATAAGTTAAAGCATGCGCTACAATAATCCCCATGCTATGGAAACTATTCCATTGATATGGAATTCAAATATGGATTTGAATTCCACATCTATAATGAACACGAAAATAAAAGGAAGGAAAAGAAAAAGAGAGACTGTTTTTCTCTCTAAGAGTTTCTCTCCTAATAGCCTAATCTACTTTGTAGATCTTTAACCTAGTAGACTAAGGCCATATTTATATAAGAAGTTGACTAGGCCTAAGAATAGGCCAAAATAACTAAACCCCAATTCAACCGCCGGCCGGCGTGGGCCATCGCAGATGGAGCGGTCTGTGCCATGTAAATGACATAGGCTGCACAATTGCATGTGGGCCATGCTCCTTCATCTGGCACGGGGTTTTGGATCAGGTGCGGGCCACGCTGCTTGTCTGGTGTGTGCTGCAGCGCAGGGTCTAGCGCGGATCGTGGCCATTTACGCGGGCCGTCGTCTGTAGGCTGGATTTGGAACTTCTAAACCATGGGGTGCAAGTACTTGTGTGGGGTCTGAAGGCACAGTTTGCTCAAAATTTTAGCGTGGGGCACAGATTTTGACGTAGGCCATTATCTGTAGGCTCATTCTGCTAAAAGTGTTAGCGCGAGGCATTGCCTTTGACGCAGGCCATAGGCTGGTCTTAGCATTTTGAACTTGGAATGGTGTGGGCCACCGGGAATGGGATGGTATGCGCCAATACTTTGCCAATTTTGAGCAAAGTGCTGAACTCGTGCTACGCAGGCCGTGAGATTTTGTGTGGTCCTTGCCATAGCCTCGTGTTGGACACTCTTGGAGTGGGATGCCTCCTTTGGCATGGGTTGTTAGTGCCTAGCCATGAACGGCCCGTGCCGACCCGTGGTACCTTGGCCGGCTGAACTTGTTTTCTTCACTATGGGTGAACCGTTAGTCCAATTTTAGAGTTCTACTAGTCCATTTTGTAGTGCTCGAGAAGACAAATCCAATGGAATAAGTCTTAAAGGCTAATGATTCTTGGATCGTTCTCAGACTTTGACACAACTCATCGGACCACGATTCCCCATTTCTTCATTGGCCGCTTTGATCTCCGTTGCCGCCTATCTTTAACTCCAAGCTCCTTCTACCACACATTGATGTTCGTGGCCTTCTTCTACTACAACTCTAGAGGTGAATGGCCTTCTATCTATTCTACCATTCTTGCGAACGACCTTCAATATCTTCTACTGCTCTTACGAATGACCTTCACATAGATTGTCACCAAAAAGTACCCAAGGGTGACCCACTAAAGATGATCAAATGGAAAATTTAGACAATAAAATCAAACATGGCCGTCTAAATCCCTTGTCACGTAAACTCAACTAATACTAGCAATCCACAAAACAAAACATGCTAAAAACTATGCCGGATGCAACGTTTAACGCAGGCAAAATGAAGGACATCAGCTGCCAAATATTCCTCATGCTTTTCCAACGAATCTATGTATACTAGAATATCATCAAAGAACACCAATGCGAATTTCCTCAAAAACATAGAAAATCTGATTCATAAGCGCCTGAACAGCGGTAGGGCCATTTGTTAGTCTGAAGGCATAACTACAAATTCAAAATGGCCATGGTGAGTTTGAAAAGCTGTTTTAGCTATGTCCTCTTTCTTAACTCTTATCTAATGATATCCAGCCCAAAAATAATGTTTTGAATATTATTTTGAACAGTTCAACTCATCTAGAAGTTCATCTATAATAGATTTAGGAAACCGATCCTTGTTAGTTAATGTATTCAATCTTTTATAGTTGATACAAAGTCTCCATGTTGGATCCTTCTTCTTCACTAAAATGACCGGGGGAGAGTATGGGCTGGTACTAACTTATATGACTTTGCTCCCTATCATTTCATTTACCTGCCTCTCTATCTCATTCTTGTATGCACGAGGGTACCTATATGGTTTAAATTTAAATGATTGAGAATAAGGCTTCAAATTTACTTGATGATCAATCTCTCTTTCAGGAGGTGGGGCTTTAGGAATTAAAAAGACATCACAAAAACTGATCAGAACCTGTTGTATATCTCCTAGCACTTCCAATGCCTTCAGTTCCTGCAGTATTTTGACTGAACCTTTGTCTAAAATCTCTTGTCCTTCCAAGACCTTCCTCTTAGTGTTTTTCATTGGCATTTATTCTAAATTCCCTTGCCCCTCTTTCCTTTTCTTTGAACCAGTACCCTCCAAAATAGTATAAGCTCTAAAATCTCTACCTGCCTTTCTTGCATCTCTTTCCTGAATACCACCTTCAGTACCTGCATTTACAGATTGTTGTTGTTGCTGATTATACTGCTTTCCACCATGTAGCAACCAGTGGTACCCACTACTATAGAAAGAAACATGTTGTGTCACTAAATCAAAAGTCACCGGACTGTAACAAGTCATCCAATCAACTCCAAAATTCATATCAACACCACCCAACTTCATCAACCTCAAATCATATCTAAATTGTAGGTGCTTCACACTGCATTCTACCCCAGGCATTGGCGGAACCAATGGTACGCGAGGTAGGGCTCCAGCCCTACCTAGATCGCCGGCCGGAGGTAGCAGGAGTCGGTCCGGTCGTCGAGCGCATCTTCCGGCGGAGTCGAGCGTGTCTCTGGCGCGGCGGCATGGTTTGCTCGTCGGAGAAGAAGGCCGCGCTGCGACCTTCTTTTTTTTAATGACTAAGTACTAAAACGACGTCATTTCACGTTAGTGAAACGACGTCGTTTCATTTGGCCTTCTTTTTTTAATGCTTAAGTATCAAAACGACGTCGTTTCATTTAATAGTATGAAAAAAAAATGAAATGTGAAATGGATTGGGCCAAAACTGAGCCCAATCCAATAAGCCCAAACCTTAATTATCAATTTAGCTATTTATAGTACAATCTCATATTCGAACCTAGCTATCTATAAAATATTCGAATGAAAACAAAGAACTTAGCAAAGAGAGATGGCAAGAGGAACGGGCTCAGGGCCTATATAGTATTATTTAATAAGACATGGAGCTTGGGGCGCTCGGTAGCTATTTTACTTGGACCAGCATCGAGTGAACATTTTACCAACGGAAGGGGCGAAGTAGCTCCGCAGTCAATCAAGTTAAGTAAGTAGGCTCGCCCAAAGGAAGTTCCGTAGTGAGTAAAGTAATAACACTAAAAGAATCTATAAAAATTTTCAATAACATAAGTTACCATAAAATAAAGTCCCGAGGGGACGGCATCCTCCTATAATAGTTAGTAGTACTGAGCAAGCGAGTCATCAGTTCGGGGAAAGAAAAGGACCGGGTGAAGAATTTTAAAGTCCGCTAAGGCCCACGGGATAAGGTTTGCAGATGCGATCATGAATCGAACGAGATCGAAAGATTTGGCTGTCGACGGGCAAAGCCGGAACGTCGACCGCAAACGAAGGATGGCCAGGCCCCGGTTTCCGGGGTTACGGTATTCTCTATTATGAGCCTACTCAGATCAGAACTAAACTAGTGGATTCTCTTTCGCCTATCGGCCGGCTTTATTAAAAATTTTGGCCCATTCATAAGCTCCATATACTTTACTCCCATCATTAACTGCAACAACAAAAGGTTTAGTACTGTAAACTCTGAGATCAGTATCCCTCAATGCTCCAAGATCAAAGAAACTATGAGTAGAGCCAGTGTCTAGCAAAATATGAATCCTCTTCCCCTGCAGAGTGCCATAAATGGAAATTTTTTTGTTCTACCTTCAGCTTTCCTCCAGATCTTGCTAATGCTCAGGTACGGAATCTTCCTATTCCTCAATCAAAATTTCACCAGGCTCAATATACTCCAGGGCTGAAATATGATTGACCTGCCTGAATATGCAACAATGTCCCGTGGAAAATTTATCACCACATTTATAATACAAATTATTCTCCCTTCTATACTGAGTCTCATGTGGTGTGGTCCTCCTTAGACATATTTACATCCACCTTATTTTCCCCTGTATTCCCTTTCCAACTAAGAAGCTTTTCAGATACAGTTTTAGATGCAGTTCCAAAAGGTTTTCCAACTGTAGCATATGGATTTATTGTGCCTTTATCCTTTCTTTTCATTAACTCTAGGTTCATTTCTTGCAGCATAGCAATCTCTACTGTATCATGAAGAGCTCCAGGTATAAAAAGCTTGACCATAATCCTCATATCTTCTTTCAAACCACTAACAAAATTAGACAAAGTACTGCTCAGATAGGTCAGGATATTTATCAATTATCCTAGACCTCAGTTCTTGAAAAATTTCCTGATATGAACTCTATTGAGCATATATATTGATAATACCATGCAAAAATTAGATAATAAAAATTGAACGGACAATTAACATATACAAGAATAATAATCTTTTATTAATCATTCATGCATATAATCGAAAAGTTTAAATTACAAATAATCAAAGCATAAATCACGATTTCAACTAATTACAAAATGATGGAGTCACAAGTAACACTCGCTGCCCTTGAAACAAATAAGTGTCGTCATGGACATCGTTCCCTAGTGTAAAACCATTGCAGGTAACAATTAACACATAAGAGTTACCCGGAATTCACGCAAAGAAAGAAGTGAGACTCAAGTTTAGAAGAAATGAGGAAATTGAGAATGGTGCGAGAATGGTGCGAGTTTTCTAACTGACATAGAGACTCTATTTATGCTACTTTAAGAGACCATAATCATGGAAATGTGATATTCTGATTTTCTGTAATTAGAGAAGAATATTCTACAATCACCAACTCACCAAATTCGAGACATTCCATGAATACTTGAATCAAATCTGCTGGAAAGGGAAGAAATATTTGCACAAATACTCTTCAGCGTATTAAACATGGTAAACCGTGTATTAATTTAAGACGAGATATCTCACAAAATATGGAAATATATCGCCCTTATCTCTTAAGAATTACACACAAGCAATTCCATATATAATATGCGGTTAGGCCTTCCAGAGACTTCCATGCGTTCCATATGTGTTTTGGACAGTCCAGAGAAAAATTACTCGGGGCCACTTTCCGCCAATTTTTCCTCTTTCAAGAGTGACATTTCATACATCCATATCTCATTCACCCTTGATCTATTTTGAGAGTTTAAATAGTCGATTTTATAATACTCGTGGAGGAGAACCCAATAATGGCATCCACTGACCCAAAATCTATTTGAGTCCTACTCAAAATGAAGCCCAAAAAGTTGACAATTTTCAACATTTTAACTATCATTTTCCAACAAACTCATATTTCATATTAAGTTTTTCTATTTTGTCTCTTGCTCCAAATTCAGAAAATCTTTTGATTGAAGCTTCACAAAAATTACTCCATAGACTCATATTCTTCACTTCTTTCTCACTTTGAAACCATATTCCAACTCACCCTTCGGTAAATTTCTATTGCCTCTAGTCTTTGAGGATCTCTGATTTGAGCATAGTTGACGAATCGGTTACATTTCCTTACCCTGTCCCTAGGTCTTTCCCCCAGTAAACACTGTAAGCTCTACCCTAGGTTGATTGATTTTGTCTCTCTAATCCTCAGAATTCTTATTTAATATCGTAGGGTTGTTTATGATAGGCAACTTTCTTGATACGGTTTATTTATTTATTTTTATTTATTATGATTTTTAGAAAATAACAATATACTCTTTTTTCCATTGGATTTTTTAATGAGTAGTGGGATCATTTATTTTATTGTAGAATAAGACCCATTAATTCAGTCATGTTGACCTTGGAAGAATTAATGTTTCGGTCATGCATTTATTTTAGTGTTAGAATATTTAGTTTTGATTTGGTTAGAATTAGATTTGGTAAGATTAGATAAGACAATATTCATTCAAGATTTATCTTGAAGAATATAGTCATTTATTTTAGCTAGCGTAGTTAAATATGGTCTTAGCTTCTTAAAACTGCCATAATTTTTTGTAGTTTCTTGTTTGTATATTTGAAAACCATACATATGTACTATAAATAGGGGTGACTTTCAACATTAATTTTTACCTTACAACTTTTTCAATCAAATATACAACATTTTGAGTTCATATTCTTTGTTTGCGAGCTATTCCATTGTTGCTTAACTCCGGGAGCTAGTTAAGTATTAATAAACTTTGTAATTTAATCCCGATGGATAGTTAGAGAGCGAGTCAAAATTGAGTGTACCCCGAGGGCTAGACCTGGAATTTCGTGCGGCGTTGAAGGGTTTGCGAGTTTCCCTAGTTTTGTCAAAGATTTTAATTCCGCAATCCAGATTCTTCGCAAAGGGGATTCATATCATTTCCATTCACAACTTTAACAAAACGTAATTCCATAGCAGTTTCAGTACGATTGTTACACCGAGGCCGAGAGCTTGAACAGAGGCTCGTCACCATCTTGAATTTGTTGTTCAAATTCTCCTTTATCTCTTTTACCGAAATCTCCATATCCTCTCGCTTCTTCTGGTCAATTTCTGCATTCTGTTTCAGCTCTGCTCCCCATTGCTTTGATTCCTGAGTCGAAGTTGCTATATGTCCAAATCCTTCAATTAATTCTCCCAAATCTTGAATCGAGTGCTCCCCGCCATAGCTGCTAAAAATTCACTCGCTCTGATACCATATTGTCATGAACTTAGAACAATTCCCCAATTTACAACAGTAGCCAAGAGTTAAAAGAGAGAATGATCCGGCAAATTCAGAATTCGTTTTTACAAAAGTGATCATAATGATGCCAATACCTTTTCCTAACTGAATCTTATATCCCCTTCCAAACTAACACAAGTTGGAAATAAGTTATTGGTAGTTGCGACTACTTCTTCACAGCAAAGATGCACAGCTCCCCTTTTTAGCTCTGATGTTGAAACCCATTTCCCTCTTTTGATTAATTGATTCCAAGCTAAAAGATTGTCTTAGCCTTCTCGTCATGAAAATGAGTTCTGTTAAAAAATTGACATGAATTGGGTCAGTTTAGCCCGGCCGCATTTTACATTTATGTTATGAACCAAAGGGAACCAGGCCAGTTGATACCTTATTAATTAATAGGGATGACAATGGGACAGGTTTTGGTGGATGACAGTGGAGTAGGTTTGGGTGGATGGCAGTGGAATAGGATTTGGTGGAGGTCTGCCACATATCCGTCCCAATGGGGCAGCTATAAAGGTAGTTTTTGTGGGGTTGGGGCAGATATCTGTATGAAAATCATAACCGACATGGGTAGTGAGGTGGACGTGGATATTAGTGCACACCCACCCCATCCCTGTCTCACCCCACTAAACTTATTATATACTTTCTAATTTGAAATAAAATAAATTATTATATTTATTCATATTGTACATATCTTACCTACTCATATTTATTAATTTTCATGTAAATACATGAAACTATTTTAGCTACTATAAAAAGGTTACTATAAAAGTATAATATTTTCATGTAAATACATTTATTATTTTCAAACAAAAGTTACTATAAAAATAGTTGATTTTAGGTATATTTGGAGATATAAGTGAGATAGGTACAATGGGTATGAAGTGGGTAGGGATACCCAAGTGGGTGATAGGGTTGGTATGGATTTTGTATAATATCTGATGGGGTAGGGGTGGATTTTAAAGTTGTATCTGCCATGAGTAATGTGGTCAATAGGGGTATGGACATTTTAGGTGATCATGGGTATCATTACAACAAACAACACATATTACCTCGGTTTTTTCAGTGCTTCTTACCTTGGTTTTTAACCCCTAAAAAATCGAGGTAATTGTGGTTGTAGTAAAAAGCCTAGTTTTTACCTCGGTTCAAAACTGAGGTTAATAGTCTCCTTTTACCCCGGTTTTCGACCGACATCGGCATGAAAGGAGACCGATGTCGCATCATGGTGGAAGGCCAATGTTATGATACCCCGGCTGCGACATCGTTTGAAACGACATCGACATCTTGAAGCATGAGACATCGATGAAAGGAATGTAGTAAGTGATGGTAGGGGATGTGCGTCGATGTCGCACCCCATGATGTCGTTCACAATACAAGCAATTTTGGAGTTGATGCGAAGCGATATCGCACATATTGAAGGACCCACGCTGTGTCCCTGATAAAGTGGAATGCATACAAAACGACATCGTTTTGTATGTCCGAGGTCGCAAAAAAAAGTGACGTCTCTCTATGCAACGTCACTAATATGTCTTGTCGGAGTCAGTTATTATGATGTCGTGGTTTATTCGGTTAGCTTTTGTTTCTCGGAAAATATTATAATCACAAACGTTCGATGATGCAAACAATCGGTCTTCGATAACCATGCATGTTATAAACAATGTGATAATTCAAGTAATGGTTGAACATCAAACAACATTAATTTTTTGTTCAATTATTGTGGGAATCATTAACTGAAATGTTCATTTAGACCAACAAGATTACAACATACTAGTATACTACAAATAAATGCAAAAATAAATTAAAATACATAAGGTTGTTATAAAATTGAAACAATAATTGCATTTAACCTCCATTTTCTGCGTTGTACTGCGTTAATATTTCTAGGGCGACCGGTGAGAAGCCACCTAAGTCCATCTGATATGCTAGAATCCACTGATAACTCCATTTGTAACAACCAATGCATAGGAAACAAAAATTATGTTACAATTGGGTTGTACCCAAAATTACAAGTAATATATTCATATGTGGACAACATTATTCGCAAAATGTTGATAGTAACAGAACAGAACCGAACCGACATTAGACGACCGAGATAAAATAGAACTTGGATAATCTTGTACATGAATGCTAAACCCAACAATTCCTCACATCTTCGACATCGAGTCTTACTCGGTATCATATCATACAGAGCGATCAAAGACCGATGTCGCACATTCATATTGTGTTCATCCGAATCTAAGCCATTTTTCTCATTTTTTACAAACATGTCATCATATTTGTAAGAAACACAACATACTATATATAACATGTGACACAATGTTTCACCCTTCATTAAATTCTTTGATCTTCCATTAATGAAGAAAAAACATATAGATGGTATACATGGTAACATATTTAGTGAAGATAAACATGTAGACAATGCATTATTACTTCTATAAATTTGAACCTAGATGCGTCGTTCTTTGGATACTTGTTGATGATTGAATGAATTCTTCAATGATCCCTTTCATTGTGGTGTGAATGAATAAGGTGTGTTTGTTGGATATGTATTGGATATGGAAATGAGTGTTATTGGTAATAGTTATTGAAATGAAAATAGGCCTGGTGGGAAATTTCAATTCAAATTTTCGTCTTAAATTTTTGGTTCCCGCTCTAAATTTCACATTGAGTGATGTCACTAGCTCTTCGGTATGTCGATCGAACTATGAGACATATGTGCGACACCGCATATGAGGCCATAGTGTAATAATGAAAATTCCTCGTAAAAATATTCGTTTAAAGGTTCCGGGCCCTTATGTCGACTCGCTCATACCCTAATCGGGACAACATTGCTGTCAAAATTTGAATAAAATATTGATATATCCAATTTTGCATTTTGACATCTTCCCAGTTTCTTGGACGGACCTAATTGCAAAAAAAAATAACATGTAGTCTCAAAATTGGTTCCGATTGTCCCAAAAATAAGTAG
The DNA here is from genome assembly GCA_037428765.1 of Rubia yunnanensis. Taxonomy (NCBI): domain Eukaryota; kingdom Viridiplantae; phylum Streptophyta; class Magnoliopsida; order Gentianales; family Rubiaceae; genus Rubia; species Rubia yunnanensis. Next base: position 105,253,931 of record CM075061.1, on the reverse strand, counting down.
TGTCATCCATATATAGTCGAACTTGTAATAACCGAAAGTAAAAAAATAAACTGTTAATATATTTCCCCGTAGATTTCCACAAGATCATTCAACCAACAATCGTATACTTTATGTAATCAACTACAATTTACTCTGGACCACGTACTGGCGCTTCGTAAAATATAAGGACGGAAATATAATACTATTATATTTCCAAAGAAATGCGAGAATATGAAATTTCATGTGATTCATATATTTGGCGGAAATGTTCATTCCTATAACGCTTATCGCTACAGTATTAATGGAATTCAATAAAAAGAAACTCAGAAGATAACCCAGGTTCACGTGTCTGTAAGACAGTAAGCATAATTTCCGTATGAAACATTTGTCATTTTGTTCGGGTGATTGTCTCTAAACACACAATAACAACCACGGTAGTTTAGGCCGTAGTGTAATTTCCATAGAGTGTCGTAATGCACTGTTTGTAAATAATTTGGGCCCATTCCGTTGACTAGCTAGTTTATGGCCAAACTCAAAGATATGGTGGTCCAGGCAATGTGGAAACCTTAAACGTATAGCCGATTATACATTTCGACATCTCCCAGTCTGTTGGAGTGATCTAAGTGAATGAACAAAAAAAAGGAAAAATGTGTGGTACAAATTAAACTCTATTCCGATTGTCCCAAAAAGAGGCAGTGTCATCCATATATAGTCAAACTTTTAATAACCGGTAGTTATATTATATTTCCCCACAGACTTCCACAAGATCATATGACCAACAATCGTATGCTTTGAGTAATCAACTATAATTTACTATAGACCATGTACTGGTGTTTCATAAAAAATAAGGATGGAAATTTAATACTATTATATTTTCAAAGAAATGTGAGAATATGAAAGTTCATGTGATTCTATATATTTGGTAGAAATGTTCGCTCCAATAACCTCATTGCTACATTATTAATTAATGGAATTCTATAAAAAAAACTCGGATGATAACCCAGGTTTGCATGTCTGTAAGAAAGTAAGTATAATTTTCATATTAAAAATTTGTCATTTTATTTGGGTGATAGTCTCTAAACACACAGTAACGACCATGGTATTTTAGGCCGTAGTGTAATTTCCATAGAGTGACGTAATGCATTGTTTGTGAATAATTTGGGCCCATTTCATTGATAGTTTCATGTCTAAATTTGAACATGGTGGTCGTAATTTGATGGATGTCATTTCATTACTTTTAGATTCTATTATAAACGTAGACTATGTAATTTAGGCAATTAGACCAACATTCAATAAATGCGATGGGCTGGTTTTCGACTCGATGGCAAAGACAGGGATGCGAAATTGCATACATGTGCTATTTTGTTTAACACTGACCAGTGTCGTATTTAATTTTAGATTGGGCCGCTACTCTAATATGGTCCAGTGTTTATTATGTGCGAGATTGAACTGGCATCGGTTTTATCTTTGATAGAGCGATTATGGTAGCGATAACGCTGGTTATTCATTGGATAGTCCAAGCCCCATCGAAAAACTGTTTCGGCCCTTATATTGGGCCCAAACTTAGAATCTACATCTACGCACTACTGTCTATGACATCGTCGATCTATGCAACACACCGGCAAAGTTGCACAAAATGGCAGTGTTTCATAGCGGGTATATAAGTACCCGACCACCCTCCCCTTTGCATTCCCAACCGATGACATCACACCAAAACCTCACACCAGAAAAAAAAGGTCGGAAATTGGTCTAATTGCAATGCAGTCGGCTGGTCACACATCACAGTAGAATGAAAACCAACATTAAATGCTTTGGACGTAGTGCATTGGCGGATTTCTCTAAATTTCAAGAGCAAGAAACCTGAACAAGGTAAGGATTTTTGGATGAAATTTGATGTTAGTTTCTTGGGTTTCATATACTTCTTTAGTTTCCCATTGCTTGGTTATTCAGTCATGGCATGTTAGTTGTTTACTTTGTGATGTTTTAGTTGAGATTATATATGTTTTAGGACCAGTCATGTTTGAGTCGCATACTATTTTTCCTTAGCCGATTGATCTGTGATGTTGCATATTCATGAATATGAATGTGCAATATTGTATTTGTAACATCGGTCCAGGCGAAGTGTTTGCAACATGAATCCAAAGTCGACAAAAACACATTGACATCATTGAGTTCTTGACTTCTGCACTGACTGTTTAATGTCCCTTTCATTGTTACATAGCTTACATGAGCAGACAACCAGGAGGAGAAGGGACGTCAGCACGGGGGCAGCTCTATCACGCATGAAGAAGGCGAAGAAAATGGCCACCCTCCATCGCCAACATGGAATTACGCTTTGTAAAGGAGGAGGAAGCAAACCGTTTCAAAAATATCCAAAGTTGTTGAACAAAAGAAGCCAGGGTGATGAAGCCTGAGAATGTTGAACAACTACACCTCGATGTTTTCCTCGAACTCTTCAAACCGTTACAAATTGAGGGTTTAATATGCTTGAATAAATCGACGTATGATACAGAGGTCAAGTAGTTCTACGCCAATTTTAGAATGGACATTGACCTCCTTTAAAAAAAGAGTGAATGGGATAGACTTGGAGATAACGAAAGAGCTCATGAACAAGGTGATTGGTTGCACAATCGAAGGGGTGGATCAGCTAGAGGTTGAGCCTCTACAGCTATACTTCCGGGACAATTGGCATCGACGGGTCAATGAGAATGACACATCCGGGGTGCTAGACCCCAACTGAATGGTGGAGAAGTACTTCAAAATTAAAGTGGGCAACAGACTCATCCCAATGAAGCAAATCAAGCTTGGTGTTCTCACCTTCATGAGAGAATGATGTTCAATATAATTGTACAAGTACTTATCCTGATCGGACATCCTACGGGGGTGCACGATCAATGCGACCTTCATATACTACCACCTTGCGGAGAAGAAGGTAGTCGACCCAGGGTACACCATTATGCGGGAGATGCATCAAGTTGCCCTTTCCAAAAAGAGTTGAGCACTCTCCTATGAAAATTTTATCACCGCCATTCTAGAGAAGAAGAAGGTTTCCATAAAATCAAAAGAGAAGATCTATCCTAAGTACTACAATGCAAACTACTTTGGGCTGAAACATTAGGTATGGAAGTTGTGGGTATGGATTGATCGCAATGTCCCTAAAGGGGCTATGGATGTGCCTCCCACACCCAAGCCCGAGGCGGCTCCATCGGCTTCCACAGCTATGGGCTTTCACCCCGCCATTATTCACGCGCCCTTAAAGGGTAACAAAATTTAGAGCTTTTTTTGTTTATTTCAAATTATCATTAATTAATATTTTAACATTTTTATTTAATGTACTGATTTCTTATCCCAGCGGACCTAAATAGAAGGCCTGGGGCATCCCACTGAATGACATGACCGAGACCAAGGCCATGGTGCTGCACATGGAACACACCATGCGTAGTCTAACAGAAGAAATGAGGGTGCTGAAGTCTATGATTGTCAATGAAAATGAACCTGCGGGGGATGATGGGCCTGGGGTTGACAATGATGAGATGTGTACTATAGATGATAAAGAAGGGCCAAGCACCAGTGGTAGCGAGTCTTCCACCGAAGAGTCAAAGACTAATTCACAAGAAAATGGGAGCAGTTTGTTTGCAGATGATGTTATCCCACCCTTGTCACCACCCCATTGATTTTTGTCTCTGTTATGTTCGTTGTCCTAGAACATGAAAAATGTTTGTTTGGATTTTATTAGGATTTTATGCCTTCAGTTTCATTTTCATATTGCAAGGATGTTACATGTGGTACATAGCATTACGTGTTTTGGATATATATATATATACGTACGAATGTACCCAGCTTTAGTCTTACATATGTAACTTCATCATATCTAAAACTAGTTGTGGTGAACTTGGAATGAAACCTTTGATTGGTAGATTCCATGTTCTGGTTGTATTGGTTAAGTATTCCTAATTTATTAGGTATGAACGAAATGTACGACCTCGCACTCCATTTGCATAGTCATAATAGCCATAACCGACATTAACCCAATCGAGGTGCGACATCACATAAATTACTTGGAATGAAAGGATTTCAGGCACAGGTTTGAACCGAGGAGCATGTGTGACTTCAGTGAATGTAAACATTGATGTTGCTGTTTACATTGGATTGAAGTCAGTCACATTGAGTGATGGTGCAAAGTCGGTCTTCTCTTCAATGACTGTTAATGCTAGGTCGTACCCTTATTGACGATGTCGCAGGTATGTCGGTCAAAACTTTTACTTTGATTTCATAGGGTATTTACTTTGGTTATTGTGGAACCACGGTAAAAAACCAATGTTTTACTTCTATTTTTTATGACTGGGGTAAATAATATAATTTACTTCTAAAAAAATGAGGTAAAAGGATTTTTTACCTCAGTTTTTTGAGCTAAGCCAAAAAACCGAGGTCAAAGGGTGAAGTAATAGGTTCATTTTCTTGTAGTGTATGGAGGTACTATAATGCATACCCGTCCTGCCCCATTGGAATCCCTATTTACTAATCCCTGGTTAGTAGGACGACTTTGGAATTTTTTTTCTCTTCCTTCTCTCTATTTTCTCTCTCTCTTGGTTTTATCCCTAACCCTTTGAAGATTTGGAGATCTTCAAGTGTTCAAACTCTTGTAGCTTCACCTCTTATTTGAATTTCAAAATTTTGAAGTTCAAATGATATGATATTATGGTATCATTCATACCATATTAATTAAACATCCATGATTGAGGGCTTCACAGTCATAAACATAATTGAGAAAATGGAAATCAATATCATGATTGAAGAAATCACAACAACCAGATTTTGAATCCCTCTTTGTATATTATTATAACCATAATTCTCCAACTCTCACCAATTTCCTTCACCTTAATCAAACCTGGCCAATTCCCCTTATATCCCAAATAGACCATATCTTCGCAATGTCCTTGGGTGATAATATAATCTGATGTACAACAGCCTTAACATCTTAGATACTAAGAGCAGCACAATTATCCTCCCAACCTCTAACTGGTAGAGTAGCCTCACTACCAAAATGACTCATTTCCTTGTTGCAAAAATCATCAGCCCTAAGCCAAAACTGGTTGAGTCAACTGTGATAAAAACTGCTTGGAAATGCCAGGGGCACTTCAATTGCGACAAGATGGAAGAAAACATGGAATTGTTTGAATTTGGTCGAATGTCAGAAAGGAGCTAGGCCATCGCAAACTTGTTGTGGTCATTCAAGCATAGCCGGGTTGCTCTGGTTGAAACAATTAGAGATACACCTCTCCACCGACTATCTTTTGCAGAAAATCTCTTATGGATTCATGTTCACGATGTCCAACCAATTTTCATGATGCCGGATGTAGAAGGACTCACCAGAGACTACCTTGGCACCCTTGTCAAAGGTTCTAAAAATAATTCATGATCATGTCGGGGGCAGTCTCTGAAGATCAGAGTGATTTTCAACATCTACAAACCACTACCCAAAGTTTAAAAATGGAACATGAGGATATTAACTACCACTTTTACTTCCAATACGAGTGTCTCCCAGGTTTCTATCACTTGTGTTGATTCTGGGACCATTCTAAACTTGATTGACCCCTCAAGAACACACCTCAGAGGGATGAATTGATATTGATAGGATATGGTGCATGGCTGCACTTTGATCCACAATAACTTATTCCCCAGCCAGGCCCATGAGTGTTATACCAGTAGTGAAAGAGGGAACAAGCCTTACCCTAGACAAAAACATCATCACTGCTAGTCAAGAGTGCTCAAAGCAGCTGTTGGAAAAAAATGTTAGACATCGTTGAAGCCATGTAGTAGGAACAATGATGGCCAACAGTGCTACTCCGGAGAGGTCATCATCAATTAAAGGCAATACTCCATCCACGCGTGCAGAAGGTCAATGCATGACAACCATTTCATTGGTGACAGTAACTTTGATATCGAGCCCTCCATTTACGGGTTACGGGCTCAATAAAAGTTTATCAAAGGAGTAAATGAAGGAATTGTTGAATGTAACAATAAGCATAAGCCAAGCTATATTTCCCTCACTAATAGTGTATGGGTTTAAAGCTCATATCCCTATCAACCAGTCCCAAAGGCCCAACATCCAACCCAAGCAAAGAAGAAACCCTATAGCTATAAAATGATGGCTTCCACCTCATTTTAGGGTAAGTGACTATAGCCTCCCTGATACTGTAGCTTCACCCTCTCCACACTCATATTATCACATCTAACTTTGGCATTGGAGCGGGCACGACAACAGGCCGCCCCACCCTGAGTGACCCATGCTCTTTTAAAGGTACCCCATCTATGCTGGAATCATACCGGAAGGAGGCCCGAACAGAGGCCACATTAGAGCTCTCACAGCAGCTCCATCAGACTCTGACCTACCGGCTGCCAGGCCCACCCCATGACAAATTTCAGCATTAACATTGGCATCGTCTATGGGGAGCTGACATCAAGGCTCTCACGCAGCTCTAACAAGATGCTGCCTGCACAACAATCAGAGCAAATACATCTGGACATCTAAGCAAACCTATTATACATACCATAATTTATTTTCATATTTAGAAGGAAAACATACCAGCCTCAGGTTAATCTATGTTTTGAACAAAAATCAAGGCGATTTTGGGAGATGAGGTCTGAGCCAGGAGACAGAGCAAACCCAAAAAATGGGTCTAGTGAGCCGACCCAGATCTGCCGAGCCGACTTGGCACAGCTCACCATCTTCTCCAGCGAAGCAGCTAGTTAGAGGAAGGCCGTGTGGCGTGAGTTTTCATCACCTCCACCAGAGTTCAACCAAGCCCGATGACCATCCACCATCTTCATCGCAAGTAGATCCACTAGCAATTCAAGCGAACGAATTACCCATCCTCTACATCGATGGGAGGAGTAAGTCAACGGTGATTCCTCAAATGCCGTCCTCTCCGGCAAGTCAGAAGCATCTTTGGCTCGAGAAAGAGTAGAGCCATGTAGAAAGTTCAATGGCACAAGAAGAATGTTCACTTGTTTGGCCAATGTAGAGGAAAAAGAACAAAAGCAGGGGAGAAATAGGCGGCAGAAGGAGGATAAGAAAAATGAAAGGAGAAAAGGAGAGGTGAAAAACAAAGGAGAAAAATAAAATTTTAGGAAAAAGAAAATAAAAATTCCGTTTTCATAAAGAAAAAAGGAGGAAAGGAGAATGGAAATAATAATCATTGCTCTGCTCCAACATATTCTTCTCATTTCATATAAAGCACCAAAAGGTGACTGCAAATTCTAGTGTAGCAGTAGGACTCGACAGAGCCCATGCAACTGGACTCGACAGAGCCGAGGTAGCTAGACTCGACAGAGCCGAGGTAGCTAGACTCGACGGAGCCCAGTTAGCTAGAATCGACAGAGCCCAGTTAGCTAGACTCGACAGAGCCCAGGCAGCAAGACTCAGCACAAAGCAAGCACTGTTTAAAGCGGAGCACATCTACAACGTTGCAGGGCAGCTAGAACACAAAGAAAAGCCACATGGTGGAGCACCTACATGACAAGGCTGGCAGCGTCAGCAAGACAAGGTTGACTGCAGCAACAATCCCCAAGGTTAGAAATATACAATTGTTCACTTAAACAATAACCTTGGCATGACTCTTTGTAGAAATGTACATAAGGTGTTTCGAGTAGAACCACATAACTCCATAAAAATAATTATTTGCATAGTGCTACCAAATACTCTATTAGTGCATGATGGTAAGCAAATAAATTTAAGAAATCATGCATGTGACTAGCATATTGAAATCCAAAACTAAAGACACTATGCATGATTACCTAAAGATAAAAAGGATTAATGCAAGTACTAGCCATGTTCTTCATGCCTTTTTCATTTAAGTTTATGCAGGATAGTTGTTGTTTATTAAAGAAGCTGAAAGCAAAGAGTTGATAAATTATATCACCTGCTGGATTGATGCATGCTAGCGTGGTTTGTTTAAATTGGGTCACGCTATCATGAAATGCGTAGTTGTACAAGCCGGACAATAAAATGACAGGTAAAGAAAGTTCGGCCATCAGCCTGACCACCAGTCTGCCAAACAGGGTGCCGGTCAACCCTCTACCTACTCAGGCAGAGTAGGGGGGCACCCCGTAACCTGCACGAGCAGGGTAATGCTTTATGCGGTTATTGATAGGTAAAATTCAACCCCATTTTTACCTGTTCAGGCAGGGCCAAAACATGACAGTCTCAAGAAAAAGCGGTATGATCAAACATATTATTTATGAAATTATGTAAAAAAATGATGCTTCCACCTGATTCCTTTGTCAAATGTGTGGGCAAACAATAACACTCACTGTGAAATTGAAGAACTAACATATTATGTTGATTTTTAAACTGATGCGTGTTAGCAATAACCGCCGAGGCGGGCTGTATTAGCTTGAAATTCTTGATTATACAGATTTGATGGTTAAAGCAATAAGCAAGGCACCCTTAGCCCCATGAAAGGAAAGGTCATGACCTGATATGCCGTAACAAAGAAAGTTCAGTCTTCAACCTGTCCATGTAGGGTAACGATCAACCCTTAGCGTGTTTGGATAAGGCAACAACAACCGCTTCGCCTATTCTGGCAGGGCTATGAAATAAACCCCTTTAAAGAAAAATAAGAGAAGAAAGTAAAGGAACGGTATCACTATATATGTCGCTCATATACATTCAAGATATATATACAAGAGATATTTTATGTTCACATGCCTTTATTATTTATTTAATACAATTCTAAGTATCATGGGCAAGAGCTGATGTATTATGTTTTCATCCAAACTAACACATGTTGATGGTATTCACGTAAACATGAAATATGTAGTTCTTACTGTTTTAACAACACAACATCCAGTAGCTCCGGCCGTAGCCAACATTATTGAAGTTAATAAGCCGACACTGGCTCAAAGTAGCAAACCTAGCTCTGACTGCCAGGGAAAACCCCAAGCCATGGGCAAATAGGCAATAAAACTTTAGTTGCAACCAGCACGTTGAAGTTAATAAGTTGACCCTAACTCAAAGTTGCAATCCTGGCTCTAACAGCCAGGGAAAATACCAAGCCAGGGGCAAATAGGTAAAAAGACTTCAGATGTAGCCAACACCATTGAAGTTAATGACCCGACCCTAGCTCAAAGTTGTGAACCTGACTCTGACATCCAGGGAAAATGCACAGCCAGGTGAAAACAGGCAAAAAGAATTCTGCCTCAACCAGCACCGTTGAAGTTAATAAGCTGACCCTGGGTTAAAGTTACGAACTTGGCTCTGACAGCCAGGGAAAATGCCAAGCCAGGGAAAAATAGGAAAAAGACTTCAACCGCGGCCAGCATCACTGAAGTTAATAAGCCAACCCTAGCTCAAGGTTGCGAACCTGGCTATGACAGCCAGGGAAAATGCCAAGCCAAGGGCAAATAGGCAAAAAGACTCAGCCAAAGCCACCGAAAAACAAAAGGTACACCTGAATCACGCAAGTAAGTAATACAAAATGCACAACTGACCCACGCAGGCAGGAAGATGCTAAAAGGTACACCTAGCCCACACAGGCAGGGAAATGTTGGATAGCACACCTGACCCACGCAAGTAGGTAAATAAAAAAGGTACACCTAACCCACGCAGACATGTATATACAAAATGCACAACTGACCCACGTAGGCAAGAAGATGTAGAAAGGTACACCTGGCCCACGCAAGCAGGGAGATGCCAGATAGCACTCATGACCCACACAGGCAGGTTAATACAAAAGGTACACCTGACCCGCACAGGTAGTTAAATACAAAATTCACAACTAACCCACGTATGCAGGAAGATGTAGAAAAGTACACATGGCCAACACAGGTAGGGAGATGCTGGATAGCACACCTGACTTACACAGGCAGGTAAATACAAAAGGTACACCTGACCCATGCAGGCAGGTATATGAAATGAACAAATAACCCGCGCATGCAGGAATATACAGAAAGGTACACCTGGCCCATGCAGGCGGGGAGATACTGGATAACACACCTGACCCACGCAGGCAGGTAAATACAAAATGCACAACTAACCTACACAGGTAGGAAGATGCAGAAAGGTACACCTGGCCCACGCAGGTAGGAAGACGCCAGATAGCACACACGGCCTACGCAGGCAGGTAAATACAAAAAACACAGCTGACCCACGTAGGCAAGGAGATGCAGGAGTGCACACCTTACCCACGCAAGCAGGGAGACTCAACCCAGCTCCTTGAGCTTGGCTCAGCCAACCAAGTTTTGGGCTGGGGGCACTTGACAACATACATACCTTGTGGCCCAACTTTGGGGCTCTCCAGTGAAGCAACTACCTGACAAGGTAGGCTACATCATCATCCACCAAGGTAAGAAACATACAATTGTTCACTTGCATAGAACGACCATAAATGCTATGTGTGTACTAGTGATCAAATGAATTCGGACTAGTACATACGCAATCATTGTTATGAAATCCAAAAATAAAAACACTATGTATAACTACTCAAGAGAAGAATTCATACAGGTGTTAATTACATTTTTGTTGCTTAAAAAGATGCATGATAGCATGGTAGATAAGTTAGCTTAGGTAAAGGAAGTTTTTCCATGGCATGTTCAAACAGCTAGTTGGTTATAATTTAGAAGGCCTGGCTGCAGAGCCCAGGCCAACGCTAGAAGGTTCGCTATGAGCGACCCAAGCAGAACTTTACAAAGCTGCCAGCAAAGTCCAAGTTGACGTAACAGGCAGCAAAGTATGGTTCTGCCTAAAAGAATTAATGAGGCTGAAACGAGAGAGTTTGGTCATAATTTGGAAGACCTGGCCACAGAGCCTAAGTCGATGCCAGAAGGGTTGCCATGAGCGACCCGAGCAGAATTTAACAAAGCTTCTAGCAAAGTCAAAGTTGGCAGCTAAGTACGATTCTGCCTGAAAGAATTAATAAGGTAAAAATGAGAGATTTTGGTCATAATTAAGAAGTTCTAGCTATAATGCCCAGGCCGATGCTAGAATGGTCGCCATGAGTGACCCGAGCAGAACTTCACAAATCTACCAACAAAGTCAAAGTTGACGCAGCAGGCAGCAAAGTGTGGTTTTGCCTGAAAGAACTAATAAAGCCAAAATGGAAGAGTTTGGTTATAATTTAGAAGGCCTGACTGCAGAGCCCAGGCCGACGCCAGAAGGGTTGCCATATGTGACCTAGGCAAAACTTCATGAAACGGCCAGCAAAGTCCAAGTTAAAATAGCATGCAGCAAAGAACGGTTCTGCCTGAAAGAATTAATAAAGCTAAAACAAAAGAGTTTGGTAATAATTTAGAAAGCCCAGCCGCAGACCCCAGGCCAACGCTAGAAGGGTCACCATGAGCGACCCAGGCAGAACTTCACGAAGCTGCCAGTAAAGCAAAGTTGACGCAACAGGTAGCAAAGTACGGTTCTGCCTAAGAGAATTAATAAAGCCAAAACAAAAGAGTTCATTTATAATTTAGAAGAACTAAACCGCAGAGCCCAGGATGACGCCAGAAGGGTTTCCTTGAGCGACCCGGGCAGAACTTCATAAAGCTGCCAGTAAAGTACAAGTTGACGCAGCAAGAAGCAAAGTATGGTTTTTCCTGAAAGAATTAATAAATTCAAAACAAAAGAGTTTGGTTACAATTTAGAAGACCTAGGCGGGGAGCCAAGACCGATGCCAGAAGGGTTTCCATAAGAGACATGGGCAGAACATCACGAAGCTGCCAGTAAAGTCCACGTTGACTTAGCAGATAGCAAAGTACTGTTCTTCCCGAAAGAAATAATAAAGTTTAAAAGAAAGAGTTTAGTTATAATTTAGAAGGCCTGGCTGCAGAGCCCAGACCGACGCCAGAAGGGTCGTCATGAGCGACTCGGGCAGAACTTCACGAATTTGCTTTCTAAGTCCAAGTTGACACAGCAGGCAGAAAAGTATAGTTCTACGTAAAATAATTAAAGAGGCTTAAATGAGAGAGTTTGGTCATAATTTAGAAGGTCGGCCGCAGAGCTCAGGCTGACGCCAGAAAAGTCACCATGAGCGACTCAGGCAGAATTTCACGAAACTGCTAGAAAAGTCCAAGTTGATGTAGCAGGCTCCTAAGTATGGTTCTACCTGAAGAATTAATAAGGCTGAAACAAGAGAGTTCAGTCATAATTTAGAAATCCTAGTCACAGACCCTAGGCCGACGCCAAAAGGGTCGCCATGAGCAACCCAATCAAAATTTCACGAAGCTGCCAGCAAACTCCAAGTTGACACAGTAGGCAGCTAAGTACGGTTCAACCTGAAATAATTAATAAGGCCGAAATAATTAATAAAGATGAAATGAATGCTTCTTCTCCTGCCTACATGATTGAGTCTTCCAATTTGTGGCATGGTAGACTAGGACACGTTAATTATGATTTGATAAGAAGATTAATTAACATGGAGAACATACCTAACATGAAAATTGATACAAATTATAAATGTGAAACTTGTGTTGAAGCCAAGACAACTCGAACATCTTTCAAACAAGTTAAACGAAACACGAAACCTCTTGAACTGATACATACCAATATTTGTGATCTCAAGAGGAGGTAACAAGTATTTCATCACCTTCGTGGATGATTGCACAAAATACTGCTACGTGTACTTGCTGAAAAGCAAAGATGAGGCAATTGAGAAATTCGTACTCTACAAAATGGAAGTTCAAAATCAACTTGATAAGAAAATCAAGGTGATTAGGAGTTACTATGAAGGTGAATATGTAGAACCATTTAAGGACTATTGTTCTAAACATGGCATCATTCACGAGGTCACTGCCCCCTTACTCGCTACAATCGAATTGTGGGCGAACGTAAAAATTTCACTCTTAAGGAGATGATGGTTGCAATGTTGATAAGTTCTGGGCTATCATAAAGAATGTGGGGGAAGGCCATTTTAACAGCCAACTATCTTTTAAATAAGATACAACGTAAGGATAAGAAGGTAACTCCCCATGAGTTATGTCCTTTACGTACTTGAGAATATGGGGGTGGCTTGCGAAGGTGTTGATACCAACCCCTAAGAAGCTAAAGATAGGACCTAAAACGGTTGATTGTATCTTTATAAGGTATGCACATGAAAGTAGTGCTTATCATTTTCTTGTACACGAATCTCATCATCCCGAGATTCACAAGAACAAAATCATGGAATCAAGAAATGCAAACTTCTTTGAGAATGTGTTCCCTGCAAAGGAAAGGGTTGGATCATCGAAAAAGGACCATTGAGTTTGTAGACGAAGATGTAGGAATTTCTGATGATCTCGAGGATCAAGAGGAAGGGGATGAACCTAGACGAAGCAAACTGATTAGGACTGAGAAGTCATTTGGTCATGATTATCTAACGTTTATGCTTGAAAGTGAGCCACAAAGCTATAAAGAAGCTGTGAATTTGTCTAAGGGTCCTATGTGGAAAGAAGCGATTAAGAGTGAAATTGACTCGATTATACAAAATTATACTTAGGAGCTAGTGGACTTACCACCTAGGTGTAAACCACTAGGCTACAAGTGGATCTTCAAAAGGAAGATGAGAGCCGATGGTTCTATTGACAAGTACAAAGCAAGACTTGTAATCAAAGGTTATAGAAAAAGGAAGGTCTTGACTACTTTGATACTTATTCTCCTATTACGAGAATAAGCTCCATTATAATGATACTTTCTATCGCCACATTACGTAAGCTTGAGGTTCATCAAATGGATGTGAAGACTGCCTTCTTGAATGGAGATTTAGAGGAAGAAATCTACATGGAGCAACCGTAGGGTTTAGTGCTCCAGATCAAAGAGGGAAGGTCTGTAAGTTGGTGAAATCATTGTATGGTCTCAAATAAGCTCCAAAGAAATGGCATGAGAAGTTTGACCATGTCGTTCTAGCCAATGGTTTCAAAATCAATGAGTGTGATAAGTGCATCTATGTAAAAGACACGGAAAATGGACATGTAATCCTATGTCTATATGTAGATGACTTACTAATTGTGAGCGGTAATGAAAAAATGATCAAATCTACCAAGGACATGTTGAATTCTCATTTTGACATGCAGGATATGGGACTGGCGGATGTGATCTTAGGGATAAAAATCTTCCGAAGCTCTGATGGTATCACCTTAACCCAGTCTCAGTATGTAGAAAAAATCCTTCAGATATTCAACGAAAATGACTTAGAGGTGGCGATGACTCCAATAGATAGCAATTTGTATCTACGAAAGATAAATTGGAGGCTATTAATCAGGTGGAGTACTCGAGAGTCATTGGAAGTCTGAAGTACCTAATGAGTTGTACTAGACCAAACATTGCTTACATTGTAAGTAAGTTTAGTAGATACTCGAGTAACCCCAATATAACTCACTGGAAGGCTATAACTAGAGTATTGAGATTTTCTACGTTTTACTCATGATTATGGAAGGCTATATATATATATATATATAGGTATGCATTCCATGAATGCTAGGAATTGAATGAATGTAAGTGGATGTATTTTTTGCTAAGATAGATCCATAAAGAGTGTGTATTATTATTATATTGTAGGAATGTTTATGGATAATACCCATTGTTTTGATGAAGATCAAACAAGCGAGGGGTAACAATATTTTGTAGCCAACTTCATTAAATATACATTTGCGAATGCCACGAAGGAGAAATTATCTTATGTATATTGTCCTTGAAAGAAGTTCCAAAACACTGCTATTCATGAAGAAGAAAATTCTTTGAAGGAAGACTTATTTATATATTGTTTTGATCCAACATAAAATTTTGGTTTTGGCATAGGGGGAGTGTAGATGAGTATACTAGAAATGAAGGAGAGGTTAAGAAGGATGATAGGATGGATGAAATGGTTGAGGAGATTGTGAAGAACTACAGTGTAAATCCTAAAAGACTCTCAGACCTCCGCGGACATAGTGAGACACTTCTATATGATGGATGCCCTGAAGGAATAACGGGGTTGGCTACGTTACAGTTGATGAATGTGAAAGCTAAGTATTCCTATAGTGGTGTAGGTTTCTCTGGCTTGTTGAAAGTGTTGAAAGAAATGTTTTTGGTTGGCAATAGACTGTCTGGAATGGTATATGAGTCAAAGAAGGTACTATGTCTAATGGGCATGGATTATGAAAAGACACAAGCTTGTCGGAATGATTATATCTTGTATAGGGGAGATCACCTGAATGTGGAGAATTGCCCTAAATGCAATGCTCCAAGGTTCAAATTTAAGGAGGTGGAAGTTGATAGAGAAATTGGAAATGGGCTGATGAAGAAGGTTCCTGTCAAGGTTTTTTGGTATCTACCTATTATTCCACGATTGAGAAGAATGTTTGACAATACTGAGGATGCAAAGAATTTCATTTGGCATGCTGCTCGGACAGTGGTTGATCCTAAAGTGTTAAGTCGTCAGGCCGATGGTGATCAGTGAAAGAAGATAGATGCGGTATTTCTGGTCTTTGGGAATGAGCCATATAACTTGATTTTTGGTTTCTGCACCGATGGAATAAACACGTTCGGTAATATGGGCAACAATCATAGTTCGTGGCCGGTGATGATAATGATCTACAACTTTCCCCCACGGTTGTGTATGAAAAGGAAGTACACAATGTTATATCTAATGATCTATGGTCCAATAACAATGGGCAATGATATTGATGTGTACCTAGTGCCCCTGGTGGATGACTTGAAAAGGCTGTGGCATCGTGGAATGAGGATGTATGATGGGTTTCAGAAAGAGTTGTATGATTTTAGAGCAATATTGTTTTGCACTGTTAATGACTTTCCCGCGTATGGAAACTTGTCTGGATATTCAGTGAAAGGTCACAAGGCATGCCCCATTTGTTTAGATGGAACGGATTATTGTCTGTTGAGGCATGGGAGCAAGACTATGTACCTTGGGCACCGGAGATGGCTTCCAAAAACTCATCGGTGGAGGAATTAACGTGATGAATTCAATGGAAAGATAGGATTGTCCCCCCTCCTCAGGTATTAACAGGTGTTTAATCTTGTACATGTTACGAGATTTTTGTAATGACTTTGGTAAAAGGAAGAATAAATCTAAGGTTGTTGGTAGTTGGAAGAAGTGTTCCATATTTTTTGAACTACCATATTTAGGGATACTTGATGTCCGGCATTGTTTGGATGTGATGCATATTGAAAAAAATATATGTGATAGCTTGGTTGGTACTTTAATTAATATCTCGGGTAAGACAAATGATGGTGTAAAGTAAAGGAAATATATGGTAGAAATGGGAAATAGACCAGAATGGCCCAGAGGTTCAGGAGACGAAGAGGTACTTGCCAGCAGCTTGTTACACACTTTCAAAAGCATAGAAAGAGTTGATATGTTCTAGTCTGAAAGGAATGGATTTCATGATGGGCTACTCATCCCAGGTAAGCAATCTAGTGTTTGATAAGGGATTGAGATTGGGGAGAATGAAATCACACGATTCACATTGTTTGATTCAAGAATTTCTCCTAGTGGCGGTCCATCTTGCCAACTCACGTCAGGAAGTTCATTACCCAGTTGTGTCACTTCTTCAAGGAATTTTTCGTAAAGAGATTAGGCATAAAAAATTAGAGGAACTACAGAACGAAACCGTTATCGTGTTGTGCAATTTGGAGATGTATTTTCCCCCTTCATTCTTTGACATCATGGTGCACTTGTTGGTTTACGTCGTACGGGAAATATTGATTTATGATCTTGTTTATATTCGATGGATGTATCCCTTCGAGTGGTATATGAAGATATTCAAGGGTTATTTGAAAAATCAATTTTACCCGAATGCCAGTATTTTCCAGAGCTCTGTGACCGAGGAGGTGATAGAATACAACATGGAATTCTTGAAGAATATAGAGTAGGTTGGTGTACAAAATTCACGCCATGGAGACAGAGTGGGGGTAAAGGTTTATGAAAAGGAACAACTCGGGTATGAACCTGTGACGAGTTGATGAAAGCACACTTATACATCTTGTGTATTTCAGTTGTGGTTACGACAGAATAGAATCACACTTTCATTGATTGGTTACGACAAACAATAGTCGGAGAAAGTCATGATGAAACTTGAACTAGTTGGCCTTCATGCCTTCCGCTACTACGATTTCTTTCACTGGCTATAACAAGAATGGGTTTACCTTCTCAACCATTGAATGTGACATACACAATGTAACACAAAATAATGGCGTTACAATAGCTGCAGTAGCATTACATGTCAGCAGTGCAATGGATATAAGAATCTAGTCTATGGGAACATGTCATACTATGGGATGATTGAGGAAATTTGGGAACTCATCTACATAAGTTTCAGGGTCCCAATTTTCAAATGCAAATGGGTTGACAAGAATACAAGTGTATCAATCGATGAGCTAGGTTTTACAATCGTCGACTTGAGCAAGACACGTTCTAATGGCGACCCTTGCATCCTTGCATCACAGGCTAAATAGGTGTTTTACGTTGATGATCCTTGAAATTCTAGTAAATCGGTGGTCATTCAAGGGAAAAGTCAATTTGTGGGGATGGTTTTCATTGTCTAAAATTATTCCACATACACTACACAGCTCCACTAATGTCGGCCAGGAAGAGATAATAGGGGTAGAGATAGCTTTGAGGAGACGCCACGAGGAAGGCATGTGGATTGAACGAAATCCCAAATCGAAGAAGAAGAAAAATAAGACATGGATTAGATGTAAAAATCCTTTTAATTAACCTTGTTGAATGTTTATTTCTTGCTTTCTATTCTTATGTAATTGGTAAATCAATTGGCATTCAAATTTTGAATCGAAGCACATAAGTAATGGCTTCGGAGATGTATTAGCCAATGTCTCACTACTATTCATTTAACAACATGGTAAGAGCGATCAGGAGTTAGCGACATTGCACATGAGCCTAAATAGTTCATGAAATTCGGAGTTGACAAAGTTGCATATAGTTTCAGCAAGATAGTCGATCAAAGAGAGTGCCGAAATTGACTCAAATCAATTAATTCATGCAATTTCGCACATATATCGATGAGTCATCATTCAAACTGAGTAGTAGGGTACAAAAAATGTGCAACTTCGCACACTACAAACTGAAATTCAATTGACGGTTAACAAATTCATCCCAGAACTTGGAATGTAAAACATGCAAGTTCTCATTCCGAGTTCACAACAGCCAAGAACATATTAATAAAACATAAGACATGAAGCATTGTATTCTACCATAAGCAAAAGGACAACATAATCAAATTGTAGCATACGATTGCTAAAACAATAATTCTTCAAAATAGTACACAATATCTTGAATATTCATGAACATCAATCTTGATGTCCCTTAGCAAAACAATGTTGCCCCTTAGCATAACAATGTTGCCCACTCTGATCTTGAAGTATTTTTCCACCTTGCAATTGGGGTCAAGGGTCCCTGATTTATCATCTTCATGACTATTTGGCGAATTGTCATGACAGTAGACTTGATGTCTTTCAACCAGGTTATCTACCTCTAGACCAATTGTGCACCCGATTGCCTTGTTTAACAACTCACTTTTCAGAACCATATTCATGTTGTTCACTCGGGTTTTGTACTTCCTGGTACTGATACAAGTGAAGTTTGAGTAGAACTCCTTGACCTCGTTTTCATATATGGACTTGTTCAGGAAAATCAGGCCCTCCATCCCTACAACAAACATGACCTTTTACCTTGGTTTTTTGTCCTGAAAGAACCGAGGTATATACAGCCTGAGTAAAAAGTGCATTTTTTACAGCGGATAGGAACCGAGGTAAAAAGTACCTTTTACTTTGATTTTTAACTGACGTCAGTAGTTTTTATGGGCTACGTCGATTAAGACAATGAGCCTCCCTAAATAAATCATATCTAAGATGTCATTTGAGATGACGTCTACATCCACATTCAAGAAACATCGGTAGCTGCAGGATATCAGTCGACTGGAGATCAAATGTTGTGACATCCTTGTAGTCGACATTGGTCTGCTAATCTGCGACGTTGCTTATCATTCAATGTGACATCCCTAGTTGTGGTGTGACCCATGTTGTTTCCCTACTGACGTGGTACGTGGATGAGTACGATGTCATTTTGTGTAACAAATGTCAGTAACAACGAACGAGGTCAGTTTGTGGAACGTCGGTTAGGTTCCAATTTGGCACCGGTTCATCCAACGTTGTGGTTGCATCGGTTAGACATTGCATATTATTAAAATATTTATTATTTAGTGAAACAACTTAGCTTATCGGTAGCCATTACATGTAATTAAAAATGTGATAAATTGTAGAATGGCTAAATGTCATACACCAATATAATTGTGTTCATTTAATGTGTGAAGGGAATGATGTATTTAGAGCAAAAAAATAATATCAACTAATACAATAACATGTTACAACATTATTGAAGTGTTAATATGAATTTGAAAAATGAATTTCATTGAACCACCATTTTCCATGTTGTACGGCATTGTGAATGTGAAGGCGACTAGTGAATTGAAAAGTCCGTCTAACGAGATGTTGGAAGTCTATCGATGACTCTCTTTGGGCCTATTACAACAAATAAATAGTAAACAAAATATGTGATAGAATAGGGCAGTCCCCAAAAGAATTTCACAGAATTGAGTGAAACGTAGACGACATTAATCCCAATTTGAATAAAGTATCGGATATGCATTCTATTGACGTCACAAATTAGATAAAACAATGTTGCAAACATCGATTTAACAGTGACATCAGTTTGATACTAATAGAAATGTTAACAAGTCCTTGACATGTGTGACATCAGCCTTAGTTTGGTAACATTTTACATTGATCGATGCAATGTGACCGACGTCGTTCATTCATACTGTAGTCATACAAATCTTAGCATCATGTCTCACTCTTTACAAACATGGTGTTACCTTGTAAAAAAACACCATACAGTATATAACATGGAAAACAATTATCATATACTCATGAAATTTCAGATTCATTAATCACTGAAGAAAAAAACATGTTGTAAGATTATCACCAAAATTTTAGATGAACATGGAATGGGTAGAAAAATAACTCAAGGGATTTGAACCTTTGGATGCTCAACCCTTGGATCTTGTTGATGTTTGAGAGATGTAATTTGATTGAGCTATTTTTAATCAATGAAGAGTTTTAATGGAATGGATGGTGTGTTAGTATGAGTTGTTGGATTTTTTTTGTTGATGGGAAATGAGTGTAGGAGCTGAGTTTCTCTTTTATTGAAATGGGGTTGGGGAATTTTTTGTTCAAATTTTTGCTTGAAATTTTCATTTCCCGTTGAAATTTTTAGACTAACCAATGTCAGCCTCTGTTCAGTTTTTTTTCATTGTACACAGGAAGACTGCGGCGTTGCACATATTGTCCATAGTCAAATTCTAAAAAGTTTGGTAAAATCCTCGGTGTTAAGATTGTGGCCCTTCTGTCGAATGATTTATGGAAAAGGCAACCATGATTTACTGGGAGAAACCAAGAAATGAGTGTATTAAGATTAATTCAGATGCTTCATGGCATCCTAATAAGGCAACTGTAGGGATAATCATAAGGAATAACACTGGCACTCCACTATTTGTTAAGTCTGACTCAATCTCAGCTAACTCCCCTTTGCTGGCTGAAATACTAGCAGTGGAACTTGCATGTAAAAATTGCTACTATTTGGACAAATCTGTTACTATTGAATATGATTCTCAATTGGCAGTAAAGATGATTAATGACCCATACTCAGCACACTGGAATGTTTTTAATGTGGCTTTCCGAGTGAATAAACTTCTGGGAGATGCTAATCTTGACTTTGTACCCCGGGAAGGGAATATGGTTGCTGATGCAATAGCCAAATACCATTCTGCACATAACCAGTCTTTAAATCTACTTAACCTCCCGGTGCATATCAAAGGACTTATCGAGCTAGACATGCATCAGTTACCTCAGATTAGAATTAACTCCGGTTAGAATTGATACTGCTAATGATTCTTGCTCCTCTTGTAGGGTACTTCTATGGACCAATCCATTATCTCCAGGAAGGTACACTCAGATTTTATCTACGCGAAGGAACTCTCGGCCTTCACTGCACCAAATGGAAAGTTTTTATCGGCTCGGAAGAAGACTCAGTCCTCATGGACACCATTTTACCGTTTCTCCACTCACTTGGATCTATTTTAGGTTAGTTGCATGGACAAAATACGAATTAACACGGGGTGTGGAGATTCGTAGATTTGGAATCGCAACTAACCTAACACTGTTTTAGGATGGTCATCTTATTTTGCAGACAATGAAGTTGCATTCTGTAAATTATTACTATACTCTACTCTGGTTTCTTTTGGCTTGGGGTACCATATATATCAACCACCACCTTCGGGTGCTATTTCATTCAAAAAAAACCATCGATTTCCCACACTTTCTAGGAGGGACATAAGTTCAAATTTATAAAAGTACACTGTCAGTCCCAAACCCGATTATGATTAGTCAAAAAGAAAGTTAATCTGAAGTTGAACTTAAAGTATTAGAGTGTAATAAAGAAACTGGTCTTAATCCACATATACTTCCACAAGTTCTTCTAAATGACACCTTGTATACTTGTAAGTAATGTGCTACAATTTACTTTAGGGAATGTGATATCGCTTTAAAAATCTTCATGGACAAAATTACATTAAATTTTTATTTCCTTAAAATCATAGAATATGAAATTTAATGAGATTCTATGCGGTGGAAATTTCGTTCTCATAACACTTATCGTAAGGGCATAAATGGAATACTAAGAAAAATGACGGACGATTACTCTGGTGTATCCGTCCATGACCATAGCGGAACATTGTGGTCGTCAATTGATGATTGGGTTGAGTGTATCTCCAGTTTTACATTTCAAGTTCTCCTCATTTGTTGAAGGGACCTATGTGAAAAATTAAAAAAATACACTATCAGTCCCAAACCCGATTACAATCGGTCCAAAAAGAAAGTTTCAGATCCGAAGTTGAACTTATAGTTTCTAAGTGTTATAAAGAAACTGGTTCTAATCAACATATACCTCCACAAGTTCTTTTGAAAGACACCTTGTATATTTGTAAGTAGTGTGCTACAATTTACTCTAGGTCATGTGGTATCGCTTTAAAAATCTTCATGGACATAATTTTATTACATTTTTATCCCAAAAAAACAAAAGAATATGAAATTTCATGCAGTTCTATGTGGTGGTTCCCATTAAACTAGACGTCAATAAAGTTCACCGATTGTGTTAAAACTGATTCCCATCGAACTAGACGTCTATAAAGTTCATGGAAATTTATAGACTTCAATTTGTAGTATATAATATTCCATTAACCGTTATTAAGGTCATCCTTGATCGTTTTGGTCAAACACTGGTCCAGTAGTTCTGCTAGTGGGTCGTAATGTTGAGGCCGACGTTAATAGGGGTCCACATTGGTCTTATGTCGATAAAGAAATATGTAATTGCGATAGAGTTATGACGTCGCATGTGCAGTTGGACTGACATAGGCCTTAACCTATGTTGGGCTGAAATGATGAGGCCCGCGTATAGATTCGACGACGTCACTCATGGTTCGCTACCCCGTCGATGCTATCGAATTATGTGCAATCTCGCAGTACGGAAGGTGGACTACCCAATGATCCGTAACGAATATATATAGAGCCCACCTCATACATCACTTCAAACATTCAACTTCTCAGGGAATATCTGCAGTCTCTGATCCTTTCTTTTCAAAGGTTTGCTCTCCAGATTACTTTATTTTTTTATTTTTCATTAAATTTATTATGCATATCGTGGAAAATCCATAATGGTTTTTATTTTTTGTATTAAAATTTCCGTGGATATTTTTCTCTAGGCAGTAGGAATTTGGGTTTCAAGTTCTCATCTATCAACCAGCGATAATTTGTCATTTATAACTAGTGTATACCTAGCCTAAATACTAGGCTGCAGGCTCGAAACCGCAAATTGGGATGAGGCTAACCTGCGATGCGAGCTAAGACAGAGTCAACCCACGAACCATGAGAAGTGGAGACCAGGATCATGTGCTGGCCACGAACCATCCTTCTCAGAGCCACGGTCAAGCACACGATGATGAACCCAAGAAAGGTAGAGCCACATTCCTAATAGACTATAGAACATATGAAGAGGACAAGAATAGAGGTAAGTGCAACTAGACTGAAGAAAACTGAATCTAAAGAGAAAGTAAATGACTTAAGAGTCAGAGTCTTTTCCCCGGAACCACTTATGGGATCTCTTTTTCTGAAACACTATGGTGAACAACGATCAACCAGCCAGATTGGGAATACCAAAACATTTTGTTCCATTTGTGGGGGCACAATTTTTTTCCAATCATTCATTCCCAACAAGATTGATAATGGTGTTCACCAGAAGTGAAAGAAGTGAAAACCACCACACTCAAGAGCAAACAGCTGGGAGAAATAGGAATGTATATTCCAGCCAAAATTGGGATCACATTCTTAGCAGAGAGCAATAACACGTTAGGGATTACACAGAAGATAAAGAAGTGGCAGAATCTCCTAAGACGAACAAGGAAAAGGAAAGGAGAGCATTTGCATCATTTCTAGAAGTGAACAATGAGCAACTGTATAATTAGTTCCTAGCTACTCTCAAACGAAAGTCCCCAAGGGTAAGTAAAAAAATTGTTCAAATCGATGATAGCCATAAGTATGAGGACAAATTGAGAGACATAGTAGCAGATGATGATGCAAACAAGTCGCCACTAGCACCACATCCTCGCAACTTCAAGATGCTAAAGGACTTTGAATTACCATTACATGTCAAAATCTATGATGGAACAGCCAACCCAAAGGAATTCCTACATTCCTATCGTAATAGCATGAGGTTCCACGATGTTGGAGTTGAGTTGGTATGTAAGGTATTCCCCATATATTTTCTAGGAATAGCGATCACAGGGTATGAAGATTTACCAAACGAAAGTATCACAACTTGAGCACAACTGTCAGTTCTATTTTTGGGATGTTTCTACCAGAAGAAGAAGTTTACCAAGATAATCGCAGGCCTAAAAAATATAGCTTAACAAAGCAATGAAAGTTCGGCAGAATATTACAGTAGGTTAATTACAGAAAGTTTGCAGGTTTGGGACTAGTCGTTTCAATTTCTTTAGGTGAGTTCATGGGGGGCGTGCAATCGGGACAGTTCTATAAGGAACTAACAAAGCCAAAAAACCCTAGGGACCTATGAAAAATGATAGAACAGTATGTGCGAACCGAGAAAACCAACAACGGAAAAATAGAGTGGGAGCGAGGCGAGAAAAGAGTAATAGAGGACTCACAAAGAAATTTGGCAAAGAAGGGGAAAGGAAACTTCGCTTTCAAAGGAAGAGAAGTAGGAACACAAAACATCTTGTCCCGAAGACACCGGTAAAAAAATTGCAAAGAGAGATCTTGCAAGCAAACAATGATCTATTCCGCAAACTAGAGCCAATGGCAGTGCCTCCAGAGAAACGATCAAGAGAGTACTATTGCATCTTCGAAAAGGATCGCGGCTATGATACTAAGTATTAAAGAGATCTACCGAGGAAGATAAAAGAAAACTTATGAAATGGTTATCTTGGATAATACACGAAGGAAGATGGAGGTAATTGATACAATGAAGCGAGAGGCAATGGAGGAAGAAGTAAATGCACTATTATTGGTATGTCATAGATGAACAGAGTGAAAGGAAATAGAGGAAGAAGTAAATGCACTGTTGCAAGATGGGATCATAAAGACGGTGATATACCCAACATGGCTAGCAAACCCAATCATGGTGAAAAAGGTAGACTTTGGGTGGAGAATGTGTATAGATTTCACTGATCTAAACGAAGCATGCCAAAAGGATTATTACCCCCTGCCAAAGATCAATAAGCTAGTAGAAGTGATCTCGGGGTACGAAGTCCTCGCATTCTTGGATGCCCATAAACGGTATCTTCAGATATTGATGAACCCCAAAGAATGAGGAAAAAATGGCCATCATAACAAGGTTTGGGATATTTTACTACGTGAAGATGCCATTCTGGTTGAAAAATGCTGGGGCAACATATTAGAGAGTGGTTGATTGTGCGTTTCGCAGCCAGATTGGGCGCAATATAGAGGCATATGTGGATAATATGGTCATAAGAAGCAGGCGAACATGTGACTTCGTGATTGACTTAAAAGAAACCCTGGATACATTAAGTGTAATTGGAATGAAGCTAAATCCAAAAAATGCACAATTGGGGTTGGTGTAAGTAAAGTCTTTGGATACAAGGTATCCTCGAAGGAGATCAAGGCTAATCCAGAGAAAATACAATTAATCGTTAACCTTCCCCAACCACGAACAGTAAAGGAAGTCCAAATCTTAATGGGATCACTAGCTTCGCTCAGTAGGTTTGCTTCAAAAGCAGCCAAAAGACACTTCCCACTATTTGAAATTCTTAAAAGGGCCTAGAAGTTTAGCAAGAGTGAAGAGTGTCAATCAGCATACAAGTCACTGAATGACCAACTTCAGACACTCTTGATGTTGAAAGCACCAATTCACGGTGAAGAACTATACTTGTATTTGGTGGTTTCAATAAATATAGTAAGCTCAGTCTTGGTAAGGCAAGAAGGCTAGAAATAGATACTAGTGTTCTACACCAGCATAATACTACAGCAGGCTGAAAGGGCGTATCTTCCAATTGAAAAGTTGACCTTAGCATTTATATATTTGGCAAGAGGACTGCGAACTTTTTTCCACAGTCATATGATTTCTGTTTATACTGACTACCCAATCAAGAACATCTTGAATAGGTCCAAGTCATCCGGGTGATTGACCAAATGGGCTCTTGAATTGGGACAATTCGAGATTCAATTTCAACTACGAACCTTAATCAAAGCACAAGCTTTAGCAAATTTCATCACCGAAATGACAAGTGTGAAGGCGCAGAAGGTGAAAACACAATAGTTTTTTTACGAACAAAAGGAAAGGCCAAATGGGAAGATATCTCATGGAAGATGTTCATAGACAGGGCATCTAGCAAGGAAGGATAAGGAGCATGACTGCTGTTGATTAACCCAGACAGAGGAGAATACAGATACTCGCTTTGCTTTGATTTCTCACTCACCAATAACGAAGCTGATTACGAGGCATTAATATACGGCTTGGATTCATAGTTAACATGAAGGTGAAGAGCATTCGAGTATTCAGCATTTCATAGATAGTGGTCCAACAAGTACGAAGAGGTTACGATGTGCGAGAAGAGAAATTAATGAAATACTTGTCCAGGGTTTAGACAAATGCCTTGAGTACTTCAACATCCAACACGTCCTAAGAAGTGAAAATGTGAAGAAAAATACCTTAAGCAAGCTACCAATAGCAGGTTGTGAGTCATTAGCCGAATAAAAATATGTAAAAGTAAAAGCCATTTTGGTTAGAAGCAAAGCGAGAAGAACCATGTAAGCAGTTCAAGCACAGGAAGTAAACCAGATGATGCCATTGATTAAATGCTTTGAAAAGGGGAAGTTATCTACTTCATTTTGCATGTGTTAACTGATGCATTTGACATACTTTTTAGTTACGTTTGCTTGGTGGATTGCTAGTACCAGTTGAGTTTACGTGATAAGGGGTTTAAACAACCATGTTTGATTTTCTTGTGTAAATCCTGCATTTTTTAGATTTAATTGGTACTAATGAATATCTCGTATCCATGGGCTCCTTCGTCTTCCCTTTGATCATCTTTAGTAGGTCCCGTGGGTACTTTTGTTGACATTCTATGTGAAGGTCATTCGTAAGGGCGGTAGAAGATATTGATAGCCGTTCACAAGAATGGTGGTAGAGATGAAGGCAATTCACATTAGAATGGTAGTAGATGAAGGCAAAGATCATCAATGCATGGTAGAAGGAGATTGAAGCAAAAGATAGGTGGCTACAGAGTTCATAGCGGCCAATAGAGAAACGGGGAATTGTGGTCCGATGAGTTATACCTTAGTCTGAGAACGATCCAAGAATAATTTGTTGTCGTATTATTTACTTTACATGTTTTGTAAAGTAAAATGGGGCGACCCGTTCCAGACACGATAGCCTGCAACACAAGTCAAGAACCTTCCACGTGGCTAAGTATGGGCACGAGACACCCCATTTTAGGCATCCTGCATCATTCAAAGTCCTTTATGCCGAGACCAACAAGCGACATAGGGGAGTATACATGTCCCATGCCATGTTTTCTGAGTGATGCACCCATCCTGGCCATGGCCTGTGCCAAAGGATACGGGTGTAGATCAGGATTCCAAATATCAGCACCCTAATAGCGCCTCGCAGGAGACGATACGGCCCGTGCTAGTGTCAAACGCAACCCTAGCCAACCCCCGTGTCCCACTCCATGGTTTAAGATCCATGCCCCACTCAAGAACAGGTGCCCCACACCATGAAGAAGCGTGACCCACGCCAAGCTACACGTCTCTCACCAAATACACTCACAAGCCGCATTATCTGCGCTGCCCCGGGCCGGGTGGTGGCTGAGCTAGGGTTTACCCTATTTTGAGCCAATTTTTAGGCCTAATCTCCTACTATTATATATAAAACCTTAGTCTACTAGGTTAAAAGAGTTGGTCATTATTTTTCATATCTTGTAAAGAGTAGATAGGAGATTCTCTCCTTAGATTTTCATCTTTTATTTTGTTTTGATCCCAAAAGATGTGGAATTTAAATCCTTATTTGAATTCCATGTCTAGGGAGTAATTTTATGGTTTGGGGATAAATTGTTGTTGACTTGGTAGTTTCTACATGCTTTTCGTGCCGACGACGTAAATAAATATGGCCTTTGTTTATGTTTTTGTTGTTTAGTTTTTGTTATTTGATCTTATTCTTTTTACGGTGTGTTTTTCTGTGATTTTTTTAGCAAAGTCAAGTGCATTGCATTGAAGGAAATGAAGGAATGAGATCCATAAGTAAGGGAAGAAAGGTTGGAAAGTTGGTAAGAAACAAAAAATTCTTTCCAAGTGTTGGGATACCCTGTCGTTGCGAGTCGCGATGGATACGTCGCGAGTCGCAATGAATATGGGAGAAAAAATGAACTCCGAGCATTATCTTTTCGTGAGTCGTGATGTGGCCATCGTGAGTTACGACACATCCATCGCTAGTCGCGACCGAATCAGAAACTTTTTGAATGAATTGAGCTCAAAGACCAAAGATATCGTGAGTCACAATGTCTTGGTCACAAGTCACGATGATGCATCGCAAGTCGCGACCAGTTATGTTGCGAGTCACGATGGAAAAAACCAACTTTTCAACTGTGCTTAAACACTAGATAATCCTTCCTTCTTCTCCACCAAATACTCCCAAGAACCACCACACATCCAATCATTCCTCCACCATCTCACATATATTGACATATGAAGATTCTTGCATTTTATTGTATCTTTGTTGATTGTAGTATGCCGACTGCATCATTGAGTCTTTAATTGTTATTTTATATAATGATGCTTGAATATGTGTCGATATATGTTGGATATTTTTATTGGACAATCTTATAGTGGTGATTGCATGATAGATTGGTTGTTCTTTGAGAATAATATGGTTATTAACGTTTGATGCTAAACCTAGTATTACAAATCCTTATGTACTTGTGAGTTTGATGTTGATCTCTATGGTTTTATTCTTGATCAAACGGCACCAAGGAGACAGCATTTTGCTCGAGGGATGAGTTCTTCTACGACACTTTTGCTCCCCCTTCCGGCTCCAAAACCAATTTTGGGACCGATTCTATACAAATACATGGGATTGCGCCATATAACCAACGACTATACGGAGAAACAGGTGTCACTCTACCTCTTACCTTGAGTTTTATTATTCTTGCCTTACATGTTTACATTGAGAGCAATGTAATGTTTCAAGTGTGGGGAGGGGTTAGTGGACTCACATGCATGCTAGCTTGATTTGGAATGATTTTTTCTACTTTTGATTGGAAAAACATGAGAAAAAGGAAGAAAAAATTGAAAATTTCGAAAAGAAAAATAGAAAAAAAGAAAAAAATGAAAGAAGAGAAAATCCGCTAAGTTGAAAACCCGAGAGGGAAACTTAGGCAACATTGGGGGACCGGATATGTCAAAAACCTGAAAGGGAGACCTAGGAAAAAATAGAGGCCCAATGTGCGGAAAAAGGTGAGATGTGAGCAACAGAAACATGATGTGTGGCTAGGATGAAAACCTAAAAGAGCTCCTAGGCAAAATGAGAGAAAGAGAGACAAAAAGGAAAAATGCTACGATTTCATCCATTTGCCGGCATTGGAGTCATAAGGTTGCGATTGTCATATGGATGGATTGGGTAGCTCAACATCTTGAGACCTCTTGGGATTGGGTAACTTAGTGGGTTGAAAAATGAAGTATGGTTATCAAATTCTTAATTCCTTTATACTTCATTTTGATTGACATATTGGCATTGGGTGAAGTATGTGTTTGAACTTCCTATATGGTTTTGACTTCATTTTGTTTCATTGGACTTTGGGAATATCAATTCGGGACTTTGAAACGTTTTTATGGGTAGTGAATTGATAAGTTTTTTTTTAAATGAAACCACCCGTGGGTGAGGGATATGTATTAAGGTTCCCCAGACCTTGTAACCAGATTAAAAACATTAGTACATCCCGAGTATTTGTTTCCCAAAAACCATTGAGCCAACACGGTTACCTCCAAAAGTCCTAACCTTATCTACAGCTATACAACCGTGACGTGATCTGTAATGAAGTTGCGACCCAAAGGAGAGAATCTCCACCCCTCGTGTTAATCCTCTCCTTTGGCCAGGCAACTTCAAAGACAGATAGTCATTAGTAAGCATGATAATTACAGCAACCAAAAGTAAGAATGGAAAGTTTGAGTTGCACAAGTTGGCAGCATCAGTTGGAAACCCATGAAGATTATATGTGCTGAACAACAAGATGAACAGCAGCTTCACCGGGTACGAGTATCAGTATCAGTGCGAGTGTTCCGTGCGTAGCAAATTGATCACCAAGCGAGTAATTTCCAAGTCTCCTCCAGCCAAATGTATTGCTAGATAAGGAATGTATCTTTGAGCTTCCAGGAGGTCCCCGTAAATGCTTGTTAGTAGACATAAGTCCATATCCAGTTTGCAGCAAGAAAATGGATTAGCAGTATCAATCCTAAGGAAAAGTATGAGCTCTAATATGCAGAATCTAAAGCTTATCCAATGAGATCAATCCCTTGATATGCTGAGTGATATTTTGAAGACTCAGACTTTGAACGGAGCTAAAATGAGATTTAGCAATAGCATTTGCCACTAAATTACTTTCTCTAAATACATGATGTAGATGGGAAGATCCTAGTAAGTGTTTGACTCTATAAGTCAGATCAAAGAGTTTCCAATTTTCCGCATATGGATCTTTGATCATTTGAATAGCTAGCTTACAATCAGTTTCAAAGATGTAATTATGATCAGGATCGTGAAACTTATTACAAGCTAGTAGCAGAGCCAAAATTTCAGCTTCTAGAGGTGAGGCAGCAGTAATAGTATCAGAAAATAAGAATATCGGATCACCTAAATTATCCCTAGCAATCACACCAACTGAAGCCTTATCTGGATACCAAGATGCATCTGTGTTTATTTTGATTGTTCCTGATGTAGGCTTTTCCCACTCAGCAATGGATATATTTGGCTTTGGAGGTGGTCGAGTGAAAGGAATCCATTGACTTAGAGGAGAAGCCATAGCAGAATGAGAAAAATATGGCCTAGGTGAGGTAAACAAAGACAGTTTTATAAGCTCCTCTACTTCTTTAGTAATTGCCACTGGAGAGAAGGGCTTATTATCAAAAATGAACCTATTCCTAGCTTTCCAAAGTGACCAGCAGGTGAGAGAAGGTATAATTTTGCTGATAAACTGCTTCCAACCCGGTAAGTCATGGCAATCCCAGAAAAGAAAAAATCTTTCAGAAAGGGAGTGATCCTGATTAAGATGAAAGTCTACCATGATAAGTGTAGGTTTGGTTAGATTTAGGAATTGGGGTTGTGTGTGTGAAAAATTCTCATTTGACCTTTGATTTTGGGATTTGTGATATTGAATGTTTTTTGTAATTTTTGGCGAGGTTTTGTTTGGGGGAATATTATTTTAGGATGTGGACAGATGAATTCCTTTGTGTGCTTGAATCTTTTCTAACTCGAGGGCGAGTAAGTTTAAGTGCAGGGAGGTTTGATGTGCCCATTTTATATGGTTATATTAGGACTTTTAGGATTCACTTTTGTGCTCTAAATATGGCATTTTTCCTTGAAATTATCTAAGGAGAGTCAAAAGTGACTTTTACGCTTTTATTACTTTTTTTGGAGGATTTTGTGTGACAAGGCAATTTGTTTGAAGACTTTGAAGAATTTGAAGAATACCTTTGAAGACTTTGAAGAATACCTTTGAAGATTTGAAGATTTGAAGACTTGTATTCGAGCTTTTGAAGACTTGAAGAATTAAAGATAAATGAAGTGAAGAGTAGGCCTTGAAACAAAAAGAAGAAAGAAATCAAGATACTGAAACTGGGCTCGATCACGACTCGCAACTAACCCACGCGACTTGCGACGGACTTATGGCCACAAAATTTTCTTACTTTTTTGTACTATAAATACTCAACTTATCCTATCCTCTTAAGAATCTTCTTCTTCCTCCATTTTTCTGAGTTAAACCCCTAGTTTTTTCCTTTCTTTCTATTCTTAGTTTTTGTAGGTTAATCATGTCTTTTAGTTATTTAGCTTACTTTAATCTTGGGAGCAATTGATTAAGGCTTCCAAATCCATGTCTTGAAAATCATATCTATCTATTTAGATCTTTTGATATTGTGCATTTATTGAGCTTTGAATGTGAATTATTAATGGCATTGATGTTGTTGGAAGCTTGAGTATATGAATTGCTTGTGTGATTACTTGTTAAGGTTGGGAGAAAGTAGCTAATTCTCCCCTCTTTTAATGTGGAATCCAAGAGCATGAGTTAGAGCTTCTTAATGATTTTGATGTGTTGATAATTGCTAGATGAATGTGATGATGTTGAATTCGTTGTCATCTTTGTTTTAGGTAGTAAATGAGATAAGTCTATGAATGTCGATCATTCTTGACTAATCTTGTGTAAATGCACGAGTTGGTTAAATGATTAGACACGGTGTAGTGTTTATAAGTGTTGCCAAGCTTGTTGATTCTTCGTGCTCAATGCCATCAATGGGAT
Source organism: Rubia yunnanensis (assembly GCA_037428765.1). Lineage (NCBI taxonomy): Eukaryota > Viridiplantae > Streptophyta > Magnoliopsida > Gentianales > Rubiaceae > Rubia > Rubia yunnanensis. The sequence goes on along the minus strand of CM075061.1, from coordinate 105,221,828 downwards.
ACTCTTAGTCGTGTTTCAATTAAGGGAGTCATTGGTTAGGTTTGACAAGAGATGTCAAATTCACTCTTGCAAACTACTAGCTAAGAAGGATGGAAGATTTATCTTCACAACAAGTAGTGGAAGTAGTGAATAGATTTTGTCATTCGTTCTTGAAGCCTTTGTTATTTAGTATTCATGTGTTCTTAATGCTATGTTTTACTTCATTTATGCCATCTGTTGCTTGAGAATAGGAAGTGTTTGCATGATTTATGTGTTAGGGAGTTAGGAAAGTGACGAATTCTTTAGCTCCTTTGCATGAAAATCGAAGAACATGAACTTAGAACTTCTTGTGCATAATTTGTTGTAACTCTTTCTTGCAAGCTTTCTATTTGGTAGAACTTCTCCACCAAATACTCCAAAGAACCACCACACATCCACTCATTTCTCCACCATCTCACATATGTTGACATATGAAGATTCTTGCATGTTTATTGTATCTTTGTTGATTGTAGTATGTCGACTTCCTCATTGAGTCTTTAATTGCTATATTCTATAATGATGCTTGAATATGTGCCGATATATGTTGGATATTTTTATTGGACAATCTTATAGTGGTGATTGCATGATAGATTGGTTGTTCTTTGAGAATATTATGGTTATTAACGTTTAATGATAAACCTAGTATTACAAGTCCTTATGTACTTATGAGTTTGATGTTATGCTCTGTGGTGTTAATCTTAATCAAACGGCGCCAAGTAGACAACGTTTTTCTCGAGGGGTGAGTTCTTCTACGACACTTTTGCTCCCCCTTCCAGCTCTGAAACCAATTTTGGGACCGATTCTATATAAATACATGGGATTGCACCATATCACAAGCGATTGTATTGAGAAACATGTGTCACTCTACCTCTTACCTTGAGTTTTATTATTCTTGCCTTACATGTTTACATTCAGAGCAATGTACTGTTTCAAGTGCGGGGAGGGGTTAGAGGACTCACATGCATGCTAGCTTGATTTCTAATGCTTTTTGCTACCTTTGATTTGAAAATTTGAAAATTTAAAAAAAAGAAAGAAAAGAAAACCCGCTAAGGTGAAAACTCGAGAGGGAAACTTAGGCAACATTGGGGGCTCGGATAGGTCAAAAACCCAAAAGGCCGACCTTGGGAAAATGAGAGGCCAAATGTTTGGAAAAAGGTGAGATGTGAGCCAAAGAAACATGATGTGTGGCTAGGATGAAAACCTGAAAGGGCTCCTAGGCAAAATGAGAGAAAGAGAGACAAAAAGGAAAAATGCTATGATTTCATCCATTTGCCGGCATTGGAGTCATAAGGTTGCGATTGTCATATGGATAGATTGGGTAGCTCAACATCTTGAGACCTCTTGGGATTGGGTAACTTAGTGGGTTGAAAAATGAAGTATGGTTATGAAATTCTTAATTCATTTATACTTCATTTTGGTTGACATATTGGCAATGGGTGAAGTATGTGTTTGAACCTCCTGTATGGTTTTGACTTCATTTTGTGTCATTGGACTTTGGGAATATCAATTCGGGACTTTGAAACATTTTTATGGTTAGTGAATTGATAAGTGTAGGTTTGGTTAGATTTAGGAATTGGGGTTGTGTGTGTGAAAAATTCTCATTTGAGCTTTGATTTTGGGATTTATGATATTGATAGTTTTTTTGTGAGGTTTTGTTCGGGGGAATATTATTATAGGATGTGGACATATGAATTCCTTCGTGTGCTTGAATCTTTTCTTACTCGAGGGCGAGTAAGGTTTAAGTGCAGGGAGGTTTGATGTGCCCATTTTATATGGTTATATTAGGACTTTTAGTATTCACCTTTGTGCTCTAAATGTGGCATTTTGCCTTGAAATTATCTTAGGAGAGTTAAAAGTGACTTTTACGATTTTATTACTTTTCTAGAGGATTTTGTGTGACAAGGCAATTTGTTTGAAGATATTGAAGACTTTAAAGAATTTGAAGAATACCTTTGAAGACTTTGAAGAATACCTTTGAAGACTTTGAAGAATACCTTTGAAGATTTGAAGATTTGAAGACTTGTATTTGATCTTTTGAAGACTTGAATAATTAAAGATAAGTGAAGTGAAGAGGAGGCCTTGAAACAAAAAGAAGAAAGAAATCAAGATACTGAAACTGGACTGGGTCACGACTTGCGACGAACCCGTCGCGACTCGCGACGGGCGTATGGCCAGAAAATTTTCTTACTTTTTTGTACTATAAATACTCACCTTATCCTCTCCTCTTAAGAATCTTATTCTTCCTCCATTTTTCTAAGTTAAAGCCCTAGTTTTTTCCTTTCTTTCTTTTCTCAGTTTTTGTAGGTTAATCATGTTTTTTAATTATCTAGCTTATTTTAATCGTGGGAGCAATTGATTAAGACTTCCAAATCCATGTCTTGAGAATCATATCTATTTATTTAGTGCTTTTTGCTATTGTGCATTTATTGAGCTTTGAATGTGAATTGTTAATGTCACTGATGTTGTTGGAAGCTTGAGTATATGAATTGCTTGTGTGATTACTTGTTAGGGTTAGGAGAAAGTAGCTAATTCTCCCCTCTTTTAATGTGGAATCCAAGAGCATGAGTTAGATCTTGTTAATGATGTTGATGTGTTGATAATTTCTAGATGAATGTGATGATGTTGAATTCATTGTCATGATTCTCTTAGAAATCAAATGAGATAAGTCCATGAATGTCGATCATTCTTAACTAATCTTGTGTAAATGCACGAGTTGGTTAAATGCTTAGACATGGTGTAGTGTTTATAAGTGTTGCCAAGCTTGTTGATTCTTCGTGCTCAATGCCACCAATGGGATACTCTTAGTCGTGTTTCGATTAAGGGAGTCATTGGTGAGGTTTTACAAGAGATGTCAAATTCACTCTTGTAAACTACTAGCTAAGAAGGATGGAAGATTTATCTTCCCAACAAGTAACGGAAGTAGTGAATAGATTTTTTCATTTGTTCTTGAATCCTTTGTTATTTAGTATTCATGTGTTCTTAATTCTATTTTTTACTTCATTTATGCCATGTGTTGTTTGAGAATAGGAAGTGTTTGCATGATTTAAGTGTTAGGGAGTTAGGAAAGTGACGAATTCTTTAGCTCCTTTGCATGAAAATCTAAAAACATGAACTTTGAACTTCTTGTACATAATGTGTTGTGACTCTTGCTAGATAAGTATGTTAATGTAGATTGTTCTCATATTTATCCTATAGATGCAATTAAAGGTTGAACCTTGAATGTGGTTTTTTCTAGGTTTAGCCTAATGAATGCTATGTTTGGTTAAATGGCTATGTCTTTGGTAGAAGGCTTGTTGTTATCAAATCTAGGGTTCTTCATGTATAATTCTGTTGATGAAATACACTATGCTGTGGTTTTCCTAGAGTGATTGTCAATGAGGTTTGCAAATGGTCGTTGTTTTTCTTTGTAAATTACTATTAAGAAGGAATGAATATTGATCTTTCATTGTCATTCCCCATAGGTAACAAAAGTGATAGAATGAGTGAACGGTTCAATGATCTACATTAGGTTTGGAAGTGGATATCAATTGCCCCCAAGGCTTTGTTTTTATATTTTAAAAACCCGTTTCTTAGTTTATTTGATGATTAGCATAGTTACTTGACTTTTCTAGTTATCTTGTCTTTTAATTCATAACTTAGGACCACAACCAACCAACCCCCCCTTTACTCGCTTTTATATGTGTATAATAGCAACCTTTTATATGTGTATAATAGCATAATAGCAACCTTTTATGTTTAAACGCTTAAGAAAATCCCTCTTCTTCGTGGATGACCCCGACTTGCTGCTAATTACTTAGTTGTAGTTAGTAAGCATTTAGGACTTATAAATTTAACTTTCAGAGGTACGGCGACGACCTCTCAGTTGCTCAGCGGGAGTTTCCTTACTTGGTTGCTGAGCGGGGGCTTCAATGCTCGCATTAACCCCAGTGGCCACACTTGCATTAGGATTAGGATTTGGAGTAACAATGAGATCTAAATGGAAGATCTTCCAGATAATCCACTTCATATCCCTTTAGCTCAGCCATAGAAGAAAGATAGGAAAGACAGGCATGATGCGATAGCAAAGCATAAGGGTGTCCCCCATCAACAATCTTTTCGATAAAAGCTTTGTTGAGTTTTTCATTATGCTTATCTAAGGTCTCAGTCCACTTCTTCAAAGAAGGTAGAGTTTTTAGCGTACAAGTTGGATTCCACTCACGTTGATCCTACACAGCTTGGCAGTAACCAACGGTGCGAGCATTGCTGGAAATATCCTCAAATAATCTATAAAATGACTTGGTCTTGCAGAGCTGATCTACCAGAATTTGAGGGTATTTAGGGGAAGCATTTTCATTGGTGCACATCTCCTCTAACTCAGAATAAAGCTGAGTCATTCCACCTCTGTGAGCCTAGCACAATCCTGAGTGGCTTTAAGGGAAGTTTCTAGAGTCACAGTTTTTTTTCCTGTGTCGTACACTTCTCCATGAGTGACTCATCAACAGGAAAGAACTTAGAAAGCTGCTCACTCGTGAGTTGAAGGCTTTTGCAAACCTTACAAAACAATAACACATGGGATAAAGTTAGTCAACATTTTACATAAAAAATATTAAAATATAGCGAAGGTCACAAAAATTTAGCTGCAAACTTACAACAGCCAGTGTATTGGGAAGAGAGAGGTTGGAGAGAATATCATATATCATCCCCTCCGCTAGAATATTCTCTGTTCATGCTAGAGTTTATGAACGAGATTGGTTACCAATCCCCTTTTTCAAGGGAGGAAGCGAATGTCCTGAAGGCCTATCACTCTTATCCCTCTTGTGCTTCTTCTCCTTCTTCCTACCTATGGGGCGATAGTCACTTGTCTCCCCACTCTTAGTGGACTTTCCCTTATTACTAGGCCCCATTTTCTTAACACCTTGTCGGTGGTGTTACTCGCAGCACTATTATCTGGCTAAACAATAGCCTTAGCCACCTCCTCATCGTCGCCATCAAAGAGGGATTTTTTTATATCACCTCCAGCTAGATCAATGTCTGAAATAAAATAAACTTCATAGATCAAACAAACACACGAAAAAAAAGTAAGTATTTCCCAAAATAAGGAAAAATACAGATGAAACACATCAAAACAATAACGAACAAAACACAACCAGCATCAGAGTTAGCATGGCAGAGATGTTGTGTATGAACACGAAGTGTTACTACAATATCCGTCTCAGCAATAAAACAGACATTCTGACCAGGAAGTTAGACTTGGGAATCTTGTGGTTCCAAGAAGGCACAGCCACTTTGGGATTTTGATTTAATTTTATAAAAAAATATTTTGTACCTACAAACCAACATTAATAGGGAAACCGTGCACAAGCTCAACCCCAATAATCACAAGATAAAAGGTAAATTCATCTACTAATTTTTTCACTTTTCGAAGATGATAGAAGTTGGGAAACAACTCAAGAGTGAAGGGAACATTCGCTTTCTCACACACCTGAAGAAACCCCATAAAGATAGTGATGCCCTTGGGGTGAAATTCTGACAATGCAACTTTGTACAAATAGAGAATATCAACCACATGTTGGGGGAGAGGAAAATAAAGGCCAATGTTCAAATAGGCTAGATAACATGATATATAGACAGGTGGAGTAGTGTGAACACATTCCGAATTTGCGGAAGTACCAAGTTTAAAAGGATTTTAAAATGGGAAATAGTTCTTCAAGTCATTTAAATATGAACCAGACAGCATACTGGGTATGGTAGAGGATCTGGTGACATGACCCAAATCCCCATCAGAGTGAGCATCTTCTATGGGAGATTCGACGCGATTAGAGGAAGACATGTGGATAAACGAGGACCCTAGAGTTGGAAATAACAACCTTAATTAGGGTTAAAGACCTAGATACAAGTTTTTCAAAGTAAAGCTCAATAGAAGACACGTCAGAGAAGATGACTGGAAAATGGTAAGAAACACAACAAGTACTAAAATTACCATAAATTAAAGAAGAAATACAACTTATTAAGTCCAGAACATGCAACAAAGAAATTGGAGATTAAGTTAAGGACAAAACTAACTCTTACAAATAATGAGGTAAGATGATACGCAAAAAACCTAGGAATCGGAGGAGATGAAAGCTTGGCAACAGAGGAGAAAAAATAAAACAAAAATGATATGGGATACTTAAATATCAAAAAGAAACAGCAAGATCAATGAAGACAATCAGTTCAAAGAATACAATGATGATAATCTGTCACAAAAGCAAGCTACCTTTTGTATATATCAAAATGGCTGCGGTATATGAAAAGACAGTGCACTGAATGAGGACAAGATTAATATATTCGTTTCAAATTCCTCATGTAAGAAGTAAAGCGAGAAAAAACATCAAAAAATTTTGGAACGGAATAGCAAAAAATAAGGATCAAATCTCGGCCTTTAGAAGCAAAATTTTTGCAAATAGCTTATCATAAGCATAAAAAGGATGAGGAATTCAAAATTTAAATTTTGAAATTTGATGAGAGATCGAGGACAGAGGTATAGCCAAAAAGCTAACATTACTTTGCAATGACTGGGAAGGTAGGATTAAATGATGAACAGTTTGTTGATGAACAACATCAGTTCGCATTTAAACCACAATCGACGTCATTACTCTGTCTTTTATTCTTCATGGATAGGAAGGCTTATGGTGTATACCTAGCCTAAATGCTAGGCTACATGCCCAAAACCGCAAATGGGCTCGAGGCTAATCTGCAATGCGAGCTGAGACAGAGTCAACCCATGAACTATGAAAAACAGAGACCAAGATCAGGTGCCGGCCATGAACCATCCTTTCTTGGAGCCACGATTGAGCACATGATGACAAACCCAAGAAAGGCATAGTCATGTTCACAATAGACTATAAAAGATATGGAGAGGACACGAATAGAGGTAAGCGCAACTAGACTAAAGAAGCTTGATTCTTAAGAGAAAGTAACTGACTTGAGTGTCAGAATCTTTTCCTCATAACCACTTCCGGAATCTCTTTTGCAGGCACATTGTGGTGAACAACGATCAACTTGCTGGATTAGGAATACCACAAGAATAACCATTCTTTGCTCTGGTTTATAACCATTCTCATCTATCAACGAGCCATAATTTGTTGTTTATTACCATTCTTTGCGAATTCCAACGGTTAAAATATATGGATTTTCTAATCCCTTAACACATATGTTCTGTAATTCTTACTTTGCAAGTTCGATCTGTTGGTCTGTGAATATGTTTTGTAATTTTTAATTTGGAATATTCGATCTGTGGTATGTGAATATGGTTCTAATTCTAACTTTACAATTCGGTTAGATAATGTTTTGGTATATCTCCAAAGGGTTTAACTTTATTTTGATGTGTATAAAGCTTCATTTTTATTCTGGTTTTATGGGTTTCTTGCTGTTGCTGCTTCTAAATTATGTGACTTCAGTATCTTATCGGTCACAACTCGGTCAAATGTAAAGCAATGTCGCATATTCATTTATTCAGCAACACATTTTTCACAATTTGCGACTTTGGTTATGTCTCTGTCTTCCTTTTTCTTTGACCGATAAGTTTGTGAGGTCGCATATATATGTCGACTAACACACTGGTTTGGACCAACATGACCCAGCAATGGATGGTCCAACGTTACACATTGCTTTTTATACACTAGTTTCGCACTTACCATTTCCACATATGATGCAGTACTAATGGCAGGCGAAGAATCGTCTAATCAACCCTTTTTCAAGTATTTCTCCTATTTAAATATATATTTATATACTAACACAACTACACTCCTCGTTAAAACTAATACTTTTTGGTTATTGTACAATTCACTACACAACAGAGCCACCCAGAGTTTTTTTTCTTTGACATTGAACATCATTCAATGGCTATTGATAGCCCACATTTCGACTTCACTTTGAAGAAACTCAATTTTGGGAAAATACCAACTTTGGTAAAATGGTTGAATAAATTTTATTTTTTGAAAATTGCATATGTATATATATATACATTTATATGTCTAATCAATATCTTTTACTGTGACTAAGTAGATCCCATGGGAGATTGTACCACTCCTACTGATTTAGAAGACCCTTGTAGTGCTGAGGTGCTACTGGACAGACTGACATATACTACTCGGGGGGTGGGAAGATGAAGGCCCTCTCCCCAATGGGTTTTGGCGAGCTCCTTAGGGGAACAACCTACGCATCGATGGCACTTTGTTCTTTGAGATGATAGAAGCTAGGGTATCAATCGTCTTCAAGGTCATCATTGTCCAAGCTGATTAAGTTTATTGTAATTTCTGTTATATGTGAACTAAGATAGTTTTTTTTCGAATTTATGTATTTGTAAGGATATTCTCATACCTATGGTTTTTTAATTAATTAAGTATATTAATTGAACCTTATGTAATTGATTCTATGTGTTTATATGTGTGACTTCATGTGAGCACTATTTATAAATCATTTGTTGGTTCTGTGATTTAAAAACATTGAACAAAGGGGGTACAAGTCGTGTACGGATTAGGGACGGTTTCTTTTCTATCCCCTTGAAGTTAATGTGTACCACTTCGTAATAGTATCGCTAGAAACAACGCGTTAAACAAAATTAGCACTGCTTCTAACACAACATAGAGCGATGTTGCATGGTAACATTATTTACTTTGTTTTTTAATCTTTTACTTTGGTTTTTTTTACCAAACGACGTAAAAAACCAAATATTTACCTCAGTTTTTTATAACCGAGGTAAAAAATACCTTTTACTTTGAAAAACATAGCCGAGGTTAAAGAACTTTTTACCTTGGTTTTCGGAGTTAAGAAAAAATTGAGATAAAAGGGGAGAAGTAAAAGATCATTTTTCCTATAGTGATCCCCGAAGCTTTGAAGGGCTCGAGGAATACGTCAAGTTGGAGTCGGTGCATATCGTCGGCCTTCATTTCCCTCACCTCCTTAAGCCACCTTTTGCTAATCACATTGTAACACTTCTTGTTTTCTTCTACAAAAAAGTGTTTCTCATTGAAAGTTGGTGGCGGAGGGGCGTTCTTTGCCTTCTTCGCCTGAGAGGTTCCGACATCGATACCCTTGCCCCTGGACCTTTTGGTTGTCTGTGGGACAAGGTTTTATACATTGATCAATATTGTGTTCAACTAACTAGATGAATTTGATGGTATGACTGAGCTCGCTACCATATCGCTAACATTTCTGCTGATCCGAGTAGCTCTTGCGAGGTTACAAATTCAAGTAAGTATGAATGTACGACATCAAAGAGCATGTCAAATTGGCCAAATTGTTTGCAACATTCAACCGTATGGTCATAAAATTCAATAAATCTATCATACATGCCCCAAAACTCCCTCATTACGACACATATATGCAGAAAAGAGTATTTACCCCATCACATCCACCCCATCTCATCCAAGCACAAAAGAACATTAAAAAACGCTAATAAAATATCCCTAAAACCTAATCAATCACATGGACCTCAAAAAATGCTTGGAAATTGGACTAAAGCTACATTCCAACAAGCAACAAATTCAAACAATAACCCTAAACAACTGAAAGAATAGACCGAATTCAAAAACTGACCTCGTCCATGGTTTGGCAAGAATGTGGTTGTCCCCTTTGGTGTTGATGGATACTGTTGAACAAAGAATGATGGAAGGCTTGTGATGTGCCCATTTTATACGGTTATATTAGGACATTTAGCACTTTTGTATATTTTTGTGCTCTAAATGGGACATTTTGCGTTAAAGTTCTCTAAGGAGGATTAAAAGTGACTTTTACGGTTTTATTAATTTTCTAGAGGATTTTGTGTGACAAGGAAATTTGTTTGAAAACTTTGAAAACTTTGAATAATACCTTTGAAGATTTTAAGATTTGAAGACTTGTAATTGAGCTTTTGAAGATTTGGAGAATTGAAGAAGTGAAGAGAAGAGGAGGATATGAAACAAAAAGGAGAAAGGAGAAATGGTGCTGGACTTGGAGTCCATTGCAAGGTCGTCGAGAGCACGTCCCGACTCGCGATGGATGAGGGGTAAAAAATCCTTCTTGTTTTTGGCACTATAAATACTCACCTTATCCTCTCCTCTTCAAGAAGTTTTGGACTCCCTCTTCTACCTGCATTTTTATTACTGTTTAGAACCCTATTTTATTCCATTTTCATCTTTGAAATATCTTGTATTATGTTTGGTTGTTTAGCATTAATTAGTATGAACTCTTGTAGCTAAATCTAGTTCTTATGAGCATTTGATTGAAGCTTCCAAGCTTATGTAGTAAGATTCTATGTTTTCTCATTTATGAATATTTATTGGAGAGCATTTATTATGCCATTAATGTTGTATTTTACCTCATTTATACCCTGGGTTGTTTGAGTATATGAAATGTTAGGGTGTTAGGAAAGTTGCGAATTTCATAACTCATTTGATATGTAAATCCAAAAGCATGGATTTAGAACTTCTTGTGTATAATGTGGGGTAATTCTTGCTAGATGAGTATGTTAATGTGGATTGTTCTCATATTTGTCATACAGATGCAAAGAAAGGTTGAACCTTGAATGTTGTTTGTTCTAAGTTTAATCTAATGAATGCTTTGTTTGGTTAAATGACTATGTCTTTGGTAGAAGGCTTGTTATTATCAAACCTATGGTCCTTTGGGTGAAATGCCATTGATGAAACACCCATATGATGTTGTTTGTCTAGGGTGATCATCAATGAGGTTTGAAAATGGTCGTTGTTTGTCTTTGCAAACTACTCTTAAGGAGGAATGAATGTTGATCTTTGAATGAGAAGTGATAACATTCCCCATAGACAATAAATGTAATTGAATGAGAGAATGAATCAATGAGCTATATGAAGTTTGGAAGTGGAAATCGATTGCCCCTAAGGTTCCGCTAATTATCATTAACATCGTATCTTTAGTTGTATTGCATGATTAGCATAGTTCTCTTGATTTGCTAGTTGTTGTATTTCAATTTGAAAACTTAGGATCAAACCAACCAACCCCCCCCCTTGTTTACATGCTTATATATATATATATATATATATATATATCTATGTATGTATATGCCTAGTATGTCTTCTCCTATATATGTTTAAACACTTGAAAAGACCCCTCTTCTCATGGATGACCCCAAATTGCCATTATCTACTTTATTGTAGATAGGAAGCATTAGAGCTTAAAAGTATTAACTTTGAGAGGTACGGAGACGACCTCCCAAACTTTGGCGCCACTGCCGGGGAAGAGGTGTTTATTTTTAAGTTTTTAGGTGTATTTGGTTAAATATTAGCTAGTTGTTTTTATTTTCCACCCCTTGCTGGTTCTTTTTGTTCGGAGTAGGTATTGCTTGAGTTCTTGGTAAATTTTTATCGAGAATCCTTGCAATATGTTTTGGACTTTTGGAAATTTTATAAATAACAATAATAATAATGGAGTGTCTCACCTTGAGGGAACTCATAATGAGAAGAGAGGCTCAATAAGCAATATTTTATAGTATGTGTCATTCCGACCATCCTACTGAGTCTTGATATTTGTTGTGGGGATTGCACTATGAGGGGGAAAGAGCCCTTGGTTTCCAAAACCAAGAGTGCTACCAAGAGGTAGGAGATGTTTTTTTTCAAGGGCAAGAAGCTCAAGAATGGTATCCATACCACAATCCTTACAATCTGGAATAGAGTGGTAATCCGGATTGGTGGTATAAGAATGAGCCGGAAAACCAACAATATGAGCAAAATAGTTGGCCATCACCACCTTATACCATACCCCAAAACCAAGCCCAACAAGGAAGTTCAAGTTTGACACGTGAGGAAGTCATGAATAAAATAGCAAACTTGAACAATTTTCTAGTGAAGAACCGAACACCCGGCTCTCCTCTAGTGTTGAGGATATTGAGGCGCATGCGAGGAGTATACTAGAAGCATTGGCCCAAATGGAAGCTCGTGATTCTGAAAATAAACCATCCTAAATCGAACTCTAGGATTTGGTGAGTGGGGTCACAATGGGAAATGATCTTGAGTTCGAAGGGGATGAGGAGTTAATTGTCGAGGATGATAAAAAGGAGGAAGAGGTGATTGTGCTACATTCATTAGCATCGGCACCCCTACCCCTACCTATTGAACCAACTCCACCATTTTCGGAAGTTTTGAGGGAGATAAGAGAGGAACCAAAAGACTACCCCAAGCCTCCTAACCACCTAACTCCCTTTAAACCATCTCCACCTCAATAAGACTTTCCTCTTGAAATTTTTTTACCCCCACCTCTCTACTTTTGGAAACTCATGGTGAAGGGGTTTAAGCCCTCACCATATGGATAACATTAGGGTTGTGCCGATGACCTTAAATATACGGAGCTTTATCGTGCCGACGACGTAAATAAACTCGGCCTTTTATTTTGGTTTATGTTATTTATCTTGTTCTTTTTACGGTGTATTTTCCTGCGGTTTTGTAGCAAAGTAAAGTGCAATTCTTTGGAGGAGATGAAGGAATGAAATCCATGAGAAAGGGAAGAAATCATGAAATGTTGGTGAGAAAAGATCGAATTCTTTCTAAGTGCTAGGAGGGCTTGAGATCGCGAGTCGTGACTAGCTTGCGATGACCTCGCGATGACATCGCAAGTCACGATGTGATCAAAAGTTTCATGCTAAAAATCAGCCCCCAGCCACCACTTTTCGCGAGTCGCAACGAGGCATCGCGAATCACGACCAACAGATCCTCGAGACAGCGTCCACTCGAGACCTCGAGTCGAGTAAAAACCCTCGAGGCCAGTGAAGCCCTCGGGACCTCGGGTCCTTGAGGCTATAACCCCTTGACTAAAGCTAAAGTCATCGAGACCTCGAGTTCTACAGGCTACAAGCCCTCGAGTCAAGCTGAGGTGAACAGTGCAAGCCCTCAAAGACCTTGGGTCCTTAAGGCCAAAAGCCTTTGACTAGAGTAGAAGCTCTCGAGGCCAGTGAAGTCCTCGAGACGTCGGGTCCTGGAGGCCACAAGCCCTCAAGTTGAGATGAGCCCAACAGTGCAAGCCCTCAAAGACCTTGAGTCCTCGAGACCACAACCCCACTATTCGAGCTGAGGCCCTCGAGACCTTGGGTCCTCGAGGCCGCAATCCTTGACTCGAACTTAAGTTCTTGAGACCTCATCCCCTCGAGATGTTAGATTCTTGATGTTACGGCCCTCGAGACCTAGAGTCCTCAAGGCCACAATCCCTGAAGATCTCGACTCGAGCAGAACTTAAAACTCCATCAGCCCTTGAGACCTTGAGGCAGTAAGCCCTCGACTCGGGCAGAACTTAAAAGTACCATCAGCCCTCGAGACCTCAGGTTCTCGAGACCAGCCCTCGAGATATCATTCCCTCGAGACCTCAAGGCAGTAAGCCTCAACTCGAGCAGAATTTGAATGTCCATCACACTCTCGAGGCCAGTCCTCGAGACCAGCCCTCTAGACATCATCCCCTCGAAACCTCGAGGCCGCAAAGTCATTGACTCGAGCCCAACCTGAAAGACAATCATTCACTATCACAAGAAGAACCGTTTAGCACCAGTTTTTCTATGTTCTAGGACCAGTTTTTTCGCAAAAAAAACCGGTGCCTAAGTAAGTGATGATACTTTAGCACCGGTTGGAAAAAAACCGGTCCTAATCCTAACTTTTAGCACCGGTTTTTTAGTTAGCACTGGTTTTTAAACCGGTGCTAAAATGTACCGCTATAGCACTGGTTTTTAAACCAGTGCTCAAAAAACTGGTGCTAATAAGAAAACCGGTGCTAAATTTAGCACCGGTTGTAAACTGGTGCTAACAAAAAAACTGGTGCTAAATTTGTAAATTTTGCAACGGTTATTTTTAGCACCGGTTATAAAACCGGTGCTAAATAGGAAAATGTAACACCGGATTTTAGTTAGCACCAGTTTTGAAACCGCTGATAAAAAATTTTTATTGCACCGGTTCACTTTTAGCACCGGTTTGTAAACCGGTGCTAAAAGTGTGTATGTTGCACCGGTTATTTTTTTGCACCGGTTTTTGAATAGGTGCTAGAGGTGTATATGTTGTACCGGTTTAAAAAAATGGTGCTATGAGTGTAAAGTTATCACCAGTTATTATTTTGCACCGGTTTTTTAATCGGTGATAATAGTGTATATTTTGCACCGGTTTATTTTTTAGCAGCAATTTTGAAACCGGTGCTGAAAGCGTAAATTTTGCACCGGTTATTATTAGGACCAATTTTGTAATTGGAAGAAACCGATGTTAAACGTGACTAACTATTGTGGTCACTGTAAGCTGCGGCGCACTGCTCCTCTTTCTATTCATCTTCACGCAACCAGTTTCATTTTTAAGCTTGTTTTCCTACTCGGTGCATTCTTTTTCAAAGATGGTACCGATTATTTGTTATGCGTAGTAACAGAATGGTGCAAAAATAAAAATAGAAGAAATTGTGAGCAACCATGACGAATAGACAAGAAGTAGGTTCAAAAAAGCACTAAGTTCGATGAACTATAATTTTTTATTAACAAAAGAAGAGCAATGTGTTTCTTAGTGTCCTAAGATACTGGAACCCCCTCATCACGGAGTTGACGAGTATCAAAAGTGAAGGTCAATTACCTTTCTCATAAGGGATAACACTAACCACTATCCGATGATGGAGGCAAGTCCCTGTATGACATTCAATTGAGCTATGCATTTTGGCAGAGTACATTTTGCAAAAACAACCCATTTTAGAGCGATTCTCCGCAGTTCATCGCTCCCTATTGGAGTGTTATCTTCTGGAAATTGCTGAAACAATGTATTAAATCACATGTTAAGAACAAGATATATTTGTGAGAGAATAACCGGTGCTAAAAGCAGTGTAGGAAAATGTACCTGAATAATGTCAATGTCATGCACGTGCCTAACAATTTTTTCCATGTAATACTTGTAATAGTATCCGCATTCCCAACTACTACTTTGTATCTCGTGCTGATGTAAAAGAAAATTTGTTGAAACGGTTAAGAACATGAAAAGGACAGATGAAATATGACGCTATGGGATAATACGTACATTGATGTTTATGACATTCCATGTATAGTTCGAAGGGTAGGTGGTATTTTGGTTGGAATTGATCTGTCGATATTTTTTTGCAATCCTACAATCGATGAAAACATATTTATGTCAACATATTAAAAAATCATTTTCACAAATTGGGGTTCACACAATATATGAAAATATATATATATATATATATTAATTAACATTAATTGTAAATATTCGAGCCAAGAAAGTGATAAACGTACAAGAACACATTTACGTGAACAAACATTTTTGTAAAACATTGAAGTTGAAGGAATGCCATGAATGTATTCCACTTACAAATGAATCGTTTTAAGGCATGACCTATTTTGTTTGCAAATTCCCCCAGTCATTGAGTCGATGCAATATACTCGATCGATTTCCGGTACAAAGATGAGCAAAAACCAATGGTCCCTTTAAAAAAAAGGAAAAACCAAAATGAAGCTAAAAATATATTTGTGAAAATAAAATCACAGCATATGGTTGCTATTGCTTCCATGTGGCCGGGACTAGCAACTCAGAAAACAAATGGAACTTACTCTCAATTGTACGGGAAGATGTACAGCCTCGCTTGAGTGCGGAACATTACAGCTGAAACCTCCTCCGCAGTCCATTCCACCCTTTGATTTGCCTTTTGTGCCATTGAATTTGAAGAGGCCGGAATAAACTGGACGTGGCCTCCATGAACCAACCCATCACAAAGGTATCTTGCAAAATAATATTGTAAGTGAAACAAATATAATGATACATCTATCTACAAATAATGTAACCATGCAAATTCTTACGATGCCTATATATCAAGTTGGCACCCACTGATCCAATCCATTTCATCTTCTACATCCAAGCTTCTCATGAACAGTCTTAGCTTGTCAGTAAATATGGCTGTGTAGACTTCTTCTGATCCAAACACCTCCGCGTTGAAATTGATGTGGAAGACTTTGTTTGGTCCACATATTTGTGTAGATAGCCTTAAAGCATTATTAATTTCTTGAACAGCAGCGATGCATTCTTGGTCTTCCATGACCCCCTAATTAAATTGAGAATCTAATAATGTTAGTTGTCAAGTATTTGTATATAATTCAGAATTGGATCATATTGTAAAGGCTAAAATGGGTCCTCACAAATATGTACTGGATAGAAATTGACATGGGAGGATTTGGTTGCTCATTCTCAGTTGATGTAGTATTTTCTTTTGGAACTTGCTAATGGGTAAATTGTTAGTCATACATCGGTAAAAATCGATCGGAATGATATAGTCTGGGGTATGTACCTCTCCTTTTACCGATCGAGCGACCACCTGTCCATGCGGAGTATCTTCCTTACCAACCACCTTTTGTAAGGGACAGTGTGTTAATAATATGTATCTGGATGTCATAGATAGTTAATATACTTATATGTTTAACCTGTGTAATGTCCTTGGAAAATTTTGGTGTGCGGTTTATATGAGGACTTCCAACTTCGTCGACTACCAATTCTCGCGGAGGCGGTTGCTGCTCGTTCTCCTACATAAGCAGATGAACAACATATTATGTTTTAGTAATATCTAGAAAGATATATATGATGCGATAAGAAGAAGAATACAATTATCACACCTCATCATCATGTTGCCCAATGACACTTATCAGCTTTCCCGGCCATAAAATGTTATATCCAATGGCCTCAGTGACAAACTTAAATTCTTCGTGTTCAATCGGCAAAGGTGCCTTGGGAATGAACACAGGTCCACGAAGATTTACTCGCTCCCACTTGATGGGTAAGTCTGTGTTCATGTCCTTTGGAAACAAGATACCAAATGCAGCTACATCCCTTTCTCCATTATGGTTCAAAACATATAGGTTGCACTTTTTTATTTTCTGAGAAATAAACTCAGAAATACATCGGTTGGACAATAAGTAAGTGTTATTAAGTAAAGAAAATTAAATAATTTTGTTAGTGCAATCATATATATTATAACAAGAAATGAAGTCTACATGTAGCTGTTGAAGGCTGCAGCAGCTGAAACTGAGAGCTGGATAGCGCTACAGCGTTCAGCGTTCATCTTCCATGAACTATCTATCAAATAAAACTCGATTGGAAAAGAAACATTATCTCAGTTTACGTGGGAAAGAACAATTTGAAGATATATAAGTAGTCCCAAACTACCAACATCCAAAATGAACGTGATAGTAGTCAA
Source organism: Rubia yunnanensis (assembly GCA_037428765.1). Classification (NCBI taxonomy): domain Eukaryota; kingdom Viridiplantae; phylum Streptophyta; class Magnoliopsida; order Gentianales; family Rubiaceae; genus Rubia; species Rubia yunnanensis. Next base: position 105,204,638 of record CM075061.1, on the reverse strand, counting down.
TGTATCCCCACAAAATCATTTTGACAGGAAATGGAAAACCAGAAAGTAAAGATCACAGAGCAAGAAAGGAGCTAACGATGAGGTTCATGGTATGGAATACCTTGTCATCCACTACGGTTCCTTGTGGCTCACTACATCCAGATGCTGAAGGAATGAATACCCGGTTGTCCTTATTCGCGGGGGTGGAAGATGTAGCAAGAATATTGTGGGCATCCAAGTGTGGGGGAATAGTTTTACCCAATTGTCCAGCTAGCCAATTTTTTTGTGCCTCAAATAAGGCAACAAATCTTTCCTTGAGCTCGATGATATCCATTGGTAGTTTGTTTGAATTTGAGATTTCCTCAGATGGTTGTGTTTGTGCTCCCACATCGACAAGATGCGTAACGGGTCACAGCAATATGTGGAAGGGCCTCGTTCACCTTCGACGTTGTGGAGCAACCTCTCCAACAACCCCCATGATCCTTCTTACCCGCTGCTTGAACGAGAATATCTTCTTTTCCTTGTATAACCAAATCTCCCTTTTGCTTCTTATCCATGAGCATTATCTCGAAAACAGAACATATATTAGCCATTACTATGCATTACATCTGAGAATATTATTAGAGATAGAATCAATTATGAATTATGCTCACAGTAGTGGAGGCTGGTCTTTTAACGGAGTCGGTGGTGTAGGTTGATAATTTCTTGTCCCGGTTAGCTTCAAGGAACACCTCCGAGCAGTCCAGTTTGAAATCCATGAATTGAACTAAAGCCTCCGCTTCTTCTACACTATGACCTTCATCTAGAAGCTCATCAATTTTAGCCTTTCTTTTCCTCTTCTCGAGTTCTATTGCAACCCTACGATTCCCTCCACTGCTCGTGTGATGGATGTACTCCTTCTATGAGGCGCTTACTTTTACTGCATCACTTATTGCCTATTTGGCCATCAATTTGTAAAATGCTCACAAAGTAATGACTAGAGATTAATAATTTTCAAGGAATTACCTTGAATTCAGGGGTTGATATGTGTTTCACAAATAGCTCCCACTCATATTTGTCCATCCAGCGATAATCTCTCCATGCACAAGAACCAGGTTTTTTTGCACGATGTACTTGTGAGCCACCTTAGTCTTCCAATTCCTCCACTTTTCTCCTGCATAAATAGTCCATTTATTTCAGAACTTATTCATCGCATTGAACGTCATTTTGGTTTGTATATCCTAGCTCATCTAGTGGACAAAGATACAACTTGTTAGTGCAAAATGTAATGAAGTTCACATGAACTAATGAAAATGGAGGATTACAACACACTTACGAGAATGACTTCCCATACATCTTTCTTTACATGGTCTGGGACTGATTTCCAATTATGCCATGTCCCCAAGCGGATTCTTCGTCGGAAGGCATAGCCAACATACATCGACCATCGACTGCGCATAACTAGGGGTTCGAAGTCATCATCAAAGAATATTTTAAGTGCCTTCTTTTTCTTCGCAAGCAACACGGACTTGCACGTGGCTATGCCTCTACGCTTGCAATATTCTTTTATCTCAAACTTGTCGAAGCTCCCACTCATGTCATCTTTTAAAATAGTTTCTTCTACTTCCCCTGACTTTTCAGATCCCGAGCAATATTTGGGTGCATCATCCTCTTCCTCGTTATTGTCATCACAGTTGTCAGCTTTTGGAGGGGTAACACAATTCTCTTCAACGGCTTTTGTACCGCCGGAGTCAAACAATTTCTTCCTCAGCTTCACCGTTTAATCTCTTGTATGAATCAATCAAACATAAGGAAATCTATCCACATGAAACACTACCCACACTAGTAACCAAAGAAATGAAAACACAAACTCACAAACTAAGAGACCCACCAAAATATAGCTATTCATTTGGAGCTGTGGAACTAACGAGATAGAAGGCCCAATGCATCCTTCGAAGAATACCATTACTATGTTAGAAGTTACAAATTTGATCAAAGTAGCGACTCCATCCATGTGAAGCATTGGTTAACCATCAATGAAGATGATAAAATTGGCTTTTTACTGTTCTGAAGACTATGGATGCATCTGTAGCTACACCTTATTCATTAAAATGATTCAGAAATTGGAAGACTTAAAAAAAAAATTGTCATTTATTTTCTTTGAGAAATAATTTATATGAGTTTATATGCATAGCATTGAGACTGTGTTGCATCAGTTTCTGCATTTGTACATTACTGAATTGCTATAGGTTAATATTGAAAGGTGGATGTTTCATTGTACCAAAAAAACCAAAAAATAGCTATTCATTAATCCCAGGAAAGATGCAAACTACCAATCACTAAGAATGAAATCTAAATACAACACATCCGAAGACAAATTTCCAATAACAACCAACCGAGAACATATTGTATCGGGGCAAAAATGGGGTTTACAAAAATTCATCTTCGGGCAAAAACATGGTAGGCAAAAAACAGGGTAGGCAAAAATTATGAAATTATTAGCAAACATCATCTATCCACATGAAACACTACCCACACTAGTAACTCAAGCAATGAAAACATATACTCACAAACTTAGAGACCCACAAAAATATAGCTATTCATTAAGCCCGGGAAAGATGCAAACTACCAATCACTCATACCTTATTGGTACACACTCTCGGCGGTATTGAATTTTACCAAGATCCGGTCGCTTTCGTAACCCACTTTACTGGTTGGAAGTTCCAACCAGAATGGCCACCAAAATTGTGAAGCTGATTCTCGAGCAAAATTGTGAAGTAGGATCGCGGCCAAGATTGGGAAGTAGAACCGCTCTAACTAAATGGTGAAGGGATGGACAATATCTTTGGGAAAAATCGGCAGGGGGTTATGGTGGAAAGAGAGAAAATTGGAGTCTAAGGTTGTGGAGGGAAAAGGGAAATCGGTAGTGGTGTTGGGGTGAGAGGGGGCCAAAAATTTGTGGTTAAGGTTATGGAGGGAATTGGGAAAATTTGGGAGGGAAGGAAAATGATGCTTTGTTGACCAAGAGCGGAAGTCAAAAAGTGTAAAAAATCTTATAGCAATTTGGCATTTTTATAGCAATTTAATAACAATTTTATAAAAAGTACAAAAAGTTATACAATTGTTTTTAAAATCGGGTTTATAGTGTTCCCGACCCTTTTTTTTTAAAACATCAATTGTAGCCCGAAGGCTTACATCAAGCGGTTTCCGCATATTTAAATCAGATTTGGGATTAACTCCTTTATATTGAGGCACTATCTAAGTATTGCAATTCTAATCTAAGACCTCAATAACTAATAGAGAAAGATACACAAAGGAACTAATTGATATTGCAATACTAATCAAACACTAATGTGCCAGTGCGACGAGAAGGGTACATGAAGGATAAGTGGCTTTCACTGTGCAGTCTTAGTATAGCCTTAATATAAATCGAGCTCTAGACTACCATAATAGCCAAACACAGTGAAGTATTGAGTCTTGACTCGTAACTGCCGGAGCTGAGTCTTGACTCGGAAGTCCGGAGCATACGCCGAGCAGACACCAGCCCTTATACTATTACTTGTACACATAGAACAGCTAGAGAAATAGAGTCTAACCAGGAATTAGTCTGTGTGAATACAAACAAGTTTAAGTGCCTCGTTTGGTAGTAGCCTCACTTAGTTGCACTTGAGGAAGACTGTATTTGAGTTGCCTCTATATAAGTAGTGGACGACATGAAGACTGTATTTGAGTCGCCGAAACGAATTATTGTATTGCTCACAAACAAATATAGAGTACAATAAGGAAATATAATATGAGTAGCATTGTAGCTTAGTAACTATGACTTGTCAAGAATCCATCAATATCTGATCAGAAACATAATTTACTCTAACAATAGTATAACAATATTAGAGAATGATCTATTGTTGACAGAAATAAATATAATACAAAAGGAAGTATAGTCCTACTAACACTCTGGCCTAGTCAACATCACTTCTTCATAATCGTTAAAATCAATCCAGATTTTCTATAACACCCTCGATCCCTCAAACCACTCCACCCCTCCACCCCTCCACCCCTCCACCCTCCACCCCTCCAACCCCTCAAATCTAGAACCCCCCCATCCTCGAACCCCTCCACCCCTCCAACCCCTCGAACACCTCCACACCTCGAACCCCTCCACCCCTCGAACCCCTCCACCCCTCGAACCCCATCCACACCTCAAACCCCTCTAACCTCGAACCCCTCCAACCCTCAAACCCCTCCACCCCTCAAACCCCTCCACCCCTCAAACCCCTCCACCCCTCAACCCCTCGAACATCACCACCTCTCGAGGCCCTCGAACCCCCTCGAACCCCATAACCCCTTTACCCCTCAAACCCATCGCCCCCTCGAAACCTTCCACCCCTCGAACCTCATCCACCCCTCAAACACCCCCACCTCCCGAGGCCTTCGTACCCCCTAGAACTCCACGATCCCTCGACCCCTCCAACCCCTCGACCCCTCCAACCTCATCCTCCCCTCAAACCCCTCTACCTCGAACCCCTCCACCCCTCGAGCCCCTCCACCCCTCGAACCTCATCGACCCCCTCCAACCCTCAAGTCTCGAACCCCTCCACCCCTCAAACCTCATCGACCCCTTAACCACCCCCACCTCTCGAGGCCCTCGACCCCTCAAACGCTACGACCCCTCGAACGCCACGACCCCTCGAATGCTATGACCCCTCGAACGCCACGACCCCTCAACCCCTCCAACCCCTCCACCCCTCGAACCTCATCGACTCCTCAAACACCCCCACCTCTCGAGGCCCTCCACCCCTCGAACCCTATAACCCCACGACCCCTCCAACCCCTCAACCCCTCCAACCCCTCGACCCCTCCAACCTCTCGACCCCTCCAACCCCTCCAACCCCTCCAATCCCTCCACCCCTCCAACCCATCCACCCCTCCAACCTCATCCATTCCTCGAACCCCTCAAACTGCGAACCCCTCCATCCCTCGAGCCCTTCCACCCCTCGAACCCCCCCCCACTCCTTGAACCCCTCCACCCTTCGAGACCTCGAGCCCCTCGAGATCTCCAGCCCTCGAGGTCTCCAGCCCCTTAATCCGTGTCTCTTAAAAGTGTTAACAATTTTCAACCCATGTCTTTGTAAAATTCAGCCCAATTGGGTGTAAAATTCAGCCCATTTGTTTGTAGCCATGGTGAAATGTGTTTGTGAAATTGGTCTCTCAACCCGCCCAATACCCTAACACTTTTCCTCTCCCAAGCTCCCTCCACATTCCCCGCTCCCTCCACTGGAAAACTCTGTCCCCGCTCCCTCCGCCGTCCCCGCTCCAATTTGTCGACCCCACTCCCTCCACCTTTCCTGCTCAATTCGCCATCCCCGCGCTCATTTACCGACCCTGGTCCCTCCGCCCTTCCTGCTCCCTCTGCCGTCCTCGCTCAATTCCACCTCCGCCGAGCTCCGTCCCTTCCACCTTCCAACTTCAACCAAGCTACCGTCAGCGAAGCTCCGTCCGCTTAGCTCCATTGGCCAAGCTCTGTCGGCCAACCACCATCTGCACTCCAAACACCTTTCGTCAAGAAACCATAGTCCGAATTAGGAAAGCGGATAGACACTCACGTTTGGTTTCCTAGGGTTTGGCTACTAATTTTTGTATGCTTTAGGTTTAATTTCATGAAAATGCCTAATTGGGATAAACCTTGTTGTGCTTTTATTTTGGAAATGCGTGAGTAATTGTGTACAAACCTGATTGTTTACTCTGAATATGAAAAATAATGATTCTTGAAAATAACTTACTGTATAACCCCTGGAAATATTTCACAAAAGGGTTATTCTGGATGGACAATTTCAGGATTCTGCATTCTGCAAGTGAGAAAACAATTTTTTTTCGAAGTAGAAAATTTAGATCCATTAGATAACAAAATATATGTTCTGCAAAACTTAAGATCTCTTAATATTCAACAAATGGGAAGAAGGTTTCTCCATCACTAGCAACACTTGTCTCCATCAAAGAATCTGACATCTCTATGAGCACGGTAGGTCCTGCGTATTGTAAGGCTCATGTGCTGTGTTTTTATTTTTGACATGTTGCCATGCTCTTAATATTTTTATGGAATTTGGCTATTTGGTTGTTTTCATATGTAAGAAGTTTTTTTAAGCAATATTGGTGTGTTTATTGGCCAGAGATCATTACCATTTTTGTCTAAATGCTCCACGGTGTCTCTTTTTTTAGTAGCTAAAGTATTTGAAGATGTCAGATTCTTTTTTATCACCCTGTTCATGTAGTACTTACAAACTAATGTAGTTTTCTTGTCCATTTACAGTATTGTATCAGTCATTTGTATCATTTTCCTTTCTAATTTTCCATTAATACTCTGACCACCCAGTTTTCTAATTTTCTGTTAGTATTCTGAACACACGTTAATATTCTGGTTTGTGTTAACATTCTGCTGGCGCATTACGTACCATAACACATTTATTTTACCAGGTATGGCCCCCAGAAAGAGTCCTCCCAAGCAGAAGAACAGCACCCAAAACTCTCAGAAAAAAGCCAGAGTAGGCGAGAAGGATGAGTGTCAGCACGGGTCTCAGATTGTCCCCACGAACAATCCAATACTGACTGTAGAGCTGAACTGTCATGAAGCAATGGTTGTGTACAAAGAGTTCATTAACAGGGGCCTCATACTAGAGAGAGGGTTGAGAGTAGAAAAGCCCTACAAGGAATACGTGAACGAGCATGGCTGGGAAGGCTACACCTCACAATCGCCTCGGGCAAACCAGACTATGGCATGTGAGTTCTTGTCGCTCATGAAGTACAAGAATTGTCCACATGTTTTCCTCCGTGGTCAGTTCATTGAGCTTGCAGCGGATTTGATCAACAGGTACTACAAGATCCCACCGAAGCCGTCGAGTTTGTACGAAGCCACCGAGAAAGTTGTTGAACAAGCTTCATGGGAGGACATCATAAGAGAAATCTGCAATGATAGCAGTGAAGTTATTCGGAATCTACCACAAGAATGGTCCAGCATAGAGAAGAAATACTTGAGTGAAGATATGAACATCTGGTACAGTTTCATAGTTGCCCAACTTCTCCCGGTGAAAATGAATAGTGAGGTTCATCGATCCCGTATGTTGCTGCTCTACAAGATCAAGAAGAACATGAGCATCGATGTTGGGGCTACGATAATGGGATACATCTGGGATTGTGTCCATGCCCATAATTGCATAGGCTTTGCCTCACTCATCACTGCCATATGCGTGGAAGCAGGTTGCAGTTTCAAAAATGATGATGTCACAATGATGCCAAAGCTTCCCATAAACCCTCTAATATTCTCGAATAAGAAGAACGTTGCTGAGTCATCTAGGGTGGCAACAAGTACTTCATCTAAGATGAACTCGGATGGGGAAATGGCAGCATTCCAACTGAAGGTGGATCACTTGGTGCGATGGACATCGCAGGTTGGGAAGATCCTCACTGCCATGTGTGGCGAGAGGATCAAAGAATTGGGTCCAATCCCTACCTTAGATTCGCCAACGTCCAACACTGGGACGGAGAGGTCGCACAGGGGTTGACTACCTACATTGAGCTCACATCTTCATTTTCTCAGGTTGTTTCTTTTGTTAGGTTAATATGGAACTTTGATTGGTAGATTTTTCATTTGCATAACATATATTGCTACTGTGTTGCTACTGTTTGGATGTGATTTTGGAAATTGACATTTCTAGTCTCGTATCGTATTCATGTTCTTTTCTTAGAGGAAACGAGAAACTCAAAATAGCTAATGTGTGTGTGTAAAAGCTGCAGCGCACTGAGCCAAAAGAGCTGCAGCGCGCTGCAGTGGGCAGCAGCAACCATAGGAAAATGAAGCTAATTTTGTCCAAGGCTTTTTTTTAAACAGCGGCAGCGCGCTGCAGCAAGCAGCAGCTAATATAGGAAAATGAAGCTAATTTTTTGCAAGGCTTGTTTTTAAAATTAGCGGCAGCGCGCTGCAGCTTACAGAGCTGGTCAAATTGGGGACCAATTGGAACATAGTTGGTACAAAACACAACAAACTATTAAAATACTCAAACTTTATCTCTAATTCATTGATCGATACTCTCGCTAGTCTTCAACCACCTTCCTCTTCTTGGATTGAACGTCTCGATTTCTTGGCCATCATCATCTATCCAAATGCCATCTCTGTGTTTCCTCTGTATTGCTCCCTCCTCAATCCCGTTGTTATTAAGTAGAGGGGAAATAGAAGGGAACTCTAACCTTTCACTTGTAACTTCAAAATCAATTTCATCACGGAAAGTGAATTTCTTACCTTGTAACACAACAGACCAACCTACACTGCACGGGTCATTTATGTAGAAAACTTGTCTTGCTTGTTCGGCCAAAATAAACTGATCATTTCCATATGCTTCACGAGTCTGGTGAACAAGGATAAATCCCATTGTGTCATCTGTTCGAACTCCAGTTGTGTTATCAAACCACTTACACTTGAAAACCAGAATCTTGAATTCTCCATAGTCAAGCTCCCAAATCTCATCAATAACACCATAAAACGACATCACAGCTAGGACTGGTTTATTGTCTTTCTTACTTGCTTTCCACATAGTCTCTGACTCAATGTATACCCCACTATTTTGTGTTGTGCTCTTGGTCCCTAGTAGCAAAACTGAAACCGTTCACGTCATATCCAGAATACCTCTAAGCCGTGCAGTTAGGCTTCCTTGCAAATTCCCTAATTTTTGGGTCGTAATCACCTACATTGCATCGATCATATAACCAATTCACAAACTTGTCATTGTGCTCCAACTGAACTTTATTAGGGGGCCACGTGGGATGAGACTCCGTGATCGAATTACAGTGCTCGGTCACATAAGCAGTAGTCTCCATACAATTCCTCAACACATACAAATGAACTAACATCAAATCAATATTCAATGGAGTAAATAACATTCCCCTCGACCTCAGTTTGCCCACCTTCCTTCCAACATATCGATTCTGGGGCACCCCAAAATTTCTATGTTCCTCCAAATAGCTAGAGAAAAATTCAATTACTTCTTCGGTAACATACCTCTCAACAATACTAGCATCCAGCTGACTCATACATTTCACGTATCCCTTGAAGACTTTCATGTGACGCTCGAAAGGATACATCCAATGCATACCAACCGGACCACATATCTTTACCTCCCGCACTAAATGAACAACCAAGTGAACCATTATATCAAAAAAATATGGAGGGAAATACATTTCCAACTTGCATAGCACAACAACAATCTCTTTTTGTAGGACATCCAAATGGTCCCGATCAACAGACTTCCGGTATATGGAAGCAAAAATAAACAAATTCTAGTGATTGAGTACCTTACGTCGGCCTCCATTACCCCACGAATAGCAATAGTTAACAGTTGTTGCATCAAAACATGATAATCATGAGATTTCAACCCGGTCATCCGACAATCCTTCGTAACTAACCGACTCACATTCGATGAATAACCAATTGGGACCTTCACTGATTTCAAACTATCACAAACTGAGATTCTCTCCTCCTTTGACAATGTACAAGGTGCAGGGGGTAAGTAAGTCCTCTTACCCTTCACTTCTTGGGCGAGGTCATTTCAGATTCCCAAATCAACCAAGTCCAACTGGGCATTCAAACTATCTTTCGTCTTCCAGGGAATATTCAAGAGGGTGCCTATCAAACTTTCACAAACATTTTTCTCAATATGCATCACGTCTAGGCAATGCCTAACCTCAAGATGCTCCCAGTACGGTAGATAAAAAAATATTGACCTTTTCTTCCATTGACCATCACTATGTATTCTGCCCTTGCCTTTATACTTCCCAACACCACTCTCAATTTCTTAACCTTATTGTGAATTTGCACACTAGTTAGTGGTGTAGGGGATTTCCTTCGTTCTTTCCCACCAACAAAATTGACCACATCATCCCGGTATTTATGGTTTCCTTGCAGCCATTTTCTATGGCCAAGATACACTGTCTTTCTTCCATGTCTTAGCTGTTTGAATTCTATCTTCTCCTCACAAATAGGACACGCTTTGTGCCCCTTCACAACATAGCCCAAAAAATTTCCATAGGCTGGAAAATCATTGATCATGCAAAAAATCATGGCACGCAATTGAGACTCCACATTCATATGGGCATCAAATACCAACACCCCTTTTTCTTCCCACAATATCTTCAAATCATCGATCAATGGTCTCAAATACACATCAACCTCGTTCTCAGGTTGTCTAGGACCTGAGATTAACAAAGGCATCATAACATATTTACGTTTCATGCACAAATAAGGGGGCAAATTATATATAACCAACATCACGTGCCAAGAACTATGCTTTGATGACATATTACCGAATGGATTCATTCCATCAGTACACAATGCAAGGCGTAAATTTCTAACCTCCGAACCAAATGAAGGATATCGCTTGTCAAAATTTCTCCATTGTTCACCATCTACCGGATGTCTTATCTTGTCGTCGCTTGGTCTTTCCCTCTCTCCATGTCATCGCAAGTTCTTTGCATCTTTTGAATTCGCGAATAACCTCTTCAACTTAGGAACTAAAGGAAGATACCACACACACTTCAATGGGACCTTCTTCTTCTTCTTACCCAAACACCCATCATCATCATTTCTCACACCCTTATATCTTGAATGTTGGCACAGAGGACATTGAACCGCGTGTTTCAAATCACCGCCATACAACACACAATCATTTGGACATGCATCTATTTTCTTGTATTCCAAACCAAATGCACACAATATTTTCTTGGCCTCGTAAAAGTTTTTCGGTATTCCGTTCCCTTCCGGAAACTTATCCTTTAGAAGCTTTAGGAGTGAATTCACACTAGCATCACTCCAAGAACTTGTGGCTTTCAAATTGAAAACCTCCATAAAAAAAGAGATTATGGTATCCTTACTTTTACATCCCGGATACAATGGCTTCTCTTTTTCGTCGAGCAAAGCACTCAACATTTTAGGCTTCCCCGCAAAATCTCTTACAATGTCAACGAACATAGCATCAACGGTACTTTTGTTTCCATCTACCTCTCTATGAAATGTCCATACAATGTAACCTTGCTCAACCTCTCAATGAAATGTCCATACAATGTAACCTCCATCAAATCCGTTCTTCAACAAGTGAAATCTAACAAGCCCACGATCATCAAACCGTTCACGACACAAGTATCTTTTGCATGGATAAAGTATCCTCTTCTCCCGACCAAAGGCATAATCAAGAAACGAATCAATAAATGCAATATGTTCACCACTCCCTCTAGCTACACTTGGATAGCTAACCATTTTTTCCCTCCACGCAAACATCGACTCTCGGTCTGTTGTATCTAAACAACACATAATAAACAATTACACAAATTTTCATTGTTCAAACATAATAAAAATAAACACAATCAATTTGCTACACAATACTAAAAGTGTCATGTATGTGTATATGTATGTGAATCGATCAACTAGCTTGTTCTTGGGATACACACACACATATATATATATATATATATATATATATATACCATCTCCCAAAACAAACACAACCATGTTTACATCCACACTCATTTACACTCTCACAACATGATACTAAACTGACGACTTAAAGAATATAGAAACCATTAATACATACGAATAAACTCTCTTCAAGCATGCATATATGGTTATTATAACTACTAGCTATTTGATTGAAATTCCAAGAAGTTAATGAAAACTTACATCCATGTGGCTTCATTGCTTTGAGTTATTGCTCACCATCCAAAAACTCTTCCATCAATGAAGGGAGAAGGAAACTACAAGTTCATAAATAATTTTAGAGGGGTAGTTCGAAGCATTAAATGCTCAATTTAGTACCGGTTTTTGTGAATAGTATGTAAAACCGGTGCCATTTCCCCTATTAGCACCGGATTTTAACCGGTGCAAACTTTAACGGTGCCATTTTCCCGCCTTTTTCTGGAATTCTTTTAGCACCGGTTTTGATCATTTTTTAGCATCGGATTCTAAAACCAGTGCCAAATATCTACTTTACACCGGTTTTCTTCCATTTTCAAACCGGTTCAAATTTAGCGCTGGATTTCGACATTTTTTAACACTGGTTTTTCAAAGTGGTGCTAAAATTTCTAATCCACCGGTTATGCGGATTTTTAGCACCGTTTTTCAAACCAGTGCTAAAATTTCCAATTCACCGGTTATGCGGATTTTTAGCACCGGTTTTCAAACCGGTGCTAATTTAAAACGGGTTTTTGTTATTTTTAGCACCGGTTTTTTGACCGGTGTTAGTTTAACACCGGTTTTCATCAATTCTAGCACCGGTTTTTTAACCGGTGTTACATTAACACCGGTTATAATAAATAAAACCGGTGCTAACATAATTATAACCAGTGCTAAATTAACACCGGTTAAAAAACTAGTGCTAACAAAAAAACCATTGCTATTACTTTATTTACACCATTTTTTTAAACGGGTACTAAAAAATCAATGCTAGAGGTGGGTCTCTGTGGTAGTGATTCCTCGAGTCAAACCGAAGCCCTCGATGCATCAGCCCCTCGAGACCTCAGGTTCTCGAGGCCATAAGCACTCGATTCGAGCAAAAGTCCTCGAGACCTCGAGTTCTCGAGACTGTAATCCGACTCGTGCTGAAGCCCTCAAGACCTCGGGTCCTCGAGGCCATAAGCACTCAATTTGAACGTTAGTCCTTGAGACCTCGAATCCTCGAGGCTGCAATCTGACTTGTGCTGAAGCCCTCAAAACCTCGGGTCCTTAAGGTTTCATTCCCTCGACTCGAGCTGAAGCGCTCGAGACCTCGGGCCCTTAAGGCCACAAGCACTCAATTTGAGCATAAACCAAAAGTGCATCATACCCTCGGATCCTCGGGTCCTCGAGGCAAAAAAAAACCCTCAACTTAAAATGATGCATCGCGAGTCGTAACCAGTGCTGTCACGAGTCACGATGAAAAATCCAACTTCTCAGCTAAGCTTAAACATTTCATAATCCTTCCTTCTTCTCCACCAGATACTCCTAAGAACCCCCACACATCCACTCATTCCTCCTCCATCTCACATATATTAACATATGAAAATTCTTGCATCTTTATAGTATCTTTGTTGATTGTAGTATGTTCACTACATCATTGAGTCTTTAATTGCTATGTTCTATGATGATGCTTGGATATGTGTTGATATATGTTGGATATTTTTATTGGACAATCTCATAGTGGTGATTGCATGATGGATTGGTTGTTCTTTGATAATACTATAGTTATTAACTCTTGATGCTAAACCTAGTATTACAAATCCTTATGTACTTGTGAGTTTGATGTTGTTCTTTGTGGTGTTAGTCTTGATCAAACGGCGCCAAGGAGACAACGTTTTGCTCGAGGGGTGAGTTCTTCTACGGCGCCAAGGAAACCAAGTTCGGGACCGATCCTATACAAGCACATTGGATTGCACCATATCCCTGGCGACTAGATGGAGAAATGGGTGTCACTCTACCTCTTACCTTGAATTTCATTATTCTTGCCTTACATGTTTATATTGAGGGCAATGTAATGCTTTACGTGCGGGGAGGGGTTAGAGGACTCACATACATGCTAGCTTCATTTGGAATGCTTTTTGTTAACTTTGATTGGAAAAACATGAGAAAAAGAAAGAAAAAATGAAAATTTTGAAAAAAAATGGAAAATGAAAGCAAGAAAATAATAAATATATAATGAAAAGAAAACCCGCTAAGTTGAAAACCCGAGAGGGAAACTTAGGCAACATTGGGGGCCCGGATAGGTCGAAAACCCAAAAGGGCGGCCTAGGAAAAAATGAGAGGCCAAAATGTGCGGAAAAAGGTGAGATGTGAGCTAAAGAAACATGATGTGTGGCTAGGATGAAAACCCGAAAGGGCTCCTAGGCAAAATAAGAGAAAAAGAGAGAAAAGAAAAATGCTATGATTTCACTCATTTTCCGGCGTTGGAGTCATAAGGTTGCGGTTGTCATACGGATGGATTGGGTAGCTCAACATCTAGAAACCTCTTGGGATTGGGTAACTTAGTGGGTTGAAAAACAAAGTATGGGTATGATATTCTTGAGTCTTTTATACATCGTTTTGGTTGATATATTGGCATTGGGTGAAGTATGTACTTGAACCTCCTAATGGTTTTAACTTCATTTTGTGTCATTGGACTTTGGGATTATCAATTTGGAACTTTGAAATGTTTTTATGGGTAGTGAATTGATAAGTGGTAGGTTTGCTTAGATTTAGGAATTGGGGTTGTGTGTGTGAAAAATTCTCATTTGAGCTTTGATTTTGGGATTCATAATATTGAGAGTTTTTGTGAGGTGTTGATTGGGGGAATACTAGTTAGGATGTGGACATATGAATCCCTTCATGTGCTTAAATCTTTTCTTACTCGAAGGCGAGTAAGGTTTAAGTGCAGAGAGGTTTGATGTGCCAATTTTATACGGTTATATTAGGAATTTTAGGATTCACTTTTGTATCCTTTTGTGCTCTAAATGGGACATTTTGCCTTGAAGTTCTCCAAGGAGGGTTGAAAGCGACTTTTACACTTTTATTACTTTCCTAGAGGATTTTGTGTGACAAGGCAATTTTTTCAAAAACTTTGAAGAATATCTTTGAAGATTTGAAGATCTGAACACTTGTAATTGAGCTTTTGAAGATTTGAAGAATTGAAGAAGTGAAGATAAGAGGAGGATATGAAACAAAAAGGAGAAAGAAGACATAGTGCTTGACTTGGAGTCCGTCGCGAGGTCGTCGTGAGCATATCGCGACTCACGACGTATGAGGGATCAGAAACCCTTCTTGCTTTTGGCACTATAAATACTCACCTTATCCTCTCCTCTTCAAGAAGTTTTGGACTCCCTCTTCTACCTGCGTTTTTATTACTGTTTAGAACCCTATTTTCTTCCATTTTCATCTTTGAAATCTCTTGTATTATGTTTGGTTGTTTATCATTATTTAGTATAAACTTTTGTAGCTAAATCTAGTTCTTGGGAGCATTTGATTGAAGCTTCCAAGCTTATGTAGTAAGATTCTATGTTTGCTCATTTATGAACATGCATTAGAGAGCATTTATTATGCCATGAATGTTGTGTTTTACCTCATTTATACAATGGATTGCTAGAGTATATGAAATGTTTGTAAGATTGAAATGTTAGGGTGTTAAGAAAGTTGCAAATTTCTTAACTCATTTGATATGGAAATCCAAAAGCATGGATTTAAAATTTCTTGTGTGTAATGTGGGGTAATTCTTGCTAGATGAGTATGTTAATGTGGTTTGTTCTCATATTTGTCATATAGATGCAAAGAAAGGTTGAACCTTGAATGTTGTTTGTTCTAAGTTTAATCTAATGAATGCTTCGTTTGGTTAAATGACTATGTCTTTAGTAGAAGGCTTGTTATTATCAAACCTATGGTCCTTTCGGTGAAATGCCATTGATGAAACACCCATATGATGTTGTTTGTCTAGGGTGATCATCAATGAGGTTTACAAATGGTCGTTGTTTGTCTTTTGCAAACTACTCTTAAGGAGGAATGAATGTTGATCTTTGAATGTAATTGAATAAGTGAATGAATCAATGAGCTATATGAAGTTTGGAAGTGGAAATTGATTGCCTCCAAGGCTCCGTTAATTATCATTTACATCACATCTTTAGTTGTATTGTATGATTAGCATAGTTCTCTTGCTTTGCTAGTTGTTGTATTTCAATTCAATAACTTAGGATCAAACCAACCAACTCCCCCCCCCCTTGTTTACATGCTTTTATATATATCTATGTATGTATATGCCTAGTATATCTTCTCCTATATATGTTTAAACACTTGAAAAGATCCCTCTTCTCGTGGACGACCCCGACTTGCCAGTATCTAATTTATTGTATATTGGAAGCATTAGGGCTTAAAAGTATTAACTTTGAGAGGTACGTCGGCGACCTCCCAGCTTGGGTTTTTGATAAGGCGGTGGTTAGGCAATTGGATTGGGCAGTTTTGTGGCATCTTTTTGGCAATGGGGAGGTTTGAATATGCAATGTCGAGTTTGTGAATGCAATTGGTTGGAGGTTTGATTTTTTAAATACTCAGTCCAGAGGGTTTCGTTTAACCCATGAATGCGATGTCGCACTCATAATCGATCTTATCAAATGCTGATTGATCAATGACCGAGGTCGCACTGACGGGTTATTGGGCCAAATAATACAGCTGGCCCAACATCAATACACATTGTGCTTGATCAATAGTGGGTTAAAAAAAATCAACATATTGTCACATTCATCATCGCCTCATCGACAAGATGTCGATAAGGCAGCAACGTCACATATTACAGTGGGCCAAATAAATTTTTTGGCCAAAACTCATTAATACGCTAGCCCAAATGCCATGCCAAGAGTAATTCATTTCAAAATATTGTTACGTAGAATATTAAATAATAAAAAATGGTATCATGGAATTATTCTCGAAGGGTTCTTCATTAACCCTAAACTCCTGTTGTCGGGGTCCATTATCATAACTCTTAGCCAAAAAATATGTGGAAGTAGTACAACATATTATGTTATAGTCTCGAATGTGATTCTAACCAGCAAACGCCTGTTCACAATGTCAACCATCGAAAGCCTCTTTCTCAAACTGTTACTCATGTAACATGGTTCAATATTTGTAGAATTAATAGGAAAACCAAATGTGATACGAGGCACTTTGCCCTTTATGAAGGATTTTGTAGCAAATGTGAATTGAGAATTATTATGATCTAAGAAGATATCTCTTATTCACACATTATGTTTCAATAAAGAATGACACAACTACGCTCAACCTTTGTATTGATTATGTGACTACTCCACATTGTAGTATTTTCCCAAGGATAAATTACCATACGCCATTAGCCATTTGGGGAAAGTACGTGAAAGTTGGGCGCTTTTCATGATGGTAAAGAATTAGAAGGATTTTCTACACCCATCTACTGTATGAGGAACTATTATTAGGTTTATTTTTTGTGCCAGCATCATTCTCTAAAATACCCATTGATACTTTCCAAGGTTCTTTTTGACACCTTGATATAGATCTCTATCTAGCAATGTAGTATCAATGGTATAGTTCATTTTGTGAGAATTTTGATGACTTATTTTGTGCATTGAAGGTATACTATTTATCCTTCTTATTTTTATGCAGTATGCTTGTTTTAGCTACATGTCATATGAATGGCGTTCGATGCCGGAAACACATTTTTAATGAAATTCGTAATGCCTTTTATGTTACATGTACCAACATTGCGTGTGTATAATTTACCATTCTGTTAAACCAATCCCATATATGCGACGTTGCTAAATGTTTATTACACATTACCAATGGTACCACAAAAAGAATGATGCCAATTAAGATGACCTCACAAGGACCTCGTACATCACAAAAACAACATCCTTGTCGTACCATTTCAAGCGATGTTGATATGTTAAAATGACATCATGTTATCAATATTCCACGCCATCATCGCACAGGTGTCGACCTAATCGACATCGGTTAACCAGGCGTCACTCATGCTAATTGACTGCTATGAATTCATTCATGCTAGCGTTGAACTATGGTCACCCAGGGGATCGTCAAAGTCATAATTACAGCGATTGTTTTGCACAAAATAAGAGTACTGCGGTTTATAACCGCATTCAAAAGTCAAAATCTGCAATGTCGATGACATAAATGTTCGACATTGTATACAGGTACAGACAACATCACACAATAAATTTGAGAAATCGATCATGTCGACGTTGCAAGCTTCTTGGCATGTCGGCCACTTGGACATGTAGACCGACGTCACACTATCATCGATATCACTATCGGCTATGGACTATATACCTCGGTTCGTTTTTCAAAAAAATGAGGTAAAAATACTTTTTACCTTGGTTTGGAACAAAGGTAAAAATAATACTTTTTACTCCGTCCACATTTACCTCGATTTTTTTAGACTAAAAACCCGAGGTAAAAACCCCTGTAGAACCAAGGTGAAAGATGTTGTTTCTTGTAGTGAGGATGTCCAACTTGCAATTAAGGGGAGGGGAGGTGATTGAGAATGTTACAAGGTCTTCGGTCACACCAAATGATGTGGATGGCATTGAGAGGTGTGATCTATCTATTCCTAAAGAGCTGACAAAACAAGGAGGATGCATTAGACAAAGCACCAGTAATTCAAATTGCAGAGCGAGTGGTAAGCCCCACCATATTATATATTTATTCAATCATCGCTTGTTTGTATTTAATTCCTTTTTTATTTACGACACGTATGCAGGCTATGTTGAAACAAGATCAAATGGAAGACCAATTCATTCTGACGGGTAAGAACGACACCTAACAGAAGCAACCGGTGAATTAGATTACCTGGGATGTGCTAGAGAGGATGGTGTATTCTTATCACAAAAATATACATTTGAAATTTTTAGGCCTCACGATAGGGAAAAACCATTGAGGGTGCACATCTTACAAAAACAAGCTTTTATTTCAGACAAACACACAGAGCAACAAGATATTTTGATAAGGAGATTAATCTAACACACTGGTCTTCTTATACCCGAGCATTTAGATGATTTAACCCCAAGTTGAACACCGGCGTCTAGAGGGTCAAGCCATATAGGGGGGTTGCGGTTAACCACGAGCCAAAATTTCAAGCAGCAAGAAATGAAGAAAATAACCATGACAAAGCAATCATGTCAATGCCCAAGAAGGTACATATATCTTCACATTTATACTAAAATTATTTTTTAATACCATATAGACATCAAATTTGTGTGAGCTATACATTGATTAAGGTGACAAAGGTAGGCCACTCCACATTGCCGATGAAATTTTGCATGCATCAATGCGACATCATCACTCGGTTCCACTTGCGGATGGTATTTCTCAAGTTTTGTTGGAGAATACATTGGTGGTTAACGCCCTATTGCCAATTCTGGATGAACACTACAAGCGAGCACAGGGAATTTTTTTCCTATGCCCTTTGTTAGGATAAATCAGACTCCTGATTAGATTATGATTGATTATGATTAGAGTTCTTTCCTTATTACACCTCTATTGTACTCTCTACATATTCAAATATCAATAATAAAATTCATTACAGTAAATCATTCTATCATGGTATCGGAGCATGTTCTGATCCTAAACCCTAAATTTTAATTTCTTGTTCCGCGCCTCCCTCCTTCTCTCTTTCCGGTCAAATTTCGAAACATTCCGGCAATATCAGGCTGCATTTTTCCATCCACTAGTAGTAATTATTTTGGCATCATCATCTTCCGACTTCCTTTCTTCAACCAGCGGCGTTCTAGCGCTTGTATTCATCTTTGGGTCTTCTAAATTTTCCTTCGCTTCGTCACTGGCGAATCAAGTGTCCTTCTCTGGCTTGTATTTCAGAGTCCAACAATGCCTTCCAGCACCGCCGACATCTTCTAACAGCGCCGCTGAAGTCTTCTAAGCAGTGCCGCCGACATCCAAAGAAGACGAAGAATCCAGAACCTCCGACGTCTTCTAGCAGTGCCGCCGAAGTCTTCTAAGCAGCACCGCCGATGTCCGAAGAAGACGAAGAATCAAGCACCGCCGATGTCTTCTAGTAGCGCCGCCAAAGTCTTCTAAGCAGTGCCGCCGACGTCCAAAGAAGACAAAGAATCTAGCAGTGAGATCCACGCGCCCACGAAGAGGACGAAGAATCCAGCGCGTGAAGTCACGCGGGAGTTGACTCGAGCAACACGAGTATCTCGCGTCCTCCACTTTTTCACGAGTTGAAACAGTTTCTCGCGAGTTGAAGCTGCTTCTCGCGAGTTGAAGCTGTTTCTCGTAAGTTGAAGCTGTTCCTCGCGAGTTGAAGTTGTTTCTCTCGAGTTGCATAAATTCTTGCGAGTTGAAGCACTTTCTCATGAGTTGCTCAAATTCTCGTCAGCATCCAGTCATTTTTTGTGCAATTTTTGGTCTTTTGCTATGGTTTATTTTGCCCCTATATCTTGGGAAGATTTCTCCACTAATTGGATTGCAAACAAGGTGTTGTTTCAGGCCAGTTTGAATGGTCCCAACCGTCATTCTTCATCAAATCAGTGGATCGTAGATTCAGGTGCTACATCTCATATCACTGCTCGTACCAGTCACCTTGATAAGGTACAATGTTATCGTGGTTCTAATTCTATTCTTGTTGGAAATGGTGAATCATTATCTATTTCTCACATCGGCCAATGTCATTTCTCTGGTTTTTCTGTTAATGATGTCCTTGTGGTCCCTAAGATTACTAGAAGTTTATTGTCCATTAGTAAGCTTACTCGTGATTTACCTGTCCATGTTATATTTGATGCCAACGCATTTTCCATTGAGCACAAGCATACAGGGAAGATAATTGGTCAAGGCCGTCATAGTTCAGGTCTTTATTTTCTTGAGACTGGTGATTCCAGCTTTTTATGCAAATTACGCTCTGGAAAGCTCCAGGCTTCTTTTGAGCAGTGGCAATCTCGCCTCGGTTATGTGTCTCATGATACTCTTCAGTTATTAAGTCGACGTGGCCATATTACTATCACTTCCGCTATGCCGGCATCTGTTAGTTGCTCTCCTTGTCTGATGGCCAAGAGTAGTCGTTTACCTTTTTCCACTAGTGACAAGCGCGCTACTGGTTTGTTAGATAAGGTGCATTGTGATTTGTGGGGACCAGCCCCTATTTTATCGGCAGGTGGTTTTTCTTATGATGCCATTTTCATCGATGATTTTT
Source organism: Rubia yunnanensis (assembly GCA_037428765.1). Classification (NCBI taxonomy): domain Eukaryota; kingdom Viridiplantae; phylum Streptophyta; class Magnoliopsida; order Gentianales; family Rubiaceae; genus Rubia; species Rubia yunnanensis. The sequence goes on along the minus strand of CM075061.1, from coordinate 105,183,960 downwards.
TGTGATTCACATGGTTTTTACCGATGCGCTATAAGTCGGACTTCTATGAAACATTTATCCAGTTTCAGAAATTTGTTGAGACTCAGTTTTCTACTATGGTTAAAAAAATTTAGATCGATGGTGGCACAGAGTTTACTAATCATCGACTTCAGGCTCACTTCATATCATGTTGCATTCATCATCAGATGTCATCACCCTATACACCTGCTCATAATGGCCAAGCTGAGCGGAAGCATCATCACATCACAGAGACTGGCCTTGCCATGCTTTTTCACTCTTCCGTGCCACACTATTATAGGGTTGAAGCTTTCTCCTCTGCGGTTTACATCATTAACCATCTGCCAAGTTCAGTTCTTGGTGGAAAATCACCTTTTGAGGTTGTTTTCAGTCATGTGCCTGACTATACCCTCTTTCACCCATTTGGCTGCCGTGCTTTTCCATGTCTGTGTGCCACTGCTACTGATAAGTTTGCACCGCGATCCATTCCATGTGTTTTTATTGGCTACAGCCCCTGCCACAAGGGCTTCCAGTGTCTCGACCCCACTTCTAGGCGTATCTATCTTTCTCGCCACGTTCCCTTTGATGAAACCTTATTCCCTTATGTATCATCTTCCGCAGATAGTCGCTCTATTTCAAATTTAGAGATTTCATCATTTTTTGATGGAGCGTTACTCCATCGATTGGGGCCATCGCGCCTGTGCCTGTTCCAGCCATCCCTCCTTCACCACCATCTTCCATCTGGATGGCAACCCGGACCCAGCTCCTCGGCCAACAGCCACCACACCGCAATCGCCTGCCATCACTCCTCAGCCATAGTCTCAGGCAACGACCACCACATCTCAGCCTGTATTGGCCATGCTTTCTCTGGCAACTTCTGATGGCCACTCTCCAGTCAGAGCAGCTCGATCTTACTCAACGTCGTCAGCTGGTTCGACTCTTCCAGCCTTGCCGCCACAGCTTCATACCCATTGGATGGGCACTCGGTCTTCTAATGGTGCCATTCAGCACCAAGATTATTCTGATATTATTGCTCATGGTCTCACTGCCACACTCCTCTCTCAGACAGAGCCCACTAATTATCGCTCTGCCCTTCAGGATCCAGCTTGGGTTTCAGCCACGGATGATGAGATGGCCGCTCTTCGTTGTTAGGACACTTGGGATTTGGTGCCTCGGCCTTCGAATGTCAACATTTTTGGCTCCAAATGGGTCTATAGGCTCAAGTATCGGCCAAATGGCACTATTGAGCATCACAAAGCTAGACTTGTGGCGCAGGGTTTCTCGCAGATTCCGGGTTTTAATTTTGACCACACTTTTAGTCCTGTGGTCAAAGCCTCCACCGTTATGATGGTTCTCGCCATAGCCACCATGCGTTCCTGGCCACTTCATCAGTTGGATATCAAGAATGCTTTCCTTAATGGTGTTCTTGATGTTCCGGTCTACATGAAGCAGCCCGTTGGTTATCAGTATTCTGTCCATCCAGACTATGTTTGTCGCTTGCGAAAGGCCATTTATGGTCTTAAGCAGGCTCCCCAAGCTTGGTTCCAGCACTTCAGCAGTTATCTGACACAGTGTGGTTTTTAGTGCCGCTCAGCTGATACTTCTTTATTTGTCCTTTCGAGAGGGTCGCCATTACTATACCTACTTGTGTATGTGGACGATATCATTCTTACAGGCAATGACTCGACTCTTCTTTGCCAGTTCATTGATAGGACACACAGAGAGTTTGCGATCAAGGATCTTGGTGCTCTTCATTACTTTCTTGGTCTTGAAGTTTTGCCTACCTCCTCAGGGTTACTGCTTGGCCAAGAAAAGTATGCTCGCGATATTTTGACTTGGGCCGGTATGTCTGACGCGGCACCTGTTTCTACTCCATTTGTCGCTGGTTCTCAGCTTTACAGCTCTACCAGTCCTCCATTCCGGGATCCTACACTTTATCGTTCTCTTGTTGGTGCTCTTTAGTGTCTCACCATCTCTTGCTCGGATTTGGCATTCGCGGTCAACACGGTGAGTCAGTATCCTCACGATCCCAGAGATGATCATTTTGCTGATGTGACTTGGATTTTGCGGTATGTTCATGGCACTCTTCATTTTGGTCTCAGGTTTTGTTCTACTAGTACTCCTGATGTGTTAGGGTACTCTGATGCTGATTGGGCTCGCTGTCTGGAGACTCGTCAGTCCACTTATGGTTATGCGGTTTTTCTTGGTGGGAATATGGTTTCTTGGAGTGCCAAGAAATAGCCCACTATTTCTCGCTCTAGCACTGAGTCTAAATACCGTGCTCTCGCCAACACTGCCTCAGAAGTGGAATGGCTCACTCATTTGCTTTGTGATCTTCGGGTTCCACTTCCTGGTTCTCCACTGTTGTAATGCAACAATAGTAGTGCTATCTTCTTGGCTCAGAATCCGGTGGCGCACAAGCGGGCGAAGCATATCGACATCGACTACCATTTTGTTCATGAGTTGGTGACATCCGAAAAGCTGCGCGTTGCTCATGTTCCGACTTCTCTTCAGATTGTAGATATTTTCACCAAGGGGCTCTCTCGTCCGCTGTTTGAGTTCTTCAGGTCCAAGCTATGCATCGCCGAGCATGATGCTTCGCTTGAAGGGGGTGTTAGGATAAATCAGACTCCTGATTAGATTATGATTTATTATGATTAGAGTTCTTTCCTTATTACACCTCTATTGTACTCTCTATATATTCAGATATCAATAATACAATTTACTACGGGAAATCATTCTATCATGTTAGGATAAATTAGACTCGTAATTAGATTATGATTTATTATGATTAGAGTTCTTTCTTTATTACACCTCTATTGTACTCTCTATATATTCAGATATCAATAATACAATTCATTACAGCAAATCATTCTATCAGCCTTGTCGCCTAATTTATGCCAACCTCTAACGGATTATCATTTGAATGACATGTCCCAAACGGCACCTAAATAGGTAGAACAAACGTTGAAGAAGATTAGAACAAACGGCTAAGCCTTGCTTCTTGACTTATGTTCCATTTCATGTTCCATTTTCCATTTCATGCTTCTCTACGGCTTCAATTTCATGTTCCATTTTCCACCTTTTCTTCCATTATTATTATTTATTTGTTGAATTTATTATGAGTCTGTCTCTTGAAAGACGGTATTTCCATAAGGCATAGAAATATTATGGTTTAAAATGCAAATTAGAATAAATGAAGATAAAATTTATGGGTTGAATGAATCAGGTTATAAACTTTATAACTACTACACGTTGCATAATAAAATTTTGATATTGCAACTAAGATATTTTACTTTGTATTATTATAATTAAACCCTGTTTTTCCATAAGCCTACGGAATAATGGAAAGACGGTATTTTCCAAAAAAAAATTGCATTTATTATTACATTATTTAATTTGAGGAGTATTTTGTGACTGAGGATTATTTTATACCATTTGATCTCAAATCCTTTTCAATTATTATTATTACCCTATTAATTTGACTTATGTTTTTACCTTTTCCATTCATGATGAATGTGTTTATAATATATTTTTATGATTTCTTTCTCTTCTATTTATTTAAGTAATTTAAATACATTTAGAGGGTGAAACAAAAATTCCACTATTAAATTAACCAATGCTAGATTTAAAGGCTCCGGCAGCGGAGGGTGGTAGCGCCAGTGGTAGAGGATCCTCCTCAACCCGTTCAGCTCGACAACGAGCAAGGACCTGCTAATAACAATAAAAAATCAATTAAACGGTGAAAAGATGATGGAATCATCACGTCGAGACCGCAAATCAAAGATTAAAATGAGAAAAAAAAACAAGTAAAGTGACGAACCTAGGATTTCATAGCATAGTGAAGCAACGGAGCGTAGAAAATCGGAACAGAGGGGAGCAACATAGCGGAGCATATCTGAATAGGTCGGAGCATATCTCAACTCGTTCAGTTCGAGAACGAGCAAGAACCTGCAAGTAACAATAAAAAATCAATTAAACAGTGAAAATATATCGGAATCACCATGCTGGGACCGCAAATCAAAGATTAAAATTAGAAAATGAGAAAAAAAACAAGTAAAGAGACGAACCTAGGGTTTCATAGAAGAGTGAAGCAACGGATGGAGCAAATCGGAGCACAAAAGAGCATATCTGAGCAGATTGGAGTAGGGTTGACCGTGGAAGAGAAAACGAAGGAGGAGCGGAGCTGCGGAGGAGAAGCGGCGGAGGAAAAATGGAGGAAGAGCAGAGGACGAATACAGAACGGTTGGTGAATTGGGGAAGAAAGATGTATTATTATTCTAATATAATTACATAGAAGTCCCTACCCCTTTTCTTATTTTAATATAGACCTCAGTCTCACCATAATTTTGGGTGAGACCGTTTCACCCAAGTATTTGTAATTTATTATATACTAGTTAAAGTAAGGCTTGACCATTGATTAGTTAAAGTCAACTTTGTTATTAGTGTTTATATATTGAAAGTCAAGTAAAGTTTGACCGTTGATTAGTTAAAGTCAGATTAGTCACTAGTTTTTATATATAGAAAGTCAAGTAAGGTTTAACCGTTAATTAGACAAAGTCAAACATTTTTATTAGTATTTATTATATACTACTTCAAATAAAGTTTGACCGTTAATTAGTTAAAGTCAACTTTACTATTAGTGTTTATATATTGAAAGTCAAGTATAGTTTGACCGTTGATTAGTTAAAGTCGGCTTAGTCACAGGTTTTTATATATAGAAAGTCAAGTAAGGTTTAACCGTTAATTAGACAAGGTCAAACATTGTTATTAGTATTTATTATATACTAATTCAAATAAAGTTTGACCGTTAATCAGTTAAAGTCAACTTTGTTATTAGTGTTTATATATTGAAAGTCAAGTATAGTTTGACCGTTGATTAGTCAATTATAGTTTGACCGTTGATTAGTCAAAGTTAGCCTAGTTATTAGTGTTGGGAAAGTCTCAGGAAAGGTGGTCTTTCCATGAGCTTATGGACAGTCCTCAGAGATACTTGCCTAAAATGTTATAATTTTTTTATAAAATTTAAATATTGTATTTTATAAGTTAAAACAAGTAATAATATGTATTTGAATGTGAAAATATAAAAATATATAATCTAACAAAATTTCAAAATTTTTAAATTTTGTATGTAATTTAAGAAATGCAGTGTACAAGGTAAGAAATAAGTGACTTGTCCATATCATGGACAAATACCAAGATGGATACATGCAGAAGACACTGGGATTGAAGGGCAAAATAACTAGAGGACCATGGCAGTTCGACTGGTATGGCGGTTCAAGTGCTGGAGGCTTTTGAGAGCTCGAGCAGGCACTCGAGTCCTGGAGGCATTCGAGTCCTCGAGGGGTATGGTAGAGGTTTGAGGGGTTGGGTGGCATTCGAGTCCTCGAGGGGCAAAATGACTCGAGGGCCATGGCAGTTCGAGGGGAGATTTCGAGTGGTGGAGGTCTCCGAGTGCTCGAGGAGGCTCTCGATTTCTCGAGGCTTTCCCGTCCTCGAGGCATTCGAGTCTTCGAGGCATTCGAGTACTGGAGGTATTCGAGTCTTGGAGGCATTCGAGTCATGGAGGCGTCTGAGTCATGCGGTCGTCCGAGTCCTCGAGGAGGCCTCCGATTTCTGGAGTCCTCGAGGAAATTTTTTTTGGCAATTTCTTTGGCGGGAAAATTCCAAACCGGTGTTATTTTTTCCAAAACCGGTGCTAAATTTTTCGAAACCGGTGCTATTTTAAAATTTTTGGCTATTTCATTGGCGGGAAAACAATTATAGAAAATTTTTAGCACCAGTTTATAAAATCGGTGCTATTTTTTAAAAAACCGGTGCTAAGTTTTAATTTTTAGCACCGGTTTTTAAACCGGTACTATTTTTTTGCAAAACCCGGTGCTATTCCTTAATTTTTAGCACCGGTTTTTTAAACCGGTGCTATTGTTTACTAAAACCGGTGCTATTTTGAATTTCTTGGTGGGAAGATAGAATTTTACAAATATTTAGCACCAATTTTTAGAATCCCGGTGCTAATATTTTTAAAACCGGTGCTATTTTAAAAAAATTTGCTATTTCTTTAGCGGGAGAATGAGTCTCGAAAATTTTTAGCATGGGTTTTTTAAAATCGGTGCTATTTTTTACAAAAACCGGTGCTAAGTTTTAATTTTTAGCACCGATTTTAAAAACCGGTACTATTTGTTTTGCAAAACTGGTGCTATTATTTAATTATTAGCACCGGTTTTTAAAACCGGTGCTATTTTTTACTACAACCGGTGCTATTTTGAATTTTTTGGCGGGAAGATAGAATTTTAAAAATATTTAGCACCGGTTTTTAGTACCCCGGTGCTAATATTTTCAAAACCGGTGCTATTTTAATTTTTTTGGCTATTTCTTTGGTGGGGGAAATAAAATTTTCTAATTTTTAGCACCGGTTTTTAAAAACCGGTGCTAATTGTTTCCAAAACCGGTGCTATTGTAAAATTTTACACCGGTTTTTAAAAAATCGGTGTTAAAATTAAAAAACTGGTGTTAAATTAACACCGGTTTTGAAAACCAGTGTTAGAAATTAAAAAACCGGTGCTATTGAATTTTTAGCACCGGTTTTGAAAACCGGTGCTAGAGGTCGGTCTTTGTGGTAGTGTTATGTCTCTTGCAGAGACCATTGGAGGTTAATTTTTACTGTCCCAGAGAAGAAGAATGTTTATTGGATAGATCCACTGCACTTTCAACCATTGGAGACATTTGTCAAAATTTTGGGTGCGTCCATCAATGATCCGGTCGATTCAAGTAATGCGGATTTGGACATTATCAATATCAAGGTGTGGTTATCTTCTCAAGTTGAGCTTTACTTTTACACATCATTTCCATGATTTTTAACTACTTAAATTTGCCTTTAATTAGTACAAGAAACAAGCAAAAACTTGGGAGTGCAGCTACTACGTAATGCTATATGCTTCTGGGTGCGTTCAACATGTACGAGTGGATTAATCGACGAAATCAATTTTGAGTTGTAGATGTTGTCCCTTTGAAATTTATCTGTCATACTAATTGTCATAATGGTCATATTCTCATACTCACATATTTTTAATGCCAGCCACAAGACATATTCGCATGATATCAACATCGCAAGAAATTGCTTGACTTGGTATTTGGTGAACGCCCGATCCTCATCTAATAGTAATCCAACATGGTATAGAATGTGTGGAATAGAATGTGTAGTGTACTCTGATTACATGAAATGTGTTAAATAGAATTTGCTAGATTTCTATTTCTATGTATAGATTGTTGCTTCGTTATCATATTCTGTAGATTTTTGTTACTTAGGATGATCATGTCAAGTATTTTGTCAAATAGAATTTAGGAAATATATATTCCTAGAGATTGATGCTTTGTTAGCGTAGTCTATAGACTGTTGTATGAATTGGAGCTATTATATGAGACTTTTGGCATTTATTACATCTTTGTCCAAAGGAGTTCTGAGTCTGGAACCACCTTCCCAGCTTTTTGTCTTCTTTTTTTTATAGACCCAAAATTTATGTTATGATCTCAAAACACCATATCTGAATCATGCCCCAATTCGTAACTAATTAACCAATTAAACACATTTAACGCGTCAAAATTTAGTAGAGGGACAGATTCTACGCCTAACGTAGAAACTCATTACAAAACCCCGAACCAGGAGTTCCGAGTCAAGAACGAACGATCAAGCCCCTAGGATCATTCATAAGTTCCGAACACAGAGTTCCGAACTTGGGACTTACAGAAGGTGGTTCCTACGCAATGGTCAAAGGAAGTGAAGAACTAACTTCCTTGGTTCATTTTAAATGCGGTTCTAAAAACTTCTTTGATCGGTGATGATTAAAGGCGGAACTAGAGATAATGATCAAAGTCACCTTCAAACTTCTCTGATTTGATAAAATCGCATTTAATAAATCATCATCTACTAGTAACGTGATTCTAAAGTATAAACGAAATAGGTGTGTTCAACAATGATTATTTTAGCACTCAATGAAGTATGTTGAGAAAGTCTTGTCAATTTCTGCACTTTCAATTCTGCTTCTTCTCTGGCCATATTAGAACTTGTAAGTTTAGAGTCCAACTTGACGTATATGCCACAATATAAGAATTCTTTATATCTTTCAACAGGATAAGCAACCTTTCAAATTCAAAGTCTCATGTAAAAAGACATAAAACCCATCCCTGAGGAATGCCTAAATTTAGAACAATTTACATACATTTGATATAAAAGCAAAACAACTTAATCCAAAGACGCGTTACAAACCTTTTGTCAGCAGTAGGGATGTTCATGGGTCAGGGCGGGTCAGTTGACTCGCCCCAAATTGACCCTAAATTTAGGGTCAAACGATTCGAGTCGGGTTGGATTGGGTTATGGATCGATCTAAATTGACCAAAATTATATAAAAATAGTAATTTATTTTTAAAAAATATATTTTTTTATATTTATAAATATTTTTTTTCAAGAATGTTTAAATTGTTTATGAAATAAATTAATGGTGGATATATTGTATTAAATTAATTCTTTTATATATTTTTTAAAGAAAATGAGGTAAAATTGTGAATGGATCAAAATGGGTCAAAATTTGACCCGACCCATTTTGATCCATATGGATCATTGGCCCAACCCAAATAAACCGGATCAAAATAGGTCGGATCGGATCGGATGGGACAATTTGAACACCTCTAATCAACAGCGGCAATGCTGAGCAGCTCCTTCATATCTGTCGAAACCAGCAATTGTACCTCTTCGGAAGGTAGAATCTCATTTTCATATAGTGAATATTTTCTTCATCAGAAAAGATTTGCACCAAATTTTCTCCGTTGGCTATAATATTGGTAACTTCAAAAGCCAATATAGATATTGTATTCCCCCTTGAAGCCACATGACCAATAAACCTATAGTTATTTAGATTCAACATGTTACATTCTAGTGTATCGAGCATAATGCCTTCTCCAAACCTGCTAGTCCAGCCTTGCCAGTGATGCGTCTTGAAATGTTGCCAAGTCCCTATTCAATGACCTGCAAAACAAAGGCTCGGAATTGTCTAGGGAAAAATCCTCCTATGGTGAAATCAGCCTCGAGGTAAGAAGAAGGAAATAGTAAAGCTTATTGGGATGAAATTGGCCAAATGCCCAAATGCTTTATTAGGGCTTAATAAGTTTAATCATCAAAGGGTGAATGTAAGATTATCATCAGCCAGGGAATCTCACATGATGCCAATGTCACCCGAATAAGTAGACATTAACAATTGACATCACTTGATTCACTTTACAATCTGCTCCTATTAGAACCGGGTGAAAAGTTAAAAAACATAATTGTACGGAATAATGAGAATTATTGTAACTTACTCAATTGGTAGTCCTAACATTTTATATATATGAATTATATTTACATGAAAAATTATATTCTACGTACTTCAGTGTTAATCTCGCTTTCTCTCTCTAATCTAATTCTCTCTCACCTCTCTCTAGAAAAATGAGCATACAACGGATCTATTCAATACTCTGACCCTCGAACCCACCCTACCTCCGCCCATACTCCATCCACTGGCAGCGGCCACCACCGCCGCCACGGCAGCCACCAACCCGCCTAAATCGTTCTCACAAGCACTACAATCAATAAGCCCACCAATCTCTCAATCACTTCCATCAACAGAGAATCTAACCCCAACCACAAACTACAAAGGAGAACCCTCAGTCCTATTTACAGATAATCAGATTGCCAAAATTTCATCCTATTACCAAATTTCCCTAATCGGCAACTATCCAAAGGGAAGGCAGCATTGGAAAAAATAGAGGATGATTTCAAGACAATTGGTTTTGAAGGCAAGTACAAGGTGAGAGTTATTGATTTTTGCAATATCCTAATAGATTTGAGAAAAAAATATATTTCCAGAGATGCTAGATGAAGGAAGTTTGGTCTTTCAACGGAGTCAACCTTAGAATTCTCTGGTGGACACCAGATTTCAAGCCAAATACCGAGAGCTCCATAGTGCCAGTTTACAGATTGGCAACTGAAAAGTTAACCAGTCCATCAGCAATGAAATTATGTGTAGAAGTTGACCTCCAAACTCAGCTACCAGCTTCCGTTAGGTTAGGTTTATTATCTAACAATGAAAAATTTATCATTGAATATGATAGCCTGCCTCTGTATTGTTCTCACTGTAAAATGATAGGGCTTGACAAGTAGAAATGTAGGATTTTAAACCCAGAGCTTATGCCTAAGACTAGAACCAAACCATTCCATAAACATGTGGTACACACCTCTGGTATCTCTATTCCACAAAAAAATTTTGAGGCAAAGAAACTGACCAAAGTGCCTATAACTATCTTTGAGATAAACCCCGACAAACCTGGAACCAAGGATGGTAACCTAACTTCTAAAATCATAGAACCAACTAAGGATCTATCTATACCATCCCAGATGGACACAAATCCTCAAACCACTATGACTACTGCTGAGGAAAACCAATCACACCAATCTGTAAAGGAGATCTCAAAATCCTCTGAACATAAGGCAAAGGAGGACAACATATAGTCTGATGAAGTACTTATTGATACCATAACCACCACCCCAAACCTCTGGTAAAACCAATTAATAGATGATTAGGTATTACTTTGGCCCTTTCAGGATTTAAATCAAGATACTGATTATCCCTCAAATGTCTCTAGCCCTTGTAGTAAATACAGGTTTAGTGTGCTAGAGATAGAATCTGGAAATGAAGAACCAGCTATAAACGAAAACCAAGCTGTCTCAAGTTCTCAATAGAATCTAGTGGATGAGGTAAGTTCTTTATTACCAATAAATGTGAACATCACCAGCGCAAAAACCAGAAAAAAGACTTTGTTTAACAAATTAAATAAGATGAATCTCATATTGTCTTCAAAGAGGAAAAAAAGAGTTTTAATGATTTGTACAAACTTAAGTTGTGAATTCTTAATCTAAAACTTGAGAGGACTTTAAAATTCTTTAATCATATTGCAAAAGCTCATAAAAAAGCATAGAATACAACTGTTAGGTATTCTTGAACCTAAACACTCTTTTGACCAAATTGAATCATGTAGACTTAGACATGGTATGGATAATTCTTTTAGCTCAGTAGATAATAACATCTGGCTGCTATGGAATAATTGTTTGCAAATGCAAGTAAAGGCTGTTAATAAACAGTTTACCCATGCTGAAATATCTCTACCGTCTTTCCTAAAAAAGATGCATGTCTTATTTATACATACTGTCACAAATAGGATAGATAGAAAATCACTATGGAGAGATCTAGGTGACCGGAACATGGACAATAAACTCCTGATTGGGGATTTTAATGCAATTACCACAGTACAAGATTATAAAGGCCTTTCTAGTCCTAATCTTAGAAACATTAGAGATTTTTCTAGCTTCATCAACACAAATAATCTCAGCCACCTTTTCACATTAGGAAACACATTTACCTGGTCTAACATGAGAGCTAAACCAACACTCATAAGATTGGATAGAGGTTTAGCTGATGATCAATAGTTACTCAACTTTCCAAATAGCTTAATCCTTACCTTGAATAAACTCTCCTCAGACCACAACCCATTACGAATTACCATAGGTAGCAACTTATCGACCCAACCCAAGCCATTTAGGTTCTTGGATGTTTGGAGAACCATATTATACTTCCTCCCACTTATTCACAATAGCTGGGAACAACCACTGAGTGAAACTGGTATGATGAAGCTTTTTCTAAAGCTTAAAAGGCTTAAAGTAGATCTAAAAATCTGGAACAAAACTCCTTTGGTGATATCAATGAGAACATAAAAAAGGCAGAGGAGAACGTTAAACTTCAGGAAATAGTGTATGATACTTCCAACTCTATCTCTGACTTAGTGGAATTAACACATAAAAAGGCCTTGCTACTTAAAGGCCTTCATGAGGAAAAGCTCTTCTGGAAACAGAAGGCTAAACTCAAGTGGTTGAAACATGGTGATGAAAATACTAAATTCTCCCATGCCTCTATGAGGAAGAGAAAGATTAAGCAAAACATCACCAAGATAAAAGAAAGCACAGGGTAGTGGATTGGTATCCCTGTGAAGATAGAAAAAGAAGCTATCTTTTTCTACCAAAATTTGCTCAAAGAAGATATAACTTTGGAATCTAAAAAATTCCAAAACCACTTCTTAGCCCAAATCCCAAGTCTGATAACTTCTGATGAAAACCAAATGTTATTAAGAGAACCAACACTCATTGAAATCAGAAAATTTATTTTATCTCTTAACCCAAATGGCTCTCCAGGCCCTGATGGTTACTCAGCCCATTTCTTTACTCACTGTTGGGAAATAATATCCCAAGACATTAAACAAGATTTTATGAGGGGGATATAACGCCTCCAGGTATTTCAAGTACTTGGATCTGTTTAATCCCAAAAAAAGAGATCCCAACCTCCTTTTATAATTTTAGGCCTCTCCCACTGTCTAACTTTGTTAACAAGATTTTCTCTAAGTTATTGGTTAACATATTAACTCATCTAATGCCCAAACTCATATCTTACGAGCAGACAACTTTCATCAAAGGTAAGGAGATAGCAGATAATTTCATCCATTTAAAGGAGATAGTTAGATTTATCAATGATAAGGATGGTTCTCGTAACTCTATCCTAAAATTAGATCTAGCTAAAGCCTTTGATAGGGTAAGATGGTCTTTCCTAGCTTCAATAATGGAAAATTTTAGGTTCAGTAAAAAATTTATCAGGATCATAATGTCCAATCTATCCTCCCCCGATTCTCCATATTAGTCAATGGCAATGTAACAGGCTTTTTTCAGCCCTCAAGAGGGGGGGCCTATGTCCCTTCTGCCTTTTGATATATTCTCTGAAGCTTTCTCTAAAAGCATCCATTTCTATTTTCAAAACAAGTTAAGGTATTTTAAAATACCTCCTAATGCTATACCTATCTCTCATTTGAGTTATGCTGATGACACTGTTTTGTTCATAAATGCAACTAATTCAACACTAGTTAGGTTAAAATCCTTCTTAGATATCTTTGATCTTACATCAGGGAAAAAAATTAACTTTTAAAAGAGTAATTTCTTTAAGGAAAATATGCCAGCCTAGCTCAGAGACACTTAGTCAAGAAATAACGTAACGTGACACCTGGAAATATGCCATTCACCTATCTAGGTTGCCCAATTTACACTGGAAGAACCAAGGTCACACACTTCCAGCCTCTCGTTGAAGCCTATGATAGGAAGTTAAAGGATAGGAACAACACTTAGCTTTGCATGGCTGGAAGACTAACATTGAGCAAATAAGTAATGTTCTCTATGCCCCAACACTTATGGGCATTAAAGAACCCCCCACAATCAGCCATCAAAATATTGAAAAGAAAAATTACAAAAAACTTCTGGGGCACAACTGATGCTGGAAACAAAACAGTTTAGATAACAAGTGTTTTCCTATTAAACAAAATGGTTTGGGCCTGAGATCTTTCAAAAACATTATTAACACCTTTTCCATCAAACTTTGGTGGAAGTTCCAGTTAGGAAGTATCCCCTAGTCACTATTTTTATGGTCTTTACCTAATAACCACAAAAACTCACCTAATTAGAAAAGGATAGTTAAAATTAACCCACTAGCTCAGGAACACACAAAAGTTATCCATGGAAGTGGTCTTGCAAAGTTCCTAACATCGAATTGGACTGGTTTTAGCCTTTTTGCTGATCTAAATCCACAACTTGACTTCCCAAATCAGCTAACCATAGTTGAATTAATCAGAGACAAAGGTAAATATTCCCAGGCTTTATCACAACTGCCACTTGACTAATTTTCTTTCTTGCAGGGAGTTGAACTACATGAAGGTAGACAAGATAGCCTTATATGGAAACCCTCTGTGAATGGTGAGTTCACTTTCAAAAGTGGCCATCAGATTATAGTAGATCAAAGAAACCATTTGGAAATCTAACCGGGTTTGGCATGACAAACTACCTAAAACAATTTCAATCTTTGTGTGGAAGTTTGTTAATGCATGCTTGCCTTTTGATGATATACTCATATTTTCTAATATCCACCATGCATCAAAATGCCCATTCTATCCACATATTGATTTTCTTTCCCACTTTTTTAATTACTGTATGTTTGCTCATCTACTTTGGGAATGGATGAATCAAGCTCTGGGAATTAGACCACCTCATTTTGAGTCCACATTTGATAGGTTAACTTTTTACTGGACCTCCTCAGGGACAAGTAAAATACACAATTCTATCACACACATTCTCCCCTCACTAGTCTGTTGGGGTCTATGGAAAAATAGAAGCTCTTTTCTTTATGAAGGAATAAAGTGTCAACCTATGAACCTAATTAAATAGGTCAGAGATGACATTTTTGCTGCCTTCATAAAATCCAAGCTATAGTAACAATAGTGAGGACATTTTCTGGTATATATCAGGTCTAATCCCAAAAAATAGGCCACCTCCAAAGCCTAAGATTTGTATGATAGGCTGGACTAAACCAAGGACTATAAAATCAATGTTGATGCTTTCTGGAATAGGAATTAACCATACATTGGTCTAGGCCTAGTTTTTAGAGACACAGAAGGTAGTGTTTTACAAGCTAAAATTATAAGTGTCAAATCTTCCTCACCACTCCAAGCAGAATTGATGGCAATTTCAGAAGGGTTAAATTTGGCAAACACAATGAATATAAGGGAATTTAATATGGAAACTGATTTTTTTTCCTGCAGTTAAATCCATTGAAACCTCATTCAGTGCAAAGAAAACTAGAATCCTTTACATATGAGCTAAATAACTTCTGTATAAAGAAAACTTCCATATGTTCATGTTTGACCTTGACTATATTTCGTAACTTTTTCACTTCTCATTGCTTAAAGGACTGGGGATCCTAATACACCTCCCCCCCCCCTTTAATATGGGATTAAATGTTTTTTAAAATGAAAAATTTTATTCTAGCTATATACCCTAATAAGCCCCCTCAATCTTTACGGGGTGCAATAACGGATAGATTGGAACGAAATTTAAAAAATAAACACTAGAAGACCTTTAGTAAAAATATCGGCAACTTGTAACTGTGTAGGAACATGTGTAACCCGAAGACCTCCATGTGCAACTATTTCATGAACAAAGTGGTAGTCCACATCAGTATGCTTGCTACGATCATGATGAACGGAACTGGCAGTAAGATATGTTGTACAAACATTATCACAGTAGAGAGTAACAGGAACACGAAGAAAATATCCCAATTTAGCAAGAAGCTAACAAAGCTAAATTGTTGCAGCCGCATCATAAGCAACAGCCATATGTTTAGCTTCAGTTGAGGATTTTGACACAGTAGGTTGCTTCTTATAGCATCAAGAAATCAAATTATTTCCAAGAAAATGGCATACCCATTGGTAGAACGATAACTTTCAGGGCAATCTGCCCAATCTGCATTAGAATAAGCTACCTGTAACGCATGGGAGTTTGTCGAGTGGAAAAAGGACCAAACTCCAAGGTACCTTGCAAATACCTGAAAATTATCTTCACATCATGAAGGTGAGTAGTATGAGTAGCATGCATAAACTGAGAAACCATATAAACAATATAGGAAATATCCGGACGAGTCATAGTCAAATATTGCAATGCACCAACCATACTCCGATAATCTGTCAGATCAACAAGAAGGCCACATTAACATATTACAACATAACTCTAGAAACACATGGTGTGCGTACAGATTAAACTGTATGAAGATGAAATTTCTTTAGAAAATCATACACATATTTTTGTTGGGACAAAAACAAGCAAGAAGGAGTACGTGACACCTGAATACCTAGAAAATAATGTAGATCCCCCTAATCCTTCAAATCAAACTGAGGAGAGAGAATAGAAATGATTTTATGAACTAAAGCAGAACTACTACCTATGAGAACAATATCATCCACATAAAGAAGTAAAATACTCATATGACCCTGGTATTTTAAATTAAATGCAGAGGTGTCACAAGTACTATATTTAAAACCAATGGATAATAAAATAATATTGAACTAAGAAAACCAATCCTGCAGAGATTGTTTCAACCCATATATGGACTTACATAAACGACATATGTAATTTGGCTTCGAAGGACGTGCGAAAACCTCAAGTTATTTCATGTAAACTTCTTCATTCAAAAACCCAAGCAAGGAATTTTAAACATCTAATTGGAGAACAGTCCAACTGAGAGAGAACAATAGTAAGAACTAAATGCACGATAGTAGTTTTCAGAACAGGACTAAAGTTTTCAAAATACTAAATATCTGCCCATTGGTGATTGCCGAAAACAACAAGGATGTCTTTGAACCGCTCAATAGACTCATCATAATTGTATTTAATTTTATATGTCCATTTACAGCCAAGTACATAACGATTATAGCCGAAAGGTACCAACCCCCAAGTATCATTTTTTTAATTAAAGTCGTATACTCATCAAGCATAGCTTGACACCAGCAATGATCTTTGGAAGCCTGTTTAAAATTAGAGCTTTCTAATTCTACGATATCTATTTTTAAATCCATTAGGCGACAAGATTGGGAAATGCCATCTTTAAGGCGAGTAACCATAGGATGAGCATTTGGAACAGGTGGTAAAGGAGACGGGGAAGCTGAACCAAGAGAAAAAAATGACTCGGGACAAGGAACTAACTCGGGAGAGGTGATAAGTAAAGACAAGATAGACACTGGACTCGAAGATACATGCTTTAGCAAATAAAACACTAGAGAGATAGATGGAGGACTAAGCTCGACAGGAGCATGAAAAGCCACGAGATGCGTCATTGGTGTTAAGGACAGAACAACTGGTGAGCTGAGTGAAGACGACAAGAAGGGAGGCGCCGGTAGAGGAGCCACAACAGAGACCGGGGTAGACGTTGCATGAACGATGACACATAGAGACAAGACTACGACAGGGAAATTGTTTCTCGTGAGAAATAACATGATGATTGATATAAAACACGACCCATAATAGGATCAAGACACGTATATCCCTTGTAGTTAGAGGCATAACCAATAAACACAAAAAATATTTACTTAGGCTGTAATTTATTTACTTTAGGATAGATCAAAAGTGAAAAACATGCACAACCAAAAACCTTCAAAAAATCATAAGATGCTGAACGATGAAATAACTTCTCAAAAGGTGAAACACCCACTAAAACTGAGCTCGGTGGGCAATTTCTGGTAAACACCACTTGAAAAGCAGCATCAACCCAAAATTGAGCATGCAAGTCAGATTGAATTAGCATGGTACGAACCATTTCAATAATATGCTTATGTTTACGGTCAACGACCCCACTTTGAGCTTGGGTGCCTAGACAAGATTTCTGAAAAATTGCTCCTAATTTTTGAATTTGTTGAGTAAGAGTAGAATTATCAAATTTCCGTCCACCATCACTTTGAATTTTTTAAATTTTGCAATTAAAATGATTTTCAACCATGTTTTGAATGTTCAAAAGTTGTGAGTAAAATTCTGATTTTCGGCGCAAAGGATAAATCCATGGAAAATGAGAAAAATCATTAACAAAAACAACATAATAAAGAAAACATTGATTTGGTAAAGCTGAGGATTACCAAAGATCACTATGAAATAAATACAAAGGATATGGAGCAGAATGTTGAATTATTTCAAAAGGCAATCTATGAACCTTAACCAATTTGCAACAAATACAATTGTCCTGAAATTTTGAAGTACATGAAATACTTATATTGGAAACTAAAGACCTACAACTTTAGAAGAGGTGTGACTAAGATGAGCATGCCGGATATTTCTAGACTCCTTAGTAGCTAAAAATGCAAAACTGATGACGAAGGATTGACTATAGCAGGTTGAATAGGATAGACACCATGCTTACTGGACCCTGAAGTAGTACTTCCCCCGTGTTCTTTTCCTTTACCCAAACAGAAGAATCATCAAAACACATAGTACAATTATTTTCTTTATATAATTTATTATATAACAACAAATTATGTTTAAGTTTGGGAACATGATAGACGGAGGATAAGGTGAGGGGATGACCAACGGTCTTAATATTCATTTTGCCAATATATTGAATAGGGAGGGAGGTACCATCACCAACAACAACCAAACTTGACCCATTATAAGGAAGCATAATAAAGAGCTTACCATCCTGATGAATCATATGCGAGGCAGCTCCTGAATCTGGATACTAAACAGTGTCATTTGCCTCACCACCAACAGACAGGGTACCAAAGGCATGAGTGACACTCTCTTAACTAGACGGTAGAAAATTGGGATTAAAACGGTGAGGAAAGTACGGAAATTGGTGGCCTGGATTACAACAAAGACCGCAAGAATTGAAAGAATGAGAATCATTGTGGCTTACCCAATTGATAGCTCTGACACTCTCTATATATAAATTATATTTACATGGAAAATTCTAGAGAACCACCCCGCCCATCCCTAAATCCGCCACTTTTAACCTTAATTTGAAGAACCGGAAGCTGCTAAATAAACAACCACACAACAAATACGTAAGTAAGATTAAAAAAAACAAAATGCTTAGATGACCCCCACTTCTTTGGAAAGTGCAAATATAACCTCCAATTATTTAAAAGTGCAAATATACCCATGGTCGGCCAAAATATGTAAACTTATATCTGAGTGCCCACTTAGATTAGAAAGAATATGAATGAGTACATTTGCCCGCTTAAATGACTTTGGGTACAAATGCACTTTCAAAAAACTCCAGGTTACATTTGCACATAACAATGAACTGAGGATTATATACACAGCTGACCCAATCCCAGTGCGAGATGTGCTCCCGCATTGGGCCAAAAATTTTTAGGGGCCCAAAATAATATTTTAGAGCCTTTATATTTGTATTTTGATTTTTTCTCTACTTTAAATTAGTTAAATTTAGGCCACTTTAAAATTTTTAATTATTTTTTGGCCCACTAAATCATAATACTAAATTAATTTTAGGCCCACTTCCTTTCTTTGAGCTATAAATCTATTTTTATAAACCTTCCTTTTCTTTAAAAAGTTTGAATTTGAAGAAAAATTGTGAGTTTTTTATTTTTATTTTTTCTTGTCCATATCTTGTAAAGATCACCACTTACTAATCGATCAAAAGAGTATTTATTTAAATTTCATAAATCATGTACCAGTTCCACATGAAATTATTTCCTTTGTATACTTAAAAAAATTTACAAATCAAATATTTTTTCTAAAATGGAACATTAAAATTTAATATTAGTAAATCAAGACGACCTAAACAATAAAGTTTATCCATTACTTAGAGAAATGTTATGAATATACTTGGGATAAATAAATGTAAGAGTCGTCTTTTACTTTAATGAACTAAAAATGTAAGAGTTGTAACCAATGAAATGAACTCTAATTTACTTAAACAAGTCAGTATGGAAGAGTTAACTAACATAGTTAATTCCATGGATAGCCATTCAGCTCCAGGACCTAATGGTTTCTCAGGATGCTTTTACCATACATGTTGGGATATTATAAAATCTGATGTGATGTTGGCAGTGGAAGAAGGAAAAGACATTCCCAAAGCCATCTCATGAACTCAAATAATACTAATACCCAAAAAAGATGTATGCTCATCATTTAAGGATTACAGACCTATAAGCTTATGCAATTTCTCAAACAAAATTCTTTCAAAAATACTCTCAACAAGACTTAAAAACTATCTAGATATTATAATCAGTCCAGAACAATCAGCATTTGTTTCTGGAAGGGAAATTGCAGATAATGTTCTCCTCATGCAAGAATTCACTAACCACATACACTAAAAAACAAAAGGGTCCAATATGATTATCAAACTGGACATGATGAAAGCATTTGATAGAGTTTCTTGGTCATTTTTAGCCAATATCCTTATCAAGCAAGGTTTTTCCAAAATCCTGGTTGACCTAATTATGAGGAACATCAAATCTGCATATTTCTCAATACTGATTAATGGGAAAACAGTTGGTTTTTTCCCTGCATCTAGGGGTTTAAAACAGGGTGATCCTTTATCCCCTCTGCTTTTCATACTAATGGCTAAAGCCTTTTCTCAAAACCTTAATTTTCTATACCAATTCGGAAATATTCAACCCTACAAACTACCCTTTGGGATGAAATCATCATCGCATCTTTCCTATGAGGATGACACAGCAATCCTATTGAAATACACAAAACAGGGATTACAAACAATAATGAACTTTCTAAAATCATAAGAATTGGCTTCTGGTCAGAAAGTGAATTTTGAGAAATCCACTTTCATATATCAAAACACACACCTAACAGAATCACAACATTAATCAAAAGGGAAACAAATATGCTGGATGGAACCATTCCATTTAAATACTTGGGATGTCCTATTTTCACATGAAGGGTTAAAAATTCACTTTTCCAGGGCATGCTACATTCAATTCAAAATAAAATAAATCACTGGCAGAATAAGCTACTATCTCCAGCTGGAAGGATGATACTAATTAGACATGTACTGTCCTTAATGCCAATTCATCTTATAACTGTGTTGAAGCCAACTCAACACATTATAAGTCAAATTCATAAAACTCTTGCTAGATTTTTCTGGAAGAATAACTCAGACAATACACAGAAAAACATAATTTGGAAATATTATCCTAAATTATGTTTTCCTACAGGGGAAAATGGGTTAAATTTCAAAAATTTAAACACTCTAACAAAATCTTTCTCACTAAAAATGTGGTGGAAACTTCTGAAAGGAAATTCTTTATGGGCTAAAATCATGTGGTCTATGAGTGACTCATAAAACTTCCAGAAGTTGGAAAAGAATCAAAGAGGTGCAACACATAGCTTTAAGTAACACAAAAGTCCTTCTTGGATCTGGTTCAGTTTCTTTTGGAGTTCTAACTGGAATTCTATGGGACCTCTAACTGATTACTTACTTAATCCATCTGAGTTTCCACATCAAAACTTAAAAGTGGCTGAGTACATACAGAATAAAATTTCTTATTCTGCCCACATCAAGAATTGCCTCCCTGATCACATTTTCCAAATTCTGGAACTGGAATATAAACTATTTCCAAGTTATGATGATTCCCTCATCTGGAAACCTACTCAGACAGGAGCTTTTACTGTCAAATTAGCTTATGAGCTGATAAGAGAGAAGAAAATGAAGATTCCCTCTTACACTCATCTGTGGTCTAAACTTTTACCAAAGAAAATTGTTTTATTTAACTGGAAACTGTTAAATAGACTTATAGCTTTTCTAGATGTGCTGGAGGATTTCCAATTTCATCTCCCCTCACGATGTTGTTTCTGTTTTAACGAGTCTGAAACTATCCATCACTGTTTTAATTCTTGTGTGAAGGTCAACCAACTCTGGAAACTAGTGAACTCTACTTTCAGTTTGACTAATAACACATTTCAACTTTTGTGGGATAGAGTCTATTTTTATTGGAATGTCTCTTCCACTAATGGATCTTTTGCAAAGTTAATCAGAATATTACCTTGTGTGGTACTTTGGTACCTGTGGTGTGCCAGATGTACCTACATATTTGAGGGTACAAAGCTAGATATAATGTTCATTTTTAAACGAATTTTATTTCATTTTAATGATACCTTGTTGCCATTCAAACTGGACTTCAAATGGGCTCTATCTCATATACCAACACTGCTGAGTCAGAAACCTATAAGACATAGACCAATAAGAATCATTAAATGGTTACTACCTTCAACATTCAAACTCAATACTGATAGCTCCTTTCTTTGCAATGGTGCTGCTAGTATCGGATGCATAATCAGAGATCATGTTGGTCAGGTAACGGTAGCTTTGTCAAAATCCATCTCGGCTCAATCTGTTTTGCAGGCAGAAACCACTGCTCTATTACATGGTATTCATCTTGTTCAAGAACGAGGCATCGTGAGTATTGACATCGAAACAGATTCAAAAATCCTACATGGGATGATACAACAACAACTCAAGATTCCATGGAAATTACTGCCAATGATGAGGGAGATTTGGAACCTACTTCAAGGAATGAATTACTCGTTGCAACATATTTTCAGAGAAGCCAATGGTGATGCTGACTCACTCGCAAAGATGGCTAGCCGCAAGCAGGTAAATAACATCTATGTTTCTGCAGGTTTGCCTACATTAGTGGCTGGACAAGTAAAGCTAGATGCGGAAGGAACTCCTCATGTTAGATTAGAGTAATTAGATAACTATGTACTTATTATTCCAAGGTTGTATCTGTTGATCTTCAGGTTATTAGCAGGTTAATGTATAGTTTCCAAAGATCATCAGATGAACTCTCAGAGGTAAGGTATTACGCCCCCCCCCCCCCCCTCTTTTCTGTATCTTTTAATTTAATTAATAAACGGGTAGGGGTCTGCCAAACCCCCAACCATCACAGGTGTAATTATCTAAAAAAAATGAATTAAAAATTACTAAATTACTAAATTTGGAATATTATGTTAGAAGATTCAGACAAAGTGTTCACAAATTAAAAAAATGGCAAAGTTCTCGTTCCGGTTTTGCTCCTTTCTCATCCTCTCCCTTCTATCTATTTCTGCTCCTCCTCAAGTAGGAGCACAACAACATTGTATCTCACTTTTAGAGTATCTTAATTGTAAGCTTTCACCATGTAAAAGCGAATGTGTTGTTCAAAGGAATGGAGATGGCTGATGCATATACAGGTAGAATTGAACACTTATCAATGCATTTGTTATTACACCTATCCCCCTTGTGTCCCTGGAATGAGTAAAGAATTATATTAGACTTATGTGCGAGATGAAAAAAAATCAGACAAAGTAATATTTTTTAGCATCTCAATTTAAAGCCCCTCTATTTTAATTTTATTTTTAATATTTTAGTGAAAATAAAATAAGTATGAAGTGAGCTCCTAGCATTGCACTTGATTATATTATAATTTTCAATAAATATTCTTTTTGTATTTTATATAAAAATAAAAGATATTCATATATGAGAGCCCAAACAAACTTTCCCTCTAGGCCCCTAATACATTTGTCCGGCCCTAGTTAAATAAGTACTTAGCTCAAAAAAGAATAAATTGTTAGCAAAGTGCATTATTAATACCTGGTCTTTTTCATCATGTGCTTGAAGTCTTGAGCGAAGAGAAGATTTGATAGAAGGAGGCAACCCATTGTATGAAAAAACTATTATATTAGAGGAAGGCAGGTTGGGCTTTTTTTTTTTTTTTTATGAGAAAGATCCCTTCCACCACATTTTTTTTTTTTTGAATAAAAAGTAGCCGAAGCAATAGTAGCCTATACATAAGTGCTCACTGGCTAATGGAGCAACACTTGTTGCCCCCAAAAGAATGAAAAGGAAAGATACATTTAAACATCAAGTCGGAGGCCTCTTCATGGATGATGGAAAGGATCAGAACTTATTAGTGAGTCCGAAAGGAAACACAGGGCAGTCGAAACCCTCCCCATATAAATGAAGAGGCATTCTCCATAAACTAGCCTGAAGTTGAGAAACTAATCTAGCTACTTGCAAAAGAAGAGAAGTAGCCAATATTTCCACCCATATGTACATTTGTGATGAAATCTTCAGTGTCCGAATCCAGCCAACATAACAGCAAGTAGACCAGTTTCCATGAAGCCTGACATAATCCTTTGATCTGCAATGGAAAACAAGAAAAACAGTAGCTTCCAAACTAGTGGACAATTCTCAGAGAGGGAGTATTCATTTGGTCTAGTCTAATTAATCCCTGGGCTTGGCTAGGCAGCAATGAAAAATGTGGAAAAGCCAGGTTACATTTTTGTGAGAAGCACGTTTTTGCTAAAGAATGTGCTACCTGGTTTGCTTCCCTGAAAATATGCATGATGTGTATATCCCTTAAAGAGAGATGGATCTCATCTACTAAGTCAAACAGATGCCAAGGGGATTTTAATGGATCAGTAGCATATAACACAGCATTAAGGCAGTCTGATTCCATACAAACATTGGACAAAGAGTTACAAAATTGAATAGCAAATAAAATAGCTTTTAATTCAGCTTCTAGGGCAGATTTTGCATTAGTAAATGAAGTATATGCTTCCTGAAAGCACCCTCTACAGTCTCTTATGATCATGCTGAGGCCACAATTATTTGTCTTACAACACCAAGCTGCATCTACATTGACTTTAAAACCAATTGTTGGCCTGATCCATGCAATTTTCCAGATTTTTGGCTTTGGGGGTCTCTTAATGAGAGGAAGATAAGAATGGTTTGCAATACTGAGATCAGATGGAGAAGCTATGTATACTGGTTTAGCAGAGAATGAGTAGAAGATTTGATCTCTGATCTGCTCAAGTACTATGGAAGATGAGGGCTTAACTGAATCAAAAATAAATCTGTTTCTCATCTTCCATAGGTTCCAGAATGTGTAGATTGCTGCTGTTCTAACAATGGTGGTGTGTAATTTAGAAAGGGTGGGGAGGGATAAGTAAGCAGATAATCTATCCCACACAGAATGAAAAAGCCTGTCTCTGATTCCCATAAACTGATGTATATATTTCCAGACTTTCAGAGAAAACTCACAGGAGTTGAAAAAATGATCAAGATCATCCACATGTAAGTTACACATACAGCATTTAGAGGCCAAACTAATTCTTAGATGTTGAAGAGTATTATCAAAAGGAAGAAGAGAGTTTGTCATTTTCCACATGAACACAGATATTTTTTTTTCAATTCTAGAATTCCAGAAATGACTTGGGGATGCATACTGACCTGAGTTGTTACATAGTAACAAATAAGTGGCTTTGAATGAAAAGTTACCATCAGATCCTGGCTTCCAGATTAGTCTGTCAGGTCTATGTGGCCAGGTTCTTGAATCCTGCAAGAGAAGAGTAATGTGAGGTGGTAGGAATGGTTGAATTAGAGGAAGAAGGCTAGGTTTATTGTCTATGAACTCAGCAACAGAAACATTATCATCAATAGCTATGCTATTTTGATCACATAAATCAGATATCATCCCAGTCCCCAACCAATTCGAATTCCAGAAATTGCATTCCCCATTTCCAATTATTACTCTTGAGTTAGGTTCTGCCCAAGGATGCACTGAGCAGATTCTTTTCCAGTTAGGGGATGTTCTATAAGATGGAGGAAGGTTAGCCAACAAGTGGGACCATAGAGTATCTGCCATCTGGAATTTCCACCACAACTTAACTGAACAAGTTTTAACAATAGTTCTAATATTTCTGAAACCCAGGTCATTTTGATCAGTTGATGCACAGAGAGCAGTCCATTTTCTCCATGCTCTTTTTGGTTTGTGCTCATTGTCTCCCCAAAAAAATCTACTCAATTTTTTTTCCATGGTGGAAATAATCAGGTTTGTGGGCTTAATTACTTGCCAGATATGTTGGGGAATAGAATAGATACAGGATTCAATTAGTATCAGTTTTCCCCCTGTAGTTAACCACCTATTTTTCCAATTGCTAATCCTATTATCAATCTGTTCAAAAAGGGGTTGAAAGTAGATCTTCTTTAAAGCACCAGAAAAGATTGGAACACCTAGGTACATAAATGGAAAAGTACCAATTTTCATTCCCATAATTCTCTTAATGTGATTCACCCTTTGAGCAGTAGCATGTTTACCAATAAAAATGTCACTCTTATTATAATTAATTGATTGTCCAGTGACTTCTTCAAAGGTAGATAAGAATGCTTTTAACCTTATCAAAGTTAAGTTATTTGCTTTAAAGAAAATGACAGTATCATCAGCATATGATAAGTGTGAGATTTTAGGAGGATTACCTGGCAGGTCATAGGGTGAAAGCTTACCTGTTTGGAATATGTGATCCATACTCCTAGAAAGAGACTCAGAGAAAATATTAAATAGAAAAGGGGAAAGAGGATCCCCTTGCTTAATACCCCTAGAAGATTGAAAAAAACCACAGGGCTTTCCATTAATAAGAACAGAGAACCATGCTTGAGACAGGTTCTTCATGATTGAAAAAATGAATTTTGGATGAAAACCAAATTTAGCAAGGACTTTATATAGGAAAGACCATCTAACCCTATCAAAAGCCTTTTTAAGATCTAATTTCATTATGCAATTAGGTTCCCTTTTCTTCCTATTGAGCAGCCTTACCATTTCTTGTAAATAGATGACATTATCTGAAATGTCCCTGCCATGTAGGAATGCTGTTTGGTTAGGGGAGATTAATTTAGGCATAAAAGCTTTAAGTCTCTCCATAAGCACCTTAGAACAAATCTTATTAATCACATTATAAAGACTTATAGGCCTGTAATCATCAAAGGTGATTGGTGTTTTCTTCTTTGGAATAATAGTAATCCATGTGCTTCCTATACCTCTAGGCATAATGGATGAAGATAAGAAATCCTGAACAGCACTAAGAAGGTCTGTAGCAATAATGTTCCAAGATTTAATATAGAATTTAGCAGTGTAACCATCCGGACCAGGACTGCTAGACTTATTCAAACTGAAAACAATCTTTTGAAGTTCTTCCAGGGAGACTGGCATCAGTAGCTTTTCATTATCAGACTCAGTGACTAAACATGGGATATGATTAAGAAAATGAAACTGAAAAGGAGAGCTGAAAGTGACAGATTCCTCACTCAGGAGTTCCTGATAGTAATTAATAGCTTCCATTTCAATATCATTAGGGTTGTCCAGCCACAGTCCATTTTTACTCCTAATTTTTGTAATTTTCAGTCTATTATTTCTCTCCTTAACCGAATTATGGTAGAAACTAGTGTTGTTATCTCCCTCTTGCAACCATTTAAGTTTAGCCTTGTGTTTCCAATAATTTTTCTGTTCAGATAATGCCAAAACTAACCTAGCTCTAGCCTCTTTCAACTTAACCTGATCTGACAAGGAATCTGAAATATCAGTTAGTGATTCTTGAGTTTGTAATGCAAGTTCAGCTTGGATCACATTATCATGAATATTACCAAATTTTTCTTTATTCCAGATTTTTAGAATCTTTTTAAGTCTAATTAACTTAAGATAGAAGGCTAACATTCCAGTATTGTTGACAGGAATTTCCCAATTTTGTTTGATGATTTCATTAAGCTCTTTCCTCTTATACCATGTATCAAGAAATCTAAAAGGCTTTGGACAAGAGGGAGAGTCACTACCTACAGTTAATAGCAGAGGACTGTGATCTGAGGTAGCTCTATTTAGAATCTGAATAGAAGACTGAGGAAAACAAGAAGACCAAGATTGGGTACACAAACCTCTATCCAGTCTTTTAATTGTGGGAGATCTTAATCTGTTGTTTGACCAGGTAAACAGATTACCAGAAGTGTTAATGTTTTCCAAAGCCAAACCATTTATGAAGCCATTGAAATCCCTTATACTACCCAAATTTGGAGAGGATGGGCCTTTATACTCAGTAATAGAAGAAATGGCATTAAAATCACCTATAAATAGGGATTCAGAGTGACTATAAGAGCTAAGGTCTGCCCAAAGGGGTAGTCTTCCACTTCTAGTCCTAAGACCATAAATAAAGAAGGCGTCCATTGGGTAATTAAGCTTTATACTGCTCAAGTTTACTGCTAGAAATTGCAGATTATCAGTATTAACCCTTAGAGTTAGATTTGATGACCAGAACAACCAGATTTGGCCACTATTAGCAGAGAAACAGTAATCAAATTTTAATCTCTGTCTATATGACTCACACTGAGTGTTATCATGTTTAGGATCTATTAGGCAGATAAGGTCAAAATTATGTCTTTGAGAAAGATTACAAAGCCTAAGTATGGATGTATCCATGCCCCTAATATTCCAGACCAACATTTTAAGCTTAGTGGATGTACTGTTCATTGGGAAACATTAGAGGAGCTTTTTTATCTGGTCATTATGATATTTTTTTGTGAGAAAAAGGAGTCCTTACCTTTTTTTGATTGTTTCCTTTCAGGGCTATCAGATCCTTTCTTACCATGAAGAGTGGTGGAGGGACTAACCTTATGGATCAAGTCCTCATTTCTACCTGGAGAGGCTGAAGGTGAAACTTCTTCCAGTGTGTCCATTTGTAAAGGATCTTCCATAATGTGTAGGTCTTCATTCAATGCCTCATCAGCCAAGAGGGAGAACCTATTTTGCTTATGTTTCTGTTGAGAAAAGATGAAGTTTTTTGCAGCAATAATGGAATTAAAAGGAGAGAAAGATCTACCTCGCTTACCATACAGATCATCTTTTGCAAAGGCTTTCCTACGGTTAGTAGGGTCAGATTGAGATATCTTGTTTAGCTGCCTAATTGGACTATAAACAGAGGAAGGAGCAGAAGGGGAAGAGCCCCCATAAAAGGGGAGATCTTCTCCAGAGATTACATGAGCATTCTGATTAGTACATGAGTTTAAATCATTGTCTTTTTCTGTCATATCCAGAGGGGGAGGGGGGGGGAACCAGTGTTGCCTTACTAAGATGTGGATTCTCTTTGTCTTGTTCTATTATCACTACTTGGCTCTGTTCATGACATGGCATCTCATTAGTACAGGTAATAGAATCAATCTTAGTGGTATGACCTGGCATATCATTTGTCATAGCATCAGGAATCATTGAAATCTGTGGAGCCATTAGGGGAACAGAACCATTTGTCACAGGATCAGGAATCAGTAAACTCTGTGGAGCCAGTAGGGGAACAGAACCAGAAGGATTAGTCTTATTAGTGTCCTGCTCAACATTAGAGAGTTTCTTAGGAACATATATCATTTTCTGAGCTTGAGAGTTTTTCTGTTTTTCCATAATAGAAACTCCAGAGCTCCCCGCTTTAAGAGACTCTACCTGAGATAGATTAATCTGTTGAGCATCAGATATTTTAAGCTCTGGTTTTTTTGTCCAAGTTCTCTTAAGTTCAGGATGTAAATATACACAATAACTGTCCTCATGACCTATACATTTGCAGTGGAAACAGTAGGGTGGGATATCCTCATATTCTAGGGGTAATTTGCGCACATTAAATTCATTACCTTCCTCTTCAATACCCACTCTAATATGTGTTGGTAATTTGTTTTTTAGGTCAACTTCCACGCACATTTTGACACAGGAAGGCCTAGACAGCGCTTCAGTAGCAGCATCAACTTTAATAAATTTTCCAATTTGGTTCCCAATAACCTCAAGCATGGAAGAGTTATAAAAATAAACTGGAACTTGGGGAATTGATACCCATACCGGAACAATCGACGATTCTGCCTCCGGTGAAAAATCAAGAGTCCATTTGAGGACCTTCATTTGAGCGTTATTGAAGGACCATTGTCCTTTGAGCCAGAATCGTTGATAATCTTCCTTTTCATGGAATCGGATGAGGATGTGGCGGTAGTCAATCGAGCCAATCTGGAACTTGCCTTTAAAACCTACAGAATTAAAAGCACTATTTAGTTGGATCATCGTCGGCTTTCCTCGGGCAAACTTACCGATCAGAGAATTGCTGTAGTGGGAGGCAAGAGTCTCGGCATCCTTGCGCGTGACAAGGCATGCGATCTCCCCTTTGAATTGGACTTTGGGTGAAATCTCCGGGTTCGAGGGGAGGGAATCACGTAGGGGCGGAGGGCGGTTAGCGAGGGCCTGGAGAAAGGATTTCCCTCCTCCATAGCCACCGCTACCAGACGGCGGAGCCGCCATAGCAGCGGAAGGATCGCACACAGAGGGAAAAATATAGCCGTTAGCAGAATGATAAACCAGGAAGATGAAGAAGAAACAAAAATGGAGCAGGGTGAAACGACGGTCGAAACGATCGTTTTGGAGAAATCGCACTAAATCGCACACACTGCAAGTGAGCTGGTTGGGCTTGAAAACTGCGTTACAGAAAATATATAATCAATATGATGAAAAACTAAACCTTTGGTGTAAATACCACTCAATGTCCAAATAAATTAAAATTATACCACTCAATGTCCAAATGAATTAAAATTATACCACTCAATGTCCAAATAAATTAAAATTAATTTAGGGAATCTTATTCTAAATGGGTTAGGAGAGTTAGATCTAATATAATTAGACATATGGTTATAGTAGAGCTTCAGTATAAATATCTCATATTTGTGGTATAGCCACCATGTGTGAGTGATAGAAAGTTTATGGTTGACTAGAAAGAATAGAATTGAGTGTTGAGAGATAGAACATACTATAATGTAAAACTCTTTTTATTTTCTAGTAGATTGGAATTTTAGACTCCCATATTTTTCCCAGTTTGGGTTTCCATGTAAAATCCATGTGTTAGTTATTTTAATTATTGATTATGTATTGTCCCGAGAGTAAAGAATGTATTTTTAATCTTGACAAGGTGAAGGTCGGGTTAAAATCCCCAACACAAGTTAACATTGAAGAAGTTCAAGAAAGATAATGGGTAATTGCTTGCGGGACCAACCCTTCATCTTTCTTATGGTTCGGTAATATAAGTTCCCTCGAGGATGTCATTGGTCTTGTACGGTTTGAGCGGAATGCAATTTTGAGTTACGGGTGAAATGTTTTACTTTTTGCATTTGATTCCCTCCAAGAAAGTTGGAGACGTTGAAACAAAAAATTGAATGGGTCAGAGAAAGATCCTCGTAATTAAACAAATGACTGTTTACCTTATGTTTGGGAAAATTATCCTACAAGCCAGAAGTTTTAAAAAAGAACCCTAAGCTTCAAATCATCGCACACGGTTTGAATTGAAGTTTTCAAATACCTCATGATGTATACAATCAAGGCGGGAGGCTCGGGTAAGTAGTGTACGCTAATTTTAACTTATATTACATTAAGGTCATTTTCATATGCATTTGGGTTACGATAATTTCCCGTTCATGAAAGGCTAGGATTTTCATATTATTGGCTTATTTTGAAATTAAACTAAAATAAATTTTCGTTCATCATTTTTGTAATAGCGCTATTATAAGTTCTAAACTAAATATAAATATTAGTTGATTACTTACGAGTTAGAAAGTGAAATCCAAATCGTTTATGGAAGTGTTTGCGAGACCGACTCTGTAACCAATTTGGTTATGTAAATTCCATTGGGGATGCAATTGGTCCCGCGTGGTTTGAGCGGAATTCAATTTTGAGTAATGGCTGAATTTTTTACTCTTTTCACTTTGATCCCTCCAAGAAATTTGGAGGCATTGGAACAATAAATTGAAATTTCTAAAATTCAATTCACATTGACACAATCATGACATGGCGGTTTGGGCCTCAATGGGTATATGGATTATCCTTAAAATTGAATAGTGAGTGTTTGCCTCAAGTTTGAGGATAGTGAGGGACACCCGCCTTCAAACAAGTGACGATATGAGGCTGGTGAAACTGTAGCACCCGGACTTGTCCAATCCTATATGTTAATTTGATTCGGATTCAATCCCCAACATTCAAATGAAGTTTCTTCTTTATAGCATACAAGTTAATAAACATGATTTTGTGTACTTCTATGTTGACTATGATGGGTTCTATACGGGTGCTACAAAGTGGTACCTCATTGGGGGTTAGTGCCTTCTTCAGATTTTTTTACAAACCTAGCGTAACAAATACATCGACATTGGTTTCATCTCTAGTGATAGCCCTTATGATCTACTTAGCTATGTCATCAGGATAATCACCGTTACCTTTAATAGTGAAAGATATTCATTCTCCTCTATTTGAACATGTGGCAACCCGCACAAATCATTTATCGATTCCGAAGAGAGTAGAACTAATTTGCCTGTACATAACACTACATTCTTGTTTGGCAGGAACCTCAAATTAGCATAGAACTCATCATCGATGAACGTGTTTAACATTGAAGGTATATTGCAAAAAATATTTCCACCAAAGGATCAGATACTTTCATAAAATGGGGGATTTTCCCCTATTACCCTTTATAGGATAAGATTTACGCATTTTTTAAATTTGTGCCAGAACCATTGCCTCTTCGGACACGAAGGTTTGGTCTGGAAACTTGTTACCGAATCCACTACTCGTTGATGACAATGATTCCACTGAGACCTCTTCAAGGGAGTTTTTCGGTGCCATATCCTAAAATCTCATTCCAATTCATTTCCATTCTTCCGCACCTCACTAATCCTTCTCTTGTTTCCTTCAATAAGATCCGCACACATCTTCCATTTTCTTTTGGATATTCCCGAAACTTTCAAGCAATGTTTATTTTCATCTAACTCTCCGGTATTTTTTCTTTTTAGATTGTTTTTTGAAATATGATTTTGATTTTGGTGTTGCTCAGTTTTTTATCCAAAAGCTATATATTTGGGTTCAAAATCATGCTCAGTTTCAAGAGTTGGATCGAGTCAAATTCTCGGGTTCATCCTTAACTCCCAGATCTACCGAGTCACATGAGTTGGACCGAGTCAACTCAAGTTGGACCGAGTTACCGGCGAGTTACCACTTTTCAACTGAGTTTTGCAATGGGTTAGTGTATTTTTCATCCATTTTTCATTTGAATGTTTTGGAGAAAGCAGATCTATATAATTTATTTGTTCTTCAGTTTTTTTATGGATGTTTTTCACTTGTTTTTGGGGTTATTACTTGTTTGTTGTAGGAAAATTTTCTATCCACCAAGGAGAATCAGAAATACTGAATGAATGATGAACATCGAATAAGGAAGAAGGCTTAGGATTTAGGGTTATTAGTTGATTGTATTTTGATGTTTTGAAAATTCTTTTAAAATTTGAATTTGAGAAAATTTCAGTTTAATGGCATTTTATGTTTGGAGGGCAAATATGAAATTTCAATGGTAACTGACTTGTTTTTTTTACTATACAAATTTTCCACCTCAATTTCTCTTTCTGCAAATTGAGGTGGGACAGAGGGAGTATGTTGAAAGAAAAATTGGTTGCTAAATCGGATTTCCTATACGTATAACTAAGAACTCACTCTTCTTACTGCAACAAACTATGTTTGGATCTGATATTATAATAAACTCACTCTTCTTACTGCAACATACAGCATTATAAAAGGCTCGAACCTTTACCTGTATGGACTCAATGGTTGAAGGAAGCAGTGACGATAAAGGTGTTGGGCCACCAAGGAGTTACAGGAGATGGAGCAAGCAAGACTTCTTCCCAGAAGAATCATTCCAGAGTTGGGCTAGCTACAGGTCTGCCTTAATGCAAACCCAGTCGCGATTCAAGGACCGTCTCATCACCCGATCAGAAGATGCTAAGGAGCTTGGTGAAGTCAGGAAACAAAGTGAGAATGACATGAAGAGGTGCCTTAGTTGGTGGGATCTTGTCTGGTTTGGATTCGGGTCTGTCATTGGAGCAGGTATCTTTGTGCTCACTGGCCAAGAGGCACACACCCACGCTGGACCAGCAATTGTCTTATCTTATGCCGCGTCAGGCCTTTCTGCGATGCTTTCAGTTTTCTGCTACACAGAATTTTCTGTGGAGATTCCAGTCGCTGGAGGCTCCTTCGCTTACCTCAGAGTCGAGCTCGGAGACTTTGCACCCTTCATAGCTGCAGGAAACATACTTCTTGAAACAGTTCTGGGAAATGCTGCAGTTGCAAGATCTTGGACTTCTTACTTCACTACTTTGATAAATCTCCATCCCAATTCGCTGTATATACACACCAATCTCCAGGAAGGATACAACCTCTTGGATCCCACTGCTGTTGCAGTTATTCTTGTAGCATATTCTATTGCCATTATGGGCACAAAAAGGACGTCCCAACTGAATTGGATTGCATCGGCAGTCAATACCATAGTGATAGTATTTGTTATAATTGCAGGATTTGCTCATGCCAAGACCTCCAATATGTCCCCCTTTATGCCTCATGGTGCTCAAGGTGTCTTCCAAGCAGCGGCAATCGTATATTTTGCATATGGTGGATTCGACAATGTTGCAACCATGGCAGAGGAGACCAAAAATCCATCAAGAGATATACCACTGGGATTGCTTGGATCAATGTCGCTCATCACCGTTATATACTGCCTCATGGCACTGTCACAAAGCATGATGCAGAAGTATACAGATATTGACCCAAATGCAGCCTTATTCGGTTGCATTTCAGAGTGTGGGGATGAAGTGGGCTAAATATTTGGTGGCCCTAGGAGCTCTTAAGGGAATGACCACTGTTTTGCTGGTGGGAGCACTCGGTCAGGCAAGGTACATTACTCACATTGCGCGAGCACATATGATTCCTCCATGGTTCTCACTTGTACATCCTGTCACAGGAACTCCCATTTATGCTACACTCTTTATTATGATCACAGGTTCCTGTCTAGCTTTCTTCTCAGGATTAGATGTGCTGTCAAGTCTGCTATCTATTAGCACACTCTTCATCTTCATGATGCTGTCCGTGGCACTTCTTGTGAGGAGGTACTATGCAAGAGGAAGAACTCCTCGAGAAAATGCCTTCAAGCTGGCAATCTTGTTAATGATTATCATTGCTTCTTCCATGGGCACATCTGCTTACTGGGGCTTGCGACCTAATGGTTGGAAGGGATACACTATCACTGTTCCTCTTTGGTTTTTAGCAACATTGGGGATTTCAGTTCTCTTGCCACAGCAAAGAGCGCCAAACGTCTGGGGTGTTCCACTAGTTCCATGGCTGCCATCCTTATCCATTGCCACAAATTTGTTTCTCATGGGATCCTTGGGAGCACAAGCTTTTATAAGGTACGGAATATGTACTCTAGTGATGCTCATCTACTATGTTTTTGTTGGTCTACATGCAACATATGATTCTGCTCATCAACAATCCACAACCCTTCTTGATGAAGATAAAGGAAAGGTCAACCACGACGGTCTCGAAGAAGGTGTAGGAAAAGCAAACCCTTAAAAACTCATATCTTGTTTAGGTCATGCATAGCTTCATTCCGTCTACAGGGTATCAAGCACATCCATTCCTGTAAACTTTCAAAAGAAATAGTCAAATAGGAATGCTTATTAATAATGACATGTGAATGTGACAATTGCCGAAAACTATCAGATCATGGAACAAGATAAATCTAATTCAGAAGCTACCAGAACATGAAATGAACGAAACCGCAACTGGACCATACATGCAATAGGTAATCAGAACTGTAGCATCATGTAACCAGGAGTTCTACCTATACTAATAAAAGTTGTCTTGAAGGGAAGAATTCTTCAAAGTCTAAGGACATGGCTTGTTTTTATAGTTTAATGTTTCTCGCGAACTTCAGAAAAGGACTCAATCAAGTTTGTGGTGAATGCTCACTTGTGGTTAGGACCTTAGTGCTGTGAACCTGAAAGATTTATTTACTTTTAACTTAACAGCCAGTAATAATAATTGGGTTTTAAAAAGTGCAAAGTGCAGCGAAGCGCTCTCGGTAAAATTTACCAAAGCGCGAAGTGTTGAGCGCAAGCGCTCGCAAATCATGTATCAGGATTATTTCAATAAAGACACAACATAGAACTTAGAATAATAACATAATATCATAAAAGACAAATAAAACATTCAACACAATACCAAATTCAAAGTTTTAAGGGTGGTAAGATGGTCAATTTCAACACAATACCATTACAGATTGCCACAAAAAAATTATCCGTAGTATTATGGTAAGTCTTATCGAAGCACTAGGGCACAAGATGGTCAATTTCATACTCCCTCCATTCCACATGAAGAGCCTGTTTTTATAGCTAAAATAGGCATAGAAACAGGACTCTCCTTGTGAGTCGGAGGGAGAATGAATTTACGAGAAAATTATCCCAGTAGTTTGCGTCAGGAGAAACAAGTACAAGGAACCTTTCTTGTAAGTTGTGAGTCTGTGACCAATACAAAGAAACTAAGGAAAAGAAAATGAGCCCATTTAACCCTAGGAATTTGTGAATCCACATTGAGTATGATCTTTCCAATCAGGATTCGGAAAGGTCAATCCAAACTGTCATAGCATATGCTGTCTATCAGGGATTAGTTCCAAAAAAGCATAATACTCGCACCACTCCATTACAAGAGTCCAAAATCAATAATGTTTTCAGTGATACAGGCAAGACTCTTCAAATGGAATGGAGGGGAACCAATATTGCCCTGGATAAACCAACGAATTATAACTAAAAAAAAAATCACTATCATGCGCCTTACATATATCACCAAAATGGAATACAGTGAGAGCTCTTGTTAATAGTACCTGTTAGTTACATCTTCTACAAAAAGTTGTTTTTGCATAAAAGAACTGATACAAATCATAAAAGGTCCAAAGCTAAATGGTTTTATTTCCTCCCAACAAAATAGATAGTTAGATACTACATACAGAAAATCATATTAATTGCCTGGCATGTTGATATTTTTTCAGGTTTAAGTCCATGTAAACAAGAACACACAATCACAAAGGACGGTCAATCATATGATTACATAACCAATTCCACCATATAAAACAGCGTTGACGTTTATGAAAATGAGGATAAGGAACTGTTGCTTACCATATGCAAGCCTCTTTCTAACCGTTTCCCTCCTGTATATGTACTCTTCATCAACCACTAAAAGGATGCCCACACCAGAGGCATTTAGTTGACAGGTTTTGAGATTCAACAGGTCAACTGAAAATCTAAAGCCAGCTAGCATACTGGAAGAATCACAAAGGGATTTATATAGGCTAAAGCCACCAACCAAATGTAGCCTGTTCCCAACATACAATAGTCTCAAGGAAGCTTCAGGCAAGGCTTCTGGTTCTTCCCTTCCTCTTCTTCCAAAATAGTAGTCACATTCTAGAATGATGGTGACACCAAGAGATTGTAATTATCAGATTATGCAATCTCATTTATATTATTTCTAAGAAGAACAACATATACATCAGATACATACATTTGTTGCCATGTACAGCCCCATGACTTCGAATGTCAGAATTCAGATAAACCAAGCATGCAAGAGAAATTGATAATGAAAACTGCTAAGTGTAGAGAACAATTTCAAGTACGACTTTATAAGTTTAAACAGAAAAGAAAGAAAAATAGAAGCCCAGCTAGCACAAGGAAATTTAGTTAACCTAAACAGTATGGAGTATAGGTAGGTAGGACAAGGACAAGAACAGGGACAAGAGTTTTTAAAGTATATCAAAAATACTTTGCGCATGATTTACATTTTTGGAATAACAGCATATCAAAAATCATGTAGTCATAGTGATAGGATAACAGAACTACAACGGAACTACACTGTTTTAAGGTATAACAGTTGCCCAAGTGCCTCGTAACATTAAAGAATAAAATAATTGAAAAACCATGAGGCGAAAATGGTATACCGTGAATTGACATTTTATCGACATCACTCTACATATTAGCAAGAAATTTGGAAAGCAGTTGAAAAAGTTCCATCTATTAATGTCTTGCTGCTGGACCAACATATTAACATCCAATATTCAGACTTTTTCACAAAAGTTATCACCAAATGTAGAAACGAACAATGCAACAGCAAAATGTCCATTGAGGTAAAGTCTATTAAATGTCCTTAATGTCAGAGATGAAATCATGAAAAGGAAATCAAGCAGAACATCCTCAAGTTTTACCATAAAAGACATCAGGATCTCATCCTTGTTTATTTTTTGAGCATTGTTTCTCCCTTTCTCACTTGCACTAAGAACTGTATGGCCAATAAAGCCAGTAAACAAAGCATTGTCAGAGTATATTTTGAAGTTCTGATATTGATGAAACCCAATCTTTTATAGAACCAAAGAATGCCTGAGAATAGTAGATAACATGAACACATTAAAACTGTTGACTCCTCAAGGTAAGGTACAAGCATGAGAAAATACACCAAGTGCCATAACAAGAAGAAAACTTGATCGTAACTTCTTCTTGGGTTAACTCTCACTCTTCACAATCATCAATTCAGCAGCCTATGAGCTAAGAAGTAAAATTCAAAACCCAGAAATTGTTAACATGACGGATGGACTTAATGAAGACTTGTGTCTATATTTTGCATCTCACAATTTCATCACACCCTGGATATTCATAGACAGAATCAGAAGATTCTGGCAGAACATGAGCTACATCCTAACCTAACAGCCTGCATTTTTTAAATACTCTTACATCTAAAAGAGTAGTACTGTACTTCTCAAAAAAAAAAAAGTGCCACTGTATGTACCAGCATAAACACTTGTGAGCCGCACCCACACAGAAATAATTAGAAATATCTGTTTTACATGCCATGAAACCTTCCTTCCACCACTAAATTATACTTTCATGCAGAAAAAGAACTTACCAGTAATGTCAGCCAAATAAAATAGTCCAGCACTTGTTAATTGCTGCATGAGTTCTCTTTGGCTTGCATAATTCTCTTGAAATAAGTTCCCAGTTAGATTCTTTTGGGTTCATAAACTTTTGAAGCATCACTTCTAGAATTCTGGATGCTCCAGAAAATCTTTGTCTTTTGTATAGACGTAACAATAGTTCATCCAAAAACTCGCTACCATCTTGAGACGGATGTGTTTTATCCTTTAAAGTTGTCAGGAAAATGTTACATGTAATTATGTCCGGATCATGTCCTCTATCTATCATATGACTTAGTAGATCAACAGCATGAGTAACCCTACCCAGGTTGCACAAAGCAGCAAGAAGAACATTATAAGTGACCAGATCTGGCTGGGAATCAGAATCCGTACAGAGCATCTCATTGAACAATTTTAAGCCTTGTTCAACCAAACCAGCATTGCAGTGTCCATGGATCATTGAAGTATAAGCCACTGCATCAGGGCTACATCCTCTAACAAACATGCGTTTCCACAGCATCTCTGCCTCTCCCAGCCTCCCAGATTCACAGAGGCCATGAATAAGCACACTGTAACAAACCGCATTATCACTGCAAGTTCTCTCTGCCATTTCTTTCCACACTTGAACCGCCACATCACCATTGTCACTCTTAAAGAATCCCCTCATCAAGGAGCTATAAGTATATGCATTAGGTTGACAGCCTCTATTTATCATCTCAAAAACAACTTCCCTAGCTTCATAAGGCTTCCCCTCCATGCATAGACCATTCACAAGAGCACTATACACAACTATATTCGGCCTGCACCCCTTCCCCATCATTTTCTGCCACAGCTCCAGTGCTTCTGTGGATTTTCCCTCCTTAAACAAACCACTTATGAGTGCTGAGTAAACATAATCCGTTCCCTGGCGGCCCCTTTCCTCCATAGCCATAAATACATGCACACCATCAACAGCTCTTCTTTTTTTAACAAGGCCATCAATAATTGTCCCGTATGTAACATCATTGGGAACGTGTTTATTCGATACCATCCTATCCAACAAATTAATCGCCTTCTCCAACTTACCCTGAAGGCACAAACCATGTATAAGAGTATTATAAGTCACTTCATTGGGAACACAGCCTTTAAGAAACATGTTTTCCACCAGCTTTGAAGCTCGCACCAAATCACCATTCTTGCAAAGCCCATTGATCAAAACATTAAAAGTAGCGGGATTCGGAAAACAGCCCTCTACTTGCATTTCATCCAGCAATGACACAGCCTCATCAATCCTATCCTTCTTGCACAAACCATCCATCACAGTACAGTAACTATAAACATCCGGCTGACAATCCTCAGCCGGCATTTCTCTCAACACTTCCACAGCTCTATCGACTAATCCCGCCTTACACAAAGCTTTAATAACTAAATTAAAAGTCAGCACATTCGGCTTAATCCCCTTCCTATTCACAACATAAGAATGAAAATCGAATGCACGACTATACAACCCCTCTTGAACTATCACATTAAGAACCGAATTAAACGATTTCACAGTCTGCCTACAATGAAACTCATCCACCATCCTATCAAACAACTGCACCGCCTTTTCGGGGAAATGGGCTTTCCCATAAGCTCTAAACACTAGAATAAAGTTCTTCTCTACAAAAGCCCTTCTTTCACTCTTCATTCTACTAAATACCATTTCCAAAGACTTAAAGTCCCCTTTACTGGCGTAATTTTCAATGAGTGAATAAAATGTGGAGTCACCCTGTCTGTAAGAACCCGATTTCGGGGCGCATGCGCATTCAAACAGTTTATCAGAAATTGGCGCCTCATTGGCAACTCCAACTCTCCTGGGGGGTTCAATTGAAACATCATCTTCTTCATAGTGTTTATCAATTTCTGGAAGTGGGTTGGATGACAGAACTGAAGAGGGGCAATGAGTGTAGCAGGACTTACGTGGGATTGAAGCAAGGTGCTTTGGAGCCAGGGCCTTGAAGTTGAAGAGCATGCCTTATTGGGGCGGTTGATGAAAATTAAACTTGGTGGGAATCATCCGTCGTATGGAGGAGGATGGGAACCAGAGAAGCGGCTGAAAGGTTGTTCAGCCGAACAAGGTCAACCACTTCCGGGCCGAGTGGTAAACTAATATTTTTATCACCCAACCCATTCCAAAAAGATAGAATTATGGAAATATAGAGTTTAATTAGAATTATAAAAGGTAATAGTTCTTAGTTGGAATATTAAAAATTTATTATGCAATATGTAGTATTTATAAAGTTTGTAACCCGATTCATGCAATCCAAAAATTTTATCATTATTTTTTATAATTTGCACTTTAAACTTTAGTCTTTCCATGGCTTATGGAAAGACCGTCTTTCAATAGACGTACTCAAAACAAATTCAATTAAATAATAGGGCAAAATATGTATATATATATGTATAATAGGGCAAAATATGTGTATATATATGTATATATATATATGTATCACCTATGTTTTGGTCATAGTGAGTGCCAATATGACTCTGTGAAATTCGAAAGTGTTATTATGACTTTATCTTTTGCATCAAAAGTGCTGATATAACCTTTTGTCACTATTCCGGCATTGACTTGGCATTTTTCGGCATTGTCCATAACAATAAAGACGAAAATAACCCTAGCATTAATACTAAAATTGTAAATACAAAAATACTCCTTGTTCTTCTTCTTCTCCATAACATAGCCACTGCTGCTTCGCCGCTCCGCCACCTCCGCCACCACCCCCACTGTCGCCCGACCATCACATCCCAAATCTCCCAGCTTGGTAATCTTGTCGATAGCCTTGTCAATTGCAATTTCATCTCCACTCTGGACTTTCTCCTTCCCCATGGCCTCAATCATCTTCGCACCTAGCTCATAAACAGTCTCCATCTCCGTAGTCTTCACAACCATCTTCCCAGTCTTCGATGCTACTCCCGCCACTGCAGGGCGGTCAATCTGGATCTCCACCACCTCCTCTTCAATCATATTTGTCTCTTCTTCAATTCTAACTCTGATGGCCTTCCTAAAAGCCTGCATAAGGGCATCCATTTTGGACATTTCCAGGGAGAAAAGCTCGTTGTCGGCAAGCATAGAGAAAGGGGTTTCCTGGCCTATGGATTTGACCATCCCCATGGCTATGGCGGTTTTATCGGTGCCTAGTTTTCCGGCAAGAAATACCGCTGTTCCGGCTATTTTGCCTTCCTGAATCATCTTCACGGTGACTCTGGCGGCCTTCCAAGCAGAGGTCTCCGCTCCCTCCCACCACCAATTCACCACACCGCCACCCCTTCCCGTGCCAGAATAAAGAAGAAGTTACATCGGCAGTGCCACCGTCGAAACCTTAGCCCCAGAAAAAATTCACCAGTGGCGTTTATCCATCATCCATCCACCATCATTTTTCGGTGCCACTCAGCCAAGCGCCAAAAAATGGAGACATGAACCCAATTGATTTGCGTGGGATCTACGTGAAGAATGAGGGATTATCATAAAGAAGAAGGTGGAATTGAGATGAGAGCATAACTGTCTTTTCACATTTTTTGATTTTTTTAAAAAAAAATAGAGGTTTAATAGTCCATTTACAAAATTCTGGCCAAATTGAGGCCTCTAGGGTTAGATTAGCACTTTCGAACAAAATATAAGGTCATATGGACACTCTCTAACTTTACAGGGTCATATTGACACTTTATGGCCTCCTATGAGACATGTTAAACTTTAGGCAAAGACTTTTATACAATTATAATTATATTCTAGCTTCATGACCTATCTCTCATAATTTTATGGGACCTATCTATAATTATTTTATAGGGATCTATCTATAATATTTTTCCAAGGACTTTATTGTCCAATTTTTTCCCATCATTTTTCCGCCAGCCGCAATCTGCAAAAAAAATTCAAAAACTTCAAAAATAATCAAAAAATATTTTTAAAATGTTTTAAAAATGAAAAAATAAATATGATCATCGAACTGAAAAATATAAACATCGGTATCAACTAGCAAAATATCAAAAAAAAACCATAAAACATCAACTAAAAAAAATCAACAAACAAATAAATAATCAAATAAAAATCAACAAAAATTGAAAAATCATCGATTTCAACTAACAAAACATCAACTGGAAATCATATAAACATCAACAAAACTTAAATTATCAAAAAAAATTAAAAACTACAAACATCAATCTGTATCACCTTAAAACATCAATTCCTATTATCTAAACTGCATCCGGTAAATGAAAAACGTCAACATAAAGAAAACAAATACTACAAAACATCAACCATATCACCAAAAAAGCTACAAACATCAATCCCTATCACCTAAAACTCACAAAGAAAATGAAACACATCAACATGTGAGAAAAAAACTAAAAACATCCACCCTTATAACCCAAAAAAAAAACTACAAAACATCGACTCATATCAACTAAAACTCACCAGGAAAATGAAGAAACATCAACATGAGAGGAAAAAAAACTAAAATATCAACAAAAAAGCTATGGTATCTCAAGAGTATAAATTATTCGCTCTGAAATTCATAAAGCATCAACAATGTTTTCTAAAAAAACTATAAATATCAATTTATATCACCCAAAAGCTACACACATTAACTCATAACACCTGAACCTCATCCGAAAAATGAATGGGAGGGAATCGTCGTACCTCTCAAAGTTATATTTTTAAGCCCTAATGTTTCCTATCTACAATTAAGTAGATAATGGCAAGTCGGGGTCGTCCACTAGAAGAGGGATCTTTCCAAGTGTTTAAACATATATAGGAGAAAACATACTAGATATAAGCATATATAGATACATATAAAAACATGTAAAAAGGGGGGTATGGTTGGTTTTTGGTCCTAAGTTATAAAATTGAAAGACAACAATTAGCAAAGCAAAAGAACTATGCTAATCATGCAACAACAACTAAATGGATGATTAAAACAACAATTAACGGAGCCTTGGGGACAATTGACTTCCACTTCCAAACTTCCTATAGATCATGGATTCATTCACTCATTCAATTACATTTATTGTCTATGGAAAATGTTATCACTTCTCATTTGAAGATCATCATTCATTCCTTCTTAATAGTAGTTTGCAAAGACAAAC
This sequence comes from Rubia yunnanensis, assembly GCA_037428765.1. Lineage (NCBI taxonomy): Eukaryota > Viridiplantae > Streptophyta > Magnoliopsida > Gentianales > Rubiaceae > Rubia > Rubia yunnanensis. Next base: position 105,140,807 of record CM075061.1, on the reverse strand, counting down.
AACGACCATTTGCAACCTCATTGATGATCACCCCAGGCAAACAACACCATAGAGGTATTTCATCAAAGGCATTTCACCCAAAGGACCATAGGTTTGATAACAACAAGCCTTCTACAAAAAACATAATCATTTAACCAAACAAAGAATTTACTAGGTTAACCCTAGAACAAACCACAATCAAGATTCAACCTTTCTTTGCATCTGTGGGATAAATATGAGAACAATCCACATTAACATACTCATCTATCAAGAATCACCACACATTATACACAAGAAGTTCTAAATCAATGCTTTTGGATTTCATGTCAAATAAGCTAAGAAATTTGCAACTTTCCTAACACCCCAATCATACAAACATTTCATATACTCAAACAACCCATGGTATAAATGAGGCAAAACACAACATTAATGGCATAATAAATGCTCTCCAATAAATGTTCATAAATGAGCAAATAGAGAATCTCACTACATAAGGTTGGAAGCTTCAATCAATTGCTCCCAAGAACTAGTTTCGCTAATACAAATCATAATAACCTTCATGTATGAATTCATACATAAACAAAGAGATAAAAGATGAAAGAAAATGGAGAACTAGTGTTGGGAAATGAGGAAATTTGGCAAAGAAGAAGTGGATATGAAGCAGGTGGCCAAAAATTCCTTTTATAGTACAAGGGAGAGGAAAAGAAAAGCAAAAAGTAAAAGTGTAGCAGGATCCCGCCCAGGCGGGAATGGGCTCGCACGGGCGGGCTGCTCATTTTCACCCTGGTGTCGCCTTGCCTTTAGATCCTCGATTCTTTTTGTCTTCAATCTTCAAAACTAGTCTTCAAATCTTCAAAGTCTTCAAAAGGTGATCTTCAATGGTCTTCTATCTTCAAGTCTCGATGTTCTTTCTTTGTCATACAAAATCCACTTAGAAAAAGGTAAAAGGGCGTAAAGTCGCTCTTACCTCTCCTAAGAGAATTTCAAGGTAAAACACAAGCTCTTGATAACAAAAAAGTAGAAAGGTGATCCCAAAAAGTACTAAAATATGCACATAAAATGGACACATCAATGACAAAAATCAACATAAGAGAAAAAAGACACTACAAACATCAATAAAAAATTGCAGTACCTCAAGAATCAAAATCCTGCAAAAAAAAGGACTTGGTGAGATTTGAACATTGGTCTTGTTGAGGCCCGATTTAATGTTGCCACTGCGGCGTTGTCCGTGGCCGAAATCTGCAAGACAAAGCCCCTGGAGGTGTCCGGGGGGAAGAGGCTCCAACGATTAAGTCAACAAACAATATTATAATTGTGTAATTAGGAATAAATAGTTGAGTTTGTAGGGTTACCTTTAGCCTTTATATAGGTTGGCAACTAGAGCAACTATTTTGTTTGCTTGTGGAACGTGTACTTCTCCCTTGGACCTGCCTAAAGGATATTACGTAAGGGGTAAAATAGGGGACTTGGGCCGGTCGGACATAAGCACTTGGGCCCAGTGCAAATTTACACATTATCAATAAGCCCCTGGAAAGTTGAGGGTTCGGCCTTTGAATTTATCCTAAGATCCTGGGTTCGAAGTCATGTCCACCCCTATGAATTCAGTGATTTTCCATTGGATGAGGTTACTCTGAATTCATGATTGAATGGGGGTTTGATTTCCAAGATCCTGCACCGCTTTAGGGGTACAATTTTTGTGCCCAACAGTGCATTAAGGGTTCGATCCATGGGTGGATTTTAAATCCTCCAGGTTAGATTTGAATTTTTCTTTCAAGCGGATTGACCGTTTGAGGGGTCCAACCCTCGACTTTCTAATATGTGTTAGATCCCAAGGACCGTGCTCTAGCCTTGTTTATTTTACTAGGGGCATTTGAGGCCCAGTGGTTAGGAATAGGGGGCTCGGCTTCTGCTTTCTGATCCGTGTCAGAATCCAAGGGCCTAGCTTCGACCATGTTTATTTTACAAGGGGCTTTCGGGCCCAGTGGTTAGGAATAGGGGGCTCAACTCTCAGCCTTCTGATCTGTGTCAGATCCGAGGGCCTAGCTTCAGCCTTGGTTATTTTACAAGGAGCCTTTGGGCTCCATTGGTAGGAATAGAGGGCTCAGCCCTCAGTTTTCTGACATGTGTTAGAATCCAAGGGCGTAGCTTTGGCTCTGTTTATGTTATAAGTCTTTGGGCCCAAGTGGTTAGGAATAGGGGGCTCGGCCCTCAGCCTTCTAATTTGTGTCAGAATCTGAGGGCCTAGCTTCGGCCCTGTTTATTTTACATGGGACTTTCAGGCCTCAATGGTTAGGAATAGGGGGCTTAGCCCTCAGCTTTCTAATCTGTGTCAAAATCCGAGGGCCTAGCTTCAGCCCTATTTTACATGGGGCTTTCGAGCCCTAATGGCTAGGAATAGAGGGTTCGGTCCTCAGCCTCCTAATATGCGTTAGGGGGCTGAGGGCTTGGATTGGCATGAGAAGTGGAATAGTTATAAGGGCATGGTGCTCACTCATACCTTTGAGCGCTTGTGGTCCAGGCTGGACTTTACGTGCGCCACTTTCTCCATTAATGCCGGGGATTTCTCACCCACGCGGCCCATTTACTCACGTACTCACTTACTGTTTGGCAGCCCGAGGTATTCATTACCTTTTTATTCCCTCTATATAAGGTGTTTCTCAGCACTTCACTTTACTCTTTACCCAAATCAAATTTCAAATTTCAAACTGTCTTCCCCCCTCTCTCTTCCAGAGCTACTCAAGGCATTTCTTCTCCCCGCTAACATTTCCAGAGAACTCCAGCCCAGCTCTGGCTAGAATCAATAAGTTTCCCCTCATATGATCCTTTCTTTCTCTTAATAAAATGTCGTAAACACCACCGGGGGAAAAAAGCTCGATTCCAGCCTATTTTCCGGCTGTTTCCTCCACCGACGAAGTTGAAAACTCCTACCTCCAGGATTTCGGTGCCGTTACTTCGTCGGCCGCCAGTTTGTGTTCAGCTGGTAGAGACGGTGGAGAGAGTTCTACTAACTACCCAGCACCGTCTAAGGGCTACCTCCAAAAGTGGTTTACTTCGAGGTCCCCTGTTCCGAGGGAAGCCATGGTTCAGAAGGATAAAAAGAGACGTCTTTTCTTTTTCGAGAAGATTCTGACCCTCGATTTCCAAAATCCCCAAAAGCCCCCAGCCAATCCCTAAGGAAATTTCCAACCCACTACCATCCCTACCCCTTTTGATTAAGCTTCCAGAGGACTTGCGGTTAGAGGTCTTTCGAGAAGACAAAAACCCTAAGGATACGAGGCCTAGAAAGTGCACCGTTTACGATTGCCATTTCAAATTTGGGCTTTGTTTTCCCTTACCCCCAATCATCTCTCGGCTTCTTGAGGAGCACCAGATTAACCTAGCCCAACTCCATTTGAACACCATGCTTATTACCATGGCGTTCATGACCCAGTGTAATAGCTTCAGTATAACCCCTAGCTACGAACTCTTTAGGTCTTTCTACTACCTTTCTACTAGTAGAGTTGTGATGCATGGGGACATGAAGATTTGAGGAATTTTGACCCTTAGCAATAGGTTTGCCAACCATCCCATCAAGATCTCCTCGAACTACAAAGGGTGGCACAAAACCCCCATATACACTTTTGACAGTGAAGCTGAGAGCTACTATGTTCCAGCGTTAAACCCTAAGTTCGAGAAAGCTGCTAGCTATTCTGCTCCAGACAGCATGGTAGCATATATGGATAGGATTCTGGGCGAGCCCTTGGATATTTCAAAAAATTGTGATTATGTCTGGCCGGAGGAGGTTTAAGTGTGAATCTTCAGCCAAGAGCCTATTTTGATTAAACCCCATCCTCCGTTGGATTCTTCGAAGACCCCTTCTATGAGAAAAAAGAAGGGGAAGAACAAGGCAGCTGAGGGTGATAAGCCTAAGAAGGCAAAGAAAGTCCCTCTGGTTACTGATGAAGTGGCTGCGAAAAAAACCAAAGAAGACAAAAGCCAGTTTATAGAAAGCCACCGAGCCTATTTCGAAGGTTGTTGGAACTGTTTTGGAGCCCCTAGATCTTGGTAATGCCATAGAGGCTACCTCTAGGAGTCCTTCCCCACCACACAAATGTGTTTGAAGTATTTTAGCTTTTGTCTTAATTGTTTTTACTTTTAAATTTCCCTAACTGACTTATCTTTCTTTTGTGTTATTTAGTGGGTTTCACTAACTTCCTTGATCTTGGAAATGAGAAGGAAAAGAAGGTGATTTTCAAAGAGCCTCACACTAGGGTTCACCCCCCAGCCCCAGACCCAAGCGTCGTTCTAGCAGGGGGTCCAGTCGGAGGCTCCCTGTGCCTCGATGACCAATAGGTGGCACCGAGAGGGCACTTCTTCTCACATCCCTTCTCCCTTAAGGAAATAGACTGATGAGGTTGTTTTCGTTGAGTCCCAGGCCGGCAGCTCCAAGGTTGTTAAGTCCCAGACCAAGCACATTTTGGGGGAGAGTAACCCCACCTCCCCGGGCACGGTTGATCCTACCTTTTCTTTGCTCTCGGGGGTGGCCACTACCACAACTGCTCTGGACTCTATCTTCCAGACCCTCATGGCAATGGCCAAGGAAGCACAAAAGGTTGCGGCCAAGTCGAAGGCCCATGAGGCCAAAGTGAATGAGCTCAAGGAAGAACTCAAGATGGTGACCTTTGATCATGGGCAGAATTGACGAGGGTAGCTTCCCAACATGAGGAAGCATTAAAGAAACTGAGCTCTAAGAAGGATGGTAATTTGAAGGAGCTTGTAACTAAGCTACCGGAGGCCTAGGCATCTATCACAACCCTGACCAACGAGAACACCAGGCTATCCAGTATTTGTTTTGCCAAGCAGCAGGCTTCCGTCTTCAAGGCATACACCAACAAGCTAGTGAAGACTAAGGGGTTTCAAGACTTCTTCTCATCCCTCCCTAAAGTTTTGGTGGGGGTCACTCAAAATGTTATCGCTCATGTCAACGGTAAGGACCTCCCTACCAAATACACCACCATAGTGGATGTCCACAAGAATAACCGTGAGGTGGTGCAGTTGGACCATCTTTGGTTTAAATCCATCAAGGATGGGGGTATCAAACTCCCATTGCTCGAGCACCTAAAAGCTTCTAGAGGTGGATGAAGATAAGGAGTGGATCGGGCGAACCCTTTAACTCAGTCACTGGCCTGACCCAGGTCCTCCTCTTCGAGCTCTAACCAAGCAAATCGTGGGGTAGGAGAAAATGTATGAACTATCTCTTTTCAAGACTTTAAATGTACACCCCTTCCCTTTTCAAATATCAATGAAAGTTCTTATTTCTTTACTTATGCATTTATTTTTTTTTTACTCGTAGATTTGAGACTTGGTGCCTTAACCCCCCTCCCTCCAACTACAAAGGGGGCACCATTTTTTACTTCTTTACCAAGTCATGAGATAATGATACCATCAAAATGAAGAGTGGGCATGGGAGAAAATTGAGGCCTTAATTCAAGTATAATTTTTTCTGGCTCGAAGAAGAGCTTCGAGTTGGTAACGAGGAATTTAGCCTATGGCGCAATGGTCTTCATGAGAGGTAAAAAGAACTTCTCGAAGATCTTAGACATTTGAGGGAGGAAATGAACCTTCTTGCTGTGGCTAAGGACCGGGATCTTGGAGGACTATTGCCTCCTCGAAACTCAGCACAATGAGGTCCTCAAAGAGATCACCACTAAAGCCGGGTTTAGTTCGATGCATGAGTGCATCGCTGCTGCCAAGTCTTACAAGGCTTCTGGGGGGACTCTTCTTCTCATTCTAACAAGACCATCGAGAGCTATTGTCACGAGGCCCGGGTGTATTGGGAAAATATAAAAGTGGCTTGTGCATCCCTTGTTACAGCCGCTGCCAAACTAGAAGAGTAGAAGAAACAGAATCAGGAACACCAATGTTTAAATTCCTCCCTGGCACTGCCGGTTAAGGAAAATGAGGAGCTTTGCATAACCTCCTATAAGGATAAGGAAACTTTCAAGATGGACCTTTCTGAGTTGTATCAAACCTATATAGCGACTGCCAATAATCTTCGAGCGTATGGGCTCCGACTTGGGACCGTCGAGGCTCCCTGAATTGAGTATTTTGAATAATTTAATCAAGAGACCATCAACATCATGGAGAGAAAACATATCACATGGGATCCTAAGTACCGTGATTCCTACCAGGATGCTAAGAAGTGATTGAGTAACTTATGAAAGGACAATAGGAATAAGAGTGGGGCTTTGAGCTCTCAATCTGCTCCGAGAAGGAGTGGGGTTCTCGACCCCACTGAGAGTAGCCCCTCTAGTACTTCTCGTGGATGGGGAGGCTACATCTTCTACTACTTAAGACATTCTCCTAGGATCCCTACCTCACAGATGGATCCCACCCTAGTAACGTCTTCTAGCTCTCAATCTGGACCCTAGTAACGTCTTCTAGCTCCAGCTTTGAGTGTTAACCAAGCAAGTGGTCAGGTCCACACCTCTGGTCTAGAAAGATGGGGCCTTACTTCCATCGAAGGGCCTTCGTCCAGCCAAGGAGGCAGCCAAAACTGGCCGACCCCCCCCCCCAAACCCCAGGGGTGAGGACATCGAGGATACACCCTTAATGAGAAGATCTCGAGGCTTACCCCACGGAGCTTTGAACTCTGCTCGAAGACCAGCGGTTGGGGACTTGGAAGAATAAGAGTCTCCTCTTCCTTATGATAGGTTTCCCTTAGTTATATGTAGATAGTTGTAATTATATCATTTTGTATGTAAGCCATTATGACACTTTGTATATATGAAATAAAATTTCTTGCCCTTTATTCTTTTTTGAGCATATAAAATTTTCACAAAGGGGATTAGCCCTTCTAATCAAGTTGAGCACTTCAAATCTTTCTTTTCTTTTCATTGTAAGGCTTTGCAATACCCGTGAATGGGGGATTTTTAATCCCGAAGTGTTTGATGGGCTGTGTTGGCTCTTCGAACAAGAATTTTGACCCTGATATGCTCGACAGATTGTGTTAGCCCTTCAGATGTTTACAAGGTCTATGCCTTGGGCCCTTGATGCACATTAAGGAGATTTTGGCACCGAAATGCTCGATGGGCTGTGTTGGCCCTTTGAATGTTTACAAGGTATATGCCTTGGTGCTTGATGTGCGTTAAGGGGATTTCGGGCCCAAAATACTCGATGGGCTACGTTGGCCCTTCGAATGTTTACAAGGTCTTTGCCTCAAGTGATTGAAATGCGTTAAGGGGATTTTAAACCCAAAATGCTAGATGGGTTATGTTGGCCCTTTGAATGTTTACAAGGTTTTTGCCTTGGGCACTTGATGTGCGTTAAGGGGAATCCGGCCCCAAAATATTTGATGAGCTATGGTGGGCCTTCGGATGTTTTCAAGGTCTGTGCATTGGGCGTTTGATGCGCGTTTAGGGGATTTCATCCCCAAAATGCTCGATGGGATATGTTGGCCCTTTGAATGTTTACAAGGTCTGTGCCTTGGGAGCTTCATGAGCGTTAAGGGGATTTTGGCCCCGAAATGCTCGAAGGGCTATGTTGGCCCTTCAAATATTTACAAGGTATGTGCCTTGGGCACTTGATGCATATTAAGGGGATTTCGGCCATGAAATGCTTGGTGGGCTTTGTTGTCTTTTCGTGTATTTAATGCTTCGATTTGAGCAGAGTGGGGAATTTTCGTTCCCTCATGGCAAGGTGTGTTTAAATTCTTGAGAACAAGAAGTAATTATAAGAAACACACTTCAATAGATAGTTAGCAAAAAACAAAGTAACCCTATCGACTTATTACACTATTTCGTAGAGGTATCCTCCAACCCATAGCTAATTTGGGGCGGGCTATTTTCTGGGCTCACCAAGTCTACTGGGATTTAGGGGAATAATACCTCCTAAGGTTGGAAACATTCCAACTGTGCGGAATTTGTTCACCTTCAGGGGTTTCTAGCACGTAACTGCCTCCAGGGTTTCAACGACTCGGTAGGGTCCTTTTTAGTTTTCTGACAACTTTCCCTCTAGCTCCTTTTGGATTTCTCATTTCTCCTCATTACAAGGTCTCCCAGGGAAAATTGGATTTTTTAGATCCTCCGATGATATCGCTTGATCCTTTCTTTGACCTTGGCTTTGTGGAGAGATATCTTCTCTCTTTTTTCTTCAAGAAGGTCTAAATCCAAACGACACTGCTCATCATTAATCTCTTGGCATTCATTACTTATAGCAAAAATTTGGAAGGTGGGAAGCCTTAACTTTGCATTAATAACCACCTATGAACCATAGACCATGCCATAAAGGGTTTCGTTCGTGGCAGATGATTCCAATGTTTGAAATGACCAAAGCACGCTGGGATATTCTCATTAGCCTGGGAGTGGTAAATGTTGGTGACACTCTAACGGATCTTGTATTCCTTACACCAGCTTTTAAATGGGTTATTCACGAACTGGGCACCATTGTCAGTTATAATGGTTTGAGGGATCCCGAAATGACATATGATATTCTTCCAGCAAAACCAATCACCGCTTTCCCTTTTACGCCGGTTAGGGCTTTGGCCTCGACCCACTTTGTAAATTAGTCCACGACCAAGATCAGGTATTGAAAGTGGGCTGGGGCCTCTAGGAAAGAACCCACCAGATCGATCACCCATTCGTCAAATGGCCAAGAGCTATTTATGTTCCTTATTTCTTCTAGGGGGACATGGGTGATCGACGCATGCCTTTAGCACTGATGGCAGGCTTGAATATTCTTGTTAACCTCATCGAACATCTTGGGCCAGTAGTTTCTGGCCATTAGGAACTTCTTAGCTATCGAGTGAGCCCCTTGGTGATTTCCACAAGACCCTTCGTGAGTTTTGCAGATCAGATAGTTAGCTTCGTGGGGGGCTACACATCAAAGAAGCGGCTGCAGATGGCCTCGATGATAGAGCACATCCTCATTGATCACATAGTTGGGTGCTTTTAGCCTAACGTTCCTTGCTTTGATGGCATCTTCCGGCAGGGTACCATCTTGAATGTAGTTCATGATAAGCGTTATTCACGACCTTTGTTCTTCCACCATCATCGTTGCTTCTTCTTTGAAGATACATTTACACTGCATTTTCACCATTAAGTGACCTTAGGATTGTAAATCCAAGTCCAACGAAGCCAACTTGCACATGGTATCAGACTTGTGGTTTTTCTCTTGAGAGACTTTAGTGAGAGTGTAATGGTGGAAATGTTCGAGGAGGGGTTTCACCACTTCCAAGTAAAACTGTAAGCTTCTTTCCCTAGCTTCATATTCCCCCTTGACTTGGAGAACCATGATTTGGAAATCGCTAAATATTCCAGCCTTCGAACTCCCAAATCTTCAGAGATTCGAAGGCCTGTGATCAGTGCTTCATATTATGCTTCATTGTTCGTGGGTTTGAAGTCAAAGTGTAAGGCATAGGAATAATCCTTATTTTTAGGGCTTGTGAGAAGAACTCTGGCCCCACTGCCTCTGGAGTGTGATGATCCATCAACGTATAGTTGCCATGCTTCCTCAAATTATTTTGCATCATCTACCACAATTGGTTATGTAGTTTCAACGATGAAATCTGCCAAGGCTTGGACTTTGATGGCTATTATTGGGTGGAATTGGATTTTGTGCTCCCTTAGTTTAATTACCCACTTCATCATTTGCCCTAAGGCCTCCGGCTTAAGGAGCACTTATCTAATTGGATGGCTGGTGAACAAGATGATCTTGTGGCTTTGGAAATATGGTTGGAGGTGCCTTCCCGCATGAGATGGGGCCAATATTAAATTTTCGAGGGAAGTGTTCCAAGTCTCTGGACCATGCAATGGCCTACGTATGAAGTAGATTAGGTGTTGGGTCCTTCTCCTTTACCAGAACCACACTTATTTCTAAGGGGGATGCTGAAATGTATAAGTACAGATCTCCCCCCTTGTCTGGCTTCATTAGGGTGGGCAAGCTTCGTAAGTTTTCCTTTAAGCCTCAAAAGGCTTTGTCACATTATTTTGTTCATTCGAATTTTTTAGCTTTTCGAAGCACATCGAAGAATGACAAATTTTTCTCGGCCCCCTTCGAAAGGAATCGACTGAGTGCAACCAGCGATCCTATTAGCCTTTGGACGTCTTTGACCATTTGGGGAGGGGGGGCTTCATTCTTATCAAGGCTTCGACTTCCTTAGGGTTCACCTCGATCCCCTTCTCCGAGACCATGAATCCCAGGATTTTTCCAGCTCCGACTCCAATCACACACTTAACTGCATTCAACTTTAGATTGGCCTCTCAGAGCTTCTAGAAGGTTTCTTCAAGGTCTATCAAGAACTAGCCAAAGCTCTTGCTTTTTTATACCAGATCGTCCATGTATATTTCAAATTTTCTACCAATCTATTTTTTGAAGAGCTTATCAATCAGCCTTTGGTATATGGCACCTGCATTCTTTACACCGAATGCCATTTTATTATAACAAAACAACCCTATGTCTCTTATGAATGATGTCTTCTGCTTATCCTCCTCCACCATGAATATCTAGGGGTAGCCTTTATGAGCATAAAAAAAGCTAGCACCTCATATCCTGCTATTGCTTCGACCAACACATCGATGGAGGGTAGATGATAACTATGCTTGGAGCAACATTTTTTGAGAACCATGAAGTCTATGCAGATTCTCCAAACCCTAACGTGCTTGGGAACTATCACCAAATTTTCTATCCACTTGAGGTAAAGTACTTCTTCGATAGCTTCTTCTTAAAGCAGTTTCTGAACTTTCTCTTTTATGGCCTCTGCCCCTTTGGGGGAAAATGAACTCATTTTTTATTAATTGGCTTTTAGGAGGGGTCAACATTTAGCATGTGGACTATCAACTGCTTAGGTACCCATGTAAGGTTGAAGGTATTCCATGAAAACACTTCAACACAGTTGTCTAAAAGGTCTTTCAGGTTCTCTTTCATTGCTGGTGGTATCATTTTTCCCACGGGAACCGTTCCTTTTTCTTGAGCGGCCATTGGCTCCGTATCTATGGGTTTGATTTCTCCATTGTCCAAAGCCACCACGTCCTCCTTGTTAGCTTCTTTTAATGTTATAGCCAAACAACTCCTGGCCGCAAGATGGTGCCCCCTTATGACTGCTATTCCCATCCTGGTGGGGAACTTTATTGTCAAGTGATAGGGGAACCATATGGCTTGCACCTGACACATACATGATCTTCCTATAATGATATTGTAGGGGGGGGATACAACATCAATCACTGTGAAGCTACAGTTGATTGTGACTTCCTTGTCTCCACCAGCTACTTTAACTAGGAGGATTACGACCCCTAAGGGCAGCACCGTTTTCCCAGTGAAATTGGATAGCGGGGGGGGGGGCATTTTCCTCCTTAAACTTTAATGCCGAAGCCCTAGTTGATCAAATAAATTGGCAAACATCACTTCTACTCTGCTACCATCATCCACGAACACCCTTTTGACATAGAAATCTCCAATGGTTGTGTGGATTACCATCGGGTATGTATGGGGGGTTTGGCTGGGCACCGAGTCTGCTTCTGAGAAAGTGATTGCTTCTTATGTTCAAAAACTTCTTCCGACAAGATTCTCCGAGGGCACGTACCGGGATTGGGATTTTATGATGGTGTTCGAAGACTGGTTACCCACCACCACATTGAAGAAATTGATCACCCGGTCAGTCCCGTCCCTTCGGGTCCTATCCAGTTGTACTTCAGCATCGGTCCTAAAATTTTCTCTTACCTGGTTTCCAGCTTACCCCCCATCGTTTCCCTGTTGTTCTCTACCACCTTGATTGGCTCCTTTCTTGTTGCCTTTCCAGCAGCTCTTTCCTTGTCGCTTCAAGGAGGCGTCTCCTCTTGGTCATTCGACGCATTCTGGGAGCAAACCTTCTCTCGCACACCTTTTGATTTCCTGCTTTAGGTGAGTGCATTCATTTGTATCGTGGCCATGCTCTTTATGGTGGTAACATAATTTGGGCGAATATCTTTTTCTGGGGTAGTCTTTCCCTGGAGGGGGACTTCGAAACATCCCCTTGTGGATGGATTGTATTTCCATCAGGGATTTGGTTAGGGGAACAAAGCCCTCAATTTTTTCAATCAAAGCTTTCAACTTCCTTGATCTTTCACAGGCCTTAGAGCCCTTTTCACCCCATCTTCCCCCCTTTCATTTTCTCTTCGTGGCTTCCTCGATCTTCGAATATTGTTCCACAATTTCATGAATTTGTTGTAGGGTTTCTACCTTCTTCGAGACCAGCTTCTTGTACAAGTCAAAGTTGGGCATTCCATTCATGTAGCCGAGGAACACTTTGTCCTCAGTACGATTGACCACACTAAGGCACTCGTCCACATATCGATGATAGAACGCCTTTGTTGATTTGTCAGGCTTCTGCTTGTTCTGATAGAGCTCAATCAGGGTTTTTTCATTATCATACATGTGGATTTATATACCAACCCATATGGGTAAACCCGCAGTCTACCCGCATACCTCACCCGCCAAACCCAAAGATTTCAATTACTCATTTGACTCATTACCAATTTTACCCATACCCACTCAGGTTTAAATATAGACAACTCGCTTGACCAATGGGTTGCGGGTTTATTTTGTCTCCCCTACACTTACACAACTCACAATCCAACCTATTAATTTTTTAAGGGTTTATCAATGACCCAACCAAAAAAAATTTTATTTCCTTATATATTATTTTAATATCAAATATATATTTTAAAATACAAAGTCTTGTTTTAGACTGATTAACCATTAGACATGACATTTTGTAATTTATTCTTCTCCGGTGCTCTCTGGTTTTTGCTGCCGTCGACCGCTAGATCCAAGCAACCACTGTATGGTGGTTTTGCGTTAAGCGCATGACCCACACGTGCCATCAACCCTACTAGCGCGTGCATCTCCGTGTCCGGTTCATTACACGCTTGTCTACACGCGCCTCATATTCTCACAATTTTTCTAACATCTCGCACCTCCATCTTTCCTAGCTACTCATATCACGAGTTGTTCAATTTGTCGTGCCAATTTAGTTTCTCATTTCCAGTCAATAGCCCAGTCAGCGTCTTGTCAGCGCCCGTCAGCGCCCTGTCAGCAGCGATTAAAAAAACTGATTGTTTCTCTTTTGTATAATGGCTCATTTTTTATCAACCACGGTGCCAATGGTGTAACGTTCGGGGTTATGTTTCTTCTTCTTGCTCTAAAATGCACGGTGAATGGTACCAGTTGCAGTGTCAGTGGTGTAAGAAGTTTGGTCACGTTACTTCGATGTGTCCTCACTTGGTCTCCCAAGCTTCTTCTACATGCTCTTTACTACATTATGCCCCGCGTGCTCGTTGGATAGCTGATTCTGGCGCGACAAACAACATGGGTTCTTCTAAGTCCACTCTTGATCGAGTGACCTCTTATTCTGGTAACACTCGTGTTGTTGTTGGTAATGGTTATGCTTTTAACATTACCTATGTTGGTCATTCTCGAGTGTCTGATTCATTATCCTTGTTTGATGTTTTGGTGGTTCCAAAAATTACTAAACTTTTGCTGTCTATTAGCAAGTTGACTCAGGATATGAATGATATTATTTACTTTGATGATTCTTCGTTTCACTATTTCAAACAAGTTTACTAGTGATATTATTGGGAAAGACCATTGTGATGGGGGTTTATATGCTTTGGATTTTAGTGGTGCTTCTTTATCTGCGTTTGTTGCATCGAGTGCTTCCAAAGCATATTTTTAAAAGTGGCATAGTAGATTGGGCATAATTGCTTCTTTGAGCAAGTCTGAATGTTTGTCAATTACTAGTTTGTTGTCTAAGCCTCATTTATGTCCTTCTTGTGAGATGGCTAAACACAAGCGTCTTTCTTTTAGTAATAATTTAAAGAGCACACAACATTGACTTGATTAGTTCATTGTGACCTTTGGGGACCCTCTCCTTCCATCTCTTGTACTGGCTACTCTTATTATGTCATTTTTGTTGATGATTTTTCTCGGTTCACCTAGTTATATCCTCTGTGACGAAAGTCTGGTTTTGTGAGGCTTATATGCATTTTGAGGCTTTTGTTGAGAATCAATTTTCTACCACTATTAAAGTATTTCAGAGTGATGGTGGAACCAAGTTTCTAAATAATCGCACGTGATCACATTTGGCATCTAAGGGCATTCATCATCAACTTTCTTGTCCTTACACTCCAAAGCAAAATGGTCGTGCAGAGCGGAAGCATTATCACATAACTGAGACAAGATTGTCGATGCTCTTTCATTCAATCCTTCATCATTCAATTTGGTATGAAGCTTTTTTCTATAATAGTCTACATCATCAACAGGTTGTCAGCGCCAATTTTATCTGGTTGGTCTCTGCTCTCTATTATTTTTGGTACGACTCCTGACTACTCCAATATTTATCCATTTGGCAGCCAAGTTTTTTCGTATTTACGCCCTTATATTGAACATAAGTTGGCACATTGGAGTATAATCTGTATATCTTTGGGTTACAGTTCTTAGTACAAGGGTTATCGAAGTCTTGATCCTTTCACGAAGAAGGAGTACATCACTCGCCTTGCTCGGTTTGATGAGTCATTTTTCCCGCTACCCAATTTATCATCACTAGATGTTTCCTGATACAAATTTCCTGCTACAGATTTATCATCACTAGATGTTTCTACTTTTTTAGAGACTTCGTTAGTTTCGTTGGAGGTCATTGAGCCATCTTCATAAGCAGAATCACCCATCATTTTAGAACATTTAAATTTTCTGACTATACCAGAAGCTCAGGGGTCTTCAAAAAATTGTGTTTGTTTGCCACAAGGTGACCAACAGCTTGATCGATAGCAGTCAGTGCCGCCAGCTCAGACGCTGCTGCCTCCGCCGCTGATTCACGCGCCAACCATCCTGACCGTGCAAGTGCACCACGTACCACCTGGCCAGCCGCCAACGGCCTCTCTGGCTGAACCGGCAGACCCTGCCTCACCAACGCCACCATCAGCGTCTTCTTCATGAGCGCCGCTGCTAGCCTCGGGTTCCATGCTCACTGCCTCAAGTTTCGTGCCCACCTAGGGATCTGCACCATCTTCGACCGTGGGTTCATTTTCTCGATATCCGATGGCTACTCGTTTGCACAGTGGTTTATTACGGTACAAGGACTTTTCTGAATATGATATTTTTGGTTTACGGTGTGCTTTAGTTTCTAAGACCGAGCCTCGTAGTTATCCCTCGGCTGTCAAGGATCCTGAATAGGTTGCTACCGTGGACTTAGAGATGGATGCTCTATGCACTCAACAGACGTGGGATTTGGTTCCTCGTCCTTCAAATGCTAATGTTATTGGTTCAAAATGGGTTTATAGATTGAAGTACAAAGCTGATAGCTCTCTTGACAAACACAAAGCAATCTTAGTTGCTCATGGTTTTTTGCAATTACCTGGCTTTGATTTTGATAATGTATTTAGTGTGAAGGCATCTTCTGTTCGTATTGTTTCATCTCTTGCAGTTCGTCGGAATTGGTCATTACGACAACTTGATGTCAAGAATACATTTTAAAATGACGTTCTTGATTCTCTGATTTACATGGAGCAGCCTGCTGGACGCAAAGACCAGATGCGTCCCGATTTTGTTTGTCATCTACGAAAGGCCATTTATAGTTTGAAGCAAGCTCTCCATGATTGGTTTCAGTGCTCCAGTTCATTTTGTATTGGCTTGGGCTTTGTATGTAGTTCCTCTGATACCTCTTTATTTGTCTTTTCTCAGGGTGCCTCTTTGCTGTACTTGTTGGTTTTTTGTTAATGACATTATTCTTACTGGAAATGATGGTCATCTCATTCAGAAGTTTATTGATTGGGTTAATCAAGAATTCAAGATTATCGATCTTGGCACTCTACAGTATTTTTTGGGGTTGGAGGTTGTTCATAAATCTGACAACTTGTTCCTTGGTCAGGCTAGATACACCAAGGACATTTTGTTGCATGCCAGTATGCAAGATTCTTCACGTGTTGCTATTTCTCTTGTGGTTTTTTATGCAACTTTCTAGCTTTTGCGGTAAGCCATTTGGAAATCCCACTCTTTGTCGATTTCTGGTTGGTACACTTCAATATTTTTTGATTACATGTCCCGATTTGTCTTACGTTGTGAACATAGCCAGTCAGTAAATGTAGGATCCTACTGATGACCATTTCCAAGTTGTCACTCGAATTCTGTGCTATGTTCGTGGCACTCTCCACTATGGTCTTCAATTTTATGCAAATTCATCCGCTTTATCTGTTATGGTTATTCTGATGCTGATTGGGCTTGTTGCATTGATACTCGTAGGTCTACATATGATTATGCCATTTTTCTTTGTGGTAACATGGTGTCTTGAAGTGCTAGGAAGCAACCTACAGTTTCTCATTCTAGTTCAGAATTAGAGTATTGTGTTATGGCAAATACTAATGCGGAGTTGGCTTGGTTAATGAATCTTCTTCAGGATTTACATGTATCGACTTGTGTGCCTCCTTTTTGCTGTGTGATAACAATAATGCTCTCTTTCTGTCTCAGAATCCAGCTTTGCATAAGAGAGTCAAGCACATTGATATTAACTACCATTTTTTGCATGATATGGTGTCTTTTGGCAAACTTAGGGTTGCTCATGTTCCTACAGACTCGCATCTTGCTGACATCTTTACAAATGGGGTTACCTCATCCTCAGTTTGAGTTTTAGTTCTTACATTCCAAGCTTTGCATTGAGACCGGCCCTATACTTCACTTGAGTGGGAGGCGGGGGGAGGGTGGGGGTAATAGAGATATAGTTGATTTAGAATCAAGATAAGAAAGGAATACCCTTTCTGATTGATTTTGTATATATCATGTTCCGTATTTGTTTAGGTCTTGTATACCCTTCGTACTTACTATATATATATATATCAATACACACAGCCACAATAATTTGTGGGTTTTACATTCTATCACTTTCACATTTTAAAAAATTATTTTTAATTAAATATAATAATATTTTTGAATTTTTAAATAAATATTTAATAATCAAAATGTAATTGACATACACCTCCCCTAATCACGCGTAGTTCTAAACAAAGATAATACCCTGAGCCCAGCGACCTAAATAAAGGACTTATCGCTGGAGAAGAAAGAGAACCCTAATAAGAGTAACACCTCAATTGTAGTGAACCATCCTAAGAGAACCTAGAAGAGGGGATGATTCTCACTTATAACCATGCCATTAAAACCATGATCTAGGAACATGGTCAATGATCTGCAAGGATTGCAGAATTTATCAATCATAAATAAGGGATCCAAGCATTAGAATAGGTAACAACATTTTTTCCAGGTGTCATGGAGCTTGCATGGAGCATTGCGCTGAATCTAGATATTATGGTGGTTCGGAAGGAATTCCCCACACCAGTGGCACTGTCTGTGAAGGTTGATTTTTTCTTTTCATGCCTTCATGGTATCTGGATAAGGTCAAGTTTCATGTCAAAAGAGGAAAACCAATAAACTTGAAAGCAGTCATATGCATTAGCAAGACAAAATATTATGAACAGGCCACCATAAAACACATGGTCGGTGGACACAGCCACAATACAAGCTTGAAAATATTGATAAGGACAAACTGGAAAGCCTCGAACAAACGGGATTAGACGGAAATGACAAAGCATACCATCTATAGGGCTGGCCATTAGCAAAACACAACGTTGACAAAACTGGCCATAAGATAAACCAGGAAAGCCTCGAACATGCAGGATTGGACAAAAGTGAGGAAATGAATCAAGGGAAACTGGAAAGCTTTGAACAACCAGGATTGGATGTAAGAGGCAAAGCTAACCAGATTTAGTCACCCAACATTAACACATCGCAACATTACATCATCAAAACTAAGGTACACTTACACCTAGGCACGTAAAATACAAACAACCACCTCGTGCAATTAAAAGTTTGATTCATAAGTAGAATATGTCTACCGACAAAGGACGTAGGAGTAAAACATCTAACTAGAAATGAAATTAAGATCGCCATAGGTACAAATACCCTGTTATCACATAGTCAAACGAACACTTGCTGCTAGACAAGTGTCTTTATTGGCTATGTAGCCAGGTTGTCCTATGGAGCCAAGTCAAAGCTACATCGACCCACTTCCCGAATCCCACATTCTAGAAGAACCCAAAAAACCTGGTTTTCTTAGCTTCACTCGGTTTTCGTCCACTCGTCGGCGGAAAACCTAAATTCCAGAGGATTCCGGCTGGATTGTTGGAAGGTAATGCTCCAATCCTTCATTCTAAGTCTTGTGAAAACCCTAGATTCTTTGGTAATGAGTGACATTTTTAGGTGTTCGATGAAATGTATGAATGAAGCTTTTATTGTGTGATATTGGATAGTCATGTTAATTGCATGATGTAAGAGTATGAGATACATTATGTGATAGTCATTATGTGAGGATGAATTAGTTTGATTGTGTGATGTTGGAGTGTGGTTATGATTGTGTGATGGTCATTATGTGAGGATGAATTTGTTTTGATTGTGTGATGTTGGAGTGACGTTGGAGTGTGGTTATGATTGTGTGATGGCCATTGTGTGAGGATGAATTTGTTTGGATTTTTTGATGTTGTAGCGATGTTGGAGTGTGGTTATGATTTTGTGATGGCCATTGTGTGAGGATGAATTGCTTTTGATTGTTTGATGTTGTGGCGATGTTAGAGTGTGGTTATGATTGTTCAATGTGTGTTGAGTGATTATAATTTTCATTGTCATTTTTCCAATTCAGGTGCCTCCTAAAGCTAAAACGGTGGCTGGAAAGAGGAAGATGAGTGGCCCTCCTCCCAAAAAGAAGAAGGTGGAAAACAAGGAAGTTACTCCCGAGGGCGAAGAAGGGGGAGGTTCCACCGGTGGTACCCCTCAAGATTCAGTTTGAGGAAAATCAAGCGGGTGCTACTGCCACGAGGGTGATACTGAGGACAAACCCCTACGTGATCCAGGTGAAGATGACCTCTCCAAACCAGCAGGAAATTAGGGGAAGCTTTTCAAAAACTTTGAGATTGTGACATGGTGTAGGGAACGAGGGATGACTACTTTCCAGTCCGTTATGCTAACCATGGAAAATCAGCCTATCCATGCCGCCTTCGAGGTAGTTGAGGGTCACCTGATTTGTGTAAAAAGATGGAGTGTATGGACCACATATTGCAGTTACTCATTCCGAAGGTGGGTCAGATTTGGTGCATGGATACATTGGCCAGACTTCCCCAAGGATGTGGAGGGGGAACCTTGGAGAGAAATTAAGGTACAAAACTATTTCAAAATACTTAATTCATAATAGCATAAGTTTTACTGTTCAACTATATAATTATGATCTTAACCTAATTATTTTTTCCCATAATATTGCAGACAAGTTTCACGATGGAAGAAAAATTGACTGAGGAGCAATAGAGTAAATTGAGGAAGACAATGACCAGCAAGGCAGGCGATGCACATTTCATTAAGAAATCCAAGATGGTGAACAAGTATATTTGGTTACTTCATAGCGAAAAAGTTCTAAAGTACAAGTTGTGGGAAAAGTACCAGTGGATGGATGAGGAAGAGTGGAAGAAGTTTGAGGAGCACAGAAAGACGGAGGATATGATAGTAAGTAATCTTTTCACATGAGATAATAAATAATATTTAGTTATGGTGCAACTAATTCACTGTGTTAATAACAATTTTTTTTCCAAATTTTTAGAAAAAAAAATAAAGAAGAATAGTGAGCATTCCAGGGAAAAGAAGTACACACACCATGCCAGCCCGAAGGGAAACATGGCCACAATGGAGAAGCTGATAGAGCAGCTTAAGGAGAAGGAGAATAAGAAGCTAAAAGACCAGGGGTACACAGAAGAAGAGATTGAGGAGGTGATCAGTTCAAAAACTTTCAAGCTCGAAAGATCCCTAGTCTACTTGGAGTCAAACAAGGGAAAAAAATAAGGAATATGCAACCGATGAAGTCAGGGCCAAAGCGGACGACATTGTATGTATCCAAATTGTTTATATGTTTTTAATTACCTAACTTGATATTTTTCACTTATATTTTTCACTAACTTTATATGTTCTTAATTAACTAAGTTTACGACCCTATCTGCCGCAGTTAAGGATGAACGAGAAAAAGGAGAAGGGAAATCTAGAGTGGGCCTGAGTGAGGACATATTGATCAGAGCCACTGAGAAGCGGTATCACCCGGGTTGCTACAGAGGTACCCAATCTCGAATGCCAACATCAATTGCTATCCCAGACATAACAAGAAGTAAGTGAAGCAGCATCTTCTCGTTGCAAAAGATGGAGACCAAGAAAACTTCCGGTCAACAACTGGTGGTCAAGGCAATGGTCTCGTACCTCGAGTAGTTGGTTAAGGGCATAACTTCAGCAGGGGGGGTAAATATTCTTGAAGGCCTTGCGGACCCGAAGAGATTTATTGAGAATGCAATGTTTGGAGGTGTATCCATTGTCTTAGCGGCTCGGGCCAAGATCCCCCTAGCGACGGAGAAGGGGATGAAGAGGTAAATATGCATTAGAGTTCTCATAAACAGTTTCAGCTTATCTAATTATCACTAGTGGAAAACAAGTACATACGCACCGATATAAATTTATGAGTACAGGTATACTGGTGCATATGTAACCAAGTGCACCGGTATTTATTATGTTAACATCAGTACCGGTGCAAATAAGTACATATGCACCGGTATCCTTTAAACCAGTGTACAGTTCACCTATTTTCGCGCCGGTGTTGGTACTACCGGTGTGCAAATTTGAAATATATTGCACCAGTATTAATCGAATAGTTAATTTTACCGGTGCAATTGCTAATATGTGCATCGGTACCAGATTACCAGTGTGTACTTATTTACCCTTTTGATTAATTTGGCGTGAATAGGTAAAAATTTTAAACTGGTAATAGGAAATTATCGGTGCATAAATGAAAAATAGTGGGAAAAATTAGCATTGGTACACCGGTTACAATTAGCATTGGTGTAGAAATTGATCACGCACCGGTATTTTCTTAATGCCGGTGCAAAAATAAATTCTTATTCTGAAATTTGGTGCCAAAACTATTAGTTGTCTCACCATTATTGTGATTGTAACAGTGCAGGACAGGAAAATATACTCAGTTTTGCTGTAAATGTACACCGGTAACAGAATTTATCGGTGTAAAATGCTTCAAATGCACCAGTAAAGTCTAAATACCAGTGTAGAAAACAACATTAAATGCTCACCTACCTCTTTTTTTAACGGGTTAAAATGGGATTTTTCGAAGAAGAGGTTCATTAATGGTTTTTTTTGGTTGATGAAGGCACTGAATTCTCCACAATGGAGCCCCTTGAAGGTACATTTTTTTAATTAAATTTATGGACATTAAGGATTTCATGTATGGTTTTGGTTAGTAGAGATATTTACATTTTGTGTTTGATCATTAGATGGTGATTGAGGTAGAATTGTAGATATTAGTTTGTGATTTGTTCTCAAGGTTCATGTAGTTATAAGGCAATGACTTTTGATTTCTATAGTGTTGGACATGTTAAGAATGTTGCAATTGTAATGTGGAATATTGGTGTATATTGTGCATTTATGATGTTGCATGATTAGGAATTCATCATGAAAATTTCTATTGTACTAAATGTGTTGAAGTTTGATTGTTGGACATTTATTGATATGTAGAGTTGTATCGTGTCATCGAGAGGCATAAGCATTTGTATGGAACCATTAGTAGGGTGATCGATGAATATATTATGTTTGTGGATAAGTTCTCGGAGCATGCTTTTGTCGAGAGAAGCGAATTTTATGTCCCTGTCGTGATTGTGGAAATCTAATTCATACTGATAACAAGGACATCCTGAAAATCCATCTGTATAGTCGGGGATTTGTGAAAGATTATTTTGTGTGGACCGTTCATGGGGAAAAATCACCACTGGAAGTGAGAGTTAGTAGTGAGGTAGAGTGTTTTGGGGATGCTAAGTTGGATGACACGTGTAAGGAGGTTGTTAATGAGTTTAGAGGGAGGCCCGAGACATGGTCATATCGTGTTTGATGAATTTGTTTAATATGAAAGGTGTATGGTCATGGGTTGATACTAGCATAAATAAATTGCTTAAGTTTTTGAATGAAAAGATTCCACCCAGTAACGGGTTTCCTAATAACCTTTATGAAACCAAGAGAATTTTGCATCCGATGGGATTGGATTATGAAAAGATACATTATTTTCTGAATGATTGTGTCCGATATAGGGGTGACCTTAAAGATAAGATTGTTTTTCCAGTATGTAATGTTTCACGTTATAAGAAGAAGAGAAATGTGGCTGTCGGTGGAGAGTATGTTGTGCCGGTGAGGAGGCGGGTGCCCGCCAAATGTATGTGGTAACTTCCCATTATTCCGAGGTTGAGAAGGTTGTTTAAGAATGAAAAGGATGCAAAGAACTTGACGTGGTGCGTTGATAGGGGAGGTTTTAAAGATGAGGATATAATTTGACACCTGGCATACACAGACCAATGGAAGAAATTTGACAGGATGTATCCGCACTTTGCATCTAAACCTAGGAATTTGAGATTTTCTTTATATACTGATGGTATGAACCCATTTAGGAATATGTCCTTGAAACACAGTTCGTGGCCAATTTTGCTTGCCATTTACAATCTTCCCACGTACATGTGCATGAAGAGAAAATATGTGTTGATGTCCATCATGATTTCAGGCCCGAAACAACCTGGAAATGACATAGAAACTTATGTTGCCCCTTTGATAGAAGCTTTCAAGGTGTTTTGGTCGGAAGACGCCTTAATGTTTGATGGTTATAGTGGTGAAGAGTTTAGATTGAAGGCGATGCTTTTTTTTGTACCATAAATGATTTCCCAGCATATGGTAACCTTTCCGGGTATGTGGTCAAGGGTCACAAGGCTTCCTAGTTTGGGAGGATGACACCGATTACCATCAGTTAAGGATTAGGCGGAAGACTGTTTATGTGGGTAAACTTAAATTCCTTCATATAGGTCACAAGTTGTGGGAGAACGCGGTTGCATTTGTTGGTGGGAAGGAGAGGATAAAGGCACCCAAAACTTTGACCGATACAGCTATTCATAACAAGGTGAAGAAATTGAATTTTGTTCTAGGTAAGAAGCTATCAAAGGGTGATGGGGCTGTAGACGGACCGTGGAAGAAATGGTCCATTTTCTTCGATTTATGGTACCAGAAAGACTTGGATGTTTGCCATTATTTGAATGTCATGCATATTAAAAAGAATATTTTTGAGAGTCTAATTGGGACACTTCTGAACATTTCTAGGATAGCTTGAATGCAAGGAAATATTTTTGTAAGAGTGAGGATAGCTTGAATGCAAGGAAATATTTTGTGGACCTTAGTATATGGTTGAATCTGACACCAGAGGTAAGAGGGAAGCAAACGTACCTGTCCCCCGCTCCTTATAATCTGTTAGTAGCTGGGAGGAAATCGGTGTGTGAGAGCATCTAAGGAATAAAGGTACCTTCCGGTTACTACTCTAATGTTAATTAGTTTGTGAATGATGAGTTGCATCTTAATGATTTGAAATCACACGATTTTCATGTCCTTATACAAAAAAATTTTCCCGTAGTAATACGTGGGTGTTTGGAAGAGGAAGTTAGATTTTTTGTTATGCACTTGTGTTACTTCTTCAACTTGATATGCAGAAAAAATATTAGCAGGCAATGACTTAATGAACTGGATCGAGAGGCTACTATTGTTCTATGCCATTTGGAGAAGTATTTTCCCCCATCATTCTTTGACATTATGGTGCACCCGGTGGTACACTTGGTTAGAGAGATACGTATATGCAGGCCTGTCGGAATGCATTGGATGTATCACTTTGAGAGTCACATGGTTGTTTTCAAGGGTTATGTTCATAATCGTAGTCGGCCCGATGCCTCCATTGGTCAGAGGTACGTCACTGAGGAGATCATCGAGTATTGTACAACAAAATTGGCTAGAAGAAGAGCGGTTGGTGTTCCTTGTTGACCCCACTGTGGAAGGTGAAATGGGATTCCACGTTCCAAGGGTAAGCTTCATACACCATATCACGCTCAATTGATGACTGTTCACCTGTATGTATTGCGTAATAGTAGCGAGATTGTAACATATGTTGCAGAGAATGTTTCTCTATCGGAAGAGATTCATCCAGACTGGCCCCCAAATAAAATTCAGGTCGAGCATTCTTCAAGGTTTGTTAATTGGTTTTACAATCGTTGTAATGTCGATGGGATGCCCAGTAATCTACGGGCATTTGCAAGGAAACCAAATGGCACCGTTAGACGATACTTTGGTTATGACATTAATGGCTTCAGTTTCTCAACATTAGCGAAGGATAAGAAGAGCACCACTCAAAATAGCAGTGTATATATTGAATCTGAATCCATGTGACAGGCAAGCAAGAGAGATAAACATCCGGTTGTTGCTATGATGCCTTTCTATGGGGCGAGTAAGTAAATTCAGGAATTGGATTATGTAGATTTCAATTTTCTTCTCTTCAAGTGTCGTTGGGTGGAACATGGTTCCGGTGTTATTGTTGAGAAGCCCATGGGGTTCATGTTGGTCGACTTGAATCGTGTAGATATGAAGATGACAAGTTCATCTTAGCTACCCAAACACGACATGTTTTTTACATCAAGAACCCTTCAAATGAGAAGTATCATGTGGTGTTGCATGGGAAGAAGTTTTACTTTGATGAGGAGATTGATCAGCCCGCCATAACTGATAGTCCTGAGTTTTCATCGGTATTTCCCGGTTTGGAAGATGTTGGGGGACCCATTGTTGGAAGGCGTTCCCATGGCGATGGGTTGTGGGTTGATGAGAGGTGAAATAGTAGGTGGGGATAATGTCTTGAAGCAGAAGAGATAGATCGGTCGTTCTCGACCGTTGTTTTTGTGATGTTCTTTTGTGAAAAATCGTATGATTATTCATCGAATTATTGTGTAATGTATTTAATTGACACTCTTTTAAGAACTGGTTGGTATGATGGGTGATTTCAATGGAGTGTTTGTGAATTGTATCGGCTAAAATGTGTTTAAATTGGGATTAAATTTTCTACTAGGTGTTCAATTTTTATACCGGTAAAAATAAAATTATCAGTGTAGGAAAACAGGAGAGGGACTCTCTTTTGTACATATGCACCGGTACAACTACCGGTGCACAATACTTAGAAATATGTTTGGTCTTTTTGCTCTCGGGTCTGACAATGTCATTTTTTTGCATTAAAAGCAGGGTAACGCAGCTGTTTTTTTAAAGATTTGCACCGGTAAATGTACTAGTGCTGGTTACTTAGAATTATTTTTTGAAATTTTCTCTTGGGTCGGATTAGTTAAATTTTTTAATATTTAAAGCAGCCTAAAGCAGCTGCTTTATCCTTATTTTTACACCGGTATATTTATAATACCGATGTAAAAAAAATGTTCCCATTTTAAAAACCCAATCAGCATCCCATTTCCCTAGTACTTCGAATTTACATATCTCACACCATACCATCTCCATCACTAGCCATCTTTGGTGAAATCCTACGTAGGTTGGCATATAATTAGGTAAACCATTGCAATGCCTCTGTTGCATGATTAATTAGAAATTGCATTTGAAATAGAATATTGAGAATGTGACATAATGAATAGCTTAACTTGCATGTAAGGTGTTTGATGAAATGCCACAATGTGTTTCGTAGGAAATGCCTCCAAAATCCAATTCGAAAAGGATACGCCATTCACCATCCCCATCATTGCCGAAAGTATCACCGCACACCCGGATGGTACCTTCGTGTCCGAGAAGGCTAGGTTTGTCCATGAATGTTACAAAGGATGGCATCATCACATAGAAAGAGGAATTGAAGCATCTCCCCCGTTCGAACAAACTATTCGGAAGCTTGGTTGAGAAAAATTCTGCGAGACTCCACAACCATTCAACCTGACCATTGTAAGTGAGTTCTATTCAAACTTGAAGTGCGGGCCAAGCTACGATCACGTGTATTGTAGAGGTAAAAAATTCCCTATGACACCAGAATCTATCAATGGCTTGTTTGGGTTGCCTAATGTTCCAAACGATGAAGACGAGTATCTCTCACTATATTTTCTAGGTGATGATGGCTATATTCTACAACAACCAATTGAGAAGGAGATTGTGGGACAGTAACTAGGACAGGTACGGAAATAGACAAGTTTGTCAAACCCAGCTGGAGAAAAATACTTAAGAAAACTCTAACTCCGGAAATGAATGGGTGGTACCACTTTGTGGCGTCTAGAATCCATCCGGTAACTGTTAACACAAAAGTTCACAAAATTCACCTCACCTTCTTGTTTGCAATAAAAGGGAGCTTTGATGGAATGTTGGTCATCGAATTTGTCCTATGTTGCAGAGGGAATAGAATCTGATGGGATCTTATGCCTATTGCAGTATCATCTCTGTGCTTTGTTCAAGAGCGGGAGTCAGTGCCAGTGCACATGACGTTTATGGCCAACCAATGGGTAAGATTTGCATGGACTCTTTCTATAGAAAGACAATTGACACGTTTTTTGCTACTATTGAATCCAGAGTTACTGCATTGGAGGTCGTTGTAGCAAACTTACTTAAAGAATCCAAATATCAAAGATCCTGGAAAGAACATATGGCCAGGGTTATGACGTAACAATTTCCTAACGCTGTGGAAGCCGTCAGAAATTTTTCCAACCTTCCGTGCAGGCAATGTCAAGGACATGGACATTGGCACAAGTACCCGTGATGGTGATGCAATAGGACCAGGTGATGGGGTAGAACCATTTTCTCAATATTATTCGTAGAAAACTTGTATTAGAGGTTAGGAAGAGTAGATTCTATACTCAACTGTGACTGTGTTGCACTTAGATAGTTTGACGTTCTTACTTTTGACAAACGTGCAGGATGATGAATCGAATAAAATTTTTTTGGCGTGCATCTATTGAAATTATGTCCGTCATATACACTCATAAAGACCAGAAAGATAGGCCAAACATAGTTGGCCTATTTTTTTACTTCATGACCACCAAATAAGGGGCATTATATTCCTAGAATGGTTAGAATTGCAAAAAATTGTAGGAAAACAAGCTATGGAGAATCCCCAAGTAAATTTTTGAGCAATTGTGTAATTATGGAAATTATAGTGCAAGCATTCATTGCTGGTTTTACGGGACCTTCCGTCTACCAGTAAGGTCTTAAAATGCATTAACACGATCATTGTGTATTGAATTGCATATATGTGGAGGCAATTTTATATTCCAACCATTCCAAGATTCTTGGAGGGACTAAATTGCAAAAATTAAAAAGTTTACTCATAAAACAAAATTGCAATCCGATCGAACCGGATGGTTCACAAAACAACCCTTTTTGTATTTCCAAGTAAAACATGCAGGTAGACGAACAGGTCCGGGCTCTACACATGCTTTGAATTTAGTTTCGAATATGTTTGGATTACATATAGAAACATTGGAGTAAACCCTTACCGTTTACTCTACAACACCTACTAGCACTTCCGGACGAACCACCACCCGGGCACAAATATGTTTCAAGATGAATGGTGAAGATTCTTATCACGAGAAAATCAAGGAGGGAAAAAACATACAGATGAGGAGGCTGAAATGAAGAAATTGGAGAATTTGCAAGTGCCTGAGAAACTGAAATAGGTGCTAACTGAATTTCCTAAATTATTTTCTATTCCATGTTCTTTACCTCCCTCTAATGAAGTTGATCATAGCATAATCCTAAAAGCTGGTGCTGACCCTTTTAAACTAAAACCATACAAATATTCTCATTCCCATAAGAACAATATTGAAAGCCAAGTGAAGGAAATACTCAGTTAAGGAATAACACAGAGAAGTTGAAGTTTATTTGCAAGTCCAGTTCTTTTAGTCAAGAATATAGATGCATCTTGGAGACTGTATAGATTATAGAAAGTTGAATGAACTTACTATAAAGGATAAATTTCCCATTTCAGTTATTGATGAACTACTGGATGAGCCTTATGGAGCAAGATACTTCATTAAACTAGACCTTAGATCAGGTTATTATTAGACCAGGGTAAGGCCTAATAATGTTCACAAAATTGCATTCCAAACACACCACGGTCACTTTGATTTTTTAGTGGCCATTTGCATTAACCAATACTCCAGCCAGTTTTCAATCTTTGATTAATCAAGTGTTTCAACAATTTCTCAGGAAATTATTATTAGTCTTTTTCGATGACATACTGGTTTATAGTGCCACATTTGAGGAGCATTTGTCACACCTGATAGCAGTATTGATGAAAATGAAAGAGCATTCCCTATTTGCTATGCTAAGTAAGTGTGTTTTTGCAGAAAATAAATTGGAGTACTTAGGCCATATAATCTCATATGATGGGGCTGAGATGGATAAAAGTAAAGTGTTAAGCATTTTAGATTGGCCTGTGCCAACCTCAGTGAAGGAGCTTAGGGGATTCCTTGGTTTAACTGGCTATTACAGATTATTTATAGCTAGTTATGAAGTGATTTGCAAATTATTGCATGATTTGCTTATAAAATATATTTTCCAATGGAATGATCAAGCCACCCAAGCATTTGAAACTTTGAAGAAGGAAGTAACCTCAGCCCAGATATGAAGATGCCTGAGTGTAATAAAAGTTTTTTCTTCAAAACTGATGCTCGTGGGCAAGACATGAGAGCTATTTTGATGCATGATGGAACACTAGTGGCTTTTCTCCGCAAGTATATTTGCTTGAAAAACAATAGTTTGTCAACATAAGAGAAATAATTATTGGCATTAGTGATGGCTATGGACAAGTGGAGGTATTATTTTATTGGTAGTCATTTCACAATCCAAACTGGCCACCAAAGCCTTAAGTACTTATTGGAGCAGAAGATTGCAAACACACTACAGGACAAATAGTTGACTAAATTACCAGGATTAGATTTTGAAATCCAGTATAAGAAGGGAGCAGAGAAAAAGGTTGTTGATGATTTATCAAGCAAAGGCTGGGAAACTTCGGAAAGTACCACAGTTACAGAGAATTCAGAAAAAAACCAAGTGGGATAATGTGGAAACCGAGTCAGCTGAAAGTGTATCAAATGCAAGTTTACAGAACATTGATCTATTGGCTTCAAAAATGTTTCCAGTGGAGGATAATACCAAAGCTGGTAATTGTGTATTTCGAGCTATGACTTCCACTTCAGTATTACCTATTTGGATGGCACAAATTGAAGCAAGTTATGATGGGGATGAAGTGGCACAAGAATTAACCACAACATCATTACTTAAAGTCAATCCCAGTTCTAAATTCTATTTTGTTCAAGGAATTATGAAGAAAGACAGAAAGATATCCATAGGAAGCTATGCATTCATCCTTCAGGGGGGGTGGCATTCAAGCCAGACAACCACTATAATGAGAATTCTAACATTTATCCATTGGATAGGGATGAAGATAGGCATTCACTATTGGAAAAAAGGTACATACATACCAATATAAATTCATGAGTACATGTATACCGGTGCGTATGTAACCAATTGCACCGGTATTTATCATGCTAACATCAGTACCGGTGCAAACAATTACATATGCACCAGTATCCTGTCAACCGGTGTACAGTTCACCTATTTTCACACCGGTGTTGGTTCTACCGGTGTACCAATGTCAAATATTTTGCACCGGTATTATCCGAATATGTATGTTGATCGGGCCATTTGCTTACATATGCACCGGTACATGATGCGTCCACTTTATATACTTATTTTAGTACTATTTAGGATCCATTTTGTGCTCTTTCATTACCAACAGATTGTATTTTACCATGAAATCCTCTTAGGAGAGGTAAGAGCAACTTTGCGCTCTTTTACCTCTTTTAAGTAGATTTTTGTGTGAACAAAGGTAATGAAGACCGGAGGCCATTGAAGACCACACTCTCAAAGATTTTGAAGACTTGTTTCGAAGACGTGAAGACCGGAGGCCATTGAAGATCCCTTTTGAACCAGTTGAAGACTTAGAAGTTGAGAGGAGTGACTATGGAGATGACTACATGCCACAAGAAGAAGAAGAAAGTTAATGCAAAAATTCTGGTCATCGTCGCGAGTCGCGACCAACAGCCATCGCGAGTCGCGACCAACAGGTCGCGAGTCGCGACGGCGACTGACCAGAATCCTAACTTTATTTCTTCTCACTATAAATACTATATTTTCTCCTCCTCTGTTATTCATTCTGAATCTGCGGCTGCTGTACTACTCTAAACCCTTATTTTTTTCATTTCTTTCATCTTTGATTCATCTTGTGTTTTGATTTGTTGTTTTAGATAGATTAGCATGAACTCTATTAGCTAATCTCATCTCTTGGGAGCAATTGACCTAAGCTTCCAAACCTATGTCCTAAGAACACTTTGTAGCTTGTTTATTACTCTTGCTATTATGCATTTGTGGGAATTTAATGTGTTTGTTGATTTCATCATAGTGGTTGAAAGCTTGAGTATATGAAATGCTTGTATTAATTGCTAGCTAGGGTTTGGGGAAATTGGGTTAAATTTCCCCCTGTTCTTGTTAGGGATATATAAGTATGATTTAGAGCTTTTGATTATGTTGATGAATTGATGATTGCTAGATAAATATGCAATGTTGAACTCTTTGCCATGTTTATCAATTGTAGCAAATGGGAGAGGTCTATGAGTGGTCGCTCTTGATCACTCCCGTGTAAATGCATAGGTCGGTTAAATGCTTAGTCACGGTGTAGTGATTATAAGTGTTGTCGAGTTTGTTGATCCTTCGTGCTAAATGCCATTAATGGGATACCTTGAGTCGTGGTCGCGACTCGGGAGTCATTGGTGAGGTTTGACAAGAGATGTTGAACTCACTCTTGCAAACTACTATCTAAGAAGGATAGAAGTTTAGTCTTCACAGCAAGTAGTGAAAGTAGTGAATTAGTTACATGTTCAATGATGGAAACAAGGTTTGGAAGTGAAAGTCAATTGCGCCCAAGGCTCCGTAATTGTATTTTCATCACATCTCTATTTGCGCTTACATGATTAGCATCATTCTCTTAATTTGCTAATTGTTGTATTTCAATTTGCTAATTTAGGAACCATCCAACCAACCCCCCCTTGTTTACATGCTTTTATATATATATATATATATATATATATATATCTCAGTATGTATATGCTTAGTATGTTTTCTCATATAGGTGTTTAAGTACTTAGAAAAATCCCTTTTCCTGTGGACGACCCCATCTTGCCACTATTTACTTTACTGTGGATATGACGCATTAAGGGCTTAAAAGTATTAACTTTGAGAGGTACGGCGACAACCTCCCAAATTTTGGCGCCGTTGCCGGGGATTAGGCGTTCATTTTTAAGTGCTTTAGCATATTATGTGTGATTATGTGCTACTTGTGAATATTGGTTAGTTTGATTTTATTTTATTTTGATTTCTTAGTTGATTTGCCATTTTCGCTTGGCTTGGAGACGTGTTGTTTGTGTTCTTGGTGTATGGTTCGCACGCGATCCTCTTCACAAGAACCCTTACACTACGACCCCAAGTTGGAGTTGAATTTGAGATGGGCTAGGAGGCTTTCTTTGGAAAGTGTGAATAACACCCCTCCTAGTGACCATTTTGTGAACACATCTCCTTCAATGGACCCCCGGATCGAGACTGAAGATGAGCAAAGGGAAGAAGAAGCTTACAATCCCCATCCCCACCAAAGAGGGATCCCTTTGGGACAGCCCTTGTTGAGAGAAATCATGGCGCCCAATCTTGAGCAACAACCGATGTGCATTGAATACCCAGTGGTTGGACCAAATAGGCATTTCGAGCTGAAAACCGGGTTCATCAATATGCTACCCGCATTCCTTGGAAGGCAAGGGGAGAATGCCAACAATCCTCTCACCGAATTTCACTTCTTGTGTAGCGGGACGGTTCCTCACGGAGTGGATGAAGATTTTTACAAGTTGAAGGCATTCCCTTTCACTCTTAAGGATGGGGCTAGAGATTGGCTCCATTACCTACCACCAAGGAGCATAAAGAGTTGGCTTGATTTGAAGACAAAATTTCTCGCCAAATATTTCCCGGCCTCGAGGTCCGCTGCTTTGAAGAAGGATATAAGCAACATTCTGCAGTGGCATGAAGAGTCTCTCTTCGAGTATTGGGAGAGATTTAAGATGCTCCTCGCAAGTTGTCCCTATCATGGTTATTCGGAGGGAGATTTGGTGTATTACTTTTATAATGGCCTTCTGGATGAAGACCAAAGGCTGGTTAGAAGTTCTTGTGGTGGCACCCTCGGAAACAAAACATCTGCTGAAGCCATGCAACTATATGAAGAGCTAGCGGAAGAGTCGAGGAATTTTAGCTCAAGGGCTGATATGAGGAGGAGAAACTCAAGGCCTGCAAGTGATTTTGCCAACAGTGGGAAATTGGAGGATCAAGTTACGACCCTTACATCCATGGTGAAGACCTTGATGACCAACCCCGGAGGAAGTGCGCCACATGTTAAGTCATGTGAAATTTGCTATTTGGCGCACCCTACGGACACATGCCCCACTCTACAAGAGGATTACGTTGAGGAAGTAAGTGTTATGGGGTATCAGGGAAATCAAGGATACCAAGGTACCTATGGGTATCAAGGTGGTCAAGGCTACCAAGGTAACCAAGGCTACCAAGGTAACCAAGGCTACCAAGGTAACCAAGGCTACCAAGGTAACCAAGGCTACCAAGGTAACCAAGGATACCAAAGATACCCAGGATACCAAAGCCGGCCATATAATTCGGGAAATCGTGATCAACCGAACCTCCGGTATGGAAACCCTCTAGGAGGCCAGAACTCTCAACCGTACAGGCTCCCTCCACAACAATACCGGCCACCTCA
This sequence comes from Rubia yunnanensis, assembly GCA_037428765.1. Taxonomy (NCBI): domain Eukaryota; kingdom Viridiplantae; phylum Streptophyta; class Magnoliopsida; order Gentianales; family Rubiaceae; genus Rubia; species Rubia yunnanensis. The sequence goes on along the minus strand of CM075061.1, from coordinate 105,108,052 downwards.
ACAACAGTTCCAAAGATTTGAAGACAAATCCCGAAACCAAGGGGAGGGTTCGGGGCTATCCAAGGATGAGGTAATGCAAGCTATTCACCGATTAGGCATGAGTGCTGGAAAGAGCGAACAATTCCAAGATGAAGCTAAAGCAAGTATCAAAAATTTGGAAACTCAAGTGAGCCAAATAGCTCAAATGGTGAACCGGATGGAAGCCCGGGAAAAGGGTAAACTACCGGCTCAATCAGAGATCAACCCGAGGCAAAATGCAAGTGCTATCGCTTTGAGAAGTGGTAGAGAGGTCGGTGCTTCACCGGAGGCTGAAAATGTTGAGAAGGAGCCAACGAGAACTGAAGAGTTTGAGAAGGGAGTTGAGGAAGAGGCAATCCATGAGAAGGAGCCAACGAGAATTGGAGAGTTTGAGAAGGGAGTTGAGGAAGAGGCAATCCATGAGAAGGAGCCAACGAGAATTGAAGAGTTTGAGAAGGGAGTTGAAGAAGAGGCAATCCATGAGAAGGTGACCAATGAGCTAGCCAACAAAGATAAGGAGGAAGAAATCAAGTTGGAGACATTGCCACCAAAACCGGAGTTAACCTCCACCCCGGAACCATCCTCTCCTCCACACAAGAAAGCAAAGATGGTGGAGAACCCCCCATATGTTCCGGAACCCCCATTTCCAGAGGCCTTGAAAGACAGGATGAGGATGGAGGATAACAAAGACATCTACGAAGTCTTTCGTAGGTGTGAGGTAAACATTCCTCTCTTGAATGCAATTGAACAAATCCCTAGATATGCCAAATTTCTCAAAGAATTATGTGTTGTGAATAGGAAACAAAGGGCCAAAAATAAATTGAAAAGTGGAAAAAGTGAGCATGTTTCTGCATTGTGTCAAAAAGAGCTACCCCCTAAATGTAGCGATCCCGGTATGTTCACAATCCCGTGCATAATAGGAAATACTCGTTTTGAAAAAGCTATGCTTGATTTAGGTGCATCCATAAATGTTCTTCCTTATTCTTTGTATGAAAATCTTAACTTGGGAACATTGCATAAAACCGGGGTGGTAATCCAATTGGCCGATCGTTCTAGTGCATACCCTAAGGGTATTGTCGAGGATGTGTTGGTTAAGGTGGATTCCTTAATTTTCCCCGCAGATTTTTATGTCCTTGACATGGAGCATGATAAACATGCCGCCCCAATTTTGTTGGGGAGGCCATTTTTGAAAACATCTAGGACAATGATTGATGTGCATAAAGGTACCCTCACCATGGAATTTGATGGAATGAAAATAGAGTTTAACATAAATGATTCTATGAAATATCCTAGTGAAGAACATTCTTGCCATGCCGTAGATATTGTTGAAGAAGTTGTGCAAGATGTTTTTGAACTAAATGGTGAGGATTCTTTATTGGTTGCTTTGCAATGTGATGTTGATGATGCCCACAATGTATATTCTATGAGCACTAACTTGAAAGGCAGCTTTGAAGATTTGAACTTGCTTGAAAAGATGACACCGAGTGTCTCAACACCTTCTCCTCTACTCTTAGAGGAACTCGAGGAACCGGAATTCCTCCCCTCGCTTGTGAAAGCCCCGATGCTTGACCTTAAACCTTTGCCAGATGATCTTAAGTATGCATTTCTTGGGGAAGGCGAGACGCTTCCAGTTATCATTTCGAGCAAGCTCACCAAGGAGCAAGAAGAAAAGTTGATGGTGGTGTTGCGGGAGAACAAGGAAGCAATTGGATGGACTATTGCCGACATCAAAGGCATAAGTCCATCCACTTGTATGCACAGAATCTTGTTGGAAGAAGGTGCGAGACCCGTCCGACAACCCCAACGCCGTTTGAACCCACCTATGATGGATGTGGTGAAGGCGGAAATCCTCAAATTGCTTCAAGCAGGCATGATTTACCCAATCTCGGATAGCAAGTGGGTGAGCCCAACTCAAGTGGTACCAAAGAAGAGTGGAATGACAGTCGTTGAAAATGGGAAGGGTGAAATGGTGCCCACCCGAGTTCAAAATGGGTGGCGAGTTTGCATTGATTACCGGAGATTGAATGCAGAAACCCGGAAAGATCACTTCCCCTTACCGTTCATTGATCAAATGCTTGAGAGGTTAGCAAGTCACCCCTACTATTGTTTCTTGGATGGATACTCGGGGTATTTTCAAGTGGCTATCGCTCCAGAAGACCAAGAGAAGACCACCTTCACATGCCCTTTCGGTACATTTGCTTACCGACGCATGCCTTTCGGGCTATGTAACGCCCCCGCAACCTTCCAAAGGTGTATGGTAAGCATTTTCTCAGAATTTGTTGAAAATTTTGTCGAGGTATTTATGGATGACTTCACTGTTCATGGTAATTCCTTTGACGATTGTTTAGCACATTTAGTGCAAGTTCTTAACCGTTGCATTGAAACTGACCTAGTGCTAAATTCTGAGAAATGTCACTTTATGGTGGAGAGAGGTATTGTCTTAGGCCATGTTGTCTCCTCTAATGGTATTGAGGTTGACAAGGCAAAGATAGACACGATTCAAACTTTGCCTTATCCTACTAATGTGCGCGAAGTGCGTTCTTTTCTTGGTCATGCAGGATTCTATCGCCGGTTCATCAAAGACTTCTCAAAGATAACATCTCCTCTATGCAAATTGTTGCAAAAGGAGGTGGAATTTGTAGTGGATGAGAGGTGTCAAGGGGCCTTCGATACATTGAAGGAAAGGTTGGTCTCGGCCCCTATCATACAACCCCCGGATTGGGCGTTGCCTTTTGAGATAATGTGCGATGCGAGTGACTACGCCGTTGGAGCAGTGCTTGGTCAAAGGGTGGGGAGAGTACCTCACGCCATCTATTACGCATCCATGTCCCAAAATGAAGCCCAAAGGAACTACTCCACCACTGAAAAGGAGTTGCTAGCAGTGGTATTCTCTTTAGAAAAATTTAGATCTTATTTGCTTGGTACTAAAGTTATTGTATACACTGATCATGCAGCGCTTCGTCATTTAATGGCGAAGAAAGAATCCAAGCCAAGGTTGATTAGGTGGATCTTGCTTTTGAGCGAATTCAATTTGGAGGTGCGGGATAAGAAGGGGGCTGAAAACCTTGTGGCCGATTATTTGAGCCGGTTGATTCCGGGGGCAGACATTGAGGTAAGCCCAGCAATGAAGGAGCAACTACGGGAGGAATTCCCTGATGAACAATTGTTCACCATTAATCGCATTAGGGATCTCCAACCGTGGTATGCCGACATTGTCAACTTTCTCGTCACTGGTAAATTTCCTCATCATTTTTCCACAGCCCAAAAGGATAAGTTAAGGAGTGATGCAAAATATTATGTGTGGGATGATCCCTTTTTGTGGAGACATTGTGCGGATCAAGTTGTTAGGAGATGCATCCCTGATAGTGAAATACACTCAATACTTGAGTTTTGTCATTCTCATGCATGTGGCGGTCATTTTGGAGCCAAGAGAACCGCTAGGAAAGTTTTAGAGAGTGGGTTTTATTGGCCTACGATGAATAAACATGCATACACTTTTTGCAAATCTTGTGATGAATGCCAGAGGGTAGGAAATATCTCCACTAGGAATGAAATGCCCCAAAAACCTCTTTTGTATTGTGAAATCTTCGATGTTTGGGGTATTGACTTTATGGGACCTTTCCCTAGCTCTTATGGTTTTACGTACATTCTTCTTGCTATTGATTATGTGTTGAAGTGGGTTGAAGCAAAACCCATCAGCACTGACGATTCTAAAATGGTTGCAGATTTCTTGAAAAATAACATCTTCTCTAGGTTTGGGGTACCCCGAGCATTGATTAGCGACCGTGGCACACATTTTTGCAATCGGACCATAGCAGCACTTTTGAAGAAGTATGGGGTCACTCACAAGACATCTACCGCCTATCATCCACAAACCAACGGGCAAGCCGAAGTTTCCAATCGGGAAATCAAATCCATCCTTCAAAAATCGGTTAACCCTAACCGGAAGGATTGGAGTTCTCGGTTGAATGATGCCCTGTGGGCGTATAGGACGGCTTACAAGACACCAATCGGTATATCCCCATACCGGTTAGTGTTTGGTAAGCCCTGTCACCTACCGGTAGAAATTCAGCACAAGGCTTATTGGGCGGTCAAACAGTTTAATCTTGATATTGATGAAGTCGGTTTGCATAGGAAGTTGCAATTGGAGGAACTGGATGAAATCCGGAGGGAGTCCTATGAGAATGCAGAGATCTACAAAGAGAAGACAAAGGCATGGCACAACAAGATGATCATCAGGAAGGATTTTGACGTTGGTCAAAAGGTCCTCATATTCCAATCTCGCCTTCGCCTTTTCCCAGGTAAGTTACGGTCCCGGTGGATCGGTCCTTTTGAGGTGGTCAAGGTCTTCCCGCATGGTGCGGTGGAAATTTTAAATCGAGCTAAGTCCACTACCTTCAAGGTTAATGGACAACGTTTGAAACCTTACCACGAGACTTTTGTACCGGAAAAAGGGGAAGACGTTCATCTCCTCGATCCAAGTTGTGATTGAACCCCGTAGAGGGAAGTAAGTCGTGCCGACGACGTTAAATATACTGGGTTTTGATCATCCGGATCGTCACTTTAGACTTTCTGTTGATGTTGTTTATTTTTGAGCTTTTATCATTAAGATTCATTGTTTTGTTTTATGTTTTTCACGGGTTGTTTTCTCCATGATTTTGCAGCAATTTTGAAGCTAAGCATTGGATTTTGGAAGGGGAAAATACTTGAAGTCGAGAAGGAAGAACTTGGACAAGAGAAAGAAGCAGAAAAATTTTCTAAGTCCAGGTTAGCAGCCTCGTCGCGAGTCGCGACGACTTCGTCGCGAGTCGCGATGGGCTCAGTGAATTTTGCCCTCTCAGATTCTACTTTCCGCGAGTCGCGACAACCTCGCGACGCCCGTCGCGATGAGCTTCGTCGCGAGTCGCGACGGAATCAGACAGTTTTGAAAATTTTTGGCTTCTCAGACTTCACTTTCCGCGACTCGCGACAACCTCGCGACGAACTGGTCGCGAGTCGCGACGGAATCAGGAAATTTTGGCCTTTCAGATTCACCTTTTGGCGACTCGCGACGACCTCGCGACGCCCGTCACGAGTCGCGATGCTCGGGAGAAAGAAAAAAAAATGAGTTTGCTTATAAAATCCGATGAACATTAGTTTCCCCTTCAGTTTTTCCTCTGTTTTTCTTCTTCCCCTTCCTCTCCACTCGCCGATACACCTTCCCCGCCGCCACCCCTCCGCCGCCTCCTCATCTCCGCCGCCGCACCACCACTATCCTCCCCCCACTCACACCACCCTTCCCACACTCTCCACACTTCACTCACATCTCACTTTCGAAAAAAAAATCCGAAACCCTAGATTTCGGGGGATTTTGACGCTGTAGGTAATTCGATCGTGGGCTCCTGTTTTTACTCTTCCTAAGCATCATAGTGGTACACCTCTACCCTCTTTTGAGCCCTAATTGTGATTTTGAATTTATGTGCTATTTATTTGATATTGTGTATATTGTGTGAATGATGTTTGGAGTTTATATTCTTATTCTTGTTGTGGGGTTTTTGGTGAATATGCTATGCTTTTAATTTGATTCCATGGGTATAGGGTGCATATTTTCTTAGTGCGGTTTCTAATGTATTATTGTTATAATTTGGGGGAAGTGGGTTGATTTCCCCCCTGTTGTTACTCGATCTTACAATGTATGCATTCGTGTTGTTTTGGCTAGGGAGTAGGTGGTGATTATGCATTATAGGCATGTTAACCCGTTGTTATTTAGATAAGCTGTTTCAGTGTGGTTTAGTGTGCTTCGAATGCTATATAGTTTACGGTAATTTAGCCATGGAACGAAGAGGGTCACATTGTCACTATGCTAGTGATGGCTACGTTACTGGAACATAACTGTAATTTTGAAATATAGCATTTAGACTTTTTGAGAATTTCGTGGATTTAATGGTATGGACTTCTTGGACATCATGTACATTGTATATGCCATTGTAACTACGGATTGAACTAGTTAGACTGCTTTCGTTTCAGCCTGTGATGCTAAACTAGTTTGAAATTGGTCACTGACTTGCCATATTGCATATACATATGTTCTTCTCGTTTGACCTGTTTGCTCTTTTTGCTGGTGATTGACAGATATGGCCCCAAAGAGGAGGTATAGGCCTACCCAGCCAGCCGAGCGCACTGCCACTCCAGCTCCGCCACCGGCTCCGGAGTCAGACCCTGTACCACCCCTTCCGGAGAGGTACATGGGTTTGACCCGGATCACCGGGTCCTACGCGGAACGATGGGAGGGCTTACAGGGGCGCCTGTTAAAGGAGACGAGCTTTGTTGACATACCTACGTTGGATCTCCTTGGTCTCTTGCAGCCTGTCAGAGTCCTCCTCGCCAAGGGGGGACTGGAGGGATTTTTGACGAAGAACGCGCCGACATACAGACGGTACACAATGGAGTTTCTCTCCACCGTCCGTATCAGCAGTATGAGGGGCGATGAACCTTGTGAGAGGTACCTAGCCTTTCACTTGGATGACATTTCGTACCAGCTGACAGTCTCTCAGGTGGAGGAGGCCTTCGGTTGGGCCACTGCTGAGATACGGAGCAGGCTGGATCCTGCGGCCCCGGAGCGAACCATCGAAGATGACATGCTATTCTGGAATGTCATCAACATGAGGGCCAAAAACTCCCATGATAAGAGCAGCTCCATCGTTCACCCCGCGCTCCGTTACATACACCGACTCTTGGCTGGCACAGTCTTCTGCTCCGCGGAGCCGACGAATGTGCCAGACAATGACATTCATTTTCTGTGGCACTTAACGAGCGCGAGGCAAGGGTACGGGTTGTGGGCAGAACTCTGGATGAAAAGAGTGGTCGAGTTGGCAGGAAAGAGAAAAGGGAAAATCATGATTGGGGGATTGATCAGCATTCTAGCCCAGTACTTGGGATTAGTCCCTCCGACCGACTTTCCACGCCTTGGGAAGCGGACATCCTATCTCATCACCGTTGATCGACTGGTCAAATTTGAGATGCTCAGTGTCACCAGGACCACTGGGCTCTATCATTGGTTGTACGGTGCAAGAAAGGTCACTTTCATGGCGCTCCTTCAGCACAGCAGGACCCGACTGGAATTCGACACACCTTTGGGAGATTTGGCGATCTTCCCTGATTCTTCATGTTCAGCTGAATTTCAGCGCGCGCTTCACGACCTTGGCCCAGCGCCAGTCCTGCCAGACAATAGCACCCTACCTCCTCATCAGCATCATCAGTACCAGCACCCCTCTCCACAGCCTCCACCTCAGATGGATCCCATGTAGGAGGATCAGGCTGCGCCTCAATATTCTCAACCTCCGCCTGATTTTTATGAGCGTATGCTGCAGACCATACAGGAGGGTTTCCACCGTCAGGACGAGCACAATAGGTTTGTCTCCCAGGCTTTGATCGACATGGATGAGGAGATTGACCACCTGTCAGCTCACATCCATGAGATGCAGTCCCAGTCGGGCCCCGATCTGAGAGCAGAGCAGCGGAGGGCATGGAGGCAGCGGAACGAGGAGTGGCTAGTCCAGTATCAACAGCGTTACTCCGGCGGTGAGCCTTCATCTTCACAGCCCTGATCGAGTGAGCTTCATGCTTTCCCCCCTTTTCCCATACTTTGCTTCGTATGATTCTGCCCTACTCTACATTGAGGGCAATGTAGCTTTCTAAGTGTGGGGAGGGGTCTCTATTGTCGTTAGGACTTCCATTATTGCTCTCTTTTGGATACTTTGTTTTCCTTTGGATGTTTCATGTTGATTTGGATATTTTTACTCAGTTATTTGCTATAGATATATGAAAAAAACAAAAAATCAAAATAAAAAACAAAAAATCAAAATAAAAAATTAAATCAATCCCGCTAAGTTGAAAACCTGAAAGGGCAACTTAGGCAACATTAGGGCCCGGATAGGTCGAAAACCCTTAAAGGGCGGCCTAGGTAAAAATGAGAGGCCAAATGTGTGGAAAAAGGTGAGGTGTGAGCTAAAAGAAAAATGATTGTGTGGCTAGGATGAAAACCTGAAAGGGCTCCTAGGCAAAATGAGAGAAAGCGAGAGAAATTGAAAGAGAAATATGATATGTTTACTCATTTGCCGGCGATGGAGTCATAAGGTTGCGATGACCACACGGATGGATCGGGTAGCTTCACTTTTTGAGGAACATTTGGGAATGAACAAATTAGCGGGAAGAGACGGAGTAAGTTATGAAATTCTTGATCATTAATAGACTTCGTTTTTGGGTTGATATATTGATATAGAATGAAGCATGTGCTTTGAACTTGATGCATACTTTTGGTTTCATCTTTTATCAGTAGATTTGGGACTGTCAGTTTTGGATTAGGAGATGTCTGAGGGAAAGTAATGAATTGACGGGGTGATATGGGTTAGGTAGATTTAGGAATAGGGGTTGTGGGAAAATTCTCATTTGATTTTAACCTTGGGATGTGCGATATTGAGAGTTTTGTGAGGTAGTGAATTGGGGGATTAGTAGTAGGATGTGGAGGTATCATTCTCTCTGCATACTTGGATTTTTCTTACTCGAGGGCGAGTAAGGTTCAAGTGTGGGGAGGTTTGATGCGTCCACTTTATATACTTATTTTAGTACTATTTAGGATCCATTTTGTGCTCTTTCATTACCAACAGATTGTATTTTACCATGAAATCCTCTTAGGAGGGGTAAGAGCAACTTTGCGCTCTTTTACCTCTTTTAAGTAGATTTTTGTGTGAACAAAGTAATGAAGACCGGAGGCCATTGAAGACTACACTCTCGAAGATTTTGAAGACTTGTTTCGAAGACGTGAAGACCGGAGGCCATTGAAGACTACACTCTCGAAGATTTTGAAGACTTGTTTCGAAGACGTGAAGACCGGAGGCCATTGAAGATCCCTTTTGAACCAGTTGAAGACTTAGAAGTTGAGAGGAGTGACTATGGAGATGACTACATGCCACAAGAAGAAGAAGAAAGTTAATGCAAAAATTCTGGTCATCGTCGCGAGTCGCGACGGACACGTCGCGAGTCGCGACCAACAGCCGTCGCGAGTCGCGACGAACAGGTCGCGAGTCACGACAGCGACTGACCAAATCCTAACTTTATTTCTTCTCACTATAAATACTATATTTTCTCCTCCTCTGTTATTCATTCTGAATCTGCGGCTGCTGTACTACTCTAAACCCTTATTTTTTTCATTTCTTTCATCTTTGATTCATCTTGTGTTTTGATTTGTTGTTTTAGATAGATTAGCATGAACTCTATTAGCTAATCTCATCTCTTGGGAGCAATTGACCTAAGCTTCCAAACCTATGTCCTAAGAACACTTTGTAGCTTGTTTATTACTCTTACTATTATGCATTTGTGGGAATTTAATGTGTTTGTTGATTTCATCATAGTGGTTGAAAGCTTGAGTATATGAAATGCTTGTATTAATTGCTAGCTAGGGTTTGGGGAAATTGGGTTAAATTTCCCCCTGTTCTTGTTAGGGATATATAAGTATGATTTAGAGCTTTTGATTATGTTGATGAATTGATGATTGCTAGATAAATATGCAATGTTGCACTCTTTGCCATGTTTATCAATTGTAGCAAATGGGAGAGGTCTATGAGTGGTCGCTCTTGATCACTCCCGTGTAAATGCATAGGTCGGTTAAATGCTTAGTCACGGTGTAGTGATTATAAGTGTTGCCGAGTTTGTTGATCCTTCGTGCTAAATGACATTAATGGGATACCTTGAGTCGTGGTCGCGATTCGGGAGTCATTGGTGAGGTTTGACAAGAGATGTTGAACTCACTCTTGCAAACTACTATCTAAGAAGGATAGAAGTTTAGTCTTCACAGCAAGTAGTGAAAGTAGTGAATTAGTTACATGTTCAATGATGGAAACAAGGTTTGGAAGTGAAAGTCAATTGCGCCCAAGGCTCCGTAATTGTATTTTCATCACATCTCTATTTGCGCTTACATGATTAGCATCATTCTCTTGATTTGCTAATTGTTGTATTTCAATTTGCTAATTTAGGAACCATCCAACCAACCCCCCCCCCTTGTTTACATGCTTTTATATATATATATATATATATATATATATATATATATATATATATATATATATCTCAGTATGTATATGCTTAGTATGTTTTCTCATATAGGTGTTTAAGTACTTAGAAAAATCCCTTTTCCTGTGGACGACCCCATCTTGCCACTATTTACTTTACTATGGATATGACGCATTAAGGGCTTAAAAGTATTAACTTTGAGAGGTACGGCGACGACCTCCCAGTACAGGATTACCAGTGTGTACATATTTCCCTTTTATATTAATTTGGCACCAAGATGACAACTTTCTAAACCAGTAACAGTGCAGGAATTAAAAAAATGCACAAAAAATTTGCATTTGTATACCAGTTATTATTAGAATCGGTGTAGGAATTGAACATGCACAGGTATTTTATTAATACCGGTGCAAAAACAAATGTCTTTTTGTAGAAATTTGGCACCAAAACTATTAGTTTTTGCATCGGTACCATGATCGTACCGGTGCAGGAGAAGAAAATACGCGGGTTTTGGCTAAATATCTACACTGGTAACTGATTTTACCGGTGTAAAAGTCTACAAATAAAGTCTAAATACCGGCGTAGAAAATTGCATTAAATGCCCACTTACCATTTTTTAGCTGGTTAATAATGGGATTTTTGGAAGAAAAGGTTCATTAATGGTGTTTTTTTGGTTGATGAAGGCATTGAATTCTCCACAATTAAGACCTATGAAGGTAACTTTTTGTAATTACATTTATGGATATTAAGGATTTCATGTATGGTTTTGGTTAGTAGAGATATTTACATTTGTGTTTGATAATTTGATGGTGATTGAGATAGAATTGTACATATTAATTTGTGATATGTTCTCAAGGTTGTTGTACTTATAAGGCTATGGCTTTTGATTCCTATAGTGTTGGACAAGTTAAGAATGTTGTAATTGTAATGTGAAATATTGGTGTATATTGTGCATTTATAATGTTGCATGATTAGGAAGTCATCATGAAAAACTCTATTGTATTAAATGTGTTGAAGTTTGATTGTTGGACATTTATTGATATGTAAAGTTGTACCGCATCATCGAGAGGCGTAAGCATGTGTATGCCGATGTTAGTAGGGTGGACGATGAATATATTATGTTTGTGGATAAGTTCTTGGAGCATGATTTTAGTCGAGAGAAGCGAATATTATGTCCCTGTCGTGATTGTGGAAATTGAATTCGTACTGATAAGAAGGACATCCTGAAACTCCATTTGTATAGCTGGGTGTTTACGAAATATTATGTTTTATGGACATTTCATGGGGAAAAATCACCATCGGAAGTGAGAGTTAGTAGTGAGGGAGAGTGTTTTGGGGATTCTATGTTGGATGACATGTGTGAGGAGGTTGTTAATGAGTTTAGAGGGAGGCCCGAGGTTTTGGCTAAATTCCTTGGTGAGAAGGATACACCATTGTATCCCGGTTGCAAAAAGGAATACACAGTCATGTCGTGTTTGATGGAGTTGTTTAATTTGAAAGGTGTAGGGGCATGGAGTGATACTAGCATAAATAAATTGCTTAAGTTTTTGAATGAAAAGTTTCCACCTAATAATGGGGTTCCTGATAACCTTTATGAAGCTAAGAGAATTTTGTGTCCGATGAGATTTGAGTATGAAAAGATGCATGCTTGTCCGAACGATTGTATCCTATATAGGGGTGACCTTAAGGATAAGATTATTTGTCCAATATGTAATGTGCCGCATTATAAGAAGAAGAGAAATGTGGCTATTAGTGGAGAGCATGTTGTGCCGGTGAGGAGGCAGGTGCCCGCCAAATGTATGTGGCATCTTCCCATTATTCCGAGGCTAAGAAATTTGTTTAAGAATGAAAATGATGAAAGAATTTGACATGGTGCGTTGATAGGGGAGGTTTCTAAGATGATGATATAATTCGACACCCGACTGACGCAGACTAGTGAAAGAAATATGATAGGATGTATCCACACTTTGCATCCGAACCTAGGAATTTGAGATTGGCTTTGTGTACTGATGATATGAACCCATTTGGTAATATGTCCTTGAAACACAGTTCATGGCTGACTATGCTTGCCATTTACACCCCCCCTACTTGTGCATGAAGAGAAAATATGTGTTGATGCCCATCATGATTTCAAGCCCGAAAAAACTTGGAAATGACATAGACACTTATCTTGCCCCTTTGATAATAGATTTGAAGGTGCTTTGGTCGGTTGGTGCCTTAATTTTTTATGGTTGTAGTGGTGAAGAGTTTACATTGAGGGCAATGCTTTTTTGTACCATAAATGATTTCCCGGCATATGGTAACCTTTCCGGGTATGTGGTCAAGGGTTATAAGGCTTGCCCAGTTTGTGAGGATGAGATAGATTACAATCAATTGAGGAATATGCTGAAGACTGATTATTTGGGTCAGTGTAAATTCCTGCATGTAGGTCACAAGTTGCGGGATAATGCGGTTGCATTTGTTTGTGGGAAGGAGAGGAGAAAGGCACTCAAACCTTTGATTGGTGTAGCTATTCACAACAAGGTGAAGAAATTGAATGTTGTTCTCGGTAAGAAGTTATCAAAGGGTGGTGGGGCTGTAGACGAACCATGGAAGAAACGGTCCATTTTCTTCAATTTGCCATATTGGGAAAATTTAGAGGTTTTCCATTGTTTGGATGTCATGCATATCGAAAAGAATGTTTGTGAGAGTCTGATTGGAACACTTCTAAACATTCCCAGGAAGACTAAGGATAACTTGAATGTAAGGAAAGATTTAGTGGACCTGGGTATACGGTTGGATCTGGCACGAGAGGTAAGAGGGAAGCGAACGTACCTGCCCCCTGCTCCTTACAATCTGTCAGTTGCTGAGAAGAGATCGGTGTGTGAGATCATCCAAGGAATGTAGGTACCTTCCGGTTACTCCTCTAATGTTAGTCGGTTTGTAAATGATGAGTTGCATCTTATTGCTATGAAAGGCATGTCCTTATGCAAAAACTTTTGCTCGAAGCAATATGTGGGTGTTTGGAAGAGGAAGTTAGATTTTCAGTTATGCACTTATGTTTCTTCTTCAACTCGATATGCAGGAAAAATATTTGTAGGGAACAACTAGATAAACTGGATCGAGAGGCTGCTGTTTTTCTATGCCATGTGGAGAAGTATTTTCCCCCATCATTCTTTGACATCATGGTGCACCTAGTGGTACACTTGGTTAGGGAGATACGTATGTGGGGGCCTGTTGCAATGCATTGGATGTACCCCTTTAACCGTCACATAGCTTTTTTCAAGGGTTATGTTCATAATCGTAGTCGGTCAAATGCCTCTATTTTTCAGAGGTATGTCACTGAGAAGATCATCGAGTATTGTACAGTGAACTTGGTTGGAAGAAGAGTGGTTGGTGTTCCAGGTGGACCCCACTGTGGAAGGCATAATAGGATTCCACGTTCCAAGGGTACGCTTCATACACCTTATCACGCTGAGTTGATGACTGTTCACCTGTATGTTTTATGTAATAGTAGAGAGACTGTAACATATGTTGAAGAGCACATTTCCCTGTTGGAAGCAAATCATCTAGATTGACCCCCGAACAAAATTCAGGTCGAGCATTCTTCAAGGCTTGTTAACTAAGGGAGAAGAGAAATACGGAGCCAGAACCCGACTACACTTGGAAAATCAACAACATCATGGTAAGTTATTCTGTCATTTCACCCCTCAAATTATATGTTTAGGGTTAGTAATTACATTTACCTTTCCTGTGCAGTACCGAACCCAGAATGGTTCGTGGCAATGTGGGTACTCCATCATGCTCTTCATGGAAAAATTTGTTAATCACCCAGAGACAAACAATATCTTGGAGGTAAAACTTGCATCTCAAAATTTGTTATTATTAATTTCTAGTAAACACAACATTATTTACTAACACTGTACGTTTGAAATTAATAGATTTTCCCGGAGGGAAGAGGGCCGTACCATGTGTACAAAATTCAAGGTGTAGCAGAGAGATGGTGTGGGGCTTGGCTCGGAGACTATCAGCAGCAGGCGAACACTATGTTGTAACTTCTGGATAATACGAACGACATAATAGGTTGATGGTTTATTTTGAATTCTGATGATATTAGAATTCTATGGATGCTGTTTGGTTATACTAAACTTGTGTGATGTTTTACTTTGTTTCATTCCATACTTAAGATAGTTCTTCTATTTAATAGTTTGAATAATGTTCATATGTTTTGCGAGCAATATTTTCGTAATAGGATGTTTCAAATTTCTTACCGATTCAAAGGTTTCCAATTTATAATAAATCACAAGTATCTCTGGCACTTGTTGCCTTGGAAATGATCCGGGAGGGACCATCGGAAAACAAATTGGGCATTGCAAAATATAACCAAACAATACACTGGTATAAAATAAATGTACCGGTGTAAAAATTTCACATTTTAAATAATTTATTTTTAATTATTTAAATGATACCGGTACATAAAGTAAAGTAATACCGGTGCAATCTATTCTGGTGCTAAAAAATAATTTTTCAATTACAAAAGAAAGACCGATGTTATATTTAATACCGGTGTACAAATCACTATTTTATACTGGTTCATATGTTAAATACCGATGCAAAACATCTACACCCGTGTTCCAAAGAATACTAGTGCAGATATATTGTGATTCCAAAATTTATACACCAGTTCAAGATGGCGGTGCAAATAATTTTCTACACCGGTTCATTTTACCGGTGCAAATGTGTTACATTTTTACACTCCTATACATATGCACCTGTATTTTTGGGGCAAAAATACAGGTGCTATTTCCCTAAATTACCAGTGCAAATACCCTTGTCCTGCCATAGTGATTATAAGTTTTTTTTCAAAAGTGTAAAGTATGCCAAAGACATAAGCATGAACATTGTAAGTCCCCATGCTTGCTACAACCATTACCTATTCCTAGCATACCTTGGACACAAATATCCATGGATTTTATAGACAGACTACTTGTTTCATATGGATTTGATACTGTTTTGGTGGTGGTGGATAGAATGACAAAGTATAGTCACTTTATTGTTTTATCCCATCCATTGCAGCACAACAAGTTACATAGAAATTCTTCGATAATGTTACAAAGTTGCATGGAATACCAGACACCATCACTTCTGACAGGGATCGTATAATCACAAGCTATTTCTGGAATGAGATTTTTAGAGCTTTGGGAGTTGAGCTTCAATTAAGCACAACTTATCACCCAGAGTCTGATGGGAAGACCGAGCGTGTTAATCAAATTTTGGAGTCCTACCTAAGGTATTTTTGTAGTAGCAAACTAGCTACTTGGCATGAGTGGATTGGTGAAGCTAAATGGTGGTACAATACCACTCATCAATCGAGCATAAACATGAATCCCTTTGAGGCACTTTATGGTATCAAACCACCTACCTCACCCTTGGGAACCTTTACTGATTCTATTGTGCCTACCACTCATGATATGTTGCAAAGGAGAAATCAAGTGGATCGGCTGTTAAACGACCATTTAATGCATACTAAAACTCGTATGAAGAAAGTGGCAGACTATGGTACAAGATATACATAGAATATAACAAAATATCTCCTTAACACTCCTCCTCAAGTTAGAGCATGTGGATCACGAATGCCCAACTTGCCGAGAAGAGTCTTAAATGACTGTCGTCCAAGAGCTTTAGTAAATAAATTCACAGGTTGACTGGAAGTACGAATATAATGAGTAGCAACTTCTCTGGAATATGCCAAATCATGAACAAAATGACAGTCAATCTCAATGTGCTTCGTCCTCTCATGAAACACGGGATTGGCTGCAATATGGAGGGCAGCCTGGCTGTCACAATTTAAATGCATTGGAGAAGAATGACCAACTCCCAAATCTCGAAGAAGGGACTTAAGCCATATCAACTCACAAAAACTATAGCCATGGCCTGATTCTCAGCTTCATCGGAAGAATGAGAAACCGTCGGTTGCTTCTTAGTCTTCCACGATATGGGTGATTCACCAAGCATAACAAAAATATCCTGTCAAAAAACGTCGAGTAATTGGACAAGCAGCCCAATCTGAGTTGTAGAAAGCTGACAACTGTAAAAAACTCTGAGCAGAATGAAATAAACCTTAACCAAGATGACCCTTCAAATAGTGCAAGATGTGGAGGGCAGCATGCCAATGAGTGACGCACGGCTTCTCCATAAATTGCGCTAAAGTATGGACTGAATAGCTGAGTTTCGGTCATGTAATAGTCAAATAAATGAGTTTCCCAATCAAATGACGATATAGTGCAGGATCAGGATGTGGAGCACTCGTCGAACAGGCCAAATTGTGCTGTTGTTCCATCGGAAAATCCGTAAGCTTTGCAGCTAGCAATTCAGCTTCATGTAAGATGTCAAGAGTATATTTCCGTTGTGAACGAAACATACCATCAGGTGTCCTAGTAATCTCAATACCCAGAAAATACTTCAGAGCACCAAGATCCTTCATATGGAAGCATGAGCTAAGATACTTCTTGAACTCGATCATCAAGTCCGAGGAAGAGCCAGCAATAACCAGATCATTAACATAAACCAGGACATGTAGGGTAACACCGTTACACAAATAAGTGAACAAAGAGTAATCTGCTTTACTCTGAAAAAACCCAAAAGTACGTAGAGCTATAGCAAGTTTCGCAAACCAATTGCGGGGAGCCTGGCATAGACCCTACAGGGATTTGTAAAGCTTACAGACCAAACCCTAAATAGGAACGGAGTAACCTGGTGGAGAACATATATAGACTTCCTCATCCAAGTCACCATGTAAGAAAGCATAGTGAACATTCATTTGATGAATTTCCCAATTCCGAATTACAGCAACGGCCAAGAATAAACAAACAGAGATCATCTTGGCGACCAGGGAAAAAGCCTCAGTAAAATCAGTTCCATCAATCTGCCGATTGCCAAGAATAACAAGGTGAGCTTTATAACGCTCAATAGAGCCATCAGCTTGAACTTGGTATGATACACCCATTTGCAACCAATGGCATGTTTATCAGCACGGAGAGGAGACGGAACCGAGGTATTGTTCCACTAAAGGGTACTAAGTTCATCAGACATGGCTTCTTGCCAGTGGGGACGACGAGAAGCCTTGGAATAGGTAGCAGGGTCTGAGCTATCAGTCATTGCAGCTAATAACACAGTATGCAAAACTGAAAAATTATGATAAGTAAGATAATCAGCAATAGAGTTATGGGTACCCGTGGACAGATCAGGCAGTGTAACGAGAGCAGTAGAGGGGGGGTTTATTTCGTGAGTAATAGTGCAGACATAATCTTGTAATTTAACTTGAGTACGACGGATGCGAGTACTCAACGGTCGAAGAGGCGGCGGAGACTCAGAACCAGTGTAAGCAGGTTTTGGTGCTGGGATTAACTCGATCAACGGAGCAATAAAGTCCAATTGTGGCTCAGATGTACACGGCTGCGACATCGTGGGTGCTGGCGGTGCAAAGGCAGAGGCTGGCTGGAAGGCCGTGTGGAGATGTCTCGGCCGGAATCCGGTGAATTGTCGGTGGGCTAGCCAGAGTTTGGTCGGTCGACGGTGAGTTGGCCGGAATCTAATGGGTCGTCACTGGGTTGGTCGGAATGTGGCCGGTCGCCGGTGGAGCTGCCAAAATCAGGCTGGTCACCAGTGAGTTAGCCTGAATCTGGCCAGTTGTTGGTGAGTTGGCCGAAATCTGGTCGGTCGACGGTGGGGTGGCTGGAATCTGGCTGGTCGTCGGGTGGCTTGCCAGAATTTGGCCGGTCAATGGTATGAAGGTGGTAGGGTCCGGCGGTGAAGTCTCAAGAGGCGGCGCGGGTTGCTCCTCAGAGGACTCGATGGGAACAAGATTTTCAGGAACCGGAGCAAATGGAAAACAGTCTTCATAAAACACAACATCTCGCCTGTCAAACACAGTGCAGGACTCCAAGTCATAGAGGTGCCATGCATACTTGTTAAGAGGATGTCCAAGAAAGACACACTTGCAACTTCTAGATGCAAACTTATCTCGCAGCTTTGGAAGTTGGGATGCAAAGTACAAACAACCGATTACACAGAGATAGCTGGAACTTGGTGCACGACCATGAAGCATTTGATGGGGCGAATAGCCATTCAACACCGGTGTACAAATGCAATTGATCAGGTAGGCACCAGTAAGAATGCATTCTCCCCCGAAGTCAATAGGCGAATGGGCCTGGAACCGAAGAGCAAGAGCCACATTAAGAATATGGCAGTGTTTTTGTTCCACGTGCCCATTTTTTTGAGGTGTGTAGATAGTGGATGTCTCGAACCAGATTCCTTTCTTATCAAAGTAACGTCTGAGAGGAGGAAATTTGGTTCCATTGTTAGCGCAAACTTTCTGAACTGACCGACGAAACTGTGTCCGAGCAAGAGCAAGAAACTCCTTCATCTTGGCAGGTACTTCAGTTTTGGATACTAATAAATAAACCCAAACAGCTCAGGAATAATCATCTAGTATAGTCAAAAAGGAAAAAAGCTCCACCAGAAGATGGTGAGCTATAAGGCCCCCAAACATCACAATGAACAAGTCCAAACAAATAACTAGCCTTAAAAGTACTTAAAGGAAAGTTAGATCTAAACAATTTTGCCCGATGACAAATGTAACAAAGAACATTTTTATTTAAATGACTATGGATAGAAGAAATATTTGGTATAGAAGGCAACACCGAACTGGAAGGATGACCAAATCGTTGGTGCCATAATGACGGGGAAACATCGGTGACGGTAAAGGAGGACGACGGTAACAACTTTGGCGATCTCCCAAGGCTGCGCAACCAATAAACCCCACCCTGTTGATCACCCGCACCAATCACTGTCCTCGTGCTGATATCCTGAATGATACATAATTTTCAGTAAGCAAGACTAAGCATTTTAAGGCTGCAGTTAACTTAGCAAAAGATAATGCAATTCCGGAATAACTAGAAAATATGTAACAAGTATGTCTCCAAAATATACGTTCCCATGATGAGAAGTAGTAGATATAGAGCCATCAGGAAGAATAACATGAACATGATAAGCAGGTTCCATATCATGTAGAAGATTCTTGTCACCGGTCATATGTTATGACACGCCGGTATCAAGAATCCAAGGTAAAACAGACTTTACTGATGCATTGTTAGAACTAGTCAACTTAGAGAACATGTTAATAACCGAGTTCCACTGCTCTTTGGACAGGGTGGGACCAAAAGCTGTCCGATTAGCATCGGAGAGAACAACTGCGGCATTGGCGACAGGTTCAGTCGCAGCGGTGACGACAGGTGTGCTCCGGTGAATAGCACGGTAGCTGGATGTGGTGGCTCTGGAAA
The DNA here is from genome assembly GCA_037428765.1 of Rubia yunnanensis. NCBI lineage: Eukaryota > Viridiplantae > Streptophyta > Magnoliopsida > Gentianales > Rubiaceae > Rubia > Rubia yunnanensis. The sequence continues at coordinate 105,088,670 of CM075061.1, read as the reverse complement.
ATTCTTGACAGAAGAAAAGGTAGATGGATTCGGCGATGTCGGGATGATCACCGGCGGAGGTGTGACAGTGTCGACGTCACTGGCGGGAGGCGGAACAGCTCTGACGAGTGGGCGTAGAGGCAGCACCACGGAATCCGATGGTCCAATGGCAGCATCAGAAACAACATGATTAAGGGAAACGACAATATCTTCAATTTTAACATGATCAAGAGGATTCATGATGGCATGAAAAGGAACGAAATTCGGACGACCTTGAACGGAGGCAGCGGCGGTGCGTAGCGGCGAGAGGCGGCGGCCCTGAAGGCGGTGGTAGGTGGAAGATCGACGCGTGAGGCACGGTTATGGTGGTAGAAAATTTAGGTTTTTAGGATTTTAGCTCTATAACCATGTAAAATATTGTAAAAATATGAATGTGTGTTTTATTGATGGTACAAGGGTGCTATATAAAGGCACCATATACAAAAGTACAAATGGAAAAGGATTCCAAATATGGTACAAGATATACATTGAATATAACAAAATATCTCCTTAACAGATATGCTCAATTTATATTTCATTTTTATCACATTTTAAATATGATTTTGTATTAGATTAGGGACGTGATTGTGAATAAATTGACATTTTATCAATTAGAGGGTTAGGTTAAATTAACATGTTTTATATCCTAATTCTTGATTTTATGAAGTATTTTTTATTAATGGAAGTGCTCGGGTCTTGAAGAGTTTGAATTTTGGAAGAAGAATTGAAGAATAAGAAGATTTGGGAAGAGAAGGCCAATTTAATTGAAAATTTGGTAGAAGCTAGCAGAAAGGCTGGTGCGGGCAGCACCGATGTAGTGCTGACAGGGGGGCGGTCGTCGCGCCCTCCGTGCAAAAGAATATTTGTAAGCCCTTTTTGCTTACTTTCTACAACTAGGTAGATAGCGGCAAATCGGGGTCGTCCAAGGAGAAGAGGGATCTTCCTAAGCGTCTAAGCACAAAATGGTTAATATTAGGCTAGGATAAAATATATACACACACATAAAAGCAAGTAAAATGGGGGGGTTGGTTGGTTGGTTTTCCTAAGTTACGAAAGTAAAAATACAAGATAACTAGCAAGGTCAAGTGACTATGCTAATCACCAAACAAAACTAAGAAAAGGGGTTTTAAACTACAAAGATAAAGAGCCTTGGGGGCAAGGGATATCCACTTCCGAATCTAATGTAGGTCATTGAATCATTCACTCATTCTATCATATAGCATTACATGACTCAACATCAACATACCCATCTAGCAAGAATCACAACACATTATGCACAAGAAGTTCTAAGTTCACGCTCATAGATTTTCATGCAAAGGAGCTACGGAATTCGTCACGTTCCTAACACCTAACCAATTCAATCATACAAGCACTCCCTATGCTCAAACAACTCATGGCACAAGTGAAGTGAAACACACCATCAAGAATACACAAATGCTAAATAACAAATGCTTCAAGGATGAGTTAAAATCATCTATTCAATACTTCAACTACTTGTTGTGGAGACTAAACCCCTATCCTTCTTAGTTCGTAGTTTGCAAGAGTGAATTCGACATCTCTCGTCAAACCTCACCAATGACTCCCGTTGTCGCGACCACGACTCAAGGTATCATTGGTGGCATTTAATCACGAAGAACCAACAAGCTTGGCAATGCTTATGACCACTACACCGTGACTAAGCATTTAACCAATTCATGCAATTACACGAGATTGGATGAACGTGCAACGCACATTCATCCAAGAGCATATAACTCTCTCGTTTGCTACACAAACGAACATGACGAAGAGTTCGACATCAATCACATTCGTCTAGCACATTATCAATCCATCAACACAATCAAAAGCCCTAAATCATACTCATACATTCCTAACAAGAAAAGGGGGGAAATTAACCCAAATCCCCCAAACCCTAGCTAGCAATTCATACAAGTATTTCATTCAAGCTTTCAACAACATCAATGGCATCAACAATTAACATTCAAGCACAATAAAAGCACAATAGCAAAAACACCAAATAGATAGATATAAATGCTCCTTACTACATAGAAATGGAAGCTTCAATCCTTGCTCCCAAGTACAAAAACTACTCTAGAACAACAAAAGACATAGAAACTAAGAAAACAAGAAGAGAAAAGCTAGGGTTTTGGCCCAAAACAGGGGCCAAAAGCTGTGGAGAAGAAGGGGTGAAGAGGTATTTATAGTGGAAGAAAAAGGGGAGAAAAAATGCAGCTGCAGAGCTGGATTCGTGCCGTCGTCGCGACTCGCGACCAGTTCCATCGCGAGTCGCGACCAGCAGTGAAATCCAGCCCTGTTTTGTTTTGCTTCCTCCGGGTGAACCGTTGATCCGTTTCGGGAGTTCTTGTAGTCGATTTTATAGTGCTCGAGAAGAGGAATCCAATGGTGCCATTCTTGAGGGCTGATTCTTCTCGGAAAATTCTGAGAACCCTGGATCATCATTCATCCGTTGCTTTGCTCTCCTTTCTTCATCTCTTCACTTCTTCAAATCTTCACAAAGCTCAAATGTAAAGGTCTTCAAATCTTCAAATCTTCAAAGTCTTCAAACAAATCACCTTGTCACACAAAATCATCTAAAAAGTGATAAAAACGTCAATGCCGCCTTTATCCCTCCTTAGATGATTTCAAGGCAAAATGCCACATGTAGAGCACAAAATTGCACAAAACCTAATCCTAAAAATCCTAAAATAACCATCTAAAATGGACACATCAAACCTCCCCACACTTAAACCTTACTCGCCCTCGAGTAAGAAAAGATTCAAGCACACGGAGGAAATGACGTATCCATATCCTAAAAACCCTAAAATAACCACATAAAATGGCCTCATCAAACCTCCCCACACTTAAACCTTACTCGCCCTCGAGTAAGAAAAGATCCAAGCACACGGAGGAATTCATATGGCCATATCCTAAACTAATCCCCCAAACAAAGCCTCACAAAAACTCTCAATATCATAAATCCCAAAATAAAAGCTCACATGAGAATTTTTCACACACACATCCCCAATCCTAAATCTAACCAAACATACCACTTATCAATTCACTACCCATAAAAATATTTCAAAGCCCAGAATTGATATTCCCAAAGTCCAATGACACAAGATGAAGTTAAAACCATTTAAGAGGTTTAAGCACATACTTCACCTAATGCCAATATATCCACCAAAATCCAATGACATAAAATGAAGCTAAAGTCATATAAGAGGTTCAAACACATGCTTCACCTAATGCCAATATATCAACCAAAAACGAAGTAGAAAGAGATAAGGAATTTCATAACCACACTTCGTTTCCTAACCCACTAAGCTACCCAATCCCAAGAGGTCTATAGATGTTGAGCTACCCGATCCATCCATGTGACAACCGCAACCTTATGACTCCAACGCCGGCAAATGAGTGAAATCTTAGAATTTTTCTTTTTCTCTCTTTTTCTCTCATTTTGCCTAGGAGCTCTTTCGAGTTTTCATCCTAGCCACACATCATGTTTCTTTAGCTCACATCTCACCTTTTTCCGCACATTTTAGCCTAACATTTTTGCCTAGGCCGCCCTTTCGGGTTTTCGACCTATCCGGGCCCCCAATGTTGCCTAAGTTGCCCTCTCGGGTTTTCAACTTAGCGGGTTTTCTTTTTCTTTTTTTTTTCTTTTTCTTTTTCTATTTTTTTTCTTTTTTGTTTTTCTATATTTTTTTTTCTTTTCTCATGTTTTTCCAATGAAAAGTAGCAAAAAGCATTCCAAAACTATCTAGCATGCATGTGAATCCTCTAACCCCTCCCCACACTTAAAACAGTACATTGCCCTCAATGTAAACATCTAAGGCAAGAATAATAAAAATCAAGGTAAGGGGGTAGAATGACACCCGTGTCTCCGCAATTCGCCGGTGATATGGCGCAATCCAAGCACTTGTATGGTCCCGAAATAGGTGTCAGAACCGGACGGGTGAGCAAAGATGCCGTAGAAGAACTCACCCCTCGAGAAAAGCATTGTCTCCATGGCGCCGTTTGATCAAGACTAACACCACGAAGAACACATTAAACTCACAAGTACATAAGGATATGTAATACTAGGTTTAGCATCAAGAGTTAATAACCATAGTATTTTCAAAGAACAACCAAATCGCACTCAACCAACACTATAAGAATAATCATGAAAAATATCTAACATATATTGACATGTATACAAGCATCATTATAGGATATGTACTTACGATCACAATGATGTAGTCGGCATACTACAATCAACAAATGTACTATAAAAATGCAAGAATGTTCATATGCCAATATATGTCGGATGGTTGAGAATGAGTGGAGATGTGGTGGTTCATGGGAGTGTTGGGTGGAGAAGAAGGAAGAATCATGCAATGTTTAAGATCAATTTAAAACTTGGAATTTTCATCGCGACTCGCGACTGTAGTGGTCGCGACTCGCGACGGACTTCATCGCGACTCGCGACGGGTCCGTCGCGACTCACGAAAAGTAGAGGCCGGGAGCATAATTTTTGGAAAAATTTTCTGATCATGTCGCGACTCGCGACCTCTACGTCGCGACTCGCGATGGCCCATCGCGAGTCTGTCGCGACTCGCGGAAAGTTGGTTCCGAGAGCTCAAAAATTCTGAGCTCGTCGCGACTCGCAATGAAGCTCATCGCGACTCACGACGAGCATCGCGAGGTCATCGCGACTCGCGGAAAGTTGGTGCTGGGAGTGGATTTTTCTCCCCTGTTCGTCGCGACTCGCGACGAAGCTCATCGCGACTCGCGACGGCAGGGTATCCCAGGCTTAAAATTTTTTCGTTTTCTTACCAACTGTCCAAGCTTTCTTCCTTCGTTCATTGATCTCATTCCTTCATCTCCTTCATTGCAATGCACTTCATGTTGCTACAAAATCACAGAAAAACATGCCATAAAAAGAACAAAACAAAACAACAACAAAAACAAACTAAGAAACACAAACTAAGAAACAAAAACTAAAAGAAATGCCGAATTTATTTAACGTCGTCGGTACGACGAAGCTCCGTATTTTTAAGGTCGTCGGCACGACCCTAATGTTATCCGTATGGTAAAGGCTTGAACCCCTTCACCATGAGCTTCCAAAAGTCGAGAGGTGGGGGTACAAAACTTTCAAGAGGAAAGTTTTGTGGAGGTGGAGATGGTTCAAAGGGAATTGAGTGGTTAGGGAGCTTGGGATAATCTTTCGGCTCCTCTCTCGTTTCCCTCAAAACTTCCAAAAATGGTGGAGTTGGTTCACTAGGTGGGAGAAGGGGTGACGATGCTAATGGATGTAGCACTATCACCTCTTCCTCTATTTTTCTATCCTCTACAACCAACTCCTCAGCCCTTTCAAACTCAAAATCATTTTTATTGGTGACCTCACTCACCGAGTCATCGAGTTCAAGTTGGGATGGTGTATTTTCGGAATCACGAGCTTCCATGCGGGCCAATACCTCTAATATGTTCCTCGCATGCCCCTCAATGGCCTCAACACTAGAGGAGAGCTGGGTATTCGGCTCCTCACTAGTAAAGGAGTTCAAGTTTGCTATGGTATTTAAGACATCCTCACGTGTCAAACTTGAACTTCCTTGTTGGGCTTGGTTTTGGGGTATGGTATAGGGTGGTGATGGCCAACTAGGTTGTTCGTAGTGTTGGTTCTCCGGCTCATTCTCATACCACCAATCCGGACTACCACTCCATTCCGGATTGTAAGGGTCGTGGTATGGATAGCATTCATGAGCTTCTTGCCCTTGAAAACTAACATCTCCAACCTCTTGATAGCATTCTTCATAGTACCCATGGTTTTGAAAACCAAGGGTTCTTTCTCGGTCATCGTGCTTTTCCCACAACAAAGGGCATGATTCGGTAGGATGGTCGGAACGACACATCCTACAAAACCTTGCTTGTTAAGCCTCTCTTCTCATCATGAGTTCCCTCAAGGTGAGACGCTCCATTAAAAATTTTTTCTTTTTTTTTTCAAAAGTTCGGAATCATAGTGCAAGGATTCTCAATAAAATAAATTACCAAGAACTCAAGAAATACCTACTCCGAACAAAAACACCCACCAAGTAGTGGAAAATAAAAACAACTAGCCAATACACAACCAAATACACCTAAATACTTAAAAATAAACGCCTCTTCCCCGGCAACGGTGCCATTTTGACAGGCGGGCGGTCGTCGCGCCCTCCGTGCAAAAGAATATTTGTAAGCCCTTTTTGCTTACTTTCTACAACTAGGTAGATAGCGGCAAATCGGGGTCATCCAAGGAGAAGAGGGATCTTCCTAAGCGTCTAAGCACAAAATGGTTAATATTAGGCTAGGATAAAATATATACACACACATAAAAGCAAGTAAAATGGGGGGGTTGGTTGGTTGGTTTTCCTAAGTTACGAAAGTAAAAACACAAGATAACTAGCAAGGTCAAGTGACTATGCTAATCACCAAACAAAACTAAGAAAAGGGGTTTTAAACTACAAAGATAAAGAGCCTTGGGGGCAAGGGATATCCACTTCCGAATCTAATGTAGGTCATTGAATCATTCACTCATTCTATCATATAGCATTACATGACTCAACATCAACATACCCATCTAGCAAGAATCACAACACATTATGCACAAGAAGTTCTAAGTTCACGCTCATAGATTTTCATGCAAAGGAGCTACGGAATTCGTCACGTTCCTAACACCTAACCAATTCAATCATACAAGCACTCCCTATGCTCAAACAACTCATGGCACAAGTGAAGTGAAACACACCATCAAGAATACACAAATGCTAAATAACAAATGCTTCAAGGATGAGTTAAAATCATCTATTCAATACTTCAACTACTTGTTGTGGAGACTAAACCCCTATCCTTCTTAGTTCGTAGTTTGCAAGAGTGAATTCGACATCTCTCGTCAAACCTCACCAATGACTCCCGTTGTCGCGACCACGACTCAAGGTATCATTGGTGGCATTTAATCACGAAGAACCAACAAGCTTGGCAATGCTTATGACCACTACACCGTGACTAAGCATTTAACCAATTCATGCAATTACACGAGATTGGATGAACGTGCAACGCACATTCATCCAAGAGCATATAACTCTCTCGTTTGCTACACAAACGAACATGACGAAGAGTTCGACATCAATCACATTCGTCTAGCACATTATCAATCCATCAACACAATCAAAAGCCCTAAATCATACTCATACATTCCTAACAAGAAAAGGGGGGAAATTAACCCAAATCCCCCAAACCCTAGCTAGCAATTCATACAAGTATTTCATTCAAGCTTTCAACAACATCAATGGCATCAACAATTAACATTCAAGCACAATAAAAGCACAATAGCAAAAACACCAAATAGATAGATATAAATGCTCCTTACTACATAGAAATGGAAGCTTCAATCCTTGCTCCCAAGTACAAAAACTACTCTAGAACAACAAAAGACATAGAAACTAAGAAAACAAGAAGAGAAAAGCTAGGGTTTTGGCCCAAAACAGGGGCCAAAAGCTGTGGAGAAGAAGGGGTGAAGAGGTATTTATAGTGGAAGAAAAAGGGGAGAAAAAATGCAGCTGCAGAGCTGGATTCGTGCCGTCGTCGCGACTCGCGACCAGTTCCATCGCGAGTCGCGACCAGCAGTGAAATCCAGCCCTGTTTTGTTTTGCTTCCTCCGGGTGAACCGTTGATCCGTTTCGGGAGTTCTTGTAGTCGATTTTATAGTGCTCGAGAAGAGGAATCCAATGGTGCCACTCTTGAGGGCTGATTCTTCTCGGAAAATTCTGAGAACCCTGGATCATCATTCATCCGTTGCTTTGCTCTCCTTTCTTCATCTCTTCACTTCTTCAAATCTTCACAAAGCTCAAATGTAAAGGTCTTCAAATCTTCAAATCTTCAAAGTCTTCAAACAAATCACCTTGTCACACAAAATCATCTAAAAAGTGATAAAAACGTCAATGCCGCCTTTATCCCTCCTTAGATGATTTCAAGGCAAAATGCCACATGTAGAGCACAAAATTGCACAAAACCTAATCCTAAAAATCCTAAAATAACCATCTAAAATGGACACATCAAACCTCCCCACACTTAAACCTTACTCGCCCTCGAGTAAGAAAAGATTCAAGCACACGGAGGAAATGACGTATCCATATCCTAAAAACCCTAAAATAACCACATAAAATGGCCTCATCAAACCTCCCCACACTTAAACCTTACTCGCCCTCGAGTAAGAAAAGATCCAAGCACACGGAGGAATTCATATGGCCATATCCTAAACTAATCCCCCAAACAAAGCCTCACAAAAACTCTCAATATCATAAATCCCAAAATAAAAGCTCACATGAGAATTTTTCACACACACATCCCCAATCCTAAATCTAACCAAACCTACCACTTATCAATTCACTACCCATAAAAATATTTCAAAGCCCAGAATTGATATTCCCAAAGTCCAATGACACAAGATGAAGTTAAAACCATTTAAGAGGTTTAAGCACATACTTCACCTAATGCCAATATATCCACCAAAATCCAATGACATAAAATGAAGCTAAAGCCATATAAGAGGTTCAAACACATGCTTCACCTAATGCCAATATATCAACCAAAAACGAAGTAGAAAGAGATAAGGAATTTCATAACCACACTTCGTTTCCTAACCCACTAAGCTACCCAATCCCAAGAGGTCTATAGATGTTGAGCTACCCGATCCATCCATGTGACAACCGCAACCTTATGACTCCAACGCCGGCAAATGAGTGAAATCTTAGAATTTTTCTTTTTCTCTCTTTTTCTCTCATTTTGCCTAGGAGCTCTTTCGAGTTTTCATCCTAGCCACACATCATGTTTCTTTAGCTCACATCTCACCTTTTTCCGCACATTTTAGCCTCTCATTTTTGCCTAGGCCGCCCTTTCGGGTTTTCGACCTATCCGGGCCCCCAATGTTGCCTAAGTTGCCCTCTCGGGTTTTCAACTTAGCGGGTTTTCTTTTTCTTTTTTTTTTCTTTTTCTTTTTCTATTTTTTTTCTTTTTTGTTTTTCTATATTTTTTTTTCTTTTCTCATGTTTTTCCAATGAAAAGTAGCAAAAAGCATTCCAAAACTATCTAGCATGCATGTGAATCCTCTAACCCCTCCCCACACTTAAAACAGTACATTGCCCTCAATGTAAACATCTAAGGCAAGAATAATAAAAATCAAGGTAAGGGGGTAGAATGACACCCGTGTCTCCGCAATTCGCCGGTGATATGGCGCAATCCAAGCACTTGTATGGTCCCGAAATAGGTGTCGGAACCGGACGGGTGAGCAAAGATGCCGTAGAAGAACTCACCCCTCGAGAAAAGCATTGTCTCCATGGCGCCGTTTGATCACGACTAACACCACGAAGAACACATTAAACTCACAAGTACATAAGGATATGTAATACTAGGTTTAGCATCAAGAGTTAATAACCATAGTATTTTCAAAGAACAACCAAATCACACTCAACCAACACTATAAGAATAATCATGAAAAATATCCAACGTATATTGACATGTATACAAGCATCATTATAGGATATGTACTTACGATCACAATGATGTAGTCGGCATACTACAATCAACAAATGTACTATAAAGATGCAAGAATGTTCATATGCCAATATATGTCGGATGGTTGAGAATGAGTGGAGATGTGGTGGTTCTTGGGAGTGTTGGGTGGAGAAGAAGGAAGAATCATGCAATGTTTAAGATCAATTTAAAACTTGGAATTTTCATCGCGACTCGCGACTGTAGTGGTCGCGACTCGCGACGGACTTCATCGCGACTCGCGACGGGTCCGTCGCGACTCACGAAAAGTAGAGGCCGGGAGCATAATTTTTGGAAAAATTTTCTGATCATGTCGCGACTCGCGACCTCTACGTCGCGACTCGCGATGGCCCATCGCGAGTCTATCGCGACTCGCGGAAAGTTGGTTCCGAGAGCTCAAAAATTCTGAGCTCGTCGCGACTCGCAATGAAGCTCATCGCGACTCGCGACGAGCATCGCGAGGTCATCGCGACTCACGGAAAGTTGGTGCTGGGAGTGGATTTTTCTCCCCTGTTCGTCGCGACTCGCGACGAAGCTCATCGCGACTCGCGACGGCAGGGTATCCCAGGCTTAAAATTTTTTCGTTTTCTTACCAACTGTCCAAGCTTTCTTCCTTCGTTCATTGATCTCATTCCTTCATCTCCTTCATTGCAATGCACTTCATGTTGCTACAAAATCACAGAAAAACATGCCATAAAAAGAACAAAACAAAACAACAACAAAAACAAACTAAGAAACACAAACTAAGAAACAAAAACTAAAAGAAATGCCGAATTTATTTAACGTCGTCGGTACGACGAAGCTCCGTATTTTTAAGGTCGTCGGCACGACCCTAATGTTATCCGTATGGTAAAGGCTTGAACCCCTTCACCATGAGCTTCCAAAAGTCGAGAGGTGGGGGTACAAAACTTTCAAGAGGAAAGTTTTGTGGAGGTGGAGATGGTTCAAAGGGAATTGAGTGGTTAGGGAGCTTGGGATAATCTTTCGGCTCCTCTCTCGTTTCCCTCAAAACTTCCAAAAATGGTGGAGTTGGTTCACTAGGTGGGAGAAGGGGTGACGATGCTAATGGATGTAGCACTATCACCTCTTCCTCTATTTTTCTATCCTCTACAACCAACTCCTCAGCCCTTTCAAACTCAAAATCATTTTTATTGGTGACCTCACTCACCGAGTCATCGAGTTCAAGTTGGGATGGTGTATTTTCGGAATCACGAGCTTCCATGCGGGCCAATACCTCTAATATGTTCCTCGCATGCCCCTCAATGGCCTCAACACTAGAGGAGAGCTGGGTATTCGGCTCCTCACTAGTAAAGGAGTTCAAGTTTGCTATGGTATTTAAGACATCCTCACGTGTCAAACTTGAACTTCCTTGTTGGGCTTGGTTTTGGGGTATGGTATAGGGTGGTGATGGCCAACTAGGTTGTTCGTAGTGTTGGTTCTCCGGCTCATTCTCATACCACCAATCCGGACTACCACTCCATTCCGGATTGTAAGGGTCGTGGTATGGATAGCATTCATGAGCTTCTTGCCCTTGAAAACTAACATCTCCAACCTCTTGATAGCATTCTTCATAGTACCCATGGTTTTGAAAACCAAGGGTTCTTTCTCGGTCATCGTGCTTTTCCCACAACAAAGGGCATGATTCGGTAGGATGGTCGGAACGACACATCCTACAAAACCTTGCTTGTTAAGCCTCTCTTCTCATCATGAGTTCCCTCAAGGTGAGACGCTCCATTAAAAATTTTTTCTTTTTTTTTTCAAAAGTTCGGAATCATAGTGCAAGGATTCTCAATAAAATAAATTACCAAGAACTCAAGAAATACCTACTCCGAACAAAAACACCCACCAAGTAGTGGAAAATAAAAACAACTAGCCAATACACAACCAAATACACCTAAATACTTAAAAATAAACGCCTCTTCCCCGGCAACGACGCCATTTTGACAGGCGGGCGGTCGTCGCGCCCTCCGTGCAAAAGAATATTTGTAAGCCCTTTTTGCTTACTTTCTACAACTAGGTAGATAGCGGCAAATCGGGGTCATCCAAGGAGAAGAGGGATCTTCCTAAGCGTCTAAGCACAAAATGGTTAATATTAGGCTAGGATAAAATATATACACACACATAAAAGCAAGTAAAATGGGGGGGTTGGTTGGTTGGTTTTCCTAAGTTACGAAAGTAAAAACACAAGATAACTAGCAAGGTCAAGTGACTATGCTAATCACCAAACAAAACTAAGAAAAGGGGTTTTAAACTACAAAGATAAAGAGCCTTGGGGGCAAGGGATATCCACTTCCGAATCTAATGTAGGTCATTGAATCATTCACTCATTCTATCATATAGCATTACATGACTCAACATCAACATACCCATCTAGCAAGAATCACAACACATTATGCACAAGAAGTTCTAAGTTCACGCTCATAGATTTTCATGCAAAGGAGCTACGGAATTCGTCACGTTCCTAACACCTAACCAATTCAATCATACAAGCACTCCCTATGCTCAAACAACTCATGGCACAAGTGAAGTGAAACACACCATCAAGAATACACAAATGCTAAATAACAAATGCTTCAAGGATGAGTTAAAATCATCTATTCAATACTTCAACTACTTGTTGTGGAGACTAAACCCCTATCCTTCTTAGTTCGTAGTTTGCAAGAGTGAATTCGACATCTCTCGTCAAACCTCACCAATGACTCCCGTTGTCGCGACCACGACTCAAGGTATCATTGGTGGCATTTAATCACAAAGAACCAACAAGCTTGGCAATGCTTATGACCACTACACCGTGACTAAGCATTTAACCAATTCATGCAATTACACGAGATTGGATGAACGTGCAACGCACATTCATCCAAGAACATATAACTCTCTCGTTTGCTACACAAACGAACATGACGAAGAGTTCGACATCAATCACATTCGTCTAGCACATTATCAATCCATCAACACAATCAAAAGCCCTAAATCATACTCATACATTCCTAACAAGAAAAGGGGGGAAATTAACCCAAATCCCCCAAACCCTAGCTAGCAATTCATACAAGTATTTCATTCAAGCTTTCAACAACATCAATGGCATCAACAATTAACATTCAAGCACAATAAAAGCACAATAGCAAAAACACCAAATAGATAGATATAAATGCTCCTTACTACATAGAAATGGAAGCTTCAATCCTTGCTCCCAAGTACAAAAACTACTCTAGAACAACAAAAGACATAGAAACTAAGAAAACAAGAAGAGAAAAGCTAGGGTTTTGGCCCAAAACAGGGGCCAAAAGCTGTGGAGAAGAAGGGGTGAAGAGGTATTTATAGTGGAAGAAAAAGGGGAGAAAAAATGCAGCTGCAGAGCTGGATTCGTGCCGTCGTCGCGACTCGCGACCAGTTCCATCGCGAGTCGCGACCAGCAGTGAAATCCAGCCCTGTTTTGTTTTGCTTCCTCCGGGTGAACCGTTGATCCGTTTCGGGAGTTCTTGTAGTCGATTTTATAGTGCTCGAGAAGAGGAATCCAATGGTGCCACTCTTGAGGGCTGATTCTTCTCGGAAAATTCTGAGAACCCTGGATCATCATTCATCCGTTGCTTTGCTCTCCTTTCTTCATCTCTTCACTTCTTCAAATCTTCACAAAGCTCAAATGTAAAGGTCTTCAAATCTTAAAATCTTCAAAGTCTTCAAACAAATCACCTTGTCACACAAAATCATCTAAAAAGTGATAAAAACGTCAAAGCCGCCTTTATCCCTCCTTAGATGATTTCAAGGCAAAATGCCACATGTAGAGCACAAAATTGCACAAAACCTAATCCTAAAAATCCTAAAATAACCATCTAAAATGGACACATCAAGTGCGGGCTGCACCGATAGTAGCAGATCATGAATGGCCCAACAGAAGACCCGGTGAGGGCCGCAGCAATGTCACGTGGACCGCACCAGACTTGTTTTGACTAGCCTTATCTTTTCTTCTCTTTTGTTTTTCTCTCCCCCCCCCCCTCATTACTCCATATCCAAATTCCACGCTCAAGAAACCCTAGTTTTCATTTATTTTCCATCCTTAACTCTATGTTTACCATGGATTATTGTTGTTTTGTTATGGGTTTAGCTAATCTAGGCTAAATATACACTTGGGAGCAAATGATAAGCCTTTTTAATATGAATTTGTGAGATTCAATTTATCCTATTTTGTGCTTTCATTATCAAGTATATTTTGTGCTTTGTTGTATGATTAATGCATGATTTAGATTAGGGTGATCAACTAGTTGAAGATTGTGGGTTAGTTATTTGCTAGGTTTTTGGTTAAACCTAGAAGAATTTGACTTTTAGTCAACATGATTATTATTGGTCAATGCTAGGTTATAATTAGGAGTGACAACTAATTATGATTGTTGGTTGATGAAATTGCTTAGATTTAAGGTGAATTTGAATGAGTTTGGCTAATTAACAATGTGGCTCACTAATAATGATTAGCATGAAGTTCGATCCTCGTAGTCGTTATTAGTAGATATACTTGTACTATCAATATGTTTCTCTCTTGTAGGAAATTGTGGTAGTTATGTTGGGTCTCCAAGTGTATTGCTATTCTTTGGGAAATCTATGATGCCGATCATCTAGGGTGACCCGAGGGTAAGGGTTATTGTGTAGCGCTGATCGGTCACTCTAACTATAACCGAGAAGAGGCGAGAAATATTTTCACTCGAAAGGTGTTGACAAGTTCTTCACAATGTGTGGTTAATGCATAAAAATAGGACAAGTAGTCGATGATCGAAGGATGACTAGAAATTTAAACCAATTGCGCCCAAGACTCGCTAGACTCTTAATTACATTAATTGTGCTATTTGTGATCGTATTTGAATTATTCTTTCTAAATGTTGGTTAATTTAGTTGCTTAAAGTAGTTGTAGTTTTTTCCAAAAACAAACCCACCAACTTTGTTACCACACACTTAGAGTGACATCTTTGTGTTCTTTTCAATTACATTTGACACTCGATAAAACCCAATTTTCCTTGTGGCAAGAACCTCCACCTTTGGAAATCCCCAAACGTGAGGAGCAAGTACAAGCTTTAGCTTCCATGATGAAGAAGCTAATGAAGGGGAGAGCGCATCAAGTCAAGGTGTGTAGGGTGTGTTTGTTGGACTATTCCACCGATGTATGTCCTCAGCTCCAAGATGAAGGGTTTGAGGAAGCTAAGGCTATGGGTTATCAAGGGAGACAAGGCCAATTTTATCAAGGAAACAGAGGCTACCAAGGTGGTCAAGGTTTCCAATGGGGACAAGGCAATGATAATAAATATGATCCCTACTCCAAGACCTACAATCCTGGGTGGAGGGACCATCCAAACTTTAGGTGGAGAGATGATCAAGCCAGAAAATCAAATCCCCAAGGTGGCCAAGGTGTGTATCAACCGAATCATCAAGGTGGACAACACCAATACCAAGAAAATGAAGGGCATAATCGGGTGTCGCAACAACTCTAACCAAGGGATGAGGGGTTATCTAACCTTGATAAGGAAAGCCAAGGTCGGAGCATGAGGACCTCATGCATGCTATAAAAAAAAGGTGACTAACTTGGAGGATCACTCTTCTGTAAGATTAAAGAACTTATAGACTTAAGATAGTCAAATTGCATCCTTCATGGCTCGATTGGAAGCTAGAGATTCCGGGAAACTTCCATCACAACCAGAGTTAAACCCCGGGACTCCTAATGCTAGTGCCATAACCTTGAGGACTGGAAAGGAGACCAAAGATCCTGAGAAAATTGTATAGGCTGGGAAGGAGATAGAAGAGGAACTTGTGGTGAAAAGGAAAAAGGTAAAAGAGGTGGTCACTCAGCAACTGGAGAAGCGTGAAATCGAGAAGATCCTTTCACCACCACCATTTCCGGCGGCTTTGCGGGACAAAAATTGCAAGGATGAAAACAAGGACCTTTTCAAGGTCTTTTTCAAGTGTGAGGTAAATATTCCTCTCTTTGATGCCATTTACTAAGTGCATAGGTTTACTAAATTCCTTAAGGAATTATGTATCCCTAAGAGGAACAAAAATTTGACAAATGGTGAGAAGATAAAAATTGGGGGTCCAGGGTTTGCCATTTTTCAAAATAAACTCCCCCCTAAATGTGATTATCCCGATATGTTTATCATCCATTGCATCATAGGTAGTAATAATTTCCAAAATTCCATGCTAGGGGTTGGGTTAGGAGTAGTTCTCTTTTTGGTTTCCGACATTTTTTTTAGAGTTCTTGTGAATTTCAAATGACTTTTCCATATACTACTTAAGAAATCATGTGCTATCCTTCAATTCATACCATCATTAATGCATGTTCTGTAAAACTATGGTGGAAGTTTCAAACTGTAAAGGCCCTATGGACTCATCTTATAGCATCCCTGCCTAGATCTTTTCAATGCTCCCAAACCTGGAAGAGAATTTGTTTTGTTAACTCCTGGTCTGAATCTCATACCAGAGTTATTCATGGTGTTGGTAGCTGTAATTTTTGGACTTCAAATTGGTTGGATAAAGGCCCTATCATGGATCATTGTAACCCTGATTTTACTTTCATTCCTGAGGATTGTACAGTAGCCTCTTTCTTTCACAACAGGGGCAATTTTTTACCTCAACTTATACCTTTCCTTAATCCTGGCATTATTATTCTTTTACAGGATTTCAGTTTGTCTCCTCACAGAGAAGATAGACTTATTTGGAAGCCTGACATTCACGGATCTTTCTCTTTTAAATCTGCCTACGGATTGCTCAGGGAACAAAGAGGTAGTATTTCCTCAATTAATCATATTTGGAATCCAAGACATGAGAAGAAGGTTTCAGTGTTTATGTGGCGAATGATTAACTCCCTCCTGCCTTTTGATAATATTCTAAAATCTATGGAATTCAATCTTCTTTCCAAATGCTGTATGTGTGAGAATGAGGATTCCCTAAATCATTTTTTTAACTCTTGCATCTTTGATGTGAAAGTGTGGAAGGTCATACATAATTTTATGGGAATCGTGGATAGACTTTGTTCCTCACTTTGGGAAAGATTATCTTTCTACTTTACTGCTCCTGGCCTGTCTAGCTTCCATAACTTGCTCTTGCGTTTGACTCCATCAATCACATGTTGGTTTCTCTGGAAAGTGAGGAATAGATGGTTATATGATAATGTTAAACCCCACACATCATCAGTTCTTAAACAGATTAAGGAGTATCTTTTTTATCTCTTCTCTGCAAAGCCTTTTTTCATTTCAAATCAGATTGATGCTGAAATTGCAGACCACAGTTTTCTCCCCAATGCAAAAAAACCATCCAAACCCAGGTTTGTCAAAGTTGTTTGGTTTAAACCCTGTTCTGGTCTAAAACTAAATGTTGATGCCTCTTGGTGTAAATTATCTCAGAGGGCAGGGATTACTGTGGTAGTGAGAAATAACATGGGTGCTTTCATTTCAGCTCAAGGTTCTTATATTCATGCCAATTCTCCTTTAGAAGCTGAGATGAAAGCTATCAAATTAGGACTCCAAGTTGCTTGTTCTAACTCTGATCCTATCATTATAGAATCTGACTGTCTTAATGCTATCTCTCATGTCTTGAATCCTATAACAGCACACTGGAAACTTTTTCAATTAGCGGATGAGATACATCACATGCTCAAAACATGCTCTTTAGTTCATATCTACAGAGAAGCAAATAAGACAGCAGATGCACTTGCTAAGTCTATTTTGTCATCAAAATCCTCAAGAATATTTTCTTTTAAGTCTCTTCCTATACATGTCCAGGGTATAATTAGACTAGATCAAATGATGACTCCCTCACTGAGAATAATTTAGAATGGATGCTATTGATTATACTTGTTTTTAGCAGGTGCTCATTCTATACTGAAGTTTCCATCAGTACCAGATTACCACCTCCTTTCTCAATGGTGAACTCTAAGGAACGGTTTCTGCTCACGAAGGTTTTCCTGCTCAGCCTTTATAAATTTCTGAGACCTCCTCTCCATAGACACTGCCCCATGGCTAACTCAGAAGAGGAAGTGGAGTTTCCAGCTGCCATACCACTTCTCCCTTTGGTATACAAATCTATCCTTATTTTTAGCTCAACCTTTTGACTAAATTGTGCTTCATTTTTACGATCACTAAATTGTCCGAAGGTACAGAGCTATAATTTGTGATCATGGCAAGCTCTTGTATATGCTTAACTCTTCTTAGCAAGACTACTTTCTGTTCATCTCACTAACATAGGTTAGCCCCATTTCTTTTGGAACCAAACTACGGTTGGTTCGGGAGTCTTTTTAGCTCTCATATGTACTTATATGATCCAAACTTAGCCGATGGCTACTTGTATTTTCTGTTATGTTTTTATTTTGAAGGCCTGGGGAAGCCAAATATAAAATCCCTCCATCTCCGGATGGTTTAATTTTAAAAAAATAATGCAAGTAACTAAGTGAAAGAGAGGTTGGAGCTATATAAAATATCATTCCCCCTTGCGACGTCTGGCTCCTTGCCCCTGCCCGTGCGGTGGATCCATATAGCGCTCCCCTATGCCTACACTCCTCAACCTATCACTGATGTCCATGGTCCCATCTCGGAGTGCTCACATGCTGTCTTTCAGACAGTGCAGTTGATCATCCACTCTGTCAAATCTATCAACCTTATCCCAGTGGTGGTCATCTAGTTGAGCTCTGGCGGTGGCCAAATCCTTTCTAACCCCAAAGATTGAATGCTCGAAGGATAGGGCCCACTCCAATTGGGTTTGCTAAGGCGGTTGAGCCCACATAGGATAAGAAGAAGCAAATTGAAATCACGGTGACTCGTGCTCTCTAAATAGACTGTATTGTGGATGCTTCCATGAGTGGGCTCCCTGATGAGAATGGTCGGATATACTATATCTATGAGGCTCAGAGGGTGGATGAGATATGTGTCTGCTACACTCTGAAAAGTCCCGATGGTGAGATGAAATGCTATATCTATGTGGACTCTCGGTGACATGCCTTGTAGAATGATAAGAACTCTCATGCATGCTAATAGGCCCCATAGAAGGGGGTGGTCCTCCTGATACCTGTAAAAAAAGGTGGCGGTGGTGCTAAAAGGTGCCCCATAGGTAGTGGCATAGCGTGAAGTGGAGGGGACTTCTTTTCCTCCTCATGTTCATACTCTTCTTTGGACTCCTCATATATCGGGTTGTATTCCCCCAAAACTACCTCTGAATCTGCATTGGACTCGATAATAAGATGTGTCAATATGAAGTACTTGCCCAACTTGGTTCTCTCATTCTGGGGAAGCCTCGTAAATTTCATCCCTTTGTATTTCCAGAAGATGGAACCATGCTCTTTCTTTATAAGCCTCGCCTCAGCTATGACTGAAAGATTGAACATAAAGATTAAGCTGGGGTTGGCCCTCATATCTTAATTCTCCTGAAGGTTGAAATGTTGTGCCAGTATTGTAACCATTCCTCCCATCAATATCTTGCTAGTGCGAATAGATGAGAAAGTGAGATCCATGCTTCCACAAACAAACCTATCCACCAAGTTAGGACTCTCTCCTCATACACATAGACCATAGAAGAATCCTACAATCATCATTAGTGGAGGCGGTGGCCTTCCCATGGCAACTCACTATAAAAGACAACAATCTTGTCACGTATCTAAGAGCAGGATTCACAATGTCATTGTTCTTACTCTTCTTTCCCTTCACCTTCCTGGTGATGGCACCCCATAATTGGACTAAATCACAAGTTTTTAACTTCATGTATCCCGGCACATCCCACTGCTTCTTCCAATTGAAAATTTTCCCTAACTGATAATATGTCAAGGTTCAGGGTTCATCTCCTAGGTGGAAGGTGATGAAGCGTCCTGCATGCTTGTTTCAAAACCTCTCAACAGTGGCTAAGAACTCCCTGTTATATCTAGCATAGATAGGGGTAGACAGGGTCGTGAACTTCTTCATTCCTATTCTCCCTAGTAGAATATAGACAAGCTTGTAAAGTTTGAGGTCCTTGAGGGTCCTCTCGTCTACAAAATTTGTCTCCAAGATTTGGCGCTTCATTAGGTACCCCCACCCTCTCCTATGGGTTTCAGTAAGGGTGGTCAATCCAATATAGACTGGCTTACAAGGTTCCCCCATTTATCTCTGTATATGAAGCATAATGTCCAAGAGATGAGGCTAATGAACACAGACAAAATATAACACAATATTTCCACCACTACCCTCAACACAGCACAATATCTCCAAGTAAGTCTACCAACGGCAATATTCACCAAAAGCATGCAAGAATGATCCCACAATAAAGATGGCAATCCAATTTCTTCAAATAAGAGAGGGTTCAACCAATATTACCTCAAACGGTGAGTGTGGTGGAATCCCTAATTCATGGTTTTGCATCACTACTCCTAGATTACATCAAAGCAACTCCAATGTCCTTAAATGAATCAAAAATTTAGTTCCCGGATAGAATACCAATTTGTGGCCGAATCTTCTTCCAATAAACTGCTCAGATTCACATATTTTCTGGGATTAAGGCTTAGCGGGTTGGATAGAGCTCGGAAAGATAAACATTTTGGTATATGATGTGGAAACATTGGGTGATAAATGAGGGAGTTATGGCCAAAATAGTGGAATGTATAGAGTAAAAGGACGGATAGGTTGAAGATTGGTGAGAATAGAAGGTCTACAGGCACGAGGATGAAGGTAGAGGCTTGGATGGGTCAAGATGGGTTTAGACAAGTGGGTGGCGCGAATCCCTAGGTTAGATCTGTGCCTACACTTGGCTCATGACAGTACATGAGCCGGTCTGCGCTATCCACACGCCAGTGCTGTGTAAGTCCGCGCTAGCCTTGTGCTCTGTGGTGACGCGGAGACCGCATCAGCTCTGTGTTTTCTGACCAGGGCGGAAAGCCAAGGGTCACCTCAAACTCTTAGGCAAAATGTATAGCCTCGCGCCAAACGTCTGGGCATGAGGTATAGCCTCGCGCCAACGATTTGGCATGGATCACCAACCCGTCTTTCTCTGATGATTTTTCTTTTGAACCTGCATCCAAAAGCATTAAAAACTCGAGTAGTATTGTTCCACACAAATGATAGAAGACTAAAATTTTCAAATATTTTCCACCAAAAATCTAACTCATTCCCAAAAATCTTAAAAACCTTTAAAGCAACCTACATCTTAAAATAAATAGTATTTTTATTGTCTTCTTAGCGACTTATGTTTCCCTTAATCATTCAAAACTAAAAAGAGTGGCTTGGTGGGTCACCGGAATCACCATCATTGACACCACCAATGACCACATCGCGATGGGTAGGTCGCCACATCATCCTAGGTTTACCTTTTACCTTTGAAGCCACGAACCAATTGAACATGTTCCTCTCAAGTGTGGATACATTCTTTTTGAGTTTGGGGTTGGAAGAGGCTTCAGATTTTTTCAATTCCTTGGCCTTCTTGTTTCCCCGCTGCACATTAAACATGAGGTACCGCGGTGAAGTATCTTTGTTCAAATTAGAAAAAACATGTTCAACAAGGATAGTATCACAAGATAGATCATTCACACAAGATCGCAATAAAAAGTTTCAATGTCGGGAATATCTCTTTTTGGCAATTTTTAAAAACAAAATTCAAACATCATGCAAATAAAACAAAAACTGATAAAAGAAATACTAGCTACTCTACTAACGTGGTGTGCCTAAGTTGATACCTAGAGTAACAGAATCTCCGGAAACAGCACCAAAATTATGACCTGCCTCCCACCGGGGTCGTTAAAACCATAGCTTAGAAGTAACTCGATTCGAGGCGGTGTGGTCAGAAGATGAATTTATAGTTCTGCACCCATTCCCACTGCTACACTACCTATAAGGTAGTTAGCAATAAGCCCTATGTTTATCCACAGAGATGCTTGGTTTAATGTATTGATAAGGTTTGGATTATTTAGGCCTAAGGGGCAAAGCTTTCGGCCCAGATAAGGAATAGAGAGGACAAGCCCAGCTAGCCCAATAAGGAAGCAGGAATAGAGGCAACACACGGATAGGACATCGCACGTCCCATCAGCCACCAAGCATGTATATAACGAGGGGAATATGGACATTTCAAGGTAAGTTAACAATCAGAAAACTATTCACCCTAGATTCGCTCTGGCATGGCAAACATGGCTAACTTGAGTGTCAGAGCAGGCACGGCCCGACGTTGGCCTTCCTAACCTTTGTATGTCTGTATTTTAGGTTCAGGAACAAGATGGACTGGAGTGGATTGTTATCCAGCACTTTCCAAATTATGGGATTAACATTGGCGCCGTCTGTGGGGATCGTGTCATCTTTCAAAGCATCTACGCAGCTCGAACAACATGGAGGCACAAGTAGTAGGAAACTTACTCAACCAGGTGGTTATGAAAGATGTGATACACCTAGAGGAGAACTCTTTGACCGCTCTGACACTGATGCCAACAGAGTAAGACATCAGCTTCGGACAACGGCGGATCTGGCGAAAAACTCGGATATATCCAAACAATCATAGCCTCTCATAAGGAGATGATGAGGAGGCTCACAAAGATGGAAGACCGTCAAATAGTGATAGGACGTGAACAGGGTGGGATTTACAGTCGACGGAGTTGTTACTAGAATAAGAGGGGGATAGTGAAGCGCCTAACTTAAGGAAAGTTGGGGCAAAGACATCGCAGAGTAGAACCACTTACGGAAAGAAAGCACCTACCAGAGGGGAAGAGACAGCAGTAGAACAGGAATGACGGTTAGGTTATATACCACGGCCAAAGACGAAGGATCACGGTAAGAGCAAGGCCCCAGTAGGGGGGCTGGAAGGGAAGTAAGGAGGGAGAGCAGGGGCTCACCCTTCACAAGGAAAATCCAGACATTCACGGCTGATCCAAAGTTGAAGATACCAATGAACTTGGGGCAGTACAACGGCGAGGCAGATTCGGAAAACCACTTGCACATATTCTGCACCAATATGGAAACCTTCGTGATGATGCAGGCCATCTGGTGCAAGGTGTTTAAAACCACCCTTACGGCATCAACTAGGGTGTGGTTCAATAACTTAGAGGATGAAACAATTAACAGCTTCACCTAGCTAGAGCATAAGTTCTTGGCACATTTCATGCGGAGGAAAAGGTTTCAGAAGACATGCTCTGAACTGTTGGCTATCATGCAAAAACCAACAGAAACGTTGTCTGCATACTGGGAAAGGTTCAAGTATGAGGCTAGCTAGGTGGAGGAAAGGAGCAGCTAGTTCTTCATCGGCACGTTCACAAATGGCATGAAGCATGAACTGTTGTTGAGGGACTGCGCCCTAGATCCACCAAGGATGATTGATGAGTTAATGAAGAGAGTCACGAATTTCAATAGAGTAGACATGGATGATAAGAGGAGAAAGGAAACGGAGAGCAGCCAGGGAGGCTGAAAGGCCGAGCCTGGAGGAGATGGGAAAGCCAGAAAGACCAAATGGGCTAAGATGAGCAACCAGCAGATGCCCAGCCAGTTCAACAGGTCAGAAAGGGTTTTCACCTCGCTCATTAAAACACCCAAGGAAATCTTTACCCAGTATGAACAAAAAGGTATACTGGATGTCCCGCCCAAGATGAGGAGGGATCTCGATAAGAGAAACAAATCCCAATTTTGTTACTACCATGACGATCACGGTCATAACACAAACGACTGTATCCCTTTGAAGCACAACATTGAAGATTATGTCCAGAGCGGCGAGTTGGCACACTTGGCAAGGAGTGCAAGGGCGCATAACAAAGCCACTTGTCAGATTAAGAATAATCATGGAGGCTCTCGTAAGTAGGAGGGGAATGAACGGGCACGAAGCCCAGACAGAGAGCCCAAACATTACAAGGGCAAGGAAGTTGCCAGAGCTGAGGCTGGGAAAGACCGTGGCACAACGCAAAGAGAGAGCTCCCCAGCAGATGATAGCAGAGCAATGACGGTAACAAACAGATATGCCATAATAAGTGGAAGCGCATGAGGGAGGACAAAATCACAATGGAAAGCACGTTTTAAGCTCACACTACAGTTGATGCTGGTAGATAGTAAATTATGGCCAAACGAAGCAATAATGTTTGACCCTAAAGATCCTATCCCTGACAGACCAGCCGGTGGGGATGCAGTGGTGATAATGGTAAAGGTGATTAATAAGAGAATTCACCGAGCTATGTGAATAGCGGGAGCTCAGCGAAGATCATGTACTAGTATTGTTTTGAGAAGCTATACGAGAACACAAGGAGGAAGCTAGAACCGACAAAGATCCCGTTAGTGGACTTTGCAGACAAGATAATATGGCATGAGGGGACCATACTCTTCCCTGTGACTGTGGGGAAGGAGAAAGGAGTAAAATTGTAGGCATGGAGTTCAAGGTGGTGAAGGAAAACATCCCGTACAACGTGATATTGGGAAAACCAGCACTAGCACTGTTGAAAAGATTTGGGTCAACCCTGCACCTGCTCCTGAAATTCCCAACCAGGGGAGGAATAGCAGCAGTGAAAGGAGATCAGCAGAAAGCGAGATAATGTCATAGAGTGGCACTCAGCAAGCATAAATGTGAGCCGAGAAGGACAGGCCAATAAGGCCAGGTATATCTGTATGATCATAGGCGGATGCAACTCGTCAGAGCTGGGCATAGAGGGTGAAACCGTAAAGTTGAGTGGGGACCAGCCAGTACATG
Organism: Rubia yunnanensis; assembly: GCA_037428765.1. NCBI lineage: Eukaryota > Viridiplantae > Streptophyta > Magnoliopsida > Gentianales > Rubiaceae > Rubia > Rubia yunnanensis. The sequence continues at coordinate 105,064,454 of CM075061.1, read as the reverse complement.
TGGGAAAATCACTCCTCCCTGAGGTGAAGAAGGAGCTGGTGAGAATTCTGGCTAGAAACAGCAAGGCTTTTTCCTAGAAGCCGGAAGACATGACTAGAGCCCCCAAGGATGTAGGTTTCCATGAACTGAAAATGGACCCGTCTCATAAGCCTGTCAAGCAGAAATGAAGAATGCTCTGTAGGGAGAGGAATGAAGCAGTAAACGAGGAAGTAAGCCAGCTGGTTGCAGCATGGATCCTACAAGAAATCCCCTATCCAACCTAGCAGGCCAATCATGTGCTGGTCAAGAAGGCAGATGGCAGCTAGAGAATGTGTTTGGATTACACAAACCTGAACAAGGCCTGCCCCAAGGATTGTTACCCGCTGCCTGTCATTGACCAAAAGGTAAATGCTCTTACCAATTACCCAATTAAGCATTTTCTTGATGCATATAAGGGGGACCAAAAGATCCCAATGTTAAAAAGTGATGTGGAAAAGACCATTTTTATAATGGAGAAAGGGGCCTTTGGATACCGAATGATGTCGTTTGGGCTGGAAAAATGTTGGAGCCACTTATCAGAGGGTAGTAGACAAGATTTTCCAAGAACAGATTGGGAGAAACCTTGAGGTGTATATGGATAACATGGTAATAAAGAGCAGACAATACGAAATTTTTGTGGAAGATGTCAGGGAGACTCTGGCATAATTCAGGGAGACGGGGATGAAACTGAACCCAACCAAGTTCCATTTTGGAGTTGGAGCAAGGAAGTTCCTAGGGCACATGTGTCAAATGATGGCGTGAGGGACAACCCCAAGAAAATTAAAGCAATCCAGGAGATGAAATCACCCAGTACGGTTAAAGAGATCTAGAGCCTGAATAGGAAGCTGATAGCGATGAATCGTTTTATGTCCCAAGCTGCAGAGAGAGCACTCTCTTTCTTCAAAACATTGAAAGGGGGTGTGGATAAGAAGGGGGTAATACGACAGGGAGAGTTGGAAGAAAAATCTTTTGAGGAGCTGAAAACCTACCAAAAAGACCTTCAGACCCTAACCAGCCCAAAAAAAGGGAGAACCCCTATACCTGTACGTGGCAGCCGGCGAAGAGGTGATTAGCAGCGCACTAGTTAGGGAGGAGAACAAGGTGCAACAACCAGTGTATTTTGTGAGCGAGCCCTGCAGGGCCCAGAACGAGGATACACAAACCAAGAGAAGTTGGTGTTAGCTCAGGTTCATGTGGCAATGAGGCCAAGGAAACACTTCTAGACACACCCTGTGATATTATCAACCGATCAGCCATTGAAAGAAATACTGACCAAGCCAGAGGCCTCAGTAAAGTGGGCCATATAGCTGGGAGAGTATACTATTGAATACGCCCCAAGGAGAGCAATAAAAGGGCAAGTAATGGTAGATTTCCTAGCAAAAATGCCCATGGAAAAGAATATGAAGGTTGTAGAGGAGGTACAAAGCCCAGCGCACGCTGCAAATGGGAACGAACCAATAGGGCCAGATGTCGGGAAACTGTATGTGGATGGAGCATTCGGAGTAGTAGGGAACAATGCAGGCCTGGTCATATCAGATCAGGAAGGCGTAGAAGCAACTTATGCTCTGCTTTTCAAATTCCCGGCCTCCAAAAATGAAGTGGAGTATGAGGCATTAATAGTAGGAATGGAGATAGCTAAGAAGCTGGGAGCAAGGAAATTACAGGCCCATGGAGACTCAATGTTAGTGGCCAACCAGTATAATGGGCAATACGGTTCCAGGGATCCGATTATGATGAAGTACAAAGACAAGGTCAAAAGTCTAGCATCTGAGTTCGAAGAGTTTGACATCATCAGAGTCCCCAGGTCGCGGAACACAAGAGCAAACACACTCAGCAAGCTAGCGCCTTTGGTACACATACACTTTACATAGTCTATGTTGGTGGAGGAGCTAGTGAATAGGTCGACGGATGTAGGCCAGATGGCAGTAATACGGGATGCAGAGGCCAACTGGACAACACCCATTCGAAGCTACCTGGAACATGAAATGCTGCCAGCAGACGATAAAGAGGCAAGGACAATTAAGCAAAAAGCGATTCAATTTACTGTGAAGAGCGGGCTGACAAAAGGGGATACACAGAGTCGTGGCTTAGATGTACAGAGCATGAGCTCGCCATCACAGTCATCAAGGAAATACACGAGGAAAGTTGTGGCAGTCACCAAGGGCCTAAGACAGTTTCACTGCAAGCGCTGCAGGCAGGATATCACTGGCCCACAATGAGGATGGATGCGGAAAAAATGGTCAGAGAGTGTCATATGTGTTATGAACATGCCAGAGTACGAAGGCTCCCAGCAGAGCGGATAACAAGCATAAGGTCATCGTGGCCTTTCGCCAAATGGGGAATCGACAATCCGGGCCATTCCCTGAGGCCGAGGGGAGGAAGAAGTTTTTGATATTGACAATAGATTACTTCACCAAGTGGGTAGAGGCCAAAACCACAGTAAGTATAACAGGGAAGAAAATCACACAAGCAATAGTGAGCGACAACGGAAAGCAATTCGCTCATGAACCATTACGATCATGGTGTGGTGGATTGAATATAAGGCAGCAGTTTACGTCGGTGGCACATCCGTGGGCAAGCGGGCGAACGGGGGTGACAAACAGAACCATAGTCCAAGGCTTAAAAAGAAGGTTGGGGCGTGCGAAGGAGGAATGAGCGGAGTAGCTGGTGAGTGTGATGTGGGCATATAGAACCACGCTAAGAACAGCCACCAGGGAATCCCCCTTCAAGATGTGCTTCGTGACGGAAGCCATTATCCCCCCAGAGATTTTCGTCCCCAGCAGGAAAGTGTCTAAGCTGATGAATCAAGATGAAAATGATCAAGCAATCAGAGAGAACTTAGAGGGGTGGATGAAATCAGGGAAAGGGCGGCGCTGAAGGAGGCTGCGTACAGGTCCTGGATGGAGCAGCACTACAACAGCAAGAAGGGTATCTGTGGAGACCGAATGAAATGGATGTTGAAAGGTTACTTAAATAAGGGGAGGAACGTGGTTTTCCTCAAATGGTCGGAAATCTTGATTGTATGCACTGGTAGTGGAAAAATTTCCCCATAGCTTGGCATGGTACTCATACAAGTGGATTTAAGAAAACTCCAACCCTAATCCTTGAAGCCATGGCATCAAAAGACCTATGGATTTGGCATGCTTTCTTTGGTATATCAGGTACAAACAATGATATTAATGTTCTCAATAAGTCCCCGTTGTTTGATGATCTTGTCAATGGTATTGCACTGCCATGCCGTTATGAAGTTTATGGTCATCAGTACAATATGGGATATTACCTATACAATGGGATTTATCCGCCATATGCAACTCTAATCCAATCACTATCATCACCATGTTCTAAAAAACAGAAGTTTACAAAATGTCAAGAAGCCGTGAGAAAAGATCTAGAACGAGCATTTGGAGTGTTACAAAGTGGATGGCACATTGTGAAAGGACCAGGACACATGTAGAACGTCAAGGATCTTGGAAAGATTATGAAAACATGTATCATACTGCTTAACATGATCATTGAAAGTGGGAATCATAAAGGAATCAACCCTGAAGATTGGGTTCCTCAGACGGGTTTCTTTGAGTGTGCTAATTGATCTATATCCGGATGCAACCATGCTGCTTTTGAAAATTGGACACATATGTGGAGAACGCATTCTGAGAATGCATCCTTTATGTGTTTAATTGTTTTTAGCTTGTTGCAGAGAACGCATTCAGAAAATGCGTCCTCAATTATTAATTTTTTTAAAAACAAATGCAGAGGACACATTTTTTTTGTCGAATGCATGAAGAGGTCTGAATGCATTCTCTATGTAATTTATATTTCTTTTTTTTTAATGCATGAAGAGGACGCATTCAGAGAATGCGACCTCAATTGAGTTTCTTTTTTTTTAAAATCCACGTACAGGACGCATTCAAAGAACGCGTCCTCAATTATTTAATTTTTAATTAATCTTCTAGCCTAGTAGACATGTTATTGTTTTATATTTTTTTTTAAAATTTCCATAATGATAAATGCATTGGAAGAATTTGGAAGTCCGCTTTAAAATTTATGATAATAAAACATGAACATCTTACTTACCTGATTAAAGGTAATGGAAAATTTGATCGTGAGTATTTCAATTTTTTAAATATTCTAAAATATAGAAAATGAATGAATTATAAAAAAAAATTGGGAGTTACTACAGAATTTGAATTGTAATTGTAAAATTTTTTAAAAAAATTTGTAGTTTAAATAAATAAGACATGTAAATAATCAAAATTTTACATTTTTTAAAAATTTTCCACTTTTTCCACTATTAACTAATATAAATAAACAAAAATATAAGACTAAACACATTTAATGTTTATGAAATTAGAGATGATAATGAATACCAAATTAACATGAATTGATTCCGAGATACAATATTTGAAGAACACGTGTCTAACAGATAGGTAGAAACATAATGAAATTAATGCCCAACGACATGTAATGTACTAATGACGCCCTCTGCAAAGCTTTCCACGTGTTCCACATGGGGGTGGACGTATGGTACGAGATGTGCATCGTGGAACAACCATCTAAGTAGAAACATGCACGTCATCATGCAGAACTCCCTCTGTAAAATCCTCCTCCATATTGTCTCCTGCGTCCTCATTCAAATCATACTGGACATGGGGGAACACTACATGTATCAAATGGAGCAGTAGGTGACATATTCGCATGGCTAGTAGTGGGGGTAAGGTATGCAGTAGAATCAGCTGGAGTAGTGTCGTAGTGTGAGGTACACCATGTGATGGACTCGCACGTGAGTGTCTGGCTTGAGATGAACCAATGTATGTTGTAGGACCCCGAGCACGCGGTCACCGACAACCCTATCGACTAGGAGGAGCTGGACGGTGGCTTCTGATTTCATTGTATCTCACACCAGGGGGAGGTTCCTCATTGTGCACATGTGGCAGATAATACTGCAGTCTAGAGGGCTCATGCGCATATTCTAGAATATGTGTGGCAACACCATATACCCCCCTAATAACGTTCGTAAAACATGGGGGACATTTTTCCAAATTAATATCTAACATAAGATGCATCTCAGACATTGCATGCAACTACATAAATGAAATAAATATGTTAGAAATTAAAAATGAGGGAATCTGAAGTATTATTTATTGATACTATTAGAAATTTAGTAAATACAATATACTCCATAGTAGCTCTGAAGCCATGAAAACCCTCTGTAATCGTTTGGCGCCGTCCTAGCAGATCAATTAGGGTCACTGTCCTGCAAAAATACCACTTTATGCATTCTCAATTGGGTGTATATGGATCCGCTGACCCCAAGTGCATTAATTTGTTGCTCTGCTCAATATTCCCACGCATCAAGATATATTCTAAGTTTAACACGCCAATCCCTGCTTGACCTCCCCCGAAGGTCTCTAGAATGAAGTAGTTTTTGTTCATCCTTAGTGACCAACTGCGTGGGTATTTTCCGGATAAGGCCAAATTTCCCGAGAACACAATGAACATGATGATACTCCACGACGTGCCAACAAATGGGGTCAACACACAATAGGCAAGTGCTGCTACCAACTGTACAATATTATGGGAGATGTTGTGTGACATCATCAGTGTATGGTTGCCAAATAAATTGACATAACAAACTAGTGTTGTGGTTAGGAAATTTTTTTTCCATTAGTTCAGAAAAAGGAAATCTAAATTTCATTATACCTGACTATCATGGAGAGATGTCAGCTGATTGCGGTACACTTTCAGTACATGCATGGGTGATTGTGATAAATCGTACTGGGCTCTCCACCTGTGAGGAACATTATGAATAATATTAGCTATTCCTAGAAATTAAAAAGGTTTTAAAATTGTGTCTTTACTAATTAAATACAAATCGGGACCCAAGAGCACTCATGGTGACGGTCACTGGAAGTCGTCCGACGGGACGGATGGTTGGTATTCGCTCCCATGCCCACAGCTGACAGTAAATTTGAAAAAAAAAATGTAAGATGTCATTATGGACACGTTTCCAACTAACAAGTTTAACCAATAATGTTAGCTGTGGTAGGACTAGTGGCCCGGATATGGATTTGACTTGTGGAATTGCAGCGTCACGTAAGCTCATGTACAAGTGTGCTAGAATCACACTCCCCCAACTGTACTGATGTGCTGAATCTAAGTTCATGGGTACCGAAAAATAGAGAGAGGGATCAGGTGCCCGGATGTGTCCGACATGAGCAATCCTCCGACCAGTAGTAGAATGAAAATCTTTGCCCGCTGCTGACAATCTACCTTGGCAGCATCAAGAGGCAATGGACTACGCAACAAGTTTCCAAACCAGCTGGCCCTTATGCAACCCCATCTAATATCACTCGTGTCTGGTGTAGCCCCTAGGTAGTCAATGCATAGTCTTTGCCAGTCATTTGTGCGCCTACTTGTGTCTACACCAGTGATTGCTATGCCATAAATCGGTAGACCTCAAAGGATGCCAACATCCTGTAAAGTGACGGCAGCCTCTCCCATCTGTAAGTGAAATGTGTGTGTCTCTGGTGTCTAATGCTCGATTTACACAGTGATAAGAAAATGGTCGATGTAAATAGGTGCAGAATCTAACAGTCCCTGGAATTCAGTGTCACGCACATAACACATCACTCGATTGGGGATCCCACCAATCCAACAAGCCCCATCACACTGCCTCACCTGCAATACCTCATTCTCCAAATTACCGTTGTACAGAGCATGTGCATGATGCTCTTGGTGAAGGTAAAGAAATTCCTCATCAATGGGTCCTGGATGATACATGGTGTATCCCTGGTGAAAATCAGAATCACATGGAGAAATGATCCGTCCATATTTCCACCAAAATGAATACTATTACATGTAATACATATTCAAACCAAATAAAACATTAGCTTCAATTTAAACAAATACTAATAATACAAATCCCCACAATCAATTAAACAAAAAATGGGATAATTTAACATAACAAGTTGCATAGCTACATGATATCATAAAATACATATTGGTCTAAACAAAACATAAGGATCTCTAGAAAATCCATACTACAAACACGACCCTAAGCATGCCTTTACCCACAGACGCCTCTGCAATCACCTGGAAGTCTCTCATCCATTTCATTCCTTATCCTTCTCTCCGCAAACTGATCATGCCTCCTATTATGAAAATTTTCAATATCGGGAATCAACCTCCAGTTGGCATGTTGACACAGTGATGGATCTTGGAGAGGCACGAAACCCTCACTATATTGTTATACATAAGTGGTCGTGTGATATACCTTGTCATAGAGAGTAGACGGATCGTCACACCTATACCTACAAACAACCAATGCATGTGAACAAAGGAAACAAAAAAAATTCCATTCACGACAACTACACTCCTTTCTCTGATATTTCACGGTGTATTGGCTCTCACCAATGCTGCCATCAATGGTCCTTGTCAAGACCTTATAAGTTCGTGATGCCTGGCCATACACGATAACTGTATGTCTCTGCCTCCAAGTGTTTTTCTTCTGAAACTTTTTTCAAATCCTGCTTGGGAACTCAAACCTACACAATTCTACATCAATTTAGAATATATCAACTAGTCCACAAACACATGCTATAATATAATTTATCAAAAAAATACCTTCAATTTGTGGCATCCATTAGCCTTCGTGCAAACATTTCAACCGTTTGTTCAAAAGTTGCTTTGACACATGCTGTTATCGAGAGATGTTGTGCGCGCCTTAAGCAATTGTTGTAACTCTCTAACAAATTAGTCGTAGGAATTCCCAACGACGATCTTCCTTATCAAAAGTAAGGCACCACTATTGCTATCATGACGTTTCAGCCAATCCTAAGCAGATGGTTCGAGACTCTCCAACTCCTCATTGCAATGCCAAGCCTTCTGACAATTAATTTAACTAACTCGAAGTGGCTTAAACTCCATTCGAGAGTCACATTTTTGTCAGATATGGGAGGATCATAATACACACCCACATTCAAATCAAACTTAATCTAACCCCCTTCGTACAAGTACACCTTCAAAAACATCGTAGAACTGCATTATACAAATATAGAACATATAATTTCATATTCAGAAAGACGGTATTATTCAGCAACCTTTATTCAACTCCTCGACTCCTCAAACCCTAAACCATACACTGTTCAATTGTCATCAGACAACCAAATCATACACTATTATCGATTATCTTAATAATTGACATAAAACATTATAACATCGGTAATGTCTCTTCACAGTATAAGTTTTGAACTCAATTATATCACACAAATTAAATCATTACTACAACTTCAATAAAACAATTAGTGAACAAATCACACATAATCAATTCACACATAATCACCCATCCTCATTGAACACATTCATATAAAAAAACCAAACATAATTATTCATACCACACATAATCCTCCCACACATTCATATATTCAAGAATTTTCAAGTACTTCACAAATTACACTATTACTACAAGTCCAATAAATAACTTAGTGAACAAATCAAACATAAACAAACAACACATAATCATTCAACACATTGATATAATCACAAAATTTTTAGGTACCTCTCGGAGACTCGGGAATTCCGACTGCACGTGAATTCAACGCGCAGAGATGTTGGCGACGCATGAGATCGATAAGCAGACCAACCGGCGGCGCGTTCTGGGATCCAATGGATGCGCGAAAGTCAGCAACGACCAACCGGAAGCTTAAAATAACATTCCAGCAAAAATTTAGTATCACATCGAGATCTAAACAAACCTGATAGAGTGTCTATAACATGTGGTGTGGCTGATGGCATACACTTTCCCATCCCTATCATGGCAGGTGCTCTCGCAACCCTCCATCGACACCACTATTATAATTAAAAGAGTACAATAGGATCTGAAAATTGTTGTAGGTCTAATTCTTCCTCGTGCGATTACATCCCGGGCTTCCACCACAAATGTAACTACTCCCCTTGGGTCCTTTCAATTAGGCCCAAGGATCGTAGGCACCTTATTTATGATACTAGGGTTTCTTGTAACCCTAACTTTCTACTATTTAGCTATTTCTACCCGGAACCTTTCGGACAACTTTACAAAGTCAGCTAATACTAGTGCAACGGTAAGTGGATCAGGGTGACCTCGAATCTCCCATGCACACACTCACGCAAACTTGTTCCCCTCCACACATTCAAACATCCAGGTTTCTCTTCCCAAGGAGGCATCGATATTTTTTCCTAGCATGAATACAACCCAAACTGTGTGCTCATATGTGGTGTAATATTCATGCATTCAAACTCAAAATCAAATCACAATAATACTATGAACACAAAATTAGGATGAACTATAGAATCTCAAAAAACATAACAATCACCAAGTCACTATAATTATCCCCAAGCTATGGAAACTACTCCCTTGACATGGAATTCAAATAAAGATTTGAATTCCACATCTTAGGATCAAAGCAAAATAAAAATAAGATAAAGATAAAGTTTCCTAAGGAGAGAATCTCCTCTACTCTCCTAAGTAAAGTATGAAGAATGAAAAAGTGTTCAAAAGTCTCTTAAACCTAGTAGACAAAGGTTCTATATATAGTAGTAGGAGATTGGGCCTCAAAATAAGCCTAAAATAGGGTAAACCCTAGCTCAACCAGCCCCCAGCACATCATGGATGACGCAGCCCGTGACACGTACTTGACCCGGGACACAAGGTCCTACACGAGTCATTCCACTCAATAGGAGCGGGGCACCTGTTCTTCAGCGTGGTGTGGATCTTTATCATGCCACAGGGCACAAGGGTTGGCACATGTCGCGTCATCTCTTGCGCGGGTTGCATCGTCTCCTGTGGGGCACCATTAGAGTGCTGAAATTTGAGGTCCTGATCCGCGCCTGTGGCCGTTAGCTTAGGTTGTGAATAGGCTTGGTTCTTTGCTCAGAAAACTTAGCAAGGGCCGTGTAAATTCCCACACTATGTCGGCTAATCTTGACAAAATGGACTTGGAACGGTGCAGGATGCCTAAAATGGTATGTCACACGCCCATACTTAGGCGCGTTGAGGGGTCCTTCCTTTGTGTTTGGCGGCATGTCATGTCTGGCATGGGGCATCTCCTCTGGCTCAGACTGTTGGTACCGAACCATGCACGGCCCGCACCGACCCATTGGTGCCTCGGCCGGCTGAACTAGTTTCCTTTGCTATAGGAGAACCGTTAGTTCGACTGGAGAGTTTTAGTAGCGATTTTATAGTACTTGATAAGACAAATCCAATGAAACTAATATTAAAGGATAATTCTTCTTGGATCATTCTCGGATTAAAGCACAGCTCATCGGACCATGATTCCCCATTTCTCCGTTGGTCACTATGAACTTTGTAGATGCCTATCTTTGGCTTCAATCTCCTTCTACTATGCATTGATGATCGTGGTGTTTGTCTCTACTACCGTTCTTGCGAACGGGCTTCAATATCTTCTACTTCCCTTACAAATGGCCTTCACATAGAATGTCAACAAAAAGTACCCGCGGGAGACCTACTTAAGATGATCACAAGGAAGATCAAGGAGCCTGTGGATACAAGGTGTCCATTAGTACCAATTAAGTCTAAAAACATGGGATTTAGACAAGAAAACAAAACATGACCGCCAAAACCCCTTGTCACGTAAACTAAACTAATACTAGGAATCCACCAAGTAAAAGTAACTAAAAAGTATGTCAAATGCATCGGTTAACACACGCAAAATGAAGTAGATCACCTGCCTTCATTGTAATGACCATGCACTGCGTCACGGTTTGCTGCTTTCCTCTTATAGTTGCAATCCCGGCCGGAGTTGGGAATTTCATGACCAGGTGGTAAGGGAATCATATGGTCTTTTCTTTTTTTTATCCATGGTCTCTATATGATTGCATTAAACGTGTTTAGAGAATCAATAACTATAAAGTCACACGTGATGGTACAATTTCTTCCATTTTCTCCAATAGTGACAGGTAGTTTTATATTTCCCAGAGGCGTATCTTATCGCTCTGTGAACCCAACTAGCAAGAACATGGATTTTTTAGGTCTGTTCACTCAAACACCAGCCTGTCAAAACAGTTGACAAATAGTATTTTGACTTCACTTCCATCATCTACGAACACTCTGTGTACAGTAGCATTCCCAATTTTTGCAATAATTACCATGGGGTTATTGTGAGGCAAAGCGTTCAGCATTGCATCCTCTTCACTGAAGGTGATCACCTTATCTAATTAGAATCTTTTGTCAATAGGTTCCTGCGGGGGAGAGTACCGTGCTCTAGCTTTCCAAGCATTGTTGGACAACAACTTTGTAGATCCATGAATAGACAGGATGGCCATCTCTGGCATTTCATTACATTCATCCTCCTTATAGTCAATTGCTGCTGTCATGTTTTGATTCTTTGGTAATGTGTTCACTGTCCCTTGATTCCTCACTAAGGTGTTCATTGTTTTATTCTCGCCATACTGGCTTCCCCTACTTTTCTATATTGACCAAAGAAACCATTCCTCAAATTTTCTTCAATTTGCCTTCGTAGATCTCTACAATACTCAATGTCATGGTCATGGTCCTTGTGAAAAGCATAATAGTACTCCCTGGATCATTTTTCTGGTGGTGCTAGCATGGGTGCTGGTTCCCAGAAAAGATCCATGTGTGCTTGCCATATTTCCTTCCTTGGCCTTGTCAAGCCTGTATCTTGAAATGTTGTCATTTGTGAACCTGGTTCTCTTCCTTTGAAAGGGGTGGTTCCATTTACTTTCTTCATGAAACCCTTCTATGAAGACTTTACTTCTATTGTTCACTTTTCTCCTCTTTCTCGCTCTATCTTACGATTTTTTGCTTCTTCCGCTCGCACATGCTGCTCAATCATCTTTTGTAGCTCTATTGGGTTTTCAAGCATGTTCTTCATTAGCTCTTTATAGAATTTTCCTGATAGCATGCCTCCTGTGAACACTTCTAATGACGACTGGAAGGATAAGTCACAAACTTGTAAGCTTTCTGTTACAAATCGGTTATGATATTATGCTAAGCTTTTGTCACTTCGCAAGGCTATGTTATTAAGATCTGCAATCGTCTTAGTGAACTTTTGTTTCTGGTAAAAGCAACCCAGGAATAATAGAGGACAATTGTGCCCAAAATTTGATACTTCCATTTGGAAGGTCTTCATACCACGTGATTGTTGCTCCAGACAAAATGATAGGAAATTCCTTGTAGACTAACTCTATGTTCGCATTGCAAAATTGCATGTTGCTTGTGTATGAGTGCAGAAACTCTTTTGGATCTGTGGTCCCATTGTAGATTTTAACATGCAAGGGAAGTTTGAAGTTCTTTGGCATTTTAAAATCACGCAGATGTGGAACTAGAGGAGATTTATCGTTGTCATTTTCAGCAACGATGGCACGTAACTCTTCCTCATAGTTAAGGACTCCGGGCTCTTCATTTACCCTTTTTCTAGTTGTAGGGGTTTTTGCACAAGCGTGTCAAAATTGGTCATAAAGACTCTCTTTGTTTACCTCCAAGAATGCCGTGAACACTCTCTTTTCCTTGTCATGGTTATTGTTTGAAAACCCTGCTTCTTCCTTTGTTTCCTCCTTGTTGTGATCATTTTCCCTATTCGGGGTGTGTTCTTAATGATGATGTACTTGTTTATCACATCCCATTGTTTGTTCGTGTGACTGATGGTTATGGTTTCTCTCACTCCTGGTGAACACCATTATTTACCAGAGTGGTCTTAAAACGAAAAAAGATTTTGATTCCCCACAGATGGCACCAAATAATGTGGTAGACAGCTCTGGAAAGTTGGTCATTCCTCCAAAGAATCTCTTTACCTGCAAAACTTATCCCAGAAATGATTCCGGGAGAAAGGCTCTGACGATCAAGTCAGCTCTTTCTTCTTAGAAATGGAATTTATAGAGATAGTAATGCTTACCTTAGCTCTTCCATAGCCTGTTGTATCTATAGGCTAATGTAGTTGCAGTTCGTTGCTTTTAGGGATTGAGATCGTGGGCATACCACGATCACCACGTTCACCACGTTCTACGTTTGTGGCCTTCATGCTCGTTGCTTATTCTGTATATTTCAGCTCACGTATATTGTCAAAAACCGAAGCTCTGTATTTAACAGATCCTCATCTTCGGCTGAAACATGTTCGTTTCGTTGTGGGGTGACATTAGGTTGGGCCAAGTGGCCATCAGCCTCTTGATCATTGGGCTATATATACACAAAGAATCTAGAGTAAGGCACCACTAAAGAATGAAAGGAAGTTTTTATTGGCTAAGCATATGCCCAGTCTTTTATAGACATTACTAGATCATATCCTACCATTTTTCCAGGTAAAAAGATTACCAATGGTAGGAATTTCATTTAAGTTGTTGTGGGAGGTCGTCGTCGTACCTCTCAAAGTTAAATTTATAAGCCCTAAATTCTTACTAACCACAACTAAGTAGATAGTGGCAAATCAGGGTCATCCATGAAGAAGAGGGATTTTCCTAAGGGTTTAAACATATAAGGTTGATATTAGGCTAGAAGTATATATATATATATATATATATATATATATATATATATATATACAAATATATATATATATATATATACAAATATATATATATATATACAAATATATATATATATAAGAAAGTAAATAGGGGGGGTTTGGTTGATTTTGGACCTATGTTATGAAACTAATGACAAACAACTAGCAAAGCCAAGTAACTATGTTAATCATCAAACAAACTAAGAAAAATGGGGGGGGTTAAAACTACAAAAGACAAAGAATTGGGGGCAAATGATTTCCACTTCCAAACCTCTTATCTATCATTGAATCTACAACCTATTCATTACTTTAACTACTTGTTGTGAAGGTAAATCGTATATCCTTCTTGGATAGTAGTTTGCAAGAGTGAATTCGACATCTCTTGTCAACCCTCACTGATGACTCTTTTAGTCAGTGAATGGCTAAAAGTATCTGACGGGCGGGCGGTCGTCGCGCCCGCCGTGCAAAAGATAATTTATAAGCCCTAAATGCTTACTTTCTACAACTAGGTAGATAGTGGCAAATCGGGGTCGTCCAAAGAGAAGAGGGATCTTCCTAAGCGTCTAAGCACACAATGGTTGATATTAGGCTAGGAGTAAATATATTTACACACACATAAAAGCAAGTAAAAAGGGGGGGTGGTTGGTTGGTTTCCTAAGTTAACAAAGATAAAAAGACAAGATAACTAGCAAGGTCAAGTGACTATGCTAATCATCAAACGAAACTAAAGAAAAGGGGTTTTAAACTACAAAGATAAAATGCCTTGGGGGCAACGGACATCCACTTCCACATCTAATGTAGTTCATCGAATCATTCACACATTCCATCATATAGCATTCAGGACCCAACACTCACGCACCCATCTAGCAAGTACCACAACACACACATCACAAGGAGTTCTAAGTTCATGCTCATAGATCTTCATGCAAAGGCGCTACGGAATTCGTCACGTTCCTACACCTAAACAATTCAACCACACAAGCACTCCCTATGCTCAAACAACTCATGGCACACATGCAATGAAACACACCGTCAGGAATACATAAACGCCAAATAACAAATGCTTCAAGAATGAATTTAAATCATCTATTCAATACTTCAACTACTTGTCGTGGAGACTAAACTCCTATCCTTCTTAGTTCGTAGTTTCCGAGAGTGAGTTTGACATCTCTCGTCAAACCTCACCAATGACTCCCGAGTCGCGACCACGACTCAAGGTGTCATTGGCGGCATTTAGCACGAAGGACCAACAAGCTTGGCAATGCCTATGACCACTACACCGTGACTAAGCATTTAACCAATTCATGCAATTACACGAGATTGGATGAACGTGCAACGCACATTCATCCACGAGCATATGACTCTCTCGTTTTCTACACAAACGAACATGACGAAGAGTTCAACATCAATCACATTCGTCTAGCACATTGTCAACACACTAACACAATCAAAAGCTCTAATTCACACTCATACATTCCTAACAAGAACAGGGGGGAAATTAACCCAAATCCCCCAAACCCTAGCTAGCAATTCATACAAGCATTTCATATCATCAAGCTCTCAACAACATCAATGAAATCAACAATTAACATTCAAAGCACAATAAATGCACAATAGCAAAAACACCAAATAGATAGATAAAATGATTCTCAATACATAGAAGTGGAAGCTTCAATCCATAGCTCCCAAGTACAAGAACTACTCTAGAACAACAAAAGACATAATTAAACTAAGAAAAAGCTAAGAAAAGAAAGAAGAGAAAAACCTAGATTTGAGCCCAAAAACCCAGAGAAAAACGGGCTGCAAAAGCTTGAGAAGAGGAGGAAAGAGAGTAGTATTTATAGTGCAAAGAAGATAAAGTTGGTTTCTGGCCGCCCGTTGGTCGCGACTCGCGACGAGTTCGTTGCGACTCGCGACGGTGTAGGTCGCGACTCGCGATGGTGTCGCGACTCGCGATGGTGTCGCGACTCGCGATGGTGTCGCGACTCGCGATGGTGTCGCGACGGGGGTCGCGACGGGAGCCAGAGTTTTGCATTGTTTCTTTGTCTTCTTCATAGCCATCCCTCTCAATCTTCAAGTCTTCAACGGCTCCAAAAATGGTCTTCAACGGCCTCCGGTCTTCATGTCTTCGAAGTGAGTATCCAAAAGTCTTCGAAAGTATAGTCTTCAATGTCTTCTGGTCTTCGTTGCTTCCGTGTTCTTCCCTTGTCACACAAAATCCACTTAGAAGAGGTAAAAGAGTACAAAGTTGCTTTTGCTTCTCCTAAGTGAATTTCAAGGTAAAACACAAGCTCTCGATAATAAAAGAGCACAAAAGTGATCCTAAATACTACTAAATAATGCATCTAAAATGGACACATCAGTATCCCATTAATGGCGTCGAGCACGAAGAATCAACAAGCTTGATAACACCTATAAACACTACACCATGTCTAAGCATTGAACCAATTTATGCATTTACACAAGATTAACCAAGAACGTTCAACGCTCATAAATCTCTCCTATTTGCTACAATAAACAAACATGACAAAGAGTTTGACATTATCACATTCATCTAGCAATTATCAACACATCAACATCATTAGAAGCTTTAACTCATGCTCTTAGATTTCATTAATAGAGGGGAAACTTAGTTACTTTCTCCCAACCCTAATAAGCAATCATACAAGTAATTCATATACTCAAACAACCAACAACATTGATGCCATTAACAATCCACATTCAAAGCTCCATAAATGCATAATAGCAAAAGCAATAAATAGATAAATAGAGTTCTAAAGATATAGCTTAGAAGACTCAATCAATTGCTCCCAATTACAAAACTAAGCTAAATAATAAAAACCCATAACATAGAACATACATCTACAAAGAAAGAAGACGAAAATGGAAGAAAAGGGGAAAACTAGGATTTTGGAGCCCCCAAAGTCGGGCTTGGGCAAATGGGGAAGAAGGGGGACTATTTATAGTCTAATTTGATCAAGAAAAGGCAAAAAGTGCAGCAGGTAATGCTCGAATGTGAAACACTCTCTCTTTGAACAGTACCTGAGTCACTATTTCTCTTCTCTCACCGGAAATGGCTTCTTTTTCTACACCGATAATGGCTATTTTTACCGATAACGATCATCTGCAAGACAGTTCCTGCTCCGTCGGCCGCTATGGTGGATAGCAACACCTCGCAGAGTATACCAAAAACTTTCCTAGCTGCCCTTCAGACCAAATCCCCACCTCTAACAACATCCCTACCTAATAATCCCGAGCTAACCCCCAAATCCGAACACTTAGGGGATCCGGTATGCCTCTATTCTGATGATCAAATCTCCAAACTCTCTGCTCATTATGATAATGCGATGGTCGGTAAATTCACAAGGGGAAGGCTTTCGATGGAGCAATTAGAGCTAGCTTTCAAGACGGTTGGTTTTACCGGCAATTATCAACTGGGCTTCTTGGATTACAAGCACGTGCTGATCAGGTCAATGACTACCAGAGATGTTGGATTCAAGGGCATTTGGAGCTTCAATGGAATCCAGCTGAAAATGCTCAAATGGTCACCTGATTTCTCCACCCGTAGGGAATCTCCAATCGTGCCAATTTGGTGCATTACCAGGGAAGTTCCTCTATACTATTACAATACTGCGTCTATTGAGGCCATTGGCAATAGTATAGGAAGTTTCATTAAGAATTATCTAGCCACTGAAATGCTTACTAGGCCTTCTGCTATTAAGTTGTGTGTTGAAATTGACTTACAGAAACCTTTGAGTAATTTCATCAGACTTGGGTCACACTAATAACAGAAAATACCAAATTGAATATGAAGATGTTCCTCTATACTGTGATCATTGTGCTAAGTTAGGCCATTCCATTAATCAGTGTAGAGCCATCCCACAAAACACCAATGGTAAGCTACTGGATAATCACGTTTCCATCCCACAAAACCAAACTCAACCACAGTGGAAGGCTACTAGAAATAAATTTAACAAGGCTCCTATTATGTCTTTGGATAATCAGTCTGTCACCCCCCCCCCCCTCCTAGTAAAGGTCATCTAGCACAACATAGAGCTACAACAAACCTCTCTCTGAACCCTTCCTCTTACTTACCTCAGGTTTTGAACGGAGAGCTTGAAACAATTACTCATCAAACACCAAAAATTACTCTAGCTCAGTCCCCTAACAACTCACCCCCCATATAACTCTCAGTCTTCCCTCACAAAACTTTTAAATGCCACTGCTCTTTCTAATCCTCCTCCTTTAGCCTATGCAAAGGATGATATTCACATTGGCTCCCACAGGCTAACCCTGCACCTGTCCTCTGCCACTAACTCCCCACTTTCTCTACAGAGAAAGATGGAAAATAGATTCTCTGTATTGCAGGATATGGACACCCTCCCTCAACCACAAGAACTCATTGATCTGGAAGTGCAGGACATGGTGGAGGAGGCCAGCTTTCTCTCCAACAGCCACCACTCCCACTCAGCACTACTGCCTGACAACCTAAAAGGTAACACTGAACAACAAGGTAAGTCAAAGCATAAAAAGAACAATTACCTTAGCCAGCTGAATAAGATGATGTTAAGATCAGCTACTAAAAGTCATAAATCATGTGAACAACGACACACACCTTAACTTCTAATTTTTTGGTCTAGAACCTTAGAGGTATGGAATCTTCAATGCTAAGATTAAACCATCTAGTTAGGCAGAAGAAAATACAACTGCTTTGTATCATTGAACCTATGCATGATAATAGCCTGTTTCAATCATATATGGAAAAGCTCAAATTTAAACATAATCTTCCTTTCCATAATGGAAAAATCTGGCTAATGTGGAATGACTCTATATCAGTCTCCCTAATTTCACATCATAATCAATTCCTGTATGTCAAAATAGCTCACCTAATTTCGGCCATTAATGTGGAAGCGGTTTTTGTTTATGCCATCAGAACTAGGGATGGTAGGAAGTCTTTATGGAATGATCTGAGTGTCATACCTAAGAATAAAACTATTTTCACAGGAGACTTTAATACAATCTCTTCACTTTTAGAATATAAGGGCCCTAGCTCCCCTTCCCTATGTAGTATTAGAGATTTTAACAATTGGATTAATTCTTCTGGAATTCAGGAAATTAACACAGTAGGGAATTTATTCACTTGGACAAACTCTAGGCTTAGGAATCCCACCTCTAAGAGATTAGATACAGGACTATGTACTATTCAATGGAACACAAAATTTCCAGCATCTTCTATCCAAATTTCGAATAGACAGTTCTCAGATCACTCTCCTCTCCTCCTACAGGTGTCATCTCTAGTTAGTTCTCACCCTAAACCTTTTAGGTTTATAAATACATGGTTTAATAGACCGGAATTTATAGACCTAATCAAGGAAAATTGGTCAATCCCTAGCCCTCAGTCAGGAATGTTAGGTTTTTATCTAAAACTTATTAGATTGGAAAAAAATGATAAAGATCTGGAATAGGGACTGCTTTGGTAACATAGATGTTAATGTTGCTACTGCAGAGGAAGCCCTTAGATTACAGGAACTTAATTATGACTCCACTCCCTCAGATGCAGAATTAATCAAACTAAATGAGAAGAGGGCATTATTACTTAGAGCTCTAAAGGAAAAAGAAAAATTCTGGAAACAGAAAGCTAGATCAAAATGGTTCAAACTTGGTGATAATAACACTCAGTTTTTTCATAAGACGGTACAGGAAAGGAACTGTAGACTACACATTTCAAAAATTAAAAATAGACAGGGACAATGGCTTAACTCCCAATTAGATATCCAAAAAGAAGCCTCGGCCTATTTCTCTGAACTCTTATCTGAACCTAACCAGATGGCTAACAACACTTATTACCCTCATTTTCTTAGCCAAATACCTACTGTCCTTACTGAACAAGATAATCTAACTCTATCCAGACTAGTTTCAGAGGAGGAACTCAAATTAGTGATAATGAGTTTGAACAAAAATAGTAGTCCAAGTCCTGATGGTTTCTCTAGTAAATTTTATACTAAATGCTGGGATTTCATTAAGGAAGATCTAATATCTGCTGTCAATGATTTTATCTTAGGATCAGATATGCCAAGGGGTATTTCTAGTACCTGGATAACCTTGATTCCAAAGAAAGCCACACCCTCCTCCTTTGATGATTTCAGACCTATTAGCCTCTCAAATGTGTTAAAATCTGTTCTAAGGTTCTGATGGAAAGATTGAAACCTTATATGGAGAATCTAATTTCACCTAATCAAACTGCCTTTATGAAAAACAGAGACATTTCAGATAACATACTTTACCTTCAGGAAATGTTAAGATTTTTAGACAGAAAGAATAGAGTGCCCAACTGTATTCTCAAGTTAGACCTCAGGAAAGCTTTTGATAGGGTTAACTGGGATTTTTTTTAAAACATACTTGGAAGATTTGGTTTTACTAGGAATTTTTTGAATGCATTCATGAATAATCTCTGTCATGCACACTTCTCTGTTCTTATAAATGGTAATCCAGTGGGCTTTTTTAAAGCTACCAGGGGCATCAAACAAGGTGATCCCCTTTCCCCCTTTCTTTTTAATATTTTTTCAGAAGCTTTCTCTAGGAATCTCTCCTTTATTTTATTGAATAACAGCCTCACATATTACCAGTTACCTTCTGCAATCACACCAGCCTCCCACTTAATGTATGCTGATGATACCATTATTTTCATGCAGGCCTTAAAACCTAACCTTATTAAGATCAAAGCTCACCTAGAAATCTTTGAATCTACCTCTGGCCAGAAATTTAACTTTGAAAAATTTGATTTTTACATTAGTAAAAGAGCTACAACTGCTAGGATAAATCAGGTTAAGATGATCTTAAAAATGAAAAAAAAAAGGATCTTTTCCTTTCAAATACCTAGGATGCCCAATCTTTAAAGGCATAACACTTAACATATACTTCCAACCTTTACTGGAAATCTTAGATAAAAAGCTGATGAACTGGAAAAATAAATGGTTGAGTTCAGGAGGTAAACTGACCCTAATTCAATCATGTCTATGCTCCTTACCTCAACACTTATGAACTGGCCTTAAGCCTCCTATTCATATAGTCAAGACACTAGAGAGAAGGATGTCCACATTTTTCTGGGGTGAGACTGAAGGGAAAAAGAATAAAGTTTGGAAAAAATGGTCTGATCTAGCCACTCCTAGGTCTCAGAATGGTTTAGGTTTTAGATCAGTTCAGGCTATAATTGATTCTTGTTCACTTAAACTATGGTGGAAAAGTCAATTGGGTACTACTATGTGGGCTAAAATGATTTGGTCCTTACCCCAAACACACAGAAAATCCATGACTTGGAAGAGAATATGCTTAGTTAATTCTTTTGCTGTAAATAACACTCTAATTATTCATGGGAAAGGAAGCTGCAATCTTTGGACTGCTAACTGGTGTCCTAATGGGCCGCTTTTGAATCTTATCCCAAACTCTATCATTTCTCCACTCTTATCTTGCTCAGTTGCTCAATTTATAAGCAACAAAGTCTCTATCCTACCACAGATTTCTCCTTTTTTAGAACATGATGCTCTCTCTTTTTTGCAGCTAGCAGAAATCACTGAAGACAGAGAGGATAGACTAATCTGGAAACCAGAGGTGACAGGTACTTTTCCTGCTACTCACCTTATATGGAATCCCAGAATGCAGGAAAAAAATTTTTATTTTTACATGGAAACTGCTGCACTCTTTCCTGCATTTTGATGATGTTCTGATAAAATGTGGTTTTAGTCTTGCTTCAAAATGCCCTGCTTGTAATCACTCTAATTCTCTCCAACACTTTTTCATCTCCTGTCCCCTTGCTCAATCAATATGGAATGAGATGGCTACTTTATTAGATTTTAACCTCCATAGCTTGGACTCAATAACTGAAAGGTTCTTTTTATTCTGGAATTGCCATGATCTTCCCAAAATGCACCAGGTGATTTGTAAAATCCTTCCCTCTCTGATTTGCTGGTGCCTTTGGAAAGCCAGAAATGGGCTATATTTTGATAACAAACATCTCTCTCCAATTCATATATGCAAGGAAATCCGTGATCTCATCTTCCTTTCCCTCTCTGCCAAACCTTGCCCCTCTAGTTCCTACCTTCCTACGAGCCCTAGTTTCTCTCAACTGATCCCCTCTTCTAGACCACCACCTAAACCTACAATCTCTATTGTCTTCTGGGAAAGGCCGAAACCAAACAGGATAAAGATCAATGTTGATGCATCCTGGTCCTCTACTAACTCCACCGTTGGCCTGATTGCCAGAAACTGTGATGGAATTCTATGCCTTATAAAATCTACTACCATATCAGCAGTTTCATCACTTCAGGTAGAAATTAAAGCTATTCTATTTGCCTGTCAAGCCTATCCAGCTTTGGACAGTTCTTTCACCATTGAATCAGACTCTTTGCTGGCTGTGAACATGATCAAGAATCCTTATACTGCAAACTGGCATTTTTTTAACTTTAGCTTCTAAGGTACATTCCCTGCTACAGAATGCCAACCTTAAACATGTTTTCAGGGAATGTAATTTTGTGGCGGATGCAATTGCTAAGGACCACCCAGTCCACACTAGTGAACTCTCTCTGAACCTTTCCAATATACCTACACACATTAGAGGACTCATCACACTGGATAGAGAGCACACACCTTACATAAGAACACATAGGCATGGCTCTAAGTAGGATTGTTACTGCTGATGTTTTGTCATTTGGTTTTCTACAGGTACCCGTGCTGATCTCTATTTCAAAACCTCTACTGGTGCTGATCTCTCCACCTCCAGAAATCCATCTCTACTTCACAGCCTCTCAAGCTGCTGTCGACCTCAGAATGGAATGCTTAAATTTAGAGCTCCCTTGCAACTCTTGCAGCAAAGCTTTGTTTTGTTTTAGGCTCTTAATCTTGATGTGCTAGAATGAAGTTTCCTAGCCAAAGGAAAGAATTAACACATCGGGTGGAGATTATTTCTTTTGGAATCGCAACTACCATTCCTAACCTTTTTTTCTATTCACTAGATCCGAAAAATCTCACTTTCATTACTGAATGCTAGGTATTCTTTTGGAGGCAACTATGTTGCCTCAATGAACTTCGTGTACAAACCATTACTCTGTATGTATTTGTCTTTACAAAGGCTTGGGGAACCTTATATATTATCCCTCACCCTAGGGTGTTTTCATTTTTTTTAAAAATAGTGCAGCAGGCGTCGCTCAGGCAAAAGTGGCGTCTCCCGGGCAGAAATGGCCTCGTCGCCCGGGCAATGGAGGCTTCAGTAAATATCTCTGATCTTGGCTTGTTCATCCGCCCGAGCGGATGATTATCCGAGCAGGCGAGCTACAGTTTGTTGCTTCTTATTTTGCTTCCCATGGGTGATGATCCGTTTTGAAAATTCTTGTAGTCATTTTTATAGTGCTCGAGAAGAAAAATCCAATGGCACCACCCTTGTAGGCTGATTCTTCTTGGATAATTTTAAGAACTTTGTCCAAACTTACGGGTGACAATTCTTCCACTTCTTTGCCTTCCTTCTTCGACCCTTCTATATCTTCTACCACATTTTGGCACGTGGCCTTCACTAAACCACTCCAAAGGGCTCACAAAACATCTACAAATGAAGCTCACAGAATGGAATCTAGATGCTCGAAAGGAAAAATCCATTAGACTAAACATAGGTTACTAAATTAAGGATTTAGATTTAAAAACCAAAAATGGTCATCTAAACCCCTTATCACGTAAACCTACTAAAATCTAGCAATCTCACAACAAAAATATGATAAAAGAAATGTTAAAGGCTTTGAAAAATACATGCATTTGACGTCTCATCATGTTGCAAACTATAAATGAGTCAAATTCCAACATATTGCTGGTATTTTGAATAGAGCTACCTGTGTACTAAGAAATTGATCTACTGACATTAGAGTCCCCGGATATTATTGTATGATAATTCATGGTATTAAGGGTAGAAGCTAATGATTCAAACATTTTATCTTTCATATCTATTAGTTTACCATAAATAGAAAATATGCTCATTTTGTCATTTTGTATTAGGATCAGTAACAATAATGTGTGTGTACTGATTATGTGCAGTTATTAGTTGTCCTGAGAGTCTTTCATTTAGGAAAGTCCATATTATACCATCTGAGGAGGGGAAACATACAGCATTTCCAAGTTTTATCCTAAAAGCCTCCATATGGTCAGGTTTTCGCTTGTTTTCTATTAGAATTGGAACAGAGATATTATGTAGATGAATCAGCTTTTGAAGTCTAATTAATGATCCCTGAATTCATCTAACATTCCAAGTAAATATACTAACATTCATTGAGAAGCTTGGATTTAGCTTTCAAGCGAGTAATTATAACATTTGGAGATTCGAAAAAGCTTCTTACCTGATAAGGGGGATCAGTACTACCTGGTTTTACCTATATTGTGCCAGTTATGGGAAGTGAATGAAGATTGATATCCTCTAATCCTTTATGATCTTCTAATGATTTGTTTTAAGTCTAAGCCTAATTATCAGGGAGTGGGATTGCGAGGACCTCTATCTGAAGAACGATTATTTTGCTTCCACTGGGAGTTTGTTGTTCCCGCTCTTGGTCTAGTATTTATGCTAAAAGTGTTAGATTATAGTTGTGTATTTCTAAAACTCTATAATACCTATACGTATTCTTATGTTTCTATTCATTGTATTTTACTCTTATTTATACCCACAATGAAAGGTCACATAAGCCTCAGCTTTAAATCTTTCATGGAATCGGAGCAAGGATAGTATTCTGCTTCTCTCTTTCCAAAAATTCTCATTTTCTTTCTTTTCCCTTCTCTTTCTCTGATCAACCACTCATCGTGGGTCTCTTCCATGTCAATTCCGGCCACTTCTCTGCCTAAATCCGGCAACTTTCGGCAATTTTCTTACTCAAACATGACCTCTTGTTCTCGACATTTTAATGAGGTACATCCATATTATGGATCTAATTCTATTTCTATGGGTAATGGTGACTCGCTACATATTTCTCATATTGGTCAATGTGATATTTTGGATATCACATCACGTGATGCGCTTGTGGTTCCTCAAATTACAAAGAATTTAGTTTCCATAAGTAAAATCACTCGAGCTTTACCTATTACCATTCTATATCTGTTGATTTGTTTATCATTCGGCATAAGCACACTAAAGGGGTCGTTGGTACGGGCCGTCATAAAACTGGCCTTTATTATCTTGAGAGTGGTGACTCTAGTTTCTTTACTGAACTTCGTTCTGAAAAAATCTATGCCTCATTTGAGCATTGGCACTCTCGACTCACTCATGTATCTTATGACACTTTCCAATTGTTGAATAAACATGGTCATATTTCTGTTACATCTATTTTACCTGCCCCAGTCAGTTGCTATTCATGTATAATGGCTAAAAGTCATCGTTCTCCCTTTTCCACCGGTCATCACCGATCGGCTTCTTTGTTGGACAAAGTTCATTGTGACTTGTGGGTTTTACACCAGTTTCAGGAGTGGCTAGTTTTATGTTATCTTCATTGATGGCTTTCCACGTTTTACTTGGTTCTATCCCATACGCCGCAAGTCTAATTTCTTTGATGTCTTTATGATGTTCCAGAATTTGTGGAGACCATGTTTTCCACTATAAACTTAAAGTTTTTCAATCTAATAGAGGAAAAAAGTTTACTAATTATCGTCTCAGTGATAATTTTATCTCTTGTGGCACTCATCATTAAATGCCAAGTCCTTATACACCTGCTCAGATTGGTCAAGCTGAGCGTAAGCACTGTCATATCATAGATATAGGGTTGGCCATGTTTGGTGGATGCTTTCAAAGCAATCTATATTATTAATCGTCTGCCTAGTTCGATTCTCGGTGGTAAATCTTCGTTTGAGATAGTTTACAGCACTGTCCCTGATTATTATCTTTTTCATCCATATGGTTGTCATGTGTATCCATGTTTGCGTGACATTGCCGCTGATAAGTTAGCACCCTTTTCCATTCCATGTATTTTCCTTGGTTATAGCGCTCAACAAAAATGGTTCAGATGTCTTGATCCTTCTTCTAGGCCATCTATATCTCTCACCATTTTCAGTTTGTTGAGCCTTCTTTTCCTCACGCTTCATCTTCTCGAGATAGTTGCTCACCCTATGATTTGGAAATTTCTTCTTTCATTGAGCTCGCAATTGCATCGATATTTTTGACAGCTTCCAATGCCTTTTATGTTGATCATGTCTCTTGTCCTATTGCGACATCTTCACATTTGACATGTGATTTCTTCCCTCGCGTGTGGATTAACCTACTCTTGAGCACTCACAATCACCATCTCCTTCTTCCCAGGGTTCACCTGCCTCTTTGGTCCCGTCATTGCCTTCACCATCACTATCACCATCTCCTCCTCATCCGACTTATTATATGATGCCCCGTTCTTGGAATGGTATTTTCAGCCGAAGCAATATCCTTGTTTTGAGGTTTTTGGTTTTCTTGCAGCACTTATTTCAGAGACTGGGCCTAAGAATTACCGCTCAACACTTAAGGATCCTAAATGAATAGCCACTATGGATGAGGAGATGCGGGCTCTTCGTAATCAGCATAATTGGGATCTCGTCCATCGCCCTTTTAGTGTCAACGTTGTTGGCTCCAAATGGGTGTACCGCCTCAAGTATTGACCTGATGGCAATATCGATTGTCACTAGGCATGTCTTTTTGCTTGGGGATATTCTCAGATACCAGGATTTGGTTTCACTCACACTTTCAGCCTTGTGATCAAAGCTACAACTGTGCGTATTATTCTCTCTTTGGCCACTTTAAATAGTTGGCCACTTTATCAGCTTGACGTCAAGAATGCTTTTTAAATGGTTTCCTGGATGCTCCTGTGTATATGGAATAGCATGCAGGTTATACGGACCCGCTTTGGCTCTCTCATGTTTTCCGACTTCGTAAGGCCATTTATAGTCTCAAGCAGGCGCCTCATGCTTGGTTTCAGTGCTTTAGTACTTTTCTACTCCATTTAGGCTTTACATATAGCTCAGTAGATACCTCTCTTTTCATTTATTCTTGAGGTTCTCAGATGTTATATCTGCTTGTCTATCTCGAGACATTATTTTGACTGGAAATGATTCTTCTCTCATCAGCCGATTTATCCCCCGTGCTCATCAGGAGTTCTTCATCACTGATCTTGGTTATTTGCACTATTTTCTAGGTTTAGAGATTTCTTGGTGTAATACCGGTCTTTTCTTGGGGAAAACCAAGTTTTCCATGGACATTCTTTAGCGGGCTGGTATGAGAAATACTACTCTTGTCTCTACTCCTTTTGTTCCGGATAGCTAGCTACACAACACTTCTAGTCCCGAGTTCTCCAAGACCACTTTATACAGGTTACTCATTGGGGCACTTCAGTACCTCACCATTGCACAACAATATTTCTCTTATGCTTAGCACGGTCAACCAATTTATGAAGAGTCCGTGTAATGATCATTTCTAGGCAGTTACAAGGATTATTCATTATATTTGGGGCACCATTCATTATGGCCTTTCTTTCTCGCTATATCATCTGGCTCCCTTCCTCTTTTGGGTTACTCGGACACTGATTGGGCTTCTTGAAACCCGCCGCTTCATTTATGGATTTGCTATTTTTCTTGGCAGAAATCTTGTTTCTTGGTCTGCTAAGAAACAACTTATTGTCTCTCGCTCCAGCTGTGAGCCAGAGTATCGTGCTATGGAAAATACCTCTGGAAAGTTGGTGTGGCTATGTCACCTTTTAAGGGATCTTCGTGTCACTTCTACCTTGCCTCCGCTTCTCTTGTGTGACAACAACAGTGTCATCTTTCTCGCCCAGAATCCGGTTGCACATAAGTGGATGAAGAATATTAACATCGACTACCATTTTGTTTGTGAACTTATAGCCTTTGGCAAGCTGCATGTTGCTCATGTTCCTTTTTCACTTCGGGTTGCTAACATCTTTACTAAGGGTTTAGCCCGCCCTTTGTTTGAGCCGTTTCGATCCAAGCTCTGTGTGTCGTCGAATCTCACGCTTATCTTGAGGGAGGTGTTAGAGTATAGTTGTGCATTCCTAGGACTCTAGAATACTCTATACGTATTCTTAGGATTCTAATCAATGTATTCTACTCCATATGTACTCTTATTTATACCCATAATGAAAGCCCACATAGGCATCAAGTTTGACTCTTTCGTAATGGTACCAATGGAGATTGGGTTTTAGATAACATCTTAATACTAAAATATTTAAATTGGAGAGATAATTTAGCCCTATTAATAAGCAAGGATTCAGAGGACTCTTATATGAAGCTCATTGTATCATCAAGGCTCTTCCATTTGTTATGGTTCCTGCTGGTGTTGCTTTTAGGTTTGAAAGTGGCTGATTTTGCTGGTCTGGTGGAGTGATCAGCTGATTCTGCTCTTACTACTGGTTGCTTGTGAGTATAAGCCTTGATCTGAATTTGATCTTCTTGGGCATCTAGAAAGATTTCCTGATCTTGTACCCGTGTCTGCTGAGATGGAAGAGGGTGTCTTCCACAGAGGTACCTAAAATGTTATCACTTTCAGAGAGACCTCTACGTTTAATAGGTCTCCATTGCACATACTCATCGTTTGTGGGATCCTAAGAGTTGTTTAGTTCTGTTGGTTTACACTGAAATTTTTGGGCTACAGCCAGAGGTTATGGGTTGCCTATCTGGGGGTTTAGAGCCTGGTTCTTATCCTTAGTGTTTGTTGCCAAGTTATTTTCCCTAGGGATTCTACCGTCTGTGCTTTTGTGGCCTATTTTGAAGCATATGATACAGTGATTAGGGTGATCTTCGTAATGGATTGGATACCATCTACTTTGTTTAGTTGATCCTAGCATAATCATATCAGGAAACGGGCATGTTAAGTCCATTTCAATACAAAGTTTTATTGTAGAAGGTTTTGACTGGTTGATAGTGGGAGAATCATCAAATATTAGTCCCCTAACCTAGTGGCAATGATAGGAATAACATCTTTATGAAGATAATAACCTGGGGGGAAGCTGATGTTTTAACCAGATTGGAACAAGGGAGGTTCTTCATTAACATCAAAATGCTTAGTCTATTTCAAAACTTTCATGTAACTACCTCCTATTTTGTTTAATCCAACGTCTTTGAATATCTTCCTCGTGATCAAATTTAATGAAGACGTGCCTACGGTCTAGAGCACTAATTAGGGCTTCCCCTTTAAAACCAATTTTCTTAAATTGAGCACGGATGAAATCAAGAGTAGGCCTACCACTCGAAAACTTCCCCACTGGGTGGCGTTTGAAAGGTTTTGAGAGTAGATCGATCTCTACTTCTTCGAATAGAATCTCTATCTCCCCTTTGTATTTAATCGTTAGTTTGAGTTTTTGGATCACATGAGTATGGTGGTTCAGAGCTTCAACCCTAGCTAGCATTTCCTTGTAGGTTGGGTGGGTCTCACCAGGTGGCAGGTGGCAGGTGGCAGGTGGCGTAGCTGCCATGAGGCAGAGCTCGAGGATTTGCTATGGGATGAAGGTAAATTCGTGGTTTGTAAGGTGGTGTTTCGTGGTTTGTAAGGTGGTGTTTTGGCGGAGTGAGGGGCAGTTTGGGATGAAGGTAAATTCGTGGTTTGTAAGGTGGTGTTTCGTGGTTTGTAAGGTGGTGTTTTGGCGGAGTGAGGGGCAGTTTGGGATTTAGGAAAGAGGAGAGAGAATAGAGGGGGGAAATGGTGAGCGACTATTCGAGATAATATACACATTATTCCTTTCTCCTCAGTATAGGTGCGATGAAGGCTAGTAAAACTAATTCTGAATCGGAGAGAGTAATTATTTGAGCATCTTATAACTTGCGAAAATGAGAATTAACATTTCTAGTATAACAATCGAGACAACCTGACCGACGACTTGATAACTAGTTTATGACCATTTAAACCTCATACAACTATATGGTATATGACATAACTTCATTCCGATTCCCTGCACTTTTAGCATAACAAGTTAACACTTTTAGCACAACAGTTCAATTTATTCTGATTCCCAGCAAACTAACAAATTGCCACCCCACAAAACCTCCCCGCAAACCATACACCCTTAATGGAGGCTTGCAAGATTCTTAAGTTAGCGAGTATTATTAGCACTCTAAACAATTCGCCATTATTTGAATACAAGTCAATCCATGAATACTCCTTAGAAAGGAACATTAAGAGCTAAAGTGTACCGAGTACTAGAAAATCCCATGAGAAATCTTGGATCTGGACTAGTCTACTTCTGCCTACTACGCATGATGGCCCTGACTGCATCTAATATTCTGAAATAATCATAAAAGAGAGAGGACTCTTTTCCTTCCAATCCATCCCTACTCACTCTGTTGCTGCCTGCCAGATTATTACAGGGACTTCCCCCAATCACAAGATCAAAACCTCCTACTTTATCAATTAGATACTCTAGTTTCTCTGCATTTAGGGCCTGCACATCATCGTAGTGTTCCAGGATGCCCTTCTGGTTCGTCTGTTCCCACCAACTTTTCATGATATCTTGATTCACCTCATTCTTTTCCACAGAAACCACATACCTTAAAGGGATGCCGAGTCGATGAAGCGCAACTTCTCCCCCGCCTATCCCAGAGAACAATGACAAAACATTTATGCCGTTCGGGTACAATGGCTTCAGGACAGACAGATGGTATGCCACAGTGTTAACCTGCAACAAATTGTATCATCACATATTAGCTAAAGGGGCTCATTGTACAACACAGAAACAACAAATGCTAAAAAGGGTTACTGGACAAAACAGAAACAGCAAACAGAATATTATATATTATCTTAAGTGGCAAACTGCACAAAACAGATATGAAGCAAGCCACTATGCCCGCGAATGATTATGACAGGTAATAAATAATGTTAAACAAGACAAGGAGAAGAAATGCTCACCTGGAATGAGTTGCCCAGTGATTTGAACCTCTCCGTTCTACTTGTGCCACCACCCCTAGTATGGTTTTTAGGAAAACCCAATAGTACTTCAAACTCATCAGGCTCTAAGGGAGCAACTTTGTTTCTTCCAACCCACAGCAAATTCCACTTCCTACATTCATAGAGGACATACTTCTTCACATTTTCTGGAGGCTCCAGCTCACCGTCATACTTCTCAAGAGCCTTGCGGATTCTGTTCTGCAACCTTGCACTCCCAATTGCTGTCTGTAAGCAATTTAAATGTGTCCGTTTGTCCCAAGCTGGCCACCACCTCTTGGTCAATGGAAATGCTTCATGTATGGTGAGAGGGAGTGTTGGAAGAAGCTCAAACCTGTTCTTAATCGGTAGGTTATGAATATAACCTCTCTTCCTCGCAGCAGCACAAAAGTACTTCGAATCAACAAACTCTGGCTCTATATCATACAAGAATCTTGAAATTTGGTCCCAAACACCTTGCGGAGTTAGCGCAACATTCTCATAATAGAAGAAAGGTGGGCCAAGCGCTTGCTCTGGAAGATTCCTTTCTGTCACAAGAAAATCTGATGAAGGTACACCAAAGCCTATCATTGGCTTCGGCAGCCGGATCATCTGAGTCTGTTCCTCCATCACCTTCAACTTTTTACTCTTGTGAAACACGGAATAATGTCCCCTCTTATTCAATTTTCCATTTTCACCGCTGAAGTTCATCTTTGGCTTTGAATGCATAACAAGAAAAACAACATTTTATCAGTAAATTACACCAGGAGAAAGGAATGTGTTTATTGAACAATAATGTTTAGTGTGGAAAGCCACCTTATTATATTCAGCAGGCAGACTGGCAGATTCTTCCCTTGCCATTTGAGCAGCAAATATGAAATCTGCTAACACAGCAATCGAAGCATCTGGACCTAGAGGAAGGTAGAACATAAATTCAGGGTATAGTGGAATGTTGCAGCTAGCATGTCCTTGACAGGGTGAATAATGACCAGGTCACAAGAACAAACGTCTGAGGCAATATATAACAGTAGAAATGGTTTTCTGGGTTAAGAAGTTTCTATAACCCAAGTTTATGCTATACCTCAAGTGTTAAAAAGGGTTGAAGCTATTTTACTATTCTAATCAGTCCCAAGTTTAACAATATGATCATAATAATACCATTTTCATATGCAAAGCAGAAGGTAAATACTGCAACTGCATTACATTGAAAAATAAAGATCTATATCTTCAACAGTAAATCAGAAGTTTCAACTCAAATAAACACGATTAATTAATTAGAAACAATAGCTTGTAATGGATGGTGAAGAAAGAGAAGTATATTCTTCTCAATAACTACTTTCAGTACTGACCACATGTAAAAGTAAAAAATAATCACAAGCAATCCAATTGAAATGCAAAAGGACCCCAAAACACTCACATCTTTCCATAGCGATTACCACATCTTCAATCGAATAGCCCATCTTTTTCAATTCATGGATTTTTTTCTCTTTACTTGACTTTGGATCTTTACCTCCCTGCACAGATGTTTAATCATCAGACATGACCATCAAGATTTCCAAAGCCCTCCAATAACTGAACAACACTGCCCTACTGAATTGCACTACAGGGAACCAAAGGAATATATGGGGAATCATAATTTTCCCCAAACTGCTACTTTCCAATCTTAAACAACTATCTAGGGAGATACTAAATCTTTTAATTAGGGTCCAATATGTTATCACCTGGTACAAACCAACTGAAGAAAATAGTGATGGGTAAATGAACATGATTATTAAAACAGGTAATTGCTGATTGCTGAGGTTCAGGCAGGATTTTCACACTTATTGGCATTGGGGATGAAAGATAGTGGTCTGGAGAACATTTATAAAATTAAAATTCTATTCTTGGTCAGCAAAACTTATGAAATCCAACAGTTAGTGCTTTTGTTTCTAGTTTTACATATAAGACTTTCCGGGGATGTTTAAATATAATCTTTATACAACCAACTGCCTAGTAAAATCTTAAGAGTAGCTCTCGTATCAAGTATTTGATAAAATGACAGAATCAATTGTGACTTTTAAATACATTCCTCGCAACTTCTGTTTCTACTTTACGGTCATTCACCCAATCAAATGCAACATTCATTACTGGAAATTCCAGTGCAGAATTGTCATCAACAAAGCACAGTGAGACAAAGGCTTAATCGTTTGTTACCACTGATCATTTCTCAGCAGCTTCAGCTCAAGTAAAACCTGCAAACCATCATTTTAAATCCTATCCCGACTACATTGTGTCTCAATAAAGTATATACCACAAAGCAAGTTCCAAATTATTGATTAAAAAATATAAGCAATGAAGTGATGCTTGTGTAACTGGTCAAAGAGAGGAGTTGAAAAAGACCATCAGAAATTGTCTGTGAACATTTGTAAGTGAACCCACAGGCCATTAAAATAATAAAACTTTGCTCAAAGAACACACAACAGCCATGCTTGAGCTGGTGTAACTGACCAAAGAGATAAGAGTTGAAAAGACTTGACACTAACTTAAACACACTCAAAAAGAATGTCTGGACATTGCAACTAAAACTAAAGACAAAGCAAGTTTTAGTTTCTTGAATCCACAGACCTAAGGACATTATTACTTAATCCACAGGCAAAGGAAATTTTAGATTCTTGATCAAGTACACACAAGAAGAGCATCTTGAACATTTTTTCATTGCATTCACAGTCCAAAAAAAATGTACATAAAACAAAGTACACAGAACAGCCATACTTAAGAAAGAAAATTTGGAAAAGATCGACACAACATACACGAGAAGAACATCTGTGAACATTTATAACTAGATCAACGCACTAGGCAAGTTTTAATTTCTTGATCAAAGCACACACGAGGCTTAGGTAGCAAAAAAGAGACAAAAGTTGGAAGGACCTTGTGTAGCAATGTCTATGAATGTCTGTAACATTTGTAATTGAGTCCACAGACAAATCAAGTGTCAATTTCTAATCAAAGTATATACCAAAACCATGCATGCACAACTGATAAAAGAGAGAAAGGTTGGAGAAGACCAAGACAAACCTCATCATCAGAGGAAATATCTGTGTCAGATAGATCATAGAGTGGGTTCTCATTATAATCCGATGAGCTCTCAGAAATATTATCCCAATTTGGCTCATCAGGTTTTTGCTCTTCATTATCATTTTCAAGAGTCTGCAAAACAAAGCAAATCACAAAGGTATTAGATACAGCTCATTGAAATGAATAGAAGACTTCCACTGACTTTCATGCTTCCACATAATAGGTGATGGGCTTCAAACCCTCTAATATGAAACCCTTCTTATAAATTTGTATTCATCATTTTGGTTATACTATTTTTGGAAATTCACATCGAAAAGAAACACTAAGATAATGAAAAAATATTGTCATAAACATCAGGCAGGAATACACTGAAGGATGTCCGTTCGTTTCTATTGTTTAGTCAATAAATTTTCACACCATAAATTATTCAATTCCTTCTTCTTTGTACTCTCTCTATAACCAGAAGCATCAATCCAATACTAATTATTGGTAGATGATCAACCAACCACCAAATACCATCAAAACCTCATCACAGTTGTACGTAAAGCGAGCCAGTTGTGAATCACGTAATGGGCCAACCATACTTACCATGTATGTAAGAATAGCATCAATGATGGTTGACTCGGAACTATCTTTTCCTGCATAAATTGCAAATTAATGTTAGCTGCATCATATGGATGAAAATGTAGTAAAGTGAATTATATAGTGTAGTACCATGTTCTTCTATAGCTCTCACAACCAATTTATCTGGAAAACCCATACCCACGAAATGCCGAATCAGTTGCATATCCGCTGAACGAGCCGATGAGGTTTCCTTCACTCATATAGACAAAAAATATATATATAAGATCAAATCATTTAGGGCAGGTAACAATTTATGCTAGCATAACTATACTAATTTCTAGTACAACTGTCAATTATCAAACATTTCTCCCTCTACTAGAACTGGCACATATATGAAGTGTGCTCCCCTTCACACGTAGTCTTAGCACATTCTAAGAGTGCCGAGGGATGTTATAATGTGAAATAACATTGAATTTATTACAAATAGCTCTCAATCAAAATTCAGAAAAAGAAAATTGAAGGTAGTTACAGTACTTCTATTATGGCAGGAGTTAAGCATACCCCATTTACTTCCCCATTCATAGCACCAGTACCAGTGGGAGTGGGGTAGTGTATACCAGAGGACGGTGCATTAGATATTTCCAATTCATCATCAGTATCCCAGTCGATGCTATTGGAATCATCCCCATAACCATTGTCCTCCTGAAAGTAAAGATAATAATGTCAAAGTTACACATCAAACTACTTTGAGAACAAAACCATTTTCATGGTTCTTTTCCTTTTTATAAATACAGAAAGCATATGATGGTTACTCAAACAGGTGCAATGAACTAAAAGAACTAGTACACATGTAGTTCAGCTAGAACCTCTATTTGTTAATTAACTGAAAGATAAAGTCTACTTATTTCAAAACCATGCCTTATTCTCCATAAAAAATTATCAATACAACATACTTCAACTCACTGTACTTTATAAAGTAGATTCTTGAGCAATACGAGCATAAAATTTTAAAGTGGCATTTATCATTTCCTTAATGCTCCTGCAGTCCAGAACTGAGAATCCATTTCCAAAACACCTTTCCTCCCCAAAAAACTTAATTTTGCTCAGATCAAGAGCTCAAATTGCAGAACTAGCAAAGTTGGCAAGTTCAATAGTAGACCAATTCTTACCAGAACTAAGTAAAACAGCTGCAAAATCAGATGCTCGTAAAAATAAGAGGGGGCAAAACTTTACCATTTTTTGTTCCAGAGTTGCAAATCTTTGTGAAGTTTGATTCACTTCACTGGAAATGGAAGAGAAATAACTCAAATTTATTCATCCAAATTTGCAGAACCGTGATCCCTTGCTCCTCCCTTCTGCAAAATAAAGCATCTAATTTGAGAATTCTCAGAGACAAAATACACGGCCGCCCCAAATTATCAACTCATTTCAGTTCTTAACACAATTGTACGGATGAGGATGAGGATGAGGCTCAATCATGCAGATAGAAATACTTCCCCAACATTTCAGAGTATACAAAAATTACAGTACATCAATTCAGCAGACCGCAAGAAACATGACTAAGAGCGATTCAGTAAAGAAAGGGTCTTGATTTAAAGCAGTATATAAACCTTGATTGAGGGAATCATGGATTAATCACACAACGATCGATTACAAAATTACACATTCTAAACGCACTTTACACAAATTAAATTATAGAACTGACCTCAAGTTCGTCTATTTCACCAGTGCTCCTGAACCTTCATAAACCCAACCACCTCAATGCACTTCATCCTGCATTCAGCACGCAATGAAACTAAATACCCAGAAAACCTCACACGCCTAAATCTGAAAAAAAAAACGAATCTTTCAACAAAGTCGAACCCGGAACGGAACATGCAACCTGGAATTAATTCCACGTACAAAGTTCTTCAATCTGGTGAAAGGGGTTTTTATTAGTTCCAGAAAAATACTGGATTCTTCTTTGGAAAGAGAAGGAGGGAGCAGAGGGAATCAGATTATTATTGGAGCCACCATAAAATGAAATGAAATGAAAAGAGAGTGAAATTTGATAAATTTTGGTGCGGAGAAACAGAAATGGAAAGTGCGCATGCGCACGCGCACGTGCTTAAAATGGTTCGCCCACGCGCTTTGTGCTCTTGTTATATAGCCAGTATTAATTTTCTATAATCTGAGGAAATGTTTTCAGAAATCTTGCACCTGCAAGTACCAAGGTTAATATGGATTTAATTTTCCTAGAATGAGATGTTTGTTTAGCTATGTATTTCACTAGCATTCCTGGGTTTTGGAAGGAACTTGCTACAAATATAAATAAATCACTTGCTACAAATATAAATAAATCACTTAATGGACTAAAAGGAGAGTGAAATTAGTGCCCCACTTAAAAAAGTGAAGTGAGACTCTCAAGCTGGCAACCACATCCCACCAAAAGGATAAGGATTAGCTCTACTTGGTGTAGCGAGTTAGGTGGAGGAGGTGGTCATACAACACTTTCCAACTAACAAATTAATATTTAATAAGTTAATAATTTA
Organism: Rubia yunnanensis; assembly: GCA_037428765.1. Lineage (NCBI taxonomy): Eukaryota > Viridiplantae > Streptophyta > Magnoliopsida > Gentianales > Rubiaceae > Rubia > Rubia yunnanensis. Next base: position 105,027,867 of record CM075061.1, on the reverse strand, counting down.
ATATTTGTTAGTTTATGCACTTTTAAAAATTAATATTTTTATATTAATAAAATATTGAAAAAATTTATCTTTTTATAAATTTATGTAAATATGGAGTTTAATTGAAATTATAAAAGGTAAAAAGTCTTAGTTATAATATTAAAAATTTATTGTTCAATGTGTAGTAGTTATAAAGTTTATAACCCAGTTTATGCAACTTAAAAATTTTATCTTCATTTTTTTTAATTTGTAATTTAAAGATTGATCTTTTCAGGAAAGATCGTCTTTCAAGAGACAAACTCTTTTATATTTTTGTGATTATGGAAAAATACAATAACTATCTGCCCGTAATGTTTTGATGTACACGCTCTTTTTTCTTAGTTTGCAAATGAATTTGTTTTGTTCTCTTCGCAAAATTCATAGTACGCAAACATTCCAACTGCAACTCATCGTTATTATTTATTACTCCCTCGGATCCACTATATAAGGGCTCATGAAAATAGCACAATTTTTTTTAAAAAGAGAAAGGGGAGGTTGAGATTGAATTGGAAGTATTAAAAGTAAGATGTATGGATAAAAATAACCTAGTATTTACCAAAAGAAGAAGGGGCCAAAATAAAAAAATCATCCCAATAAGAAAAGAGTGACATAATTAGAGGATCAGAGGGAGTACTAGAACAAACATGAATTAGAGGGAGTACTAGAACAAACATGAATCAGCAGCATAAAATCTACTGTACTAATTTTTTGATCCCTCCAGAATATTGATAAAATCCGTTGCAAATAGAAGTTTAGGGAAATTTTGAATAAGTAATGCAGTTTTTTTTCTTGTAATGATAAAAATATTTATTTAAATAATGTAGAAAAATATATATAAATTCCAACTGTATGCTTTATTTTAAAATATATATTGCGTATTAAAATTTCAACAATTGAAATTCGGATAGGGGAAAATGTATGTATCATTAAATAAATAAGTAGGCTAATTCCAAATAATTATTGAAAGAACGGAATTTGAATATTTATACATTTTAAGATAATATCCAGTAGTTTTTTTTTTTATTTGAAAACATTTCCTGTAGTTTTAGATGTCACATCATTTATGGTGGTTTTGAGAATGTGAGGAAAGGTGGTTTTGAAAATACTGTGGGTGTTTAAAACAAGTTTTGAGACCCTTTCAAGTAGAAACAGTGAAAGAGTCTTGTTTGTAATACTACTTATTTATAAAAGTTACATCATTACAGTGGTTTTTAAACAAATTAATTGTGGATTGTAATACTGTGGGCGGTCACTATTTCCATTATATAATACAATACATTTTTAAAGTTTTTGAAAGGTTTAGAAATTCCGTTGCAATAAATAAAAAACACTAAATCACCTCATTAATTATGTCAATTATAAAATAATTATGTTTAACGGTTAATCGGTTTAAAACAACACTTTGTGCTATAAAATACAATATAAATAAATAAGTATATTTATTTTAAAGAAATTTAAATAATGACTATTTTAAATTAGTGAATATATACCTATTTAGTAATCTTGGGAAAAACTATTTTTTCATACGTGGAAAAATAGGGTTGAATTAGAATTATAGGAAGATAAAATATTTTAGTTGCAGCATTAAAAATTTATCATGCAACGTGCAGTTGTTATAAGTTTATGATCCGATTAATGCAACCAAAAAATATTATCTTAATTGTTCTAATTTGTAATTTAAACCTAGATTTTTCCATAACTTATGGAAAGACCGTCTTTAAATAGACGACCTCTTATTTTTTTTGTAAATAACGACTAATTTTTAATGAATGTCGCCAGTCAACATTTGTTCCTACGCATAAAAGTTACGGTAGTCATAAAAACCAGATATAGAAAATATTTGCATAAATAAGGAAATTAATTTTAAATTAAAGGTGATTGACAATAATAGCATTAAATTTCTAATTCTCCAAATATTTCATTCACTCTCTCTACCAATATAGACAATGAAACATTGTCTTCCCTCCTATTTTCATTTTAGATTTTTTTTTAAACCAAATAAACAGTCCATATGCTTCATTCTTGCATCAAAATGCATGGAAAAAATGGTTCAGAAGATTCTTAATTCCACAATGCTCTAACCCTAAAACATACTAATTGTGAAAAACATTTTTAATTAAAAAAACCGTACATAAATTGACTGATTTGTGTCAATTTGTGAATTCTTTACTGTAAACTTATATCGGATAATGAAGATAATTCCACCACGCACGTTCGTTGTGCTAGTACTGCACTGATCAGTCCCTAGATCTAAAGGCTATGATTGAAGCGCACTTGCACATTGAGGATAACGATGTGCCAGTAACGGTAGGTTGAGGCTCCAAGGATTGTTCAATTGGCCGGAGTTTACCTCCGGTAAGAATGCTGTCAAGCTGTGATTTCGCCTCTTTGGCCCCGGCAAGATCAAGATTTTGGCGACGGAGAAGGACGAGAACCGAAACGACGATGTGTTCGGTGCGTATAAACTAGGATGAGAGGAAGGAAGGTGGAAATTTTCGCGGAATGGGGCAGCGCCGCTACCACGAGCAAGGTCGATGGCGTTGCTCTTGGCGGCGGCTTAACTATTGGGAACATGAGAAAGGTAGGTTCTTAGATAACCGTACACAGCATGTGTTGGAGATGAAAAATGACTAAAATTTCCAAATATAGATATAATCTCCATTTTGCATAATTTGTTAGACTTGCTCTAACGGTTAGATGAATTAGGAAAAGTCTCATTCAATAACTTTAAGGGTTCAATTGTAATTATATATATAGTTACATTTTAAAAGTTTTAAATGATCCCGTCTAATGGTTAGTCGGTCTAAAACGAGAATTTGTAATAAATATTTTAATATAAATGTAATAACTATTTTTATCTCTAAAAAATCACAAAGTCTTATTTTAGACCGACTAACCGTTAGAGATGGTTATTTTATAATTGGTGTAACTAATGAGGTGAATTGATATTTGTTTATATGTATTGAAGCGAACTTTCTATAACTTTGAAATACTTTTAAAATATATCACAATGTATAAATAATTATATAGGCAAAATACATTTATAACCCTAACTTTTGACTAAAAGTCTCAATATAACACTGCAATATGGTGTATAAATTAGTGTAACATAATTTATACACCAAACTCAACCATCCATCTAACATAATATCACTCATTCTTTAATTCTAAAATTTGATTAATCAATGGATGAGATTTGACTAAATCAAAGGTTAGGATCTCTTTTGCAGGCACACCTTGGTGAACCACGACCAACCAGCCAGATTGGAGAATACCACAACATTTGGCGCCGACTGTGAGGACGGAAATTTTTTCCAGTCATTCATTCCCATCGGAGTTAATAATGGTGTTCACCAGAAGTGAAAGGATTTAAAACCACCACACTTAAAAACAAGCAACGGGAAGAAATAGGAACGTACATCCTAACCAAGATCAGGAACACATCCCCCGGCAGAGAGCAAGGACATGTTAGGGATGACACAGAAGAGGATGAAGAAGCAGAATATCCTAACATGAACATGGAAAAGGAAAAAAGAGTGTTCGCATCGTTTTCGGAAGCGAACAAAGAGCAACTGTATGATCAGTTCCTAGCTACTCTTAAACCAAAGTCCCCAAAGGTAAGACAAAAAGTTATTCAAAACAGTGGTGGCCTTAAATATGGGGACGAACTGAGAGACATAGTTGCGAAAGATTACATGGGCAAGTCGTCGCTTGCACCACATCTTTGCAACTTCAAAATGCCAAAGGACTTCAAATTACCATTGCATGTCAAAATCTACGATGGGAAAACCAGTCCAAAGGAATTCTTGCATTTCTATCATAATAGCACTATGCGATGCTGAAATTGAGTTGGTATGTAAAGCGTTCCCAATATTTTCGTCGGGAACAACGATCACATGGTATGAATATTTACCAAGCGAAAGCATCACATCTTGGGCACATCTATCAAATTTTTTTTGGGATCCTTTGTACCAGAAGCAGAAGTTCACCAAGACAATTGCAGATCTGAACAATATAGCTCAATAAAACAGAGGTTCATTACAAAAAGTCTACAGGTGCGGGAATTATCATTCCAATTTTCTTTAGGTGTGTTCACAGGAGGCATGCGATCAGAAGAGTTCTACAAGGAACTAACAAAGAACATGCCAGAAAATCCAAGAGACCTACAAAAAATGACAGAATAGTATGTGCAACCGAGGAAGCCAACAACTGCAAAATAGAGCATGAACGAGGTGAGAAAAGAGTAATCGAAGACTCACAAAGGAATTTGGAAACTAAGGGGAAAGGAAACTTCACTTTCAAAGGAAGAGAAGTAAGAACAACAAACCCCTTTGGCCAAAGAGACACTGCTAACAAAAGTAAAAAAGAGAGATCTGGCAAGCAAACAAAGATCTATTTTGTGAAACAGCACCAATGGTAGCGTCTCCAGATAAAAAGTCAAGAGAATATTATTGTGCCTTCCATAAAGATCATGGTCACGATCTCGAGTATTGTAGAGATCTACGAAGGCAGATAGAAGAAAACTTGAGGAATGGTTATCTTGGGCAATACAAAAGGGAAGATGGAGGTAATAGATACAACGAAGCGAGCAAGGCAGAAAGCTCCATGGCTAAAACCCAATCCACGATGAACACTCATAACAGAAATCAAAAGATAACGAAGACAGTGGATTTTGAAGAGGATGCGCCCAACGAAGTTCCAGAAAAAGTATTTTTCTCCATACATGGGTCAACGAAGTCCTTATCAAATCATGCCTGAAAAGCTAGGGCTAGGTATTCACCTCCACAGGAACCCATAGATTAAAGGTTGCGTATTGAAGAAACAATCACGTTTAGCGAAGAAGACGATGTTCCTAATGCCTTACCACATAATGATCATATGGTCATTATAGCTAAAATTGGGAACGCGACATTTTATATAGTATTTGTCGATGATGGAAGCGTAGTAGAAATCCTTTTTGTGGATTATTTTGATAGACTTGGATTCAAGAGATCAGACTTGAAGAAATCCACGTCACCACTCGTAGGATTCACAGGGCGAGCATAGACACCGCTTGGCAATATTCAGCTGCCTGTAACAATTGGGGATAATGGGAGAAACTGCACTATGATATGTGACTTCATTGTCATGAATGCTCCAAGTTCGTTTAACGTCATTATTGGCAAGCCGTGGATGAACAGAGCCAAATAAATATGGTCTCCATACTATTTGGTTATGAAATTCCCTACTCCAATAAGTATTGAAACAATGAGGGGAAACTAGCAAACCATCAGGCACTGTATAGTTATCGCAATGAAAGTAGGAAGAACCGCAAAATAACCAAAAATTGTCAGTACTACCACCAACAGTGACTCACTTAACTAGGTGGATCGCCCAGTAGAGACAGGGGAACAAACTGAAGATGTCATTCTGAATGACAACGATGCGTCAAAATGTGTCAAAGTAGGGAAATGTCTTCCAGATCAAGAGAAATGAAGGGTGATACAAATTTTGAGAGATCATAAACACACATTCGCATGGAATGTACAGAACATGGGACGAGTTGACCCAAGTGCGATAACTCATTCTTTGAATATCGTTGATTCAATCAAACCGGTCAAGCAGAAACAAATAAGCTTTGACAGTGATAGACAAAAAGTAATCGAAGAGGAAGTAAAAATGTTGTTGCAAGCTGGGATTATAAAAGAGGTAATATACCCAACATGGCTAGTGACCCGGTGATGGTGAAAAAGGCAGACTCTGGGTGGAGAATGTGTATATATTTCACCAATCTAAACAAAGCATGCCCAAAGGATTGTTACCCCCAGCCAATAACCAATCACCTAGTAGAAGTGATCTCAAGATACTAAGTCCTCGCATTCTTGGATGCCTATAAAGGGTATCATCAAATATTGATGAACCCTGAAGATGCAGAAAAAATGACCTTCATAACAAGTTTTGGGATATTCTGCTACGTGAAGATGCCACTCAGATTGAAAAATGATGGAGGAACGTATCTGAGAGTGGTTGATAATGCATTTCGAGGCCAGATTGGGTGCAATATAGAAGCGCATGTGGATGATGTGGTCATAAAAAGTTGGCGAGCAGGTGACTTCGTGGATAAATTAAAAGAAACTCTTGATATATTAAGAGCAATTGGAATTAAGCTAAATTCCAAAAAGTGTACAATAGGGATTAGTGCTAGTAAATTCCTAGGATACAAGGTCTCCTCAAGGGGGATCGAGGTTATCCCAGAAAAAGTACAAGCAATCGTTAACCTCCCTCAACCACAAACTGTGAAGGAAGTCCAAATCTTGATGGGGTCGCTGGCTTCGCTCAGTAGGTTCATGTCAAAAGCAGCCGAAAGGCACTTCCCACTGTTCAAAATCCTTAATAAGGCCAAGAAGTTTAGCTGGAGTTAAGAGTGTCAATCAGCATACGAATCACTGAAGGACCAGCTTTAGACACTTCCAACCGTGAAAACATCAATTCAGGGAGAGAAACTATACTTGTATTTGGTAGTTTCACCGAACGCAGTAAGCTTGGTCCTGGTAAGGCAAGAGGGTCAAAAACAGATACCCGTATTCTACACTAGCAGAATATTGCAGCATGCTGAAAGATCTTATCTTCCAACTAAAAAGATGGCCCTAGCATTGATATATTTGGTAAGAAGACTGCAAACCTATTTCCACAGTTATATGATTGTTATCTATACTGACTACCCAATTAAGAAAATCTTGAACAAGCCAGAGTCATCCAGGAGGATGACCAAATGGGCTCTTGAATGGGAACAATTCAAGATTTAATTTCAACTGCGAACCTAATTAAAGCATAAGCTTTAGCAGATTTCATTACTGAAATGACAAGCGTGGGAGCGTAGCAGGAGAAAACACAACAGTTTCTTGACGAAGACAAAGGAAATGCCAAATAGAAAGACGTCGCATGGAAACTATTCGTAAATGGAGCATCTAGCAAGGAAGGATGTGGAGCAGGATTGTTGTTGATTAACCCAGACGGTGGAGAATACAGATACTCGCTTTGCTTTGATTTCTTACTTACCAATAACAAAGCTGAATATAAGGTGTTAATATGTGGTTTAGACCTCGTGGTTAACATGAAGATGAAGAGCGTTCGAGCATTCAACAATTCATAGATAGTGGTCTAACAAGTGTGAGGAGATTACGAAGGGCAAGAAGAGTAATTGATGAAATACTTAAACAAGGTTCGTCAACTCATCGCTCACCTTGAATACTTCAACATCCAACACATCCCAAGAACTGAAAATATGAATGCAGTCGCCTTAAACAAGTTATCCACAACAGGTTTTGATTCCTTAGCTGACCACAAAGATGTGAAAGTGGAAGTCATTCAGTTTAGAAGCACATCGAAGACAATCGTGTTAACAATTCAAGCACAGGAGGTAAACTAGATGACGTCATTGATTGAATACTTGGATAATGGGAAGCTACCGACATATAAGGCACAAGCCATGAAGCTAGAAATGAGATCCCACAAATATGTTTATGAAGATGGAACTTTGTACAAGAAAAGGTATCTATCTCCATGAATAAAGTGTGTGGGGCCATCACAGGTAGGAGAAATCTTGAATGAAATGCATGAAGGATTGTGCGGATCACATCAAGGATCTCAAACGATCGCAAAGAAGACCATTCGAGCTGAATACTACTGGTCGACCATGTTCAATGACACATACAATTTTGTCCTTAAATGTAGAACCTGCCAGAGAAATGTTCCAATATCACACAAGTCACAGGCAGCATTAACGGGAATATATGAAGCTTGGCCTTTTGATAAATGGGTAATTGATATCGTTGGACCTTTTCCAAAAGGTGCTGGAAGTTCCACGTTTTTAATTGTGGCAGTCGACTACTTCACGAAGTGGGTAGAAGCGAAGCCCTTCGAAAGAGTCACGGCGGAAGCAGCGAGAAAATTTGTGTTGCAGAATATAGTTTGCCCCTTCGGAATACCTCAAACCATCGTTACCAACAATGGCACGCAGTTCACAAGTAGGATCTTTACAGAATGGTGTTTGAAATTTGGAATCACACAGAAGTTTACTTCTGTAGCTCACCCCTAAGCGAACGAGCAAGTAGAGGTAACGAACATAACAATTGTTCAAGGTATCCATAAAAGATTGGAAGGAAAGCGGGTAGGATGGGTTGATGAGATACCCTATACCTTGTGGTTGTATAGAACAACAGTGAATGAACCAACATGGGAAACGCCGTACAGTCTGGTGTATTGGTACGAAGCGGTAATACCAGTTGAAATCTGATTTCAAGCCTTTGAGTTGAACAATACAAAGAGGATGCCAACCTAGAGATGGTGAGGTTGAACTTGGATGAGCTCGAGGAAAAGAGACAAAGGGCGACAATCAAGGAAGCAAAGTACAAGGAAAGGATAGCCAGAGCTTACAACCAGAAAGTCAAGGAAACACAATTCCAAATTGGTGATCTGGTGCTAAAGAAGAATGAAGCTAGCCTAGCAGAGGAAAAAAGGAAAGTTGTGACCAAAATGGAAAGTTCCATATAAGATAACAAAGACACACTGATCCAACTGCTACGAGCTAGAGAGAACGGATGGTAGCAGTGTTTCTAACACTTGGCACGTAGTCAACTTAAGAAAGTTTTATGTGTAGATTCAACAGAGAGACAGAAAGTCCTAGTTTCCATATATATAAACCATAATATAATCACCGAGAGTGTTCATTCATTTGTTCTACATTGAAGGCGATATGATCGCAATATAAATCTTTTGGAGGACCTTCTTTCTTTTTCCACAACCGTACATTGCATCCACAAAACTAAGTTACAAATTATTAACATACAAACACAGGATGATGGTGGATAATTATCATTTATGAACATCACCCAACTTCCCTCTTCGCAAAATACAAAGAAAAGCAAGTTACAAACTTTGCAATGAGGCAGATATTCCCACAACAAAGCAACAAAAGCAAGCCATAGATCTTACGGCTTTGCACTATTAATAAAAAGCAAGCTATAGATCTTGCTACCAGGAAAACTTGGCTCATATACAGCAACAAAAGCAAGAAATAGATCTTGCAATTTCACACAATAAAGCAAGCAATAGATTTTGCTACTTGGTAGAGATGCCTATGATGCAGCGACTAAAGTAAGCTATAGATCTTGCTGCTTTGCACAACAAAGCAAGCAATAGATCTTGCTACATGATAGATATGCCTACAATGCATCGACTAAAGCAAGCTATAGATCTTGTGGCTCTGCAATAAAAAGATAAAATACTAAAAAAAAGAGATGGATATACGAGAAACAAGTCCTGTGAAGAGAAACGAACTACGTAGTCAAGAGCATTCAAAAGTGTGAAGACAGAATAAAAAAGAAGAAACAGCCACAACATCTGAAAAATGCAACAAAAACAATATCATTGGAAAATATCATCACATTTTATCTACGCCTAGATGCTTATGATGAACCAGAAGAAGACGAACCACAGCAGTGACGGCTGTGCTCAGCTTCGCGATGGAGATGCTCAACTCTATGCCAATTTTCTTCAGCCCCATGCTCCTCGCTGACTATATGGTCATATCGCCATTTCATGTGTAAATATGCAGGAGGCCTGTTGCACCCCTTTGCTCCATATGACCAAGATACCTAGGATAATATGCCTTGAAATCGGTGATAGGGGCGAACTTCTTGCGGTCCAGCTGCATATTCATAACATTAACGTTCTCCTTATACCACTTCATTTCGGTCCTTAAATCCTGTACTTTATTCTCTAAGTTGCGAATATACGCTCGAACAGCCTCAGACAAACTGATCTGTTGATCCCCGATTCCCACAGTGAGATCTCCACGGCTAGTACCTCTACGAGATGAAGAATGGAGAGCCTGAAGTCTATCTTTGTACTCAACACAAGTTTGCTCGAGTTGGTGCACTAACGAATCAAGTCGATTGCATTCATCGCGAAGTTGCTCATTTTCACTTCGCATTTGTGTATTTATAGAAAACTGCTTCTCAAACTTACTTTACCAACCAAGTGTAGAAGGACTTAAGTGATTGCACTCACCCTGTTTCTATTTCAACTTGTCGAACAAATCATCAATATGAACACATTGTTTATCAATAATCAACGTCTTCTGTAGGCCTTGCGAGTCTTGCTAGCAGCATAATTCCTTGCCTCTTCCTGTTGTCGGGGCATCTTCACCATAGCTAACTGTTGATGGTGGATAAGACCATTCTGCTCGTTACAAATCCTACGCACATTGTGCACAAAATCTTGGGTGTCTTTCACATCCTTGCCCCATTTCACTTCAAGATCATTAATACCTAAGAGCATGTATTTCAGACGAATACCTAGAGACAATGCCCACTCCTGAACGCGAGCAGGGAGATTAAGAGATTGCATGTACACAACAGAAAATTCAAGATCTAGAAGCTCATAAATAGTATCATTGCCGAGTGATTCAACATTGTAACCATTAGGAACAAACTGAGTATAAGGACATTTTGTAGATACATATGGTGATGCATTGGAAATAGGAAGTTGCCACCCAAGGCATAACGGAAGTGACTCCACACAACAAAAACGATCAGAATACACAATCTCTTCATATTCTTTAGTGAAGGACTGACAGACATGAATTAAACCAATAGAGAATTGAAAATCAGAAGACGGGGATCCATAGCTCTAAGAAATTCAAGACATTTTAAAAACTTATAATCAATCAAAATTATTGAAACCCTGCATATAAATAGGTATAATGAGAGGCTACAAAAAATGAATGTTAAAATAGCAGTGATAATCCCAATCACACAAATAGTACAACCATACACCACAATATTGTCTCAAATTACACTTCAAAATCTAGAAAAAATAAAATACATTAGGAATTAGCTGACTTCGAGGTAGAGGTAGGCGAAGGCTGAACAACGATAATAGCGGTTTCCTGGCTTGGTGGCTAACTGGGAGCTTCTTGGTTTGGCTGCTGCGCGGGGGCCTCAATGCTTGTGTTAGCCTCAGCGGCTATAATGGCACTAGGGTTAGGAGTTGGAGCAACAATTCCAAATTTAAATGGAAGATCCTCCAGGTAATCCATCTCGCAACCCTTAAGTTCAGCCGCAGAAGGAAGACATGGAAGACTGGCAAGATGCGAAAGCAAAGCATAGGGATGCTCCCCATCAACAATATTTTCGATAAAAGCTTTGTTCAGCTTTGCCTTTTGCTTCTCCAGTGTCTTAGTACACTTCCTCAGCATGGGTAGACTCTTCAATGAACAGATTGGATTCCACCCGCATTGATCCTTCACAGCCTGGCAGTACCCAACAGTGCGAGCATTGCTGGGAACATCCTCAAATTGCTCATAGAAAGACTTATTCTTGTAAAGAAGATCTACCAAAATTTTAGGATAGTTAGGAGAAGCAGGTTCATGGGTACGCATCTTCTCCAACTTAAAACAAAGCTGAGTCATTCCTGCCTTTGTGACCTTCGCACGCTCCATAGTGGCTTTTAAGGAAGTTTCTAGATTCACACATTTTGTTCCCAAGCCTTATACTTCTCCATAAGTAACTCATCAACAGGGGAAAACTTAGAAAGCCGCTCACTCGCGATCTGAAGGTTCTCGCAGACCTTACAAAAAGATAACAGAAATGACAAAGTTAATCAACATCTCACATAGAAAATATCACAGTATAGCAAAAGCCACTAAAATCTAGCCGCAAACTTACCGCAGCTAGTGGACAAAGAGAGGTTTGAGAGAATGTCAGATATCATACCCTTCGCTAGAGGATCCTCAGTTCGCGCAAAAGTTTTAAGTTGAGATGCATTGGGACCATGACCCTTTTTTACAGGAGGAAGCAAATTTCCTGAAGGACCTTCACTCCTATCCCTCTTGTGCTTTTTCTCTTTATGCCCACAAATGGAGCGGTGACCACTTGTCTCCCTGCCTTCAGAAGACTCTCCCTTATTACCAGCGCTTGCTTTGTTACCACCCTGTCGGGTGGTGTTACTTCCAGCAGCATTATCTAGCTGAGCAATCATTTCAGCCACCTCCTCATCATTGCCATCAAAAAGTGATATGTCAATCTCTCTTTTAGATAGATCCATGTCTGAAATAAAATGAAAATCATAGATCAAATGAACGCATGAAAAAATATAATCGTTCGCCAACATAAGAGAGAATACAGATTAAACTCATCAAAACAATAACAAACAAAACACCTTCAGCATCAAAGTCAGCATGGTGAAGATGTTGTGTAAGAGCACAAAGTGTGGCCACGATTTCCGTCTCAGCAGTAAAACAAACACGCGGACTAGAAAGCTTAGACTTGGGAACCTTGTAGTTCCAAGAAGGCACAACCATTTCAGGGGTTTGTTTAAGTTTTATGAAAAAACATTCCGTATGCCACATACCCACATTACTAGGGAAACCGCTAACAAGCTCAACCCCAGTGATCACAGGATAAAAGGTGAATTCATCTAATGTATTTTTAACTTTTTGCAGATGAGAGAAATTGTGGAACAAATCAAGAGAGAAAGGATATCCTCTTTCTCACAAACCTAAAGAAACCCCATTTTGATAGCGATGCCCTTGGGGTGGAATTGGGAAATCGCAGCCTTGTATGAATGGAGAAGTTCGATCACATGTTTAAGGAGAGGAAAATAAAGGCCAAAGTTTAGGTAGGCTAAATAACATGAAATATAGCCAGGCGGAGGAGTGCGAACACATCAGAATTTGCAGGAGCGTGAAGCGAAAAGGGAGCTAGAAACAGGAAATAATTCTTCAACTCATCTAATTACGAACCAGATGACATACTGCGTATAGTAGAGGATCTAGTGATATGACCAGAATCCCCGTTGGAGTGAGCATCTTCTATGGGAGACTCAACATGGTTAGAGGAAGACATATTGATAGGCGAGGTTCCTAGAGTTGGAAGTAACAACCTTAATTAGGGTTAAATACCATGGACACAAGTTTTTCAAAGCAAAGATTAGTATAATACAAACCGGAGAAGATTACCAGAAATAGTTAGAAACCCAACTGCTAAAATTACCAGAAATCGAAGAAGAACCTCAATGTATCAAGTCTACAATATACAGCAAAGAAATTGGAAATTAAGTTACTTACAAAACTTACTCTTGAAGAAAATGAAGGAAGATGATACGCAGAAAACCTAGAAGTGCTCTGAGAGGTGAAATCCTTGGAAACACAGGAGATAAACTGAAACGACTGTGAGAAAAGATACATAAATATCAACAAGAAACGGCAAGATTGAGGAAGGCAATTAGTTTAGAAAATGCAATGATGATATTCTGACACAAAAATCAAGTTACATTTTGCTTATATTGAAACGACGACGGTATATCAAAAGACAACACACTAAATGAGGGCAACACTAAAATATCTGTTTCAAATTCTTCATTTAAGAGGTACAATGGGAACAAACATCAGAAAAATACGGACTGGAATAGCGAATATTAAGGACAAATCTCGGCCTTTAGAAACAAAATCTCCACAAATATAGCCTTATCATGAGGAGTTCAAAATTCAAAAATTAAAATTTGAAGGAGGATCGAGATATATCCAAAAAGATAACGTAACTTTGCAATGATGACAAAGTTAGTATTAAATGACGAACAATATGTTGACAAGAAACATCAGTTTGCATTTAAACCACGAAGCCACACCATTACTCCATTTCTTTTTATCTTCATGGCTAGGGGAGCTTATGGTATATACCTAGCCCAAAGGTTGGGCCGTAGGCCCAAAGTTGCAAGCAAGCCCAAGACCAGCCCGCAATGCGAGCATAGATAGAGGTAACTCACAAACCGTGAAAAGCAGAGATCACGACCAGACGTCGACTACAAATCGTATTTCTCGGAGCCTCAATCAAACAAACGATAGTAAACCTAAGAAAAGTGGAGCCACATTCAAAGAAGGTTATAAAAGGAACAAAGAGGTCACAAATACATGTAAGTGCAACTAAACTAAAGTAGCATGATTCTGAAAATGAGGCTGCTGGCTTGAACTCGGAGCTGTTTCCCCGAAATCACTTTCAGGATCTCTTTTGCAGGCACACCTTGGTGAACCAAGATCAACCAGCTGGATTGGAGAATACCACAACACATACCTGCCTCACCTCCACCAAAATTACCTCCTTACCCACCCCATTCGGGCGGATGCGGGGTGGACCTCCACTAAAATCTGCCCCACGCCATACCTAGTGTCAATTGATCATTTCCTATAATATATATATATGTATATATATATGAGTGAGATCAGGTGAGAACACCTATTTAGGTGAGAACACCATCTTATATGAGAACCAATCCGAGCCATTTAATTTCTTAATCCGATGGTCTCGATTGAATGTTGATTTGCTATATTGGATAAAAAAATCGCCAGTCGTATTTGCGGGGGTCATAAGACACAAAATTGGGTTATACCAGTTGGTCCGAATTTCTGACGAAAACTCCGGCATTGAATGAAAGTTTCTCCTTTAATCCTCTTCTTTCGTAAACTTATACCAAGAATCCAAATATCAAAGCTTCACTAGCTTTTCATTACAAGCCGATTCAAATAGCTTCCATTTGTACCGAATCGATTGACCCTTATTTTCGCATGGTAAAATCTTCCAATCGACCTCATTGAAATAACATCTATATCATTGTAATAGGCAAAGAATGAGGTTTAAGCAGAGAATTCATGGAACGATGATGGTGTGACGTTTTTAACTTAGTTGGTCATTGATTTTTTTAGATTCGATGAGTTCAATTAGTTGACTTAAAAATCACAGGTAGGGATGCTTAATGCTTTATGCTCACCACGTGTTTGTGGAAATGCATAGTTCACATTTCATAGGTAGGTATTAAGGAATTAGAATATTACTTGTAATTGTACTTATATTTTATTACATTTTCCTAGCTTGTATAGGTATCATGTACATTATATAATGTATCCTGAGATCATGAATACGGACACACAATTATTACCCTTATTTTCTACATGGTATCAGAGCCTAAAATCCTGAAATCTTAAAGAAACTTTTCCTGCCATTGCCAATCTCCAGCGTCATTACCTCAGCCGCGCGTTGATCGTTTTCCGCCGCTCACCAATTGCTACCATCGTTGTCCGGTTGTGGTGACCAGTCAGCCGTTCGATTTGATCGAGCGTTGCTTCCCACACACCAATCATATTCACGTGCCATCACCGTCAAATCCACGGGCCACCGCATCTTGCTCATCCGATCCGTTGTTGGCTATTGTACCTGCTACTGATATGTACCTAATTTTACACTATGTCTAACTCCAGAAGAAATCCCAAAGAACATACCCATATTGATGCTACTCCTGAGGTTTCGAAGCTTCAGGATATGGGTGGTTATGATGTGATTGCAACTTTACTGAAGCAGTTGCAATTGAAATCTGGCCCTCGGACTGATGTACCTATTGGTTGTATGTCGAATAATCCTTACTTTATTGGCTCTGGTGATGGTCCAGGTTTATAACTTATACCGAACATGATGAAAGGTCAAGAAAATTAATTTGAATGGTCTGACACGATGTGTCGCGCATTCCTTGCAAAGAACAAGATTGGGTTCATTGATGGATCCATTACCAAACCCCAGGATGGTCATCCTGATGCTGTTGATTAGCCTGAGGTTAGTGCTACTCTTGTCTGATGGATCTTGCAAACCCTGGATCTAGTATTGAGATCTTCTTCAAGCTCGTTTTCCACAATTAAGGAACTGTGGGATGACCTGAAGGCACGATTTATTCTTGGCAATGGTATGAAAGTTTTGCAAAAGCAAGAGGCTATTCAGAGTTCCAGGCAGAATGGTCAGCCCATCAACATTTACTTTGGCAAACTGAAGAAGTTGTTTGCAGATTATCACTGCATGCGGCTTCCCCTAGTTTTTTACTGTGAAAGGAGCAAGGCACTGTGCTATTCCAATATTTCTACGAGAGTCTTCCAAGAAAGAGAGAAAGATTTGATCTACCAATTCATCTTTGGCCTCGACGAAGGCTTTCACACCCTGCGATCACATATCATGAGCATTGATCCAATGTCACCTGTCATAAAAGTATATGCCCTTATTGGTCAGGAGGAGAATCATAGAGCTGCCATTCGAGCTCGTGAGCCTTCTTCTAACTCCATGGCGTATGCTGCACAATGCCCACCACCTACAAGTTCTTTGCCAGTTGTTCTTTCTGCATCTGACCACAAGAATCTTGTTTGTACACATTGTCATCGCAAGGGTCACGATAAGGATTCCTGCTTCCAGATCATTGGTGTACTAGAATGGTTCAAGAAGTTGAAAGAGAAAGCCAGCACCGTTAAGAAGATGGCGCCAGCCTCTCGGCCGACAGCCGTTGCCGTAACGGAGGTTCCACTACAGCACTTCCTCTCCCGCCAACGTTCATCGGCGCCGCCATGTTGCCGCCTGGTCTGGCGGCGGTAGCTTCCTCTGGTCGCATCACTACCTATTCGACTTTAGCCCTGCTCTATCTGATGACCACTGAAGCATGACCATGCGTTTATTTAACCAGTTTAATTCTCTTACTGACAATGGGTCTGGTAAGTCAACTTTACCATGGATACTTGATTCGGGAGCCTCATATCACATGACTGGTAATAAATGTTCTCTTACTGATCTTACTACTGCTATTGATACTGTGAATGTTGTTCTGCTTGATGGCTCTGTGTCATCCACTACCCAATATGGTTCTATTTGCTTTGGTGTTGTCACCCTTACTCATGTGCTATGTATACCTACTTTGCGGTGCAACTTATTATCATGTTCTAGATTGTTATCTGCCTTAAAATGTTTAGCTTTGTTTACTGAAAATTATTGCATTTTACAGAAAAAAAATAGTACGAGGAAAGTGATTGGTGTGGGTGAACATAAATGGGGGGGTGTTTTGGCTTTGTCTGCTGGATACTCGTGATCATCCTTCTATCCCGCAGTCTCTTCCAACAGTTGCTTCCGTGTCTTCTTTTGATTTATGGCATCAGCATTTTTGACATTCTTCCTCTATGGTGCTATTTTCTATTCCTTCTATTGATTTAAGCACTAATAAGACTTCTGTTCCTTGCTCTATATGTTATAGGGCAAAACAGACTAGACATAGTTTTCCATTAAGTTCTACAAATGCTATTGCACTATTTCGATTAATTCATTGTGGTGTTTGGGGTTCTTATAGAAAACCATCTTCTAGTGGGGCATTTTATTTTTTGACTATAGTTGATGATTATTCCCAAGCTGATTGGGTTTATTTATTAGTGGCTAAATCAGAAGTAGCTTCTAGATTTTTGGAAGTGTGTGCCTTGGTGAAGAACCAGTGGGGCCGAACCATACATTGTGTCCAGGCTGATAATAAAACTAAAATTTTGACTTTGATATCTCATTTTGCGGCATTTGGGATCATTTTTTAGACATCTATGGTTGATACACCACAATAGAATGGTCGAGTTGAAAGAAACCATCACCATTTACTCAATGTGGTGCATGTTTTACGGTTCCAAGCCAGTCTTCCTATTGATTTTTAGGGAGAATGTGTTCTTACTGCTGCTTATCTGATTAACCGGACACCGACAAAGCATCTCAATGGTCGTACTCCCTTTGAGTTGCTCTATGGGCAAGCTCTTAATTACTCATCATTAAGAGTTTTTAGATGCTTATGTGTTGCTGCTTATGTTCCCAGATATCGTGACAAGTTTGCACCAAGAGGTCGGCGTTGTTTGTTTCTTGGTTATCCTACCGAAAAGAAAGGCTATTACCTTTTTGTCTTAGAATCCCGTGTGATCTTTACCAGTCGGGATGCCAATTTTTTTGAAGACTAGTTCCCATGGTCTGCAACTCTGACATTGGCCCCATCAGAAGAACCCATCGGTGCCACCACCTCAACGCCGGTCTACTTCTCACTGTTGTTGGAGTCGCGCGGTCTACTGCCACCGGCCGTCGCTGGACCTTCATCGCCAGCCTCCGCCGATCTCCTTATACCGCTATCTGCCGTCGGCCCATCGCCGCCAGTCGCAGTTGGTCCATTGCCGCTGGTCGCCACCGGTCTATTGCCAACCGCCCGCCGCCACCGGCCCACCGCCGATCCGTCGCCACCGGCCCACCGGCCACCTCTGGTCTAATACTTCCACCCATCAACAGTCCTCTTCCACTGGCCACTGGCGGAGCTCCGCTGCCGGTCGTCGCTGGACACTCGTCCCCGGCCTCTACAAGTTCTTCGACCCTGAACGCCGTTGGCTCTGACCACCTGGCCCAGTCTCCTTCTACAGCATCTTTGGCTCTGGATGGTTCCACTGCCGAGTTGCCACTTATTAGACAGAGTATTCATGCTCGCCGACCACCTCCTTACTCGGAAGACTATGATTGTGATGATTATACCTGTCTCTTACTACTGAAGACCCCCCCCCCTACGTTTACGTTCACTAATGCGTCGTCCCTATTCTCGGGTGTTCTCTATCCTCCTACTGATTATGTAACTTGTGATAATTTTTCTAGTATGCATTATAGATTTTTGGGTGCAGTAACATCTAGTGCAAATCCCACCACTTATTCCAAGGCTTTACAGGATGGTCATTGGCAAGACGCTATGACTGAGGTGCTTACTGCGCTTAAGCACAATCTAACTTGGACTTTGGCTTCTCTGCCTCTGAATAAGAAGGCAATTGGTTGCAAATGGGTCTAACAGATGAATTTTAAGTCATATGGGACTATTGAACGTCATAAGGAACGCCTAGTGGTTCTCGGGAATCGCCAGGTTGAAGGAATTGATTATACTGAGACATTTGCTCCGGTTGCGAAGATGAGTTCTGTTCGTCTATTCTTATCTATTGCGGTCATTCGTGGTTGGGAATTGCATTAGATGGATGTCCATAATGCCTTCCTGCATGGTGATTTGCATGAAGAGATTTTTATGCGACCCCCACCAGGATTGCCGTGCCCCATGGTCAGGTATGTCGCCTTCAGAAATCTCTTTACGGTCTTTGCCAAGTTCCTAGAAATTGGTTTGCCAAATTGGCTCAGGCTTTACGAGCATTTGGTTTTGGAGTAAGGTAGATTACTCTTTGTTTGTCTTTTCCCGTGAATCGATTTCTTTGCATGTTCTGGTTTACGTGGATGATTTGGTCATTGATGGTAGTTCTTCTGCGCCCATCTTTGAGTTCAAGAAATACTTGAGTTCTTGTTTCCATATGAAAGACCTTGGTCTGCTTAAATATTTTTTGGGCATAGAGATTGCTAGAATACCGGAGGGGATGTTTCTTTCGCAAAGGAAATATGCTTTGGACATTTTATCAGACACAGGTTTATCTGCCTCTAAATCGACTGACTTTTGGATGGAGCAACAACATGATTTGGCACGTGTTGAAGATCCAGCCTACCATGACCCGGAGCAGTATAGACGTCTGGTTGCGCGGCTGATATATCTGACAATTACTCGCCCTGAGCTTAATCATTCAGTTCATACCCTTGCGCAATTCATGAAGTCTCCTTGTGTTCCTCACTGATAAACTGCTGTTCGTGTGTTGCACTACCTGAAGAGTCATTCTGGTTAAGGTTTATTTCTCTCTTCTTGTAGTACGTTGCAGTTGACTGCTTACTGTGATTCAGATTGGGCTGCATGCCCGATTACTCGGCGTTCTCTTTCCGGATATTTTGTGATGATTGGTGATTCTCCGGTTTCTTAGAAGGCTAAGAAGCAACCTGTTGTTTCTCAGTGTTCTGCTGAATCGAAGTATCGTGTTTTGGTTGTTACCTGTTATGAGTTGTTATCGCTTAATTCTTTACTGAGAGACTTAGGGGTTATGAACTCTTCTCCTATGCGACTGTTTTATGACAGTCAATCTGCTATTCATATTGCGGAAAATCCAGTGTTCCATGAACGCATAAAGCACATTGAAGTTGATTGTCATTTATCTTGTTCAATCTGGCACTATTGTCACTCAGCATATCCGCACGTCAGACCAATCTGCGGACTTGTTCACTAAGGTTCTCGGACGTAACCAGTTTCATTCTTTGCTTAGCAATTGGCCATTTCTGATCCCCATGCTCCAACTTGAGGAGAAGTATTAAGGAATTAGTATATTACTTGTAATTGTAATTATATTCTATTACCTTTTCCTAGCTTGTATAGGTATCATGTACCACTATATAATGTATCATGAGATCATGAATACAGACACACAATTATTACCCTTATTTTCTACAGTAGGAATTCCGATGATGCTGAATACCATTGGGAATCTCTCGTGGTCAAATTATAATCGCAATCTTGAAGATGTATTTAAGAAGTTTGGCCATATTGTTGATGCTAAGGTAGTCATCTAGTACTTGTTCATTCCGTTGATTGGATTTTTTACTTGTTTGTAGTCATCTGCAGCCAATTAGCATGATCATTAACCACTTTGTGCTTGCTTACTATGTTATTTTATGGTTTACGCTTATAGTTTTATCATAGTTGTTTGTTCATCACTGATTTGTTGGAAAAATTTATATAGAATATGCTCTGCTGCTTGTTAGAGAATGAGCTAAGAAAGTTGCTCTTCAGCGCATTAAAAGTAGCATTTACATATGCTGGGATGCCGGTAATTGGGCCTTGCAGATGATTGTACGATATATCAACAGAATCCAAATTGGAGCAATGTTGAAAGGTTGATGGAATGGATTCTGATCCACCAGCACAGATATCATCAGGTAAGGCACCAGTGAAATTGTTTTCAACTATATCTAACAGTTCCAAGTTCTTGAGATTGTTGAGCTCTGATGGAAGAATCCCACTAGCTTTTTGGTAAACAAACTGAGTGGAACGAGGCGCACCAACTTTCCTAGCTTATGCTAGTTATAAAAGAAGCATATTCAATATAAAGAACGTGAGGCATTTTGTTAGAGAATCTGTCGATTATTGAACCACCTACAAGCTGTATTCTAAGCATCAAGTTGTTTTCGTATCGTGCACAAGTTATAAAAGTATAGGTTACAAGTTGTTTTCGTAGCACATGCTAGTTATAAAAGAAGCATACATATGTTACTATTGAAGCACTTACAAGCAATGTTTGAAACACCTACGAGTTGTACTCAGCACCAATTTGTTTTAGTAGCACACACAAGTTATAAAAGAAGCACATACATGCTACATTTGAAGCACTTATAAATTATAGTTGAAGCACCTAAATTTCGTATGAGAGGCTGGACTGGATTATTGTAACCTGTACAAGTAGGTAAATAAAGTTCAAAAAATATTCTCAGATGTAACAAGTTATAACCAAGACCAATAATCTCTTCATTCATGAACCTGCGACAACAATTGAGATGAAGAAGCAAAAAAGAGATTCTACCATTTACAACCTGACAGGAAACATTAGCTTCAAAATGAACTAGGGCCTTGCAAAATACTGAACATCAGCCTCTTCTTACAACTACAATCAAGAAGGAGATGGAAGTAGTAGAATTCTCAACTATTTAAACATATTTTTGGTAAGGTTCCAGAGCTACATCTATGTCATATAGTTCCGCAAAAATTATGAACCTTGCAAACTCAAATAAGGATGCAAAAGCTCTGAACGGGCACATGTGAATCATGAAGTTGAATGGAGGGCTGCAACTCTGGTTGGGCTCACTCTAATAGTGTCAAAATACACTTTAAGGCAAGTAATGTCAAGCTCTACTCGATAAATTTTGATCCATTCGAGCTTTGATGCAACCGCCTTCTCCAGGAACAAAAGCAGTTTCCCTTTGGTCGGCCAGACCATCTTTGCAGGCAATGACGGATTGTCGGGCTTGTTGTCATCCATCACCCAGTGCACGACCACTGCTTTGTTGCTACCAGTGACCACTACAGATACATTGGAGGCTGAGTTGATCATGGGAAAAGTAAACACGTTTTTCTTTGGCGGAGGCTTGGGAGAGTCAATGATGAAAGTAACCCATTCATCTTTTTCTTTAAGAATCAGATGGTTGAGAAATAGCGATTCCACATTTTATTTGTTTGGCAACAATCTGTGCAGCAAAAAATGGTTAAAGAGTGCATATTCCTGAACCATACAAAGATGAAATGTGATGTCCATTTCCAGAAAGCTTTACAATTTAATCGGAGGAAACTGAAGCACAGGGTCGAGGATGCAAATTTGGGGCAGTAAACAGGAATTTAATGCTATGTAAAATGTTCTTAGCTACTCTGTAAGACATAAATGAAAAGAACTCTCAAATTACCAAGAAGTACAAACAATATGAATAAAATTATACGTTTTCCATAAGATGAAGCATCTTACAACTTCACTGAAGAATTCTCTTGTCATATTGCTACTAAACATTAGTTTATTGTATAGCTATATAGGCATAATTTGGTCAACAGAGAACCTTATTTTCATATTTGATCAAAAGAAGAAGCACCAAAATTTGCACATTCATCAGCATACATTTCCTACATATAAGCATAGATGTCCACAACTATCTTGGTAGACACTGACTCTTCCACAATAGACCATTCCGCAGTTGACAACTTCCTAAAATTTTAATTTTATCTAACCTAAACACAGATCCACAGAACTATAATGCAGACATTCAAAGATTGAGAACTCAATTTTGTGCGCTCAACTAAACACCAACGAATGCTTAGACGCTTGATGCTCAAAAACAATTATACGGAGGTACTAATTTCTATAACACACGAAATTCAAAGCTTTATACAGAAGATAACTCACACGTATCACCATTTTTGAAGCGGGACTCTAGATGACGCTCATTCAAAACAGAGGCACGATCATTATACCACGAAGTCAAAAATGGTTAGAATGAAGCAAGTAGAATATTAGATAATATTTTATTCCATGTTGACTATGCCTAGTGTTATATTTAGACTAGTTTTCTTTGTACTCTCTATATAATCTTCATCAATAATCAGAATTATTATGCGAAATTACTTTATATGGTATTAGAGCAAACCTGGTTCTAAACATTTTTTTCGGCGTGCTTCCTCCTCTCCCCCTTGCCGCCGCCGCCGCCTTGCTCTTTTCCCCTCTCATTCTTTGAAATTTTTTCTTCTCTCATCATGTCTGAAGAGAAATTATCCTATAATACATTGCTCCACATGATGACTACAAACTGTCATCATCCAATTATCTTTTGTGGAAGCGTCAAGCTGGCTATGTTCTCAAGCCCTAGAAGCGTCAAGCTGGCTATGTTTTTCTCTCACGCTAGAGGCTTTGGCGGTTTTACCTGACTGCGCCACTTCCTAGGAAATTTGGGACAATCTTCAGTCCATTTATCACGACAACAGTGCATCAACCATCCTTCGTCTTCGTGCTGTTGCCCACGGTATACGTAAGACTGGTACAGTTCATGAACTCCATCTTAAATTTAAGGAAATTTTTTAGCAGTTGTCTATAATGGGTTCTCCTATATCGAATGATGATCAGATTATTTGGTTTTTGACTGCACTTGGAACTAAATTTAAGGATTTTTTTTGCACATTTAATTAATTCTTCGCCTACTCCGTTGTATGCCGATATTTTATCTCGTGCCAAAAACCACAAAGCTTTTCAGAAAAATTTACATGACTATTCAGCCACAGCCACTGGGCCTGCCGCATTCACAGCATGCAAAAACCCCTCGGTCGGCCGCGCGTAGGATCACGCGTCGGTGAGGGGCGGCGGCGCGTACGGCTCACGTGCCGCCAGAGGTGGCCGTTTCAGAGGTCGGCGAGACTGCAGATCCGGCGGTCAGTTCTCAGCTGGGGCTGGTCGTGGTCGGTCGCAATGCACTTGGTGTGGTCGTCCCGGTCACTATGCTGCGACTTGTTACAAGATGCTTGCTCAGACTGGTTCTCGGGGTTCCAATCGTCATACAGACTCCACTCATCTAGATGAAAGTTTTCAGTCATCTCTGCAGTTAGAGCCTTCTGATTGGTATATTGCCTCTGGCGCCACCAGTCATATGGCATCCTCCGCCACTGGCTTAGAGTCTGCCGCTCCATATTCTGGTAATTCTCATGTCTCTGTTGGTAATGGTGCTTCTATTCAAATCTCTCATGTTAGTGTTACTAAGATTTCTGATGATTTATGCATGTATGATGTTCTGGTTGTTCCTGATATTACTAAGAATTTGAAGTCTATTAGTAAACTGACCAGAGATTTAAATGCTTTTTTCACCTTTGATGATCGAAACTTTATCATTCAGAACAAAGTTTCCAAAGCAGTCGTGGGCAGGGCCCACAGTGAGAGTGGTCTCTATGTTTTGGATAGAGGAGATTCAACATTTTTCTCGCATATACAGTAAAATAAATGACAGGCATCTTACGAGCTTTGGCATGCTCGCTTGGGTCATGCAGCGATGACAGTTATTTCTAGTTTGCAGAAGTCTGGTCTAGTTTCTTTGTCTTCTTTGTTACCAAACCCTGTTACCTGTGCCCCATGTGTTATGACGAAAGGTCAACGTTTAGCTTTTGTTGAGAACCATAAACGTGTTACGTATGTACTGGATTTGATTCATTGTGACTTATGGGGACCTTCCCCTATTTTATCGTCAAATGATTTTTTTGTACTATGCTTTATTTTTGGATGATTATTCTCGTTTCACCTGGCTTATCCACTTCGTCGCAAGTCAGATTTTTCTGATGCATGCTTACAATTTGAGGCATTTGTGGAGAATCAGTTCTCATCTAAAATTAAGGTTTTTTAGAGTGATGGTTGTACATAGTTTCTGAACACTCGTCTACGGGCCCATTTTTCCACTAAGGGCATTCACCATCAGATATCGTATCCTTACACTCTAGAACATAATGGTCACGCGGAGCACAAAAATAGGCATGTCGCCGAGATGAGTCTTACTATGCTCTTTCATTCACATCTGCCTATTTCTTACTAGGGTGATGCATTTGACGCAGCTGCATACACAATCAACTGATTACCTACTCCTGTACAGCATGGTTCGTCTCCTTATGGGCTTCTATATGGTTGTGATCCTTGTTACTCGAATGTTCATCCTTTCAAATGTTGGGTCTTTCCATTTGTTCGACCATATGCGGATCACAAATTATCTTTCCGCAGCATTCCTTGTGTCTTCATTGGCTACAGTTCCCAATACAAAGGTTTTCAGTGGCTAGATTCTTCTACATGCAGAGTCTATATCACTCGTCATGCTCGATTTGATGAGACATACTTTTCATTTGCTACTTCTTCTACCTCAGGCTCTCCAGCATCCGTTCTTAATGTCTCTGCTTTTATTGATCCGGATGGAGACTCTCCGGCCCCTGTGCCTGTTTCGGCATCGTCACCCATCCCGTCATGCACCATTTGCACGACGGACCCAGAACTGGCTTCTCCGCTGCCGATTCCATCTTCTCCACCACCAATCATGCTGCCTCAGCCAGCCGGGTCTTCTTCAGTCGCCTCTTCTCTGGCCTTGTCCATCGGTCGCTACTCGGCCAGCTCAGCCGATTCTTCTCCGGAATCATCCGCTGGTCTGACTCCTCCAGCCTTGCCGCCCGCGCATTGTACTCATCGGATAGCTACTCGGACATCCACTGGTGCCATTCAGCGGCTAGATTATTCGAACATTATTGCACATGGTCTTACTTCTGCTCTTTTTTCTCAGACAAACCCCACTGATTATCGCTCGGGCCTTTAGGATCCAGCCTGGGTTTCAGCTATAGACGATGAGATGGCTGCTCTTCGTAGTCAGCATACTTAGGACTTGGTGCCTCGGCCTTCGGATGCCAACATCGTTGGCTCCAAATGGGTCTATCGGCTTAAGTATCGACCTGATGGTACTATTGAGTGCCACAAAGACAGGCTTGTGGCATAGGGTTTTTCACAGATTTCAGGTTTTGACTTTGACCATACTTTCAATCCTGAGGTCAAAGCCTCCACTGTTCAGACAGTTCTTGCGATTGCCACCATGCGTGCTTGGCTACTTCATCTGCTGGATGTCAAGAACGCCTTTCTTAATGGTGTTCTGGACCCTCCCGTCTACATGAAGCAGCCTGTTGATTATCAGGATTCTTCTCATCTAGATTTCGTTTGTCGCCTACGGAAGGTTATTTATGGTCTTAAGCAGGCTCCTTGAGCTTGGTTTTAGCGATTTAGCAGCTATCTTACACATCTTGTTTTTTAGTGTAGCTCAGCTGATACTTCCTTATTGATCCCATTAATAGGGTCATCATTACTGTATCTCCTTGTGTATGTGGACGACATTATTCTTACAGGGAACGACTCGACTCTTCTTCGTCAGTTCATCTCGGACGCACAAAGAGTTTACGATCAAGGATCTTGGTGCTCTTCATTAATTTCTTGGTCTTGAAGTTTCTCCTTCCTCCTCAGGGTTACTTCTTGGCTAAGCAAAGTATGCTTGGGATATTCTTACTCAGGCTAGTATGATTGATGCTGCACTAGTTTCTACACTATTTGTTGCTGGTTCTCAGCTACACAGTTCCACTAGTCCACCGTTCTGGGATCCTACTCTTTATTGCTCTCTTGTTAGGGCGCTTCAGTATCTCACCATCACTCATCCAAATTTTGCTTTCTCGATCAACACAGTGAGTCAGTACCTTCAGGATCCCATAGATGACCATTTTGCTGCAGTTACACGGATCTTGCATTATATTCGAGGCACTCTTCATTTTGGTTTGGTTTTTCATTCTTCCAGCACACCAATTGTGTTAGGATATTCGGATGCTGACTGGGCCCGCTATCTGGGGGCTCGTCGATCCACTTATGGATATGTTGTTTATCTGGGTGGAAATCTGGTTTTTTGGAGTGCTAAGAAACAACCCACTGTTTCTCGCTCTAGTACCGAGTCTGAGTATCTGGCTCTTGTCAACACTGCTTCGGAGGTTGTTTAGCTCACTCATTTGCTTTGTGATCTTCAGGTTCCACTTTCTGGTTCGCCTTTGCTATTATTCGACAACAGCAGGGCTATCTTCTTGGCGCAGAATACGGTGGCACACAAGCGGGCGAAGCATATCGACATTGATTACCATTTTGCTCGTGAGCTGGTGACATCTGGCAAGCTGCGCGTTGCCCATGTTCCAACTTCTCTACAGATTGCAGACATCTTCACCAAGGGGCTCTCTCGTCCTCTGTTCGAGTTCTTCATATCCAATCCAAGCTGTGCGTCGGCGAGCATCCGACGCTTCGCTTGAGGGGGGTGTTAGAATAAAGCAAGTTGAAGATTAGATAATATTTCATTCCACGTTGACTAGGCCTAAAGTTATATTTATACTAATCTTCTTTGTACTCTATATATACTCTTCATCATTAATCAGAATTATTACGTGAAATTACTTTATCAAAAATGATTATGAGAGTGTTGAAACCTGACAGGCGCGGGCGGTCGTCGCGCCCGCGCGCCAAAAGATAATTTATAAGCCCTCAATGCTTACTTTCTACAACTAGGTAGATAGTGGCAAATCGGGGTCGTCCAATGAGAAGAGGGATCTTCCTAAGCGTCTAAGCACACAATGGTTGATACTAGGCTAGGAGTAAATATATATACACACACTTAAAAGCAAGTAAAGGGGGGGGGGTTGGTTGGTTGGTTTCCTAAGTTAACAAAGATAACTAGCAACGTCAAGTGACTATGCTAATCATCAAACGAAACTAAGAAAAGGGGTTTTAAACTACAAAGATAAAATGCCTTGGGGGCAATGGATATCCACTTCCACATCTAATGTAGTTCATCGAATCATTCACACATTCCATCATATAGCATTCATGACCCAACGCTCACACACCCCATCTAGCAAGTACCACAACACACACATCACAAGGAGTTCTAAGTTCATGCTCATAGATCTTCATGCAAAGGTGCTACGGAATTCGTCACGTTCCTACACCTAAGCAATTCAACCACACAAGCACTACCTATGCTCAAACCACTCATGGCACACATGTAGTGAAACACACCGTCAAGAGTACATAAACGCCAAATAACAAATGCTTCAAGAATGAGTTTAAATCATCTATTCAATACTTCAACTACTTGTCGTGGAGACTAAACTCCTATCCTTCTTAGTTCGTAGTTTGCGAGAGTGAGTTCGACATCTCTCGTCAAACCTCACCAATGACTCCCGAGTCGCGACCACGACTCAAGGTGTCATTGGTGGCATTTAGCACGAAGGACCAACAAGCTTGGCAATGCCTATGACCACTACACCGTGACTAAGCATTAAACCAATTCATGCAATTACACGAGATTGGATGAACGTGCAACGCACATTCATCCACGAGCATATGACTCTCTCGTTTGCTACACAAACGAACATGACGAAGAGTTCGACATCAATCACATTCGTCTAGCACATTGTCAACACACTAACACAGTCAAAAGCTCTAATTCACACTCATACATTCCTAACAAGAACAGGGGGGAAATTAACCCAAATCCCCCAAACCCTAGCTAGCAATTCATACAAGCATTCATATTATCAAGCTCTCAACAACATTAATGGAATCAACAATTAACATTCAAAGCACAATAAAAGCACAATAGCAAAAACATCAAATAGATAGATAGAAATGATTTCTTGCTACATAGATAATGGAAGCTTCAATCCTTTGCTCCCAAGAACAAGAACTACTCTAGAACAACAACAAAAGACATAATCAAACTAAGAGAAAGCTAAGAAAAGAAAGAAGAAGAAAAACCTACGGTTTGCGCCCAAAAACCAGAGAAAACGCGGGCTGAGCAAAACTGGAGAAGAAGAAGAAAGAGAGTAGTATTTATAGTCGGAAGAAGATAAAGTTGATTTCTGGCCGCCCGTTGGTCGCGACTCGCGACGGTGTTGGTCGCGACTCGCGACGGTGTTCGTCGCGACTCGCGACGGTGTTCGTCGCGACTCGCGACGATGTCCCGACTCGCGATGGTGTCGCGACGGTGTCGCGATGGGAGCCAGAGTTCTGCATTGTTTCTTTGTCTTCTTCATAGCCATCCCTCTCAATCTTCAAGTCTTCAACGGCTCCAAAAATGGTCTTCAACGGCCTCCGGTCTTCATGTCTTCGAAGTGAGTATCCAAAAGTCTTCGAAAGTATAGTCTTCAATGTCTTCCGATCTCCGTTGCTTCCGTGTTCTTCCCTTGTCACACAAAATCCACTTAAAAGAGGTAAAAGAGTACAAAGTTGCGTTTACCTCTCCTAAGTGAATTTCAAGGTCAAACACAAGCTCTCGATAATAAAAGAGCACAAAAGTGATCCTAAATACTACTAAATAATGCGCCTAAAATGGACACATCAAACCTCCCCACACTTAAACCTTACTCGCCCTCGAGTAAGAAAAGATTTAAGCATACGGAGGAAATGACATATCCACATCCTAAAACCCCCAAAATAACCACACAAAATGGACATATCAAACCTCCCCACACTTAAACCTTACTCGCCCTCGAGTAAGAAAAGATTCAAGCATACGGAGTAAATGATATATCCCAAAACCTAAACTAATCCCCCAATCAAAGCCCCACAAAAACTCTCAATCTCAAAAATCCCAAAATAAAAGCTCACATGAGAATTTTGCACACACACATCCTCAATCCTAAATCTATCCAAACCTACCACTTATCAATTCACTACCCATAAAAATATTTCACAGCCCAGAATTGATATTCCCATAATCCAATGACACAAAATGAAGCTAAAACCATAGAGGAAGTTTTAAACACATGCTTCACCTAATGCCAATATATCAACCAAAAACGAAGTAGAAAGAGATAAGGAATTTCATAACCACACTTCGTTTCCTAACCCACTAAGCTACCCAATCCCAAGAGGTCTAAAGATATTGAGCTACCCGATCCATCCGTGTGACACCCGCAACCTTATGACTCCAACGCCGGCAAATGAGTAAAATCATAGCATTTTTCAATTTCCCTCAATTTCTCTCATTTTGCCTAGGAGCTCTTTCGAGTTTTCATCCTAGCCACACATCATGTTTCTTTAGCTCACATCTCACCTTTTTCCGCACATTTTAGCCTCTCATTTTTGCCTAGGCCGCCCTTTAAGGGTTTTCGACCTATCCGGGCCCCCAATGTTGCCTAAGTTGCCCTCTCGGGTTTTCAACTTAGCGGGTTTTCTTTTTCTTTTTCTTTTTTTTTTCATTTCATTTTTTTTTCTTTTTGTTTTTCTATTTTTTTTTCTCATGTTTTTCCAATGAAAAGTAGCAAAAAGCATTCCAAAACAATGTAGCATGCATGTGAATCCTCTAACCCCTCCCCACACTTAAAACATTACATTGCCCGAAATGTAAACACGTAAGGCAAGAACAATAAAAATCAAGGTAAGGGAGTTAGAGTGACACCCGTGTCTCCGCAATTCGCCGGTGATATGGCGATATCCAAGTACTTGGATGGTCCCGAGATAGGTTTCGGAACCGGAAGGGTGAGCAAAGATGCCGTAGAAGAACTCACCCCTCGAGAAAAGCATTGTCTCCATGGCGCCGTTTGATCAAGACTACACCACGAAGAACACATTAAACTCACAAGTACATAAGGATATGTAATACTAGGTTTAGCATCAAGAGTTAATAACCATAGTATTGTCAAAGAACAACTAATCAACCCTCAATCACCACTATAAGATTATGCATGAAAAATATCCAACATATATTGACATGTATACAAGCATCATTATAGGATAAGAATTTACGGTCACAATGATGTAGTCGGCATACTACAATCAACAAATGTACTATAAAGATGCAAGAATGTTCATATGCCAATATATGTAGGATGGTGGAAGAAATGAGAGGTAAGTGATGTTCTTGGGAGTGTTGGGTGGAGAAGAAGGAAGGATCATGCAATGTTTAAAATCATTTGGAAACTTGGAAGCTTGGAAACTTGAAATCCGGGCTAAAAAAATTTTCCAAAGTTACTGAGCTCGTCGCGACTCGCGACGAGGTTCGTCGCGACTCGCGACGAGCCTCGCGACGTCATCGCGACTCGCGGAAAGTAAAGTCTGGGAGCTCAAAATGTTCTGAGCTCATCGCGACTCGCGACGAAGGGTGTCGCGACTCGCGACGTGCCTCGCGAAGTCATCGCGACTCACGGAAAGTGGAGTCCGAGAGCTCAAATTTTTCTGAGCTCGTCGCGACTCGCGGAAAGGTGAGTCCGAGAGCTCAAATTTTTCTGAGCTCGTCGCGACTCGCGACGAGCCTCGCGAAGTCATCGCGACTCGCGGAAAGTTGGCGCTGGGAGTGATTTTTCTCCCCTGAGCACGTCGCGACTCGCGACGAAGTCCATCGCGACTCGCGACGGCAGGGTATCCCAGTCTTAAAATTTTTTCGTTTTCTTACCAACTGTCCAAGCTTGCTTCCCTCGTTCATTGATCTCGTTCCTTCATCTCCTTTATTGCAGTGCACTTCATGTTGCTACAAAATCATAGAAAAACATGCCCTAAAAAGAACAAAACAAAGCAACAACAAAAACAAACTAAGAAACACAAACTAAGAAACAAAAACTAAAAGAAATGCCGAATTTATTTAACGTCGTCGGCACGACGAAGCTCCGTATTTTTAAGGTCGTCGGCACGACCCTAATGTTATCCGTATGGTGAAGGCTTGAAGCTCTTCACCATGAGCATCCAAAATAAGAGAGGTGGGGGCACAAAACTTCCAAGAGGAAAGTCTTGTGGAGGTGGAGATGGTTCAAAGGGAATTAAGTGGTTAGGGAGCTTGGGATAATCTTTTGGCTCCTCTCTTGTTTCCCTCAAAACTTCCGAAAATATTAGAGTTGGTTCACTAGGTGGGAGAAGGGGTGACAATGCTAATGGATAATGTAGCACTATCACCTCTTCCTCCATTTTTCTATCCTCTACAACCAACTCCTCATCCCTTTCAAACTCAAAATCATTTTTATTGGTGACTTCACTCACCGAATCATCGAGTCCAAGTTGGGATGGTGTGTTTTCGGAATCACGAGCTTCCATGCGGGCTAATACCTCTAATATGTTCCTCACATGCCCCTCAATGGCCTCAACACTAGAGGAGAGCTGGGTATCCGGCTCCTCACTAGTAAAGGAGTTCAAGTTTGCTATGGTATTTAAGACATCCTCACGTGTCAAACTTGAACTTCCTTGTTGGGCTTGGTTTTGGGGTATGGTATAGGGTGGTGATGGCCAACTAGGTTGCTCGTAATATTGGTTTTCCGGCTGATTCTCATACCACAAATCCGGACTACCACTCCATTCCAGATTGTAAGAGTTGTGGTATGGATAGCATTCATGAGCTTCTTGCCCTTGAAAACCAATATCTCCTACCTCTTGATAGCACTCTTCATAGTACCCATGGTTTTGGGAACCAAGGGTTCTGTCTCGGTCATAGTACTCTTCCCACAACAAAGGGTAAGATTCGGTAGGATGATCGGAATGACACATCCTACAAAACCTTGCTTGTTGAGCCTCTCTTCTCATCATGAGTTCCCTCAAGGTGAGACGCTCCATTAAGAATTTTTTTTTTTTTTCAAAAGTTCGGAATCATAGTGCAAGGATTCTCGATAAAATAAATTACCAAGAACTCAAGCAATACCAACTCCGAACAAAAACAACCACCAAGTAGTGGAAAATAAAAACAACTAGCTAATACACAACCAAATACACCTAAATACTTAAGAATAAACGCCTCTTCCCCGGCAACGGCGCCATTTTGACAGGCGCGGGCAGTCGTCGCGCCCGCGCGCCAAAAGATAATTTATAAGCCCTCAATGCTTACTTTCTACAACTAGGTAGATAGTGGCAAATCGGGGTCGTCCAATGAGAAGAGGGATCTTCCTAAGCGTCTAAGCACACAATGGTTGATACTAGGCTAGGAGTAAATATATATACACACACACTTAAAAGCAAGTAAATGGGGGGGGGGGGGTTGGTTGGTTGGTTTCCTAAGTTAACAAAGATAACTAGCAACGTCAAGTGACTATGCTAATCATCAAACGAAACTAAGAAAAGGGGTTTTAAACTACAAAGATAAAATGCCTTGGGGGCAATGGATATCCACTTCCACATCTAATGTAGTTCATCGAATCATTCACACATTCCATCATATAGCATTCATGACCCAACGCTCACACACCCCATCTAGCAAGTACCACAACACACACATCACAAGGAGTTCTAAGTTCATGCTCATAGATCTTCATGCAAAGGTGCTACGGAATTCGTCACGTTCCTACACCTAAGCAATTCAACCACACAAGCACTACCTATGCTCAAACCACTCATGGCACACATGCAGTGAAACACACCGTCAAGAGTACATAAACGCCAAATAACAAATGCTTCAAGAATGAGTTTAAATCATCTATTCAATACTTCAACTACTTGTCGTGGAGACTAAACTCCTATCCTTCTTAGTTCGTAGTTTGCGAGAGTGAGTTCGACATCTCTCGTCAAACCTCACCAATGACTCCCGAGTCGCGACCACGACTCAAGGTGTCATTGGTGGCATTTAGCACGAAGGACCAACAAGCTTGGCAATGCCTATGACCACTACACCGTGACTAAGCATTAAACCAATTCATGCAATTACACGAGATTGGATGAACGTGCAACGCACATTCATCCACGAGCATATGACTCTCTCGTTTGCTACACAAACGAACATGACGAAGAGTTCGACATCAATCACATTCGTCTAGCACATTGTCAACACACTAACACAGTCAAAAGCTCTAATTCACACTCATACATTCCTAACAAGAACAGGGGGGAAATTAACCCAAATCCCCCAAACCCTAGCTAGCAATTCATACAAGCATTCATATTATCAAGCTCTCAACAACATTAATGGAATCAACAATTAACATTCAAAGCACAATAAAAGCACAATAGCAAAAACATCAAATAGATAGATAGAAATGATTTCTTGCTACATAGATAATGGAAGCTTCAATCCTTTGCTCCCAAGAACAAGAACTACTCTAGAACAACAACAAAAGACATAATCAAACTAAGAGAAAGCTAAGAAAAGAAAGAAGAAGAAAAACCTACGGTTTGCGCCCAAAAACCAGAGAAAACGCGGGCTGAGCAAAACTGGAGAAGAAGAAGAAAGAGAGTAGTATTTATAGTCGGAAGAAGATAAAGTTGATTTCTGGCCGCCCGTTGGTCGCGACTCGCGACGGTGTTCGTCGCGACTCGCGACGATGTCCCGACTCGCGATGGTGTCGCGACGGTGTCGCGATGGGAGCCAGAGTTCTGCATTGTTTCTTTGTCTTCTTCATAGCCATCCCTCTCAATCTTCAAGTCTTCAACGGCTCCAAAAATGGTCTTCAACGGCCTCCGGTCTTCATGTCTTCGAAGTGAGTATCCAAAAGTCTTCGAAAGTATAGTCTTCAATGTCTTCCGGTCTCCGTTGCTTCCGTGTTCTTCCCTTGTCACACAAAATCCACTTAAAAGAGGTAAAAGAGTACAAAGTTGCTTTTACCTCTCCTAAGTGAATTTCAAGGTAAAACACAAGCTCTCGATAATAAAATAGCACAAAAGTGATCCTAAATACTACTAAATAATGCGCCTAAAATGGACACATCAATACCTCACGGAGAAGATGACCGGATTGAACTGTTCGGAGGAGGAGGAGGAGGAGACGGTGGGTTTCAGCATAGTCAGGATCAGAGTCGGCCGACGAAGGCTGGAGCAACCCAGCTGAAGGAATCCGGATTGGTATCTTGGGTAGGATCCGCACAATTGAAGTTTAGCATAATATGACTTCAATGTGTGAACGTCATAATTTCATTAAATCTTGCCTGCTTATTAAGTTATATCTATGGTTGGGATTTGTTCCCACAACTTGAGAAGTGAAAATATAATTCTAGATAGTTAGTGTATGTGTAAATATAACATTTTTTGGCAGTTTAAAGCCGGAATTTAGTGAAAAGGCTATGTTACTCCTCTATAAAAAATTAAAATACGAAAACTTTGAAATTACAGTTAACCTTCTTCCTCTTTTCCTTTTTCTTAATGACGTCAAAAGCCGACTCCCTCTTTCCCTGAAGCCCTATCATCTCCGACAGTGAAGGCAAGGGCGAGCGGTGGCAATTGAAGGCAATTGAACACGCCGGCAATCTGGGTTCATCTGGGTTCACTTGGATTCATCTAGATTCATCTTTTTCATTTGTAACACGTCGTCAATTGAAGGCAAGAGTGAGCAGTGGAAAAGGAGCGGCAGCGATTCCTCGAATCCGAGGTAGAGCAGGATGGGAGATGATAGAAGATGGGAGCGGGGCTGACGGGTCAAAGCGGGGATGACGGGTCGTGTGGCGAGCCTAATGGTGTGACAAGTTTGATGGGTGGCGAGTCTGATGGTGTGGTGGTGAACGACGGTGAATGGCAGAGTTGTTCAAGCTCTCTCCGCCACTTACTGCATATCCTGCCATGTCACATTGCCGCCATTATTCCTAATCTCCAAGCCGATGTTCGAGTGCTTGTTCTGGGAGCCGGATTGCAATGCCCAGACCGGAGCTGTGCTCTGTATCGCCGCCGGCATTGATGCCTCATCGAAGCCGGACCTTCAGAGTTGAAAAAACTCGTTCCCAAACTTCTGAAACTGGTCAAAAACGAATCTTGTTAAGCTAAACCTGCTTTGTGTTTCTACCTTTGCAATCGCTATGGAGAAGGAAAGACGGCTAGTTGACGATGTTTCCGTGTGGTACGGTGGGAGAATCAATTCCAAGGAAATGAGGTTTGAGGAAAGGACACCATTAATGATTACCGCCATGTTTGGGACACCTGGTGGTGGAGCAGTCAGAGAGGGTGACAGGGTGGCAGAGGTGGTGGCTATTCAAGGAGAAAGGGTCATTTTTGTTTTCCAAATTTTTTGGATTAGGCTGAAAGGGTATTTTGGTCATTTACAACCGATCAAAGGATGGAAATAGCCCGTCAATGCTGGAATATAGTCTTTAAGGTTATATTTGCACTTATGTAAAGTAGCTACGGTTATATCTGCACTAAAAATTACCCCAGAATTATATATGCACTTTCTCAATTACAACACGACCTCAAAACTACAATTTTTTGAATCTCCAAGCTCGTTTATGCCAAAACCCGTGATAAACTTTACTGAGTTCAAATCTCAGTAGGAAATTGTGATTGTATATTGGGCCAACCATAAATTCCTTTTCAAAACATGTTATGATTTTCATTCATGACAGCCTCAAAGAACCGAGCACGAAAACTAGAGAGAAACATGTAAATTAGTTCAAACCAAAACCAAGGATTTCCACCAAGCAAGAAAAGGTAAAAATCATCCATTTAGTGTAAAATCCATATTTCGAACCTTACAATTTACACTTCTAAGCAAGCGTCTTTCTTCACCTTTCCACTCACTAATTCCAGTCTAAAACACAAGTAGTGTGAAAGGGCAATACGCATAAGAAATTCTAGAAAAGAAAAAGAAGTCGGGATCACCTTATCCTAAATCTATGTAAGGATTTAAGTGAAAAAAACCTCTAAAATCCAATTTGCAAGTGAAATCGTTTACTTAAAAGATTACAACTTGAAGCCAAAGATGAACTACGTGTACACAATTCACTAGTAACCACAGCCAGCAAGCCAAAAACATTTTACTTTCCCCTTATGTGTAAACTGTGTCCAGCAGTAACTTACACTTGTGATTGGACTTTGACTCGTCATCTTTGCTAACTGATGTAGCTGCCATTTCTTCACTTGTTAATGGAACAAAGGTGCAGTAATTCCGTTGTAGATGTCAAGTCAGTCACTACGCACGAGGAAGCCAAAGTGATAAGAGAAATCCATTAAGCTTTGGCCAGATGCAGCGCTTGAATCCATTAAGCCAAATACACGCATAGAGCATTTTGAAACTATCTTAGGAATTCCACAAAGCTTCATCCTATGCTTTGGTGACCTGACCCAACCTTGAAAACTCTTCATTTACCAGTAACATTCAGCAATAATGGTGCACCTCCGTCATATCCAACCAACCACCAATTTAGCACCAGTCCAGATAAAACAATCCCTCACGAGAGCCAATCCACACACCAGAGTCATGCTTCTCCCCATGGCCCCAGTTTTCCTCTAATCCACCCTGATTTTTTTGCAGACCTACCAATAAAATACCAGAATCAATACACATCAAGCATACACACAAATATACATAAAAACGCAGTACATGTAAGCTAAGATGGGGATAATTATGACAATAATTAGGTTAACTGTTAAACACAGCCCTGATTTCGATAATCACAACCCTAAAAAAACTCTCCTACACCCATACTTTTCTTCATTACTATTCGAATTTCAAAATTCAAAACCATAAACTTGAAAAATGATCCCGAGAAGAACAATCAAATGAGAAAATATCAATATGAAGAGTAAATATTTAATTCCAGTTAATATGAGAAATTAATTCCCAATCCAATCCCTAAAATACCGTCCAGAGTAAACTGAGCCTTAATTGAAAAATTGCAGGCTAGCCGAATTATGCCCAACCATTGGATCACTAATGGCTGGGCAGTCAAGCTAGATTTAAAAAATGCTTCCTCCATCTCTTTGAAAGTCTCAGACTTCTTTTATTTTCACTATTCAACACATATTCCATCGTTAATAGCTGTAATTAAATATGTTTAAATATTATAAAATTTTATTTTAATTATATACATTATGATGAATCCAACAAAATCCCACGTAAAGAAAGCAGAGTATTCAGCTGATAGGTACCTTCGGTTTTTGGCCAGCAGACAATTGAGGGAACTGAACTCATGAATTTACCCTCGAAAAGCATTTCACCCGACCTGATGCCCCAAAGGCGAAGCTGGCAGTCCTCGCCACCTAATGAGGAGATCTTAGCAATCAATTTCACAAAATATCAACAAAGAGAAAATACACATGTTAAACACCACACACCTGACACAATATATCTCTCTGATGGATCTATTCCAAATTGAATGGGGGTGTGAGAATTTACATTTCCTTCATAAGTTTGTACAGCACCTTTATGGATCAGACGTTGATCATAAAGCTTCATCTAGAAAGACAAGGAAAATATCAGAAAACTAGAAATTAGTCAGCCATAGAAAAGCAAGTCGCGTGGAAGCAGCTCATACAGACTTCATAGTTTTATGCACTGTAAAAATGAACTAAATGACGTAGTAGCTCAATATGTAAACAGAATGGAAAAACTTGCGCATGTCAATGAATCTAGCACCAGTAACAAGAAACTTCACGCAGGTTAAGAATTGCCAGGGAATCAAAATAGCCCACAAAAGAATAAGATTAAGGTGATAATGAACAATTACAGTATATTCTAGCAAACTAAAGAATCAGTGTCCAATATATGTTAAAGTTCAAATGAATAATGTGATATTGACGCCAACAGTTTAATTAAGAGATTTATAAGAAACATAATAAGAGTCAACTGCATTCAATTCCAATTTAATCCATCTATCTCCTAAGCAGTTCGACCAAATTGTAAACTATCACACCTGTACACTTAGATTTACGATGAGTACTTGTGCACAAGTTACAGACCAGTGACTGAAGAGAAGTCACATATCATGTATCGCAATCCAACTGCCCATATTAATCCACTAAATAGAATCTACTTGGTCTCCAAGTCCGTCCCAGTTAATTTCATTAGGTATTTTCATAGTAAAGATACCACTATTCTTGATTAGATAATCCTACTGTCATCAAAATACAATTTATTCACAAGAAACTTACGTGTTTTAGATAAGCATATCGACATATCTCAAGGTTGCAATATGTTTAATGTGCATTGGAAAAAGTATGCAACTCAGAGTTCAGCAAACAGTAGATGATCTTAAGATAGTACAGTGAGTCTAGGAACCAGAATTTACAATAATAAGAAGCACTAACCGATCCATCCAGTGAGCTTGCAACAAAGTATTGATCAGAGTGAGTGAGTGATTTCAAGCTACATTTCAAGAAAATGAGAGAAGCTTGTGAGATAAATGAAGAAGAGATAGCAGCTGAAGATAAGCTATAGAAAATTATCCACGAGCCCAACTAACCAAGAGATGGATGAAGGCATATATATTTTAGCAGAGTGCCCATTTTTTGTTTTCTGCTGCGTAGACAAGATCCATATTTGTCAGATTGTCCAAAATTGAATAACCATGAAGGCTAACTTCTACATAATCACAAAGTAAAAACCAATGAAAGAAAGAAGCCTTAGGACCACACTATCGATATAAAAGGCAGCATGTGCATGTACATCCATGACAACAGAATAGCTAGTTGTATAGGTTTTTCTTTTCCTAAAATATATCCATACAAGCATATAGGAGGTTTATACATGTCGGAGTGAAGAGTTGAAAGCAGTGTGCAGATTCATCTTTAGTTCTACTCAATATTGGTGAGACTGGCACGCAGCATGCTTCTAAGCGAACATCTCTGCACAATAATCATCTTACTTTCCTTTAGCACTCTTATAGCCCATCAAATTTCCTCTAATCTAATCTAGTTGTGGTAAGAATGCAAAACTCATTATTGATATCCTTCCACCATGTGTGTTTATGATAACTGGCCGCTCTTAGAATAAAGAAAGAAGAAAAGATAACTGAAATCAAAAGAGTCTTTGTTTTCTTAATCCTTCAAAAGCATCTAACCTTTAATCTACTACTCGAGACATGATGATACTGTGGGTGAAGTTCTTCACATTTTCGACGGGTATCAACCAGTACAATTGCTCCATTCCGTAGCCCACACAAAATCTTATTTCCCTGAAACAAGACCACACAACAAGCTTTACAAGTACATCACACTACCATAGTTATCATGTTCAAAATATAGATAATGTAATAATGATAATCAAGCATTTTAGAAGACACGAGTCATTTCTGCTCATCTGTCGCTGACCCATACACAAATTTAGACAACATATCCATTGTCTTTTTGGTCATCAGATTCTAACGAATGATTGATAACATTACAAGGATCATTACTGAGAAAAGATTTAGAAGTGCCTCCAGAATAAATTATTATAGTGACAGGAAACAATCTAGTACAGTACTAGTTTAAACTGTAAGATTGATGAGTGGCTATGCTAATATCTTGCAAACATACTACTGTCTCCACTGTTAACTGAATACAAGAACAATCATTAGACGAGATCCATTACAGTATCACATGTTAACAGCTACACAAAAAAATCGTGAACATTTACCGAGTGGTCAGGTTGTACTGATAAAACATCACTTTTGCAGCGCAATATCGGCAATGTTACTCTAGTCTCCGCTCCTATCAAAAAAGCACCTCGATTCGTGCCTATGCACAAAGAATGGAGTGCAGTTGTCAATCCGACATTATAAATAGCACAGAGAACTGAGCGCATTGATAACAGCTATTACGTCACAGGCCTATAACAAGTCACAATACACACTGAAATTCAAGAAGGCTACTTTCCAAGCTTAAGACTAAGACAATAGGACCTTATGGATGATGAACAGCATTCAGCGATACAATTGATGGAGTAAATCAGAAAGCACTCACTAATAAGGAGAATACACTGATGAATGGATAATAGATCTGAGACTAGGCCAACATTACTAAGGAATACTTAATAAGTAAGGCCAATAAATATGGCAAAATCAGTCACCTTAAACTGTAAGAAGAAATAGAAACAGAAAATATTAGTTTTGCTTAAACTTCTTTTAAGAATAAAGACAATTAGAAAACCAAAATAACAAATTCTTTGAAGCCTAATTCTCTTAGGGTTTATACTAAGGTTAATGATTTCAGACCGCCCACGGAGAAAAATATAAATTAAAAACCAAGACTGCATCAGTTTTGATAAATATGCCAGATGTGGTGTTATCATCATATTACTATGCTATTCTCCTTGACCTGAGCATCATGAAATCATTTGCCAGACAAAGAAAGAACAATCTTCATAGGGCGGGAAAAGTTTGTACAACAATATGCTCAGCCAAATAGTTATGCCAGAAGTTACCAATCACCACATGATTTTTGTTGCAGCTATCTGCTGTCCAAATTGTAGTTTGGAAAGAAGCAAGGGGACGACAAACCATGGGATAACTGAATTCCAATGGTGCACTCAAATCCAAAAGGTAGACCACGCCTCTGGATGCTCCTGAACCCATAGTAGTTATTCTTTGTTACCTCATGTCAAAGAATACATACATGCTGACAGAGACATTAAAGAGTAGTACTTGAAAAAGGATATACATAAACAGAATAGTACTCTATATAGTGGTAACAACAAAGCATAGTTCCTGCATGGACAATTTTCCGAACACCATGAGCACTTTTTCAATGCATATTAATTACTATCAGGCAGCAGCAACTAAATAGCTAAAGCATTTGAAACTTCCAAAAGATACAGAACATCCTTCATCGAGGCACCATCAACTGGTAGATTGCGCAACTTTATACAAGAAACTTCAGATGGCATATGTACCGAAACTCCAGCAGGCCTCCATAAAGTCCGTGGTAATACACATTCTTGTTGAGGTCTTATGCTAGAAGGCCACACTCGATCTGCAATGCATCTTACTTCATCCTCAAATTCCTGCCCATTTTTTCCAACCTGGAAAAGACTGGGATACACCCAGCCCATCAATCAACAAATTAATTTGGGCTTCTATTATTATACTTACAATGAGTTTCAAAAACTTGGCACAACAAAGGAATCTCCCATCATATCAGTTATTAGAAACATAGCAACTGCCAATATTCAGCACCAAATGTATTCACTAATGTAATCACAAATAATATCAGACGGGCAGAGCATAAAACACATGATCAATGACTCATACAAACAATGTCTAATAAGAGACAATGAACACAAAACTCCAAAAGGAAGATCAATTACAGTGTCACTCTCTTATAGTACCTTCACACTGTTTATTCTTTATTGTCCTCTTTTTCTGTCTCAATAGTCATACAGCATGGTTAGTGTTGACTATATATAACAATTTAGATTAGTGATGCATTCTACCCTATTTAATCCTCTACTAGAACAACTAACTTCAACATCCAGTTCTTCTACTTAACATAAGCCCCTATTCAAGATCTTACTTCATTTTGCGACCTTTAGTTTGTGCTAGATAAACTACCTATCAGGATTTCCTGCTTGTAGGAAGCTAGACTTAGACCATGACTGTTAACCATTTTTCTAGCTTCCAACTGCAAGCATTGGTGCCAAAGAAGGTCGAAAAAATAGTGACCACTCCCAGCAACATAGACTGAAAGAGATATTAGATGTGTTATGGTAGAAAGCAACTTTGATGAACTACAAAGCAGTAAGGTTGACCATCACATTCAAGAAAGTGAGTAACCTAACTGAAACAACATACAAGAACACACCTGTTACTCTGTTAGAAATGTTCTTATCTGTTATAGAAGAGGCAGATTAATTAGATGAAGATGAGATCTATTGGCATACACCACCAATCTTTCACACGTATCTTAACCAAAACTAGTTACTAACATTCTTGTACAGGATAGGTGGAAGGTTTTAGAGAAGAGTTTGGTCCTCTACTCTCTAGAGCCTAATTTAAACCCAACAGATCATCATATTCACTGAACATGAGAGTGGAGCAGCAGCAGAAAAAGATGCAGATAAAAATTTGATGATCTCCACGCTTGAGGTCGTCATCAGCTCTCATAATTGACATAAATCTCTTTAGTTGGAATCCTGCCAACTTTATCTGCTCTCAAAATCAAACATCATCATATTTATCATTCCACTTATATTATGAGTTGTAACAATCCAGTTTTGAACGACGAAATTCAAGCCAAGTTATAAATATAATTCTCAAGAAGACCACCAACAAGTAGTAACACAAAAGATGTCACCAGCGGGACCCAGTGTAAACGGAATGATTCAGCATCAAGCCGACATCCTCCAGGAAGGAAGCTGACGTACAAGAACTGTATATTTAAAAAGTGAGGAGAAGGCGGAGCTGCATGCTTCTGAGCACCTGTGCTTTCACATTTTATTTCGTCGTACTTATACCTAATAACGGGAGCCAGTGGAAGATATAATAGCAATATCATGCTAGTTTCAGATACATTCATGTTTAGGGAACTCAAATTTTTGCAATGCAATCCAACTTAAAAGTCTACGTGTCTAAGACATCTTTAATTGGGTTCAATTTCTGGATAGTAACAGTCTGAGACAGCTTGAAGTGAATTCAGTTTCTGGTAATCAACAATCTGATCGTCTGGAAGTATAATACTCCCTCCGTCTTGGAATAATTGGCACATAAACTTTTGGCTCGATATTTTATGCAAGCTGATGTGGCAGAGAATAATTGTGAAAAGGTAGGGATGTTTTGGGAAAACGGCGGCCCAGTTAAAAAGTTGTTGAAGTAAAGAGGATATTGAAGGAATTTTATAACATATTCTTTACCATTATGGGTAAGAATTAAAGTGTGTCATTTTATGTGGGACGGACGAAAATAGAGAGTGAGCCAATTATTCCAGGACGGAGGGAGTATTTATTTCCCCTCAGCTGCTGTCATTTTCATCTTTTATTTTTCCCTTTTTCTCTGATCAAAACTCTTTGGCTAGAAAGAATCCACCCCAAAGATGAAACAATGTTGATCCTTTCTAACC
Source organism: Rubia yunnanensis (assembly GCA_037428765.1). Taxonomy (NCBI): domain Eukaryota; kingdom Viridiplantae; phylum Streptophyta; class Magnoliopsida; order Gentianales; family Rubiaceae; genus Rubia; species Rubia yunnanensis. The sequence continues at coordinate 104,984,324 of CM075061.1, read as the reverse complement.
AAACTAATACCAAAGTCTTCATTCTGGGCATTTCTTAAAAAACCAATTCTAGTAAAGTATTTCTTACAATGTTAATCCTTTCTAACCAAACTAATACCAAAGTCTTCATTCTGGGCATTTCTTACAAAACCAAGTAACCCTTGGATTCTAGTAAAGTATTTTGCTTCACTGGCAATCAGCATTTCACCAATTGCAAGACAATGGCAAAAATCACAGCAGTTGTTTAATTAGGAATTGATTTTCATACTGTAGGGTAAAACAGAAATGTGTATAAATATAAACTTAAAAAGCTACACGTACCATATTGTTCCATTTACACCACCAGTTAGCAGAATATTAGTATTGGTCATGCCGGTTGGCATGTTGACACTAATACTTAAATTTTCCATGGCACTGACAACCTTCTTTTCTGTCTCTTGGTATTTCCATATCTACAAGCATGGAAATCGAAAGGTAAACATATATATCGACAAGGATACAGAAAGAAATTCTCAAAGAGACAGATGTTTTCGAAAACATGATTGAGAGATATGATCCATATAGCTAATTAGTCACATATGAAGAGTGTCAACTCCTAGATTCAAGGTAACTTAGCATGCTATACATGGGTAGAGTTAAGGTTTGACAGGTACCGTCAGAATGGAGTTGGACTCGTGATAAAAAGGAGGTTTAAGTCCATCGGTGATGCTTCCAAGTTCCATTAGACCCGTTAATATACAGTCCTATTAAGGCTGAAATCAGTAAGAACTTTAAAAAACAAGGGGGCTGACATCTGATTCTAATCTCGTTTTGAAAGCTCACATTGACAGTGTTTTAATAATGCACTTCTCCAATGTGTTAATATTGCTATTACTCTGTTAATTTGGTTATTTCCGAACGACTGAATATGTTGTTACCAACTTTTACAAGGTATTTCAAGTTGTGTTTCGGCAACTTGAGTCAAAACAGGTAGGGTTACCTTCGAGACTCAAGACATCTCAGACTTACTGGCACAGATTAAAGCTACTCTAAATATCATAAATCGATCATAAACCGAAAGAAGGGTACCAGAGGTTGCGATGCTAGTTTCTTGCTACACTCCATTTGAAAGTTCAATCTCCCTTTCCTATGGGTGATGACGTTGCCGGACAGTTCCCTGGACTGAAGCAGCTTACTGCAACTTGTGCTAGATTTTTGCACCTCCTTACCCTGCATCAGTAAATAATCTGTTCGCAGTACATATGAGAAACAAAAACAGTAAATACAGAGAAGCAGTGCACTATTCACCTCCAGGGAACCTAATGTCAGAAACTACACAACAAAATTCAATATGTTGTTCTCTACACAAATTCTATTAATAAAAAAACGAGTAAACCTACCTGAAGAAGCTGCGGCCCCGGGCCTCCAAGTTTTCGCTTTCTGGAAGAACCGGGAATAGGACCGTTAATAGGGAAGTATCTATTCTTATCCTCATCATAGTAAAACCCCGGAAGCTCTGCAGTAAAAATGAGATTGAGCACAGGTGAAAATCACACTCTACATAAAATACAATAGGCAACAGAAATGACAGATGTAAACCTCTGGGCATTTTGATGAATTGAAAGTTGAAATCAGTGCGATGAATGTGTATGCAGTTGGTTGGAAGGAGCTCGTCCGAATGTAAATAGGGAACGGAGGCAGGGCGGTCGGACTTTTTAAGCGGAAGTTCTCAGACAACCGCTTAAAGTCGGGTCCGAGTCGAGTACGAGTTCGAGTGTGCTCGGTTATGTCATTATTTATTAAAATCACTAGATAATGGCCGAACGAAAGATATTACTAAATTGGGATTGTTGTAATTCACATCAACTCTTTCTGTTTTGGGTAATATGCAGATATAACTCTATGGGAAAGTCTCAGGAAAGATGGCATTTTCATAAGCTGATGGACAGTTCTCATGGGCATTTGCCTTAAATGTTGTAATTTTTTATAAAATTTAAATATTATATTTTATAAGTTAAAACAAGTAATAATATGTATTTAAAGGTGAAAATATAAAAATATATCAGATAAAATAATATTTTCAAAAATTTTAAATTTTGTATGTAATTTAAGAAATGCAGTGTATAAGGTAAGAAATAAGTGGCCTGTCCATAAGCTTATTGACAGGCCGCCTGTCAGGAGACCCACTCTAACCCTATATGTTGAGGAAAGTACAAATATAACTCTAAGTTATTTTTTAGTGCAAATATAATTCTATCTATTACACATAAGTGCAAATATAGCCCTAAATCCACTATTCCGGCATTGACTGGTCATTTTCGGTCATTGACCGGCCAAAAGTTACCAAAATGCCCTTCTAACCTAATACAATTTTTTAAAAAACAAAAGACCCCCACCACCAATCCACCCCCGCCAATCTGTGCCCCACCCCGTCACCACCTGAGCCCCTCCCTGGCACCACTGAGCCCCGTCCGCCACCACCTGAGCCCATCGCCGTCGCCACCACCTGAGCCCCTCCCCGCCACCACCTGAGCCCCTACCCCCGCTCGGATCTCCGCCTCGCCCCTGCCTCAGTCCCGTACCTCTGACCACCACCTCCGACCGGTCACCAAATTCTGCCGCCGCTCGACGCCACCCACCACAAACCCTAGCGCCACTACCGGCTTCGAACCCTAGCACCACCTTACGTCACCCCACCATTGCGCCACCTCCTCGACACAACCCCAAACTTCTCGCCATCGCCGCATCCTCCTCTGCCCTAGCCCCGCTTTCACCATCGTCAAGCCCTGCATCCACAACACCACCATCGCCATGCCCTAACCTCGAATCCACAACACTACCGGTGAAGCCCTAGCCACGAGCTCTCCGCCACCACCATCTGCAGATCGGAATCAAGAGGAAGAATTAGAAGAATGGCGGTGGCGCAGTGGAAGAACGGTGCGGAGGGAAGAAGAAACAACGATAGAAGGAAGGAGAATGGAGTGGAAGGAAAGAGAAATGGGGGTATTAATGCCAATGGGGGTAATATTGTCATTTAAGAAATGAATTTTTTTTCAGTTTTTTTTAAAAAAAACCATCAAGGGAAAATCTGTCATTTCACTGTATTCCGGCCGGCTAAAAAGGTTATATTTGCACATAACATGAATAGATAGGGTTATATTTGCACTTTCGAATAGCTATCTGCACTTTCTTCAATTATATAGGGCTATATCTGCACTTTTCTCTTTTTTTCAATTAAGACCACATGACGTGGGGGAGATATATTAGGCTTCACAAACCTTGTAAAGCTATACAAATATAGAAAAAGGTTCAAGTGATAACTTGACCTTGACAAAATTAGTCTTTCTACTAGATGTTATACAAAACATGTTCCTAAGGTAGCACCGTGATGATGCCAGTCTGAGAGAAGGTTTTGCGGTTGAAAAGGTGAGCTCTTAGAGATGGCTTTGCAATGCACGGTTCCTATCAACACGAACTCCACCCCATGTTATTCGTGATGTAGGACAGGTGCATTGAAGCTACCTAGAAGAGCTTATGTACTCCATCTTTGATTCGCCCTTTCTCCTTTGATGGCCCGGGTGTTTTTCTTGAATGTTGAGAGTGTATGCTTCTAAACCTGTCTTCAAAAGTACCCAGCTTGCGTGATCTACTTCTTGGAACGATTTATGCCGCAGCTTGTTGATGTATTCTGATTGAGTGTATTCCCTGTTTGTCTGCTGCAATCGCCAATCTTTTCAAATTTATGTGTTCATGCGCTTGCAGGATATCAGGTGCAGAAGGGATTGCTTGATGATTTCGTGCCAGGTGGTGTACAACATTGTTTTGCTGCCTATAGATATGTCTCTATGTGATGTGTTTGTCTCCAATTAGCTTAAGAATCTCCCAGATAAGTCTCTGTAATTTCCATGGAGCCTTTGTGCAGTTTGTCAGTATGTTAATCGCCTGCAAAGAATCAGATTCAGCAATCAGGGGAAAATTGTAACGTACACAGAGATTGACACCTTCCAAAATTGACCTTACTTCAGCTTCTAAAGATGAGTCAGTACTGCTTAAAAGTTTGCATGCTGTGAGTACTGGTTTACCATCTATATTCCTAACTATAATGCCAGCTGAAGATAGGGAGATAGTGGGAAAAAATGCATCAATGTTGAGCTTAAATCCACAGTTTGGTGGTGTCCACTTGTGAACCTTAATTTGTTTTGGTTTTTTAGATCTGAAAGAAGTCATAACCCCTATTCGCCTAAGCTTATAGAAATCATCAGTCAGTTTCTGAGAATGGATTTTAAACATATCAGTTAAGAGAATAGTTAATTCCTTTTTCATTCCAGGTATATTCAGTGTTTTGTTATCATAAATGATGCTGCACCTGGACCTCCAAATAATCCAACAAGTAACTGAGGTTGCTACATAGATTATATTCTTTCCTGTTTTGGTTTTGCTAGGATAAGACCACAAGCTTGACAGATGATCGAAGATATGTTCCTTATGTCTTCGTCTAATTTCTAACATGTCTAAAACATAAGCCCACATAGATCTTGCAACATAACATGAATTGAAGCAATGATTCATTGTGTCCATGGATTGACAGTTGGGACACTTATGCACTGATATGATGCCAATCTAATTCAAAGTTTCAGAGAATGGTAAACAATTATTCACTAATTTCCAGACAAGAAAGAACATTTTTGGAGGGATAATTGGTAACCATACCTGTTCCATATTGGCTACTGTATTTCTTCTTTGCCTAACCAATTGAAAAGCACTTTTAATTGAGAACATACCAGATGTAGAGGGTTTCCATACAATCTGATCTCTGTTAGCATATAAAGCTATTGGAACCTGCAATTTATTAATAATCCACAGTGGTAAACCTATACATAGGTGTTGAGTGTGAAGTGTAAGGTTCTCCTAGAACTGTGCAAGTGTGATATTAGGCATATAGATGTTCAAATCTTGGTTCCAGCGGTCGATTAAACAACCTGAACCTGACCAGTTAGCAATCCAAAAGTTTACCTGTCTATCCCCAACTAGGATTTGGGAGTTTTGGTTTGCTAACTGTGACACCTTACATACTCTATTCCATGCATCTGAACTACGTGCTGATTTTGGAATGGTCCAGATGAGTTTAGACCAGATAGATGTACCTTGTTGCAAGTTCCACCACAGTTTTAATGAAAAACTTTTGATGAAATCTTGCAGTGGTACAAATCCCAACCCATTTTCTGAGAATGGATAACTCATTTTGGTGATGATTTCCAGTATTTGTGGCTGCCTTCTGGTTGATCTCCCCACATAAAAGAATTTAAAAGGAGTTCTATTTTTTCTATAATGTGAGCAGTGGGAGACATTATACTCCATGTGTGGATAGGAATTGATGTCAGAGTATGTTTGATGAGGATCATTCTTCCAGCTGGGGATAACCATTTATTATTCCAGTGGGATATTCCGGAGTTAACTTTTTCAACTATTTCATTGAAGTGGATGTTCAGTTTTCTGCCCTTGAAAATGTTAACTCCTAAATATTTAAATGGAAAGAAACCTTGTTGCATGCCAGTTAGTGAGTGGATTCTGTTTCTTGTCACTGAACTGGTTTTGGAACCACATAGAAGGCACTTTTTTCATAATTTACTTTCTGGCATGTGGCCATTTGGTAGTGCCTTAGGAATTTAATCAGATTATTGCAGGATTTCCTTGTGGCTTTGAAAAAAAAAACCATTGTATCATCTGCATATGAGAGCTGGGATAGGGTGAATGCATTACCAGGAATTGAGAATGAGTCTAGTAATTTCTCTATAAACATTGCCTTGAGTCCTCTATTAAGAAGTTCAGTAATGAAATTGAAGAGAGTGGGAGAGGGGGGGCCTCCTTGCTTGAGACCTCTTGATGTTGTGAAATACCCATGAGGGCAGCCATTGATTAAGACTGAGAAGTAGGCAGATTTTATGTTACTCATGATGAGTTTCACAAAATGGCCATGGAATCCATATTTTAACAATAAAGAATTGAGCATGGACCATGAAACTCTGTCAAATTCTTTGGACATGTCCAATTTGGCTATGACATTTAGCCCTTGGGCTAGTTTATCCAGCATTCTGACTGATTCTTGCATTACAAGAATGTTGTCAGAGATGCTTTTACCTTGGATAAAAGGCCAATTTCTCTATGGATATACATTTGTTGACCAAAGGGGTAATTCTATCAACAAGTATCTTAGAGATGACTTTGTTACTGAAATTGGTCAGGTTGATTGGTTTGAATTCAGAGAATTGGGTTGGAGTTTGAACTTTTGGAATCAGAGTGATGAGAGAGCTGATGATTGATTTAGGCATTAGGACTCCACACATAAATTCTTTAACACAAGCTAGTAAATCATGTTTGATAATATCCCATGCCCATCTACAGAAGAAGCCATTGAAGTCATCTGGCCCTCCACAGCTGTGTTTACTTAAGTTGAAAACAGCTTTATGGAGTTCTTCTATTTGGATTGGCTTTAGCAGACAGATATTGTCTTGCTGGGTGATTATGGCTGGGATGAAATTTAGGAAGTAAGCTAGGCTGATTCCTGAGATATCTTTGGTATCCTCAGTGAGCAGGTTTTGGTAAAATAAGGCTGCAGCCTTTCCTATCTGATCTTGCTCAGTTATCATGACATTGTCATGTTTGATTTTATTCATCTTTTGCCTATTATGCTTGTCTCTTACTGAGTTATGAAAGAAGGTTGTGTTAAGATCACCTTCTTTGAGCCATTTTTGCCTTGACTTATGTTACCAAAAGTCATTTTCCTCAGTGAGTCTATCTGTTAGTTGGATTCTTGCCTGATTCAGCTTGTTAAGGTTTTCTATAGATTCTAGGTTATCAAACTGGGATTCAGCTTCCTGAACATTCAGTTCAGCTTTTTTGATATTGTCAAACAGGTTCCCAAAGTGATCCTTATTCCATAATTTTATGTCCTGTTTAAGCCTTTTCAATTTAAGACTGAATCCAATCATTCCTTATTCTTCTAACTGTTTAGACCATGATTGTGCAATTAAATCTTTGAATTCAGGTCTTCTAACCCACATTGATTGGAACCTAAAGGTTTTGGGATGAGTTGGTTGAGAATCCTTATAATTTAGGAGGAGTAGTGCATGGTCTGATGTAAGTCTATTTAAGACTTGAACTGATGCATTACTGAATTTCCTCAAAAATTTAGTGTTTGCAATGGTTCTATCAAATATTTTACAGAATCTATCTCTACCCTATCTGCCATTTATCCATGTATACAAATTACCACAGGTGGGGATTTCAGTCAGGTTGTTACTGATTATAAAATTTTCAAAATCTAACATACTGTTAAGATTTTGAGGTGTTTTCCCTTTATATTCATCAACAGTCCTGGTGACATTGAAGTCACTAGATATGACTGTTGGAATGTATGCTAGTGATGAGATGCAGGTTATGTCTTTGAACATCTTCTGTCTATCTTCCCCGCGGTGCTTACCATACACAGAGAAAAGATTGAGTTTCTCATTTAAGACTGTATTTGTGATGAGTATGTGTGTGTATTGATCATGTTGAGATATCAACAGTCCCTAAAATCTATCCTTGAGGAAATTCCAAGTTCTACCATCCTGTGATGGTATTCCTTGGATGAACCCTAATTTCTTGGCATATGATTCGAGTTGTTCAGTGTTTTGTTTAGTTTCAATTACTACAAGAATTGAGATATGATGGATCATAACCAATCTATGCAGTCTAGCTATAGATCCTTGTATTCCTCTTACATTCCAAGTTAGGAGGTTAGCACTCATTGGTTACTTTAGATTTAGCTTGCATGCGAGTGATTATCACATTTGGATGATTGAAGAAGTTTCTTACCTATCTGGAGGCTTGGGATTACCTGGTGTCTCATGATCAATTGGCAGGTGCTCTTTTTGATTCATTATGTCTTCCAGTCCTTCGGTTGTGTTTCTTATGGGTGTGCCTGAACTTCTCACTGGTGTTGCAGTGGATTCCTTGTCCTATGTCTGTGAGATTTCTTGTTGAGGGTTGGGAACCTATTTTAGTTTGATTTTAGAGAGGTAGTTAGTACTGAAATCTTTAAATGTTTGCAGGTGCTTGTCTTTATTAATTATCAGTAGTGTTTCAGAAGGGGCTTGGGTTGCAGTGTCATCCTTTGCTTTCCAGTTGTTGTGATATCTAGATGTAGTAGCTCTTGGTTGTTGAGCAACTGACTTTCCTCTGCCCTTGGCTGTGTTTAGTACTTCATCTTTTGTATCCAAAGCATCAACAAATACTTCCTGATCTTGAGCTTGTGTCTGTGAGGCTGAAGTCTATTCTTGCAGCTGTGTTTGTACCTGCAAGAAGTGATTCTATGCTTGTAGCTGTAGGGACTGGACAATTGTTTTTTCCCTATCTACATGTAAATGGTTATCAGCAGCTTTTTTGTTGTTAGTTAGTGGTTGTCATATCCTCTGTCCTAAGGCCTTCTCTTTTGTATCAATTTTGCCAACTCTATTCTCAGGCTGTTTAGGCTTGGGAGCATATTTAGCTTTTGGGATTCCACACTATGTGGCCTTATGGCCAATTTTTGAACACTTAGTACAGTAGTGAGAGTGGTCTTCATAGTGGATACGATACCATTTACTATCTTTAGTTGAGCCTAACCTTATTCTATCAGGAAATGGGTCTGTTAGATCCACTTCAACACAAATCCTAATAGTAGAGGGTCTTGATTGGTTTAGGGTTGGGGGATCTGCAAAGATGAATTCACCAAGCCTAGCTGCTATGATAGGAATGACTTCTTTGTGCAGGTAATAAGCTGGGGGAAAACTGATATTTAACCATATTGGAACTAATGGGGGTTCCTCATTAACATCAAAGCTTTTAGTCCATTTTAGAACCTTCATATAAGCACCTCTATATTCCAATTTCTTTTTATCCAGCATCTCTGAATATCTTCATCATGGTTAAATTTTATGGAAACATGCCTACGATCTAGGGAAGTAATGATGGTTTCTCCTTTGAAACCATTTTTTTTAAAAAATAAGAGCGCATGAAATTGATAGTTGGCCTACCTCGTGGGAATTTACCTACCAAATGACGTTTGAATGGTTCTGATAAGACCTCGATTTCCTCTTCCTCAAATAGAACGACAATCTCTCCTTTGTACTCTGTGGTAGGATTCAATTGAGGGATTGGGGAGGATTGTTGCGGCTGATTCTGAGGGTTTTGATCGAAGGATTTGAGTAATTTGTTTTTGTAAGTTAGGTTGCTCGCACCAGATGGTGGAGCTGCCATGGTGGCGGAATTGGTTAACGCCAGTGGCGAGTATGGTGGTGATGGTGGTGGAGGTTGTTATGATAATACCGTTGGTGGTGGCGTGTTGGTGGTTTTAGTAGTGGACGGATGGATGAGTAAAGTAAGAGAGAGAACGGAACGTCAGTTGTATTTGTAGACCAACTCTTTAACGCCCTTGTATGCACCATTTAAATTGAGTAACTTTATTTACTAATATTGTATTTTACCAAAAAAAGTCTTGTTTTATATCGACTAGTCATTAGATGGTGCCGTTTTATAATTGATGTAACTAATGGAGTGATTTGATATTTATTTTTTTTTATTGCAATGAGATTTCTATAACTTTTAAAAACTTTATAAATGTATCGTAATGTATAAATAATTATAATTTGACCCAAAAATTTATTAAAACAAGGTTTTTTCATGATTGGACTAACCGTAAGTCAGTCTAACAAGAGACTTTCTCTACATTTTATTATAATAAAATTTGAATTATAATTTAATTTACAATTTGATGTTGAATAATAAATTATTTTTATATTTATATGAAAATAGTATGCTATCTTTGTTTTTACTAAAGCTCCTATTACCTTTTTACAAAGATTTGAGTGAGATGGTCTCACTCATTCTTATGGTGGGATAGAGAGTCTATGTATAATTATTTTAACATGAGAGATGACATGTGGTACATTTTATAATTTTCAAAACTTTTCTTAGATAATTGTTTCACCATAAGTTATGATGAGACGGTCTCATATGAGTCTTTCTCTTACCTTTTAGCATGGGCATTTGTTCATATGTAGTAGGAAAAGTGTGGTACTAAAATGAGTTGGTCAAATTTCAGCAACAAATGTGAGTCTAATTAGGGTAATAGTCAAAATGAGAACCTTTGGTTGAGATAGACAAAAGTAAAAAGTAGAAAGTAAGAGCATTTGGTTGGGACAAAGGGAGTATGTATTTTTTATAGATAAAAAATAAAGAGAAAATGGTTTTATAACACTATCTACTTTATATAAGTACCAATATAACCTTTAATAATTGAAAATGCAAATATAACCCTAGATAGTTAGTGTAAGTGCAAACGTACCCATTCCGGTAGGTTTAGGTGGAAATTGGGTGAAAAGTCAATTTTACCCCTCCGAAAAAAAACAAAATAAAAAGTGAATTTACTATTATACCATTCATTCTCCTTCTCCTAAATCCTAACCCTAATTTCTTCTTCCTTCTTGGTCATCGCTTGGTGTATATATGGCCCAGTGATCAAGAGGCTGAAGGCTGCTAGGGCCAGCCCAATACTATGCTACAACGAAACGAACATGTTTCAGCCCAAGACAAGGATCGGCTTCATGCGGAGCTTCCATTTGTGGTAGAATATGTGGGCTGAGATGTGCGGAATAAGCAACAAACATGAAGGCCACGAATGCAGAATGTGGCGATCGTAGTATGCACACAATCATAATCCCTAGGAACGTCAACGATGATTAGCCTATAAATACAATAAGCTCTTGAAGAGTTGAGGTAATCGCAACTATCTCTAGAAATTCCAATTCTAGCAAGAGAAAACTGACTTGATTGTCGGAGCCCTTCTCCCGGTATCATTTCGGGGATAAGTTTGCAGGTAATGAGATTCTTGGAGAGGACAACCAACTTTCCTGAGCGGTCTATCACATCATTTGGCGCTGACTGTGGGGAACCAAATTTTTTTTGTTTCAAGATCATTCAGGCAAATAATGGTGTTCACCAAGAGTGAGAGTGAGAGGATCTATAACCACCAGTCACACAAACAAATGCTGAGACGCGATAGACAAGTACATCATCAGCATAAACGCACCCTGAATAGGGAAAATGAGAACAACAAGGAGGAAACGGAGGAGGTAGCAGAGTCTCCGAACAATAGCTATGACAAGGAAAAAAGAGCGTTTGCGGCGTTCTTGGAAGCGAACCGAGAAAGTCTTTATGACCAATTTTTGAAAACGCTCAAGCAAACACCCCTTGAAGCAGAACGAATGGTAAATCAAGAGCTGTGGAATCCTTAACTAAGAAGAAGAGTTACGTGATATCGTTGCAGAAGACGATGCAGATAAATCACCTCTAGCTCCACATTTGCGTGATTTTAAAATACCGAAGGACTTCAAGATTCCTTTGCGCGTCAAAATCTATGATGGGACCACAAATCCAAAAGATTTTCTGCACTCATATAGAAACATCATGAGATTTTTTATGCGAACATCGAGTTATTTTACAAGGAATTTCCCATATTTTTTATAGGAGCAACGATCACATGGTATAAAGACCTTCCAAATGAGAGTATCAAATCTTGGGCACAGTGGTCTGACCTATTCCTAGGTCGCTTCTACCAAAAGTAAAGGTTTACTAAGACGATCGCATATCTCAATAACATAGCCCAGCGAAGTGACGAAAGCCTTACGGATAACCATTATCAATTTGTTACGAAAAACTTGCATGTTTGTGACTTGTCCTTCCAATTGCCATTAGGAGTGTTCCTAGGAGGCATGCGATTAGGAGAGTTCTGTAAAGAACTAACGAAGAACATGCCTGAGAACCCAAGGGAGCTACAAAAGATGATTGAGCAGCATGTACGAACAGAAGAAGCAAACAACTATAGGATGGAGCGGGAAAGAGGCAAAAAGTGAATGATGGAAGCAGAGTATTCACAAAAGGGATTCATGAAAAAAGGAAAAGGAAGCCTCTCTTTCAAAGGAACCAGGTTTGAATAATGCAACATTTTAAGATACACCTTTGACAAGGCCAAGGAAGGAAATATGGCAAGCACACAAGGATTTATTCCGAGAACCAGCACCCATGCTAGCACCACTAGAAAAAAATCCAAGGAATCTTACTGTGCTTTCCACAAGGACCATGGCCATGACATCGAGTATTACAGAGACTTTAGAAGACAAATTGAAGAAAATTTGAGGAATGACCTCTTAGGTCAATATAAAAGAAAAGGGGGATACCAGTATGGCAAAAATACCAAAATAGCGAACACCTTAGAAAGGAATCAAGGGACAACATCAACATTGCCAAAGAATCAAAAGATGACTGCGAAAATTGACTGCAAGGAGGATGAAGGCGATGAAATACTAGAAACAGTCATCTTGTCTATACATGGATCTACGTAGTCATTGTCCAATAATGATTGGAACACTGGGGCATGATACTCTCCCTCACAAGAACCTGTTGAGAAAAGATTCCGATCGGATGAGGTGATCACCTTTAGTGAAGAGAATGCAGTGCTAAACGCTTTGCCTCACAATGACCCCATGGTCATTGTAGCAAAAATTGGAAATGCTAAATGTACACAAAGTGTTCGTAAATGATGGAAGTGCGGTCAAAATACTATTTATTGACTGCTTTGACAAGCTAGGTTTCAAGCGAACAGACCTAAAACAATCAACGTCCTCGCTAGTTGGATTCACAGGGCGATCAGAAATGCCTTTGGGCAACATACAACTACCGGTCACTATTAGGAAGACCATGGATGAACAGAGCAAAGGCCATATGATCCCCTTACCACCTGGTTATGAAATTCCTAACTCCAGTCAGAATTGTAACTATAAGAGGAAACTAGCAAACTGCGAGGCAACACATGGTCATCACAATGAAGGCAGGAGGATTGGGGGATAAAGTAAAGATGGTTAACGCAATCTCAAATGGAGAAATGATAAATCAGCCATAATCGCCAGCAGACCTAGGGGAAGAAACAAAGCTGGTTAGCCTGGATAGCCAAGATAGCTCAAAGTGTGTAAGGGTAGGGAAATACCTTCCCAGTGAAGAAAATAAGATAACCATAAAAATCCTGTGAAGTCACAAAGAAACTTTTGCATGGAGTGTTCATAACATGGGAGGAGTAGACCCGTACATCAATACACACTCTTTGAATATCAGTGATGCGGTTAAATTAGTTAAACAAAAGCAGCGGAGCTTCGCCAGCGATAGGCAAAAATCAATCAAAGAAGAAGTTATAACACTGCTTCAAGCTGGCATAGTAAAAGAGGTCATATACCCAAAATGGCTAGCAAACCCAGTTATGGTAAAGAAGTCAGATGCGGGATGGATGATGTGCATTGATTTTTACGGATTTGAATAAAGCATGACCCATGGATTGTTACCCTCTACCAAAAATTGATCCGCTAGTTGAGGTGATTTCAGGGTATCAGGTGCTAGCATTTTTAGACACGAACAAGGGATATCATCGAATATTAATGAATTCAGAAAACGTAGAGGAAACGACGTTCATAACAAGCTTTAGGACTTTATGTTTAAATAACGATGTCATTCGGACTGAAAAATGCAGGGGCAACATACCAATGAGTAATGGATAGCACATTTCGTAGTCAAATAGGGAAAAATGTTGAAGTATATGTAGATGACATGGTTATCAAGAGCAAGAAGGTGGATAGCTTCGCTGCGGATTTGCAAGAAACGTTGGACACACTAAGTGCCATAGGGATTAAGCTCAACCCCAAGAAGTATGTATCCGAGGTAGACGCTGAAAAATTCTTAGGATACACGGTGTCCTCAAAGGGAATCGAGGCCAACCTAGAGAAAGTTAAAGCCATAGTCAATCTTTCTCATCCACGAACTGTCAAACAAGTACAAGTTCTAGTAGGGTCACTGGAAGTGCTTAGCAAGTTCATCTCAAAAGCGGCGGAAAAGCATTTTCCACTATTCGAAGTTCTAAGAAAGGCCAAGAAGTTTAGCTGGAGTCAAGAATACAAGATAGCATATGATGGTTTAAAAGAGCAGCCCTGGAGAAACAATATACTTATGTTTAGCGATTTTGTAGAACACGGTCAGCTCTGTTTTGGTTCATCTTGAAGACCATAAACAAGTATCAGTTTATGTATACTCAGCACAAAGACTGCGAACGTATTTCCATGCTCATCACATCGTGGTTTACACTGGTTTTCAATTAAGAACATCCTCAAAAAGGCCGAATCATCAGGTAGATTGACAAAGTGGGCCTGGAATTAGGCCAATTTGAGATTCAATTCCAACTACAAACAATGATCAAAGTATAGGCACTAACAGACTTCATTGCATAAATGACCAGTGTAGAAGCGAAAGAAGTGAGCACGTATCAGAGCTAAGGATCGATAAAGGCAAAACAAAATGGGAAGAAGTGGCATGGACACTGTTTGTTGATGGTGTGTCTAGCGGAGAAGGATGTGGGGCAGGATTGCTATTTGTCAACCCAAATGGAGGCGAGCACAGATACTCACTACACTTCGATTTCCTGCTTACAAATAACAAAGCAGAATATGAGGCCTTAATCTGTGGACTAGAGCTTACAATCAGATTAAAGGTTAAGAGTGTTCGAGTGTCTAGTGATTTGCTAATTGTGGTTCAGCAAGTACGGGGAGACTATTAAGTACAAGAAGAACAGTTTGAGAAATACTTAAGGAAAATTCAACAAGTCATAGCCCATCTTGAGTACTTCGACATACAACATGTACCATGAAGTGAAAACAAAAAGGCAGATGCACTAAGAAAGCTAGCAATATCAGGGTTTAACTCTCTCAGCGAACATGAAGAAGTGGTGGTAGAAGTTATTCCAGTCAGAAGTACGTTTTCAACTATTGTGTCAGCAGTTCAAACATATGAAGTAAACTAGATGACTCAAATATTAGATTTCTTTGCCAAGAGAACACTGCCTGAAGATAAGGTGCAGGCTAGGAAGTTGGAGTTACGTTATAGCAATTACACCTACGAAGATGGGATCTTGCACAAGAAAGGTTTTCTGTCTCTATAGATAAAATGTGTAAGACCAACCCAAGCGACAGATATTTTAAAAGAGGTTCATGAAGAGCTGTGTGGCACGTATCAGAGAGTGAGAACGATAGCAAAGAAGATCATTCAAGTTGGATACTACTGGCCGACTATGTTCAATGACGTGCACACCTTTGTACTTAAATGTAGAAGTTACCAAATCAAAGCTTCACTGTCACATAAGCCAGAAGCACCTTTGACAGGAATATATAGAGCGTGGTCATTTGATAAATGAGGGATTGACTTAGTTGGACCATTCCCAAAAGGTGAAAGCAATACCAAATTCCTAGTTGTAGCAATCGACTACTTTATAAAGTGGGTAGAGGCAAAACCATTAGGGTGAGTCACGGCTGAAGCCACATGAAAATTCATGTGGCAAAACATAGTATGTCGCTTCGGGGTGCCACATACCATATTAACGGATAATGATACGCAGTTCACAAGTGGTGTATTCACGGATTGGTGTTCCAAGCTTGGAATTCTCCAGAAGTTCACCTATGTAGTGCACTTTTAAACCAATGGCCAAGTGGAGGTAACAAACAAGACTATCGTTCAAGGAGTCCAGAAGTGACTGGAAGGAAAATGAACTGGATAGGTGGATGGAATATCAAATACCTTATCATTGTATAGAACAATTGTTCGAGAACCAACAGGGAAAACATCGTATAGTATGGTTTATGACCATGAAACAGTTATACTAATGGAAATTGGCATTGCAAGCCTTCAAGTATGTGATTACAAGGAGAAAGTCAACCCAGACCCGATAAGGTTGGAACTGGACGAACTAGAAGAGAAGGGATCTGGCAACGATCACAGAAGCTAAGTACACGGAGAAGATGACGAGAGCTTACATTCAGAAAGCGAAGGAAACACAATTTCATATGGGCAACCTAGTGCTAAGAAAGAATGAAGCTAATCTAGTAGAGGAGCGAAGAAAGTTATGTTCAAAGTGGGAAGGACCCTATAAAGTCACAAAAGCTCACAAGTTCAACAACTACGAGTTAGAAAGGCTAGATGGCACTAGTGTTCTGAACACGTGGTATGTGATCAAATTAAGGAAGCTTTATGTATGAGATTTGAAGAAGGTAGTGAAAATCCACCTGTATATACGTCAGGATATTATCCTTGGTTGTTTTTCTTCCACTGTTTCTGATGCGACATTATTGTGGAAATATATTATCAATACAAAAACAATCTTGTTGGACCATTATCACACTTCTCATTATTTAATTATATATGAAAGAAAATATCTCTTCGTAACATGTTTTTCAAGGCAAGCAGTTTAGCAAACACCAAGTCACAGATTTTACACAATTAACGATGATTGCAAGTTTTGGATCTTGCAACTTTGCAAATCAAACAATTGCAAGCCACAGATCTTGCACAGATAGCGATCCTTGCAAGATTTTAATCTTGAAACTTCTCAAATCAAACAATTTCAAGCTATAGATATTGCACAACTCGCGATCCTTCCAAGCTTTAGATCTCGTAAAGTCGCCGTATACATAATCACAAGCTATAGATCTTGCTATTAGGCAAACATGCCTCTAATATAGCAACAAAAGCAAGCAATAAATCTTGCATCTTTGCACATCGCATACTCCAAACAAAGCAAGCAATAAACCTTGCTACAAACCAGATGTGCCTACAAAACTGTGACTAAACCAAGTCATAGACCTGGCAGCTTCGTAACTTCTGACTCCTCCAGCAAAAACCCACATAATTAAAGAGGACGGATGATAACTAATTCATCAACAATGAAGATGAAAAATGTATGACGTCATAAACAATTTTATTAAAACATTGCAAGGAAGGATAAGTGATTCACAAAAAATATCTACGCCTCGAGGCTCTTGAAGATCTAGAAGATGATGATCCACCACAACGACTGACATTCTTAACTTCGGAATGAGAATGATTGGACATACGTTTATTCTCCTCAACGACCTCTTCTCCACTAACTAAGTCCTCGTAATGCCATTTCATGTGCACATAGGCGAGATGGCATATGAAACATCTTAGCTCCATGTGCTTGAGATGTTTAGCATGAAGTCAGTGATGGGACCAAACTCCTCGCGATCCATTTGCATACTTATAACATTCATGGTTTCTTCATACCTTTTCATCTCAGCTCTTAAATCCTGTATTTCTTTTTCTAGGGACCGGATGTGCGACAAACAGACTTAGATAAGTTGATCCTCTGATCACCAACTTCCATTGAAACATCTCTACGACCAGTAGCCCTTCGAGATTACGAAGGGAGAGCCTAGATTTTGTCTTTATATTTAACACAAGCTTGCTTAAGTTAATGCAAATATCTATCAAGTCAGTTGCACTCAGCACGAAGCTTCTCATTGTCACTTCGCAGCTGTGTGTTTATAGCGAACTACTCATTGAACTTTGCCTGGCAACCAAGAGCATAAGTTGATAAGTGATCACACTCATCCTGATTTTTCTCCAACTTACCCAGCAGATCATCAATACGGGTACATAGTTTATCTATGATCAACGTCTTCTGGTGGGCCTCCCGAGTCTTACTCGCACTATAATCTCCAGCTTCTACTTATTAGTAGAGCATCTTTGCCATGTTTAACTGTTTCCAATGAATAAGAATGCTAAAATCCTATGTAAATTGTGCATAGCATCCTGGCTATATTTCACAGTCATATTCCACTTTATTTCAAGTTTGCTGATATACAGTAGCATACACTTCAAACGTATACCTAAACATAGCTCCTACTCTTGAACACATATAAGGAGGAGATTAAGCAATTGTAAGTACTTGCCAGCAAATTCAAGATCAACTAAACCACGAACAATGTCCTTCCCAAGAGATTCAACGTGATATCTAATAGGAATAAGCTTAATGCAAGGAAAACTTGTAGGCAAAGAGGGAGATGAAGACAAAATAGGAAGTTGCAACCCAATGCATAAAGGAAGCGATTCCATACGCAAAAATAGTTCAGAAGAAACAACCTCTTCACACTCTTTGGTGAAGGATTGGGTAGCATGAAGCAAGCTAATAGGCTCATGAAGAGGATCATTATGTCCCATACAGTAAAGGATTTTCAAGAATTTATGATCAACCAAAATATTAAAGCCCTGCACGTAAGTAAGGGCGATGAGAAAGCGTAGAACTGGGGAAATAGACCAACCTTCATACTTACATCATAAAAATAGTACAGACAAACATCAAAATATTGTTTCAGGGTTCTATTCCAAAATCCCAAAAGCAAAATACACTAATAATCAACTAACTTCAGGGTTGGAGTTAAGCGTAGGCTGACCAACGATTGTAGCAACATCTTGGCTTGCTTACTGAGTGGAATTCCCATTGCTTGGCTGCTGGATGGGAGTTTCAGTGATCGCAATTAACCTTACTAGCCACATTGGCATCAGAATTAGGAGAGGGAACATCAGCGTTAGGCTTGAATAGAAGATCTTCGAAGTAGTCCACCTCACTCTCCTTCAGCTCAGCCACAAAAGGAAGACTGGGAAGGCTAGCAAGATGCGAGAGCATGGCATATGGATGTCCCCCATCAACAAATGAAGGCTTTGTTAAGATTCACCCTCTTCTTTTCCAGGGTATCAGTGCACTTCTTCAGAGAAGGCAAGCTCTTAAGAGCACAAGTGAGATTCCACTCGCGTTGATTCTTCACAGACTCGCAGTATCCAATGGTGCGAGCATCTTTGGAAATATCCTCAAAAACTCTATTGAACGACTTGGTCTTGCAGAGTCGATCTAGTAGCACTTGGGGTGTTGAGGTGACACATGCCCATTGGTGCACATTTCCTTTAACTCAGAATGAAGCTAAGTCACCTCCACCCCTGCAACCCTTACACACTCCTTAGCAGCGCTCGCTGCTTCCTCAACAGCCTTCACCCCCTCCTCAGCAGCTTTAAGCGAACTCTCTAGTGTTACACATTTGATTTCCTATGATTTGTACTTTTCCAATAGTGACTCATTAACATGAGAACAATTGGACAACCACTCAATCACAATTTGGAGGCCTTCAGCGACCTTATAAGACAACAACATATGGGACAAAGTTATTCAACATTTTACAAACAAGATATAAAGATATGAGGAATGCTATTAAAGTTCGGTTGTAGACTTACCACAACCAGTGTGTCTGGTAAAGAAAGATTAGAAAGGATATCAGAGATCATCCTCTCCGCCAATTGATTCTATGTTTGCAGTACAATCTGCGAACAAGTTTGGTTAGCACTCCCCTTTTTCAAGGGGGAAACTGAATGTCTTGAAGGTCCAGTGCCTTTACCCCTCTTATTCTTCTTCTCCTTTGGCTCATTAACGGGGCGATGACCACTCATCTCCCATCCCTCAGTACATTTACCCTTATCATTCAAGCCCATAGTGTTCGCACCCTTAGGCGTAGTGTAACTCCCAACAGCATTATCCGCTTGTACAACAACTACGTCTACCTTCTCATATTCTTCTTCGAAGAGCAATGGGTCAACATCACCTTTAGATAGGTCCATATCTGAAACCAAATAAGCATCATAGATCAAAACAAACACACGCAAAAAGTGAAGAGAATAATAGCTTGTCAAAATATGAAAGCGTACAGATCGAACACATCAAAACAAAAAGTGACAAAACACCTTCGGCATCAGAGTCAGAATGGCGAAGATGTTCCGTATACACACAAATCGTGGCCACGATCTCCGTCTCTTCGATAAAATGGACACTCAAACCTGGAAGCTTAGACTTAGGAACTTTGTAGTTCCAAGAAGGTACATCAGCTTTAGGAGCTTGATTTACTTTTATAAAAAATATTATCTAGTACGCCAATCACCAACATTACTAGGGAAACCACTTACAAGCTCAACCCCAGAAATCATAGGATAAAAAGTAAATTCGTCTACATTGTTTTTCACCTTTCGGAGGTGATAGAAGTTGCAAAAACAACTCAAGAGTGAAAGGAACGTTTACCTTTTCATACATCCAAAGAAACCCCATTATGATAGCGATGCCCTTGGGATGAAATTGGGACAACGTAACCTTATACAAATAGAGGAGTTCAATCACATGTGCAGGAAGAGGGAAATAAAGGCCAAAGTTCAGGTAGGCTAAGTAACATGAATTGTAGCCAGGTGGAAGAGTGTAAACGCACTTAGAATTTGCAGGCGAAAGAAGCTTAAAAGAAGTGAGGAAAGGGAAATAGTTCTTTAAATTATTTACATATGAACCAGTCAGAATACTGGGTATAGTGGAGGATCCAGCGGCATGCCGGAATCCTCGTCGGAAGGAGCATTTTCTACGGGGAACTTAACACGGTTAGAGGAAGATATATGATCCTAGAGTGGAAAGTAACAACCTTAATCAGGGTCAAACATCGTGGAGACAAGTTTTAAATAACAAAGTTTCACATAAAACAAGCCGGAGAAGATGACAGGAAAGCAGTTAGACACACCCAATGAAATTACTACAAAGTAAGGAACAAGGCAAACATATCAAATCCAGGATACGATGCAAAGGAATTGGAAATTAAATTCTACACATAACTTATTCTTGAAGAGGATAACAGAAAGTGATACGCAGAAAATCTAGGGATGCTCAAAGAGGATGAAATCTTGGGCAACAGAGAAGAGGAACTGAAACAAAAGCAAGAAAATGTGCTTAAATATCAACAATAAATGGTAGGATTGAGGAAGACAACTAGTTCAGAGAAACACATTGATAATAATCTGACACAAAAGGTAAAGTACCTTTTGCTTATATCGAGACGACAACGGTAGATGAAAAAACAACACACTGATTGAGGGAAACATTTAATTATTTGTTTCAAATTCCTCATTTAAGAGGTAAAATGAAAACAAATGTCAGGAAAAAACGAACTGGAATACCGAAGAGTGAGGAGCAAATCTTGAGTTCTAGAAACAAAATCATTGCAGAAATAGCCTCACCACAAGGAGCTCAAAATTCAAATATTCAAATTTTAAGATAGACCGAGGATTGAGATAAATCCATAAAGCTAATGTTACTTCGCAATGACGATGAACGTAGTATTAAATGACAAACAACCTGTGGACGAGCAACATTTGTTCGTATTTAAACAGCAAATACACGACATTACTCTGTTTCTTTTAGTCTTCATGGCTAGGGGGGCTTATGGTGTATATATGGCCCAGTGATCAAGAAGATGAGGGCCGCTAGGCCCAACCCAATAATATACTACAATGAAATGAACATGTTTCAGCCCAAGACAAGGATCAGCTACATGCAGAGCTTCCTTTCGTGGCAGAATACGTGGGCTATGATGTGTTGAATAAGCAACGAACACGAAGGCCACGAACGCAGAACGTGGTGATCGTGGTATTCCTACGATCTTAATCCCTAGAAGCAAGGAACGACAATGATGATTAGCCAATAAAAACAACAAGCTCTTTAAGAGCTGAGGTAAGCACAACTATCTCTAAAAATTCCAGTTCTAGCAAGAGAATACTGACTTGATCATCGGAGCCCTTCCCCAAGAATTATTTTCGGGATAAGTTTGCAGGTAAGGGGATTCTTAGAGAGGACAACCAACTTTCCTGAGCGTTCTATCACATCATTGCTCAACACTTTCGACCATCTTCTCTCTCTTTTTTCACCCAACCGCTTCTCTAATTTCTTCTTACGCTGGAGACATCGTAACCTTAACCAATCCAGCTTCTCTGGTTTTTCGAACCACCAATATGTCTTCGTGACCTTGCCCAACATTGTGGTGATGGGGGCGGTGAGTTGTGGCGAGAGTGGGAGTGGCAGGGGTTGGGCTGGCTGTGGTGAGGGCGAAAGTGATGAGGGCTGGACTGGTGGGTGGTGGCGGTGAAAGCGGCAAGAGTGGTGAGGGCATGGTAGGGTGTATCTTCATCGATTTTGAGGGGGTGGTGACAAAGGCTGGTGTTGGGTTGGCATGAGTGGGGGTGTTGGGTGAGTTTTTGTCGGAATGAATAAAGCATCGGAGGTGGGTAAGATTGGGATCGACAACACTAGATTTTTGGTGAGGGGCTGGCTTGGGATCACCGACACTAGGGTTTGGGAGGTTGGGGTTAGACTGAGACCGCAGACGGTAAGGCTGGCCCTATTAGTGGCAGAGTAGAGCAACGACGACGACGGAGCTGGGGGTTTAGGGTGGTGGTGGAGTGGTGTCGGAATGAACAGAGCGGTGATGGTGGTGGTGGAGCAGCGGGGGTGGCAACAGAGCGACGAAGTAGTGGTTGTTGTGGAGGAGTGGTGCTGGAGGTAGTGAGAAGTGGTGGTGGTGGCGGAACAATGGCAAGGCAAAATAGTTTTTAAAATTTTTGTATTTGGACCAAAGGGCATTTTAGTCATTTCCATTCGATCAGTGGCTGAAAATGGCAAGTCAATGCTAGAATATACACCAGAGAGTTATATTAGCACTTTCATTGAGTACTTAAGGTTGTTTTTGCACTAAAATTATCTGAAAGTTATATTGCCACTTACTCTAGTAAGTGGGGTCATATTGATATATATCCTAAAATAAATTATATATAGAAAAACTATCAATTGTAAATAATATTTGGCAAAGTCTTGGGAAAAACGGTCTTTCCATAGGCTTATGGAAAGACGGAGTTTTATTAGAATAATAAAAGGTAAAAGGTCTTAGTTGCAATATTAAAGTTTTAGTATGAAACATGTAGTAGTTATAAAATTTATAAACCGGTTCATGCAACTCGAAAATTTTATCTTAATTTCTTCTAATTTACACTTTAAACCTTGGTCTTTCCATAACTTATGGAAAGACCGTCTTTCAAGAGACGGACTCATAATATTTTAATAAAAATGTAAAAATATATTCATAATTAATCAATAACTATACTTCTCCGTGGGATCAACTAATAGCTATAGTTTCTCTCTAACTGTGGGCGAATACACCTAGAAGTATATGTTCTCCAACGTTCTGGGAAACTCAATCTGGTGATAATTACGCCTCCTGAAAGTGGGTAGATTTGGTGGAAAGAAAGTGGGGAAAAAGACGGGATTACAGTTAGAGGAAGAAAATGGGAAGCATGAGGAAACAGGTTTGTGGGTTGAAGGAAAAGGTGAAGATGGTTTTAAAATGGTTTTGAAGAATACAGATGGAGAATCAAAATATACTCCGGAATCGGTATTGGAGATCCATGGGCTCACAACTAAGGCTAAAGAAGTTGTAGAATTGTTGGGTTTAATCCCTCTAATTAAGGTGAAAACGGAGAAAGGTGAAAGTTCCAATTCTAGAGCTACAACTATAGAGGGGAAAATATTATCCTGGGGTGAAAGGATGGAGGAAGAAGAAGGCAAGCAGTGGAGTTTATTGTTCACAACTGAGCAGAATGAAGTCAAATATTATGAGCCGATTAGCATTGAAGGATTGACCATGGGTGAAATCACAGCCGAGGAAGTAGTAGAATGTTCTAGACAATGTGAAGTTGCTACAATTTTGTAAAGTGTATGGAAGAAATCCCCCTTATAAGATTATGGAGGGATTTTAAAACCAGAATCTGGGGGAAAAGGCTTAAAAAGGTATGGATGATTGAAAAAGGTGTTTTTCTGGTTTAGTTTATCAGTATAAATTGTAGAGATGAAATATTGGAGCAAGGTAGTCTTTTCTTTGATGGTAAATCAGTTATAATCAAAACATGGTCACCTGATATTAGTTTTTCTGATTATGACTTTGTGCCTGTATGGATTCAACTTCCAGCTCTGCCCACTAGACATTGGCATCCTAGAATTATTTCTAAGATAGTCAGTCCATTGAGTAAACCCTTGTGTTTGGATAGGGCAACTCTAGATAAAGAAAGGTTGTCTTATGCTAGAGTAAAAGTTGAGGTGAAAATTGGGGAAACCATTCCTGGGCATGTTTTTTTCCCTGAATGAAAAGCAAGTGGTTGTCCAATAGAAAGTCTATTTTGAATGGTGTCCAGTTAACTGTAAAAATTGTGATCACTTGAAAAGGGGATAGTGAGATTGCTGACAAGCCTGTTAAGAAGAATGTATGTCCCTGTAAGAGTGAAAAATAATGGCAAGGTAATCAAGAAGAATGGTGATGACATGACTGGAAAGAATGGTGATGATATGATCTGGAAAGATAATATGGCCAGGATGGACAGTGATACCAGAAATGAGCTGAGCAAGGTGAATAAGGGAAGCTAAGATGAGGGAGTGGTGCAGGTTATCAGTTCTGGAAATCTGATGTTACTAGAAGAAAAGCATCCTGATGTCAATTAACTGGACAATATGGAATATTAAAGGTTTGAATAAAGAAAGCAAACACAATCTGGTGAGGAACTTCTGTTTACAAAATAGAATTGAATTGATGGGATTACTGGAAACAAAAATCAAAAAAGGAAAAGAAAGTGAGGTCTGGAAAAGAATTGACTTGAACTGGAAGTTGGTAACTAATAGTGATGTGGTGTTTGGTGGTCGAATTTGACTGGCTTGGAAAGAGGAATTGTTTACAGTTAAGATCATGGATAAAGGAGAGCAATGGCTAGACTTAGAGTGTTTTAATAAAAGCACTCAGTTGTATAACTTTGTAACCTTTGTCTATGGCTTTAACTCAATTCAAAAAGAAAAGAGTTATGGAGATTTCTAAAAGGATTGAGTAGAAGTAGTCAAGTACGGCTTGTTGCTGGCAACTTTAATTCTCCTCTTTGGCCAGAGGATAGAATTGGGGCCAGTCTGTGGATGAGAAAGAAATAGAAGATTTTAAAGAAATGGTGGAGCAGCAGGAACTTACTAAAATTAGGATAGTAGGTTCACAATTTACATGGAGTAATAGAAGAAATGGGGAAGATTCCGTGACGAGTATGATTGATAGAGGTTTGATAAATGAAGAATGGATGAAATTGCAGATAGGAGTGTATCGTGAAGTTAAAAGTGATCCCACCTTGGATCATTTACCTTTGATAATAAGGTTTGATGCAAAAAGGAGGAAAATGAGAAGTCTTTTCAGATTTTTCAATCACTGCACCCTCTCCACTCTATTTGAGCTAACTGTGAAGCAGTTTTGGCAAAGTGTAGAGATTTCTTGTCTGGGAGATATAGCTAGAGTTCTAAAGGATATGGAGAAGCCACTTGCTAGACTCAATAGAAGAGAATTCAGGGCTATTGGAGAAAGGGTGGAAATTTGTATGAAGAAATGGGAAGAAACACATAAGCAGTTAGTTGCTAATCCATTATCATTGATTGCACAGAATCTAGAGCCGAAGGCTAAAAAGAGATGGAGAAAATGAAGGAAGTTGAGCTCAAATTTCTACAGCAGAAGGTCAAATTAGTATGGCTGAATGAGAAAGATAGATCTTCCAAGATTTTTTATGCTGCTATAAAAGAAAAGCTAGATAAAAATCAGTTGGTGGCCCAAAAATAGAAAGGGAATGTATTTCTGATTTGGCAGATATTGAGAAGCATTTGATTGAACATTTTTCCAAGCAGGAAGCTGGATCAGAGAGTAGTTAATTTTGGAAATACCTTGAGTGTACAGCAGCAGATTACACTGATTGAGCCAGTAACTAATGAGGAAGTGATGAAAGCTCTAGAAGGCATCCACTCTTCCAAAAGCCCTGGGAAGGATGGATATTCTAATCTGTTTTTTAAGAAAGCATAGAGTACTGTAGGTCAGAGCTTAACAAAGACTTTAAAAGGTTTCTTTTCTGGTGATGAAATTCTTGATATACTTAGCAGTGCTGTGATCACACTTGTCCCTAAGGTATTACAGCCTCAGGTTGCTACAGATTTTTGCCCTATAGCTTGATTTTCCTAAGTTATGAAATTAAAAGACAAAAATAACTAGCAAAGTCAAGTAACTATGCTAATCATCAAACAAACTAATAAAAATGGGTAAAAACTACAAAAGATAAAGCCTTGGGGGCAATTGATATTCACTTCCAAACTTCATGTAGATCAACCATTCACTCATTCAAATACATTTGTTACCTATGGGGAATGTTATCACTTCCCATTCGAAGATCAACATTCATTCCTTCTTAAAAGTAATTTGCAAAGACAAACAACGACCATTTGCAAACCTAGTTGACAATCACTCCAAGCAAACCACACCAAGAGGTATTTCATCAACGACATTTCACACGAAGGACCATAGATTTGATAACAATAAGCCTTCTACCAAAGACATAGTTATTTAACCAAACATAGCATTCATTAGGTTAAACCTAGGAAAAACCACATTCAAGATTCAACCTTTCATTGCATCTATAGGATAATATGAGAACAATCCAAATTAACATACTTATCTAGCAAGAATCACAACACATTAAGCACGAGAAGTTCTAAGTCCATGTTCTTGGATTTTCATGCCAAAGGGCTAAAGAATTCGTCACTTTCCTAACACCCTAACACTTTAATCACACAAACACTTCCTATTCTCAAACACCCCATGGCATAAATGAAGTAAAACATAGCATTAAGAACACATGAATGCTAAATAACAAAAGCTTCAAGAACGAGTGAACCAATCTATTCATTTCCTTAACTACTTCTTGTGAAGATAAATCTCGTATCCTTCTTAGATAGTAGTTTGCAAGAGTGAATTCGACATCTCTTGGCAAACCTCACCAATGACTCCCTTAGTCAAAACACGACTAAACATATCCCATTGATGGCATTGAGCACAAAGAATCAACAAGCTTGGCAACACTTATAAACACTACACCATGTCTAAGCATTTAACCAATTCATGCATTTACACAAGATTAGTCAAGAACGATCGACATTCATAGACTTATCTCATTTTCTACCTAAAACAAAATGACAACGAGTTCAACATCATCACATTCATCTAGCAATTATCAACACATCAACATAATTTAGAAGCTCTAACTCATGCTCTTGGATTCCACATTAATAGAGAGGAAAATTAGCTACTTTCTCCCAACCCTAACAAACAATCATACAAGCAATTCATATACTCAAACTCCAACAACATTAATGCCATTAACAATCCACATTCAAAGTTCAATAAATGCACAATAGAGAAAGCAATAGATAGATAGATATGATTCTCAAGACATCAGAAAAGAAGTCTCAATGTATTGCTCCCAAGTACAAAACTAAGCAAGATAATCAAAACCCATAACATAGAACAAAGATCTACAAAGAAAGAAGATGGAAGAAAATGATACCCGTTTATAGAGTACAAGGGGGTAGAGTGACACCCATTTTTCCGCATAGTCACCGGTGATATGGCGCAACCCAATGTAATTGTATGGTCCCGAAATCGGTTTCGGAACCCGAAGGGGGAGCAAAGATGCCGTAGAAGAACTCACCCCTCGAGAAAAGCATTGTCTCCGTGGCGCCGTTTGATCAAGACTAACACCACAAAGAACAACATTAAACTCACAAGTACATAAGGATTTGGAATACTAGGTTTAGCATAGAGAATTAATAACCATAGTATTCTCAAAGAACAACCAATCCATCATGCAATCACAACTATAAGATTATCCAATAAAAATATTCAACATATAAATCCACACAAATTCAAGCATCACTATAGAACATAGCAATTAAGTCACAATGATGTAGTCGGCATACTACAATCAACAAAGATACTATAAAGATGCAAGAATTTCATGTGTCAATATATGTAAAATGGTGTGGAAATAAGTGGATATGTGGTGATTCTTGTGAGTGTTGGGTGGAGAAGAAGGAAGAATCATGAAATGTTTAAGATCAAATGAAAACTTGGAATTTTCATCGTGACTCGCGACTGAAGTGGTCGCGACTCGCGATGCTTCGTCGCGACTCACGAAAAGTTAAGGCCGAGAGCAGTTTTTTAGCAAAATTTTTCTGATCACGTCGCGACTCGCGACTCACGGAAAGTTGGTGCTGGGAATGATTTTTCTCCCCTGTTCGTCGCGACTCGCGACGAGACTATCGCGACTCGCGACGGCAGGGTATCCCAGGCTTAAATTTTTTCGTTTTCTTTCCAACTGTCCAAGCTTTCTTCCCTTGTTCGTTGATCTCGTTCCTTCATCTCCTCCATTGCAATGCACTTCACTTTGCTACAAAATCACAGAAAAACACGCCATAAAAAGAACAAAACAAAACAACCAAAAACTAAGAAACAAAAACTAAAAGAAATGCCGAATTTATTTCACGTCGTCGGCACGACAAAGCTCTGTATTTTTAAGGTCGTCGGCACGACCCTAATGTTATCCATATGGTGAAGGCTTGAACCCCTTCACCACGAGCTTCCAAAATAAGAGAGGTGGGGGTACAAAACTTTCAAGAGGAAAGTTTTGTTGAGGTGGAGATGGTTGGAGGAAAGTTGAGTGGTTAGGAGGCTTAAGATAGTCTTTTGGCTCCTCTCTTATCTCCCTCACAACTTCCGAAAATGGTGGAGTTGGTTCACTAAGTGGGAGAATGGGTGACGATGCTAATGAATGTAGCACTATTACCTCTTCCTCCATTTTGCTATCCTCTACAACCAACTCATCATCCCCTTTGAACTCAAAATCAATTTTATTGGTGACCTCACTCACCGAGTCATCGAGTTCAAGTTGGGATGGTGTGTTTTCGGAATCACAAGCTTCCATTCGGGCCAACGCTTCCCTTATACTCCTCACATGCCCCTCTATGGCCTCAACACTAGAGGAGAGCTGGGTATCCGGCTCCTCACTAGTAAAGGGGTTCAAGTTTGCTATGGTATTGAAGACATCCTTACGTGTCAAACTTGAACTTCCTTGTTGGGCTTGGTTTTGGGGTATGGTATAGGGTGGTGATGGCCAACTAGGTTGCTCGTATGGTTGGTTTTCCGGCTCATTCTCATACCACCAATCCGGATTACCACTCCATTCCGGATTATAAGAGTTGTGGTATGGATAGCATTCATGAGCTTCTTGCCCTTGAAAACCAACATCTCCTACCTCTTGGTAGCACTCTTCATAGTACCCATGGTTTTGAAAACCAAGGGTTCTTTCTCGGTCATAGTGCTCTTCCCACAACAAGGGGCAAGATTCGGTAAGATCATCGGAATGACACATCCTACAAACCTTGCTTGTTGAGTCTCTCTTCTCATCATGAGTTCCCTCAAGGTGAGATGCTCCATAATTTTTTTTTTCAAAAGTTCGAAATCATAGTGCAAGGATTCTCGATAAAATAAATTACCAAGAACTCAAGCAATACCTACTCCGAACAAAAACAACCACCAAGTAGTGGAAAATAAAAACAACTAGTTAATATGAACCAAATACACCTAAATACTTAAGAATAAACGCCTCTTCCCCGGCAGCGGCGCCATTTTGATAGCGGGCAGTCGTCGCACCCCTATTAAAAGATAATTTATAAGCCCTTTTTGCTTACTTTCTACAACTAGGTAGATAGCGGCAAGTCAAGGTCGTCCACAAAGAAGAGGGATCTTCCTAAGCGTTTAGGCACAAAAGGTTGATATTAGGCTAGGAGTAGACATATATACATACATATAAAAGCATGTAAATGGGGAGGGGGGTTTGGTTGGTTGGTTTTCCTAAGTTACGAAAGTAAAAAGACAAGATAACTAGCAAAGTCAAGTGACTATGCTAATCATCAAACAAAACTAAGAAAAAGGGGTTTTAAAACTACAAAGATAAAAAGCCTTGGGGGCAAGGGATATCCACTTCCAAATCTAATGTAGGTCATTGAACCATTCACTCATTCTATCATATAGCATTACATGACTCAACATCAACATACCCATCTAGCAAGAATCACAACACATTATGCACAAGAAGTTCTAAGTTCATGCTCGTAGATTTTCATGCAAAGGAGCTACAGAATTCGTCACGTTCCTAACACCTAACCAATTCAATCATACAAGCACTCCCTATGCTCAAACAACTCATGGCACAAATGAAGTGAAACACACCATCAAGAATACATAAATTCTAAATAACAAATGCTTCAAGGATGAATTAAAATCATCTATTCAATACTTCAACTACTTGTTGTGAAGATAAATCTTCCATCCTTCTTAGTTCGTAGTTTGCAAGAGTGAATTCGACATCTCTTGTCAAACCTCACCAATGACTCCCCTATTGCTAGGAGTATCCCATTGATGGCATTTAATCACGAAGAACCAACAAGCTTGGCAATACTTATGACCACTACACCATGACTAAGCATTTAACCAATTCATGCAATTACACGAGATTGGATGAACGTGCAACGCACATTCATCCAAGAGCATATAACTCTC
Source organism: Rubia yunnanensis (assembly GCA_037428765.1). Lineage (NCBI taxonomy): Eukaryota > Viridiplantae > Streptophyta > Magnoliopsida > Gentianales > Rubiaceae > Rubia > Rubia yunnanensis. The sequence goes on along the minus strand of CM075061.1, from coordinate 104,954,097 downwards.
TCGTTTGCTACACAAACGAACATGACGAAGAGTTCAAATCAATCACATTCATCTAGCACATTATCAATCCATCAACACAATCAAAAGCTCTAAATCATACTCATACATTCCCTAGCAAGAAAAGGGGGGAAATCAACCCAAATCCCCCAAACCCTAGCTAGCAATTCACACAAGTATTTCATATGCTCAAGCTTTCAACAACATCAATGAAATCAACAATTAACATTCAAAGCATAATAAATGCACAATAGCAAAAACACCAAATAGATAGATAAAATGATTCTTACTACATAGAAGTGGAAGCTTCAATCCTTTGCTCCCAAGATAAAAACTACCCTAGATAAACAAAACCCATAACATAGAACAACAATCTACAGAGAAAGGAGAAGAAATGGAAGAAAATGGTGAAAAGTAGGGTTTTGGAGCCCCAAAGGCGGGCTTGGAAGTTATGGAGAAGAAGGGGTGAAGAGGTATTTATAGGGGAAGAAAAAGGGGAGAAAAATGCTGCTGCAGGGCTGAATTCACGCTGTCGTCGTAACTCGCGACCAGTTCCATCGCGAGTCGCGACCAGATCGGTAAACTCCAGCCCTGTTTTGTTTTGCTTCCTCTGGGTGAACCATTGATCTGTTTCGGGAGTTCTTGTAGTCGATTTTATAGTGCTCGAGAAGAGGAATCCAATGGTACCACTCTTGAAGGCTGATTCTTCTCGGAAAATTATGAAAACCCTGGGCCATCCTTCACCCGTTGCTTTGCTCTCCTTTCTTCACCTCTTCACTTCTTCAAATCTTCAAAAAGCCCAAGTGTAAGTATTCAAATCTTCAAAGATATCTTTCAAAGTCTTCAAATCTTCAAAGTCTTCAAACAAATCACCTTGTCATACAAAATCATCTAAAAAGTGATAAAAACGTCAAAGTCGCTTTTATCCCTCCTTAAATGATTTCAAGGCAGAATGCCACATGTAGAGCACAAAATTATACAAAATCCAATCCTAAAAACCCTAATATAACCGCATAAAATGGCCCCATCAACCTACCACTATCATCTGTAAAGTGGGATAAGCAAGACTATGAAGTTTTGGTGGAGAAAGTCAGAAGCAGGATAAAAGGATGGGGTTCAAAAAATCTTTCACATGCTGGGAAGCTTTAACTGATCAACACTATACTGCTAAGCATTACTGGTTATTGGGGAAGCATCATGAAATTTCCAGAAAGCATACATAGCAGGATTGTTAAAATCTATACTTGTTACTTATTGGGGAGGGAAGAAGATTAAATGGGATTTAGTCCTGCTGCATGGTGTGCTATCAGTATGGAGAAAATGCATGGTGGAATGGGAGTTAGAGTTCCAACCATTTGGAAACAAACTGCCCTTTGTAAACAGTTATGATATGTTTGTATGAAGAAAGATATCTTATAGGTGCGGTGCGTTCAAGCTTACTATTTGAAGGGGAAATCTATAACGAAGTGCAAGAATGCAGTCACCCACAGTTGGGTATGGGAAAATTTGAAGCTGAGAGACAAAGCATATGCAGAACTGGAAAAGTGTGTAAACAATCAAGGGAAGTTACTTGTCTCCGAAGTATACAAATTTCTGAAAGGAGGTAAGCAGACCAAAGCTAAAACTAAGGTAACTTGGCATGGGAAAATTCTTCCTAAACATCACTTCTTTCTGTAGCTACTATTGAATGTTAAAATAGCAACAGTGGATAGATTGCAGGGATTTGGAGTGATTGGAGATCAACCTGATTGTTGTTTATGTGAGAAGGTTCAAGAAACAACACCTCACATATTTGTTGACTGTGATTTTACAAAATTCTTTCTCCGTGGTCTGGGAGTTGAACTCAGTAGTGTCATGTGTTTGAAGAAGTTGCTATTTCAACTAGCAAGAAGGAGAAATTGGTGTCAATTAATGCTTGTCAGTACAAGGCTTTATAATCTCTGGTTGGAACGGAACAGACGTAGATTTCAGATGCACAAATTGAAGGTGGAAATCTTGATTTATCAGACAATTTCTGAGTGTAACTGGAGAAAGCAGAAGGAATGGAGAAATACAGTACATGAGGCTCTGGAATCGGCAGTGGAAGAAGGAGGAAATAGAGTTGAACTGGGCTGATAAAATGGATTAATTATTTTGTTTATTGGGCTGTAAATGGGTAGATAGATTTGTTAATGGTTTGTAATGAGTCTAGAGTAAAAGACTCAAATGAGGTGTTTTTGGGTTGAGATTTTAATATACAAATCATTTTCATACAAAAACTATACTCCCCCGTTCCAGCTAAAAGAGCCTATTTTATGGTCAACTTTCTCAATCATGTTTGATCACCGATAAATTTAGTTCCAAATACTAACGGTGTACAAAAAAATTGATCTTTAGAAAATACATGTCGTGGAGAATCTAATAATATATCACATGATGATATTATAATTTATATACTAGTAGATATTTATGGTCAAACATGAGTTGAGAAAGTTGATAAAAAATAGGGCACTTTGACTGGGACACTGGAGTATAGTAAATTTTAGTAAAATTATCTTTTTAAAAAAGAAATAGTAAAAGTATTCATTTTTAAATGAAAGATTGATCTCTATTAACTTTAAATCAAAACAAATCTCTTTTTGGGCCATCACTTTAAGCCCAAGAACTTAATCTATTACACTCCAATTACAAACCAACCCCTCTACCTTCTAAAAGGAATACAAAATTGACTCGAATTTGATCAACATAAACACCAAAAATTGAAATGCAGCTAACCACTTCAATACACAGTAGAATTAAACTACCACATCTTTGAGCCAATTCAACTATCCTCAAACTCCTCTAAAATTGAAAACTACAACTTCTTTAAACGGGTTTTCCAGTTCTTTCTCCCTCTCCATTCACAGTCTAAGGTTATTTGAGAAACTAGAGTCCCAACCTTCAACTTCTACTGAGAAAAAAAATCATTCGATTCCTCTCTAACCATACATTATATAAGGTTGTAGTTAAGAATCCCAACTCCCCCCTCCCATTTCTACTTTTTGCAATCTAGAAACAATATTTTGAGCTCTTTGAAAGAGCTATGCGGCCTTAGATTCAATCCAACCAGAACCTCTTGAACATAGTTGCATTTCACAAAAAGATATAAAGCAATCTCATGTTGCCTCCACATAAGTAACAATCAAATTGTTGCAGCTAATATAACCAAACATTTGCAACCTATCTCTGGTAGAAAGCTTTCCACTAACCAACATCCACATAAAGAATTTCTGTTTTAGATGTACCCGCTTATGCTAGACAACTGGAGACATAGCCACGGTCAAATCACTTCCCTTCAATCTATTGTATACTTATCTTATCAACAACTTCCCTCTTCTGTCTGCACATTGATCCAGAGAATTGATAACCTTATTTATGAGATTTAGCAACATTCTCCAAGGCTAGATTTGTGATTCATTTGACTTACATTAAACCAGAATTTTACATTTCATATAGTACGCATTTAACCATTTTACCCACAAATTAGATTTTTTTCTTGTCAATATCCCAAAGGTGCTGACACAATGCTACCATGTTCCAGATAGCAAGGTCTCTGATCCCATCCACCATGTTTTTTACCTCTACAAATTGCTCCCAAAGAAGCAGATGTATAGCCTTTTTTGTAACACCCCAGTTCTATGACCAATTCCTCAACGCAAGTACTAGGTCGTACCTGAGCGTGTAACCAAGAATCCAACGGGTCGGATAACTTATATGCAGTAATGAGCAAATAAATTTTATGTGAAAGAAAATTTAGCACTCCAAAACCTAGCTTACTATTACAGTGAAAGTCTTTATACAAGTATTTTACATATGTTTAAAATGAAAATACATGCAAAACTTCTAAAAGATCCGGCAAGGATCATTTTTATGTTAAATATATTTTACATTATTATAACAAAACTTAAACCAAAGGTTCAAAAGGCGCGTCTAGGATCCTTTCCCAAAAGAAGTAAAGGAACCACAGTACTTCACTCTAACTGATCCACTACACATGTAGGGTTGATTAACTAGGGTAAGCTTCTTTCTTAGTGAGGTTCCATTGCTAGTTTTTACCAAGTGAAATTTAGTGATCACCATAATGCAAATAGCCACATAAATCCTAGCACATAGTAAAAGGATACAGGTGGGTTATACCAAGAAGTAGTCGAGTTCCTATATGGCCACTGTGACTGGCATCAAGGAATAAATCCTTTAGTAGTGCGGGAGGGCTATCACGATCTAGAAACCCATGTTCATCAACCACGCCTAATATGTTCAGTTACGAGGTCCTATTAGTACCAGATGGTTATGCAAGCATACTGAAACTCCACAAGTAGCCAATTTAGTCGTATGGTACAGTCAATACTATTTCCTGCCGATCTAGACTGAACTCCAACCGCGTCGGGGACCCTGATAAACATAGACCAATAATATAGTAGCACACAACCAAATTTGGCATGACAAGATAAAGTACAAGCCCACTAGTGGAGAGAAGGGTCATTAAAGGTGGTTTTATCGGACCAGAGAAGGTGGTTCCATCGCGCCTTTGATCGTAACCAATTAAAGGCAGTTCTGCGAACCGCCTTGAAAATGCCAATTAAAGGCAATTCTGAACCGGTGGAGGAACCGCCTTTAATGGGTTCCGAACTCGGAAGAAGGTTGGGTTCCTTCGGCCATGTGAATTGTTCTGAACTCGGAACCCTCCTCAAAGGCGGTTAATAACCGCCTTTAAATTCTTGGTTGAACCGACTTTACCGATTTCCAAGCTCAGAAACTGGCCAGTTTATGCAGGCTTATAGCAATGGTTACGATATCGGAACCTATTCTAGTTTCGAGTTCAGAACAAAAATCGTGTCTATTTTTGACTCTATCAGCTGGCCAGCTCCACTATCCATTCTGGTCCCAATCTGTGAATTTATTGGAACGTTTTTTTTGTAAATTTTCTTCTGAGTTCGGAAGCTGGTTCGTGTACACAAATATAATAGGGCTGAATCGTGTTACGAACTAGGAAGTAACAAAACTCACAATTTGAAAATTATATTTTCATTCAAATCCCCAGCTCAAAACAGGCCCATTTGAAGACAGAACTATAACAGAATACACGAATATATTGTACTTGGTCACAAAAATCTATAGAAAATGCTAACAAAGAAATATTCTATAGATATAAATAGAAATGAACACAATTCTATTCCGAACTATCACTACATACTAATGTATCTAAATTGTCAAGATTATACCACGTTAGGGTTTCCAAGACAATGTGAGCGATTGATAATGAGATGCCTTGCCAAACGATTCCTTGCGTTGTTGATTTTTTCTTTTGAATAGGGCCATGTTGCCTTCGGAAGAACCTAAGAGTTTCAAGATATTAGCAAATACAAATTGGACATTGAGAAACTATTAATGTTTAGGAGAAGCGAATGTACATTTACCTTGTCAATTTCAAGAAAATCATCATTTACACATTCTATGCACTCTATTGCGTACAACATTATGGAATAACATCATTCCCAAGTTTGGGATTTTTCTTGTAATGAGTAAAAACCACATTAAACTTGTAACATATAGAAAAACCTAAATAAATCATTTTGGAAAAAGAAAAGAAATTTTAGTAAATTATACCTTGATTTTCACCACCTCAAATTTCATTCCATCAACTTCACTAGTGTCCTTCATAGCGGACTCCAAAATGTTGACGAATGCTTCCGATGGTTGGAAGTGCAATGGGTCCATCCAATACACCCTTTTTTTTTCCGGAACAATCATAATCAATTGCCAATGATCTCTAATCAATAAAATTAAAAGAATGCTAATAAAATAGCTTAAATTATGTATGTTAACGTAATTTTGATTGTCAATATAGGGACCAATGACCAATTTCTTATCCCTCCTCCCAAGATTTTTGCAAATGTAGTTGATTCCCCCTTGCTTTGTACATCCAATTTATTGAGTCATCACCAGGCATGTGTATTCGACCTTTCATTGTACATAAAATAGAAATACCTTGTAAATATTTAAGTATTCACATTAGTTGTAAACAATGTCACATTAATATATAGTGTATATAAATAAATGTAACTTACAAGATGTATATGAACATTAGCGTCTGATTAACTTGTTCACATTTGCATAAGTCTTCGAAATCACTCCATAGCGCGATGATATCTCATTTCACACCAAATACCCAATTGTTACTCGAAAAAGAGTAAGTCGAGTTCCGTTCATGTGGTTGAAGAAAATATTTTAGCACACGTACCTAGTGAGGTGAGTTTTTCGGGACTTGTCCTCTTGGAACCGGTTGTCTAATTTTGTCTGGTATTGTTTGGACCAGTTTGGATGTTTTGTGGACCAGTTTTGGTGTAGCTTGGACAACTTTATATGTTGTTGGATCTGTGACTTCAAATGCCTATCCTTTGTAGGATCGACATAAATAAGTCAACGCGGCCACAAAATAAGCATTCCTAGTACTGCCCTAACATTTTTGTATTCGCCAACTAGAGTAGGCAAAGGAGCGCCCTTCACCAACACCTTGTCTAGAGAAACTCTTGACAAACCTTCTTCAATTGGTATTGTGTGTTGATATCTCATTAACTCATGCAAAACTCCATTGGCTACATAGAGTGGTCTACTATCTATGTCTCGATCAGCGTATAATTCACACATATGAGAACCCTACATCACACCAATTACATTTGTAAACCATTTCATTTCAATGAAATTAGGTTTTACAACATCAAAAATTTAATTGTGTACCTTTTTATCACTTTCGAGGATGTCCATGTCGAGGTTGTCGGCTGCATCATTAAGGGTTTGAATGATTGCCTTATGCTTTACCTCAACATCCTTGGGAGAATGGTGTGATCCTCTTGATGGGTAGTGTCCAAGTGGGTGTCAAATTATTCAAGTTCTCGGGAATAGCAAGGCCCGTGTGTTAGATCAACTTCTGAATGAGAATGTCTTGTTGCTCAAGTCATTTCTCTTGTTGAAGGGTTTTTTTTTGCAAAGTGTGTATTTGTGATGGTTGTGCACCCTTATAGCACCTAGTAATCCCAAATTCCTCTCTTTGGGTCATGAACCCTCCCACTCCCCTAATGCGCCCCGCGTGGTCGGGTTTTTGTGTAGCCTCAATAAGTATGTCTTTCTTAAACGTGCGTATGAATTTTCCCTCCAATTCTTTACTCTTTAATTTTTCCTAACCTACAATTATTGGAATTGATTAGCTAATATAAAAGGGAAATAGGAGTTATAGAAGAAAAAATAAAGAACATGAAAGTTTACCACTTGTTCCACAATTGCTTTTTTCCTTTGGCTTTTTGTACATACCCTCCTTGTTTTGTCTACCTTTGAGGAATGAATCACACCGATCAATATCATCCAAGTCCATTGGTCTTACACTTGTCATTTCCTTTTCTTCGATTATCCCAGACTCAATTGCAATTTGGACATCTTTTTCTAGAGATTCTTCCACTAATTGCATTGCGGCCATATCATACCCCCACGGCTGAAACAACGAGGAACTAGATTCAAACTAGCTAAGCGTTGTTTTTCTTGATGCGTACCCTATGTTAGAGACATGTCAACACTAAATAAGCCTTCATCTTAATACTTTGTAAATAAAAATTCTGATTACTAACATTATAATTATTCTCCAATGCCCTTCTCTTGTGGATCTCCCAACTCTCCAGTTGAATGTGTGTGTACGTTTTCCACGACCGATCACCCTTCTCCGAAGACAAAATGTAGTCTCTAGATAAAGTATATTTGTGTTCCCGCCAACTCTTGCACATCATGGTCGTTGCCTTCTTTCTTAGAAATGACATATCCAGGAAATTGATTGTGAAAGGTCTATAAGAGGATTTAAAACGATGGGAGTTAAAATTAGGGGAAATTAATATTTTCATATTAGAGATGCGAAGAACACTATGACCATTAAGGGTACCTTGCATTCCATCCATAGGGTCTCCTTATAGTCCTTTGGCACCTCATGCCAACTATTGTACTAGATGTACCCTTGTTCTTCCTATCTCCGTGACTCAAATAGATCACTTTGCTCGTTCTTTGGACAAACACTTTGTCAACTTGTTGAAAACCAATGTTAACTATTTCCTAGCCATCCTACGCTCTAGTGCTCTACAATGAGTTTTGGCTATTCCTCTCTCCTCGGACACATCAACATTATTGCTACTAAATTCCAATTGCAAGGGTTGGGGATTCCGTGAACCCGATGGATCATCACGAGTTCATTTCTTAGACATTTTTAATACCTACATTAACAAATTCCTCAACAATTTATGAAACTAACTTCCATATAGCATTGTTAGTGAAACTCTTAACCCTAAATTTTTCCCTAGGTCAACCAACAATCCTCACTATAACAAACACAAAATGCTATAACTCCTAATGCTACCTAAATCATATTCATTAGGTATGATCCTTAAATAGAAGATTAAACTAGCATTATTAACATTAGCCCTAAAGAAAACCAACAATGAAAGAAAATATCTCTCTAATTCAAGAAATCTAGGGTTTAGAAGCATCTAACCTTTACATAAAACAAATGAGAGTTTCATCTCACTCAAAGATTTCCCACCTACAAGTGGTGTAGCAAATAATCTCAAACCCAATAGAAATGAAGAAAGTGAAGTGAAAATTTTAAAAAACGAAGAGGAAAGTGGGTGTATCAATCATAGAACTCATACCTTTTATTTGAAGATGAAGAAAAATGGAGATTAAAGGATGGAATAAATGGAGTAGAAGGATGGAGAGGTCTTGTTTTCGTGGGAAATGAGGGAGAAATAGTAGGTTGTATAAGGGTATTTAATACCCTTTTGAAAAACCGCCTTTAATGCTATTTTTTCCCGTATGATTGAGCTTCCGAACTCGGAAGCTATTCCATCCTTCATGAAAACCCTCAGAGTAGTTTCCGAACTCGGAACCTCAGTGAGTATATGAAAAAAATTGCAAAAACAGAGTTTAATTGTTTTCAAAGAATAGAACACCAAATTGAACTCCCCTCAAATGCTAACCCCTACAATCAACTTTAATTCATCCAACCCACAACAATGTCAAGCAAGAGGACAGTATAGAAATGAACCGGGGAGGCTAGTGACCGTAGCCATCAAGCCATTCAAGAAATGGGGGCGTCAGAACGATTTTTCTCCACAAAGGCGGAGGAGAAGTATGTTGAGTTTCTAAAGAGTAAAGTTATTAATACCAAGGTTATTAAGGCATCGTCTATTGTGGATTTAAGTTTATGCTACTTGTTAGATAGATTCAAGGTTCAACACCTTGGAAATTTGATGTGCTTAGAAGATAGTGTGTACCCCAATGAGGTGGTTCAATTTTATGGCAATTTAAGGAATGCTTTAGTAATAAGGATAGTATGAAGGTGAATGGGAAAATCATAAAGGTTAACAAGTATACAATATGTGAAGCCCTAGGATCAAGCTATACCTCACCCAAGAAATTGATAACAAAAACCGATCCCCATGGCTCCCTAGAAATCCATCACCAACAATGTTGGCTATCCATCACCAACAATGTTGGCTATCCATCACCAACAATGTTGGCTATCCATCACCAACAATGTTGGCTATCCATCACTAACAATGTTGGCTATCCATCACTAACAATGTTGGCTATCCATCACCAAGTACACCCTATTAAGTCCCTACAAAATGGCTAGGATATATTTCAGGCGAAGGGGAGCAACGTTGGGGCCGACGGATAGTTATGACATTCAAGTTCTGACGGTTGAACAACACCTAATTTATGAGTGGGTTTGCTTGAATGTGTTGCTCACAGGTGGGCACTCGTGTGAGCCGACAATTGGTAATTTAATGCTCTTCTACTACGTGATGGAGGGTGTGAGGATTAACCCCTTGTACACCATACTCATGAGCATGCTAAAGGCGGTGAAGGCGAAGAAGAAGGATCTACTTTACGGTGGATTTATTACGGCCATGATTAAGAAAACCATAGGTGTAACCTGAGACTAGCCTCAAAGACTAGAGTACTATGATAAGACGTGGTTCTAACATAAGAAATTGAAAATTGGATTTGACGGTAGATGAGAACACTGCATGATTCCGGGCCAAACCGCGAAGAATGCAAAAAGGGTTAGGGATGAGGATGTCGATAGAGCCAAGGGTTTATCTTCTCGTAAGTTTTGAATTTATAATATTAAATATTCAATTTACATTATGTCCACACATTATATGTTTTGATTTTTTTTAACAATGTGTTTGTATTTTCCTTGTGTTAATAGGTTTGCAAAGTGGTTGGAAGAGCCGAATTGCCCGGTACTTGAATTGCATTCGTGGTGATATGGAACAAACCCACGAGATGTTGGCTAGAGTAGAGGGGCAGCAACACCATTTCTTGGAATCCTAGGGAATCACTCTTGTGCTTAGCGAGGATGAAGAGTCACCAAACTTGGAGCTGGGTTTTTTCGAGAGCAAGGAGGAGGCAGAGGAAAACCCAAACCAAGAGGAAGAGAATCTTGATGAAGACGTGGAAAACATGTTCTAGTCGGTTAGAGAGAAGGATCGTAAAAAACATAAATATTAGAATCTTATTTTTCATCTGTGAGATGCGTGTGATTATATTTAATAATGTATTTCTTAACATTCTAGAATCCAATAATATGTTGGAATATTGTAGTATATATTTTAGCTAATTATGTTGGTAAAACAGGAAAATTTATTGAAAGTTGAAATGGCCACTAGAGTTACGAGTTCGGAAAATAATCTTGCCTTTAAAAAAAGGCAGCCAAGGGTTACGAATCTGGAAGTTGATCGGCTCTAATTTGATATAAGACTTGATTTTGGTTCCGGACTCGGAAATGCCAGTTTCGAGTTCGTCTGCCATTTTCATCCCGAATTTGGAAGTAAAATGGAGTGCTTTTTTTGGCCGTACTAATCAGGTTCCGAGTCCGGAACCTGATCGTGTCCTTTTAACAAAGAGCCGATTAACCATTTCTGAACTTGTAAAGTGGAATTCGTCCCTTTGTTAAATGGATACGCTTGGGATTCGAACTTGGAACCTCCCCTGTATTTTAGAGAAAAAAAACCCCAATTTCACTCAAACCCTCATTTTGTCGATTTGCAGAAAAAGAAAACCCATTTCTGACCTCGGAGAGGAAATTTCCTTCACACACTCAACACCTAAGGCTACTTTGACATCCTAATGGCAATGGGAGGTTTATCACACGGCGTTCGCACTAGATCTACCAGCAACAATCCCGGATATGATAATGTCAAATTTGTTTCATATGGGGCACAAAAGAGGTATGGAATTTCTGCGTTCTAAAGGGAAATTGATTGATTCTTATGCCATTGATTTCAATGAGGTTATGAGACTAGGTTTAGCAAAGCCCTTAGACAAATTTAGGGACCAATATGTTAAGAAACTACTTGCTTGCACCGAAACCTCCCATTTTGATCTCGTAAGCCAATTCTATAGTAATCTACATGAGCTCCCAAATAAGGCATACTCCACTAGGGTAGGGGGATTTGATATTTTTCTTGATAAATTAATTTTAAATGAAACCCTAGAGTGCATGCATAGGGTTCCTGAGAGCGTTCACCTGAAAAACACTGAGGGCCCATTGGATAATTGTTATCATAGGGGAAATGGCCTGAATGTGTTGATCCATCTTATGTAAACCTTGTACAACTTAGTGTTAGGTATTTCCAATGGGATGCGGCAAATTTGGGGAAGCTTGAGACCTTTTATCTTCCTCTATTGTCAAACGACGATCGTTTTGTTTTTGAGATAATTGCAAGATGTTTGGTTCCATCCTCCGGACACATGACCGATCCAAACTATGCTTGCTTGATGATGTTCTATTTGATAATAGAGGGTAGGAAGATCAATCCCAGGGTGGCGATCTTTAAACACATGCTCCATATCGCCACTAGTGCAAGGATGGTGAAAAGCCTTCCATACGGGAGTTTGATCACCATGATATTGAATAAGGTTGAAGGGTTGGAAGTTTCCGGTGAAGAGAAACCATTTAGGTTTTTTTGACAAAAATTACTTTAAAAATTGGGGGTGGATCTTGGTTGATAGTAAATGGTGCGATAAGCCCAAGCAAGGAGGGGAGTCGAGCAAGAGACCGAGAGTTGAACAAGGTGCGCCAAATTCTATTTTAATCTTTGAATTATGTACATTGTCTCGATGCATATTAATATTTGTATGTTTAATTATTGTAGAATCCGAGAAGGCCTATCTCAAAGGTATAAGAGATTGCTATAAATGGTTCAACAGGAAGTTCGCCGCAAATCGACCTCCTTCAAATAATCGGTACAAAACTCAATGACCTCCTCTGCCACATACCTCTATACAATACTTGCATCGGGCATGTACCGATTCTTCAAAAATGTTTGAATATTTTCATGTACCTTTAAAATGGGTACATCCACCTAAGAAATACAGAACCCCATAGCTTTATCTCCCGGACTAGATGAACACACAAGTGAACCATGATGTCAAAGAATGATGGTAGGAAATACATTTCCATCCGGCACAAAACTTCAACAATCATTGACTGCAAATGGTCCAACTTCAACACACTAATGTTTTTGCTACAAATGGACTTGAAAAACATACAAAGCTTTGTAATATATATTCTTACATGGGATGGCAATGTCGATCAAATCGCAGTGATGTTCAATTCCTACATCAGATTGTGACAATCATGAGACTTCAACCCCACAAGCTTCAACTTCTCAACTGACACATAAGTACTGATATTCGAAGAATAAGCGGCCGGGACCCTAACACCTTTCAGGGTCTCACAGAAAGATTTTTTTTCTCCACTTGAGACATAGAATAGCAAGCAGGGGACAAGAAACAATTTTCACCGGAGCTTACAGGGCCTAGGTTCTTCTTAATTCCCATCCCGACCAAATCTAACCAAGCCTTAAGTCCATAGTTCATTTTCCCCAGGGTATTCAACAAGGTCCCGACCAAAGAATCACATACATTCTTCTCAATATGCATAACATCTAGAAAATTTCTAACATCCAAATGCTCCCAATATGGTAATATGAAGAAAATGGAGCATTTTTTCCAACTCCTATCCACGGGCACTTTATGTTTCTTCTTCCCAAAGTCATTGGGAAAATTCTTCTTTGTTTCAAATATTTGCATGCCTGTTCGTACAACCATAGCTTCTCTAGCCTCTACTTCCCCATTGAACCATTTTTTTTCACCAAACACCATGGATGATCCGCCGGAAGAAACCTACGATGACCCTGATAAATAGTTTTACAATCATGCTTCAACAGGTGGTGATCAATTTCCTTCTCACACACAGGGCATGAAAAGTGGCATTTCACTGAGTAACCAGACAAATTACCGTAGGCGGGAAGATCATTGATAGTACAAAATAACATTGCTTTCAATGTAAAATAATCTTCAACACTCCCGTCATATGTCCACACCCCTTCTCAAACAACAACAACAAATCATCAACAAGAGGAGCAAGGTACACATCTATGTCATTACCCAGTTCCTTAGGCCCAGAAATTATCACAGATAACAACACATACTTATGTTTCATTGTCAACCATTACGAAAGATTGTAGATAATCAACATAACATGCCAAGAACTGTGTGTACTGCACATATTACTAAATGAATTCATTCCATCGATGCACATGCTGAACCTCGGATGTTGGGGTTCTTTTCCAAACACAGGGTAAAGAGTATCGATTTTTTCCCATTGCTCACCATCTGATGTATGTCTAATCACATCATCCACCGGTCGATCCCTCTCCACGAGCCATCGCAACAATTTAACATCTTCATTACATGCAAATAGTTTCTGCAATCTAGGAACGATTATGAGATACCACATCACTTTTTCCGATGTTTTTTTCTTTATTTTAGTTACCACTTCTGCACCCACCGCAATTGCGCCCCTCTTCAATTTGTACCGAGAATCACCACATACCCGACATGTTTCTAGCTTTTCATCTTCTTTCCCCCGGTACAACATACAATCATTAGGGCAACCATGTATTTTTTTCAATTCCAATCCCATTGGGCGGAGTACTTTTTTTTCGGCGTACAACCTATTCAACATCATGTTACCTTCTGAGAGCAATTCCCTAAGCAATTCTAGAGTTTCTATCATCGACTTATCAGTTCACCCAAATTAAGCCTTTAAATTTATTATCTTCAAAGTCGCACAAAGAACCGAATGCTTTGAACCAAGATACAATGGCGTATCTTTGCCATAAATTAAAGCTTGTAATGCCTCAGGTTTACCATGGAACTCTCCAGCAATATCTTCAACCATTTTGTCATATTTCGCATTCCCATCTAATTCATCTTCCACATTTGTGTCACTCATATCAATCGTCTGCGCTAATTCCCCAACTTCCCCATGCCATACCCAAGGAGTGTACGAAGTTTGAAACCCCCTGATTATTAAATGTCCCCGCAACTTCTTCCTCACTAAATACATATCATTTCTACAATCTTTACGAGGGCATCGGGCTTGCACATCACCATTTTTAGAGGCATCATCAAATGCTACCGTAAGAAATGTTTCAATCAATGACTAGTAATTGGGTGATTTTCTAAGATCATTACCAATGAGTACATCCCGTTCCATATCCTATAAGTTAGTTAAAATACAACCCATTAGCGTGCTCACAACAATAATGATAGCCCTTAAAAATAGTCAACCTAACTAGAAACCCCTAATTCATGATTTATTTTATATACATATATGTCAAACCAATAATAATTACGTGAGAAAAGTTTTTAGACAACTAACCTTCTCCAATGAATGCAATCCTCTTCAATGGACTAGAATGGGGAGAAAACCCTTCAAATTTGATTGTTTATACTGAATATAAGAAATTAGTGCATTTTTTATTATACAGGGTGGGCTCTGAGTCCGGAACCCATATTAAAAATAATATTAAATTGGAAAAAATTGTTACGAGTTCGGAAGGTAGATCAGAATCGAAGTTACAAACTCGGAAGAGCTATGGTATCTTCACTGTTGGTACATATATGATGTTCCGGACTCGGAAGCCAATTGTTCCCTGTTTACAAACTCGAAACATACCCCAATCAAAGGTGGTTAGACACAACTGCCTTTATTTAGGGTTGATTAAAGGCGATTTTACGATTAACTGTCTTTAATTATCCCTAATTGAAGGCAATTAATACAAAACCGCCTTTAAATGAAAAAAATGCCTTTGCTTCTTTTTGACTATGGCGGGTCGAAGGTTCCGAGTTTAGAACCTTTAAAATAAGGCGGTTCCACCTGTTTTCCTCAAAACTGCCTTCTACCACAGCCTTTAATGGGCTACTCTCTACTAGTGGCCTGTCATCCACATATATCACAGTAATTAAATTCACATAATATCATAATAATTAATCACAGTGTGATAAAGTTCACGTTGCGCTTAGTTATTATGAAACAAAAATATTAAACATGGAAATAGTATAATATTAATAAACATTCCATGCATTATTTAAAAATTCTCAAATAACATATTTAAAGTTAACTGATATAGAACGACTTGAGCTCTTGAGCAGTGCGTGCGATTACACCATGAGTACCGTGTGTTATCCCGATCTTCATCTTCCACTAGATCCGGCGAGTTCCGTTAAGCTCCGCCGCCATGGGTAGTTCTTGTTGGTATGCCTTGAATACTGTAATAAGCCGCTTCTGCGACACTGGCCTGGGGGTCCGGGGGAAAATAACGGGGGTCTCGCTGCCCGGTCAGAATAGGAATCCTATTCCTATTAGGAATGGTAGTTCCTATTCCTATTAGGAATGGTAGTTCCTATTCCTATTAGGAATGGTAGTTATTTTTCTATTCCCAGTTTGTTAGGGTTTAGTAGAGACAATATATAAAGGGTCTCTCTTCTCTCTGTAAATCATGAATTCTGTTCTGCACTTAGATAGGTAGAAATCTGGCCAATTTCTTGGCGTCTGTAATCTGCTACCTATTATAGTGAATCCGTCTCCCGTGGAGGTAGCCAATCTTGGTGAACCACGTAAATCTTGTGTCTTGTTATTTTCGTTCATATTTTCTGTTCTTTCTCCATTCCGCACAACAAACTGGTATCAGAGCGGTTTCTTTTTCCGGCGATATCCGTAGTGGGTATATCGGATTCTGGGCTCATCAGATCGGGGCTGATCGGGGAGAAAGATGTCTGGGTTGAACGTGAAGATCGACAAGTTTACTGGGAGTACATCTGGTACTGCTGCTGTGGCTGAAGGGGATTTCAGTTCTGAAGATGATTTTGCTCTAGCTGCTACTGGACAAAATAATCATCCTAATGCGTGGTTTCTTGATTCTGGGGCATCTTACCATATATGCCCAAGGAGAGATTATTTCTCAACTTATGAGCAAGCAGAGGGCATCATTACTACGGCAAATGGTGTTGCGTGCAAGGTAGTTGGGATTGGTTCAATCAAGATCAGGACGCATGATGGTAGTTTCTGTACTTTGAACGATGTCAGGCATGTTCCATCGATGACAAAGAATCTGATTTCTCTTCCTACGTTGGATAGAAAGGGTTTCGTCTACTCAGGGAGTGATGGAGTTCTGCGTGTCTGCAAAGGTTCTAGGCTGGCTCTGAAAAGTGTTCTGCATGGTACTTTGTATTTTCTACAAGGTTCCACGGTTATGGATTCTGTTAATGTTGCATCTTCGGAGGTTCACCAGGATGATATGACTAAGTTATGGCATATGAGGCTTGGTCATATGGGTGAAAGAGGGATGCAGATTCTGTCGAAGTATGATCTTCTTGGTGGCCACAAGGTCAAGAGCTTGGACTTCTGTGAGCATTGCGTTTTTGGGAAGCATCACCGCAGCAAGTTCCCTAAGGCAATTCATAGAACAAAGGGCACATTGGATTACATCCATTCTGATTGTTGGGGACCTTCCCGAGTTGAGTCGCTGGGAGGTCACAGGTACTTTGTTTCTCTGATTGATGATTACTCAAGGATGACTTGGGTTATCATGATGAAACATAAGAGTGAAGCTTTCTCGAAGTTCAAGGAGTGGAAAGCTTTGGTGGAGAATCAGACCGGGAAGAAGATCAAGAGGCTTCGAACTGATAATGGGCTGGAATTCTGCTCGTCTGAGTTTGATCAGTTTTGTAGGGATGAAGGGATTGCTCGTCATCATACAGTCAGGAATACGCCACAGCAGAATGGCGTAGCTGAGCGGATGAATCAGACATTGTTGGCGAGAGCGAGGTGCATGCTCTCTAATGCTGGTTTGGAAATGAGATTCTGGGCAGAGGCGGTGAGTACAGCTTGTTACCTGATCAACCGCGGGCCTCACACGGGTATAGAGTGCAAAATACCTATGGAGTTGTGGTCAGGTAAAGTTGTTGATTACTCCAAGTTAAAAGTTTTTGGTTGTACATCTTATTATCATGTTAGTGATGGTAAGTTAGAGCCCCGAGCCAAGAAGGGTGTCTTTGTGGGTTATGGAGATGGAGTTAAAGGCTCCAGGATATGGTCTCCATCTGAGAAAATGGTTATTCTGAGCAGGGATGTTGTCTTTGATGAAAATTCTTTGCTTAGATCTATGGTGAAGCCCACAGTTGTGCCAGAAACTAGTGGAGTTGATAAACAGGTGGAGCTTGAAGTCACTCAAGGTGAAAATAGATTGGAACAATTTGAGGTGAATCAAGAGCCACAGACAGAATCTGAGATACCGGAATCTCCACCACCAGATTCTCAACCATCAGGAGCTACATTCCGCAGTTTAGCTCAGGATCGACCCAAGAGGGTTGGAGTTGGGGCGCCCAAGAGATATGGGTTTGAAGATATGGTGGGTTATGCACTACAGGTTGCTGAGGAGGTGGATACTCATGAGCCATCCACTTACAGAGAAGCTGTTTCAGGTATTGATGCTGACAAATGGCTTGCTGCAATGGGAGACGAGATGGAGTCTCTCCAGAAGAATCAGACATGGGATTTGGTTCAACAGCCTCAAGGGAGAAAGGTAATCAGTTGCAAATGGGTTTTCAAGAAGAAGGAAGGAATATCACCTGCAGAGGGAGTCAAGTACAAGGCAAGAGTTGTTGCAAGAGGTTTCAGTCAAAGGGAGGGGGTAGACTATAATGAGATTTTCTCACCAGTGGTCAGACACACTTCCATCAAAGTGTTGCTAGCCTTGGTAACACATCAGGATTTGGAGCTCGAGCAACTTGATGTGAAGACCGCTTTTCTACATGGAGAGTTGGAGGAAGAGTTGTACATGACCCAGCTAGATGGTTTCCAGGTTCCTGGCAAGGAAACGTATGTTTGCAAGTTGAAGAAGTCTTTGTATGGACTTAAGCAGTCTCCGAGGCAGTGGTACAAGAAGTTTGACAGTTATATGCTTCAGCTGGGATATACAAGGTGTGCTTATGACTGTTGTGTCTACTACAGCAGGTTGAGAGATGGGTCATTCATCTATCTGGTGCTTTATGTAGATGACATGCTGGTAGCTGCAAAGAGTAAGCACGAGGTTCAGAAGTTGAAAGGACTTCTTAATGCTGAGTTTGAGATGAAGGATCTGGGTGCAGCTCGGAAGATACTAGGAATGGAGATTCTTAGGGATCGAAGTCACCGGAAGCTTTTCTTGTCACAGAAAGGCTACATTCAGAAAGTGTTGGCTAGGTTTGGCATGTCTACAGCCAAGCCTATAGACACTCCTAGTGCTGCAAATATTCATCTCACCACTATGTTTGCTCCTCAGTCAGACGAGGAGAAGGAGTATATGTCTCGGGTTCCTTATGCCAGCGCGGTGGGGAGCTTGATGTATGCTATGGTTTGCACGAGGCCAGATTTAGCACAGGCAGTCAGTGTTGTGAGCAGGTTCATGGGGCAACCAGGAAAGGAACATTGGCAAGCTGTGAAGAGGATCTTCAGGTATCTTAGAGGTACGTCTGATGTGGGTCTCATTTATGGAGGTGATACCGAGTGCTTAGTTACAGGCTACTCGGATTCTGATTATGCTGGTGATGTTGACACGAGGAGATCGATGACTGGTTATGTATTCACTTTGGGAGGTTCTGTGGTTAGTTGGAAGGCGACTTTGCAACCTACAGTGACGTTGTCTACTACGGAAGCAGAGTACATGGCTTTGACAGAGGCTGCAAAGGAGGGAATATGGCTGAAAGGGCTGGTTAGTGATGTTGGTCTACATCATGATCAGGCTACTGTGTATTGTGACAGCTTGAGTGCAATCTGCATAGCCAAGGATCAGGTCCATCATGAGAGGACCAAGCATATTGATGTCAGATATCATTTCCTGAGGAGTGAGAGAAGAATCAGGGTGAAGAAAGTGGGAACTGCTGACAACCCCGCTGATATATTCACCAAACATGTTCCACATAGCAAGTTTCAACATTGTTTGGACTTGCTGAACATCAGAGCTGATTAGGTGCTATATGGGCAGTTCCGGGAGTGGAGGGCAAAATCTACTCATCTGGCACTGTAATAGTGCATCTGGAGTTTTCTACTTTGAGGATTCAAGTCAAGGTGGAGATTTGTTGGTGTGCCTTGAATACTGTAATAAGCCGCTTCTGCGACACTGGCCTGGGGGTCCGGGGGAAAATAACGGGGTCTCGCTGCCCGGTCAGAATAGGAATCCTATTCCTATTAGGAATGGTAGTTCCTATTCCTATTAGGAATGGTAGTTCCTATTCCTATTAGGAATGGTAGTTCCTATTCCTATTAGGAATGCTAGTTATTTTCCTATTCCCAGTTTGTTAGGGTTCAGTAGAGACAATATATAAAGGGTCTCTCTTCTCTATGTAAATCATGAATTCATGAATTCTGTTCTGCACTTAGATAGGTAGAAATCTGGCCAATTTCTTGGCGTCTGTAACCTGCTACCTATTATAGTGAATCCGTCTCCGTGGAGGTAGCCAATCTTGGTGAACCACGTAAATCTTGTGTCTTGTTATTTTCGTTCATATTTTCTGTTCTTTCTCCATTCCGCACAACAGTTCTATGGTAAGAAATTGGCCAAAAAGACAGTTCCTAAGCTCAAGATCTTGCAGAAGAAGGAGAAAAAAAGGGCAACAAAGGAAGGAGAAAAAGGGACAGGTCTCGAAGGATTGAAGGGAGTGCTAGTTGATGAAGGGAATACAGAAACCCCAAAATCAAAGGTTGAAGGTTTAACGTTGAAGGCTGTGGAGGATGTAGATTTCCTGGGGTTACTACCACCGACTAAAAAAGCCTTGAAGATAAAACGAGGAGAAAGTTCAAAAACTGGAGATGTCAAGAATGGTAAGAGATTGTCATGGGGAGAGCAAATGGAGGAAGAAGAAGGGAAAACCTGGAGCGGACTATTTACAGAGGAACAAAATGAAATCCGGTTTGTTGACCCGATAGAAGTGAATGGTATGAAAGTGGGGGAAATTACTTTGGAGGAGGTTGAATAGACTCAAAGCATGGAGCACCACAGTGGTTTGCAGGATCTTGGGGAACAACCCAAATTTCAAAGTGGCGGAGGGATGTTTCTACAGGATATGGTGGCGCAGAATCACAAAGGTCTTGATGCTGGAGAAAGGTATCTTCTTTGTGAAATTTTTACAATATGTGCATTGTGATGAGGTTATTGAAAGAGGAAATGTATATTTTGATGGAAAATCACTAATTATAAAGCTATGGCCAGTAGATGTTGATTTGTCCGAGCCTATAAAAATCCCGGCATGGGTACAATTGTCTAGCCTATCTACAGTGTACTGGCTCCCTAAACTAATCAGTAAGATTGTTAGTCCATTAGGGAAGCCTATATGCTTAAATAAGGCTACTTTGGAGAAGGAGAGGCTTACATTTGCTAGAGTGAAGATTGAAATGGAGATAGGGGACATGTTTCCAGATAGGATAATGTTTTTGAATGATCATAGAGTCATAGTGCAACAGAAAGTGAGGAGTGTAGGAAAAAATACTGATGAGGTGAAAATAAAAAAATGGAAAGTGTATGTACCAGTCAGTGTGCGCAAAACAGGAGAAAAAGGAAAAGTAATATAGAATGAAAGAGGAGAAATAACTATTGGAAAGAAGAATTTGCAGAGTAATGGGGATGAAGAGAAGAAGAAGAATGGAGAAAAATGGAAAAGGGGAGATCAAAACCATGTGGGAAATAGTAAAGAAGTGCAAAATACAAGTGAGATGAAGGCTAGAATGGTGTTGAGGGGTACTGGTCCTATAGGAAAAACTCCGGATGGACAGTAGGTGGGCAAGCTGGAATATTAGGGGATTAAATAAAAGGAGCAAACAACTTGAAATGAGAAGATTCTGCACTAAAAACAGAATTGGATTGCTCTGTTTTCTTGAAACAAAAATGAAAAGAAAAACAGGAGGAAGTGAGAATTGTTTTTTTTCTTGGAGTGGAAAATTAAGACAAACATAGGGGGTGGAAGAATATAGATTCTGTGGAAGAAAGATAGTTTTGATGTCAGAATTGTCAGTTAGGTGTGCCAATGGATTGACAAGGAGGTAGAGATTTTAGTAACAAAATAAAGTGTGTACTGCACTTCTTTTTATGGATTCAATACTGGACAAAAAAGAATGGAGTTGTGGCAGCACTTGAAGGGGATAGGTAAAAGAGGGAAACCTCGGCTTCTGATTGGTGACTATAACTCACCATTAGAATGTAGAGACAGAACTGGAGGACTGCCAGTAGAGGAGAGGAAGTGGGAAGATTTTATGGGAGTGGTTGGAGAGCTAGAATTGCTGAGCATCAAAATAGTGGGTAACTTTTACACCTGGAGCAACAGACGGAGTGGTGTGGAAAGGATACTGAGCAAAATTGACAAAGGGATGACAAATGAAGAATGGATAAATAAACTGGATGAAGCATATTGTGAAGTACTGAGTGAAATAGCCTCTGATCATCTCCCACTACTAATAATGTTAAGCAGTAGAAAAGTGAAATTCAAAATACCATTCAAGTATTTTAATATGTAGTCACTGTCAGAACATTTTGAGGGGACAATAGCATATGTATGGAGGAGTTTGAAACCTGGGAATTTGCGGGAACTGGCTAGAGCACTGAGAGCATTGGAGAAACCCCTGGCCAGGCTGAATAGAAGAGAGTTTGGAGCAATTGGAGAAAAGGTAGAAAGTAGTATGGAGAAATGGAGGAGATCTCAAGAAGAAGCAAACAAAGATCCACAGTCAGTATGGAAACAAGAGAAAGAATGTGAGGATAGAAGGGCAGTGGAGAAATTGCAGGAGGCAGAAAGGACAGTTTTGCACCAGAAATAAAAATGCAGTGGCTTAATGAAGGGGATAGGCCAACAAAAGTATTCTGTGCAGCAGTGAAGGCAAAGCAGTGTAGAGGCAATATAGTGACACTGAGAATTGGGGAGGAGGTCTTTACAGATCAGGAAGGAATTGAGAAAAACCTGGTTCATCATTTTAAAACACAGTTGGGTAAGTCTGTTGGAACAAAAGGGATAGACAAAGGAGTGGTAAAATATGGCAAGGTGATAAATGTCAATCAGCAAATTGAGATGATCAAGCCAGTGGACAGAAAATAGATAGTGGTGGCACTAAAGGGCATTAAATCCACTAAGAGTTCATGTGTGGATGGTTATACAAGCCAGTTCTTCAAAGAAGCTTGGCATATTGTTGGAGATGATGTGGTGAGAGCCGTGGCTGGATTCTTTGAAGGAGATAACATTCCAGAGAGATTCATTGGGGCAGTTATCAGTCTTGTACCTAAAATAGAGCAACCCCAGGTACCCTCTGACTATAGACCTATAGCATGCTACTCAGTTTTTTATAAGATTAGAACAAAAATTATATGTGCTAGATTAAGGAATGTATTGCCTGAAATAATAAGTACTAATCAGCGTGCTTTTATTAAAGGTAGACATATAGCCCACAATCTCTTATTAGCACATGAACTGTTATTCAGGTATAAAAATGAGACAATGAAGCCCAGTTGTGTGTTACAGTTAGACATTAGTAAAGCCTTTGAAAATATTAGCTGGGAGTTTATGAAGGAATGGTTGAATGAGTTAAAGTTTCCATAACTAATGGTTGAATGGATAGACAGATGTATCAGAAGTTCTTTTTTGTCTGTCTATTAATGGAAAGTACTCAGAGTTCTGTAATGCAGGAAAAGGAGTGACGCAGGGGATCCCATGTCTCCACATCCATTTGTGATATGCATGGAATACTTGTCTAGAGTGCTGCATAGAGCTCATGAAGGAAAGCTAATTGACTATCAGCATAGGAGTGGCAAAGAAAGAGTTCATTCACTGATCTTTGCAGATGATATGTTACTGTTTTGTGGTGCAAACAGTAAGTCTGTAGCAGGAGTTAAGAAGTGTTTGATGGAATTCCAAGAAGTTGTGGGACTGGGAGTGAACACAAAGAAGTCAAAGCTGGTTTTCTCAAGGATGGATGAAGATGAAAAAGATAAATTAGCAGCAGTACTGGAGATTAAGAGGAGTGAGTTCCCTATAAAGTATCTAGGGCTGCCTTTGTCTACAGTCAAATGAGATAAAGCTGATTGTGAAACTCTAATTGAGAAAGTAAGAGGGAGAATCAATAGTTGGGGATCTAAGCACCTATCACATACTGGTAAACTGCAACTGATCAATTCAGTATTGCTAAGCATCACTGGTTTTTGGAGTGCTATTATGAAGCTGCCTGAAAGTATTAACAGAAGAATTGTCAAAATCTGTAGTAGTTATCTATGGGGCAAGGAGGAAAATGAAAGGGGATTCACTGTTGTGTCATGGAAAGCTCGGTAAAAAAAGAAAGGAGGTATAGGTGTGAGAGATCCAGTCATATGGAATTGGCAGCTAGCTATAAGCATGTATAGGATATAGACAGAAAGAAGGATATACTGTGGATACAGTGGCTGTAGTCATACTATATGAAGGGAAACAATTCAAGGAGTGTAAACCTTCTGCTTCTCATTGCTGGGCTTGGAATACCTTGTCAAGGTTGGGAGGCAAGGTGCAGAGGGAGTTAGAGAAATGCTGTGATTCAAGGGGAAAACTGAAGGTTGCAACTGTGTATGACTTATTAAAGGGAGGAGATGAAGTAAGAGCAAAATCATTGATTGTCTGGCACAAGTTAATCCACCCTATACACAGGTTCTTTATCTGGATGTTCTTAAACAATAAGCTGGCAACAACTGACAGGCTAAATCAGTTTGGTATAACTGAGCACACAATATGTTTCTTGTGTGATCAGAGAGGGGAATCTGCACACCACTTGTTTGTGAAGTGTGAGTTTGTTACAGGACTGTTTGTCAAGCTAGGGATACGGTTGGGCAGGAATTTAAAGAAGCCGAAAAGAATAATGTATCAGCAGGCAAAAGGAAGGCAAGGGCAGAGGTTGATGAAAGTTGTGACTGCACTGTATGCTATTTGGATAGAAGAAACAGGACGACTTTTGAAAAAGAGAAAACTGAGTTGCTTACCGTCGTTGCTCAGGTTACCATGTAATGTGAATGGAGGGACCAAAAGAGATATAAATTGAGGCTGAGTAAGGAGATGGAATGGCCGATGAAGGAAGAAGAAGTCTACAAAAGGAAATGAGGAAAAAAGACGGTAGAAAGAAGATTTGAAGAAAGAGGCAAGGCTAGGGCTAGATTAAGTTGGGCCGTGAATAGTTCTGCTGGGTTGAAAAAAGTAATTTTTGTTTGATTCAATTTGG
Organism: Rubia yunnanensis; assembly: GCA_037428765.1. Lineage (NCBI taxonomy): Eukaryota > Viridiplantae > Streptophyta > Magnoliopsida > Gentianales > Rubiaceae > Rubia > Rubia yunnanensis. The sequence goes on along the minus strand of CM075061.1, from coordinate 104,929,427 downwards.
GTTGTTGGAAAATGTTTATATTCCAGGTTGTATAGTTACTCCCTCTGGTCCTCTTATATTGGCCTCAACTTTTGGACACAAATTTTTTTAAAAAGATAAATGAATGGTAGATATTGTATTGGAAGTGTAAAAAGTAAAATGAGTGGATGAAAACGTTCTAGAATTTACCAAAAGGGGAAGGAGATATAAATAAAAAATCATTCCAAAATGAAAAGTAGGCCAATATAAGAGGACCAGAGGGAGTAGATGACTTGTGAAGGATAGAGTAATGGACTCCAATGAGGTGATTTTGAGTTGAGATCTTAATATACAAATCTTTTCATAAAAAAAACAAGTTAACTGATATAAAATAATATACAACAATAAATTTTAATTCGATTCGGGTTACTCCCTCCGTCCCAAATTAAATGGTAGAAGAAAGAATTTTACGCTCATCAAGAAACTTGTCTAATCGTTAATATGTTTAATTATGTATAATTATGGCATACAAAAAGTTATTTTTCAGAAATTACGTGTTACGACGAATCAAACCATATAACATATAATAATATTATTGTTTGTATATCGATTTAAATATGTGGTCAAAGTTGGACAGTAAATAGTGACATTTTATGAAGTGCAGTTTAATTTTGGACGGAGGGAGTAGTAAATTCACTGTAATTGAATGTAGTTCCGCTGGTTTGAAATTATCGCAACTTCGATATTCCTATCTGAAAACCGCATTTTCCTGTATTTTATTTTATTTGTGAAGGAGGGAGGGAGTGATTTTATGCAGAAAACCAATGCCTACCCCTCCCCCTATTTATACCCTCCATTTACATGGTCCGGGTAATTTGGATGATCTAAATCGGGGACATGTATGAGACACGTGTCCCCTAGTGAAGATGCCTTTCCCGACTTGGTTTATTCATAAATTTATAGATAGATTATTTATTTTTATCTTATATAATATATTTATTAAATTATGTATAAAATTTAGAATTTAATTTTTTTATATTATATATTACTATATTTTTACATTTAAATGCATATTATTACTTATTTTAACTTATAAAATATAATATTTAAATTTTATAAAAAATTATAACATTAAAATAAAAACCCACAAATCCATGTGTATCGTACATAAACTAGTGAAAATACCGTTGTTCCTGAAACCTTCATTTAGCAAAATGGACATATAGTGTCCCAGCTACCCCCATTTGTTTGCTATTTCTTTTTTTGAGTGCGTCTCTTGAAAGACGGTCTTTCCATAAGTCATGGAAAGACCAAGGTTTAAAGGGTAAATTAGAAGAAATTAAGATAAAATTTTTGGATTGCATAAACCGGGTTATAAATTTTATAACTACTATATGTTGCATACTAAATTTTTAATGTTGCAACTAAGACCTTTTACCTTTTATTATTCGAATTAAACTCCGTCTTTCCATAAGCCCATGGAAAGACCGTCTTTCCCAAGACTTTGCCTTCGTTTTTTGTTTGCTTCCAATTTTGATGGTAAGCCTTTCGCTATGATTTAATTCTACTGCTTCCTTTTGATTTAATTTTTTTCCCTTCTCTTTCACATTTCCTACTTATTTCTTTACAATTAGTATTTATTAAATTAATTAGCATTAGAAATCTCCTTCTCATAACTTAAAATTAGATAACACCGATGCTTTGTATGGACGTGAATTTGAATATTATTATATAAATAAATAAATAAATATTTAATATAATTTAATTATTTGATAAAAATATTAATCAATACCACTTTAGCAAAATAATATTATCGTTATCAACATTGCATGCATACAGATTCTATAGAATATGAAAAATGATCAAAGTTTTGAAGATTTGATTGAAATATCGTGCCATTGCACGGTTTATGATAAAAGATATACTTATTATTATCATACAAATTTTAAAAAATATTTAAATTAGATGATAGTTTTTACTAATTAAAATTTGTGCAATTGAGTTATAGATGTTCATTTTCTTCTCCGTCCAATAATTTTTTTAAAATATTTATAATTAATTGATAACTATTGTGCTATTTTTTGACCACAAAAAGATATTTTTAGAGAAAGTAATTTTTTTATTAAACATTCTAGGGAAGACCGGAAAAAAAACTTCTGTGGTCAACAAATATTGTACTCCGTAAAAGGTTGGACATTTCCAGCAGCACCAGAGGCTGAACCATGAACGATCAAATATAATGAGGAGCTCATTTATAATGATATAAAAAATTATGTATGTTATCTCTAAAATTTTTAAATTTGGTATATTGTCAGAAATTCATGATTAATTGATTTAATTATAAATATGTAGAATATAAGTTTTAAATTGCGATCCAAAAAAATATAAATTCATCATATAAAATTTTATTTAATACACTATCCTGATTTTTGCTCCGCAAAATAGGATCTCCAACTTTCGATTCCTAACTCTATTCCACCACTCTGGTGCCACCGTAATGGTGGAGCCACCCAAATTCCCGATTCCATTCGCTCAGATTATTAATCAACAAACACCCAAACACGACCAATCAGTTAACCCCAATACCGGAGTTCCCTTCAATCCAAAGACTCGCATAGAGCATTTGGGCGAACATGGCCTCACCTTCTCAGATGAGGAGTGTGATCAGTTAGAAGCTCCCTTTAAGTGGACATTGATTGGCAAGTTTTTGCATAGCAGAACACAACTGGAAAAGCTCCGTCGAGATTTTCAAATGCCGGGCATCAAGGGGCACACATATATCCATCTCCTTGATAATCGTCAAGTTCTTATCTCTTTTTCTGATGATTATTATAGGTGTTAAATCCGCAAAGTTTGGAGTTTTGGTGCTTATTCTTTGCGTATTACAAAATGGACACTTGATTTTAATCCCCTAAATGATTCTCCTATTGTGCATGTGTGGGTAGCATTATATGGTTTACCACAATAATTCTTCAATCCAGATGTTATGATGTTTATAGGAAGTATCATTGGACACCCTGTCAAGGTTGATAGGCTACTTCAAATAGGACTAGGCCTCATTTAGCCAAAGTTTGTGTTGAGTTAGATATTACTCTTCCTAGAACAAAAAGAATCTGGTTGGACTATAGAAGTCAAGGCTTTTGGAAATATATTGACTATGAATATGTGCCAGATTATTGTTCCAAATGCTTTAAGCCAGGCCATATTGATACTAACTGCAAATCTGAGACTGTGCAGAACCAAACTCATGCTTGGAAGCCCTCTGCAAGCACTACAAATAAAAAAGGAGACAAGCCATCCTCATCAGGTATACCATCTAAGGATAAAAGTCGGATCCCTACTCACACTCCTGTTAATACTGTGGTGCAGGAAGCTCTAAGCTAAATCAAACCCCAACACAGCTCTTACTAGAGACAAGGATGATACAAGTTCTAAAGAAATATCCTCTCAGACAGAGGATCAGGTTCTTGTTGTGCCTTTAACTATTTCTAATGAGAACAATATGTCCAAGGATTCTGCTACAGAAATGCCTGCAGTTACTATCTCAAAGAGTCATGCTAATAATGCTGCTACTAGACTTTCTGCTAAATCTGGACATGCTAATAATGTGATCTCTGTGGTTCATACTTTAACTCCTAATACTGCTTCTGAAAAACATGTAGTAATTGCTTCAAATATGAATGTTTATACTGATACAAATGTGCTGGTTGTTAACCTGGGAATGGTGTTAATGATTTTTATGCTATAACTAATATGATAAACACCACAGTTGATAATTATACATCAGATTCACATGCCTTATCTGTTAATCATAGAAACTTGCTGTATGATATTGCTGCTTTCCCTGCAGGGAGTTTTAGCAATTCTGATGTCCCTAATCCTAACTATCCAGTCTCATTGGCTCCAACTGTGATCCCTAACTCTCTGGATAATTCTAAAGGCTCTAACTCTCCTAATAGCTATGATCATAATGCTAAAAATCTAGAGCCAGTAGCTCATGTTCAACAAACCAGCATCTCTAATAATGAAGAACTCATTATTAGAGATAATCTCAATGAAAACTTCATTAAATAAATGCTGGACTTTTCCCCACTGCTATCCCCGCGGGGGGGGGGGGGGGGGGGGGGGAGGGATCTAAACTCCGAGAGTGAAAACAAATCTGGTTATACACCTGAACCTGAAAGCTTGCAAATCATAAAGAGTTTAAATGAGTCTCAAGGAGCCTTCATTTCTAAGATGGTTGCCTCTAAGAACCGATTTAATTCTCTTCTTAAAGTTCCAACTGAAGATAATGGTGTAGATCAGAAATCCCAAACAAGGAAATATAATCGTAAGGATTATACATCCACACCAAAAATGGTCTCCACCCATTTCTCTTTGTCCTCTAAACATTAACTTTTTAATGGATATAAAACTTTGTATGTGGAACATTAGAGGAATAGGAAATAATCTATCTCAAAGAAGATTCAGAGATATTAAACGCAGGCACCGTATGTCCCTCTTTGCCTTAATTGAACCTTTTTTGGATCATAACCATATATCCAAAATATCTTTTAATCTTGGTTTTAAAAACTTCTACTCAGGTGATGGCTGTAAAATATGGTTGTTTTGGGGTGACAATATCAAGACTAAAATCATAAAAACCCATAAACAATACATCTTGGCCCAACTTGAACACCCTTCTTTAACCAAAGTTTTCCATATAGGTTTTGTCTATGCTAAACACTCACTGAAAGCTAGAGCCAAACTATGAGATTGTTTACTGGCTTACCATAATCTCCCTATCCTGGTTATTGGAGATTTTAATGTGATTGAAGATCAAATTATATACCTGGGACACTCCATCCCCGGTCCTAATGCTATAGATGATTTTAATCTGTTCAAATCCAAAGGACATTTTCAAAATCTCTCAACTTCTGGTAGTCTCTATACCTGGACTGAGATAAAGACTAGAGGGGGAGTATGGAAAAGGATGGATAAGGGCATAGCTAATCCTTTATGGTTGAATGATTTCCTTAGTTCACAGATAAATGTGATAACTAGGGAACAATCAGATCATTCTCCATTGGTGCTGCATGTCAATTTTCAGAATCACCCATCTGGCCCCAAACCTTTTAAATTACAAAATTGTTGGGTTACACACCCAACTTTTATCCCTTTAATCCAACAATCTTGGAACATTAATTCTAATCAAGCTGGCATGAAAAAATTCTCTTTTAAGTTAAAGAATACAAAGCTTGCCTTAAAAGCCTGGAACAAGAACATCTTTGGCAACATTTTTGAGAAACTAAAAACTTGTGAAGAAATGGTCCTAAAAGCTGAACAAGATCTTCAATCAAGGGAAAATGAGTCTAATCTCATAGCATAAAATAAAGCCAAGTCTAAGCTTACCCTAGCATTCTCATAGCAAGAGATTTTCTAGAAACAGAAATCTGGGGTAAAATGGTTAAAAGAAGGGGATTCTAATACAAAAATTTTCCACAACTCAGTTACATCTAAGCACTGTAGGCAATATATTGCTTCTATTAAAAATTCACAAGGCAACTGGTCAACTAATCAGAAAGAAATAGGCCAAGAAGCAGTATCCTACTTCTCTAAGCTATTAACTGAATAAACTAATGACCCTACTGGTTGCCATACTGCATGGCTAGTTGAAAACACTCCACAAATGGTAACTGATGAAATGAATATCAATCTAATCAAAACAGTAACCATGGAGAAATTAGCTGAGGTAATCAAATCCACTCTGATTCAACACCAGGTCCAGATGGATTTTCTGGAAATTTTTTTAAGTCTTGTTGGGTTATTATCAAAACTGATCTATTGGGGGCTGTTAATGATTTCATCCAAGGAAATACCATTCCGCCAGCCAAATCCTTTACTCTCATTACACTAATCCCTAAAAAAGATGTAGTGTCTTCTTTTAAGGAGTTCAGGCCTATTAGCCTTTGTAATTTTATAAATAAAATCTTCTCCAAGCTTCTAAGCCTGAGACTTAAGCTCCTAATGCCTTTACTAATCTCACCTGAACATTCTACTTTGTTCAAGGGAGAGAGCTTGTAGACAATGATCTCTTGATGCAGGAAATTACCAATTTCCCGAACTAAAAAATTAGGGGCTTTAATGTCATTTTAAGCTAGACATGATGAAGGCCTTCGATAGAGTTCTTGGCACTTTCTATCATGCCTACTAACCAAAATGGGATTTCAAAACTCTTTTTTTAACCTTAATCTGGGAAATATAAGAGTTGCCAACTTTTCCATTTTAATAAATGGAATGTCAAATGGCCTTTTTAAACCATCAAGGGGTATAAAGCAAGGTGATTCCATATCCCCATATTTGTTTATACTTCTTGCTGAAGCTTTTTCAAGAAATCTTAATTTTTATTCAAATATGCCAACATTGATTTAATTTCCTACCTCTATGAAGAAAGTATCTCATTTATCATTTGCAGATGGCACTGCTATCTTCATTAAATATTCTAAAAGAGGCCTGCAAACCCTTCTGTTAGTTTCAAACTCTTTTGAAAGAACCATAGGTCAGAAGGTGAATTTTGAAAAGTCTGATTTCTACCTCTCAAAAAATGCCTCTCCAAGAATCAAGAATGACATTTTTACACAAACAAGGATGATAGAGGGTTCTTTCCCCTTTAAATACTTAGGTTGTCCCTTTTATTTGGGAAGGAACATAAACATCTACTATCAAAACTTAGTAGATTTTGTTTCCTCTAAAATTCTTTACCTCTTCTACTGACTTACCTTATGCAGATGCATCAGTCAGTGATTTCCATGAAAACCATGATACTTTTTGTGAAGCCCTGTCATCAGGTTTGCCCTCACATGTTATTGATGGTCTGAAGGATAAAGTTTCACTTTTTACTGACTATTTTGACCTTCTCATATGGAAACATGCTGAAAATGGTGCTTTCTCATTGAAGACTTTACATGAACTAACTAGGGCAAAAAAAGATGTAATTCTATCTTTCAGGTTCTTATGGTCCAAACTACTTCCAAAAAAGATCATTTTTTTTCTCCTACAAACTACTGAATAGATTAGTGGCTCTGCCAGATATCTTAGAGGATTTCAATTTCCATTTGCCCTTTAAATGTATGTTTTGTGAATCTGATACAGAAGACTTACATCATATTTTCAACTCCTGTAGAGTCATTCATCATCTACTGTGTTTACTAACAGAGTGTTTAGCATTCAAGCAAAAAACTTTAATACTCTCTGGGACAGATTCCATTTTTATTGGAATATTCAGCATAAATCTGCTGATCTTCTAAGTCTTATCACGATTTTACCTTACATTGTTGTCTGGTTTATATGGTGTTCTAGGAATAAATTTTATTTTGAAGGAATCAAACCAGACACTAATCTAATGCTCAGCAAAATTCTAAACCAGTTCCAGGATACCTTTTTTGCCCATAAACCTGATTTTAAATGGAGTATATCCTCTGGATTCCCAGTACTGTTATACTATAAGAAAGTTGGGTCTAAGAACAATATCTTAGCAAGAGTCATAAGATGGAATCCTCCAAGGGTCTTCAAACGAAATACTGATGGTTAAGTACTTAGTAATGGAGATTCTGGTGCAGGAGTTATTGTTATAGACTCATAAGGAAAACTAATATATCCAGCTACTAAGTTTTTAGGGTCCTGTTCTACCTTGATGGCTGAGATGGAGGGCTTAAAGCTAGGTCTGGACTTGGCTCTGAAACATGAATGCTACAATATGGAAATAGAATGTGATTCTCTTCTCCCAGTCAAGATGATCAGAATAGAGTTCAGAGTCCCATGGGGATGTATCATCATTGTCAGACAAATATGGAGATTTCTTGACCTGCTACATGCCTCAATTTTACATATTTTAAGGGAGGGAAACAATGCAGCAGATAATTAGTAAAAAATTGCTAGCTCTAACAAGGTAAACTCCTCTTTTGATCTTTTCAGCTTGCCAAATAAGATTAGAGGGATCATACATATGTATGCTATAAGATATCCTTATGTTCGATGTTCATGAACTTTTCAGTGCTTGTAGTGGTAGTTTGGGATACTGCTCTGGTTTGTTTTTTCATGACAGGTACAACAGAAACACAGGGAACTCTAGATTCATTTTGGAGCGATGTCATGGAAGAAGTCACAAAAACATTATCACTATCAGGTCTGCTGTTTTACTGTCTTCAACATGCAGCAAGTGCTCACTCTGCATCATCAACATGATGGTGATCCAAGCAAACTCATGGACCTGGCAGATTCTGATCTTAGTAAACCTCTTTGGGTGAATTGGTTTCCCGTGAGCTATTATGGGAGGACATCACTTATTGTCAACACTGGGGGTGGAAGCAGTAACATAATAGACTTCGAAAAGGGATTAAGGGCTATACCTCTGTTAACATTGGGGTGTTGACAGAGGGTATATATTTCCACAACTTGTATTTAGCTTGTCATAGCTCCTTCTCATATACAAGTTTCCATACTCTTATTGTTCACTTCGTTTTTTTGCTAGGGGAGCCTAATATATTCCCCCTCACCACGGTGAGCTTTAATTAAAAAAATATAAATTCATCATCTTAGATTAAAAAATATATAGTCTTAAATTGTCAATATTTCATAATTATTAATTATACAGATTAAAGAAAGTTAAAATTTATGATAACCTAAATTTAATATTAAAATTAAAATATAATGCACTTTGAGTCCGTCTCTTGAAAGATGGTATTTTCATAAGTTATGGAAAGACCAGAGTTTAAACTGCAAATTAGAAGAAATCAAGATAAAACTTTCAGGTTGCATTAATCAGGTAATACACATATAACTACTGCATGTTGCATAATAAATTTATAATATTGTAACCGGAACTTTTTACCTTTATATAATTCTAATTCAACTCCATCTTTTCATATGCCAGTGGAAAAACGGTATTTTCCAAAACTTTGCCATATACTTTAGTGCATTAAATATTTTATGATAAAATCTTGAGAAAGACTGCATTTCCATAGGCATATGTAAATATGGAGTTGAAATAGAATTATAGAAAGGTAAAAAGTTTTAGTTGCAATATTAAAATTTTACTATGCAATGTGTAGTATTTATAAGTTTATGACCCAATTAATGCAACCCAAAAATGTTATCTTGATTTCTTCTAATTTGCAATTTAAACCTTGGTGTTTCCATAACTTATGGAAAGACGACCTTTCAAGAGACGAACTCTAAATAGACAAAGTTTTGGGAAAGACCGCCTTCTATAAGCATATGGAAATACGAGGTTGAATTATAATTATAGAACGGTAAACGTTTTAGTTGCAATATTAAAAATTTACTATGCAACATGCAATAGTTATAAATTTATAACTCGATTAATGAATCCAAAAATTTTATCTTGATTTCTTCTAATTTGCAATTTAAACCTTGGTATTTCCATAACTTATGGAAATACCGTCTTCAAGAGAAGGACTCTAACAAAAATTGCAAATAAAATCTACAAAGTATTAAATAAACCATTGAAAGCATTTACAAATAAAATCTTTCAATACTATATTTAATATTTATATAAAGCATTTTATACTCATTTTTGTCTCAAAATTAAAATTTATTAGAAACACACACACATATAACATTTTTGTAGGAAAATTAAATTACGTTGAAAAATTTGGTTGCAGTGAGTCAAAAAAAGAATAAGTAGATGAAAAGGATTCATTTGTTATTATGAAATGAAGTTTGATAATATTATAAAGATAAATCAAAATAATTTAATTGTAAAAAATATGTATTATGAAAGAATTTTTCTAACAAATTGAGATTGGGAATTATACAAAAAAATGTACATCCTCATAAACATGGTATGATTAATTACTCAATAATTGAAAAACATTTAAGTATGGGAAGAACATTGAAAATGAGGAAGAGATTTGCATTGTAAATTGTGGATTGGCTTAACAAATTAGTACATTTTCAATTAATTTTATAAAGTGATGTTGAATTATGCGTGAATGCCACGTGTCAAAATTATGCGTGAATGCCATGTGGCAAGAATGATCTCCTTTAATATATATTATAGATGCGAAGACATTTGTCAATCTATTAATTTCAATTTGTAATCCAATAGTACGAGACTTAATTATATAATTCTAATAATATAATTTTTTAATTAACCACTCAAATTATTTTTTTTCTTACTTCCTTATTATGTTTATTGTTCTTTTTAAATGCGCGAATTGTATTTCTCGCTTCCCTCATTTTATTACCTATTTCTTATAATTCCTTACCTATTTTTTTTCTTGAACAAACTCTAGAATAAGGCCAATATTTTATCTTATCTTATTATTATTTATTATATCATATCTATTTATTTATTGCATTGCATTGCATTTCATTTTATTTTATGTTAAAAATTTCTTGTAGGGTTAAGTCTAAAATTTGTAGCTGGAAGTAGTCGAAGAAGGTAAATAAAAGGATATAGTTTCTGATTAAATCTTTACTATTACATACGTACTGAATTCATTAAGGTCGGGGGTTCACAGTCTCCTCCCCTAGTGAATTTCGTCCCCAAAATTCACATTTTCGTAAAAAACTCTAAGTACTTATCCCTCATGTTGGCTTCCAGTTCCCAATTTGCTTCCTCGACCTTATAATTTCTCCAAAACACTAAAACATAGGGATCTCTCAGATATGCAAAGCGTCAATTTTCCGTTCCAGTATCTTTACGGGAGTCTCATTGTACGCCAGTTTTCCATTCGGTGCTAAGTCCTCATGTTTTAGCACGTGTTCAGGGTCAGGATGGTACTTCTTCAAGAGTGATACATGGAAGACATCATGTAATCTTCTCAATTGGCTTGGCAAGTTAAGTCAGTGAGTAAATGGTCCAACTCGTTGGGTAATCTCAAAAGGGTCAATGTATCTAGGACTTAGTTTTCCCTTCTTACCATGCTAGATGAGACCCTTCTGAGGGGTTACATTCAAGAATACCCGGTCACTAACTTCAAAATCCAAGTCCCTCATTTGATTGTCAGCGTAATTCTTCTGTCGACTCTGAGTCGTTTGTAGGCACTGCTTTATAATCTTAACCTTTTCCATGGACTCCTAAATCCAAGGTATACTAGCAACCGGGAGAACCTTTTTCTCTCCAACTTCTTCCCTAAAGAGGGGTGTCCGACATTTCTGACCATAGAGTACTTCATAGGGGGCCAAACCAATAAATGACTGATAACTATTGTTATAAACAAATTCTACCAAAGGCAAGTGAGCATCCAAAATTCCCCGAAATCCATAACACAACTTCGAAGCATGTCTTATTGTGTTTGGATTGATCTCTCTGGCTGTTCATCTAATTGTGGATGGGCAGTGGTACTAAAGTTCAACTTGGGTCCCAGTTTTGTTTGTAGGCCTCCAGAATCAAGAAGTGAATCTTGGGGCCCTATCTGACACAATAGTTACCGGCACCTTGTGTAATCTTATGATTTCTCGGGTACACATGGGTGTCAACTTATCTAGGTAATACTTAATATTGATCGGCAGAAAGTGAGCCAATTTGGTCAACCTGTCAACTACCACCCAAATTGCGTCGTGGTCCTTTGGCGTCTGGGGTAGTCCTGTTACAAAGTCCACTGTGATGTGATCCCACTTCCATTATGATATTTCCAATGGTTGTAATGACCTTGATGGCTTGTGGTGCTCAGCCTTGACTTGCTGACACACCAAGCATCGCACCACAAACTCTGCTATATCCCTCTTCATATTGTCCCAACAGTATTCCGTTTCAAGTCCCTGTACATTTTGGTCCCAGCTTCCTCTAGCACCCTTTATTTGATCTCTAAATTTCGATGTTAGTAGAACCTACCTCTACATGTTAGCACTCTGTTACCGTTCACTTCAAAGTCCGATAACTTCCCTTCAGCGGTAAGCTTTCTCTTCCTTACTAATGCTTCATTGGACTATTGAGTTGTTTTAAGCTCTGTGGATAAAATATACTGTTCTCTTAGATTAAAGAATATGAGTCGGTTAGGTTTAACCTCACAGTCCCAACTCTCTGCATGCAATAACATCTCAGTCTCTCTTGTCCTGATATGCGCCAAATTTGTTTTCCGGCTCAAGGAGTCTGCCACCACATTTTCCTTGCCAGGATGATAATTGATCACAAAATCGCCGTCTTCCAAAAGCTCCATCCACCAACACTGGCGCATATTCAAGTTCTTTTTAGAAAATAGGTTCTTCAGATCCTTATGTTCTGACATTATTTCAAACGTGACTCCATATAAGTAGTGTCGCCATTTCTTCAAGGCAAATGCCACTACGGCGGGTTCAAGGTCATGGGTGGGAAAATTCTTCTCATAAGGTTTCAACTTCTGAGAAGTATAAGCAATCACGTGTCCCTTTTGCATCAATACGCATCTCAAACTGTCTCTTGAAGCATTGATATACAAGAAAAATACATATTTTCCCCCAGGTAACGCAAGAACTGGGGCCGTGGTCAAATGCTTCTTCAATTCTTGAAAACTAACTTCCATATTTTCAATCCATGTATACTTGACTCCCTTCTGGGTTAGACAGAACAAGAGAGATGTTAGTTTAGATAAGTCTCTTACAAAGCGCATATAATACCCCGGCAGCCTTAAAAACTGTGAACTTCTGTACTATTTGTTGGCACCTTCCAATTTAGGATGGCTTTGACTTTGGAAGGGTCCACCAAAAAGTTGACTTGGTTGAGTCAGAATTCACATTTGCTAAACTTGGCGTACAACTTATGTCCCTTATGTAGTTGTAACACTTTCCTTAGGTGTAACTCAAGTTCCTGATGGGACTTGGAATAGACCAAGATATCGTTGATGGAGATGACAACAAAGGCACCTAAGTGTGGTCAAAATACTCGATGCATGAGATCAATGAAAGCGGCTGGAGCATTGGTAACTCCAAATGGAATTACTAGGAATTCGTAATGACCTATCGAGTGTTGAAGGCTGTCTTGAGCACGTCCTCCCTCTTCACCCGCAACTAGCAGTACCCTTGTCGTAGATCCAGTTTGGAAAATACAACTGCTCCTTGGAGTTAATCAAACAATTCCTCAATAATGGGAAGAGAGTACTTATTCCCAATTGTCACATTATTTAGGCCTCGATAATCAATACACATCCATAGAGAACCATCCTTCTTCTTAGCAACAACACTGGGGCTCCCCAGGATGATGAACTAAGTTGGATGAACCCTTGAGTTAACAAATTCTCAAGTTGTAATTTTAACTCTTGTAGTTCCATTGGCGCCATATGATAAGGGGTTCAAAAAAAATGCGACTCCTGGTACTAGATCAATGGTAAACTCTGTATCCCTTTCTGAAGGCAAACTTACTAGTTCCTCTGGAAATACCTCGGGGAAGTCCCGAGCTACAGGTATATCTTTTCCCTTCAACTGGTTTGCTGGCTTCTTCATAATATAAGCTAGTATTCCAATTTCTCCCTTGTAAATCATTTTTGAGCCTTGAAGCCAGCAATCAGTAATGAGTAGGACCTCTTTCACCCTACATCCACTTCAATCAGGGGTTCTCCCAGCCGATACAACCTAACTTCCTTCGTATGACAATTCAAATGGGAATGATTTTTAGCAAGCTAGTCCATGCCAAGTATTACTTCATATCCTTTTAAGGGTAAGGCAATTAAATCTATTAGTAATTCCCAATGCCCCACATTTACCCCACAACTTCTACAAATACGTCCAGTTATAATTTTAGCCTCGTTTGTGGGAGTACTAAATTCTAACTAATAAGGTAAGTCTTCTATTGTATCTTTCATGTTTTCAAGAAATGAATAGCTAGCAAACGAATGACAAGCACCACTTTAGCTAATTTACAAGCACCGCTTGCACATTCGGTATGTTTCTCCCGCTAGGTCCTCCGTTCTGTGCATGTTCGGTCACTGAAACCTGTGATCCAAAAGGTTGAGATGCCCTCAGCTGGGGTAGTGAGCACCCCAACACCCTGTGCTCTGAACTCCCACATCGCAACCATTTATTTGCTTTCCTCCAACAATCATTTTCCTCATGATTCCCTTTCCTGCAGAACATGTATTAACCCTGGGATTTTTTTTGGACCACCACTAAGGTTTTGGCTATAGGTTAAGGCCCATATTTGGGGTATATCCCTTCTAGGAACTTTGTTTCCCCCAGAGATTGAACCTTGTGTGCCTGAGTTGTACATAAATTGAGATCTCACATTCCTCTGTCTTGCTTGGTGCATGGCACACAAGGCATTCTTGGTTTCCTCCACTGTGTAAGCCGATTCAACGACTAAGGCATAATTACTTCGATATGTAGTAGCTAGGGGATCCCTCAATTCCAACCTTAGCCCTTGGATGAATCTCCTCCTCCTCTCATCATTCGTGGAGACTAACTTCTCCACAAACTTAGATAGTCTGGAAAACTTTTCTTTGTACTCCGCTACAATCGTTACACCCTGCTTAAGTTTATGAATTCCGCCTCTTTCCTTTCTTTAACTAAGGGTGGAACATAATTCATCTTAAACTTCTTCTCAAAATTTTCCCAGGTGCATGGGGTTTCTTCCATTTCCCACTTCTTTGTATTATGCTCCACAATTCCTGAGCGGCCCTTTCTAACTGATGTATAATGAAACTAACATTTTTCTCATCCGTGTATCCCAAGGACCGGAAGGTTTGAGTCATTGTTTCAATCCAATTTATTGCTACTTCATCATTGGGTATGCCGTTGAACTTCAGGGGGGAAGAAACTTTTGAAATTGCTCCAAAGCCACATTTTCCGTCCCTGCCCTTTGAATTTGATCCCTAGAAGGGGATTGGGATTGGTTTTCCCTTTCTATCATCCTACTCAATATTTCAATAACTTAACTTGTGAGCAAATCCATCCCGCTAGGTGGAGGGTTTTGTCAAATTGACGGGTTCGAGCTTCTACCTTGTTCTCCTTCCATTAGTCGAAGGTAATGGTAAATAAAAAAGAACCGAGAGTGTGCGGGAGTGGGAACATTGGCCCACTCCCATAATACATGAAACCTAATAAAACTACCCCTGGTCTAGATGCTACTACCAGGTGGCAAAAAGATGCCAAACCCTTCATAGTGGCAGGGGTCTGTAGAAACCATCCGTGGGAGAATAATGCTAACCCCTTCGTGGTGACAGGGGTCTGTAGAAACCATCCATGAGAATACCGAGGGGAATGAGAACAGACTCACTAGCCCCTCACTCCATGTAACTTCCATAAAACCGGTTGTGTGAACCGGCTCTTCAGCCGTGGTTTGTTCCCCACGGGTGTCTTCCTAACCGAGAGTGGTCTCGGCCTTCAAATGAAGTAGTATGTCTTCTCCTCCGGGAAGAGCTGACACACTGCTTCTACCATGTACACCTCTAAGATGAAGATAAAAAGGTGTTATTGGCCTTCGATAACGATATCTGGATGAGCGCCGAGGTTTTCTCTTTGGGGCTGAGAGCCGATTGACCGTAGTCTGTTGTGCTCCCAAGTGTTCCCCGCGGATAGACCTCCTAGTGATAAGAGATCGGGCATGACTTCTACCGCGCATGCCCCGCATAACGGTTTTGTAACCGTTCTTTCCATTTTAGGCAAATGGACAGCCTGATGCCATTTTACACTTTTCAGTGCAACGCAGGCAAATAGCGCAACCAACAAATACAGCTTCCATACAGCCGGATGTGTGAACCGGCTCTCAAACCGTGGTTTGTTCCCCATAGGTGTCCACCCAACCGTCGCTGAAGTGTGGCAACGACCTTCGAAACCGAGAGTGGACTCGGCCTTCCAGCCCGAATGGCCATGCAAGAAATAGTGGGAATCCTTGTTGTCAGATGAAGAGAGACTGCTGCCTCTTTTTTTTGGGCCCCTTCGAGGGTATAACCCCTTCGAGGAATAGGTCCCTGCGAGGGTATAACTCCTTCGAGGGAAGAGCCCCCTCGAGGATATAACCTCTTCGAGGGCATAACCCCTTCGAGGGCAGAGCCCCTTCGAGGGTATAACCCCTTCGAGGGCAAAATCCCTTCCAGGGTATACCCCCTTCGAGGGCAGAGCCCCTCGAGGGTATAACCCCTTCGAGGGCAGAGCCCCTTCGAGAGATTTACCCCTTCGAGGGATTAACCCCTTCGGGGGCAGAGCCCCTTCGAGGTTATAACCCCTTCGAGCGCAGAGCCCCTTCGAGGGTATAACCCCTTTGAGGGCATAGCCCCTTCGAGGGTGTAATCCCTTCGAGGTCCGAACTCAAAATGTCCCGATCCAGCTGTAAAATGAATCTCGCATCTAGACTTGCTTCCTCACCTCAAACGCTACTTTTCGGCACCGGTGCTCGCCAGGAACTGGGCAAAATAAGTGAATCCACCAGTTACGAGAATCAGCTGTTCCATTTGTCTTTTTCCGGGCATACATATGGATGTTCAAAGTGAATAAAAACAAATCCACGTCCATGGCATAAAGCACAACAAATTAGTCTCAACTCTAACTAATTCAGGTAAGACCAGGCCGGGCGGTTTCCGGGAACTGAGGGAGGTTAGATTTACCACATTTAACGGCCAAATCTCGCTGTATTGGTTATTAAATAGTTGCGAAGATACGTATTATGATGCTTACTTTATTATCTTGTTTTGGGGTTTTAAGTTTTTTTTATTATTATGATTTAAAATTCTTTCAATTAAACTGAGAACCTGATTCAAACTCTGGGCTAGCCATCCCCAAGAAATTCAAAGGTTTCTCAATTTAAATAAAAAGATAACTTCTTGTTTTTATTTCAATTTTAATTTTGGTTTTGATAAAATTTGAATTTATACTTTAATCCCATAATTCTTAATAGAATACAAAGCCTTTTCTTTCGCTAGCTTGGATAGGTACACATTTTATTATTATTATTACTATATATATTTTTTATTTTATTAATTTTTTTTCTAATAAAAATACCTAAAGGTTCCTCTTAAGGAGATTACATAACGTTCTCACCAGAAAAGTCGCTCCCTATAATTATTTTGTCATACTGACAATCTAGGGCTAATTTTATGATTAAATCCAAAGTAGTAATTATAATTTATTACCTTTAAGCCGAGTCTTTTATTAAGGTATGTTTTGGTTTGGTCTTTACTTGATTTGATAAAGCTCTGATATCACATGTGTAACACCCCAGTTCTACGACCAACTTTCTCAATGCAAGTACTAGGTTGGACCTGAGCTTGTAACCAAGAATCCAATGGGTAGGTTTACTTATATGCAGTAATGAACAAATAAAGTTTATGCTAAGCAAATTTAGCAATCCAAAACCTAACTTACAATTAAAGTAAAAGTCTTTATATGAGTATTTTACAAGGGTTATAACGAAAATACAGACAAAAGTTCTAAAAGATCGGCATGAATAGATTTTACGTTAAATATATTTTACATTATTATAACAAAACTTAAACCAAAAGGTTCTAAAGGACCATCCAGGATCCTTTCCCAAAAGAAGTAAAGATGTCACCATACTTCACTCTAATTGATCCACTACACCTGCGAGGTTCCATCGCCAGTTTTTACCAAGTGAAATTTAATGATCATATAATGAAAATAGTCACGTAAATTCTAGCACATAGTAAAAGGATATAGGTGGGTTATGCCAAGATGCAGTCAAGTTACTATATATGGCCATTGTGACTGGCATCAAGGTATAAACCCTTCAGTAGTGCCCGAGGGCTATCACAAATTCACAATCCAGAAATCCATATTCGTCAGCCACGCCCAATATGTTCAGTTATGAGCTCGTATCAGTACTAGATGGTTATGCTAGCATACCAAAACTCCACAAATTACTGATCTAGTCATACGGTCTGGTCCATACAGTTCTCCGCCAATCTAGACCGAACTCCAATTGGGTCGGGAACCTCGATAAACATAGACAAATAATCAAGTAGCACGCAACCAAATTTGACACGAAACGATAAAGTACAAGCCGGTCATCCACATATAATATAACAATAATTAAATTCACACAGCATCACAATAATTAGGCTTAGTGTGATAAAGTACATGGCATGCTTAATTATTATGATATAAAATAATAAACATGGAAAGAGTACAATATTAATAAGCATTATATAAAATTCTTAAATAACACTTTTAAAGTTAATAGGCATAAAATAGTATGCAGTTATAAATTTTAATTCAATTAGTCGTATAACGATGAACGCACAGTTTAATTAAACGTAGTTCAGCTGGTTTCAAATTATCGCAACTCCAATATTCCTATCCAAACACCGCATTTTTCTGTATATTATTTTATTTGAGAAGAAGGGAGGTAGTGATTTTCTGCAGAAAATTAATGATCCCCCCTATTTACACCCTCCATTTGCATGGTCCGAGTAATTTAGATGATCAAACTAGGAACATGTATGAGGCACGTGTCCCCTGGTGAAGCTGCCTTCCTCGGCATCAGCATTTTTCATTTTGCAAAACGGACGTATAAGTTCTTGAAATTCTGTTCCACCTAAAGTCTATACTTTTGTGTCTAGTTGTTTAAAAGTTTGGTGTTAAAACACAAAACAAAAGACACAGTGCACACACAACTTGTTTACGCAGTTCGGTGTAAATACACCTACGTCTGCGGGTCCTTGCCCAGATCAGAAACCATTCACTAGAAAGCAGTCTTTAGTACAAGAAGCTTAACTTAAATACTAATCCATTGCTAACCTATTGAGTGAATGTTGTGAGATCCCCTCACTGCCGATCCTACGTCGTTGAACCCTCACGAACAACACGTCTCCCTGAATCTCCTCCTCCCGAGGAATTAAGACTTCCTTGTTTATGATCTTTACGAACTTGGTCGGATGATTCAACACTCCTCCAAACACCACAGGCAGATTGCTCCAACACTTCTCACGCAGAGATGGATTCTTCGTCGCTCACCAATTGCATTCTGTCTTCTTGCTTTTTATCATCTTTGCAATCCTACCTTGTACGAAACTCTTTCCTTGTATAACTCTACCAAGCATAGACTTCTAGACTAAGGAAAGATCTAATTCTAATTTGGTATTTAAATGGACAATCCTTTATTAATAGGACTTGTACCATAAATAAACTACTTAATCAATTCCTAACTATTACAGGAATATTCGTTTACCAGAAATAGATTGCCACGAAATCACATAATAATCTGCACAATATTCTGATCTGGTCGCATAATTATACTCCATAATTCGCTCCATAATTCGTGGCTAAAACCTGCTGTTTAGAAAAAACCTGATCGCAATGGTGTTAAAACATCATATTACCAGTATTCACAATATGGCATAAATAAGTCAAATTCCCAAGGACTCTACAGGTCTGTAGGAACATGTATGAGTCACGTGTCCCCTGGTGAAGCTGCCTTCCTCGGCATCAGCATTTTTCATTTTGCAAAACGGACATGTAAGTTCTGTTTGATGGAACGTTTAAATTATTGTACTTATAAGTGAAATACTTTTTAATATTTAATAAACTGATAAAAAAAAATTTATTTCAAAAATAAAAATTATTTTTTGAAAAAAAAGTAAAAGTTAATTTTTCCATATTTTAGAAGAAAAAAAAAACAACTTTACTTATACGCACAATTCTATCCAAAGGAACTACGCACAATTCTATCCAAAGGAACCATAGTGTCCCAGCTACCCCATTTGTTTGCTAAGTCTTTTTTTTTGTTTGCTTCTATTGTTTCTTTTTGATTTAATTTTCCCCCCTTCTCTTTCACATTTCCTACTCATTTCTTTACAATTAGTAATTTATTATTTATTTTCTATTTTACTAATTTATTAAATTAATTAGCATTAGAAATTTCTTTCTCATAACTTAGAATGGGAAGACAATACATCCACGGGTGTACCCCAGCGGTTGGGACAAGTTGATTCAGGGGGAACCCCGAGTTCGAGGCTCGCAGGCGATCGTGTGGGATGTCCTTGCTCAAAGCATGGCCTTCTGGGCCATGTGGCGGGTGGGCTCCTGGTGCGCGGTGAGTACGGGCTCCAGCTTGGGTCCTGGCGTTGGGCTACCGTGACTTACCTCTCACATGTTGGCTGTGGTGTCGGCTGGTGTGGGCGGCCCAGGGCTAGCCGAAATAGCCTTTTAGAATGGGAAGACAATTGTCAGTATATTAATTTTAATTTGTAATTTCAATATTATGAGACTTAATTATAAAATTATTTAATTAACCAATTTTTTTCTTACTTACTTATTATATTTATTTCTCTTTCAAATGCGCGAATTGTATTTTTCGCTTCCCTCTGAATTATTACCTATTTCTTTTAATTCCTTACCTATAATTTTTAATTTTTTTTCTTAAACATACCCTAGAATAAGGCCACCGATTTATCTTATTTATTTATTATATCATATCATATCATATCTATTTTATTGCATTGCATTTCATTTTATTTTATGTTAAAAATTTCTTGTAGGCTTGAGTCTAAAATTTATAGACGGAAGTAGTCGAAAAAGATAAATAAAAAAGATATAGTTTCTTGTTAAATCTTAACTTTTACATACATACTGTATTTATTAAGGTCGGAGGTTCACATTAATGGTCCCCATCTCTGCCCAAAAGATAACTAGTACAATCATCACTATTCTATTATTTACACTCTCAGCGATCTTCAAAATATTGCCCCAGTAGCCAGTGATGCTCAATAATACTGAGTTTATTAACTGTATCTTTCCTGCATGAAATAAACTTTTAAAATTCCAACTCTTAATCCTTTGCCTTACCTTCTAAATAAGATATTCACAATCAACCTTATCCCATCTCACACTAGATAAAGGTAATCCCAAGCACTTCATTGGAAAATCACCTTTCACAATCTGTAGCAAAGAAGCAAGGATAAGTTGCTCACATTCATCCATCTTGGAGAATACCACTTTAGATTTTTCATAGTTAGCCCCATGTCTATGTCTAGAAACTCTCTAAAAACCACCTAACACATGTTTCACTCTTTCCACTGAGCCTCTATTTGCTCCATGCAATTAGACCCGGCAAACGGATCTCTTCGGTTGGATACGGGTGAGACCCAATCGGTTTGGGTATGATTCGGTAGATTGTTTTATCTTCGGGTATCGGATCTTGATCGGGTGTGTTCAGGTTCGGATGTCTTTCGGTAGTTTTGAAAAATATCCGAACGGGTCAGGTTTGGTTCTAGTTGTTTCAATTTCAATACAATTCGGGTATAATTTTTTTGAATCGGGTTTGGATCAAATTTGGTTCAGGTTGTTTCGGTTTCAGGTACAATTCAGTTTTACATTTTTTTAATCAGGTTCGGATCGGGTTTGGTTTGAGTCAGTTTAGTTTTGGTACTTTTTGGGTACATTCTCTTTCGGGTCGGGTTTGGTTGGGTTCTAATATATTCAATCCAGGTCTTGTTCAAATAAATATAGTAAATTGTCATTATAATGAACATAAAATTTTAATATATTAATTTTGTAAAAATACTTTAGCTGAACTAATCTATTATATATATATATATATATATATATATATAATTTTACTAGTAACTTTTTTAATGTATACTTTCAATTTTTTGAAATGAAAAATTATTTCTTTTGTAAAGAACATGACATTTATGCATATTGCAAACATTGATCTGTATACGTTATCGCATAAAGATTATATTAGTATGTAAGAACAAAATAGAATAGTTTGTATTTAAATTTTTTTTCTATTTTATGTTGTCGATCATAACTCACAAAACTCCTAGATTCCTTCTCTTGAAAGACGGTCTTTCCATAAGTCATGGAAAGACCAAGATTTAAAGTGTAAATTAAAAGAAATGAAGATAAAATTTTCATGTTGCATGAACCGGGTTGTAAATTTTATAACTATTACATGTTGCATACTAAATTTTTAATATTGCAACTAAGACATTTTACCTTTTATTATTCTAATTAAACCCCGTGTTTCCATAAGCATATGGAAAGACCGTCTTTCCCAAGACTTTGCTAACTTGCAAGTTATAATATATTAATATATATATATATAGTAGTTCTCCTGACAGACGGTCTGTCCATAAGTTTATAGACAGACCATTAATTTTTTACCTTATACATTCACATTCAAATACATATTATCACTTATTTTAACTTTAAAATACAATATTTAAATTTTATAAAAAAAAAGCTTACAACATTTAAAGTAAAAATCACCGTGAACTGTCCATAAACTTATACAGTATTTAGATTTTATAAAAAAAATTTACAATTCATGATTTCTTGCGATACATTTTAAAATATTAGCATATTAAATTAAGATAAGAAAATATTCATAGAAAGACATGCTCATTTTTTCTTAATTAGGTGAAATATTAGTATATTACCAATAAATCCCTTTAGAACTATTTAACTTTACATAAACAGTCTTGGCCGACTTTATATAGAACCCTATTTACTAATTATAAATTATGAGTCTCATAAAAAGTCTTGGCCAACTTTGTGCACAATCATTCATTCAAATTCAGAATGCAGAGTTTGCAGATTTCTCTATCTCATTCAACTATGCACATAATCTTTTTTCACTCAAAGTTGTCAAACTTTAACCATATATTTGAATAGATATATGAACAATAATATTATCGTATGGCATGATACTTATGTTTTTGATATGCTATGGAGGAGTAATTATACTAATTAAGCATATTTTAAATTTAACCATTAGAGAAAAATAGATCGTAAATGCAATATTATTTTAGATGTAATTTTATATTCTTACAAAAGAATTGGATGATTGAAAATATTTTCATTAATTTTTTTTGCAAAATTTAATGAAAATAAATTTTCCGAAAGAAAATAATAATAACGAAAAGTTAATATTGTATGAAATTTTTTCTAATAATAAATAAAATAACTCATCAATATTAATTTTAGCTTATAAAATAATTTTAAATTAATAATTTACAATGTTCTTTTATTTAATACATAATATACTCTTAAAATAATTTCATCTAACTATGCTATTAATACACATTTTAAATTTATAAATTTAATTTATTATGTGATATTTTTATATTAAATAACATATCAACAATGTTTATAATCGTAATGTTATTTTCAACTAAATATGATCAAGTCAAAATTTTAGACAGTAACAATTGTAACACACTATTTAATCATATTCGGGTCTTGTTCGGTTTGAGTTAACATTAATCCGGATGTCTTCAAATTTGGATTAACATCAATTTGGTTCATTTCGAATTGAGTAGTAGTTGGGTATGATTAGGTTTCTTTCATGTACGGGTCCTTTTCGGGTTCAGATTCAGGTTCGGTCCAAGTGCGGGTCCTTTTCGGGTTTCGGTTCAGGTTCGATTCGGGTTCAGGTGTTATTCGAGTTTGGGTCTCATCAGGTCTGGCAATTTAAGTTCGGGTACGGTTCAATCGGGTGATTTTGGTTTCCGGTTATTGATTGGGTCTCACTATTTGGATGTCGGTTCGATTTGGTTCGATTATTTATTACCGAATTTTCGGGTTTGGTTATATTTTGCTAGGTCTACATGCAATACCTACTCCTTCTGTCCCATTTAAACTTTCTAATTGCTTTTTCATGGTCTTCAATAATCATGTTTGACCGTAAATATATCTAGTTACATATAATAATTACGCATATAAAATTGATATTTAGAAAATATATATTAAGATGAATCTAACAAGATCCCAAATGATATTTTTATTATGTACATATTAATTTTTATTTAGGGTCAAAATTTATAAAGTTTGACTTCCAAAAAGTAATTAGGGAGTTTAAAGTGGGACAAAGGGAGTATAAATTATCAGCAAACATCAGAGAATGTACACCAAGCGAGTATAAATTATCAGCAAACATCAGAGAATGTACACCAAGCTTACTACACCCTTGATGATAATCAATGTGCCTATTTTCAAAAGCTCTATTGAACAGTCTAGATAAGTACTCTATGCTGATAATAGACAAAAGAGGGGGACATAGGATCACCCTGTTTAACCCCCTTTTTTTGCATCAAACTGCTCAGGAAATATACCATTAATATATAAGCGGAAACTGGGACCTTTAATACACCTCATTATCCACGTTATGATTTTCTCAGGGAACTTCAAGGCATATAACCAGTCACACAAAAAATTCCAGCTGATACTGTCAAAATCCTTACTAATGTCCAACTGCAACACACAACCAATTCATTTTTTCATTTCTGTACCCTTGTAACAATTCTTGAGCAAGTAATAAGTTATAAGCTATGTATCTTTCTTTTATGAAAGCACTTTGGTTTGCTCTAATTATAATTGGGAGAACATCTCTCAATATAACACATATCACCTTTGTAATCATCTTATATACCACAAAGAAACAAGTAATAGGTCAAAAATTAGAAGCAACCTGAGGTGTAGCCACTTTTGGTAATAGTACAATGAAACTATTGCTGAAGCTTCTTGGTATCTCCTCCCCATAAAAAAAACCACTTACAACACTTATTACATCTTCTCCTACTATGCTCCAAGACTCTTTAAAAAACTGACTTGTGAAGCCATCCTTCCCAGGACTTTTCAAATAATGAATACCCTTCAAAGCTGAAAATATATCCTCTTACTCTAGTTGTGAGATTAAGTTTGCCTACTGCTCAATACTCAACACTCTCCCAAACTTGCAACCTCCTTGTCATGTTTTTCAATTCTCGAACTACTCCTAACATAAATTCAAAGTGCTTTTACTAATTCTTGTTCAACGTCCTTCTGACTTGTAATACTCTTCCCATCCATAGTTAAAACTACTATGTTTTTTTTTGTAATGTCTAAATTTCACAGCCTCATAGAATAGTTTTGTAGGTCGATCCCCTCACATAACCATTTCATTTTTGCTTTCTGCTGAAGAAATATATACTCAGCTTCTTGCAACTTTTCTAACACATTTAAGTGAGCTGCATTCTCAAGCACCTGATTGCTTACTGATTCTGGATCCAAATTCAAAGTATCTAGTTCTTTCCTCCATTCTTTTAGTTTAATTTCCACCTTTTCACAAATTTCACCAAACTCTCTCCTATTAAGAATCGAAAATGGCTTTTCAAGTGCTTTCAATATTAACTGTTACTCAACCAAGGTTCTTACCTTCCCGCTCATCTAGATCTATTTAAATACTCCTTGAAACTGAGAAAATAAAGAATACATACTGTTATACTTAAAATTTATTCTGAAATTAACCATATTTGCATCAAATCTAATCATCAGAGGTAAATTATCAGACATGGGTTCCGTTTTGATTTAACAGAAAACACCACTCCATTCATTCACCATATCTTACTGATTAACCCTCTATCTAACCTACTCATCATGTATACTGATTCCTAGTAGCTTTTATCTGTGGTAATTCAAGCTTCTCAACTATATCCTAGAAATTCAACAGCTCTTTTTCATCTACTAGAACCCCACCTATTCTGTCATGAAATTAGAATGGAGAATTAAAGTCACCACTACTAACCATGCTTTACTTTTGAGCCCAATATCTTTTAGAAATTTCCAGAATCCTTCTCCTTTTAAACTTGTGCTGTATCCATAGACAATTATCTAGAAACAACTTTTAGTTCCCTTCAATTGTATTTCCAAATATATCAGCTGATCACCTTTTGCTAAAAATTTAATATCAAACATATACACCCTCCATAATACCCAATTCCTTCCACCTGTAACTACATCAGAGTTTGTAATCATCTCCCATCCTAGACCAATACTCTGCCATACCTATTTTTCTTTTTCTTTTTTAATTTTTGCTTACAGCAAGCACAATAAACCAATCTTATTCGGTAAATTTTTTTTTGCTGATTATACTATACGTACTGACTTTAATTAACCCCCTTACATTCCAAACAAGCATATAGCAATCCATCAGGAGGCTTATCCTTCATATTCTTCTCAGTAACAACACTATTCCTTGATCCATTTTGACCATTAACCCCAGTTCTTTTTTGTCTTGAACCACTGCAACTCCCATATATTTCCATTACAGATTTTTCCCTTATCACGTTAATATTATCACTTTTCACAATATCACTATCCAAATTCTTAGAAGTTTCAGCCCCTAAGCCACGCATAATCTGCTTAACAGGAACATACACCATCCATTTTTGAACACCATTTTATTTTCACCTCAGTTTTGCCCCTACATTCTTCCATATTATGTCCCAACAAATTACAACCACTGCACTTGATAGGCTTCCATTCAAACACTATTTTCTGTTGCATGATCACCTTATGTTCATTCAGATACAACAATTTATTTAGTAGCTTATGACATATTTTCATGTCAACTTTTACTCTAGCAAAGGCGAATCTATCTTTCTTCAGTGTAGCATTGTCCAAACAAAAAGGGATCCTAATCGGACTAATGACCATAGGTAAATGTGGTAAACCCACCCAAATAGGATTTCTACTTGGCTCTAAGTAATCAAAATCCACAGTCCAGGCCTTAACCGCAATAGGTTTTCCATTAAAAAAATAGTACCAACTTCAACAATTTCATTCTTAACATCAACAACATTCACACATTTCACCATAAACACACCCTTATTCATCAACCATACCTTACAAAATTTTTTGCCCCATATTCTATGGAAGAATCCTTCAATTACTTTGAACGACGGGTTGCATCTTAGAGCTTTACATACCATAGAGGTATTCCATTGCTTATAACTTTCTTCGACCTCATCCAAAGTAATTTCACCCATCACCATCCCTTCCACCATAATCAGATCAAAGAACTTTATCTCCGACTCATCCTCCATAAACAGTTCACTCTATTTCTTTTCTTCATCTGCTTCCACCCTCTCTCCCCACGAAAATCATTTTCCATCTTGCTTTGAATTCAAGGTTTCCCCTTCTTCAATTTTTACCGGCTTGCTCTTTACAGGAGGTAAAAGCCCTAGTGGTTCAACATCCTCTATAGCTTTCTTCGTTAATCCGTCCACAATCAACACTGATTTGGGAATAAAAGTATTCTTAGTTAGAATTAGAATTGAAAATTGTACTCCCTCCGTCCCAGCTAGAGTTACACTCTTACTTTTTGCACGCAGTTCAAGAGACGTGTTTGACTGTTAATATGTTTATCTACGTATAGTAACAAAAAATAAAAAATTGATATTTAGAAACTACTTGTTACGACAAATTGAACAATATCATACACGATGATATGATTGTTCATATATCTATTCAAATGTGATTAAATTTTGATGGAGAATAGTGTTCAAAAAGTAAGAGTGCTAGTTCAGATGGGACAGAGGGAGTGTTTTTTTACTAATTGAATATTTCTTAACGAAATAAAACATAATTATGATATTAAATTGAATGAAAATAAATTATAATTTCATGTACTATTTAATTGTTAGTACGGTTTAAAATATATTCTTTTTATTTGAATAAATTATACTCTCTTTATTTGTTCTATTTATATAATCGAATAATTTTTTTATAATTACTAATAATGATGATTGTATTAGATTGTCTTCTTTTTAACAATCTGATGAGAAGATATATGCATGTTTTCTAGCACAATTAGCACCACTTTTTGTATACTTTTATTGGTGGATAGTTAGGTTTATGAGTGTTTTGCGTCACAGGGAGTTAAAACCACTTAGTAGGAGTTAAAACCACTTAGTATGGTTATTTGTGTTAACTTACCTATTTTTTGTTGACGTAAATTTGTTTGGTAGCATTTTAGTTTTTGTGAAGTGCCTGGGTATGGCAACAGTTGTGTCAGTTGGATGTATTTATAATTTCATCCATAAGGGTACTGCTATATATATATATATATATATATATATATATATATATAGGTGGGTTTAGGCATTGAGTATGGATCCTTTGTGATTCCCTTATAGAGGACATTTTAGGTTTGGGTTCTGGGGCTTCTAATGCTTCCCTAAACTGGTGCGGCCTCCTTATTCTGTGTATTCCCCTCAGATCTACAGTATGTTTGCCTTTATTTTCAAGTTGATGCCGACGATGTATTCATCGTATCATCTCCAGCGCTTAAGATACTACTTTCCCTTTTTTTTTCTCTCCCACAAATAGGTCTTTCTGGGATTTCATTTTCTAGGCATGTCTCTCCGCATTAGGGAAAGACTGGGCCCAAAGTTGAACATGGGACTTCCTTAGTTCCCTTCCTTGCAACTGCATTAGGGGCTTTTCCTGCGATGGTTGAGAAGTTGTTCTCCCGGGCCGATGGTTCAGAGTTTGGGCAGTGGTCGTAAACAGGAGTTGACATTTATAAGTGTTTATGGTTTTCAGGCCGAGTCATGTACAGTGTTAAGGGGTCACTCTAGAAAATACAGCAAACAACTGCACTTGATGCTGATGTGGATTCTCCAGCAGTGCGTGTCCACGACGATGAGGTCGTGGCTAGGCAATATACCATGGTACGTTGATATATGGTGATTTATTTATGTGTCAATGATTTTCGTGGTGGAATTATACGATTTTATCGTTGATACTTACAGGCTTTGGCTGATTTGTGTGCTTTGGAACATCACTTGATGGCGCTTGAACCTATAATCAAGGATGTTGGTACCCTTATAGCTCAGTTGGAGTGTGTACGTGAAAGTGTTCACTTATCCGAGGAGGAAACACAATTGCTACGGGATAAGAATGCTCGCATGAAAACTAAAGATGTTAATTCTCCTTCTTATGCAAAAACTTTGGTTTTCCAAGTCTTGAAGACTCAGGGTTTCTATGACTTTGTAGCTGAAGTTGCAGGAGCTGCCCGTGAGCTTGGAAGGTATGTTGGTTATGAGTGAGTGTGATCCTGTAATCTCGGGTATGTTTAGAATTTGCCGCTTGCGTTAAGGGTAGAGCGAGGTCTTGGTTGGCATCTGAGCAAGGTTGATCGGGTGTACTAGGCAAGGGTGGAAGCCGCAAGGTTTACACCTTTGCTCCTTGGCTACCTAGAGGGTTTGTTGGGTCCACATAGCTTGGAAAAACTTCTACTGTGCCGTTGATGTGCATGGTTCTTTGTCCCTTTGTGTGCTTATTGATGTGGCTGACAATAAGGAACCTCCATGTCGGATCATTAAGTGTGTGGGTGATTATTTACCTTAGTTAAGATTGGTGTAGTGATTGTACTAGTGTTTTATTCTAGTATTTGTAGATCAACCACTTTGTATCTTTCCCTATTGTGGCATATCTCTGTAGTTGATTTTCTATTTTGTGCCCTTTCGTAGGTGTTAGTTGTGTCTTGAGAAAGTAGTTCTGTTGTCCCTGTTGGTGGGGGCTCTCCCTCTAAACCTCCGCCAGTTTGTATTTTTGAAGGATTTTCAGACTGCTTGCTCCGTGATTGCTCGGTTCGAGGTGACATAGATTGGGTTGTCCAATGTGAGGTTGTCCATTCCCAAGCTACGGATCACCAAAGCTGGGTCGTGTTCTGTTGGAGATTGGGCCTCTATGGGATATGGATCTGGAGGTATGCCCTTTCGCATAACGGGGCTGGCGAGTTGGTGATGGTTATCTAGAATTATCCGGATGACCTTAAGGAGTTTTTGATCTACACCATTATGCATGCGTTAACTAATGCATTCGACACATTTATTTTTTATGTTTTGTTTGCTTGATTGCTAGATTTAATAAGGTTTACACGACAAAGGGCTTAGATGACCATTGCTAGTTTTCTTATCTACATCCCAAGTTTTGTAGACTTAATTGGAACTAATGGATACATTATATTAACGGGCACCTAGACCTTCCTTTGTGGTCTTACTAGTAGGTTGCTCGTAATTATTTTTTTCCATAATTTTGTAGAAGGCCACTCGCAAGGGTGGTAGTAGATTGTGGAAAGCCATTTGGAAAGATGGTAGAAGACTAAAGGCCACGAGCCAAAATGTGGTAGAAGATAGAATGACCGAAGAAGGAAGACAAAGAAGTGGAGGAATTGAGATCCAAGAGTTGTACAGAGTTTTTGGGAATGATCCAAGAAGAATCAACATCAATAGGTGGTACAATTGGATTTGTCTTCTTGAGCACTATAAAATCGACTACAAAAACTCTCAAAATGGATCAGCGGTTCATCCATAACGGTGTAAACAAATTTTGAAATGAGAAGGACTAGCCGGCCTCGTGCTAGAGACCTCCAGCACGGACGTGCCATGGAATGGGTTGTGTAGGAGGCATCAGTACGAACCTTTTCGGCCAACAGGAGCCGTTTGGGCCATTTTGGCCATGTCACAGTGCCTTGGCACGAGCTGTTTGGTGCACCATGGCATGTGTCATCCCAATCCTTTATGAGGCTAATTATGGACACAGACTGTACCTTTTTACACGTCCATGTCGTTCAACTCAAAAAATATGACAACTAGCCCACAGGATGTGAAGAACAACACGACCGACCATCGTTTTACTAAAAAAATAACTCCCAGCCGATAGCTCGTAAGAACTCAAATGGCCTGCACCGTACAAACAATAAATAAGTACTCCCAGCTGATGACTCACTCTAAATGATGCGGGCGCGCATGATAAAAAGGCCAATACTAAGAACTAGCTAATGACCTGTTTCAGCCGGTACGACCCGTGCCAAGGGTGCCCAACATGACCATGCCAATCAGCACGGGCCGTGCCTGAGGTACCCAGCACAATCGTGCCAAAGGCACCTAACACAGCTGTGCTAGGGTACATATCCCGCGCCAATGACGGCTAGTGCGACCCTTGCCACACGAGCCATCCCGTGCAAACTGCGGCAACTAGGGTTATTTTTGGCCTATTTGGGCCTTTTTCAGGGCCCAATTCCCTACATCTATATATAAGAGTTTTTAGTCCACTAGGGAAAAACTAATTAAGAATAATGTAGATTTTGTTTCTCTCTTTAGGTAGAAGGAAGATGAGAGTTCTCTCTCTAGATTACTTCTTCTCTTTTCCTCTATTTTATTTTCCTTTTCTTTCTCTTATTTTTATTGGATCCATGGAATTTAATTCAATATTTTCCATGGATATATTTCTTAGGGAGTAGTTAAATTTCTTGGGGTAGTGTTTGTATTCATGAATTGATGATGTCTTTTTTAGATTGGTAGATTCTCTCATCTTAATGTCCTATGAATATTTGTGCTTGATTTATGTTTTCCACTCTTGCGAGATTTATGCTATGCCATTATTATGATGCATCCATACATGCATGGTAGTGTAATATTGTGCTAGACTTTATCTTGGAAGTGTTAGATTATGGAGTAGGTTCAAGAGCACTGGGGAGATGAGTGCATTCATGCTACCTCGAGAGAATATCTTTCTATTTGTTAAACCATAATTATAATTGGCTAGCTATGCGAGAAATTACATGTTGGGCGGTCGATTTGGTAGATTGTGACAAGGAAAACCCTTGGATTATCCTGATTGATGAGCATGATTGTTTGTGGCAACTAGAGTTGTACCAACTCTAGAGTCATCATAAGGTATCATTTCCTTTACCTCTCTAGGCCTAGGGATTAATATCCACAGTGGAGTGTCTGGGATGTAATGCCCTCACTTTCATATCTAATGGTTGCGACCTACACGAGGCATTGCCCTTTTACGTAGGCTTTGTTCCTCTAAGAGGGGGCACTTTAGCATTAGGAGTGAGACGGGGATGGTCTGCGACTTCCATACACTAGAGTGCATCCCTAATTACGAAGATGGTGGAGATGTATTGGTGGTAAGTACCTTTGTGTGATAGATAGAGGGAAGTATCTGGCTATCTTCTCACTATGTGACATAGACATAAGATAGGTTTTATATATTTTTATGTGAATGAATCAAGGATAAAAGTTATTCATTGATCATGCTACGCAAGTACCCCCAAGTGCTAGTTCATATAGTTTAGTCTCTTGTGATCTCGTATGTTTATAGTTGAAAAACCCCCAAAAACCTTTTTGCAATATTTAGCTATTCCTAACACACACACAGATTGACAACTCGTACATGGCTATATGTAGTTAACTTTTGGACATCTAACATCTCCGTGGACAAACCTGGGCTTGTCACTATCTACCCTAATGGTAGCATAGTAGTAAGAATGGGAGCAGAATATAACTATCTATGTTTAACCTTTCCATGTCCTCCGCCCGGGTTAGTATAGATCTCTTATGAAAAAGCTCATTTGGTAATGACCCTGAGTGAAGGCGGGTAAGTTGTCTTTGCTTGTGGGGTCTCTTTGTTTGGCTTTCCATTGTGAAGAATGGGAGACTAAGGTGGGTCGGTCCGAAGGTGGCATATTTATTCAGTGTTTGGACTTAGTATCTTCTCAGTACCAGAAGAAGAATATATAAGGCGTGTATCGTTAAGATTAAAAATTATTACAGTGAGACGTGCTGGTAAAAGTGGTTTGGAAGGAGGGGGACTGGAGGAGAGTGTTGAAGTTCACTCGATGAGTTGCAAAATTAAAGTAGGATTTCCTACAAGGCTTTGGCCCACGTGGAGAAGGCATATAAGAATCTGGATGTCGTGAATAAGGAGTTGTCATCTGCTCAAGCTTCAACTCTTGAATGTCAGTCTAAGTATGACTCCCAGGTAGCATTGAACGTGAATTTAGAAGAGGCCAATAAATGACTTGTTGATGAGAATCAGAGTTAGGTTGTTGCCACTGTGCGTTTAGTCTTAATTTTGATGTCACTTCTTAGTCTTTGCTTGTGCAAAGTTTGCATGAAGAATCAGTAGGGGTAACCGGTTCGGTCGTGGTTCAGGCTTTCATGGATATACATTCGGAAATACAGACAGATATTAGGAGACTTTAGGATGGTAATGCCACTTTGCGAACAATATCACAAGATTCTGGAGCTGATGAGTTATCATCTTTATTAAAAGAAGTACGAGCTAGTTAAGAATTATAAGGTCTATTATGAATAACAACTAGACAGGATGCGACAGTTGGGCCAGAGAACCAATCCCACATATACACATATGGAAAATTTGCATATGGTATATTGGAGGCTGATAAGCATGGTAGTGGTAATAGAAGAGTTGTTTCTTAGTTTCCCAAATTGTGGGAAGGTAGTCAAGGCTAAGGACCTCTGTATTCTTGTATTAGGCTTTTCTTTGTAATTGTATCTATTTATGGAGGCTCCCTGCTACATCGTTTGAGCGGAGAGTGTATTCACTATGCACTTGAGCGGATTGGTATTGTATAATGTGATGGCATGGGTGATTTTCTTGCAGGAGTAGTAGGTAGAGCACTACCCTTATTTTCAAAACAACAGGTAATTTGCATGCTTAAGTTGCAATATGAGGCGTTTGCCCTTATTTTGCAAAGCCGCAGGTGATTTTCTTGTTTAAGTCACGAAGTGGTGCATTTGCCCTTATTTTGTGATGCCGCAGGTGATTTTCCTCCTAAAGTCACAGGGTGTGGCATTTGCTCTTATTTTGCGATACATTGGTGATTTTCCAGCTTAAGTCACAGGGTGGGGCGTTTGCCTTTATTTTGCAAAGTCGTGGATAATTTACTTGCTTAAGTTGTGGCTGGGGCATTTGCCCTTATTTTGTGAAGTTGCAAGTGGTTTTCCTGCTTAAGTCGCAGGGTGGGGGGTTTTCTATTGTTTGTGTTCGTGTTAATTTGCCTTCGGAAAGACGTTTTCATTTATGTATGCACATCTACGATCATTTCGTGTATGGAATGTGGAAAGCACGGTTGAAAATGATACCGATACCTATGTATAAAACGTCTATATGGGAACCTTAGGTTTACACATGGTATTTCCTAAGTTTGGTTATGTGCAACATATTTGGAATAAGTGTTACGTCCATCGATTCTAGGCAGTGTGCCTCAATGATTTTGTAAGGACCTTCCTAGGGGTGCATACATTACAACAAAAATGAACTTTTCCTTTTGACATTTTACCTCGACTGCCAAATGACAGAGGTAAAAGGTTCATTTTGAAAAAATTAAAGTAAAAGGTTTTTTTACCCCAGTTTAAAAATAATTGAGGTAAAAGGTAGATTATTTACCTCATTTTTAAACCGAAGTAAAAAGTTATGAAATCAAAGTAAATGGTGTAACCCAAGTGTATGCGACATTGCAAATTATGTACTAAGTAATGACCGACTTCGCATCATGTGTCGGTATTACTGACGCTGTGCCACAAGAGTTGCGACGCGACTGACCACAACAAGAGGTCAAGGATAGAAGAAGGTACATTTCTAAATTTATATAATTAAATGATTATTAAAGTGTATTATATTTTAATTTTTTAAATTTTATGATGCAGAGGAATCATACCCGATATTCATTAGAGAGGTTAAAACTTGCCACAAGTGGATGTAGAGTGAAATTTTCCAATTGAGGGAGCGTGTGTAGAAGTTGGAGAGTTGAAAACGTGCCTTCGAACGTCAATTTGCATCTACGACAAGATCCCGCTCATCAAGAGCTTCTTCGGTTTGGTATTGTTGTGTTGGCTACAAGACGTTACAGCTTTGTTAGGATATTGTGAACTTTTATTTGAATTGGTGTTTAGTTTTTCTATGAAGATTTGGGAAATGTTTTTACCATGTAATGATTTCATGTTTTCGAGTGTGCAATTGTCTAATTGTAATACATCTTTATAATTTCTAAGTAAATGGATTCATTTTTAATACACGCTAGTGTATGTTGGTTGTGAATAGATGATTGCCTAGCAAAAATGACCATACTTAAGAAAATGATAAATGGAGCCGATGAGCTTCCAAATTCGGAAGTGCTTCTGGACTTAATGTTCACATACAAAATCGATCAACAAATGAACACATATTATCTTCCATTTTTTCCTTGTTTTCTTATTTTTATTTTCCCTTCTCTTCTTCTTGATCTTACCTTGACCATCAACCTAAATACCTTCCTCATGATCCGTGTGACCTAGATAAGTAGAAAAAGTCTAGTAATCCTCTTCGAATACAATGTCATCGTCGGAGCTCCCCATCACATGATTTTGACCGAAATCAAACAAATCTTCAAGTTCAAATTCCTCAAGGAATGATCTTTTACCTTCAACAACAATCTCATCTAGGGTCAGTGGGATCTTTGACATAGAAAACTTGATGTGCTTGTGCGACTATTATGAATAGATCATCTCTCTAACTGATCTGTACATCAACCCATTGACATTTAAATACGGGCATTCGTAGAATCACATAATCAAGCTCCCAAATTTCTAATATTGTCCCAAAGTAACAAGTGTTGGCATACATGAGATTGTCATCGCTTGCACTACCAACTTGTAATGTCTCCGAGACGAGGGTAGCACCACTGTTTGGTGACACACCCTTATCATCTATTGATTTAGTGGTAGAAGTGAAACCGTTGATATTGTACCCACCATATTGAAAGCACAATACCAAGGGGTCTATGTGATAACCATTTAACTATTTCAGGATGACTACCGGCCTCTACGTGACTTCGTAGCCAAGTTGCGAATGTTGAAGTGTGTCATTGTAGAACTTGTGCTTCATTGAAAGTCAGACTTACTATTCTTATTCCATCCATGTATAATCTCAATATATGGGACAACATCCTTGTGGTTCTGAAGAACATAAAGATGCACAAAATTTAAATCTTCCGCAGTCGGGCTCAATAGCTTACCCCATCTTACTCCATCTTACCCCTTGACCCTCTTTCCTCCCCTCACACACACACACACACACACACACACACACATATATATATCTCCAAACACCAATAAAATCAACCTCCTTCAAATAATCAGTAAAAAAATTGATTACCTCCTCCGCCATATAAAGTTGCACAGTACTTGCATCAGGACTGCACCGGTTCTTCATAAAATACTTCAAAATTATCATATACCGCTCAAACGGGTATATCAATCTTAGGAAATGGGACCGCATAGCTTAATCTCCTGTACCAAATGAACAAAAAAATGGACCATTATGTCAAACAATGATGGAGGAAAATACATCTCCATACGACACAAAAATTTCACAATAATTGCTTGCAAACGGTAAAGTTTGGCAACACTTATGATTTTTGCACAAATAGTCTTAAAGAACAAACAAAACTTCGTAATGCACAATCTTACATGGGGTGGCAATGATGAACTTATGGCAATGACATTCAATTCTCGCATAAAGTTGTGGAAATCGTGGGATTTCATATCGACCAACTTCAACTCAGTCATCCAGGCACCCAACACTACTCAGGGTCTCACAGTAGCTTTTTTCTCTGCCCGTGACATGGAATCACAAGTGGGAGGAAGATAACTCTCATCACCATCCATCACAGGACCCAAACTCTTCTTATTACCCATTTTGACCAAAACAAGTCGCGCCTTCAAACCATCTCCAGTCTTACCGGGGGTAGTTAAAAGTGTGCCTTCTAAAGAATCACACACATTATCTCAATGTGCATTACATCAAGGCAGTGTCTGACATCCAGTTCTTTCCAATAAGGTAGTCAGAAAAAAAGAGCATTTCTTACAACTTCCATCACATGCCAATTTTTACTTCCCCTTTCCAAAAGCGTTTCCCAAATGCCTAACCCTTTCAAAAATATATAGACACCCGATAATGAAATCGACAATCCTCTTTCCTCTATTTCTCCGTTGAACCACTGCTTTGCTGATCACCATGGGTGACTCTTTGGGAGAAACCACCTATTCCCTTGATTAACAATTTTATATCCATGCTTCAATTGAGAAAAAAACATGTTTCCAACTTACACACAGGACATGCATAGTGCCCTTTCACTGACTATCCAGAAAAATTGGCGTATGCAAGGAATTCATTTATGGTGCAAAACAATAATGCCTTCAATGTAAAAAAAAATCCTCCGCACTACCATCGTACGTGCGGAAACCTTTGTTGAATAAAGTCAACAAATCATCAACAAGAG
Organism: Rubia yunnanensis; assembly: GCA_037428765.1. Lineage (NCBI taxonomy): Eukaryota > Viridiplantae > Streptophyta > Magnoliopsida > Gentianales > Rubiaceae > Rubia > Rubia yunnanensis. The sequence continues at coordinate 104,892,697 of CM075061.1, read as the reverse complement.
GAGCAAGGTAAACATCTATATCATTACCCTGTTGTGGGCACTTGTAGATCACTAACACAGTAGACCATGAACTATGTGTGCTGCTCATATTACCAAAAGGATTCATTCCATCAGTTGATAAGCCTAACCTCAAATGTCGGAGTTTGGTTCCAAACTCTAGGTATGTGGCATCTAGCTTCTTCCACTGCTCACCATCAGACGTATGCCTAATCACATCATCTTCATGTGTAACTCTTTATGAATGCCAATGCAACAACTTGGATTCTTCCTTGCATACGAAAAACTTCTTCAACCGTGGTATAATAGGGAGATACCACAAATTTTTTCGGTGCCTTCTTCTTTGAACCCAACCCCACTTTTGCGCCGACGACAATGTCACCCCGCTTCATCTTGTACCTAGAGTCACCACACACCCGATATCTTTCTAGTAACTCATCTTCCTCCCCCTTGTACAACATACAATCATTTGGGCATACATGAATATTTTTCAATTCCAATACCATTGGGCAGAGAATTCTTTTCGTTGCATACGATCTATTAGGCCTAATATTACCCTTGGGAAGCAATTCCCTAATTATTCAAAAGTATCCATCATCCCTTTTGTCCTTCCACCCAAATTTGGCCTTTAAGATCATCATTCTCAAAGTTGCACTCAAAACCGAATGTTTAGAGCCCCTATGCAGTGCCGTCCCTTTGTTATCATGCAAGGCTTCTAGGCCTCTGGTTTACTATGAAATTCTCTGACAACATCCTCCACCATCTCATCAAATACACCATCAACATCTTAATCACAAGCTTCCTTTCTTTTAACATCTTCAAAGCTCCAAACGTCTCCGTGCCACACCCAAGTAGTGTAAGTAGTATCAAACCCACGCGCGATTAGATATTCATGTAACTTCATTCTCCCAAAAAATAAATCATTCTTACAATTCCTACATGGGCATCGTGCACGCACCACGCCATCCTTCGATGCATGTTCAAATGCCAACATAATAAAAGGTTCAACCAAAGGAATGTAATCAGGCGAATTCCTAAGATTGTTATCTATGAGTTCAATACAATCTATCACCACCAACCTACATTCAAATGTCATAAATGAGTGCAATTCAATAGATTAACCTAAAAGCACTTTAAACTTTCCTCATTCATGCAACACATTACCCTAAATACCACCTAAACCTTAAGCTATAAATTCAACACAATTCAACTATTATCAATACATGTAACCGAGTAATTAATGTGACACATACCTTCCTCAATTAGTTTCTCATGAAGCCTCAAATTGTGGTTGCTGTGCAATTTTTTGATTTTTCAAAAATGAAAAACCTGTTATAAAATCAACACCAAACCATCTAGTTCCGAGCTCAGAACTCATATTTCCTGTTTCACCATGGTCTAGGACAGAGTTCCGAGTGCAGAATTGAGACCATATATAGTTCTGATTCAGTAACACCATCTGTGCACTCATCGATGGTCCACCCGAGATTTAAAAACTTGGAAGTACAGTCGGACCTACTTTTCTGAGTCCGAAACTGTGTATGATCAAAGTCACCCAGGCATAACCGCCTTTAAAATAAGTCGATAAAGGCAGTTATTAGTAGAACCACCTTTAATCATTATCCATTAAAGGCAGTTCAAAATAAACCCCCTTCCAAACCAAACCGCCTTCTAAAATAGCTGGGTTTGATTACATATAGTCCCGAGCTTGAAAGTCCCTCGCAAAGGCGGATCTTCATAAATTGGACATAACTGCCTTTGAAGTGGTGCCTTTAATAGGCCTTTCTCCACTAGTGTCTTCACCCCCACTATACCGCCATCGGCGTGGTTAACTTCCAGCTCCAGTAGCGACTTGGAGTTATTATCCCGAATGGCATTGATTTCTCCCTGCCACTGGTCAACGCCTACCCTATCATTCCATCCCGTTTCTTCACCTCCTCAATACCGCTATCACCGCAGATAACTTCCAGCTTCGGCAGCGACAATGACTTACTCTCACTCTCTCTTCAGCGTATGGCGTCATACTTGCTCTAGCAATCATTCCCATAAGCCTCTTGTGGATTAATCTTGAGTCCATCATGTTGTCCTTCGGTTCTGGGGGTGGCTATGGCGTCCTTGCTAACCAACCTGCTTATAATGGTGCTGATGATTGGTTACATGTGCTGATGAATGGAGAAAGATGGGTGGGATTGGGATGTTCTTCAGTGGGTTGGGGACACTGCTCATCTTCTTAGAAGCACTCTTGGATGCTTCACCATGTAAATAACACCAACATCTCTCTACATTTTCCTTTTTTTGAAACTCAGGGTTGGTTCATTTTCTCATTGTTTCTGAAAGTCAAGGGGCACAAAAGCACACACATTCGGTTGGTTTTGGCTAATTACATTTTCTTATTCAAAATGATACAACTTTTTAATTAATTTTCTTTTGTGTAAGACATTCAGGCCATATTGAACCCTTCAAAGAAAAAGTACTATGGTTAAAGCATTGGTAATATCCCACTCCGCTTTGTTGGAGGCTTGATAAACTAGGCGCAAATGATTGTGCAATCAGTAGATCACAGTGAGTGTTTAGGTTTCACAAGGTGATTTGGGCAGTAGTGCATGATCTGAAATTGTGGCCAGTTGTAAATGATTTATGAATCATTATAAAATAGAGTTAATATTCAGAGATAGAATTAAGTACTTTGTTGTGGTTTGGAAAATGTTTTAAAATTTGTTATTCGACTCTATTTTTTTCTAAAAGCGCTGATATAACCCTAGAAATAAGGATTAAGTGCTGATATAACTCTAAAAAAAATCTAAAATTACTTCAGATATAACCCTAAAATTCTTGTTAGATTCTCAGGAGAATCCTCAATTTTTTTTAGAAAACTGACCAGGGCTATTTTGGTCATTTATGGGATGGGCAACACCGAAAATGGAATCTTTGGGTATAACTACATAATTCTTTAATAAGTAAGAGTTAGTTTTGCATATTCATCAATAAGTTAGGGTTAGTTTTGCACTTTCAAATTTTACAAGGTCAGATTAATACTTTCACAATAATAGGATTAATTTTATATTTTTCCCATTATATTAAATAATAGAACTTTATGGTATTTCAAAGAAAAGTAAAATAATTACCTGAGGGAAAGGAGGAGTAACCAACGTGGGCTATGCCTCGGTTGTGAGCTGTTGGTATTCTTGAAGGAACCAAAGTCGGACCTATCTCGACAATGACTGACGAACGAAAATATTCCCTTCGAAATGTGGTGTGAGAGTGGCACAACAGTGAGACTAGACTGCAGGGGCACGACGATGAGGGGGGACATAGGGTGACATCGACTGGTGGTTAAAAGGTGGCAACAAGTGGTGGCATCGAGCAGAGCGAATTCTAATGTGAATCACTTTGGATTCGTTAGAGTTTGGCGAAATGAGAATTGGGATGTTTTTAAATAATTATAGACCTCATCAATATGATATCGTTTTGATTCCTAACAGCTTTTGTTTTGGTTCGAATAACCGTTGTCAACTACCTATCTCCAAGCTACTGGAAGGAAGAAGACATGTACGCGACTTCGGTTAGCCATTCATATTACCAACCGGCGATGTACCTGATATGTTATCGACGTCGGTTTCTTGTTCTTATTACCAAATGACTAAAATAAGACATGTGACCAATATCGAGCCACTGTTCATATTACCTTCCGACTTCAATTCGACATTTGACAGATATCATGTCTTTATTCCTCTTACGAACCAATGCCAAACCGATTGTTGAGCGATGTCAGTCATTACATCATATAAAAATTAAGCAGACTGGTCAATACAAGTAAACTCTTTCCTTTACTTTATGTTCATTGGTAACGAGGTTTCAATTTTTATTTTACTTTTTTGTCAACTCGGCACTGATAATTTTTTTTAAAACTTTATCCGATGAACAGTTAACCTTTAGTTTACTTTCTATCAACTCAGCACACATAAAAAGGACTGACATTATCTATGAACGGTTGAACCCTTAATTAACTACCTAAATACAAGCACATATAAAAATGTTTGACTTTATCTAACCATGGGTAAACACTAATTTGACTTCCCATATATAAGCATTAATAAAAGAGTTTGACTTCAACTGAACAACGGTAAACTCTAAGTTGACTTTCTATATATAAACACTAACAGCTAAGATTTGACTTCAACTAATTGACGGTCAAGCCTAAATTGGTGTTCTATAATTAAACGCTAATAACTAAGGGTTGACTTTCACAGATCTACATGTCAAATCCTAACTTGATTAATTTCAATACATAAATGCTAACAACTAAGATTTGAATTCAACTAATCATGATCAACTTAACTTAATGCTCTATATATAAACGCTAATAACTAATGTTCAACTTTCACTGATTTACAAGTCAAACTCTAACTTGACTAATTTTTGTATATAATTTCTAACAACTAAGGTAGGACTTCAACTGATTAACGGTCAATCCTAAATTTACTATATATACATATATATATATATATAAACACTAATAACTAAGGTTTGACTTCAATTGATCCACGTTTAACCCTAACTTTACTTTCTAGATATAAACTCCAATAACTAAGCTTTGCCTTTCACCGATCTGCATTTGAAACCCTAGCTTGAATTTCTATTTATAAATACTAATAACTAAGGGAAAAACTCCCTCTCGTCAACAGCCTCTCCCTAGACCCTAACATTGGGGAGGTTGTGGTCGCCACCGGCCGGCCGACAGCCTCATCCACAGTCTATTTTTTTCTTGTATACTACTAGTAATGCGTCAGGTTGTAGATCGAGGTGGGGAAACGACTGCGAACAACCCATTTCGCAAGTTGCCATCACCGAAGCTCTCCAACAAGAAAAATGATGAGCAGCTGATCCGGTCGAGCACCAGATCTAAGATCCAAACAGCTCAGGGATGCATCACCCACCTCCGACAGTGGAGACATCGATTATCTGGTCGTCTCCGATGGCCCCGTTCTCCGATGGCCCCGTTCTCCGACACGGCTTGATGGGACTAGAGATGTGTTGCTCACAAATAGATCCGGTGCTGTGCTGAAACTTCGACGAGATCTCGGTGAGGTCAACAACTTTCCGACAAGGCGAACTTTGTGACTAGCAGCTGAAGTCGACTGGAAACGAGCAGGCCGAAGGGAAATATTTCGGAGGTTAGCCGGTCGAAATGAAGTTGCAAATGGCTGCCAAGTGTGCCATATCCACGATGGCGATCGGTAGTCAAGGGCAGCGGACAACATCGACCGCCGACGGATGACAGCATTTGGTGGTGCGAGGTTAGTGCACAATGATCGATTGCTACCGACGGGGGTGTATGACATCACAATCGGTGAGTCTTGTTCCCTGCAATAGTGAGGTGGGAAATTATGGTATTTTATTTATTAGTGACCGGCGGAAATGTTGCAGATGACGAAAATAGTCTGTGGGTCAAATCCATCCAAAATGGGGAGGTGGTGGGTTCGGTCTGACTGAACCGGGTCATCAAACTTGGCTGAACATAGTGGACTAGTTTTCTCCTTACTTTAGTCAGGCTTAGGTCTTTGGGTTCAGGTGCTTTTGGTTTTTTTGCTTTAACCAACTTCAGTTTAGCTAAACAAGGAAGGTGAGCTCATAATATGGGTATTTTCTCTACATGATTAGATTAGGAAGTCTATGCCAACTATGATTTTCCAGCAACCTTTGAAACGGTAAAATCATGCTGGCCTCTGATTGACTTTCCAAAGAGTTTAGTTAGGAAAAATCCAAGTTAAAAGTAGATTAGACAACATACTTTGGCGACACCCTCTATGGTTCAAGAATAGAACAATAAACTTTGGTAATTTCAGGATAGACCAACATATCATGAACATCCAAATTGGTTTGAGTTTGAGATTTTCGTGCTTATGGGATAAAAATTTCAAGTCTAATGTGTGCTACTGTGGCTGTTTAACTCAGGATGCCAACTTGAGCTGATGTATAAGTTCAGCAGGTAGAGGTCGAGACTATTGGACGTAATCATAGTACATGTGGGCCACATATTCGTAGTACCTTCCATTCAGCCATCAAGGTAAGCAGGATGTTGTGTTCGATAAATTAGGCACAACTTGGCTTCTCCCCCCTAATAATTTGATGGTCTTTAAGTCTCTATACGCCAGGTTGGCATGGAGCAATCTCTAATACACCATGTTGTTGTGGAGTTCAAGTGGGAGGCCACCCTACTCACTTTGTGTGAGCCATCCATGTGGGAGTTCATTCATCCCACTATGTAATATATATATATATATATATATATATATATGCTTTTTTATCATTTAGTTATGGTATTTGTTTATTGGTGTATGACCCACCTCCACCCAGGGTCGTTAAAACTATAGCTTAGAATTAACTCGAGCAGAGGCTGAGATCAAAGGGGTCAAAGATAAGATTTATATTCTGCACCTATTCTTATTGCTATGCTAGCTAGAGGGGAGTTAGCGGTAAGCCCTGATTTTGCCCACAGAGTTGCTAGGGCTCAAGTATCAACTAAAAACACAACCTCGTACGGGTTGTCAATCCGTACGAGTGAAAGGAATAACTAGTAATTGCAAACAAATTGGGGGGTTGGATTTTCAGATTTAACAACTACGATGCATAAAAGTAAAAAGCCCACGTAGTCTATAAAGCTAAGGACTTGGGGAGTCATTGTGCAACATGATTAACCTAATATTTGATCCTCGATTCATTCACATACAAGGTTTACTAAGAAAGCTAATACTGTGTTCACAACACGTGGTGTGGCCGATGACATACACTTCCCCAAACCTGTCACGTCGGGTGCAGTTGCAATCCCCCATCGATGCCGCCATTGCAATTAGGGGAGTACAACAAGGTCCGACCATTGTTGTAGGTCTCTTTATCCCCGTGAGATTATGTCCCATGCATCCACCACGAATGAAAAACTTCCCTCAGGTCCTATCAACTAGGCCTAAGGGTCATTGTCACCTTATCTTTGATCTAGGGTCTCTCACACCTAGTTTTCTACCTTTTTACTATCTTTACCCGCAACCTATTGGAAAAATTTACGTAATCAGCTAAGACTAGTGCGATGGAAAATAAGTCAGAGTATGACTCGAGTCTCCCGTGCACACACTCATGCTAACGCAACGTACTCCCTGACCCATTCTAACATCCAGGTGTCTCTTCCCAAGGGGGCATCAATAAATGCACCATAATTGAAGAAAACCAAAAGTGTGTGCCTGTATGTTGTGTAATATTCATGCATTTAGAACATTCAAGAAAAATCATAATAATATCATGAACATATATAATAGGATGAATCTAACAAATCTCACATAAACATAAAGATTAAATCATGCACTACAATCATCCCCAAGATATGGAAACTATTCCATCGACATGGAATTCAAATATAGATTTGTATTTCACGTCTAGGATGGACACAAAATGAATAGAAAGAAAAAGGAAAAGGAGAGAGTGTTTCTCTCTCTCTAAGAGCTCTACTAATGATCTAATCTACCTTTTACATGTTTAACCTAGTAGACTAAGGTCATATATATAGGAGAAGGGGATTGGGCCTAAAAATAGGCTCAAAATAGGCCAAAAGATGCTAAAATCCTAGTTCAGCCTCTGCTTCCGCGATGGTCCACGCCAAGTTCTTTGTCGCGAGACTCATCATCGCTCGTAGTCGTTGTTCTTCATAGGCATGGGGTGCTTGATCTGGTGCGGGGCCGTGGCGCAAGGCTCTAGCGCGAACCGTGGGTTGTGGCGCAAGCTGCAGTCAGAAGGCACTGTTTGCTTAAAACTTTGGTGCGGGGTGTAGACTTTCGAATGAGCCAATGACTGGTCTTGGCATATTGATCTTGGAACATCACTTAGCCATGTTTGGGTAAACCTTTGAACTTGAGTTGCGTGGACCATGACGTATGGTGCGAGTCGCGTCATTGCCTTGCGCGGGAACTGTTGGCGCGGGAAATCTCCTCTGGCGCTGACCGTTGATGCTTGGCTATGAACGGCCCGCGTTGACCCTTGGTACCTTGCCTGGATGAATTAGTCCAATTTTTGAGTTCTAATAGTCAATTTTGTAGTTCTCGAGAAGATAAATCCAATGGAATCAGCCTTGAAGCCTATTTCTTCTCGGATCGTTCTCTGAATTTGGCAAAACTCATCGGACCATGATTCCTCATTTCTTTGTTGGCCGCTTTAAACTCCAATGCCGCCTATCTTTGGCTCCAATCTCCTTCTACCATGCATTGATGTTCGTGGTCTACTACCATTATAGAGGTGCATGGCCTTCGATCTCTTCTACCGTCCTTGGGAATGACCTTCAATATGTTTTACCGCCCTTACGAATGGCCTTCACATAGAATATAGCCAAAATTCACCCATAGGTGACCCACTAAAGATGATCAAAGGGAAGATCTAGGAACCCGTGCATACATGATGTCCATTAGTACTAATTAAGTCTACAAAATGAAGGATTTAGATGATTAAACTAAACATAGCCGTATAAACTCCTTGTCGCGTAAACTCAACTAATACTAGTAATCCGCCATACAAAACACACCAAAAACTATGCTGGATGCAACGATTAATGCACACAAAATGAAGCACATCAGATTCCCCACACTTAACATTTTACTCGTCCTCGAGTAAACAAAGAAAAGACAAAGAATTAAGTGAAATGCAGTGTGCAAAAAAAAGTTAACCGAGGCATCCTACTTATTCCTAGATTACCCTGTTTCCCCCAAAAAGAGTAAGAATCTTACAACTCTCACACTCCCCGAAGAACATAAGCAATCTAACCACCTAAAATAAAATGTGGAAAAAGGTAAGCCTAAAAGATAAGTGTCAAGCTAGCTTACTTTTCCCAAAATGATCCCAAAGCAATCCAAGAGTCGTCTAAAAAAACCAATCCACCAAGGAAATCCAAGAGCCGTCGAATTGGTTGTATCATAGGGATAATGCATGATTCTCAACCTAGTTACAACCAAGGAGTTAAATGTATCGTCAACCTAGTTTCTCTCATTTTGCATAGGAGCCCTTTCAGTTTTTCATCCCAGCTTTAACACACAAAGGGTACTCACTTCTCACTTTTTTCCACACGGGTTCTCATTTTTACCTAGGCTCGTAAGCCTAACCGGGCCTAGCCTCTCATTTTTACCTAGGTCTTTCGATCTATTCGAGCTTTTCCTAATGTTACCCAAGTCGCCCTTTCGAGTTTTTGACTTGTCCAGGTTTTAATTTTTTTTCCATTTTTTCAAGTTTTCCAATTTTTTTGGTGTAGCACAAAATTGCACCAAAAGTGGGCTTCATGCTACAAAAGATAAAAATACACCACAAATATCCTAAAACGACCTACCCCATGCAAACTAGAAACTGTAGCATAACATGTCATACCACCAAATATTCGTCCAAAAGCATCCCTCAACAAACACAAATAAAAATCACCAACAATCAAGAAAAACTACTGCCAAAGCAAATCATGAAATGCACCGAGGATATATAAGAATGAAGACTCCCTAAGTGCTCACTACTCTCTCCTGACACTTAGCCAATGCATAGTCTCCAATGCACAAAAATCAAGCCAAAACATAAGTGGGGTAGGGAGAAATGGTGATGCTCACTCTCGCGGCCCCAAAGGGCCTTCATCCTCGTGACTCGTGGATATGCGAGAGCGACTAAGAGGTGCTCTCGTAGTGGACTCTCCCTCGGCCGCCTCAACATCTACCTCCGGGTTGGCTAAAACTCTATGGGACTCTCTCTCTAAAATATCCAGCCCGGAAAAATGAATAGGTCATCCAAGCATATGTTATGGTCAAACAAGTGCTCGCTCTGCCATAAATCATACTTATCTACCCTCTTATGTCGTAGGTCCCACCATGGATGCTTTGGATAGCTTCTCTATGACCTTCCTAAGTTAGCAAATCCCTTTGTGTGACCGGATGACCTAAATGTTACACGAGAAGACCAACCATGCCTCCCATAGCTCATGAAAAACCCTGCATTCAACAGCATAAAACCCAAGCATAATTCCATTCTAAACAAAATCACGAGTCTCGAACTCAGAATTTTTCAAGTTCACTATAGGAAAGAGATGGAATTTGGGAATTTCTGGGTTGAGGAATAATTCTATGTAGGTCGTTGCCACTCCAGCAATAGGATTATGGAATCAAGATTCATTCTCTCCTAAATCACCCAACACATGAATATCACATCATTCAAGCATAACAGCACATCAATCCTCCCAACTCTTTCTTCAACACAAGCCTATGCATACAAACCCAAACACTCTTAAAAACACACACTCATTCAAGATTCATTGATTTTCATAACACCACCACAGTGTCAATAAAGCGTATAAACAAAGAGTTCACTGGGTTACCCAAGTTTTGAAGCTAGGATTTGTAAGACTCAAAAAAGAAGAAGCAAAAATTGCTAACTTTTGGAAGAAAGCTTCATTTTTTTTTGAGTTTCACCAAGAGTGTGTGAGAGGGAGTGCTTCGTGAGAAGGAAGAATGTGTCAAATGATAGAATTAGATGAAGAAATGTACTATGGGATCGGAATTTCAGCCTAGGTGACAAGTGAGGAAGTCACAATTAGGATAAGAATGGAATTTTCAAAATTGCATATTAGGGGACAATAGTTCAAATCAATTAATTCTTAGGAATATATATAATACTATTTGCATAAAAAATCCTAAGGATTAGGGAGTTTCAGAAAATTTTGAACCAAAAATGCATTTTTGAGTTGGAAATTTAGAATTTTTCGAAAACTTGCATTTTTTGAACAATTTGGCAATGGAAAATAAAAAATCGGTGCAGAAGTTGTTTGGCGCGGACCAAAGCCTCGCGCCAAATCTCCTAGCACGAAACATCCCCTCGCGCCAAACTTGTTGGCACAAGGTATCCCTTCGTGCCAAACATGATGGCATGAGGTATCCCCTCGCGCTAAGCTCCTGACGTAGACCTAAGCCCCTGGCATGGACCGTGTCCGGTCTTGGCTCGAGATTGCAAAAATTTTGACTTAATCCTCAAATTTCCCCTTTTTTTTCAAAAGACTATGTCACCCATCAAATTTAGTTCCATTAAAACGCAATCACGAGTTACGAGCATCAAATTTACAAGTCGATCAAGAGCTTCATCTAAGAAAAATCCTCATTACAATCATGCATAAATCTATCTAACCACTATTCAAAGGCAAAAAGAAACACCTTATATTAATTTTCTTCGTCACGACTTATTTTGTTGAAATCAAGTTGGTCACAAATTTTGTTCACCAAGGAGGGGGGTCACCCTCCTTGCCAGCTCCTCTGGTTCCCCAATCGAAGTAAGGTTTCAATCTTTTCCCATTAACCACCAACTTTGTATCATGTTTCTCATTCTTGACCTCTATTACACCATGATCATACACCTTTGTCATCTCATACGGCCCTTCCCACTTTGATCTTAACTTACTGGGAAAGAGACGTAGCCTAGATTGGTAAAGGAGAACTCTTTGTCCCACAAAAAAAATCCTTCTTTACGATACTCTCATCATGTACGACCTTTGTTCTCTCCTTATAGCTTAAAGAGGTATCATAGGAGTTGCAAGTAAGTTCTTCAAGTTCTAACAATTGCGACTTCCTATGCTTCCCAGCTTTACTCAAGTCTAAGTTAAGGCGTTTGAATTCAAGTTCATTCGGGAGGTGGCATCTTTTTCCATAGAGGATGCAGAAAGGTGACATGCCAATTGGAGTCTCGTAGATAGTGCGGTAAGCCCAAAGGGCATCATGTAGCCGATAGCTCCAATCATTCCTAGAGGTATTCAGTGTCTTTTTGAGGATAGTTTTGATTTCTCAATTGGATATTTTTGGGTGGTAAGCAGTTGAAGTGGGTTACTCGATATTTTTCAAGCAATGACTCCATAACCTTGTTGCAGAAGTGAGTTCCTCTATTACTGATTAGGATTCGCGGTTGATGTGCCCATTTTATATGGTTATGTTAGGACTTTTAGAGTTTAATTTTGTACACTTTTGTGCTCTAGATGTGGCCTTTTTCCTTGAAAGTCACAAAGGAGAGTTAAGATCGACTTTTACACTTTTATTACTTTTCTAGTGGATTTTGTGTGACAAGGCAATTGTTTGAAGACTTTGAAGACTACCTTTGAAGATTTAAAGATCTGAAAACTTGAATTTGAGCTTTTGAAGACTTGAATGATTGAAGAAAAGTAAGGAAGAAATCAAAGTTCTAGATTTTGCATCCGTCGCATAGTGCGATGGTGTCCGTCGCACGGTGCGATGGTGTGTCGCACAGTGCGATGGTGTCCATCGTACGGTGTGACGAATGGGTGTCCGGATTTCTTTCTTGCTTTTTTATGCTATAAATACTCACCTTATCCTTTCTCTCAAAAACACTACTTCTTCTTCCTGTGATTGGGGACTGCAAAACCCTAGGTTTTCCTTTCTTTCTTTTCTTAGTTTTTGTATTTTAATCAGCATTTTCATTATCTAGGTTAGTTTAATCTTGGGAGAAATTGATTAAGGCTTCCAAGCCCATGTCTTGAGAACTCTATTTATCTATTCGGTATTTTTGCTATTGTGCATTTATTGAACTTTGAATGTGGATTGTTAATGGCAACAATGTCATTAGAAGTGTGATTATATGAATTGCTTGTATGATTGCTTTTTAGGGTTGGGAGAAAGTAGCTAATTTTCCCCTCTTTTAATATGGAATCTAAGAGCTTGAGTTAGAGGTTCGAAATTATATTGATGTGTTGATAATTTCTAGATGAATGTGATGATGTTGAACTTGTTATCATGTTTGTTTTAGGTAGAAAATGAGAGAAGTCTATGAATGTCGATCGTTCATGACTAATCTTGTGTAAATGCATGAGTTGATTAAATGCTTAGACAGAATGTAGTGTCTATAAGTTTTGCCAAGCTTGTTGATTCTTCAATCTCAATGCCATCAATGGGATACTTTTAGTCGTGTTTCGACTAAGGGAGTCATTGGTGAGGTTTGACAAGAGATGTCGAATTCACTCTTGCAAGCTACTATCTAAGAAGGATAGAAGATTTATCTTCACAACAAGTAGTTGAAGTAATGGATAGGTTGTAGATTCAAGGATAGATAAGAGGTTTGGAAGTGGAAATTAATTGCCCCCCAGGCTTTGTCTTTTGTAGTTTTTACCCCCTTTTTCTTAGTTTGTTGCATGATTAGCATAGCTACTTGGCTTTGCTAGTTAGCTTGTCATTAATTTCATAACTTAGGACCAAAACCAACCAAAACTCCCTCTCTTTACTTGCTTATATATATATATATATCTACTTCTAGCCTAATATCAACCTTATATGTTTAAACCCTTAGAAAGATCCATTTTCTTTGTGGATGACCCTGAGTTGTCATTATCTACTTAATTGTAGATATGAAGCTATTAGAGATTATAAATTTAACTTTGAGAGGTACGGCGATGACCTCCCATCGGTACACCAAACCGTGAGAAAATATTGGACTTGAGGAAGCTAACCACGGTTGCCTTATCATTCTTCTTTGTGGCTTTTGTTTTCACCCACCTGGATATATAGTCCACTGGCACTAATATTTAGTACTTTCCATTGAACCTTGGGAATGGACCCATGAAATCGATGGCCCACATATCAAAGACCTCCAATGGAATCGAAAAGGCTTGGGGCATCTCATTCCTTGAGAGATGTTCCCTATCCTTTGGCATTGATCATATGATGGCACAATTTTGTTTAGCATCTGACTGTATAGTAGGCCAGCATAGACTATAATCTGTTACTTTCTTTGCGATTCTTTTGTACCCAAAATGTATCCCAACTTGGGAAAAATGGCACATCTTAAGGACACGACCAATTTCATCATCATGAACGCACCTTTTAATTTCTTGATCAGAACAATGCTTCCATAGGTAGGGATTACCCCAAACATATTCCCTTGCCTCATTCATCAATCTCTCCTTTCTTTACTTGTCAACTGATGGAGGAAACTCTCGGTGAGAAAATTCACTATGTTAGCATACCACGGCTGGCTAGTTGTTATCCCAAATAATTGCTCGTGGGGGAATTCTTCCTGAATAGGTTCCTGGTGGGCGTCGTTTACCTCACACAAATAAAACCTGCAATACTCCAATAATAATGAAACTAGTACAGGGTAAGCAGGGTCGATCCACAGGGAACAATTTGATTCTATTGATTGACCTAAAGAGTTAATCGGTTTAGCAACCACGCCTAAACTTGAGATTTGTTTAACTAAAAACTACTAAACAAAAGAGACTAAAAACACAAAGACATAAACACACATAAACTCATAAATACTGAAAGCACTAAAATAAATTGAAAGGAATCTAGATAATGAAGAAGGAAGTTGGCTTAGATTAACTCGTTGATTCTTCAGTTGATCCTCGGCTACAAATTAGTTATCCCCGCAAATCAATTAGTTATATAAGAGCAAGTATTTGCTGAACTCCTAAAATCCTCTCTTATTACCCACTAGCAAGCAAGTATTTGCTAAACTTACTAGATTGTTAAATTAATACAAAGAGGACCTAATTTAGGTAGACATCCAAGTATTTGCTAAAGACAGCTACCTACCCAGTTGATTATTTTCCTGCTATTACAGTCTGTATCAGTTATCTGTTTTTTACAAGAAAGTGCTACTTTAATTAGCTCTAGCTTAGCATGAATTGAGGTGATCAAACTCAACCCACAAAGCCTAAGTTTATACAATAATCAACCAAGAACTTGCAAGAACACTTTTAAGCATATCAATCCTCACAACTTATGAATCAACCTTGAATCAATCCAAGCCAACTAAGAAATTTAGCTACTCATATTATGAACAAAGAAAACAAGATAAAGAAATGATTCCATTAACTAAGAGAAGTAAAGGAATTTACAAAGAAGAAAAGACAAGCAATAAATCAAACCTACTTAAGAGTCCCAAAACTAGGGCTCTCGGCCAAGCTTCCAAGAAGAAGAAGAATCCGAAAATATCTACACAAGTTGTTCCCCAAAAAGTTCTCTTCATCACTTTGGCTCTTGGTATTTATATAGAGCTCAAAATGAGTAAAATAATATAAAATCTACCAACCAAAATATCTTACTAATCCATCTTGGACTAGGAAGAGTATTTATTACAAACTAACTAGTGGGCTTAAGCATATGAATTTAGCCCAACTTCTTGCTTCCATTTTGCTTGCTAACTTCTTCTCTTCAATCTTGCACCTTTGCACTTCAATCTTGATGCTAAATTATGCTTCTTCCGTCCTCTGTTTCTTCTCCATGTTAACTGCATAATTTGGCCATAAAAACTCCATTATACACTTCAAACATCAACACTTTAATTAAATTCCCCAATGAAAGAACAACAGATAATTATCCTATCAAATCCTCACACTTGAGTCATACTTGTCCTCAAGTATGTTAATAAAGCATGTTGTTCAGTCACAATTCCCAATCTTTTAATACACTCTAAAAGCAAACCGAAACATACTTTAAAACAGAAAAAACAGAAAACAAACAAAAAAACAAACCAAAACAGAAAACAGAAAACAGAAAAGAGAAAAAATTATATACAAAACCTTGGTCAAATATTCAGCACTTCAAATTTCCTTTCATTGGCTCATCAACAAAGTTCACTATGCATGATATCAAGTCTCCTTTCATAAACAGAATTGGTATCATCCCCCTTTAAACTATCAAATCAATCCCCCCTACATCAGTCAAACTTGTTTTCAACCCGATCAAAATAGACAAGATGAACTTCCTCACGGTTGTCACTCAATCCACTCAAAAGTAAGGGTTATTTCACTCAATACATACCGTGGCAGCATTAATCAAAACATGAAGATCAAAAAGGACTTTTATTTAGGTTGTAATGGGGTTAAGGGTGTATGAACATGGTAAGATCCTACGGGCTCTAAGTTCATTCAAAACATCTTATGCATACTCCATCACATATTTACCATCCATCTCAACTAGGCAATTCCCATATCACATCTGAGTGCTCTGTTTTTCTCTTTCTTTTTTTTTCCAACAGCACTGTTTTCAACATTTCTGTTTTGCTCTTTCTTTTTTATTTTTTATTCCAACAGCATAGGGTCAAGAAAAGGATATCAACAAGGCTCGGACTATACCAACTTTAGGGTTAAAGCAAAGTAAAAGTTAGGCTCAAAGGGGTTCACTAAGGGATATAAAGGATGGCTATATATACGATGTGGGGTTAGTCCTAATTTGCCTTTTATCACCTCATCATGCATTAACCTAGCTGCCACAACTCTCAAAAACAAGTTGGATGTAGAGAGTGCTCTACTTTAGGCTCAATCCTTACTATCTGCTAGGCTTTGTTCAAACTCATCTAATTTATCACAAGTTCATTCAAGTTCAACTGATTTCAGGGGTTAATCATCTCAAATTCTCAAGGGGATATCAAGCAATAATATTTACTACTCAAATTCTCTCAACATGCACAGTTATTCCATTTCAAAGCCAATTCCAGTACTCCTATCATGCTGAATATTTTTGACCAAAAAGGGAACAAAAGAAATGCACAAAACACAAACACTACAACACACAAAACACACAAATAATAAAAGACACCTAAACATTCCAATAATAACATACACCTAGACCATTAACCCACTCTCCTCACACTTAAAGCTTGCTTGCCCTCAAGCAAGTTTAGTGGAACAGAGAAGAGCCAACAGATAACTAACAATAAAACAAAACAAAACAAACAAAAACAAACAAATAATAACGAAAATAACAGAGAGGGGAATTAGGGAACTCAAGATTGAGGTTGATGCGGCTGTGAATTCCTGGCAAACCAAGTGCTGCACAAGGCACTTAAGGTAGCTTGAATATACCCATTTTGAGCAGCTACAGCATCCAGTTTCATGTGCAAAGATTGCACATCTGCTCGAAGGGAATGCACGTCATCAAGAAAAGTGCTATTGCCTGCAGTGGAAGAAGATAAGCTCGGGTTTGGAGGGCCCGGCTGAGGAAACTTAACAACATTGTCAGCATCATAAATCAAATTGCTCTTTCGCATGTATTCTAAATCAAATACTTGGGAATGAGTTAATTTTTCAAACGAAGCAGGAACAGTCAACTGTACATTCTTATCAAGCAAAACACCAACAAGCACACATAAAGTCATGTGGCGACCAGAATCATGTGCTATACTGTTCAGTGTATCAGCTAACATATACCCAGGGTTTAACTTATGCTTACAATGCATGCACCAGAGAATAAACAAAGTAGGTTGGCTCACTTTAGTAAAAGTGGTGGAACGACCAAGCACATTGCGCAGAATAAACATACAGCATAATCGCAAAACAGGGTCAGCCAACCAATGCATATTTGACTTAGCAGAATCATAGAGATCAGGACAATTAGGGGCTAACAGTTTCCAAGCAGTCACAGGATTAAAACCAGGAAAATCCACATAATTTCCAATAAAACCAGATTGATATGAATCAGAATTTAAATCAGCATAAGAAATCAAGCCTAGGGCCAAATTCCATTCATTAAGGCTCAGAGACACGTTCTGCAATCCCAACCGAAACGAAATGCACGACTCAGACACATTCAAAGCAACCTGCTTATTCAACCGGAAACTAACCACAAATTCCTCACACAATTTCACATACAAGTTCACGGAATGCAAAGACAACAATGCTTTCCAACCTATGGAATCAAAATACTCCATACTTTTTTAGAAGGGCTTCAATGGTGCGGTTTTTAAAATGAGTTCCTTGGTCACTAATAATTGCTCGCGGCACTCCAAACCTACTGAAAATATGTGATTTCAAGAATCTTGAAACAACTTGAGAATCATCAGTGTGGGTAGATTTTGCTTCCACCCATTTTGAGACATAATCAACCGCAAGTAATATGTAAAGATTACCATAGGAACTAGGGAAAGGTCCCATGAAATCCATACCCCACACATCAAATATCTCACACACAATAATGGGAGTTTGAGGCATTTCATCACGTTTCGAAATATTTCCTGTCATTTGGCACCTAGCACAACTCTTACAAAACATGTAAGCATCTCTATGAATAGTTAGCCAATAAAATCCACTATCAAGAACCTTTCGAGCTGTACGTTTAGGGCCAAAATGACCTCCACAAGCAAAAGAGTGACAATGCAAAAGAATTTTACTTTGTTCTTCTTCGGGAACGCATCGCCTAATGATTTGGTCCGAACCGATTCTCCAAAGATATGGCTCATCCCAAATATAATGCTTACACTCACTCTTGAGCTTCACTCTCTGGGCATTGCTGAAGGTTTCTGGAATTTCCCCAGTGGTGATGAAATTAACAATATCTGCAAACCATGGATCTTGAGCAGATTTCCCATGCAATGCTGCTGTAAGAGGGCTCGGTTTGGCCAATTCGAGGCCTGTGGCAGCATATAAATGTTCTTCGGGAAAAAATTCTTGAATGGGGATTGCATCCTCAGGTTTTACCAACCGACTCAGGTGGTCAGCAACATGATTTTCAGCACCCTTCTTGTCTTTTATCTCCCAATCAAATTCTTGTAACAACAAAATCCACCTAATCAACCTCGGCTTGGATTCCTTCTTTGTAAACAAATATTTCAACGCCGAATGATCGGTGTAGACAATGATCTTTGATCCCAATAAATAAGATCTGAATTTATCAAGAGCAAATACCACTGCCAACAGCTCCTTTTCAGTAGTGGTGTAATTGCATTGAGCCGGATTCAAAGTCTTAGAAGCATAATAAATCACATGACTTTCCTTCCCTAGCTTTTGTCCCAAAACAGCCCCTACCGCATAATCACTTGCATCACACATCAATTCAAAAGGCATGTCCCAATTTGGTGGTTGCATTATCGGGGCAGAGATGAGTTTCTCTTTAAGCACATCAAAGGAAAGCTTGCGCTCTTCATTCATTTCAAAAGGAACATCATCTTGAAGAAGTTTGGTTAATGGTTGCGCTATCTTGGCAAAATCCTTGATGAACCTTCTATAAAATCCAGCATGCCCCAAGAATCCACGAATCTCCCGGACATTGGTAGGATAAGGTAGTTGTTCTATGGTCTCCACCTTAGCCTTGTCAACTTGAATTCCTTTTTCGGAAATTACATGCCCCAAAACTATGCCTTCATCCACCATGAAATGACATTTTTCATAGTTCAAGACTAGATTTCTTTTCACACATCGAATCAATACTTGCTCCAAGTTACTCAAGCACATCTCAAAAGAATTCCCATACACTGAAAAATCATCCATGAATACCTCAATGCTTGATTCAATCAAATCCGAGAAAATACTCATCATGCATCTTTGAAAAGTGCCCGGAGCATTACACAATCCAAATGGCATTCTCCTATAAGCATAGGTGCCAAAAGGACATGTAAAAGTAGTTTTTTCCTGATCCTCGGGGTTCACACATATCTGGAAATATCCACTATATCCATCCAAGAAACAAAAGAATTTATTCCCCGCTAATCTCTCCAACATTTGATCGATGAAAGGAAGTGGAAAATGATCTTTCCGAGTTGCCGCATTAAGCTTCCTATAATCGATACACATCCTCCATCCGGTGACTAGCCGAGTGGGAACCAACTCATTCTTTTCATTCTGCACCACCTGAATACCGGACTTCTTGGGTACCACATGGACCGGACTAACCCAATTGCTATCCGAAATAGGGTAAATAATTCCCAAGGATAAAAGTTTAAGGATTTCCTTGAGAACTACCTCCCTCATGTTAGGATTGAGCTTCCTTTGAGGATCTCGAACAGGTTTTGCATCCCGCTCCAATAAAATATGATGTGTGCAAATGTCAGGGCTAATTCCCGTGATATCCGCCAAAGTCCAACCAATTGCTTTCTTGTACTTCGTCAACAAGGCAATCAATTTTTCTTCTTGAGACTCCTCCAACTTGGTACTCACAATAACTGGCAAGGTTTCAGATTCCCCAAGGTACACATATTTCAGGTTTGGTGGCAGTGCCTTAAGCTCCAAAACTGGTGGTGAAATTTCAGAAGGCAATGGTCTGTCGGCAAGGCTCTGTTTGGGCAAATCGAGAGTGGTTCCAGTGCTCAAAACTTCTTCTTGAGAATATAAAGAACACAGCAGCTCACAAATCTCCTTATCACTCTTTCCTTTCAACATCAGCTCTGTAGCACCTGTAGATGATGGAATCTCCATTCTTTCCTGCAAGAACTCAGCCTCAAGAAAATCTTGGACTAAAGGGTCAATTACATCGATGGCATATATATTTTCAGCATCAAGTGGTTTTTTCATCGCATCTTCAATGCTGAAAATATATTTGTCACCATAGTAATCAAGACAAATTGTTCCATCTCCCACATTAATAACAGTATTTGCCGTCCTTAAGAAAGGCCGACCTAACAAAACTCCAGAATTATTCTCACCATTATCATGATTCATTTTCACCACATAAAAATCAGCGGGATACACAAATTCATTGACCTTGACAAGAACATTTTCTAAAAGACCTTCGGGGTATACACAAGATCGGTCCGCTAATTGAATCACAACCCTAGTATCTACCAATTCAGCTCCAATCAATTTCTTATAAACAGATAAGGGCATAACATTAATTGAAGCTCCCAAATCACACATAGCAGACTCAATTTTTACCTCTCCTATATGACATGGTAAAGAAAACATACCCGGGTCCTTACATTTTTGAGGTAATTCTCTTTTTAGCACTGCCGAAACCGACTCACTCATTATCACCTTGCTTGTGTTCTGTGGTTTCCTTGCCACAAAATCCTTCAAAAACTTGCTCACTGGTGGTAGTCTCATTGCCTGCAACAAAGGAATGTTAATATCCATTTTTCCAAAAATAGACAAGAAATCAATGGTTTCTTCTTTTTTCTTTGCTAATCTACGAGGAAAGGGAGGAAGAATTTTCACTGGAGGATCATTCAGAACCTTCCTCGGAGTTTCCTCCTTGGTTAATTCAAAATTACCCCCTACCAGATTTTCAGCTTCTGTCACCAGCCTCTGTTTGGGCAAATCAGGGTTTGCTCCAGATTGCTGAGGATGATCCTTATTGGTCTCGCTTGCAAATTGTTTTGGTGGTGACTCAACTTCTTTTCCACTTCTGAGAGTGATCTGTTTTGCTGTCTCCCTCGGATTCATTTGTACTTGAGAAGGAAGTCCAGGTTGTTGCATTCGAAGCTCATTCAAAGAATTTGTCAATTGAGAAATTTGACGGGTATGCTCGTCCAATGTAGCCTCGGCTTTCTTAGAACTCTCTTTCTGATCTTGAAGCATATTCATCATCAAATCTAGCTTCTCATCCATTGACTTCACTTGAGGAGGTGGCTGATTTTGAGGATAAGCTTGAGGAATTCTTTGATTCGGTAGAACATAGGCTTGTTGAGGTGGGTTTCCTTGATCTCTCCATCTGAAATTTGGATGATCTCTCCAACCAGGATTGTAAGTAGCTGAATAAGGATCTCTCCTAGGCTGCCTCTCATTCCAATTCCCCATAGTATTCGCTTGAACAAGTGGCTCTTCCAATGCAAAATTACATTGCAAAGTGGTATGGCTATATGTTCCACACGTATCACATGGACGATCATAAGGGCTAGAAGACGAGCTTGTATTTGGAGTAGCAACTTTATCAACCACTTTTGAAAGAATTTTCTCCAATTTATCCATCCTTTCATTGAATTTATCCTCACCCGAAGAGCTTGTATCCACCACTTTCTTTAAAATCCTCACATCACCTCTGTCATATTCCTTCTTGGAATCAATCAATTTCTTGACAATTTCCCTAGCTTCATTCACTCGAAGATGGGAAAATCCCCCATTGCTTGCTGAATTCATAAGGTCTTTGTTCACCGAAGTCAGCCCTTGGTAGAAATATTGCAACAATTGTCCCTCCGAAAAGCGATGATTAGGGCAACTATCCACCAACCTTCGAAACCTAAGCCAAAATGCACTTAATGGCTCATCAAACTCTTGATGGATACTAGAAATCTCTCTCTTCAACGTTTCAGTCCTTGTGGAGGGAAAATAATACTCCAGAAATTGCTTCTTGAGACCATTCCATGTAGTAATGGAATTTGGTGGTAAGCTAGAAAGCCATTGGTTTGCTGCCCCTGTCAAACTAAATGGAAATGCAACTAGCTTGAATTGCTCCTCCGTGACATTCTCAGGCCTCTTTTGCACCTTGCAAATTTTTATGAACTCATTCAGAAAATTGTATGGATCTTCGGTGCTCCTTCCATGGAATTTCGGAAGAACATTTAAAAGACCTAACTTAATCTCAATGGGACTCCCTGTTGGTGCCACTTGGATGGGAGTAGGGGGGTCTTCTTCACTGTGACCAGTAAGTTCCCACATATAGGGATTGTCAGCATTAATATTAGGATTCGCCATTAGAGAAGGATCGGTTTTAACTTCAGTTTCTGCCTCTGGAAGGGTCTCGATTTGGGCAAACTGAGGTTCCCCTGCAGCCTTCAACTTTTCCAACTTAGCTTCCTTCCGATTCTTCTTGGCTGTCTTTTCTATTTCAGAATCAAACTCCAATACCTGCTTATCAGACCTGGTCATATACTGAAAAACTAACACACATATCAGTAGAACAAACAACAGAAATCAACAACCGTATCCCCGGCAACGGCGCCAATTTGGTGGGCGTCGTTTACCTCACACAAATAAAACCTGCAATACTCCAATAATAATGAAACTAGTACAGGGTAAGCAGGGTCGATCCACAGGGAACAATTTGATTCTATTGATTGACCTAAAGAGTTAATCGGTTTAGCAACCACGCCTAAACTTGAGATTTGTTTAACTAAAAACTACTAAACAAAAGAGACTAAAAACACAAAGACATAAACACACATAAACTCATAAATACTGAAAGCACTAAAATAAATTGAAAGGAATCTAGATAATGAAGAAGGAAGTTGGCTTAGATTAACTCGTTGATTCTTCAGTTGATCCTCGGCTACAAATTAGTTATCCCCGCAAATCAATTAGTTATATAAGAGCAAGTATTTGCTGAACTCCTAAAATCCTCTCTTATTACCCACTAGCAAGCAAGTATTTGCTAAACTTACTAGATTGTTAAATTAATACAAAGAGGACCTAATTTAGGTAGACATCCAAGTATTTGCTAAAGACAGCTACCTACCCAGTTGATTATTTTCCTGCTATTACAGTCTGTATCAGTTATCTGTTTTTTACAAGAAAGTGCTACTTTAATTAGCTCTAGCTTAGCATGAATTGAGGTGATCAAACTCAACCCACAAAGCCTAAGTTTATACAATAATCAACCAAGAACTTGCAAGAACACTTTTAAGCATATCAATCCTCACAACTTATGAATCAACCTTGAATCAATCCAAGCCAACTAAGAAATTTAGCTACTCATATTATGAACAAAGAAAACAAGATAAAGAAATGATTCCATTAACTAAGAGAAGTAAAGGAATTTACAAAGAAGAAAAGACAAGCAATAAATCAAACCTACTTAAGAGTCCCAAAACTAGGGCTCTCGGCCAAGCTTCCAAGAAGAAGAAGAATCCGAAAATATCTACACAAGTTGTTCCCCAAAAAGTTCTCTTCATCACTTTGGCTCTTGGTATTTATATAGAGCTCAAAATGAGTAAAATAATATAAAATCTACCAACCAAAATATCTTACTAATCCATCTTGGACTAGGAAGAGTATTTATTACAAACTAACTAGTGGGCTTAAGCATATGAATTTAGCCCAACTTCTTGCTTCCATTTTGCTTGCTAACTTCTTCTCTTCAATCTTGCACCTTTGCACTTCAATCTTGATGCTAAATTATGCTTCTTCCGTCCTCTGTTTCTTCTCCATGTTAACTGCATAATTTGGCCATAAAAACTCCATTATACACTTCAAACATCAACACTTTAATTAAATTCCCCAATGAAAGAACAACAGATAATTATCCTATCAGTTCCAACCTTGCTTTTTTCCTTAGCTAGTTCTGGGTTCTTGAGGGCTGGTAGTCTACTTAGGTGGTATGCTATTGCATTTTCAGTGCCTTTCTTATCCCTTACCTCTAGGTTAAACTCACTTAAAAGAAGCATCCACCTGATGAGCCTCAACTTAGCTTCCTTCTTCGTCATTAGATGATGAAGTGTTGCATGATCAATGTATACTATAACCTTGGTTCCTAAGAGGTATTGACAAAACTTTTCTAGGGTAAATACTACAACTAGCAACTCCTTCTCAGCGGTATAGTAGTTGTGCTGAGCATCGTTGAGAGTTGCTGATGCATAGTTTATGACGTGTGGAGCTCTACTAACCCTTTGGCCTAGAATAACCCCTATAGCACGATCACTTGCATCGCATATGATCTCAAAGGGAAGGGATCAGTCTGGAGGTTGGATGATTGGGGTGGTCACTAGCATATTTTTCAGAGTGACAATAAAATCTACATCTTTCTGCAGTAGTTTGCAAAGAGGTGCGGATATTTTGGAGAAATCCTTAGTGAAGCGACAGTAAAAACCGGTGTAAGAATGATCTAACATCCTTCACATTGGTGGGGTAAGGTAGGGATTGATTGCGTCTAGTTTGGCTTTATCAACTTCTAACCTTTGAGCTGACACAACATGTCCTAGAACTATACCTTTTTCCACCATGAAATGGCATTTCTCAGAATTTAGCACGAGGTTTGCGTCCATACATGTCTCTAGCACCCATGCTAAATGATGTAGGCATGAATTAAAGGAATCCTCGTGGATGGTAAAATCATCCATAAGGACCTCAAAAAATTTCTTGATAAATTATGAGAATATGATGACCATGCACCTCTGAAAAGTGCCTGGAGCAACACAGAGACCAAAAGGCATACACCTTTAAGCGAAGGTGCCAATGGGGCAAGTGAATGTGGTATTTTCTTGGTCCTCTGGATCGATGGCTATTAGGAAGTATCCAGAATATCCATCAAGGAAACAATAGTATGCATGGCCAGCCACCCTTTCAAGCATTTGGTCGATAAAGGGTAAGGGGAAATGGTCTTTACGAGTCACCACATTTAAGCAACGATAATCCATGCACACTTGCCACCCATTTTGAATACGGGAGGGTACCAAGTCCCCATCCTTGTTCTTTACTATTGTGACCCCACTTTTCTTTGGCACCACTTGGGTGGGACTCACCCAAGTACTATTAGAGATGTGATATATTACCCCAGCCTTAAGTAGTTTAAGGAATTCACCTTTTCCTACTTCCATCATAGGCGAGTTTAGTCACCTTTGAGGTTGGCGAATGGGTCTTGCACCCTCCTCTAACAGAATATAGTGCATGAAAGTTAAATGACTTATCCCCTTAATGTCGGCCAAAGTCCATCCTATTTCTTCTTTGAACTTTTTAATGACATCAACCAATTTACCTTCTTGATCAATGGTCAACCTATTCAAGATAATCACAAGCAAGGTTTTATTTTCACCTAGGAAAGCATACTTCAAGTGTTTGGGTAAAGGCTTGAGTTCGATTGCAGGGGGTTCCTCTATTGAAGGCTTGGTCTCCGGTAGAACTAGCTCGTCTAATTTTTTGGGCAAGGGTTCTACACCATTCTCACCTTGAGGATAAACCTTTTCCACACTCCCCACTAGGTTAGCTTCCGGCGTGTTAACAATTTAATCACTTAAGAAGTTATCCTCTAAAGCTAACCTTTTTTGGTATCAATAATGTCTTACACAATATTTTCATATATATCAACCAAAGGGGAATGACACTTCTGGTTTTGATCAATGAATTCATGCTTAAATTCATGTTCAGGGTCACCCATTTTCTTTAATAATGATCTACATTCATGCAATATCTCAGTGGTGTTAAAGGAGATATGACTAACATCATTGTGACCAAATGTCACACATGGCTATTTTTTTATCAATTGTCTTGAACATATCGGTGGAGGTGCTTCCTCATCTGTAAGCTTAAGCCTTCCTATCAACTGGTTCACTATGCCTATTAGCTCATTCACCTTTCCACCTATCCTGTCAACACCAGAAGATATTTGAACCCCACAAATTTTTATACAAGAAAATACTTGATTTTGCAGAGTTTCACTAGTTGTTGTAAAACTAGTCAGAGCCTCAAGTAT
The DNA here is from genome assembly GCA_037428765.1 of Rubia yunnanensis. Lineage (NCBI taxonomy): Eukaryota > Viridiplantae > Streptophyta > Magnoliopsida > Gentianales > Rubiaceae > Rubia > Rubia yunnanensis. The sequence goes on along the minus strand of CM075061.1, from coordinate 104,866,592 downwards.
TTCTTCGCCTAGAGACTTGGGAGTCGAGATTGATTCGGGTGAGCAGTGGTATGTGAACCACTCTCGCTCCCATTGAGCTTGTTGAAACACAAGCTCCATGTCTCTCCCATAGTTACTTAACCACATGCAACACTCTGTAGGGTGGTCAAAATGACACACCCTACACAGTTTCATCTGCTGAGTAGTATCCTGCCAAGTCTGTAGATTCAAACTACAAAACAACTTCACAAATGAACAAAACAGAAACAAAAGCAATTACTAATAACTTCAACTAACAAGCTATGCTAATCAATACTTAAGCTGGATAGTATCCCCGACAGCGGCTTCAAAATTTGACCTGCCTCCATCCGGGGTCGTTAAAATAGTAGCTTAGAATTTACCCGAGCGGAGGCTGAGACCAAAGGGGTCATAGATAATATTTATATTTTACACCCATTCTCATTGCAATGCTACCTAGAGGGTAGTTAGCAGCAAGCCCTGGGTTTGTCCACAGAGATGCTAGGGCTCAAGTATCAACTAAAAACACAACCTTGTGTTGGTCATCAATCTGTACGAGTGAAAGGAATAACTAGTAATTTTAAACAAAGGGGGGGAGGATGGTTGGATTTTCAAATTTAACAACTACAATGCATAAAAGTAAAAAGCACAAGTAATCTCTAAATCTAGGCACTTGGGGAGTCATTGCGCAACATGATTAACCTAATATTTTGATCATGAATTCATTCACATGCAAGATTTACTAAGAAACCTATTAATGTGTTCATAACATGTGGTGTGGCCGATGACATACACTTCCCTGTACCTTTCACGTCGGGTGTACTCACAACTCTCCATTGACGCTGCCATCATAATTAGGGGTGTAAAACAAGGTTCTACCATTGTTGTAGGTCTGTTTCTCTCCGTGCAATTACGTCTCGGGCTTCCACCGTGAATGCAAAACTTCCCTCGGGTCCTATCAACTAGGCCCAAGGGTCGTTGGCACCTTATATATGATCTAGGGTCTCTTACACCCTAGTTTGCTACCTTTTAGTAATCTCTATGTGCAACCTATATAAAAACCTTACATAATCAGTAGAGACTGGTGCAATGGAAAATAAGTTAGAGTATAACTTGGGTCTCCCGTGCACACACTCACGCAGACGCAACATACTCCCATACCCATTCTAACATCCAGGTTTCTCTTCCCAAGGGGCATCAATAAATGTACCATACATGAATATAGCCCAAAGTGTGTGCCGGTATGTGGTGTAATGTTCATGCATTTAGAATATTCAAGAACAATCGTAATAATATCATGAACACATATAATATGATGAATCTAATATAAACATTAAGATTAAATTATGCGCTAAAATTATCACCAAGCTATGGAAACTACTCCATAGACATGGGATTCAAATATAGATGTGAATTCTACATCTAAGATGAATGTAAAATGAAAAGAAAGAAAAAGGAAAGGGAAAGAGTGTTTCTCTCTCTCCAAGAGCTCTCCTAATGATCTAATCTACTTTGTACATATTTGAGCTAGTAGAATAAGGTCATATATATAGGAGAAGGGGATTGGGCCTAAATAGGCCCAAAATCGGCAAAAAGATGCTAAAACCCTAGTTAACCAGCCTCCTGGTGCCGACCGTCATAGATAGCACTGTACACGCCAGGTACTTTGTCGTAGGATGCATCATCGCACATGGTCGTGGTTCTTCATAGGTGTGGGGATGGGTGGGGGATTGATCTAGCGAGATGCTCTGGCGGGGACCGTAGATTGTGGCGCATGCCGTGGTTAGGAAGCATGATCTACTTAGAAGTTTGGCGCGGACCGTGGGCTATGGCATAGGCCGCGGTCAAAAGGAATGGTTTGCTCGAAACTTTGGCACGAGGCGCAGACTTTGGCATGGGCCAATGACTGGTCTTGACATCTTTATTTTGGAACGACGCAGGCCACCGTGAATAGGATGGTCCGCACCTATACTTAGCTGTTGTTGGGCAAACCTTTGAACTTGAGCTGAGCGGACCATGGCGTATGGTGCGGGTCACGCCATTACCTTGCACTGGAACTATTGGCATGGGATGTCTCCACTGGCATGGATCGTTACTTGCCCATGAACGGTTCGCGGTGACCCATGATACCTTGGCCGGCGGAACTTGTTTCCTTCGCTACTGGAGAACCGTTCGTCTGATTTTTGAGTTTTAATAGTTGATTTTGTAGTGATCGAGATGAAAAATCCAACTGAATCATCCTTGAAGCCTATTTATTCTCGGATCATTCTTGAACTTTGGCACAACTCATCGGACCACGATTCCCCGTTTCTTCGTTGCCTGCTTTGAACTCCAATGCCGCCAATCTTTGGCTCCAATCTCCTTCTACCACTCATTGATGTTTGTGGCCTTTGTCTACTACCATTCTAAAGGTACATGGCCTTCGATCTCTTCTACCTTCCTTGCGAACGACCTTCAATATCTTCTACTGCCTTACGAATGACCTTCACATAGAATGTAACCAAAAAGTACGCACGGGAAAAGAAAGAGAGCAATGCTAATCATGCAACAATAACTAAAAAGATGATTAAAACAAAAATTACGGAGCCTTGGGGGCAATTAACTTCCACTTCCAAACTTCTTATAGATCATAGATTCATCTACTCATTCATTAGCATTTATCGCCTATGGGGGAATGCTATCACTTCCCAATCGAAGATCCACATTCATTCTTTCTTAATAGTAATTTGCAAATGCAAACAACGACATTTTGCAAATCTCATTAACAATCACTTTAGAAAAACTACACCATAAAGGTATTTCATCAATGGTATTTCACACGAAGGACCATAGATTTGATAACAACAAGTATTCTACCAAAGACATAGTCATTTAACCAAATAAAGCATTTATTAGGCTAACCCTAGAACAAACCATATTCAAGGTTCAACCTTTCTTTGCATCTATATGAAAAGTATGAGAACAATCCACATTAACATACTTATCTTGAAAGAATTGCAACACATTATACACTAGAAGTTCTAAGTTCATGTTCTTAGATTTTCATGCCAAAAGAGTCAAGAAATTTGCAACTTTCCTAACACCCTAACAGTTCAACCATATAAAAACTTCCTATTTTCAAACAACCCATGATATAAATGAAGAAAAATATAGCATTAATGGCACAATAAATGCTTTCCCATAAATGTTCATATATGAACAAAATCAAGAATCTCACTACATAAGTTTGGAAGGTTCAATAAATTGCTCCCAAGAGATTAGTTTAGTAACTACAATCCATAATAATCAAAAAAAATAATCCAAACATGAACAAAGATTAAAACAAGATTAAAAAGGGTAAAAACCTAGGGTTTGCTGGTAGAAAGTCGGGAAGAAGAGAAGTGAGGAAAGAGAAAAGATAGAATGCTATTTATAGTACATAAAGAAAGACAAATTTGTTCTAGCCACCCATTCATCGCAAGCCGCAATGGGTTCATCTCGGCTCGCAATGGAGCCCAGAAACATAACTTGTCTATTTTTTCTTCTCCTAGTCTCAACTTCTCTTTCTTCGTAACAAGTTTCTTCCATTCTTCAAGTCTTTGAATATTCAAAGAAATTCTTCCAAGTCTTCAAAAGGTGATCTTCAATGGCCTCCAGCCTTCAAGTCTTGTTGTTGTTTCCTTGTCACACAAAATCCGCTTAGAAAAGGTAAAAGAGCGTAAAGTTTCTCTTACCTCTCCTAAGATAATTTCAAGGTAAAACCCAAGATCTTGATGACAAAAGAGCACAAAAGTGATCTGAAAAAGTTATGAAATATGCACATAAAATGGACACATCAACCCTCCATGCACATAAACCTTACTCGCCCTCGAGTAAGAAAAGATTCAAGCACACGAAGGAATTCACATATCCCATCCTAAATACTATTCCCCCAAATCTGTACCTCACAAAATTCTCAATATCACATATCCCAAAGTTATGATCAAATGAAAAGTTACCCACAACCCCCATTCCTAAATCTACCCAAGCCATATCAACCTATCAATTCATTGATATTCATGAAAACATATATAAGTCCCGAATTGACAATCCCAAATCCAATGGCACAAAGTGAATCCAAAAGCATGCATGAAGTTCAAACACATACTTCACTTTATACCATTATATCATCCTAAGAATAAAGTATATCACAATCAAGAATTTCACAACATACTTCATTTTCCCTGCTAAATTATCCAATCCCAAGAGGTCTCAAGATGCTGAGCTACCCAATTCATCCATATGGTAACCACAACTGGGAGGTTGTTGCCGTACCTCTCAAACTTAAATATATAAGCCCTAAATGCTTCCTATCTACAACTAAGTAGATAATGGCAAGTCGGAGTCATCCACGAAGAAGATGGATTTTCTTAAGCGTTTAAACATAAAAGGTTGATACTATGTTAGAAGTAAATATATAAATATATAAATATAAATATATATGTAGATATATAAAAGCAAGTAAATGAGGGGGGGGGGGTGTTGGTTGGTTGGTTTTCCTAAGCTATGAAATTAAAGACAAGATAACTAGCAAAGTCAAGTAACTATGCTAATCATCAAACAAGCTAAGAAAAATGGTTTGAAACTACAAAAAGACAAAGCCTTGGGGGCAATTGATATCCACTTCCAAACCTAATGTAGATCAGTGAACCATTCATTCATTCTATCACATTCGTTACCTACGGGGAATACTAAAACTTCCCATTCGAAGATCAACATTCATTCCTTCCTAATAGTAATTTGCAAAGACAAACAATGACCATTTGCAAACCTCATTGATAATCTCTTTAGGCAAACCACACCATAGAGGAATTTCATCAACGACATTGTACAGGAAGAACCATATATTTGATAACAATAAGCCTTCTGCCAAAGACAACCATTTAACTAAACATAGCATTCATTATGCTAAACCTAGAACAAACCACATTCAAGATTCAACATTTCATTGTATCTATAGGATAAATATGAGAACAATCCACATTAACATACTTATCTAGCAAGAATTACAACATATTATACACTAGAAGCTCTAAGTCCATGTTCTTGGATTTTCATGCCAAATGAGTTAAGAAATTTGCAACTTTCCTAACACCCTAACACTTCAATCATACAAACACTTCCTATTCTCAAACAACCCATGATATAAATGAAGTAAAACATCACATTAAAATACTTGAATGCTAAGTAACAAATGCTTCAAGATAGAGTGAAATAGAGGTTCTTACTACACAGATATGGAAGCTTTAATCAATTTCTCCCAAGTACAAACTAACCTAGATAATGAAAGTATATGATTAACCTACAAAACTAAGAAAAGAAAGAAAGGAAATTCTAGGGATTTGAACCCAGAAAATTGCAGGAAGAAGAAGAGAGGCAGAGGAGAGGATAGTATTTAATATTTATAGTACAAAAAAGTATGAAAGGTTTTGGCCACCCGTCTGTCGCAACTCGCGACCAATCCATCATGAGTCGCGACCGAGCCAAGTTTCAGCATCTTGATTTCTTTCTTCTTTTTGTTTTCAAGGCCTCCTCTTCACTTCACTTATCTTTAATTCTTCAAGTATTCAAAAGCTCACATGAAAGTCTTCAAATCTTCAAAGGTATTCTTCAAAGTCTTCAATGGTATTCTTCAAAGTCTTCAAAGGTATTCTTCAAAGTCTTCAAACAAATTTCCTTGTCACACAAAATCATCTAGAAAAGTAATAAAAGCATAAAAGTCCGTTTTAACTCTCCTTAGAGAATTTCAAGGTCAAATTCCACATATAGAGCACAAAAGTGTACAAAAGTGAATCCTAAAAATTCTAATATAACCATATAAAATGAGCACATTAGCAACCTTATGACTCCAACGCCGGCAAATGAGTGAAATCATAGCATTTTTTCTTTTCTCTCTATTTCTCTCATTTTTCTAGGAGCCCTTTCGGATTTTCTTCCTAGCCACACATCATGTTTCTTTGGCTCCTATCTCACCTTTTTCTGCACATTTAGCCTCTCATTTTTTCCTAGGTCGCCCTTTCGGGTTTTCGACCTATCTGGGTGACTTGCCCTCGACCCGATTGTCGTTAAAAAACACTAGCAGAGGGGCTTATTGGTGAAAAGATGAGAGATTTATATTCTGCACCCATTCAAGAATAATCACAATAATATCATAAACACAAAGATAAAATGAATATAATGAATCTCATAAAGTATTTAGAACATACCAAGTGACAAAATGAATCCCAAGCTAATCTAACTACTCCCTAGACATGGAATTCAAATATAGATTTGAATTCCTCATCTTTGGGACAAAACAAGAAGAAATGAAAAGAAAATATTACAAAACTTACAAATGTGTTTCCAAAAATGTTCCAACCCTCTCAAATGAGTAGACTAGGCCCTATATATAGTAGTAGGATATTGGGCCTAAAAATAGGCCTAAAATGACCAAAAGTAGCAAAACTCTAGGTCAGTCGCCAAGGTTTCACGGACTGGCACGGATGCCACGGTCTTTGAAGCATGCATAGCCAGGGGACGGCAGATCTGTCACGGTCAGTGAATTTTCATAGTTATTGCCCGTGGGATCTGGCGTAGTCTGTGAAGCTGGGATTGTGCCATGATCCGTGAAGGTTTTCACGAACCGCAAGCATCATGCAGTTTTTGCTTAAAGTTTTCCTGCGATCCGTGAAGGTTTTCACGGACCGTGAATAGCTTGTAGCTTCTGCTCAGAAATTTTGTCACGGCCATTGAAGGTTTTCATGGACTTCCAGTAGCTTGTGGTCTTTCTTAGAAGTCATCTCACGGCTCGTGAAGGTTTTCACAGACCGGATCCATACTTAGCCAAATTCATCAACTCTTCATCCCCTTGCTTCACGGCTTGGTGCTTTTTTCTCGACTTGGTGCCTTGCCTCGTGAAGTTCTCATGTTGGTCTCGTGCACGCCTTAATGGAACCTATGGATTCTTATGTAGTGTGGGCCATGAAGATTGTCACAGGCCGCTAGTGCTTGACCATGCGCGGTCTGTGACCGGCCGTTGGTACTTTGTTGGCTGAACTTCGTTTGCTTGTCACGGGTGAATGGTTTGTCCAAATCGAGAGTTCTAGTAGTCGATGTTTTTAGTACTCGAGAAGACGAATCCAATGGAACCAGTCTTGAAGCCTACTTCTTCATGGATCGTTCTCGGACTAAGGCAACACTCCTCGAACCACGATTCACCATTTTCTCCTTTGACCGTCTTGAACTCCGAAGCCGCCTATCTTTAGCTTCAATCTCCTTCTACCACACATTGATATTCATGGACTTTGTCTACTACCATTTAAATGCGAATGGCCTTCAAATCCTCTACCATTAAAAGCAAACAGCCTTCGCAAGAATGTAATGTAACAAATAGCATTCACGAGCAACCTACTAAAGGTACTAATAATGAAGACAAAGGAGCCCGTGAACATGAGATGTCAAGAATTACTAATTAAGTATACAAAATTAAGGATTTAGAATAGAAAACCAAACATGGTTGTCTAAACCCCTTGTCATGTAAACTCAACTAATGTCGCCAAACTGCCAACCAAAATTAACTAAAAACTATGTCAAAAGCATTGGTTAAAGCATGCGAAATGGTGCAAATTAGACTCCCCACACTTAAACCTTTACTTGTCCTCGAGTAAATAAAATCAAAGAAAAAGGTTTAAGCAGAATGAAGCATTCAAAAATAGTCAATGCATTCAACTTATTCCCAAGCTATCCTAGTTCCCCCAAGTAGGTGAAAATCTCACAACTCTCACATTCCCCAAAGTTCCTAAAGCAAGCAAACCACCCAAAGCAAGTAAATGTGTATGGAAAAAGATAAGTGACAAAATATCGGAATAAATCCAAGCTTACTTTTGCCAAAATTAGTCCAAAAAGCAATCAAAGAAAAATCCTCAAGCAAAAAAATCCACCAAGGAAATCCAAAAGCCATCGACTTGGTTGCAACATAGGGATAACTCAAAATTATCGACCTAGTTACAACCAAGGAGTCTAATGCATCGTTAACCTGGTTTCTTGTTTCTTTTTTCATTTTTTATCTCAATTTCTCTTATTTTGTCTAGGAGCCCTTTCAGGTTTTCATCCTAGATTTATCCCACAAAACGTGCTCACCTCTCACCTTTTGCCTTTTTCCACATAACCTCTCACTTTTTCCTAGACTCGTAACTCTACTCGGGCCAAGCCTCTCACTTTTACCTAGGCCTTTTGACCTATCCGGGCTTTTCCTCATGTTACACAAGTCACCCTTTTGGGTTTTCTACTTGTCCAGGTTTTAATATTTTTTCAGGTTTTTTAAATTTTCCATTTCTTTTGGTGTAGTACAAAATTTCCCCAAAAGTGAGCTTCGTACTACAAAAGATAAGCAACAAACCAATACACCACTAAATCCTAAAGCCACATTCCACATGCAAACTAAAATCCTAGCATATTATCCAAACCACAAAATTTTTCCAAAAACATCCGAATCACAAGCAACCACAAATCTACCAAGAAAAACAAACAAAGCATGCATGCACAAAGAAATCCATGAATAATAATTCCTAAGTACTCACTAATCCCTTCCCCACACTTAAACAGTGCATAGTCCCTTATGCATTCTCATGTCAAATCATAGGTGAAGTAGGGAAACTATTGATACTTACGCTTCCATCCTCGAAGAGTCGGCCTCCTCGTGGCTAATGAAACACCTCTCAATGAATCTCGTAACTTGGATTGTGGCCTCAAGGTAACCCCCCTCATATTTAGCTCCTCAACTTGTGCCTTCACTCCTCCAATAGCTTGAACTATCCCCTGAATCACTTGGGAAGAACTTGAGAGTTGCTTCCCATGTAGGTTTAGTTGAGCCATAATGCCCGTGGGAAGATGAGATCGGCTCGGAAGTGATCTCGAAGATGTCTTCCCTTCAGACTCATCCAGGTCTATATCCGGGTTGACCAGTACTCTATAGTCCTCCTCAAATTGTGGATTGGGTTCAATGAACAAGTAATCTAGGCTCGTATCAAGGTTGATAGAGGTGTGCTCCGGTTGTGGAAGAACCATAAATTTAAAAGTATGTGCTCCACCGTAAAACCACACAAATTTGTTCTCCGAAGTTGTAGTTCCCACCATGAATGACCTAGATAACTTTTCAATTGTATAGGTCAGTCCCGACCTACCCATATTGCCCAATGAGCGATGTGAGATAGGATGTCCTAAATGTTGCGCCAAAGGGCTAACCATGCCTCCCATAGGAATCTTCCCACTCTTCTGCTCTCCCATTGCTATGTATTCTTTAACAAAAACACTAACCAAGTCCGGGTAAATGTTATCCTTCGGTGTCATTACCCAAAGAAGGTGTACATCGAAACCCGAGCAATGCATCAATTCATCGTGGCATAGAATGCTCATAGAAAGGAGTTGATGAACATAACATATTTCCGGGTGGACTATAGTCGTGCTCTTGCTCAAATTCTTTGTCAGTCCCGGTTAGTTATCTTCAAAAAATCCTATAGGAGAATAACATTCCTTTGCGATGAGTCCGTGGAATGTCCGGTCATTCGTCCACCCAAAAGCTTATTCCACCTCTCTATAGGTCATTTGGTACTCCTTGTAATCTAAGTTGAACTTTATCGCCTTGTGACCCTCCTCGTTTGTGACCTTCCAAATAGTAGCTAGGAAATCTAAAGTGCACCTTATGTAGGTTTTTGAGTGTACGTCGAGAAAACCTTCTTGGCCTACCCGACCCAAAAGAAAGGTCATTGGTTCAAGTAAGCCTAGAGCCATCAAGGTGCTCTTGGAAGCAAAACTAGTCTCCAAAATGCTCCTCTTTGGTTCCCTCAAATTCCTCCATCTCCGGGCTGTAGTCTTAATAATGTTGGTCAAACCCATAAACTCATCGACCATAGACTTGGGGTTGCGAGGAATGAGAGTTTCCAGTTTAGGGTTTGCACCCTTAACCGACTTCTTCCGTTTCTCACCCCGCAAAGACTTCTCTTTCTTCAAAGTACCCTTTTTCAAAGACATCCTAACACAATGAAGGAGAAGAATGGTAATGTGATAGTAAACAATGCATGGCCCATGATGTCATCCAATAAATAACATTCTCCCAAAAAGACCAAACATCCAAAGCATGATGGTATAAGCATAAAGGTCATTTACAACAAAAATATTCTTCATCAATCAACAACATCATGTATGCCTTTCACCAACCCATCAATAGATTCATGCAAACAAGATTCATGCTCTCTCTAATCACCCACAAATGAAGAACACATCCTTCAAGATCAATAGCACATTCAAGACTTCCATAAATTCATCATCACAAGATTGGACACACAAGCTCAAACAATATCACACCAATACATGCTCATTCAAAAATCATTATTTTCATAATAACACCACAATGTCAATAAAGAATATATACAAAGAGATTAACGGGTTACCCAAAATTTGAAGCCAGGAAGTGTAAGATCCACACAAGAAGAAGCAAAAATTGCTAATTTTTGGGAGAAAGCTTCACTTTTTTCGAGCTCACCAAAGAGTGTGTGTGATTAAGTGTTTCTTGAGAAGATATAGTGTGTAGATGATGAAATTAGGTGGAGAATGGTACCAAAAATGAAATTTCAGTATAGGTGAAAGAGAGAGAGAGAGAGAGAGGGGGGTGCAATATAGATAAAGATGAAATTTCTAATTAGGGACAAGTAGTACAATCAATTAATGTTGAAAGTACTAATTGCATAAAAAATTCTAAGGAAATAGGAAATCTCACTTCTTGAATAAAAAATGTATTTTTTTTATTTTCAAATCCAAACTTCCTATTCGAAAAGTTGCATTTTTTAAAAAAGTTTGTGGGGGGGGGGGTGTGGAAAATAAAAAAATCAACAAAAGGAATTTTCTGCTTAGTTTTCCCACCTTCACGAGACGGAGTCTTGTGGCCATCATCATGGCACAAGACCTGCCCTTCGTGACAGGCATTGTCACGAACCAAACCCCCGGATTTTTCACTATTCCTTAATTTTTCTCAATTTTTGAAAGAAAAATACGTTTCCCATGAAAATCCATTCCATTTACACATAAGAACGCATTATAACATCTAGATCTCCAAATCAAGCAAGAATATCATTCAAAGGATCCTTTATTTCAAGCAAGATATGCAAATTTTACCAATTCACTACTTCAAACAAGAAAACAAAAGAATCATGTATATTTATTTTCATCATCACGACTTATTTCCTCTTCACACATTTTAATTTGAAGCACTTACCAGTGGGTCTCCGGAATCGCCATCAGTGATTTCGCCCACGATGACGTCGTTGTGGAGAGGTCTCCACAATGAGTCACCCTTACCTTTGTAGCCCTTGCCGGCACCTAGAAATGTCTCTCCTTGCTTTGCCAACACTATCATAGGAACCCCCCTTTAGCACCATGTTTTTGGTCAAAAAAACAAGTGCCTAAGTAACCGATGAAATGCTTTCACCGGTTGGAAACAAACCGGTGCTAAATCCCTACTTTTAGCACCAGTTTTTTTTGTTAGCACCGGTTTTTTTGTTAACATCGATTTTTCAACAGGTGCTAAATTAGCACCAGTTTTTTTGTTAGCACTGGTTTTTCAACCGGTGCTAATTTTAGCACCGGTTTTTTTGTTAGCCCCGTTTGTGTAACTGGTGCTAAAATATTTACAACGACTAAAAAAATCCCTTCCTCTGAAAATGGTAGTGCGCTGCCGCTTTCAGAGGAAGGGAAAAAAACTCAAAATTAACAATTTAATAGGAAATTAATTTAATAATAAAATTAACATCACAAAATTGATACTATAGAAATAAAACCAAAAAACATTATGATACAAAATTATTAATCTATGGGACTAAACATTGCAGTGGAGACCTTGGAGAGGAATCAATATCACTACCACCGACACGGCACCCTCACCCCAGCACAACAGCAAACCAACAGTCAGCGATTAAGACTCTACATACATGAGAAAATCACAAAAGGACTCTACATACAAAATGACTAAAATAATTCAGAATATTAACCTACCATCTTTAGGTTAGCCAGTATCACTATCAACCACAGTTGACTTCACCATTTTAGGCTTCGCAAGCTCGATCAAGTACTCACATTCTTCATCAGACTTCAAGTGTAAACAACAGAGAGGGAGCTCTAATTATATGCAATTCGCAAGTAATGAAACTAAAAAACAGACACAGGTAAAATCCTAACTCTCTATTTTCCCTCTTATTCCATATAACAAAGACATAATCACATAAGAGCACCACCAAAAGATAGCGCACCTGAGAAAGTGTTCACCACAACCGAAACTCCTGCCAGCAAGCAGAATACTGAGTCTACAATGTAAAAAATGCAACACTCACATTCGTTCTGCATTTGGACCATACTTGGAAAACTTAACCATTATCTCCCTTCCATCAACAACTCTTCCTATAGTGTCAAAATAATCAAAACAACCAAAGACTGATTTCTAGGAGAGTATGTAAAGTACCATTATTGCTCATGCATCAAATTGTCAGAAAATTAAAGGATTGCCAGGAAGATAAAGTCTATCACCATTACATCTCATGGTTTTAACATTTTCCTCTACAACATACTATCCACCACAGAAAGTACCTCAAGTAAAGCAAGGATTGAACTTAAAGGTACCAGAACCATATAGGCGCAATTCTACTATCATCTTGAATGGCAATATACCTATTCTTTGCATAAATGCCAAACAAAGCAGAAGCCAATTTACAGTAACAATTTGAAACTATCTATTAACTATAATTCATCAATAGTCACAAAGAAATAGTAGTAAAAATTAGAAGGGAACATATGTTAGGGGACCAAAAGATGTAACAATCAGTCATCTTATTTTTACTACTACAGAAAAAAATGGTACAAGTCTATCACTACTACAGGAAAAGTACAGTAATAAAAATCAGTTAGCTTATAAAGTTCAAAGAGGTGAGAAGTAAACTCTCTCAAATTATGGGAAAAACAAAGAAACTCAAAACGATTTCCAGCAAACATCATTTCAACAGAGTGATACAACATCTTATAGAATTATGATTAAGGGGAAAATTTGGAGCATCATTTCATACACAAGTTATATCTAAGATGAGAACTATATACATAATACAGTATAATTAAACTACAAATGAAGGGTGAAAGTGCTAAACCTTCAGTACTGACTCTGTAATCAAGCTGGTTTCCAGTTCCCCACTGCAATGTTTCAGGTTCAACGTCCCCACATTCATCTTCTTCATCCCCTGGAATTCAAGCATTTTTTCCTTTATCAGAAAAAACATCAAACACTTAGAGAGCAAGCATAAGAAAACCTGGCACTTCCCATTTTAGGATTTTACAGTCGATAACTACGTAACACCACACAACCTTTACACATGCAAACGGAAAATAGCCTAGCATCTCCAACACCCCAGGAATCACAAGAAAATGAGCGAAATTCTAAAAAGTATAAAACCCTAGGAAAATAACCCCCCAAACCCATGTTTTACCCCTAAATCTTAAAGAGGGAATAAGAGAAACTAAATACAAGCAATCAGAGAGAAACAATGAGACATGATCGAGGGAAAAATACCGAGTTCTTACCATTTGTTGCAAAGACCTATTTTACTGATAGTTGGCAGCGCCAAATCTCCATCGCCAGCAATCGGTCAACGGTGTTCGTCTCAGATAGGGGGATAAAGGCGATGGCGAGGAGACCTACAAGTGGTGTCAACGATCGACAGATATATTAGTGAACCGTGGGTTTTGTGCATCGAAGGAAAACTGACAAGGCTTTGTGTGTGAAGACGAGATCCACGAGATTGCCTCGCTCACCGTTGCCGGCACCGGTGCCATCTCCCCTTCCTTCAACTTTCAGATGATGTGTGACCAGTGGCTGAACGGTGGAGAAAACCAGAGGAGGCAGAGGGACGTTGGGTTTGATCGAATGAAATTGGGGCAAGAGAGAAGTAAGGCTGAGTATATGAAAATAAGACATGGGGTTTGGGCCAAAATTATGGGTTAGAGCCCATTAAAGTTTTCATTAGCTAAAATCAAATAAAGTTTGACCGTTAATTAGTTAAAGTCAACTTAGTTAGTAGTGTTTATATATTGAAAGTTAAGTTAGGGTTGACCGTTGATTAGACAAAGTCAAACATTTTTATTAGTATTTATTATATACTAATTCAAATAAAGTTTGACCGTTAATTAGTTAAAGTCAACTTTGTTATTAGTGTTTATATATTGAAAGTTAAGTAAGAGTTGATATTCGATTAGTTAAAGTCAACTTTGTTATTTGTATTTGTATGTAGAAAGCCAAGTAAGGGTTGACTGTGGATTAATTAAAGCCAATTTTGTTATTAGTATTTTTATGTAGAATGCCAAGTAAGGGTTGACCATGGATTAGTTAAATTCAACTTAGTTATTAGTGTTTATATATTGAAGGTCAAGTAATTATATTTATGCAAGCTTCAAGGTCGGACTTAGTTAAGATCAAGGCATTCTTAGAAGTTTTTGAGTACACCTCGGGACAAAAAATTAATTTTGAAAAGTCTGAATTCTACCTAAGTAAAAGAGCAAGCACAACTAAGCTTCATCAGATCAAAGCTGTATTACAAATGAAAAAAGGATCATTCCCTTTTCAATATTTAGGTTGCCCAATTTTCAGAGGAAGAACTCTTATGAGATATTATCACCCTTTGCTGGCTAACATTGACCAAAAGCTTCAAAACTGGAAAAATAAATGGCTGAGTGGTGGGGGTAAAATGGTCTTAATTAAATCTTGTCTCTACTCTATTCCTCAATATATCTGGACAGTAACAAACCCCCCTAAAGGTATCATTAAATCCATTGAGAAAAAAATGGCTCGTTTCTTTTGGGGAAAATTTGAGGACAAGAACAATAGGGTTTGGAAAAAATGGGCAGACCTGGCTAAGCCTACTAAGCATAATGGTATTGGCTTTAGATCCATTAAAGCCATTGTGGAATCCTGTTCTTGTAAACTGTGGTGGAAGTCTCAACAAGGCACTGCTTTATGGTCTAAATTGCTATGGGCACTGCCTCCATCACATAGGAAATCTGTCACATGGAAAAGGATCAGTCTTATTAACCCCTTTGCTGAATCTAACTCCTTAATTATTCATGGGAAAGGGAGTTGTAGTTTCTGGTTGGCTAACTGGTGTCCACATAGCCCCCTTATAAATCATATCCCGGATAATATAATCTCTCTTATGCCCTACATCACTGTGGCAGATTTTATCACCAATAGGAACCCTGTTCTGGATCAGATTTCTTCTTTCTTGGGGGATGATACTCTTCAGTTTTTGCAGGGGGCTGAAATAACAGCTGAGAGGGATGACAGAATGGTATGGAAATCTGAATTCTCAGGTAATTTCACATTCAAGTCATGCTACAAGGCCTTAACCTCACTGCCTGGTAACTTTCTTGCAAACACCTCCTTATGGAAACTCCCTGTGCAAAGTAAGATCCTTATCTTCACATGGAAATTATTGAACTCTTTTCTCCCTTTTGATGAGGTGCTCATTACTTGTGGTTTTAGTCTTGCATCCAAATGCCCTATCTGCAATCACTCCGATTCCATTCAGCATTTCTTTGTAAACTGTCACTTAGCCCAGGATGTGTGGTCAAAATTTGCATCCTTGTTACATTTTAACCTAAATTCTCTGCAATCTATTCCACAAAGATTCTTTATGTTCTGGAATTGTAGTGATTTACCAAAATTTGAAGGCATTTACTGCAAAATTTTACCATCTTTGGTATGTTGGGGCCTATGGATGGCCAGGACTGGCTTTCTCTTTGATAATAAGCCATTATTACTGAATGCTATCTGCAAAGAGGTCGAGGACTTGATCAAACTAGCATTTCTTATGTGTCCTAGGAAACTGATTCCATCTGGTCCTATAACACCCTCATTGAGGCATCTTGTTACTCTGTCCAGACCCCCTCCTAAGCCAAACATATCAAAGATTATATGGGAAAGGCCCGGCCCTGGCTGTATAAAAATAAATGTGGATGCATCTTGGTCTAACTTCAAAGCTTCAATGGGCCTGATCTGCTGTCTCACCTCTTTCAGCAGAAATTGATGCCATAATGCATGCCTGTCATATTTTCCCACTTCTTGACCATACTTATGTAATTGAATCTGACTCAAAAATGGCTGTATCTATGATTAACGACCCCTACAATGCTCAGTGGGAATTTTTTGACAAGGTTTATAAAGTTAATGCGATGTTGGGTCGAGCTAAGCTCCAGCATGTATTTAGGGAGGGGAACCTTGTTGCTGATGCTCTTGCTAAATACCACGCTGATCCGGGGTTTTCTTTATCTACTGTACCTAGGCATATTAGTGGTCTCATCACGTTAGACAAACAATCCATGCCCTCCTTTCGAGTGCTTAGCAATGTAAATGTTCTCTGAATAGATACTACTGAGTGGAGTTTTTACTAATTATGCAGGTCTGGAATGGTGATACAGATGCTCACACAATACATTGGCTGAACTTGGATGATTTGGATGATCACATTCAGCATCTTCATTACTTCCCTACTAGAACAGAGGTTGTTTGACTAGAGTTTACACGTAGGAGTTGCCTGGCCGAGGGAGAGAATTAACAAAAGGGGTGGAGATCCTCTCCCTTGGATCGTAACTTCTTCATAATTTGTACTACTCTTGTATAGCTGTTAGGGTAGCACTTTTGGAGGCAATAGTGTTGCCTCAAGTCTAGTGATCTAGACATACTCATATACCAACTGCTTAATCTTGTTATAGGGCATGGGGAACCCAATACATAACTCCCTCACCTTTGGGTGTTTTATTTTTTTAAAAAAAAAAGGTCAAGTAAAGTTTGATCGTTGATCAGAGAAAGTAAACCTAGTTATTAGTGTTTATATATTGAAAGTCAAGTAAAGTTTGACTGTTGATTAGACAAAGTCAACCTAGTTATTAGTGTTTATATATTGAAAGACGAGTAAAGCTTGACCGTTAATTAGTTAAAGTCAATTTAGTCACTAGTATTTATATATAGAAAGTCAAGTAAGGTTTGACCGTTGATTAGTCAAAGTCAATAAATTTTATTAGTATTTATTATATAATAATTCAAATAAAGTTTGACAATTAATTAGTTAAAGTCAACTTTGTTATTAGTGTTTATATATTGAAAGTCAAGTAAGGGTTCATCGTTTATTAGTTAAAGTCAACTTAGTTACTAGTGTTTACATATAGAAATTCAAGTAAAGTTTGATCGTTGATTAGTTAAAGTGAACTTAGTTATTAGTGTTTATGTATTGAAAGTCAAGTAAAGTTTGACCGTTGATTAGACAAATTCAACCTATTTATTAGTGTTTATTTATTGAAAGACGAGTAAAGTTTGACCGTTGATTAGTTAAAGTCAGTTTAGTCACTAGTGTTTCTATTTGGAGAGAGTCAAGTACAGTTTGGCCGTTGATTAGTCAAAGTCAACCTAGTTATTAGTGTTTATATATTGAAAGTCGAGTAAAGTTTGACCGTTGATTAGTTAAATTCAGCTTAGTCACTAGTGTTTACATATAGAAAGTTAAGAACAATTTGACCGTTAATTAGCTAAAGTCATCTTAGTTATTAGTGTTTAATTGAAAGTCAAGTAAAGTTTGACCGTTGATTAATCAAAGTCAACCTAATTATTAGTGTTCATATATAGAAAGTAAAGTAAGGGTTGAACATTTATTAGTTAAAGCCAACTTAGTTATTAGTGTTTATATATTGAAAGTCAAGTATAGTTTGACCGTTGATTAATCAAAGTCAGCCTAGTTATTAGTGTTTATATATTGAAAGTCGAGTAAAGTTTGACTGTTGATTAGTTAAAGTCATCTTCACTAGTGTTTATATATATATATATATATATATATAGAGTCAAGTAAAGTTTGACCGTTGATGAGTAAAGTCAACTTAGTCACTGGTATTTATATATAGAAAGTCAAGTAAGGTTTAACCGTTAATTAGATAAAGTCAAACATTTTTATTAGTATTTATTATATACTAATTCAAATAAAGTTTGACCGTTAATTAGTTAAAGTCAACTTTGTTATTAGTGTTTATATATTTAAAGTCAAGTATAGTTTGACCGTTGATTAGTCAGAGCCAACTTAGTTATTAGTGTTTATATATTGAAAGTCGAGTAAATTTTGACCGTTGATTAGTTAAAGTCATCTTAGTCACTAGTCGAAGGTAATGGTAAATAAAAAGAAACCGTGGTAGTGTACGGGAATGAGAACATTATCCCACTCCCTTAATACATGTTACCTAGAAAAAAGAACTATCCCTGATCTGAATGTTACAACCAGGTGAGCAAAAGAAACTATTCCCGTCGTGATGACCGGTGCCTGTGGGAATCATCCATGAAAAGTATTACAACCGTCTCTTACAACCGACCAAAAGAAACTCTTGCTACCGGTGGTGTGAACCGGCTCTTGCACCGTGGTTTTCTCCCCTCGGGTGTCTTCAAATCCGAGAGTGGTAATCTGTCTTCTAATCCGAGAGTGGTACTCGGTCTTCCAATGAATGAAGTAGTATGACCTGTCCTCCTGAAAGGGCTTTGCACACCGCTTCTACCATGTACACCTCTAAGATGAAGATAGAGAGGTGTTATTGGCCTTCGATAACGGTCTCTGGATGAGGGCCGAGGCTTTCTGTGTGGGGTTGGGTGCAGTTTGACCGAAGTCCGTTGTGCTCTCATGTGTTCCCCACGGATAGACCTCCTAAGCATAAGAGACCGGGCATGACTTCTACCGCGCACGCCCCGCGTAACGGTTTTGTAACCACTCTTTCCATTTTAGGCAAATGGACAGCCTGATGCCATTTTGCACTTTTCAGTGCAGCCCAGGCAAATAGCGCAAACCGTTAATTCCAAGTGAAACCTAGCAAGGGTTAATTAATATGTGTACGCATAATTAATTTAACCCCTACCCGACCTTCGTGGCCATGCTGTAACCATGGAGAATCCTATCCACCATACGGAGGGAAGCTGCTGCAAAATATATAAATTAGTAAATAAATTAATTCCTTTTTTATTTTATTTATTTATTTTTTTCCAAGTAGTAGGCATCCTTCGAGGGAACATCAGAATCCCCTCACGAGGAGAGAGCACTCGAACACCTTTAGCCCTTGAATGGCCCCCCACGAGCACTCAAAAGCCTCCAAAACTCGAATGCCCACCTCGAGTGCTCGAGCACCAACCATCTCGATGACCGAGCCGACTAACACCTTCAACCCTCAAATGCCCCCGTACGTGCGCTCGATAGCTTCCAACACTTGAATGGCCCCATCGAGTACTCAAGCTCCACCAGCACTCGTATGCCTTGAGCACTTGAATACCTCAAAACCTTCACGACTCCACCAGGGGACGAGCACCCTATAGCACTCGAATGCCCTCCTCGAGGACAAAGCACCCGAACACCTTCAGCCCTCGAATGCACCCCGCAGTATCACTCGAAAGCTTCCAACACTCGAATGCACCCCTTGAGTACTCGAGCACCAACCATCTTGAGGACAGTGCGGACGAACACCTTTAACCTTCGAATTCCCTCAGACGAGCACCCCAATGCTTCCAACACTAACATTACCCACATGAGTACTCGCGCTCCACTAGCATTGGTATGCCTTGAGCACTCGAATAACTCAAAACCTTCACGACTCCACCAGGGGACGAGCACCCTGTAGCACTCGAATGCCCTCCTCTAGGACAAAGCACGCGAACACCTTCACTCCTCGAATGCCCCCCCGCAGCACTCGAAAGCTTCCAGCACTCAAAAGCCCCCCTCGAGTACTCTAGCACCAACCATCTCGAGGACGGAGCAGACGAACACCTTCAACCTTCAAATACCCCCACACGAGCACTCGAAAGCTTCCAACACTCACATTTCCCCCACGAGTACTCAAGCTCCACTTGCGCTCGTATGCCTTGAGCACTCGAATACTTCAAACCTTCGCGACTCCACCAGGGGGCGAGCACCCTGTAGCACTCGAAACCCCCCCTCGAACTCTCGGGCACCTACAGCACTCGAGTATCTTCCTCGAGTACTCGAGCCCCTCCAGTAATATTTATCCTCAAACCACCGCTCGAGTACTCGAATCTCCACCCCACGAGAGGAACCTCTCGAACAGGTTTTCCTCGAGACATCTCAGAATGACTGGTCTTTGAGACCCCTCAATCAACTGTGCTTTGGGACCTCTCGAACATCTGGCCCTCCGAGACTCAAAAAAATATATTTACCGTGTTCAAAATTAAGAATTTTTTTTCACTTTGCCCTCGAAACCAGTCGGACCACTGGTCCTCACGAACCTCTGGAGCTCTATACCTCCCAAACTACTGGCCCTCGAGTTCTCATGAACCCCTGGCACTTGAGACCTCTCGAACCCCTGGCGCTCGAGACCTGTTGCCGCTGGCCCTCGGGACCTCGCGAACCTGTGGCCCTCGAGTCCTGGCGAACCTCTGGCCCTCGAGACCTCCCAAAATGCTAGTCTTTGAGACCTCTCAAGCCAGTGGCCCTCGAGATCTCTCAAACCAGGGGCCCTCGAGACCTCTCAAAACACTGGTCCACGAGACCTCTCGAGACACTGGCTTTCGAGACCTCTCGAAACACTGACCCTCGAGCCCTCTCGAAGAACTAGCCCTCGATACCTGATGCACCTCTGGTCCTCGAGACCTGATGAGACCTCTCAGGACCTCATGAGCCTCTGGGGCTCGGTACCTCTCGGACCGGTGGCCCTTGAGGCCTCTCAAACTGGTGGCCCTCGATACCTGATGAACCGATAGCCCTCGATACCTGATGAACCGATAGCCCTCGATGCATCTCGAATCGGTTGCTCTCAAAGCTTCTCAAACTAGACGAATGGCCCTCGAGTTCTCTCGAACAACCGGTCCTTGGGATCTGTCGAACAACTGGCCCTCGAGGCCTGAAGTGAATTTTAACTGTTTCTTTTTTTTTCTTTCGTGCCGCCAGGTTGATGCCCGCGTCTATTAGTACCTGCAAAAGAAATATTTACCTCTCTGGTGCTTTATCGATGATGTCCCCTAAGCTTACTTGCAGGAAAGTTTAGGAAAAAAGAATGGACTTCCTCATTTTTTTACGTTTATTTGCGGAGGATCCCTGTCTAGAACTGCAGTTCGTGCAGGAATAATTTGTTGAGGATGAGGTAACAGTTCTTTTGGATAAGCTTGAAGACCCTTGCCGAGTCCGGGCGGAGACCGTTTTTGAGGACTTCGTTCCTTTCACTCCATATGTAGTACATTGAGGTTGTCAGCGCCAGTGGCCCCATCTTTTTTTTCAATTTTGATCCTCTTACCCGTCTTCTGATCCATTTTTTTGAGGCTGCAATGGAGGTGGTAGCTCGGCTCAATCCAATCCAGTTTCGCACTCTCTCCCGTATTGGTTTGATGAAATCGCAGTTGAAAAACAAGTGATCGTGTGACTCTGCTTCAGAGCAACATAGGCAGCAGATGTCGTCTGGGGGTTCGTCAGCTCCTACTTGGTATCTGTCCTTGGTTTGGAGTTGACCAAGTGATGCAAGCCATGTAATGAAAGAGAACCGGGGTGGTATGGAACCATTCCAGATTGATTTGAAGAATCTTAGTCTTGGAAGGGTGGATATGTCATACAGATGTGGGTAAGTGAACCTGTGCAAATGATCATGAGCCATTGCCGTGAATTTTCTGGATCCTGTCTAAACCACCAGCAAGTCGATGAGTGTTTCCCTTGAGCCTCCACACATGATTAACAGGTTGTCCCGTATTTGGCACAGATTCATGAAGTAGAGTGAGAACTTCTTCGAGATTGTGCCGCACAGAGCCCTTGTGTGTACATTCCATATGTTGCTCGTGCTTAGGAACTGTGAATGTACCCATTTGATCCAGAGTGACTCCTTTTTTTGAGTGTATATCCCATAGTTGTTGTGCGAGGACGGCCATATTCCAAGTCTTGAAGTCCCGAATTCCTAAACCCCCATTACTCCTCGGGGTGCAAAGCCTTTTCCAGGAAACCTTTTTCTGCTTCTTTTCACCCCACTGGAAGTGTTTACATTTTTGTTCCAGTGAGTCCATAACGTTTCCCTGGATGATGAAGTGCTGTATCCAGAATCCAACAACTCCCTGTACCACAGATTTTACGAGTTCCAGTTTCCTCGTATAAGATAATGTATGACCTTTGAATCTTGCAATTTCCTTGTCTACGCTGTCTAGAAGCATTTGAAACTGGGAGACCTTTAGTTTACTGGAATCCAACGGGATACCTAAGTACCTGACAGGAAAAGTAGCCCATGGAATGCCGATGAAGCCGAAGTCCTCCTTTATACCCACTCCGAAGAACTTTGACTTTGCGGTGTTGATGGCTAGGCATGAGGTATGCTGGAAATTGTTTAGAGCGGACATGATGGTATGGACAGAGTTTCGGTCTACTTTCGAGAAGAGCATCAGGTCATCCGCAAATGCCAGGTGGGTGATTTTTAGGTGTTCACATCTCGGGTGGTATGAGAACTGAGAGGTTTTTGCCCTGTTTTTCAGTAACCTAGAAAGATATTCCATGCAAATGATAAAAAGTTGGGGAGAGAGGGGGTCGCCTTGTCGCAGTCCCCTTTTGGCTTTGAAGAAATCACACAATTTGCCATTTATCGCAATGGAGAATGTCGATGTTGTGACGCATTCCATGATTCTATCAACCCACTTTTGTGGGAAACCCAGGCCATTGAGTACCACCCGTATGAAGTCCCAGGAAACTGTGTCGAATGCCTTTGCGAGGTCTACCATAGTCATACAGCGGGGAGAGGATCGTGATAGTCCATAACCCCGCACGAGCTCTTGAGCCATCATGACATTATCAAAAAGTTTTCTTCCCTTTACGAATGCTGCTTGACAGGGGTCAATGAGGCCGGGGAGGAGAGGGTCGATTCTGTTGGCGATGAGTTTGGAAATAATCTTGTAAATGATATTGCAGCAGGAGATGGGTCTAAAGTCAGCCACCCTTAGGTTGTCTTCTTTCTTTGGAATAAGTGCAACATCGGTATGATTTAGCCTTTTTAGCAGTTCACCAGTGCGGAAGAATTCCAAGACCGATTCTGTGACATCCTATCCCACGATCTCCCATTGACTCTTGAAAAAAGCTATCGTGAAGCCATCCGGGCCCGGAGCTTTGTCATCGGACATGGAGAAGAGGGCTGACTTGATTTCATGCCTTTCGATATCTTGGCTCAGAGTGGCTCTCTCCAAGTTGGTAAGTAAGGGGCCTGAACTGATTATATCTGGATCGATTGGTGCACGTGGTACATCTGACCCGAATAAGCCCTTATAAAACTCCAAAAATAATGTCCCCTTTTTCTCACTGGATGTGACTAATCTTTCTTCTGCGTCCAGAATTGTTGGGACTCCACCGCCCTTTCTGTTGGCTACCAAGTCGTGGAAGAAACATGTGCCCTTATCCGCCAAAGTGACAAAATTTATTCTTCCCTTTTGTGTTAGGAATTTTGACTCCGCCGAGTATAAGATCAGGGTTGTTTGCTTTTGAACAGTCAGTTGGTGTATCAGTTTCTGTGATGCGTTCCCCGGCGTTAAAATTTTCAACGCGTTCGCATACTCCATATCTGCTCTTTTCGCCTTTTCTGATATGTGGTGGAAGTCCCTTTTCTCCAGCTCTATGAGGGGTTTCTTCAATCTTTGTAGTTTGTGGCATAGAACATACTGTCTGAACCCTTGAACTGCTGTGACCAGTGATCATGAACAACCTACTTACACCTCGGATGTGCATTCCACATATTTTAATACCTGAAAGGTCTGTTCAACTGCTCATTTTCCTGTGCTAGAGCTATTACGAAAGGTAGGTGGTCAGAGAGGGCTGATCCAGGGAGAAAAGTGGTACGGCAGGAATCTTCATCCCATTTTTGATTCAGTAGGATGCGGTCCAGTTTGCGCCTGATTGTGTAGTCCACATTGTGCCATGTTAGATGATCCCTGATTGCTGGGGCATCCCTCAGACCACAGGCGGTACAGGCTTCTTGAAATTCTCTCATTTGGTATACCCCGGAGGATGTGTTGCCCATATGCTCATTTACACTAAGGATGGCGTTAAAGTCTCCAAGGACCATCCAAGGTGAGTCAAGTTTCGCACCGTATCGATTCAGTTCTGCCCAAAGGGGTAATCTGTATAGTCTTCCCTCACTGCTTCCATACGTGTAGGTGCAAAGAAAATGCACATTCAGTGATAGGTGTCATACTCTGAGGTGGATCAGCTGTGCCATTTTGCCCGTTGTCTCGACATGAAACTTTTTGGGGTCCCAAACAACAAGAATTCTTGATTTAGGTGCCGATTCAAAATTGTGCGTGTATCTCCAATCTTTAAGACTCCTCATGAAGTTGTTCAGTGTTCGTTCACTTGCCTTTGTTTCCAGAATACCTAACAAACCGACATTGTTTTCGGAGATGATCTTCGCCCATCTCCTTTTTGTTGGGGCGCCAAGGCCCCGTATGTTTATGTAGGCTGCATTCATTGGGGGGCGAAGGTCCCTTCTGGCCTCGGACTGCCGTCTTTACTGCTGTCATTTGAAGAGGAACTCTTTGCTGCTTCTGTCACTCTTTGGTAGGTCTTTGTTGATGGGTTGAGGAGCATGTAAGAGAACCTGGTTCTGCCGCTGCTCTTGAACATATGTTTCTCAACTGTGTTCTTTCCTTTTGGTGCCGGGGGTCTTCCTGCCCTGGGGTGGGTTGCTCCTTCTTCTTACCTCCGGATGGAGCATGCTGTCCGGTATGCTTCCTGCAACCTTTATCGATCTGTTTACATCACCGAAAGCCGGAGGCACTACTAAGCTGACATCATCACTGAGACGGGGATGGGTTCCCGGTGGTGTGGGGTCAGCTGTTTCCTTCCCTAGGTCCAACTCCATGGCTACCTCTGTGTCGTCGCACTTTTCATTTTCCGAGTTTACTTCTTGCTCCGTGGTGCTAGGTCCTGGGTGTACTGGTTTTTACCCCGAAACTGTGTCGCTATTTTTACGGGAGAGCTCTCCGTCTGGGATTTTTCCATCATTCACCTGTGTGTGCAGAACGCTTTCATCGAAGTTTACAGCCCGGTTTTTTTTCCATGCGCTCCTGAAAAACCCTGTCCCTGGCCCTGAAGAATTCATTGCAACCTTCAAAGAGATGTGTATTTTCTCCGCAGTTTGGGCACCGCGGTTTGCAGTAGTCATACAGTATCCATTGTGAGTGGGTAGTTCCGTCCGACAAATGGAATTTTACCATTTATTTGAGCTGTTTGGAGGTGTCGATGAGGACCGGGATCCTGGCGTAGTAGCCCACGAGATCACGAGTTCCATTGTCTATGAGTACGGGTTCACCAAGGGTGGAGGCTATCTTCTCGGGGGCTCTTTTATGCCAGCATGACTTTGGTAGGTAGTTCATGCGGATCCAGATTGGTTTCTTAGCCATGATACGTATATCGTACTTCCCAGACTCAGGTATAGGAACAATAAACAACTTTTTATCGTGGAGGAAATGGTTCGGACCCTGTAGTGCCCTGTCCCTGTCCTCCGGTGTTTTGAATCCGAATTTTAGGTACCCATTTGTCATTGTCTGAACCCAGCATTGGACATCCCACTTTGCCATGAGCAATTTTTGGACAGCATATATACCTGGGAAAGAACCTGGGAAGACGCCTAAAAAACCATAGAACACCCGTACTTACTCCTTGTTAACTTCTTCCTCTGAGAGGACAAAATCCACATCCTGGTCTGTGATAATATCTACTTTGTTCAAGGTGATATCCGCGTCATCCCACTTCCTTTTTCTCTCAAGTCGCAGATCATGCCATTCTCTAGACTTGAAGGTCTTTTCCACTTGGTCATTTTGGCCCGGATGATTTGCCGATTTGGTGGTAGGGGTTGTTATGGGAGATTGGTCTATGTTTTCCCGTTCACAGTGACAGTAAGAGAAGACAAGAGGGGTTAGGAACACAATCCTACTAACGTATCGGATGCACAAGGGGGACTAACTTATCTCCCACACAAAATTCTACTTCAAAAACAACAGAAATTCCTAGTACTATCCCGGCAACATGGGATTAATACTTCTTCAGATAAAATACTTCTTCAGATAATATGTCAAATATTACTGAAACAAATTACTACGATAGGAATGCAAACATATACACAATACAAATGCTCAACAAATGATAACTTTTCAGTGCTCGAACAGGGAATGACCGAATTTAGAGCCAAGTGACGAAGAAGAACCTGTTTTTGGAAGCCCTCGCAATGCCCGCGGAGAGACGAACAAAAACCCACGAACTGGAGGTGATTATGCTCAGAATCCGAGGGGGAATCTGAGTAATCTCGCCTCAGGCCTGGATTTACTGCTTGATCGGACGAAAATGCTCCTTTGGATCATGGGAGAAGGATGCTTCTTTTTCACCCAAAATCGGCTCAGAGCGGGAATTCCTCTTTTTCCTCAGCTTTTCATCTTAGTCACTAGTGTTTCTATTTAGAGAGAGTCAAAAAAAGTTTGACCGTTGAGTAGTTAAAGTCAACTTAATCACTAGTATTTATATATAGAAAGTCAAGTAAGGTTTGACCGTTAATTAGACAAAGTTAAACATTTTTATTAGTATTTATGATATACTGATTCAAATAAAGTTTGACCATTTATTAATTAGAGTCAACTTTGTTATTAGTGTTTATATATTGAAAGTCAAGTATAGTTTAACCATTGATTAGTCAAAGTCAGCCTAGTTATTAGTGTTTGTACATTGAAAGTCGAGTAAAGTTTGACCGTTAATTAGTTAAAGTCATATTCACTAGTGTTTCTATCTATAGAGAAAGAGTCAAGTAAAGTTTGACCATTGATTAGATAAAGTCAACTTAGTTACGGTATTTATATATAGAAAGTCAAGTAAGGTTTGACCGTTGATTAGACAGAGTCAAACATTTTTATTAGTATTTATTATATACTAATTCAAATAAGGTTTGACTGTTAATTAGTTAAAGTCAAATTTGTTATTAGTGTTTATATATTGAAAGTCAGGTATAGTTTGACCGTTGATTAGTGAAAGTCAGCATAGTTATTAGTGTTTATTTATTGAAAGTCTAGTAAAGTTTGACCGTTGATTAGTCAAAGTCATCCTAGTTATTAGTGTTTATATATTGAAAGTCGAGTAAAGTTTTCCCGTTCATTAGTTAAAGTCATCTTCACTAGTGTTTTTATATATAGAGAGAGAGTCAAGTAAAGTTTGATTGTTGATTAGTTAAAGTCAACGGAGTCACTGGTATTTATATATAGAAAGTTAAGTAAGGTTTGACCGTTGATTAGACAAAGTCAAACATTTTTATATTATTTATTATATACTAATTCAAATAAAGTTTGACCTGTTAATTAGTTAAAGTCAACTTTTTTCTTAGTGTTTATGTATTGAAAGTCAAGTATAGTTTGACCGTTGATTAGTCACAGTCAGCCTAGTTATTAGTGTTTTTATATTGAAAGTCGAGTAAAGTTTTACCATTGATTGGTTAAAGTCATCTTCACTAGTGTTTCTATATAGAGAGAGAGTCAAGTAAAGTTTGACTGTTGATTAGTTAAAGTCAATTTAGTCACTGGTATTTATATATAGACAGTCAAGTACGGTTTGACCGTTGATTGGACAAAGTCAAACATTTTTATAGTATTTATTATATACTAATTCAAATAAAGTTTGACCGTTTATTAGATAAAGTCAACTTTCTTTTTAGTGTTTATATATTGAAAGTCTATAGTTTGACCGTTGATTAGTCAAAGTCAACTTAGTTATTAGTATTTATATATTGAAAGTCGAGTAAAGTTTGACCATTAATTAGTTAAAGTTAGCTTAGTCACTAGTGTTTCTATAAAGAGAGAGTCAAAAAAAGTTTGACCGTTCATTAGTTAAAGTCAACTTAGTCACTAGTATTTATATATAGAAAGTCAAGTATGGTTTGACCGTTGATTAGACAAAGTCAAACATTTTTATTAGTATTTATTATATACTAATTCAAATACAGTTTGACCGTTTATTAGTTAAAGTTAACTTTGTTATTAGTGTTTATATATTGAAAGGCAAGTATAGTTTGACCGTTGATTAGTCAAAGTCAGCCTAGTTTTTAGTGTTTATATATTGAAAGTCGAGTAAAGTTTGACCGTTGATTAGTTAAAGTCATCTTCACTAGTGTTTATATATAGAGAGAGAGAGAGTCAAGTAAAGTTTGACTGTTGATTAGTTAAAGACAACTTAGTCACTGGTAAATATATATAGAAAGTCAAGTAAGGTTTGAGCGTTGATTAGACAAATTCAAAGATTTTTATTAGTATTTATTTTATACTAATTCAAACAAAGTTTGACCGTTAATTAGATAAAGTCAAATTCGTTATTAGTGTTTATATATTGAAAGTCAAGTATAGTTTGACTGTTGATTAGTCAGAGTCAACTTAGTTATTAGTGTTTATACATTGAAAGTCGAGTAAATTTTGACCGTTGATTAGTTAAAGTCATCTTGGTCACTAGTCGAAGGTAGTGGTAAATAAAAAGAAACCGTGAGAGTCTACGGGAGTGAGAACATTGTCCCACTCCCGTGATACAATGAAACCTACTAAACTACCCTTGATCTAGATGATACAATCAGGTGGCCCGGAAGGAACCAAAAAAGTCAACGGGAATGGGAACCTTGTCCCACTCCGTGAATACATGATACCTACTAAGCTACCCCTGGACTAGATGATACAACCAGGTGGCCCTAAAAGATGCTAACCCCTTCGTGGTGACAGGGGCCTGTAGAAACCATCCATGAGAAAATGATGCTAACCCCTTCGTGATGACAGGGGCCTGTAGAAACCATTTGTGAAAATACCGAGGGGCATAAGAACAAACCCACTAGCCCCTCACTCCATGCAGCTTCCATACAACTGGTTGTGTGAACCGGCTCTTCAGCCGTGGTTTGTTCCCCACGGATGTCTTCTAAACTAAGAAATATCTCGGCCTTCAAGTGAAGTAGTATGTTGTCTTCTCTAGGGAGAGGTGGCACACCACTTCTACCATGTACACCTATAAGATGAAGATAAAGAGGTGTTATTGGCCTTTGATAACGATCTCTGGATGAGTGCCGAGGTTTTCTCGTTGGGGTTAGGAGCAGATTGACCGTAGTCTGTGTTGCTCCCAAGTGTTCCCCGCGGATAGACCTCCTAAAGATGAAGAGACCGGGCATGACTTCTACCACGCATACCCTGCATAACGGTTTTGTAACCGTTCTTTCCATTTTAGGAAAATGGACAACCTGATGCCATTTTACACTTTTCAGCGCAGCGCGGGTAAATAGCGCAACCAAACAGTACAGCTTCCATACAACCGGATGTGTGAACCGGTTCTCGAACCGTGGTTTGTTCCCCATGGGTGTGAGCCCAACCATCGCTAAAGTGAGGTGACGGCCTTCTAAATCGAGAGTGAACTCGACATTCCGGGCCGAATGGCCATGCAAGTAACATTGGGAGTCCTTGCGGTCAGATGAAGAGAGGGTGCCCATTTTTTTTCTTAGGGCCCCTTCGAGGGTATAACCCCTTCGAGGGCATGACCCCTTCGAGGGCAAAGCCCCTTCGAGGGTATAACCCCTTCGAGGGTAGGGCTCTTTCGAGGGTATAACCCCTTCGAGGGTATAACTCCTTCGAGGGCAGAGCCCCCTCGAGGGTGTAACCCCTTTGAGGGAAGAGTCCCCTTGAGGGTATAACCCCTTCGAGGGCAGAAACCCTTCGAGGGCAAAGCCCCCTGGAGGGTATAACCCCTTCAAGGGCAGAGCCCCTTCGAGGGATTAACCCCTTCGAGGACTGGAATGCCTTGAGGACTCGAATGCGTCGAGGACTCGAATGCTTCCTCGAGCACTCGAAGACCTCCAGCACTCAAAATCTCCCCTCGAACCACCATACCCCTTGAACCACCACCCGACCCCTTGAACCTCTACCATACACCTCGAACTGCCATGGCCTTCGAGTCATTTTTCCCCTCTAACCACCACCCTAACCCCTCGAACACTCTAACCACTATACCCCCTCGAGCACTCAAATGGCTCCAGGAGTGGAATGCCTCCTCGAACCACTCTACCCCTCATTGCCTCCAGGAGTCGAATGCCTCAAGGACTCAAATGCCACGAGGCCTCGAACGCCTCGAGTACTCGAATGCCTCCTCTAGCACTCGAAGACCTCCAACACTCGAAAGCTTCCCTCGAACCACCATACCCCTCGAACCACCACCCAACCCCTCGAACCTCTACCATACCCCTCGAGGACTCGAATGCCTCCTCGAGCACTCGGAAGCCTCCAGCACTCAGATGCTTCCCTCGAACCACCATTCCCCTCGAACCATCCTACCCCTCGCACCACCACCCGAGTCCTTCGAGCAACCCTGTCCCTCGAACAACTACCATACCCATCGAACCACCATACACCTCGAACCCTCATGGCCCTCGAACCACCATACACCTCGAACCCTCATGGCCCTCGAACCACCAGTCCCTCGAACCCCTATCATGGTCCGCGAAAGTTTTTTTTGGTCCCAGTCCTGCAAAAAGATTGGATGGGATGACACCTCTATGCCACTTCTGCAAAAAGATGAAGTGGTGTAGACCGGTTCTACCATATACACCTAAATTGGTTGTGTTGTTGTTGGCCTTCCAAAAACAATCTCTGGGCAATTAGGAGGTCCAAACCGTAAGAAATATTTACTGCCCTTTTAATTTCCTGCACAAAATAATTACCTTACTGCCCTTTTAATTTCCTGCACAAAATAATTACCTGCATGAAATATTTACCGCCCGGATAGCTTCCGAAGTCCGCCAATGAGTTTACCTGCAAGAAAACTTTTGTGAAATTCTTCGACCAAGGTTGGCCGCATTTGTGCCGTTTGTTAGAACATCAACTCATGGGGAAATAATCTGTTGAAGATGAGGTAGCAGTATGTTTGGATGAGCTTGAATGCCCTTGCTGAATCCGGTCGAAGACCTTTTTTGAAAACTTTATTCCTTTCACTCCAAATGTAGTATACAGTAGTTGCTAATGCCAGTGATCCCATTTTCCTTTTCAACTTCAATCCTCAAACCTGTCTTCTGATCCATTTTTTAGAGGATGCAATGGAATCTGTGGCTCTTCTCAAACCCATCCGGATTTGCACCCTATCCCATACAGTTCTGGCGAAGTCACACTAGAAGAACAAGTGTTCGTGCGTCTCGACCTCATAACAACATAGGGAGCAGATATGGTCTATGTGTGCCTCTTCGCCTCCGTGAAACCTGTCTTTGGTTTGAAGTCGACCAAGAGAAGCAAGCCAGGTAATGAACGAGAACCCGGGGGGGTGGATCCGTGCCAGAGGGAATTGTAGAATCTGGCCCTTGGGAGGGTGGGTATATTATATAAGTGAGGGTAGGTAGACCTGTGTATGTGATCATGGCCATCGCCGTGAATTTGCCAGATCCTGCCCAAACCGCCAGCATGTCCTTGAGCGAGTTGACTGAGCCACCAGATATGATGATCAATTTGTCCCGGAGTTCACACAGATTCATGAAGAAGAGTGAAATTTTTTTCGAGATTCTGCCACATGGATCCCTTGGATGTGCAAGCCAAATACTACTGGTGGCCAGGAATTGTGAATGAATCCATCGAATCCAGAGCAAATCCTTCTCCGAGTGTATATCCCATAACTGGTGTGCGATGACGGCCATATTCCATATCTTAAAGTCCCGAATTCCCAGACCCCCATTACTTTTCGGAGTACAAAGCCTCTTCTAGGATACCTTATTCTGTTTCTTTTCTCCCCACAGGAAGTGTTTACATTTTTTTCAAGTGATTCCATGACATTACCCTGTATGATGAAGTGCTGAATCTAGAAACCAATGATGCCCTGGACCACGGATTTGATGAGTTCCAGTTTTCCTGCATATGATAACGTATGCCCTTTGAATTTTGCAATTTCATTATCGACATTGTCGAGGAGCTTATGAAACTGAGAGACCTTCAATTTACTGGAGTCCAGCGGGATGCCCAAGTATCTGACTGGGAAGGTAGCCCAAGGTATACCTATGAAGCTTAAGTCATCTTTAATACCCACCCCGAAGAATTGCGACTTTGCGGCGTTGATGGCCAAGCAAGAGGTCTATTGAAAATCATCGAGAACAGACATGAGGGTATGAACCGAGTCTCAATCCACCTTTAAGAAGAGTATCAAATCATCTGCAAAAGCTAGATGAGTGATTTTCAATTTTTTGCATCTGGGGTGAAACGAGAACTGAGTGGATTCTGTCTTCCTTTTCAACAGCCTAGAGAGGTATTCTATGCAAATGACAAAAAGTAGGGGGGAGAGAAGGTCGCCCTAATGAACACCCCTTTTGCCTTTGAAAAAGTCACATAATTTTCCGTTGATCGCAATGGAGAAAGTCGCAGTTGTTACGTATTCCATGATTCTATCGACCAACAAGTGCGGGAAGCTCAGGCCGGTTAGTACCTCTTGTAGGAAGTTCCAAGAAACCGTGTTGAATGCCTTTGCGAGGTCGACCATAATCATACAGTGGGGGGATAATCTTGACTTACCATATCTTCTTACCATCTCTTGGGCCAACATTACATTATCTGATAGCTTCCGACCTTTCACAAACGCAGCTTAGAAGGGGTCAATAAGACCGGGGAGGAAAGGTTCGATTCTGTTGGCGATAATTTTGGAGATGACTTTATAGATGATGTTGCAGCAGGAGATGGGTCTGAAGTCGCCCACCTTTAGATTATCTTCCTTCTTGGGTATGAGTGCAACGGCTTTATAGTTGAGTCTTTTCAGTAAGTCTCTGTTTTGGAAGAATTCCAAGATTGATTCCGTGACATCTTGACCCACGGTCTCCCAATGACTCTTGAAGAAGGCCGCTATGAAACCATCGGGGCCTGGTGCTTTGTCATCAGACATGGAGAAGAGGGCAGACTTTATTTCATGTCTTTCTATATCTTGGCTCAATATTTCTCTCTCCATATAGTTGAGTAAGGGACCTGAGCGGAGTGTATCTAGATCTAGCGAAGTTCGTGGAACTTCTGTACCAAACAAGCCCCTGTAAAATTCAGCAAATAGTGTCCCTTTTCTTTCACTGGATGTGACTATCCTATTTTCATCGTCCAGGATTGCCGGAATCCCACCGCCTTTCCTGTTGGCCACCAAACCGTGAAAAAATGTTATTCCCCTATCCGCCATAGTGACAAAGTTAATTCTTCCCTTTTGGGAAAGGAACTTCGACTCCACCGTGTAGAGGAGCAGTGCGTTTTGCTTTAAGACCGTCAGCTGATATACCAGCTCGGGTGATGCATTCGCCGATGTAAGATTCTTCAATGCTGTCGCATACTCCTTGTCTGCTCTTTTTTCCTTTTTTGAAATGTGATTGAAATATTTTTCCCCAGTTCCTTCAGGGGTTTCTTCAACCTTTGTAGCTTTCGGTATAAAGCATATTGTTTGAATCCCTGTACCTCTGGTGACCAGTGATCATGTACCACCTGTTTGGACTTCGGATGTGCGTTCCACATGTTTTGGAACCTGAAGGGCCTGTTTAGCTGGTCTATATCTTGCGCCAGGGATGTTACAAATGGTAGGTGATCAGAAAGTGCCGGCCCAGGAAGAAAGGTGGTGCAGCACGAGTCACCATCCCATTTGTGGTTCAGTAGGACACGGTCCAGTTTGCGCCTAATTGTGTAATCCGCATTATACCACGTGAAGTGATCGCCAAGTGCTGGAGCGTCTCTGAGACCATATGCGGTGCAAGCTTCTCAAAATTCCCTCATTTGGTAGATCCCGGGGGGTGTGTTTCCCATGTGATCATTGGCGCTGAGGATGGCATTAAAGTTGCCAAGTACCATTCATGGTGAGTCTAGGTTTGTGCTGTACCTCTTTAGTTCTGCCCAAAGGGGCAATTTGTGTACTCTTCCTACACTATTACCATAGGTGTAAGTGCATAGAAATTGCTTATTCAACGTTAGGATGCGTACTTTTAGGTGAATCAGCTGTGCCATTCTACCTATTATCTCAACAAAAAACTTTTTGGGATCCCAAACTATGAGAATCCTAGAGTTGGGTGCCTTGTCAAAATTGTGGGTGTATCTCCATCCTTTGAGACTTTTCATGAAGATGTTTAGTGTTCTTTCACTTGCCTTTATTTCTAGAATACTCAATAGACCAATGTTGTTTTCAGAGATGATGTTTTTTGCCCGTCTCCTTTTTTCCGGGGTGCCAAGTCTCCTGATGTTGAGGCAGGCCGCATTCATTGGGAACCTAAGGTCCCTTTAGGCCTCAGACCGCCACCTTTTCTACTGTCAGTTGATGATGAGTTCTTCGCTATTTCAACCACTTTTTGATAAGTCTTTTTCAATGGGTTGAGCAAGATGGAAGATGATCTGGTTCTGGAATTTCCTCTGGTCAGTTTTCTCCCACCCGTGATTTATGATTTTGGCGTTAGAGGTCGCCCTGCTTTTGGGGGTTGCTCCGTCTTGCCACCAGATGCAGCATGCTCCCCGGTATGTTTCCTGTACCTTACATTGGTCTTATTGCATCTCCATAAGCGGGGTGTCTATCCGGGCTGGTTTCTCCACTGAACTCCTTCTTGTTATGAGGCTGAGAATTTGGCTGTATAGTAGCATCTCCCTTGTTGTTCTGATCCATCTCCCTTTCCTTCCCCGTCACATCATCTTTCTCCTTTTCAGAGTTGAGGTCTTGTCCTGTGCTGCTTGAACCCGTATTGTCTGTATTGTTACCCGAAGCTTTGTCTCCATGGGTATGCGAAGGCACCTCATTAGGAATGTTGCATTCTTCTTCCTCTGACTGTGCTAAAAGAGCGCATTTGTCACAGCTGGTAATTATTTTCCTCTTTGCCCTGCGCTCCTGAATGGCCCTATCCCTAGCCTGGAAGAATTCATCGTAAACCTCAAAAAGATGGGTATTTTCTCTGTAGTTAAGGCACCACGGTTTGCAGTAGTCGTAAAGGATCTGTTGCGAATAGGTGGCTCCTCCAGGCATGCGAAATGTGACTATTTCCTTGAGCTTTTTTGAGGTGTCAACGAGGAAAAGAATCATGGTGTAGTATCCAACGAGGTCTCATGTTGCATTGTCCATAAGAATGGGATCTCCTAATGTGGATGCTATCTTCTCCCGGGCCTTTTTCTGCCAGCAAGACTTGGGCAAGTGATTCATACGTACCCAAATCAATTTTTTTTCCATGAGTCGCATGTCAAACTTCCCAGACTCTAGCAGAGGGACGATAAATAGCTTTTTACCATTGAGGTAATGATCTGGACCCTGCAGCACTTTGTCCCTATCCTCTGCTGTCTTGAATCCGAATTTGAGGTAGCCATTAGTCACTGTTTGCACCCAGCACTGGACAACCCATTTTTCCATGAGCAAGTTCCTTACCGCATGTGTACCGGGGAAAGACCCTGGGAATACGCTGAGAAAGCCATAAAACAGCCTAATGTTTTCCTTGATAATTTCATCCTCGGAGAGAACGAAATCCACATCCCGTGCTGCAGAAATATCGACTTTGCCCATGATGATTTCTGCATCGTTCCATGCCATTTTCCTCTCTAGTAGCAGATCATACCATTCCCTCTGCTTGAAAGTCGTGGTTGATTTTGTGGCATGGCCCTGTGGAATAGCGGTTTTAGTGGAGTAGGTAGCATTTGGATCCATATTTAACCGTCAAGTTAATAAGATACAACAAGAGTGGGTTAGGCAAGCAATCCGACTAACTTATCGGATACACAAGAGAAGACTAACGTATCTTCCCGCACAAAATCCACACATAATAGATAATACACACAATTCTAGTACCTATCCCAGCAACAGGGGGTAAGTATTAGAGCAGCAGAATATTGGACACAAACCACGCAATCTACACACGAGGATAGACCAAGTCCTCACACAGAAAAGTATGAATCCATAGTTAGAAAATAAATCCACGTAGAGAACAGAAGTACGCATAGAGTTGGTACAGAAATCGAAATAATCCACACAAAATACAAATCCTCCCAGAGAATAAAAGTACGCACAGAGTTTGAGCTTTACA
The DNA here is from genome assembly GCA_037428765.1 of Rubia yunnanensis. NCBI lineage: Eukaryota > Viridiplantae > Streptophyta > Magnoliopsida > Gentianales > Rubiaceae > Rubia > Rubia yunnanensis. Next base: position 104,830,490 of record CM075061.1, on the reverse strand, counting down.
TAATATGATCAGGGAAAAAAAATTCAAGAACAAAAAGTTTCAGTGGAACCTATTTGTGGTTGAATTTAATTCCCGCCGTTCAGAGTCCAACTCACTACTGGTGGAGGCGAAGCCTTCAAAAAATGTCGGTCATTCAGAATACCGTGAGTCTAAATCCACTGCTACTCAGATCGTTGTAGGTGTTTAGAAGAACTGAATCGCCAACTAGCAACTGGAATTGTCAAGCCTTTCGAACACCCTCGCTTCGCGGGCGGAAGCTATCAAAAATCCGCAACCCGTAGATGATTATGTTCATAATCCCATGGGGATTCTGGATAATCAGGTAGAGGCCGAAGATTAGCTGAGTAATCGGACCAAAATGCTCCCGTTGTTCTTAGGAGAAGGCTGCGCCTTTTTCGCCCAGAGAACTTTTTTCCATCTTAGTCACTAGTGTTTCTATATAGAGAGAGTCAAAAAAAGTTTGACCATTGAGTAGTTAAAGTCAACTTAGTCACTAGTATTTATATATAGAAAGTTAAGTAAGGTTTGACCGTTGATTAGACAAAGTGAAACATTTTTATTAGTATTTATTATATACTAATTCAAATAAAGTTTGACCATTTTTTAATTAGAGTCAACTTTGTTATTAGTGTTTATATATTGAAAGTCTAGCAAAGTTTGATCGTTTATTAGTCAAAGTCAGCCTAGTTATTAGTGTTTATATATTGAAAGTCGAGTAAAGTTTGACCGTTGATTAGTTAAAGTCATCTTCACTAGTGTTTCTATATAGAGAGAGAGAGTCAAGTAAAGTTTGACCGTTGATTAGTTAAAGTCAACTTAGTCACTAATTTTTTACCCTTTAAAACAGTCTGATCGTTGATTAGTTAAAGTCAACTTAATCAACTTAGATTCAAGTTTTACCGTTTAAAAACCGGTGCTAATTTTTCCAAAACCGGTACTATTTTATAATGTTTGGCTATTTCTTTGGCGGGAAAAATAAATTTGAAAATTTTTACCACCAGTTTTTAAAAACCGGTGCTATTTTGAATTTTTTAACGGGAAGATAGAATTTTAAAAAAATTTAGCACCGATTTTTAAAAACCGGTGCTAATTTTTCCAAAACCGGCGCTATTTTAAAATTCTTTGCTATTTCTTTGACTGGAAAAATTAATTTTGGAAATTTTTAGTACGGGTTTTTAAAAACCTATGCTATTTTTTCTAGAACCAGTGCTATTTTAAAAAAATTTAGCACTGGTTTTTTTTCCAAAACCGGTGCTATTTTAAAATTTAGCACCGGTTTTTAAAAAATCGGTGTTAAAATTAAAAATTTAACACCGGTTTTTAACAAACTGGTGTTAAAATAAAAAATTTAACACCGGTTTTTAACAAACTAGTGTTAAAATTAAAAAAAACTGGCGTAAAATTAGCCCCGGTTTTAAAAACCGGTGTTGAAATTTTAAAAAACTGGTGCTCTTATATTTTTGGCAACAATTTTGAAAACCGGTCCTAAAAAACTGCTATAGGGGAGTTTCTGTTGTAGTTCAACCTTGACTTCTTGAATGTCACTTTGGGGTTAGGAGGAGGTCGAGGAGGTATCAAATCCTCGACGCTCCCTTTTCCAGCTGAAATTCGGTTAGCATAGAATAACAATCTTGTACGGACATATCATTGACCAAATCATGAAATTCATCGGGGGTCCTCCAAAAACTTATCAACATGCTCATTGGCAACACAAGATGGTTAAAAATATCATGCTTATCAAAAAGTGTCACACCTTTGCACTTAAGAGAAGGTTTTGTTGAATCATGCCTAGATTTATAAATGTTGAATTCCAGTGTCACACCTTTGCACTCAAGAGAAGGTTTTGTTGAATCATGCCTAGATTTATAAATGTTGAATTCCACTTTGTCTATGTCATATTCAGGAGTCAACATTCCTAAGTGGACATCAATTTTAATCCTAGACATTTTTAGAAAAGGTCTCCCCAAAAGGATTGGGGGTGCACTTCCATCGTGCACTACATCCATGACATAAAATTCCATTGAAAAAACCAACTTTCCTACTCGCACCATCACATCCTTCACTAACCCACGAGGGCTAGCTTGGGAGTTATCGGCGATTTGAACAATCACTCTAGTCTCTTTAAGTTCACCAATTCCAAGACACTCAAATAGACTAAATGGAATCACATTGATAGAAGCTCCTAAATCTATCATGGCATGTTCAACAAGTGTTCCACCTAAAGAAATTGGGATAGAAAATATTCGAGGGTCATCTAATTTCTTAGGAAAATTCTTATGATTAAAAATGGTGACTTCCCTTATTTTTAGCTTCCCTAACTTCTTAGGTGGTCTACGCCTTGTTCTTAGTACATGCAACCTTAAGAAATGTAGCATATGAAGGCACATTGTCAACAATTCCAAGATAGGGATAGATACTTCCATTTTTTTCGAAGACTTTTCGAATGTTGGCATCATTTGTCTCCACCTTCAGCTTTCCCCTCAAAGCACTTAGAAATGGAGATGGAATAACAACTCGTGCCCCGGGTGGTGGGAGTTCTTTGGAGGGTGTTTCCTTGACAACTATCTCTTGCTCTTTGAAATGTGCTCTGGTCGCCTTCTTCTCAGTTTTACAAACTTCCTTACCACTCCTTATCTTGAGTGCACCCACATTTCATGGGTTCACCTCCGTTTGGGAAGGTAGTTTGCCTGACTCTTTTGCTTCAAGTCGGCTCACAGAGGGGGCAAGTTGTACAACTTGAATCTCAAGGTTCTTGATACTTAAGAAGGCTCCAGTATTAAGGTCTTCAATTTCCCTCCTAGTCCTTTCCGCGAAGATCTCACGTTTTTCCCCAATTGACCAATGGCATCCAAGATCTTCTCCCAATTCGACTTGTAAAGTGTGGTATGATTGTTGGATAGACCTTCACCTCTAGGATAAGGTTGAGGTGGTGCTTGTCCACCCCTATATCCTTGAGGTTCATTGTTATCCCTCCATCGGAAATTAGGGTGATCTCTATACCTCGGATTGAATGTATTTGCATAGGGGTCCGGTCTTGCTTTTCCTTGGTTCCCCTGAAACCCTTGTTATTGACCCTTAGAAAATTTAGGTCTCTCCCGATTGTTGTAGCCCACATCATTCACTTCTTTCACATCACCAACGACCTCGGGGCATTTTTTGGAGTGGTTGTCAAGGTAGCGAACCCCACACATCTTGACTTGGTGCATCTTTCCTCACAAAAGCTCTTTCATCATAGATGAAAGAGTTTGAACTTGATCCTCCAACTTTGGTGTGTGTGCAGGTTCATCCAAGACCTTAACCCCAGACCTTGTGCCAAATTTCCTCATCCCATTAGCCATCTCTTCAAAAAGGGTCATTGCATTCTTCGGGCTCTTGTTGGCTATAGAATTGTTGCATACAACATTTACCATCCTCATGTCTTTGTCACAAAGGCCTTCAAAGAAGTAATAGACCAAATCTCTTTCCTTGAATGGGTGGTAGGGGCAACTAGCTAGGAGTCTCTTAAACCTCTCCCGATAACCATATAGGCTCTCGGTCACTCCTTGAGTAATATTGGACAATTGGTTCTTCAACCTGATCAACTTAGATGCTGGAAAGTATTTTTCAAAGAATCGCCGCTTCATATTCATCCACGACCCAATGCAACCTGGTGGTAGATACTACGATCAATCTTTTGCTCCATCTTGTAGTGAAAAGGGGAATGCTCTCAAGTTGTAATCATCTTTTAACACTCCCGATAACTTCATATTCATGCACACCAAATGTAATTTTGACAAATGTTTGTTCGGATCCTCTCCCGCCATACCGTGAAAAGTAGGAAGTCAATGTACATCTCACTTTTCAGCTCACAAGTCACATTTGGAGGCAAGGGTGGGAATGTGATAAAAAATTTTGGTTCTTTAAGTTCGGGGCCATAAGCTCTCTCAAAGTGCAGTTATCTTCTACCATCTTGTGTGATGCTTCCTCAAAATTCAAATTCCTAGGTTGAGCCTCCAATCTGGTTCTCTTTCTCCTTCTCCTCCGATTACTCGTGGAATTAGTTAGAGAATGCAAAACACCTAGATTTTTGGTACGAGTATCTACCATAAACTAGGGTCACACTATCCTTCCAATGTCACAATAGCAAACAAAATCAAAATAACAAGGAAACTATGACCAAAACTCCACTCACAGCAAACAAAACAAATATAAGAAAAATAATGAAAGACACCACTAACTACTCTAATAACATGTCATGCTCAACTAATACTTAAACTGAAAAGTATCCTCGGCAACAGTACCAAAGTTTTGACATGCCCTCGACATGTTAGTCGTTAAAAAACATGAGCCGATGGGCTTATTGGTCAAAAGATAAGGGGTTTATATTCTGCTCTCGTTCTTATTGGCTACCAAGGGGTAGTAAGTGGCAAGCCCTGGGTTTGTCTACAAGGATTCTAGGGCTCAAGTACTAGTTAAAAACACAACCCTATGCTGGTTGTCAATCCACACAAGTGAAAGGAACAACTAGTAGTGTAGGCATGAAATTAGGGGGAGGTTTGGTATTTTCAACTAAAAACTACAAAGCATGCAATTAACAAACAAGTAAAATATTTATACTCGACACTTGGGATTCATTTAGAAACATGGTAGTTCTAATGCTTTAATCATCGATTCATTCACATATAGACTTACAAAAGACATATCAATGTGTTCACAACATGTGGTGTGGCCGATGGCATACACTTTGTCAACCTTGTCACTGTGGGTGCGCTCGCAACCCTTCATCGGCACCGCGTAATTAGGGGGTACAACTAGGTCTAACCATCATTGTAGTTACAACTAGGAATTACCATCATTGTAGGTCTATTTCTCCCTCGTTCTATTATGTCATAGGCTTCCACCACAAATGCAACTACTCCCCCCAGGTCCTATATACGCTAGGCCCAAGGTTCGCATGCACCTTATCTGTGATACTAGGGTTTCAAACCAACACCTAGCTTTCCACTATTAGTTATATCTACCCGCAACCTCTCAAAAAATAGTTGCAAAGTTAGCTAAGATTGGTGCGATGGAAAATAGGCCAGAGCATTCTTGAATCCCCCGTGCACACACCCACGTATACTCGTTCTCCCCTACCCATTCTAACAACCACGTTTTTCCTCCTAATGGGGCATCAAAAATTGCACCATACATGAGTATATCCCAAAGTGTGTGCTTATATGTGGTGTACTACTCTTGCATCTAAAATATTGAAGAACGATCACAATAATATCATAAACACAAAGATAGGATGAATCTAATGAATCTCATAAAGCATTTAGAACATACCAAGTGACAAAATGAATCCCAAGCTAGTATAACTACTCCCTAGACATGGAATTTAAATATAGATTTGAATTTCGCATATTTTAGACATTACAAGAAGAAAAGAAAAGAAAATATTGCAAAACCTACAAGAGGAACTCCTTCCTTCTCTCCAAGCTCTCTCCTATCCAAATATGTTTCCAAAAATGTTCCAACCCTCTCAAATTAATAGAATAGGGTCCTATATATAGTAGTGGGCCTAAAAATAGGCCCAAAATAGGTCAAAAGTAGCAAAATCCTAGGTCAGCAGCCAAGGTTTCATGGACCAGCACTGATACCACGGTCCGTGAAGCATGCATAGCCATAAAATTTTAGATCTTCCACGGTCCATGAATGTTCATAGTTGCGGCCCGTGGGATCAGGCGATGTCCGTGAAACTAGGATCGTGCCACAGTCTGTGAAGGTTTTCACGGACCGCAAGCAGCATGCAGTTTTTGCTCAGAGTTTTCCCGCGGTCCATGAAGATTTTAACGGACCGTGAACAGCTTGTGACTTCTGCTCAGAAATTTTTCACGGCCTGTGAAGGTTTTCACACACCGCTAGCAGCTTGTGGTCTTTCTTAGAAGTCTTCTCACAATCCGTGAAGGTTTTCACGAACCTGCTTCATACTTAGCAAAATTCTTTAACTCTCATTCCCTTGCTTCACGGCCCATCGCTTTTGTCACGGCCCGACGCCTTTCCTCGTGAAGGTCTCGTGATGGTTTCGTATAGATTTTCACGGAACCTCTGAATTCTTGTGTAGTGCGGGCCATAAATATTGTCATAGGTGGCTAGTGCTTGACTATGTGCGGTCCGTGACCGGCCGCTGGTGCTTCGTTGGCTTAACTTCGTTTGCTTGTCACGGGTGAACCGTTAGTATGAATCGATAGTTTTAGTAGTCGATTTCGTAGTAATTTTGTAGTACTCAGGAAGATAAATCCAATGAAACCAGCTTTGAAGTCTAATTCTTCCTAGATCTATCTCGAACTAAGGCAAAACTCCTCAGACCACGATTCACTATTTTCTCCTTTGACTGTCTTAAACTTCGAAGCTGCCTATCTTTGGCTTCAATCTCTTTCTCCCACGCATCGATGTTCATGGTCTTCATCTACACCATTCAAATGAGAGTAGCCTATAAATCTTCTACCATTAAAAGCAAACGGCCTTCGTAAGAATGTAATGTAACAAATAGCATTCATGGGCAACCTACTAAAGGTACTAATAATGAATACCAAGGAGCCCGTGAATATGAGATGTCAAGAATCACTATTTAAGTATACAAAATGCAGTATTTAGAATAGAAAACCAAACATGGTTGTCAAAACCCCTTGTCATATAATCTCAACTAATGTCACCAAACCGCCAACTAAAGGTAACTAAAAACTATGTCAAATACATTGGTTAAAGAATTTGAAATGGTGCAGATCACTGACCCTCAACGTTGCCTAAGTTTCCCTCTCGGGCTTTCAACTTAGCAGGGTTTCTTTTTCTTTTTCTTTTTTTTCACTTTTTTTCAATTTCTCCGTGTGGTTCCAATCAAAATAGAAAAAAGCCTTTGCATGTCAAAGCTAATATAATCCAAGTATATCAAGTGAAAGCATCCCAAAACAAAGAAAAAAAATATCCCTAACATCCATGTCTAGAAAGGAAAACATCCAAAGCCAAGCAATAAAAACAGTAAATAACCCTCCCTACACTTAAAACACTGCATTGCCCTCAATGTAGACGAAACAGGGCAAAATCATACAAAGAAAAGTATGGAAAGGCAAGAAGATGGAGCTCACAATCACTTCTATAAGGATGAACCACCATCGCTGAAGTTGCACTGCCTGTATTGGGCCATTCTCTCCTTATCTCTCTGACGCCACTCTTGACGCCTTGCTGCTCTACTCAGATCACCTGCCCGCCACTGGATCTCTGAAATCCTAGATGAGAGATACTCGATATCCTTACTCATCTCTATAAGGCTCCGAAATACGAATAGGTTGCACTCAACCTATCCACGGTGATACTGGTCTTGCCTGTGGAATCCATCCTGAGTAGTCTGCATCATGCACTCATAAAAATTAGGTGGAGGTTGTGGGAACTGTGGTGGCATATGGTTCTCCTGGATCGGCTCCGCTCCTGTCAGGTGTGGTGGAGAATTCTGCTTGCCCTAAAACTCAGTAAATAGTAGTGCACTTTCATTGGGCTGGACTGGGATAGGGGGAAGGTTCTTGAGCTCCCGCTCAAAACCCTCATTGTATAAAGTATCAGGTGCTAGCGTAAAATCCTGGACCGGTGTATCAAGATCCAACTTGGTCTTATGGTGTTGAGGAAAGTGTCATGAATGTGACATTCCTCAGCCCATACAACCAATGACAGCGGCCTGTGGTGTCTGTGAACTCTATAAATCTAAACCTCTTCATCCTCTCTATCGTGATAAGATACGAAGAACATTTGCCCAAGGGTGGGAAACCATCTAGGACAACCAAGCCCAAGTGCTCTACTAGGAGAGTAATTATACCCACATAAGAATCTTTCCTGTTGGCCTTTTGGCTGCCTCTAAAACACTCTTTAACCATAAGTCAGCCCACAGTCCATATCCCCTCCCCTCACTTGTCAGATGCTAGAGGAACATAACGTTCCTCTAGCATAACGTTCCCCGCCTGACATGTTCGTCGGCCTCTGATGAACATAACGTTGTACCTGCTAAAAACCTATGCATGAAACGGAGTGTGGAATGGATGATGACGTTGCTCTGGTCATGAGAGTTCTTCAGCCTCCTATTAATGATGCTCCAAAAAGACTTGTCATCCTCGATAGTGAGCTCCTAGGTCCCTAGGTCTAACCTTTCCTGGATCTCAATCATGTTCCACCCAAACGCTGCCACGACATCTGCAATTGTCGTCTCTCTGGGTACATCATCCAAGTGGAAGGTGGTGTACCTCTCGTACAGCTCATCATCCGAATGTTGCATATCCAGACGATGGATAAAATGTTCAATACATAACACTGGTTGTTGGGGGCACTCTTGCCCATGAAACCATTTAATGCTCCTTTGATGAGGATGCATCAGACCGGCTTTGTCAGTCCAAGAGTATCATGTGCCGTCTTCAATGAACCTCGTCTCTATGAGCTTGCGGGTGACCAAAACATTCCACCTATCCATGTAGGACCCGGTGATCAGAGTCAAACTCATGTACCGGTCTGGAGGAGAGGGTGCAGGGTTCAGCTCCAGAAACGGTGGTTGAGGTGGAGGTGGAGCGGAGGCACGTGCACCTCGGGAAGGAGCCCTAGCTCTCTTGGTAAAACCATATATAATAGTCCCAACAAACATGTCAAATTCACAAGAATAGAGATATATGCAACATTTTCAAATCATAATCAACCTCAAACTAGTCAAACCAACATCAAAACTTTTAAAATGCAACAATCAAGTCCAAGGGATGAACATTTAAAAACTTTTAGTGGTGGTTTTCACTCTACCACCGAAGTCTTCTCAAGAGAAGGAGGGAAACTCACCCCCATTGGCTTACCTATGGACACACGAAAGGTGTAAGATGTTGTTTTCCCAAGAGAGCATTCACCATTGTTGCTTTCCTTCAAGTTAGTACTAACAACATTAGCAATCAAAGCATCACTCAAAGTATCGTCTATGACAACATTAAGGAACTACCATTGTTGGGTTCAAATACATCTTGCTGTATATTATCAACAACATTAATAGTTTGGCAAGAATGGTAATTACTAGGATGCTCAATGGAATTGTTCGTGTCGAATTCTAAATTCCATGATTAAAGTCCCACTATGCACATCAATAATTGTCCTTGAAGTCTTTAAAATGGCCTACCTAAGAAAATAAGTTTAGCACTATTACCACCTTCCATTTCAAGAACATAAAAATCGGCGAGGAACGTTAATGAGCCCACTTTCACCAACACAGCCTTCACAATACCTTTTGGGTATGTGCTAGAGTGGCTGGCTAGTTGGATAACAACCTCAGTTTTGTGAAAAGTGCCTATATCTAGACTTTCATACAAGGAATATGAGATCACATTAATAGAAGAACCTAATTCTAGCATGGCCTTGCTAACACATTTTCCTCCTATCTTACAAGGGATCGTAAACATTCTCAGATCATCAAATTTAGGAGGCATTTCATCATCAAACACGGTGGAGACATATTCACTCTTCACACTCTTTTTCACAATATTAAATTGTTGTTTCCTATTAACGGTACCCAATTCCTCAAGAAATTTAGCATACCTAGGAACTTGATTTATAGCATTTAAGAGTGGACTATTTACCTCACATCTATGAAAGACTTCGTAGATGTCCTTGTTTTCCTCCTTGGTCCTCCTATCCTTTAATGCCTCCGGAAATGGTGGCTCTGATACTTAGATAGGGATCTCTGCCTCTCTTGACTTCTTGTGAGATGGGGATGGGGTTTCAGGATTTGATCTCGGTCTTAGCACAAATGTCTCCACCTCAATTTCTTCTCCTTTGCTCTCTTTGGCCAACTCCTCGGCCTTCTTCTCAACATCCTTCTCTTTCTCGATCACTCGATCAACAACAACCTTGCCTTTAGACTCCTTCACTTCCCTTCCACTCTTCAATGAGATTGCACTCACATTTTTTCGAGGGTTGATCTCTGGTTAGGAGGGAAGTTTTCCATTTTCCCATGCCTCCATCCAATTCACCACTTGAGCTATTTGGCTCACTTGAGTTTCCAAGTTCTTGAAGCTCGCCTTGGCTTCATCTTGGAATTTTCTCCCTTTTCCACACACATACTCAACCTATGAATAGTTTGCATCACCTCATCATTTGTCAAGCCCGAGCTCTCCCCTTGGTCTTGGGGATTGTCTTAAATCCTTTGGTATTATTATTGAGGTAGCTGATATTGTTGTTGAGGGGAGCGATACGGCAGACTATTTTGGGCTCCTTGAGGGTTTCCATGCCGGATATTTGGGTTATCACGATTACCCGAATGGTATGGCCAATTTTGGTACCCTTGATTTCCTCGATAGCCTTGATAGCTTTGGTTTCCTTGATATCCTTGGTTGCTTTGATAGCCTTTCCCACCTTGATACCCCATGACACTCACCTCCTTGACATAATCATCCTGCAAAGTAGGGCAAGCGTCCGTAGGATGTGCCGATAAACAAATTCCACAAGATTTCACATAATGCACATTTTTGGGATTAGTCATCAAGGATTTCACCATAGAAGTAAGGGTCGAGACTTGGTCCTTGAGCTTTGCACTATTGGAAGTGTCACTAGTGGGCATTGGATTTATTCTTCTCAAACTGGCCCTCAAGCTAAAGTTCCCTGACTCCTTGGATAGCTCCACATATAACTTCATAGCCTCCGTTCAAGTCTTGTTCCCAAGGGTACCACCACAACAACTTCTCACTAGTCTTTGGTCCTCATTAAGAAGACTATTGTAGAAATAGTAGACCAAGTCTCCCTCCAATTAGCCGTGGTGTGGAAAACTCGTAAGAATCTTCTTGAACCTCTCCCAATAGATAAAAAGAGACTCTTCATGCCATTGGAGGATGTTACATATGTCCTTCTTCGAAGCGGCGGACTTTGAGGCCGGGAAGTTCTTTGCTAAAAATTTAGTCTTCATGTCAAGCCAACTTTTGATGCTCTTGGGTGGTAGGTAGTGGAGCCAATCCCTTGCACCATCCCTCAATGTGAATGGAAATGCCTTCAACTTGTAGAAGTCTCATCTACTCTGTGGGGAACCGTACCGCCACATAAAAAATGGAACTCGATGAGATGCTTGATGATGTTTTCCCCTTACCTACCAAGAAATATAGGTAGCATGTTTATAAACCAAGTCTTGACCTCGAAATGGCCATTTGGTTCAACTAAAGGATACTCAATGCACAATGGTTGTTGGTTAAGGCTGGGGGCCATAATGTCCTCAATAAGGCTTGCCCCAAAGGAATCTCCCTTCCTTGGAGAGAGTGATGTTGAGGTCCTCCTCCAAGAATGTAACCTTTATACTCATCTTGATGTTACATGAACGTAGAAGTGTCCGTAAAATGGTCACTAGGAGGGGTGTTATTCACACTTTTCAAAGAAATCCTCCTAGCCTGTCTCAAATTCAACTCTAACTCGGGGTCGTAGTGCAGGGGTTCTTGTGAAGAGGATCGCGTATGAACAAAACACTAAGAACAAAACATCTCTAAGCCAAGCAAAAATGGCAAGTCAATTAAGAAAACAAAATAAAAGCAAACTAACAAATATTTACAATTAGCACATAATCACACATAATATGGCCACACACTTAAAAATAAACTCCTCTTCCCTGGCAGTGGCACCAAAATTTGGGAGGTCGTCGCCGTACCTCTTAAAGTTATATTTTTAAGCCCTAATGCTTCCTATCTACAATTAAGTAGATAATGGTAAATCGGGGTCGCCCACGGGAAGAGGGATCTTTCTAAGTTTTTAAACATATATAGTGGAAAACATACTAGATATAAGCACACACACACACACACACACACACACACACACATATATATATATATAAATCATGTAAATTGGGAGGGGGGGGGGTTAGGTTGGTTTTGGTCCTAAATTATGAATTGAAAGAAAACAACTAGCAAAGCAAGAGAATAATGCTAATCATGCAACCACAACTAAAAAGATGATTAAAACAACAATGACGGAGCCTTGGGGGAAATCGACTTCCACTTCCAAAATTCTTATGAATCATAGATTCATCTACTTATTCATTAACATTTATCGCCAACGGGGAATGCTATCACTTCCCAATCGAAGATTAACATTCATTCCTTCTTAATAGTAATTTGCAAATGCAAACAACAACATTTTCCAAACCTAATTAACAATCACTTTAGGAAAACTACACCATAAAGGTATTTCATAAATGGCATTTCACACGAATGACCATAGATTTGATAACAACAAGTCTTCTAACAGAGACATAGCCATTAAACCAAATAAATATTTTATTAGGCTAACCCTAGAACAAACGACTTTCAAGGTTAAACATTTCTTTGCATCTATATGACAAATATGAGAACAATCCACATTCACATACTTATCTAGCAAGAATTGCAACACATTATACACTAGAATTTCTAAGTTCATGTTCTTAGATTTTCAAGCCAAAAGAGTCAAGAAATATGCAACTTTCCTAACACTCTAACACTTCAACCATATAAACACTTTCTATTCTCAAACAACCCATGATATAAATGAAGCAAAACATAACATTAATGGCACAATAAATGCTTTCCCATAAATGTTCATTAATGAGCAAAAATAAGAATCTCACTACATAAGTTTGGAAGCTTCAATCTATTGCTTCCAAGAAATTAGTTTAGCTACTACAATCCAAACATGAACAAAGATTAAAACAAGATGAAAAAGGGTAAAAACCTAGGGTTTGCTGGTAGAAAATTGGGAAGAAGAGAAGTGAGGAAAGAGAAAAGATAGAATGCTATTTATGGTACAAAAAAAAGAAAAATCTATTCTGGCCACCCGTTCATCACGGCTCGCGATGGAGCCCAGAAACATAACTCATATATTTTTTCTTCTCCTAGTCTCAAACTATCTTTCTTCATAACAAGTTTCTTCCATTCTTCATGTCTTCAAATCTTCAAATAAAGTCTTCAAAGTTCTCAAAAGGTGATCTTCAATGGCCCCTAGTTTTCAAGTATTGATGTTGTTTCCTTGCCACACAAAATCCACTTAGAAAAAGTAAAAGAGCGTAAAGTTGCTCTTACCTCTCCTAAGAGAATTTCAAGGTAAAACCCAAGCTCTTGATGATAAAATAGCATAGAAGTGATCCAAAAATTCCCAATATATGCACATAAAATGGACACATCACGCATGCAAAATGAAGCACATCAGTGTATCAATTGTAATAAAATACATACTAGCACAGTACTGGTATTCAGCTAATATGTTGGATAGACTAAATAGTCTTGATTGGCATACAATAAAACCAATTGTCACCCATTCCTATATTAATGAGAAGGAACAGACTCTTTTTTTTTTTTACTATGGTTTCACTTTCACTAATCCAATCCAAATGTCAAACCCTTACTTGACTAATTTCTATATATAAAAACTAACAACTAAGGTGTGACTTAAACTGAACAACAGTTAACCCTAACTTGACTTTATATATACAAGAGCTAATAACTAAGGTTTGCCTTTTACTAATTTACATCTCAAACCCTCAGCTGACTAATATTTATACAAAATTAAGTGCTAAAATAACCCTCGACCTAAGACTGAAAGCGCTAATAAAATCCTGCAATCTCAGAAAGGCCCAAAGTAACCTTTGACTCCGCTGATTTTTTGTAACATTCATTTGCCCAAATTATGATGAAAAGGATATTTTTCCCTAGCCTTAAAAAAAAAAAAAAATTGAGAACCCCGACGTCTACAGCTCAATTGAAAACCCCTTTGTCTCTGACTCAATTGAAAATCCCTTCGTTTCCCCTTCGTTTCCCCTTCGTTTCCTTGCCTTAAGTCGCTCCGTTTCTTTCTTCCCAATTTCAGGCACCAGCCTTAGGGTTTAGGACACCATAGACTCCGGTGGAAATTCAAGGCATTGACAGCGAACTCTCAAAGGACGATGCGGTGACAATGATGTAGCGCTGCAGTGGTCGAATGAGGCAACGAAAAAAAAATCTCGAAGGACGACATGGTGACGGGGCTATCAAGGAACATCGGCGGAAGGCCGAAACGGCACATTCGAGGGGACAGTGGTGGTTCTGTCGAGGAGCCCTTGATGGTCGATGGACAACAAGCTCTTGACGGAGGAGCTATTTGATGGATGACAGGGTGTGTGTGTTATCGATGAAAAATAAGCTCTCGATTGACATCCTGGGGCTAGGGTTCTGCTCTAGCGGCGTGGCCCAGAGAAATCGATTGGTGGCGGGGAGGGCAGTGTTGTGGTGGGGGCTGTTGTGGGTGGTGACTGGGGTGTGTGGTGGTGGTGGTTGTGACAAGTGGTTGTCTTTGTGGCTTGTGATGATCTCTAGGGAGTGTGGTGGTGGTGGCTATGAGGGGTGGTGATGGCTGTTACAATGGTGGTAGTTGGGGGGGTGTGGTGGTAGGTGGGGTGTGTGGTGGTGGTTGTTGTGACGAGTGGTGGTGGTGGCTATAACGGGTGGTGGTGGTGGTTGGGGCTGGTGGTAGTGGCTGTGACGGGTGGTGATGGCTTGGGCTGGTGGTTGTGGGTTTGATGGGTGGTGGTGGCGGGGGCAGGTTTTGGTGTGCTGGGGCAGGTGGTGGTGGTTCTTTGGCGGGTGGTAGCGGATGGGATGAGTGGTGGTGGCTGGTGTTTGCCGAAGGTTCCCATTGGTGGCAGTGGTTTCCAGCGGTGGCGCGAAACAGTGGCTGCATTAGAGTTTGAAGAAGAAAGATAGGTTTAGGATGAGGGGTGTTTTTGTCATTTTATTTTGGTCATGCTTGAATTGGTTTGGTCAATGCCGAGATAAGGGAGTTTCGTTATGTCGGAACAAAATTTTTGAAAGTTATGGTTAGATTGGCACCCACCATAATTAGTTAGGGTTAATTTGTCACTTTATAAGATTGTCGAGTTATGTTGGCACTTTCATTACAAAGTTAGGATTGTAAATGTATTTATCCCTATATATAATGCTAGCAACAAGGTTTAACTTCAATTGATCGGTTGTGAAACCTAAATGTTTATAATATTATGTATATGTTACAATTAAAGCATATACTAATAATATTCTTAAAATATGCATTAGAAAATTTAAAATCCATCCTTGATGTTAATGACTTATTAATTAGAGTTCAATAAAAAAAACTTTAAAATTCAATTTTATTATAAATAAAAACATAAAAAATTACAATGTATATGAGTATAAATGCATTTATTCATAATAGTTGAAAAAGATATAATTTCTAAAATACAAAAAAAATATATTTATAGTAATGTAATTGATGCAAGGGGCACCTTCTCAGTGATGATAGTTCTCGGAATTGGTCTTGCGAGTCTAGACTCTCCGAGTACTTGTAAAAATGTCCCCGGGATTCCTGGATTAGTCGGGGAAGGGGGGGGGGATTGGGCAGGAGCTCTGACGCTCATGTTAGTGTATTTATCCTTTTGTACATTAAAGGGCGGAAGATAAAGAGTTGCGTACTTCCAAAAAATTCCTCTCCTCTCTGAAAGCGATTTTCCCAGTGAATAGTAACAAATAACTGATTTCTTCTCTTTCCTACTCCGCCGGTAACGGCACTTTGCCGGTAACGGCTCCTTTGCCGCCAACGCCAACTGTTTGGGTACAGCTACGGAATACCAATTGGTAACACCAATTGAGATGGCGCTTCCACCGGCCACTCAATTCCCCATCAAAACGTTTGCCACAGTTCTTCAAGCCAAAGCCCCTCCGCTCTCGAAATCCCTACCTAACAATCCAGAGATCATCCCCAAATCACAGCACCTGGGAGAACCCTCCTGCTTGTACTCTGATGATCAGATAGCTACTCTCTCTGCCCATTATGCGAATGCACTGGTTGGGAAGTTCACAAGAGGTAGGCTCACAATGGAGCAATTGGAATTGGCATTCAAAACTGTGGGATTCGAAGGTAAGTATCAACTTGGCTCCCTTGATTACAAACATGTTTTGATTCGCTTTGAACATATAAATGACTATCAAAGATGTTGGATGAAATGTGTTTGGAATTTCAATGGAATTTCTCTGAAAATCCTAAAATGGACACCTGAGTTCTCGACTCATAAAGAATCACCAATAGTTCCTATTTGGTGTACTATCAAGGAGCCCCCTCTTTACTACTATAACACAGCTTCGATTGAAGCCATGGGGAATAGCATAGGCAGTTTCATAAAAAATGATCAAGCAACTGAGATGCTAACAAGACCATCTGCTATTAAATTTTGTGTCGAAATTGATCTCCAAAAACCTCTGAGTAGCTTCATAAGGTTGGGCTCTGTGTCTAACAATAAGAAATACCCGATTGAATATGAAGATATCCCTCTTTACTGTGGTCACTGTTCAAAACTAGGCCATTCCCTGATCCAGTGTAAAGCTAACTCACAGAATGAGAATATCACTCAGGACCCTAGTTTGAAACATAATCTACCTCAGTACATATGGCAGGCAACAGGTAAGAAATTTGATAAAGCCCCACTAATTGAAGACCAAGATCTTCCTGACAATGAGTATGAGATTATGGTGGAATCTGGAAAAAATTTGAACAATAGTCCTGTGATGGTAAATCAGGAAAAATTGGATTCCTCTACTAAAAACAATCAACCCCTAGATACTTCTGATAACTCTATTTTAAGGTTGATTGAGGACACTTCAACTGTTAAGCCAATAATTTCTGCTTATGCTAACGATGATATACAAGTTGGTTCTGCCTCATTATCTATGTACAGTCCTTTCCACAAGAACTCTTTCTCCCAACCTGGGAAAATGGAGAACAGATTTTCAGTATTGCAGATTGCTGACAGCTTCAAGGAAAAGGAATTGCAAGCTGATACATCAGAGCTGACAGAGGAAAACACTTCTACACAACAAGAAAGCTCCAATTCTGCTCTACCAGGTAATACCCAAGGTAAGACTAAAGCTAAGAAAAATAATTATCTTAGTCAGCTAAATAAGATGATGCTTAGATCATCTTCGAAAAGTTCTAAGTCAAGTGAACAATGATGACACACCTTAATATCAATTTTTTAGTGTGGAATCTAAGAGGAATGGACACTTCTATGCTTAGGTTAATTAATTTGTGCAGGATCAAAAAAATTCATTTGCTGTGTATTATTGAACCTATGCATGATAATTCCCAATGTGAAGATTACATGAAAAAACTGTCATTTACTCATAACTTGACACTGCCTAATGGGAAGATCTGGATTATGTGGTCTAATCTCTTAACTATCTCTCTAAACTCCTTTCATGATCAGTTTATGCATGTAAATATTTTGCATCACTCTGTTAATCTGAATATGGAGGCAGTTTTCATATATGCCTCAAGAACTAGAGATGGTAGGAAGGATCTGTGGTCTGACCTTCAATCTATTCCAAATGGAGACACCATCTTCATAGGTGATTTTAACTCAATAACTTCATTAGATGAATATAGAGGGCCCTGCTCTCCTGCCTTAGGTAGTATAAGAGACTTTAATACCTGGATCTCTTCCAATGGAATCCAAGAAATTAATACGGTAGGTAACATGTTCACTTGGTGTAACTCTAGGCTTCGGAACCCTACTTCGAAAAGACTAGATAGAGGACTATGCTCAATCTCTTGGATCACTAAGTTTCCATCTTCCTCAATTCAGATTTTAAATAGACAAACTTCGGATCATGCACCTCTTCTTCTGCAAGTTTCAAATCTTATCTCTTCTAACCCTAAGCCATTTAGATTCATAGACTCTTGGTTTCTTAGAGAGGATTTTATGACTGTGATAAGGGACAGCTGGGAATCACCATCATCAGAAACTGGAATGCTGAAGTTTTACCTTAAGCTTGTCAGACTTAAAAGAGTTCTAAAATCATGGAATAGGGATAAATTTGGAAACATTGACCTTAATGTGACAAAAGCTGAAGATGATCTAAGAACTCAGGAAGCTATATATGATCTGAATCCTTCAACTGCTGAGAGAATTAAACTTAATGAGAAAAATGCTTTGTTGCTAAAAGTCTTAAAAGAAAAAGAGAAATACTGGAAGCAAAAAGCTAGATTAAAGTGGCATAAGTTGGGTGATAATAACACTTCCTTTTTCCACAAGGTTGTGCAAGAAAGAAACTGTAAACTACACATCACCAAACTAAAAACTAGATCAGGTCAATGGATTAATTCTCAGCTAGATATACAAAAGGAAGCAGTTGAATATTTTACTGAATTATTGACTGAACCTAATTTAATTTTGGATGATACTTTTGACACTCATTTTCTGAATCAGATTCCTGGTATCATAACTGATAGTGATAATATTGACTTAGCAAGGCCTGTGACTGAGGATGAACTGGAAAATGTAATTAAAGGCTTAAACAAGAACAGCAGCCCTGGGCCAGATGGATACTCTCCAAAATTTTACACCAAATGCTGGCAGATTATTAAACTAGATTTGTTAGAAGTGGTAAATGAATTTATCTCTGGTGCAGAGATACCAAGGGGGATATCTAGCACATGGATTACTTTAATTCCAAAAAAACCAACCCCAACTTCTTTTGATGACTTTAGACCAATTAGTCTATCAAATGTGCTGAATAAGATTTGTTCC
This sequence comes from Rubia yunnanensis, assembly GCA_037428765.1. Classification (NCBI taxonomy): domain Eukaryota; kingdom Viridiplantae; phylum Streptophyta; class Magnoliopsida; order Gentianales; family Rubiaceae; genus Rubia; species Rubia yunnanensis. Next base: position 104,811,913 of record CM075061.1, on the reverse strand, counting down.
AAAGTTCTTCTGGAGAGATTGAAGCCACATATGGAGAATCTGATATCCTTGAACCAAACAGCATTCATGAAGCATAGGGATATATCTGATAATATTCTATATTTACAAGAGATGATTAGATTTTTGGATAAGAAACAAAGAATTCCTAACTGCATCCTTAAGCTTGATCTGAGGAAAGCTTTTGATAGGGTTAGATGGAGTTTTCTCAAACAGATTTTATCTAAGTTTGGTTTTAATGGGAATTTTTTAACAGCTTTAATGAACAATTTGTCTCAAGCCTACTTTTCAGTCATTATCAATGGTAATCCAGTTGGATTTTTCAGTGCAACAAGAGGAATCAAACAAGGTGACCCTCTATCCCCTTCTCTTTTTAATCTATTCTCAGAGGCTTTCTCTAGGAGTTTGACCTTTATCTTTATGAATAAATGTCTGTCCTCATATCAGATTCCTGGTTCTATTCCTGTGGTTTCTCATTTGATGTATGCGGATGATACCATAATATTTATGCAAGCCTCTAAATCTAACTTAATTAAGATAAAGGCCTTTCTTGAAGTCTTTGAACACTGCTCAGGTCAAAAGTTTAATTTTGAGAAATCAGACTTTTATTTAAGTAAAAGGGCTACTGCTGCTAGAAAGGTTCAGGTTAAAGCAATCTTAAAAATGAAAAAAGGGTCTTTTCCATTCAAATACTTAGGTTGCCCTATCTTTAAAGGAAGAACTCTGATCAGATATTTTTTCCCACTGATGGCCAATGTTGATGCTAAATTACAAAATTGGAAAAACTGCTGGTTAAGCTCTGGTGGGAAAATGATCCTCATCAAATCAGTTTTGTATTCTATTCCACAGCACACTTGGATGGTCTCAAATCCCCCAAAAGCTGTAATTAAATCTTTTGAAAGAAAACTGGCTCAATTTTTCTGGGGTAAGACTCAAGGTAAACAAAATAAGATTTGGAGGAAATGGGCTAACATTGCCATACCCACTAATAGAGATGGTTTGGGCTTTAGATCAGTTCAAGCTATTATTGATTCTTGTTCGGCCAAACTATGGTGGAAGAGCCAATTGGGAACTTCATTGTGGTCTAAACTTCTTTGGTCTCTACCACCATCTTACAGGAAATCTGTTACTTGGAGGAGAATTTGTCACATTAATGAATTTGCTGTTAACAATTCCTCAATTATTCATGGGAATGGGAGATGTAATTTTCTTAATGCTAAATGGTGTCCGCATGGACCTCTCCGTTCTAAAATCCCTGAGTACATTACCTCTACAATGGATGACATATCTGTGGCTGATTTCATTAGCAACAGAAATGCAATTCTGAACCAAATTGCATCTTTTCTTGAACATGACACTGTGCTTTTTCTTCAGGAGGCTGCTCTCACTGAGGATAGGGAGGATAGAATCATCTGGGAGCCAGAAACATCGGGTAAATTTACATTTAAGTCGGCATATAGAGCTCTAATTCTACCAACAGGTACCTCTCCGGTCTCTAAGTTCTTATGGAATCCACTGGTACTAAAAAAGATCTCAATCTTTATCTGGAAACTCCTACATGCCTTTCTGCCCTTTGATGATGTTCTTATTACATGTGGTTACAGCCTAGCTTCAAAGTGCCCTGCTTGTTGTCATTCTGATTCTATCCAACATTACTTTATCTCATGTCCATTGGCACACTCAGTTTGGTTGAATCTGACTCATTCACTACCTTTTCACCTTAATGCATCACATTCCATTCCTCAAAGATTCTATCTATTTTGGGATTGTCAAGATTTAACCAAGTTTTACCAAATATATTGCATGTTGCTCCCATCTGTGATATGCTGGAGTTTATGGAAAGCTAGAAACAACTATCTATATGACCACAAGCCTCTATCCATGAATGTTATCTGTACTGAGGTGGAGAATCTGATTAAATTGAGTTTTAGTGGTTGTCCTCCCTCACTGTTATCTAAAATCTCAGTACCACAATATTTTCATCATCTCACTCCACTGCTAAGGCCTCCCCCTAAGCCAAATTTAAGGATTATTTGCTGGGAAAGACCTAAACATGGGTCTATAAAAATAAATGTAGATGCAGCCTGGTGTTCTAACATAGCTACTGTAGGTCTTATAGCTAGGAATTGTCTAGGCTTTCCGGTTAGAATTAGTTCGGCAAAAATAACATCCTCATCCCCCCTACATGCCGAAATTGAAGCAATATTATTTGCTACTGAATTCTTTCACCATCTGAATGGTAACATTATGGTGGAATCAGATTGTAAGCTTGCGGTTGATATGATTCTGAATCCATATGAGGCACAATGGCAACTTTTTGATAAGGTATACAAAGTGAAATCTTTGCTTGGTAGTGTTCAACTGATTCACACGTTTAGGGAGGGCAACACGGTAGCTCATGCCATAGCTAAACATCATTTTGATTTCAACCAAGGGCTAGATATGACTAATGTTACACCTCGAATTCAGAGGCTTATTGATATGGATAGAGGCTGTTTTCCTCATATTCGAGTTGCTAAAACTCCTAGGCTATAGAATGTGATGCTGCTGAATACCTTCTTGTCTTGTCTTTGCAGAACAAGGAACTATACAATACTATGAGGAGGAGAATGCACAAGCTCATATTGCTGATACTAGTTCTTAACCTGGATGCGCCCTTGCTTTTCTTTGCTGCTAGAGTAGCTTCTCTACTGCGGGAGTAGCTATGGAAGCTGCAAGAGATTTTTGCACACATCAAGGAGTGGGAATCCTTCCCATATAGGCTCAACTACAAAGCTACAAAGCTCAGCATACATGTGATGATTTTATTTTGCGATTGAAGTTGCCTGGCCATTACAGAGGATTAACACGAGGGGTGGAGATCCTCTTGTTTTGGATCGCAACTTCGACACCTATCCTTTCACTTAGGATAGTTTTATTTCACTATATTAGCAAACACTGTTAGGTCTTTTGGAAACAACCATGTTGTTTCACATTCCAAACTCTAATTGTATATTCGATCATTTGAAAATCAAGGCTTGGGGTACCTATAATAAAATAACCCTCACCCTCGGGTGTTCTCATTAAAAAAAAAAAAGGGCGGAAGATACTTACCCTTTTTATTTTGTTCTACATCTTCATTTATAGAGCCTTTGGTCATGTGGTGCTCCTTTCTCCTATATCATATCCTAGCAAAGGATATCATGGTGAGTGGTGCTTCTCCATTGGAGGTTGTCTCCGTACATCTCAAATTTAAATTTATAAGCTCTAAATGCTTCCTATCTACAATTAAGTAGATAATATCATGTTGGGGTCGTCCACGAAGAAGAAGTATTTTCTTTAGCGTTTAAACATAAAAGGTTGATATTATGCTAGAAGTGTATATATATATATAAGAAAGTTAATGGGGGGTGATTGGTTTTCCGAAGTTATGAAATTAAAAGACAAGATAACTAGCAAAGTTATCAACCTACAAATTAAGAAAAAAAGGTAAAAACTACAAAAGATAAAGCCTTGGGAGTCAATTGATGATATCCACTTCCAAATCTAATGTAGATCAATGAACCATTCATTCATTCTACTACATTCGTTACCTATGGGGAATGCTAAAATTTCCCATTCGAAGATCAACATTCATTCATTCTTAATAGTAATTTGGAAAGACAAACAACGACCATTTGTAAACCTCATTAATAATCACTTTAGGTAAACCACACTATAAAGGTATTTCATCAATGGAATTATACACGAAGAACCACTGATTTGATAACAACAAGCCTTCTACCAAAGACAAAGTCATTTAACCAAATATAGCATTCATTAGGCTAAACCTAGAACAAACCACATTCAATATTCAACCTTTCATTGCATCTATAGGATAAATATGAGAACGCTTCACATTAACATACTTATCTAGCAAGAATTACAACACATTATACACTAGAAGTTCTAAGTCCATGTTCATGGATTTGCAAGCCAAATGAGTTAAGAAATTTGCAACTTTCTTAACACCCTAACACTTCAATCATACAAACACTTCCTCTTCTCAAACAACCCATGATATAAATGAAGTAAAACATCACATTAAAACACATGAATGCTAAATAAAAAATTCTTCAAGATAGAGTGAAATAGAGGTTCTTACTACATAGATATGGAAACTTCAATTAACCACCCCTAATATTAAACTAATTGAACCCAGAAAAATCCTAGGAAGAGGAAGAGAGGAAGAGGAGAGGGTAGGATTTAATATTTATTGTACAAAAAAGTAAGAAAGTTTTGGGCCACCCGTCCATCGCGAATCACGACCAATCCATTGTGAGTCGCGGCCGAGCCCAGTTTCAGCATCTTGATTTCTTTCTTCTTTTTGTTTCAAGTCCTCTTCTTTACTTTACTTATCTTCAATTTTCAAGTCTTCAAAAGCTCAAATACAAGTCTTCAAATCTTCAAAGGTATTCTTCAAAGTCTTCAAACAAATTTCCTTGTCACACAAATTCCTCTAGAAAAGTAATAAAAGTGTAAAAGTTGTTTTTAACTCTCCTTAGAGAATTTCAAGGCAAAATACCACATCTAGAGCACAAAAGTGTACAAAAGTGAATCCTTCAAGTACTAATGTAACCATATAAAATGGGAACATCAAACTTCCCTGCACTTAAACCTTACTCGTCCTCGAGTAGGAAATGATTCAAACACACAAAGGAATTCATATGTCCACATCCTAAACTAATATTTCCCCAATCAAAACCTCACAAAAACTCTCGATATCGTAAATCCCAAAATTAAAGGTCGAATGAGATTTTTTCACACACACAACCCCAATTCCTAAATCTAACCAAACCTACCACTTATCAATTCACTACACATAAAATGTTTCAAAGTCCCGAACTGATAATCCCAAAGTCCAATGCCACAAAATGAAGTTAAAACCAAATGAAAGGTTCAAGCACATATTTCATTTCATACCAATATATCAACCAAAATCTAATGACACAAAATGCAGTCAAAACCATATAGGAGGTTCACACACATACTTCACCCAATGACAATATATCAACCAAAACAAAGTATAAAAGATTTAAGAATTTTATAACCATACTTCATTTTTCAACCCGCTAAGTTACCCAATCCCAAGAGGTCTCAAGATGTTGAGCTACCCGATCCATCTATATGACAACCGTAACCTTATGACTCTAACGCCGGCAAATGAGTGAAATCATAGCATTTTCCTTTTTTCTCTCTTTTTCTCATTTTTCCTAGGAGCCCTTTCGGGTTTTCATCCTATCCATACATTATGTTTCTTTGGCTCACATTTCACCTTTTTCTGCACATTTAGCCTCTCATTTTTTGCCTAGGTTTCCATTTCGGGTTTTCAACCTATCTAGTCCCCCAATGTTGCCTAAGTTTCCCTCTCGGGTTTTCAACTTAGCACATTTTCTTTTAATTTTTTTTCATTTTCAATTTTTTTAAAAAATTTAAATTTTTTTCTTCCTTTTTTTCATGTTCTTCCAATCAAAAGTAGCAAAAAAGCATTCCAAATCAAGCTAGCATGCATGTGAGTACTCTTACCCCTCCCCGCACTTAAGACATTACATTGCCCTTAATGTAAACATGTAAGGAAAGAACAATAAAACTCAAGGTAAGAGGTAGAGTGACTCCTGTTTCTCCGCATAGTCACCAGTACAATCCCATGTATTTGTATAGAATCGGTACCAAAATTGGTTTCATAGCCGGAGGGGGAAGCAAAAGTGTCATAGAAGAACTCACCCCTCGAGCAAAACATTGTCTCCTTGGCGCCGTTTAATCAAGACTAACACCACAGAGAACAACATCAAACTCAGAGGTACATAAGGATTTGTAATACTAGTTTTAGCATCAAAAGTTAATAACCATAATATTCTCAAGGAACAATCAATCCATCAGGTAATCACCACTATAAGATTGTCCAAAACAAATCCAACATATATCGACACATATCCAAGCATCACTATAGAATATAGCAATTATAATCACAATGATGTAGTCGGCATACTACATTCAACAAAGGTACTATAAAGATGCAAGAATCTTCAGATGCCAATCTATGTAAGATGGTGGAGGAATGAGTGGAGGTATAGTGGTTCTTGGGAGTATTTGGAGGAAAAGAAGAAATAATTATGCAGTGTTTAAGCACAGTTGAAAAGATGGTTTCTCCATCACGACTCGCGACAATACTGGTCGCGACTCGCGATGCATTGTTGCGACTTGCGACTAAGCCATCGTGATACGCAATATCTTGGGGTCTATGAGCTCAATTCTTCCAGAAATATTCTGATTCGGTTGCGACTCGCTATGGCTATGTCGTGACTCGCGATGGCTATGATGTGACTCACGATGGCCATGTCGTAACTCACAAAAAGTTGGCACTGGGAGTTCATTTTTTCTCCCCTGATCACTGCAACTCGTGACGACAGGGTTTCCTAGCACTTAGAAAGAAAATTTTTTTTCTTACCAACTTGCCAAGCTTTCTTCCTTTTCTCGAGGATCTTATTCCTTTATATCCTCTAATGCAATGCACTTTACTTTGCTACAAAATCACAGATAACACACCGTAAAAAGAATAAGACAAATTAACAAAAACCAAAATAAAGGTCGAATTTATTTAAGTCATTGGCATGACAAAGCTCCATATATTTAAGGTCATCGGCACGACCCTAATGTTATCCATATGGGGAAGGATTGAACCCCTTCACCATGAGTATCCAAAAGTAGAGAGGTGGGGGTACAATACATTCAAGAGGAAAGTATTGTTAAGTGAAGATGATTTAAAGGGAGTTGGGTGGTTATGAGGCTTGGGATAGTCTTTTGGCTTCTCTCTTATCTCCCTCAAAACTTCCAAAAATGGTGGAGTTGGTTCACTAGGTGGGGGAAGGGGTGACGATGCTAATGAATATAACACAATCACCTCTTCCTCCATTTCTTCATCCTCAACAACCAACTCCTCATCCCCTTAGAACTCAAGCTCATTTCCCATGGTGACCTCACTCACCATATCCTCGAGTTTGACTTGGGATGGTGTATTTTTGGAATCGCGAGCTTCCATTTGGGCCAATGCTTCCAATATGCTCCTTGCATGCCCCTCAATAGCCTCAACACTAGAGGATAACTGAATGTCCTCCTCACTAGTAAAGTTGTTCAAGTTTGCTATTGCGTTCATGACTCCTCACGTGTTAAACTAGAACCTCATTGTCTGGCTTGGTTGTTGGGTATGGTATAAGGTGGCGATGGCCAACTATTTTGCTTGTATTGTTGGTTTTTTGGCTCATTCTCATACCTCCAATCCGGATTACCACTCTGTGCTGGATTGTAAGAATTGTGGTATAGATACCATTCTTGGGTTTCTTTCCCTTGAAAACCAACATCTCCTACCTCTTGGTAGCACTCTTCATGATACCCTTGATTTTGGAAACCAAGGGTTCTTTCCCCCTCATAGTGATCCTCCCTCAACAAATAGCAACACTCAGTAGGATGATCGGAATGGTACATCCTACAAAACCTTGCTTGTTGAGCCTCTCTTCTCCTCATGAGTTCTCTCAAGGTGAGTCGCTCTATTTAAATTTTTTGAAAAGTCCGAAATCATATTGCAAGGATTCTCGATAAAAATTCACCAAGAACTCAAGAAATACCTACTCCGAACAAAAGCAACCACCAAGGAGTGAAAAATAAAAATAACTAGCTAATATGCAACCAAATATGCCCAAACACTTAGAAATAAATGCCTCCTTCCCGGCAGCGGTGCCAAAAATTTGGGAGGTCGTCGTCGTACCTCTCAAAGTTAAAATTTATAGTCCCTTAATGCTTCCTATCTACAATTAAGTAGATAATGGCAAGTCAGGGTCGTCCACGAAGAAGAGGGATTTTCTTTTAATGTTTAAATATAAAAGGTTGATATTATACTAGAAGCAAATATATATAGATATATAACAGGAAGTAAATGAGGGGGTTTTGGTTGGTTGGTTTTCCTAACTTATGAAATTAAAAAGACAAGATAACTAGCAAAGTAAAGGAACTATGCTAAAAATCAAGCAAATTAAGAAAAAGGGGTAAAAACTAAAAAAGATAAAGCGGCAATTGATATCCACTTCCAAATCTAATGTTGATCATTGAACCATTCACTCCTTCTACCACTTTCGTTACCTATGGGGAATGCTAAAACTTCCCATTCAAAGATCAACATTCATTCCTTCTTAATAGTAATTTGCAAAGACAAACAACGATCATTTGCAAACGTCATTGATAATCACTTTAGGAAAACCACACCATTAAGGTATTTCATCAATAGCTTTATACACGAAGAACCATATATTTGATAACAACAAGCCTTCTACCAAATACATAGCCATTTTACCAAATATAGCATTCATTAGGCTAAACCTAGAACAAACCACATTCAATATTCAACCTTTCATTGCATCTATAGGATGAATATGAGAACAGTTCACATTAACATACATATCTAGCAAGATTACAACACATTATACACTACAAGTTCTAAGTCCATGTTCTTGGATTTTCATTCCAAATGAGTTAAGAAATTTGCAACTTTCCTATCACCCTAACACTTCAATCACTGATGTGTGATATTTAGTTGTTAATTCTTGGAAGAATTTAGTGCTCTTTTATGTGATTTCTGGTACTTAATTGATTTATTTTGTTGATAGATCACTATTTTTGGAGCAACACGGTATTGGAGCGGAAGAGCTATTTTTGGAGCACTATGATGCTGTTCCAGCTATCCTTAGTCGGAATCCTTCATGTGGCAGAATTGTGCTTCGTTTAACGATCACTAAGTTGCTCCGTGAAGTCGACCCGATTAAGGTGAAGCTAATGAAAGGGGGATTGTTATACTCTTTTTTCCCGAAAGGGTTTTTAATGAGGTAACGATCCCGATCCCTCGTTAGGGAGTTTATGGAGTTGCAGTCCAGAAGAAAATCAGTCCAGAAAATTCAGCACTGTGATTGGGCCGTTATGAAGCAATGAAGCCCAAGACTTGGATTAATTATTTATTCCAAGTTCGAATTTAATTGTAATTAGGCTGAAATTAAGTGGAAGAATATTTCTTTTTGGATAAGAATTCTAATTTTCCAAAATTAGTTAGGATTTGGGTTTTAATTTTAGTATAAGTATAATCGTGAGAGGAGGAAAAAAGAGGAAGCAAAAAACAGCTGGACTTGGTTGTTTTTCTGTTTTATTAGGCGGAAGGGAGAATTAGAGGAGGAGATGGTTTTTGGCAATTTTTTGGGTTGCTGGGCGAGAAAACGAAAAGGAGAAAACCAAATGGATTGATTGTTTTTGTTTTCTGGTAAGAAAAACGCAAGCAGAGCATTAATTTCATCGGTAATTTCTTTCTTCTTATTATTTTCGATTGTTAACATGTTTAAATTCGAATTGCTTGTTCTATTTAATTTAATTATTAGTAACTAAATTCTTAATCGGCGAGGTTAATTCGATGGTTCATGAATTGTGAGGCTTCGGGTTTTCAGAGATTTAATCCTATGAGTTTTTAATTGTTTATGCCTAAAATCTATGCTTGCTTGTTTGAGTTTGATCACCTCAATCTTGTTAGGCTATGGCTAATTAAGTAGCACCTCCTGTGAAAAACAGATAACAATTATGACTGTAATAACAGGATGATAAACAATTAATTGGATGAACTGCATGCAAATACGTGCTTGTTGTCTAAATTGGGTTCCCTAGTTCTTAAGATCGTTAAGATATAACTAGTTTAGCAAATACTTGCTAGGAATATCTTAATTAGGAAGATCACGGGTTTAGCAAATACTTGCTCGCGATTGGAAATTTAAGGGGAATTAAGGGGAAATAGCAAATACTGTTCCTGCTTATAACCAATTAATTCATGGGGGTTAAATGACTTTTGAGTAGTCGATGATCAGGGAATGAACCAAAGATTAACCTATGCCGATCCTTTGTTATCCATATATTTGTTCGTAATTTATCTCTGCATTTTTTTGTCCTATTTTTAGCTTAGTAATTCATTAGTTTATTAAACAAATCTAAAATCATAGGCGTGGTTGCTAAACCAAACTTTGTTGGTAGTTTAAATTTGATAGAAATTACACCGTTCTCTGTGGATACGACCTGCTTCTACTATACTAATCTGTGTGCTAGTTTGCAGTTTATTTGGCGAGTAAAACGACGCTCACCAAATTGGCGCCGTTGCCGGGGAGCGGTAGTTAATTTCTATTTATTTTGCTACTAATTTTTGTTGTTTAGTTATTGGTATATGACCAGGTCCCAGGAGCAGGAATTGATATTTGATTCTGAAGTTGAAAAGACAGCCAGGAAGAATTACAAACTCGCCAGGGAGAGGAAGCTGAAAGCTGCCGCAGACCCTCTGTTTGGCCAAACAGAGGCTGTTTCCGAGACAGAATCTAAATCTGAGCCCGAATCTGTTTCCGACACTGAGATGGGGGACAGAGGAGAGGCGGATCCCAATGCTGACAATCCGTACATGTGGGAATTAACGGGGCATAGTGAAGAAGACCCTCCCACACCAATTTCTTTGCCAGCAACTGCGACTCCTGTGGAGATTAAGTTGGCATTGCTGAACGTGCTTCCGAAGTTCTATGGGAAGAGTAATGAAGACCCTTACAATTTCTTGAACGAGTTCATCAAGATTTGTAAGGTTCAGAAAAGACCATCTGGTGTCACAGAAGATCAGTTCAAGTTGGTGGCTTTTCCGTTCAGCATGTCAGGAGCAGCGAACCAGTGGTTTTCCAGCTTGGCTCCTAACTCCGTCACTTCCTGGAATGCGCTCAAGAAGCTGTTTTTGGACTATTTCTTTCCAGCCACTAAGACGGATGCTCTGAGGAAAGAAATTTCGAGCATCAAGCAGGAGTATGATGAGCCGCTGAGTACATTTTGGCTGAGGTTCAGACGATTGGTGGATCGTTACCCTAACCATCGATACACCGAGGGGCAACTACTACTGTATTTCTACCAAGGATCCACATCTGCAAACAAGGATTTGCTGAATACCGCAAGCAATGGTGGATTTTCAGAAATCAGAGTCAATGAAGCAAAGGAGATAGTGAAAAAGTTGATCAATTCCAAGAAGGAGTATGACACTGATGAGATCCGAATCCTGAAAAAGGTGGCACAAACAGAGCCCTCGAGCCAAGATGATTTTAGGGAGAGGATGGACAGGATGGAAAGGGTACTATCCAAGTTGGTGGAAAAGGTCACCGTTGCTAGCACGTCTGTTGGTCCTCCAGAAAAACCTTGTGACATCTGCTGCAATCCAAACCACGTCACTTTACAATGCCCCCTTGAAATGAATGAACAAGCTAATACCATGGGGAATTGGAATGATAGGCAGCCAAGGAGGGACCCGTACTCAGCTACTTATAATCCGGGATGGAGAGATCATCCCAACTTTCGATGGCGAGATCCGGGAAATCCAGTACAACAACCATATGTTCCACCCCATCGAGCTCCTCCCCCTCCATATGCTCAGAATCCACCACCTCCTCAAGGGAAGTCTATGGATGAAAAGCTGGACATGATGATGGGCATGCTTCAAAACCAGATCCAAAGTTCGAAAAAGACTGAGGCTACCTTGGAGGAGCACACACGTCAGATTTCACAGCTGTCAAACTCGATGAATGAGCTCCGAATGAAGCAACCTGGATTACCATCTCAAGTGCAATTTAACCCCAGAGAGACGGCCAATCAGATCACGTTAAGAAGTAGAAAGGAGCTTGAGCCACTACCTCCGAAGACCGCAGCAAAAGGAGCTAAGGAGCAGTCGGAGCAGTCTGCAGGAGGCCTCGATTTGGCCAAACAGAGGCCCCCGACAGAAACAGAAAGTGAGGTACAAGGGCATTTTGATCAAACCAAGGAGTCAAATCCAAGGTTGGGTCAGAATGATCCTCCAATTAAAATTCTTCCTCCTTTTCCACGTAGTTTAGCTAGAAAGAAAGAGGATTCTATTGATTTCCTATCTATCTTTGGAAAAATGGAGATTAACCTACCTTTCTTGCAGGCTATAAGGCTTCCACCTGTGAGCAAGTTTTTGAAAGATTTTATTGCAGGGAAACCTAAAGACTCAAGCAAGGTCATAATGAGTGAATCTGTGTCAGCTGTGATCCAAAAGAAAATGCCTCAAAAGTGCAAGGACCCAGGTATGTTTTCCTTACCTTGTTACATTGGAGATAAGAAGATTAATGCTGCCATGTGTGATTTAGGAGCTTCAATTAATGTCATGCCATTATCTGTGTATCAAACTTTGAATGGAGCTGAAATGGTAGACACTAGAGTAATAATTCAATTGGCAGATAAATCTTGTGTATGTCCTGAAGGGTTGTTGGAAAATGTGCTTGTGCGAGTCAATAACTTTGTGTACCCCGCAGATTTTTATGTGGTAAAATGAATCATACCAATGATAAGGGAACACAGGGGGTATTGTTAGGTCGTCCATTCTTGAAAACTGCAAACACCATTATTAATGTTGGGAATGGAACTATTTCACTTGATTATTTTGGTGATAAGTACACACTCAACATTGATAAACCCATGCAGAAATCTATAGATGCTGAGAATGTAAATGCAATTTATCATACTGACCCATTTGTCCAAGATTCTCTTGAGACTAAAGTTTTGCAGGACAAGTTGGGAATTCAAATGCCTACAAGTCCAGAAGAGGAAAATGTTCAAGTTTCAAGTGATTATCAAGAAGATGTTGATACTCTTCCAGTGACTATGGAGTCGCTCAAGTGTGAGGAAGAAACAAAGTTCCAACTCCAAGAATTGAAAGATCTAAGATTGAATGGGTTTGATCCAGCTATGCGGTACAAGGACCGCAATAAGTTGTGGCATGACAGAGATTTGAAGCCTAAGAAATTTGTGGTTGGGCAGATAGTTCTTTTATCTGAGTCAAACTTTCGACATATGTCATGGAAATTCAAGTCTAAATGGACTAGACCATTCGAAGTGGCTTATGTTTGGCCAGATGGGATGGTAGAGATTATAAGCATGGACGCAAAAAGGGCTTTCATCATCGATAGCCATCGCCTTATGCCGTACTATGATACTTCTCAGGTGGCATTAATGGAAGAAATTCCATTGTGCCCAACGAATATTAATTAAAGGCATCCAAAAGTCTAGCCAAAGACTATAAACAAAAGCGCTAGTTGGGAGGCAACCCAATTTCTTAGTTTTTTTAAATTTATTTTTAGGAATTTCAATTTTTCATCTGATCTCAATTCTTGATATGCAGATTTGAAGTACTTGAATTCGCACCATGGATAATGCACACATTTGGAAAGCTGGACTCGCAGGGCTCCATTTGGCCAAACGGAGGCCTGCAGCAGAACCTGATTATAATCAACCGCTTTCCTCTTGATTGAGAATTTCTCTCAAACCCACCACTATAAGTTCCCTCTTTCCCTTTTATTTTTTTTATGATGTTGTCTCTGTGTTAAACCTTTTCTCATAAGAGCTTTGCATTATTTGCTTGAGGGCAAGCAAAGTTTAAGTGTGAGGAGGTTTCTTGTGTGTTTTGTTTTGTATTTAAAAAAAATAAAAAATATTTTTATTTATTTTGGGTTTTTTATTTTTACAGTGAAACATGTGTTTTTTGTGTTGTTTGAGTCGATAATTTGACATGAGAAAATTCTAGTGACTCTTGATAAAAGTACCCTGCCGGTTGTAAACTTCATTGTAACAAACTTGGTAAATCTAATATGCCTTGAAGTTATTGAATGAGATTTTCTATGATTTGTGAAATTTGATTGATATGATTTTTGGGATGACGAAAAAGGACGAGTTTAATTGAATATTTTAGCCTACTAAAGTGAGGTTTGAGCTAGAGTAGAGCACTCTCTACATCAATCTTTGTTCTGAGAGATCACATTGTTATAATTAGAGTTGTTATGTGTGAAAGTGATGGAAGGCACTAGGATGACCCACACAGTTTAAATTGCCTACCAATTACGTTAACCCCTAGTGAAACACTTTGAAGCTTTGACTATGTTCTTTGATATGAGTTACTATATATTTAGCCAAAGCCTTGTTTTATCCTTTCTCTTGGCCCTATTATGCATGTTCTTGGAGTTGATGTTGATGAATTCATCCATTGTGTTCTCTTGAATTGATGACATTACTGAGTATGTGTCCAGTTTGCCCAGACTGAACGGTTTCAAAAATTGAAGGCTGAATTTTATTATGAACAGTGACACTGGGGTTCCGTATGGCCAAACTGAGGGGCGTAACAGTGAAAAAAAAAAGAAAGAGAAAATGGTGCTGAAAAGTAGGTGCTAAAAAAAGTACCAGTTTTGGACTGTATTGAAGAAGAATGGTGCTGAAAAAAAAGAAAAAAAAAGAAAAGAAAAAAGAAAAAAAGAAAAATATATATATAGCACCTACTTTGATGTGAGATTACTTGGCTTTCTCATAATAGCCATGAGATGAAGATTGTTGGTGAATGTATACTATACATGGATGATGGTTGAAGAAAAAAAACATGCATAATATTTTGATCGATATTGTTTGAGCTTAGAACCCTTAGGATCTTACCAATCTGAATGGTCCCTAGCCCCGTTACAACCCTTGCGAAAGACCTTCCTGATTTGCATATTAACTTCTCTATGTTATAACTTGTGAATTATTTGAGTGATTGTCCTTCATATATTGAGAGTGATTGAGTGAAACCGTGAGATATATTCATTGCTTGTCCGATTTTGACTGAATTGATGATTAGATTTTCTGATCTTGAACATTTTCATTTAAATTACTTTAAGGGTTAATGATTTTCAGGTGCGTTAACGTGATCCTTTACTCCTTGGCAGGGGAAAATTTATCGTTATAAGAGTAGAAGTTAGAGTTTTTAAATGTTGAATTTTTATCTGTTTAGTTGTGTGATTTGTGTTTCTATCTTACCTTTTCTTTTTAGGGTCATTTTAGATAGAGTCATATGAGGGAATGCGAATTTATGAACGTTGTGGATTATTGATTGCTCTTATATTCTTCACTTCATACTTGAGGGCAAGTATGACTCAAGTGTGAGGATTTGATGTGTGATATTTAGTTGTTAATTCTTGGAAGAATTTAGTGCTCTTTTATGTGATTTCTGGTACTTAATTGATTTATTTTGTTGATAGATCACTATTTTTGGAGCAACACGGTATTGGAGCGGAAGAGCTATTTTTGGAGCACTATGATGCTGTTCCAGCTATCCTTAGTCGGAATCCTTCATGTGGCAGAATTGTGCTTCGTTTAACGATCACTAAGTTGCTCCGTGAAGTCGACCCGATTAAGGTGAAGCTAATGAAAGGGGGATTGTTATACTCTTTTTTCCCGAAAGGGTTTTTAATGAGGTAACGATCCCGATCCCTCGTTAGGGAGTTTATGGAGTTGCAGTCCAGAAGAAAATCAGTCCAGAAAATTCAGCACTGTGATTGGGCCGTTATGAAGCAATGAAGCCCAAGACTTGGATTAATTATTTATTCCAAGTTCGAATTTAATTGTAATTAGGCTGAAATTAAGTGGAAGAATATTTCTTTTTGGATAAGAATTCTAATTTTCCAAAATTAGTTAGGATTTGGGTTTTAATTTTAGTATAAGTATAATCGTGAGAGGAGGAAAAAAGAGGAAGCAAAAAACAGCTGGACTTGGTTGTTTTTCTGTTTTATTAGGCGGAAGGGAGAATTAGAGGAGGAGATGGTTTTTGGCAATTTTTTGGGTTGCTGGGCGAGAAAACGAAAAGGAGAAAACCAAATGGATTGATTGTTTTTGTTTTCTGGTAAGAAAAACGCAAGCAGAGCATTAATTTCATCGGTAATTTCTTTCTTCTTATTATTTTCGATTGTTAACATGTTTAAATTCGAATTGCTTGTTCTATTTAATTTAATTATTAGTAACTAAATTCTTAATCGGCGAGGTTAATTCGATGGTTCATGAATTGTGAGGCTTCGGGTTTTCAGAGATTTAATCCTATGAGTTTTTAATTGTTTATGCCTAAAATCTATGCTTGCTTGTTTGAGTTTGATCACCTCAATCTTGTTAGGCTATGGCTAATTAAGTAGCACCTCCTGTGAAAAACAGATAACAATTATGACTGTAATAACAGGATGATAAACAATTAATTGGATGAACTGCATGCAAATACGTGCTTGTTGTCTAAATTGGGTTCCCTAGTTCTTAAGATCGTTAAGATATAACTAGTTTAGCAAATACTTGCTAGGAATATCTTAATTAGGAAGATCACGGGTTTAGCAAATACTTGCTCGCGATTGGAAATTTAAGGGGAATTAAGGGGAAATAGCAAATACTGTTCCTGCTTATAACCAATTAATTCATGGGGGTTAAATGACTTTTGAGTAGTCGATGATCAGGGAATGAACCAAAGATTAACCTATGCCGATCCTTTGTTATCCATATATTTGTTCGTAATTTATCTCTGCATTTTTTTGTCCTATTTTTAGCTTAGTAATTCATTAGTTTATTAAACAAATCTAAAATCATAGGCGTGGTTGCTAAACCAAACTTTGTTGGTAGTTTAAATTTGATAGAAATTACACCGTTCTCTGTGGATACGACCTGCTTCTACTATACTAATCTGTGTGCTAGTTTGCAGTTTATTTGGCGAGTAAAACGACGCTCACCAATCACACAAACAATTCCTATTGTCAAACAACACATAATATAAATGAAGTAAAACATCACATTGAAACACATGAATGCTAAATTACAAATGCTTCGAGATAGAATGAAATAGAGGTTCTTACTACATAGATATGGGAGTTTTAATCAATCTCTCCCAAGATTAAACTAACCTAGATAATGAAAAGACATGATTAACCTACAAAAACTAAGAAAAGAGAGTAAGGAAAACTAGGGTTTTGAACCCAAAAAAAAATCACAGGAAGAAGAAGAGAGGAAGAGGAGAGGATATGATTTAGTATTTATAGTACAAAAAAGTAAAGCTTTGGGCCACCCGTCTGTCGTGACTCGTGACTAATCCATCGCGAGTCGCGACCGAGCCCAGTTTCAGCATCTTGATTTCTTTCTTCTTTTTGTTTCATGTTCTTCTCTTCACTTCACTTATCTTCAATTTTCAAGTCTTTAAAAGCTCAAATACAAGTCTTCAAATATTCAAATCTTCAAAGGTATTCTTCAAAGTCTTCAAACAAATAGGCTTGTCACACAAAATTTTCTAGAAAAGTAATAAAAGCGGAAAAGTCGCTTTTAACTCTCCTTAGATAATTTCAAGGAAAAATGCCACATCTAGAGCACAAAAGTGTACAAAAGTGAATCCTACAAATCCTAATAAAACCATATAAAATGGGCACATCACTCTTCCCTTCCCGAAATTGGTTACTTCTTAGAGAAGTGATGGGGCTAGCCTTTGGTTGTTCACCGATCCGGTTTAAGCAAGGAAACTCATGTACTGGGGTTTCTTGGATTGTATATATACCATAAACCCTTCATCTGTGAAGTCATGGTAGGCAAACTGCAATTAGGCTAATTCCATAAAATTGAGTAATGTATTTTTTTGGCTCCAAGAGAATGTTTGTTAAGGGACAGAATATACATTGCTTTGGTTCGTGAACAAAGAAATAGCAGGTTGGGTGCGAAGCTGAAAATGACTTTGCTAGTATAGATAATGTATATAATAAATTCAAATTAATCATGAGCTTTATAGTGACAAATTAATATTCCTTTACTTTCGGGAAGTGGGTAGTACTTTCCTAAAGATCAAGGAGAAATTTTATGTGTAAATGAAATGACATGTATAGTAATCATTTTAGAGCATGTTTACCGAGTGACGACTCATATTTCTAACTGAAAAAGTTAATGATTTCCTCAAAATTTTGTGTGTTTTTTTAAAAGTAGCTTTATCAGTTTGAGTGTTTTAGAGAGTAAATAAGAGATTAAAGTGTGCTAGGAGGGTTTACCTTATTTCCTCAATTTTCAAAAGTATTAGCAGATTTTGTGCAATCGTACGTAAGAGCTCTAATCAGTATAAGGTACATACTATTTCTCACTCAATATTTTTAAACATGGTGGTTATGCGATAAAATTCTTCATCATCCACTAGTACCCTAATTTGGGTGGTAGTGAGACTGCTCATAGTGATGTTATTTTGGATTGCAAGGTAGTTTTTGGAGAGGGAAAGGTAAGAGTGGGGGGGGGAGGTATATTCAAGTCATTGATGATGAAGATAGTGTCGTGACTATGAGTTATTTATAAGATTTGAGAGAACATCGTCCCTTTTTAGATGGGTGCAATGTTAAGATACCTGGTGCTGGTGAGAGGGCGTGGACTCGCCTGCAGGGTATTTTTGTGTTAATGAGCACCATGTGTTGCTCTAGGCGTGTTGGAGGCTTATAGTATTGCTCATGCCCAATTTCATCCTCGAGGTGGGCAATAATGATTGGCTTTATAGAATTGTGTAACATACTGGGAAGGAGTTGAAAGCGGATGTGTTTACCAGGTTTTTCCAATTGCAAAGATCTGGGAGAAAAGGGGAATGGTTCACTCTTTACCCTAGTGTTCCTGGGTTTCATCTCGTTTAGAAGTTTCTAGGTATTATGAAGTATGGAAGGAGAAATATCTATTCATCAAGTGTACCAATGCCCAGCCAATGCTATTGTGGAATATTGATGCGCCCCTTGATGGGCAGTTAGATAAGTTGGGGAAGTTAAAGAGAGATGATAGGATTGTGAAGGAATTAGTAATTCCTTACTAAGTTGAGATAGGAATGCTTAGGGAAAGTGAGGTTGTTACTCTTTATTTATTGATTGATGTGAGTTAATGTTTTGATATATGCCTTGTGTTTGTTATACAATGATGTATTGTATATTTTGAAGGATAACGTTGTCAAGGATAGCCGTGATAGATCCTGCTAGTCAGGAGGTTGAGGTGGATAATTGTTATGATGAGGCAAGTCTAATTCATGGCCGTTGAAGGAAACAAAATGGTGGAGAAAAATCAATGACCAAAAGAAGCGAGGTGGGTGTAAGGGTGTCGATTGATGAAGGTTGTCATCCTACTGTGCAAGACTTCGGGTT
Source organism: Rubia yunnanensis (assembly GCA_037428765.1). Taxonomy (NCBI): domain Eukaryota; kingdom Viridiplantae; phylum Streptophyta; class Magnoliopsida; order Gentianales; family Rubiaceae; genus Rubia; species Rubia yunnanensis. The sequence continues at coordinate 104,792,870 of CM075061.1, read as the reverse complement.
CGGTGCTTCTAGGATGAATGATGGGACAAAGTGAGAGGGTCATGTTTGTCTCCCAAAAGTAAACAAAATATTGAATGGCCTATTTCCAAGGAGCCCAAGTCTCTCAAAGCTATAGACAAGCCCTCTTAGTCTGGCGTGACGGTTCTCAGTCTGCACCAAGAATTCAAACAATAACTATTCCATAAAACAACAAACAAACAAAAAAAATTACACTAACTACTCAACTAACATGCTATGCTAGTTAACAATTAAACCTTTAGATTAGCATCCCCGGCAGTGGAGCCAAGTTTTGATCCACTTTCCCATGGGGTTGCTAATAAACAACCTTTTGGCTAATCAATTAACCTGAGGAGAGAGCTTATGTGATTAAACATAAAGAGATTTATAGTCTTCTACCATTCCTACTACTAAACTACAGATAGGGTAGATAGTGGCAAGACCGAAACTGTCCACAAAGATGCTAGGTATCCAAAAGTTAACTATACAAAGCAACGACTGGGTCGTCAATCCGGTCGCGTGTTAGGAACAACTAGTATTGCAAAATATATTTTTTGGGGGTGGGGGGAGGTTATATCTAACAACTAGGAGCATGCAAAATCACAAATAAGTAAAACTATATATCGCTATCACTTGAGGAATATTTGTGTAACATGACCGGTGATGTGCTTTGATCCTTGATTCAATCACATTTAAGACATATAAACCTATCTTAAGGCTTATGACACATAGTGTGCTCGATGGTCAACACTTCTACATACCTGTCACGTAGGTTGCTTTTGTATTCTTCCATTGGCACTGACTTCATAATTAAGGGAGTGCAACAACGGCCCTACCTGCTGTGCATATCTGATTCTCCCCCATACTATTACATTCTGGGCACTCCACTACGAATGCTTCTCCCTATGCCTACAGAGGAAAAGGAATTGACACCTTATTGTTGACTCTAAGGTTGTGAATTATGCTAACCCTAGTTTTCTACTAACAATATCTCTATCTGTAACCCTTCGGGCCAACTCACCAGCTAAGAATAGTGTATGGTCGATCGTAACGTTTACTCGGCCACCCACATGCACACACTCATATGGTTCCAGACTATCGTTACCTGCATACATCTAGGCTTCACCCCCTGGGGGAATCTATAAATGCGCCCAAAAAAAGTAGAGTAAGGTGTATGCAAACATGGTGTAACAATAATGTAATTAACAAGAATGCAAAGAACAAGCCAACATAATGTTCATAAGAACATAAAGATAGGTGGATCTATAGAATCTCCCAAAACAAACACCAAGTCATGAATAAAAATAAAAACCCCAAACTAATCACTACTCCCTAAGCATTGAACCCAAATATTTCATTGGATTCAATGCCCTTGGGCAAAAACAAGGAGAAAAGAAATTAGAGAAAAGGGTCTATTCTTTCCCTCTTTACCTACTCTTAGAAGAATAAAGTAAAAATGATCCAAAATTTAATCCATATTATTCATTGAATCAAATACAATGGATCTAATGAACTAAAAAGAAAGAAAAGAAAAGAAAGAAAAGATAAAAAATCTAGAGAGAGACAGAGAGAGAATTCTCCTCCTCTTTCTACCTACCAAAAACTAGAAGTCTATATTATGCCTATTTGTTTAACCCTAGGAGACTAAAGGATCTTTACATACATGAGAAGACTAATGGGCCTTGAAAAAAGGCCCAAAATGAGGCCATAAACCATACCAGCCAAAATCAGCACTGGTAGTGCACTCGGGCATAGCCGTGCTTGCTAGCTCTAGCAGGGGTTTAGTTTGCCACAGCCTGCTGGCTTGGTCTGGCATGAAACATGTCATATGGCATAGGCTGTCAATCGGGGCTTGTCTTTTGCTGGTATGAGTGTGCGACCATGTTTTTGAACATGGGTCGTCGACTAGGAGTACTTCCTCGATCAGTTGAACGGCCGGGGCCATGTAAATATTCACAGGGCCGCCAGACGGGTGCATGGGTTTTCAATATGAACAACGTGGGCCGTGTATATCCTTGCGCATTGTTGGCTAGGAGTCAATTTATGAGCAAAATGATGATGCATCCGTGTGAATCGTCACACCCCGTAGGCTGATCTTAGAATGTTGGAGTCGAAACGACACGTGCCGTGTAAAAGGGCGCAGCCCATGTCCATACTTAGATGCACTGAGGTTTGAATCTTTAATATTTTAGCATTCGGGTTGTGCAAAAGAACACAACCTGTGCTGCTACAGTGCCTCATGCTGAGCCCTTCTGGCACGGTCCTGCCGAATGGGTCTTGCTGACTTCGACTCTTCCAAAACTTGGTTTTTTCTTCAACTTATTTTCACCATATGGATGAACCACTGATCAAATTTGAAAGTTCTTGTAGTTCAAGAAGTCAAATCCAATGGTACCACCCATAAACAATGATTCTTCTCGGATTGTTCCCAAAATTCGGTACTACCTCGGATTACAATTTTCCCGCTTCTTTGTCTTCCTTCTTTTACCCTTCTATCTTCTACCACATTTTGACTCGTTGTATTTATTATTATACCATCCTTGTGAATGTAATTCTACAATCTACTACCATTCTTGTGGATGGCCTTCTATAAACTACGAAGAAGTGCTCACGAGCAACCTACCAATAAGCTCACAAAAGAAGATCTAGGCACTCGTGAAGAGATAGTGTCCATTAAATCCAATTTATTCTATAAAACTTGGGATTTAATTAACAAAACCAACAACTATCATCTAAACTCTTTTTAATGTAAACATAACTAAAACTAGCAATTAACTAAACTATACATAATAACAAATGTGTCGAATGCATTAGTTAATGCATGCTTTCAGGTGCAGATTAGGGACCTAAAACTATATTGTTTGGTTTTATTTTTTAACTTCCCTATTTAGTGAAATATTTGTATCCTAACGGGAATTTACCTCCATAAGTGACTACATTTGTTTTTGTGAGCATAAATTGTAGATCATTCATGTGAGAATGCCATTCGAAAAAATGGCAGTAGATTGAAGGCCAATCGTGAGACTGGTAGAAGAATGAAGGCCATAGAAAATTATGGTAACGAATTGAACAATGTGGAAGAATAAATAAGTCAAAAAAGCAAGAAGTTCAAGGAAGATAAAAAAAAATGTTCAAGAGATACAAACCGTGCTATGTTACACGGTCCGTGCCAAAAGAAGTTGCCATCAAGAGTGAAGGCCCTAAAGATGGACCATGCAAACATGCACGGTCTGTGCCAAGCAGAAGTCTAGAAGACCGTCTTTGAGATGAACCATGCAAACGATCACGGATCTGTGTTGCTTAGTCGTTGGAAAACAAGATCCTAATTACGGACCGTATACTTATGCAGGGTGTGTCACGGCACGGTGCATCACAGCACGATTTGTGCCACCATGTTTTCCAGTGTTTTGACCAACAATTTTTGGGATTTCTCTCTATTCCCACTATAAAAAGGTGCTCGTTTATCCACAAGACAAAAAGGGGAGCCGTATCTACAAAGTGAAAACCCCTTTTTTCTCTCTTCATTCGTATCACTTCATCCATGTATTTAAACTCATTAATGTTACGCGTTAGATTCTTGTAAATTAAATTTATACTTGGGAGAATTTGTAAGCATTTATTGATTCATGACATGTGAGACTTTTAGATTCATCTGTTTATTATTATTATTATTATTTCTTGGGATTTAGTGTTTATGATTATTCTCACATGATATTAGGATGTACAACTAATGGCTTTCAATGTGTAATCTAGTGCTAGGCATGTTAATAAACCCAAGAGTATTTTTTTCTCTTTATCATGTTTGACCAAAGGTCAATGTATAGATTGTGTTGGAGAGTGACAAATATGCATGATTGTTGATTGTTTGGTTAGATTAGGCTAGAGTTGGCTATGAAAAAAATGAGAGTACCCAACCACATATTGTCGGGCATTGATTAATATCTTGTTGGAGTTGTGGTCTAGTTCCAAAAGTTATATCACATGTTTGTAGTAAACTACTCGGGATAAAATTCTAGGGGGGTAATAATAACACACTAATGCTATTAGTCATAAAAGAATACACCATTGTAGTGGGTATTCCCGATGGAAGTTCTGACGATTCATGCTACTACCATGTTTAATTTACTACGTGATTGTGAGTTTATTAATCATGGTAGTGAGGGCCAGAGAGGGTCAGTGGGTTTAGCACTCCTCTAACCATAACAGGCAAAGGTGAGAGTTTGATGAGGGGGTAGAAGTAGGATTTTAGTCATCATGGGAGTTTCCATTGAGTCAACCTCTCTACATCGGGTGATAGGCGTACAATATTTTACTGTTTATGTGTGAATAAAAGTCGAGGATCATCGTCTATAAAATAATAGCGTGATACGAATGCCCCCAAGTCCATTCTAATTATATAAATATCATATTTTTAGTTTATGCTTGTAGTTTATTAGTTTAACTCTTTCAAAACAAAAATCCCCCTTTTCTCTACTGCTCACACAAACACTGGGTGATACTTGTGAGTGAAATTCACAAAGCTAGATTTTAAACCCCTAACTCTTTGTGGATGACACCCTAGATTACCTCTATCTACTTTCTAGTAGTTATAAGTGAGTAAGGCAATGAATCTATGAATCTAATCTTTGGTTGCTAAGTCTCAAGTTCTCGCCAATTATTTTAGTTGGGACATGTATTACGATGTTCCATTTTCAAAGCTGAAAAAGTGATTGGTTAGTTTTTGAGAAAAGCATGTGGTAGGGGGGTCGTTCAAGTAATTTAACAATGGGGGTTTCTTATCTCATGGTAGAATTATGTAAATTTAGGAACACCTGCTAAGGCACTTGCTCAGTTGTGGTTTATATATTTTTTGTCTATGTTCTGTGTGTGTTTTGTTTATGTGTTATAAGTTGTTGCATGTAAGTTTTCTGACTTTTAATCAGGGATTTTTCCCTTGGGGTGATGCTTTATTGAGTTCTTGGTATGTATGTGTTTAGTTTAAAGCATGGAGTTATTTAGGGTTTAGGTTGGGGCACTAGTGCAATCTTGGCCATTAAAGGCACAGTTGCGTGACCTTTTCCAATTTCTTGATCAGAACTGCTGTCCTTCATATGTTTAGATATAAGATATTGAATCGGAAGGATGGCCAATTCTAGGACAGTAATGGAATTCCATTGGATGGCCGTCCATTGTTATGAATCACGAGGGTTAAATTTAACCGTCACCATAATGAACTTTTACGAAACTGGATCTTCTGTCAGACTCTGGTCACGGGACAGGAAGCTGTGTCAAAAATTTTAAATTTTGTTTACGTCTTACATGCATATTAACACTTTCCATGCAGCTATGGAAATGGTTTCCAAGGGGTGAATTTCATTTTCGTAAGTGGATTTTGTAACAACTCTCCTTTTGAATCATCACTACCTTTCATCATATATATGTATATATCTAATCATTTCAACTGTCATATTTAACCCACTTTCACAATCATGTTCATATAAATGTTTACCATTCTCTTCAACCAAATTTTCACCATCGTTTTCATCTGAGTTTTTACACCAATAATACTAAAAATAGAGATACCATTCGAAAAGCTCCAGGATGACATTGTTGTTTCTATACTCGGCCAAGTTGCAGTAGTTCATTTCTCAACCTCCGGGTGGAGAAACTATGATATGTTTTCATTTGTGTTAATCCCAACTTTTTCTTCCTATGCATGTGTGAAATGAAGATTATGTTGTTGGCCACTTGTGTTGTTTGGGTACAATGTAATTTCAATATGTTTAACAATCTTACCAAACCTCGCTTGATATATAAACAAGGGTCGTTGGAAGGTGTTGTGCGTACTACATGGTGCCCAAATAATGGACTGGACAACTTCATCAGGAAATGCAAAAAGGCCGAAAATCCGGAAGTTTTGTACATGATGGGAGTGGTGAGTTTTCTTGTATTCGATTTAGTGCATGAATACTTTTTGGTAACTTATTCTTGTATTACTATCCATTTTTAGGAGGATTTTTTTAGGGAGGAAAGTCCAACCAATAGTTTTCAATCGATAGAAAAAACTCATAGTTCAGGGCATTTAGGAGCTTATTAGGTGTTACGGATAGATGAACCAATGCGTTCAAGATGGTTTAGTTTAATGAAATTGAAAAATTCAGGAATGGATCCTTTGAAGATTGACATGCACCCGCGAGGTCGTTCTTTTAGAGTTAACCCACATGCGCGGGGGGTCAAAGATAAAGATTTATATGTTGCTCCTGACCTTACTTATAACTACGATTAATGTCAATAGTAGCAAGTCATGGTCGTCCACAAAGATATTATTTCCCAAAGGTTAGCCAAACACAATTCACTCTCGGGTGTCACCCCATTCGTGTGTTAGGAATAGATAGTAGTAACAAGAGGAGGAAGGGGAGGCTGTGTTTGAACTAAAACTACTAAACATGAAATTAAAATGAGATAAAGTATGAAACAACTAATGTTGGGGTTATTTTCATCACATGATCGATGTATAGATTTGATCATAGACTCTAATTCACATAAGCAGTTATTAACCTATTTTCATGTTTTATCACATACTGAATATGTTAATTCCCCGGTGATCTGCACCTAGAAGTATGTGTTACCCAATACATTTAGCATATTTATTAGTAGCTTTTGTATGGTTGATTTCCAGGCTTAGTTGGATTTACATCATAAGGGGTTTGGATAGCCTTTGTTGGTTTTCTTTCCTGGATTCCTTGTTTTGTAGATTTATTTAGACCTTATGGATGCTATTTTGTTACGAACATCTAGATCCTATTTTGTGAGCTTCATTATAGATCGCTCGTAAGCACTTAAGAGTAGTTTTGTGAAGGCCATTTGCGAGAATGGTAGTAGATTGTAGAAGGTCATTCATAAGAATGTTAGAAGACTAAATGCCATGGGTCCAAATGTGGTAGAAGATAGAAGGGTAAAAGAAGGAAGACAAAGAAGCAGAGAAATTGAGATCCGAGAGTTGTATAAAGTTCAGGGAATGATCCAAGAAGAATCAGTATCCAATGGTGGCACCGTCAAAATTTTATTCTCGATTACTATAAAACTACCAAATCAGATTATCAGTTCATCCATAGCAGTGCAAACAATATATATAGGGGGAGAGGGTGATGGCCGACGCGCGGCCTGCGCACATAGCGCGCAGCCTGGTCAAGTGTGGTCGGTGGCCACCAGCTCCGTGTGCCCGACCTGCACGCAAACTTTCCATGGGTTGCACACCCTCACTTCCAAAATGAGTGGCTCACGCAATTGATTGCGCGGCCGCGTGCTGGAGCTCTCGCGTTCACTCGAATCCACAATTCTCATCATATTTTCACCTCGTTTCATCCCCTATTCTTGAAATTTTCAAAACAAACACCAACGCATAATACTAATACAAAAACACAACGAAGATAAAACCATTAAAGATGATCTAAACCAAGTTTATTTTACGTCGTCGACATGACTTATGAACAAATGAAAAATAAAGTTACCTCAATAGAATGTCACACGTGGCATCCAAATGGTTAAAACCATGTTTATTTAACATCGTTGGCATGATTTAATCCCCTTTCTTGGATTTTACTCACAAACCAGATCAAGAAGATCAACATCCTCTCCCTTTTCCAGCACAAAACTCTTGCGGTAAGATTTCAAGCGTTGCCCATTGACCTTGAAGGTCTTGGATGTATCTTGATTAATAATTTCCACCTCACCATGCAAAAATACCTTCACCACTTCAAAAGGGCTACTCCATCGCGACCTTAGTTTACCGGGAAATAGGCGGAGGCAGGATTGAAATAGAAGGACTTTTTATCCCATGACAAAGTCTTTCATATTTATCATCTTATCATGCCATGCCTTAGTCTTCTCCTTTTAGATCTCGGCATTTTCATAAGATTCTCTTTGTATCTCCTCCCATTTTTGCAATTGTAATTCTCTTTCCACCGATAAATGACATGACTTTCCAAAGACTAACCGGTATGGCAACATACCGATTAGCGTCTTGTAAGTTATCCTACATGACCACAAGGCATCATTCAACCGAGAACTCCTATCATTTCAGTTAGGATTAACCATTTTCTTGAGGATGGAAATTTTTTCTTGGCCATTGGTTTGTGGGTGGTATGCGGAGTAAGTATTGTGTGTGATGCCATACTTATTCAAAAGTGTCTCTATTGTCTAATTTCAAAAATGGGTGCCACTGTCACTAATCAAGGCTTGAGGAATCCCAAACCTCGAGAAGATGTTATCTTTTAAGAAATCTGCAACCTTTTTGGAATCATCAGTTCTAGTGGGTTTTGCTTCAACCCACTTTGACACATAATCAATGACAATAAAAATGTATATAAAGCCACAAGAGTTAGGAAAATGTCCCATAAAATAAATGCCCCAATCATCAAATATTTCACAATACAAAATAGGCTTTTGAGGCATTTCATTTCTACAGGAAATATTTCTTACTTACAAAAAGGTGTATGCATATTTATTCAATGTAGGCCAATAAAACCAACTTTCTAGGACTTTCCTTGCGGTCATCCTTGCACCAAAATAACCACCAAATGCATAAGAATGATAAAATGCAAGAATTGAATACACTTCATTATCGGGGACACATCTCCTAACAACTTGATCCACACAATGTTTCCACAAAGAGGGATCATACCACACATATTACTTAGCATCACTTCTTAGCTTATCTCTTTGAGCCTTAGAAACATGTGGAGGAAATTTACCGGAGACAAGGAAATTCACAATGTCGGCATACCACGGTTAGAGGTTCCCAATTTTGAGAAATTGTACATCAGGGAACTCTTCACATAATTGCTCTGTCATTGGTGAATTTACCTGAACTTCTTAGCATTGAACCAATTGGCTCAAATGATCGGCCACAAGGTTCCTCGCACCCTTCTTGTCTCGTACCTAAAAATCAAACTCGCTCAAATGCAAGATCCACCTAATCAATCTTGGCTTGGCTTCTTTCTTTGTCATCAAGTGACTAAGTGTTGCATGGTCAGTGTACACAATAACTTTGGTACCAAGCAAATATGATCGCAATTTTTCTAATGAAAAAACTACCCTTAGCAATTGTTTCTCCGTGGTGGAATAGTTCCTTTGGGCCTAGTTAAGGGTCATGGATGCATAGTAGATGGCGTGAGGCACTCTTCCCACCCTTTGATAAAGCACCGCTCTCATGGCATAATCACTTGCAATACACATGATCTCCAAGGGCATGGACCAATCTGGGGGTTGTATGATAGGGGCCAAAACTAACCTTTCCTTAAATGAACTGAATACCCCTTTACAAACCTCGTTCACCATAAATTCCACCTCTCTTTGCAACAACTTGCACAAAGGAGATGCAATCTTTGAAAAATCCTTGATGAACCGGTGCTAGAATCCCGTATGACCAAGAAAAGAGTGCACTTCACGCACATTAGTAGGATAAGGAAAAGTTTGAACCGTGTCTATCTTGGCCTTGTCTACCTCAATACCCTTTGAGGAGACAATATGTCCTAAGACAATGCCTTTTTCCACCATAAAATGATTTATCTCGGAATTTAACACAAGATTAGTTTCAATGCAATGCTTAAGAACTTGTATTAAATTTTCTAAACAATTGTAAAAAGAATTACCATGAATGGTGAAATCATCCATGAATACCTGAACAACTATTTTAACAAATTCTGAGAAATTTCTTACCATACATCTTTGGAATGTGGCAGAGGCATTACATAGCCCAAAAGCCATATGCTGGTAAGCAAACAAACCAAAGGGAAGATTGAAGGTTGTTATCTCTTAGTCCTCCGGGGCAATGGCCCATTGAAAATAACCCAAGCATCCATCCAAGAAATAATAGATTGGATTACTTGCTAGCCTCTTGAGCATTTGATCAATGAATGGGAATGGGAAGTGGTCCTTCTGGGTTACCACAATTAGCCTTTGGTAGTTAATGCAAATGCACCACCCATGTTGGACACGAGTGGGCACTATTTCACCCTTGTCATTTTTAACTACCGTCACCCTAATCTTATTCGGAACCACTTGAGTTGGGATCACCCACTTAATATTTGAAATTGGATGAATTATCCCTGCTTGAACCAATTTGACAATATCCGTCTTTACCACCTCAATCGTAGGAGGATTCAATCGGCATTGTGGTTGTCGCATGGGTTTTTCATCATCTTCCAACAAGATTTGGTGCATGAAAGTGGATGGACTTATGCCCTTGATGTCAACAATAGTCCATCCAATTGCCTCCTTATTTTCTTGTAACACCACCATTAGCTTCTCCTATTGCTCTTGGGTGAGCTTACTTGAAATGATGACTGGTAGTGTCTCTCTTTCCCCAAGAAATGCATACTTTAGGTCACTTGGAAGTGGTTTAAACTCAATTACCTAGGCTTTCACAAGTGATGGAAGGAGTTCCGATTTCTTGGGCTCATCAAGGAGTAGAGGAGGAGGGCTCGATCTCATCTCTTGAAGCATATTCAAGTCCCTAAAGCTTTTCTTAAAGTTAGTGCTCATGGAATATACATGGTATACATCAGCACTATCACATTCCAAAGCAACTAACAAAGAATTATCACCATTTAATTCCAAAGCAACTAACAAAGAATCATCACCATTTAATTCAAAAACATCTTGCACAACATCTTCAATAACATCTATAGCATGACAAGTATATTCTATACTGGGATACTTCATAGAGTCGTTTATGTTAAACTCTACTTTAATCCCATCAAATTCCACGGTGAGGGTACCATTATGCACATCAATCATCGCCCTTGAAGTTTTCAAAAATGGTCTCCCTAACAAAATTGGGTCGGCATGTTTATCATTCTCCATGTCAAGGACATAAAAATCTGCGGGGAATACTAAAAAAATTCACCTTAACCAATACATCCTCGACAATACCCTAATAGTATGCACTAGAACGATCGGGCAATTGGATTACCCAATTTTGAGCAAAATACCTAAATTTAGGCTTTCTTACAAAGAGTAAGGAATCACATTTATTAATGCACCTAGATCAAGCATGGCTTTTTCAAAGTGTGTGTTTTCTATCATGCGAGGGATTGTGAACATGTCGGGATTGCTATACTTAGGGGGTAACTCCTTTTGACACAACGCAAAACATGTTCATTTTCCCCATTCTTTAGCTTATTCTTGGCTCTTTGTTTTCTATTCACAACACACAATTCCTTAAGAAATTTAAAATATCTAGAAATATTTTCAATAGCATTTAAGAGAGGGATATTTACCTCACATCTACGAAAGACTTCGTAAATGTCCTTGTTGTCCTCCTTCCTTCTTTTGCCTTTCAAAGCCTCCGAAAATGGTGGTTCTAACACATAGGGAGGAATTTCCACCATCGTTTCCTTCTTGTGAGGAAAGGATGAAGGCTCAGGAATGGAAGTCTATTTTTCAATGATGATCTCCTCCTACCTCTCCTTCCCTTTTCTCACTTTCTGCTTGGCCAATTTCTCGGCCTCTTTTTTCACTTCTTTCTCAAACACCTCAACCCTTCCAGGCTCATTTGCAAAATATTCACCATCCTGAGAAGTGTCAACCTCCTTACCACTTCTCAAAGTGATAGCACTTGCATTTTGGTGGGGATTCAACTCTGGTTGAGAAGGAAGTTTGCCTAAATTTCTTGCCTCCATCTGAGTCAAGGCTTGAGCTACTTGGCTCACTTGAGTCTCCAAGTTTTTTATTCTTGATTCGGCCTTGTTTTGGAATTTATCAGTCTTCTCCGTACATATACTCAACTTCCCAATGGCTTGCATGATTTCATCTTTTAACAACCCTAAACTTTCACCTTGATTGTGGGGCTTGTCTTGAAGCCTTTGATATTGTGGTTGAGGTGGATGATATTGTTATTGAAGAGGGCGATAGGGTTGAGTATTTTGACCTCCTTGTTCATTTTGATACCAGAGATTTGGGCGATCTCGATTACCAGCATTGTATGGCCAGTTTTGGTAGCCTTGGCTGCCTTGGTACACTTGATTTCCTTGATAGTCTTGCCCACCTTGGTATACTTAGCCTCCTTGATATTCCAAAACATTCACCTCCTTGACATAATCCTCTTTCAACTGAGGGCAAGTGTCTGTAGGATGCGCTGATGAACAAATTTCACATGAATTTTCATGCGGCACATTTCCAAATGTAGTCATCAAGGACTTCACCAAAGAAGTGAGGGCCAACATTTGATGTTCAAGTTTACCACTTTTGGAAGGAAAACTTGTGGAGTTGGGATTTTGTCTCCTCAAATTGGATCTTGTACTAAAATTCTTGACCCCTCGGCTAACTCTTCGTAAAGCTTCATAGCCTCCCTCGAAGTCTTGTTCCCAATAAAACCACCACAAGATCCCCTCACTAGCTTTTGCTTCTCATCAAGAAGACCATTGTAAAAGTGGTAGACCAAATCTCCGTCCGAATAGCCATGATAAGTACAACTCGAGAGTAGCTTCTTGAACATCTCCCAATAGTCGTAGAATGAATCTTCATGCCATTGGATAATGTTCCTAATGTCCTTATTTAAGGCGGCGGACTTTGAGGCCAAGAAATACTTGGTGAAAAAAGTTTTTTTCATCTTATGCCAAGTGGTGATTCTCCCAGGTGGTACGTAGTGGATCAAATCCCTTGCGGCATCCCTCAAGAAAAATGGGAAAGCCTTCAACTTGTAGAGGTCTTCATCTACTCTTTCGGGAATCATACCACCACAAACCATGTGAAAGTTGGAGAGATGTTTGTTGGGGATCTCCCCTTGCCTACCGAGAAATGAGGGTAGCAGGTGTATCAATCTAGATTTTAGCTCAAAGTTCCCATTAGGCCCAACCGTTGGATATGTGATACACATAGGTTGTTGATCAAGGTTGGTGTCCATGGTCTCTCTCAATGGGACTTGCCTCAAAGGAATACCTCCTCCTTGGATGTGAGGATGTTGAGGTCCTTCCACACTCTTATCTTAGTGCTCCATGGAAGTAGAGGGTTTTGCAAAACCGTCACTAGGAGGGGTGTTATTCACACTTTCCAAAGAAAGCCTCCTAGCCCTTTTCAAGTTCAACTATAACTCGAGATCATAGTGTAGGGATTCTTGTGAAGAGGATCACGTACAAACCATGCACCAAGAACTTGAACAATACGTCTCCAAGCCAAGCGAAAATCACAAATCAACTAAAAACCAAAATAAAAATAAACTAACACATATTCACACACAATATGCCCAAACACTTCAAAATAAATGCCTCTTCCCCAATAGCGGCACAAAAATTTGGGAGGTCGTCATCGTACCTCTCAAAACTACTATCATAAACTAGAAATTAAGATTAAAATGCAACAAAAAACAATGAGTGAGTATAACTCAAATCAAGGGACCTTGGGCTCAACTGATTTCCACTTCCAAGCCTCTTATCTATCCTTGAATCCACAACCTATTCACTACTTTAACTACTTTTTGTGAAAATAAATCTTCTATCCTTCTTAGATAGCAGTATGCGAGAGTGAATTCGACACCTCTTGTTAAACCTCACTAATGACCCCTTTAGTCGAGAAACGGATAAAGATATCTCATTAATGGCATTGAGTTACAAAGAATCAACAAGCTTGGTAACAATTATAAACACTACACCGTGTCTAAGCATTGAACCAATTCATGCATTTACACAATATTAGTTAAGAACGTTCAACATTCATAGACCTCTCATATTTGCTACCTAAACGAAACGTGACAAAAAGTTCAACATCATCACATTCATTTAGAAATTATCAACTCATCAACACCATTAGAAGTTCTAACTCATGCTTTTGAATTCCATATCAAAAGAGGGGAAACTTAGCTACTTTTTCCGAACCCTAACAAGAAATCATATAAGCAATTCATATTCTCAAACTTTCAACAGCATTAATGATATCAACAACCAACATTCAAAGCTCAATAAATGCACAATAACTATAACATTAAATAGTTCATAAAGATTTCTCAAGACATGGGCTTGGAAAACATAATAAATTGCTCCAAGACTTAGTTTAGCTAATAAATATCATACTAACATTCATATAAAAATTCATAGATAAAGAAAGAGAGAAAATATTAAAAGGAAGAACAAAATAGGATTTTTGGAGAGCTATTTTTTTCCCAAAAAAAAAAGGAAAGGAATGAGGATAAGAGAGTAGATATTTATAGTACAAGAGCAGGTTAAGAAAAGTCAAATTGAGTAACAGGGTGCGTGGGGCGCTCATGGGATAAGGCGCCTGGTCGGGCGCGCACGAGGCTCCCAGCACGCTGGTGCGCGAGAGGTAGTGATGGGCGTGCATTTTTAGACTAAGAGGTGTTTAACCGTGCCTTCTAAGATGCGCTGGCTTCCATTTGAATGCACGGGGTGCACGGTTGATGTGCCCGGTTGGGAGTGCACAAGGTGCCAGCACGCGGGGTGCTTGATCGGGTCCTAAAGACTTTTGTCATGAGTCTTATCTAATGTGTAGGAGCTTAGTGAAAGGTGCTACCTCCATACCCAGTATTCTTCATCTGCCCGGTCGGTTGGACGGTCTTCGCATCGGTCGGCTGGCCTTTGTTCTTCAAATCCAGACTTTTCTTCTACCAAGTTTTGATTGGTGGCCTTCAATCTTCTACCATCCTTGTGAATGGACTTCACTAAACCACTTCAAAGTAATTACGAGCACTCTACAAATTAAGCTCACAAAAAGGAATCTAGATGCTCGTAAGGACAAAAATTCCATTAGACTATAAATAGGTTAGAAAATGAAGGATTTTGATATGAAAACCAAACACCGTTATCTAAACTTCTTAGATGTAAATTTACCTAAATCTAGCAATCTTCCCACAAAGAAATGACAAAAACGTTGTTAAATGCTTTGGAAAATAGATGCATTTGACGTCTCATTAGTAGTATTGCACATGGCATCATCTGGAAGCACATTTTGCTGGAACTGATCAAATGGGTCATGGAGTTTTGCATAGCTTATTGTTTGGGCCTTGTTCTCCTAGCTTCTAAGTGCATGGGATGTGCACATTTTCATGTCTCATTGACCGAGACCTCTTTATATTCAGCTCTTCCTGCACAAGCCATGCAGATTTATACGACCCATCGCCTGAGACCCTCTTCTAGGTGTGGACTGATGGCACGATCCATGCCATTTTACATGGCCCATGCAGCTTCTTCGCCACTTTCAAACTTGGCCTCTTTTTTTTACCCTTCTATCTTTTACCTCGTTTTGACTCGTGGCCTTCAGTATTCTACCATTTTTGCAATTAGTCTTCATTAATATACTCTTAAGTCCTTACGAGAAATCTATGAATAAGCTCACAAAATAGGATTTAGCCGCTGGGAAGGACAAAAATCCAATGAAGTAAGTAAAGAGAGGGGGTGTTTGTAGTTTTTCTAAGTTATGAATTTAACGGACAAAGAAACTATCAAAAACTACAACGAGTGAGTATAACACAAATTACTGGACCTTTGGCGCAATTGATTTCCACTTCTGAGCCTCTTATTTATCTTTGAATCCACAACCTATTCACTACTTTAACTACTTGTTGTGAAGATAAAGCTTTTATCCTTCTTAGATAGTAGTTTCCAAGAGTGAATTTGACATCTCTTGTCAAACCTCACTAGTCACCCCTTTAGTTGAGAAACAGCTAAAGATATCCCAATAGTTGCATTGAGTTACAAAGAATCAACAAGGTAAGCAACACTTATAAACACTAAACCATGTCTAAGCATTAGAAAAAACATTATGAATTTACACAAATTAGTCAAGAATGTTCAACGTTAATAGACCTCTCCTATTTGCTTCCCAAAAAAAAACCTGATAAAGAGTTCAACATTATCACATTCATCTAGAAATTATCAACTCATCAACACCATTAGAAGCTCTAACTAATGTTTTTGGATTCCATATCAAAAGAAGGGAAACTTAGCTACTTTTTCCCAACCCTAACAAGCAATCATACAAGCAATTCATATTCTCAAACTTTCAAAAACATTAATGATATAACAACAAACATTGAAAGCTCAATAAATGCACAAAAACTAAAGCATTAAATAGGTCATAAAGAGTTCTCAAGATATGGGCTTGGAGCCTTAATCAATTGCTCCCAAGACTAAGTTTAGCTAGTAAAAATCATACTAACATTCACAGAAAAATTCATAGATAAAGAAAGAGAGAAAAGATGAAAAGGAAGAACAAACTAGGTTTTATGGAGAGCTGTTTCTAGCCAAAAATATTTTACAGGAATGAGGATAAGAGAGTAGATATCTATAGTGCAAGAGTAGGCCAAGAAAAGTTTAATGGGTTAGCAGGGCGCACGCGTGCTCGGTCTTCTTCATCCGACCAGTCGGACGGGCAGTCTTTGCATTGGTCGGCTAGCCTTTGTTCTTCAAATCCAGACTTTTCTTCTACGGTGTTTCGGTTCATGGCTTTCAATCTTCTACCATCCTTGTGAATGAACTTCACAAAACCACTTTGAATTGCTAACGAACACTCTACAAATTATGCTCACAAAAAGGAATCTAGATAATCGTAAGGGCCAAAAATCCATAAGACTATAAATAGGTTACAAAATGAATGATTTAGATATAAAAACCAAAAAATGGTCATCTAAACTACCTATGATGTAAATCTACCTAAATCTAGCAATCTTCCAACAAAAAGATAACAAAAGAGATGTTAAATGCTTATGAAAATACATGCATTTGACGTCTCATCAGCAATATTGCACAGGGCATCATCTGGAAGCACGTTTTGCTAGAATTGATTGGATGGGTTTTGTAGTTTTGCATAGCTTATCGTATGGGCCTTGTTCTCCCGACTTCTAAGTGCACGGGACGTGTACATATACATGTCCTGTCGACTGGGACCTCTTCATCTATAGTTCTTCATGCATGAGCCATGCAAATTTGCATGACCCATCGCCTAAGACCCTCTTCTAGGCATAGACTGATGGCTCAAGCCATGCCATTTTACACAGCCCGTGCAGCTTCTACGCAACTTTCAAACTTGGCTTCTTTTCTATGACCCTACTGTTTTCTACCACGTTTTGACTCATGGCCTTCAGTATTCTACCAATTTTTCAATTGGCCTTCATTATTATACTCTAAAGTACTCACGAGTAATCTACAAATAAGCTCACAAAATAGGATTTAGACGCTCATAAGGACAAAAGTCCAATTGGCTCATATTAGGCTACAAAAGGAAGGATTTATATATGCTAACTAATAATGGTCATCAAACCCCTCATGATGTAAGCCTATCCAAACCTAGAAATCTGCCCACAAAAACATAACAAAAGAGATTTTAAATGCTTGAATAAATACACCTGATATTTTTTCAACTTGTTTCCAGTTTCGTAACTTGGATCACCTGATATATTTTCAAGATAAAATGAAAATTATTCCCTTTACAATTTTCTTTCTCCTTAGTGAACCATCAATTTGATTACATGGATTCATCATGACGGGAGGACATTCAAAATATTTTCAAAGGTAATTTTTGAACTCTTTAGGTTTTGGATCTGAAGAAGCGGTTCTTTGTGGTACGGTTTTTATGAACACTCTTACTTTTATGTAGCTGCATACCTATGTTAATAGAGCTTCTATTGTCTCTAATATAATTTTCCACAGAAATTATTGTTACAACTTATTTGAAAATTTTAGATTTTGGGAGGGACCCTAGACCTTCGTTCTTGCTCATGCCCGTTGAAAAAAATATATGAAATGCATTTGATTGGGTTTGTGTAGGTGGAATTCATTCCATTCGAGGATGCAATTACAAATAAAAAAACTAACGGTAGATTACTAGATAGATCGAAACCAAGTTGCTATAGGCAAAAACGAGATTACGAGAACAATAAATGGAATGCGAGATAAAGTTTCTTTTGGGCAGATGTCAAATGCCCATCTATTTCTGAGTTAGTGATGTTGACTAACTTTTATAATCCCCTTGTTTTTTTATGTTAGGTAAGCTTGGAAGCCTAGTGTACAAGGTGATGGTGGCACCAGTTGGTCACTTCAATACCATATCCAAGTTTATAAAAAATGATAAAAACATTGAACAATATGTTGGAGGATAACTATCTCGCAATGGGCCTTACAATAACTTCTATAACATTTTGCTTTTCTTAATTTGCAATAGTCGTGTTATGTAGTTTCAATTCTAAGAGTTTCATTATAGGTTCTTGTCCATTAGCAGTTCCTATAGATATTGTTCTTCATTTTGTTTGTAATTCACAAGGTGTTATGCAAATGCTTTTAGTTTTAAGACAAACATATGCTTATAGTCACATCGCTATAGAGAGGTACTAATTCGTAAATTTAGAAAATGACTATGATTTCTAATTGAAAAACCAAAATCCTAAGTAACACAGGATCGATAAAAATGTTAAAAAAATAAACTTACATAAGTTCAGGTATCACAACTGCTACTTCCAGAACCACACCAACTAGCCGATCACCCAACAAAACTCTGTACTCGGTCGGCTGAATTAATTTTTCAAAGGATTGAATTTTGGGAATCTGACAATTGGATGGTGTAAAATATGGGAACCAAGGCGGTAACAATGCCATAGTATTCATTATAACACGGAGATTATACACTGTCATGCATTGTGGTATGAATAACAACGGTGCTAGGGACGACGTGTCAAAATCGATGTCCTTAGGTCACTTTAACCATCGATAACATCTTGCTCTACACCAATGGGGATCTCATCAGTTATGTAATAACTCTTTATGTTTTGGTGAGTTGGAAGAGTTACTCCAATTTAGGGAGAAGAAAGTTTGGATCAGACCCCTAGTAGGACATCTTGGAGATCAGCATGCTTGTAGTAAGTTTTAATCTCTTAATCGTGCTTTAGTTTTTTATGGATATTTTTATTTGATATGTATTCATATTTTGTGGTTTTGGCCAGTATCGGCACATGAGATTAGTGAACGTGGAATGAGGTGGAGGATGAAACATCATCTTTGAGGCCCGCTGAAATAGGTGCGAAGAAAGACTTACAAGGGGTAAGCCCCAAGTCTACCGGATAAAGTTGAGAGAGGAAGATGGATGGCATAGTCGGCAAGTGGCTTTGGAAGTCTGTTGATTGTGATATGAAATGGTATGGACAGTGTACTGGCAGAGCGATATTGGTGATTACTAGTACATACATACCGAGTGAAGGGGACTTCTAGATGGAAAAGAGGCCGGAGGAATGGGCTGTCATGATTTTACTTCTCCCCTTGGGACCTTTATGACCTCACTAGCGCATAGGATGATACTTAAGTAATTTTTAAAAAATATTTGTAATAGAGTTTCATGATTTTCGAGCAGATGTAATCTTCCTTAGGGGAAACTTTGTAGTTTAGAAAGACACATTTTGGTGCAACCCTTAGTTTTTGTATGGATTTTAAGATTAATAAATCTTCTACTAGTGTTTTGCGGTCGTGCCTTGATGAAACTTCCCGATGTTATCCATAAATTGATGTTTCTCGTTATGGGGGTCTAACTATCTCGTACAACTTCAGTGGTTCGTGCTTTACTTAATTTAATTAGCTGGTCCGGGATGATCTCACCAGATTTCCCTATCTCTTTATCTAATATACATATGTTGTTCAACGTATCTAGTTCTGTGGTTAAGCGGTCCTTATGGTTAGATACTCTAGAAAGGGTTTCATAATTCCTTGGATTATGTACCATATATATATATTAAACTTGTTTCCATGTGGAAGCATACCTTTGGCACCAGTTTTCCTTGCCGTGACAAACTTATAAGTGTGTAGTTGTGTCGATACTGTGATCCCCCTTACCCTATTAAGCTATTTTCTTGCTTGCACTAGCTCTTGTTGTGCCATTACATGTGATCGTCTACTATTGTGTTGTTACTTCGATCTTCCTTAGCCTATTGATCTAGTTTTTTTGCTTGTTGTATTTGTTTGGTGTTAGAATCATTATATGTGTGCTTGTTGATTGGGTAATGACTCCATCATGAGCTCTTGACTTTCCCGAGTACTATCAAAACCAGGAAAGAAAATATTATTCACCACATATGGCACCACTGATGCGGGGGGCTTATTCTAAGTGATGATAATCCAAAGTTGTCCTGGAAATTCTAGTCTCTTCGAGTACCTTCAAAAAGGTTCTCGGGGCTAGTCCCGAGGGAGGAAGCTCCGATGCTCAAATCTACGTAGTTATATTTTTGTATTTTTAAGGGTAGAGGAGACTTACCTTATTTCTGGTGTTCTCCATCTTTATTTATAGGGTCTTTCATCATGTGACAGTGGCTCGTTTGTTATGCTCATTTTTCCGAGATTGTGGTCCACCAGAGGACATCGTGGTGAGTGGTGCTTCTCCACCTTTCCCGAGATTGGTTACTTCTTGGCGAAGCGATCTGGCTGGCCTTTAGTTGTTCAGCAAGCTGGTTTAAACAAGGCGACTCTTGTACTGGGGTTGCGTGGGTCATATATATACGGTAATAATTATGATTTATGAAATTTGATAACTAAGAAACTAATCTGTTTATTTAAAATAAATCTGAACTTGCTTTCAATTGGAGATATTAAATCTCAGCCCTTAAATGATTCTTTTATAAATACTTAAAACCCTAATCTTTCCTACCAAACCCATTTGTCCCTCACCCACACACCCTTAGCTCCTACCTCTCAACCCTAATTCAACAACCCCAAATTTTCCTACATGATATTCGGCAATTAAATCATTCTACTCTCCCTTTGGCAGTCAAGATAGCAAATTTTCACCCATCACAACGAACGAAAGCGAGTAGTTAGGTCCTAGAGACGGTGCAGTAAGCTACAGTCTCTGACCGACTGAGACAATTAATGTCAGCGACATGTCTCCGACGCCGGTCGCATCCATACTAGGTAGCAATATTTTTTTATTTCTTGATTTATTCCATATTGTAGGCCGACATGCTGACGTTAACTTTGTGTTTTAGTTAGGCCGAAGTGAAGATGTAGTGGTGAGAAGATAATTTAATATTTTCCCGTTAGAATTTGAAGAAAAATTAGGGTTTAGAGATATTATATCATGCAAAATTTAAGTGTGTTTCGTGTTAGTGTTAGTTACTAGGATTTGACCAATTTTGTTATACTGAGTGCTCTTTTTGTAATAAATATTGTTAAATTTTTTCATGGTTTTGTTGATTAAAGAAGATGGATTTTATTGGTTTCACATTGACAATCGAAAGTAAAACCGACATCAATTTTGTTTTGGTAAAATGTTTTAATTAGAAACACATAACAGTCGACATCGGACACATTTCAGCTGCGATTTCGATTTATTGTCACATGATATTTAATTTGGGATGATTTCGATAGTACTCTATATTACCAAGGGCCTGACCCCTCTTTCGACATCACCTAAATGTGGCCGACATCATTTCTTTAATAATTCAACAACGTCCAAGCTCACCTTCGTGTCGGTGTAACCAATGTTAGTCACACAATGTTCCACAGTTTTGACCCCTGCTACAACAGACATCACTTTCGTGTTGGGTCAGTATCGATCAGACTATTTACTTCGCTTCTAAATACCGAGGTAAAAGGTGACTTTTTATCTTGGTTATGAATTGGTTATGAATTGGGGTGACTGTTGTGGTATTTACCTTGACCCCTGTAAAACTGAGGTAAGAGGTTTTATTTGTTGTAGTGTAAGTAATACTTTTTACCTTAGTTGTAAATCGAAGTGTAAAATAAATCATTTTTACATCATTTTTTTTCTCCTTCCAAAAGAAAATTGAGTTGTAAAAGCCCTTGGAAATCAAGATTGAAAGTTTCATTTTTTGAAGTGAAAATTAGTTTAGATTTTATTAAAATTAATACATATTGATAATTAAATATTTAAAATTGATATAAATGTTAATAGAGGAACATGAAGTACTCTCTCCGTCCCAGCTATTTTTATGGAGAGGGAAAGGGAAAGATTTTTTAAGGATCTATTATTATATATATTTTTTATGTGTTGGTATGGTACCTTCATTTTATTTTTCTTTTTTTATTTAATTTCATTATTTTTTAACATAAAAAATGAATAAAAATTGATCAAAAAATTAAAATATAGTGAAAATTACAAAAATAAGTGGGATGTCCCAAAAAATAAAAAGTGCAACAATATCCTGGACAAAAGGAGGAAATGTTTTGAGCAACTTTAAGGGAGCTAAAGTGTAGTCTACTTTGATTTACTAAATCCAAAACTGTGAGAAGATCAAAAGATTAGTCAAACTAAAAAGAAAGCTAACGTCGAGACGACAGCATCGATTTCTACAACCTTTACATACACATTTTCACCCAGTCAAAACCGGACCATAAGTCACCTGGTGGGAGCAATTAGCAATATGCCACTATCATCCATTCGTCGGCCGTAGGTAGTTATTTATTTTTTTTTAATTAACCATCTATAGATGGGGAATTTCTATTTTGCGTACCCAAGCCATAAAAAGAACCAAAATTTACATCGAAAGAGAGATGAAGAAGTAGCTCAGTACTAATATACATAGTTGAGCAATTTGCTCCTGAAGCAACTATTGTTGCCTCCAAAACCTAGAGAAAAGTGAAGAATGTAGTAAGAGGATTACAAAAGCTTCTCCAATAGTAGAAGTGATCGAACTTGTTAGTGAATTAGTTAAAGAAACACAAGGCAGTCCAAAATACTCCACCTATTGTAGAAGCAATCCACTCCTACCGTAGTATGCATCAAGTTTACTCAATTAAATCAACCCTGAAATGCTTGAATGTGAATAAGCTTGAATGCTGCCATGAAACTAGAGCATCAAATTGTGTAGAACCATCCAATAGCTTCGTTGAAAAATGCTGCAGGAGTGTGACCGCAGACAAGTGTGAAGAAATCTAGTGAGCTTGAAGAGTTGTACCTGCAATTAACATCTCAATCAGTAGCATCCGTTCAATCCCCCATCCTTAAAGATGGTGTTCCTATCTGATCTAACCTAAGCAAGCCTTGGCAAGTATTAGATAAACAGTTGAATCTATACAAGAAGGAACCGGACTTTGCACTTAGACAAGATTTAGCTAGAGAATCTGCAACTAAATTAGCTTGTCTATGAATGTGGACTAAATTGATATCTCCCAGAATTTGGTGTGTTTCATCAGCCAATTGAAACATTTTCCAAGGAGCATGCATGGGATCAGCAACATAATGAACAACATTCAAACAATCTGACTCTATATGAACAGGACAAGAGAAACTCATTGATTTACCTAAGGCAAACTGAATTGCTTTCATTTCTGCCTCCAATGGGGAGATGACATCAGTGTACTTGGTATATGCAGCTATGAAACATCCCCGAGAATCCCTAATAATCATACCAAGTCCACACATACTAGTGAAGCAGCACCAAGCAGCATCCACATTGATTTTATACCCATTACTTGGCTTTGACCATACTATTTTAAAAAAGTTAGGCTTTGGAGCGGATTTTATCAAAGGCAGGAAAGAGTGATCTGCTATACTATGGTCTAAAGCTGAGGTTGTGAAAACCGGCTTAGAACAAAAATTGTAGAAAATATCTTCCCTGATTCGATTAAGCACTAAACCCCCAGTAGGCAAAACTGAGTCAAAAAGGCAGTTATTTCTCTTCTTCCACAAGTTCCAAAATGTTATCACAGATGAAGTTCTAATTATGACAGAGTGTAAAGAGCTCAATCCCGGATAGGTAGAATAGCATGAGATTCTATCCCAGACAGATTGGAACAACCTATCATTTATCCCCATAAATTGATGAACAGTTTTCCACACTTGAAGAGCAAAAGAACAGGAGTTGAAAAAGTGCTGTAAGGAATCTTCATGGTTATTACACATACAACACTTAGAGGGCAAACTGAATCTCATCTTTTTCAGAATATTATCAAATGGTAAAAAAGAATTGGTCAGTTTCCACATAAATATTGAGATTTTTTTCTGCAGTCTTGGATTCCAGAAGTGTTGAATAGAGTCAATTGTACCTCTCTGGTTGCTAAGCAATGTATAGGTCGATTTGAAAGTAAAATTACCTCTAATTCCAGGTTTCCAAATGAGTCTGTCACACCTATGAGTATATAATTTTGATTCCTGTAACAGGGAAATAGCATGAGCTGGTAGCAAAGGAGATAACTTCTGAATCATAGCTATTTTATCCGAAAAAAATTCAGATACAGTGCATGCAGCTGAGATATTCACAAGATTGCAATCACAAAGATCAATAATGGGACCTATATCTAACCAATTAGATGTCCAGAAATTGCATTCACCTCTACCCACTATTACTCTGGAGTTTGATTCTGCCCATTCATTCAAACAACAAATTCTTTTCCAGTTAAGAGAAGATCTAGAGGATGGTGGCAGAGAAGCAATCAGGTGTGTCCATAGAGCCGTAGCCAATTGATATTTCCACCATAGTTTAACTGAGCATGTATCTATAATGGTGGTGATTGATCTAAAACCTAGTCCATTTTGGTTAATAGGAAGACAAAGATCATCCCACCTCCTCCATTTTCTCTTAGGTTTAAGATCAGAGTACCCCCAAAAAAATCTGCTCAGTTTGTTTTCAATGGTCCTAATAATCTCCTTGCTAGGTTTTATAACATACCATATGTGCTGAGGGATAGCATATATACAAGATTTTATCAGTGTAATTTTTCCCCCAGAAGAAAGCCATTTGTTTTTCCAGCTACCAATCCTATCAATTTGTTCAAATAGTGGCTGAAAGTAAATTTTTTTTCCTTACCAGTGAAAATGGGGACTCCTAGATATGTGAAGGGAAAAGCCCCCAATTTCATTCCTAACAGCCTTTTTATATTACTAACTGAGTGGGAAGAGACATGTTTCCCAATGAAGATGTCACTTTTATTGTAATTTATCTTTTGACCTGTGACCTCTTCAAATTTAGCTAGAAATGCTCTAAACCTAATCAGTGTGTTCTTGCCACCCCTTAGGAAGACAACTGTATCATCAGCATAAGAGAGATGAGAGATAGAAGGAGAATTACCTGGAAGATTGTAATATGCCAGCTTACCATTAAAGAAGATAAATGCTAAGCTCCTAGAAAAAGCCTAAGAGAAAAGGTTAAATAAAAAGGGTGAGAGGGGATCTCCCTGTTTGATTCCCCTTGTAGATTGAAAAAATCCAACAGGCTTACCGTTTATTAAAATGGAGAACCATGCCTGTGACAAGTTTTGCATGATTGGAAAGATGAATCTCGGATGAAAACCAAATTTGACCAGAACATTATATAAAAAAGACCACCTAACTCTATCAAAAGCCTTCTTAAGATCTAGTTTAACAATGCAATTAGGCAGTCTTTGCTTCTTATTTAGGAATCTAACCATTTCTTGAAGGTAGATGACATTATCCGAGATGTCCCTCCCCTTAAGGTAAGCTGTTTGGTGGGGAGAAATCAATTTTTGCATTAAAGGTTTTAATCTTTCCACTAGCACTTTTGAACATATTTTATTTATCACGTTGGAAAGACTAACAGGCCTATAGTCATCAAAAGAATTAGGGGTTTTCTTTTTTGGAATAATTGTTATCCATGTGCTGCAAATACCTCTGGGGATGTTATTCCCATCCAAAAAATCTTGGACCGCAGAAAGAAGGTCAGTTGAGATTACATTCCAAGATTTAATAAAAAACTGAGCTATGAAGCCATCTGGTCCCGGAGTGCTATTCTTATTGAGATTAAGAACAATGTTCCTAAGTTCAGACAATGAGACCAGTTGCAATAATCTCTCATTTTCTTCCTGAGTAATTAAACTAGGTATCTGACTTAGAAAGTGAGATTGAAAGAAACTATTGTCAGGAGTACAATCATCTGTTAAAAGTTCTTGATAATATCGAATGGCCTCCTTTTCAATATCCTGATTGTTATCTAACCAGAGTCCAGTACTGCTTTTGATTTTTGAGATTTTAAGCCTGGAATTTCTCTCCTTTACCGAATTATGGAAAAAGCTTGTATTATCATCTCCTTCTTTTAGCCATTTAATTTTGGCCTTATGTTTCCAAAAGCTTTTTTGTTCTGCAAGAGCTTTAACCAGTTTAGCCTTTGCTTCTTTAAGTTTGATTAGATTCTCCACAGAAGCATTTAGGTCATACATATGTTCCTGAGATTCTAGAACAGATTCAGCACTCACCACATTATCATGTACATTCCCAAATTGTTCCTTATTCCAAACTTTAAGCTCTTTTTTCAGTCTGATGAGTTTAAGATAAAAACCTAGCATTCCTGATCTATTGATAGGCATCTCCCAGTTTTTCAGTATGATATCATTAAAATCCTTCCTTTTATACCAAGTGTTAAGAAATCTAAATGGCCTAGGGTTGGAAAGGATGTCACTTCCAATGGACAGCAGCATAGGATTATGATCTGAAGAGATCCTATTCAGGATTTGAACAGAGGAGTCTGGGAAATTGGTTGACTAAGATGGGGTACAAAGTCCTCTATCGAAACGTTGAATAGTAGGATTTCTTAACCTATTGTTACTCCATGTAAACATATTGCCAACTGTATTTATCTCTTGTAAAGCCTCAACATTTATAAAATCATTAAAGTCCCTCATACTACCCAGTTTGGGAGTAGATGGACCTTTGTATTCATTTATAGATGTAATGGCATTAAAATCACCTATAAAGATAGCCTGAGAATGACTGATGGACCTGAGATCCGACCATAAATTTTTCCTACCATTCCTGGTTCTAAGGCCATAAACAAAGAAAACTTCCATACATTTATTAAGAGTAAGACTATGTAAAGAGACTGCTAGAAATTGCAGATTATCACTTATCATTGTAATAGATAAACATGAATTCCAAAATAGCCAGATTTGTCCATTCATTGCAAACATACAATGGTCATAGTTTAGCCTAAGTCTATAAGATTCACATTGCAAATTGTCATGCATTGGTTCAATTAAACATACTAGCTCAAACTTATATCTAGTTATCAAGTTTTGAAGCCTAAGCATTGAGGTATCCATTCCCCGAATATTCCAAACCAACATTTTAACCTTAAGAGATGTACTATTCATAGGGAAACATTATTTGAGCTTTTTGATCTAGTCATGATGGTATTCAGCTGAGTTAGATAAGTCTCATTACTATGATTGATATCTGTTGATACTTGGTCCCCCTTTTTGGTTTTGCCAGGTTTGGAGTGTAATATAGAAGAAACTACCTTACTCTCTTGGGAAGCAGGACAATCAGGAATATCAACATGAGGAGTTACTTGAAGTTCATCTGAGGAAGCACCAATATTTGCCACCTCCTCAATGTTTGGGAAGGTAGATTGCAGATCTTAAGCACTAGAGTCCTCATCGAGTGCGAGCAGAAGGAATCTATTCTGTCTCTGCTTCTGCTAAGAGAAGAGGAAATTTTTTGCAGCAATGATGGAATTAAAAGGTGAGAAAGATTTACCTCGTTTGGTAGGCAAGTCATCCTTGGCATAGATTTTCTTTGAGATGAATTGTGGTGGAGCAGATCGAGAGTGTTTAGGCTGATCCATCTCAATAGCAACTTTGTCCAAATGCACGGATTCATGGTGACCTGGTGTCAGAACAACTTTGTCACCTCCCCCCAGGAAATCAACCCGAGGCAGATCAATTTCAGGAGGCAATTCCTCCACCTCATTAACATTAACCACCTCTTTTTCAGGATCGATGGTAGGAATCATTTTATGATTTGGAACATATTTGAAAGATTGTAAGGAAAAAGTTCTCTTTTTCTCAGCAGCAGAAACCCCAGAACCCCAAACATTATTGTTATTATCATGACCTCCAGTTCCTATTGGTTGGTCCTTGGATTGAGACTCTACTATAGCTTCTTCTGGATTCTTATGGGAGGGATTTGGTTTTATCATCTTATAAGTCCTAGGCCTCTTTAATTCAGGATGCAAATGGATACACTGATTGTCATCATGGCCTATGGCTTTGCAGTGATGGCAGTATGAAGGCAGATCCTCAAATTCTAGAGGCAGCTTAACAACATTAAACTCAGTACCATCCTCCTCTATTCCAACCCTAATAAATTCCGGAAGCTTATTTTTAAGGTCAATTTCTACGCACATCTTCACAACAGAAGGTCTGGATAAAGCAGCAGTAGCTGCATCCATTTTAATGAAATTTCCTATCTGATTTCCCATAGATTGGATCATAGTAGAATTATAGAAAAAGATAGGAACAACTGGGATATTAACCCATACCGGGACTATGGAGGATTCAACCTCCGGCGAGAAGTTCGTGGTCCATTTGAGTACCTTCATCAGGGCATGATTGAAGGTCCACTGACCCTTGAGCCATAGCCGCTGATAGTCTTCCTTATCTTGAAATCTAATCAGTATATGTCTGAAATCAATTGAACCTAACTGAAAATTACCTTTGAATCCGACTGATCTGAAAGCCTCATTAAGGACGGCCATCGATGGTTTGCCTCTTCCAAATTTCCCAACTAAGGCGTTCTGGTAGTGGGAGGCTAGAGTTTCTGCATCTCTTCGACTAACCAGACAGGCTATGTCTCCCTTGTAGTGAGTTTTCAGGATGATTTCAGGGTTCGATGGCAGGGAGACATTAAGTGGAGGAGGACGACTACCTAACGCTTGGAGGAAAGACTTGCCAATAGTACCGCCGCCATGGCCAGGCGGAGGAGCCGCCATGAATGGTCGAGAGAAAGCAGTTGAAGATGACCGTTATCAGCTCAAAACAGAAAGAACAGGGAAGTGCGTGTTTCGCACCTATACAGTAATTTTTTCGCACGTAGGTACAATAATTTTTTACCGTAGGTAGTTATGAAATGTTATAGTACTCCATCCGTTCCACATTAAAAAATAGTTTAGTTGTCTCCAATTAAATTGCAATGGTCAGAACTTATCCAATTCATCCCATTTGATCATAGGTGAAAAGATATAAATGCCCCTGGACCCTTGCAAAATTACAGGCATTAAACCTGTTTAATGGCTCTGTTATCCATTCTCCTAGACGCGTGTTGCGTCCTAGAGAAAAGCGCTGACCCATTTGAAAAGGGGTCAGACATTATCACATGCGTAACTTTTGCTCTCCCCAATCTCCATTATTGTTCTCCCAATGCTCCCTTTCCCTTCTTCATTACTGCTGAACGCTCCATTCACAGCTCATTTCCATCTTTTCTGTGTACAAAATCACAGCGACACTCTGAACTCCCTCAAACCCTGAAAACCCTAGCCCCTCCCTATCTAATATCTATTGAAGAAATTGTGTTTCTGTTGAAGAAATTGTGTTTCTGTTGAAGAAATTGTGTTTCTGTCGATCCTCCTTTGTTAATCAATGCTTGGTTTTTGTTTTTTATCACTGCCTTTTGGGTTTCCAAACTAGGGTTTTCTCAAATTTTTGTCGGCGATTTTGAAAATGAACATGATTTCTGCTCTGTTGGTTTCTATCGCATCATTTTCTTATCCCGGTCTGTGTTTGGGTCGTTCATTTAGTGGGTTTTGAACTCATTTGATTGCTTCTTAACTTGTGGGTTCTGGTTTCTTAGTGGGTTGTGTGTTAAAACCGTTGAAATGTACACGGATCTTGAGTTTTGAAGTATAAAACCGGCTGCATGTGAAGAATTTATGTGTTTTTGAATTGTTTGACTTGAAAAACCTAACTTTCTTGTTCTTTTTGTTGGATATGTTGAAGCCCTTTGGTAGATTTGACACATATATGCCCTAGTTTGAGGTGTTCTTCCAGTTCCAGGTTATTTTCATCCTAGATTCGTTGCATTTTGTGTTCTTTGTCAAGAAATGCATGCTTAAATTGTGATTATTGGCGGATTTGTTGAACTTCGTTGCCAAATCTGTGACTGAAGTGCCCCTATTCTTACTATTCTTTCTCTATGGATTCTTAATGTCATAGATCTGACTTCAGTAGGGTATCCTATGTTTTTTTGTGGTATTTAAAAACATGTGATATTGAAAGTGCTTGCATGTGATGTATATGTCTTCTTATGATAATTTTCAATGTTCAATTACGAATAAGTTCTAAAGCTATGTTGGTTTCTTAATTCTGACCTTGGCCAACACTTCCATTCAATTTAACCTTACTAATACTGTATTGTTTCTAGAGAGTTTAGCCGTGTCCAACTTTAACCTTACTAATACTGTATTGTTTCTTCCTTGTGCTAGTTTGCATTTGAAACCCTAGTCTCATCCCTTGTCATAGACAACTACAATTTTTGCATGTCATTATTTGCTTCTGAAACCCATTCCCCACCCATTGTGTCTCCCTTACCTGATGGATAATGGTGATAGGGTCATAGCTAGGCAGGGTGAGTCTGCTCCTTGCCAATCCTTGAGTGATTCCATGTATGACTCTCAGTTTCAGGCGAGTATTGATCCTACATTATTTACTGGCCTTGATGACATTGAGTCATAAATGAAGGGAAGTGAAGTCACCCGACCCCAGTACCCTGTCCTAGATACTGATTCGTTTGAATCTTGGGATACCCCTGTGGCAACACATTTTAGTCTTGTATCTGAAGCTATCCTGTATCACTCAGATTCAGATCCTGATTCGGATCAAACACATCCCCTCAATCCACATGCATCACACCCCTATGATTCTTGTGAAACACTGCCCCCTGATTCTGAGGAAACACTGCCCCCTGATTCTGATGAAACACAGCTCCCTGATTCTAATGAAACACAGCCCCCTGATTCTGATAAATCTGATTCTGAATCCTGGTGTGATTCACATCCTTCAATGTACTTCAAGGGTAATTAATTCCCTAAGTATGGTGAGCCTAGTTTCTGGGAAACTGGGGCATGTCTATATCCTGGTAACTGGACTGGATATGTTTGTCATAGTGATTCTAATGTTGGAAAATAGATTTATTACTCACAGGTTTGTAATAAACGAACGCTTTCATTTCTGCTCTTGCTTTGTAATTTAATATTATTGAGAATGTACTAACATGTTACCTTTAAATGTAGGTTTTCTTTGTAGTGCAACTACTTGGTGTTGTGTTTGTTTGTGATATCTTGTGTGCTACTTGTATGTGATAGCGTGTGCTCTACTTTTTTTTTATGCTGGGTACTTGAATCTGTGTGTTGTTTATGATCAAATGTGCAACCACTCAGATTTTGACTCAGATTCAGTTGAAACCCGGGTAGTTGTTCCCTATTTTTCATCTGAATCTGATGCAGAACCTGAGTCAGGGAGACCATGTTTCATATCAGGGGCAATAATGGAGCAGTGAAAGTTATGCATGTGTATGTGTTTGTGGTTCTCATATGCAGCCATGCAGTGATGCTTCCTAAACTCACTAACCTTGGCTGGCCATATGGTAACTGCATTTTATATGAGATATCATAGCTTCTTGAATTGTTTGTGATAGTATGTTTATGTGATGGTTGAACCCTTGATTAATGATGTAGCTGTGATGAATGATTAAAACATGCAGCCATGTCTATCAGCCTCGAAACTGATTTGATCTTGGCGGGGCCTGATGTGATTAAACCCAGCTCTGAAATTATTTGCCCATTCCACCTTGTATTAGTTGATAGCCACCTATGATGATATTGTTTGTTCACACTTAGGCAGCAACCGTGTTTGTTAAAAACACATGGATGGCAACCTTGTAGTGTTTGTTTCCGCAAAATGACTGTGTATGTCAAGCCATCCATTACATTCTAGTTAATGTTTGTTTGCCTCAGTTCTAAAACATAAATTTTCATAACACATGTTTTCCAAATTGCATGCATACTGAATGGAGTTTAGCCCTCCCAATTTTTACAAGGTTTCCCTATAAACTTACCTTTACCAAAACTAATTGGTAAGTCCTAGACCTGAATCTAGAAGCACAACCCTACAAAAGTACAGATCCCATGCACAGACCTGAATCGCCGGAGGTCCGCTGTCCGCTAGTGATTCTGTAAAATTTTTTTGTAATATAAATGTATCCTCTGTTTTTAATTTGTCTTGTAATTCTGGTAACATTTATTTGTAATCTCCCTTGTTCTGGTTGTAAATCGTGCTAGTATTTTGCACTATTCAAGCTAGAATCTTGCTGGAAAACTCTTATTAGATTATGAACTACCGAAAGTAGAATCGACGCCGATTCTACTTTTAGTAGCTTTTTAAAAAAAAAATTGTTTGCAGAACCAAGGTAAAAGGTGTTGTCTCTTGTAGTGACAGCTCCTTGACACGAACCGTTTGGTGCAACACATCCCGTGACACCCCAATCCTTTGTGCGGCTAAGTATGAACATTGATCGTGCAGTCCTACACGGTCTGTGTTGGTTCAAATTAAAAAATGTAAAGATCGGCTAATAGTCCAGGCCAAACGACATGGGGCGCAGGATTCAAAAGTACAAAATAAAGCACCAGTCGATGGCCCATGCTAAAAAACACAGCCTGTGTCCGCACGAAGCTAACCGACTAGAACGGCCTATGCCAGGATACACAACCAGTGCTAGCACAAGGCTAACCGTGTCAGCACGGATTGTGCAAGGACACACGGCCCATGTGAGCACGAGGCTTACCGGATGGCAAGGTCAGTGACATTTTGCACACCCCGTGTCTTTTGCGGTTGCTTGAAATATAGCCTTACTCTACTAGGGTTTCATATTATATCTTTAGTTTTGTATTTAGGAGAGCAACTCTAGAGAGAGAAAACTCTCTCATTTTCTTTTCTTTATTTTTCTTTGATCCTAAGATGTGGAATTCAAATCTTTATTGGAATTCCATTTCTATGGGGTAGTTTCTATAGCTTGGGGATAAATTGTTGGAGCAAGGTTTAATTTACATGTTTTGTGAGATTCTTTAGATTCTTCCTAATATTTTTGTTCATGATATTATTTTGATTGTTCTTTATTATTAGAAATGCATGAATGGTAAACCACATATAAGCACACACTTTGGGCTATATTCATGTATGGTGTAAATATCAATGCCCCATGATATGAATCCTCTTGCGAAGAATCTGGATTGAGGAATTAAGATCTTTGACAAAACAAGGGAACTCGCAAACCCTTCAATGCCGCACGAAATTCAAGGTCTAGCCCTCGGGGTACAATCAATTTCGACTCGCTCTCTAACTAGCCCTCAAGATCAAATTACAAGGTTTATTGACACTTAACTAGCCCTTGGGGTTAAGCAACAATGGAATAACTCGCAAGCAAAGAGTATGAACTCAAAAGGTTGTATTTTGATTGATAAAAATTGTGTGAAATTCGTCCAAGGCCTCCCCTATTTATAGGGTTACAATCTTGCCCCAAACCCTACTCACAACTGGAAACTGAATTGACTTATGGCATGTTTAAGAAGGTAAAACCATATCTAACTAAAATACCTAAAATAAATGGTAATCTAAGGTAATCTAGTTGTATTTTTCAAGAAGTAGCCTTGAAGAATATTACCTTATCTAATCTTACCAAATCTAATTCTAATCAGAACAAAACTGAATATACTAAACTCTAATGAACTGTATTCTTGAAATTCAGCTCTTCAAACCACATGGCCGAGCTATCAGTCCAATAAACCCAAAATGACATAATTTTACAATATTTTACAGTGATCAAACTACCTCATTAAAAAAACCCAGTGGGAAAAAGAGTATAGTGTTCTTCATGATGTTTTCAGTTCTTCGAAAACCTTGAACAATAAATCCAACATGTCAATGATGACTCCTTCTTCATTTCTTCATCATAAAGGCAATCAATCAAAGCATTTAAAGCAGCATCCCTAAGCTTAGTCCTTGACCTAGTCATAGGTCCAGCCATGTCACTTAGAGGATCCCGAACATATCATTTAAATGTTTGATTAAGTCGTGGAATGTCTTCATTTATGGTGGTAATCGTCTTGGCATCTCCATCACCCCATTGAGAAGCGAAACCTGGATCTTAGAATGGGCAAAGGAGAACGCGTTTGCGCTGTATGCACGAGGGATTTGAGCATGCTCTGACTTATTTTCCATTGCACCAGTCTTAGGTAACTTTGTGAAGTTATCCGAGAGGTTCCGGGCAGAGATAGGGAATAGTAGCAAGCTAGGGTTGTAAGATGCATTATATCATAGATAAGGTGACAATGACCCTTTGGCCTAATTGACAGGACCATTGGGAAGTAGTGCATTCGTGGTGGAAGCCCGAGACGTAATCGTACGGGGGAGAAACAGACCTACAATAACGGTCAGACCTTGTTGTACTCCCCTAATTACGATGGCGGTGTCGATGGAGTTGTGAGTGCATCTACCGTGACAGGGACGAGAAAGTGTAAGTCATCGACCACACCACGTGTTATGAACACTCTATTAGGTTTGCCTAGATTTCTATGTGAATGAATCGAGGATCGAAACATTAGACTAACCATGTTGCTCAATGATTCCCAAGGTGCTTAGTTAAATATCTTACTTTGGTTTTTTTACTTTTATGCTTAGTAGTTGCTCGTTTTAAAAATCAAACCACCACGCCCCCTGCATGTTTGCTTTAACTAGCTATTATTTTCACTCGTACGGATTGACAACCCGTACGAGGTTGTGTTTTGATGGATACTTAGACCTAACATCTCTTTGGACAAACCTAGGGTTTACCACTAACTACCCTCTAGGTAGCGTAGCAAAGAGAACAGGGTGGAGAACTATAAATTCTTATCTTTTGAACACATCCTCCTCCTGAGTTAATTAGGTACAATTAACGACCCCGAGGGAGGCAGGTCACAAAGCAATTAAATAAATCCGTTTCAAATAATTAATCTCTGAGTTGATATACTTGACAAAAGACACAATTATACATGTACTTAAAAAAAACATAATTATACATGTAACATGCACGGGCATTAATCAAACTAAACTGATATATTAATTTTCGGCCGATAAATATAACAATAAAAAAACCTAGCAATCCCATGCAAGTTGATCCATTGAGTTTACATTACAATAAATTCCCTGAGGCCCTAAAGCTGAATTCATGAACTCGAAATCAATGTTAGAATTATCAAACCCTTGACAACCGTTCATCTTATGATCACTGGCATGATGATACATTTGATCTTCATGATGATCACCACTGACCTTTCCTGGTGGCTGCAACGCCGGCAACATATCTTCGCGTAATCCGGCAGCAAGGTTCAAGCTGGGATCGTAACCATTGTTAGTACAAGTAGTCCCCCACATGCAGTTTTCTGGTAAAATCCCGAACCCCGATGGATACAGCATCGCCGGATGATTCGATTCCAGCTGTGAAGAACAGCTCGAGAACTCCATAACGCTTTGAGGAGTGGGAGTTCTATGATACTGATGATCAGTAGTAATAGTACTCCATGCAAGATTACTAGGGTTTCGGAAGTCAAAGTTGGTTGCATTTGTGCTCGGGTTGGTGATACCGATGTAACCGGCAGCGCCGGAATGCGAGGGGAGAGGATCCAATACTTCTCGGGCTCCTGATGAAGTGTGATCCACGGTGAAAACAGAACCGTGGTGATCTGACCCATTGTTAATGTTGTTATTTTTTCTTGTGTTTTTCGGCTGAGTGGTTGAAGAGAGGAGATTGTGTGTGTTGGGGTCTAGCCCTTGAGCAATGAGTTTCTTCTTCACCACAGAATTCCAGAAATTTTTGACTTCATTGTCGGTTCTTCCAGGCAAATGTTTGGCTATCTGAGCCCATCTGTTCCCCAAAATCCTGTGCACATCCACAATTGTCCTCTCTTCTTGATCAGTAAAAGTGCCCCTTTTCAGATCAGGCCTCAGATAATTGATCCACCTCAATCTGCAACTCTTTCCACACCTCTGAAGACCTATATGTAGTAAAACAACAAACATCTAAGCATAGTTACAGAAATACGTCTCTTTATGTGGAATGGCATATTTCCTAGAAGAAAGAAAAGGGAAGCAAACCTGCAAGTTTAGGAACAGAACTCCAGCAGCCATGGCCATGGGAGGTGATGTGTCGGACCAGCTTCTCATCTTCTTCAGGAGACCATAACCCTCTCTTCACTTTCTGTTTGCTGCAACAGTGATGGCCCATGTTCTTGTCTTCTCTAAGAACCAAGTTTACACCATGATCATTACCACAAGTCATCAACATCATTTATATATACATCATGATGATACATGGAGTGCTACAGCTTCAGTTCATTTTCATTAACCTTTTCTTTTCTTCTCCATTTAATCATGATCACACACACACACATATTTATATATGCTCCTAGTACGCCTATACTTGTACTACTACATCTATATATAACTGGAGAAAAGAGGAAATTTTAGAGCACATTATATCCAGTGTTTGCCCAAATATCAGCAAAGTTTATACAAGCGTACTAATGAAATAGGGTGAAGTGTACGACATGTCATACAGAAAATAATAAAATAATTAATGTGTTTGATCAAGTTTTCAAAGAGTGAGGAGGTGCATTTGGTGGAGCTGTACTTACAATTAAAACTGGTTTATTTTATATGGATGAGAATTTCTATTTTTCCTCCAAAAACAACTTTTACATTTCAAATAAACAATTTTTATGAGTTTACAAACACACTTATATAGTCACGTCGAACACACTCATAATCTCTCCGTACCAAATTGAACTGCGTATAATTTTTATTCAAGATCAAAATTTATTAAAATTTAATTATTGAATTACATATATTGTGTGATGTTAAATTCATCGTGAAACAAACTTTTTAAATAATAAAATTTTTAATATACCATTATCAAATGTAACTAAAGATATTAATTCAAACTCATTTTTTAGATTGCAAACGAGATTTTCTAATATTTAATTTAGGATGGAGGAGTATAGAAATTGAAAGGAAATGGAGGGTTATAGAATTGAGAAAAATGTGCTGGAATATTAACTTGGGGTTCACTCATATTATAAGGACCACACAGGGTCTCATTGAGTGTCTCAAATCAAAAATCTTTGCTCTCTACTTGATTGACAAGTACTCTTCCATTTGTTAATCCATAGGTTTGTTGACATATTCTCATATTCCATCTTTATCTTAACAGCAACAGCAATACTATTTCTCAATTAGTCTGCTCATTTTATAAGAGTATCACACTGTTGTATGATAAAAATGAACCATATACGTACATTCATCAGTTAATATTTTTATTCATCCCTTTCAATTCCAATCACAATTCCACTAATATAATAAATTCCTTCGTTCTACTTCAAAGTTTCTATATTTTTGCTCAAACATTTATAGTATAAAGTTTGTACCACTTTTTTGAACGGATATTAATGCTCCTTCCATCTCAATTCAAATTGTACCACCATCATTATAATGCTATTTAAAAAATATGTTTGACTATTAATATGTTTACCTATATATAATAGCAACAAATAAAAAGTTGATATTTAGAAACTACTTCTTACGAAAAATTAAACAATATCACATACGATAATATTATTATTTACATATCTGTTCAAAGAGAATGACTCATAAGTTATGGTGAGACACTTAATATATAAAGTTTTAAAAATTATAAAAGTACCCCATATTATTTCTCATCTTTAAAAAATTATACTTTGAACCATCCATCTCACCATAAGAATGAGTGAAACCATCTCATTCGTACTATTTAAATATACGGTCAAATTTTAATAGAGAATAGTGTCAAAAAAATAATTGTGCAATTTAAACTCAAGTAGGGGGAATACATGATGGTGTGGCAAAGGAAGTGAAAGATTGGAATGACCTGATAAAATTTAAGTTCAAATAAAAGAAAATTTAAAATAATTTTTTAAAATTTGGACGAATGAAAATTGAAAGTAGAAACCTTGTTATAGAACTTGCAGAAAATAAATCAGAGGGAGTATAAAATATTGAATGATACCCCAAAACCTTTTGTAATGCAAGTCTCTTTTAACAAGTTAATCATATTTATTTATTAGTCATTTCTGGGGTTAAATAATTAATTATTCAAGAGGTAAGTAACAATCTTTATAATGACTGGTAAATTCCCGGTTCGTGATTTTGAGGGCAACATGAATTCGGTTTGAGTATATTTCACTTTTCTTCTTGCTGTTGTTTGATATACAACAGTAACATGATAATCAGTTACTTGTGGATAATAACATATTTCTGTTTATACATTTGTTATATCTCGTAGATAAAATTTACACAAATATACATATTATATATTATACTCCTCCTGTTTTCTTAAGTTTGACACATTTACCATATTTATATTTGTATTTTCTTTTGTAAATTTGTTACATTCTTTTTACAACAAAAATTATATCATTCTCAACCACTCATTAAACTTTATATTCTCTTCACTCAATTTCCTTTACACATTTCAACTTATAAAAAAACTAACACATAAACCTATGATGTAAAATATAATGAAACGGAGGGAGGATACGTTCATTATAGAACATATTTTACCCCCTTTAGAGTGTTCTGTTTAGTGGACGAATTGGACTGTCGACTGCTTTTCACACTTGAGCTGGTCAAAAATCAGTATACGTCCAATGTAAGAGATGGGATACCAAAAGAAGGGTGTCGGCATATGTTTTTAAAAAAAGGAAGCTAGATACTTCCGTTCTAAATGTAGAAAATATCATTATTAGTGTGGAGAAAACAAATATTGTATGTGGGGGAAAAAGGAATGTCATTAGTAAGGGAATGATCATACTTGGACGTTTAAAGCAAGACCAAATTATTTTGTAATAGAAGACTATCATCATATAGGATTCATATCATATCTTGCTTCGAAATTCCACAAGTAATTTTGTCTTTCTTTTATTTTTTACCTTGAAAACAATGTGTTTTTTGCGTTTTTCAACAAACATTTCTCACTTCAATTTGTAGGTCGCAACCGTTCGATGGAAGACCCCCACTATGGGCATCAACCCTAAAACTAGAGAGGAAAAGGAATTAGTGTCTTCT
This sequence comes from Rubia yunnanensis, assembly GCA_037428765.1. NCBI lineage: Eukaryota > Viridiplantae > Streptophyta > Magnoliopsida > Gentianales > Rubiaceae > Rubia > Rubia yunnanensis. The sequence goes on along the minus strand of CM075061.1, from coordinate 104,754,030 downwards.
GGTGACTCTAGGGTTAGCACGATTCTAGTCGCTACAATCTATGAGCGCTCAATTATCGGGTAAGTCAGGGTTTCCCTCGTTAGGACTTTCTATACAGCAACCCATTGTCCACTACTCCTACCGTGCAATTCCTCACATGAATAACTAATTAGATTAAAGTTAAACAAACGTCCCGACACTAAAAAGATAAATTCAATGCACACATCTCCCCGATACTCACAAGACTACAATAGCGATAACTAACACTCCCAAATTAGCATTCAAGCGTAGCACGATATTATGCAATAAATGAAAACATATGTGCATCGTAAAACATGTCATCGTATAAATCATAGAAGAATTTAATCTACAAATCATACACAGTAATCATAGCATGCAAAATTTGGGGACTCTAAAAATCTCACAAATTCAAGTCAAGTCATGAATATAAACACCAACCAAGAAATAAAACTACTCTACTAGCATTAAATCCATGACAATCATAAGAATAAATGCCATGGATTTAAGAGTAAATGAAGAGAAAAGATAAAAAACTCTAGAGAGAGAGAGAGAGAGAGTCTTCTAGAGTTTTATTTTGTGACAAAAATCAAGAACGATCATCTGGTTACAAAACAAGATCTAGACGCTCTTATGGACAAAAATACACTAGAATTAACTAGGTTACAGAATGAAGGATTTAGATAAGAAAACATGGAATGATCATCTAAACCACTTATGATTTAAACCTATCTACATCTAGCAATCTACCCACGAAAATATAACAACAGTGATGTTAAATGCCTTAAAAAATACATGCATTTGACGTCTCATCAAATCCACTACACTTCAACCCTTACTCGTCCCCGAGTAAACAAAAACAAGCACAGATCTAAGTGTAAACTAGCATACAAAGTTTTTCTAAAACACCCAACATTTTATTCCTAGACAACCCTAGCCCCCAAGACATAAGAATCGCTCACACTCTCATATCCTGAACCTAAAGTAATTTAAACAACCAACAAACCTGATGGAGATGCCAAAATGACTACCACCATAAACGAAGACATTCCACGTCTTGATCAAACATTTAATGGTTTTGTTCAGGATTCTCTAAGTGACATGGCGAGACCTATGAATAGGTCAAGAGCTAAGCCTAGAGATGATGCTTTAAATGCTTTGATTGATCGCCTTTATGATGAAGAATTGAAGAAAGAGTCATCATCGACATCTTGGATTCATTATTCAAGATTATCGACGAACTGAAGACATCATGAATAACACTACACTCTTTTTCCCCCACTGGGTTTTTAATGAGGTAGTGTGATCACTGTAAAATAGTGTAAAATTATTTCATTTTGGATCTTAAACTGTAGAGCTTGGCCATGTGGCCTTTGAAGAGATGATTTTCAAACTAGTCCATTAGGTTTTCAAAAATATTGATTTTTATTCTAATTAGAATTAGTTTTGGTAAGTTTAGATAAGGCTATATTCGTCCAAGTTGTAATCTGGATGAATTTCGGCTATAGACAGTTTTTTTTAGGTATTTTAGTTAAATATGGTTTTAGCTTCTTAAAGCTGCCATAATTCTATTCAGTTTCTGACAGAAATTACCAAATCCCATCTTGATTCTGACTATATTTTTTTTGGACGAATTCAGCCCTATAAATAGAGGTTGAATGTTCGAGATTTAACATCACTATCATCATTTAGAAATATAAACCTTTGAGTTCATACTCTTGTTGCTTGCAAGCTTCTTCCATTGTTGCTTGACTCCGGTGGCTAGTTAAGTATCAATAAACCTTATAATCTAATCCTGAGGGCTAGTTAAAGAGCAAGTCAAAATTGAGTGTACCCCGAGGGTTAGACCTTGAATTTCGTGCAAGATAGCGAGGGTTTACAGATCCCTTCACTAGATCAAAGATATTAATTCCGCAATCGTGAGTCTTGGCAAGGAGATTCGTATCAGGTGGTATCAGAGCAAAGCAAAAGATTTACCGAGGCTGAGAAAAACAAAAAAAATGGTTTTGAGTTTCGTATTAATTTATTTTCAAATTTACACACACACAGACACACACAGACACACACACACATATATATATGTACTCTTTCGTTTCGTATTTAAACTCTGCTTGTTTGATCTTTTTTACTAGGAGGATTGAATCTAGAGTCGAATGACGTTGAAGGGTTCGAGATTTAGAATACTTCGGTATTACTATCCGCCTTCACCTTTATCAATCGAGTCAGGAGGATGTCGAAGGGTTGGAGCGTTAACAAGTATTATCCACCTTCACCTCCTGGTCATTTTCATAGATTTAGGTAGCTTAAATAGTTTGTGCACATGTAGTATTTTTCGTCAATTCTTCTTAAATTATTGCATGCTTATAATTCTATTTGTGTTCTTTATGGTTCTTTGATTTCGAGATCTTGAATTGTTCTTTGATTCTTGACTACATTTTAATCCAAAATAAAATAAAATATATTCTTGTGTTTTTTTCCACGAATATAGTATCATATTCTTGATCTTTACGATCTTGAATACCTCGAACTTCATTTGAATTAAGAGAAAGTTGTCGCCGTTTTCTTATTTGAAGTTTTGTACAGGAGATTTTTGTTCCAAAAATTTTTAAAAATAAAAAAAGGTAGAATATTTTTGGGTTTCAAATTCGGAATTTAGGATTTGAAATCGGAAATTTGGGGCAGATTTGCAATTTTTGAAAGTGTGGAGACTGTTTTGCAATTTTTGAAATTTTGGGAATTGTACACGGTTTTGAATTACTTGGGGAAAAAGATTCTTATTGTTATTTTTATATTGAGTGAAAAATTGATTTTTTTTCTGAAAAAGAATGAAAGGAAAAGGAAATCCGATTTGAAAAAGGAAAGAAAAGTCAAAATCCTAATCGGGAGAGGAAAAAGAAATAAAAATCAATTGAGAGAGGGGTTTTGATCTGAATTTTTGTTTTGGGGGACAAGTAAGTCATTAAAATCCTTTACCACAAGGGATTTGGATTTGAGTTCCTATTCCAATTTATTTTCGGAAAACATTCTTGAATTTTCAGAACCTGTTTGCCGCTTATATAAAGTTTTCTTATTTTTATCATAATTTATTCAATACAGCTCTGATTTGTGCCATTCAAGTTGCGTTTTGTTCCTTATTCTTTTTATAATTTGTAATTATAGATCGTGGAGCCTAATTTTGAGTTTATATATTTTTAAATTTAGAATTAAGTTCTGCAGTACTCATCTGCATAGTTTGCTTTGAATTGCGGTGAATTAATCAATTTCCCCGCATTAAACTTCGTCGTGTGAGTTTTTTGTGTTATACACTTGGTGAGTGACCGTATTAAACAAAGGGAAAGGGGAACAATTTTTTTAACTAACTGTTTGATTTTCTTAGCTGTTTAGCGAAGATTGGGGATGAAAATCCATTCGTCCCGCCTTTTGTTTGCAATCCTAATAATTTTCCGACGAATACCTCTAAAGGTGGGTGTGGTAATCATCCACGTGAAGAGTCTCCAGATATTTGGGAGCGACATTGAATTAATCCAAATGAAGCCAATGATCCTAATCGGTTTGTTGTCGCAATAAATGCACTTATAAGTGAGGTGCAAAGGTTGGCAAGAAAGGCTGACAACATGGCACCACCTACACCTACATCATCGGTCAAGAGGGAAGAAACAAAGAAATATGTCCGTCAGTTCAATGGTTCTGGATGTTCAGATGACTGTTCTGATGATGGTTCAGAAAGGCGATCACACCGAGGATCTTCTAGAAGGCATCGCCATAGTAAACCTCATTCCCGAAGGAGAGTGAAGAGCAATTAGAGATATGAGTCGGGTTCTGATGAAGCTCGAGACATCAAGGGTTTAAAATATAACATCCCTCGATTTGACGGTCAACACAATCCAGTGAAGTATCTTGATTGGGAACGACAGATTGAGAATCTGTTTGATCTAAACAATTATCGGGAGAAGGAAAAATTCAAAGTGGCACAGTATTCTTTCACTCACTATGCGGGTGAATGGTGGAAAAATAAAAGGGAGTCACAATATCTTGCCGGAAAGAAACCTATCTCCCCATAGGAGAGATTGAGATCCGAGCTTTGCCAATATCATGTTCCACCTACTTAGTTGATAGAACAACATACTTATCTGTCCACCATTAAGCAAAGAAATCGCACAGTTGATGAATACTGACAAGATCTTGAGTTGACCATGAGAAGGGTTGGAATGAAAGAAGAAGAAGCATTCATAAAAAATGATTCATTGAAGGCTTGCGTGAAAACCTTCAAATGCCAGCCAAGCTTTAACATCACATATCTATGTTTATTGGTGAAAGCGAGGTTGGTTGAGAGTACCCTGCAACCAAGGAGGCCACAACCCATATTTTCCAGTCAATGACCAGGGTTTGACTTTGAAAATCCTAGTTATGGCCGTAGTAGGGGCAAACCCATGGGAGGATGATTATCAGTTTAGACTTATTCAAATTTGACTTATAATCCTGTTGAGAGGAGGACAACACCACCAACCAAACAGGTTTCGAAAATTTCAGTTAAGTCCACTACTTCTTCATCAAATTCAGTTTCTATTAACTTTCGTACCTGTCTTCATTGTAAAGAAAGAGGATATGTCCGCAATAACTTTCCTCATGCACGAGTGTTAACAACAATTGAGGAAAAAGATGAAGAATATGAATATGCTTATATGCCACCATTGTATGAAAGTGGTGAAGAACATGTAGATGAAGAGATTATTATAAATGATCATGGTGAACAAGGTTCGGAAACACAAGGTAACTTCATGTCATTAAGAGTTCTAAACTCTCAGATGGCCGAAATACAGGTACAAAGGATTAATATTTTTCATATTCGTTGCCTTTTGAAAGATAAGAATCATTTACTGATTATTGATGGTGGTTCTTGTGCTAATACAGTGCTAATCTTCTTTTTTAAATAATTGTCTTTGCCTGTGACTACTCATCCATCACTATATAAACTTATTTGGTTAAATGGTAATGGTGAAATTAGGGTTAAAAAACAATGCATGATTAACTTTATGATTGGAAAATACCATGATTCTATCTTATGTGATGTTATACCTATGGAAACTAGTCATATTTTGTTTGGGAGACCTTTGCAGTTTGATCGTAAATCTATGCATGATGGTTACACTAAAAAAATATTGTGATTAAGGATAGAACAAGGTATACTCTAGTTCCATTATCTCCCGCGGAATGTTTAGAGGCATAGAGATGCATGAAAGTCGATAAAGATAAGTTTGCGACTGAAGTGCAAATGGCCGACCAAAAACCTAGCCAGGGCTTGAAGGAGATCGACCACAAGATGAAAAATGGAGGCAAAAACTTTGATGATTTCGACCAAATATCAAAGGAGGCCATTCCAGGTAAGCCAGGAAAGTTTAAGAATGATTCTAATAAGTCACATAAAGTCCTATCTTCACATCTTAGTCCTTTGCCATCGATTTACATGATGAGACATGAACTTCCTAACAATTCTGGTAGATCTTTTTATGCATTGATTAGGGATGTGAATCGTTCTTTTGCTAATTCTTATTTTGTGCTTCTCATGCATTTTAAAGAGAGCTACTTTGCCAGTGATGATATTACTATGCATGTTCCCCCATGGTTTGCTTAGATGTTACAGGAATTTGAGAATGTCTTTCCAGAAGCCTTACCTATGGATTTACCACCCTTGCGAGGTATTGAACACCATATTGACTTGATTCTGGGTCCGGTTATTCCAAACTGTCCGGCATATAAAGCAAACCCTAATGAGACAAAGGAACTAGAGCAACAAGTCGATGAGTTACTTCAAAAAGGTTATGTGTGAGAATCCCTATCTCCTTTCACCGTTCCTGTCATTTTAGTTCCTAAGAAAGATAAAAATTGGTGTATGTGCATTGATTGTTGTGCTATTAACAAGATTACCATTTAGTATTGCCATCCTATCCCTAGGTTAGATGATATTCTTGAAGATTTGCATGGATATGTGATTTATACTAAGATTTATTTGATTAAGGGTTATCATCAAATTCAAATTAATGAGGGGATGAGTGGAAACTGCATTTAATACTAAGTTTGGGTTGTATGAATGGATTTTTATGTCTTTTGGTTTAACTAATGCACCCATTACTTTTATGCTGTTGATGAATCATGTCTTGAGAAAGTTTATTGGTCGATTTTTTGTGGTTGGTGAGGCTTCAAATGCATGTATTTCCAAAGCATTTAACTTCTCTTTTGTCATATATTTGTTGTAAGATTGCTAGATTTAGGTAGGTTTACATGGTAAGGGGTTTAGATAGTCATTTTCGGTTTTTATGTCTAAATCCTTCATTTTGTAACCTATGTTTAGTCTTAATGGACTTTTGGTCCTTATGAGCATCTAGATTCCCTTTTGCAAGATTAATTTGTAGATTTCTTATGAGCACTTAGGATTGGTTTAGTGAATGCCATTTAAAAGGATGTTAGAAGATGGAAAGCCACTCACAAAGTGGTAGAAGATAAAGTAAAGAAAGGAGAGAAAAGAAAAGGGTGAAGAATGATCTATCTTTTGAAGCAGAGTGTTGAGCATTTTCCGAGAATAATCATCCTCCAAGAGTGGTACCATTGGATTCCTCTTCTCGAGTACTATAATATCGACTACAAGAACTCCCAAAACGGATCAACGGGTCACCCAAAGGAAGCAAAACAAAATGAGACTTTTTTCCGTTGCGACTCGCGACGAGTGTGTCACGACTCGCGAAATGTTGACATGAGAGCTCACAATTTCCTGATCTGGTTGCAACTCGTGACGAAGGCGTCATGACTCGCAATAATTGCCCTGCAACTTGTTTTTTACTACCTTTTTTCTTGTACTATCTTTTTTCTTGTACTATAAATAACTTTTCACCACCTTCTTCCCCAACTCTCTAAGCCCGACTTGGGGGCTCCAAAAACCTAGTTTTTCATCATTTTCTTCCATTTCTTCTTCTTTCTTTGTAGATCTTTGTTCTATATTATGGGTTTTGATTATCTAGCTTAGTTTTGTACTTGGGAGCAATTGATTGGAGCTTCCACACCAATGTAGTAAGAACCTCTATTTCACTCTTTCTTGAAGCATTTGTTATTTAGAATTCATGTGTTTAAATGTGATGTTTTACTTCACTTATTCTATGGGTTGTTTGAGTATATGAAGTGTTTGTATGATTGAAGTGTTAGGGTGTTAGGAAAGTTGCAATTTTCTTAGCTCTTTGACATGAGAATCCAAGAACATGGAATTAGAATTTCTTGTGCATAATGTGTTGTGATTCTTGCTAGATAAATATGTTAATGTGGATTGTTTCCATGTTTATCCTATAGATGCAATGCAAGGTTGAATCTTGAATGTGGTTTGTTCTATGTTTAGCCTAATGAATGCTATGTTTTGTTAAATGGCTATGTCTTTGGTAGAAGACTTGTTATTATCAAATCTATGGTCCTTCGTGTATAATGTCATTGATGAAATACCTTTATGGTGTGGTTTTCCTAGAGTGATTATCAATAAGGTTTGCAAATGGTCATTGTTTGTCTTTGCAAATTACTATTAAGAAGGAATGAATGTTGATCTTTGAATGAGAAGTTTTAGCATTCCCCATAGGTAACGAATGTAATAGAATGAGCAAATGGTTCAATGATCTACATTAGGTTGGGAAGTGGATATTATTGCCCCCAAGGCTTTGTCTTTTTTAGTTTTAACCCTTTTTTCTTAGTTTGTTGATGATTAGCATAGTTACTTAACTTTGCTAGTTATCTTGTCTTTTAATTTCATAAATTACGACCACAACCAACCAAAACCCCCCAATTTACTTGCTTTTATATATATATATATATATATATATATATATATATATATCTACTTATAGCCTAATATGAACCTTAAATGTCTAAATGCTTAAGAAAATCCCTCTTCTTTGGGGATGACCCCGATTTGCCACTATCTACTTAATTGTATTTAATAAGCATAAATGGCTTATAAATTATAACTTTGAGAGGTACGGCGTTGGCCTCCCAGTGGTCTATTTTGATGATATCTTGATTTATTCTAAGTCCACTGATTAACATATGGAGCATGTTAAAATGGTTCTTGTTGCGCTCCGCGAATCTTGTTTGTATGCAAACATCAAGAAGTGCACCTTTTGCACTTCATAAGTGGTGTTTCTCAGTTTTTTGGTCTCTAGAAGGACATAAAAGTTGATGAATCCAAAATTGATGCCATTGAGACCTGGCTAAGACCTACTAATGCCAACCAAGTACGTTATTTTCATGGTTTAGATAGTTTTTATAGATGGTTTGTGCATGATTTCTCATCTATTGCGGCACCTCTAAATGAACTAGTTAAAAGGATGTGAAATTTGTTTGGACTGAGAGTCAAGAGAATGCATTTAATGAATTGAAAGTACGATTATATAATGCTCTCGTTCTTGCTTTACCTGATTTTAATGGTACTTTTGAGATTCATTGTGATGCTTCTGGATTTGGTATTGGTGCTGTTTTGATGCAAGAGAATCGACCTCTAGCTTACTTCAGTGAGAAGCTAAAGGGCGGTACTCTAAACTATCCTGTTTATGATAAAGAATTTTATGCAATTGTGCATGCATTAGAAACTTGGTAACATTATTTATTGCATAAATAATTTTTCATTCAGAGTGTCATGAATCCTTGAAATATTTGAAGAGTTAGATGAAGTTGAATAAGCATTATGCTAAATGGTGCAGTTTCATTGAATCTTTTCCTTATGTGTTGCATTACAAAAAGGGGAAGGAAAATGTTGTTGCTACTGCTTTGAGTCATAGACATGTTTTACTTACACGATTGGAATGAATTATGTTAGGGTTTTCATTCGTGCGAGAATTATCTGCGACTGATTCTGATTTTGATTTTTCATCTGTTTATGCTGCATGCAAAAATTGTGCTTATGAGAAGTTTTTTTGGCACGATGGTTTCTTGTTTATGAATAATAGGTTATGTATTCCTCAATGTTCTATGCGTGAATTACTTGTTAGAGAAGCTCATTTAGGTGGTTTAGTAGGACGTTTTGGTGCATTTAAAACTTATAATTTGTTGCAAGAACACTTCTATTGGTCGAAAATGGCATTTGCAATTGACATGGTTTGTAGGAATTGTCTTGATTACTTAAAGGCTAAGTCTAAAACTAAGCATCTTGGTCTTTATACTCCATTACCCATTCCAACACATCCTTGGATTGATATTTCCATGGATTTTGTCCTAGGTTTACCACGATCTCAGTCAGGTAATGACTCTATCTTTGTGGTTGTGGATAGATTTTTGAAAATGGCACATTTTATTCCTTGTAGGAAGACAGATGATGCAAAGCATGTTGCAGATATATTTTTGAAGGAAGTAGTTAGGTTACATAGCATTCCTGCGTCCATTGTCTCTGATCACAATGTTAAATTTTTTATCCTACTTTTGGAATACCTTATGGCACAAGATAGGGACAAAGTTGCTGTTTTTGAATACTAGTCATCATCAAACTGATGGACAAACTAAAGTGACCAATCGAACCCAAGGGGCTATCCTGCGTGCCCTAGTTCAAAAGAACTTAAAGAATTTGGAAAAATGCATTCCGATTGCAGAGTTTGCTTATAATTGCACTATTCATTCTACTACTTCTTTACCTCCATTTGAGATTGTGTATTGGTTTCTACCTAATACACCCTTGACTTACTTCCTTTGAATTTTAAACAGGTTAAAAATATTTATGGAGAAAAGAAAGCTAATTTTGTGAAGAGAATTCATGAGAAGGTGCGTATAAAAATTGAACGGACAAATGCGCATAATGTTGATAAAGCTAATCAAAGCCGCAAGTTGATGAGGTTCAACATGGGAGATTATGTTTGGGTTCATCTATGGAGAGAGAGGTTTCCAAATGCTCAGAAATGTAAGTTGAGTCCCCGTGGAGATGGTCATTTTCAAGTGTTGGATCGTGTGAACAACAATGCTTACAAGATTGAGTTACCAGATCATTATGGTGTTAGTGCGACCTTTAATGTTGCTGATTTATCTCTATTTACCTTTGAATACTATTTAGTTTCAAGGGCAAAACCTTTCGACCATGGAGGGAATGATGGAGATGCCAAGACAACTACCACTATAAATGAAGACATTCCACTGATCAAACATTTAAGGGTTTTGTTTGGGATCCTCTAAATGACATGGAGGGACCTATGACTTTTTTTTTAAAATTTAACCATCCGAAGATGGGGGGGAATATATTAGGCTCCCCTAACCATATTGAAATAAGCCATAGAGGCGCAACGTGAAAGAATTCATTACAAAAGATCATCCAATTGATAATCCAATAGCCGAAATAAGCTCTTGAAGCAATTGAGCACTTCCTTCCAAAAGCGGTGATTCCACCAATTCAAAGCTAGAGAAAAAGACTAGAGAACATTGTTGTGCTAACAGAGGTCTATCCTATTATTCCTTCGGACTGAAATACCACGAACAGGTCGGGGAGTCGAGAACTAAGTCAAGAACTAAGCTTAGAGATGCTGCTTTAAATACTTTGATTGATTGCCTTTATGATGAAGAATTGAAGAAGGATTCACCATCGACATCTTGTATTCATTATTTAAGATTGTCGACGAACTGAAGACATCATGAAGAACTCTATACTCTTTTTTCCCACTGGGTTTTTAATAACGTAGTGTGATCAGTGTAATTTAGTGTAAAATTGTTTCATTTTGGATCTTAGACTGTAGAGCTCGGCCATGTGGGCTTTGAAGAGCTGATTTTTGAGCTAGTCCATTAGGGTTTCAAAAATATTGAGTTTTATTTTGATTAGAATTAGTTTTGGTAAGTTTAGATAAGGCAATATTCATCCAAGTGGTAATATGGATGAATTTCGGCCATAGACAGTTTATTTTAGGCATTTTAGTTAAATATGGTTTTAACTTCTTAAAGCTGCCATAATTCTATTTAGTTTTTGACAAGAATTACCAAATCCCTTCTTGATTAGGACTAGGTTTGTGGACGAATTCGGCCCTATAAATAGAGGTTGAATTTTCAAGATTTAACACAACTATCCTCATTTAGAAATATAAACCTTTGAGTTCATACTCTTGTTGCTTGCGAGCTTCTTCCATTGTTGCTTAACTTCGGGGGCTAGTTAAGTATCAATAAATCTTGTAATCTGATCCCGAGGGCTAGTTAGAGAGCAAGTTGAAATTGAGTGTACCCCGAGGGCTAGACCTTAAATTTTGTGCGAGATAGTGATGGTTTACAGATCCCTTCACTAGATCAAAGATATTAATTCCGCAATCGCGAGTCTTTGCAAGGATATTCATATCAAGACCATAAAACGAATAAGGTATATATACAATGTGATGCTATCTTATTTTACCCAGTAAGCTACCAAACAGACAATCCTAGAGAAGCACAAAGTATTTTAATTTTTCTCATTTTCTATTATTTTTCCTAGGAGCGCTCTCATTTTTTCATCCTAGCTTCACACTTTTTTTTGGTTTTTTAAGGCCACCCTCACCTTTTTCCACACCATTTGGCCTCTCATTTTTGCATAGGTCACCCTTTCAATTTTTCAAGCTAACTGGGGTTTCAAATGTTGGCTAATTCGCCCTATCGGATTTCTGACGTAACAGGAAAAGTTAAAATGCTCTTAAGATAGCTAATTGCTAGACAAAAGAAACTACAAATCATAAGTATCATCTAATTTCCCTCCCCACACTTAAAGCTTGCATTGTCTTCAATGCATGTACACATTCTAGTCCACATGTTAAGGAGAGGAAATGAGAAAACACTCACAATGAGAAATGAACAGTAAAATCTACCCTTAGTGGCACAATAATGGAATCTAATAAACAAACTACCATCACCACAATATAATATCCATAACCTCTAATCAAGCAAGTTCAATTACAACCACTATCATACACCACAAATCGAATAAAACATTTAAATTCCAATAGATGGTTACCTCTTTGGTTTCAAATTGTGTGTATTTCAAGTGGTTTGAGGGTAAATTGGTTTGGGTGGTATTTTGGAGTGGTAGGGAAGAAATGGTGATGTGGAGGTGGGAGGGCGTGTGTGCTTCACTGATCGTGCATGTTTACACTTCCCCGTGAATCTGGGGTTTGGTTTTTCCTCCTTGTCCATAATTTTGAGCATCACGAACAATGTACGTCTACACGGTCCACAAGTTGAACTTATCCTAACCCTGTTTGCTCGCTTTCCCCCAAAAACCAAATGCTTCATACAAAACACACATGCACACCAAGTGTAATAGTGGTCCCAAAAAAATTAGAAAAACACACCAAAAATAATAAAGATGTACAACACAATTCCATAAGAAATCTTTCCCTACCTCACACTAATAACACATATTTCTCAAATAAGAAACATGATATGAAAGGAAAGGGAGGTAAACAAAACAATGTGCAATAATAACCTCCCAATACATTCTCCTCACATCAATGCACTCAAAGTTTACCCCAACATGCAATTCAAGCCAAGCCATTACAAATCCACACTAAGAAAGTATCTATATATATCCACACAAAGAAACAACTAGTGTACGACCTTGGTTGCATATTTGGTGGTGGTTTAGGTGGTGGATTGTTGTGGTGTCTAATGGTTTTGGGTTAAGAGTGAGAGAAGAAAGGTGAGGATTTTTTACTTTTTATTTTCAAAGAAAAATGAACTAATCTAATTTTAAAGGCTTGGGTTGCCTCCCAAGAAGCCTCATATATTTAAGATCGTCGCCACGACCCTATTGTTATCTATATGGTGAAGGTTTGTGGGAGGAATTTGTCGTGCCTCTCAAAGATATAATTTATAGGCCGAAATAATGGCTAACTTCTAAATTGTAGCTAGTGGTAAGATGTGATCGTCCACGAGGAAAAAAGGGTTTTATCAAGTGTTGAATGTAATTAAAAACACACGAAGAAATCACCCTGCGTGTGCGCTCATACAGTTGGTGGGGGAGACTAAATTACCAAACAATTAGAAAGAACAATGTTAATACGGTCACAAATAGTACGAAAGATGTAACTAAGATGATAACAAGTCTTGGGCCCAATTGGTTTACATTTCTAGTTATCCTTTGATCATCTATTAATTTCCTATTTTTATGCATTAACCACATATTGTGGAGAAATTGTCGACACCTTCAGAGTGAAAACATTCCTCAACTCTCCTCGGTTATAGTTAGAATGGGCAATTGGCGCAACATAAAAACCCTTACTCTTGGGTCACTCTAGAAGATCGGCGACATAGAATTCCCTGAGAGTAGCAATAAACATAGAGACCCAATACAACTAACACAATGACGTACAAGGGAGAAGCATCGGAGTAGCACAATTATGTTTCATAATGACGAATACGAGGATCAGCCTTCATGCTAGGCGTCATTAGTGTACTACTTCGATAATTAGGCAAACCCATTCAAATTCATCCTAAATATATGCAATTTCATCAATCAATAATCATAATTAGTTGTCACACCCAATTATAACCTAACATTAGCCTACGATAATCACATCAACAAAATGACAAAGTCATTCGGGTTTGCCAAAAAAATCTAGCAAACAATCAATTCATAATCATCAATTAGTTGATCATCGTAGTCTAAATCATGCATTAATCACACAGTAAAGCATAAAACAGAGTTCATAATTGATCAAAGTACAAAATAGGATAAATCAAATCTTACAAATTCATACTAGAAATGCTTACCAATTGCTCCCAAGAGTATATTTAGTCTAGATGAACTAAACCCATAACAAATGAGTTCTCTTCAAAGTCTTCTCATCTCTTTGATCCCAAACTCTTCAAAACCTGCACTCCTCAATAGAAGTCTTCAACATCTTTAAAACACTTCATAAATTAAAGAATTATGATATAAAACATATAATATCATCCTAACCCTCTAATGGACAAAATGTCAAATTCCTTCCAATTAAGTCCCTAATCTATTACAAATTACTCTTCGAATGTGTTAAAAATGGAATATGAATTGAGCACATCATATACCCAACACTTAGGCCTTTACTCATCCTTGAGTAAAAATGATCAAGGCCCAAGGTGGTTCCTAAGTATTCTATCCTAATTGAGAATTTCATAACTTTAAACATGAAAGACTACCACTACAAGAAAAATGACTTATTAATAACCTTAATACCAATCCCCATATTCGCACCTAATGAATTCTACCCATTAAAATTTCCATAATAGTATTGCATCAAAGTGAGGTGTTCAACATCCAAAGGTAAGGTAAAAAGAGGTTTAATCTAACCAAATAGTTTCCAAGTGGCAAAATGAGCCTCCAAAAATTTTCATTTCTCTAAATTTCTTCTTTTTTGCCTATGAGCTCTCTCGGATTTTCATCCTAGCATCTCATTCTTTTTTTTACCTCACCCCTAACCATTTTTCTTACAATTTAAACACCTCATTTTTGCATAGATAGATTTTTCATGTTTTTTATCTATCCAGGATCCCACAATTTTGCCTAAGTTGCCCGCAATCGGGTTTCTATTTAGCGGGATTATTTTTTAATTTTCTCTTGATCATTTTTTCAATTAAAATATTTCCTAAGAAGTTATCAATTACATGAAGAAACAAAAAATATCATATCAAGCATATGCTAGTAACACTACACGATAAATGACCTGTAACTTTGCCCCTTTTACTTCGATTTTTTGCCTTAGGTCAAACAACCAAAGTAAAAAGCTCTTTTACCTCAATTAATTTTTTCCAAAGTAAATAATATTTTTAGATCGATTAAAAATTAACCGAGGTAAATAATATATTCATTACCTTAGTTATTATATTAGCCGAAGTGGAAGGTTTAACAAACGAAGTAAATAATCTGATCGAATAGCGTTCGACATCGCATGTGATGCTTAAAAAGGCAAGACGAAATCACATTATATGTTGTTTTCACCGACATGTGATGCGATGGATGACTGACATAGCAGGTATGGAAAACATAGAACTTCGAGAGGTTAAAGTTGAAAAAGATTGACTTGATCTACAAAAGTAGTTGTTCAATGGTTTTCAAAACAATTGTAGAAAATGTGTTGAATGGTACAGTTGAAAATGGTTTTTAAAATCATTGACATATAAAATTGCACATTCGGTTAATTATATATTGTTCAAATAAGGAAATTAAACTATTGGAAAAACAATAGTCATGAAAATATCCTTACAATTAGTACATAAAGTAGAATTATAATTGTCTTAGTTCCAACAAAATTGAAATTGCAATATATTCAATCAGCTCACATTATGATGACCATGAAGACAATCAGTCCCCCATCTTCTATGACCTCGAAGAACAAGATGTCCCCAATGCGTAGACGGTTTCCAGAAAGAAACTCGTCAAACCCTTTGGGGACAGGGACTCAATCTTCACACGCCCCGCATAGTTCATGCGCCACTCTCTCCCGTAGCACCTCAGCACTACGGGGGTCATGTCATTCGGAAGGAGTGGTACAATGTCCCTTAGGATGTACTAAATAATATTTTTATTAGATATATATATATATATATATATATGCAATTAACAATAAATAAAATTTATTTAAAATCAAATAGTTACATGCATTTAATTAGCTAGCTTTAGGACTTGCCAAAGTAGGGTTTTTACGGAAGTCCTACTACTTTAGAGTGCAGTGGAAATGTGGGCTATTAGCAGCCATTGTATGTTGTTGAAGGACAAAAACAAGAGGCTCTGGGTGGCTCCGTTGTGCGAAGAGCTGTATGAAAACAAAAAATATATTGTGATAAAGTGTGAAGATGTATTATTAAATATATATGTAAAATGGTAAATGACCTGGAAATGGGCGACTAGAGGATCCTTCGCTAGCCATTAGTCCCGAATAAAAAATAAAAAATTTTAGGGCAAATTAGCCTTGGAAATGTATAGTGCGATGTCGGACATGGGTCGAAGGTACATGTTGGTCCAAAAAAGTGGCTTGGTCGACATGTACCAGTGACGTCGCTCTATATTTGACCAAACCAAACACTTGATCGACACATAAATGAGGTCACGTATACAATTTTAAAGCAAGCTTAAACTCCTCTATACGAATTCGGTAACCAATTTGTTATATCGATGGTCAAATCAACATAGGTACGACGTCTTATACAGAAGAACATATTGCTATAAATTAGAATGTACAATGTTACACGCTATTTGCATAGACCAACCGGTAACCGATAGGTTACCGGTGTCGCATGCATCAGAGGCAGCTATGGAAAAAAACACAGAAAATGATAATTTAACAGCAGAGAATTACACAAAAACGTCCAAAAACATAGTACCTAGGTTTACATTTAGAAACCTAAAGCTCTAACAAATCTGAGTAAGAACTAGAAAAAAAAACACAACACATTCAAAGACCATTGATCGAACAATGTAAAGCAACAATTGCAAAAATGTAGGTGTTAGAAGAGTAGAAAAACCATACCTTTACTAAGAGAGAAGAGAAGGGGGTGGGAGACCATTGGAATTCGCGGGAAACTTGGGAACAAAAACTTGAACTGATTATGAGGGATCCCATATTTATAGCCATTTTTGAACGACGTCATTTTGGACCCTTGTGATTCCCGCCTCGCATGCAGAGACATTGCAACTATATTGGTTTAGGCGACAAGCAACCGACCCATGACCAATGTCACACGTTTATATGAGCCTAACAATTTCAGCCTGCTAGCAAAACAAATGAGCCCGCTAAGGACCAAAACGAATAAAAGTCACTTTCAAACAAGTAAATAATACTCCCTAGCATATTTTTTTTTGGTTGTGTATGAAATGTCCCTACCTATGGAAATAGTAGGTCCAACAGTTCAAATTTATTTAAATAATGCGGTTGGAAAAAATATTTGCTAGTTTTGGAATGACTGAACAAATTATTTATTACACACAAGTATATTCTAGTTATATGAATGGTTGTAATATTAAAACTTGGATTCATATGGTAAGTTAAATATTAAGGATTTAATAACATTAAAATAACATTCAACAAATAGATTAAGATTAAATATTAAATTATATAAAATCACATTCAACAAATACTCTTAATGTTACAATATTCCAAATTTGAATAATTTCGTTATAATTTGTTCCAAATTCTTAGCAATAAAACTAAAATTAGGATCCAAGAATGATGATATTGAACACTATCAGCCCAGAACTAATAGCTCAAAGTAGAGCGTGTCCCCAACCCTCAGTTCCCCTACATCAAGAAACTCACCAAAACCGTTTGGGGTCAGGGTCTTGAGCCTCCTGTTCCTTGAGTAGTGCATGTGATACTCTCTTTCGCCGCACCTTAAGACAACATGTGTCATTTGGTAGGAGTTCCACGATCTGGCTTCAGACGTACTAAATCATAAACAAAAAACCATAGTTAGTATATATGAAAGTAATCTAGAGAAAATGTTAATTAAAAATAAAATACATGTGTAACGGGTAGGACTTACCGAAATTGGAATTGAACCAAAATTTGTCTGAGTCAAAGTGGGGATAAAATGTGGAATGATATCACCAAATGATGTCCGCGCTCGGTCCTCATCCGAATCGGTACAGATCTTGATTGTTTACTGAAATTATTACTTATTAAATAAGAATAGAAGAGATCAATTTATGTAGCAATCTAAACAAAAATATTGCTCACCTCAATCGGTAAACGACCACTCAAATCTTCATCGTCAGCCATGATTCCTGAAATTCATATTGTTAAGTATGAAATATATAATGATAGTTGGAAATTGGTTCGATAAAAATCAGTTAAATTAATCATTAAAGTTAGTCAAGCGTTGCACATGCATGTCGGTCCACAATAATGGCATGGCCAAAATAATAGCACATACATCCTTAAGAACGTGTCATAAGAGTGACGTCTCACCTGCCGACAAAATTGGTTGGTTAACTGATAAGGGTGTAGCGTCTCATACTTGAAATAAATATAAAAAATATGAATGAGCGATGTCACACCACGATCACACAAAATGAGGGTGGATTGAAGGGCCGGCAACGTTGCATTCAAACCTAGCAGATACATAAATAGGCGCAAAAAACCAGAGAAATAAAAGGTTCTAAGAGGATCATGCCAGTTTCTTTATCACTTTCAGGGATTATAATTTTGACTAGGGATGGAAGAGGTCCCTTCCGGGATGATTGGAATCAATTTTGGGACTACCGGTGAACTTTTAAAATTTTGCACTTAAGTCTCTACAAGAAAGTGAGAAAAGTTGAAATGAAAAATTGGAGATACCTTATCTAATTCACATTGTCACAGCCACTATATTCTAGCTTGGGTATGAATGGGTCACTGGAACAGGCCCAGATTATTCATAGACAGTATATGACGAAACTTGGCAAAAAATTACACTACGGCCCAAACTTCCTTGCATGTTCACTCCACTTTAGAACTTTGCAACTAAACATAAGGACAAATGTTTGATACAAAGATAAATACTGTCCAATAATGACGTGAACCGGGGTAATTGTCTGTCATTTTTATTAGTATTTCAATAATATCCTTACAATAAGCATTATGTGAACGATAATTTCCACCACAGAGAATCATATAAAATTTCATATTCTTGGTTTTTTATGAAATAAAAAGATAATAAAATTCCATCCATCAGATTTAAGAAAGCACTAGCACGTGGTCTAGAGTAAATTGTAGATAATTACTTATAAGTATACGAGTGTCAGTCGGAAGAACTTGTGGAAGTCTATGTGGAATAAGACCAGTTTCTTTATTACTCTCGGTTATTATAATTTCGACTAGGGATGACAAAGTTTCTTTTCCGGATGATCGGAATCGAGTTTGGACATCCGGTGAACTTTTAAATTTTTATACTTAGATCCCTCCAAGAAAGTGGGAGAAGTCAAAATGCAAAATTGGAGATAAAATTTATTTATTCACATTTTCAAGAAAATGTGGTTCCGATTTGGGCATAAACGGGTCGACGAAAAGGGCCACAATCTTAACACGAAGTATTTTACGACACTTTTCAAAAATTAGACTGTGACCTCATGTGTGACTTTGAAATTGTGTCACATAGAACGAACCCAAAACCAACCCCCAACCGATATCGGTCGACTAGAAATTTCCAGCGGAACCAAGAATTTGAGACAAAATTTGAACCAAATTCCCCCAACCCTACTTCATGTCAATAATATTCGGCACCAACACCCATTTCACAATTAAAGAGTTTAATCAAATTGCTTCTCTCAAACATCAACAAGTATTCGAGGATGGAGAATCTATGGGTTCAAATTAATTGAGGTAGTTTACCATCCATTCCATGTTCATTTAGCAATTTTATTACCATACCTTCTATACGTTTTTTTCTCATTGATCAAAGATTGAATATTTTCATAAAGTATGATGACGGTGTTACATGTTATGTAGTGTATATTTTTTTTATGTTTCCAAGATAATGTCATGTTTGTAAGGAGTGAGAAAAAAGGTTGATTGTGGACACTAATTACATTTTTTTATGAACACAGTTAGAATGTGAGACATCGGTCACAGTTAATCGGTCCATATGACATGGTACTGAACAAAGCCTGACGTCGCATAAGTCTAGGAAATGATTGAAATATCTATGAATGTCCAATGACGCTCATCAGTCAGACTTTACGACATCAATCACTCATGCATGCGACGTCACTTTAAAGTATATCAGTTACTTTTTCCATGTTATGATTAATATCGTATAGTATGAGTATATTATGTGTATCTCATTGGTTGACTTCCCAGTTCTAATATTATATTTGTTTCCTATGTATTGGTTGTAATAGGAAAATGTGAGTTATCGATGGACTTTTAGCATGTAGATGGATGGAGTTGTCATTGCACTAGTCGCCCTGGCAGTATTAATGTTGTACAACATAGACAATTGAGGTTCAATACAATTAATGTTTTGATTTCATATCAACCTTATATATTTTAATATATTTTAATTTGTATTGGTAATATATTTTATAGTTTTGTGGGTTTTAACATGTCATTTTTCCCACATTAATCGAACAACAATTGATTTTTGTATGATGTTTAACTATATCACGAGCTATCGAATATTAAATACATGTAACGACTATTGTAGAATGATTCTTTACGTCATTAAATATTATAATATTGTACGAGAAACGATGTCTCCATGATTAATCTGTGACGTTACACAAACTAGTGCAGAGAAGACACCTTACTAACGTTGCATAAACCAGCGTTGATTTTTTAGCAACATCTACCATTATAAATGACGTCGTATTAGTCAACGTTCACCACAAGAAACAGGAAAATACTCCCTGTTAATACTCCCTGAAAATACTCCCTGTTATGAAAAGTGTCGTAAAATACTCCCTGTTAATATTGCGGCCCCTTCCGACGACCTATTTATGCCAGATATGAACATTGTCCTGCAAATGTGAATAACAAAATGTTATCTCCAATTTTGCATTTCGACATCTCTCACTTTCTTGAAAGAACCTAAGCGCAAAAACTGAAAAGTTTGCCAGTTGTCCTAAACTCCGTTACGATCGTTCCGAAAAGAAACTTTTTCATCCACAATTGAACTTATACTAACAGAGGGTAGTAAAGAAACGGGTCCCATACAGACTTCCACACATTCTTCCCAAATGTCCCTTGTATATTTATAAGTAATCATCTATAATTTAATCTAGACCATGTACTAGCGCTTTATAGAGTTTGTTGGAAGGAATTTTATAACCTTTTTATTTCATAAAAAATCAAGAATCTGAAATTTCATGTGATTCTATGTGGTGGAAATTATCGTTCTCATAACGCTTATAGTAAGGGTATTAATGGAATACTAACAAAAATGATGGAGGATTACCCCAGTTCACGCCTCCCTTAGACAATTGGCATAATCTCCATATCAATCATTTGTCCTAACGTTTGGGTGTAGAGTTCTTGATGAGATGTCAAATGCATGTATTTTCCGAAGAATTTAACATCTCTTTTTTCATCTTTTTGTTGTAACATTTCTAGATTTAGGTAGGTTTACAGCATAAAGGGTTTAGATGACCATTTTCGATTTTCATATCTAAATCTTTCATTTTGTAACCTATGTTTAGCCTATTGGATTTTTGGTCCTTACGAGTATCTAGATTCCTTCTTGTAAGCTTAATTTTTAGATTTCTAGTAAGCACTTTAGAGTGTTTTAGTGAAGGCCATTAGCAAGGATGGTAGAAGACGAAAGGCCACTCACAAAGTGGTAGAAGATAAAGTAAGGAAGAAGAGAAAAGTAGAAGGTGAAGAATGATCTATGTTTTGAAACAGATTTCTGAGAATGATCCAAGAATAACCAGCCACCAAGAGTGGTACCATTAGAATTTTCTTCTTGAGTACTATAAAAACGACCACAAGAACTCCCAAAATGGATCAATGGTTCGCCTAGAGAAAGAAAAATAAAACTGGACTATTTTGTGTCATGGCTCGCAAAAAGTGGACCTGAGAGCTCACAATTCTCACAAAAAATTATGGTCTGGTCATGACTCACGAATGAGGCATCTCGACTCCCAAAAATTGCCTTGAAACTTACTTTTTACTCCCCTTTTTCTTGTACTATAAATAACACTTCATTCATTCATTCACTATCCCTCTAAGCCCAACTTGGAGGCTCCATTTTTTTTTCTATTTCTTCTTCTTTCTTTGTAGATTTATGTTCTATGTTATGGGTTTTGATTATCTAGCTTAGTTTTGTACTTGGGAGAAATTGATTGAAGCTTCCACATCTATGTAGTAAGAACCTCTATTTCACTCTTTCTTGAAGCTTTTGTTATTTAGAATTCATGTGTTCTTAATACTATGTTTTACTTCATTCATGTCATGGGTTGTTTAGTACATGTATTTTTTGTATGATTTATTATTAGGGTGGTAGGAACGTGTACAATTTCTTAGCTCTTTGACCTAAGAATTCAAGAACATGGAATTAGAACTTCTACTGCATAATCTGTTGTGATTCTTGCTAGATAAGTATGTTAAGGTGGATTTTTCTCATATTTATCCTATAGAAGCAATGAAAGGTTGAATCTTGAATGCGGTTTGTTCTAGGATTAGCCTAATGAATGCTATGTTTTGTTAAATAGCTATGCGCTTGGTCGAATTCTTGTTGTTATCAAATCTATAGTTCTTCGTGTATAATGTCATTGATGAAATACCTTTATGGTGTTGTTTTCCTAAAGCGATTATCAATGAGGTTTGTAAATGTTCGTTGTTTGTCTTTGTGAATAACTATTAAGAAGAAAACAATGTTGATCTTCAATTGGGATGTTTTGGCATTCCCCATAGGTAACAAATGTGATTGAATAAGTGAATGGTTCAATGATCTACCTTATGTTTGAAAGTGGATATCAATTTCCCCCAAGACTTTTCTTATGCAGTTTTACCCTTTTTTCTATGTTTGTTGCATGATTAGCATAGTTACTTGACTTTGCTAGTTTGCCTATCTTTAATTTCATAACTTAGGACAAAACCAACAACCCCCCTCCCCTTTACTTTCTTTAACATATCTATATATCTATACCTAGCCTAATATCAACCTTATATGTTTAAACCCTTAGAAAGATCCCCCTTCTTCGTGGAAAACCTCGACTTTCCATAATCTACTTAGTTATAGATATGAAGCATTTAGGGCTTATAAATTTAACTTTGAGAGGTACGGTCACAACCTCCCAAATTTTGGCACTATTTCCGAGGAAGAGACGTGCTTGGTGGAAAATAAAAACAACTAGCTAATATTTTGGTGCCGTTGCCAGGGAAGAGACGTTTATTTTTAAGTGTTTGCCCATATTTGGTTGTATATTAGCTAGTTGTTTTTATTTTCCACTGTTTGGTGGTTATTTTTGTTTGGAGCAGGTATTTCTTGAGTTCTTTGTGAATTTTTATCGAGAATCCTTGCAATATGATTCCAAACTTTTGAAAAAGAAAAAAAATAGAACGTCTCACCCTGAGGGAACTCATGATGAGAAGAGAGGCTCAACAAGAAAGGTTTTGTAGGATGAGTCATTCCAACCATCCTACCGATTGTTGCTAAATGTTGAGAGAGGAGCACTATGAGAATGAAAGAACCATTAGTTTCCAAAACCAAGGGTATTATGAAGAGTGCTTCCAAGAGGTTGGAGATTCTGGTTTTCAAGGGCAAGAAGCTCAAGAGTGGAATCTATACCACGACTCTTACAATCCGGAGTGGAGTTGTACCCTGGATTGGTTGTATGAGAATGAGCCAGAAAACAAAGAATACGAGCAAAATAGTTATCCCCCACCACCATACACCTTACCCCAAGACCAATTCCTAGAAGAAGGGTTAATTTTGAGAAATGAGGAGATCATGAATGCAATAGAATACTTAACCATCCAATCCAAGACTTATGAAGAGTCAGAAACCTAAATCTCCTCTAGTCTTGAGGCTTTGGGGGGGGCATGTAAGCAATTTATTGGAAGTGGTGACCCGAATGGAAGCTCGTTATTCAAAAGACAAACCACCCCAAGTCGAACTCAAAGATTTAGTGAGTGAGGTTACCTTGAAAAATGAGTTTGAGTTCGAAGGGGATAAGGAGTCGGTTGTGGAAGACAAAGAAGTTGAGAAAGAGGTGATTGTGCTACATTCATTGTTCTTGCCATCATCACCCCTATCCCAACCTAGTATACCAACTCCACCATTTTTGGATGTTATGAGGGAGATAAGAGAGGAGCTAATAGACTATCCCAAGCCTCCTAACGACCCAACTCCTTTTAAACCATCTCCACCTCCACAAGAATTTCCTCTTGAAAGTTTGTACCCCCACTTCTCTATTTTTGGATACTCATGGTGAAGGGGTTCAAACCTTCACCATATGTATAACATTAGGGTCATGCCGACAACTTTAAAATATAGAGCTTCTCAGGAGGCAACCCGAGTTTTTAAGTTAGTTTAGTGTTTTTTCTTTTCTTGAAAAAAAATCCTCAACCATTTCCTCAAACCCTTACCCAAAACCACAAGAATACCACCATAATCCACCACCAATAACAACTACCAAAACCACCATTGAGGAGTACTACTAGTTGTCTTTTGTGAGTGTTGATCGGGATTTGCATAATTGTGGCTTCGTAGTGGGTGGATCAAAGTTGCATATTGGGTGGAGTTCGAGAATATGGAGGAGAGAACATTCATTGAGAAGTGAGCATTGCCATCACTGGGAAGGACTTTTAAGGTCTTATTTGTGATTATTTTCTCTTTCTCCCTTACTTCTTTATCTTGTCCTTTGGTTCACATTGAGGACAATGTGTGTTTCAAGTGTGGGGAGGTAAAGATAAATATATCTCATTGTATTGTAATGTAGTGTGCATATGCTCTAGTTTGATATGTTTTGTTTGAAAAAAAATGAAAAACAAATGCCGCTAAGTTGAAAACCTGATAGGGAAACTTAGGCAAAAGTAGGAGGCTTAGATAGGTCGACCTATGAAAAAATGAGAGGCCAAATGGTGCGGTAAAAAGTGAGAGTGAGAATTGAAAAAGAAAAATGTGTGAAGCTAGGATGAAAAACCGAGTGGGCTCCTAAGCAAAATGAAAGAAAGTGAAAAAAAGTTATGCTTCTCTTCATTTGTCTATTTGGAAGCTTCTTTGGTGGAGTAAGCTAGTTTTACACTTGTATTTTATGCATCCCCTTTGATTGGTATAATGGTTGTTTAAATTATCTTAAACTTTGGAATGTGAGAGTGTGAGATTCATATGTCTTGGGGGTTAGGGTAGTCTAGGAATATAATGTTGGATGTTTTGGGAAAACTTTTGTATGCTAGTTTACGCTTTGATCTTTGCTTGTTCTTGTTTACTCGAGGACGAGTAAAGGTTTAAATGTGGGGAGATTTGATGAGACGTCAAACACATATATTTTCTGAAGCATTTAACATCTATTTTGTCATCTTTTTGTTGTAAGATTGCAAGATTTGGGTAGGTTTACAACATAAGGGGTTTAGATGACCATTTTCGGTTTTCATATCTAAATCCTTCATTTTGTAACCTATGTTTAGTCTAATGGATTTTTGGTCCTTACGAGCATCTAGATTCCTTTTTGTAAGCTTAATTTGTAGATTACCCTTAAGCCCTTTGGAGTGGTTTAGTGAAGGCCATTCGCAACAATGGTAGAACATGAAAGGTCACTCACAAAGTTGTAAAAGATAACGTGAAGAAGGAGAGCAAAGTAGAGGGTGACGAATGATAAATGTTTTGAAGTAGATTTCTGAGAATATTCCGAGAAGAACCATTCTCCAAGAGTGATACCATTAGATTTGTCTTCTTGAATACTATAAAAATGACTACAAGAACTTCCAAGACGGATCAACGGTTCACCTGGAGGATGCAAAACAAAACTAGACATGTTTTTGTCGTGACTCGCAAAAAGTGGACCTTAGAGCTCACAATTTTCACAAAAAATCTTGATCTGGTCGCGACTTGCGAATGAGGCATTGGGACTTGCGAAAATTAACCTGAAACTTAATTTTTACTCCTCTTTTACTTGTACTATAAATAGCACTTCATCCATTCATTCCCTATCCCTCTAAGCCCGACTAGGGGGACTCCGAAAGCATAGATTTTCATCTTTTTCTTCCATTTCTTCTTATTTCTGTGTAGAATTATGTTCTATGTTATAAGTTTTGATTATCTAGCTTATTTTTGTACTATGGAGCAATTGATGGAAGCTTCCACATCTATGTAGTAAGAACCTCTATTTCACTCTTTCTTGAAGCTTTTGTTATTTAGCATTCATGTGTTCTTAATGCTGTGTTTTACTTCATATGCCATGGGTTGTTTTAGTATATGAAGTGTTTGTATGATTTATTGTTAGGGTGTTAGGAAAGTGTACAGTTTCTTATCTCTTTGACATGAATCCAAGAACTTGGAATTAGAACTTCTTATGTATAATGTGTTGTGATTCTTGCTAGATAAGTATGTTAATGTGGATTGTTCTCATATTTATCCTATAGAAGCGATGAAAGGTTGAATCTTGAATGTGGTTTGTTCTAGGTTTAGCCTAATGAGTGCTATGTTTAGTTAAATGGCTATGCGTTTGGTCGAATGCTTGTTGTTATCAAATCTATTGTTCTTTGTGTATAATTCCATTGATGAAAATACCTTTAAGATGTGGTTTGTCTAAAGTGATTATCAATGAGGTTTGCAAATGGTCGTTGTTTGTCTTTGTGAATTACTATTAAGAAAAAAATGCGCGTTGATCTTCAATTGGTAAGTTTTAGCATTCCCCATAGGTAACAAATGTGATAGAATGAGTGAATGGTTCAATGATCTGCATTAGATTTAGAAGTAGATATTAATTGCCCCTGAGGCCTTTTCTTTTGTAGTTTTACCCTTTTTTTCTTAGTTTGTTGCATGATTAGCATAATTACTTGGCTTTGCTAGTTAACTTGTCTTTAATTCAGAACATAGGACAAAACCAACCCCCCCTACCTTTTTACTTGTTATTATATATCTATACCTAAATTAGTACAACCTTATATGTTTAAACCCTTAGAAAGATCCCTTCTCTTCGTGGGCGACACTGACATGTCATTATCTACTTAGTTGTAGATAGGAAGAATTTAGGGGTTATAAATTTAACTTTGAGAGGTACGTCGATAACCTCCCAATTCTGAAGCGTAGTGAACATGCAAGGAACTTAATTTTGGCCATATTGTAATTTTTGCAAAGTTTTGTCATACACTGTCTGAGAAAATTTTGGTCCCGTGACTTGGAACATCATGCTCGTGACTCGGTGAATTCTCAACTTCTTCCACCTTGTTAAAGGGACCTAAGTGCAAAAATTAAAAATACACCGGCTGTCCCAAAATCGATTCCTATCGTCCCAGACAGGACTTTTTCCATCCCCACGCAAACTTATCATCCCCGGAACTGATAAAGAATTTGGCATGATCCCACGTAGACTTCCACAAGATCTTCCTATTAACCATTACATACTTATAAGTAATCATATATAATTTACTTTAGACCACATACTAGCACTTTACAAAAATTGATGGACGGAATTTCATTATCTTTTTAATTCAAAAAAAAAGAAAGAATGTGAAATTTTGTTTAATTATATGTGGTGGAATTTATCATTCTAATTAATAACGCTCATCGTAAGGGAATTAGTGGAATACTAATAAATATGAGGGAAGAAAACCTCGGCTCCTTGATGCCTAAAGTGGAACAACATCATTGTGAAAATGTGATTTAGATTATTGGGTATCTCCAATTTTGCATTTCGTCCCCCTCCCCCCACCATCTTAAAGGGACCTAAGTGTAAAAATTAAAAAGTTCACCGGTTGTGTTAAAATCAATTCCTATCAAACCAGATGTTAATAATGTTTGTGGAAAGTTATACATTTCAATTAGTAGTATCTAATATGCAATTAATCATTATTAAGGTCAATTATGTTCATTTTGGTCAAATGCGGGCCTAGTTGCTATGCTGGTGGGCTGAAATAGTGGGCCCAATTTAAGGCTAGCTGACGTCGGTCAAATATCACTAAACTAGATTGACATGGGAACTCACACATGTAGTTGGTGAAATATAGGCCCATTGCTATGCTAGTAGGCTGAAATGGTGAGGCCTACATTTAGGTCAGTCGACGTCACTAACACGTCAGTTTATTGTCAGCAAGGTCGATTGTTGTGCGACGTTCCACTTGTCAAGGCGGATTTCACAATGATTCGTAACAACTATATATATAGAGCCCACCTCATACATCACTTCAAACATTCAGCTTTCCCTCGAATTTCAACAGCCCCCCTGCCCATCTTTTCAAAGGTATGGTTTCTGCATGTGGTTATATTACTTTTTTTTTTGTATTTATCCCTGAAATTTTTATGTATATGGTGTGTGATTGTGTTATTTGTTTTATGTTTTGAATTTTCTATGGATTAGGATTCTAGGATTAGGTTCTATGGTGATGGAATTTGGGTTTTATGTCTTTCCCCGTTAATGTGGCCAGTTTTTTGGTTTAGGATCTTTTTCTTTGCCCGTTTTCTGTTGTAGTTAGTTTATCCAATGTGCTTGAATGCAACATTGCTGGTCCGTTGATACTCCGTTGGTTGCAACGATCGACGTTCGACATCTCGTATTCATATTTTTTGCATTTGATATTTTATGTTACAACACGCCCTTATCGGTTAACCAATCAGTCATACCAAAGGCTGAGAAATGTTCTTTGACATGTCGACCTTGCCATTATTTTGGATCGACGTGTTAGTGAAGTTGCTGACACATGTCGGCGGCTAAAAATTATTAATTCAATTGATTTCTATCAAATAATTTTCTTCCAATCATAATATTTAACATTCGTGAAAATGTGAATTTCAGGAACCATGGCTAACAATGATGGTTCGAGCCATTCCTTGATTGAGGTGTGAACTTTCCATGACTGTAAACGTAGGAACTATGTTTTAGTAAGGGTTTTGATATAATTTTATGTTTTTAAACCTTCTTTTTTGGGTTTATGTGTTCCTTCCCATAGGTTCCTCTGATACACGCGACGTCGGTAAGTTGTCTGTCACAAATAGGTTTATGCAATTAGCATGCAAAGTCACACATTCTTATTTCTAGTAGTATGTTCTTAGTATAGGGTGTCGCATTTATGTCGGTCTGACATTCCAAAGGACCGAATTTTCACCGATGTCGCATTTTAGCATTTAATTTTACTTTGAAATTGCATATGCGACCTTATTCTTGTGTCGGTCTTATGTTCGATTTTACCGACTACTTAGTGAGCACACTGGTACATGTCGACCAAACCATTGCTTTGGATCTACATGTACCTGTGATGCGTTACCGATGTCGCACCGTGCGTTTCATAGTCTGGTTCAAACTTAACATTTCATTTTTTATTCAGGACTAATGGATGGCAAAGGATCGTCTAATCACCCTTTTTTTCCTAGTCTTTTACCCATTTACACACACACACACATATATATTTACTAACACATCTTCACACTTTATAATAACTAATATTTTTTTGTTTTCGTACAGTTTTCTGCACAA
The DNA here is from genome assembly GCA_037428765.1 of Rubia yunnanensis. NCBI lineage: Eukaryota > Viridiplantae > Streptophyta > Magnoliopsida > Gentianales > Rubiaceae > Rubia > Rubia yunnanensis. Next base: position 104,724,989 of record CM075061.1, on the reverse strand, counting down.
CAGAACAACTTAGAGCCCGTTGTCTTTGACCTTAAACAACATACAATGGCTGTTGATAGCCAATGTTTCCACTGCACTCTGAAGCAGCAAAATTTCGGTAAAAACCCAACTTTGGTAAGGTATTTCAAATTGATATTATTTGTTGCTAAATTTTTATACACACAATGAATATTTTTGTTGTTTACTTAGTACATCCCAAGGGACATTGTACCACTAGTGTTGTAGAAAAAGACCCCCGTTGTGCTGAGGTGCTACGGTACAGAGTGGCACATGAACTACTTGGGGGTGGGAAGATCAAGGCCCAGTCACCAAAGGATTTTGGCAAGTTCCTTTCCAGAAACCACGTACGCATTGGGAACACCTTGTTCTTCGAGGTCATAGAAACTAGAAGGCCGATTGTCTTCAAGGTCATCATAATCCGAACTGATTGAAAAAACTATTTTTTGTTGGAACTAAAACAATTATTAATCAAATTTATGTTGTAATTGTAAGGGTATTTTCATGACCAGTATTGTTTTTCTAATAATTGACTGTATATACAATTCAATCTATGCATGAGTTTAAAAACCATTTTCAACCATACCATTCAACAATATTTTCTACAATTTTTCAAAAATCATTCAATAAATACTTTTAAAATGACAAATAATGCGACTTCAGCAAGGTTTTTAAAACAACATATGCGATGCCGCATGCTGTTTGGTAGGATTATTTACTTCGTGTCTTTAACATTTTACTCTGGTTAAGATATTAACCAAGGTAAAAAACATATTATTTACTTTGGTTATTTTTTAACCGAGGTATAAAAAATATTATTTACTTTGGTTATTTTTTGACCGGGGTAAAAAAATTATTTACTTTGAAAAAAACTGAGGTAAAAGAAGTTTTTACCTTGGTTGTATAGGCTAAGGAAAAAAAACTGAGGTAAAAGGGGCGAAGTAATAAGTGTTGTTTCTTGTAGTGGCTCCACGTTAGCATTCACACGACGTGGGTGCCCCACATCGCGCAATGTCACTTTCCAGCATCTATGACATCTATTACATCGCCCATATTTAGACTAACATTGGCCAGGACGAAGTCACAACATTTCATCTCCCATCGCCTGCCTTCTTCCTATGGCAGACGTAAGTCCTTATACATGCTGACGTCAGCCTAAACAAAGTCGCATCTATGATCTCCTATCGTTAGCCTTCTTGCTTGGACCGACATCGGTCACAAAACCTGCCGATATCGGTCTAAAACTGATGTTATTGAACTACTCCATGGTTATTAGGAGCAATCTACAATTAAGCTCACAAAACAAGATTTAGATGCTGGTAAGGACAAAAATTCATTAGACTCAAAATAGGCTAAAAAATGAAAGATTTAGAAAAGAAATCCAAAAATGGTCATCTAAACCCCTTATGGTGTAAACCTATGTAAACCTAGCAATCTACCCACAAAATGATAACAAAAGAGATATTAAATACCTTAGATAATACATGTCTTCGGCATCTCATCAGTACCGGGGAGATGTGTGCATTAAATCTATCTTGCGAGTACAATGGAAATTAATTAGACTTTAATTTAATTGGAAAGTAGTGTGAGGAATTGCATGTTAGGAGCAATGGACCAGAGGCTTCTGTATAGAAATTCCTAACAGGGGAAACCCTGGCTTACCACAACAATTTAGTGTAGTGACTAGGGTTGTAGTGACCCTAGAGTCATCATAAGGCACTAATTCCTTTTCCTTTCTAGGCCTAGGTTTGGTGTCCATAGTGGAGAGCCCGATGGTGTAATAGGCTTACTCCCATATCTAATGGTTGCGACTTACGCAAGGCTTAAAACCATTAAGTGGAGGCTTTTTAGCACCGGCAGTGAGATTACAGAGTAGAATTCGGTGTCAAAGGATCAAAGCATATCCCTAGTTACGGAGGAGGTGAGATGGTTTGAAGGGAGATGAAACACTATGCGAAAGATAGTGGAAATTCCCGACCCTCTCCACACTATCTGACATAGCATGAATCTAGGATCAAATCTACATCTCAGTCATGTTGTGAAAATACACCAAGATTAATTAATCAATATTTTACTTCACTTTACTCATATGCGTAGTTTCTAGTACACAAAACCCACCCTGTTTGTTAGTATTAGTTATTCCCAACAGATGATAGGGGTGACGCCCAATTATGGGTTGGGTTTTTGGCTAAATCTTTGATACTAGTATCTCTGTGTACAATACCCAGACTTACCACTAGCTACATTATTATAATTAGGAGTGAGTACATGAGCAAAAATATAAATCTTATCTTTGATCTCCTCAGCATCCCACATGTTAATTCCATTATTTAGAATGACCCTGTAGGGTGAAGGTCAGGGGGCATGTGTGCGAGGTTCCCATTGGAAACCTTATGATATTCTATTATATTATTAAGAATAGACCATTGAATTTTGGGTTCATAATATCTCCCTACATGAAGAAAACTATCGGCACGGCAAAGAAGGACTTCCATTTTTGGTGTTTAGTCACTAGAATGATCAAAGAGCATGGGGTTGTACCCATAGACTGCCTATTGCACCTTGAATACTACGATCAGAAATGGCATAAACAGAAGCTACTCGAATTGGATAAAAATACAAAAAAATACAAGGTAAAGTTGGTTTTGGGGCAGCAACTAGAGGTGAAAAGAGGGCTAGAGATTCAAAGATCGGTGCATTGTCACTAGCACGTATTGAATCATACACCAATCATTATTACCTATGGTTTTTATCTTTAAATGTTGATTTTTGTCGTGTATGTGGGTAGGATTTGATAAAGGATTTCTATGGGAGTGGAAGAAAATGTTTGCTTGCTTCAATAGCCAAATGGAAGCCCTACATACATTACAACAAACAACACCTATTACCTCGGTTTTTCAGCCTTATTTACCTCGGTTTTCCCCCCAGAAAATTTAAGTAAATGTGGGTGTAGTAAAAATATTCCTTTTACCTCGGCTCAAAACTGAGGTAAAGATACTTTTTACATCTTTTTTGGATTAATGTTGGTATCTTCTGAGACCAACCTCACACCAAGGAAGAAGGCCAAATATAGTACCATGCAGCTACAACATCGTTCAAATCGATGTCGGCATCCTTAAAAAGAAAAGTCGATAACAAATAGAAGCAGGCGATGCGACTAGAACAAGCACGACATCAATGCGATCGACGACGCTTGTAGTTATAGCGACGTCGCTTATTATTGCATGCGAGATCGCATGATCCAGTGCACTCTCATCGTCTGTATGCTGACGTGGAATGCTAGCCAATATGACATCGTTTTGAATGTGCGACCTTGCCAAAAAAATGCAAGCTATAAGAAATGTCGGTTTAGTGTTGGCACGTGTTGTTCTTGGAGGCTGACGTTGCATACGTGTCGTATCCATACTGGTTTGGGCGATGTTGCGGTATGAATCGTGGAGAATCGTACAATATTATATTTTTAATTTCTGATGAAATAAAAAAACCATTGAAAATAAATTGCCAATAAATGAAAGAATATATTCAAATACATATGGTTGATGTGAAAATGAACGATTAATTGTGCTCAACATCCATTGCCTACGTCATAAGGCACCCACGCTAAAAGTCCATTGTAACTCTCTTTGTCCTATTAAAACAAATCATCATGAAACAAAATTTATGTCAGAATTCGGTTGTCCCAAGACGATGTACATATAATATTGTCAAGTGCATGTGTCAATAATTTCAAAATGGGAAAAGTACCTTTACTGGCCTATTGCAATGTCGAATGGTTGAGGATGACATGTTGGTTGAACCAATGGAAGTGCAAAGTTGGGCATTCAATCTGAGGATGTCAGTTTTGGAAATGCAACTTTGCATACATGTCGGATTTATTTCGTCTAGGGCGATGAACACAATGCAATGTCGCACATTCAAACCGTGATCATAAGAAAATTTGATTATTTTCTACCATCAGCAATAATATATGCTTTTATCTACAATCCTTACAAACAAGACATTATTTCAGAAAAAATACATTGTAACTTAGATAACCTGTAACAAAATCATCATACTCAATGAATATATTCAATGTTTTGTCAATGTGAAAAAACACATGTACAATTTAGGAGATGCCAAAATGATCTACCTCAAATTAATTGAACCCAGAGATGCTCCATCCTTGAAATATTGTTGATATTTGATTGAAGAAATTAGATTGGACTCTTGAGTGTTTGTAATGGTGTTAATGGATAGGTTGGGTGGAGTTGTGTTGAGAGAAAATGTGTTGGAGATGGGAAATGATTGTGTTTGTGCTGGATATTTATGTAATGAGATGGGTTTGGGGGGAAATTTTGATTCAAAATTTCGCTCAAAATTTCATTTCCTGCTGGAAATTTTCATTTTGAGTGACATCTTATAGAGGTCAACCCCTTATTCGTATTATGCAAATGGACGTTGTAAAATCGGACAAATGGGGCCAAAGTATAATTGATGGTAATTGTCATCGAAGTAATCATCTACAATTTACTCTACACGATGTAGTATCGGTTTTCAAAATTTGATGGGCGCAATTGTATTTTCTTTTAATTTCATTAAAGCCCTAGAATATTAAATTTGAAGTGATACCACGTGGTGGAAAATGATCTTTCGCATACCGCTTATAGTAAGGGTATTAATGGAATAATCTAAAAATGATGGACGATTAACCCAAGTTCGAGGACACGGACCATTGCTATCCCCCAGTCAAACTCAAGACAATCATTATTCATGACCAAGAAAATGGGGTGATCCCAAAAAGGATTTCTACAAGTTCATCCTAGATGAACCCTGGATACTTATATGAAATAGCATCAAGTTACCCTACACGATCTAGTAGAACTTTTTAAAACTTGATGGCCGCAATGGTATTGGCTTTTAATTTCATAAAAACCCTCGAATATTAAATTTAAAGTGATACCACGTTGTGGAAAATGGTCTTTCTCATACTGCTTATTGTAAGGGTATTAATGGAACATTCTAAAAATGACGGACGATTAACTCTGGTTTGAGGATGCGGACCATTGCCATCCCTCAGTCAAACTCATGACAACTGTTATTGATGACAAAGAAACTGGGGTGATCCCAAAAAGGATTTCAACAGGTTCACCCTGGGTGAACCTTGGATACTTATATGGAATAGCATCACGCAGACCATTCTCCCATCCCCCAATCAAACTCATGAGAATGCGATTTATATTACTGGGTAGTTCTAATGTAAAATTTCATCCTCCACAACCATCTTGGTGGGAACTAATTGTAAAAAGAAAGAAGTTCACCGGCTATGTGAAAATTGATGTCGATTGAACCAGACCTTAATATAGGTCTTGAACAATTGTAGATATCAATTTAAATTATCTAATTTAAAAGTAATCGATTTGAAGGTCAATTACGTATTTCTAGGTCACCGCTGGCCCACTTTCCATCTTATTGGGCTGAAATGGTAAGGCCTAACTCAATAGACTCCGACCTTGGTACCATGTCAGATATATGTCGCCAAACCAAAAAACAAGTGTGAAATCGCACGACGATTAGTCAAACACAGGCCCATTTCTATGCTAGTGGGCAGTTAGGTTTAGGCCCACATTTGGAATAGTCGATGTTGCCTTAGTGTCGGTATGAATTTTTTCCATGCCACAGACGTGCAAAGTTGGCTTGCACTAGGCGGAAGTCACAACGCTTCATAACGAGTGTATAAATGGAGCTACATCTGATACATCATTTCAAACTCTCTGCATTCTTTCAATTTTCAAGACTCCTCATGGACCAATCTTCTAAAAGGTATGGCATCCACATGACTTTGCATTTTGCTTTTGTTTTAGTTTTTATCCTTTAAATTGTTGTATGTATTAGGGTGTGAATGTGTTAATTGTCATCATTTTTGTGGTTTCTATGATTTGGTATCCTAGAGTATGGTATTAGAGTGTGGGAATGTGGTGGTAGGGTGTTTGAATATGAATTGGGGTGGTACAAGATACGGTAAGGCTGTTGTCATTTTCTGCTATAGTTGTTATCTGCTGAAATGCGACGTTGCAGACATGTCGGTCTAGATTCTATTATACCGATCTATATGCAATGTCATAATCATGAATTCCGTAGATGGTTAGCTAAATGTAAACTCGCACATATATCGGTTGACCTATCAGTTATACCAGTGCTTATGCGATGTCGCCTTGAATATGTAATAAAACCAGATTTCATGTCTTTATTTCCCATTGAATGACTATTATAACAGTTCACCTTCCCAACAATATGAATTACAGAAATCATGGCAAATAATGCTAGTTCCAGCCGCCAACCAATTGTTGTGAGCGATTCGAATGATGACAGTTCCCCCCGCACATTCTTCAATAGATTTCCCCATTTTGCACATACTATAACCTAGACGAACTTCAGGTCTATTCCTATTATGGTAATTCCTCCATGTTTCCTATTATAGTAACCGTTTCTGTCTTTCATAAGTACTAACAAATGTTATTTTTTATTAATTCAGTACACCCCAGACAAAATTGTTGAGTACATAGTGCCATACAAGTTGCCGATTGTGATTAGGTACAAGGGAAGAGAGTAGAAAATGCACTACTCGGGGAACATGATTCTCAAGACCCTGACCCTGAAGGGGTTTGGCTAGTTTCTTGAAGAAGAGGAACTTGAGAAAGGGGATACAATGTACTTTGAGCTCGTAAATGGTGTTAGGCCTGTAGTTTTCCATGTGATCATTCTTCCCGGAAAACGTTAGAGGACTCTCTAAGATTTCATATAACTATATATTCAGAACTTACTTTCTTTTATTTTGTTAGATTTGAATCGCGACGTATGTTTTTTCCAAAATCTTATAATTCCAAATTTCATTTTTAATGTTATTTTATGGTTATTCAATGTTTGATATTTACCATAACATTCTAAGAAATTTTATTTAGAATTGTATTTATAAATTGGAATGGTTGACCGGTTGGGTGGTAGGCCGTACATGTGCGACATCAGTCTCATGTCATATGTCTTCGCACTAACTGGCATGCCTGCGACATCACACTTAACCAGCGGAGTTGAGCACAGGGTTAAAATGATGTCGTTCCAAGACAGATTATAAATATGGTAACCCTAGGAGAAAGTTCAAGATTTTCTTCACAAATTTCCTGCAAATTCCAATGGTCTCCACTGTCCACCCTACTCTTGTGTATTGGAAAAAAATTATGGTTTATCAAATCTCCTAAAACACAACTTCCGTACTTTTTGCATCACAATGTAAGATCTGTGGTCTGTGAATTTGCTTTGTGTACCATACTTTCTGACCCATTGTTTCAGATTTATACGTGTGTGAACTTTCCTTCACTTTGAGCGTTGGTACTATAATTTGGTATGTCTCCCAAGGGTTACTTTGTTTTATTTCATGTTGATGAAGCTTCATTTTTTTCCGGTTTGATGTGTTTTTTCCTGTAGAAACCTGTGATATATGCGATATCGGTTGCCTATCTTACACCGTTTGGTTCGTCCGACAGATGTGCGGCCTTGCTAATTTATATTTTCCAATCTGATAATTCTTTATTTTACGATGTCGGCTGTATCTCGTTCCACATTCTGTTAGTGCTAATTGTTACCAACTTTGCATTTTGGAATCTATGAGACTTTGGTATTATGTCAGTTTTCAATTCGGTTTAACAGACACACAACCGAGATCTCATTTTAAGGTAGACCTAATAACCGCTTCATACCGAGATAAACCCGCGACTCTGGTTGCACCGTCACACATAGCATTCCATGGTTTGAATTTTCACTTCAAATTTTCACTTTTGATGCAGAACAAATGGTTGGAAAAGGATCGTCTAATCCGCCTTTTCTCAGGTATTTCACCTATTTACTCATACACACATATGTGTATAGATATATATATATATATGTGTGTGTGTATATATATATATTTCCAAACAAAATTCCAAACTTTAACTTGTAACAACTAATACATTCTAGTTTTCGTACAATTCACCGCACAGGCACCTTGAGAATTTTTCTTCGACATTGAACATCATGCGATGGCATGATAGCCCACGTTTCGACTGCAATTTGAAGCAGCTAAACTTTGGAAAAAATACTACTTTGGTAAAAGTTTTAAATAAATTTTATTAGTTGACAATTGCATATGTATATACATATATACATATACAAGTACATATATATACGTGTATATATATACGAATATTTCTAATCGATATTTGTTACGGTGACTTAGTACATCCCATGGGAGATTGTACCAGTCCTACTGACTGAGAAGGCTCCCGTAGGGCTAAAGTGCTATGGGACAGAGTAGCAATGATTGCTAGAAACTATTTCGCAATACCTTTTGGCATCAATGAATTATGTAGTGAAGTCGGGAAACCTTTGGAAAGAACACATGCGACGTCGCATGTTATTCGGTAATATCATTTACTTCATTTTTTAGCCTTTTACTTTGGTTCAAAAAATAACCGATGTAAAAAAACAATTATTTACTTCATTTTTTTATAACCGAGGTAAATAATATCTTTAAAAAAGCTGAGGTAAAAGAAATTTTTACCTCGGTTATATGGTGTTAACAAAAAAACCAAGGTAAAAGGGGCAAAGTTACATGTCTTATTTCTTGTAGTGATACAAAGGTGGATGAATTGAGGGCTGGACAACAAACTTACCTTCAAGATAAACAAATATAGGTTGCTTTAAGTGAAGAAAAATAGGTGTTGGATTTCAAACATGTTTCATCCTCAAGTGTAGTGAAGAGGACGAAGACACAGAAGATGTCTAATTGTACCTCCGTGCTCCCAAAAAATGTCTTTGTTACATACCCAGGAATATGTGAAACTGTTAAACAATTTTCTTCATTTTGAGATTGATGATGGGATTGGAAGGTCACATTTACGCATTGTGGTGTTGTTACATTACGTGGTCGAAAAAGACAATTGTGTACAAGTCGATTGACTCAGTATCAAGTTTAGAGTGATTATAAGTCGCCATGTGGAGTAAAGTAAAAACATACTCCAATAGAAGAAGATAAAAGTTTACGATTACAATTCCAAATTTGGATCTTTGAAACATAGACGAGATGTGCTACAATCACACACGTTCCAAATTTGGAACAAATATGTTACGACTTTGAGATCCATTTCATAACCGACACTGGAAAAATAAAAGTCCCCAAGATTATTACATAAAATGATTCTGATATAGGTTAAGATATTTGAACACCTAATGATTATATCCAAATACCATTCAAGGAACCCTTCGAACTCAAAATTCATTACGGGAAATAAATCCTTACTGTATTCAGGGCATGCAATTTCCTTTGAAACTTTCCATAATTCCCCCTAACTTTAATCGAGGACACCCCTCATATTAACTTGGATACTAAGAGCATGACATCAACCTCCGTTGCTCGTGGGGGAACTACTAGGAGAAAGAAGAAAACTTCACGCAGAAAGAAATTGGTGAAAACATTCCATGCTACGAAGTGTGTGTCTTTTGTAGCCTCTCAACATACAATGTTCTGCTACAAAATGCCAAGTCACTAGATTCATATGCCCTTGAACGGAATGATACGATGACGTTAGGGCTGAGTAACATTGTGTCACTATTTTAATTCCAAAGTTGTTACAAAATTCTTGCCGTGAAAAATGCAGCGCACCTTCGTGAAGTGTGTCAGTTTTATGCTAACATGGTGCCGGTATACAGAGGGTCATTCTCTATTATGGTTAATGGTAGATGGTTTAACATTGAACCATAGAATATCAATAATTTTCTAGGTTTTCCGTACAAGAGCATTCAAAACTGTTATCCAGCGGTTTCTGATGGTCACTGGAACATATATTATCGTTCAAACTTTCCCGTACACGTTGATCTTCTCTATTGAATCCTACAATTCTAGCCCAATTGTACATTAATAGGTCCTTATTCAATCTTGACTCCACCGAGAGGTATTAATAGAGCAATAAAGCAAGGAATGTATAAGAGATGGCAGTATGGAGTTTGGTGTTGGTAAGGGATAACATCAGTAAGAAGGTGAATATTAATCCCAACCATACCATTGTGCAACACATGTTTGCATCCTCGTTGCATTCAAACAAGAAGGCTATCAAGCTATCATATTGGTCCCTCATTTCTAAATACTTGAAGTCGGGTAACACGTTAACTTTTAGGAGTCAGGCAGTGCCTCCTGAATTGTATGAGTAGAAGTTCTTTGAAACCAAGAACTGGAAACTCATAAGTGAGATATGTCCACCCAAGGTTCACGAACGAAATGGCAAGAGAAGGTGTGTAGACAATGGTGGTTATTTAAAAAAAACTAAATCCATTATTGACATTTTCCATGCATATTGCTATTAATTTGACACTCACAACTATAGGTGAATAGGATGATACCTCATTCAAGGTGGATATTTACAAACAAATGAAAACGAATGTCAAGAAGATAATACAATTAAAGAAGACGACTCATGATGCCAAAAAGATTGTCAGTGAGACAAAGCGTGCAAAAAGACAAGGGCAAGCATAAAAATCCAAGACATCATATTAGTTTTTTATATCTAAATTATTAATAATGTCTCCTTGTACAAAATCCTGTCTTCTAAAAAATTATTTTTGTTTGAAATATTTTATTGTACACAACTTTGACTAATGAGTACGTTTTATCCATCTCCTTCACTTGGATGACCAAGTTTTCATTTACCTTAATTTTCTAGAGCACTTCCGATTTCGGCAGTTCTTTCGAATGTGACAAAGTAATTGAATGTGATGGCTTCCGTATTTGATGACATGGTCGTGTTCCAATCTATGAACCATCCTCTTTTATATGCAACCATCTAATTCTAAATGCAAAAAAATAAGAGTAAAGTGCCTAAATAACCCTGACTTTAGGCCAAAAGTGCCAGTATAACATTGTAAATTAGAAAGTGCCAAAAATAACCCTAACTTTATGAAGTATGTGCCAATATAACCCTGAGATGTGTTGACTTTGATTGTCAAAGAAAATTTTGGCCGGGAATAATGGAAATGACCATTTTGCCCTGAATTACAAAAAATAAAAAAGGAAAAGTAAAGAAATTCAACCACCCTTCTTCTTCAATCCCTCAAACCCACCCCTCTGCTCCCGCCAGCCATACTCGCCCCTCTCTCCCGCTACCACCCACCTCTCCCGCCTGCCACCTCTATCGCTGTGCATCACCTTCGGCAAAACACTTCCATCCGATCGAGACCCACCCCTCCACTCCCGTCTGTACTAGGGTTTTGAGATTTGATTTTCCGCTTCGATTTGACGAGCTTGAATCTTGATTTGCAGCTTTGAGTCGCTCATGCTTGCCGCTTCAGTTTGCTGAGCTTGAAGGCTTGAATTTTGATTCACTGCTTCTATTCGCCGATAAGAGCTGCTGGTGGCGAGCAGTAGGGAGGGAGGGGTGGTGGCAAGTGGGAACGAGTGGCTTGTGTGGTAGCGAGCGGGCAGGAACGGGTGGCTGGTGGCGAGCTGGGGTGGGGTGGTGTCATAGTTAGTGCTAAGTGGCGGTGAGTGGTGGAGTGGTGGCAGGGTGAGGGTTTGGTGACGGTGGGTGAGCATTTGGGGGTGACGGTGGTGGGGTGGAGGGTGGCAGCTGATGGAGGTGCCTGGTTGTTGGTTGTGGTTGCTTGCGGCATTATGAGTGGTAAAATGGGAAAAAAATTAAGCTAAAATGTTTGAGGGTAAATTCATTTTTAGTCTGGTTAATGGCTAAGTAGGTTAACGTTGGAATGTGGTCGGGAGATTATATCGGCACAATTCATCATAAAGTTAGAGTTAGTTTGTCACTTTTTGCTTTTACAAGGTTATATTGGCACTTTTAGCTTAAAGATAGGGTTAGAAAAATATTTAACCCAAAAAATAATGTTATAATAACAGAATGACCATCAAAACGCTAAATTTTAGTACGCAATGCATTTCCACTCTTTAAACAGTAGTCGGAAGAAAGGCTAGTCAATCACAAAAAGAGAGCTAGGAAATTGATTCAATATTCAGTGATGTTTCAATGTCTATACAATGTGTCATTTTATGGCAATTGCTCAAAACCGCTGTCTCTAGCATCCAATAACGATGATTAAATTTAAACCACCGTAGTTAGCATACACAAGACGACTGTAAAATTAGAACTGTACTTGAATTGTTGCTCGTAGCCGCCCATTTGCCTTTTTCAGTACTACAATTTGTTATGACATCAGAATAAGTAATGGACGGTGGTGCCGAGCAGGTTTACAAAAAAAAAAAAAATGCCATCCATTCGTTCCGTTAATTGCCCGTTTTATACTAGTGTCAAGAGATCAAATTTTAGCCGTGATAAAATAAATACAGTTTAAACACTATTTAAGCCCTACCCAGAAGTAAAATACACATTGCTAACATGTTCTGATGAAATGAAAACAAATTCCACTTAAGAAAATGAAAGTGAAAAATAAAAATAAAAAGCCCTTGATTTTCTTCACTCAACCGTTACTTTAAGGAGTCAATTTCTTGGTGTCAACGTTGATTATGATGATTGTGTGAGTCTGCTATCATGATTTTTTACCCCGGCCCCGACACCTTTCTTTCCCGCAGTTTTTCCTTTGCCAAAAAGTTCCCAAAAGATTAATGTGTATTTATAAATCTGCGTTTTCTTTTTCAACTTCTGTTTCTTTAGTAATTTGTTTCTCTAGAGGAAATCACGTGAAAAAGCAAAGACAAAAGGAAAGGGCTCACAAAATGAACTCTATCATTAAATCAATCTTTCCGTCCTGAAACGTTGAAATTGGTTTCACCTCCAGCATCATTTGCTTTTAGGAATTCAATCGTCATAGTGATGTAATTTAGCTAAAAACCTTCAGAGAAATTCCATTACGGTATCATGTTTGATTTTGTATTAATGTTCTATTCTACACTATCTGTTAGAGTTTAACTCTCAATCAAAGTTCTTTTGAAGTTTTGATAAAATATAAAAGATTTTATTATGTTGCATTGATATCAAATGAATAAAATATCTCATCAATGATGAAGATTACAATTTATAGGGTTACAATAAACCAAAATTTAGCGGGAATATGATTCTTAGTCAATAAGTAAATTACTATCTATAACTATCTATAAGGTAACTAAAATTTATAGCATTTCCTACAAGGAAAGGGTTTTTATTTCCTCAACATACTCACTCAAGTTGAAGCATGGAGAACAGGAATGGCTAACTTGCGAAAAAGATTATGCAATTGCTAATCATTCAAAAAATCTCAGTACGGGTAAAAGTAGCATCAACAATAGTAACAGTTGCGGCCGGTACAGTAGTAGTCAAATTCAGTTGTAGCAACGACGTCGAATTCAGGATTCAACATATTAGAGATCCGTAGAAATCAGTCGATCAGTAACATTGAAGAAGTTAATCGGCGGGCTGCGACAGCAGATAGCTGCAAGCAGCGGACGACAACAACAATGAAATGGCAATAAAAGTCGGCGAGCTGCGACAGCTAATAACGACGAGCTATGGACAACATCAACAACGAAACAACAATAAAAGTCGGTAGGTTGCGACAACAGATAGCAGCAAGCAGCGCACGATGAGAATAACAAAGTGGCAATAAAATTCAGGTGTTGATGACATAAATCTGTAGCGAGCTACGACGGCAGCGGCGAAAAGGTCGTTGACTCCGGTCTTCAAGATTTTAGGCTCTGGCCATGATAAAATATAAAAGACTTTATTATGGTGCATTGATATCACATCAATGACACATCTCATCAATGATAAAGATTACAATATATAAGGTTACAATAATCCAAAATCTAACAGGAATATGATTCTAAGTATATAAATAAATTATCATCTATAACTAATTTTATTATAACTAATTTTATAAAAAAACTAATTCTATAAGATAACTAAAATTTATATCGGGTTTCTTTTTCCTTAACAAGTTTTTATGCGTATAACTATATAGGTGTAGGAAAGGGTCAATTAAGGTGGTTCTTGGAGATCAGAGAAAGCACGGACGTCTTTTTGCCTTCTCATTGTGCCGTAAATAGCACCATAAAGAAGACGGTTTGTGGAACGATAAACTGCACATCTTTTCAACACACCTTAAACGCTACAATAGTAGATAGAGGAACCACATTAAACATAAATTGTTGGTTTTATGTCCTTAAAAAATTTAACGTTGAAATATAAAAATATTTTATTGTATTAGTGTGGGAATGGGGGATTATAGGCGGTTCTTTCGGACTACTGCCTTTGATCCTCCACGATCAAAGACAATTTCGAGAACTGCATTTAAATCTCTCATCAAAGGTGATTATTTTTCACCTTTCATTAGGGTGGTGGAACCGCCTTTATTTAAGTTTCAAACTCAGGACCTTTGTGACTGCTTTGGGTCTTCAGGCAAGTTTCAGTAACAGAACAAAACCCCAATTCCGGTACATGTACTAACCTCAGAGATGCTGATCATGTTCGTTAATCGGGTCTCTTTTCCCCGCCCAACCTGATCATTGATTAAAATAACGTTTATATTGGAATTAAAGGTTTTGACGGGATAACCTATTTCACACATTGTAGTTTCGAATTTGAAATTCAAAATCATGCCTCGTATTAAAAATTGTCCAGAACTTGGGAGACTCTTCCGAGTTCGGAATCTCTGTCGGGTGGCATTGTACAAGTGTTGAGATAAATCATATGTCACAAGTGTTGAGATATATGTCACACAACCACATTAGGACTTTCAAGAGTCACAGATTGGACATGAGCTAGATGTCTCGTCAAAGGTTTCTTGCCATGTTGATGTCATCTTATGAATATGATTATTTAAACCTTTCTAAACCTAACCATCCATCAACAAAAGCATTAGAAAAGAGATGTTAAATGCTCTAAGAAAACATGCATTTGATGTCTCATCAAATTCCCCACACTTAATCAATTATTCATCCTCGAGTAATGACCCACACCCGCACGGTCGGTCGGTGGAGCTCACCCATGGGTTCTGAGAAGATCAAAGATGGTATTTATATGTTGCTCATGTACTCACTTCTAATTACAATAATGTAGCTAGTGGTAAGTCTATGTGTCGTCCAAAGAGGTACTTCATGTGCTTCTTTTTAAGTGTGTTAACCATTGAATTTGGCATATAGCTTTTTTTATTTGGTGAATTGCTAGTATTAGTTGAGTTTACATGACAAGGGTTTTAGACGACCATGTTTGGTTTTCTTGTCTAAATCCCAAGTTTTATAGACGTAATTAGTACTAATGGACATTTTGTATCCACGTGCTCCTACATATTCCTTGTGATAATCTTTAGTACATCACCCGTGGGTACTTTTTGATTATATTCTATGTGAAGGCCGTTTATAAGGGTTGTAGAAGATATTGAAGGTTGTTCGTAAGGATGGTAGAAGAGATCGAAGACCATTCACCTCTAGAATGGTAGTGGACGAAGGCCACAGACATCAAGGTGTGGTAGAACGAGATTGGAGCCAAAGGTAGGGGCATTGGAGTTCAAAGCGGCTAATGAAGAAATGGTGAATCGTGGTCCGATGAGTTGCACTGAATTCTTAGAACGATGCGAGAAGAATTTACCTTCAAGGCTGAACTAGGGTTTACTCATTTTTGGCCTTTTTTGGGCCTAATTTTAGGCCTAATCCCCTACTACTATAAATATATCATTAGTGTACTAGGTAAACAATGTTAGATATTTTTTTAGACTTCATCATATATTAGGAGAGCAACTCTAGAAAGAGAAACACTCTTTTATTTTCTTTTCTTTCCTTTTATTTTGGCTTTGATCCTATGATGTGAAATTCAAATATATATTTGAATTCCATATCTATGGAGTAGATTTATAGCTTGAGGATATTGTAGACAAGTTGATTAATTCTTTTTTGAGATTTATTAGATTCATCATAGTATTTGTTTTCATGATATTATTATAATTGTTCTTGAATGTTTGAATTGCATGAACAATATACTTCATATAAGCACACACTTTAGTCTATATTCATGTTGGTGCAAATATTGATGCCCTCTTGGGAAAAGAAACCTGGATGTTTGAATGGGTAAGAGAGTATGGATCTGCGTGGGTGTGTGCACAGGAGAGCCGAGTATTACTCTAACTTATTTGTCATCGCATCGGTCTTAGCTAATTACATAAAGTATTCCGAGAAGTTACATGTAGAGATAGTGAAAAGTCACAAGCTAGGTTTGTAAGAGACCCTACATAGATAAGGTTCCAACGACCCCTTTACCTAATTCATAGGTGATTGGGAAGTAGTGCATTTGTGGTGGAAGCCCAAGACATAATCACACGGGGGAGAAACAGACCTACAACAACGGTCGGACCTTTTTGTACTCCCTTAATTACGATGGCAGTGTTGATGGAGTGTTGTTAGTGGATGTGACATGACAGGTACGGGGAAGTGTATGCCATCGACCACACCATGTATTATGAACACTCTATTAGGTTTTTCTAAATCTTTCATGTGAATGAGTTGATGATCGAAGCATTAAATCATTCAAGTCTCACAATGATTCCCCAAGTTCTTAGGTTTATAGATTAATTGTTCTTTTTACTTTTATCTTTAGTAGTGTTAATTGAAAAACCAAAACCCCCCCATTTTTTTGTTTTCTTTGATAACTATTCCTTTCACTCGTACGGATTGATGACTTGTACGGGGTTTTGTTTTCATTGATACTCGGGCCCTAGAATCTCTGTGGACATACCCAGGGCTTTTCGTTAGCTATCCTATCAGTAACATAGTATTGAGAATGGGTGCAGAATATAAACTTTATCTTTGACCTTTCCCAAAGCCTCTGCTTGGGTTCATTATCTACAATTAACGACCCCGGATGGAGGCGGGTCAAATTTTGGCACCGCTCTTGGGGATTTTATTCAGTGTAAGTGTCAATTAACATAGTGTGTTAGTATAGTATTTAGTATTTTGATAATTGTAGTATTTAGTATTTTGATAATTGTTTTTGTTGAGCTGTTGTTATAGTTGTTTTGTTACCTTTTGATCTATTTGCTAGTGTTGTATTTGGAAAGGTATTGTTAGCCCTAGTTCACAGTACACACCTGTATCACTAATGTAGGTGTCTTACACTACCTGAATGAGAACACATTTGTTCCGAGGAGAAGGAGATGGAGAGCTAGAGAAAAAGTTCAACTGAGGCAAGCAGTGTTGGTGGAAGAACCATAAATAATGGCGGAAGACAATCATACCTTACGGGAGCTAATGGCACCCAACCTGGAGAATCCGCCACTTTGCATTACCTTCCCACCAGTACCCACCAATGTTAGTTGTGAGCTGAAAAGTGGCATGATTCACTGCTTACCAACATTCCACGAATTGGCGGAGGAGGACCCAAACAAGCATATATTGGAGTTTCACTTGGTGTGTATGAACATGAAACCACAGGGAGTTTTTGAAGACGACTACAATCTTAGAGCCTTCTCATTTTCTCTTCAAGACAAAGCTAAAGACTGGCTCTACTACTTACCACCAGGATGCATTGGTTCTTGGATGGACATGAAGTGGAGGCTATTAGAGAAGTATTTTCTGGCTTCTAAATCTGCGGGGGCTAAAGAAACAACTGTCAAAAATCACCCAAGGGCCCACCGAGTTCTTGAAAGATTATTGGGATCGCTTCATGCGATTGTTAGTGAGTTACGCCTACCATCTCTTCAAGTATATTATTTCATCGAGGGATTATGCGATGAAGATATGCGAATGGTGAACGCCACTTGCAATGGTTCGATAGCGAACAAAAGCCCTAAAGATGCAATGGCTCTCTTTGAAGAAATGGCTAATCGTTTGTGACAATTTGGTACAATGTCAAAAGTTAGGGTCTTGGTTGAACCCGCACGATTGCCTAAGTTGGAAGAGCAAGTCCAAGATCTTGCTTCTATGATGTAGGAGCTTTTCCGAGGAAAAGTGCATCGAGTCAAAGTGTGTGGGGTTTGTATCCTTGCCCACAACTCTGAGCCGTGTCAAGAAGTCGTAGAAAATTTGCAAGAAGTGAATGTCGTTGAGTACTACAATCAAGAGAGGCCATAGTTTTTTAGGGTTAACCACAAGGGTTCCGAGGAAACCAAGGAGATGCAAGGCCAGATCCTTATTCAAACCTGTCAACCTAAGGTATCGAGATTATCCAAATTTCTTATGGAGGGAGGGTAACCAACCTTTAGGATACCGGGGTGGATAGTCCTCTCCTCAACCATATCCTAGAGTTGAAGACCCTTCCAACAACCATGCCTCAATCTACAAGTCGGATCGAGAGAAGATATTAGAAGCCTTCAGTCAATTAGGGAAGAAACAAGAAGTTTTTATGGAAATGACAAGGCATGATATTGAAAACCTTGGTAATAGAGCCTTTTCAACTATAAAAAATCTTGAAGTTCAAGTTGGGGAACTTGCCACCTCGGTGAATCGACATGAAGCCAAGGAGTCCGGAAAACTCCCTTCCCAACTGAAGATCAATCCAAGGAACACGAGTGCTCTCAAGTTGAGAAGTGAGAAGGAAGTTCGTGAGTCCGAGAAGAAGGTGATGAAAGAGGATGATAGGGTATTGGAGGCTACCAAGGTACACTTTGAAGAAGGGGAGATTGTGGTCAAGGAGGCACCTTCCAAGGAGCTTCCACCGCCCAAGGCACAAGCTACCATTCCACCTCCATTTCCAAATGCTTTGAGGGGAAAGCCAAAGGCGGTGACCAATGATGCAAACATTCAAAAAGTTTTTGAGAAGGTCGAGGTAACCATCCCTATCTTGGAATTAATTAAAAATGTGACATTGTATGCTAAGTTTCTTAAAGTTGCATGCACAAAGAAGAGAAGTAAGCCAACTAAGAGGTTAGGACATTTTAAAATGGGGGGAGTCGCCATTTGAGGTCGTTAAAATTTGCCTAAAAAATGCGACAACCCCGGAGCATGAATCTAAGCATGATTCAACAAATTATTCTCTTATGTGTAATGGTTTGACCCTATGTTATGAGCATGAATTCTATGAAACCTCTTGTGTTACTGGGAGGTCATCACCATACCTCTCAAAGTTATATTTTTAAGTCGTAATGCTTCCTATCTACAATTAAGTAGATAATGGCAAGTCAGGATTGTCCATGAGAAGAGGGATCTTTTCAAGTGTTTAAACATGTATAGGAGAAAACTTACTAGATATAAGCATATATATATATAGAAGCATGTAAATTGGGGAGGGGGTTGAGGATGTTTGGTTGGTTTTGGTCCTAAGTTATGAAATTAATGAAAAGTTAACTAATCAAGAAAATTAAATATGCAAAGCATGCAACAACAACTAAAAGGTGATTAAACCAACAAATAATGGAACCTTGGGTGCAATTGACTTCCACTTCCAAGCCTCTTATCCATCATTGAACATGCAACATATTTACTACTTTCACTACTTGTTGTGAAGACTAAACTTCTATTCTTCTTAGATAGTAGTTTGCAAGAGTGAATTTGACATCGCATGTCAAACCTCACCAATGACTCCCTTAGTCATAACACGACTAAAAGTATCCCATTGATGGCATTGAACACGAAGAATCAACAAGCTTGGAAACACTTATAAACACAACACCGTGTCTAAGCATTTAACCAATTCATGCATTTGCACAAGATTTGTCAAGAACAATCGACATTCATAGACTTCTCTCATTTGCTACAAGCAACAAACATGACAAAGAGTTCAAAATTATCATATTCATCTAGAAATTATCAATCCATCAACACAATCAAAAGCTCTAAATCATACTCTTGGATTCCTATCAAGAAAAAGGGAAATCAACCCATTTCCCCAAATCCTAACAAGCATATCATACAAGTACTTCATATACTGAAGCTTTCAAGAACATTAATGACATTAACAAAGACATTCAATGCTCCATAAATGCATAATAGTAAGAGAATCAAATAGGCTACAAATTGTTAATAAGACATGGGCTTGGAAGCCTTGGTAAATTGCTCCCAAGAACTAGATTTAGCTACAAGAGTTCATACTAACTAATGCTAACAAACCAAACTTAATACAAAAGAAACCAAAGGTGGAAATGGTGAAAAACTAGGGTTAGAATAGTACCAAAAATGTAGAAAAGGGAAGATATGAATGAGAGGAAAGAAAGTGGTATTTATAGTATAGAAAGGATAAGGTTAGGTTCTGGTGCGACTCGCGATGGGTTCCAAAACATAACCATGTCTTCTTTTCTTCTTCTTGTGGTAAGCACTCATCTTCACAATGATTCCTCTCATCTTTCAAGTCTTCAATTCTTTGAAGAAAGTCTTCAAAAGATGGTCTTCAACGGCCTCCGGTTTTCAAGTCATCAAATCTTCGAAGCAAGTCTTTAAAAAGTGATCTTCAATGGCCTCCAGTCTTCAAGCCTCCATGTTCTTCCTTTGTCACGTAAAATCCACTTAGAAGAGGTAAAAGAGCGTAAAGTTTATCTTACCCCTCCTAAGATAATTTTAAGGTAAAACACAAGCTCTTGATAATAAAAGAGCACAAAAGTAATCCCAAAAAGTACTAAATTATGCACATAAAATGGACACATCAAACATCCCCACACTTAAGCGTTACTCACCCTCAAGTAAGAAACGATCCAAGCATACGAAGGAATTTACGTATCCACATCCTAACTACTATTCTCCCAAGTCAATACCTCACAAAAATCTCAATATCACACATCCCAATGTTAAGGTCAAATGAAAAGTTTCCCACAACCCCCAATCCTAAATCTGCCCAAACCATATCAACCTATCAATTCATTGATATCTCTAAAACATTTCCTAATTTCCAATTGACAGTCTCAACTCCAATTGTACAAGGTGAAACTAAAAACATGCATAAAGTGTAAACACATGCTCCACTTTATACCAATATATCATCCTAAAAACGAAGTATATTAACAATCATAAATTTCAACTTACTTCATTTCCCCCCTCCCCATCCATATGGCCACCACGACCTTATGACTTCGACGCCGGCAAATGAGTGAACAAGGAATATTTTTCTTTTTCTCTCTTTCTCTTATTTTTCCTAGGAGCCCTTTCGTGTTTTCATCCTAGCCACACATCATGTTTCTTCGGCTTACATCTCACTGTTTCCCACACATTTAGCCTCTCATTTTTGCCAAGGTTCCCCTGTCGGGTTTTCACCTATATGGGCCCCCAATGTCGCCTAAGTTTCAACTTAGCAGGATTCTTTTTATTTATTTTTTTTAATTTTCTATTTTTTCCAATTTTTTTTTCATGTTTCTCCAATCCAAAAAGTAGCAAAGGGCTTTCCAAATGTTTAGGCTAAGAAAAATATCGAAACTAACATCATCTAAGTACATGAAAAGAAAAGCATCCCAAAACAAAAGGGAAAAATATCCAAAACAAAGCAAAAGAATTATCCAAAAGTAGCAAGTCTAACAAAAACAAATATCTCCAACCAAAACTATGAAATCAGTAAATACCCCTCCCCACACTTAGAACATTACATTTCCGTCAATGTACAATAATAGGGCAAAAGCATACATAGTGAAGTATGGAAAGGGTAAGGATATGATGCTCATAAATCACTGCTGTGAGGAAGAAGGGCCATCACCAAAGTAATGCTTCTGATCATGAGTAAGCCAATCCGTACTCCTTTTCCTCATAGCTCTCTTCCTCTCTGCTCCCGGATTAGAGCGTGGGATACCACCTACCTAGGACTGTATCTCATGGATGTGAGCTGATAGATGATCAATCTCCTTATCCATATCGATCAAGCTCTGGGAGACAAACACGTTGTGCTCCAATATCAAGCTTTCTTGGTAGAAAAATCCATCCTGCATGGTCTGCATCATACGCTTATAGAAATCTGGTGGAGACTGGGAGTAGTGAGGTGGCACATAATCCTCCTGCACAGACTCGGTCTCTGGTAGAGGCTATGAGGAGTGCTGTTCCTGTCTCTCAGAGAAGAACAGGATGCTATCCTCGCACTGGACCGAGGCTAGAACAAGGTTATAGAGCTCGCGTTGGAAGTCTTCTCTGAATGAGGAGTCGGGTGAGATCGCCAAGTCCGCTAGGGGTGTATCAAACTCCAACTTCATCTTGTTGGGCTGAGGAAGTGCAATGAATGTGACCTTCCTGGCACCATATAACCAATGAAATACCCCCGTGGCCCATGTGGCACTGAGCATCTCAAATCGGGCCAATCTCTCTACAGTGATGAGGTAGGAAGTGCACCTCCCTAAGCGCAGAAATTCAGCCGGTGGAACCAATCCTAGGTACTCCGCCAAAAGGCCTATCATACCTCTAACCATAATCTTCCCTTTTAGCTTCCCTGCCACCTCAAAAATCCTCTTCATCCATAGCTCAGCCCATAATCCATATCCCATTCCCTCACTTGTCAAGTGCCATAAGAAGTGAATGTCGTTGTTTGCCACATTCGTCGGCTCCGCCGAGCAAAGTATTGTTCCAGCCAAAAGCCCATGCACATAACGAACTGCGGGATGGATGATGGAACTGCTCTTGTCGTGGGAGTTCTCGGGCCTCATGTTGATGACACTCCAAAATTGTATGTCCTCCTCAATCGATCGGTCTTGGGCCTGTGGGTCCAACCTCGCCCGTATCTCAGTAGTGTCCCATCCAAATGCTTCCTCAACTTGCGAGATGCTCATCTGTCAAGATATATCATCCAAGTGGAAAGCAATTTACCTCTCACACGGTTGATCATTCCTCATGCTGCATATCCTAACCGTGGATAGGAACTCTAGTGTATATCGCCGGTAGGAGGGGGCACTTGTGCCCATGAAACCTTCCAACCCCCCTTTGGTGAGGAGGCATCCGAATGTCTGAGTGAGCCCAGGAGTGTCCAATGTGGGCACATCTACAAAACTTGTCTCCTTGAGCTGACGTTTGGCCAGGGCCTCCCATCTCTCTGTGTAAGACTTGGTGATTCGGGTCAAACCCATGTACCTATTAGGAGGAGGAGGAGGTATATGGCTCGACTCCGGAGCCAGCGACAGAGCTGGAGGTGAAGCGGCGGTGCACCCACCTCGTGGAGGAGCCCTAAGTCTCTTGGTAGGGGCCATATCTAACAACCACAACAAACATGTCAAACACACAGGAACATACATACATGCAATACCACAAAATCATACTCAAGCTTAAACTAGTTTTGCCAATCATCACAAACCAAATCAAATCCAAGGCAACTTGTTCAAGTCCTAATCACAATTTCACATACAATCCATGTTATATCCAACATGCCCATATTCTCAAGTCCATTAAGTTCTCACATAGTTGAATATCTAATATGCTATATCCCATAATCACAGTCATGCCTAACTAGTTTGGCCACCATTAGTAAATTTATAATGTTAACATTTCAAGTGCCATGACCAAACTATCCTAAGCATAATAACAGTGCATCTAAATATCAACCATGTCTAATCAAGGCCCAACATGCCTCAAATCTTGTATAGGCCACAATTCATAACTGAAGCAACAATAATAACACAATGCAAGCACAACCCCATCATGAGAAAATCAACACACTCAAAGTAAGCATAATGTTATCCCACATCCAACCAAGCCATAGGTATAATGTATTCACACAATCTCTATCAACCAAAATTTCGAGCACAATATATTCACAAAAATCAACAAAGTTTCAACAATATAATTCCCTAAGGCATAAAACATAATCCACACAATATCCAATAAATATATTATACAGTATAATCACAATTGAAGTTCAATAAAGTGAAGAAATGTACCACTTAGATGCTTAGGAGGAAGAAAGAAGAAAACCCACAACCAATTTGAATTCGAATTCCCAAAAATCACAAAACCTCCAAACTCTAGGGTTTTGTGTTCTTCAACCAATCTAGGTGATTTATGGGCAGAAATTGGGAAAATGGAATGTGGAGGTGTTGAGTGGTAGCCGTAGGCCGTTGTTTAGGGTATAGCAACAGTGAAGTGGTGGCCAGAAGGCGATGCCATGGCTGGAATGATGGAGAAGATGAAGGGAAGAAGTGGATTGGTTTTCTAATACTATTTCTGCCCACTTTTTAAAACTGCTCTGGATGCCCGTCGTAACTTGCGACGTGTTCGTTGCGACTCACGATGGATAGGTCAAAAGGCAACTCAGGTGAACGTTGTCAGCGCGACTCGCGACGAGACGTCGCGACTCGTGAAAAGTGGAGTCTAAGAGCTCTATTTTCAGCCAAAAAATTATGATTTGGTAGCGAATCGAGACCACTTCATCGCGACTCATGATGGTTCATTGCGACTGGCGATGGAACTTTCATGACTCGCAAAAAGTTGAGGCTGTGAGCTCTATTTTCAGCCAAAATTTATTGTGGTCCATTGCGACGAGGCCATGGGGCTTAGGAAAAGTGGAGGCTGGGTGTTCAAAATTTCCAAAACATTTCTGAGCTTGTCGTGACATGCGACGAGCTACCCACCTGGTACTTGGAAAATATTTTCTAATTTCACCTCTTGTCCATGTTTTTCCTTCTTGATTCCAAGCATTTCTCCCTTCAAATTTTTAATGTCTTGGTTTAAAATTGCTACAAATTGATGGAAAAACAAACTGTGCAAAGCACAAAGAAAAATAATGAAACTAATGCCAAAAACTTAAAATCAAGTATCATCAACGGAAAGTCATGAATGACGATCGGGATGATCAAAACCAAGTTGTTTTTAATGTCATCAACACGACCGGATCGAGGAGATCAACATCTTCTCCTTTCTCCGGCACAAAATTCTCGTGGTAAGGCTTCAAACGTTGTCCACTGACTTTGAATGTATTGGAATTAGCTAAATCTAGGATCTCCACCGTGCCATGTGGGAACACCTTCACCACCTCAAAAGTACCGATCCATTGGGGCCTCAACTTACCAGGAAATAGGTAAAGGTAGGATTGGAATAGGAGTACTTTTTGACCCTTGTCAAATTCCTTCCTAATAATCATCTTGTTGTGCCACACCTTTGTCTTCTCCTCATAGATTTCAGTGTTCTCATAGTAATCCATGTGGATCTCATATGGTTTGTCCAATTGTAGCTTCCTATGCAAGCCGGCCTCATCTCTATCAAGGTTGAATTCTTTGACCGCCTAGTAAGCTTTATTTTGAATTTCCACCGGTAGGTGACAAGGCTTACCAAAAATAGCCGGTATGGTGACATACTGATTGGTGTCTTGTAAGCCGTCATATACGCCCACAAGGCATCATTCAATCGAGAACTCCAATCCTTCCGGTTACGGTTAACCATTTTTTGAAGGATGAACTTGATTTCCCAATTGGAAACTTTGGCTTGCCTATTTGTTTGTGGGTGATAGGCGGTGGATGTCTTGTGAGTTATGCCATATTTCTTCAAGAGTTCCTCTATGGTTCGATTGCAAAAATGGGTGTCACGGTTGCTAATCAAGGCTCGGTTGCTAAGTCACGGTTTCATTCCTAGAGGATATATTTCCAACTCACTGGCATTCATCACAAGATTTGCAAAAGATATAGACATGTTTATTCAATGTAGGCCAATAAAAACCATTTTCTAAGACTTTCATAGCGGTTCTCTTTGCTCCAAAATGACTGCCACATGCTGTAGTAGATGGAATGAGGTCGTCTCCCCACCCTTTGACCAAGTACCGCTCTAATGGCATAATCACTAGTATTGCACACGATCTCAAAAGGCAAAGACCAATCTGGGGGTTGTATGATAGGGGCCAAGACTAACCTTCCTTTCAATGTAGTGAAGGCCCCTTTGCAACCTTCATCTATCACAAATTCCACTTCCTTCTACAATAACTTGCATAAAGGAGATGCTATCTTTGAGAAGCCCTTAATGAACCGGTGATAAAATCTTGCATGGCCAGGAAAAGAGCGCACTTCACTTACATTAGTAGGATAAGGAAAAGTTTAAATTGTGTCTATCTTTTCCTTGTCAACCTCAATACCCTTAGAGAAGACAGTATGGAATAAGACAATGTTTTTCTCTACCAAAAAATGACACTTCTCAAAATTTAACATAAGATTAGTACCAATGCAACGTTTTAGAACTTGTTCCAAATTTTCTAAACAGTTGTCAAAAGAATTGCCATGAGTGGTGAAATCATCCATGAATACCTAGATAAAATTTTCAACAAAAATTATGAGAAAATACTTACCATACACCTTCGGAAAGTCGTTGGGGCGTTACATAATTCGAAAGGTATACGCCGGTAGGCAAACGTACCAAAGGGGCATATGAAAATGGTATTTTCTTGGTCTTCTGGGGCGATAACTACTTGAATATACCCCGAGTACCCATCCAAAATGCAATAGAAAGGGTGGCTTGCTAACCTCTCGAGCATTTGATCAATGAATGGCAACGGGAAGTGATCCTTCTGGGTTTCCGCATTTAGCCTCCGGTAGTCAATACAAATGCGCCACCCATTTTGAACTCGAGTGACAGGAGTAACTTCTAATTTTCGACCACCGTCACCCCACTCTTCTTGGGTACTACTTGAGTTGGGCTTATCCACCTGCTATCCGAGATTGGATAGATCATGCCCGCTTAGAGTAACTTGTAGATTTCCACTTTTACCACCTCCATCATAGGCGGATTTAAATGGCGTTGGGGTTGTTGCACGGGTCTCGCATCTTCTACCAACAAAATTCTATGCATGCAAGTGGATGGACTTATGCCTTTGATGTCGGCAATAGTACATCCAATTGCTTCCTTATTCTTCCATAACACCACCACCAACTTTTCCTCTTGCTCTTTGGTGAGTTTGCTTGAAATGATAATCGGAAGCATCTCCCCTTCCCCAAGAAATGCGTACTTGAGGTCACTTGGAAAATGTTTGAGTTCAATCACCGGAGCTTTCACAAGTGACGGGAGAAATTCTGGTTCTTCGGATTCCTCTAAGAGTAGAGGGGGAGAGGTTGAGAGGCTTTTAATCATCTCTTCAAGCAAGTTCAAGTCCTCAAAGCTTTCCTTCAAGTTAGTGCTCATAGAATATACATTGTAGGCACCATCACTATCACATTGCCAAGCAACTAACAAGGAATCATCACAACTTAGCTTAAAAACATCTTGCACAAAATCTTCAACAACATCTAAGGTATGGAAAGCATATTATTCACTAGGATACTTCATAGAGTCATTTATGTTAAACTCTACTTTTATTCCATCAAATTCATGGTGAGGGTACCCTTATGCACATCAATCATTGTCCTAAAAGTTTTCAAAAATGGCCTTCCCAATAAAATTAGGGTGGCATGCTTATCATGCTCCATGTCAAGGACATAAAAATCTGTGGGGAAAACTAAGGAATCCACCATAACCAACACGTCCTTGATAATACCCTTAGTGTATGCACTAGAACGATTGGCCATTTGGATTACCACCCCGGTTTTGTGCAATGTACCCAAGTTGAGGTTTTCATACAAAGAGTAAGGAATCAAATTTATCGACGCACCTAAATCAAGCATGGCTTTTTCAAAATGTGTATTTCCTATTATGCAAGGGATTGTGAACATACCGGGACCGCTACACTTAGGGGGTAGCTCTTTTTGACACAAGGCAGTAACATGCTCATTTTTCCCATTTTCAACTTATTCTTGGCTCTTTGTTACTATTCATAGCACATAATTCCTAAAGAAATTTAGCATATCCAGGAATTTGTTCAATGGGATTCAAGAGTGGGATATTTACGTCACATCTACGAAAGACTTCGTAGATGTCCTTGTTGTTCTCTTTCCTCTTGTCTTTCAAAGCTTCTGGAAATGGTGTTTCTGGTACATATAGAGGGATCTCCACAATCTTTGCCTTTTTGTGAGGGGGAGGGGGATGAAGGTTCCGGAATGGAGGTTGACTTCTCAACAATAACCTCCTCTTCCTTCTCCTTCCCTTTCCTTGCTTTTTCCTTGGCAAAATTATTGGCCTTTTTTTCAACCTCTTTTTCAAACACCTCAACCCTCCTAGGCTCCTTTTCAACAATTTCATTACTCGGGAAAGTGCTAACCTCTCTACCACTTCTCAAAGCGATAGCACTAGCATTTTGTTGAGAGTTGATCTCCGGTTGGGAGGGAAGTTTATCCTTTTCCTGGGCCTCCATCCGATTCACCACTTGGGCCATTTGGCTCACTTGAGTTTCCAAGTTCTTGATGCTCATCTTGGCTTCATCTTGGAATTTATTATATTTTTTCCGCTCACATGCCTAGCCGGTGAATGGCTTGCATCACCTCATCTTTTGTTAACCCCGAGCTCTCCCCTTGGTCTCAGGGCTTGTCTTAGAGCCTTTAAATTGTTGTTGAGGTGGCCTATATTGTTGTTGAGGGGGTCGATACAGATGAGGATTTTAACCTCCTTGAGGGTTTCCATATTGGAGGTTCGGGTTATCACGATTACCCGAATAGGTCGGTTTTGGTAGGCTTTGCCACCTTGGTACCCTTAATTCCTTTGATATCCTTGGGTTCCTTGGTAGTTTTGGTTGCCTTGGTAGCCTTCGTTGTTTTTATATCCCTTGGCACTGACCTCTACAACATAGTCCTCTTGCAAAGTAGGGAAAGTGTCCGTAGGATGCGCCAAGTAACAAATTTTGCACGATTTGACATGCGATGCATTTTTGAGCATCGTCATCAATGATTTCACCATAGACACAAGGGCTGAGACTTAGTCCTCGAGCTTTCCACCATTAGAGAGGTTACTTGCTGGCATTGGATTTCTTCTTCTCAAATCGGCCCTTGAGCTAAAGTTTCTCGACTTCCAAGCCTCTTATTTATCATTGAACATGCAACCTATTTACTACTTTCACTACTTGCTGTGCAGACTAAACTTCTGTTCTTCTTAGATAGTAGTTTGCAAGATTGAATTCGACATCACTTGTCAAACCTCACAAATGACTCCCTTAGTCTAAATACGACTAAAAGTATCCCATTGATGGCATTGAGCACGAAGAATCAACAAGTTTGGCAACAATTATAAACACTACACCATGTCTAAGCATTTAACCAATTCATGCATTTACACAAGATTAGTCAAGACCGTTCGACATTCATAGACTTCTCTCATTTGCTAAAAGCAATAAACATGACAGAGAGTTTAACATTATCATATTCATCTAGAAATTATCAATCCATCAACACAATCAAAAGCTATAAACTATACTCTTGGATTCCTATCAAGAAAAGAGGAAATCAACCCATTTCCCCAAATCCTAACAAGCATATCATACAAGTACTTCATATTCTCAAGCTTTCAAGAACATTAATGAAATTAACAAACACATACAATGCTCCATGAATGCATAATAGTAAGAGTATCAAATAGGCTACAAATTGTTCGTAAGACATGGGCATAGAAGCCTTGGTCAATTACTCCCAAGAACTACATTTAGCTACAAGTGCTCACACTAATTAATGCTAACAAAACAAACATAATAAAAAAGAAATAAATGATGGAAATGATGAAAAAATAGGGTTAGAATATTACCAAAAATGCAGAAAAGAGAAGATATGAATGAGAGGAAAAAGAGTGCTATTTATAGTACAAAAAGTATAAGTTCAGGTTCTGGACACCCATGCGTCGCGACTCACGACGGGTTCTTTACATCTTGCGATGGGTGCCAGAACTTAACCTTGTCTTCTTTTCTTCTTCTTGTGTTAAGCACTCATCTTCACAGTGATTCCTCTCATTTTTTTAAGACTTCAACTCTTTGAAGAAAGTCTTAGAAGTCTTCAAAAGATGGTCTTCAATGGCCTCTGGTCTCCAAGTCTTCAAATTTTAGAAGCAATTCCTTAAAGTCTTTGAAAAGTCTTCAATGTCCTCTGGTCTTCGAGCCTCCATGTTCTTCCTTTGTCACGCAAAATCCACTTAGAAGAGGTAAAAGAGAGTAAAATTGCTCTTACCCATCCTAGGAGAATTTCAAGGTAAAACCCAAGCTGTTGATAATAAAGAGCACAAAAGTGATCCCAAAGAGTACTAAATTATGCACATAAAATGGACACATCAGTTACCAATGAGCATGAACATTTGGACGAGTCCCGTGTTTAAAATATTGTTGATGAGTCCACTGAATTGCATGATGCTATCAATAGTATGCCTTTGCTAGATTGTTTTTCATGCTAACAAACTTGCAATAGGAAAGGGAGAGTGTCGAGATTTTAAAACCTCCTCGACCTCCCTCTGATCCCAAAGTGATATTCACGGACTCAATACTAGCGATACACGGATATTCATTTCATGTGATGGACAAGAGGTCTGAAGGTAAGGATGGCTCGTTGTGGAGAGGTCTCCACAACAATGTCATCGTGGGTGGAGTCACCGATGGCGATTCTGGAGACCTACATGTAGGTGTGTCGAACTAAATTGCATGAAAAGAAAATAAGTCCCTAGGACGACAATAAATATACGGTGTTTCTTTTTCTTTTTGGTTTTTATGTAGTGATTAGATAGATTTTGCATGTTCTTGTTTACAATGAGGATTTTTGAGATTAAACTCTTGTTTAATATGAAAATTTGAGTTCGAGACTCGTGATTGTGTTTGGAGAATTAGATTTGACGGGTGACATAGTTTTTTCAATAAAGAAAGAAAAAAAATTAAAGATTAGGTGAAGATTTGTGGATGACTAGCGCTGAAAAGTTTGGCGCGAAGGGATGCTCTGTGCCAAGAGATTTGTTTCGAGGGGATGCTTCATGCCAAAAGAGTTAGCACAAGGGGATGCTTCGTGCCAAGAAGTTTGGCACGTGGGGAAGATTCGTGCCAAACATCTTCTGCGTTGATTTTCGATTTTCCACTCTTAAATTGTTCCAAACATGCAAATTTTTAAAAATTCTGAATTTCAAACTCAAATGTGCATTTTTGGTTCAAGAATTTTAAAATCCCCTAATTCCTTAGGATTTTTCATGCAAATAGTACTTCCTATATTCCTAGGAATTAATTGATTGGCACTATTGTCCCCTAATTTGAGATTTTTAAAATTTCATCCTTATCCTAATTGTACCTCTCTCTCTTTTCATCTATGCTGAAATTATAAATCCATAGTACATTTCTCCACCTAATTTCATCATTCTTTTTTTTTGAATGCACCCTAAGGTGGGGGATATTTATTAGGTTCCCCAAACCTATTTAGAAACCAAAAGATATACAATGATGCTTTTGAATATTACATCGATAAGGCAACCTAGTTGCCCTCAAAAGAATGATCTAATACTAGTGGACTAGTGGTTCAGAAAGGAGAGGAAGTAGTAATTGCTGGCTCGAGGTCTCAAGGGGTCGAGGCTCGATGGTTCGAGGGTTCGAGTGCTTGAGTGCTCGATGGTTCGGGTGCCTGATGGCTCAAGGGCGGCAGGGCTCAAGAGCTTGAGTGCTCGAGGGATCCAATGCTCGAGGGATCCAGTGCTCGAGGCCTCCTAGGCTCGAGGGCTTGAGAGCTTGAGTGTTCGAGGTATCCAGTGCTTGATGGCTCCAAGGCTCGACTGTTCGAGGGCTTGAGTGCTTGAGTGCTCGAGGGCTCCAAGGCTCAACGGTTCGAGGGCTCGAGTGCTCCAGGACTCCAAGGTATCCAGTGTTCGAGGCTCAATGGTTCGAGCCCTCGAGTGCTTGAGTGCTTGATGGTTCGAGTGCCTGCTGGTTCGAGGGCGGCAGGCCTCGAGAGCTTGAGTGCTCGAGGCCTCCTAGGCTCGAGGGCTCGAGAGCTTGAGTGTTGGAGGTATCCAGTGCTCGAGGGCTCGATGGTTCGAAGGCTCGAATGCTTGAGTGCTCGAGTGCTCTAGGGCTCCAAGGCTCGAGTACTCAAGGGCTCCAGTGCTCCAGGACTCCAAGGTATCCAGTGTTCGAGGCTCGATGGTTCGAGCCCTTGAGTGCTTGAGTGCTTGAGTGCTTTATGGTGAGGGCTCCAGTGCTCCAGGGCTCCAGTGCTCAAGGGCTCCAGTGCTCGAGGGCTCGAGGCCTCCTAGGCTCGAGGGCTCGAGAGCCTGAGTGTTCGAGGTATCCATTGCTCGAGGGCTCCAAGGCTCGATGGTTCGAGGCCTCTACTGTTTGAGTGCTCCAGGGCTCGAGTGCTCGAAGGCTCCAATGCTTGAGAGTGCTCCAGGGCTCGAGTGCTTGAAGGCTCGAGTGCTCGAGGGTGCTCCAGGGCTCGAGTGCTCGAGGGCTCCAAGGTATCCAGTGTTCGAGGCTCGATGGTTCAAGGGCTCCAGTGCTTCAGGGCTCTAGTGTTTGAGTGCTCAAGGGCTCGAGTGCTCGAGGGCTCCAAGGTATCTAGTGTTCGAGGCTCGAGTGCTCGAGGGCTCTAGTGCTCGAGGGCTCCAGGTATCCAGTGTTCGAGGCTCGATGGTTCGAGGGCTCGAGGGCTTGAGTGCTCGATGGTTCGAGTGCGTGATGGCTCGAGGGAGGTGGTGCTCAAGGGCTCCAAGGTATCCAGTGCTCGAGGGCTTTAAGGTATCCAGTGTTCGAGGCTCGATGGTTCGAGGGCTCGAGTGCTTGAGTGCTCGATGGTTCGAGTGCCTGATGGCTCGAGAGAGGCAGGGCTCGAGAGGCTCGATGGATCGAGGCTCGAGTGCCTAAGTGCTCGAGGGCTCCAAGGTATCCAGTGTTCGAGGCTCGATGGTTCGAGGGCTCGAGTGCTTGATGGTTCGAGTGCCTGATGGCTCGAGAGCGGCAGGACTCGAGAGCTTGAGAGCTCGAGGAATCCAGGGCTCGAGGCCTCCTAGGCTCGAGGGCTCAAGAGCTTGAGTGCTCGAGGGATCCAGTGCTCGAGGGATCCAAGGCTCGAGGCGTCCTAGGCTCGAGGGCTGGAGAGCTTGAGTGTTCGAGGTATCCAGTGCTTGAGGGCTCTAAGGCTCGAGGGCTCCAAGGCTTAAGTGCTCGAGGACTCCAGGGCTATAAGGCTCCGGGCTTGAGTGCTTGATGGTTTCAACGCATCAGATGGGAAAACTTGAAATGATTCCAAAGATCAGTAGCCAAAGCTGGACTTATGCTTCCATAGGTAGAAACTTCAATCCCATTGCCTTCAGCATTTCTCCATCTTGTTTCTTATCCACAGTTCAATTTGATGTCCATGATGTGTCCCTGCAAAAATTAAAAGAAAAACTCAGCAGTATCTATTCTTTAGCAGCATGTTTCTGTGTTCGGATGTAAGGGAAATCATTTTTGTCCAGTTCGATAAGACCTTTGATGAATGATAGGATGTTAGAGATGCTAATGTTTGGTTGTGAAGGGTGAGTCGGTTTATGCTTTGAAATTGCATCAGCAACTGCATTACATTCCCTGTAGACATGTCTTAGTGTAGCCTGGTTAAGTTCAGAGTGAGTTTGGAAAGCTAAGACATATAGAGACCATTTGGCATTTCTGGGATTGTTTATCATGTTCACCGCAAGCATGGCATCTGATTCCACTATGTAAGAACATCCGGGGTTCAAACTAGAGAAGTATCTAGCTACTGCCTGGATAGCCTTCATTTCAACCTCTAATGGTGTATTAGCAATGGTAGTGAAAGATTGAATTATACACAGCTTACCAGTCCAATCTCTAGCTATAAGGCCAATTGTGGACATGTTGGGGGACCAAGATGCATCTATGTCCACAGTTATACTATTTTGTGGTGGCTTTTTCCAGAAGACAGTGGATATAGATGGCTTAGGGAGTGGTCTCAGAGGCGGAATCAGGGAGAAAATAGGATAGCTTCTAATAAGATGCACATTGGAGTGAGCAGGTTTGGCTGAGAAAGAAAGAAAAATAAGATCTCTCACTTTGTTACTGATTAGAGCTTGTGAAAACTTTTTGTTCTCATAGTAGAAATCATTCCTAGCTTTCCATAATAACCAGCATATCAGAGATGGCAACATCCTACAGATATCTCTATGCACTTAGAGAGTTCAGTATTATTCCAATATTCAAAAAACCTGAAAGTTAAACTGTCTAATGTATGCAGTTGAATCCCCAGAATATCCGAAGTATTATCCCAAACAGCTTGAGCCAAATGGAATGAGGTGAAAAAAATGCTCTATTGAGTCAGATTGATTGCATGCTGGACATTTTGAGGCTAAGCTAAAACCACATTGGACTGAGACATCATCAAAAGGAAGGAGAGAATTCAGCAGCTTCCATGTGAAAATGGATATTATTTTTGGCAGTCTAGGGTTCTAGATGTATCTAGTGGCTGGGAAATTACCTGATTGCTGGGTAAGGCCTCTGTAGGCTGATCTGAAGGAGAAGATTCCTGTATCTTCAAGTTTCCATATAAGTCTATCCTCCCTTTCTGCGTGAGGCTGTGCTTCCTGCAAAGAAGTCAAAGTATCATGTTCCAAATAAGGTGAGATATGTTGCAGTATCTGGCTTTTTTCCCTGATGAAGTCAGCAATGGTGTAATAGTAAAAAGGTGATAGGACTGAAAGTGGAACACATTTAGAAAGAGGACCATTTGGGCACCAATTGGCATTCCAGTAATTGCTCAATCCTTTACCATGTATAATGAGAGAATTTTCTTCTGCAAAGGAGTTAATATTACATATCCTTTTCCAAGTATGGGACTTCTTATGGGACTGTGGAAGTGCCCACAACAGTTTTGACCACATGGTTGTGCCCAATTGGCTTTTCCACCATAGCTTGGCAGAGTATGAATCAATTATTCCTCTTACAAATCTAAATCTTATACCATTCTGGTATCTATGTGTACTCAGGTCAGACCATTTCCTCCATACTTTGTTTAATTTGCCCTCTCCCCCCCAGAAAAACCTTGTCATTTTCGTTTCTAGTGCCTTTATTATCTATTTATGGGGCTTTAGGACTGACCAAATATGCTGTGGGAGGGAGTATAGACAAGATTGAATAAGCACCATTTTGCCTCCCAAACTTAACCATCTATTTTTCCAATTCAGGAGCTTTCTATCTACTGCTTCCAACAAAGTTTCAAAATATAGATTTAAGGTCCTAACTTTGAATATTGGACATCCCAAGTATTTAAATGGAAAGACTCCTTTCTTCATTCCTAAAATTGATTTTATCTGATTTATTTTAACAGTTGTTGCTCTTGAACTAGTATAGAAATCAGATTTATCAAAGTTTATCTTTTGCCTAGAGGTTAGTTCAAATGTTTCTAAGAAGGCTTTAATTTTGGTCAGATTAGACTTTGAGGCTTCCATGAAGATGATAGTGTCATCAGCATAACTCAGATGAGATGTAGGTGTAATGCCAGAGGGAAGCTAATAGTAACTAAGTTTTTTATTCATGAAAATAAAAGATAAGCTTCTGGAGAAAGCTTTAGAGAAAATGTTAAATAGAAAAGGAGATAGATGATCACCTTGTTTGATGCCCCTTGTATCTCTGAAAAATCCAACAGGGTTACCATTTATAAGAACAGAAAAATAAGCCTGAGAAAGGTTGTTCATTACAGCATCTAAGAAACTCCCTGTGAAACCAAATTTACTGAGAACTTTTTCCAGAAATTGCCAATTAACTTTATCGAAAGCTTTTCTAAGGTCTAACTTTAAAATGCAGTTTGGAACCCTTGTCTAAAAATTTAATCATTTCCTGTAGGTAGAGCACATTATCAGAGATGTCCCTATTTTTCATGAAAGCTGTCTGATTTGGGGAGATTAAGTTTTCCATGTATGGTTTCATTCTTTCCATTAGAACCTTAGAACATATTTTATTAGCAACATTTGAGAGACTAATAGGCCTGTAATCATCAAAAGATGAGGGTGTCTGTTTTTTGGGTATTAAGGCTATCCATGTGCTACTTATTCCTCTTGGTATTTCTGAGCCTAACAGGAAGTCATTTACTGTATCTATTAGGTCCCGTTTGATTATATCCCAGCATTTAGCATAAAATCTTGAGGTGAATCCATCAGGGCCTGGACTACTATTCCTGTTCAGACTCATTACCACTATTTTTAATTCTTTTTCTGAGACTGGTTTAGAAAAGACTGATTGTCCTGGGAAGATATTACTGTTGGGATTTGGCTGAGAAAGTGGGAGTAATATGTGGTAGTGTTAGTCTGATTTGGATCAGAGAGCAAGTCAGAGTAAAAGGATACAGCCTCCTCCTGTATGTCAGTATGATTGTCTAACCAGAGACCTTGCTTATTTTTTATTTTTGAGATGTGTAGTTTACAGTTTTTTTCCTGAACTGATTTATGAAAAAATTGAGTGTTATTATCCCCAAGTTTGGTCCAGCTAGTTCTTGATTTCTGCTTCCAATATTTTTCTCTTTCTTTTAAAGCTCTTATTAGCAGTGCCTTTTTCTCATTAAGTTTGATTAATTCTGTATCTGTGCCGGTGGAATCATAGTTTATCTCCTGCAATCTTAAATTTTCTTCAGCAAGTAGTACATTGGAATCAATGTTTCCAAATGACTCTTTGTTCCAGAATTTAATTACCTTTTTTAGTCTAATTAGTTTAAGATAGAGTCTGAGCATTCCTTGGTGAGGGATGGTTTGGCCCAATTATTTCTAACCAATTCTGTAAATTCTGGTCTGTTGAACCATGTATTAAGAAATCTAAAGGGCTTGGGTTGGGAGGGGATTGTGGATGAGATTTGTAGAAGAAGAGGGGAGTGATATGAGGATTGTCTATTTAGTATTTGAATGGAAGATGCTGGGAATTTGGTATTTCATTGCATGGTACTAAGACCTCTATCTAATCTTTTAAAAGTGGGTTTTCTCAGCCTAGAATTAGTCCATGTGTAGAGATTTCCTACAGTATTGATTTCCTGAATTCCCATAGAGGTTATCCAATTATTGAAATCTCTTATACTACCTAGATTGGGGTTTGAAGGTTCTCTGTATTCTGTAAGTGAAGAAATTGTGTTAAAATCACCTATGAAAATAGTTTCTGAAATAGGAAGGTGACTCAGATCATGCCATGGAACCTTCCTTCCTTCCCTATTCCTAAGGCCATAGACAAAAACAGCATCCATTTCAACTTTTGTTATTACATGTGTAATTTTAACAAGTAAAAATTGCTCATGCTGTGATAGTAAGGCAACATTTAAAGCACCATTCCAAAACAGCCATATTTTCCGATTTTGAAGAGGTAAGAAATGAGAGTATCTAAGTTTCTCCATATAGGAGTGACATTTACTGTTATCATGCATTGGCTCTATTATACACACCAGCTCAATTTTGTTTTCTGTTTTATGAGGTGTTTTAATCTGAGCATTGAAGTCTCTAAACCCCTAAGGTTCCAGACTAGAAAATTAATGGAAGTGGTGTATGTCATTCTTCACCTGATTTGTGGCTTTTAGTATTGGATCTTAGCATCATCTTGTTTAACTGATTCAGGTAAGTGTTCTTTCTAGATTTGGACTTGCCTGTAGTGTTTATGTTACCTGTTGATTGAGATTGAACATTTACCAGCCCAGGTTTTGTAATTGTGTCATCCAGGAGAGGTCCTTCTTCCTCCATTTCCCCTAGCAATGTTTGGTATGGTGGGTGGTCCAGTTCTTCTTCTGATTCTGGGGGTACCTCTGTATCCTGCAGAACAGAAAATCTATTTGCCATCTTTCTATGTTGAGAAAGTGGAGGATTAGTGTGAGAGAATTTATGAAAATTAAGTTTTTGGGACCCTATCCGTATATCATCTTGAGCATAGACTTTGTGAGTCTTGTTTTGGCTTGGTAGTGTTGTTGTATTAATCAATTCTGTAGTAGGAGATTCTGGATCAGCTTGGGGTGAGTCTGTGAGGTCAAGAACTAGAGATGGATGAGGTGTAGGTGTTATGTTCCTTGCAGGACTGATTTCTTGCAGTGCAATAATCTTATCAGGGCTAGTTTTCAGGTGCTTGGGTATGTAGGAGGATGGTTGTAGTGTAGGGTTAGTAGTGGCTTTTTGGTGCATTAACTGGTCTTTGATATGGGAGCTGTTAGTAGGTTGTGGATCATTAGCAATTTTAGGCATCTTATCAAACTTGTTCCCTGTGGGTTGCCATTGTGGAGCTGTGTTATTTTGGATTAGAACTCTACATTGGTTCAGTGAGTGTCCTAATTTAGCACAATTTTCACAATACAGGGGTATGTCCTCATACTCAATGTTATATTTCCTATTGTTTGAGACAGAACCCAATCTTATGAAGTGATTTAGGGGTTTTTGAAGGTCTATCTCAACACAGAGCTTGATGGCAGATGGTCTAGTTAGCATTTCAGTAGCTAAATCCTTTTTGATGAAATTGCCTATACTATTTCCTATAACCTCTATAGATGAAGTGTTGTAATAGTAAAGGGGAACTTCCCTGATTGTGCACCAAATTGGGACGATCGGCGATTCCTTCTGTGTGGAGAAGTTCGGCAACCATTTGAGGGTCTTCATGTGAACTCTGTTGAAGCTCCACAGTCCTTTGATCCAGTAGCATTGATAGCCATTTGGGAGTTGAAAGCGGATCAGTATATGCTTGTAGTCGAGCGACCCCAATTGGTATTTCCCAGAGAAACCAACAGCCTTGAAAGCTCCTTCCAGCTGCTCCATGGATAATCTCCCTTTGGTGAATTTACCAACAAGGGCGTTCGTATAGTGAGCTGAAAGTGTGGATATATCATCATCAGAGTATAGACAGGCGGGTTCTCCGAGGCGTTCAGATTTTGGGGTGATCTCTGGATTGTTTGGAAGGGCTGAAAGGAGTGGTGGAGCTTTCAATTGAAGGGCTGCGATGAAGGATTTGGTATTTGTGGTTGTTTTATTAGCCATAATTTCTGATGAACGGAGCAACTCTCTCATCAAGGCAAGAGAGAGCCATTTGCAGTGGAGATGTGACCATTTTCGGTCGCTACAGTAGACAGCGAATTTCAGAGGTGAAGAAAGAAAGAGAGAGAATAGAGCGAATTTGATAAAACCCCACCTAATTTCATCATTCAACACATTCTTCCTTTTCAATAAACACTCGCTCAGACTCATTCTTGGTGAAACCCAAAAAATTGAAGCTTGTCTTCCAGAAATTAGCAATTGTTGCTTCTTCTTGTATGGATCTTGTAACTCTTAGCTTCAAATTCTGGGTAATCCATTGAACTCTTTGTTTATATGCTTTATTAACACTGTAGTGTTGTTATGAAAAGCATGTTTGGGTGTCATTGAGATAAATATTTGGGTTTGTATGCATGATCTTGTGTTGAAGAAAGTTTGGGTTGTTTGATGTCCTGTTATGCTTGAATGATGTGATCTTCATGTGGTGGAAGATTTAGGAGAGGATGAATCTTGATTGCATGATCTTATTGATGGGTTAGGGAGAACTTACATGGGTTTGTTGTTTGATGAGGAATGTTCTTGTTTAAATATCCTACATGCTCAGATTATCATGTTTTGAATGGTTGGGCTATTTGGGAGAATGTTGTCTTGCTGAATAACATTGTAGGCCATGCTTTGTTTTGATCATATCACCACTCTTACCTTCATTTTTATAGGATGCATCCTAAGAACAATGTTTCTAAAAAGGAAAGTCCACTCGAGGTGAAAAGAGGAAAAAAACGACGAAGGGTGCAAACCCTGAGCCGGTGACTTCCATTCCTCGCAACCTCACATTTGTGACTGAAGAGTCTATGGAGCTATCCAACATTTGTGAAACTGTAGTTCAGAGGTGGAGAAACATAAGAGAGCCGAAGAGGAGTATTTTGGAGACTGGATTTGCATGCAAGGACACCTTGGTGGCTCTAGGCTTACTCGAGCCTATCACTTACCTATGGGGATGAGTAGGTCTAGAGGGGTTTCTCGAGAGGCACTCGAAGACGTATGCCAGGTGAGCCCTCGAGTTCTTAGCTACTCTATGGTCGGTCATGGACAATGATGAACACAAGGCAATTACATTCAACCTGGATGATAAGGAGTACAAGATGACCCACCGAGAGGTAGCAGGTGCCTTTGGATGGAGGTATGGCAAGTAGATCCAGAAAAAACACCGCCAAGGGATGTTTTTTTTCTCTCAGACATTTTTAGGTGCAACTGACAGGCACTGATCAGAAGAACCTGTGTAAGACTGCTGCCCTAGTTCACCCGGTATTCCGTTATGCTCACCGAATATTGGCTATAGGAGTTTTTTGCCATGGTGAGCTGATGCAATGCTCGGGTGCAGATGTTCATTGCCTTTGGGCAATGACATCCGAGGGTAAATTTTACTCGAACCTGGTAGGGGTTTTTGGTGCACGCATGTTTAGCGATGGGGGATAGAAACAGTGGAAAGATATCTATGGGCGGCATGGTAGGTCTACTGGCACAACACTTAGGGCATCTGGTCACATAAAAAGCGTTATTTAACTTGGGATGATCAGGTACAAAGTATAACATTGAGAAGTTAGCAAATGCGACTATGGTGGGACCTACGATATCAGAGAGTCGATATGTATGGCTTCATGGTGGAGCGATCACTTGTGGCTTCATGGTACTTCCTCAGTCGTAGCGCACTACCATCAACCATGACACATGTTTGTATGACCTATTTATTGAGCCTGACCCGCGATTTGAGAGAGATTTCTATAGATTTTTAGCCACCTGAGAGATAGATGTTGAGGAGGCTGAGGGTGAGAGCTCATCGTGATCACCTCCTAGTCGTTCTCGCACATCCACGGACCTTATGGACCAATTGCAATCTTTTGGAGCTCTACCCAATTTTTTCAAGAGGTCATCCAATCAATGGGAGAAATGCGATCACAATTGGAAGATATGAGTGCAAGAATGTATTCCATGGAGGCAACATTTCAAGCAACGGGATACATTGAGAGGAGCTTCACGAATCACGGGGATGAAGACCCTTCGGACCTCGAAGAGTAATTGTCATGATTTCTCCCAACCTCACTTATGTTTTAACATGATTTTTGTTGCATTGGAGACATTTTATTGGTTTAGTATGGGGAAGGGAGTAGTGAGCACTTAGGGAGTTTCATTCTTGGATTTCCTCGGTGCATTTTATGCTTTTGGTTGTAGTTTTTTCTTTTGATTGTTGGTGATTTTACTTTTGTTGAGTTATGATTTTGGATGGATATTTGGTGGCATGATAGGCTATGCTAGGGTTCATA
Source organism: Rubia yunnanensis (assembly GCA_037428765.1). Lineage (NCBI taxonomy): Eukaryota > Viridiplantae > Streptophyta > Magnoliopsida > Gentianales > Rubiaceae > Rubia > Rubia yunnanensis. The sequence continues at coordinate 104,684,024 of CM075061.1, read as the reverse complement.
GTTTGCATGGGATAAGTTGTTTTAGGATATTGGTGGTGTATCTTTTTTTATCTTATCTTTTGTAGTATGAAGCCCACTTAGGGGCAATTTTGTGCTACACCAAAAAAAATGAAATTTTTTGAAAAATATGAAAACCCGAACAAGTTGAAAACCTAAAAGGGCAACTTGGGTAACATTGGGAAAAACCCGGGAAGGTCAAAAGACCTAGGTAAATGTGAGAGGCTAGGCTTGGTTAGGCTTATGAGCCTAGACAAAAATGAGAGGCCATGTGGAAAAAGGTGAGAAGTAAGTACCCTTTGTGTGTTAAAGCTAGGATGAAAACCCAAAAGGGCACCTGGGCAAAATGAGAGAAAACAAAAAAAAAAACTAGGTTGATGATACACTTAGCTCCTTAGTTGTAACTAGGTTGAGAATCACAAGTTATCCCTATGTTACAACCAAGTCGACGGCTTTTGGATTTCCTTGGTGGATTGTTTTTGTATACGACACTTTGATTGCTTTTGGAATCATTTTGGGAAAAGTAAGCTAGCTTAACACTTATCCTTTTGCCTTACCTTTTCCACATTTTACTTTTGGGTGGTTAGATTGCTTATGTTCTTCGGGGAGTGTGAGAGTTGTGAGATTCTTGTTCTTTTTGGGGGAAATAGGGTAATATAGGAATAAGTTGGATGCCTTGATTAACTTATGCTTGCACGCTACATTTTGGTTCATTTATTTTCTTGTCTTTATTTACTCGAGGATGAGTAAAGGGTTAAGTGTGGGGATTCTGATGTGCTTCATTTTCCACGCATTAACTATTGCATTTGGCACAGTTTTTAGCTTGTTTTATTTGGTAGATTGCTAGTATTAGTTGAGTTTTTTAGACAAGAAGTTTAGACAACCATGTTTGGTTTTCTTGTCTAAATCCCGTGTTTTGTAGACTTAATTAGTACTAATGGACACTTTTTATCATGGGTTCCTATACATTCCTTGTGATCACCTTTAGTAGGTCGCCCATGGGTACTTTTTGGTTACATTCTATGTGAAGGTCGTTCGTAAGGGCAGTAGAAGATATTGAAGGCCGTTTGCAAGGATGGTAGAAGAGATCGAAGGCCATTCACCGCTATAATGGTAGTAGATGAAGGCCACAAACATCAATGTGGGGTAGAAGGAAATTGGAGCCAAAGATAGGCGGCATTGGAGTTCAAAGCGGCCAACGAAGAAATGGTGAATCGTAGTCCGATGAGTTGCGCTACAAACTGAGAATGATCTGAGTAGAATATTCCTTCAAGGATGATTTCATTGAAGTTATCTTTTCGAGCACTACAAAATCAACTACTAGAACTCTCAAATGGAACTAACGGTTCACCCGTAGCAAAGGAAGAAATTCCGCTGACCAAGTCACAAATAGGTCATCACGGGCCGCTCATGCATAGCACCAACGGCCCACGCCAAATGAGTCTTCCCATACCAAAAGGATCAGAATGAGGCCACGGTGCAGCCCACGCCAAATTCCATGGGCTACAAGCACAAGTCTCAATCTGCACTCAAAATCGGTAAAGTATGGGCGCAGACCATCCCATTTATGATAGTCCGTACCATTCCAAGTCCAAGATGCCAAGAATGGCTGATAGCGCATGCCCAAGGCTGCATCCTGTGCCAATTTTCTAATCATACTGATGCTCCAAATGACGCTCTGCACCAAGACCCTCGTCCCGCGGGTCAGAAGTTCCAAATCAAGTACAGTGACGGCATCCCACATTAAAGGCCACGGTCTATGCCAGATGATGCAATGCGACCTGTGTAAGATCCATCATCGTGCTCCAGATGAAAAGGCATGGTCAGCATTAGATCCTGCATCCCGTGAAAAAGTACGTGCCACGGGCTGTGCCATCTACAATGGCCCGCGCTAGGCAACAAAAGAATAAGGGTTTACTCATGTTTGGCCTATTTTTAGGCCCAATGCCCCACCTCTATAAATATAGCATTATTCTACTAGGTTAAAAAGGTTAGATCATGTTTTATACTTCATCTTGTATTAGGAGAGCAACTTTAGAGAGATAAACACTCTCTCATTTTATTTTCTATCCTTTTATTTTTGCTTTGATCCTATGATGCGGAATTCAAATCTATATTTGAATTTCATATCTATGGAGTATATTTATAGCTTGGGAATAAATTGTAGAGATGTTTGATTAATGATTTTGTGAGATTTATTATATTCATCCCAATATTTATGTTCATGATATTATTATGACTTTTTCTTAAATGTTTGAATTGCATGAATAGTAAAATCCATATAAGCACAAAATTTAGTCTATATTCTTGTTGGTGCCAATATTGATGCCCCATTGGGAAGAGAAACATGGATGTTTGAACAGGTAAGAGAGTATGGATCTGCGTGGGTGTGTGCACGGGAGAGCTGAGTATTACTCTTACTTATTTTCCATCGCACCAGTCTTAGCTGATTACGTAAAGTAGGCTAAGAGGTTATGGGTAGAGATAGAAAAAAGTAGCAAGATAGGGTTGTAAGAGACTCTAGTGTCATAGATAAGGCGCCAGCGACCCCTTGACCTAATTGATATGTGATTGGGACGTAGTTCATTCGTGGTGGAAGCTCATGATGTAATTGCACAGGGGAGAAACAGACCTACAACAACGATAGAACCTTTTTGTACTCCCCTAATTGTGAAGGTGGTGTCGATGAAGGGTTGTGAGCGCATCCAATATGATAGGTACGGGGAATTGCATACCATCGGCCACACCAAGTATTATGAACACTCTATTAGGTTTTTCAAAAACTTACAAGTGAATGAGTCGAGGATCAAATCATTAAATCCTTCATGTCTTACAACGATTCCCTAAGTGCGTAGCTTTATAGATTAATTGTTCTTTTTTTACTTTTATGTTTAGTAGTGTTAATTGAAAAGCAAAAAACCCCCCATTTTAGTTTTCTTTAATAACTATTCCTTTCACTCGTATAGATTGACGACACGTAGGAGGTTGTGTTTTCATTAATACTTAGGCCCTAGCATCTCCCTAGCCATACCTAGGGCTTACCGCTAACTACCCTATCGGTAGCATAGTAGTGAGAACAGGTGTAGAATATAAATTTTATCTTTGACCTTTCCCAAAGCCTCCGCTTGGATTAATTAGCTACAATTAATGACCCCGGGTGAAGGTGGGTCAGTACTAGTGTCTAAGGGTTAGCCACACACAAATCAAAATTGGGCGCCACCCCAATCTTGTGTCGGGATTGACTAATTGATAAGGGGGGGGAGAGGTTGTGTTAACTGATAACCAAAACATGCAAGTAAAATGGTGTAAACTATGAATTAACTAACTTGGGGCTTATTTGCACCACACGATTGAAAACAAGATTTGATCCTAGACTCTAATTCATATAAGCAACTAGTTACCTATTTTCACGTTCTATCAAATAGTGTGGATATGTTAGTTCCCCGGGAACTCCCACTGTCTGTCACACATCTTGTTCTACACCCTTATTAACATATCACCACCTTCGTAACTTGCTAGGGGCGCGCTTCTCTACTGATCACCCCCATAGCTCACTTTAGGGGCTAACTGGCCCCCCTTAAAGGAACTATGCCTTACGTAGGTTGCAATAGTTAGTTGCGAGAGTGAACCCAATCATAGAACCGGGACCTTCCCTTATCAGCTCTTATCCAAGACCTCCAAAGTAAGAGAACATCAATATCTCGTGATAACTATAAAGTCTACGCCACCCTAGTCGCTACAAACTAAAAATGTTCAATTATCAAGGTAAGCTGGGTTTTTAGGATTTTAATAACATGAAATTCCTTACATGAGTAGACAATTAGGATTATTATCTATTACCATCTCGGCACTTATAAGGGGGGATCTAACGCAGACATCCTCTCGGTACTCACAAGACTACTATAGCACTAATAATCCAACACTTCAAAATTAGCATTTAAACCCTAGCACGATATTATGAAAGAAATGAATCAAGTGTACATCTTAACACATTTCATAGCATAAATCATAATAAGAAATTGAACTTCAAATTAAGTATGATATTTAAAACATGGAAAATAGGGTGAATCTAAGAAGTCTCACAAATCAACGTTAATCATGCTTACAAATAACTACCCAAAGAAATAAAAAATACTCTAATAACATTAGATCCATGGCATTCATAGGAATAAATGACATGATTATAAGTAGTAAATGAAGAAAGAATACAGAAAACCCTAGAGAGGATTCTCCTAGCTTCTACCTAACACACCAAAATAAAACTAACTATTTGGTTAAACCCTAGGAGACTATAGGAACTATATATATATACACATACATATATATACACATACATATATATACACATACATACATATGTATACACATATATATATGTACATACATACATATGTACATACATACATATGTACATACATACATATGTACATACATACATATGTACATACATACATATGTACATACATACATATGTACATACATACATATGTACATACATACATATGTACATACATACATATATATATATATATATGTTGTGGGATAAATGGGCCTTAAAAAGCCCAAGTTTGAAGCCCTTGTGTCACGCTAGCACGGTTAGCACGTCCAGTACAAAATTGCACAGGACGTTATCAGAAAGTTGAAAATTTTGAAAAAATTGAGGTAAACAAATGTGACCAAGCAAAGTAGGTGCGATGTCACACATTATTCAAACTGCAGTTGAAAAACATAAGAATGACATTATAGTGCGATGTCGCACAAAATTCAAACCCCAACCAAAAATTGGCAAACGACAACACTGCGATGTTGCACTTAATCTTTCTGAAATTAAAAAAAACCACTGAAAGAAGAGTTGACATCGATCCAGCTTTCGGTGGTTCATAGCCGATATTGACATTTCAGTGGAAGACATAAATTCAATAATTTTACTTTCCATTCAATAAAAAATGAACAAACAGAACCAGTCTACAATGGGAAGACAATACAAAAAAAAGATACAAAACATAATCTACAAAACATAACCTACTAACAGATTAGGTAAGATTTGATTCTATTTGGAGCTCTCTGGTTAATGCAGAGGTGAACAATGAAGGTCGGTGCTGTATTCGAGGTTTAGGGCGTCACTGGAGTTTAGGTGTCGCTAGAGTCGGAGAGGAGGTGAAAAAATGGAGGTCGGCACCGGTATCACTGAATTCGAAGCAATGGTGAAGAAATATATGTTGATGTCGGTGTCGCTAGAATTGGGGCATCGCTGGAGCGGTGCATCGATGCCGGTGTCACTGGAATTGGGGCATCGTGTTGCTTGAATCGGTCGGCGTCGCAGGTTAACTGGGATCACATCGCTGGAGTGCAGACATCGCTGAGTGCAGAAGTAGATGGTCGTTGGACTAGAAGAAGAGGAGGATGGTGCTGGCGATGGAAGAGGAGGGTGGCGCCATCGGTGGTAATGGAGGAAGAGGCGCTGCTGACGGTAAATGTAAGAGTTGAGGAGTACTAGGGTTTGGGTCATAGTTTATTTTGGTTATTTATAGACTAAGGGTTTGGGTTTAATAATTGGGCTTAAATTAAACCAATCCTTTAACCATATTCAAAACTGTATGGACTGATACTTCTGCTATACCTACCCACTCTAGACAATCTAATTGATAGATACTTTGTATACTGGAACAATAATGATCTGTCTAAAGTTCATAAAGATATCTGTAGATTGCTACCATCTCTGATTTGTTGGTCTCTATGGAAAGCCAGAAATGCTTTCTATTTTGATAACAAGAATTTCTCACCTACTCATATCTGTAAAGAAATAAAAGACCTTATATTTCTATCATTCTCAGCTAAGCCCTGCTTCTCTAACAATATTTTGAATATGAGCTATCCCATTTCCTCACTGATCCCACCCCTCAGACCACCTCCAAAGCCTTCCATATCCATTGTCTACTGGAATAGGCCAGGTCCTAACACCATAATAATCAATGTGGATGCTTCTTGGTCCTCCACAACCTCAACACTTGGCCTCATAGCTAGAGACAGTGCTGGTAATCCATGCCTAATCCAATCCATAATCACCTCTGCAAAATCACCACTAGAAGCTAAAATGAAAGCCATCTAATTTGCAGCTCAGGTTTTTCCATCTCTGGATTGCAACTGCAATTTTATAATTGAATCAGATTCTATGCTTGCAGTAAACATGATTAGCAATCCAAAACAGCTAAATGGTCCCTCTATGCACTAGCCTTTTCAAATTCACTCCAAACTAAAAGATGCCAACAGTAGACATGTTTCGGAAGAGTGTAACTCGGTTGCTGATGCAATTGCTAAACACAGATCCACTCACCTTGATGATTCTAATCTGAACCTTTCTAATATCCCAGCAATCATCAGAGGCCTCATTAATTTGGATAGGGATCACTTCCCCTACATTAGAACTCATAGACATGCAACCAAGGACAATTGATACTGCTGATGTTGTTTCTATTTTATCTCAGGAACTTCTATGGTTCTTTACCACTAAGAAGACATATGGCATGCTGAACTTTGTGTTGCTCCAGACCCAATACTTCAAATCCAATGCTCCAAGGCTTGGGTTCGAAGCTCAACCAGATGCTCCACAACTGAAGTCCCATTTTCAACTCTCCAGTGCTCCAACTGCCTCACTCAGCTTCATAACTGGAATGTGACTATAAAATCAGCACTCAAATTTTTTTTTATCATACTTGCTCTTGTTTCTCCTACATTTTGAGACTACCTAATTATGTTTGAATGATAGTTGCCTGGCCAAACTAAGTAATTAAGACATGGGGTGGAGATTACTTACTTTGGAAACACAACTTTCATCACTTCTCGTTCTTGTATAGTTAATTCGTAGTACAAACTATAGGCTATAGAAGTTAGCTCCTTTTAGAGGCAACGAGGTTGCCTCAATAGTAAATCTTTAAAACTACTCTCTGTAATTATCTTGTTTCTTTTCAAAGGTTTGGGGAACCTTATATACAATCCCCCACCTTAGGGTGTATTTAAAAAAAAATTGTTCATGAACTAATTAATATTAGGCTATATTCATTAATTATGTTCATTATTTTAATCAATTAATCTAATATATTTTTAAAATTCATCATGTAATTTTAAATTAAACATTATATATGGAATGGAATTTATAAACAAGGAAAATTAATTAAATAAAATTCAAAAATAGAGAATTTATAAATAGAGAACAAATTTTCTTTTTGTTAACTTTGTCGCTTTATTTTTGATATGATTAATCATTGATTAGTTAAAATCAAATCATTCTACTAGTGTTTATATACGGAAAGTCAAGTAAGGGATGGCCGTTAATTAGTTAAGGTCCAACATTTTCAATAGTGTTTATGTATTGGCAAGTCAAATAATGGTTGACCTTTGATTAATTAAGGTCAAACCGTAGTTATTAGTGTTTATTTATGTAAAGTCAAGTAAGGGTAGACCGTTGATTAGTTGAGCTCCAACCACTTCTTTCATTAAACTCTAATCATGTTATTGGTGTTTATGTAAGTAAAGTCAAGTAATCAAGTGATGACCATTACTTAGTTTTCAATAGTGTTTACTTAGTTTTCAATAGGGGTTGAACGTTCATTAGTTAAGGTAAACCCTTAGTTATTAATGATTATATGTGGAAAGTTAAGTAAGGGTTGACCGTTGATTAGTTAAGTAAGGGTTGACTGCTGATTAGTTAAGTAATAACCATTTCATTAGTGTTTATGTATGAAATGTCAAGTTAAGTTAAAACCATTTCACTAGTGTGTATGCATAGAAAGTAAAATAATGGTTGACCATTGATTAGTTAAAATCAAACCATTTCATTAGTGTTCATATATGGAATGTCAAGTAAGAGTCGACCGTTCATTATTTAAGGTCAAACCTAATCATTAGTGTTTATATGTATGGAAAGTCAATGATTAACCATTTATTAGCCAAGGTCAAACCTTTTCATTAGTATTTATACATCAAAGGTCAATTAAGAGTAGTACAACATTCAAGCAGATTTAAGTTTGGAGTTACGAGTAAAGTTTTTACTTTTGGCACTTAGGTCTCTCTAAGAATGTTGGAATCATTGAATCACGAAATTGGTGGCACCAAAATGCAATTCAATAACATAAGATCGTAAATTTGGAATTGGGGCATGTATGGGTGAGGGTGAACAGAAGGGCCTCGAAAGTCAACGGTTATTACTTCTACACAGTCTTAGAAAATTACACAATGGCCCAAAATTGTGTTACCCCATTATCCATTGCTCTAAAATACACAATTTTTGTTATTCTTGACTAAATATAGAAATATAAATAAATTGTTTTTTTGGTGAAATGTTGGAAAGTGATAGTACATGTTCTAAAGTAACTTAGAGTTAGTTACATAGAAGTAAGAAAGGGAAATCGGAAAAGATTACAAATATATTGTTGTGCATGTTTATTGATAAATGCTATGTTACAGAATTGGAAAATACAACGGGGTGCATAGGGTAGCATCACGTTTGAGCGGATTTCAATTTGAAGTTACGGGTAATCTTTTTTACTTTTTGCACTTAGGTCCCTCTAAGAAAGTTAGAGTTGTCGAATCACGAAATTGGCAACACCAAAATGCAATTTAATAATATATATTTGCAAATTGGGTATGTATAGGTGAACGAAAGGGTCTCCAAAGTTAGCATTGACATCGCACGCATGTCTAGCTTACTGACGTCGGTTGTGTTTGTGAACGACGTTGCACGTCACTATTGTAGACATGAATCACCGACGTTGCACGCATATTGTGTATACCGATATCGGTCACACTAATAAGTGACGTCGATATGCACGAAATGCATGTGACTTTGGTGATTCATTTCTGCAAGAGTGACGTGCAACATCGTTCACTAACACAACAGACGTCAGTAAGCCAGACATGCGTGTGACGTTGGTCATGTCAAACATTTTACTTCGATTTCTTAAAAACCCAGGTGAAAAGTTTACCTTTTACCTCCAATTTTTAAATAGAGGTAAAAGATATTATTTACTTCACAATTTTTTACCTTGGTTATATACCCATAACAAAAAAATTGAGGTAAAAAGGGTGAAGTAATAGGTCAAAGTTCTTGTAGTGGAAATTACTTCCGGAGTCATCCCCCAAAGGACATGAACATCCAAACTCGGGCATTGCAAAAGCTCCCTATTACAAAATACTCCCATAGACAATGAGCGTTGGACATAACACAATGCAGGGTGAACGGTGGCGGTGCTCTTGCACAAGTGTTTCCTTTCTGTGCCCAATAGGATCATCCAAAAGTTGATAAGTGAAAATGGTAAACCTTGTCAGTGTGTTCTCGGAACATCCATTCCATATTTCCATCCAAAGGTTTGAGCCACATCCTAATGTGACATCGTGTATTCCATGTCGTCCAAATGGAATTAGATGGCTCTCCGTCCATCTGCATCAGTAAATTGCTCAAGAGTTCCCAAGAATTCAAAGGTTCATCGAATATAAGTCTTCAAATGCTTCTCCGGAAAACCTTCTAGGCCTATCTGACCTAGCACGTAAGTGACGAGCTCGAGTAGGCCTAGGGCCTCTAGAGTATCCTTGCAATTGAAACCCATCTCCAAAATGCTTCTTGTTGGTCCATTCAAGTACCTCCACCTCTGGGATGCAGTCTTGAAAATATTGTTCAACCCCATGAACTTCTCCTCACAAAGGTGGGGTTTCAAGGAAGGGAAGTCGCTGGCTCTTTTCTCCCTACTTTAGCTGGCTTCTTCCTTTTCTCAACCCGGGAAGGTGTCCCATTCTCTAACCTACTCCTTTTCAAAGGCATCCTATCAGAACAAAGAGAAAGTGGTAATGCAATAATACACAAGGGTATGCCCACAATATCATTCAAAATGAACATTTTTTCTAAAAATCCTAGTCATTCAAAATCATGCTATTCTTAACATAAAGGCTATTCAATCAAGAATCATTCTCTTTAAACAATGAACTCATGGAAAATAATATAAACCCATAAACAAGATCATGCAATCAAGAATAAATCCTCCTAAATCACCACAACAAATGAAGATCATATCATCAAAGCACAATAGCACATCAATCCACCCATACTTAAACACAAGATCATTCACATAACCCAAACAACTTCTCAAAAACATACTCACTTTCAAGATTTAAGCTTCACATAACATCACCACAATGCTAAATCAAGAAATTAAACATGAAGTTCAAAGGATTACACTGAATTTGAATCTAAGAGTTGAAAGATCTGCACAAGAAGAAGTAAAAATGCTAAATTTTAAGAGAAAAGCTCCAATTTTGGAGTTGACCACAAGAATGTGTGAGCAAGTGTATCTTGAGAAGCTTGAATGTGTTAAATGACTCAACTAGGTGGGAGAATGTACCAAGAATCTTAAATTTCAGCAAAAAGAGTGATACGGAGAGGAGGTACAATTAAGATAAGGATGACATTTTTAAATTACAAAATTTAAGAGACAAAAGTACCAATATATTTAATCACAGGGGATGTTTGAAGTACTATTTACATTAAAAAATCATAAGGAATAAGGGAATTTCAAAAGTTATGAACCAAAAATCCATTTTTAGCTTAACATTTTTTTTAAAAAATTAAAATCTGTATTTTAGTCAAATTGACAGCTCAAATGGGGTGTCGACACGTGTACCCTCATGTTGAGAGCATCCGCACTGATCCCCCTCATATTGACCCCTTTTTCCTTAGTTTCTCCCCCTTTTTCAAAAAACCTTCTCAACCAAAAATCCCTATTTCCATTCAAACAAAATCACGAGACTCGAACACAAATTTACAAATCAACGAGAGTTTCATCTCAAAATCCTCATCACAAACAAAAACATGAAAAATCTATCCACTAAAAATCATGAACACAACGAAAGAAGAAACACAATATCTTTATTGTCATCCTCATAACTTATTTCTTTTTCATGCATTTCATCTAAAACAATCTACCGTTGGATCTCCAGAGTCGCCATTGGCAACTCCACCCACGATGACATCATTGTGGAGAGGTCTTCACAATGTGTCACCCTTACCTTTAAGAGCCTTGTTTTCCGTAGGAGATGAAATCCCTCAGCTTGCTAATGTTAAGTCCTCGGTGATTACCTTGGGTTTAGAGAAGGCCGAGGAGGTTTTATGCCCTCGCTACTCTTACCCAACCGCTGCATGTTAGTGAGCATAGAAAAGCATTCTGACACAAATATATCATCACTAAAATCATGCAATGTAAATGACTCATCATTAATATCAACAGTACCAAGGAATCCATCTAAGCATTCATTCTCATTGGTTATGCAAGAAGTGTCAAATTGATCATGGTTATCAAATAAGGTTACACCTTTACACACAAAATATGAGTTAGGATGAACCTGATACCTTGGGTTAGAAAGTCTTGAGCTTTGTTTTCCTTCCTCTAATAAAAGTTGGGATGAACCCGATACCTTGGGTTGAAACTGTTCGCATAAGGGTCTTGCCTTGCATCTCCTTGGTTCCCTCGGGACCCTTGTTGTTGTTTTCTTTTAGTGAAATGTTCTTTATTCCCATTGTTGTACCCAATGCTTTTACCTCTTCTAAGTCCTTCTCCATTTGTGGACAAGTCTTGGTGTGATGGTTGAGATTTCAACACCACAAACCTTGACTTAGTGAAGCTTTCCTTTCCAAATTTTCTTCATCATTGAAGCAAGAGCTTGGACTTTCTCTTCCAACTTGGAAGATTGAACCGGTTCATCTAAAATCTTCACCCTTGACCTCGTACCAAATTTCCTCATCCTATTAACCATCTCTTCAAAAAGAGCTATAGCATGATTGATACTCTTGTTGGAAATCAATCCATTGCACGCGACTTTCATCATCCTCATGTCATCATCCTCATGTCATCATCGCATAACCCCTCAAAAAAATAGTAAACCAAGTCCCCTTCCTTGAATGGGTGGTACAGACAGGAAGCCAACGGTCTCTTGAATCTCTCCCAGTACTCGTACAAGGATTTATTTGCACTCTGAGTGATGTTGGATAACTTCTTCTTTAACCTTGCAGACTTGGAGGCTGGGAAATACTTCTCGATGAATCACCTTTTCATGTCTAACTTTCAGGTGATACATTCGGGCGGGAAGTAGTACAACCAAACTTTTGTATTGTCTTGAAGTTAAAAGGGGAATGTACACAATTTTTAGTCATCCTTTGAGACCAAACGAGGCTTCATATTCGTGGAAACATGATTGGACTATGAGGGATGTTTGTTGGGATCTTCCCGGGCCAACCCGTGGAAAGTGGGGAGACAGTGTATCATCCTACTTTTCAATTCACAATTCACGTTGGGTGGTAGTAGGGGAAAGATATTACACAAAGGCTAGTTCTTCAAATACGGAGCCATAAGCTCCCTCAACGTTTGATTGTATTCCGCCATCTGAAGAGGTTTTCCACTACTAAAATCGGTTCAAGTGGAACCCCCACTCTAGTTCTCCTTCTCCTTATTCTCCTGCTACCTCTATCCCTGATCAGATAGTGACAAATTCCTATGTTCATGGCATATGTGTGTACCCTAAACTAGGAATCAAACAATATCCAACTAAAGGCAACACTAGCAAACAAGATTAGAAGTAACAAGATCACTATCACAAAGGCTCGGCAACAAAAGCTAAGAAAACAAAAACAAACTAACTACTCAGCTAACATGATATGCAATTTAACAATTAAAATTTTAAACTAGCATCCCCAACAGCCGCGCAAAAATTTGACCCACCTCCACTCGGGGTCGTCAAGTAGTAGCTAAATTAACCTAAGCGAATGCGTCGTAAGTCAAATGAGAATGGATGAATGGTCAAATTTAAATTTATACTTTGCTTCCAAACATAATTAAAAATAAAACCCGCTAAGTTGAAAACATGAGAGGGCAACTTAGGCATTATTGGGGGCCCGGATAGGTAAAAAACCTGAAAGAGTGACCTAGGCCAAAAATAAGAAGCTAAATGTGCGGAAAAATGTGAGATGTGAGCCAAAGAACATGATGTGTGGCTAGATGAAAATCCGAAAGGGCTCCTAGGAAAAATGAGAGAAAGAGAGAAAAAAGGAAAATGCTATGATTTCACTCATTTGCCGGCGTTGGAGTCATAAGGTTGCAGTTGTCATATGGATGGATCGGCCAACTCAACATCTGGAGACCTCTTGGGATTCGGTATAGCGAGTTGAAAAATGAAGTATGGTTATGAAATTCTTGATTCTTTTATAATTCGTTTTGGTTGATATATTGGCATTGGGTGAAGTATGTGTTTGAACCTGCTATATGGTTTTGACTTCATTTTGTGTCATTGAGTTATTGGTTGATATATTGGTATGAAGTGAAGTATGTGCTTAAACCTTTCATATGGTTTTTACTTCATTTTGTGTCATTGGACTATGGGATTATCAATCCGGGACTTTGAAACGTTTGTATGGGTAGTGAATTGATAATTGGTAGATTTGGTTAGATTTAGGAATTGGGGTTGTGTGTGAAAAATTCTCATTTGAGCTTTGATTTTGGGATTTAAAATATTGAGAGTTTTTGTGAGGTTTTGATTGGGGTAATATTAGTTTAGGATGCGTACATATGAATTCCTTTGTGTGGTTGAATCTTTTCTTACTCGAGGGCGAGTAAGGTTTAAGTGCGAGGAGGTTTGATGTGGCCATTTTATATGGTTATATTAGAAATTTTAAAATTCACTTTTTTACACTTTTTTGTTGTAGATGAGTCCTTGAAATTTTCTAAGAAGAGGTAAAAGAGACTTTTATGCTTTTATTACTTTTCTAGAGGATTTTGTGTGACAAGGAAAATTGTTTGAAGACTATGAAGATTTCCTTTGATGATTTGAAGATTTAAAGACTTGTATTTCAGCTTTTGAAGACTTGAAGAATTGAAGATAAGTGAAGTGAAGATGAGGACTTGAAACAAAAAGAAGAAAGAAATCAAGAGGCTGAAACTGGGCTCGGTCGCGACTCGTGACAGACGAGCGGCCTGAAACTTTCTTACTTTTTTTACTATAAATACTAAATCATATCCTCTCCTCTTCACCACCCTTCGTCTTCTGCGATTTGCTGGGTTTCAAAACCCTAGTTTTCCTTTCTTTCTTATCTTAGTTTTTGTAGGTTAGTCATGTCTTTTTATTATCTAGGTTAGTTTAATCCTTGGAGCAATTGATTGAGACTTCCTTGCTAATGTATTGAGAATCATATCTATCTATTCATTGCTTTTGCTATTGTGCATTTATTGAGCTTTGAATGTGAATTGTTAATGGCATTAATCTTGTTGGAAGTTTGAGTATATGAATAGCTAATTATCCCCTCTTTCAATATGGAATCAGGAGCATGAGTAAGAGCTTCTAAATGATGTTGGTGTGTTGATAATTGCTGGATGAATGTGATAATGTTGAAATCTTTGTCATGTTTGTTTATTGTAGCATATAGGAGAGGTCTATAAGCGTTTAACATATTTGACTAATCTTATGTAAATGCATGAATTGGTTAAATGCTTAGACACAGTGTAGTGTTTATAAGTGTTGCCAAGCTTGTTGATTATTCGTGGTCAATGCCATCAATATGATACTTTTAGTCGTGTTTCGACTAAGGGAGTCATTGGTGAGGTTTGACAAGAGATGTCGAATTCATTCTTGCAAACTATTATCTAAGAATAATAGAAGATTTATCTTCACAACAAGTAGGTAAAGTGTAGATTGTTTCATTCATTCTTGAAATATTTGTTATTTAGCATTCATGTATTCTCGATGCTATGTTTTACTTCATTTATGGTATGGGTTGTTTGATAATAGGAAGTGTTTGTATGATTAAAGTGTTAAAGTGTTAGGAAAGGGACGAATTCCTTAGCTCTTTGGCATGAAAATCCAGGAACATGGACTTCAAATTTCTCGTGCATAATGTGTTGTGATTCTTGCTAGATAAGTATGTTAATGTGGATTGTTCTCATATTTATCCTATAGATGCAATGAATGGTTGAACCTTGAATGTGGTTTGTTCTAGGTGTAACATAATGAATGCTATGTTTGGCTAAATGGCTATGTCTTTGGTAGAAGGCTTGTTGTTATCAAATCTATGGTCCTTCGTGTGAAATTCAGTTGATCAAATACCTCTATGGTATGGTTTGCCTAGAGTGATTGTTCACGAGGTTTGCAAATGGTCGTTGTTTGTCTTTGCAAATTACTATTAAGAAGGATGAATGTTGATCTTCAAATAGGAAGTGATAACATTCCCCGTAGGTAACCATGGTGATAGAATGAGTGAATGATTCAATGATCTACATTTGGTTTTGAAGTGAATGTCAATTGCCCCCAAGGCTTTGTCTTTTGTAGTTTTTACCCCCATTTTCTTAGTTGTTGCATGATTAGCATAGTTACTTGACTTTGCTAGTTAGCTTGTCTTTTAATTTCATAACTTAGGAAAACCAACAAACCACCCCCACCCTATTTACTTGCTTATATATATATACTTCTAGCATAATATCAACCTTATATGTTTAAACACTTAAGAAAATTACTCTTCTTCGTGGACGATCCCGCCATGAAATTATCTACTTAGTTGCTCATATGAAGCATTTAGGGCTTATAAATTTAACTTTGAGATGTACGAAGATGAGCTCCCAAATTTTTGCGCCGCTACCAGGGAAGAGGCATTTATTTTTAAGTGTTTGGGTATATTTGACTGCATATTAGCTAGTTGTTTTTATATTCCACTCCTTGGTAGTTGTTTTTGTTGGGAGTAGGTATTGCTTGAATTATTGGTGAATTTTTATCGAGCATCCTTGCATTATGATTTCAGACATTATAAAAAGGAAAAAAATAGAGCATCTCACCTCGAGGGAACTCATGATGAGAAGAGAGACTCAATCAAGTCTTACTATTTGTTAAGGAAGGAGCACTATGAGGGGAAAAGAACCCTTGGTTTTGGAAACCAAGGTTATTGTGAATAGTGCTACCAAGAGGTATGAGATGTTGGTTGTCATGGGCAAGAAACCTAAGAATGGTATCCATACCACAATTCTTACATTCTGGAATGGAGTGGTAATCTGGATTGGTGGTATGAGAATTGGGCCTAAAAATAGGCCCAAAATAGGCCAAAATGTGTCACAACCCTAATTAGCCGCCACTGGCACGGACCGCCGTGAATGGCGCAGGTCGCGCCACTCATGTGGCCTCATACCGATGCTGTATGCCATATCCAGCGTGGGCCACTTACTTTATGTTGGCATAGGGCGCGCGATCTGGCGCAGGCCAATTGCATTGCTGGCGCGGGGCAAAGGATCTGGCACAGGCCGTGCTGGGTGGGAGCCGCATAGTCTGGCACAACCCGTCATTAAGAGATTCGTTCTTGATATTTTGATCTACTGTCTGTGTTATTTGGCATGGGCCTACATCAGAATCCTCATTTTGCTCAATCTTTTTGCACAAACTGCTGAATTCTTCACATCCCGCTGGGTGGTCTTGACATTTTGCACTTGGAATGGTTCAGGCCGTGTAAAATGGGATGGTTCGGGCCCATACATAGCCATTTTGGAGTGAAAAGGGGCACTTGAGCACGCGGTCCGTAGAGATTGGCACAACCTGTGCCTGGTTTTACCATGGCTCGTTTTAGAGACCTTGGCACGGGTTGTATAGCATGGTGCAGGGTACTGGTGCCTTGTTTGGTGCTGACCATGAGTGGTCCGCGCTGACCCATTGATGCTTCATTGCTCCGCTATGGACTAACCGTTAATCCAATTTGAGAGTTCTTGTAGTCTATTACATATCACTCAAGAGGACGAATCCAATGGAACCAACCTCAAGGGCTAATTATTCTCGTATTGTTCCTTGAACTTGGAGTAACTCATCGGACCATAATTCTCCATTTCTTCCTTAGCCTCTTTGAACTTCAATGCCACCTATCTTAGGCTCAATCATTCTACTACCACAATGTAATGTACGTGGCTTTCATCCACTACTATTCTAATGTGAATGAACTTTGACATTTTCTACCATCCTTGCGAACGAACTTCAACATAGAATGTGATAAAAAGTACCCACGAGCGACCTACTAAAGATGATCACAAACGAAGATCTAGGTGCTCGTGGATATAAGGTGTCCATTAAGTCTACAAAACACAAGATTTAGACTATAAAACCAAACATGGCTGTCTAAACCTGGTGTCACATAAACTCAACTAATACTAGCAATCCAACATATTAACCAGCTAATTACCAAGCTGAATGCAACAGTTAAAGCACGTATAATGAAGCACATTAATAGATGCTCCTAAGTCGAGCATGACATTCTGCACTGACTTCCCACCTAAGGTGATAGGAATGGAAAACATCTCGGGGTTGTCGCATTTTTTAGGAAAATTCTTATAATTCAAAATGGCAACTCCCCCCCCCCCCCCACTTTCAAGTGTCCTACCTTTCTTGTTGGTTTATTTCTCTTTTTCGTGCATGAAACTTTCAAGAATTTATCATAAGATGACACATGGTCACTCAATTATAGGATAGGAATGGTTACCTCAACTTTTCAAATACTTTCCAGATGTTTGCATCGTTTGTCACCAATTTTAGCTTCCCCTTGAGTGAACTTGGAAATGGTGGTGGAAGGGTTACTCTTGCCTTGGTGGGTGAAAGCTCTTTGGAGGGTTCTTTCTCGACAATAACCTCACGCTCCTAAAAATTGGTCTTGCTGGCTTCCAAGATGTGATCATCTTCTTGAAAGACTTCCTTCTTGGGCTCACACATTTTTTTCCTGCTCCTCAATTTTAGTGAATTCACATTTCTTGGATTGATCTCCGGTTAGGAAGGAAGTTTTCTGGACTCCTTGGCCTCAAGTTGGCTCAGTGAGGTGGTGAGTTGCCCAACTTGAAACTAGAGATTCTTGCTGCTCAAAAATCCCATGCCCATGATCTTCAATCTCATACCTTATTTTCTCCGCAAACACACCATGCTTCTTAGCTAATTGGCCAATGACATCTAAGATTTCCTCTTGATTCGACTTGTAGAGGGAAGTGTGGTTGTTGGAAGGCCCTTTACCCCTTGGATAGGGTTGAGGTAGAGCCCGTGTGCCTCGGTTGTACCCTTGAGCTTGATTTTCCTCACGCCAACAAACATTAGGGTGATCGCGGTACCTCGGGTTGAAGGTGTTTGCGTAGGGGGTCTTTCCTTGCATCACCCTGGTTCCCTCATATTGTTGTTATTGCCTCCTACCGAATTGTTGCCTATTCCCATTGTTGAATTCCACTGCTTTCACCTTTTTCACATCTTCTGACATTTGTGGACAAGCATCAGTGTGATAGTCGAGATTACATAAGCTGCAAACCTTGACTTGATGAACTCTCCCTTTAAAAAGTTCCTTCATCATTGAAGCGAGAGCTTAGACTTTCTCCTCTAACTTGGGATATTGGGATGGTTCGTCCAAAGTCTTCACCCTCGACCTTGTACTAAATTTCCTCATCCCATAAGCCATCTCTTCAACCATAACATCCTTCAAACTCTTGTTGGCAATCTAACCATTGCGTGCGGCATTCACCATCGTCATGGCATCATTGCATAACCCTTTGAAGAAATCGTAAACCAAGTCTCCTTTCTTGAATGGGTGGTAAGGAAAGCTAGCCGACAGTCTTTTGAACCTGTCCCAGTACATCGTACAAGGACTCATTGGCATTTTGAGTGATGTTGAACAACTGATTTTTCAATCATGTGAACTTGGAGGCTGGGAAGTACTTCTTGAGGAAATGTTTTTTCATGTCCATTCTTGAGACGATACATCTAGGTGGGAGGTAATACAATCAGTTCTTCGCGGTGTCTTGAAGTGAGAAAGGAAATGCCCACAAGTTGTAGTCATCCCCCGAGACCACGTGAAGCTTCATATTTGTGCACACAAGATGAAATTCCGAAAGATGTTTGTTGGGATCCACCCCGGCCTACCCATGGAAGGTTAAGAGACAATGAATCATCCCACTTGTCAGCTCAAAATTGACATTGGGTGGAAACGAGGGAAAGGTGATGCAGAGGGATTGATTTTCCAAGTTTGGATCCATTAACTCCCTCAAGGTGCGGTTGTCTTCTGCCATCTCAACTAGTTCCTCTACTACTAAGGCTGGTTTTTGTGGAACCCCTACTCTTGTTCTCCTACTCCTTATTCTCCAGCTACGTGCATTCTCTATTGGATAGCATAAATTCTCTTAAGTTTGTGGCATGGGTGTGTACCATAAACTAGGAGCCAAAAAAAACCCAATGAAAAGCAACACTATAAAAAAGGATTAGAAGTACAAAGATCATTGTAATAAAGGCTCAACAACAAAAAACAAAAAAGCTAAAATAAAAACAACATTAATTACTCAACTAACATGTTATGCAGTTCACAATTAAACTTTTAGACTAGCATCCTCGACAATGACAACTAAACTTAACCTGCCTCCATTCGGGGTCGTTAGTAGCTAACACAAGCAAATGCTTGTGGTCAAACAAACAAACAGGTTGAATGAGAAATGATCAAATTTAAATTTATATTCTCAAACTCACTACTAAGATTCCTATGGGGTAGTTAATAGCAAGACCAGGTTTGTACACAGAGATGCTAGGTGTTTAATAGTCAACCAAACACAACTACAAACGGGTAGTCAATCCTTTTGTGTGTCAGGAATAGCTAAATATTGTAAAATATGTTTTTGGGTTTTTTCAACTAAAAACTATAAGCATAAATGATAGTACAAGATTAAACTATATAGATAAGCAATTGGGGTTATTTACGTAACATGATTGATAAATAGCTTCTATCCTCAATTAATTCACATATGAACATATAAACCTATCTTATGTCTACTCATACAGTGTGGAAATAGCTAGGTATTTTACACGTGGTACTTACCACGATGCAGTATCTCACCGTCTCCTTAAATTAAGGATGCACTCTAGTCCCTTGACGATACAGATCGTCCCCATTATATGATTTCCAATGGTAATGTGTCTCTCTTAGAGGAATACAAAGCCCTCCTAAATGAGTAATGCCTCGCGTTGGTCGCAACCGTTAGATATGAAAGTGAGTGTATTACATGTCAAACATGCCACCGTGGATCTCAATCCCTAGGCCTAGAGAAGTAAAGAAAAAGACACCTTGTGATGACTCTAGAATCGGCACAACTCTACTTTCTACAAACAATTATGCGAAACTATCAGGGTAAGCCAAGGAATTCTCCTTGTCAGAATTTGCCAAATCGACCACCCAACATGTGATTTCCATATAACTAGCCAATTAGAATCATGGTTTAACAAATAGAAGGCTATTCTCTCAAGGGAACATGAATCACTCATCTCCCCAATGTTCTCAACTTACTCCACAATTCTAACACTCCCAAGATAGCAATGAAGCTTAGCATGATTTTACACTACCACACATGTATGGATGAATCATGTAATGGCATAGCATAAATCTTACAATAGTGGAAAAAACAAGTTCAAACACAAAGATTCCTTGAACATAAAGATAGGGGAATCAACGAATCTCAAAAAGCCAGAATCAATTCATGAATACAAATACAAACCCAAGCTTAATTAACTACTCCCAAAGCATTTAACCCAAGTAGTTCATTGGATTTAATGCCTTTGGGCAAAACAAAAATAAAGAATGAAAAGAAAATATTCTAGAGAGAAGGATGAGCTCACTTCTCTCTCTACCCTACTCTTGAAGTCTAAAATGAGTATAAAATCAAATCCTGGTAGAGATATGTCCATATATATGGTAGCAGGAAATTAGGACTTAAAATAGGCCCAAATGGGGTAAAAACCCTAGCAACCACAACAGACACGCCCAATGAAAACCGGCACGGTCTGTGCCAACTAGGGAAGCTTTGTGATGGCGCATCCTGCTTAGTCTCGCACAGCCCACTGGTCCATGCTTGTGTAGTCTTCCATGTTTGGCACGGGCCATGCCATCCGTGCTTGCACGGGCTGCTCGATTTGGAACGGGCCACTAGCTGGACCTCCGTTTTCATGCTTTTAAGTGCACGTCCAGTGTTGTTTGGCGCAACCTATCAGCTGGAGCTTCATTTTGGTCAGTTGATTGGCATGGCCCATGTTATCCATCACACTCCGTGGGCTGGTGTTGAAATATTGGATTTGAAATGATGTGCACCGTGTGAAACAGCACGTTCCGTTCCCATACTTAGCCGATTTGGAGTGAAACTGAGTAAAAAGGGACGATGTCTGCATGAACAGGCATGATCCATGCTGGGGGCTGTAACACGAGTTGTGCTAGCTGCCGTCCATGCTAGCGTAGCTGGGGTCCATGCCGATGCGTCTAGTCTCGTTCCGGCCGATCGGCTGGTTGGGTCGGTTGATCTTTCCTCCATTTTCACCCTTTAGAACATTAAATCCACCTTTCTTAGCTCAATTTGATCTACTACCATACTTTTAAGTTTGTTGCCTTCATATCTACTACCACTCTTGTGAATGGCCTTCAAGTGTCTTCTATCGTTCTTGCAAACAACCTTCTATACAATGAGGATCATATATCCAAAAACAACCTACTAATGAGATCATAAATGAAGACCTAGATGCTTCTGAACACAATGTGTTCATTAGCTGTAACTAAGTCTACAAAACTCAGGATTTAGACAAGAAAACCAACAATGGTTTTCTTAACCCTTTATCGTGTAAACCTTACTAAAACTAGCCATCCAACAAGTAAAACTTGACAATTATTGTGTCGAATGCATTGGTTAAAACATGAAATATGGTGCACATCATTTTTCTACTCCCCCTATTTAAAGTTGACCTATTTTACTAATAGGCTTATTCCTTCTCCTAGTGCATGCATTTTTCAAGAATATAGCATACAACAGAATTTTTCAATGACATCAAGGATTAGAATGCTAATCTCAACCTTTTCAAAGACTTGACAAATTTGAGTTTCGTTGGATTCCACCTTTGGCCCCATGGAGCACTAGGGAACTGCAGCAGAGGGTTGACCCTTGCCTCGGTGGTGAGGAGCTCATTTGAGGGCTTCTCCTCAACTACAATTTCCTCCTTATTGAGATTATTGCTGTTTCTTCCCACAAATTTATCCTCATCTTGCCCAACCTTTTTCCCGGCTTTGCATACCTCATTCCTGCCTCTCAATTTAAAAGAAAACACATTGCGAGGGTTCACCTTAGGTTAGGATGGTAGCTTTCTGGAGTCTCTAGCCACAATCTAGATCACCAAAAAGGCAAGGTGACCAACTTGCACTTTAAGGTTTTTGATACTTGAAAAGGATATTATGCCTAGCTCCTTAATTTCTCTTCTTATTTTCATTGCAAACATATCATTCTTTGTTGCATACCGTGCAACTGCCTCAAGAATTTTCTCCCAATCCAACTTTTATATTTGAACATTAGTGTTAGAAGGCCCTTCTCCCCTCGTGTAAGGTTGAGGTGGTCCACCTGGATTGTACCCTTGGTTGTCTTCACGCCACTGGAAGTTTGGGTGGTTATAGTATCAAGGATTGAATAAGTTTGCATAGGGGTCTTGACGATCTCCAGCTTGATTTCCTCGGTAACCTTGTTATTGCTCTCTAGTAAATTTTCTATTCCAACCATTAAAATCCAAAGCCTTCACCTCCTCAAAAATGTATCCACCACTTGCAGACATGTGCCATTCGGGTGATCTAAGTTGCAAATTCTGCACACCTTTACTTGCTGCGTCCTCCCTTTCATAAATTCTTTCATCGTGGAAGCAAGCATCTGGACTTATTCTTCAAGCTTGGGAGAATGAGTGGGCTCCTCCAACGTCTTTACCCTTGACTGGGTCCCAAATTTCCTTTTACCATTCGTCATCTCCTCTAATAAGGCCATAGCATCTTTGGGGCTTTTGTACGCTGTTGAACCATTACATGCCACATTCATCATGCACATGTCTTCATCGCATAAGCCTTAAAAAGTAGTACACCAAATCTTCTTCCTTGAATAGATGATAAAGACAGTTAGCCAATAGACGCTTGAACCTCTCCCAGTAATCATACAAGGACTCATTCGAAAGTTGTGAAATGTTGGAAAGTTACTTCTTCAGGCCCACATACTTCGAAGCTAAGAAGTATTTCTTGAGAAATCTCTACTTCTTTTCCATCCAGGAAGTGATGCCGCCCATTGGAAGGTAATAGAGCCAATCCTTAGCAGCGTCTCTCAACCAAAAGGGAAATGACCTCAATGGTAGTCTCCCTTTGACATCCCTGATGGTTTCATATTGGTGCAAACCAAATGAAATTTTGAGAGGTGTTTGTGATGTGTCCATTTTATATGCATAATTTGGTACTTTCTGGGGTCACTTTTGTGCTCTTTTATCATCAAGAACTTGTGTTTTACCTTGAAATTCTCCCAGGGGGGGGTAAGAGAAACTTTACGCTCTTTTACTTCTTATAAGTGGATTTTCCATGAGGAACGAAGAACATGGAGACCTGAAGACCGGAGGCCATTGAAAATCACTTTTCGAAGACCTTGAAAACTTGCTTCAAAGAGTTGAAGACTTGAAGACCGGAGGCCGTAGAAGACCATATTTTTGAAGACTTTGAAGACTTTCTTCAAAGAGTTGAAGACTTGAAAAATGAGAGGAGTCATTGTGAAGATGAGTGTTTACCACAAGAAAAAAAAAGAGAAGAAGACAAGGTTAAGTTTAGGCACCCATCGCGAGTCGCGACCAATGGGTGGCCAGAACCTAACCTTATCCTTTTTGTACTATAAATAACACTCTTTTTCCTCTCATTCAAATCTTCTCCTTTTCTGCATTTGGTACTATTTTCTAACCCTAGTTTATACCATTTTTCATATTTGAATTCTCTTGTATTATGTTTGGTTTTTTACCATTAATTAGCATGAACTCTTGTAGCTAAATCTAGTTCTTGGGAGCAATTGACCAAGGCTTCCAAGCCCATGTCTTAAGAAAAATTTGTGGCCTATTTGATACTATTACTATTATGCATTTATGGAGCATTGAATGTGTTTTTTAATGTCAATAATGTTTTTGAAAGCTCGAGCATATAAAGTACTTGTATGATATGCTTGTTAGGATTTGGGGAAATGTGTTGATTTACCTTTTTCTTGATAGGAATCCAATAGTATGATTTAGAGCTTTTGATTGTGTTGATGGATTGATAATTTCTAGGTAAATATGATAATGTTGAACTCTTTGTCATGTTTGTTGCTTGTAGCAAATGAGAGAAGTCTATGAATGTCGATCGGTATTGACTAATCTTGTGTAAATGCATTTATTGCTTAAATGCTTAGACACGGTGTAGTGTTTATAAGTGTTTCCAAGCTTGTTGATTCTTCATGCTAAATGCCTCAGGGGGATACTTTTAGTTGTGTTTCAACTACGGGAGTCATTGGTGAGGTTTGACAAGAGATGTCGAATTCACTCTTGAAAACTCCTACCTAAGAAGGATAGAAGTTTAGTCTTCACAACAAGTAGTGAAAGTATCAAATAGGTTGCATGTTCAATGATGGATAAGAGGTTTGGAAGTGGAAGTCAATTGCGCCGAAGGTTCTGTAAATTGTTGTTTTAATCTCTTCTTTAGGTGTCTTGCATGATTAGCATAATTATCTTGCTTTGCTAGTTGTTGTATTTCAATTTGATAGCTTAGGATCAAAAATCAACCAAACCCCCCCTTTTTTACATGTTTTTTTATGTATCTATGTATGTGTATGCCTAGTATGTTTTCTCCTATATATGTTTCTCCTATATATGTATCTATATATGTAAATGCCTAGTATGTTTTCTCCTATATATGTTTAATTCTCGTGGATGACCCCGACTTGCCATTATCTAATTAATTGTAGATAGGAAGCATTAGGGCTTAAAAGTATTAATTTGAGAGGTACGGCAATGACCTCCCAAATTTTGGCGCCGCTGCCGGAGAAAAGGCATTTATTTTTAAGTGTTTAGGCATATTATGTGTGATTATGTGCTAGTTGTAAATATTTGTTAGTTTGCTTTTATTTTGATTTCTTAGTTGACTTGCCATTTTCGCTTGGATTGGAGACGTATTGTTCGAGTTCTTGATGTATGGTTCATACGCTATCCTTTTCACAAGAACCCTTACACTACGACCCCGAGTTAGAGTCGAATTTGAGACAGGCTAAGAGGCTTTCTTTGGAAAGTGTGAATAACACCCTTCTAGTGACCATTTTGTGGATAATTCCAATTCTATGGAGAATTAACATGAGCACAAAGATGAACATCCTCCTCTTCAAGGGAGAGCTCCTCCACTCCAAGGAAGGGATATTCCTTCGGAGCAAGCATTGTTAAGAGACATTATGGCCCCCAACCTCGATCAACAACTGATGTGCATTGAATATCCCTTGGTTGGAGCGAATGGGCACTTAGAGCTAAAGACCGGGTTCATCCACAAGCTACCCATCTTCCTTGGTAGGCAAGGGGAGAATGCCAACAAACACCTCACCGAGTTTCACTTTTTATGTGGTGGTACGGTTCCTCATGGAGTAGATGAGGATTTTTATAAGTTGAAGGCATTCCCATTTACCATAAGGGATGGTGCAAAGGATTGGCTCCACTACTTACCACCCAAGAGCATCAAGAGTTGGCTTGACATGAAAATGAAGTTTCTAGCAAAATACTTCCCGGCCTCAAAATCTGCCGCCTTGAAGAAGGACATAAGCAACATCCTCCAATGGCATGAAAAATCTCTCTTTGACTATTGGGAGAGGTTCAAGAAGCTTTTTGCAAGTTGTCCTTACCACGGTTATTCTTAGGGGGATTTGGTCTATTACTTCTACAGTGATCTTCTTGATGAGGATCAAAGGTTGGTGAGGAGTTCTTGTGGTGGCACCCTTGGGAACAAGACTTCGTCTCGGGCAATGTAATTGTATTAGGACCTAGCGATAGAGTCAAGAAACTTTAGCTCAACGGCCGATTTGAGAAGGAGAAATCTATTGCCCACAAGTGACTCTTCCAATAGTGGGAAGCTCGAGGACCAAGTCTCGAACCTTGTATCTATGGTGAAATCATTAATGATGAAGCTCAAAAATGTGCCATATGTTAAATCATGTTAAATTTGTTACTTGGCGCATCCTACAGACACTTGCCCCACTTTCCAAGAGGACTATGTCAAGGAGGTGAGTGCCATGAGGTATCAAGGAAATTAAGATTACCAAGGTAACCAAGGATATCAAAGGAAAGGCTACCAAAACCGGCCGTACTATTCGGGTAATCGTGATAACCTGAACCTCCGGTATGAAAACCCACACAGAAGCCAAAATCCTCAACTATATCGGTATCCTCAACAGCAATATAGGTCACCTTAACAATAATTTCAAAGGCTCCAAGATAAACCCCGAGACCAACGGGAGAGCTCAGGGCTAACAAAGGATGAGGTGATGCAATCCATTCACCGATTAGGCATGTGTGCGGAGAAATGTGAAAAATTACTAGATGAAGCCAAGGCGAGTATCAAGAACTTGGAAACTCAAGTAAGCCAAATAGCTCAAGTGGTGAATCAAATGGAGGCCTGGGAAAAAGGCAAACTTCCCTCCCAACCGGAGATCAACCCTCGACAAAATGTGAGTGCAATCTCATTGAGAAGTGGAAGGGAAGTGAAGGAGCCCCAAGAAAGGGTTGTTGTTGAGCGCAAGATTGAGAAAGAAGAAAACCATGAGAAGAAGGCCGAAGAGTTAGAGAAAGAGAGCAAGGAAGAAGAAAGCAAGGTGGAGATATTTGTGCCAAGACCGGGATCGAATCCCCAAACATCATCCCCACCTCTCAAGAAGTCAAGAGGGGCGGAGATCCTTATTTATGTTCCAGAACCACCATTCCCAGAGGCATTAAAGGATAGGAGGACCAAGGAGGACACCAAGGACATCTACAAAGTCTTTTGTAGATGGGAGGTAAATATTCCACTCTTAAATGCTCTATATCAAGTTCCTAGGTATGCTAAATTTCTTAAAGAATTGTGTACCATCAGTAGGAAACAACAATTGAAAAGTAAGAAGAAGAGTGTGAAAAGTGAATATGTCTCTTTCGTGTTTAATGATGAAATGCCCCCTAAATGCGATAATCCATGAATGTTTACAATCCCTTGTGAGATAGGAGGCTAATGCGTTAACAAGGCCATGTTAAACTTAGGTGCTTCAATCAATGTGATCCCATATTCCTTGTATAACAGTCTAAATCTAGGCAATTTTCACAAAATTAGGGTTTTTATCCAACTAGCCGATCACTCTAGTACATACCCGAAATGTATTGTGAAAAATGTGTTGGTGAAAAGTGGATTCTTTGACATTCCCTGTAGAATTTTATGTTCTTAAAATGGGAGGTGACAATACTGCCAAACCTATTCTTTTCGGAAGGCCATTTCTAAAAACTTCAAGAACCATAATTTATGTGAATAAAGGAACCTTGGCCATGGAATTTAATGGGCGGAAGGTGGAATTTAATGGGCGGAAGGTAGAATTTGACACTAATAATTTTATTGATCATGCTAGTAGATACCATTCTTTCCAAGCTATTCATGTTGTTGATGATGAAGAGCAAGATGTAATTGAGCCCAGAGATGGTAGTTCCTTAAATGTTTACATAGATGATGTTTTGAGTGATTCTTTGATTTCAAATGTTGTTAGTACTAACTTGAAGGAAAGCAGCAATGGCGAATGCACTCTTGGGAATGCAACATCCAACACCTTTCGTGTGCCCCCGGGTAATCCAGTAAGGTGTTTCTCCCTCCTTCTCTTGATAAAACTTCGGTGGGAGAGTGCAAACCCCCACCGAAAGCTCTTCAATGTTCATCTCTTGGAGAAGGAGAGAAACCCCCGACTGCTCACGTGCTTGGGATCACCATGGAACAAAAAGGTGAGTTGTTAGAGATGTTAAGGGAACATGAAGAAACCCTAAGCTATGTGAAGAAGATTTTGTTGGGGGTGATGCAAATCCCGATTGTGTTAACCCTGACCGAGGAAAGGTGACCGATCATATCGATTCGGTTTGTGAGTAAGCTCCAAGAAAAAGGAGTGATTCGTGCCGACGATATCAAATAAACTTGGTTTTGATCGTCCGGATCGTCTTTCGTGACTTTCCGGTTATGTTACTTGGTTTTGGATTTTGTCATTTGTTTCATTGTATTTGCTTTCTGCTTTTCATGGGCTGCTTTTCCATGATTTGCAGCGATTTAAAACCAAGGCATTGAACTTTTTAAGGGAGAAATGTTTGGAGCCGAGAAGGAAATACTTGGACAAGAGGTGAAATCAGAAAAAATTTCTAAGTACCAGCTAGGACTTGCGACGGGCTCAAATACTTTTGTGCACATTTTGGGTTTCAGCCTCCACTTTTTCCGAGTCGCAATGGCCTCTTCATGGGTCTTGATGAACCATCGCGAGTCGTGACAAAGTAGTCGCGAGTCGCGACGGACCATCATGAGTTGCGATGGATTGGTCTTGAGTCGCGACCGGAACAGGAATTTTGGGTGAAAATAGAACTCTCGGCCTCTACTTTTTGCGAGTCGCGATGGCTTCGTTGCAAGTAGCAATGGACCATCACGAGTCGCAATGGATTGGTCTCAAGTCACGACCAGATCAGGAACTTTGGGTGAAGATAGAGCTCCCGGCCTCCACTTTTTGCGAGTCATGACGGACCATTGCGAGTCATGAAGAAGTGGTCGCGAGTCAAAAAGGACTATTGTGAGTCACGATGGATTGGTCACGAGTCACGATGTAAACATTAACTTTGGGCACCCTTTGACCTACCCGTCGCGAGTTGTGATGAGTGTGCAGACCTGTTTTTAAAATGGGTAGAATAATTTATTTTGGCCACAACCTCCACTTCTTCCCTTTATCTTCTCCTCCATTCCATTCACCTTCTCCGGCCACTACCTCACCACCGCTGAACCTTACCGCCGCTCACCGCCATTCACCGCCACCACTCAATACTCCCATTCCATCTTCCCAAGCTCTACCCACAAATCAACCCAATTTTTTGAAGAACACAGAACCCTAGAATTTGGGGGTTTTTGTGGCTTTTGGAAATTCAACTACAAATTGCTTGTGGGCTTAGTTTCTTTCTTATCCTAGACATCTAAGTGGTACAATTCTTTACTCTCTTAAGCTTCACTTGTGATTATGATTGAATCAATTATTTTGTGGGATATTTTGTGAATTTTGTGTGATGCCTTAGGAATATTGATTGATTGGAACATTGTAGATTCTTTTGGATATATTGTGCTTGCAATTTGATTTGATGTGGATTTTGTGAATATATTGTGTTTACGGCTTGGTTGAATGTAGGATAACATCATAATCACTTTGAGTGTGTTGAGTTGCTCATATTGGTCATGTGCTTGCATTGCGCTATTAGTGTTGCTTTAGTTAAGAATGGAGTGTGTTTTGTACTAGATATGAGCCATGTTGACCCTTTATTTAACATACTTATTGTTAGGATAAAATTTTATTGTGCTTTGCAATGTTATTTTGCTTAGGGTAGTTTATCCATGGGACTTGAATGTTGACATTATGAATGTACTAATGGTGGCTAAACTAGTTAGGCTTGACTGTGATTTTGAGATATAGCATATTAAATTTTGACTATGTGAGAACTTTATGGACTTGAGGATATGGGCATGTTGGACACAATATTGACTGTATGTGCAATTGTGATTATGACTTGAACTAGTTAGCCTGAACCTGATTTGGCTTGTGATGATTGACAAAAACTAGTTTAAGGTTGAGTATGATTTTGCAATATTGCATATATACATATTCCTACGTGTTTGACTTGTTTGTTGTGGTTGTTAGGTATGGCCCCTACCAAGAGACCTAGGGCCCCTCCACGAGGTGGGCGCACCGCCGCTCCATCACCAGATCCGGAGTCAAGCCCTGTACCTCCTCCTCTTGATAGGTACATGGTTTTAACCCGGATAATCGGGTCCTACGCGAAGATATGGGATGATGCCCTGGCCGACCGTCAGCTTAAGGAGAAAAGTTTCGTCGACCTACCCACATTGGACACTCTAAGCTAGTCCGATGCCTCCTCGCCAAAGGGGGGATGAAGGGTTTCATGAGCAAGAGGCCCCCTCTTACCGGTGATACACACTGGAGTTTCTATCCATGGTCAGGATATGCAACATGAGGAATGACCAACCGTGCAAGAGGTCACATTCATGGCACTTCCTCAGCCCAGCAAGACAAAGTTGGAGTTTGATACACCTCTAGAAGATTTGGAAATTTCACCCGACTCCTCGTGTAGGGAGGACTTGCAGTGCGAGCTCCATAACCTTGGTCTAGCCCCTGTTCAGTGCGATGATGGCAGCCTGCCCTTCTCCCAGCGACAGCATCAGCAGTTCCTGCAGCTTCCACCAGAGACCGAGCTGATGCAGGAGGATGATGTGCCACCTCACTACTCCCCGTAGCCTCCACCGGATTTCTATGAGCGGATGATGCAGACCATGTAGGATGGATTCTGGCACCAGGACAACATGATACTGGAGCACAACGTGTTTGTCTCCCAGAGCTTGATGGACATGGATAAAGAGATTGATCACCTATCAGCTCGAATCCATGAGATGCAGTCCCAGGTAGGCAGTACCTCAGGCTCTGATTCGGGAGCAGAGAGGCGGAGAGCGAGGAGGCAGAGGAGCACGAATTGGCTGGCTCATTATTGGCATCGCTACTTTAGTGGTGGCCCTTCTTCCTCACAACAGTAATTTGTGAGCATCATATCTTTACTCTTTCCATACAGTGATTTGTATGCTTTGGCCTTATTGTCTACATTGAGGGCAATGTAGTGTTCTAAGTGTGGGGAGGGGTATCTACTGATTTTGGGTTAGAGATATTTTGAAGACTTGCACTTTTGGATAACTCTTTTGTTTTCTTTTGGATGTTTTTCCCTTTTGTTTTGGGATTCTTTTCTTTTGATATACTTAGATAATTTTGGTTTTGATATTTTTCTTGGACTTAACACTTGGAAAGCACTTTTCTACTTTTTGGATTGGAGAAACATGAAAAAATTGAAAATTTTGAAAAAACAAATATAAAATGAAAAACAAATCTAAATAAAAAGAATCCCACTAAGTTGAAAACCCGAGAGGGCATCTTAGGTAACATTAGGGGCCTGGATAGGTCGAAAACCCGAGAGGGAGATCTCGGTAAAAAAATGAGAGACTAAATTTGTGGAAAAATGTGAGATTGAAGCCGAAGAAACATGAAGCGTGGCTAGGATGAAAACCCGAAAGGGATCCTAGGAAAAATTTAGAGAAAATGAGAGAAATTGAAAAATGTTAGGTGTTCACTCATTTTCTGGCATTAGAGTCATAAGATTGCAGTTTCCGTACGGATGGATCGGGTAGCTTGACATTTTGAGGACCTCTTGGGAGTGAGAAATTTAGCGGGGGAAGACGAAGTAAGTTATGAAACTCTTGATCATTAATATACTTCATTTTTAGGTTGATATATTGGTATACAGTGGAGCATGTGTTTTGAACTTTATACATGTCTTTAGCTTCACCTTGTACCATCGGATTTGGGATTGTCAATTCGAGATTTGGAATTGTTTTAGAGGATAGAAATGAATTGATGGGTTGATATGGTTTGGGTAGATTTAGGAATGGGGGTTGTGGGAAACTTATCATTTGACCTTAACATTGGGATGTGTGATATTGAGAGTTTTGTGAGGTATTTACTTGGGGGAATAGTAGTTAGGATGTGGATACGTCATTTCCTTCGTATGCTTGGTTCTTTTCTTACTCAAGGGCGAGTAAGGTTAAAGTGTGGGGAGGTTTGATGTGTCCATTCTATGTGCCTAATTTAGTACTTTTTGGGGTCACTTTTGTGCTCTTTTATTATT
This sequence comes from Rubia yunnanensis, assembly GCA_037428765.1. Lineage (NCBI taxonomy): Eukaryota > Viridiplantae > Streptophyta > Magnoliopsida > Gentianales > Rubiaceae > Rubia > Rubia yunnanensis. Next base: position 104,652,191 of record CM075061.1, on the reverse strand, counting down.
AAGAACTTGTTTTTTACCTTGAAATTCTCCTAGGAGGGGTAAGAGAAAATTTACGCTCTTTTACCTCTTATAAGTGGATTTTGCATGACGAACGAAGAACATGGAGACTTGAAGACCGGAGGCCATTGAAAATCACTTTTTGAAGACTTGCTTGAAAGAGTTGAAGACTTGAAGACCGGAGGCCGTCGAAGACCATATATTTGAAGACATTGAAGACTTTATTCAAAGATTTGTAGACTTGAAAAATGAGAGGAATCATTGTGAAGATGAGTGTTTACCACGAGAAAAAAAAAAGAAGACCAGGTTATGTTCTGGCACCCGTCTTGAGTCGCAACCAACGGGTGGCGAGAATCTAACCTTATCCTTTTTGTACTATAAATAGAACTTTCTTTCCTCTCATTCATATCTTCTTCTTTTCTTCATTTGGTACTGTTTCCAAGCCTAGTTTCTACCATTTTTCATCTTTGAATTCTCTTGTATTATGTTTTTTTAGCATTAATTAGCATGACTCTTGTAGCAAAATCTAGTTCTTAGGAGCAATTGACTAAGGATTCTAAGCCTATGTCTTAAGAAAAATTTGTAGCCTATTTGATACTCTTACTATTATGCATTTTTGGAGCATTGAATGTGTTTGTTAATGTCATTAATGTTCTTGAAAGCTTGAGCATATTAAGTACTTGTATGATATGCCTGTTAGGGTTTGGGGAAATGGGTTGATTTCCCCTTTTCTTGATAGGAATCCAAGAGTATGATTTAGAGCTTTTGATTGTGTTGATGGATTGATAATTTCTAGATGAATATAATAATGTTGAACTCTTTGTCATGTTTGTTGCTTGTAGCAAATGAGAGAAGTCTATGAATGTTGATCGTTCTTGACTAATCTTTTGTAAATGCATGAATTAGTTAAATGCTTAGACATAGTGTAGTGTTTATAAGTGTTGCTAAACTTGTTGATTCTTCGTTCTAAATGCCATCATGGGGATGCTTTTAGTCGTGTTTCGACTACGAGAGTCATTGGTGAGATTTGACAAGAGATGTCGGATTCACTCTTGCAAACTACTATCTAAGAAGGATAGAAGTTTAGTCTTCACAATAAGTAGTGAAAGTAGCAAATAGGTTGCATGTTTAATGATGGATAAGAGGCTTGGAAGTGGAAGTGAATTGCACACAAGGTTTCGTAGATTGTTGCTTTAATCTCGTCTTTAGTTGTCTTGCATGATTAGCATAGTTCTCTTGCTCTGCTAGTTGTTGTATTTCAATTTGATAGCTTAGGATCAAAAACCAACCAAACCCCCCTTTCCTACATGCTTTTATATGTATCTATATATGTATATACCTAGCATGTTTTCTCCTACATATGTTTAAACACTTGAAAAGATCCCTGTTCTCGTAGATGACCCCCACTTGCCATTATCTACTTAATTGTAGATAGGAAGCATTAGGGCTTAGAGGTACGGCGACGACCTTTCAGTTTTTTAGGATCCTCTCTGGCCATCCCGTGAAAAGTGGGTAACCATTGGATTATGCCCCCTTCAATTCGCAAGTGACATTGGACGGTAAGGGTGGGAGGATTATGCAAAGGGGTTGGCTATCCAGAGTTGGAACCATCCTAAGCTTTGATTATCTTCCGCTATCTAAAATCTCTTCCAAAACAAAAATGGCTAGCCCTTACAGAGCCTCTCCTATAGTTCTCTTCCTTCTCCTTCGTCGTCTGCCTGTGTTTTTCGGAAAGTAGAATAAGATTTCTTGGTTCATGGCACGGGTATGTACTATAAACTAGGAACAATACACTACTAGTCCAAAAAAACACTAACAACACAAGTTAGAAGAAAACAAGAAAAGCTACAAAACAGAAATTTATATTGTTAAACTGCAGGATTAATTACCAACCTTTCGGCAGATTAATTAAACTGGGGATGCTTCACAAAGATAGAAATTTATATTGTTGCTCCCGTACTCACTACCAACTACTAAAGAGTAGCTATTGGCAGGTCTGGGGTCATCCAAAGAGATGGTAGAAATCAAAGGTTAACTATACAAGACTCACAATCGGGCGTCACTCTAATTGTGTGTCGGGAATTGCTAGTGTCATAAACATGGGTTTGTATTGGTGGGGGGAGATTATCTAAAAACTACTAATCATGAAAACAAGAGAAAACACTATATTAAGCTTTCCTTGGGGATATTTGCATAATATGAAGGGTAAATGTCTTTGATCCTAGATTTTATCGCATACAAGACATAAAAAACCTATCTAAATGTCTAACTCAAATTGTGTGGTCAATATTCGACACTTCCCAATGCCTGTCACACAAAGGTACCTTGGTCCATTTTAATCCTATCAATCCTACCTCCATAGTTAGGGTAGTGTATCAGTGATCAAAGGAATCCGGACTGCACACCTCTTTCCCCATAAAGGAATTACATCTCGGGCACTTCACTATGAAAACTTCTCTTAGGCCTATAGAGGTAATGGAATTGGTATCTCATGATGACTCTAGGGTTAAAAAGAACATGGTCGCCACACTACAACCCTAGTTGCCATCATGCCTTATCAATCGGGGTAAAACCATTCAGTCATAGTTAAATTATGTTAATTGAATGGTTCTCATGGCCAATGTGCATACACTCACATAGCTGAGACTCAAGAACCTAAAATCATCCTAACCAGACACTCCCAAGGGGTAAGCAAGCACTGCACGATACGTGTCATATAAAAAAAGGGTGCATTATCGAGTATAATTAACATGTATCATAAAAGAATGTAAAGATCAAATCAAACATTAATATTCATAAGCATAAGAGATAGGGAGACCTAGAACCTCACAAAATCACTACCAAGTCATGAATACAAAGTAAATCCCCATGTAATTACACTAGTCCATGGACATTGAACCCAATTCAATCATTGGATTAAATGACATAGGCATAAAACTAGGAAATAGTAAGTAAGAGAGAAGAGTATTCTCTTTCTCTCTATTCCTACTGTTAGAACTAAGAATAGAAAATATTAAACAAATGAAGGCTCCTTCAACCCTAGTAGACTCGTGTTTCTTTTATAGTAGGTGAGAAATGAGTCTTAAAGAGGCCCAAAATAAGGGAAACCCTAGTTGCTGCGTTGGCATGGGTTGTGCAATAGCAGGAAGACCGCGCTACACGGGCTATGCAAAAGTGCATGAGCCATCGACTGGAAGGATCTTTTCAGTGTCAGAGCGATGTGGCCCGTGTAGATGGCTGCGAGCCATGGATTGGAGTTAATTTCTTTGGCTACTGATGGTGCAGCCGCAGATAAGGCTGTGGTGTGGACTAGATATTTGAGTCTTGACATTTGGGGTGCACAGGCCATGCAAAATAACACAATGTGCTCTAGTGCTTGGCCGCACGATCCGCTTGGTTATCACGGTCCACGAAAAGAGGCACATGCTGATCGAGTCTTATAAACCTTTTAGACTTCAACTCTTTCTCTTTGGCGCATCCCATCTACCACCACGATTAAGTGTGTAGTCTTTAGTCTACTATCATCCATGCAAACGACTTTCACTAATATACTTTGAAGTGCTTATAAGTGACCTACAAGGAAGATTACAAAATTGGATCTTGATGCTCGTATGGATATAGAATCCATTAGATCTAAATAATCTACAAAATGAGGGATTTAGACATGAAAAGTAACAAAGGCTATATAAACCCCTTGTAACATAAACTTACTTAAATCTAGCAATCAACCATAAAAAATATACTAAAAGATGTGCTAAATGCATTAGGAAACACATGGTCCTAGGTGCCTATCATAAGGTTGTGGAGCACCTCCCTGAATGTACCCTTGGGAGCCCTATATGGATTTCCTTGATCTTGTTAGTCATCCCTCCAAAGGAAGTTGGGGTTGTCACAGTACTAGGGGTTGAAGGAATTAGCATGGGGGTCTTTGTTCCTAACATCTCCGCCTTGGTTCTTTTGTAACCCTTGTTGTTCACCCCTACAAAATTGCCTATTCTCTCCAAACCGTTGCCCTCCTTGATAATAAAAGGCTTTCACCTCCTTGAAATCTTCCACAAATCGAGGACAGATATCTATCGGATGGTCTAAGGCTGAAACACCACAAACTCTAACTTGTTGGACTCTTCCCTTCATAAAATTTTTCATTATAGAAGCAATAGCTTGGACTTGCTCCTCTAATTTAAGGGAATGATTCACTTCTTTGCAGGTTTAGGTTCTTGATCAAGTGCCAAATTTCCTCGTTATTATCCATCTCCTCAAAGAAATCCATAGCATACTTGGGCTTTTGTTTGAGATTGAGACATTACAAGTCTCATCGTGTTCAGCATTATCATGTTCTCATCGCATAATCCCTAGAATAATTAATACACCAAGTTTGTGTCCTTGAACAGGTGATATAGACAACTTGCTAATAGCCTCTTGAACCTCTCCCAATGCTTATATTAGGTCTCATTGGGATTTTGGGAGATGTTGCGGAGTTTCTTCTTGAGCCCGATGGATTTAGAGATGGGGAAGAACTTCTCAAGAAATATTCTCTTCATGACCATCCACGATGTGATGCACCCCGGAGGTAAATATTACAACTAATTCTTCGTCGAATCTCAGAGTGAGAATGGGAAGGATATAAGGTTGTAATCCTCTTCGGTCATTCCCGAAGACTTCATGTTGGTGAAAACAAGATAGAATCCAAGAACAGCTTATTCGAGTCTTCTCAGGCCATAGCGTGGAACGTGGGAAAACACTGGATCATCCCGAAATTCATCTCACACGTCACATTAGACGGGAGTGGCGGAAAGATAATGCAAATGGGTTGATTTTCCACGGTTCGATCCATCAACTCCCTAAGTGTTCTATTATCTTTGGCCATCGGATTCATTGTCTCTTATTCAATAAGTCTTTGAGGAACTTCCTTGGTTGTTCTCTTTCTTTTTCTATGTCTACCTCTTTTTTTAGGGAAGCAATGCAAGGTTTCTAAGTTATCGGTACGGGCATATACCATAAACAAAGAACTGTACATTACTAGCCCTTAAACAAACACTAGCAAAAAAGTGACAATACTGAAGTAAAATAAAGAAGAACTCAACACAAATACTAACTAACTACAAAAATAAAAGGCAACTATTCACCTATTTTCAGGTTATATCACACAGTGTGGAGATGTTAATTCCTGGTGAACTCCCACTGTTTGTCACGCAGCTGGTTCTGCCCCCTTCTTAACATCTCACCTCCTCCGTAACTTGCTAAGGGCACGCTCCTCTACTGACCGCCCCCGTAGCTCAATCTCGGGGCTAAAAAGTTTCAAGAAGTAATTACAATCATGTAAATCATACTGACACCATGCTGGTATGGGTAGTGCAGGTTTGTGTGGCACAGCCAGCACGTCCCGTACAGAATTTCATGGGATGTCATATGGATGCTCAAAATTCAAGAACATGGCGGACAGGCTGTGTAGGTTTGAACGGCTCATCATCTGGTTCTGAGTGCAGGAGATGTGCACATTTGCACATCTAGTTCTTCAATCTTTGACTTCTGAGTGCACGAGCCTTGCAATTCTTTATTCTTTCGTGCACGGGCCGTGCAGTTTTGCATGGTACGTCCTAGGACCCATCTTCTTGTGGCATGAGTTGTGCCTTTTTACATGGCCTGTGTCGTTCATTTGACACTTCCGAACTTGGCTTCTATCTTCAACTCTTCTATCTTCTACAACATTTTGACTCACGGCATTCAGTCCTCCACCAATTTTTCAATTGGCCTTCATTAACCTCTTCTAAACTGCTTCTTTACGAGAAATGTACAAATAAGGTAACGAAACAAGATCTAGATGCTCATAACGACAAAAATCCATTAGTCTAAATAGGCTACTAAATGAAGGACCTAGATAAAAAAACCAGAAATTGTCATCCAAACCCCTTATGATTTAAACCTATCTAAACCTATCAATCTACCTACAAAAACATAACAAAAGAGATGTTAAATAGCTTAAGAAAAATATTCATTTGACGTCTCATCAAGTAAACAAGAATAGGTACAAATATAAGCGTATACCAAGCATGCAATTTCCTGAAACATCTAACATTTTATTCTTAGAACTACCCAAACCCCAAGATACAAGAATGCCACACACTCTCATACCCAAAACCTAAGGTGTTCTAAACCAACCAACAAACCATTAATAAGAATGAGGTATCAAGTTCCAAAGAAAATTAGAACTAGCTTACTTTTCCAAAGAAGCTACCAAATAGACATTAAAAGAAAAACATATGATAAATTTTTTATCTCTCTCATTTCCTCTCATTTTCCTTAGGACCCCTCTCAGGTTTTCATCCTAGCATCTCATATTCTTTCAATCCCCACACCTCACCTTTTTCCACACCTTTTTGACCTCTCATTTTTGCATAGGTTTTCCTTTCATATTTTAAACCTATCAAGGCCTCCCAATTTTTCCTAAGTCTCCCTTTTGGGTTTCCACTTAGCGAGATAATTTTTATTCATTTTTTCAATTCATTTTGGATTTCCAAGTAACACAAATTTCTCCAAAAGTGAGCTTCAAACTTACAAAAAAATAAACAAAAACAACACTAAGAAAAACACCACAAAATGTCATAATCATAAACACAACATCACATCTACAAAACAAAATTTTAACCACACAAAAAAAGAGGGAAATATAGAAAAACAAACAAAAGTATCATCTGAGTCATGAAAATATCATAAGTGTTTTCCGGCCCTTCCCCCACACTCATTCAAGGCATTGTCTTCAACGCATGCAAGTCAAGATCATGTGGAGGTAGATGGCTCAAAGCACTACAAGTCCTCAGCTCAGCATCTGAGCAAACCATCCATGGTAGTATGGTCCATCTCATCTAGCTTCTTGGCTCTTCTCGTGCTCATCATCATAGTACTGCTGTCTACTCCCTATACTGGCATCCCTTACCATGATCGTCATATCCTTTATCTCATGATGATATGCCTGCTATTATGCCATGTTATACCTCAGTCCATCCATCTGGCCCTCCATATAATCAAATCAGTAGGCAAGGTGGCTAACATCTTATCTAGTACCAAAGATGGTGTTAGCTAACCCTGTCAACCACTAGGGTTCCTGAGCCTAGGGATGCTGATACCCATAATCTTAACCTGAACGCCCTCTCCTGACGGTGTTGGTGGTCGACTTAAGTAGTCCTCCCTGAATCCTTGAAAAGGATGCTTATGGAATGGGATATACTATAGTTGGTGCCATGGCTGATGTTGATTAGGATTGGTCTGTTCACAAAATAAGTTATAGTGTGAAGAGATGTTGTGCCTCATTGGCCAAGAGTGTAGTGACCAATGTATACTCTGCTGCAGTGAATGATGTGTTGGAATCTGCTCCTCATAGACATGGGACGGTGTGGTTGTTCTTGAAAGAAGAGCAGTTTTGGTGGTGGTTATATGAAAGGATGTTGCGGTGGTGGCTGTGTGAAATCATCCTCTATGGGTACCAGATCTTGATCCTATAGCTCTGGCTCATCCTCATCCTCTTCCTAACCTAAGGGTGCTCCCAAGCTACTATAGAAACTCCCCCTAAACTCCTCATCATGCTGAATTTAAAGGTCCTCTATCAAAAACCTGTCCTCAGATGCGTCCTACGACTTTGAGGGAGCCTTATGAATTGGATACCCTTGCAGCTCCGATAACGTAATCATCCTCAACGTCATATTTGCAAGATAACCCCTTGTGATGGTTTAGGAGACACCAAGGTTTTGCCCTATCTCTGTCATCCTCTTGGAGACCAAGACCAACTGCTATAAGCAAAATAATCTCACCCATGCAATCTTGCCAGTGTCCCGCGTCCACGTCTGACAACACCATTTAATGAACGTGCTCACCACATAGGGGCAATGCATGCAAGAGACAGCTTACCATAGAAGTCGGCACTCCTACTAAGTGCGAGTAGTTCCCTCGCCATGGCAAGAGACCACTACTTATAATAGGAAAGACACATATCTAAAGGTTGAGTGGGTAGTATTATTGCTCTTCCTCTTCTATCCCTCTCTCTCTCCCCGTGATGGTGAAACGAGAGCTCTTTATGTAGAACACGAAACAGCCGACCCTATTTTTGGGCACATCGTCAACATACTTCCACCCAAAGTAGTGGGTGAATTCTCGGTAATTTATGGTCCGGTGGTGTGTTAAGGTGAAAGTGAGCCCCCCTACGACCCTTCTTATCACGCCCTTTCCTCACCATAGAGAGGAACTCGTAAGTTCACCTCCGGTAGGTGGGCCGCCCCATAGTCATCAAATTGTCCATTCACACCCACTCTAACAACTGGCTGATTGGCTTTGAGAGCGTAAACGCTCTCAGCACAACCAAATCTACAAACCTGATCTCTCAAAGAGAAACTTCTCGACTACACAACAGGGCCCACTGCTTGGGATGAGTTTGCTCAAGCCTTCGTAATCCCACAAAAGGATCACTCGAGGTTGCACAGGCCAAAATGCTCCTCCTTGAGGCAATAATCACTAACAACACCAAAATATCCCAAAGACTAAATTATTTTTTTGTCTCTAACATATGATATTATACCATCTTTTGGTCCCTGAGATAAATACCGCTTCTTTTCAGTATCCAACAAATTCAAAATGATTTGTTTGGTCCCCAAGGAGGTTTTCAACGTGGTTTTCAGGTTGTTTTGGGACCAAAATATGATATAAGGTCATATGTTAGGGACCAAAAAAATAATTTAGTCTACCTGAAAACCACCTGAAATCTGGTTTGGGGACCAAACAAATAATTTTGAATTTATTGGATACTAAAAGAATGTGGTATTAATCTTGAGGACCAAAAGATGATATAAGATCATATGTCAGGGATCAAAACAATAATTTAGTCTATCCGAAATTACCCAGCACACAATTATAGAAATTTATCTACTCCAATCCGAAGTCACAATCCACAACTAGCATGCAAAGTTCTAAACTACGAAAACATAACACCAAATTCTAATAAATAGGGTGTTAGGATCGGCCAAACTACCTCGGATGAATCGAGGACGTAATCTGAGCAAATTACTTCAATGAAAATGTGTGAAATCCTTCTTGAAGCAAAGCCTAATGGATCCCGCTGCTCAATTCGTCTCAAATTAGCAAAAATGATTGAGTTTTGGGAGAAGAACTCAAAAAAAAATTGAACAAGGAAAAGATCATATTTGGCTGAAATTTAGTCGTTTTGGATTGGATTTAAAATGAAGTTTGTGTGCAATGTGAAAGAAAGGATTTCGGGACAAATTTCGTGAGTTTTGGTTAAGGAATCAACAAGTTAAAAGAATTTGTGTGTGAAAAAGGGTTTTCACGATGGAGTAAGGAAAGGCTGAGGGCTCAAGTCGTTCTTAAAGATGAGGTTGTTCCCCTTGACTAGGCAGCCTAGGCCAAAAATTGTTTCTGCTTCCTTGGCATGAGCCATGCTGATTGTGCATGATCTGTGTCCCTTCATCTGGCACATGTCGTACTGCATAAATGGATCTTTGGGCATGACCCGGTCCCTTCTATCGATTTTGGGATGAAAGACCCATTAACTCTTCAATTGTGGCCCACCTACACTCGAAAACACAAACAACAAGCATAAATTTGTTCTAGCACAAACTTTGATGAATTCACTTCCTTGAAACACCACTAATTTACACAAAATAAACATGCCAGCACTAACAAAACACAATTTCAAGAAAAATAAAAAAAAAGTATTGTTTCTTTATTATCGTTCTCACGACTTAGTTTCCATTCATGTATAGATTAATTAAAGCTCACTGGTGGGTCTCTAGAATCACCATCCGTGACTCCACCCACAGCCACATCCTTATGGATAGGTCTCCACATTTTTCGAGCTCTTCCTTTCACCTTGGGTTCCACAATCCATACATGCCCATCGATCCTTCATTATGGTTGATACTTTATATTTCACTTTGGGCATAGAAGGAGGTCTAGGAGGTTTTAATTCCCTTTCCCCACTAGCCCATTTAGTCGCTGCATGTTAGTTCTCATAAAAATTGAAGAGTTAGGATTTATCTTAGCATTAGGAACACTAAAAACATTCTTTTCATCACAAGTATCAATCGAATTCTCATTCATCAAAGTAAGAGCATGCAAAGTTTCAATATAATATAAAAGCTCAACAAGATCATCTTCCATGCAAAAAAAATCATAAAGATCACTCCCATAGCAAATATCAATACCATTACATGCATAAGAGGAAGTATATGTACAGTTAGATATATAGATCTAAAAACCTACTATGTCCACTTCATCCCTGAAGAGCAAGCTCCATGCCCTGTAATCCAAGATCCAAACAGCTCTGAAGAACACAACAGATCTGCAAAGCAAGTTGCTCAACTGGAGGTAAGTATCTCTACATCAGATATTTTGAAGAAAAGTGAAGACAAGAGGGGTAAAAATAGTAATACCCCAGTAATTAAATTAAGGAAATTAAATCATCACAAAAAACAACCCCCCCTAGTTTTAAATGATAAAATACACAAAAATAGGAAATATTATGGTCTGGAATGTTAGGTGTTATGGTACTTCTCTGGATAGATTAAAGGCTCTTAATTTGAAACACAAGATAGACATTCTATGCTTAATTGAACCATGGCATGATAAACAGAACCTAAACACTTTGAAGCATGAACTTGGTTATAATAATGCCCTCCATGCCCAGAATGCTAAGATTTGGATTTTATGGAATCATGTTTTCAGTTTAGCTATTTTAAATGAATCTGATCAGTATCTTCAGGCAAGAGTAACAGATAATGACACCGCTGTCAATTGGAATGTTTTTTTCATTTATGCTAGTGTATATAGACAGCTGAGGGAATGCTTATGGTGTGATTTAAAATCACCAACACCTGATCCATCCATATACATAGGGGATTTCAATACTGTTGCCTCGGTCTCTGAAAATAAAGGTAGAAAGTCAACTCCTAGGAAAAGTATGAATCAATTTAATGATTTCTTAACCACCTTGGATTTGCATGATATCCCTACTGTAGGCAACTCTTTCACTTGGAGCAACAATAGGTTTAGGGATAAATGTAAGGATCTCCAGTTCCAAAGATTAGATAGGGGTGTGAGTAATTTAGAATGGTTGGATCTTTTTCCAAACAGTTCTATACAGGTTCTAAACAGAATGACTTCTGATCATTCCCCTCTATTACTATCTATCAAATCTGCTGAAGAACAGGCTCCAAGACCTTTTAGATATCAGGAAATGTGGACAAATAGACATGATTTTAGAGAATTAGTGGAATCAAATTGAAAATTAGCATCTACCCTAACTGGGATGCATAAGTTGGTTCACAAACTAAAGAGACTTAAGATTGTAATTAAGGATTGGAACAAAAACATATTTGGCAATGTAAATAATAATATGTTACCATCTGAATCAAAAGTCAATGATTTGGAAATCTTGTTTCAGCAGACTCGGGATGAATTAGTTTTAAAGGAACTCATGAAATCAAAAGCTACGCTTCTTAAAGTACAGAAGGAACACAATATTTTCCTGAAGCAAAAAGCTAGGCTAAACTGGTTAAAACAGGGAGATGCAAACACTAAATACTTTCATCACACCATTAAGGAAAAGAAAGCCAGATCTAGAATAGTTAAAATAAAATATGGAAAAGGGATTTGGATAACTGATCCAAATCTGATTAAAGAAAAGGGGGTTCATTTTTATCAGGAATTACTTAATGAGGATGTCTCACAAAAAAAAGGAACTTATTTTAAGCACTTTCTGCAAGAAATTCCTAGAGTTTTGACTAATCAACAGAATAATCTTTTGCTTAATCCTTTTAGCTCACAGGAACTGAAATATGCAGTTTTTTACCTTAACAAATCAAGTGCACCAGGCTCTGATGGTTTCTCAGGTGATTTTTACACCTCATTCTGGGAAACCATTAAGGAAGATCTTTTAGAAGCTGCAAATGATTTTTTAAATAATGGATGCATCCCTAAAGCCATTTCTAGCACTTGGCTCACTCTAATTCCAAAAAAAGCTATCCCAAATACATTTGCATATTTTAGACCAATTAGTTTATCCAACTTCGTTAATAAAGTTTTCTCAAATTGTTAATGGAGAGGATCAAAACTTTAATGCATTTACTGATTTCACCTGAACAAAGTGCATTTATCAAAGGACGGGACATTTCAGACAATGTGATTCTAATGCAAGACATGACCAGATTATTGTCTAGGAAATCTAAGACTCCTAATCTCATTGTTAAACTTGACATGCAAAAGGCTTTTGATAGGGTTTCTTGGTCATTCCTAAACTCCATTCTCCTACGGTTCGGTTTTCATGGTAAATTTGTCAGGCTAATTATGCATAACATTGCTTCAGCTAATTTCTCTGTTCTAATAAATGGGGTAACATCAGGTTTTTTTTCTTCCACTAGGGGGATCAAGCAAGGTGACCCTCTCTCCCCTTTCCTTTATAATATTCTATCAGAGTCTTTTTCTAGATGTCTCAAGAAAATGTTTAACATAGGATGTTTAGGATATTTTAATTTCCCCAAAGCTTGCGCACCCCTTACTCATCTCATGTACGCTGATGACACTGCTATTTTTCTGAATTCTGAGACCAAAAACTTAAGGAGGTTTAAACATTTTTTAATTGCTTATGAGGAAACCTCGGGTCAAAAAGTAAACTTTGCAAAATCAGAATTTTTTGTCTCTCATAATACACCTCCACATCACATTCAGTCTGCTAGGAGATTACTGGGGATGGTAAAAGGTTCCTTTCCTTTTAAATACCTTGGTGTACCTATTTTCACAGGTCGTAATTTAAAGATTCATTATTTACCTGTAATAGAAAGAATGGAGAAGTTGATAAATAATTGGAAGAACAGATGGTTGAGCTCAGCTGGTAAAATTATTTTAATTAATCACTGCTTTCTGTCAATTCCAATCCATATTTTTGGAGTTTTAAAACCACCATGGATAGTTTTAAAAAGAATGGAAAAAATGGCTTCAGACCTATTCTGGGGACAAAGTGTATATTCAGAAAGGAAAAGGTGGAGGTCTTGGAAAAAAATGAGTTATCTAGTGGAAGAAAATGGTATAGGTTTTAGGGACCTAAATGCAGTAGTAGATGCTTTCTCATGTAAATTATGGTGGAAGCTCCAAACAAACAACACCTAATGGTCAACTCTGTTATGGTCACTACCCTCTTCTTACAAAAAATCACACATTTGGGGTAGAATCACCAGGATAACTGCTATGGAAAATAGTTTATCCAGAGTTATTTTTGGCAATGGGGAATGTTCTTTTTGGAATGCAAACTGGACAGGAAATGGTGCTCTCTGTTATAAATGGCCAGAAAATATTGATAATCATTTTCAGGATATCTCTCTCAGGGATTTCATCATTAACAAAACTGCACTCTTACCAAATCTGGAGCCACATCTAGCTACCAACATCATTCATATTTTGCAGGATGTGCAGCTGGAGTACACTCATGAAGACAAGCTAGTTTGGACTCCCACAATTGATGGAAACTTCTCAGTAAGCTCGGCCTATATTATTCTCAGACAAAGAGGACCACAGATACAACATCTTAAAAAGGTTGGTCTCCTTTCGTACCTAGAAAAATGTCTGTGCTTCTTTGGAGGGCCCTAAACAATTTGCTTCCTTTTGATAATATCTTAAGAAGGATGGGTTTTTCTTTAGCTTCGATTTGCCCTCTATGCACGAATAGTTTAGATAATTTGGATCACTTCTTCAATTCTTGCACCTCTTCTTGTGCTGTCTGGCAGAGTGTGCATTCCTTTTTACGGTTACAACAAAAAGGCTTTAGGGATTTAAAAAGTAGGGTACAATTTTACTTATCATATAGTGCTGATTCTAATATTCATGCCAACTTAATCATTGCTACTCTGCTGGTGACAATTTGGACCCTCTGGACCCATAGGAACAAAGTCATTTTTGACAATAGACCATTCTCACATGATGCTTGTGTTTATCAAATTAATGACACGATTTATCAAATATTCACAGCTCATATTTTGAGAGGTAATAGAGAGAGGCATAAGCAATGGATTCAGGACAAAATTATCCCACATATTTTACAGAAAAAGGAAAAAGTTATTACTGTGGTTCATTGGAAAAAACCAATACATGGTTACAAAATCAATACTGATGCAACATGGATCTCTACTGGTCTTTCCTCTGCTGCAGTAATAGTGAGAGATTGTAATGGATATGTGGTTAAATTCATAGTCAAAACTTTCCAAAGCCCATCCTCATTACATGCCGAACTGTTTGCGATACAATGTGGATATGCCATATGTTCATAACTAGCTTTAGATAACTGTGTGATTGAATCTGATTGCTTAAATGCTGTTAGGGGTATCCAGAAACCTAGCACCTGCCCATGGAGAGTTTTCTCCATCTGCAGTGAACTTAATGCAAAACAGTGCTTAATCCCGATTCAGCATATCCCTAGAGAAGCTAATGTGGCTACTGACTTCTTGGCAAAATTTGCTAAGGAAAACCTCCTACAGGGTGATTTAGAATACAGTTCAATACCCCTTTTCTCAGAGGATTACTATCGCTCGATTGCATTAGTTATCCAGCAATTCGTATAGGATCCCGGATGGATACCCGTATGACATAGAAATGGTCTTTTCTTTACCTATCATAGTATCTCTTACTGTTACAGCATTACTTTTGCAGTTTGACTCTCTGTCTTTAGTTCAAATACTGCTAGTTCTCTTTTCTTTTCTCGCAGGTATCCTGGATATGGCTCCCTGATGCATGCTTAGGGAGTACGGTGCTACTTTTGGACACACATCTTCCGACCAAGAGGAAGTCACAGCAATATGCCTAACTCTCCAGAGGAAATCAAACTCCTCAACTGCTATCCGAAGAAGTCATTCTGGAATGATACATCGATCAGGAACAAAATTTTCATTTCGGCTGGTACACCGTTGACATATAGGGGTCTTGATTCTTCGATTCCCCGATCTGTTCGCGGTTTACTAACCGAATGGTTACTTAGACTGTACTATATTTTACTTAGCTATTCGCTCTTATCATGTACTAGGTTGATCCATCGCTTTTGGAAGCAAATGCTGTATTGCTTCAAGAGCTTATTTAGCTCTGGGATCATCTTAGGGATGATCTTTTTGTAAATTGTAATGTACCACAACTTTTAGCACCTATTGGGCTCATTTACTTTGGCCTGGGGAGCCTAATAAATACTCCCCCCATCCTCGGATGGTCTTTAATTTAAAAAAAAATGTCCACTTCATCCACTAAGGTGGGTTAATGTTCCATTGTGGACATCAATCTTTGTTCATGAAGTTTTAGGAAATGGTATCTCCAATAGAATTGGGGTTGCACCTCCATTGTGCGACATATCAAGAACATAGAAATCCATAGGAAACACCAATTTTCCTATCCTATCTATGATATCCTTAACTACCACCTTAAGACTAGTTTGTGAATGATCGACTAGCTGTATAACTACCCTGGTTTCCTTCAGTGCACCTAGGTTGAGACCTTTGTAGAGGCTTAAATGGTATTACATTTGTAGACGACCCTAAATCTATCACAGCATCATTGACAATTTTATCACCTAAGCTTATAAGGATAGAAAACATTCCAGGATTACCACTTTTCTTAGGTGTGCTCTTGTGAAGCAAAGTGGCCAATCCTACAATTTTAACTTCCCCTAGTTCTTAATTGGTTTGGTCCACTTTTTAGTGCATGCATTTTTCAAGCATTTGGTATACGAGGGAATTTGATCTATAACATCAAGTAGAGGGATACCAACCTCGCAACGCTTAAAGATTTTTTGGATTTCCTCATTGTTCATGCCCCCTTTTGATTTAGGTATCAATGTCTTTGGAAACAGGGGATGGGTGTAACATTTACCTCCCTTGTGGTGGAATCCTTGTTGTAGAAACCTTTTCCAAGCCTAGGCCCGGATTCCACATCCTTAATTTCTTCCTCAACATGAACCTGAACTTCTTCAAGCTTTTTTATAGATTTCTCTACTAAGTTATCTTCCTCTAGCAAAAGTTCCGTCTCAGGCTCTCGCACTTCGTCCCCATTGTGCAAGGTAATCACGCTCACATTTTTCCTCGGGTTGACTTCAGATTGAGAAGGGAGTTTCCCAGAATTTATAGCATCTCGTTGGCTTACCAAAATTTGAAGTTGACCTACTTGTACCTAGAGATTCTTGATGTTTGAGAAAGCCCTACTACCCAATTCTTCAATATTTCTTTGGGTTCTTTCCACAAATATTTTGTTGCACTTTGTCACTTGAGAAATCATATCCATAATCTCTTCGCGCTCTGACTTGAAATTTCCCCATCTATTGTTTAGAGTGCCCTCACCTCTCAGGTAGAGTTGTAGAGACCCCCTCAATTGTAACCTTGACCTTCTCTATAGTTGTTTTACACTTCTCAATCATCCCTCCAACTGAAGTTGTGGTGGTCTCGGAAGCTAGGGTTGAAGGAGTTCGCGTACGAGTCATTGTTTCTTTCTACTCCTTGGTTCCATTGGAACCCTTGTGGTTGACCCCCAAAAAACTTTCTATGGCCTCCATACCTTTGCACTCCTTGGTAATATACGATTTGAACTCATTCTTCACTTGGGAACACATGTCGATAAAATGATCTAATGCATGCACCCCAAACAATCTAGCATCCCCTTCATAAACTCTTTCATTATCGAAGCAAGTGCTTGAACTTACTCTTCTATCTTAGGAGAGTGGCTCGGCTCTTCACTGGTTGGGGTGTTTGATCTAGTGCCAAACCGCCTTTTTCAATTTTCCATTTCCTTAAAAAGTGTCATGGCATCCTTCAGGCTCTTGTTTGCGATGGAACCATTGCAAGCCGCATTTACCATCCTCATATCAGCATCCCCCAAGCCTTCGAAGAAATATTAGACCAAATCACCATGTTTAAAGGGGTTCTATGGAAAACTAACCAAGAGACTCTTTAACCTATCCAAATACACATAAAGAGTCTTGTTCAGGTATTGGAAAATTTAGGAAAGCTGCTTCTTTAGCCTAGAGAAATTGGACACGAGGAAGAACTTCTCCAAGAACCACCTCTTCATGTTCATATAACTTGTATTGTGATTCGCCTCCAATTGAGGTCGTTAATTGTAGTTAATTAACTTGATCAGAGGATGGTCGGTCAAAGATAAAATTTATATTTTGCACCCGATCTCACTACTATGCTATCGAAAGGGTAGTTAGCGGTAAGCCTAGGGTATGTCCACAGAGATTCTGGGGCCTAAGAATCAATTAAAACACAACTTCGTATGGGTCATCAATCCATACAAGTGACAGGAATAGTTAGTAAACCAAACAAAAAGGGGGTGGTTTGGTTTTTCAATTAACAACTACAAAACATAAGTAAAAAGAAAATAATCTATTTAGCTAAACAGTTGGGGAGTCATTGTGTAACATGGTCGAATTAATGCTTCGATCCTCGATTCATTCACATGTAAGATTTAGAAAAATATAGTAGAGTTCTCATAACACATGGTGTGGTCGATGACATGCACTTTCCTGTATTTATCACGTCGGGTGTGCTCGTAACTCTCCATCGGCACCGCCATCGTAACTTGGGGAGGATAACAAGGTCTGACCATTATTGTAGATATGTTTCTCCCCTGTGCGAACGTCTCAGGCTTCCACCACGAATTCTCTACTTCCCAAGGCCTATGAATTAGGCAAAGGGTTGTAGGCACCTTATCTATGACACTGGGGCCTCCTACAGCCCTAACTTGCTACTTTTCACTATCTCTACCCACAACCCATATGATTTCTTTACGTAATCAGCTAAGACTGGTGTGATGGAAAATAATAAGAGTACTATTTAGATCCCTCGTGCACACACTCACGTAGACACGTACCTCATTACCCATTAACACATCCGAGGTTTCTCTTCCCAAGGGGTATCAATATTTGAACCAATATGAATATGGACTAGAGTGTGTGCTTAATGGAGTGTACTATTCATGCAATTCAAAATTCAAGAACAAGTCACAATAGTATCATAAGCACAAATATTAGGATGAACTAATAAATCTCACAAAAACATTAATTAACCATGCCTACAGTTTATCCCCAAGCTATAGAAACTACTCCATAGATATGGAATTTAAATGAAGATTTGAATTCCACATCCTTGGATTAAAGCAGAATAAAAAGAAAGAAAGAAAGAAAGAAGAGAGAATGTTTCTCTCTCTAAATTGCTCTCAATATTCATAAATGAACTACTAAAAATGATCCAACCTCTTTAACCTAGTAGTCTAAGTATATATTTATAGTAGTAGGGGATTTGGCCTAAAATTAAGCCCAAAATAAGCAAAAAAACATGTAAACTGTAAGTTAGCCGCCGCCTGGGACGGACCATCGCTAATGGCACGGTCCATGTTGTGTACTTTTTCCTTGCTGGCACGGGCCGCATCGAATCATCTGGCGTGAGGCACTGCATCTGGCGCGGGCTTCCTGATTCATCCCGGCATGGGCCACTGAGTCTGGCGCAGTCCGCATCAACTTCTTTGGCACAGACCGTGGCCTTTGGCGATAGCCCTTGTCAGCAACCTTGATTTTGAACTTTTGATCTGCGGGATGGGGATCTTGGCTCTAACTGTTGTCAGAAGCCTATTTTTTCTTAGAAACTTGGCACGAACTGTTTGATTCTACACACCCCACTGGTTGATCATAACATTTTTCACATGGAACGGTGCAGGCCTTCAAAAAATGGGACGGCCTGCACCCATACTTAGCAGATTTTAAGTGAAGGTTGAGAATTGTGTGCGCGTCATGTGGCATTTGGCACGGTCCGTGCCATGCCTTTATGCCAAGCCCTTTAGTGCAGGGTAACTCCTCTGGCGTGGGCCATTGGTTCCATCCATGAACAGTCCACGCTGATCCATTTGTACCTTGGCCGGCTGAACTTCTTTCCTTTGCTACGGATGAACCGTTAGTCCGATTTGAGAGTTCTACTAGTCGATTTTACAGCGCTCAAGAAGATGAATCTAATTAAATTAACCTTGAAGGATAATTATTCTTGTATTGTTATCAAACTTTGGTGCAACTCATCAGACTACTATTCACCATTTCTTCATTGATCGCCTTGAACTCCAATACCACCCATTTTTGGCTCCAATCTCCTTCTACCATGCTTTGATATTCGTGGTCTTCATACACTATAATTCTTTTGTGAATGGCCTTTGATCTATTCTAACATCCTTGCGAACGGTCTTCAATATCTTCTACCGCCCATAAGAATGGCCTTCACATAGAATGTGAGGAAAACTACCCACGGGCGACCGACTAAGGATGCTCACAAGGAAGATCTAGGACCATGTTGGTACAAGATGTCCATTAGTACCAATTAAGTCTAAAAAATGCAGGATTTAGACAAGAAAACCAAACGTGCCCACCTAAACCCCTTGTCATGTAAATTCAACTAATACTAGCAATCCACCAAATAAAACAAGCAATTTATTATGCCGAATCCACCAAACAAAAAGTTCAGTGTGGGGGGTCTGATGTGCTTCATTATGCATGTGTTAACCATTGCATTCAACGTAATAGTTGGCTTGTTTTAAATGTTGGATTGCTAGTATTAGTTGAGTTTACGTGGCAAGGGGTTTAGACGACCATGTTTGGTTTTATTGTCTAAATCCCGCATTTTGTAGACATAATTAGTACTAATGGCCATTTTTTATCCACATGCTCCTAAATCTTCCATTTTGATCATCTTTAGTAGTAGATCTGAAGTAGTCGGGCCAAACCGGTCGGCCCAGATTGCTCATGGATGACACTAATGGCCCGCACCAAACAATGTGGTCCGTGCAAAATTTCTGTGGCACAGACTGTGCCAAGGCCTGGCAGCACAGATCACGCCTAACTTGGTGACCACACACGTAAGTTTAAAGTTTCACTAAAAATGGCTAAGTATGGGTCCGGACCGTCCCGTTTTCAACGGCCGCAGTTCCAAATGCAAAATGTCAAGACTAGCCAGCTGAATGTGAAGAATTAAGTAGCCCATCATAAAATTACAGAGAAAAAGGAGGTTTTCAATGATGGTCCATGAAAAACGTCAAGTCACGTGGATCAAAAATGCAAAAATTACCATTCTGGCGACGAACTGCGCCAGCATGACTAGTGCTAAGCGCCACGGTCCATGCTAAAGTAGACAATGCAAACTGGCCCAGATCACACGGCCCGTCCCAAAGGAGAAGCATGAACCACTGAACATCCTGAGGCATGTGCTAGGGCAGATCAAGCAGGCTGTGCCAGCACTAACCCAGTACATGGCCAGGACTGCGCCATCCGCGATGGACCACGCCAAACGGCGACTGAACTAGGGTTTGACACTATTTAGCCTATTTTGGGCCTACTTTTAGGCCCAGTCCCCTACTTCTATAAATATAGCCTTTGTCTACTAGGGTTGGAGGGTTGGATCAATTTTTAGTTAGTTAATTTGTAATTTGGAGAGCATTCTAGAGAGAAACATTCTCTCCTCTTTCTTTCTTTCCTTTTCATTTTGAATTGATCCTATGATGTGGAATTCAAAGAATAATTTGAATTCCAGGTTTAGGGAGTAGTTTCCATAGCTTGGGAATAATTGTATCCATGTGTTGATTTATGCTTTTGTGGATTCTTAGTTCATCCTAATTATTATGCTTATGGTATTCTTGTGACTTGTCCTTGAATGTTAGAATTGCAAGAATATTACACTTCATTAAGAACATACTCTAGTCTATATTCATGTTGGTACAAATATTGATGCCCCCCGAGGAAGAGAAACCTTGGATGTTTAATGGGTAAAAGGGTACAGGTCTGCGTAAGTGTTTGCACAGAGGGCTTCTTCGAGTATTGCTTTGTTATGTTTCTAGCACACCAGTCTTAGCTGATTACATATAGTAGTCTAATGGGTTATGGGTAGAGATTGTGAAAAGTAGCAAGCTAGGGTTGTAAGAGTCCCTAGTGTTAGATAAGGTGCCTACTTCCCTTTGCCTCATTTATAGGCCTAGGGAGTAGAGCATCCGTGGTGGAATGCCCGGGACGTAATTTCAGGGTAGAAATATACCTACAACAATGGCCAGACCTTGTTGTACTCCCCTAATTACGAATGCGGTGTTGATGGAGGTTTGCGAGTGCACCTAATGTTACATGTACGTGGAATTGTATCACATCGACCACACCACGTGTTATGAGCACTGAATTAGGTTTGTCTAAATCTCACATGTGAATGAATCGAGGATCGAAGCATTAAATCAATCATGTTATGCAAGCATTCCCCAAGTGTTAAGCTATATTGATTACTTGCTTTTTAATTTCATGTTCTGTAGTTGTTAATAGAAAAACCAACCCCCCCCCCCCCCGTTTACTATACTATCTATTCCTATCAACTTGTATAGATTGACAACCCGGCCGAGTTTATGTTTAATTGACTTTTTAGCCCTAGCATCTCTATGGACATCCCCAGGACTTACCGCTAACTATCCTATCGGTAGCATAGTAGTGGGTTGAGTGCAAGACTATAAATTTTAAATTTGATCTCTTTGATCATAGCCTTTGCTCGGGTTAATTAGCTTCAATTAACGACCCCGAGTAGAGGCAGGTAAAAATTTTGGTGCCATTGTCGGGGATGCTAATCAGTCTAACTATCAATTAGCATAACACGTTATTCGAGTAGTTATCATGCTTAGTTATGGACATTCTCACTTTAAATTTTAGCCTACTCACGTGTAACTCTAGTCCTCTAATTCACTTCTGGGTTCTGACCCTTATCATGCTTAGTTATGGACGTATTGTGTCTGAAGTTGCTTGGCCATGGGAGAGAATTAACACGTGGGGTAGAGATTCTCTCTTTTGGATCGCAACTTCATTACAGAATACGTTGCTCTTGTATAGATGCTCTTATCTACCTCAGTATAGAAAGTTATAGGTCTTTTGGAGGTAACTATGTTACCTCAATGCTTTGGAAACCAGCAACACTGATGTACTAAAGGTTGTTTTTGTCACAAGGCTTGGGGAACCTTAATACATATTCCCTCACCTTCGGGTGTTTTCATTAAAAAAAAGAGTAGTTAGTATTATTTTTTTCCTGTTTTCATTCTAAAAAAAGAAAATTTTGAAAATTCCCAAATAGAAATATTCCCCTATATTGAAACTCTACATGCCCTATCTTGTTTGAATGATCAACTTTGTGATACTACTCTTGTTGAGCATGTTTCTTCTAACTTGAAAAAGGATATTTTACCTTGGAATCCCATGACTAACATGCAGAGGGGAAAGAAGCGGGCCAAGGAATTAAAAACTCCTAAGCCCCTTCCAACTCCCAAACTCAACAAGAATATATCCACTTTGAGAAAGATGTGTTTGTTTAGTTCATCGCTCCACGGGTAAAAGGTAAAATGAGAATGATGTTGCGAACCATCCATCGTTATGTGGTCACTGGTAGTGTTAAGGATGGTGATTCCGGTGACACAACAAGCCACCCTTTTTAGTTTCAAAATTTGAGGGGAAAATAAGTCATGAGGACAATAATAAATAAATATTGTTTTTATTTCAAGTAGGAGATCTTTCGATGTGTTTAAAATTTTAGGGGTGAGTTTGATTTTTGGTTGATTTTTTTAGGAAATTTTATTCATCTACTTTCAGTTGAACAGTACTGATATAGTTTTTAGTGTTTTTGGATGCAAGTGCGAGAGAAAGTTTGTCAGAAAAAGAAGGGATCCGTGCCGAGAATTTGGCACGGGCTTCACCAAAAGAAAAGGCCCACATTGAAAGTTTGGCATGAACCACACAAAAATAAATGGCTCGCGCCGAGAGTTTGGCACAGACTACAGCGAAAGAAAGGGTTCGCGCAAGATCCAGTCAGTGCAAGGTTGACAAGGCTGCCATGTGGTCACAGACCATGTGCCTAGCATAGGCCACAGCAGCTCCAGCACGAGGCTGGCATATGGATGGCGTGGATGAACGCAAGCCTGGAACAAAGCCACGTGTAGGCACAGATCATGCCTAGAGATTCGTGCCGCCTACCCACCTGAACCAATCCTAGCCTACCTACCCCCCTATTTAAACCCATCTCGCCCCCATCCTTTCCCCACATGAGCTCGCTCTCGCTTAAAACATTTCCACCAGCCTTCTCTCCTTCTCTTGACAAAATTTCCCCACCCTCCCTCTCTCACTATTTTGGACATAACTCTCTCAATTTATATCTAATTTCCCTCTACCATATAAAAAAATTTTCATTTTTCTGAGCTCTATCCAACAAACTAAATATTAGCCCCAGAAAATCAACGAATTTGAGTAGTTTGTTTGAGAAAGATTCTGCCGCAGGTTGGATTTTCTACGGGAAACTCAATATTTGATCCATTCTGGGCGTTGGAGTAGCTTTGACTCTACCTAGGAGAGGTGTTGCACATTCCTCAAGCGGTGATTTCACCAAACTCTCTGTTTGAGGAATTTTTTGCCAAATCTACTCTTATTTGGAAGAATCAGATTTGTGTATTTACTGTGGGATTGTGCTTACATGCTTATGAATTTTTGGTGATTAGTGTGGTTGCTAGATTTATTTGGGGGGTATTATTTTTTGTTGGGGGTAGTTGGTGGAATATTTTGCCATATTATGTCTTTGTTAGTTGTGATATTTTTTGTGAACGTCATGCCTCGTATACAGAGGGAGGAGAGCCTAGTGAACCACCTTATATGGGATTGACTACCATTACTGGAGCAAATAAGGAAATGTGGGAGTATCTTATAGAGCGCCGCATTTTGGAGACAAATTTTGTAGATGGAGATACCCTTAAGAGTCTCAAACTCTACAAACCTGTTCGGACTCTGGTAGGTAGGTTAGGTATGAAGAAGTTTACCACCATGTCTGCCACCACCTACACCAGATACACCCTGGAGTTTTTAGCCACTGTAGAGAAGTTTTGAAACAGATAGGGAGGGTGGTATATTACCTTCCATTTGGGAAATGAGCCCCACACTTTGACTTATCATCAGCTGGGGACAATCTTCCAATTGGAGGAGCAGAGAAAGGTGTCAGGGTATAGGGAGCCAAATGCATATGATCTAGTTTCATTCTGGGCTGCCATCACCAGAGGGATAAGGGGGCAGAAGATCAAGATTAGCGATATGGTGCACCCAGGGCTGAGATACGGGGCAAGGTTGTTGACCATGATAGTTAGTTGTCATGGGAAGGCACTGCCTTCAATGATGAGGACTAAAGGATTCTCCTATGGTCTATGTGCATCCGGAAAGCTTGCCCCAATTTGGTAGATGAGTTTATCTCTAGGAGTATGGATCTCACTTTCTCAACAGCCCTCACTGGGAGAATATCAATGGGAGGAATGGTTACACTTTGGGTGAAGTACTTCCAGCTGCTGAAGAGTGAGGATATGAGGATGAACCCAGGTACACCCTTTACACTCACTCTTCTGGTCATGGAGAAGGTAAAGTTTATAGAGCAAGAGCATGGTTCCATCTTTTGGAAGTACAAGCAGAAGAAATTCATGAGGCTGCCCCAGTGTGAGAGAACCAAGTTGAGAAAGTCCTTCAGGTTGTCAAATCTTATCATTGAGCCTAACGCAGGTTGTCGAGTATAGCCCTTTCCGAGAGCATGGTTCACAAGGCTTTGCTTCTGCTTCTTCCTACTCCATGTGGACTGAGCCACCACCACAGTAACAGCCGGATTAGGAATAGTCCTTAGAGCATTACTTCTTTGGGGTTAGGTAGGATTTGGCCACAGTCAATGCTCAGCTAGATGACCATTTCTGGAACACAGATGCAAGATTTGATAGAGTTGATGGTCAGATGTAATATTTGTCAGAAGGTATAGGGGTACTACATGAGGGTCTCATGGATATTAGTGACAGGCTGAGGACTGTAGACATTGGAGAATGATACTAGGATCGGCCGCACGAGTAGGGTCGGGGCCAGGAGCCAGATATCACAAGAGGCATTGATTTTTCCTATGATTTCGACCTTTCATTCACCTCAGTTACATGCATTGGGGACAATGCATGAACTAAGTGGGGGGGGAGAGGTTGGAACATCTTTTATGATGGCATCTCCTTTGCAAGTATTTCCCTCACCCTTATGTTCCACCATTTTAGATTTCTAAATAAATATCTTTTCCATGTGTTTTGTTTCTTTCCCTCATTTGAATTTTTGTTGTTTTAGGTGTGAGGGCACCTTTTGTAGTTTGTTTTTGGGATGTTTTGAGATAACATTGGTGGTGTGATTTTTGTTTGGATCTTATTTCTTATAGTATGAAGCCCACTTTGGGGGCAATTCCCTGCTACACCAAAAAAACTTTGAAAAATTTGTAAAGATGAAAATATGAAAAACCCGGAGAAGTTGGAAACCTGAAAGGGGGACTTGGGTAAAAATGGGAAAAGCCTGGATAGATTAAAAGACCTAGGTAAAAGCGAGAGGCTAGGCTCGGCTAGGCTTACGAACCTAGGCAAAAATGAGTGGCCATGTGGAAAAAGGTGAGAATG
Organism: Rubia yunnanensis; assembly: GCA_037428765.1. Classification (NCBI taxonomy): domain Eukaryota; kingdom Viridiplantae; phylum Streptophyta; class Magnoliopsida; order Gentianales; family Rubiaceae; genus Rubia; species Rubia yunnanensis. The sequence continues at coordinate 104,626,676 of CM075061.1, read as the reverse complement.
TGATTACCCTTTGTGTGTTAAAGCTAGGATGAAAACCCAAAAGGGCTCCTGGGTAACATGAGAGAAATTGAGAGAAAACCAAAAACTAGGTTGATGATACATTTGCCTCCTTGGTTGTAACTAGGTTAAGAATCAAGAGTTATCCCTATGTTACAACCAAGTCGACGACTCTTGGATTTCCTTGGTTAATTGTTTTTGGGAGACGGCTCTTTGAATGCTTTTGGAGATCATTTTGGACTTGACACTTATCTTCTTGCTTACCTTTTTTCGCATTTTATTTGGGTGGTTAGATTGCTTAGTATTCTTTGAGGAGTGTGAGAGTTGTGAGATTCTTCCTCTTTTTGGGGAAATAGTGTAATCTAGGAATAATTTGTATGCCTCGGTTCACTTATGCATGCACGCTACATTTGGCTTAATTCTTTTTCGTGTCTTTATTTACTCGAGGATGAGTAAAGGGTTAAGTGCGGGGGGTCTGATGTGTTTCATTATGTGTGTGTTAACCATTGCATTCGACCTAATAATTGGCTTGCTTTATATGTTGGATTACTAGTATTAGTTTAGTTTACGTGACAAGGGGTTTAGATGGCCATGTTTGGTTTTATTGTCTAAATCTCATATTTTGTACACTTAATTAATACTAATGGACATCTTGTATCCACGGGCTCCTAGATATTCCAATGTGATCATCTTTAGTAGGTCGCATGTGTGTACTTTTCGTTACATTCTATGTGAAGGATGTTCGCAAGAGCGATAGAAGATATTGAAGGTTGTTCGTAAGGATAGTAAAAGAGATTAAAGGCCATTCACATTAAAATGGTAGTAGATGAATACCATGGGCATCAATTTTTTGTAGTCAAAGGATAGAGCAAAAGATAGGCGACACTGGAGTTCAAAACGGCCAAGGAAGAAATGGAGAATTGTGGTCTGAGAGTTATGCTAACTTCTAGGAACGATCCAAGAAACATCGGCCTTCAAGGTTAGTTTCAATGGTTTTTTCTCCTCAAGAACCATAAAATTGACTAGAAGAACCCTTAAAATAGACTAACAGTTTATCCATTACAAAGGAATGAAGTTCAGCCGGCCGAAGCACAAACAGGTCGGTGCAGACTGCTCATGGATGGCACCAATGGCCTGCACCAGACGATGTTGTCCATGCCCAATGTCTCTGGCAAGGACCGTGCTAAGGCTCAGTACATACCGCACCAACCTCAGTGGGCTATGGGAAAAAGTTCCAAGTTTCACTTAAAAATGGCTAAGTATGGGCACAGAACGTCTCATTTTCGATGGCCCGCGCCATTCCAAATGAAAAATGTCAAGATCAGCTAGCGTAATGTGAATAATTGAGTGGCCCATGCCAAATTAATATGAAAAATGATGTTTCTGATGACGTTCCACACAAAACATCACGTTCCACAGATCAGAAGTGCAAAAATGACCATTCTGACAACGGACCGCGCCAAGTGCCACGGTCTGTGCTAAAGAAGACGACGCGGACCGGCCCAGATCACACGGTCCACACAAAAGGAGGAGTACAGATCGTGCCAGATCTCGCGGCTTGTGCCAGTGTGGATCAAGCGGGTCGCACCGGATCTGGCGCCCCGCGCCAGCAAGGACCCAGTACACGGCGCGTACCGCGCTATCCGCAACGATCTGCGCCAAGTGGCGGCTGAACTAGGTTTCACACTTTTGGCTTATTTTTGGCCTATTTTAAGGCTTAATCCCCTACTACTATAAGTATAGCCTTAGTCGACTAGGTTTAGGTGGTTTGATCAATTTTTAGTTAGTTCATTTGTAATTTTAAGAGCATTCTAGAGAGAAAAACATTCTCTCATTTTTCTTACTTTCCTTTTATATTTCTTTGATCCTATGATATGGAATTAAAATCTTTATTTGAATTCTATGTCTAGGGAGTAGTTTCCATAACTTGGGGATAATTTTATTCATGTGTTGATTTATGATTTTGTGAAATTCTTAGTTCATCCTAATTATTGTGCTTATGATATTATTGTGACTTGTTCTTAAATGTTATAATTCCATGAATAGTATACTCTATTAAGCCCACACTCTAGTCTATATTCATGTTAGTGAAAATATTGATGCCCCCCGGGGAAGAGAAACCTCGGATGTTTAATGGGTAACAGGGTACGGGTCCGCGTAAGTGTGTGCACGGAGGGCTTTTTTTAGTATTTCTTTGTTATGTTTCCAGCACACCAGTCTTAGCTAATTATGTATAGTAGTTTGATAGGTTATGGGTAGAGATAGTGAAAAGTAAAAAACTAGGGTTGTAAGAGTCCCTAGTGTCATAGATCCCCTTGCCTCATTTATAGGCCTAGGGAGTAGAACATCTGTGGTGGAATGCCTGAGAAGTAATCTCACAAGGGAGAAATAGATGTACAAAAATAGTCGGACCTTGTTGTACTCCCCTAATTACAAAGGCGGTGTTGATGGAGGGTTGTGGGCGTACCCGATGTTACAGGTACATGGAAGTGTATGCCATCGATCACACCACGTGTTATGAGAACTATATTAGGTTTGTCTAAATCTCACTTATGAATGAATTGAGGATCAAAGCATTAAATAAACCATGTTACACAACAATTCCCCAAGTGTTTAGCCATATAGATTAGTTTCTTTTTCTTTCATGTTTTGTAATTGTTAATCGAAAAACTTATTCCCCTGTTACTATACTATTTATTCCTAGCAACTCGTACAGATTGACAACTCGGACGAGGTTGTATTTAATTGACTTTTAGGCCCTAGCATCTCTGTGAACATACCTAGGACTTACCGCTAACTACTGTATTGGTTGCATAGTAGTGAGTTAGGTGCAGAACTATAAATTTTAAAGACACAACCACTCACTAAAGAAAAAATCTTCACTCAACACCTAAAATTCCCAACACTTTCACATAGACCCTCTAGCACATGGCTACACCAATCAAGATCATTAATCAATTCTACATTCTCTAATGCTCAAACCCGTTTCATTTCAATAATATTTCTACTAGTTGGGGTAAAAAAAGGTGCACATACAAAACATAAAAAATATCTTCTAAAAAGAATACCACCCTCGCTCAATTTCTTAATTTCTTCTAATAAAGTAATAGATGAGATGTTACCATAATTATCATCTTTCATCTCAGCCCTCCACCTCTCCCTTATCTAGCATCCTTTGAAGCACTGATACCATTATTTTTCACCAACTGCACATAACCTCCAAGAACCCTCAAAATGCATAATATGTCAAACACATCGCCAGGGCTAATAATGAACTTGTATTGGGACACTTCTTGCACACAACCAACATGATCAAACATATCCACCAGCTAAGGAATGATCCCCATAAGCAAAGACGAAATCAAGTAGCACGCCAAAGCTGATGTCTTTAACATCCTGGTTCTGTTGTGTAGTTAAGCAACTCATCAAACTACTCAATTTTATAGGAGAGCAACTTGTAGCAAACTTCTTCACAATCGTAGAATCAAATCAGAAGATATTCATGTTAAACACTAACATATGCGACATTTATACAAACAAAAGCAACTTCTAATTTAAGATAGACAACGAAAAAAAGAATCCTACAATCAGATAGAGAATAAGTAACTACTACACGTTGAAAGCCATTAAATGCAACAACTGCCATGAAAATTGCAATTTGTAATTAAAAATCAAACCCAACAGTAAAATAAATTACAGATACCGCATACTGAATGATATCATATCAAACATTTAAGATTATAAATACAGTTTGTAATTAAAGATAAACAAACAACAATAAAAGGAAGTCAACACTCATAATATTACTAACCTCTACCAACTAGATGGTAACTTATGCAACATTTAAATTAGCAAATGCATCTAATTAGAAATGATACAAGTAGTCACACACAACATTACTAAATACTACACACTGGGATTTAAATTATGAAACATGTAAACAAAACTACACACATTATAACAAAACAAATATACATATAAAATTTGAAAAAAAACAAAAAACTTACATGCTGCACTCATCGTCAACACGTTCGGCAAATTACTTCTTGGTCGGATTCCGCTGCTTTTTCCCAAACCCGAATTCTTTTCCACCTTTGTAATTCATCAGATCCAATCGATTTAACTTTCCGGGGGTTTAAGTTAGCTCATACTTAGCTTTCCTCTTGCTCCCTATAACTTCATCTCCTGCTCATTTCCTTCATGTTTCTTCTTCATTTTATGCACTTTCTATCAATCAGACGACATATTATTGGGATTCTTTGACAACTGCTGTCCAATGAGGGACTTTTTCTTCCCTTTCTCCACAACATTATTCTTCTTCTTAATCTTCTAGTTCTTCTTAGCCTCATTTAGATCAACCACGTCATCAGTTTCAGCAACATCAATTTGAACACCGGCATCACCAACAACATTATCTGACTTGGGAACTTCATCCTCAAACCTAGCATCATCAATAACATTATTAGATTTAGGAGCTTCATCTTGAACTGCAGTTTCATTAGCAGCATTGAGAGATCCTGAAACTTCATTCTGAAACACAACTTCATCAACAACATTTCCATGCACAAGATCATCACCAACTTTCTTATACACATGTTCATTTCCAAATTGCTCACAATTACCAAAAAGTTCATCAATATTCCTATCTAGATTATCATCCCCCTCAACCCAACACCTACAGCATTATAAACACCAAGAGCAATCGATCAACACAATATTCTAACATATGCACTATTTAATTAAACAAATACAACATCAATGTGGAAAAATGAAGAACCCAAAATATCACATTAAGTGCCTACGGTTTCATTGCCTTCACCCACAACATATGTTGTCACTGTACCAAAACATCCAAAAGCAATTGGGAACAAATTATACGAACATGTCTAGCATAAAGGAAAACAATGCAGCACATGAACCTCTTTTTGTAGCACCTAAAACATTGTTGCTTTCACCAACGACATCATTTGTGACCGAACCTACAAAATATCCAAAGTAACTAATAAGCACTATATTCTAATATGTACAATATTTTATAATAAAAAAATACATCACCTAGGTAAAAAAAACTCAAAACTAACATATGCAACTTTACATGAAACAAATACAACACCTGAAACATCCAAGCCTTCACCAATAACATGTGCAACAGCTCTACCAGCTTAACTCACAACTAGACATAATATCTTTTCAATAGAGTTTAAAAAATCTACCGGACAAAGCATTATAATCAAACGAGCTTTCTTGTTATTCAACTGGATCTTTAAAAGATTAGGTTTTTTCACCTTCAACATCATTCTTCTTTTGTACAATAAATTTTCACAACTCTCTTCCTAGGCTTAGGAACAAGAATGCACTTAGGAGCAGTTGCAGGACTAGATACTTCACGAATCTACATCCCATGTATTCTCGCTGACCGTCGAGCCAACTTAACAACTGTGAACCACACAAAAAATTAAACACATAAATACAAAAGCAAGAAACCATAAAAAACAACAAATTAAAAACATAAAGTGTCTAAAAACAACTTCCTCCAGCAACAAATGATTCCTGAGTCTTTTAGACATTTTCATCCAAAACAATTGATGCCTTGGCAACTCAAAATTACATGATTCTTTCACTAAAGGTGACACATCTACAAAAACAACGTAAGTTCAATTTTACAAATACATCTTTAAAATATTTAAAAAACAAAGGTCACCTTCAAAATTTTCAGTATCATGAAGAGCTATCACATGGTCAAGTTTAGATTGAGCTTATGTAAAGAGTTATACACACTGAATATTAACAAATGCAACATCTAACTAATTAAATGGAGTGCTTAATTCAAAATCAACAATAAAAAATAGATGAGAATAAAAACTCATATGCAGTAAAAACCAACAACCACGGATGAAGTTCCTACATGAGACTAAAATGGCCATTCAACACAACTAAAACTACACACTCAATACTAACAAATGCAGTATGTAAATAAACAAATGCAATCCTGATTAGAAATCAACCATCAACAAAGAATGAAAATAAAAATTCACGTGTGGTACAAGTACACACTGAATATTAACAAACGCAACATCTTATTATGTGCATTGTAGTGCATGCGTTAACTAATGCATTCAGCATAATAATTGACTTGTTTTACAACAAAGGGTTTAGACGGCCATGTTTGGTTTTCTTTTCTAAATTCCGAGTTTTGTAGACTTAATTGATACTAATGGACACAGTATATCCACGAGCACCCAGATCTTTCTTTTTTATCTCATTAGTAGGTGGCCTGTGGGTACATTTTATCATCTTTGTATAGAAGGTTGTTCGCAACGATGCTAGAAGATATTGAATGATATTCTCAAGAATGGTATAGGATGAAGGCCATGGACTCTAAAGCGTGGTAGTTGAAGGATTGAGCTAAATATAGGTGGATTTGAAGTACAAAGAGGCCAAGGAAGAAATAGAGGATTGTTGTCCGAGAGTTGCACAAAGTTCAGGGAAAGATCTGGGAAGAATCATACCTTCAGAGTGGCACCATTAGATTCTTCTTCCCAAGCACTATGAAATCGAGTATAAGAACTCTCAAATCTGACCAATGGTTCATCTGTAGCGGAGCAAAGAAGTCAGTTGGCCGAACCAGCCACGGGTAGCACAGATCATTCATGGCCAGCACGAGGCTCAGCCACGTACGGCTTGTACTATGAGACACGGCCCATGTCAGGGCCTTTGACACAAGCCGTTCCAACCAACATGGGTCATGGCAAGCCCCAGCACGGGCCGTGGCGATATCTGTTGGTTGTGTCCTCAAGTCCCTTTTTCACTCCAAATTAGGCTAAGTATGGACTTTGACCATTCTGTTTCACATGGCCTGTGTTGTTCTAAGTTACAAAATTCAGGACCAACCTACGGGGTGTGAAGAATAATGCGGCCCGAGCCAAGAAAATAAGAAAAATGAAGATTCAATTGATGGCCTATGCCAAACGACACGGGGTGCGAATCAGAAGGACTAAAAAAGAGCTCCAACTGACGGCCCACAGCGGTTGACACGGACCCCGCCAGCATAAGACACATAGACTGTGCCAGGATTGACAGGCCGCGCCAATCGCGACACCTCGTGTAAGTGGCTGCTACTAGGGTTTTTGGCCTATTTTGGGCTTATTTTTAGGCCAAATCCCCTACTGCTATATATATATCCTTAAGTCTACTAGGGTTCATAGATTTGATCAGATTTTGCATTTCAAGAGTAGCTTAGAGAGATAAAAACACTCTCCATTCTCTCTAGGTTCTTCTCTTTATTTTGTTTTTGCCCAAAAATGTGGAATCCAATGCAATACTTGGATTCCATGTTTTGGGAGTAGTTCTAGAGCTTGGGATAATATTTGTATTCATGTGTTGATTTATGTTTTCTGAGATTCATTAGATCTTCGTAATTCTATGTGCTTGTGATATTATGTTGGCTTGATCTTGAATTTTTTATAATTGCATAAATGATACACTCCATTTGCACACACTCTAGTGTACATTCATATTGGTGCACATATTGATACCCCCCCCCGGGGAAGAGAAACATGGATGTGTTATGGGTAGCAGGGTCCGGACCCCTGTGGGTGCATGCACGTAGGCATTTTTCAAGTTTTACAGCTATAATGATGGCACACGAGTCTTAGTTGGCAAGTTGATCTAAAGGGTTACAAGTAGAGATATCATTTAGTAGCAAAACTAGGGTTTCCTGACCCTAGTGCCATCGATAAGGTGCCTATTTCCCTTTTCCACTTTAGGCCTAGGGGTAGAGTATTTGCGGTGTAGTGCTCAGGACGTACTTGTACATGGGAGAAACAAATCTGCACAACGAAAGTCCATTTTCACACTCCCCTAATTACAAAGGAAGTGCCGATGGAAGATTGCAAGAGCACCCTACGTGATAGGTATGGGAAAGTACTGACCATCGATCACACCATGTGCTATGAGCACTAGATTAGGTTGTTAATGTCTTACATGAGAAAGAATCGAGGATCAAAATATTTAATCAACCATGTTACACAAATATTCCCCAAGTGTCTATCTATATAGTTTTCTCTTGTTTTAGCTCTTATGTTTGTAGTTATTAATTGAAAAATCCAAAAACCCTCCATTTTACAATATTAACTATTCCTAGCACACAGACAGATTGACAACTCGTATGCGGTTGTGTTTAATTGGCTATTAGACCCTAGCATCTATGTGGACAAACCTGGTCTTACAACTAACTACCACATCGATAGCTTAATAGTGAGTTTGAGAGCAGAACTATAAATTTAAATTTGACCCCCCTTTCATTCCTTCACGTTTGATCAAACGCCTTCGCTCAGGCTAGCTATGACTCATTTTAACAACCCCGGGTGGAGGCGGTTCATAATACTAAAAAAAATACAATGCTTAATTCAAAGTAAACATTCAACAACAAATGAAAGCAACCACACACAAAATAATTAACTAGTACACACTAATAATAACAAATGCAACATATAACTAATAAAATACATATTATAACAACACTTCACACAAATGCACAACTTTACTAAAGCATCATTTCTACTAACATGTACATGATTTTACTAAACAAATGCAATTTCTAATTGAAAATAACAATTAATAAAAAATAAAAATCAACATAACAAGCTTATGAGAGGTTCCAAAAAACAATTCAAAACCACAAAAACGAACAAAGCAATACGATACACAGAAATGCACATACTATACAAACTTTCAAACAATTTCTTAGATTTAACTCCACCATTTCTTTTCTTCTGGCGGGGATTTTTAACGCCACCCATTTCCTAAAAATCAAATGAATTTAAAAGCAAACAAAACCCTAACAATTGACAAACCTAAAATGAACAAAAAGAACAAACTAACATCAATGTGATCTATGCTGAACTACAGAGACGCTGAAATAGAGTAGAATGGCAAGAACCACCGCCGATAGAAAATGTCAAGAATAGAGAACTGAATACGTCCAGCAGATCACCGGTGGTGGAATAGTTGTGGTCGAAAGGCGATGGAGGAGCGACGGAGAATACGAGAGAGGTGAAGATCACAAGGAAGGCACGTAGGTTGCGAGAAAGATGACAAATTTTTTTAGAAGAGAAGAAATGAAAATTGTTATTTATATAAGACTATAAAAATTAATTTCAGTATATTACAAAGTAAACTTCATTTTGTAATCAAGTCTCTTACTTATCCAATTCCAGAAAAATGTCACTTTTTTAAGACTTTCTCAAAAATATATTTATAGTAAAATATATTAATTCAACCAATGTTTTCTTTGATTCTTGAGTGTCACGGCTATGGGGTGATCAAGAAGGAAACGGAAGGTGGGTAGGCCAGCTCGCAACGCTACTATGCCTCAATCCATGGAGAAGGAAAGCTCTGGGAAGGAGATCAAAAAAACAAAGTCAGATGCAAAGGGCAAAAGTACAGTGGAAAAAGCAACACCAATGGTAGAGGTGACAAAGGAGAAGTAAGTTGATCTGGTAACTCTAACCAATTTGGTGGTGATTTCAATGGCGAACTCAGATAAGGGAGAACATAAATCAGAAAAGGAATAGAGTATGCCTAACCCAGTTAGTAAATGTTTGAAATGGGGTGATGATAAGGTAATTGATCATACTGGTGAAAATGATGTAGTTAAGGAGAGTTTGTCTGAACTTTTCAAGGATAGATCCATTGGAATGAAATTTTATGAACCTTTGATTGTTAAAGGGAAAAACTGGGAAAAATATTAAAAGGCAGTGTAAAGGAGAGTCTTAAGAATTGGAGTAAAGTAGCTGTATGTTAGATATTGGGAATGAATCCACCCTTTGTTGTGAAAGAAGGTTTTGTTAACATAATTTGGAGGGATTTGGGTAAACTGCAGCTGACTATGATTAGGCCAGGGGCGTTTCTAACTCGTTTTGAAAGTGAAGAAAATAGAAATGTAGCTGTGAAGCAGGGTATAGTGTTTATGAATGGTAGACCAGTATTTATCAAACCTTGGAAAATTAGAATGAATTATGATGCTCCTCTAAGTGTGTCTGTATGGGTTTAGCTTTCAGGATTTAACCTGATCTACTGGACACCAGAGATCCCAAGCACCTTACTCAGTCTAATAGGTAAGACCTTCATGCTGGATAGAGCAACAATAAACCTGGAAAGAATGATTTATGCCAGGGTACAACTGGAGATGGATTTTTGTGAGAAAATGGCTGAGTATGTGGAATTTATTGATGAGAATAAGGTAATACAAAGGCAGAAGTTGAATTTCAATGGAAGCCAAGCAAATGCAAGAGTTGTATAATTTTGGGACATTTAACAGAGGAAAGTAGAAAGAAGACTGAAGCAGCTAAAATAGTGGTTCAAAGGTATGTTCCAGTGGAGAAAAAAGGAGAACCTGAGAATACTGTAATGGAGGAGAAAAGTGAAAAAGACAAGAGTAGTAAAACAGATGACCAAGCAGTAACAATGTTTGATGCAGTCAAATTCTCTCTGAATGAATGGCCAGTGATAGCTAAATCATCAAAATCAAGCAGAATACCATCCACTACTAAAAGAGGTGACCCCCCAATGAAACCCCCTGATGGAGTATAACATCTTAGCTTGGAACATTAGAGGTGTACATAGTCTTGAAAAACAAAAAATCATCAAAAAAAACATGTTTTGTACAGAGAGTCAGTTTTTTATGTTTGTTAGAGGCTAAAGTAAAGCTGGTGAATGCGAAGAAAATATGGGATAATATTTTTGGTGGATGGTCATACAATTCAAAAAAATAACTGTACTAATAGAGGCAAACTTTAAATTGGATGGAGGTCTGATATGTATGACATAGATATAATATCCAAGGGACCTTGGTGTATAACTTTTGTGCATTGAGAAAATGTGGGTAAAGAAAGACTGCCATTGTGGAAGGAATTAAGAGGTACTGTCATTGATTGTCCATGGATAATCATAGGGGATTACAACTCCCCCTTGCATCTGGAAGATAGGAAAGGAGGGAACCCTGTAACTTAAAATGAGATTGAGGAATTCAGGAATGCTGTGGACACTTTGCAGCTGATGGAACTAAAAACTTATGGAGCTGATTTTACTTGGTTTAATAGAAGAGAAGGGGATCAAAGAGTGATTTGAAAAATAGACAGGAGCATGGTTAATCAACAACGGCTAGACACTTTGGCTACTCAAGGTGTCTGGTCCTAACAAAGATCATATCAGATCATAAGCCACTGGTGGTACAACTTAGTTCTAAAACTCAGAAAGTTAAGAGGCCTTTAAAATTCTACAACATATGTACTGTCTCTAGGGAGTTTATGGAGGAAGTTAATGAGGTGTGGAATGAAAATCCAGTGGAGAATTTGCATCGGCTTTTTGCCAACTTAAGAAAGCTTCAGCATCATCTGGTGGCATTAAACAAGAAAAGATTCAGTGATATCAGAGTGAGGTCTGATAACATTACTGAAAAACTGAACCAAATATAGGAAGATTTGGGGAGAACACCTTGGGATCAGGACCTACAACAGGAGGAAAATGAAATCAGGGTAAGAGCCAAACTTATTTATGAAGCAGAAGTACGAATTCTCATCCACAAAACAAAGTGTGATTGGCTAAGGGAAGGAGATAGGCCATCCATGTTTTTCTACAATTTCCTGAAGACAAAACAATATAAGCACCATATATTATGTCTCATGGAGTATGATCAGATGGTGACTAGAAAGGACAGGGTGGATAATTTGTTATTGAGACATTTTACAAAGTTGTTAGGAAATTCAACTCCCATGGAACTCAAACTAGACTAGGCTGTAACAGCAAAAGGGGCAGTAACCTAACTCAGTAGTTGGAATTGATAAAAATTGTGACAAAAAATGAGATTTATGAAAATTTGTAGGGAATTCAACCCAACAAGAGCCCTGGATGTGATGGCTATACTAGTCATTTCTTCAAAACAGCTTGGGAGAGGATAGAGAAGGAAGTTATAAAAGCAGTGCAAGGATTCTTCAACTGTGATGTTATTCCCAATGAGCTAAACAAAACCATTATAACTTTGCTACCAAAGAAGGACAGTCCCCAAACAACATCTGATTACAGTTCCATCTCTTGTTGCTAAACAGTCTACAAAATAATCACCAAGGTAATCACAGCTAAACTCAGAGCTGTATTTCCTTCTTTGATTAACGAACATCAGGGTGCTTTTGTTAATGGAAGGTCTATATCTCATAATGTTCTTCACTCAAGAGTTGTTGCATACCTATAATTGGAAAGATACTAGGGCATCTAGCTGTATGTTAAAGATAGTTTTGCATAAAGCTTTTGATAGTTTGGACTGGTGCTTTTTATATGATCTTTTGGGTAGTTTGAAATTTTCTGGCATATTCATAGCATGGATTAGAAGATGTTTAGAAAGTTCTACATTTATTATTACCTTGAATAGGGGGTATACAAAATGATTTACAGCTATGAAGGGATTGAAGCAGGGGGATCCAGTATCTCCACTGCTATTTGTATTATCGATGTAGTACTTTTCTAGGCTGTAGGCTTCATAATTTGAAAGGAAATTAATAGACTATCATATGCAGTGTAAGCATACTAAAGTGCAGTGCCTACTCTTTGTTAATGACTTGATGATTTTTTAGCAAAGCAAATCTGAAATTCATGGAAAGGATGAAGGAGTTACTGTTAGTTTTTGAGAGAACTACAGGCTTGACCATAAACTTAGGTAAATCCAAAGCTTTCTTCTCTAAGTTGAATGCAATGGAAGCATAATGTCTCCTGGATGTTTTAAATATACAATTTGGTGAGTTACCAGCCACATACCTGGGGTTGCCATTGACAGGCACCAGGTGGAATTTGGAAAATTGTCAAAAGTTGTTGGACAAGTTGAATACTAAGCTAAAACTATGGAGTGGTAGAAACCTATGTCATCATGCTAAAGCTCAACTGATCAACTCACTTCTTCTGAGCATTCCAGCTTATTGGATAACCATGTTCCAACTGCCATTATATGTACACAATTCTATTGAGTGCATTTGCAGGAACTTCTTATAGGGGACACTCAGAAAATACCAGGCAGTTGGTTTCCATCTCTTGGGAGATTCTGTGCAGATACAAGATAAATGGTGGAGCAGGACTCAGAGATACTCTACTCTGGAACAAAGCACTGCTATGTAAATTGCTATGGGAAATTCAATCCAAGAAAATATGGATCCAAGAAAGAAAACCTATGGGAAATTAAATGCTTGGCTAAGGTGGATAGCAGTTATTCTTGGAAATCTCTACTGGAGTTGAACAAGTAGGTGGGTGACTCCTTAAAAAGTTTCATCTACAAAGGAAAATTCAAGCTGTATTTGGCTTATCTACAACTGCAGGGACAACTAATGGAGTATGCCATTGCTAAAGTTGTGTGGTGTAACAGCTATTGCCTAAACATTCCTTCTTCTTATGGATGATAACATTGGGCATGTTATCTACTTAGGATAGGCTGAGAAGCTACTCTATACAGGTTGGAGACCCTTACTGTTTGTTATGTGATGGCAAAAAACTGGAGAATCTTGATAATTTATTTGTTCAGTTCACATTTATCAAACAAGTATTCCAGGAGCTTGGCTTAGCAGGTTTTACTAATCTGAGAAGCATAAGGAGATATTGTTTTTATAATTGTATGAGGAGGGATCAAAGGAACGGATTTGGCTTGACTATTGGAATTGTTTACCATGTATGGATGGAAAGAAACAGAAGAAGTTTTGGTAGTACAGGTGCTAGTAGTAGTGTTGTATGTTTAATGGCAATGAATGATCTTTTGTTTAGGAAATGATTTGGGCTGGCCTGTTGGGCTGAGAAAAATAGTTAAGGGCTGATGTAAAAAAAAAGTGAATTATTTGTTAGTTGAATCAATACAAATCCGGTTTATCCAAAAAATAATAATAATGTCAACTCTTTCTTTGATTAAATAATATAATAATCATACTTTTGTCTTAAATTTACGATGAAACCTCTAAGGACCAGACCAGACCAGTGTTTGAATTATATAGTAGGGATATATACCAATATAACTCTACGTACTTGAGTAAGTGTCAATATAACCATCAGATAACTTTTAGTGCAAAAACAACCCTAACTAATTGATTAAAGTGCCAATATAACCCTAAGACACCATTTTCAGCGTTGACCGACATTGATCGAACATAAAATGACTAAAATGCCCTTTAACCTAAAACCTATAAATATTAAGACAAAATTCACTGGAGCCTGAACCGTGTGAAATAAATTCCTCAATCCCAGTCGCATTCAATCTATAATTATTCTTCCCCTCCTTCGGTTTTTCCCTCATGCCCACCACCGCCCCTCCATCCAACCACCATTGCCTCGCCTTCAACCGACCACCACCCTTACCCCCACCGTAGCTTCGCCGCCCCACCCCTAGCTCTGCCACAACCCCTAGTCCTAGCCCCTCCCCCACCCCTAGCCCCCAACCCGACCACCACTATTACCACTACCACCCCCCAGCCCTGCCGTGAAACCCTAACCAACAAATCCGCCGCCACCACCCTCACCCTTAGCCTTGCCATGAAACCCTAATCTGCGAACCCTCTGTCATCACCCCCAGCCCTGCCGTGAAACCCTAACCTGCGAATTCGCCACCACTACCCACACCCCAGCCATGCCTTGAAACCCTAAATGTGAACCATCCACCACCACCACCACCCCTTTCATCCAACCCCTTCTACCACTTTTTGGGCGGTGGATTCTTCAACTCGACGTCGCGGGAACTGTGTAAGCGAAGGAAGGAAAATGAACGAAGGAAACAAACGGAAAATTGTATTGGCATAAAGGAAATGAAGGAACAGATGAATCGAAGACCGAAGGCTTTGACATCGCCGGAGAACAAAGGAAACGACGAAGAAAAGGGGAAGGAAAAGAGGAGAAATGACGGAGAAGAGAAAGGAAGGGGAAAATTAGGGTTAAGGGTATTACAGTCATTTCCCATTTAAAAAATCAATTTTTGGAGGGGTGAAATAGTAATTACATAGAATTTCAGTCAAAAGTTGTCAGAGAGGGTTATATTAGCATTTTTACTAACTATCTAGGGTTTATTGGTACTTTCGAACATTGGAAGGTTATATTTACACTTATGTCAACTACGTAGAGTTATAAAGGCACTTTTCTCTATTTCAAATATGTGTAAAATCATTTGATAACTTCTAAAAATACAAAACTAGAAAATTTGAACAAAATACTTATCTGAACATGGGCACGTTGACATTTCATTCTTAAAGGTCATGTAATAGAAAGACAATTTTCTATTTGAAATATAAAGATTTAAACATAAGATTTCTAGAAAAAAAAAAATCAACTTCACTGAAATTGTATACCTCCTCTAGTTTTTTATGATTGACATCAAATGAAGGCAAAAGTCTTGGGAAATATCATCTTTCCATATGCTTATGGAAAGATGATTTTTAATTAGAATAATAAAAGATAAAATGTCTTAGTTGCAATATTTAAAATTTATTATGCAACATATTACAGTTATAAAGTTCTAACCCGATCCATGCAACCCAAAATTTTATCTTCATTTATTCTAATTACCACTTTAAACCTTAGTCTTTTCATTACTTATGAAAAGACCGTCTTTCAAGAGACGGGCTCTCAAATCAATAGTGTACTTTTTCTTAAATGTTAAATGAGAGTAAGTTGAACTTGAAGAATTAAAATAATTTGACTTGACAAAAATAATCTGAATAGTACTTAAAAAAAAATACTCCCTCCGTCCCAAATTAAACTGCACACTTCATAAAATGTCACTATTTACTGTCCAACTTTGACCACATATTTGAATATATATATAAACAATAATATTATCATATGTTATATGGTTTGATTCATCGTAACACGTAGTTTCTGAAAAGTAACTTTTTGTATTCCATAATTATACGTAATTAAACATATTAATAATTAGATAAATTTCTTGATGAGCGTAAAATTCTCTCTCATACCATTTAATTTGGTGTTGAGGGTGTATGTCATTGTTAAGGGACCAACGAAAAAACAAATGTACCATTATTAGTGAACTCAATAAGTAATTAAAGTGTCATCATAAAATAACAATAAAAATACAACTACGGATTAGACAAATTTAATTTAAACATAATGCCAGTCATCATCAGCTACATGACAATTCACAATTGATGATAAACAAGTCTTTTCTGCTCAAGAAAGGCGGTCTGTGACAGGCCAGGGACTTGTTTAAAATTAATTAATTTGATTAATCTTCACGGCCATGCCCATTTAATTCATTGATTCATACCCGCCTCTTGAAACAGAAGTTGAATCAGGACAGGGCACAAAACCCATTGTACCCGCCCAACTCCTGTTCCGCTACCGGCGGCGGCAAAGCAATGGATTCTGGCGGATGATCAGCAGCCAGCGCATGGCGTTCTGCAGTGGAGTTAAGGCGGGAATTCTGGTGTACGGAGGTCCGACTTTAGAGACGAGGCACGAAATTTGGCTTACGGTGATCAAAGTAAGGTATTTACAAAGTTGGGAAGGCGAAGAACTGAAGATAATTAACCTATTGAACTTTTTTGTTAACGCATCAAATTATAGATGAACTTCCAGTAGGATATTACTTGAAATTTTGATAATAAAAAATAAAAAGTATGATCAAATTGTTCAAAAACTCTCTTGTTCAACATTTTTTAGAGATGAACTTAGATCATAATGGGATCGCGATGTTTTACTGCTGGATAGGAAGCTTTGTGTTTGTAGAAAGCTAGTTCTTCGTCGAAATTGCAGCTGCTATGATGCATGATGATTTATGCACCTAAACATAATGAGCAAAAGTGTATAGCTATCAAATTTCTTCACACCCTCTAATTATACTCCACTATGCAGGAGGTTTTGGCAGCTACCTTTTTGGAATGAGTGAACTTGTTGTCAAACAGGCGAACGATGTGAACTCTGCTAAGGATGTCAAAAAACATAGCGTGGATGTTTGGTTTTCTGTTTCTTGTGAGCTTTCTTGGGCTGTTCTCGGTGGTCCCCCTGAGAAAGGTATCCATATTTTGGCTTGCTTTCTATTTGTTCTAGAGGATTGATCAATTTCCTAATAGCTCTATTCAGGTTTTAAATAGGATGTCCTCAGATCATGCTCCTCTTTTTCTTTCAGTTCAAATTGCTGAAGAACAAGCACCTAGGCCTTTTAGGTACCAGGAAATGTGGTCAAATAGACAGGAATTTCAGAAATTAGTAGTATCTAACTGGTCTTTAGTTACTCCTTTTAGTGGTATGTTCAGGTTAGTTGCTAAACTAAAGAGGCTAAAGTTGGAAATTAAAAATTGGAACAAATCACAGTTTGGTAATGTGGATCAAAATCTGGCCCAACAGGAAAATAGAGTTAATGATCTGGAAATTGCTTTTCAGCAAAACCAGGACCAACTTAACCTAGCAGAACTTAATAAATCTAAACAAATGCTGATGAGGGCTCAAAAAGAAAAAAATATATTCCTCAGGCAAAAGGCTAGGTTAAATTGGCTAAAATATGGTGATGCTAATACTAAATACTTTCATCATGCTATTAAGGAGAGGAGAGCAAAAGCCAGAATCTGCAAAATAAGAGATAATCATGGAAACTGGATTACTGATCCCACCCTGATAAAAGAGGAAGCTGTGAGATATTATAAAGAACTTCTGAATGAGGATGTTTCTCAAAAACAAGGAACTTATTTTCAACATTTCCTCAATGAGATTCCAAATGTGATTACAGATCAGGAAAATTTATCTCTTCTGTCTCCATTTATAATTCAGGAACTTCAAAGTGCAGTTTTTGATCTTAACAGAAATAGTTCCTCAGGTCCTGATGGTTTTTCTAGTTCTTTCTACACTACTTTTTGGGATACGATTAAGGATGATCTTCTAGATGCTGCAAATGACTTTTTAAGAACTGGAAATATTCCTAATGCAATCTCCAGCACTTGGTTATTTTTAATCCCCAAAAAACCTGTTCCAATAAACTTTTCTGACTTTAGGCCAATAAGTCTCTCAAATTTTGTGAACAAGGTCTTCTCTAAGATGCTAATGGACAGGATTAAACCTTATATGTCACAAATAATATCTCTGGAACAGAGTGCCTTCATGAAAGGGAGAGATATATCTGATAACACCATAATGATGCAGGAAATGACCAGATTACTCTCTAGGAAATCTAAAGCTTCAAATATTATTGTTAAGTTAGACATGCAGAAGGCTTTTGATAGGGTTTCCTGGTCTTTTCTTAATTCAATTCTTCTGAAATTCGGTTTTCATGGCATCTTTGTTCACAGGATTATGCAGAATATATCTTCAGCTCATTTTTCGATGTTAATTAATGGAACAGTTTCAGGATTCTTTGCTTCTAATAGAGGAATCAAACAAGGAGATCCCCTATCTCCTTTTCTGTATAACATCCTTTCTGAGGCTTTCTCCCGTGGTTTAAAAAAACTTTTTAGTTTAGGCTATCTAAAATATTTTAGCTTGCCTAACAACTGTCCTCAGATTACTCATCTTATGTATGCGGATGATACGGCTGTTTTCCTTAATGGAAATAAAAAAATTTTGGACAGGTTTAAAAGGTTTCTCACAACATATGAACAAACAACGGGCCAAAAAGTAAACTTTGCAAAATCTAACTTTTTTGTAGCTCACAATACCTCTGTGGACAGAGTACATGCTCTGAGCAGGAACTTAAGCATGATCAGAGGTAGTTTCCCTTTTATTTATCTAGGAATTCCCATTTTTCCAGGAAGGAATAAGCAGAGATATTATTACCCTATCTTAGAAAGAATGGAAAAAACCTTTAGTAATTGGAAGAATAGGTGGTTAAATACCTCAGGCAAAATCATTCTAATTAATCACTGTTTTCTTTCAATTCCTACTTATATGTTTTCAGTTCTGAATCCACCTAAAGCAATATTAAGGAAAATGGAGAATATGTCTTCTGGTTTTTTCTGGAGAGGTAGTGAGTACACAGAAAATAGGAAAAGATGGAGGTCATGGCTTAGAATGAGTTTCCCTGTCCAAGAGAATGGCACGGGATTCAGAGATTTACAAGCAACAGTTAATGCCTTCTCTTGCAAACTGTGGTGGAAGCTGCAAATGAATAACTCTCTTTGGGCACATCATTCATGGACACTGCCTGATTCCTATAAGAAATCTAATGTATGGAAAAGAATCTGTAAAATAACTGAATTAGCTAATGGTTTTTCAAAGGTTATTTATGGAAAAGGAGATTGTTCATTCTGGAATGCAAACTGGTCAGGAAAAGGTGCTCTGATTTATGAATGGCCCCAAGATGAGGAAGTTCCTTTCCCTGACATATCTCTCAATTATTTTATAATGAACAAAAACTCTTACCTGAATATCTTGGAGCCACACTTGGCTACCAGTACAATGCTAATCCTGCAGGATGCAAAAATCACTCACTTACATGAGGATAGGCTGATCTGGACTGCTTCAGTTGATGGTGAATTTAATACTGCCTCTGCTTATAAGATTTGCAGACAGAAAGGAGCAACTGTAAGACAATTACATAAGGTATTGTCACACTTTATTCCTGCAAAAATGTCTGTTTTAGTTTGGAGAGCACTTAATGGAATCTTACCTTTTGACAATATCCTCTGTAAGATAGGCTTTTCTCTAGCTTCAATATGCCCTATGTGTAGGAAGCATTCAGATTCTCTAAATCATTGTTTTAACTCATGTCCTTTTGCTATTGCAATCTGGAACAAAGTGAACTTACTTTTGCATATTAATCAATCAGTTTTTGGGAGCTTTAAGAACAGAATTGACTTCTATTTGTCTATCAGAGCTGAATCTTTGATCTGGTCCAACTTGATAATAGCATTTATAATGGTCACATCTTGGTCAATATGGACATATAGGAACAAGAAACTGTTTGAAAATCTATCTTTCTCTGTGGAAACATGTTTTCTGAATGTTAAAGATCAGGTTTACCAAATTTTTAATGCTAATCCACAAAAAGGTAATCTTGATAAACATAAGTATTTAATACAAAATGGAATCATTCCTGTCCCCCATCAGAAAAATAAGAAGTTGATCACAGCAGTAAGATGGGAAAAACCAACTGTAGGGTACAAACTCAACACAGATGCAACATGGAAACCTGATTGTGAGTCAACATGTGCGGTTATAATTAGGGACTGGAGGGGAGATGTGATTAAGTTAAGAGTGAACCATTTTAATGCTGACTCACCTTTACATGCAGAACTTATTGGTATCCACTTTGCTTATCAATTAGGTTTAGAACTTGAACTATATTCTTTCACAATTGAGACAGATTGTCTTACTGCTGTTAAAGGAATTCAAAATCCAAAAGGAAGTCCCTGGAAAGTCTTCTCACTATGCAGCACCCTGAATGAATGGAATGAAGGAGCTCTGAT
Organism: Rubia yunnanensis; assembly: GCA_037428765.1. NCBI lineage: Eukaryota > Viridiplantae > Streptophyta > Magnoliopsida > Gentianales > Rubiaceae > Rubia > Rubia yunnanensis. The sequence goes on along the minus strand of CM075061.1, from coordinate 104,606,250 downwards.
CCATTATATCCCTAGGGAGGCTAACTTAGCAGCAGATTTTATGGCTAAACATGCTAAGGAAAAGAAACTATCTGGTGATCTACATTTAGGAAATATACCTCCTTTTCTTAGAGGCCTGTTACTGTTGGATAAATCTGGGGTGCATGGAATCAGAATAGGAACCTAATAGTGCATAGCTAGTGGTTACAGTATTTATGGTAGGAGCTGAAGTTTATACTATAAAATCTCTTTTCTACTGGATACTGCTCTCTATTGTTTGCTGTTTTTCAGATGAGGTGGCCATGAATATACACAGCTTAGGAAGGTTACAAACTGATCAGTGGAAATGGAAAAACAGTTTGTTAGGAAGGATTATCCTATCCAAGAATATCCATGATTAGAGGAATCCTCCTAAAACTGTACCACTGCCAACAGAAGCTCCTCCCAAATCTTTAAATATGGCCGAAGACTACTTACCAAGAGAATTTAAGGCGACTGATAGTTTTCTTTTTGGAATTGATAACATGCCCTTCTCAACTTCAATGATGCACTGTTTTTCAACTTGAATATATGCATGCCGTCAATTAGAATGGAGACTACTGTTTTTCTCTGTACTTGCCCTCAGGTCCATTTACAAGAAATCGGCATATACTCAGGCGCTCTCCTCAGCTTCATCTCGGATGGCGTACTCCTCAGCTTCATCTCTACACATTCGGATTCTGACTCAATGCACATTGGAACATCACCTCACGAGGAACCTAAGAAGCTCAGAGCAATTCTTCCTCTGTTGCTTAAGCTTAGGTTTACAATTTGTCTAGTTAATCTTGCCTGGCCAACGAAAGAATTAACACATGGGGTGGAGATTCTTTGCGTTGGAATCGCAATTTTAACTTTGCATCGACCTTCTCAAGGCAGGTCACTAGTTTCCTTAAAGACACTACATTTTGCTGTATCTACCATTAACACTCATCTTCTACTCTCTTTATGGTTTGGGGAGCCAATATATTCCCCCTCACTTAGGTGAGTCTTCAATTAAAAAAAAAAAAATTTGTTCTGGAGGATTTATTATCTCTGCTTATGATGCATTAACCATCCCAGAGTCTAAAATGCTGAACCAAACTTATTTGTTGGATTCTGGAATCATTGTTACCAGGACATAGAACAAAAGTACATTACTATTCACTAGTTTTCTATTTTTGTCTTCTAAATCAGCTGCGAATTAAGCTATCACTGCCGTAGGTTTGAGATTATCATTGAATGCTACTTTGCACCTTTTTTCTTCTTCTTTTTCTTGAGGGATTTGTATATGTTCTGAGCCTTGTTGAATTTTATGAGTGCTGTGTATAACTATTTCTATGTATGTTCATTTCTCAGATCATGATCGTAGACTTTAAGCTGACTTATCCTAGTGGAACTGCAACAGCTCATCTTATCAATAGTTTCCATACTCCACAGGGAGCCAAGCTGGTTAAGTGAGAATACTATTATTTCCTCTCATCTTTATGCAAATGTTATGCCATGGGTATGATTCTAAATTGTCGCTTCACCTCAAAAACAAGTGATTCTACGTTCATTTCGGAAATTTGTGGTGGCCTATATTTAACGTCATTGGATATGCGTTTTATTGGCAAATTGATGTTTTGTAACTTCTTTTTGAATTGGTGGTCATCTATGCTTAAACTGTCTTGAAGTGTACGCTTTATGAAATTACGAGATGCATTCGTTTATTTATATGTATTAATTGTTATTATTCAACGTGTATTTGTTAGTTGTATTGTGAATGACTTTATTTTATTTTTCCTTTTTGCGGATCGTTCGTTTTGAATTATGGGCTGCATATGTTTACTTATATGTTGTATATGTTAGTATTCAATGTTTACTTGTTAGTTGTACTGTCTATGACCTTTTGTTTTCATTTGTTGTTAGTTGTACGTTTTGAATAACGAGTTGTATTTGTTTACTTATCTGTTGTATCTGTTAGTATCTCGTGTGTTGTGTTGTGTTGTGTATGACTATTTTTTCCCCAAAAAGTTGGTGTTGGTTGTTCATTTTGAATTAAGAACTGCATTTGTTTACTTATATATTACATTTGTTAGAATCAAGTATGTACTTGTTAGTTTTACTGTGTTTGAATTTTACTTTCATTGTTGATTATTGTTCGTTTTAAATTAGAAATTGTACATGTTTGCTTATATGTTGTAACTGTTAATATCCCGTATGTATAACTTTTTCAAGAGTTGGATCAATATTTTTTTTATATTAACTTTTAAGAAATCAGATAATATTTAACATTGGACTACGCATGACGTTCCGACACTAGGAGAATTCAGACGAACATGACACTTTGAAGATTCGAAGATGATCCCCTTTTGAAGATTTATAATTGATGATTCATTGTATTAGAGACTGTTAGTTAGTTTAGATAGTAATACTGTTGTAATTATAATTGTAATTGTATTTAAAACAAACACATGTTTTAATGTAATCTATATATATTATAAGGTATCAAATGCAATACATGTGAAAATTTGAAAAACTACAAAATTATGTAGCCTCTATTATGTATACTATAAGAGAATACTAGTTGTAGGCTAATGTATGCATGTTTTAACAAAATATAAACAATTCAGAAGGTAACTTATGCACTGCCTCATGGCAAAACTTTGCTATTTATAAAAGGAATTAATAATTTAAAATCATATGCGAGTTTTTATTTAAACAATGCATGTTGTAAAATAATTAATGCAGAGTTAATATGACAATGTTAAATTGTCAAATTTTAGTCTCCTCTGTCTGTGTAAACTATGATGTATACTAGTTGTAGACTAACATATGCATGTTTTAACAAGGTATAAACGATTCATAACGTAACTTATGCACCATCTTATGGCAAAGTTTTCGGGTTGATAAAGAACAAGAACAAAATAGAAACCTTGGCCTAAATCATGAAAATATTTGAAATTTGTATGATGGCATTAATGATCAAATGTAACTTGGAAAAAATGTATGCAAAACACCAACGCCTACAAAATACAAGTTGCAAGTCTTGTTAGACTTAAAGTCTTTTTGGTTACATTTGAGGAAATCGCTGGACAGAAAATCAATTTTGAAAAAAGTGATGTTTTCATTAGCAAGCATGCTTCTGTTTCACGCATTTCTCACATCAAAATGATTTTAGGCATGAAATTGGGCTGTTTTCCTTTCAAATATCTTGGTGTTCCTATTTTTAAAGGTGCTGTGAAAAATATTTATTTTCAACCACTAATTGAGCAACTTGATAAAAGACTCAATAATTGGAAAAACAAATGGCTTTCTACGGGAGGTAAGATCACTCTTATTCAATCTTGCATCTATTCATTGCCTCAGCACATTTGGTCTGTCCTCAAACCTCCAAAACAGATCATTAAACAAATTGAAAGGAGGTTGAGTATTTTTTTATGGGGTCAGACTGAGTTCAGGCCAAAAAAATCCTGGAAAAAGTGGGATGCTTTATGTTTCCCTCTTGACCAGAATGGATTAGGTTTTAGGTCAATTCATACCATCATTAATGCATGTTCTGTAAAACTATGGTGGAAGTTTCAAACTGCAAAGGCCCTATGGACTCATTTTATAGCATCCCTGCCCAGATATTTTCAATGCTCCCAAACCTGGAAGAGAATTTGTTTTGTTAACTCCTGGTCTGAATCTCATACCAGAGTTATTCATGGTGTTGGTAGCTGTAATTTTTGGACTTCAAATTGGTTGGATAAAGGCCCTATCATGGAGCATTGTAACCCTGATTTTACTTTCATTCCTGAGGATTGTATAGCCTCTTTCTTTCACAACAGGGGCAATTTTTTACCCCAACTTATACCTTTCCTTAATCCTGACATTATTATTCTTTTGCAGGATTTCAGTTTGTCTCCTCACAGAGAAGATAGACTTATTTGGAAGCCTGACATTCACGGATCTTTCTCTTTTAAATCTTCCTACGGATTGCTCAGGGAACAAAGAGGTAGTATTTCCTCAATTAATCATATTTGGAACCAAAGACATGAGAAGAAGGTTTCAGTGTTTATGTGGCGAATGATTAACTCCCTCCTGCCTTTTGATAATATTCTGAAATCTATGAAATTCAATCTTCCTTCCAAATGTTGTATGTGTGAGAATGAGGATTCCCTAAATCATTTTTTTAACTCTTGCATCTTTGCTGTGAAAGTGTGGAAGGTCATACATAATTTTATGGGAATTGTTGATAGACTTTTTTCCTCACTTTGGGAAAGATTATCTTTCTACTTTACTGTTCATGGCCTGTCTAGCTTCCATAACTTGCTCTTGTGTTTGACTCCATCAATCACATGTTGGTTTCTCTGGAAAGTGAGGAATAGATGGTTATATGATAATGTTAAACCTCACACATCATCAGTTCTTAAACAAATTAAGGAGTATCTTTTTTATCTCTTCTTTGCAAAGCCTTTTTTCATTTCAAATCAGATTGATGCTGAAATTGCAGACCACAGTTTTCTCCCCACTGCAAAAAAACCACCCAAACTCAGGTTTGTCAAAGTTGTTTGGTCTAAACCCTGTTCTGGTCTAAAACTAAATGTTGATGCCTCTTGGTGTAAATTATCTCAGAGGGCAGGGATTAGTGTGGTGTGAGAAATAACATGGGTGCTTTCATTTCAGCTCAAGGTTCTTATATTCATGCCAATTCTCCTTTAGAAGCTGAGATGAAAGCTATCAAATTAGGACTCCAAGTTGCTTGTTCTTACTCTGATCCTATCATTATAGAATCTGACTGTCGTAATGCTATCTCTCATGTCTTGAATCCTATAACAGCACACTGGAAACTTTTTCAATTAGCTGATGAGATACATCACATGCTCAAAACATGCTCTTTAGTTCATATCTACAAAGAAGCAAATAAGACAGCGGATGCACTTGCTAAGTCTATTTTGTCATCAAAATCCTCAAGAATCTTTTCTTTTAAGTCTCTTCCTATACCTGTCCAGGGTATAATTAGACTAGATCAAATGATGACTCCCTCACTGAGAATAATTTAGAACATATGCTACTGATTATACTTGTTTTAACAGGTGCTTATTCTATACTGAAGTTTCCATCAGTACCAGATTACCACCTCCTTTCTTAATGGTGAACTCTAAGGAACGGTTTCTGCTCACGAAGGGTAAATTTCTAAGACATCCTCTCCATAGACACTGCCCCATGGCTAACTCAAAAGAGGAAGTGGAGTTTCCAGCTGCCATACCACTTCTCCCTTTGGTATACAAATCTATCCTTATTTTTAGCTCAACCTTTTGACTAAATTGTGCTGCGTTTTTACGATCACTAAATTGTCCGAAGGTACAGAGCTATAATTTGTGATCATGGCAAGCTCTTGTATATGCTTAACTCTTCTTAGCAAGACTACTTCTGTCCATCTCACTAACATAGGTTAGCCCCATTTCTTTTGGAACCAAACTACGGTTGGTTCGGGAGGCTTTTTAGCTCTCATATGTACTTATATGATCCAAACTTAGCCGATGGCTACTTGTATTTTCTGTTATGTTTTTATTTTGAAGGCCTGGGGTAGCCAAATATAAAATGCCTCCATCTCCGGATGGTTTAATTTTAAAAAAAACAAGTTGCAAGTCTAGTTCAACATGAAAGGGCTATCTAGTACTAGTTGCTCCTTAGCAGCTGCCATGGTCTAGAACTCCTGCACTCTGGACCGACCTGAAAATTCCCAAAACATGGTTTGTTATCAGCATGTAAAACGCATCCTATAAAAGGGCAAAATCAAAGCTGAAACTCTTTGTTCATATGAATGTTACTTTCTGTTCTTTTATTACCCTGTTTGAAATTAATAAAATTTAGTTTTATTTTCTTGGGTGAAGTCCATTTAGTTCAGACTTCAGATCTAAAAAATATGTGTCAAATTAGAACTATCTTCCTCCTCTTCCTCTCATCGACCAAAACAATTTTTTAATCTTGTTCTGAAATCAAATCTCGGTTTTACAACCACGGTGGAGTTCTAGTCTGACCTTGTTCGTGGTGGGATACCGGTGGACGGACCCTATGAAGAGCCTTTACAATCGATGAGGATTTTTTTTTTACTTCTTTCTTGAATAAGGTTTTGTTCATCAGTTTTCTGTTGTGTTTTTTTACCTTTGAATGTGTTGGACATATATTGATTATATCATACGGAAAAATCAAATAACAAAATTGAACGAGCAATTAATATATGCAAGAATAATAGACTTTTATTAATTATTCAAGCATACAATCGAAAAGCTTAAATTATAAATAATCAAAGCATAAATCATGTTTCAAGTAATGATGGAGTCACGAGTAACACTCGCTGCCCTTGAAACGAATGAGTCCCGTCGTGGACATCGTTCCCTAGGATAAAACCATCGAAGGTAACAATTAACACGTAAGAGTTACCTCGGATTCACGCAAGGCCCGAAGGACTATCACCTCGACAGAGCATCAACTGGAAACTTCGAGAAAGACAGAAAGAAGACTCAAGTTTAGACTATGGAGGGACTTGAGAAATGGTCTGTATTTTCTGACTGACTTAGAGGCTCTATTTATACTACTCTAAGAGACCCTAATCATGGAAACATGATATTCTGATTTTCTGTAATTAGAGAAGAATATTCTCCAATCACCAACTCACCAAATCCGAGACATTCCATGAATACTCGAATCATATCTGCTGGAAAAGGAAGAAATATTTGTACAAATATTCTTCATCATATTAAACATGGTAAACCGCATATTTATTTAAGACAAGATATCTCACAAAATATGGAAGTATTTTGTTCTTATCTCTTAAGAATTACACACAAGTAATTCCATATATACTATGCGGTTGGGCCTTCATAAGACTTCCATGCGATCCATACGCATTTTGGACAGTCCAGAGAAAATTACCTGGGCCAATTTTCGCCCATTTTTTTCCTCTTTCAAGAGTGAAACTAAAACATTCATATCTCATTCACCCTTGATCCGTTTTGAGAGTTTAAATAGTCGATTTTATAGTACTCACGGAGGAGAACCCAAAAATGACATCCATTGACCCAAAATTCGTTCGGGTCCCACTCTAAACGAAGCCCAAAAAGTTGACGAATTTCAACCTTTTAACCATCATTTTCCAACAATCCCCCACATGAATAGATATTGATGTAGGAATCAGAACAATCACGTCAGACACAGAGTTTGACTTGGTGATAGATTCATTTCGACGGCATAGATGCTGCATAGGATAAGTAGGTGTCACCCTTTGAACTTTCCCTTGAGAGAGTACACTTAGCCCACTGGTTAGGAAGTAGACGCGATGTCCTTGAACTTCCCCAACCGCTTGTGTGAACGACAATGCACTTCCCACAGACATCTTTCCTAGCCCTTGCGCTTTCCTCGGTTGTGTCCATTAATCAGGCCATGGCACACGCCTAGTTCTGTAAGGTTTCTAAAGAATTGCGTCCCAACAATTCCCTTTCGAAGCGGCCACACTTCTCGCTTACATAGGTGATTCTTGGTGTAAGAGCAGTTCCGTAAACTATTGCGCTCTTTCGAGTACTACATACTCGATGCCTTGAATCATTAAAAGCAATTTAATGCTTAGCCTCCATTCACATCACTGTTTCTTCATCATAGGAATGCGACAGGAGGTATGAAACCCCCACAGTGATCGCGATGGGTCTTTGCAGTTTAGTTGTCCCTTTGAACCTAGATCTTGGGATCTCCAGTCACATAGGTTGGGTGTCCACGTACGTAACCCACCATTTATTAGACTTAGTCATATTCCTTTCGATGAGTTCTCAACTAACTCTCGATTCAATTTCTTCGTCAAGAAATCGATTGAATCCTTTCGTCAAAGAATAACAACTCTTATCATATTGACCTTACGTAGTCAACACCGATAATTCTCGTAGAGAGTAGTCGTCCAATGGTAAAGTGTCTATGTCGAGACACACCATCATCGATATGGCTTTAAGCTACAAGCTTTACGCTACACCAATAAGCATACAAGTGCTTTGGTCATCCTAGGGTATATCTTTCCCAATTTTTTCCAACACAATGGACATAGATTCCTCTATGAATCTAGCATGAGAGAACCATTTCTCTAGACAACTCAAGCCATATCCACGAGTCTCACACACAGCTTGTTTCCAGTGATCTTTTCTAGATTACTCGTGTATCATCTTACTATCCATTGTAAGAATAGTCTAATGTGCACTTTAATAAGTACAACAGACTATCAATGACTCTTGAGTTCTCTTCTTAAGAGACACCTCACCTTTACAAAAAGGTAACTCATAATGTTTAGAGTCATTCCATTGAATACGACATATCTCCAAGAGACTCAATCATCGTATCAATTTTACTATCAATGAGAAAATCATAAATCAAAGACATAAATGACATGGTCATTTTTCGTGTCTCTTAGCGTATCTGCCTTCATCAAACTCATTGATTTAATATCACTGGCTAGAACAATTAGTTTGGTCACTTGATGGATCATTTAGGAGCATTGAGCTTTTCATTTTTGCTCTATTCAGATTTTAATATCTAAATCTCCAAATAACCATTTAGGTCCATTAGATGTACTTCTAGCTTTCACACAACCTTGATAGCAAGTACCATCACCCTTGGACTCATTCTCACGTCTAGAGAACACCCATCAAGTACACAAATATACTTACTAATTGTTCAAATCTACTAGTACTCTAGTGATTTGCACTCATGGTAGATCAATCTCTCTATTGATCACCACTTTCCACAAAAAATATTTCATGGAATCTCGTTTCCTTCGTTGGTTTATCCCTGATCCTTAATGATTTCATCTATTGACTCTTAAGTCCATTTAAGATAAATCAGGACCTTTAACAGAAACTTCCACAAAATACACTTTCCATCAAGATATATTTCTAGTTTCTGCATAATATTTCTTGTAAATTTCAAGAAATTGATAGCACTTCAACATTGTGCATATCTAGTAAAGATACTGTTTAAGTATTTCTTTTACTACATTCGCAATACGCCAACCCACACATTCAAAAGAACTTTTAGGATGGCTTTGTGAGGAGGTTTATTTTCCTCCTTCTTGGGGTATCTTATTTAAAAGATCGCCAGCCAACTTAAAGGCTCCCCCATAACGCTTGATCATTTCTAGCAATTTCCTTCAATCACCAAATAACCTTGCAAATGTCTACATTGTGAATCACATTCCCATAGGATTCTATGTATTCACATCATGGTCACAGATAACCTCATATGTTTTCTATGCATCACGTAAGTGGTTTCGTTAATATACAAACCCAACTTACTAAAAGTCCGTGTGTTCAATAATAAATCAAACACTAGGTTCTTACCCATAAAATTTCTTTTAGGGCTTGATCCTTTCAACAATCAAAACACCTTCATGTATTGATCTTTTATCGTGAAAGTCTCTCTTATTCCTTCAACTCCCTTGGAATTAGAGATAACTAAACTTTCCGATCTCAATTAATCGTTCTTCCTCGCATGACCAATACCACAACCGATGCAGTATCAATCAATCGAGGATTTGATTAACTCTCACTAGGGCGCAGTGCGAGTTTACCAACTCCACACAATTTCATGCCCATTTTAAAGCCAAGTTTCAGTACAACTGAACTTTACTTTCAGACTACTCAAATCAAACTTGAGTGTCTTTATTCTCGAACACATTCAAGTCTATTGCTCGACTCAAGTTTGAGTGCATTGCTAGACTCAATTTCGAGTTTACCCTTTTGGTTCGAGTTAAAGTCCTCCCGACTTGATCAACTTGATTCAAATCTCTCGTGGCGACTTTTTTCACTTCAAGTACCTATCAAAATTCATATCGTCGTTGAATTTTTAGGTTTTCGTCTACCCCCCACATTAGGCTGGTTTTATTAAACATCCCCACACGTGTTAAGTTTCTCAAAACCTCGTGTCTTGGGGTTCCTAGACCAAATGTCTTAGGATTACTCATCTCAAAATTCTAAGGCTTTCCAACCAAAAATCTAGAGAATTGACCAAACGTCTTGGGATTCCATATCTCATGATTCTTAGATTTTTCAACCATAAATCAAGAGATTTGACCAAAAGTCTTGGGATTCCCATTCTCAGGATTCTTAGTTTTCACAACCAAATTCTTGAGATTTTTCCATTAATTCTTTGATTACAAATAATCAAAGGTTTTTAGCATAGTCATTATAACTCATGCTTTAGGGTTTATACCATGGTTCACAAGAACCAATACCCTAGACATAGTTGTAAACTAATGTCTTCACGTTCACATTTATCAGGTCATACAAAATAACCAGAATATGTCGAACTTCGAGCTCATATGCTCTATCTGTGCAATCTAACAATTGTCACTCGTGAGCCATATGCTTGTAAGCGATCAATCAAGATAGCCAATTATCGGGACAAGCCTTGTCAAACCTTTCATTGCATCAAAAGGGCACTTTCCCAAACAATTAATATAATTATAGCATATAAAGCATAACACAATTTTAGACACAACATAGATCTAAAATTTTTGTATATGCAGCTAAATCAAGTCCCTAAATGAACGAGAATACATCATGGATCAAATAACCCAATGTCACATACTTCATTCATGCACGAATATATTTCACTCTTGCCGAGAGATGTCATGTTTAAGTGCAAATGAAGTTTACCAATTTTTCGCATGCGATTCTCAGACCAAGCATATAAAAGTCATGAATCACTAGCAGCACATTCTCACACAAATATGCTTTCAATCTTTAACCAACATGAGCAGCCCATGTCACCAAATTATTATAACATGCAAAATAGGTATTTCAACATTTGATTAAGTATTTAAGCAAATACTCTAACATTTCAAGGGCTTCGGAAATTAAACATGTCTCATAATTTCCAAACATATGTACTGCTTTCATGTAATTGAATAATAATGTCTGATCCCATATTCTAAACTCATGGCATTTTTTTTTCCGTAAATTTAATTCAATCTTTCATGCAAAGAATCAAATATGATTTCTTACCATATCAACATTTAATCTCATAAGCATGAATATCACGGAATTAGCATATTGCGCCATACATGCTCAACTCATTTTCCACATAATCAAGTGATTAATATAACCAAATCCATTCACTATCAAATTCGATAGCCTTAGTGTACTGGACATATATGTGCACATATTATTCACACAACACTCTTTGTAACAAAGTCTTGTTCACATCCAGATTCACGCAAATGGTTATCAAATATAATCCATGCAATATATGTAGATATAGCATATGCCATGATTCACTTTAATTAACGTGTATACGTACCATAGTTTCTCCAACCGTGGTTACACTCTTGATTCTTTCATGTTTCCAAGCAAATCCTGTTGTATCTCCATGCCTAGTTTCTCTTCCATAAGAGATATACAACCGTGTATACTCGGATTCACCAATGCGTACATACAAAAGATTTCTATCGTTAAATATATGTACAAATCTCAAACACCGTAGTATAATATTTTAAATAATTATACATAACAAATTGCTCAATATGATTTTGTTGTAAATAACCAAAACCATTAGCATGCATATTTTCATAAAGCATGCAATTACCTATGCATATTTTCGGACAAACAATGATATGCATATAAATAAATATGGCATGCAACTGGAGCAAGTTACCTTACATATATATTCTGGGAGTAATATATCTCGCATGATGATTTCCTTTTCAATCACAAAATTAATTAAAGCAAGCATCTTTGCTTTTCAGCATGTAAATTTCCACACGTAATTGTTTCCAAACAAATATGGTAACTTCATTCTAATGAATTACCTGCAAGTAATATATATGCATACCATATTTTTATGCAAGCATTCTTACCGGCATGATTATTTTGACTACGCATGCATCTTTTGACCAAATCAATATAAATCAACAAATATCATTCGTTTCAAGACTGTTGGACATATATTGATTATATCATACGGAAAAATCAAATAACAAAATTGAACGAGCAATTAATATATGCAAGAATAATAGACTTTTATTAATTATTCAAGCATACAATCGAAAAGCTTAAATTATAAATAATCAAAGCATAAATCATGTTTCAAGTAATGATGGAGTCACGAGTAACACTCGCTGCCCTTGAAACGAATGAGTCCCGTCGTGGACATCGTTCCCTAGGATAAAACCATCGAAGGTAACAATTAACACGTAAGAGTTACCTCGGATTCACGCAAGGCCCGAAGGACTATCACCTCGACAGAGCATCAACTGGAAACTTCGAGAAAGACAGAAAGAAGACTCAAGTTTAGACTATGGAGGGACTTGAGAAATGGTCTGTATTTTCTGACTGACTTAGAGGCTCTATTTATACTACTCTAAGAGACCCTAATCATGGAAACATGATATTCTGATTTTCTGTAATTAGAGAAGAATATTCTCCAATCACCAACTCACCAAATCCGAGACATTCCATGAATACTCGAATCATATCTGCTGGAAAAGGAAGAAATATTTGTACAAATATTCTTCATCATATTAAACATGGTAAACCGCATATTTATTTAAGACAAGATATCTCACAAAATATGGAAGTATTTTGTTCTTATCTCTTAAGAATTACACACAAGTAATTCCATATATACTATGCGGTTGGGCCTTCATAAGACTTCCATGCGATCCATACGCATTTTGGACAGTCCAGAGAAAATTACCTGGGCCAATTTTCGCCCATTTTTTTCCTCTTTCAAGAGTGAAACTAAAACATTCATATCTCATTCACCCTTGATCCGTTTTGAGAGTTTAAATAGTCGATTTTATAGTACTCACGGAGGAGAACCCAAAAATGACATCCATTGACCCAAAATTCGTTCGGGTCCCACTCTAAACGAAGCCCAAAAAGTTGACGAATTTCAACCTTTTAACCATCATTTTCCAACAGAATGCTTGTTTTAGATATGCGTCTTGATATGCTAAGACGCTACTCAACCTTGTTCTTGAGTCCGAACTCAGGTCTATTGTTCCCACATTTATGCCTGTTTGATTCAATTAATCAGTAGCCGATTGAGAATACTAAATTGCAAGAATAGAAATTTTGTTATTGTAGATTAATTGAGACTTTGAAAAGTTTCACTCCATTTAAATCCTGAACCAAATATCAACTCCTTGTTTTAGTATTGTAATAGTAGCTCGTAGCATACTTTTTGACCAAATATCATTCTTTTTCAAAATCCCAATATAGTTGAAAGCCTCCCCTTTATGCTATATTGGTCAATCCTAAAAGATCACGCTATTTGGTGGTTAGTTTGGTTTTTCCATCTGGCAACAATAGTATTTGAGTTAATTACAATGTTTGGTTAACAAAATGTGAACTCAGGTGATCGCCATCAGTCATTCCATGTAAGCATCGGTCAAGTAGAGCATGGACATATTAGTTGCAATTACTTTAAAGACGAGTATGTAACTTTGTAGAATTTATGGTGGCCTAAATTAACGTTATTGGATATGTATTTTATTGTGAAAATTGATGCCTTTTAATTTTTTTAAAAAATGGTGGTCTTCTACGTTTTATGAAATTACAAGATGCATTAGTTTGTTTATATGCTGCATATGTTATTATTCAATGTGTACTGATTAGTTGTACTGTGAATGACCTTTTTTTTTCTTTTTTTTGTTGATCGTTCGTTTTGAATTCTGAGTTGCATTTGTTTAGTTATATATTGCATATGTTAGTACTCAATGTGTACTTGTTAGTTGTACTGTCTATGACCTTTTGTGAATGACTTTTTCTTCTTCTCTTTTTTGCTGATTATTCGTTTTGGATTCTGAATTGCATCTGTTTACTTACATGTTGCATCTATTAGTATTCAATACTGTTAGTTGTGCTGTCTATGACCTTTTGTTTTTCATTTGTTGTTAGTTGTACGTTTTGAATAATGAGTTGCATATGTTTACTTATATGTTGCATCAGTTAGTATCTTGTGTGTACTTGTTTGTTATGTTGTGTATGAATATGTTTTAAAAAAAATTGTTGTTGGTTGAACATTTTGAATTAATAACTGCATTTGTTTACTTATATATTGCAGTTATTATCCAACGTGTACCTGTTAGTTGTACCCTAAATGACCTTTTTTTTCTTCTCTTTTTTACCGATTGTTCGTTTTAAATTTTGAGTTGCATATGATTACTTATATGTTGCACATGTTAGTATTCAATTTGTATTTGTTAGTTGTACTGTTTATGATCTTTTGTTTTCACTTGTTGTTTTGTTGTACGTTTTGAATAACGAGTTGCATTTGTTTACTTATATGTTGTATCTGTTAGTATCTCGTGTGTACTTGTTAGCTGTGTTGTGTATGACTATATTTTTAAAAAAAAATTGTTGTTGATTGTTCATTTTGAATTAAGAACTGCATCTGTTTACTTATATATTGTATATGTTAGAATCAAGTATTTACTTATTAGTTTTATTGTGTTTGATTTTTACTTTAATTGTTGGTGATTGTTCGTTTTGAATTAGAAATTGTACACGTTTGCTCATATGATGCAACTGTTAATATCCAGTTTGTATGACGTTTTTTCCCAGAAGTTGGGTCTATATATTTTTTTTTTAACTTTTAAGGAATGAGACAACAGTGAACATTGGATTACACAAGACATTCTGACACAAGGAGGATTCAGCCGAAGATGTCACTGAACTTGAAGATTCAAAGATGATCCCCTTTTGAATATTCATAATTGATGATTCATTGTATTAGAGACTATTAGGTAGTTTAGATAGAAATACTGTTGTAATTGTAAGTTTCCTAATGGAAGATTTCAGTCACGAGCACTTTATCTTCCATTTTGTTTAGATGTTGAAAGCCCCTCTCGTGTTTGAAATTAACAAAATTTGAATGTTTTTTACCCAAAGTATGGAATGTTTTACATGTGTTGCTTTCACGCCAACAATACTTTCTGTGACCTCTTTTTTATTTTAAATCAAGGAAATCTACTTATGTTTTTTTTAAAACAAGCATATCTTTTAATGTAATCAGTATATATTGTAAGGAATTAAATGTAGTACATGTGATAATTTGAAAAATTACAAAATTATGTGACCTCTATACTATAAGAGAATATTAGTTGTAGGCTAACATATTGATGTTTTAACAAAACATAAACGATTCGTAAGGTAACTTATGCACTAGCTCATGGTTTTTTCTATTCATAAAAGGAATTGATAATTTAAAATCATATGTGTATTTTTATTTAAAAAATACATGTTGTAAAGTAATTAATGAATAGTTAATATAACAATGTTAAATTGTCAAATTTTAGTCTCATCTGCCTGTGTAAATTATAACATATACTAGTTGTAGACTAACATATTCATTTTTTTAACAAAACAGAAATGATTCATAACTTAATTTATACAGGATCTTATAGAAAAGTTCCATAATTCATATGCAGCGATTTTAAAACAAGTGCATGTTTTAATACAAACGGTACGTTTTGTAAAGTAACAGGAGCTTAGTATATACAAAAATTTTCAGCAGCATTTATTTTATTTTTTGAATATTTGCCACATGTTTGTACATGTTCATAGCAGCAGAATTCATATTTTGATGAATCTCCAGCATCAAATAGTCTGAATAATCATGTCAATATCCTATTCTGATGGTCATAAACTCTCTATTGTTACAAGAACAAAAATCTCATCCGATCAATAGTTATACAACTCCAAAATAAACTTTTATTGATTGGTTCTGATGTTCCACTTTTCTTTTTTTTTTCCAGGAGAAGGGAGAGCGCCACAATGAGAAGACGCCAAACCAATATATTGCATTGATCGGTAGAAGGGCATTGAAGTGGGTCGAGCCACAAGTTCAATGCAATGCGTGTGTCTTCAAAGTTACTGTTCACAAAAAACAACCTTGTTTGACCATTATGGAACACACACCATTCATATCAGAATATAGCTCCTTTCTACGCATTACACAATTATGGGGACTTACCTGCTGAGCAATGTTGGTATGCCTTGAATACTGTAATAGCCGTTTCTGCGACCCTGACCTGGAATACAACTATATCTACAACTATGATAAGAATATAATTCCAATTCCAATTTGGACTGATGTTGATTTGGGCCGAATTGTGTTTTGTTCCAATCCCAATTTGTTAGGGTTTAGTGGAGACAATATATAAAGTGTCTCTCTTCTCTCTGTAAACATTAATTCTGTTCTGCACTTAGATAGGTAGAAATCTGGCCAATTTCTTGGCGTCTGTAACCTGCTACCTATTATAGTGAATCCGTCTCCCGTGGATGCAGCCAAATTGGTGAACCACGTAAATCTTGTGTCTTGTTATTTTCGTTCATATTTTCTGTTCTTTCTCCATTCCGCACAACAAACTGGTATCAGAGCGGTTTCTTTTTCCGGCGATATCCGTAGTGGGTATATCGGATTCTGGGCTCATCAGATCGGAGCTGATCGGGGAGAAAGATGTCTAGGTTGAACGTGAAGATCGACAAGTTTACCGGGAGAAACAGTTTCAGTTTATGGCAGATCAAGATGCGAGCTTTGCTAAAACAGCAAGGTTTGTGGACTCCGCTGACGAAGGATTTCGCGAGCAGTTCTGGCGATTTTGTGAGTCTGGAAGAAAAGGCACACTCGACGATTATGTTGTGTCTCGCGGACGAAATCATCACCGAGGTCTCAGATCAGGAGACTGCTGCACAACTGTGGCTGAAGTTGGAGAGTTTGTATATGACGAAATCTCTAACCAACAAGTTGCTTCTGAAACAATGCCTATTCGGTCTCCGAATGCAGGAAGGTACGCAACTCAGAGACCATCTAGAGCAATTGAATACTTTGTTATTAGAATTGCGAAATATAGATGTGAAAATTGAAGATTAAGATGCTGCTCTGATTTTGCTAGTTTCTTTACCACTTTCGTATGAGAATTTTGTTCAGTCATTTATTGTTGGTAAAGATTCTGTGTCTCTGGAGGAAGTAAAATCCTCTCTCCATAGTAGAGAGTTGCGACATAAGGCAAACAATACAGGTACAGAAAGTCAGGCCACTGGCTTGTTTGCTAGTGACGGAAACACAAAAGGCAAGGAAACCAGCAATAAGAAGAAGGGCAAGAAGTCATCTTCAAAGGGTCCTAAGGCCAATGATGTTTGTAACTACTGTAAGGAGAAGGGGCATTGGAAAAAGGAGTGTCCGAAGAAGGCTAGTAAATCTGGGAGTACATCTGGTACTGCTGCTGTGGCTGAAGGGGATTTCAGTTCTGAAAATGATTTTGCTCTAGCTGTTACTGGGCAAAATAATCATTCTAATGTGTGGTTTCTTGATTCTGGGGCATCTTACCATGTATGCCCAAGGAGAGATTATTTCTCAACTTATGAGCAAGCTGAGGGCATCATTACTACAGCAAATGGTGTTGCGTGCAAGGTAGTTGGGATTGGTTCAATCAAGATCAGGACGCATGATGGTAGTTTCTGTACTTTGAACGATGTCAGGCATGTTCCATCGATGACAAAGAATCTGATTTCTCTTCCTACGTTGGATAGAAAGGGTTTCGTCTACTCAGGGAATGATGGAGTTCTGTGTGTCTGCAAAGGTTCTAGGCTGGTTCTGAAAGGTGTTCTGCATGGTACTTTGTATTTTCTACAAGGTTCCACGGTTATGGATTCTGTTAATGTTGCATATTCGGAGGTTCACCAGGATGATATGACTAAGTTATGGCATATGAGGCTTGGTCACATGGGTGAAAGAGGGATGCAGATTCTGTCGAAGTATGATCTTCTTGGTGGCCACAAGATCAAGAGCTTGGACTTCTGTGAGCATTGCGTCTTTGGGAAGCATCACCGCAGCAAGTTTCCTAAGGCGATTCATAGAACAAAGGGCACATTGGATTACATCCATTCTGATTGTTGGGGACCTTCCCGAGTTGAGTCGCTGGAAGGTCACAGGTACTTTGTTTCTCTGATTGATGACTACTCAAGGATGACTTGGGTTATCATGATGAAACATAAGAGTGAAGCTTTCTCGAAGTTCAAGGAGTGGAAAGCTTTGGTGGAGAATCAGACCGGGAAGAAGATCAAGAGGCTTCGAACTGATAATGGGCTGGAATTCTGCTCGTCTGAGTTTGATCAGTTCTGTAGGGATGAAGGGATTGCTCGTCATCATACAGTCAGGAATACGCCACAGCAGAATGGTGTAGCTGAGCGGATGAATCAGACATTGCTGGCGAGAGCAAGGTGCATGCTCTCTAATGCTGGTTTGGAAACGAGATTCTGGGCAGAGGCGGTGAGTACAGCTTGTTACCTGATCAACCGCGGGCCTCACACGGGTATAGAGTGCAAAATACCTATGGAGTTGTGGTCAGGTAAAGTTGTTGATTACTCCAAGTTAAAAGTTTTTGGTTGTACATCTTATTATCATGTTAGTGATGGTAAGTTAGAGCCCCGAGCCAAGAAGGGTGTCTTTGTGGGTTATGGAGATGGAGTTAAAGGCTCCAGGATATGGTCTCCATCTGAGAAGAAGTTTATTCTGAGCAGGGACGTTGTCTTTGATGAAAATTCTTTGCTTAGATCTATGGTGAAGCCCACAGTTGTGCCAGAAACTAGTGGAGTTGATAAACAGGTAGAGCTTGAAGTCACTCAAGGTGAAAATAGATTGGAACAATTTGAGGTGGATCAAGAGCCACAGACAGAATCTGAGATACCGGAATCTCCACCAACAGATCCTCAACCATCAGGAGCTACAGTCCGCAGTTTAGCTCAGGAAAGAGGGTTGGAGTTGGGGCGCCAAAGAGATATGGGTTTGAGGATATGGTGGGTTATGCACTGTCAGTTGCCGAGAAAGTGGATACTCAAGAGCCATCAACCTTCAGAGAGGCTACTTCAGGTACTGATGCTGACAAATGGCTTGCTGCAATGGGAGACAAGATGGAGTCTCTTCAGAAGAATCAGACATGGGATTTGGTTCAACAGCCTCAAGGGAGAAAGGTTATCACTTGCAAATGGGTTTTCAAGAAAAAGGAAGGGATATCACCTACAGAGGGAGTCAAGTACAAGGCTAGAGTTGTTGCTAGAGGTTTCAGTCAGAGAGAGGGAGTAGATTATAACGAGATTTTCTCACCAGTGGTCAGACACACTTCCATCAAAGTGTTGCTAGCCTTGGTAACACATCAGGATTTGGAGCTCGAGCAACTTGATGTGAAGAACGCTTTTCTACATGGAGAGTTGGAGGAAGAGTTATACATGACTCAGCCAGATGGTTTCCAGGTTCCTGGCAAGGAAAAGTATGTTTGCAAGTTGAAGAAGTCTTTGTATGGACTTAAGCAGTCTTCGAGGCAGTGGTACAAGAAGTTTGACAGCTACATGCTTCAGCTGGGATATACGAGATGACATGCTGGTAGCCGCAAAGAGTAAGCACGAGATTCAGAAGTTGAAAGGACTTCTTAGTGCTGAGTTTGAGATGAAGGATCTGGGTGCAGCTCGGAAGATACTAGGAATGGAGATTCTTAGGGATCGAAGTCACCGGAAGCTTTTCTTGTCACAGAAAGGCTACATTCAGAAAGTGTTGGCTAGGTTTGGCATGTCTACAGCCAAGCCTATAGACACTCCTAGTGCTGCAAATATTCATCTCACCACTATGTTTGCTCCTCAGTCAGACGAGGAGAAGGAGTATATGTCTCGAGTTCCTTATGCCAGCGCGGTGGGGAGCTTGATGTATGCTATGGTTTGCACGAGGCCAGATTTAGCACAGGCAGTCAGTGTTGTGAGCAGGTTCATGGGGCAACCGGGAAAGGAACATTGGCAAGCTGTGAAGAGGATCTTCAGGTATCTTAGAGGTACATCTGATGTGGGTCTCATTTATGGAGGTGATACCGAGTGCTTAGTTACAGGCTACTCGGATTCTGATTATGCGGGTGATGTTGACACGAGGAGATCGATGACTGGTTATGTATTCACTTTGGGAGGTTCTGTGGTTAGTTGGAAGGCGACTTTGCAACCTACAGTGACGTTGTCTACTACGGAAGCAGAGTACATGGCTTTGACAGAGGCTGCAAAGGAGGGAATATGGCTGAAAGGACTGGTTAGTGATCTTGGTCTACATCATGATCAGGCTACTGTGTATTGTGACAGTTTGAGTGCAATCTGCATAGCCAAGGATCAGGTCCATCATGAGAGGACCAAGCATATTGATGTCAGATATCATTTCCTGAGGAGTGAGAGGAGAATCAGGGTGAAGAAAGTGGGAACTGCTGACAACCCCGCTGATATGTTCACCAAACCTGTTCCACATAGCAAGTTTCAACATTGTTTGGACTTGCTGAACATCAGAGCTGATTAGGTGCTCTATGGGCAGTCCCGGGAGTGGAGGGCGAAGTCTACTCATC
The DNA here is from genome assembly GCA_037428765.1 of Rubia yunnanensis. Lineage (NCBI taxonomy): Eukaryota > Viridiplantae > Streptophyta > Magnoliopsida > Gentianales > Rubiaceae > Rubia > Rubia yunnanensis. The sequence continues at coordinate 104,585,879 of CM075061.1, read as the reverse complement.
TGGCACTGTAATGGTGCATTTGGAGTTTTCTACTTTGAGGATTCAAGTCAAGGTGGAGATTTGTTGGTATGCCTTGAATACTGTAATAGCCGCTTCTGCGACCCTGGCCTGGAATACAACTACATCTACAACTATGATAAGAATATAATTCTAATTCCAATTTGGACTGATGTTGATTTGGGCAGAATTGTGTTTTGTTCCAATCCCAGTTTGTTAGGGTTTAGTGGAGACAATATATAAAGTGTCTCTCTTCTCTCTGTAAACATTAATTCTGTTCTGCACTTAGATAGGTAGAAATCTGGCCAATTTCTTGGCGTCTGTAACCTGCTACCTATTATAGTGAATCCGTCTCCCGTGGATGTAGCCAAATTGGTGAACCACGTAAATCTTGTGTCTTGTTATTTTCGTTCATATTTTCTGTTCTTTCTCCATTCCGCACAACAAGCAACAAGATCTTCGAGTTCCGCTCAGTTCTCTCATGAGTGCATAATGCACGTAAGCAGTAAGCACAAGCCCTCAGATGAAAGAGCTTGAAAATCACATTCATAATTTCTGGAACACATTTCCTGTAGGATTTAAAATTGCTCGTCAAGAGTAACAACCCAAGGAGAAAGAGACGCCCCAGAGGATTAAAAGTCAAAACCAAGATTTAAATGAGGGCATTCACAAGAAAAGGTAATGAGTGAAGATGAGCGCACCAGCAACGAAATAGCATCTTATAAACACTGAATGCACTCATCCTGATTTTAACATCCAAGTTCTCTCAGTTGCCCTCCTTTAGCAATAAGTGCTCTAGATTTTTGTAAATGTGAATCATCGGAAACATATATTTTATCCAAGAGGGTTTCTATGACTTCCATTCTTATTTTCAGAGAAAATTTTGGGTCAATAGGTTCTTGAAATTTGGTTTTACCTAATTAATTCAATTATCACTACTGGTGTGTTCCAACATGACTAAATTAACCAAGTGCATAATAACGTAAAACGTAAAAGACACACGACTTGGTTACGCAGTTCGGTGAAATCCACCTACATCTGCGAGGTCTGGCCCAGTTCAGAATGAATCCACTAATCAGAAAGATACAGTACAAAGTACACCATACAATTATACTTATGTTATCTGAAATTCTGTTCCACCTACTGTCTATACTTTTATGACAAGTTGTTTAATGTTTGGTGTTAAAACACGAAGTAAAATACGCGGTGCACGCACAACTTGATTACGCAGTTCGGTGCAAACACACCTACATCTGCGGGGCCTTGCCCAGATCAGAAACCATTCACTAGAAAGCAGTCTTTAGTACAAGAAGCTTAACTTAAATACTAATACATTGCTAACCTATCGAGTGAATGTTGTGAGATCCCCTCACTGCCGATCCTACGCCGTTGAACCCTCACGATCAACACGTCTCTCTGGATCTCCTCCTCCCGAGGAATTAAGGCTTCCTTGTTTCTGATCTTTACAAACTTGGTCGGTTGATTTTCGAACCTCCAAAACAGCACGAGCAGATTGCTCAAAACCACCGTATCTCACGTAGAGATTAATACTTGGTCACCTCTTGATTGCGTTGTATCTTCTTCCTTTTATCATCTTCGCAATCCTGCCTTGTACACAACTCTTTCCTTGTCGAACTCTACCAAGAATAGACTTCTAAACTAAGGAAAGATCTAATTCTAATATGGTATTTAAATGGACAATCCTTTATCAGTAGGAGTTGTACCATAAAAAAACTACTTAATTAATTCCTAACTATTATAGGAATATTCGGTTACCAGAAATAGATTGCCACGAAATCACACACTAATCTTCACAATATTCTGATCTGGTCGCATAATTATACTCCATAATTCGCTCCATAATTCGTGGCTAGAATAGCAGTGGTGTTAAAACACCATATCAGTAGTATTCACAATATGTCATAAATAAGTCCAACTCCCGAGGACTCTACAATCTCCCCCTTGGCATATTGGTGAATTCATCAGCACAAATAACATAGACAACCAGATAGCACAATTATCCAAATATCCATACCAAAACAACAATCAAATTCTGAATTCCAAACATCTACATGATGCAAAGTCAAAATCATTCAAAATCAAAATTCTGCTGTCAAGTTTCTCCCCCTGAATTCATTAATATGTCAAGAAAGCTATTTATTCCAAAATATCATCTGAATTCTCTGAACCATCATCCTCTGAACCATCAGCATCCGGAGTTGCTGCAGCCAGCAAATCTCCTCGCTCAGCCTCCAATGCAGCCAACTCCCCCTGAATCTTCACTACAGCAGTCTGATGGCGCTCAAGCAGTTCCTAACACACTGCTGCCCTTGCCTCAATAGCTCTCAACCGAGCCACACCAACATCCGAGCACGTTGTTTCCGGAGGTGTCCAGGGTAAATCCTTCACAATTCGACCACTCAAGGTTCTGAGGGTCGGCCATAAGGCTTGAGTAGGAATCACTTCATCAGACTCCCTTGTGACTGCACCCCCTTGTTGCAGCACCATTGTGATGACACATGGATGTACCAATGACTCCTTCCTAGTCTTCTGAGCATAGTCCATGATATCATTAAACACCAGTCTTCCCATATTGACCTTATGCCTTGCTCCCAGACTATATAGAAGTGTAGCCATTTCTTTGGTGACACTTGTGTTATTGATCGAAGGAATCCAATTGTGTACTGCTACCATATATAAGCAATAATACCTGGAGGTGAGATTGGATGCAGGTATCTGTTGTCTACCAGTCACTGGCCATGTACTTTCCACACCACCTGTAAGCTCCACTGCCACTTCATCAAAAGCTTCTGACATCTGGTGTTTAAACACCGACTGGTCATTTCTGGAAGTGCCACACCTCAGACATTTATTCACAGCCTCTGGGGAGAACTTAACAACTTCCCCTTGCATATACACCCTATGGAACCAAGGGGAATCTTCATCCTCACACTCTTCTTTCAGATTAGAATAAAATTCCATCACCATTTGCTTATTGTAATCCACAAAGCATGTAGCAGCCTTCACAACTTTGAGGTATTGTAAAAAATCAGTGAATCCACAATCTCTATATTTTTCGGAGTCAGCTGGCCTTTCTGCCAATATTTTTCTCCCACAGATGAACTCCCACTTTTCTCTGCTAGCCTCATCATAAAACTCAGGGCTAATTGCATTACTTACCTCAGGTGCAGGTAGTGCCTGAGACTCCTTTTGCTCAACTGATCTCTTCTGCCGGTCTGCACGTAACTTCTTCAGTTTCAGCCCAATCGGCTCATCACTGTCCTCACTAGTGGCCATACTCTTATCTCTGCACCTCTTCGATCTTCGAGTACCCTTGGAAGCAGAGGCCACACTATCCCTGACCTTCTTTGACAACTGAGTGGCATGCAGTTCCCCAGACTCTGATGGTGTTTCAACACCCATCTCCTTACTCTTCCTCTTGAGTCCACGTGTCTGTCTTGTCCCTGATGGTGTTTCAACACCAACATCAGGACCATCAGGAGTTTGCTCCCTCTCGGCCAGGTTCACAACTGGTGGTTGAGTACCAGTACCAGGTATATCAGCACCATCTACACTCTCCACAGCAATACTTTCATCATCTTCCTTCTCAGAATCGGACTTCAAAAACTCTGAAAAAACTTCACTCAGCACAGAGGCATTCTCTGGTTCATTTATCATCGAAAATGTCTCAGCTTCATCAGCTCCCCCTGCACACCCTGCCTCCTCTTCACTATCACTGATCTCCACCACTGGAACATGCAATTGTCTCAACAATTCTTGAAGTAGGAACATAGACCCATTAAAGCACTCTATTTCTTTGCCACTTGCTTTAGCAAAATTAGTGGATTTAACCACTTTAACCCAGGGTTGCACAACCACATCATCCCCTAGGCTTCTAATAACAGGCCTGTGCAGAGAACCTATTCTCGTATAGATGGTAAAAAACTGATCTATTTCCTCACCTACTTTGTACTGTTCACCAAAATCTACTCCAACTAATGTAGCATAGAATTTACTAATTTCACTGATTTCTCCAATGCCACCGGTTAATAGTTCTTTCAAATCAAATCCATTTATCTTCCCATGCAAATTCTTGAATTTTTGAAGATTAACATAATCTCTATTCTGAACCATCCACGCAATAAATTCCAGAACAGAGTAAAAGTAAGTCCCGTCATGGACAAAAGAATGGTCAAACCTGGGCTTAGGGCGTCGGCGATTTACTCCATCCCACTTAGTTATCCTCTGTTCTCGGCCTCCAGGGCATTCTTCCACGTCTACATCGGGGTCAAGCTCCTCAAAATGCGGATTCTCCGGAACTTGCACACTTGAGAAACCCCCAAACCATTTCTTGAAGGTAAAGTTCACCATTGTCGACGAGGTTTTGTGTGGGATATGCGGTTTCTGGGTTTTTGAAAATTTCAGGTTTGCTAGGAAGACAAGTGCGGGAGCTCTATTTAGGAAGATGAACAGTTGAAGAACTTGAGTTTGTGTGGGAATCAACCACTTGTCACTTTCACTTTCCTTTTTCGAAAACCAAAAAGCCACTCTACTTTCTCTTCTTTCAGAATACCATCATACAAACATTTAAGCCCATCATCATAACTTTCTGGCCCAAGGTTATCTCATCTGATCTACTTCCCAATCAAGCAATTTCTCAGTACCACTAGCCCTCGGTGTTTAAACACGGCTTCTCATATTTTTTGAGATTTTTGATTTTTTTAACTATATTTATAAGAGGAAAAAAATGGAACAGTAAATAATACAACATAATGGAAGATTTGGGTACCTTACATTCGACACACACCCAAGTGCTGTCTGAGGCCTTCAAACGTCTCGCCATCCAGAGGCTTTGTAAAAACATCAGCAAGTTGTTCTGACGTTGGGACATAATGAACTGAAACTTCTCCTTTTTCGACCAAATCCCTGATAAAGTGATGTCGAATATCGATGTGTTTTGTCCTAGAGTGTTGCACAGGATTCTTGGAGATATCAATGGCGCTTTTATTATCGCACAAGACTGTCAAACTTACATCATTGAATCCATACTCTCTCATCATCTGCTTCATCCACAATAGTTGCGCACAACAACTTCCTGCAGCTAGATATTCTGCCTCGGCCGTAGACAATGATATAGAATTCTGCTTTTTACTGTACCAGCTGACCAGATTTGATCCAACAAAGAAGCATCCACCAGTGGTACTCTTACGATCATCAGCATTCCCTGCCCAGTCAGAGTCACTGAATCCTACTAACTGCGAATCCTTGTTCTTAGAAAACCATACTCCATACTCCACTGTCCCACTTATATATCGAATAATTCTCTTCACAGCTGACATATATGATTCCTTTGGATTAGCCTGGTAGCGAGCACAAATTCCAACACTCAAACAGATGTCTGGTCTACTTGCAGTTAAGTATAATAAGCTACCAATCATACTCCTGTACAATGTTTGGTCAACACTTGGACCCAACTCATCTTTTGTAAGTTTATCAGTGGTAGCCATTAGGTTGCGCATCGCCTTAGCACTTGTGAGTCCAAATCTTTTGATCAAATTCTCAGCATATTTCTGTTGGTTGATGAACAGACCATCTTTCTCCTGATTAACCTGCAACCCCAGAAAATATGATAATTTCCCAACCATACTCATTTCAAAATCTTTAGTCATTAGGTCAACAAACTCCTTCAATAATGCTGGAGAGGTAGATCCAAAAATAATATCATCAACGTAAATCTGTGCGATTAGGATATTTGTCCCCTTATGCAGCACAAACAGTGTACGGTCTACTCCCCCTCGACGATATCCCTTCTGAATCAGAAAGGTTGTCAGTCGCTCATACCATGCACGGGGTGCCTGCTTGAGGCCATACAATGCTTTATTCAACCGATAGACATGGTCAGGAAAATGTGGGTCTTCAAATCCATTGGGCTGCTCCACGTAAACTTCCTCCTTCACTAGACCATTCAGGAATGCACTCTTGACATCCATCTGATGAAGAGTAAAGTCCAGAATGCAGGATACCGCCAACATCAACCGAATACACTCTAATCGAGCTACGGGCGCAAAAGTTTCATCAAAATCAACCCCTTCTACTTGTGTGTAACCTTGAGCAACTAGGAGAGCTTTATTTCTGGTAATGTTACCATCCGCATCAGATTTGTTCTTAAAGATCCACTTGGTTCCGATCACATTTACATCAGCCGGCCACGGGGTGAGATACCAAACATTGTTTCTTTCAAATTGTTGCAACTCCTCTTGCATCGCCGAAATCCAATACTCGTCGAGCAAGGCTTCTTTGTAATTTTTGGGCTTAGTAAGGGAGAGAAAACATGATAATCCTGCCAATTCTCTGTAATTTACCCGTGGCTGATCCCTTAACTGCATGGGTCTGGCCGAACTTTGATCCGGTTCATGTGCTCCTGTTTCCAGAGTTTCAACACCAGTTGACTGTGTTGGTGTTTCAACACCAGTAGGATTCACTGAGTCGAGTGTTGGTGTTTCAATACCAATATCGCCTTCTCCCAAAGAATCTTCTTCTGAATCATCAACAACCATATTAATAGACTCCATGACTACTCCAGAACGTTGGTTAAGAACTCGAAAAGCTCGACTTGTGGGAGAATACCCCAAGAACATACCAATATCACTTCTAGAATCGAATTTAGCTAAGGGTTCTCGGTCCTTTAGAATATAGCACTTACTTCCAAAGACGTGAAAGTATGACACATCTGGTTTCTTCCCTTTCCAGATCTCACATGATGTCTTCTCCGTAAACGGACGCAGATATACTCTGTTGACAGTGTAACATGTTGTATGTACCGCCTCAGCCCAATATCTAGCATGAACCTTTTTCTCGGCTAACATTGCTCGTGCCATTTCCTGCAACGTTCGGTTCTTCCTTTCTACTATACCATTTTGTTGAGGAGTTATGGGAGCAGAGAACTCGTGGTGTATTCCAAGTGTCTCGCAAATATCCTGAAATTTAGAATTTTTGAATTCTTTTCCATGATCACTCCTAATTCGTGCGATTCGTACCTGGGAGGTTCCCTTTTCTATATGTAGCCTGTGGGCCAAGTTCTTGAAAACATCAGCAGCCTCTGACTTCTCCTTGAGAAATGATACCCATGTATACCTCGAGAAATCATCTACACATACGAAGATATACTTCTTCCCTGCCACACTAGGGGTGTTCACTGGCCCCATTAAATCCATATGCAGTAGTTCCAAAAGTCGGGACGTTGAAACATCGTGTACTGCATGGTGTGGAATCCGGATTTGCTTTCCTTCTTTACACGACCTGCACACAACCTCCCTGTTGTCACTGATCTCTGGAATATCTCTGACTGCCTTTAGTCTGGAAATTCGTTCTAAGGATTTATAATTCATGTGCCCCAATTTTCTGTGCCAAAGAGTACTGACTTCCTTCTTTGAACTCAAGCAGGTGACGACTTGATCGAGCAGATAGCAGTTATCCATTGATCTTGATCCAGTGAACGCTCCAGTCCCATGATTTACCACACATTTCTCCTTGTCGAAAAACACAGTCATTTCATTGTCACATATATGGCTGATGCTCAATAAGTTTGCCTTCAGACCTTCCATTAGTAACACATCTTGGAAAACCGGAAGCCCTTTGATGGCTAACTCACCTTTGCCGATTATTCTACTGCGTTTCCCATCTCCAAATCTCACATGTCCTCCAAATCCAGGTTTAAATTTTCGCAGGAATTCAGGTATTCCAGTCATATGTCTTGAACAAGCACTATCGAAATACCAAGAGTTCCCTATATGTGCCCCAAAGCATACAAAACTTGAAAAACACACATCTTGAGTTTTTTGAATCCATACCTGGCGTGTTGGTCGAGCGATGTGATGTGGACTTTGGTTATCATGTGTGTTCAGAAATCTGGTTCTGTATCCACCAGTGTTGTAACAATGTCCTTTATCATACCCTGACACCGTGTTGAATCTTCGATTTGCTGAGTTGAAAGACAGTGTCCGAAGCAGCTGAAAACATCTATTTCTTACATGTCCTTGCACTCCACAGTATCCGCATCGTTTGATCCTTTTAATAGGGCAATTTCTCTCGATTTTTCTTGGGGCTGGCGTACCTTGATCTGCCTTGTTACTCCATGAATTCACAGGTGTGGATCCTTCATAACCGATTCCATATTTGGTCGTCTGTCCCATTCTTAGACAATCTTCGAGCTTAGCTTTTCCTGTATTGAATTGTCTAATAGATTGTTCTGCTGCCTCTGCTCGTTGCACCATTTCAGCAAATTCCCTCTTGAAAATTTCCAGTTCGCCGATTGCCTTTTCCTTTTCAAATTCCTTCATTTTAGCTTCTTCACTCAGTCTCTTGTTCTCAGACTTGAGCACTTTGTTTTCATCCGCCACTTTTAACCACATCTTGTACATTTCCATGCTTTCCTTGCGAATGTCTTCATCACTAATGCTCCTAGTCTCTTCATCTGAGGTACCACTCTCATCTTCATTCATCCCACTGAGACCTTCCTCGAAAGAGTCTTCTAACTCCACCACTGACACACCGAAGGCAACATGATTGGTATACTCCTCTCCATCCTTACACTCATCTACTACGTCATCGTCACTCCAGGTTGTGGTATATGATTTTCCTTGCCTTTTAAGCGTATTTGCACACTCAGCTTGTATGTGCCCGAAACCTTCACACTCTCTACACTGGATTTTCCTGTTCAGGTTTGGATTTGTTGATTTAAACTTTGGTGTTTCAACACCAATTGCTTGGCCAAATCTTGGAGTGGAGTTTGTGTTTGGATATTTGTTCCCACCTGACTTCTCTTGTGGCTTCCTGCCCATCTTCTTCATAAATCTGGAGAAGTTCCTGGTTAAGTTTGCAATTTCGTCGGACTCTTCATTATCTGAATGATCTTCTGACTTTTCAGAGGTTCTGCTTGAAAAAGCCATCTCTTTCTTTCCTGCTTTTGTTTGCAGCATCTCCATCTCATAAGATTCCAGTGATCCCATAAGTTCATCAAGTGTCATTGTCCCTATCCTTCCATTTTCATTAATTGCTGTGACCTTCATGTTGAACCGCGGAGGTAAAGCTCTTAACACCTTCCTGACAAGCTTTTGATCTTTGTACTTTTTGCCAAACTGAAAAGCTTTGTTTGTAATATCTCGGACTCGTCCATTGAACTCAGAAATAGTCTCATCTTCACGCATCTTTAGTTCCTCGAATTTTGACGTGTAATACTGCAACTTTGATTCCCTGACGGAGCTTGTCCCCTCATGGTAAGTTTGTAACACATCCCACGCGACTACCGTTGCTGGAACAAGGGAATTATGCTTACTGGAAGGCACGTATGAAAGTGTTCATTGGAGCCAATAAAGTCATCCAAGAAATCCAAAACATCCCCCCCTTGGGAACATAAGCATGCCAAACACAATAGACACAGAAAACCAAAATCTCCATTAAACGCAGCTCCCCCTGAAGCAAATATCTGGCTTATGTTGGAACATAGCCATAGCAGAACCTTTAAACCTCTTTAGGAGCAACTATTTGTGCCTCATCTAATCTGGCATCTTCTACCTCCAAAGTTAACATCTGAATGGATTGATGATGTGTCCATTTTATATGCATTATTTAGTAGTATTTAGGATCACTTTTGTACTCTTTTATTATCGAGAGCTTGTGTTTTACCTTGAAATTCTCTTAGGAGAGGTAAGAGCAACTTTATGCTCTTTTACCTCTTCTAAGTGGACTTTGTGTGACGAGGGAAGAACACGGAAGCAACGAAGACCGGAGGACATTGAAGATTACACTTTCGAAGACTTTTGAATACTCACTTCGAAGACATGAAGACCGGAGGCCATTGAAGACCATTTTTGGAGTTGTTGAAGACTTGAAGATTGAGAGGGATGACTATGAAGAAGAAGAAGACAACATGCAAAATTCTGGCACCCGTCGCGAGTCGCGACGAACCCATCGCGACACCGTCGCAAGTCACGACGAAACTCGTCGCGAGTCACGACCAACGAGCGGCCAAAAATCCACTTTATCTTCTTTGCACTATAAATACCACTCTCTTTCCTCCTCTTCTTCAGCTTTTGCCCAGCCCATTTTTCTCTGATTTTAGGGCTTGAAAACCCTTAGTTTTCTTCTCTTTCTTTTCTTAGTTTTTGTAGTTTAATTATGTCTTGTAGTTATATAGCTTAGTTCTATCTTGGGAGCAAGGGATTGAAGCTTCTATTTCTATGTAGTAAGGACCATTTATATCTATCTATTTGGTGTTTTTGCTATTGTGCATTTATTGTGCTTTTAATGTGTTTGTTGATTCATTAATGTTGTTGAAAGCTTGAGCATATGAAATACTTGTATTAATTGCTTGCTAGGGTTTGGGGGATTTGGGTTAATTTCCCCCCTGTTCTTGTTAGGAATGTATGAGTATGATTTAGAGCTTTTGATTGTGTTGGTGTGTTGATAATTGCTAGATGAATGTGATGATGTTGAACTCTTCGTCATGTTTGTGTTGGGTAGCAAACGAGAGAGGTCTATGAGTGGTCGCTCTTGACTAATCCCGTGTAAATGCATGAATTGGTTAAATGCTTAGTCACGGTGTAGTGGTCATAAGTGTTGCCGAGCTTGTTGATCCTTCGTGCTAAATGCCATCGATGGGATACCTTGAGTCGTGGTCTCGATAACGGGAGTCATTAGTGAGGTTTGACAAGAGATGTCGAATTCACTCTTGCAAACCACTACCTAAGAAGAATAGAAGTTTAGTCTTCACAACAAGTAGTTGAAGTAGTGAATAGATGGTTTTATTCATCCTTGAAGCATTTGTTATTTAGCATTTGTGTATTCTTGATGGTGTGTTTCCCTTCATTTATGCCATGAGTTGTTTGAGAATAGGGAGTGTTTGTATGATTGAATTGGTTAGGTGTTAGGAACGTGACGAATTCCGTAGCTCCTTTGCATGAAAATCTATGAATGTGAACTTAGAACTTCTTGTGCATAATGTGTTGTGATTCTTGCTAGAGAGGTATGTTAATGTCAAGCCAAGTAACGAATGCGATAGGATGAGTGAATGGTTCAATGATCTACATTAGGTTTGGAAGTGGATATCCATTGCCCCCAAGGCTTTATCTTTGTAGTTTTAAAACCCCTTTTCTTTAGTTTTGTTTGATGATTAGCATAGTCACTTGATCAGTTGTCCTTTCGGCTAAAATTATATCTCTCATGGCAGTTTGATCAGAAGTGCCTTCAATAATCTGCTCACCTTGTGTTGGAACACAGTCACCAATGTTGGAACATAACAGCTCTCAGCTTCACCCTCCTTCTCTATATTGGAACATAAGATCCTTTCATTGCTTCAGAATCAACACATCACCTACTCAGCTTCCTTCACTTCATCAGTACTTTCTCCCCCTATCTGGTGTTGGAACATAGACTTGTTCACCATCTAGATCATAATCTTCTCCAGCCACAGTTGCTGATGAATCTCTAATCCATGTCCACATCTTCTCAACATGTCTCCATACTCTATGTTGGAACATGACCAACACCACTGTCTTCCAACACTTCATTATCATAAACCAGAATACCAGGAAGAACCATCTTTTTAATATATTCGACCATCATTTTTTTCACCTTTTTCTTCTTTCTAATTTTTTTTTGTGTTTTTCTAATTTTCTGTACACAAAATAAATAAACAAAACTTCTACTGCTAAATAAAATCTTTAAAGAAATACCTCAAATCTGACAAGCACCTAAGTATTGTCTGAGGAGCTCAACCGTAGCAGTGTCAAAAGGCTTTGTTAAAATATCCGCAATTGGTCTCGATGTTGGAACATAGGCTACCATGACTTTTCTCTCAACCCGAATTCTTAAAAATACTCCCACCATACTCATCTTCAATCCAGCTTGCATCAAAGTCACAAAATCTTGTTCTTGAAAAACAAGCAAGGTGTGATCTTCTCCCCCTCGACGAGAACCTTTCTGAATAGGAAAGGTCGTGAGTTGCTTATACCACGCCTGTGGTGCTTGTCTTGATCCATGCAAAGCCTTCTTGAGTTGATGATATACTTCCTCATTAACCACATCATGTAAGGGAGCACTCTTGACAGCTTTTTAGTACATCATAAAATTCATAGTGTACGCCATAACAAGGAGAATGCGAATATATTCTAACCTGTCAGCTGAGGAAACATCAATGAGGGAAAGAAAATATTGTAGACCAGCAAGTTCCCTATAATTAACCCAAGGGATCGATCGAGTCATTCTTCTGCTTGATTCAGCCTTCACCGATGTTGGAACATGGGAGAGTTTTGGAGAGGACGATGTTCCAACATTTTTGAAGATATAAGAATCACCAGCTTTATCTTTAAGATCTGTCTCATCCGATGTTCCAACATCATTACGTCCCTGATCTGAGAAATCAACCGATGTTGGAACATGGTCAGCCGTACGATCTACTTCATCACATTTGACATTGTAGCAGTTCACTTCTTGTTCCAATAAGTAACATTTGTCTGATGACCGAATGCCAGTAAGCACTTTGTTGTTGCCATGTTTCACTATGCACTTTTCTTTATGGAATTCCATGGTAATATTATCATCACATAGTTGGCTGATACTTAGGATATTAGCCTTTAGATCTTCCGCCAACAAAAACCAGTGAATACGGGAAATCCTTCAATATGCAGTTCACCTTTTCCAACCACTCGACTCTTCTTTCCATTGCCAAATGTAACAAAACCACCATCATATGGCTGGATGTTCGTTAGTAATTCCCAAGTTCCAGTCATGTGGCCAGAGCAACCACTATCAAAGTACCACGAGTCTCTAGAATGTGCAATAGGAGACGTATGAGCAAAAAGGCAAGTACTTGTACGTTTAACAACCCATACTTTTTTGACCATTTTTTATCGCTGGACATCGTCTATGTTGGAACATACTGAGAGTTGTCGCCCTGTCATGATATCTCTGAGCAGTTTTCGGCATTGTTCCTCTGTATGACCTTGATACATGCAGTAGCTACAGATGAGAGGTTTCCTTTGATGAGTCTTGATAAACTTTCTTTTTACCCCTTGAATCTTTGACTTGAGATTGACCTTGCTACCTAATGAATTGTCAAACCCAATTCCATGTCGATCTCCAAAGTTTTTTCCCATGATCAGAATGTCATCAAGTTTCGTCGTTCCAGTGTTTAACTTGGTAATAGCTGCTTCGGCCATCTCAGCTCTCTTAGTTGTTGAGCTTAGATTCAAATTTAATTCTTCAATCTCTCTTCTGAGTTCACCAACTAAAACTTGCAACTCCTTCTCCTTCTCGCCCAGATGATTTTTCTCTTCCTTCAACACTCTATTTGTATTGACAACTTGAAGCCACATGGCATATATCTGCTCATATGTACTGTAGATATCTTCATCACTCACAACTAGTCCATCATCATCACTGGACGTGCCATCAGAACCTGTGTTGGAACATACAGCTTCGTCTTTCTCTGACATGTTGGAACATACCTCATTTGATCCACCGTGAAATTTTGCTCCAAATGCCATATAATTTCTTGTAAGTTCCCCTTCGTCTTCTTCATCATCTTCACTCCAAGAGGTGATGTATGATTTTCCCTGTTTCTTTAGGGTATTAGCACATTCAGCCTGGATGTGGCCATTCCTCCACATTCTCAACATTGAATTCTTTCAGACTGCTTTCCTTCACCAACTTGGTTTCTAGAAAATTGCTGACTTCCTTGTTCCATTCGAGTTCCACGATTACCAAAATCTTGAGGACGAGTTTTATTCCCTCTAGATCTTTCCTGTGAATTCTTGTTTACCACCTTCTTCAGTATTCTTGATAAACTCTTGGTGATAGGAGCAAGTTCTTCAATTCCATCATCACTATCAGATTCATTGATGACCCTTGATGAAGAGGATTTGAAAGCCAACTCCTTCTGGACTTTCTTTGCAGGTTGTTGTATTGTCATCTCATAGGTTTGTAGTGATCCCATTAGTTCATCCAACGTAATGGTGGCTACATCTCTTGCTTCTTCTATTGCTGCTACTTTCATAGCAAATCTTTTAGGAAGAGATCTCAAGGCCTTTTTCACCAATTTTGTTTCCTTGTAAACTTTCCCAAGTTGATACGCCATATTGGAGATGTCTCTGGGTTTCCTATTGAATATAGAAATAGTATCATCCTCCTCCATCTTCAGTTCCTCAAACTTTGTAGCCAACATCTGCAGTTTGGATTCACGTACACGACTTGTCCCCTCGTGTACAGTTTGTAAGATATCCCATGCTTTCTTTGCTTGTTGGCATGTAGAGATAAGTTTGAACTGATCTTCATCTACTGCAGTAAATATGGCATTTAATGCTCTGGAGTTCGCCAAGCTTCCCATTCTTTCACCTGGTGTCCACGACTCTTTAGGCTTAGATTCTCCTCCTTCAAAACTTCCAACAACAGGGGGTTTCCATTCTGTTTCAACATAGTACCAAGCCAATTCATCCAGTGAATTTATGAACACCTGCATGCAAACCTTCCAGTAGTTGTAATTTGTTCCTTCTAGCAGTGGTGGCGGAGACACAGAAGCTCCTTCTCTGGTCGCCATTAGTAAAACCGGATCTCACTTTCCTTGACACAACCAAGGGAATAATAAGTGATCAAGCTCTGATACCAATTGAAATTTGGTTTTACCTAATTAATTCAATTATCACTACTGGTGTGTTCCAACATGACTAAATTAATCAAGTGCATAATAACGTAAGCGTAAAAGACACACGACTTGGTTACGCAGTTCGGTGAAATCCACCTACATCTGCGGGGCCTGACCCAGTTCAGAATGAATCCACTAATCAGAAAGATACAGTACAAAGTACACCATACAATTATACTTATGTTATCTAACTATAACGTGAATCCTGCAAGCCCCCCTTGCTACCGATCTGCCTTGATCAGACTCCCTCTGACCTCGAAACTCGTCGACGCTGGATCTCCTCCTCCCGAGGAATTAAGGCATATGATTCTGAACTTTGTGCAGCAGGTTCGTGTGTTGGAACACAGTATTCTGTCTCTTTGCAAATCTTGAAAATCTCAAAAATATGTATGTAGATTTTTGCTCAATTAAATCCGTGAGTATGCAGCCGTGATTGTCCCTAATTTATATCCACGAATCAGATTGGAAAACTCCTTGATTATCTCCACAATATTCCTATTCCAAATCTACTTCTTGAAGCATATCCAAATCCCATAAATAAAGGGATTTGCCTTATCTTATTCTATCCCATATATTCGAATAAATCTTCTACATATAAGTAGGGATTTTCCATAAACCAGTTATGCTTCACACGCCTAAACATATAGCAGAATATTTAGATTTCCATAACTCACAAATACCATAATATTCTATCTTCTTTTTCCGTAAACATTTTTGCGTGAATATACTGCTAATTCGCATGTATGTCTTGTGCAAATGTAATTCCTTCTCCACATAATATTATGATTACAATCAAATCTCTTGGAGATAAGAATTACCAAATCTAATCCCTTTAAGTAAGGAATTAATATATTCTCCAACTCAAATACAACTGGACAAGATGTATCCTTCTCGGATTCAGTCTTCAATCTTTCCTTATTTCACCAAAATTCCATCTTTGATGTTGCAACTCAATAATACCATATTTGCATAATTTCCACAAATTGCCAACTAGATAAATCCAGACTTTACAGTTTTATCAATCTATAAGCAAGCAGTTCGGGCAAAATTTGGGGGTTAAAACATTACATACCACAAAAAAGGTAGGAGCTATGGATTTTTGATGAGCTATTATGAGACAAATCTGTTCCAATAGTATTCCAAGAGCTCTTTTCGAAACAGTCTTAGATGATGAGAGTAAACTATACAGTGTTATAGGATTATGCCCAGTATCCTCGTTTTGGGAGAGCTTATGTCCTATATGAAATACAAGTAAGATTCTAAAGATGTTAAAACTAGAAAGACTTGAAGAAACAAAAGAAGAAGCAGTTATCAAGAGCCACTAAAAGTTCACACGTTGAAAACACTAGGTGCGAATTTTGGCGAAAAAACGTGTGATAAACACACCGCTGTTCCTCTTCATCCCTTTCTTCCCATTTCCTGACACTGTTCATTGACATTAACGGTAATATTTACCGTCCATGGAGTCGCCGATGCCCACTCCCACTGTGGAGTTGGGTACCGCTACCAATAAGAGCTTCATCCAAGCTCTAACTACCAAGCCACCGCCGTTATTTAATTCTCTTCCTGACACACCAAATCTACACCCGGTAACAGAATACAAAGGGAAGATTGTGTTCATCCTTCCTCAAGAGGAAGGAGAACGTCTGGCGTCCCATTACCAGAACGCATTGGTGGGAAAGTTCAATCGGGGAAAGCCCTCGATGGAGCTTCTTCATACTGCTTTCAAGTCAATCGAATTTAAATTTAAATTTCAGCTAGGTTCAATTGACTATCGTCATGTGCTAATTAGGTTTCAGGATCCTGAAGACTATCAGCGATGCTGGATGAAGGGGCAATGGATGATCCAAGGGGCAGTGATGAAAGTTCAGAAATGGTCACCCGAATTCTCACCATCATCCGAATCTTCGATTGTCCCAGCATGGGTAACGATTCACAAACTTCCTCTTCACTTCTACAATACCTCTGCTATCATTGGATTGAGTAGTCAGATTGATAGGTTTTTAAAAATGGATGCTGCAACTGCCGCTCTAACTAGACCTTCGGCTATTAAAGTCTGTGTCGAAATTGATCTTCAGTCTCAACTACCAGCATCTATAGTTGTAGGAATAGGGAATAAGGTTGCAGATTATCCAATAGAATATGATGAACTGCCATATTATTGCACTCACTGTAAGATTGTTGGACATAATCAGGATAAATGTACTTTCTTCCACCTTGAGTTAAAAAGGAAGGCCATAGATACTAAACCAAAAACTGGGAAGGTTGACAGTAACACTCAGGATAATTTAGTCTCCGAGAAGCAATTACATCCTGAGGAAATAGCAAAGGAAAATGCAGTAGGCTCTTCGGCTCTAACTGTATCTCAGAAAGAATTTGAGTGTCAAAAACAAAGTTATCAATTAGTCCATCACCAGGATAACAGTTCTAACTTATTTACCACTACTCATAAGAAAAGATCTGATTTCTACTCTCTGGATGATATTTCAAAGCCTATTACAAATACTATTTGGAGAAAAAAGAGTAAACAGTCTGACAGATCCCTAGTTGAAGATCTAGAGCTAACCCATATTGTGTCAATTTATAATGCTTTTCATGCCTTAGATGTCTTCACTGAGGAAGAACAGGAAGGAGAAGTTGTGGAAATCTTCCATGAATCTCTGGAAACACATGAGCAAGTAGCCCACCCAGGTATACCAGGTTCACCAGCAACTAGGACAGAGGGACATCTAACTCCAGGCAATAAACAAAATGATAAACCAGATCAAATCTTCACATCAGCAACAAAATCACCAGCAGATCTTGAGCAGGACCAAGCCCAGAAGGAAACATCAATTGATATACCAAGCAAAGCTGACCAACACACAAATGTGGAACACACTAAGGTGCACACTAAGGTTGGTACTCCAAATCTGATATTATCAACTGATAGTAGTGAAAAAGGAAAGGAGTCTTTAGATACTATTAGCAAGGCCTCTACTATCAAAACTAGGAAGCTTCGATCCTCACACAAAGCTATCCCAATGGTGTTTAAATGATTAGATACACAATCATAGGAAACTTTTTAGTGTGGAATGTTAGAGGATACAGATCTTCCATGGATAGACTAAAAACCCTAAAGTTGAACCATAAGATAGATATACTTTGCCTGATTGAACCTTGGCATGATAATCAACATATTCATACTTTAAAGCATGACCTGGGATTCACTCATGCTCTTACAGCTCAAACTGCTAAAATATGGATTCTATGGAATCAATCTTTTCACTTAACCTGTATCAGAGAATCGAATCAATTTCTACAAGCTAGAATCTCAGATGTAGCTACCTCATTTAGTTGGAATTGCTTCTTCATCTATGCTAGTGTTCATAGGAACATGAGGGAAAATCTCTGGAAAGATTTATGTACTCCACAGTCTGAACCTTCCATATATATTGGTGATTTTAACACGGTGGCTTCAGTTACTGAATACAAAGGAAGGAAAACCACTCCTCATAAAAGCATGAAACAATTTAATGAATTCATTAATTGCTCTGATTTGCATGATATTACAACTGTAGGAAATTCTTTTACCTGGAGTAATAATCGTGTTAAGGACAGATGTAAAGACCTCATTTTTCAAAAACTAGATAGGGGACTCTGTAATCTTGACTGGTTAGATCTATACCCTAATAGCTCTATACAAGTTTTAAATAGAATTACATCGGATCACTCCCCACAACTTTTGTCTATACAATCTACTTCTGAAATGATTCCTAGGCCTTTCAGATGTCAGGATATGTGGTCTAATAGGCAAGATTTCCAGGATATTGTGATCAGAAATTGGAATTTAATATCTCCTTTAAGAGGAATGACTGGTTTTGTTCATAAACTTAAGAGGCTTAAACTGGAAATTAAACAATGGAACAGGAACAGTTTTGGGAATGTTAATCAGAACCTCATCCAAGCAGAGGAGAGAGTTTGTGAATTGGAAATAATTTTCCAACAAACTCAAAATGAACAGGATTTAGGCGATTTGAATAAATCTAAAGCCTTTTTGCTTAGAGCTCAGAAAGAGAAGATCATTTTCTTAAAACAAAAGGCTAGACTAAATTGGCTTAAGTTTGGAGATGCTAATACAAGTTACTTTCACCATGCCATTAAGGAAAACAGAGCCCGGATTAGCAAAATAAAAGATGGTTTAGGTAACTGGATTTCTGACCCTAACCTGATTAAAGAGGAAGGCATCCGTTTTTACAAAGACTTATTAAATGAGGAATCCCCTCCAAAATTAGGATCCTATTTTAACTATTTTCTTCATGAAATACCAGTGGTCATCTCTGAAGAACAAAACAAACTTCTTCTTCAACAGTTTACAATTCAGGAACTTAGGCATGCTGTCTTTGATTTGAACAAAAGTAGTGCCCCTAGCTCTGATGGTTTCTCAGGCAGTTTTTATACAACCTTCTGGGAAACCATCAAAAATGATTTGCTGGATGCTACAAATGATTTCCTGTTTTCAGGAAATATCCCAACAGCCATATCCAGCACCTGGTTGGCCTTGATCCCCAAAAAACCCATCCCAATCTCCTTCTCTGATTTTAGGCCAATTAGTCTATCTAACTTTATTAATAAAGTGTTTTCAAAAATGCTAATGGAAAGGATCAAGCCTTTAATGCACTCATTAATTTCTCTTGAACAAAGTGCTTTCATCAACGGTAGAGATATTACTGATAATGTGCTCCAAATGCAGGAAATGACCAGAATTTTAAACAGAAAATCAAAGGCTCATAATATAATTGTGAAACTTGACATGCAAAAGGCCTTTGATAGAGTGTCATGGTCTTTTCTCAACTCTATACTTCTTCATTTTGGTTTTCATGGAAACTTTGTTAAAATAATATTGAGTAATATAGCTTCCGCTCACTTCTCTGTCTTAATTAATGGAGCCACCTCAGGATTTTTTAAATCTTCCAGAGGGCTAAAACAGGGAGATCCCCTATCCCCTTTTCTTTATAATTTGGTATCTGAGGCTTTCTCAAGAGTTCTGAAAAGGATGTTTAACACTGGTTATCTCCAACATTTCAGTTTACCTCAATCTTGCTCAACTGTTACTCACCTAATGTATGCAGATGACACAGCAATATTTCTCAAAGCTAATCCTACAACTTTGAAGAGGTTTAAAAGGTTTTTACATACTTATGAACAGACTACTGGTCAAAAAGTTAATTTTGGGAAATCTGAATTCTTTGCTTCACATAAAACCCCTCCTCATATCATTCTTTCTGTTAAGAGAATATTGGGAATGGTACAAGGCACTTTTCCCTTCAAGTATCTGGGAGTTCCCATTTTCTATGGTCGTAATCTGCAGGTATACTACAAACCGGTGCTAGAAAGAATGGAGAAGACAATTAACAATTGGAAGAATAGGTGGCTTTCTAGTGCTGGTAAGTTAGTACTTATTAACCATTGCCTAATTTCGATTCCTACTCATATCTTTTCTGTTTTGAGCCCTCCTAAGATAGTCCTAAGGAAAATAGAAAAAATAGCTTCAACATTCTTCTGGGGGAAAGTGGATAATACTGATAGGAAAAAATGGCGATCATGGAAAAACATGAGTTTACCAATAGATGAAAATGGTTTAGGCTTAAGAGATATAGGAGCAATAGTGGATGCATTCTCATGTAAATTGTGGTGGAAATTACAGGCTAATAAAAATCAGTGGACCTCTTTAATATGGTCACTCCCCAACTCTTATAAAACATCTCATACTTGGAAAAGAATTTGTCATATCACTGCTAAGGCTAACAGATTCTCTAAAGTGATATATGGACTTGGAGAATGCTCTTTCTGGAACTCGAATTGGTCTGGTGAGGGGTCACTTTTCTATGAATGGCCTGATGGGCATAATATCCCTTTCGAGGATATCTCCCTAAGGTTTTTCATACAAAATAAAGCTAAACTCCTCCCACAGCTGGAGCCATATCTGGCTACCAATAAAATTGCCACATTGCAGGTTGCAGAATTGGTTTATCAACATGAGGATAGGTTGATTTGGACTCCAAACATCAATGGCAGGTTCACAGTAAGCTCGGCTTACCACACTTTCAGGCGAAGAAAATTCAGAATCAGACACCTTTCTAAGGTATGGAGTAGTTTTATCCCTAGGAAAATGTCAGTTTTACTGTGGCATGCAATCAATGGCATTCTGCCTTTTGACAATATCTTAGCCAGGCTAGGTTTCCAAATTGCATCTATGTGTCCTTTGTGTATGAATCACACTGATAACCTAGATCATTTTTTTCAACTCATGTCCATTTTCTATTGCTGTTTGGGAGAGAGTGGGTTATTTGATACATCTGCAGCAACCTTTGTTTGAAAAATTGAAGCACAGAGTTGATTACTTCCTCTCTTTCAAAGCTGATACAAAGATCCATTCTAATATTATCACTGCTTCACTCCTGGTTACAATATGGATTTTGTGGGTAAAGAGGAACAAAATCATTTACGATAATGAATTATTCTCCCCTACAGCCTGCTTACATGAGATTAAATGCATCATCCATGATATATTCACTGTGCATCACCTATTTGGTAAAATAGATAGGAACAGGTATTGGATAGAGTCCAACATTATCCCTAACATTTACTCCAAGAGAAGGAAACCTTTTATTGCTGTAACATGGAAGAAACCTTCCTTAGGATTTAAGATCAATACAGATGCCTCATGGAAAACGTTTGGTTCAGCTTCTTCGGCTGTAGTAGTTAGGAATATGTTTGGGAATTTGGTTACAATGCGAACTAAAACTTTCCAATCCCCTTCACCACTACATGCTGAATTGATAGCTATTCAGTTTGGATATGAAATATGTGTAGAATTAGATATTGCAAATTGTGAATTGGAATCAGATTGCTTAACTGCTGTAAGAGGAATACATAATCCGATGACTGCCCCTTGGAGGAACTTCTCTATTTACAGTGCACTAAACCTTATGCATATGAAATTCCCAATTACACACATTCACAGAGAGGCTAATAGTGCTGCGGATTACTTGGCTAAATACTCATTACAGAATAATCTACAAGGTAACATAGATATTCAGTTGGCACCCCCTGTGCTCAGAGGTCTTATTTCTCTAGACAGACTTGGTTTTCCTTCCATACGAGTAGGCTCTTGATTTTGAGATGTTCATTTACTCTAACTGCTTTCAATCTACTCTATGCAATCTACTCTATGGATTCAACTCTGCTCTCAGTTCCTGTTACTCTGGAATGGAAACTACGCTGCTCTTCTGTTTCGTTTCAGGATTGGCCTCTGTCGGACTCCGATGGATCATGCAGATTACTATCACTGGACTCAGACATGACTATACTACTCTGGACAAACTACTCGGGACAAACAAACTCAAGCCATCTATCGGACGAACGATCCTTACACACTTTGCTGGTTGTTCTTAATCTTCTTTCTATAGTTTCTTTCCTGTTGATTTCCACGGACATACTGGGGTTTCGATTTCTCGATTCGCCGAACTGTTTATGGAAAACATCGGAAAGATATCTATAGAAGGGTACTTTCTATAGATTAGCTTCACGATTAGCTATTTCAGATAGTAACATCTCTTTTGATAGAAAATACTCTTGCTTCTGGAGCTACTGATTGCTCTCTGATCATCATAAGGATGATCTTCTGTACACATGTATGAATCTTCAGGCATTTTGCCATCTCTATGGTTTGGGGAGCCAAATACATCTTTCCCCCCATCCTCGGATGGTTTAAATTAAAAAAAAAAAGAAGCAGTTGTGTGATACCTTCACCCAACATTTCACTAGAGCTACAGGGGGTGAAATATTCTCTAACATGCTCTCTGCAATAGACCAGCTTTCAAAGCTATCCCTGTGTAGTCTGTTCATCTTGTGCTTGCTACTCTCAAAGAGAATGTCCAACAGCGTAGCAGTTTTTTCAGATATATCAAATCCATACTACAACATTGCTTCTCGAAGCACGTAGATTACAAACTTAACCTCATTATCAATCTTACAATTTTTCAGGAGAGTAATTTTAGCAAAAATGAAGTAACTGAATATGCATAAGGCTTGCAATATGTTGTACGGGCACTATTCATTTACATTCAGCTAGAAGAAAAAAAATTACATATATTAATGCCAAAATATATCATGTAGAAATCAGAGAAATGAGAGGAACGGAAATTACAAAAGAAGATGGAGAGGGCCGAGGGGGCAATGGAGGTGACGGCGAGAGCAGGACCGCCGGAAGAGGAATCAACTGTAGGGGTAAAATGTTTAGAACAGACATCTTGCCGGACATTCCAAACGCCAACTTTCTCCAACGCCGGTGCCAGCAGGAACTTGTTGAAACTGTCGTAGGCGATGTTTGAATCCCCCGACGCTTCATGGCGTCCTGGAGACCTGGCTTGAGAGTCCACCGGTACGCAGTGGCGGAACCGGGCTAGTATTTTAGGGGGCTTTATTCTGGTAAATTTTTTTTTGGACGCTATATTATTTTGGTAATTTTTTTCTGTACGCTTAATTTCACTGAATTTATTTTTTCTGAACACAAGTCGACATATTCAAACAAAATTCGCTTCAATAATAAAGTGTTTATAAAATAATCCAATTTTTACAAATACGATAAATCATACTTACAATTATTCGATCTTGTTAATTAATATATTAAAAATAACTTAAATAAGATTATAAAAATAAAATTAGTGAGCAAATCATATGTATAATCAGTTTATACCTAAATGAAATCAATTTATGTCTAAAATTAATCAAATGGTATAATAATTTGGTAAAATTACAACTGAAAATATATAGTTTTATTGTGATTTTCTTAATTTTAAAAACAATTACCATATTCATTAGCATTAATTTAAAAATGAGATAAAGAATCTCTTATGATCGTCTCATCTTAATTAATTATAGTAACAAAATCATATTTAATGCAAAAAAACCAAATATCACAAATGACAAACAATTATACGAATATAAAGTTACAGTAAACCATTGTTAGCAGTAATATTTTGACTTCCATAAAAGCAGTGGGCTTCAAAGACTTGGTTAAGAAACTTGACAGCGGGCCCATGGTTTCGTTTGAACGGCCCAATTGGTTTTTAACCCATATTTTGTCTTCATACTTTTAATCAAAACGGCGTCGTTTTGATGTCTGAAGACAAAGAAAAAAAAGGCAAGCCAGACGTCTTCTTCGGCGAGAAGACGAACAGGGGGCGGAGCTGGCCATCCAACGGGGGGCGGAAACTATTTTTCCGATGGAGGCTAGACCTAATTTCCGCGCTACTGGATCTTGGGGGGCGCCAGCACCCCCTCGCCCCCTGGATCCGCCCATGCCAATACGCTACCCGAACCCACCCTGCCCGAGCCGGAGCCGGAGCAATTCCACCGCCGTTCCACAACATCAGTAAATTTAATTACTTCGGATTTAACCTGCGAAAAAGCACTCCAAATTTATTAATGGCAAATAAGTTTCTGATCTTATAGTTTCTGATCTATCCATAAGCTTGTATGGCCAGACCACACACCTTCTCTTTCCTTAAAACTAGAGGCACAATAAATTACTAACAGGGCTTGGTTATGAGTAAGGATTTACCTATTAATTCAGGCAAGTAAAGAGAATAGTGTGGACACCGACATTCTTTTCAATAATCTTAGATGTAAACCCCGTGATCTCTTCCAAAGGAAGATTTCCCTCAAGTTTGGTTTATTGGGTGGAACTTAAATAGGGAACTAAGAACATTGTACACTTGTACTCGTTTTATTCCATTACACTATACATAGAAAAGTTGACATAAATGTGAATATCACCTTTCAGTGTTTGAAAGTTTTAATGTAACCCTAGATAGTTAGTGAAAGTGCCAATATAATCTTTTTCGATAATTTTTAGCCAGAATTATGTGTAGTTACTATATTAACCTTTAAAAAATTAGAATTTAAAACATTGTAAAATGACTGTAATGCCCTTAACCCTGATTTTCTCCTTCCTTTCTCTTCTCCATCATTTCTCCTATTTTTCTTCTCCTCTTCTCTGTCGTTTCCTTTCTTCTTTGGCGATGTCAAAGCCTCCGGTCGTCAATTCCTACGCTCCTACATTTTCTTCATGCCAATAGAATTTACCATTCGTTTCCTTCGTTCATTTTCCTTCCTTTGCTTACATGATTCACACGACGCCAAGTTGAAGACTCACCCCTAGCCCCCTCCCGCGCAGGGTGGTGATGAGGGCTAGCTGGAGGGAGTAGGGGTGGTGGCGGAGAGTTCGCGGATTTGAGTTTCACATCAAGGTTGAGGGTCAGTGTGGTGGCGGCAGATTCGTGGGTTAGGTCGGGATGGGGGTGGGTTGTAGTGGTGGGGTTGGGGGGCTTAGGGTGGTGACCGGGCTTGAAGGGTGGTGGTGGCGGGGCTGGGGGTGAATGAGGTGGTAGTGGTGGGGCTGGGGCTGAGATTAGGGGTGGTGGCGAGGCTAGGAGTGGGGCGGCAGGGCTGGGTGGGGGTTGAGGTGGTGGTCGGTTGAAGGCTGAGCAGCTGTGGTCTGGTGGAGAGGTGGTGGTGGACATGAGGGAAAATTGTCCTAATACTTGTAGGTTTTAGGTTAAAGGAAATTTTAGTCATTTTATGTCCGGTCAATGTCTATCAACACTGAAAATGGTGTCTTAGAGTTATATTGGCACTTTTATCAACTAGTTATGGTTGTTTTTGCATTAAAAAATATCTGAGTGTTATATTGGCACTTACTCAAGTAGGTAGGATTATATTAGTATATTTACCTTTAAAATATAAATGATTTTACAAAGAACACTTGTATAAGAATATAAGAGTAACTAGATCCTGATCAACTAGATCCTAGGCCAAATGTCAATTAAGCTAGACATGAGTAAAACCTTCAACAAGATTGTATGACCTTTTATGCTAAAACCCCTTAAGAAGATGTGTTTTGACCAATTTTTTGTTAACCTGATCGGTGGATGTATAGCGACAATTCGCTTCTCTTTCACATTAAATGGTAAATGTTTCAGAAGAGTCACCCCTACACGAGGCTTACGACAAGGAGACTCTCTATCTTCGTACATTTTCATCATTTGTAGTGATGTTTTCTCTCATATGATACAAGAAGAGATTAGACTCAAGAGGCTTCATGGTCTGAAGATCACAAGGAGGAAACCAATTTGTTTAGGGAAATGAAAGAATAAATGTTCAAGTAAAGATTGCAAGGAGGTCATATCTTGTATGGCTTCCAAGGTTGGAAAATTAAAATCCAACATCACTTGCGGAATACTACCCAGATGACCTAAATGTTTTCCATCTGATGTCTAAAAATGGCAAAATGTGGAATGAAGATCTTATCTGAAGCACTTTGATCTGCACCCGCAGGGTTGTTCTAATTATCCCACGAGCGCTAGAAGATTAAAGATAAAGATTTGTATGTTGCTCCTGGTCTTACTCATAAGTACAATAAATTTAAATAGCGGCAATTCTAGGGTCATCCACAAAGATATTAGAGCCTAAAGGTTAGCTAGACACAATTCACTCTCAGGTATCACCTCAATCATGTGTCAAGAATAACTAGTCATAATAAGGGGGAGGGGGGTTTGTGTTTTAACCAAAACTACTAATCATGCAAGTAAAACAAGATAAATTATGAACTAACTAATCTTGGGACTTTTGCATCACATGATCGATATATAGATTTGATCCTGGACAATAATTTACATAAGCAGCTATCAACCTATTTTCGTGTTATATCACATATTGTGGAGACGTTAATTTCTCGGGAACTCCCACTATCTGTTACACAGCTGGTTCTTCCCTCTCCTTAACAACTCACCTCCCCCGTAACTTTTGAGGGGTACACTTCTCTACTGACCACCCCCGTAGCTTACTCTCTCATTTAAAGGAATTATGCCTTACATAGGTTGCAACCATTAGATGTGGGAGTAAACACAATCACCGTATTGGGACCTCTACTATGAGCACCTATCTTACACCTTAAAAGGAAGAGGACATCAGTACCTCATGATAATTCTAGAGTTTGTGCCACCCTAGTTGCTTGACCCGCCTCCCCGCGTGATCGTTAATTATAGCTAATTAACCTGCGGAGAAGCATTGGATGAAAGATAAATATTTATATTGTTTCTCCCATCCCTACTACTAAGCTACCTCGAGGGTAGGTAGTGGCAAGACTAGGGTCATCCACAGAGATGCTAGGTATCTAAACGTTAACTACACACAGCCGCAACTGCGTCGTCAATCCGATCACGTGTCAAGAATAGCTAATGTTGCAAAATAGGTTGGGTGGGGGGGTTATCTAATAACTACGAGCATGCAAAACCATAAGACAGTAAAACTATATAACACTAGCTCTTGGGGAATATTTGCGTAGCATAACCGGTAATATGTTTTGATCCTCGATTCAATCTCATTCAAGACAAGCAAACCTATCATAATGCTTATGACACGTAATGCGGTCGATGGTCAGCACTACCCCCTATCTGTCACATAAGGGTGCACATGTTTTCTTCCATCGCCACCGCCTCCGTAGTTAGGGAAGTGCTACAATGGCCCTACCGTTGTGAATGTCTAAGTCTTCCCCATGCTATTACGTCTCGGTCACTCCAGTTCAAATGCTTCTCCCGAAGCCTGTAGAGGCAAATGGATAGGCACCTTATCGTTAACTCTAAGGTTGCAAATTATGCTAACCCTAGTTTGCTACTAACCCTATTTCTATCTGTAACCCTTCGGGCCAATTTTTCAACTAAAACTAGTGTACAGTTATCGTCACAGTAACTCGGTGACCCAGATGCATACACCCATATAGTCTCAAACCCCGCTACCCTTACTACAACTAGGTTTCACACCTCGGAGTATATCAATAAATGCGCCAACATGAATGTAGACTAATTAAGGTTTATACCAATGGGAGGTCATCCGCGTACCTCTCAAAGATAGTATTTATATGCTCAAATTGTGGTGAACTACTAAATAGTAGCTAGTGGTAAGATGGGGTCGTCCACGAGGAAAAGGGGTTTTTATGAGTGTTGAATGTAGTTGAAAAGCACACAAAGATGGACCTCTACATGTCCGGTAACAAAGTTGGGGAATTTTGGTTATGGAAAACACTACGACTACTTTAACAACTAAATTAACCAATAATTCGAGAAAATAATTCAACTACGATCACACTAGCACGAAAGATGTAATTAATATGATAGCGAGTCTTGGGCGCAATTGGTTTACATTTCTAGCCATCCTTTAATAATCGATTAATTATCCTATTTTTATGCATTAATCACATATTTTGGAGAACTTGTCAACACCTTTTGAGTGAAAACATTTCTCGCCTCTCCTCAGTTATAGTTAGAGTAAGCAATTGGCACCACACAATAACCCTTATCCTCGGGTCACTCTAGACGATCGGTGTCATAAACTTCCCCAAGAATAGCAATACATATGAAGACCCAACACAACTACCACAATGTCCTACAAGCGAGAAACACATAGATAGCACAAGTATATCTACTAATAATGACTACGAGGATCAGCTTTCATGCTAATCGTTATTAGTGAACCATGTTGATAATTAGTAAAACCCATTCAAATTTATCCTAGGTCTAAGCAACTTCATCAATCAACGATAATAATTAGTTGTCACTCCTAGTTATAACCTATCGTTGATCAACAATAATCACATTGACAAAAAGCTAAAGTCTTTCGGGTTTGACCAAAAACCTAGCAAATAACTAACTCACAATTTTCAACTATTTGATCTCCCTAGACTAAATCATGCATTAATCACAAAATAGGATAAAAATGAATATCAAAAATTCATACTAGAAATGCTTACCAATTGCTCCCATGAGTATATTTAGTTTAGATTACGAAAACCCATAATAAAATAGCAAGAATCCATTGTAAACATAGAAGAAAAGAAAAAAAATGCTAACTAGGGTTTTGGAGACTATTTTTGGCTAGAGAAATGAATGAGAGATGAGAGGGTGAGGTTTCAGGATATTTATAGTACAAAGCTAAAGTTAAAAAGAATGGTGAAACCGCGCAGGCGCATGAGGTAGAGATGCTGGCGTGAGGCTGAGGTACGAGACGCAGCGTGCAGGCACGCAGGACTCCGCATCAGGCATTGAGGAACTGAGATCCTGCACTAGGCATTCTCCATGGCGCGTGGGTGCGCGCTCGCCACATGCCCATTCTTCGTGATCCATCTTGTGCATGTTGCATCATACTGCCCGTGCGATCTAGTCCTAAGGGCACTGGCCACGCGTCCGATCTTCTGAACCCGGCCGGTCTTCACATAAGTTGGCTAGCCTTTGTTCTTCAAAACCCAGACTTTCTTCTACCATGTTTGGCTTGTGGCCTTCAATCTTCTACCATCCTTACGAATGGCCTTCACTATATCTATCTGAAGTGCTTATGAGCAATTTACAAATTAAGCTTACAAAAAGGAATTTAGACGCTCGTAAGAACCAACAATCCATTAGACTATAAATAGGTTACAAACTGAAGGTTTTAGATATGAAAATAAAAAATGGTCATCTAAACCCCTTATGATGTAAAGCTACTTAAATCTAGCAATCTTCCAACAAAATTATGACAAAAGAGATGTTAATTGCTTTAGAAAATATATGCATTTGACGTCCTATCAAACATCTCCGCACTTAAACCTTTACTCATCCTCGAGTAAACAAGAACAAGCAAAGATCTAAGCGTAAGCTAGCATGCAAAAGTTTCCCCAAAATATCCAACATCATATTACTAGACTACCCTAACTCCCAAGACATAAGAATCTCTCATACTCTCACATCCCAAAGTTTAAGATAATCTAAACAACCATCATACCAATCAAATGTGAGGTATAAAATATATGCGCAAAACTAGCTTACACTACCAAAGAAGCCAATAAATAGACAAATTAAGAGAAGCATAAAATGTTTCAATTTCTCTCATTTTGCTGAGGAGCCCTCTCGGGTTTTCATCCAAGCTTCACTTTTTTTTTTCAAGGCTCACCCTCACCTATTTTTGAACCATTTGGCTTCTCAATTTTGCATAGGTTTCCCTTTTGGGATTTTAACCTATTCAGGCCCCCCAATTTTTCCTAAGTTGCCCTCTCGGGTTTTCAACTTAGCAGGGTGTTTTTGTTTTGTTTTCTTTCCTTTTTCCTTCTTCTTTTTGAAATAGAAATCAAAACTATGTACATGAGCAAATATGAGCATTCAAACTCCCCCTCCCACACACATTTAGAATATGCAATGTCTTCAATGTATATAAATAATCAAAAGCAAAAGTAAGGAAAAATAATATGAAATGCTCACAATTAGGACCTTGAAGGTCCCGCACCACTGTCTCGGCTTGTGCATCTCCTTGCTCTCTCTTCCTTGCACCTCATTCGCTTCTCCACAAACTCTGGTGGTGGGGCATTGGCGGAGGACAGTTGGAGCATTGCAAGCATTGTATCCATGTTTTCTTTCATGCCCTTACAAGTGTCCTCAACATAGTACTTGAGGTCATCCATCCGTTGGTCCATGCACCTAAACCCATTGTTCATATTTTCTTGCATGGTTTGGAAGGATTCTTGGAGTTGATCAAATGAGCCTAGTGGTAGAGCTCATGGTGGTGGAGCACTTCTTCCTCCTTGCAATCAGGATAGGAGTGATTCTCTAAAAGCTTCCTTAGGGGGTTGATAATATGAAAGCCTTTCTGGGATATCCACTAGGTGGTCCAAAGGAAGTGTCATGTATTTTTCCCCTTCACGATGAAGCCAAATGAACTTTGTGGGATCTTCGGTGGTTTTAAAAAAAAATCTCTTTCCATGTACCTGATTGTGTAGAAGCAATCCTAGGGATAGCGACCAATTTGCTCCAAGCTCGGTCAAGGGGGGATATGCATATGTTGTGCTAAGAGAGTGATCATTCCCCCCATACAAATATGCCCCAAACTTTTGCTCGACAACCCAATGCATCCATCAATCCATACATCAACCCAATTAGGAGCACCATGTCTGTGGGGCATAAAAGCCCAAAGGTATTTCAAATTAATTATGGAACACTTGTTAAACTCCCCTTGACAAAACAAAGTGTAGAATTGAGAAAGTGGTGGAGATACCGAGTCACCGGATGGATAATCGAAGAGGCCGATGAATGATGATGTCTTATTTCCTCTCCCATGAGAGCTTCCCAAAATGCTTCTTGCCCTTCTTCTTGCACAAATTCCTTTTCTATCTCTTCGTCCGGAGGGAAATTCCACCTAAAAGACAACATTAAATCATCATATGAGGCACACCTTATCTTATCGTTTAGGTAGAACTCGATCCCCAGGGTATCATCCTCCCAAGTGATCTTCCTCATCATGGAGTGGAACTCCAGTGTCCATGATAGATAAGCTGGGGCTTTGGCATCCACAAAGCCCTCTAGACCCATTTTATCCAACATATAAGTGACCCCCTCCAACAATCCTAACTTAGACAATACCTCATTGTCCACAAACCGAGTAGCCATGATAACTCTATTGTTGTCCAATCTCTCCAATCTCTTGGAAAATTCCCCTTCTATATTTGTTAACCCATGATGAGGGAGAGATAGGTTGTAGACTGTGGGAGGTGCATAGTTAGAGGAGAAACCTTTTCCCATTTTTCTTGTCTAAGGGGCCATGAGAAAAAGTGGCTCAACTCACCACCCCACAACAAAAATGAAGCACCAAGTCAAACCCCCAAATAGCACCACACAAGAGTCCACAAATATTGCACCAAAGTCACTACCACAAAAACCACAATTTCCACAACAATTCACAACATTACCACCACAATCTCCATAAACACTACTACCACAAAATTCCACAACAAGAATAAACACTATCACTTCAAAAAGTATATTCCCAACCTTAATTAAGAGCTTATAACTATCTTCAAGCACGACAATCTCAACTAACTCATCAAGCTCATCAAAACACACAAGAAGCCAAATTGTGAAAAATTACCCATAATGGTTCTTTGGAAATTTTGGGTTGATTTGGGTGCTCCAAGTAGGTGTAGAAGCCTCCAATAATCCTCAAGTGCCAAGAATTTTCACTATTTACTCATAACTCTTCTGGGTTGAAGAACCCCAAATTTGTTAATCTTTGGGTGTTCTTGAAGAGAAATATTACATTTTCATGGTTTAGAGGATGAATTAGGTTTGATTGTAGTGTGGGAAGTGTTTAGTAATGGTAGGCCAATGATTTGTGTGGTAGAGATGGATGGATTTGGAAGTGAAGGTGGAAGGGAGAAGGATTTGGTGTTGGAAGAGAAATGAGAGCTTTAGAGAGAGGATAAAATACGAGAGAATGAGAAAAATTCTCCAAAAAGAAAGGGGAAAAGAAGAGAAAGAAGTAGGGAAACTAGGGGGTGAAAGAATTCTTTTTTAAAAAAAATAAGGGGGAGAGGGGTGCACAGGTGCTCTTACGTCCACACTGGCCACGTGATGGTGTACTGAAGGTTGCGCCGCTCTATGCCTCTTCTCTCATGCGCGGACACGCGGTTAAGGGTGCTTACTATGCGCCCCTTCCTCCAGGATTAGAGCCAAGTACTCGGGTGTGCGCTTCCTTGTGCTGGCCATGTGAAAACAAACTGAAGACGTGAGCCACAGCCTCTCCTCAGAGCGTTGATCACGCGCCCAAACTTTTTTGCCTTGTTTCATCCCGTTTAACCTGAAATATTCAAAACAGACACCCAAGCACAATATTGCTCCAAAAATGATAAAAATAAAAAAATTAAATATGATCAAACCCAAGTTTATTTAATGTCGTCGGCACGACTTATTCACAAAGCCACAAAAATGAAGCTACATCAACAGGATTGCATCAATGGCACCCAGATGATGAAAACCAAGTTTATTTAACTTCGGCGGCACGGCGTATTTAAACCAAAACCACTAATCACTTATCGGGTCATTGAGGAGTGTTTTCTCGACTAGTTCCGGTTGGAAGCTCTCATAGTAAGGCTTCAAACGGTGACCATTCACTTTGAAGACTATTGAATTCTCCTCACTCATTATTTCAACCGGCCCATGTGGGAAAAATTTCACAACCACAAAAGAGCCAAGCCACTTTGACCTCAATTTTCCAAAATTAACCGAAGGCGTGATTGGAATAAAAGGACTTTTTGACCAATTTCAAAGTCCTTTCTATTGATTCAGCTACATGCCTATCCTTGGTTTTCTACTTGTAAATTGTTGAGTTTTCATAGGAGTCATTTAGAATCTCCTCAAGCTCTTGCAATTGAAACTTTCGATGAACACTGGTTTCATTCAAATTCATGTTGAAGCTTTTCACGGCCCAATACACTTTATGTTCAAGCTCAACCAGTAAGTGGCACGGCTTCCCAAAGACTGTTCAATATGGAGACATCCCAATCGGCATCTTATAGGCCTTCCTATATGCCCACAAAGAATCATCTAGCTAAATGCTCCAACCCTTCCCATTCGGGTTAGCTGTTTTCTCAAGGATAGATTTGTTCTCATGATTGGAGACCTCGGCTTGGCCGTTTGATTGTTGGTGATAGGACGTGGAGGTTTTATGACTTACCACAAACTTCTTCATCAATGCTTCGATTGTGCAATTGCAAAAGTGGGTTCCTCGGTCACTAATCATGGATTGGGGAATTCCGAACTGGGAAAAGATGGTTGCTTTCAAGAAACCTGCTACAACTTTTGAATCATTGGTCCCCGTGGCCTTTTCCTTGACCCACTTGGACATATAATCGACGCAAGCAAAATATAAACACACCCAAAGGAGTTAGGGAAGAGTCCCATGAAGTCAATCCCCCATAAATAAAAAATCTCACAATACAAGATGTTTGTTTATGGTATTTCATTCTTTTGGGAAATGTTTCATGTTCTTTGACACTTGTCACAAGATTGGTAAAATCTATAGGAATGCTTCATCATGTGAGGCCAATAAAGACCATTTTCTAACAACCAAAGCGGTTCTCTTGGCACCAAAATGCCCACCACATGTAAGAGTGTGCACATATTTCGAATTGAACTCAGTTCACTCTCCGAGACACATCTTCGGATCATTTAATCCTGGCAATGTTTTCATAAATATGGATCATCCCACACATAATGTTTATCCTCACTCCTTAACCTATCTCTTTGAGGTTTGGAGAAATGTGGTGGAAATTGTTGGGAAATAAGAAATTAACTAGATCGGTATACCAAGGGTATGCCTCTCTAATTGAAAAAAAATATTCATTGGGAAATTCTTCTTGAATGGTCTCCCTTTTAGGCTTTTCAATAGCACTCTCTGACTCATCAGTTGGTGTCAACCGACTTAGATGGTCAGCCACCACATTTTCACTCCCCTTTTTATCCATTACCTCTAAATAAACCTAGGTTTGGCTTCCTTTTTGGTCATCAAACGGCAAAAAGATGCATGTTTCGTGAAGACAATGACCTTTGTACCAACTAGGTACGACCTAAACTTCTCAAGAATGAATACTACCGCCAATAACTCTTTCTCTGTGGTGGAGTAATTTTGTTGTGCATCACTAAGAGTCGTAGTATATAGTAGGTGGGATTCTCCCTACCCCTTGACCTAGAACCGTACCAATTGCATAGTCACTAGCATCACACATGATCTCAAAAGGGAGGTCCCAAATCGGGGCTTGGATAATAGGGGCAGAAACAAGCATTTCCTTCAAAGTGTCAATGGCTCTTTGGAATTCTAAGTCAACCACAAAATCCACCTCTTTTTACAATAATTTGCACAAAGAGGAGGAAATCTTAGAAATGTCCCTAATGAAACACCGGAAAAACCCCATGTGACCTAGAAATGACCTAACTTCGTTAACATTCGAGGGATAGGGTAGGGATCAGATCATGTCAACCTTGGCTTTATCTACCTCTAGCGCCCTTGAGAAGAGACCACATAACCCAATAGAATGGTTTTTTTCACCATGAAGTGGCATTTTTTGGAGTTTAGAATGAGATTGCTTTCAATGCATCTCTTGAGCACTAATGATATATGGTTTAAACAACTATCAAAATAATCTCCATGAATAGTGAAATCATCCATGAAGACTTACACAAAGTGCTCAAAAAACTCCTAAAATATACTAACCATGCACCTTTGGAATGTGCCGAGAGCATTGCATAGACCGAAAGGCATACGGCTATATGAAAAAGTGCCAAAAGGACATGTAAAAGTGGTCTTCTCTTGGTCTTCCGGGGCTATGGCAATTCGGAAATACCCGGAATACCCATCTAGGAAACAATAGAAATCCCGCCTGGAAAGCCTCTTAAGCATTTGGTCAATAAAGGGTAGAGGAAAATGGTCCTTCCTAGTTACCACATTCAACCTACAGTAGTCAATACACACACTCCACCCGTTTTGCACACGAGTGGGAACCAATTCTCCCTCTTTGTTCTCTATCACGGTCACACCGCTTTTCTTAGGCACAACTTAGGTGGGGCTTACCCACTTGCTATCGGAGATGGGGTAAATTATTCCGGCTTGGAGCAATTTGAGAATCTCACTCTTCACTACCTCCATCATTGGTGGGTTAAGCCAACGTTGGGGTTGCCTCACCCGTTTGGCCCCATCATCTAACAAGATACGATACATGCAAGTGCAAGGGCTAATTACCTTGATATCGGCAATGGTTCACTCAATTGCCTCCTTATGGGTTCTAAGAACCTCCATAAACCTCCCTTATTTCTCCTTGATGAGCTTACTAGACAATATCACGGGTAAAGTATCTCCCTCACTAAGGAATTCATATTTCAAATCCTCGGGTAATGGTTTCAAGTCCACTACTGGTGTCTTCTCAAAAGACGTGGTGATATCCACATTTTGAGGTGCATCGAAAACTTTGCTAGGGGGGTCGAGAGGCAACCTATCAATAAAATTTCGTGTCTCTATAATCTCAAGCAAATTTACCCTCAAACAATAATCATGCAATTCATTTATATGAAGACTATTTTCCAAAGAGACTTTCAAACAATCTTTACCATTAATCACAAACACATCTTGAACATAATCATAAAAAATATCAACAATATCAATAGCATGGCAAGAATGACCTTCACCAGCAAACTTCATGGTATCATAAATGTTGAACTTCACAATATCCCCCATTAAATTCCATGGTTAAACACACATTATGCACATCAATTTTAGTTATAGATGTTTTCAAAAATGGCCTCCCTAACAAGATAGGGGCGGCACTTTTATCACTTTCCATATCTAGAACATAGAAATCGGTGTTGAAAATCAAAGTATCAACTTTAACCAAAACATCTTCCACAATCCCCCTAGGGTAGACGTTGGAACGGTCGACCAATTGGATCACTACCCCGGTTTCATGCAATTTTCCAAGATCTAGGGATTCATATAAAGAGTATGGAATCATATTGATTAATGCTCCTAGATCTAGCATGGAATTTTGGAAATTCTTACCACTTATAATGCAAAGGGATGGTAAACATGTTGGGATCATCACATTTAGGGGGAAGTTTATTATTAAAAAGGGTCGACCCTTGACCTCCAATTTTTATCTTCTCGCCATTTTTCAAATTTTTGTTCCTCCTAGGGATACATATTTCCTTAATGAATTTAGAAAATCTAGGCACTTGGTAAATGGCATCAAAGAGAGGAATATTTACCTCACACTTGTGGAAGACCTCAAAAAGTGCCTTGTTCTCATCCTTACATTTTTTATTCCACAAGCCACTGGAAAGGGTGGTGGTGGAAGGACTTTCTCTATTTCACACTTCTTCACTGTTGAGTGACCACCTCTTCAACCTTTTTTCCTTTCACCACAAGTTCCTCTTCTATCTTCTTCCCGGCCATCACAATTTTCTTGGGATATTTGTTCTCCTTTCCACTCCTCAAGGCTATGTCACTAGCATTAGGAGGCTGGGGGTTTAACTCCGTTTGTGCTGTAAGTTTCCTGGAATCCATATCTTCCAACCGGGCCACGGAGGATGCTATTTGACTAACTTGGACTTCGAAACTCTTGAATCTTGCGGAAGAGTGGTCCTCCATATTTGCAATTCTATTTGCGGTTTGGTTTTCCAAGTTAGCGACCATGTTGGTTGTAGCATGAATGAGCTCCTTATGCTCTGACCTTGGCTTTCATTCTCGTTGGTTAGATTACCCCTCATCCCTTGGGTAGGGTTATTGTGGAGCCCGATTGTACCCTTGATTGCCTTAGTATTGGGGTCACCCTCCATGATGGTTCGGTTGATACACACCTTGGCCACCTTAAGGACCACCTTGTGGATTAGATTGCCCAACTTGATCATCTCTCCACCTGGATTGTAGGTCTTAGAGTAGGGATCATACTTCTAGTCATTTCCTTGTCCCCTTTGGAAACCTTGACCACCTTGGTAGCCTTTATTTCCTTGATAACCTTAGCCTTATCCCCCTTGATAACCCATAGCCTTAGCCTCCTTAAACCTTTCATCTTGGTTTGGAGGGCATACATCGGTAGAATGTTCCAACGAACACACCCCACATGCCTTGACTTGATGTGCCATCTCCTTCATTAGCTCCTTCATCATAGAAGCTAAAAATTGCACTTACTCCTCAAATTTGGGGGTTTTCGGAGGTGGAGCCTCTTGTACCCTTTCTCTTTCTCTCACACCAAATTGTCTTATCCCATTAGCCATGTCTTCAAACAATGCCATAGCTTCCTTTGAGCTCTTGTTGGAAATCAACCCACTACAGACCGCCTTAATCATTCTCATATTTTCAACGAAAAAAATGTCACAGAAATAATACACAAGATCTCCTTCCTTGTATGGGTGGTAGGGGTAACTTGCTAGCAACCTCTTGAACCTCTCCCAATATTCACATAAAGATTCACCCAAATATTGGGAGATGTTGCTTAACTCTTTCTTTAGCCCCACCGACTTGGATGCCAGAAAGAACTTATCCAAAAACATGATCTTTATCTCCCTCCATGACGTTATAATTCTCGGGGGGAGGTAATACAACCAATCTTTGGCCACACCCTTCAAAGAGAAAGGAAATACCCTTAGATTGAAATTGTCCCCAGAAATTCTGGATGGCTTCATGTTCATGTTCACATAGTGTAACTCAGACAAACGTTTGTTTGCATCATCCCTACTTATCCCATGGATAGATGGTAGACAATGGATCATCTTGGACCTAAACTCACTAGTGACATTTTCTGGAAGAGGAGAGAATGCGATGCAAAGGAACTGGCTTTCTAGGTCAAGAGCCATGAGCTCCCTCAAGGTTCTAGCATCATCCACCATAGTTAGTGTGACTATTTTGGGTGATTTTTGGGTGGCTTGATTAGCTAAATGTTCTAGTCTCCTTGCTCTCCAGAGTGTTCCTAATATATCAGGGTTGTAGTGCAAGGGTTCTTGTCTAATGGTACGGGTATCAACCATAAACCAAGAACCAAAGCAATAAAACCTTATCCCAAGTAACAATCACAAAAGGAAACAAATGCCAAAAACAAACAAGTTAAAACAAAAACACACAAAAACTGCACTAACACTTTTAAAAAATACGCCTTTTCCCCCGGCAGCGACACCAAAATTTGGGAGGCCATCGTCGTGCCTCTCAAAGATTGTATTTATCTTCCCAAATTATAGCTAACTACTAAATATTAGCCAGTGGTAAGATAGGGCCATCCACGCGGAAAAGGGGGTTTTATCGAGTGTTAAATGTAGTTGAAAAGCACACAAAGATGTCACTCAACGTGTGCGGTAACAAAGTTGGGGGATTTTGGTTTTGCAAAACACTACAACTGCTTTGACTACTAAATTAACCAACAATTAGAGAAAATAATTCAACTACAATCACACTAGCACGAAAGATGTAATTAATATGATAGCTAGTCTTGGGCGCAATTGGTTTACATTTCTAGTCATCCTTTGATCATCGATTAACTATCCCACTTTTAAGCATTAATCACGTATGTTTGAGAACTGATCAACATCTTTCGAGTGAAAACATCCTTGCCTCTCCTCGGTCATAGTTAGAATGAGCGATTGGTGCCACACAATAACCCTTACCCTCGGGTCACTCTAGATGATCGACATCATAGACTTTCCTGAGAATAGAAATACACATGGAGACCCAACACAGCTACCATAATGTCCTACAAGCAATAAACACATACATAGCACAAGTATATCTACTAATAACAACTACGAGGATCGGCTTTCATGCTAATCGTTCTTAGTGAGCCACATTGATAATTAGCCAAACCCATTCAAATTCATCTTAAGTCTAAGCAACTTCATAAATCAAAAATTATAATTAGTTGCCACTCCTAATATAATTTAGCATTGACCAACAATAATCACATTGAAAAAAGTCAAAGTCTTCCGGGTTTGACCAAAAACCTAGCAAATAACTAACCCACAATCTTCAACTAGTTGATCACCCTAGTGTAAATCATGCATTAATCAAACAAAAAAGCTCAAAATATACTTGATAATCAAAGCACAAAATAGGATAAAATGAATCTCACAAATTCATACTAGAAATGCTTACCAATTGCTCCCAAGAGTATATGTAGCCTAGATTATGAAAATGCATAATAAAATAGCATGAATCTATGGTAAACATAGAAGAAGAGGAGAAATAAATGAAAACTAGGGTTTTGGAGACTATTTTTGGCTAGAGAAATGAATGACGGGTGAGAGGATATGGTTTTAGGATATTTATAGTACAAAGTTAAAGTCAAAAGAAGGTCAAAACCGCACAAGCGCACTGACCGCAGTGGGCGTGCAAGGAAGGGATGTTGGCGCAAGGCTAAGATGCTAGCGTGAGGTTCATGTGGGCGCTGGCACGGGATGCAGCATGCGAGCGTGTGAGAATCTACGTCGGGTGCGGGTGAGGAATTGAGGGCCTGCACCAGGCCTACTTTGTGGCATGCATGCGGGCTGTGATGCACTGGCCGCGCACCCATTTTTCTTGATCAAAATGAAGGATTTCATTATGAAAACTAAAAATGGTCATCTAAGCCCCCTTATGATATAAACCAACCTAAATCTAGAAATCTTCCAACAAAAGGATGACAAAAGAGATGTTAAACGCTTTGGAAAATACATGCATTTGACGTCCTATCAGCCAACATGGTGTAAAAATCATACAATTAACAAGAATGTAAAGAACAAGCAAACATAATGTTCATAAGCACATAAAGATAGGTAGATCCATAGAATCTCCCAAAACAAACACCAAGGCATGAATACAAATACAAACCCCAAGATAAATACTACTTCTTAAGCATTAAACCCCAAATATTTCATTAGATTCAATGCCCTTAGGAAAAAAACAAGGAGAAAATAAGTTAGACACAGGCTCCTATATATAGTAGTAGGGAATGGAAATAAAATTAACCAAACTTGAACCCCAGTAGACATAGGCTCCTATATATAGTAGTAGGGAATTGGGCCTTGAAAAAGGCCCAAAATAAGGCCAAAACCCTTGCAGCCAAAATTGAAATAGGCCATGTTATCTGGCACAGCCGTGCTGGCTAGGTCTAGCACAACTCATATCGTTTAGCACGGTTATGCTAGCTTGGCCTGGCATGAACCATGGTGTCTGGCACGGGCCACCAACTGGGGCTTATCTTTGACCATTTTTAGAATGCAGCCACGTCGTTCGGTATGGGCCACCGGCTAGGAGTCCTTCTTTGATCAGTCAAATGATGTGGGCGATGTGAATCTTGACAAGTCATCAGTCGGGTGCGTGTTTTTCCCTTCTGGACGGCACGGGCCGTGTAAATTCTTAGGGGTTGTCAGTTAGGAGTTGATTTATGAACAATCCTTAGGTGTCGTGGCTGTATGAATCATCACACCCCGTGGGCTGGTCTTCGAATGTTAGAGTTGAAACAACACGATCTGTGTAAGAGGGAACAACATGTGTCCATACATAGCCTCATTGAGCTTCAGGTTGGCACGGGTCGTGCCAAATCAAATGGCTCATGCTAAGGATCTGTGGCACTGCCGTGCTGGCTAGCACGAACTGTGTTGTTTAGCATGGTC
Organism: Rubia yunnanensis; assembly: GCA_037428765.1. Classification (NCBI taxonomy): domain Eukaryota; kingdom Viridiplantae; phylum Streptophyta; class Magnoliopsida; order Gentianales; family Rubiaceae; genus Rubia; species Rubia yunnanensis. Next base: position 104,545,157 of record CM075061.1, on the reverse strand, counting down.
GTGCCTGGTCTTTAAATGTTGGACTCGACTCTCTTCTTTTTCCGTCTTGATTCCATCTACTACCACATTTTGAATTGTGATCTTTTGTCTACTACCATCCTTGCGAATGGCCTTCTGATATCTACTACGGCCCTTGTAGATGGCCTTCCATAAGATTACACTGGAGTTCTCATGAGAAAACTATTAATAAGCTCACAAAAGAAGATCTAGGTACTCGTGAGAACAAAGTGTCTACAAAACACAGGATTTCGATAAGAAAACCAACAACGGTCATCTAAACCCTTTGTAATATAAACCTAAATAAAACTAGCAATCAAACAACTAGAACATAATAACAAATGAGTCGAATGTATTAGTTAACACATGCTTTAAGGTGCAGATCAATTCCCCCACACTTACACATTTACTCGTCCTCAAGTAAACAAAAACGAGCTAAGATCTAAGATGAATGTAGAATTCAAGGATAAGTTAACCACTATGTCAAACCTTATTCCTAGACTACCCTAGTTCCCTCAAAGATGTAAGAATCTCACAACTCTCACTCTCTCCAAAGAAACCAAAGCAATCTATACAACCGATCTTACCAAAAAAAAAGTGAAATTCACAAAGATGAGTGTGAAGCTAAGTTACTCTACCAAAGGAACTTCCAAAAGAAAAACCAAAGAGAATCCTAGGATATTTTTAAAATTTCTCTCATTTTTCCTAGGAGCCCTTTCGTGTTTTCATCCTAGCTTAACACACAAATTGAACTCACTTATCACATTTTTCCACACCATAGCCTCTCATTTTTTCCAAAGTTTTTCAACCAATCTTGACCTTTCCCATTGTTGCCTAAGTCGTCCTTTTGGGTTTTTGACTTAGCCGGGTATATATTTCTTTTTTCATTTTTTCAATCTTCAATTTTTTTTTTGTGGTTCAAAATATCCAAAGATGAGATTTATACTACATGAAGGTAATCTAAACAAATAATGACACCACCTTAATTGTTCCAAAAACATCCCTAAAAAAACTACAAAAAGGTTCCCTCACACCCAAAAACAAGAAAACCAACCAAGAGTTCAAAAATCCATGTGGGAAAAAAATGGGAAAAATAGTCATCATAAAAAATATGCAAATCAAGGATAGAAATAGTTAAAGGGAAAACAAAGGAGATTCTACCAGGAATGTGTTCCAACCTCTCCCCCACACTTAGTTCATGCATTGTCCTCAATCCATGTGACCAAGGAGAAAAGAAACGTTGGATCCTTAGTGTTGTTCGCGACGTCTGTCTCTATGTCCATGCCTGTGTGGATTCTAATGATGGTACCTGTCTCCAATGCATGCTGATCTCAGGTGATCGGTGATCTCCCTCACATCCTGGTACAGAAATCTCACATCAGTCCTCAAATACTGGAGCTAGTCATCCATCTTGTCAAATCTGTCAGTGGTCTCCTCCTGGTGGTAATCGAGCTGAGCTCCAAGCTGGTGCACATCCTGCATGCCCACAAAGATAGAATCACTCCAAGACTGCATTCACTCCAGCTCGTATCTTGGCGGTTGAGTCCACATGTCATAAGATGAATCTGACTGGTATCCCTATGAATTGTGCTCCCAAAAAGGGCTAAACTACTGGTGCTGCTAAGGGTGAGCCTTGTGCTGGGACGGAATGAGATGTTGTGTTTGTGTGGATCGAGAGTAGAAAGAGGGCTATGACTTCCTTCCTTCTCGACTTCACACATTTATTATAATGAGAGGAGTAAATGCACCCATGAGAATCATAGCCCATGGAATGGTAGGGCTTCTCCTGAATATTAACTGGCCCCTGGAATGGTTTTGGTGCTCTAAATAGCTGCTCAACTAGGGGTGGTGGCACTAACAGCTTCTCAGCTACTGGGGGGTGGTACAAACTGAGACTCGACTACTGGTGGTAATCACAAACCTAGGGAATTCTGGTGGTGGCTGAAGAAGCTGGTGGTCAGCGGGGAAAGACTGTGTAGGCTGATTGGGGACTTGATCCTCATCCATCGTAGCATGCTCAACATCCTTGTCGTGCTCATCATCATCGCCTTGCTCGTCATCCTCTTCCACATAAGGATCCCCCAATACGATAGGGGATCCTTGATCAGGCTGTATGATGGGATCCTGCAATATGAATGTCTTGGCCAGCTTGGTCTTCTCATTCCAAGGCAACCTCATAAAGTTGTTTCCCTTATAAAACTAGCGGACAGCTCCAGCCTGTATATATATCAGCTTTACCTCTGTCATTGTTGAAAGAAGGAGGGTGTAAGGAGTGTGCGGGATTTCTCTCATCTTATCGCTCATCGCAAGGAAAAAATGAGCAACCTTGAGCGATATTGATCTGCTTCATTTTATGTTCATTAACCGATGCATTTGACATACTTTTTAGCTACTTTTTCTTGGTGGATTGCTAGTATTAGTTGAGTTTACGTGACAAGGGGTTTAGACAGCCATGTTTGGTTTTCTTGTCTAAATCCAACGTTTTGTAGACTTAATTGGTACTAATGGACATCTTGTATCCACAGGCTCCTTGATCTTCCTTGTGATTATCTTTAGTAGGTTGCCCATGGGTACTTTTTCTTTATAATCTATTTGAAAGTTGTTTGTAAGGGTGGTTGAACATATTGAAGGCCGTTCGCAAGGAAGATAATAGAGACGAAGGCAATTCACATTAGAATGGTGGTAGACAAAGGCCATGATCATCAATGTGCGGTAGAAGGAGATTAAAGCCAAAGATAGGTGGCTACGGAATTCATAGCAGCCAATGGAAAAATGGGGAATCATGGTCCGATGAGTGTTTCCTCATTCCGAGAACTATCCAGGAATAATTAGCCTTTAAGGCTGGTTCCATTGGATTTTTGTTCTCAATTACTATAAACTTAACTAGCAAAACTCTCAAATTGGACTAATGGTTCTCTGGTAGCGAAGGAAACTAGTTCGGCTGGCCGAAGCATCAATAGGACGACTCGGACATGCATGGTTTGGCACCAACGGCCTGCGCCAGAGGAGATGCCTTGCTCCAAGGAGACCGATGCGAGGCATTGACATGACCCTTGCAAGAAACGACGGGCCACAACACCGAGGAATGAACCCCTTCATGTGGCTAAGTATGTGCATGGGACGTCCTATTTTAGGCATCCCAAATCGTTCCAAGTCCATTTAGTGAAGACCAACACGAGGGGTGTGGGAATAGACATGGCTTGCAACAAGTTTTTTTAGCAAAGCACTGAGTCTGACCACGGCCAGCGCCAATAGCCACTAGCGTATATCAGAACCTCAAATTTCAGCACTATGATAGCACCCTGAAGGAGACGACATAGCTTGCGCCACTGTCAAACACGACCCACGCCAACCCTCATGCCCTGCACCACATTGAAGATCAATGCCATGCTCAAGAACGGGTGCCCCACACCCATATAGTGGCCTAACCCACACCAGGCCTTGCGTTCTGCACCAAGTACATCCACGGGTAGCGTTATTCGTGATGCCCCGCGCTGAGCGATGGCTGAGCTAGGGTTTACCCTACATTGGCCTATTTTGGGCTTATTTTTAGGCCCAATCTCCTACTAGTATATATAGAACCTTAGTTTACTAGGTTATGAGACTTTTTATACTATAGATCTCATTTTCACTTTCAAGAGCAGAGGAGATTCTCTCCCTAGGAAATTTTTCTTCTTTTCATTTTGCTTTGATCCAAAGATGTGGAATTAAAATATTTATTTGCATTCCATATTAAGGGAGTAAGTAGTTTCTATAGCTTGGGAATAATTGTAGTGACTTGGCTATATCTTTATGCTTTTTGAGATTCTAATGTTCATCCTAATTTTTTGTGTTCATAATATTATTGTGATTTGATTTTAAGTTTGAATGCATGAGTATTAAACCACATATAAGCAAACACTTTGGGCTATATTCATGCTAGGCGCAAATATCGATGCCCTTTTGGGAAGGAAAACCTAGATGTTTGTATGGGTGGAGGGGAACGACTCTGCGTGGGTGTGAGCACAGGAGATTTGAGGTCACTCTGATCCACTTACGATTGCACCAGTCTTATCCAACTTTGTAAAGGTTTTTTTAGAGGTTCCATGTAGAGATAGCTTAAATAGTAGATAACTAGGGTTACAAGAAACCCTAGTATCACAGATAAAGTGGCTACGATCCTTGGGCCTAATTGATAAGAACAAAGAGGATTAGTTGAATTCATGATGAAAGCTCGGGATATAATCGGACGAGGTAGAATTAGACCTACAACATTGTTCAGGCCTTGTTGTACTCCCCTAATTACAATGGTGATGTCGATGGAGGGGTGCGCCGGTTATAGGGATGGGAAAGTGTATGTCATTGCCCACACCACGTGTTATGGACACACTATTATGTTTGTTTAGATCTCTATGTGAAAGAATCAAGGACAGAAGCATTAGATTTACCAAGTCAGTCAATGATTTCCCCAAGTTCTAGCTTTATATCGTAGTTGTGTTATTTACTTTGCATGTTTTGTAATTGTTAGATTGAAAATCCAACCCCCCCCCCCCCTTGCATGTTTTCTTTACTAGTTATTCCTTTCACTCATATGGATTGACGACCCATACGAGGTTGTGTTTCTAGTTGATACATTAGATCTAGCATCTCTGTGGACAAATCTATGGCTTGCTGCTAACTACCCTTTAGATAGCGTAGCAGTGAGATCAGGGTGCAGAATATAAATTTCTATCTTTGACCTCCATCCTCAATTCAGGTGAATTAGCTACATTTAGCAACCCCAGGTGAAGGGCGGGTCAAATTTTGGCGCCGTTGTTGGGGATGCTATCCGTCTAGTTATCAACTTAGGCAGAACACGTTAGTAAAGTAGCTATTATTTCTTTTAATAATTTTGTTTTATTTGCATGATGTTTGAAAAAGAAAATTTTAAAATTCCTAAGAAGAGATATTTCCCGACATTGAGACTTTGTATTTGCTCTCTTGTGTGAATGATCTATTTTGTGATACTATTCTTATTAAGCATGTTTTTTTTTCTAACTTGAACAAAGATACTTCACCACGGTATCTCATGTTTAATGTGTAGCAGGGAAAGAAGCAGGCCACGGAATTAAAAACTCCTAAGCCTCTTCCAACCCCTAAATTCAACAATAATGTATCTACGCTTGAGAGGAATGGGTTTACTTGGTTCATCGCTCCAAAGGTAAAAGGTAAACCTAGGATGATGTGGTGACCCACCCATCATGATGTGGTCATTGGTGGTGTCAAGGATGGTGATTCCGGTGACCCATCAAGCCACTCTTCTTAGCTTCGAATGATTAAGGGAAACATAAGTCGTGAGGACGACAATAAATATACGGTGTTTGTTTTTTTTCATGTTTTAATTAGTGAGTAGGTAGTTTTTGCATTAATCTGTGTTTTACTATGTGGATTTTTTAAATAAACTCTTGATGGTTTGTAAATTTGAGCTCAAGACTCGTGATTGTGTTTTAAATGGAATTAAATTGGACAGGTGACATAGTCTTTTGAAAAAGTGGAAAAAATTGAGGATAAGGGAAACGGTTGTTGCATGCATCGCGCTAGGTAGGCCGGTGCGAGGCTATCCTTCATGCCGGGGCTGGAATGGCGCGAGGCTATGCCTTGTTCTAGAAGGTTGGGCTCGAGGCTATGCCTCGTGCCAGGTGGTTTGGCGCGAGGTTATGCTTCGCCCCAGGCCCTTGTGCACCTAAAACTGATTTTTAATTTTCTTTACTCTGATAAAGAAAAAATTTCAAAAACTCTGATTCTCAAATTCAAAATTGCATTTTTGGTTCAAGAATTTTTGAATTCCCTAATTCCTTAATAATTTTGAAAATACTTCGAAAACTCTTGTAATTAATTGGCTTGTACTATTGTCCCCTAAAATGAGCATTTAAAATTCCATTCTTATCCTAATTGTACCTCTCACCCTAGTCACCTAGGCTGAAATTTCATTTCCATAGTATACTTCTCCACCTAATTATCTCATTTGACACATTCTTTCTTCTCAAGAAACACTCATTCTCACACACTCTTGGTGAACTCAAAAAATTGAAGCTTTTCTTCCAAAAGTTGGCAATTTTTGCTTCTTCTTTTGTGGGTCTTGCAAATCTTAGCTACAAATTTTGGGCAACCATTGAACTCTACGCTTTTGTGCTTTATTTGACATTGTGGTGGTGTTATTTGAAGCATGAATTTTGAATGAGTGTGTTGTGAGATATGTGTTTGTATGCATGATCTTGTGTTGAAGAAGATGCTGGGAGGATTGATGTGCTATCATGCTTGAAAGATATGATCTTTGGTGTTGGGTGATTTGGGAAAGAGTAAATCTTTTTTTCATGATTTAATTGAATGGGTTGGTGATAACTTTCATAAGATTGATATTTGATAAGGAATGTTCTTGTTTGAATAGCCCACATGCTTAGAATATCATGTTATGAATGTTTGGGTTATTTGGAAGAATGTTATCTCATTGAATTGTAGGACATGCTTTGTTTATGATCATATCACCACTCTTGTTCTCATTTTGTTATATTTCCACCTATGAAGAATGCCTTGGAGAAGGGAAAGTCCATTATGGGTGAGAAGAGGAAGAAGTCAAAGAAGGGTGCAAACCCCGACCCAAAAAATTCCATTCTTTGTAACCCCGCCTTTGTAACCAAGGAGTTTATGTGTTTATACAACATTTTTGGGACTGCAACCTGGAGGTGGAGGAACTTGAGAGAGCCGAAGAGGAATATTTTGGAGATGGGATTTTCTTGCAAGGGCACCTTGGCAGTTGTAGGTTTACTCGAGCCGGTCACTTACATGTTGAGCCAAGTAGGTCTAGAGGGGTTTTTCCATAAACAATCCAAGATATACATTAGGTGGACCCTAGAGTTCCTAGCTACTTTATGGCCAGTCGTAGATGATGATGGACAGAAGGATATCAAATTCAACCTTGACAACAAGGAGATCAAATTCAACCTTTACTAGGAGATTGCATGAACCTTTGGGTGGAGGTATGGCAAGGAGATCCAAAAGACACATCGACAAGAGTTACCTTTCTCTCTTGGGCAACTGACGGGCACGGATCGCAAGAACCTGTGCAAGAGTACCGCCATAGGCTCGACTAGGCTTACGAGCCTAGGAAAAAAATGAGAGGCCGTGTGGAAAAAGGTGAGAAGTGAGTACCCTTTGTGTGTTAAAGCTAGGATGAAAAATCGAAAGGGCTCCTAGGCAAAATGAGAGACATTGAGAGAAAACAAAAAAAACTATGTTGAATGCATGCTTCCATGGTGTATTTTTTTTTAATACTACTCTTTGATTGCTTTGGGGATCACTTCTGGAATAGTAAGCTAGCTTGACACTTATCTTTTTGGCTTACCTTTTTCCACATTTTATTTTTGGGTGGTTTAATTACTTATGTCTTTCGGGGAGTGTGTGAGTTGTGAAATTCTTACTTTCTTGGGGGAAACAGGGTAATCTTGGAATAAGTTGACTGCTTCGGTTAACTTACTCCTGCACGCTACATTTCACTTGATTCTTTTTCTTGTTTTCTATGTACTCGAGGATGAGTAAAGGGTTAAGTGTGGGGAGTTTAATCTGCTTCATTTTCGTGCGTTGACCAATGCATTTGACATACTTTTAGTTACTTTTTGTTGGTGGATTACCGTTATTAGTTGAGTTTATGTGACAAGGGGTTTGGATAGCCATGTTTGCTGTTCTTGTCTAAATCGTGCATTCTGTAGACTTAATTGGTACTAATGGACATCTTGTATCCACGGGCTCCTTGATCTTTCTTGTGATCATCTTCAGTAGTTTGCCCATGGGTACCTTTTGTTTACATTCTATGTGAAGGCCGTTCGTATGGGAAGTAGAAGATATTGAAGGCCGTTCGCAAGGACGGTAGTAGAGATGAAGGACATTCACATTAGAATGGTAGTAGATGAAGGCCACGATCATCAATGCATGGTAGAAAGATATTGAAGCCAAAGATAGGCAGCTACGGAGTTCATAGCGGCCAACAGAGAAATGGGAATCGTGGTCCGATGAGTTGTGCCACAATCTAAGAATGATCCAAGAAGAATTAGCCTTCAAGGCTAGTTCCATTTGATTTTTCTTCTCGGGTAATATAAAATCAACTACTAAAACTCTCAAATTGGACTAACAATTTTCCCGTAGCAAAGGAAACTAGTTCAGTTGGATAAAACACCAATGGTACTGTGCAGTCGTGCATGGTTTGGCACCAACGGCCCACGCCAGAGGAGACACCCCACGCCAAGTACATCGACATGAGGCATTAACGCGACCATCGCCAGACACGATGGTCCACAGCAGCGAGCAACAAACCCCTCCACATAGCTAAGTATCCCGTTTTAGGCATCCTGCGCAGTTCCAAATCCATTTTTTTAGGACCAGCTGGCGGGGTGTGAGAATGTACATAACCCACACCAAGTTTTCTGAGAAAAGCACCAAATCTAACCACAACTCGCACCAATGGCCACGGGTGCGGATCAGCACCTCAAATTTCAGCACTCTGATGGTGCCCTGCAGGGGACGATGTGGCCCACGCCAGTGCCAGACACATCTCATACCAACCCCCATGCCCTGCGCCACATTGAAGATCTGTGCCATACTCATGAACATGTGCCTTGTGCCCATAATAGTGCGACCCGCACCAGGCCTCGCATCTCATGCCAAGTAAGTCCATAGTCTGTGTTATCTGTGATGCCCCACGCTGGGTAGCGGCTAAGCTAGGGTTTATTCTATTTTGGCCTATTTTGGACCTATTTTTAGGCCAAATCTCCTACTACTATATATAGAATCTTAGTCTACTAGGTTAGAGCCTTTTCATACTTTAGATCTCATTTTCACTTTCAAGAGTAGAGGAGATTCTCTACTTAGGAAAATTTTCTTCTTTTCATTTTTCTTTGATCCTATGATGTGGAATTCAAATATTTATTTGAATTCCATGTCAAGGGAGTAGTTTCTAAAGCTTGGGGATAATTGTAGTGACTTGGTTATGTCTTTATGCTTTTTGAGATTCTGTAGTTCATCCTAATTTTGTGTTCATAATATTATTGTGATTTGCATTTGAGTTTGAATGCATGAGTATTACACCACATATAGAACACACTTTTTGTTTTATTCTTCTTAGGTGCAAATATCGATGCCCCTTTGGGAAGGTAAACATGGATGTTTGTATTGGTGGAGGGGAGCGAGTCTGCGTGGGTGTGTGCACGAGAGATTTGAGGTCACCCTGATCCACTTACAATTGTACCAGTCTTAGCCAACTTTGTAAAGTTTTCCGGGTTGAGATAGCTTAAATAGTAGCAATTTAGGGTTACAAGAAACCCTGGTAACATAGATAAGGTGGTTATAATCTATGGGCCTAATTAATAGGACCTGAGGAGAGTAGTTGCATTCATGGTGGAAGACTGGGATGTAATTGTACGGGGGAGAATCAGACCTAAGACAACGGTTGGACCTTATTTTATTTCCCTAATTACAATGGTTGTGTTGATGGAGGGTTACGAGAGCACCCACCGTGACAGGGATGGGGAAGTGTATTCCATCGGACACACCACGTGTTATGGACACACTATTAAGTTTGTTTATATCTCTATATGAAAGAATCGAGGATAGAAGCATTAGATTTACCAGGTCACTCAAATATTTTCCCAAGTGCTAACTTTATATCGCATTTGTGTTATTTACTTTGCATGTTTTGTAGTTGTTAGATTGAAAATCCAACCCTCCTCTCCCCCTGCCTCCCTTTGCATGTTTTCTTTACTAGTTATTCATATCACTCGTTCAGATTGACGACCCCCGTATGAGGTTGTGTTTCTAGTTGATAAATTAGGCCTAGCACCTCTGTGAACAAACTCAGGGCTTACCGCTAACTACCCTCTAGGTAGCTTTACAGTGAAATTGGGGTGCAGAATATAAATTTCTATCTTTGACCTCCGTCCTCGGCTCAAGTGAATTAGCTACAATTAGCGACCCCGGGTTGAGGCGGGTCAAATATCATGTCCCATATTGTTATCTTGCCCATTTGATTCCTGGAAAGGGGGATACACTGGTTGATGAACTTATCTACCAAATTAGGGCAAGCTCGCCTAGTGAAAATCGACCACAAGAATGTGCAGTCCCGATCAGTAGCAGTTGTAGCCTCCCCGTGGAAACTCACCCCTAATCTCAATGTCCTAGCCACATATCTCAATGCTGGATACACTATGTTACTATTCTTTCTCTTCTTCCTCTGTGGTCGTTTGGTGATGGCGGGCTTGAACATGCGCACATCAAAACTGGAATCAACCTCATCGTATCCAGTCACCTGTGTGTAATACTTCCACCCAAAAACTCAAGCAATCTCCACATGAGTCATAGAACGGACCACATCCCCTAAATGAAACCTCACAATATTCCCCCTAAACCTATTGTGATCCATCGAGATAGTAGACAGAAACTCCGAAGTGTATCTAGTTAAGGTGGGGTCCAACATTGTAGTAAACTCCTTAAGCCCTATATATCCTCCTCAAGAGCACCCTAACTGGTTTGTAGAGTTTGAGGTCCTTGAGAGTTCTCTCATCTACAAATTTAGTCTCTTGTATGGGGCATCTAACAAGGTAGTCCCATCGTGCCGGATGCTCCAGGAGGAGTGTGGTCAACCCAAGGAATGGCACACTTGGCTCACCTCCCTACCTACGTGGCATACTGGACAGTGTAGAACACAAACAATACGAACAACAATAATAGTCCAAAAATCCTCAACCAACTACTTGAAACTCAAATATTCTCCCACAAAAATTCAATAATCACAACAAAGCTCCCCTTTTCAAAAAGTCTGAAACATGCAAATACCCAAAGAAATCCAAAAACACAAGAATCTACTAATTTTCAAATGTGAGTCAGTTGAGTACCATGGGTGAGGATCGAAGCTGAATTCTTGTGGATTTTTGCTTGTGGAACGTGCGGGACTCCCCCTAGACAAATGTGCAGCAATTCTTGACACCCAAAATGGATCAAAATTCAAGTTTTTTGGTAGAAAACTTGAACGAAGATTGAACTGAAAATCTCAAAAATTGGGCTGAATCTGGAGTTTTTTGGGTGAAATAGAAAGTGGCCTTTGTAGTATTGGAAAAACAAATATTTTCAGAAAAATTTGAGGTAATTCGGAAAGAATTGAGGGAGATATAGTGAAAAATTAGTTTTGAAGAGGAAAGGGGTTTGCTCCAGATGAAGAAGAAGATGAGGAAGAGGGATCAACACCACGAGGCTTTTTTAGGAGGTTAGGGAAATTTAAACTGGTTGGCTAGGGCGGAAAGGGTAATAGTTCCTAGGTAAGGCTTGTGCTAAATCTTTTTGCCTTATGCCGAGTCTGTTGCTTCGTGCCAGCCTGCCTCATTCTGAGCCTTTTGCCTTGTGCTGGCATGCTCTAGCACGCTCGTACTAGATTTCTTTGGCACGAGGCTGTCAAGGCTCTCCTCCTTCCAACTTTTGTTGCAAAATCCCCGCATCCAAAATCACGAAAACCGAGAGTAGCACTGTTGCAGCCAAAATCTAATGACTAATAATCCCTTAAAATGCCACCAAAACTCGAACACATTCCCAAAGATTCAGAAAAAAAAATCAAAACCTACTAACTCAAAATAAAAGCACAGTTTCTTTAGTGTTGTCCTCACGACTTATTAGTTCATTCATTATTGAAAACTAAGAAAAGTGCTTGGTTGGGTCACCGGAATTCCCATCCTTGACGCCACCATTGACCACGTCCCTATGGATGGTATCCACATAACTTTCAGTTTGCCTTTTACCTTGGGAGAAACGTACCAAACACATCCATCTTTCACAGTACTAGATACATTTTTGTTGAGTTTGGAAGTAGGAAGGGACTTAGAACTTTTTAATTCCTTAGCCTCCTTCCTTCTCCACTGCATGTTAGTGTTTGAAATCGGAAGCAAAGCATATTTAATCACATTAGGAAAAACGTGCTCATTTCAAATTGCATCATCCCAAGGATCATTCAAGCAAGATAGAATATGTAAGGTCTCTATATTGGACAACAATGATACTAATGAGACGTGATTTTGATGCTTTCTTAGTACAATTAACATTCTTTTTTAGCTTGTTTTGTTGGTGGTTAGTGAGATAATTAGGTGATTTACAAAATAAGGGTTTAGAGTTACCTTGTGTGATTATTTGCCCTCATTTCCCTAGTTTGTAAGCATGTGGTGTGTAACGTGTTCTACCTTCATCATTTGGTCGATTTATATATGTTTTGTGAGCTTATTTGGAGACCATCGTGAAGAAGGCCATTTTCAAGGATGGTTAAAGATTGAAGAAGGTCATTCACAAGAATGGTAGAAGAATGAAGGCCACTTACAAAGTGGTAGAAAATAAAGTGAAGAATGAAAGGAAAGTAGATGGTGAAGAATGATCCAAGTTTTGAAGCCAAGTTTTGTGAATGATCCGAGAAGAATTGGTGTCCATGGATAGCATCATTGTATTTTTCTTTGCAAATAATATAAAAATGACTACAAGAACTCCCAAAACAAATCAGCGGTTCACCTATAGGAAGCAAAACAAAAAAGAGCTTAGAGCTGCACTGCACTCTATCACGAGCCGCTAGGGATTTGTCACAAGTCATGACAGGCACTCTGCAACTTGTTTTTTACTATCCTTTTTCTTGTACTACAAATAGTACTTCATCCACTCATTCTATAGTTCTCTTGGCCCGACTTGGGGACTCTAAAATCCTATTTTTTTTCCACTTTTACTTGAATTTCTTCTTGTTTCTTTGTAGATTTTTTTTTCTACGTAATGGGTTTTGATTGTCTAGGCTAGTTTTCTACTTTGGAGAAATTGATTTAAGCTTCCAATCTCATGTAGTGAGAGTCTCTATTTCACTAATATATGAGCATTGATTACTTAGCATTTATTGTGCCATTAATGTTGATGTTGACTTCATTTATGTTATGAGTTGTTTGAGAATATGAAGTGCTTGTATGATTAAATGCTAGGGTGTTTGGAAAGTGTACAATTTATTGTCATTTTTGGCATGAAAATCCAAGAACATGGAATTAGTACTTATTGTTAGGGAAACAATGTTAATGTTGCTAGATGAGTATGTCAATGTGGTTTGTTATCATATTTATCCTAAGATAGCACTAAAAGGTAGAATCTTGAATGCCGATCTTTCTAGGTTAAACCTAATAAATAATTTGTTTGGTTATGGCTAGGCATTTGATGAAATGCCTTTAGATGTTTTTGTCTCAAGTGATCCTTAATGAGGTTTGCAAATAGTAGTTGATCGCTTTTGTGAATTACTCTTAAGAACAAAGAAATGTTTATCTTCGAAATGAAAGTGATAGCATCACCATAGGTAATCAATGTGATTGAATGAGTGATTATTTCTATGATCTGTAAGAGGTTTGGAAGTGGGAATCAATTGCCCCCAAGGCTTTATCAATTGTGATTTTATCATCTTTTCTTAATTTGTTGCATTATTACCATAATCACCTTTATATGCTAGCTGTCTTGTGTTTTATTTCATAACTTAGGAAAGCCCAACCAAAACCCCCCTCTTTACTTGCTTAGATATATATATGCTATTATCCACCCTTATATTCATGAACCCTTAGGAAAATCCCTCTTCGGATACCCCAATTTGCTACTACCTACTTAGTTGTATTTAGGAACCATTTTAGGGATTTAAATTGTATATTTGAGAGGTACAACGATGACCACCCAGATACATAATATAATTAACATTGTTCACCTTCTACCATCAACCTATACATTTGACCCACCTCCACTCAGGGTCATTAATTGTAGCTAATTAACCCGAGTAGAGGACAGTAGGTCAAAGATAAAATATATAGTTCTACACCCGATTTCACTACTATGCTACCAAAAGGGTAGTTAGCGGTAAGCCAAGGGTATGTCCACAGAGATGCTAGGGCCTAAGAATCAATTAAAACACAACCTTGTACGGGTCGCTAGTCCATATGAGTGATAGGAATAGCTAGTATAGCAAACAAAGGGGGAACTTTTTGGTTTTTCAATTAACAACTACAAATATGAAAGTAAAAAAAACAAGTAATCTATTTAGCTAAAAACTTGGGGAGTCATTGCGTAGCATGGTTGATTTAATGTTTCGATCCTCAATTCATTCACATGTAAGATTTAGATTAACCTAATAGAGTTTTCACAGCACGTGGTGTGGTCGATGGCATATAATTCCCCGTACCTGTCACGTTGGGTGCGCTTGTAACCCTCTATCGACACCGCCATCGTAATTAGGGGAGTACAACAAGTTTCGACAATTGTTGTAGATATGTTTTTCCCCGTGTGATTACGTCCTAGGCTTCCACCACGAGTGTGCTACTTCTAAAGGCCTTAAATTAGGCAACGGGTGGTTGTAGGTACCTTATTTATGACACTAGGGTTTCTTACAACCCTAACTTGCTACTTTTAACTATCTATACATGCAACACATCAGATTACTTTACCTAATCAGCTAAGATTGGTGTGCTGGAATGCAACAACTTCAATACTCGGTATCTTCCGTGGACAAACTCACGTAGACCAATACTCTGTTACCCATTGCACATTCAAGGTTTCTCTTCCCCGGGGGGCACCAATTTGCACCAATATGAATATAGACTAGTGGATGTGCTTAATATGGTATATTATTCATGCAGTTCTAACATTCAAGAATAAGTCACAATAATATCATAAACACAAATATTAGGATGAAGTCATAAATCTCACCAAAAAATTAATCAACCATGCCTACAATTTATCACCAAGCTATAGAAAATACTCCATAAATATGGATTTCAAATAAATATTTGAATTCCACGTCCTAGATTTTAAAAAAAATAAAAGAAAGAAAGAATGGAAGAGGGAGTGTTTCTCTCTCTAAAATGCTCTCCAAATATACAAATGAACAAACTACAAATGATCCAACTCTCTAATCCTAATAGGCTATATTTCTAGTAGTAGCGGATTGGGCTTAAAAATAGGCCTAAATAGGCCAAAAATGTGTAAACCCTAGGTAACCCGCCTCCTAGCTTGGGCCATCGCGGATGGCGCAGCCTGCGCCGTGTAATTTTTCCTTGCCGGCCTAGGCCAAGATGAGTCATCTGGTGTGGAGCGCTGCATCTGGCGCGAGTCACCTGGTTCGTGCTGGCATGGCATCTGGTGTGCTCCACATTGATTCCTTTGGTGCGAGCCGTGGCATGCAACCTTGATCTTAAAGTTCTGATCTGCTAGACGCAGTTCTTGGTGCAGACGGTCGTATAGAGCATTGGTTTGCTCAAAAGCTTGGCACATGGCACATGAATTTTCACACCCCGCTATATGGTCTCATCATTTTGCCCTTGAAACAGTGCAAGCCATAAAAAATGGGATGGTCTGCGCCCATACTTTTTCAATTTCGAGTGGAGTTTGAGAATCATGGTTGCAGCCTGTGGTGTTTGGTGTGGTATGTGCCATGCTTTTGTTCGAACCCCTTTTGGCATGGGCTAACTCCTATGGCGCGGGTCGTTGGTGCTATCCATGAAGGGTCTGTATCAACCAATATGTACCTTGGCTAGCTGAGCTTCTTTCCTTTGCTGCGGATGAACCGTTAGTCTGATTGAGAGTTCTAGTAGTTGATTTTATAGCGCTCGAGAATACAAATCCAATGAAATCAAAGTTGAAAGCTAATTCTTCTTGGATCATTCTCAGACTTTTACGCAACTTATGGGACCACGATTCATTATTTCTTCATTGGCCGCTTTGAACTCCAATGCCACCTATCATTGGCTCCAATCTCCTTCTACCATGCTTTAAAGTTCATAGCCTTCATCTACTACCATTCTAGTGTGAATGGCCTTCAATCTCTTCTACCGTCCTTCCAAATGGCCTTCAATATCTTCTACCACCCTTACGAATGGGCTTCACATAGAATGTGATGAAAAGTACCCATGGGCGACCTACTAAGGATGATCACAAGGAAGATCTAGGAGCCTGTGGTTACAAGATGTCCATTAATACCAATTAATTCTACAAAACGTGGGGTTTAGACAACAAAACCAAATATGGCATCTAAATCCCTTGTAACATAAACTCAACTAATGCTAGCAATCCACCACATAAAATAAGCCAATTATTATGCCGAATGCAATGGTTAATGTACGCATAATGAAGAACATCAGACCCCACACACTTAACCCTTTACTCATCCTCGAGTAAATAAAGATAAGAAAAGAATTAAATAAAATGTACCGTGTAGGTATAAGTTAACCGAGGCATTCAAATTATTCCTAGATTACCCTATTTCTCCCAAAAGAGTATAAATCTCACAACTCTCACACTCCCCGAAGATCCTAAACAATCTAACCACCCAAAAGTAAAATGTGGAAAAAGGAAAGAAAAGGACGATAAGTGTCAAACTAGCTTACTTTTCCAAAAATGATCCCCAATAGCAATCAAAGAGTCATCTCTCAAAAACAATCCACCAAGGAAATCCAAGAGTCGCCGACCTGGTTGTAACATAGGGATAAATTGTGATTCTCAACCTAGTTACAACCAAGGAAACAAATGTATCATCAACTAACAAAGCAAATGTATCGTTAACCAAAGAATCAAGGAAACAAAAACCCATGCAAACTAAGAACCCTATCATAGCATGTAATTCCATGAAGTATCTATCCAAAAACATCTAAAACAACCAAAAGGAAAAATCAACTACAATCAAGTAAAACTACCAAGAAAAACATAAAATGCACCGAGGAAATCCAAGAATGAAAACTCCCTAAGTGCTCACTACTCCATCCCCCACACTTAACCGATGCATAGTCCGCGATGCAACAAAAATCATGTTAGAACATAAGTGAGGTTGGGAGAAATAGTGATAGTCACTCTCGTGGCCCCCAAAGTGTCTTCATCCTTGTAGCTCATGAAGCTCCTCTCAATGTATCCCGTTTCTTGAAGTGTATCCTCCATGGAGTCCATTCTTGCACTTATCTCATCCAATTATGATCACATTCCTCCCATTGCTTGGATTACCTCTTGAAAAACTTGGGTAGAGCTCAAAAATAAAACTTGGGTAGAGCTCGAAAAATTTTCCCCAAGGGATTGCAATTGGTCCCTGATGCCTGTGGATAAGAGAGAGTGACTAGAAGGTGCTATTGAAGAGCTCTCACCCTTGGCCTCCTCTACATTTATCTCTGGGGTGGCTACAAATCTGTATAAATCTCTCTCAAAGTGTGGGTTGGGCTCAATAATTTGGTCATCCAAACAGGTTTCATGGTTGATGAAAGTGCACTCTAGCTGAGGAAGTACCAGGAAGCTACAGGTGATAGCCCCGCCATAAAGCCATACATACTGATCCTCCGATGTCGTAAGCCCTACCATGAATGCCTTTGCTAACTTCTTGATGTTATACTTTGTACCCAATCATCCCAAGTTAGCCAACACTCTCTGTGTGACCGGATGCCCTAAGTATTGCACCAGTAGACCTACTATGCTACCTATAGATATCTTGCAACTCTTTCTGTCTCCCATTGCTAAACACTCCTGCACAAAAGATCCTACCAGGTTCGGGTAGAAATTACCCTCGGGAGTCATTGCTCAGAGGCAGTGAACATCTAAACTCGGACATTGCGTTAGCTCACAGTGGCAGAAAACCCCCATTGCCAATAGTTGGTAAATATAATAGAATGTTGGGTGAACCAGGGCAGTACTCTTGCACAAGTTCTTCTAATCAGCCCCTGTTAGCTGCCTCTAAAAGTTTCTGAGAGAAAAGGGCATCCCTTGAAGGTGTGTTTTCTGGATCTCCCTGTCATACCTCCATCCAAAGGTGCACATTACCTCTTTGTGGATCATCTTGTACTCCTTATCATCCAGGTTGATTTTGATCGCCTTGTTTCCATCATGATCCATGACTGGCCATAGTGTATCTAGGAACTCTAGATTCCACCTGATATAGGTCTTTGAGTGTTTCTCAAGAAAACCCTCAAGACCTACTTGTCCCAATAGGTAAGTAATGTGAAGGAGTAAGCTTAGATATGCCAAGGTGTCCTTGTATGTGAATCCAGTCTCCAAGATACTCCTCTCTGTCTCTCTTAAATTCCTCCACCTCCAGACTGCAGTTTTGGAGATATTGGATAGTCCCATAATATTGTTGGTCATGAATGTGGGGCTACGAAGAATGAGAGTCATCGACTCGTGGTTCACACCTTCACCGGTTTCTTCCTCTTCTCACCCCCGTGAGGACTTTCCTTTCTCTGAAATATTCTTCTTCAGAGGCATCCTAACAAAATGAAGGCAGGAGTGGTAATGTGATCATAAAAAAGGCATGTCATTCAACAAGACAACATTGTCCTAAATAGCCCAACCATTCAAAATATGATAATCTAAGTGGTGCATACCTAGCCCAAATAAGTAGTAAGCCCAAAATCACAAGCAGCCCTGAAGAAAACTAGCAAAGCAATCTAGGCCAGATGGACGTAGAGCAAGTGGAGTCAACCCACAAACCAAAATTAGTGGGAACTTTGATCAACGATCAGTCACGAACTGCATTTCTCAGGCCCCAATCAGACACACAATGGTTATTCTGTATAAATTGGAGCCACATTCGTAATGTACTACAAAGGAAGAACGAGGGTATGAATCCAGGTAAGTGTGACTAAACTAAAGTAACTTGATTCTAGAAAGAAGATTACTGACTTGAATGTCGCAGCTTTTTTCCTGGAACCACTTCCGATATCTCTTTTACAGGCACACATTTCGTGAGCCACGATCAACCAGTTAGATTGGAGAATACCACAACGTTTGGCACCGTCTGTGGGGATGGAAATCTTTTTCAGTCTTTGATTCCCATCGGAGTTGGTAATGGTGTTCACTACAAGTGAAAGGAGTCAAAACCACCACACTCAAGAGCAAACAACAAGGAGAAATAGGAACGTACATCCTAACCAAGATCAGGAACACATTCCTAGCAAAGAGCAAGAACACATTAGGGATGACACAGAAGAGAAAGAAAAAGTAGAATCTCCTAACCTGAACAAGGAAAAATAAAAAAGAGCGTTCGCATCGTTTTTGGAAGAAAATAAAGAGCAATTGTATAATCATTTCCTAGCTACTCTTACACCAAAGCCCCCAAAGGTAAGTCAAAAAGTTGTTCAAAACAACGGTGGCCTTAAATACGGGGATGAATTAAGAGGCATAGTTTCAGAAGATGATGCGGATAACTCGCTGCTCGCACCACAACTTCTCAACTTCAAGATGCCAAAGGACTTCAAATTACCATTTCATGTCAAAATCTACGATGGGACAAATAACCCCAAAGAAATTTTTGCATTCCTATCGTAATAGCATGAGGTTCCACGATGCTAAATTGAGTTGGTATGTAAGGCATTTCCCATATTTTTATAGGAAACAACGATCACATGGTATGAAGATTTACCAAGTGGAAGCATCACATCTTGGGCACAGCTATCAGACTTATTTTTGGGTCGTTTCTACCAGAAGCAGAAGTTCACAAAGATAATTGCAGATCTGAACAATATAGCTCAACAAAGTGATGAAAGTTTGGCAGAATATCACAGCAGGTTCATTTCAGAACGTCTGAAGGTGCGGGATTTATCATTGTAATCTTCTTTAGGTTCGTTCACAGGGGGCATGCGTTCGAGAGAGTTCTACAATGAACTAACAAAGAAAATGCAAGAGAACCCAAAGACCTACAAAAATGATAGAACAGTATGTGCGAACCAAGGAAGCCAATAACTGTAAAATAGAGCGAGAGTGAGGCCAGAAGAGTGTAATAGAGGACTCACGAAGAAATATGGAAAAGAAAGGGAAAGGAAGCTTTGCTTTCAAACAAAGAGAAGCAGGAGCACAAAGCATTTTAAGCTTGGAGACACCGTTAACAAAGTCATGAAAAGAGATCTGGCAGGTAAACAAAGATCCATTCCACGAACCAACGGCAATGGTAGCGCTCCCAGAGAAGAGATAAAGAGAATACTAATTTTCTTTCTATAAGGATAACGATCACGATATCGAGTATTACAGAGATTTACAAAGGCAAATAGAAGAAAACCTGAGAAATGGTTATCTTGGAAAATATATGAAGGAGGAAGGCGGTAGCCGATACAAAAAAGTGAGCAAGGCAGGAAGCTCCATGGCCAAAACACAAGCCACAACGAACACTTAGAGCAGAAATCAAAAGATGACAGCTGTGGTAGACTATGAAGAAGAGATAACTAATGAAGCTCCAGAAAAAATTGTCTTTTTCATACATGGATCAACATAATCCTTATTAAATAATGCTTGGAAAGCTAAGGCCAGGCATTCACCTCTGCAAGAGCCCCTGGATAAGAGATCGCGTATTGATGAAACAATTACATTCAGCGAAGAGGACGTTGTTCCTAATGCCTCTACACAATGATCGCATGGTTATTTTTGCTAAAATTGGGAATGCAACTATTCATAGAGTGTTCGTGGATGATGGAAGTGCGGTAGAAATCACTTTTGTAGATTGCTTTGACAAACTTGGATTCAAGAGGACTAACTTGAAAAAATCCACATTTGCGCTCGTGGGGTTCACAGGAAGAGCGGAAACACCACTTGGCAACATTCAGTTACCTATAACAATTGGGGAGAGTGAGAGTAATTGCACTATAATATGTGACTTCGTAGTCATGGATGCTTCAAGTTCATTCAATGCTATTATTGGCAGGGATGAATAGAGCGAAAGAAATATGGTCTCCGTACCATTTAGTAATGAAATTCCAAACCCCAACATGGTCACAGCGGTGAGGGGAAACCAATAGACTGCCAGGCAATGTGTTGTCATTGCAATGAAAGTAGGAAGAACCGCAGAACAACCAAAGATGGTTAGTACTATCCCCAACAACGACTCACTCAATCAAGTAGACCATCCGATTGAAATTGGAGAAGAAACTAAATATGTACTTTTAGATGATAGCGATGAGTCCAAGTGTGTCAAGATAGGGAAGTATCTTCCAAAGCAAGAGAAATAGAGAGTAATAAAAATTCCGAGATCATAAGGACACGTTCGCATGGAGTGTACGGAACATGGGAGGAGTTGACCCAGTCATAGCAACTCATTATTTTAACATCGCTAAATCAATCAACTCAGTCAAACATAAACAAAGAATCTTCACCAGTGATAGACAAAGGCAATTGAGGATGAAGTGAAGGCACTATTGCAAGCTAGGATTATAAAAGAGGTGATATACCCAACATGGCTAGCAAACCCAGTGATGGTAAAAAAGGCAGACTCGGGATGGAGAGTGTGTATATATTTCACTAACCTAAGCAAAGCGTGCCCAAAGGATTGTTACCCCTTACCAAAGATTGATCAGCTAGTAGAAGCAATCTCGGGGTACAAATTCCTCACATTCTTGGATGCCTACAAAAGATATAATCAAATATTGATGAACCCCGTAAATGCAGAAAAAACATTTTCAAAACGAGTTTAGGGATATTCTACTATAAGAAGATGCCGTTCGGTTTGAAAAATGCAGGGGCAACGTATCAGATAGTGGTTGATAGTGCATTCCACAACCACATTGGACACAATCTAGAGGCATGTGTAGATGATATGGTCATCAAGAGTAGGCAAACATGTAACTTCATAGACAATTTAAGAGAAACCCTAGATACATTGAGTACAATTTGAATAAAGCTAAATCCTAAGAAAGGCACAATTGGGGTTGGGGCACATAAATTTTTGGATACAAGGTACCCTTAAAAGGGATCGAGGCTAATACATCAAAGATATAAGCAATAGTTAAACTTCCCCAACTATGAATAGTAAAGGAAGTCCAAATCTTAATGGGACCGCTCAGTAGGTTCATCTCAAAAGCAGCAGAGAGGCACTTCCCACTTTTCGAAATCCTGAAAAGGCTAAGAAGTTTAGCTAGAAGGAACAGTTCCAATCCACATACGAGGGATCAGCTTCAGACACTCCCAATGTTAAAAACACCAATTCAGGGGAAACACTATACTTGTATTTGGCGATTTCACTAAATGCAGTAAGCTCAGTCCTGGTAAGGCAAGAAGGCCAAAAATATATACCAGTATTCTACAGCATAATACTGAAACAAGCCGAGAGGAAATATCTTCCAATTGAAAAGTTGACACTAGCCTTGATTATTCGACAAAAAGACTAAGAACCTATTTCGAGAATCATGTGATTGTTGTTTATGCTGACTACTTAATCATGAACATCTTGAACAAGCTCGAGTCATCTGGGAGAATGACAAAGTGGGATCTTGAATTGGGATAGTTTGAAATTCATTTTCAATCGCAAACCTCAATTAAAGCACAAGCTTTAGTAGATTTCATTGCTGAAATGACAAGCACGGGGGTGCAGCAGGCGAAAACACTGCAGTTTTTTATGAGGATAAAGGAAAGGCTAAATAGGAGGACGTCAAATGGAAGTTGTTCGTGGATGGGCATCTAGCGAGGAAGAATGTGGTCTAGATCCAAATGGAGGGGAATACATATAACCAAATTGAGGGGAATACACATATTCGCTTCGCTTTGATTTCTCACTCACCAATAACGAAGCTGAGTGTGAAGCGTTAATATGCGGCCTAGATCTCACAGTTAACATGAAGGTGAAGAGCATTCGGGCATTTAGCGATTCGCAATTAGTGGTCAAACAAGTATGTGGAGATTACAAAGTGTGGAAAGAGCAATTGATGAAATACTTAATCATGATTTGTCAACTCATCACTAACTTTGATTACTTCAACATCCAAGATAGCAACAACAGGTTTAAAGGCATTAGCAGAACACAAAAATGTGAAAGTGGAAGTCAGAAGCACAACAAGGACAACAACAGGAAGCAAACTAGATGACACCATAGATTAAATACTTTGATAAGGGGAACCTACCGATGGATAAAGTGCAAGCCATGAAGCTAGAAATACGATACCACAATTATGACTATGAAGACGGAACCTTATACAAGAAAGGTTATTTATCTCCATGGATAAAGCGCGTAGGGCCATCACATGCAAGCAAAATCTTGAAGAGGTACCCGAAGGACTGTGCAATTCACACCAGGGATCTCAAACAATTGCAAGAAGATCATTTGAGCTGGATATTACTGGCCGACCATGTTCAACGATGCATACAGCTTCATCCTCAAATGCAGAACCTTCCAGATGAATGCTCCAATATTGCACAAGCCGCAATAGGCATTAACAGGAATATATGGTGCTTGGCCTTTTGATAAATTGAGAATTGATTTCGTTGGAACTTTTACAAGAGGTGCTGGTAGTTCAAAAGATCTGATTGTGGCGGTCGACTACTTCACGAAATGGGTAGAAGCAAAGCCCCTAGGGTGAGTGATAGCAGAAGCAACAAGAAATTTTTTACGGCAGAACATAGTTTGTCGCTTCGGAGTATCACAAACTATCGTCACCAATAATAGCATACAATTTACAAGTGGGGTTTTTACAGAATAGTGTCTGAAACTGGGAATCACATAGAAATTCACTTCTATAGCTCACCCTCAAGTGAATAGTCAGGTAGAAGTAACAAACAGAACGATCGTTCAAGGTATCCAGAAAAGATTGGAAGGAAAGTGAGCAGGCTGGGTTGATGAGATACCCAATACTTTATGGTCATACAGGACAACAAAGCGAGAACAAACCGAAGAAATACCGTATAGTCTGGTATATGGGCACGCAGTGGTAATTCCAGTTGAAATTAGATAATCAAGCCTTCAGTTGAGTAATATAAGGAAGGCATTAACCCAGAGAATGTGAGTTTGAATTTGGATGAACTCGGAGAAAGGAGAGAGAAAACGTCAATCAAAGAGGCCAAATACAAGGAAAAGATGGCCAGAGCTTACAACCAGAAATTCAAGGAAACACAATTAATTGGTGATTTGGTGCTAAGGAAAAATGAAGCTAGCCTAGCTGAAGAAATAGGAAAATTATGCCCAAATTTGGAAGGGCCGTACAAGATAATGAAGGCGCACTGATCAAACGGCTACGAGCTAGAGAGAATGGACTAACAGTGTTCCTAACACTTGGCACATAGTTAACTTAAGAAATTTTTATGTGTAGAATTAGCAAAGGGGCAAGAAAATATAGCTTTCATGTATAGAGGCCATGATATAATCATTGGTGGTGTTCGTTCCCTACGTTTGTGTTGAAGGCAATATTATCAAAGTATAGATGTTTGAAAAGGAAAGATTGTATTTCAAAAGATTCATACTGCAATATTATCAACTCCCTTTTCCTGAAAACGTACAAGAAATCAAGTTATGCACTCTACTGTAGAGCAGATATGCCCACAACGAAGCAAGAGCAAGCAATAGATCTTGCAACTTTTCACTCTCAATAGAACGCAAGTTATAGATCTTGCTATTCGGCGAACCCACCTCTAAAACAGTGACAAAAGAAAGAAATAGATCTTACGGCCTCGCACAATACATATTCTCAATAAAGCAGAAAATAGATCTTGCTACATGGCAGATATGCCAACAAAATAATGACTAAAGCAAGCTATAGATCTTGTAGCTTTGCGATATACAGATTTTCAATATTCAAAACCACAAGGATAGAAACATAAGAGACGACCTTATGAGTAAAAGAGAGTCACGAAGTCAAAGAGCATCCAAAGGAATAAAAATAGAAAAGGAACAACCACATCATCCAAAAGCAGCAGAAACAACATCATCATTCAAGAAAAGAAAATCACTACATACTATCTATGCTTAGAGGCTCGTGATGATCTGGACGAAGATAAACCACCACAACGGCAACTGTGCTCAACCTCGCGAGGAAGACGGTCAACCCTACTCCAGTTTTCCTCAGCCTCATGCTCCTCCCTAATTATATGGTCATATCACCATTTCATGTGTAAATAAGCATGATGGTGTGTCAGGCCCCTTCACTATGTATAACCAAGATACCTAGCATAATACACCTTAAAGTTGGTTATAGGACCAAAATCCCCGCGTTTCAATTGCATACTCATAACGTTAACAGACTCTTCACACCAATTTATTTCAACCTTTAATTTTGTACTTCATCTTCTAGGCTGCGGATATGTGAACAGACTACCTCAAACAAATTAATCCTCTGTCCACCAACTCCCACAGTCAGATCCCCACGACTAGTAGGTCTGCAAGATGACAAAGGGAGAGCTTGAAGCCTATCTTTGTACTCAACACAAGCTTGCTCCAATTGATGAACTGACAAATCTAGTCGGTTACATTCAGCACAAAGTTCCTCATTTTCACTTTGCATTTGTGTGTTTATGGAAAACTACTCGTCAAACTTACTTTTCCAACAAAGAGAAAAACATGAAAAGTGATCATACTCATCCTGCTTTTTCTTCAACATTTCCATCAAATCATCAATATGGGAACATTGTTTATCAATGATCAACATCTTCTAATAGGCCTCGCGAGTTTTTCTAACACCATAATCCCTAGCCTCTACTTGTTGATGGAGCATCTTCACTATGTTCAATGGTTGACAATGAATAAGACTGTTCTGCTCGCTTATAATCCTGCATAAATTGCACAAAGCATCCTGGTTGTCCTTTACAGTTGTATTCCACTTCTTTTCAAGATCATCAATACCCAGAAGCATATACTTCACACTCCTTTAGCTCAGCCGCAGAGGGAGGACTAGAAAGACTGGCAAGATGCGAGAGAAAAGCATAGGGGTGTCCCCCATCAACAATATTTTCAAGAAAAGCTTTGTTTAGTTTTGCCTTCTTCTTCTCCAGGGTCTCAACACACCTCTTCATATTAGGAAAACTCTTCAGCGAGCAAGTAGGGTTCCACTCGTGTTGATTCTTCACAGCCTAGCTGTAGCCAACGGTACGAGCATCAATGGAGACATCCACACAATTTTATAGAACAACTTATTCTTGCCGAGTTGATCAACCAGAATTAGAGGGTATTAAGGATAAGAAGGTTCATTGGTACGTATCTCCTTTAACTCAACACGAAGCCGAGTCGCCTCCATCTCTGCGAGCCTGGCACGCTCCTCAGCAGTGTTCTCCCTTTCCTCTGCAGCATCCACCCTTTCCTCAGCAACTTTAAGCAATCATTCTAGAGTTGAACATTTAGCTTCATGTGCCTTATACTTCTCCGACATTGACTCATCAATAGGAGAAAACTTGGAAAGCATCTCACTCTCGAGTTGAAGGCTTTTGCCAACCTTAAAAGACAAAAACACATAGGATGAAGTTAGTCAACATTTTACAAACAAGAGATCAAGATATAAAGAAGGTCACTAAAGTCCAGCTGCAGATTTACCGCAACTAGTGTATTGGGTAAAGAGAGATTGGAAAGGATATCAAATATCATCCCCTCCGCCAATGGATTCTCAATTTGCACCAAAGCCTGCGAACTAGATTGGTAAACAAACCCCCTTTTGAAAGGGGGAAGTGAATTTCTAGAAGATCCACCACCCTTATCCCTCTTCTCCTTTTTCTCCTTTGCCACAATGATGGGGCGACAACTACTTGTCCCCCCTTTCTCAG
Source organism: Rubia yunnanensis (assembly GCA_037428765.1). Taxonomy (NCBI): domain Eukaryota; kingdom Viridiplantae; phylum Streptophyta; class Magnoliopsida; order Gentianales; family Rubiaceae; genus Rubia; species Rubia yunnanensis. Next base: position 104,518,646 of record CM075061.1, on the reverse strand, counting down.
TAATCTTACTCTTATCACTAGGGCATGTCTTATTAACATCTTGTTTGAGGGTGTTACTCCCAGCGGCATTATCAGGCTGAACAGTAGCCTCAGCCCCTTTCTCATTGCCATCATCAAAGAGCTATATGTCAATTTAACCTTTAGCTAGATCCATATTCGAAACAAAACAAACATCATAGATTAAACGAACACATAAAGAATAAATTATGAATAATAGTTCATCAAAATAAGAAAGATTGCAGATCAAACCCATTAAAACAAAAACAATCAAAACACCTTCAGCATCAGAGTCAGCATGGCAGAGATGTTGTGTACGAGCACAAAGCGTGACCATGATCTCTGTCTCTTCGATAAAACGAACATTCAGACCAGGAAACTTAAACTTGGGAACCTTGTAGTTCCAAGAGGGCACAACAACTTTGGAGTTTTTTTAATTTTATGAAGAAATATTTTGCACGCCAGAGACCAACATTACCAGGGAAACCGCTCACAAGCTCAACCCCAACAATCACTGGATAAAAGGTAAATTCATCTACTGTATTTTCACTTTTTGAAGATGATAAAAGTTGCAAAACAACTCAAGAGTGAAAGGAAATTTTTCTTCCTTGCACACCTGAAAACCCTCCATTATGATAGCAATGCCCTTGGGGTGAAATTAGGAGAATGCGACTTTATACGAATAGAGAATATCAACCACATGTTGAGGGAGGGGAAAATAAAGGCCAAAGTTCAAATAGGCTAAGTAGTATGATATATAGCCAGATGGTGGAGTGCGAACACATTCACAGTTCGTGGGAGCCCAAAGTTTAAAAGGGGCTAAAATGGGAAGTAGCTTTTTAATTCTTTTAAATATGTTCCAGTCAGCATACTGTGTATGGTTGATGAGCTGGTAACATGACTGGAATCCCCACCGAAATGAGCATCTTCTACGGGGGGTGGGGGTGGGGGGGACTCGACGCGGTTAGGGGAAGTCAGGAACCACTTATGGGATCTCTTTTGCAGGCACACATTTGGTGAGCCACAATCAGCCAGCTGGATTGTAGAATACCACAACATTAAGTATGAAGGCTATTTAAACAAGAATATTCCTCATCAAACAACAAACCCATGTAAGTTCTCACCAATCCATCAATAAGATTATGTAATCAAGATTCATCCTCTCCTAAATCACCCAACACATGAAGAACACATCATTCAAGCATAATAGCACATCAAACCACCCGAACTTTCTTCAACACAAGATCATGCATACATACCCAAACATATATCTCAGCAACACACACTCATTCAAGAATCATGATTTTCCTGACACAACCACAATGTCAATAAAGCATATAAACAAAGAGTTCAACGGATTACCCAGAATTTGTAGCTAAAAGTTGCAAGATCCACACAAGAAGCAAGAATTGCTAATTTTTTGAAGAAAAACTTTAAGTTTCGAGTTTACCAAGAGTGTGTGTGAGTGAGTATTTCTTGAGAATGAAGAATGTGTCAAATGATAAAATTAGGTGGAAGTATGTACCATGGGTTTAGAATTTTAGCATAGGTGATAAGGGAAAGAGGTACAATTAGGATAAGGATGGAATTTTGAAATTGGAAAATAAGGGACAATAGTTCCCATCAATTATTTCCAAGGGATGTTGGAAGTGCTATTTGCATCAAAAATCCTAAGGAATTAGGGGATTTCAAAAAAATTAAACAAAAAAAATGCATTTTTGAGTTTCAAAATCAGAATTTTTGAAAATTAACATTTTTGGAACAATTTGACAGCAGAAAATTGGAAATCGGCACCGAAGATGTTTGGCACGGACCAAAGCCTCGTGTCAAACCTTCTGGCACCAACCAATTCCTTGGCACAAACCAACCCTTCGTATCAAATCTCCACCTTTTGGCACGAGGCATCCACCAGTTTTGACCTATTTCTTAGTTTTTTCCCTCGTTTTTGAAAAACTATGTCACCCATCAAATCTAATTTCATCCAAACACAATCACGAGTCAAGGCGTTCATATAGACTAAATGGGATCACATTAATGGATGCTTCTAAATCTATCATGGCATTTTCAACAAGTTTTCCACCTAAGGAGATGGGGATAGAGAACATTTTGGGGGCATCGAATTTCTTAGGAATTTTTCTATGGTTCAAAACTGTGACTCCCCCCATTTTTAAATGTCCTTACTTCTTAGTTAGTCTACTTCTCTTCTTTTTGCATGCAATTTTAAGAAAATTAGCATATGATGGTACATTTTCAATTAATTCCAAGATAGAGATTGTTACCTCGACCATTTCGAAGACTTTTTGAATGCTTGCATCATTGGTCACCACCTTTGGTCATCCCCTCAGCATTTGGAAATTGAGGTGGAATAGTAACTTGTGCCTTGGGCGGTGGAAGCTCCTTGGAGGTTGCTTCCTTAACCACAATCTCTTCCTCTTCGAAGTGTGCCTTGGTAGCCTCCAACACCCTATAATCCTCTTGTACCACCTTCTTCTCGGACTCACAAACTCCCTTCCCACTTCTCAACTTGAGTGCACTCACGTTCTTTGGATTGACCTCCGGTTGGGAAGGGAGTTTTCTGGACTCCTTAGCTTCAAGTTGGTTCACCGAGGTGGTGAATTGTCCAACTTGAACATTAAGATTATTGATACTTGAGAAAGCTCTATTGACAAGGTCTTCAATCTCACACCTTGTGCTCTCAGCAAAGATTGCATGTTTCCTCCCCAATTGACCAATGGCTTATAAGACCTCCTCTCAATCCAACTTGTAGATCGAGGCATGATTGTTGGAAGCGCATTCACCTCTAGGGTATGATTAAGTGGAGCTTGTCCACCCCAATATCCTTGAGGTTGGTTATCATCTCTCCATCATAAATTTGTGATCTCTTGTGTTGAACGAGTTTGCATAGGGATCCAACCTTGCATTGCCTTGGTTCCTCCGGAACCCATCTATTCAAATTGAGGTCTCTCTTGGTTTTTGTACTCACTGGCCTTCAGCTCTTGAAAATCATCTACAACTTTGGGACACACCTCGGAGTTGTGGTCAAGGTTGCACACCCTGCACACTTTGACTTGATGTACTTTTCCTTGCAAGAGTTCTTTCATCATAGAAGCAAGAGCTTGGACTTGCTACTCAAACTTAGGTGATTATGTGGGTTCATCCAAGACCTTAACCCTTGACCTAGTGCCAAACGGTTTCATACCATTAGCCATTTCTTCAAATAGGGTCATTGCATCCTTTAGGCTTTTGTTTGCTATCGAATCATTACAAGTGGCATTAACCATTTGCATAGCTTTGTCACATAGCCCCTCAAAGAAATAATACTCTAGATCCCCCTTCTTGAAGGGATGGTAGGGGCAGCTCACTAGCAATCTCTTGAAACGCTCCCAATAATCATACAAACTCTCGGTAGCCCCCTGGGTAATGTTTGACAGTTTTTTCTTTAGTCCAGTGGCCTTGGATGCTGGAAAATACTTCTCTAAGAACCTCTGCTTCATTTCCATCCAAGAAACTATATATCCTGGAAACAAGTAGTAAAGCCATTCCTTAGCTCTGTCTTGAAGGGAATATGGGAAGGCTCTCAGATTATTGTCGTCTTCATAAACTCCTGGTGGCTTCATGTTTGTACATGCCAAGTGGAACTCTGATAGATGTTTGTTTGGGTTCTTACCCGCTATACCATGAAAGGTAGGAAGACAGTGAATTATTCCGCTCTTTAGCTCACATCTCACATTCGGTGGTAATGTGGGGAATGTGATTCATAGTGGCTCACTCTCCATATTAGGGGCCATAAGCTCCCCCTAAAGGTTCTATTATCTTCCACCATTCTTTGAGATTCTTCTACCAAAACTACCCACCTCGGTTGAACTTCTGCCCTAGTTCTTCACTTCCTTCTCCTCCGACCACCTATTTTCTCAGTCGAGTAATGTAACACACCTAAGTTTGTGGTACCAGTATGTACCTTAAACTAGGGCTAACAATAGACTTCCGATGACAACACTGGCATACAGATCAAAAGGTAACAAGATAACTATCACACTACCTCAACACATGAATCAAAACCATTAAGCAAAACAAAAAATACTAATTACTCTACTAACACGTTATGCCAATTGAAAATTAAGCTGAATAGCATCCCCAGAAATGGTGCCAAAATTTTGACCCGCCTCTACTCGGGGTCGTTAACTGTAGCTAATTAAACCGAGCAGAGGACGGTAGGTCAAAGATGAAATTTATAGTTCTGCACTCGATCTCACTACTATGCTACTGAAAGGGTAGTTAGTGGTAAGCTCTGGGTATGTCCACAGAGATGCTAAAGTACAGGTCATCAATCTGTATGAGTGATAGAAATAGCCAGTATAGCAAACAAAGGGGAAATTTTTGGTTTTTCAATTAACAACTACAATATGAAAGTAAAACGTGAGTAATCTATTAACTAAAAACGTAGGGAATCATTGCGCAAAATGGTTGATTTAACACTTTATTCCTTGATTCATTCACATGTAAGATTTAGGCATACCTAATAGAGTGTTCATAACACGTGGTGTGGTCGATGGCATACACTTTCCCATATATGTCACGTTAGGTGCTCTTGCAATCCTCCATCAACATCTTCATCGTAATTAGGGGAGTACAACAAGATCCGACCATTGTTGTTGATATGTTTCTCCCTTGTTCAATTATGTCTCGGGCTTCCACTAGGAATGCGCTACTTCCCAAGGCCTATGAATTAGTCAAAGGATTGTAGGCACCTTATATATGACACTAGGGTTTCTTAAAACCCTAACTTGCTACTTTTAACAATCTGTACCAGTAACCCATCGGATTACTTTATGTAATCAGCTAAGACTGGTGTGCTGGAATGCAACAACCGCAATACTCATTTCTTTCATGCACACACTGACGCAAACCTGTACTCTGTTACCCATTACACATCTGAGGTTTCTCTTTCCGGGGGGGCATCGATATTTACACCAACAAGAATATAGACTAGAGTTTATCCTTAATGGAGTGTACTATTCATGCAATTCTAACATTCAAGAACAAGTCACAATAATATCATAAACACAAATATTAGGATGAACTCATATATCTCACAAAAAAATTAATAAACTATACCTACAATTTATCCCCAAGCTATAGAAACTACTACATAGATTTGGAACTCAAATAAAGATTTGAATTCCACATCCTAGGATTAAAACTAACTAAAAGAAAGAAATAAAGGAAGAGAGAGTGTTTCTCTCTCTAAAATACTCTCCAAATATACAAATGAACTAATTAAAATGATCCAACTCTTTAAACCTAGTAGACTAAGGCTATATTTATAGTAGTAGGGGATTTGGCCTAAAAATAGGCCCAAAATAAGCTAGAAATGTGTAAGCCCTACGTCAGCCGCCTCCTGGCACGAGCAGTGTTGAGTCATTTGGCATGGGGCGCCATATCTTGTACGGGCTGCCTTGTTCGCGTAGGCACAGCCCGCTATATCTTGTACGGGCCGTGGCTAGCAGTCTTGATCTTGAAGTTCTTATCCGCAAGATGTGACTCTTGGTGCGGACCATCGTTTAGAGCATCAATTTGATCAGAAACTTGCCACACACCGCATGACTTTCCACACCCTGCCACCTGGTCTTGTCATCTAGCTCTTGGAACGGCGTGGGCAATTGAAAATGAGACAGTTTGTGCCCATACTTAGCTTATTTTGAGTGGAGTTTGAGAACCGTGCTTGTGGCCCGTGGCATTTGGCACGATTTGCATCATGCCTTTATGCCGACCCCTTTTGGCGCGGGCCAATTCCTCTAGCGTGGATCGTTGGTGCCATCCATGAACAGTCTGCACCAACCCATTTGTACCTTGGCTGGCTAAACTTATTTCCTCTAGTAGTCAATTTTATAGTGCTCGAGAAGAAGGTGGAATCAACCTTGAAGGTTAATTATTCTTGGATCGTTCTCATACTTAGGCACAACTCATTAGACCACGATTCACCATTTCTTCATTGTCCACCTTGAACTCTAATGCCGCCTATCTTTGGCTCCAATCTCCTTCTACCATGCTTTGATGTTTGTGGCCTTCATCTACTATCATTCTAGTGTGAATATCCTTTGATCTCTTCTACCGTCCTTGCAAATGACGTTCAATATCTTCTACCGCCCTTACGAACGGTCTTCACAAAGAATGTGATGAAGAGTACCCATAGTCACCCTACTAAGGATGATCACAAGGAAGATCTAAGAGCCTGTGGATAAAAGATGTCCATTAGTTCCAATTAAGTCTACAAAACGAGGGATTTAGAAAAGAAAACCAAACATGGCCGTCTAAACCCCTTTTCACGTAAACTCAACTAATTTTAGCAATCCACCACATAAAACAAGACAATTATTATGCAAAATGCAACGGTAAATGCACGCATAATGAAGCACATCAACATCTTAAATCATCGTACCTCTGCGGTAAAGGGGGTTATGGTATAGGAAAGGTAAGTATGTTAGCGAAAAGAATGAGCGAGGTACCCACACCAGTGAACCAATGGTAGCACCTCGCATTATCAATCGACCAAACTACTCGAAGAACACACAGCAGGTTGTGACTTCATGGAATCGTTCCAATAACCACGATTCAGAGATTATGGCCCATTACAACTGCCAAATCGCCACTCACAAATGTGCCTTACGTGGGCATGAACTTCCATGAATGTAGGGGAAAAAATCATGTAAATAGGAAAAGGAAGAAAGAGCCAAGGTAAGCAACAAGTAAATTGACTCACATACAATTTCAAAATACTGACTTTAGCATCGCAGTATAATTCCGGATCCAATCACTACAAGAAACACGACATATTACTTCAACCCTTTTACCTCAATTTTTTTCTTAACCCCAACAAATCGAGGTAAACAGTTCTTTTAGCTCGTTTTTTTTCATAGTAAAAAATATTTTTTACCTAGGTAAAAAAACTGAGGTAAAAAGTCTGACATGATCGATGTCGCACGCATGTCTGGCTTACCGACATTGTGACTGAGGTCGCACGTGTCTATCTCAGACAAGAATGACTAACGTCGCACACATGTCTAGCTTACCGACGTTGTGACCGAGATCGCACGTACCTATCCCAAACAAGAATGATTAACGTCGCACGCATGTCTGCCTTCCCGACATTGTGACCGAGGTCGCACGTACCTATCCTAGATAAGAATTATCGATGACGCACGTATGTCTAGCTTACTAATGTTGTGACCAAGGTCGCACGTACCTATCCCAGACATAAATGACCGATGTTGCACGCATATCTGGCTTACCTAGTTTTTGTGAACGACGTCAGACGTCACTCTCTCAGACATGGTACTTAATTATAAGTATATGAATAACAGATAACACCCTTGCGATGCACGATTTTAAATAATTGCATATATGTATATTAATAATAATGTAATTTATTTTTTAACAAAACTAAAATATAATTTTTTATTTTTTTATATAACTAGTAATAATGTAGTTTATTTTTTAACAAAACTAAAATATAATTTTAAATTTTTTTATACAACTCCATTTCTTTATATTTTAAAATATTTTATATCTATGTATTTAACTATGAATTTATGTTTATATTTTCAAATGAAATAAATTAAACGTAAAGTTCGAGTAATACATGATCGTATTCGAATATAAATAAATAAACTTTATTTTCTCACCGAATAAAACTTTATGTACTACTTATTCATAATTGTATGAAATAAGTTGTATAAAAAATAGAGTGTCTCTTGAAAGATGGGTTTCCATAAGTTATGAAAAGATCAAGGTTTAAACTGCAAATTATAAGAAATCAAGATAAAATTTTTGGGTTACATTAATCGGGTCATAAACTTCTAACTACAACACATTGCATAATAAATTTTTAATATTGAAACTAAAATGTTTTACCTTTCTATAATTCCAATTTAACCACATCTTTCCATATGCTTATGGATAAACGGTCTTTCCCAAGACTTTGCCTAAAAAATAAGTAGTATATAAAATTTTATTTTTTAAAAAAATTAAACCATCCGTAGACGGGGGAAAATATATTAGGCCTTCCCAAGCCATGAAATAGACAGAAATGAAAGGACAGTGAGAGAAGCCGTAGCTAAGTTGTGATATACAATGGTGAGCAATAGGCTCGTGAAGCAACACTTGTTGCTTCCAAAAGATGAAAATAGACCGGCAAATCGTTAGAGGGTTACAAAAGCTCTTAATCTATAGCAGAGATGATGAAACTTATTAGTGAATCTAGTTAAAGAAACACAAGGCAGTCCGCATCACTCCACATAGATTAGTAGTGTATCCTCTACTGACCGGGAATGTAGTGAGAGTACCAAACTATTTGCAGCTGTGGCAGAAATAGCTGCTCCAAAATGTGAAACTATACAGAGAGAGGAATCCCAATGAGAATTATCGGCCAAGTGATGAGGGGCAAGCTTTATGGAGAACCGAAACCTGCCAATAATGTCTTGAATCTGGATTGTAAGCTTTGAAGTGCTGCATGATCACACCCCTGATGTAAACTCCATACATCGTGCCTAATGTCAGCCATCAGAATATTCAGTTTCTATCCATCGACCTGCAATATTAATTACAATCAGTAGCATCCATTCAGCTAACTATCCGTATAGAAGGTGTACCCAATTGATCTAATCTAATCAGTCCCTGTACAGCATTTGTTAGACTCTGAAACCTAAGAAAAGAGGAAGTTGTCTGATTTCTTAAGCAATCTTTAGCTAAAGTGTCTGCTACCAAATTTGCTTGTCTATGAACATGCATTAGATTGATTCCTTCCAAAAGTTGATGAATCTTATCTGCTAGTTGAAACAATTTCCATGGCGCTTTAGAAGGATCAACCAGATATTTTACAGCATTAAGGCAATCAGATTCCAAACAATAAGAAAGGTTTGGTTCTAGACCAGATTCTAAAGCAAACCTAATTGCAATCATTTCTGCCTCCAAAGGAGAATAAGCAGGAGAAACAATGGTATGAGCAGCAATAAAACCACCCCTGCCATCTCTGACAATCAAACCTATTCCACTCATGTTAGTTTGGCAACACCAAGCAACATCAACATTAAGTTTATACCCAGTGCATGGTTTTGTCCAAGCAATTTTTGTTTGATCAGTGGTAGAAAAGAATGATCAGCAATGCCCATATCCATCCTAGAGACTACGAAGACCGGCTTTGCAGTGAACATATAAAAAATTTGGGTCCTTATGTGAGTTAGGACTAAACTAATTGCTGGATTGATAGAATCATGCAAACATTTATTCCTAACTTTCCACAAATTCCAGCATGTTATTAAAGCAGAGGATTGAATCATTACAGTTTGTAATGAACTTATTCCATTATAAGTAAGATAGAAAGAGAGTCTATCCCATATAGATGGAAAAGCCCTGTCCCTAATTCCCATAAAAGAATGAATCTGTTTCCAAACTTGCACAGCAAATGTACATGAGTTGAAAAAGTGGTCAAGAGAATCTTCATGCTTATGACACATATAACTTCTAGAAGGCAGTGAAATTCTCAAATTATGCAGAACATTATCAAATGGTAGAAAAGAGTTCATCAGTTTCCACATGAAGACAGAGATCTTTTTTTTCAATTCTAGAACTCCATAGATATTTAAAAGAAGCAACATTACCTCTTTGATTCCTGAGAAAAAAGTAAGTTGCTTTGAATGAGAACTCACCCTTGATTCCTGGTTTCCATATAAGTCTGTCTTTTCTGTGAGTTGATAGCTTGGCTTCCTGTAAAAGAGAAATGGCATAAGTAGGAAGTACTGGACAGATTCTAGAAATCATGAGTGATCTATTGGTAATGAATTCAGAAACACTACAGGTAGCAGGAATATCAACATCCATTTGGTCACACAGATCCTGTAAAGGCCCTATATCTAACCAATTAGCAGTCCAGAAATTACAATCCCTGTTCCTATTATGACTCTAGATTGGGATTCTGCCCAAGCATTGATGAAACAAATCCTCTTCCAGTTTGATGAAGATCTGGAAGATAGTGGCAGAGATGCAACAAAGTGTGTCCATAGAGCTTCAGCCTTTTGGTATTTCCACCAAAGCTTAACAGAACATGTATTAATAATGGTGGTTATTGATCTAAAACCTAGACCATTTTGGATGGTAGGATAGCATAGTGCATCCCACTTCCTCCATGCTCTTTTAGGAATTAGATCATTAAACCCCCAAAAGAAATTGCTAAGATTTTTTTCTGTGGCTGATATGACCTGCTTACTTGGTTTAAGGACTGACCATATATGCTGGGGAACCGAGTATATACATGATTGTATAAGTGTAATTTTTCCTCCAGCCGAGAGCCACCTATTTTTCCAACTACCTAACCTACTCTCTATTTGTTCAAGTAATGGTTGGAAATATATCTTCTTTGCTCTCCCAGTAAAAATGGGAACTCCTAAGTATGTGAAAGGAAAGCTTCCAATTTTCATGCCTAGAGTTCTCCTAATTCTGTTAACTCTGTTCACAGTTGCATGTTTCCCTAAGTAGAGGTCACTTTTATTGTAATTAATCTGTTGACCTGTAACCTCCTCAAATGTAGCCAGAAAGGCCTTAAATCTGATCAAAGAATTGTTACTGGCTTTAAGAATTACCACAGTATCATCAGCATAAGATAAGTGTGAGATTTGGATTGCATTACCTGGCACACCATAGTATGACAAGCTACCATTCTGAAAAATGAAGGACAGACTTCTAGTGAAAGCCTCTAAAAAGATATTAAAAAGAAATGGTGATAGGGGATCACCCTGTTTAATACCCCTTGTAGATTGGAAGAAACCTACTGGCTTACCATTTATTAGAATAGAAAACCAAGCCTGAGACAAGTTCTTCATAACAAGAAAGATGAATCTAGCATGAAATCCAAATCTAGCAAGCACAGAATAAAGAAAAGACCACCTTACTCTATCAAAAGCTTTCTTAAGATCCAATTTAACAATGCAATTAGGTTCTCTCTGCTTTTTGTTTAAAAATCTCACCATTTCCTGAAGGTAGATAACATTATCTGCAATATCTCTACCTTTGAGGAAAGCTGTTTCGTGATTTGAGATGATTTTTGGCATTAAAGGCTTTAGTCTTTCCACTAAAATCTTAGAGAAAATTTTGTTAATTACATTGGAGAGACTAATTGGTCTGTAATCCTCAAAGGTAGTTGGTGTACAATTTTTTGGTATGATTGTTATCCAGGTACTACCAATCCCTCTTGGGATATTATATAAAATTTTATATACTACTTATTTATATAATTATAAATAAGTACTATATAAAATTTTATTTATTTGACACGGGGCTAATTCCAAGGGTGACACGTGTCAAGGGTGATGTGGCTAAGAGTTACTCTTTTAGTATTTTCCATTTGACACGTGGCTAATCCATTTCTTAGTTCTATGTAACCAACTCTAAGTTACTTTAGAACATATACTAGCACTTTCCAATATTTCACCGAATAATTCATTTATTTAATATTTCTATATTTATGTTAGAACAACAAAAATCATGTATTTTGAAGCAATGGATTATAGGGTAACACAATTTTAAGCCATGGTGTAATTTTTAAAGATTGTGTAGAAGTAATCAATGTTGACTTTCAAGGCCCTTTTGTTCTCCCATACATGCTGAAATTGCAAAATCGCAACTGTATATTATTGAGTTGAATTTTGATGTTGCCAATTTTGTGATTTGACAACTCCAACTTTCTTGAAGGGACCTAAATGCAAAAGGTAAAAAATTTACTTGTAACTCCAAATTGAAATCCGCTCGAACATGATGCTACCCTATACACCCCAATTGTATTTTCTAAGTCTGTAACCTCGTATTTATCAATAAACATGAACGAGAATATATTTGTAATGTTTTCTGATTTACCTTTCTTACTTCTATGTAAACAACTCTAAGTTACTCTAGAACACGTACTAGTGGGAAGTCGTCGCCGTACCTCTCAAAGTTAAAATTTTTAAGCCCTAAATACTTACTATCTACAACTAAGTAAATAGCGGCAAGTTGGGATCGTTCACGAAGAAGAGGGATTTCCTTTAGCGTTCAAACATAAAAGGTTGCTATTGTGCTAGAAGTAGATATATATATATATATATATATATACACATAAAAGCGAGTAAATGGGGGGGTTGGTTTTCCTAAGTTATGAAATTAAAAGAAAATATAACTAGCAAAGTCAAGTAACTATGCTAATCATCAAACAAACTAAGATAAAGGGGTTTAAAACTACAAACAACAAAACCATGGGGGCAATTGATATCCACTACCAAACCTAATGTAGATCATTGAACCATTCACTCATTCTATCACTTTTGTTACCTATGGGGGAATGCCAATGGAAGATTAACATTCATTCCTACTTAATAGTAATTTGCAAAGACAAACAACGACCATTTGCAAACCTCTTTGACAATCACTCTGGGCAAACCATAACATAGAGGTATTTCATCAACGGCATTATACACGAAGGACCATAGACTTGATAACAACAAGCCGTCTACCAAAGACATAGTCGTTTAACCAAACCTAGAACAAACCACATTCAAGGTTCAACCTTTCATTGCATCTATAGGATAAATATGAGAACAATCCACATTAACATACTTATCTAGCAAGAATCACAACACATTATGCACAAGAAGTTCTAATTTAATGTTCTTAGATTTCCATGCAAAGGAGTTAAGGAATTCGTCACTTTCCTAACACCCTAACACTTCAATCATACAAACACTTCCTATTCTCAATCAACCCATGGCATAAATGAAGTAAAACATAGCATTAAGAACACATGAATGCTAAATAACAAAGGCTTCAAGAACGAATGACAAAATCTATTCACTACTTCCACTAATCATGCATTTACACAATATTAGCCAAGGACAATCGACCTTCATTGACTTCTCTCATTTGCTACCTAAATCAAACATGGCAACGAATTCAACATCATCACATTCATCTAGAAATTATCCACACATCAACATCATTAAGAAACTCTAACTCATGATCTTGGATTCCACATTAAAAGAGGGGAAAATTAGCTACTTTCTCCCAACCCTAACAAGTAATCATACAAGCAATTCATATACTCAAGCTTCCAATAAGATCAATGCTATTAACAATTCACATTCAAAGCTCAATAAATGCACAATTGCAAAAGCACTAAATAGATAGATATGGTTCTTACTACATAGATATGGAAGCTTCAATCCATTGCTCCCAAGATTTAACTAAGCTAGATAATTAAAAGACATGATTAGCTACAAAAACTAAGAAAAGAAAGAAAGAAAAACTAGGGTTTTGAACCCAGAAAAATTGCAAGAAGAAAGGATTTTTTTAAGAGGAGAGGATAAGGTGAGTATTTATAGTACAAAAAACTAAGAAAGTTCCTGGCCATATGTCTGTCGCAAGTCACGACCGAGCCCAATTTCAGCATCTTGATTTCTTTCTTCTTTTTGTTTCAAGACCTCCTCTTCACTTCACTTATCTTCAATTCTTCAAGTCTTAAAAATCTCAAATACAAGTATTCAAATCTTCAAAGGTATTCTTCAAAGTTTTCAAACAAATTGCCTTGTCACACAAAATTCTCTAGAAAAGTAATAAAAACGTAAAAGTCGCTTTTAACTCTTCTTAGAGAATTTCAAGGCAAAATGCCACATCTAGAGCACAAAAATGTACAAAAGTGAGTCCCAAATGTCCTAATATAACCATATAAAATGGGCACATCAAACCTCCCTGCACTTAAACCTTACTCACCCTCGAGTAAGAAAAGATTCAAGCACACAAAGGAATTCATATGTCCACATCCTAACTAATATTCCTTTAATCAAAACCTCCCAAAAACTCTCAATATCATAAATCCCAAAATCAAAGCTCAAATGGGAATTTTTCCACACACACAACCCCAATTCCTAAATCTAACCAAACCTACCACTTATCAATTCACTACCCATAAAACGTTCCAAAGTCCTGAATTGATATTCCCAAATTCCAATGACACAAAATGAAGTTAAAACCATAGGAAAGGTTCAAGCACATACTTCACTTCATACCCATGAATCAACTAAAATCCAATGACACAAAATGAAATCAAAACCATATAGGAGGTTCAAACACATACTTCACCGCATGCCAATATATCAACCAAAACGAAGTATAAAAGGATTAAGAATTTCATAACCATACTTCGTTTTTCAACCCACTAAGTTACCCAATCCCAAGAGGTCTCACGATGTTGAGCTACCCAATCCATCCATATGATAACCGCACCCTTATGACTCCAATGCCAGCAAATGAGTGAAATCATAGCATTTTTCCTTTTCTCTCTCTTTCTCTCATTTTGCCTAGGTGCCCTTTCGAGTTTTCATCCTAGCCACACTTCATGTTTCTTTGGCCCACATCTCACCTTTTTCTGCACATTTGGCCTCTCATATATGCCTAGGTTGCCCTTTCGGGTTTTTGACCTATCTGGGCCCCCAATGTTGCCTAACCCTCTCGGGTTTTCAACTTAGTGGGTTTTCTTTTCTTTCTTTATTGCATTTTCTTTTTTTTCAAAATTTTTCAATTTTTTTCTTCCTTTTTCTCATGTTTTTTCCAATCAAAAGTAGGAAAAAGCATTCCAAATCAAGCTAGCATGCATGTGAGTCCTCTAACCCCTCCCTACACTTAAAATATTACATTGCCCTCAATGTAAACATGTAAGGAAAGAATAATAAAACTCAAGGTAAGAGGTAGAGTGACACCCGTTTCTCCGTATAGTCGCCGGTGATATGGTGCAATCCCATGTATTTGTATAGAATTGGTCCCGAAATTGGTTTTGGAGCTAAAAGGGGGTGCAAAAGTGTCGTAGAAGAACTCACCCCTCAAGCAAAACGATGTCTCCTTGGCACCGTTTGATCAAGACCAACACCACAGAGAACAACATCAAACTCACAAGTACATAAGGATTTGTAATACTAGGTTTAGCATCAAACGTTAATAACCATAGTATTCTCAAAGAACAACCAATCCATCATACAATCACCACTATAAGATTGTCCAATAAAAATATCCAACATATATCGACATATATCCAAGCATCATTATACAATATAGCAATTAAAGACTCAATGATGTAGTTGCCATCCTACAATCAACAAAGATACTATAAAGATGTAAGAATCTTCATATATAAATGTATGTGAGATGGTGGAGGAATGAGTGGATGTGTGGTGGTTCTTGGGAGTATTTGGTGGAGAAGAATGAAGGATTATGAAGTGTTTAAGCATAGTTTAAAAGTTGGTTCGGCGACAGGACTGGTCGCGACTCGCGACCAGTTCATCTTTGGTCTGTGAGCTTAATTCTTTCAGAAATTTTTTGATTCGGTTGCGACTCGCAATGGCCATGTCGCGACTCACAAAAAGATGATGCTGGGAGTTCATTTTTTCTCCCCTGTTCGTTGCAACTCGTCACGTATCCATCATGACTCGCGACGACAAGGTATCACAGCACTTAAAAAGAATTTTTCTTTTCTTACCAACTTTCCAAGCTTTCTTCCCTTGCTCATGGATCTCATTCCTTCCTTTCCTCCAATGCAATGCACTTCACTTTGCTACAAAATCATAGAAAAATACACCGTAAAAAGAACAAGACAAATTAACAAAAACTAAACAACAACCACCAAAATAAAGGCCAAATTTATTTACGTCGTCGGCACGACAAAGCTCCATATTTTTAAGGTCTCCGGCATGACCCTAATGTTATCCATATGGTGAAGGCTTGAACCCTTTCACGATGAGTATCCAAAACTAGAGAGGTGGGGGTACAAAACTTTCAAAAGGAAAGTCTTGTTGAGGTGGAGATGATTTAAAGGGAATTGGGTGGTTAGGAGCCTTGGGGTTGTCTTTTGTCTCCTCTCCTGTCTCCCTCAAAACTTCCAAAAATAGTGGAGTTCGTTCACTAAAATCACCTCTTTCTCCATTTTTTCATCCTCAACAACCAACTCCTCATCCACTTCAAACTCAAGTTCATTTCCTATGGTGACCTCACTCACCGAATCCTTGAGTTCAATTTGGGATGGTGTATTTTTGGAATCACGAGCTTCCATTGGGGCCAACACTTCTAACATACTCCTCACATGCCCCTCAATAGCCTCAACACTAGAGGTGAGCTGAGTGTCCGACTTCTCACTAGTAAAGGTGTTCAAGTTTGTTATTGTATTCATGACTTCCTCACATGTCAAACTTGAACTTCCTTGTTGGGCTTAGTTTTGGGGTATGGTATAAGGTGATGATGGCCAACTATTTTGCTCGTATTGTTGGCTTTCCGACTCATTCTCATACCACCAATCTGGATTACCACTCCACTTCGGATTGTAAGTATTGTGGTATGGATACCATTCTTTGGCTTCTTGCCCTTGAAAACCAACATCTCCTACCTCTTGGTAGCACTCTTCATAATACCCTTGGTTTTGGAAACCAAGGGTTCTTTCCCCCTCATAGTGCTCTTCCCACAACAAATAGCAAGACTAGGTAGGATGGTCGGAATGACACATCCTACAAAACCTTGCTTTTTGAGCCTATTTTCTCATCATGAGTTCCCTCAATGTGAGACACTCCATTATTTATTTTATTTCTTTTTTAAATTTTCAAAAGTCCAAAATCATATTGCAAGGATTCTTGATAAAATATTTACCGAAAACTCAAGCAATACCTACTCAAAACAAAAACAAGCACCAAGGAGTGGAAAATAAAACAACTAGCTAATATGCAACAAAATATGCCCAAACACTTAAAAATAAACGCTTTTTCCCCGGCAGCGGCGCAAAAATTTGGAAAGTCATCACCGTACCTCTCAAAGTTAAAATTTATAAGCCCTAAATGTTTACTATCTACAACTAAGTAGATAGCGGCAAGTCGGGATCGTCCACAAAGAAGAGGGATTTCCTTAAGCGTTTAAACATAAAAAGTTGCTATTATGCTAGAAGTAGATATATATATATATATACACATATAAAAGTGAGTAAATGAGGGGAGTGGGGGTTTGGTTGGTTGGTTTTCCTATGTTATGAAATTAAAAGACAAGATAACTAGCAAAGTCAAGTAACTATGCTAATCATCAAACACTAAGAAAAGGGGGTTTAAAACTACAAACAACAAAGCCTTGGGGCAATTGATATCCACTTCCAAACCTAATGTAGATCATTGAACCATTCACTCATTCTATCACTTTTGTTACCTATGAGGAATGCAAATGGAAGATCAACATTCATTCCTTCTTAATAGTAATTTGCAAAGACAAACAACGACCATTTGCAAACCTCGTTGACAATCACTCTAGGAAAACCACACCATAGAGGTCTTTCACCAACGGCATTTACACGAAGGACCATAGATTTGATAACAACAAGCCTTATACCAAAGACAACCATTTAACCAAACATAGCATTCATTAGGCTAAACCGAGAACAAATCACATTCAAGGTTCAACCTTTCATTGCATCTATAGGATAAATATGAGAAAAAACCACATTAACATACTTATCTAGCAAGAATCACAACATATTATGCACAAGAAGTTCTAAGTTCATGTTCTTAGATTTCCATGCAAAGGAGTTAAGGAATTCGTCACTTTCCAAACACCCTAACACTTCAATCATACAATCATTTCCTATTCTCAAACCCCAAGGCATAAATGAAGTAAAACATAGTATTAAGAACACATGAATGCTAAATAACAAAGGCTTCAAGAACGAATGACAAAATCTATTCACTACTTCCACTAATCATGCATTTACACAAGATTAGCCAAGAACAATTGACATTCATTGACTTCTCTCATTTGCTACCTATAACAAACATGACAACGAATTCAACATTATCACATTCATCCAGCAATTATCAACACATCAACATCATTAAGAAGCTCTAACTCATGATCTTGGATTCCACATTAAAAGAGGGGAGAATTAGCTACTTTCTCCCAACCCTAACAAGTATTCACACAAGCAATTCATATACTCAAGCTTCCAACAACATCAATGCTATTAACAATTTACATTCAAAGCTCAATAAATACACAATAACATAAGCACTAAATAGATAGATGTGGTTCTTACTACGTAGATATGAAAGCTTCAATACATTGCTCCCAAAATTAAACCAAGCTAGATAATTAAAAGACATGATTAACCTACAAAAACAAAGAAAAGAAAGAAAGAAAATTAGGGTTTTGAACCCAGAAAAATTGCAGGAAGAAGAAAGGTTTTTTTTAGAGGAGAGGATAAGGTGAGTATTTATAGTACAAAAAAGTATGAAAGTTTCTAGCCATCCGTCCGTCTCGAGTCGCGACCGAGCCCGGTTTTAGCATCTTGATTTCTTTCTTCTTTTTGTTTCAATGCCTCCTCTTCACTTCACTTATCTTCAATTCTTCAAGTCTTCAAAAGGTCAAATACAAGTCTTCAAATCTTCAAAGGTATTCTTGAAAGTCTTCAAAGTCTTCAAACAAATTTCCTTGTCACACAAAATCCTCTAGAAAAGTAATAAAAGCGTTAAAGTCGCTTTTAACTCTTCTTAGAGAATTTCAAGGAAAAATGCCACACCTAGAGCACAAAAGTGTACAAAAGTGAGTCCCAAAAGTCCCAATATAACCATATAAAATGGGCACATCAACTAGCGTTTTCCAACATTTCAACAAAAAATTCATCTATTTAATATTTCTATATTTATGCAGGAATAACAAAAATCATGTATTTTGGAGCAATAGGGTATAGGGTAACATAATTTTGGGCCATAGTGTAATTTTTTAAGATTGTATAGAAGTAATCAATGTTGACTTTTGAGGCCATTTTGTTCACTCATACATGCCCAAATTGCAACTGTATATTATCAAATTGAATTTTGGGGTTGCCGATTTCGTGATTCGACAACACCAACTTTCTTGGAGGGACCTAAGTGCAAAAAGTAAAAACTTTAATCAAAACTCCAAATTGAAATCCGATCGAACGTGATGCTATCATCTACACCCCAATTGTATTTTCCAACTCCGTTACATATTATTTATCAATAAACATACAAAAGAATATATTTGTAATCTTTCCCGATTTCCCTTTCTTACTTCTATGTAACAAACTTTAAGTTACTCTGTAACATGTACCAGCACTTTCCCACATTTCACCAAAAAGTTAATCTAATTAATATTTCTATATTTATGCAAGAATAACAAAAGTCATGTATTTTGGAGCAATGATTTTAGGGTAACACAATTTTGGGACATAGTCTAATTTTTCAATAAACGGTCAACCCTTATTAGACTTTTCATACATAAATACTAATGGAATATTTGACTTAACTAATCAATGGTCAACTCTTATCCGACTTTCTATACATAAACACTAATTCAAAGGTTCGACCTTAACAAATTAACGTTCACCCCTTAATATTTATCAAAATTATGTTTGGAAAAAAGTTTTAACAACTTTGTTTAGTAAATATATTTGGTTCAGTTTAAAAAATAACCTAGGATGATTAGTTTATTTGATAGATTTATAATTATTTTATCAACATTTTGCAACTAAAACATTTTACCTTTTTATTATTGTAATTTAACTCGTCTCTCCATAAGTCTATGGAAAGACGGTTTTTTTCCAAGACTTTGTCTTATAAATTTCATTTCATTAATATTAAATTTATAATGATACGATGATTTTTAAAAAATAATTATATTAATTAATTAAACTAATGAATATAATATTAAAAAATTTAGAGATTGGAGTGTACTATTCATATGGGTATTGCTATATCACGCCCTGTATTTTACTACTTCACGCCCTAATACGTATATACACGTATAATACCAATATTAAATTTTCAAAATAAAACAAAATTAAAAAACAAAAATAAAAATAGAAACCACCGCCGCTGCTCCGCCGGTCCGCCGCCGATGCTCCGCAGGTCCGCCGCCGCTGACCGCTTCTCC
Organism: Rubia yunnanensis; assembly: GCA_037428765.1. Classification (NCBI taxonomy): domain Eukaryota; kingdom Viridiplantae; phylum Streptophyta; class Magnoliopsida; order Gentianales; family Rubiaceae; genus Rubia; species Rubia yunnanensis. The sequence continues at coordinate 104,498,663 of CM075061.1, read as the reverse complement.
GCCGCCGCCGTCCCTTCTGCTCCACTTCTTCATCTTCTCCAGCGGTCTCGCCACTGCCATCACCGTGCCTCTTCTGCCGTCCTCATCCGCAGTAAAACCCCTAGCCCCGCCGCCGTCCTACCTTCGCCTCGTCCCCGCCGTTCCTCCTCCTTCGTCCCCGTCGATCGAAACCCTAGCCCCTCCGTCTCTCCTCCTTCGTCACCGTCGAGCTCCACCCACCGTCGATGGAAGCTAGCCCCGTCGATCGAAACCCTAGCCCCTCCATCTCTCCTCCTTCGTCGCCGTCAAGCTCCACCCGCCGTCGATCGAAGCTAGCCCCGCCATCCTCCATCGTCCTCGAGGGAAACCCTAGCACCGCCAGCAGAGAAAGGGAGAAGTGGCAGAGAAGCGGCGGAGAACGGGAGCCCGGTTCGCCATGAGGGCGAGGAGAACGGGACCGATCCCGGTTCGCCAGGAGGGCGAGGAGAGCGGGACCGATCCCGGTTCGCCAGGAGGGCGAGGAGAACGGGACCGGTTCGGGCTAGGGCAAGGGCAAGGCGAACCGGTGAGGAGAGCTGGGTCGGGCTAGGGCGAGGAGAGCCGGGCCGGGTCGGGTGAGGAGAACCGGCGAGGAGAACGGAGACGGAGAACGGAGACGGAGAACGGAGATGGAGAACGGAGAAGGAGGAGACGGTGCGGCGGAGGAGAAGCGGAGGAGAAGGAGCAGCGGCGGAGCAGGAGACCAGAGGAGAAGGAGGAGAAGCGGAGGAGACGGCGCGGTGGAGGAGAAGCGGAGGAGAAGAAGCGGCGGCGGAGAAGATGAACGGACCGGAGGAGAAGGAGAGCGGCGGCGGCGGAGGAGAAGGAGAGCGGCAGCGGCGGAGGAGAAGGAGAGCGGCAGCGGCGGAGGAGAAGGAGAGCGGCAGCGGCGGAGGAGAAGGAGAGCGGCGGCGGCGGAGCAGCGGCGGCGGCGGAGAGGTGGCGGCGGAGCGGTGGCGGTGGCTGAATTATATAAATAAATTAATATTAATTAATTTAAATTATATAATTATTTAAATTAATTAAAAATACATATTGTATATTAAATAGTATAAATACAGGGCGTAATCAAGTAAAATACAGGGCGTGAAATAGCAATTCACTATTCATATTCAGCTCAATCGATAAAAGTTGATATTAAAAATCTCTACTCACAATTGGAGCAAAAATAAAATTGTTGAAAACACAACTATAGAATTTAAACAAGTCATCAAACAAAATTTTTTTAGAACTGTTACATTATAACTTGTCCAATAAATCCAAGATCCTAGTAATTGAAACCAGGCACTTTTCCATCAACGCTTTTCCTCCTCGCCCCTTCGTGATCCATAATGCTTGCAAATGTGGTCAGGGCAATGTATCCAAACTGTCTAGAAGGAAGCAACCTAGCAGTCCAACTTTTGATATCGCTCACGCCAACATCAAAACGTGGACTGATGACACTACACTTGTTTAGCATGCCATTCTGCTCGACAACAATTTTGCCAGACCTATGATCATCAACATACTCGAACTCTCTAATGTATATGTGCTTCTGATTCAAAATCAAAAACTTGATGACCACTTTGGAAAAAGGCCTGATCATGACCTCACGCTTCCCTCGCTTCTCAGCATTATACATGCCTTTGAGGGCATCATTTAGCACACTCATTCTCACCATCTTCCCAGCAAATTCGTACCGGCAGCAATATGCAAATGTGGCTCCGTAATGAATATATTTAAAGAATCTAGTATACTATTAATTAAACTTTGGACAAATTAGGTGAAAGGATTGGTTTATTTTCAGCCCAATGTCAATTGGGCCCAAAATCTAAAGCTAAACCATAATTCTATAAATAAGCCAACCCTAATTTTGTATATGTTCCCCACCCGCCTCCAGTCATTTTGACAACTCCTCCTCCTCCTCCTCCTCCTCCTCATCCTCTTACATTCAAAGAAAACAGATTACTCCTCTTACATTCAATCGGTGCCACCCCCTCCTTCACTTCAGCCCGGCGTCTCAGCCTTGCTCCGCCTCAGCCTTGCTCTGCCTGCTCTTCCCGACGTCCTCCATTGTCCTTCGTCGTACTCTGTCCCCCCTCCGGCCGTGCTTCATCTGTCCACCGTCGGTTTCGTTCGGCCTTTGCCATGTTCCTTTTGCCACCAAGCTCGCCGTCGAGCTTTGGGTTTGCCACCAGACTCGCCATCTCGTTCGCCACCATACTCGTCGGAGCCACCACGCCTTTCTACTCTAGATTTATAAAAAAAAATTAGCTTACAGCTCCAATCTACTCTATTTGACTTATTAGTTGAATTGCAATAAAAGTTGTTTTATTAGTTTGTTGTTGCTGTGTATTTGAGATCTGGTTATGAACTACCGGAGGCAGAATCGATGTCGCACTACTCTTCAAATTTTGTACTGCGGTTAAATTTTGTACAAAAACTGAAAAATGAACGATGTTGCACTTGCAATCTATGACTTAATAACAACCGACGCCGAAATAAAATATATTTTTTACCTCGATTTTTGAATTGAGGTAAAAAAATATACTTTTTACTCTAACAGCATTTACTTTGATTTTTTTTGGATAAAAAATTAAGATAAAAACTCCTCCAAAACTAAAGTAATATGTGTTATCTCTAGCAGTGAATCCAGAACATTCTTACAAGAATAGCAAAATCAAGGAATTCCATAAATAGAGGTTGCCGCCACAGTTCACAGAGTTCATACCACGTCACTACATTTTCAAACTACAGACTGTGATTCAACTGTGGATTTAATTATCAGTTGTTTATTTGTTATTCTAATGTTGAAATTGTTCTCCAATTAAAAACTATTGTTGAAATTGTTTGAACCCATAAATATCTTTGTTTGGCGAGCTTAAACATGAATTTTTATTGGCTTTTGATACTTCAGAATTTTCTTTTTATGTTTTACGTACATAACAAAATTTCAGACTCGGTTCTTCCTCAGGTAACTGCCAGCTATTGAGCTCCTCCTCATTACTAGGAATACTCTCAGCTTGATATGGTCGATACGCAATAGCAACACAGCGCAGACTCCTTGTAGCCATATTTTCAATTGCTTTTTTAAAATCTGACATCTTTTCCTCAATTGGTTGCACCCCATCATTATCATCCAAATAGCTTGTACAAGAAGCAAGTACAATCTCTGCAGCACCTTTCCAATGTATATGAACTTCAGAATTTGGCAATTTTAAAAGCAACACCCCCACGCTTCTTCTCTGAGTTAAATGGAAAAGCATGGATTATAGATGACTGAGATCGGATAGCATCAAAATTCATCCCAAGATTGATTCCATACTGAAGGATTGCCTTCTCAGAGTTGAAACAAATGTTTGCCGTATTAAGTCCCATAGAGGGATGTTCATATACATAGCATAAGGTAACTAGATGAGGATTACAGCAAATATAATCAAATCTGATTCTATACAGTTGGCTAATCCCTACAATCATGCTATACCATATATATCGCTAACTACCATGTTTACATTCCCCCTCAATCTTAACCGTAACAAGGTGTAGATTGTGTTGTAAGCGATCGAGCATATGACGTGTAGCTGGTTTGGTGAACCCATCGGCTACCTGATCATTTGAAGATACAAACCGAACGTCCAATGCTCGTAACGCAACCTTTTCTCGAACAAAATGAAAATCCACTTCTATGTGTTTTGTTCTTGCATGAAAAACAGGATTAGCGGTCAGATAGGTAGCACCGAGATTATTACACCATAGCACAGGAGGCCGAGGTTGACATACACCCAATTCCTTTAATAACAATTGCACCCAAGTAGCTTCAGCCGTGCCATTCGCCAAAGCTTTGTATTCGGCCTCAGTGCTTGATCTGGAGACAGTGGGTTGTTTGCGAGAACTCCACGAGATCAAATTCGGACCAAAAAATACTGCAAAACCTCCAGTGGACCTGCGATCATCCATACATCCTGCCCAGTCTGCATCTGTGAACACACTTAAGAGAGTGGAGTTCGAACGCTGAAAACGAAGTCCCATAGCAGCAGTGCCCTTGATGTATCTCAAGATTCGTTTAACTGCTTCCCAATGTACATCTGTTGGGTTTGAGAGATATTGGCATACCTTATTAACGGCGAAGGCAATATCTGGCCGTGTTAGGGTAAGGTATTGCAAGCCTCCCACTATACTTCTATATTTGAAGACATCATCTTGACTAAGAGCTGTACCACAATCACGAGTAAGTTTGACGGTTACGGACATGGGGGTTGAGACGCTCTTACAATTCTCCATGTGAGCGCGATGAAGGAGATCAGCAGCATACTTGTGTTGCATCAAGGTGATTCCCCCTGAATTTTAGAGGACTTCAATCCCCAAAAAATAATGCAAACGACCAAGATCCTTCACCAGAAAGGAAGTGGACAATGCACGTAACAAGTTGTCAACCGCCGTTGGCGAGGAGCCGGCAATAACAATGTCATCCACGTAAACAAGCATAAAAATAGTGACTGAACCATGATGAAACAAGAAGAGGGAAGTATCAGCTTTAGACTACCGAAAACCAAGCTGATGGAGTTTGTCACTGAGGCGAGAGAACCATGCTCGTGGTGACTGTTTGAGTCCATAAAGTGCTCGGTGAAGTTTGCAAACATGGAGAGGTCGATGTGAATCCTCAAAGCCGGGGGGGTTGCTGCATATAAACCGCTTCGTCCAAAAAACATGAAGAAAAGCATTGCTTATATCGAGTTGGCGGAGATGCCACCCGCGAGAAACAGCTAAAGCAAGAACCAACCGGACTGTGGCGGGCTTTACAACTGGGCTGAAAGTATCTTGATAATCCACGCCATATTGTTGAGTGAAACCACGGGCAACCAATCTTGCCTTGTGTTTATCGATGGAGCCATCAGAGTTTTGTTTGACTTTGAACACCCATTTGCAGCTCACAATATTTACACCAGTTGGTCACGAAACAAGAGTCCATGTGTGGTTTTGTTGAAGAGCAGCGAACTCGGCTTCCATGGCGGCCCGCCAAACAGGTTCAGCAAGTGCAAGACGATACGATATGGGCTCGGCAAAGAAGGCTCGTCTGGTCGGATTATACCGGATAGTGCCATCCGTAAATTGTTTGGGAAAGGATTTTCCAGTGCGCAGACGGGTCATCATGCCGGGCGGAGGGGAAACGGGTGCAGCGGTTGAGCCATCCTCAAAACTAGAGCTGGGAAGTGAGTCATTGGAAGAAGACGCATTGGACTGAGGTGCTACTCCAGAAGACACCGATGGTGGTTCAACTTGTGCAGGTGAGGTCAATGGATGCAAGGGTTGATCAGGTTCATGTGACGGCGAAGCGAACCGCTGCATGCATGCATCCGGAACATGGGTAAAACAATGTTCATGAGCAATAGGCACAGCCAAATGGTGTGGCACTTGTTGCTTAGGAACTGCAGCTGCATCAGAAGGATTAGATAGCAAGGTAGATAAATCATAATTCCGCATAGGACCTTCGACAATTTCCGGTTCAGACTGAGGAAAAGACACGATATCGGAGGAGGACAAAGGTGAGACAGAACGAGAGGAAGTCGAAGTAGCAAAAGGAAAACATGACTCATCAAAGACAACATTGCGAGATATATAGACTCGACCGGTACTTCTGTCTAAACACTTATACCCCTTATGCATGGCACTGTACCCCAAGAAAACACACATTTTTTATCGAAACTCAAGTTTATGAGTGTTATATTTACTTAGACTTGGCCAGCAAGCACAACCAAAAGTCCGGAGAGTAGAGTAATCAGGAGTGATGTTCATAAGTTGAGTGATAGGTGCAACATTGTGTATGGTGCGACTGGGCATTCGATTTATGAGATAACATGCTGTTAGGAAAGCTTCATCCCAAAACTGAAGAGGAAGGGATGAGTGTGCAAGAAGATCCAAACCTGTTTCAACGATATGATGATGTTTTCGTTCGGCCACTCCATTTTGCTGCGATGTATGAGGACATGAAACACGATGGGAGATGCCCGAACGTTGAAAATAACTGTGAAGGCGATGATACTCACCTCCCTAGTTGGACTGAACTATGCGAATTTTGGAGTTTAAAAATCGTTCAACATGGTTTTGAAAGGTGTAGAAGACCTGCTCAACATCAGATTTATGCTTGATAAGATAAATCCAAGTAAAACGACTATAATCATCCAAAAAACTAACATAATATTTAAAACCTCCAACTGAGGGTTGAGCTGGTCCCCAAACATCGGTATGAATAAGTTCAAGTGGAAAAGTGCTAATACGAACGGATTTTTTAAAAGGTAACTGATGACTCTTTGCGCGCTAGCAAGCATCACATATAGCAGAATGAGAATCAAAAGAACTGACTAATTTATTATCCTTTAAGATTGATCTAACAATCACAGGAGTAGGGTGACCGAGACGTTGATGCCATTGTAATGGCGACACCTTGACACTAGCCGATGCTTGATGAGGAGTGATGAATGAAGAACGACTGAATGGCACGGGATAAAGACCCCCTTTGCTTTTACCGAGTAGAAGAGTTTTCTTCGTGACCTTGTCCTTGACAAAGAAAGCATCAGCATGAAATTCAATGAATACATCATTGTCAGATACAAGTCTATGAACAGAAAGTAGGTGCTTATTTATATGAGGGACATGTAAAATATTTCTAAGAGCAAGTGAATGATTTAAACCGGAAATTGTAGAATGTCCAATGTGAGAAATATGCAAACCTGCTCCATTTGCCACTTGCACCTGATCTTTGCCATGATAGCGATTCTGAATAGACAATCGATCAAGATCACTTGTAAGATGATATGTTGCACCTGTGTCAATGTACCAGTTTGTATCAACATTATAGCTGTCAGTGGTTGCACTATTTCCGCCTCGGTATTCTTCTGGCTGTATGCATGGTTGAAACAGTTTCTGCAGTGCAAGGCAATATGGCCATATATGCCACAGACTTGGCAACGAGGTCCGTTATTTCTGCCACGGCCTCGGCTGCGACCACGACCACCGTTGCCACCACCACGGTAGTTGCCTCGAGCATTGTTGTTGGCATTGTTGCGACGAAAGTTACTGGAATCCTGCCGCATGACATTATTAGCGGAAGAGGTGAACTCCGTTGTGCTGCTCATCATAGCAGCTTGAGCCTCATGAGCAAGTAAATAGGAGTAGAACTCCGGAAGAGTCACTGCACGTTGGTTGCTCAGTACAGTGACAGCGGTGAAAAGATCACCATGGCCTGGCCCTAGACCAGCAAGAATATAGCCGATCACTTCTTCATCGGACATTGGATGCCCAATGTTTGCCATAGTATCGGCAAGTCCCGTCATCCTGTGATAGAACTCCGATGCACTCATGTCTCCCTTCTTCGTCGTAGAGAGTTGTGTGCGAATCTGAATGGCGTTCCCGCGATGTTGAGCGGAAAACATGGTGTGTAGTGACTCCCACAACGCACCAGCAGTGTCGATGCGAGTAAGCTGAGGCAAAACGTCCTCGGTTATGGAGGATAAGAGACCGCCGAGAATGGCCTGGTCTTGAGTAATCCAAGCAGCCTGCGCAGGATTTGGTACCTCCTTTGCAGCGGCGCCGGCTCCTTCTGTCATCATGGCGGACGGATTTGTTGTGGTGCCATCAAGAAATCCGAAGAGTTGAACCCCTCGTAGGATTGGAACAACCTGGGCTTTCCATAACAGAAAGTTTGTGCGAGTTAACTTACAAGTGATGGCAGTGGCAATGGTTGAGGAATTTATGATGGAGGTGCTTGATGAAGGTTGTAGGGTTCTGGGATTTTGTGTGGTACTTTCATCGCTGAAGATTGATTCTGCCATGGTTTAGGTTCTGAATTTTGGATCTGGCTCTGATACCAAGTTGAAACAAATGTTTGTCGTATTAAGTCCCATAGAGGGATGTTCATATATATAGCATAAGGTAACTAGATGAGGATTACAGCAAATATAATCAAATCTGATTCTATACAGTTGGCTAATCCCTACAATCATACTATACCATATATATCGCTAACTACCATGTTTACACTCAGTTGGTGAGCCAGTGACCTCCGTATCTCCTCCACCCTCTGGAACGAAGACGCTGCCAATAGAATTCTGTGCGATGCCTTCAACAAGTAGACTGGTGAATTTCGGAGGCAAAAGTGACTTGTCGTCAGGGGTATCAACCCTTTTCCCGCAAAGATAAGCCTCAACCACGGTCATCTGATTTAATGTCAAAGTCCCTATTTTGTCACTGCAAATGGTAGTAACAGAACCCATTGTCTCACAAGCTGAAAGCCTCCTTACCAAGGCTTTGTCCCTCATCATCTTTCTCATCGAGTAGGCAAGCGTTAAAGTAACAGCTAACGGGAGCCCTTCTGGCACAGCAACTACCACAATGGTCACTGCAACAGTGAAAATTTTAATAGCTCCATCTATGGGCCTACCCACTTTGGTTGTTCCAGCTTTAAACTGGACCCTCCCATCAGGGTTGTATGTATGGCCGGTAAAATATCTGATTACAAGAACAACAAGAACAACAGAGGCAACAACAAGGCCAACTATCCCAATAAATGTCGCCACGCCATTTAATCGTACCTGTAATGGTGTTTCTTCGCCATTATCTTCTGAGATGCTTGCCATTAACAAACCCCATTCAGTATTTATACCAACACTAGTCACCAGCATGGTTCCATAACCATCAGCAACTTTGCACCCAGACATGAGAAAAGCTTTGAATCCTTGTGTATGATTTTGCTCTCCCCAGTCATACTAGATTCATCAATTGCCAGAGAATGACCAGAAACCAGGACTCCATCAGCAGGTACCTGGTCACCAATTTTGAGAGGCACAACATCACCAACAACAAGATCAAATATTGACACCTCCATTCTTCTCCCACCTCTAACCACCTCCAAGTGTATATTTTGCTTCTCATCATTCAAAGTTTGAAACTGAAGTGATTGCCGATAGTCACTAGTGGCTGTTACAATAATGACGATGAGGACTGCCAATGCTATGCTTCCACCATCATACCAACCTTCTTTTATTCCCTCTGTCTTTATACCAAGGGCCAAAGAAGCAGCCGCAGCAACCATAAGTATTATCAACGTAGTATCTCGACAAGCATCACACAAAAATCTCCAAAAGCTCCTTCCCTTCTTACAGGAATAGGTATTGGACCCAAAGTAGTTCTTTCGCTTCAACAAATCAGCCTCATCACCATTAATACCCTTCTCTGGATTTGTGTGCAATTTTTGGGCAACACCTATAGCCCCTCCATACTGCTGTAGAGTAGAAACCTGATGCTCTCTTGACATTTGAGATAGTTCTTCCACGCTGACGTCAAAATCACCCGTAGGAGCTGAGAATGGAAGGTGCTTTTCAGGGGAAGGGGGTGTTTGTGCAACTTGTCCAGCTGCTTGGAAGAGAACAGCAGCCCGAATGACTTGTGCATGTGTCCTAATCTTAGCAAGAAGCTGCTTCCTCTCTTCTTCCTTTTTCAAGTCCAGCGTATAGCGAAACCTCCGTGAAGCATTCAGCACAAGAGCAGCTTGCCGCCACCGCTTCAACCGATCGACTGGAGCACTTTTAGTCCGAACAATATCAAATGGCCCGTGAAATTCCATTTCACCTGATTTCTAAACCTTTATACCAAGTTGTTTAACAGTTTGGTGTTGGAACACCAATATTAGTTTGGTGTTGAAAACAAAACAAAATACGCAGTGGACACACAACTTGGTTACGCAGTTCGGTGTAAATACACCTACGTCTGCGGGGCCTTACCCAGATCAGAAACCATTCACTAGAAAGCAGTCTTTAGTACAAGAAGCTTAACTTAAATACTAATCCATTGCTAACCTACAGAGTGAATGTTGTGAGCTCCCCTCACTGTCGATCCTACGTCGTTGAACCCTCACGATCAACACGTCTCCCTGGATCTCCTCCTCCCGAGGAATTAAGACTTCCTTGTTTCTGATCTTCAAGAACTTGGTCAGTTGTTTACGAACCTCCAAACACTAAGGCAGATCGCTCCAAAGCTCTCACGTAGAGATTGAATCTTGGTCGCGTCGATTGATTGCGTTGTAATCGTCTTCTCTTTATCCCATCGCAATCCTGCCTTCAATTAACTTCTTTCCTTGTCGAACTTCTACCCCAAATAGACTTCTAGTCTAAGGAAAGATCTAATGCTAATCTGGTATTTAAATGAACAATCCTGTTATCAATAGGACTTGTTCTATAATTAACCACTTAACCAATTCCTAACTATTACAGGAATATTCGTTTACCAGAATTAGATGACCACGAAATCAATCATTTATCTTCACAATATTCTGATCAGATCGCACAATTATATCCCATAATATACTCCATAAATCGTGGACATCAACCATACTGCTGCTGGAATAATGCTGGATAGCAGTGGTGTTAAAACACCATATCACCAGAATTCAATCAGTGGTGTTAAAACACCAGATTACCAGTATTCACAATATGCCATACATGAGTCCAACTCCGGAGGACTTTACAATCTCCCCCTTGGCATATTGGTGAATTCATAGAACATCAGCACAAACCCATAGAACACCAGAAAACCAAACAGCATAATCAATATAGAACACCAGAATACCAGTTAGCACAATTATCCAATTCTCCAGACCAAACATACATCATTCAAATGATTCAAAACACAAAAATCTCTAATATCTCCCCCTGAATTCAGTAATATGACAAGAAAGCCAAGAAAAACAAGAAAACCAATTAGGCCAAACTGTCATCTGATTCCTCTGAAGTACCAGCCTCAGACCCATCCTGAGTTGCTGCCAACAATGATTCTCTCTCAGCCTCCAAAGCTGCCAACTCCCCCTGAATCTTGACTATCGCTGCCTGATGACGCCCAAGGATTTCTTGACAAACTGTAGCTCTCGCCTCAATGGCTTTCAGCCGAGCTCCACCTTCATCCGAGCAACCCATTGTCGGAGGCGTCCAGGGAAGATCCTTCACTATACGGCCACTCAAAGTCCTGAGGGTTGGCCTTAAAGCTTGGGTAGATATAACTTCATCGGTCTCCCTTGCAACTGCTCCCCCTTTCAGCAGTACCATCGATATGATACAAGGATGGACTAAAGCTTCCTTCCTGGTCTTATGGGCACAGTCCATAATGTCATTGAATACCAGCCTACCCAGATTGACTCGATGCCTTGCTCCCAGACTGTAAAGAAGAGTCGCCATTTCTTTGGTAACAATCGTGTTGTTTACCGAAGGAATCCAGTTATGAACAGCCACCATATACAGACAGTAATACCTGGAGGTCAGGTTTGATGCTGGTATTTGTTGTCTCCCAGTCAGTGGCCAAGTACTATCCACTCCTCCTGTCAACTCAACTGCCACAGCATCGAAATTTTCTGGCATTTGGTGTTGGAACACCGACTGAGTATTCTTGAGATTGCCATGCTGCAAACATCTATTCACTACCTCAGGGGAGAATACAACTACTTTCCCTCTCACATATACTCTGTGAAACCACTGAGAGTCTTCATCTTCACAGTCTTCCTTCATATTCGAATAAAACTCCAACACTATCTGTTTATTGTACTCAGCAAAGCATGTGGCAGCTTTAAGCACCTTGAGGTATTTGAGAAAGTCAGTAAATCCACACTCTTCATACTTCTCAGCATCAGCCGGTCTCTCTGCTAGGATCCTTCTCCCACTGATGAATTCCAACTTTTCTTGGCTCTCATTATCGTACAATTCATTGCAGATGGCCTTACTGACCTCAGGTGTAGGCAATACTTTGGACTTCATTTTCTCAGCAGAGTTCTTCAGCCGTTCTGCCCGCAATCTCTTCAACTTCTGCCCAATAGGCTCATCACTATCTTCACTTTCAGCTGTACCCCTGTCTCTGCATCGTTTTGATCTCCGAATTTTCTTATAGGCAGAGGCCAAACTCTCTCCAACAGTCTCAGACATCTGAGGCACAGATCTGTCTCCAGATGCAAGTGGTGTTTCAACACCAACTTGCTGCCTTTTCCTCTTAAGTCCCTGAGCTGGACTTGTCTCCAGTGGTGTTTCAACATCACTCCCAAACATCTCAGAAATTTTCTGCTCCTCAGTCAGATCCTCTCCTGGTGTTGGAATACCAGTATCCAGCATTACAGTATCTTCTTCCACAGCCGGACACTCTGCATTGTCAGTTGCAGAGTCTAATTTTTCACCTTCTGGCATATCAGCATCTTCACTTTTGTCCGCAGCCACATCTTCATCACCTTCTTTCTCAGAACCTGATCCCAGAAATGCTGCCAGAGCCTCCTCGGATCTCATAAATGTTGCCAGAGCCTCATCCAGCAAAGAGGCATCTCCTGGTTCATTTACCCCTGAAATCCTCTCAGCCTCATCAGTGCCACCTGCACAACCTGCCTCCTCTTCACTATCGCTAATGTTCACAACAGGAACAGGCAACCTTCTAAGTGATTCTTGAGTCTGAAACAGAGACTCATCAAAACACACTATCTCTGTGTCACCAGCTACAGTAAAATCAGTGGATCTAACCACTTTTATCCAGGGCTGCACAGCTACATTATCCCCCAAATTTCTGATAATCGGCCTGTGCAGGGAAGCTATCCGTGTGTAAACTGTGAAGTACTGACCCTCTTCATCTCCTACTCTGTAATGTTCTCCGAAACCAACCCCAACCAATTTGGCAGTATACTCACTAATCTCTCCTATTCCACCAGTTAATAACTCCTCAAGTTTAAATCCATTAACTTTGCCATGCAGACTTTTATATTTTCTAAGGTCTACATAATCTCTGTTCTGCACCATCCATTCTATAAATTCAAGAACAGAGCAAAAATACATTCCATCATAGACGAAAGAATGATCAAACCTAGCTTTCCGTCTCTGAACTTTTCCACCCCACTTGGCTAGTGTCTGCACTCGATCTCCACACAGCTCGTCCACATCTGCATCCGAATCGAGCTCTTCAATTCGCGGATTCTCCGGCACCCGCACCTTGACGAAATCTCGGACCATCTTCTGGAACGCGGAGCTCACCATTGTTACAGGGTTTTGAGTGGGCTACAAAAATCGAGGGTTTTGGCAAATTCTTCTGATGAATAGGGAGCTGTGAGCTACGTAGAAGATGAACAGTCGAGAGTTTAAGTTTGTGTGGGAATCAATTTGTCGCTTTCTCCTTTTTCCCCCCTTTTTCCGAAACCCAAAAGTCTCTCTTTTTCCTTCCTTCTGAGTACAGACCTAGGCCCAATAAGTTTTCGGCCCAGCTGATTTTTCTCCCTCTGAAGTCCTCGGTGTTTAAACACCACTTCACATATTTTTGATACTTTTGATTTTTCTCATTTTTTTTTCACCATATTATAAAAGAAACAACACACAGTAAATAATACAATAGAAAGTACAGATCAGAGTACCTTACATTCGACAGACACCCAAGTGCTGTCTGAGGCCTTCAAACGTCTCACCATCCAGTGGTTTAGTAAATATATCAGCCAGTTGTTCTGCTGTTGGTACATACTGGACTGCGACTTCTCCTTTTTCAACCAAGTCTCTGATAAAATGATGTCGGATATCGATATGCTTTGTTCTAGAGTGTTGCACAGGATTCCTGGAAATATCAATGGCACTTTTATTATCACACAGGACTGTCAAACCAACATCATTGAACCCATAATCTTTCATCATCTGCTTCATCCACAGTAACTGTGCACAACAACTCCCGGCAGCTAAATACTCTGCTTTAGCTGTGGACAAGGATATAGAATTCTGCTTTTTACTGTACCAGCTGACCAGATTAGATCCAGCAAAAAAGCACCCTCCAGTGGTACTTTTACGATCATCAGCATTCCCAGCCCAGTCCGAATCACTGAAACCTACTAATTGTGAATCCTTGTTCCGAGAAAACCATACTCCATACTCTGCGGTTCCACTTATATACCGAATAATCCTTTTCACTGCTGACATATGTGATTCCTTTGGATCAGCTTGGTAGCGAGCACAAATACCAACACTTAAACAGATGTCTGGTCTGCTTGCAGTCAAATACAACAAGCTGCCAATCATACTCCTGTACAATTTCTGATCCACACTTTGCCCCTGTTCATCCTTTGTAAGCTTATCGGTGGTTGCCATTGGGGTGCGTACTGCCTTTGCACTTGTAAGACCGAATCTCTTGATCAAATTTTCAGCATATTTCTGTTGATTGATAAACAGACCATTCTTCTCCTGAGTAACCTGCAAACCCAAAAAGTATGACAATTTTCCTACCATGCTCATTTCGAACTCTTGAGTCATTAAGTCAACGAACTCCTTCACCAAGTCTGAATCGGTAGATCCAAACACAATGGCATCCACATAGATCTGTGCAATTAGAATCTTTGGCCCCTTGTGTAGCACAAACAGTGTACGATCTACTCCCCCTCGACGATAGCCCTTTTGAATTAGAAAGGTTGTCAGTCGCTCATACCAAGCACGAGGTGCCTGCTTGAGTCCATACAACGCCTTATTCAACCTATAAACATGATCAGGAAACTGAGGGTCTTCAAATCCCTTAGGTTGCTCCACGTAAACTTCCTCTTTTACTATGCCATTCAGGAATGCACTCTTGACATCCATTTGATAAAGAGTAAAGTCTAGTATGCAGGACACGGCCAACATAAGTCTGATGGACTCCAATCTGGCTACAGGGGCAAAAGTTTCATCGAAGTCAACCCCTTCTACTTGTGTGTACCCTTGAGCAACCAGGCGTGCTTTATTTCTGGTGACATTACCATCTGCATCAGATTTGTTTTTGAAAATCCACTTGGTACCAATCACATTTACATTAACAGGTCGTGGGGTAAGAAACCAAACATTGTTTCTCTCGAATTGCTGCAATTCTTCTTGCATCGCCGAGATCCAATATTCATCAAGCAAAGCCTCTTTGTAACTTTTTGGTTCAGTGAGTGAGATGAAACACGATAATCCTGCTAATTCTTTGTAATTTACATGGGGTCGATCCCTTAGCTGCATATGTCTCGTTGGATTCTGGTCAGAATCAAGATTTCCAGATTCTGGTGTTTCAACACCGGTTGATGGAGCTGGTGTTCCAACACCAGTAGGGATGGTTGAATCAAGCGCATCACCTTCTCCAGCATTGTCCTCCTCTGAATCATCTATCACCACATTAATGGACTCCATGACTACCCCAGAACGTTGATTCAGTACTCGGTATGCTCGGCTGGTAGGAGAATAGCCCAAGAATATTCCAATGTCGCTCCTGGATTCAAATTTAGCCAAGGGTTCTCGATCCTTCAGAATGTAACACTTACTGCCAAAGACATGGAAATACGACACATCTGGTTTCTTTCCTTTCCAGATCTCATACGGTGTCTTCTCGGTAAACGGACGCAGATATACTCGGTTGATGGTGTAGCATGCAGTGTGTACTGCCTCAGCCCAATATCTCGAATGAATTTTTTTCTCAGCCAGCATTGCTCGTGCCATTTCCTGCAGTGTCCGATTCTTCCTTTCTACTATACCATTCTGCTGAGGGGTTATGGGGGCAGAGAACTCATGATGTATCCCAAGCGTTTCACAGATGTCCCGAAATTTAGAGTTCTCGAATTCCTTTCCATGATCACTCCTGATGCGTGCAATTCGAGCGGTTCCTTTTTCTACATGAAGCTTGTGCGCCAAGGTCTTGAATACATTAGCGGCCTCTGATTTTTCTTTGAGGAATGATACCCACGTATACCTCGAGAAGCCATCCACACAGACAAAAATATACTTCTTCCCGGCCACACTTGGTGTACTAACTGGCCCCATTAGATCCATATGTAGAAGCTCCAAAAGTCTTGATGTTGAAACATCATGTACAGCATGGTGAGGAATACGAATTTGCTTTCCTTCCTTACATGATCCACAGACAGTCTCCTTGACATCACTGATTTTGGGAATACCTCTGACTGCATTTAGTCTGGAAATACGAGCCAAAGATTTATAATTTATGTGCCCCAATTTTCTGTGCCACAGTGTACTAACTTCCTTTTTCGAGCTCAAGCAGGTGACATCTTGATCGAGTAGATAACACTTATCCATTGATCTGGATCCAGTGAATACTCCAGACCCATGATTTACAATACACTTATCTTTGTCAAAGTACACCGTCATATCATTATCACATAGATGACTGATGCTCAATAGGTTAGCCTTCAGGCCTTCAACTAGCAACACATCTTGGAACACTGGAAGCCCTTTGATTTCTAACTCCCCTTTGCCAATTATTCTACTTCGTTTTCCATCACCGAATTTAACATGTCCACCAAATCCAGGTTCAAATTTTCGCAGAAATTCAGGAACTCCTGTCATGTGCCTTGAGCACGCACTGTCGAAGTACCACGAGGTTCCTGTATGTGCTCCAAAACATACAAAACTTGAAAGACAAATATTTTGAGACTTTTGAACCCATACCTGTCTTACTGGTCGAGTGATGCGATGTGATCTCTGAGTTGCATGTGTGTTCAAGGATCCGTTCCTGTATCCTCCAGTGTTGACTTGGTGCACGGTGTTGTATCCTGGAATGGTGTTGAAATACCGATATGCTGGGTTGACGGACAGTGTCTTAAGTAATTTGAAACACCTGTTTCTCACATGACCTGGAACTCCACAGTATCCGCATCTCCTGATTCTCTTGATGGGGCAATTCTCCTCAATTATTCTTGGAGCACGTGCACCTTGGTCTGCCTTATTTTTCAACACATCAACAGATCTTTCATACCCAATTCCAAATTTGGTAGTTTATCCCATTTTCAGACAATCTTCAAGCTTAGCTTTCCCTGTATTGAGACGTCTAATAGCCTGTTCTGCTGTCTCCGCTCGTTGAACTACTTCAGCAAATTCCTTTTTAAGTTGTTCAAGTTCTTCAAGTGCATTTTTCTTCCCAAGTTCATTCACTCTAACCTTTTCACATAACTTCTTGTTCTCAACCTTGAGCTCTTTGTTTTCATCTGCCACTTTTAGCCACATTTTATACATCTCCATACTTTCTTTGCGAATGTCATCATCACTAATGCTTCTAGTCTCTTCATCTGAGCTATCACTTTCTTCTTCATTCAACACACTGCGATTTATCTCAAAAGACTCTTCCAACGATACGCCGAAAGCAACATGATTTGTATACTCTTCTCCATCCTTAATATCGTCTCCTCCATCATCATCACTCCAGGTTATGGCATATGATTTCCCTTGCCTTTTAAGTGTATTGGCACACTCAGCTTGAATGTGTCCAAAGCCTTCACATTCTCTGCATTGGATTTTTCTGTTCAGATTCGGATTTACTGATTTGATCTTTGGTGTTTCAACACCAGGTGCCTGACCGAATCTGGGTGTGAAGTTGGCATTCGGATTTTTGCTCCCGCTTGACTTGTCCTGTGGCTTCCTGCCCATCTTCTTCATGAATCTAGAGAAGTTTCTGGTTATGTTAGCAATTTCATCGGAATCTTCAATATCTGTATGTTCATCTTCCTTCCCAGAGGTTGTGCTTGTAAAAGCCATCTCCTTCTTTCCGGTTTTATTTTGCAACATCTCCATCTCATAGGATTCCAGAGACCCCATGAGCTCATCAAGTGTCATCATCCCAGTCCTTCCATTTTCATTGATTGCTGTGACCTTCATATTGAACCGTGGTGGTAATGCCCTCAACACTTTCCTTACAAGTTTTTGATCTTTGTACTTCTTACCAAACTGAAAAGCCTTGTTTGCAATATCTCGGACTCGTCCATTAAACTCGGAGATAGTTTCATCTTCCCGCATCTTCAATTCCTCAAATTTCGATGTATAGTATTGCAACTTTGAATCTCTAACTGAGCTTGTTCCCTCATGATACGTCTGTAACACATCACATGCTTCCTTTGCAGTCTCACAGTTTGAAATCATCTTAAATTGATCTTCATCTACTGCTGTAAAGATGGCATTCAATGCCTTTGAGTTGGACATGTAAGCTCTATGCTCCTCAGTAGAGTATTCAGAATATGGTTTGATCGTTGATGAGCTCGATTCTTTGGTTTTGTCACTGGGAGGTGGAGTGTACTGATTTACAACATAGTTCCATGCTTGATCATCTAATGCTCCAATGAAAACTTTCATACGTGCCTTCCAGTAGGCGTAATTGCCTTGTTCCAGCAACGGTGGTCGCGTGACAGAGGCCCCCTCCTTTGGTGCCATGGTGAAACCTGATCTCACTCTCCCTGTATAGGGGTTAGCAAGTGCCAAGCTCTGATACCAATTGAAATTCCGTTTCACCTGATTTCTAAACCTTTATACCAAGTTGTTTAACAGTTTGGTGTTGGAACACCAATATTAGTTTGGTGTTGAAAACAAAACAAAATACGCAGTGGACACACAACTTGGTTACGCAGTTCGGTGCAAATACACCTACGTCTGCGGGGCCTTGCCCAGATCAGAAACCATTCACTAGAAAGCAGTCTTTAGTACAAGAAGCTTAACTTAAATACTAATCCATTGCTAACCTACAGAGTGAATGTTGTGAGCTCCCCTCACTGTCGATCCTACGTCGTTGAACCCTCACGATCAACACGTCTCCCTGGATCTCCTCCTCCCGAGGAATTAAGACTTCCTTGTTTCTGATCTTCAAGAACTTGGTCGGTTGTTTACGAACCTCCAAACACTAAGGCAGATCGCTCCAAAGCTCTCACGTAGAGATTGAATCTTGGTCGCGTCGATTGATTGCGTTGTAATCGTCTTCTCTTTATCCCATCGCAATCCTGCCTTCAATTAACTTCTTTCCTTGTCGAACTTCTACCCCAAATAGACTTCTAGTCTAAGGAAAGATCTAATGCTAATCTGGTATTTAAATGAACAATCCTGTTATCAATAGGACTTGTTCTATAATTAACCACTTAACCAATTCCTAACTATTACAGGAATATTCGTTTACCAGAATTAGATGACCACGAAATCAATCATTTATCTTCACAATATTCTGATCAGATCGCACAATTATATCCCATAATATACTCCATAAATCGTGGACATCAACCATACTGCTGCTGGAATAATGCTGGATAGCAGTGGTGTTAAAACACCATATCACCAGAATTCAATCAGTGGTGTTAAAACACCAGATTACCAGTATTCACAATATGCCATACATGAGTCCAACTCCGAGGACTTTACAGCCCGAAATTTTCATCGTCTTCATCACCTCGGTAGCCGCTGCCACTGCCAGACTCCAAATCTTTGTTCCGGTGACGCCGATACGGCGACGACGGCTTAAAATCGTCAGTCATTTCCAACTGCTCCTTCCGGAACGCTGTCGCGGGAGAGATGACACCGGTTGGCAACTAATATTGGATGACAGATGCACCCAGACTCGGTTCTTAGCTGAAATATCATTGTTAACTCTACATAATTTACATAACTGTAAATATAATCCTATATAATCAGTGAAAGTGCAAAATTCCATTCCAGTAAATTTTGGTCAGAATTCTATGAAATTGCTAGTTTACCCCTCTGAAAATTTATTTTTAAAAATGTGAAATGACTGTAATGCCCTTCAACCCTAATTTTTCTCTTATTCCTTTCTCCATATCTGTCTTTTCTCCTTTTCTTTCTTATGTGATGTTTCTTTCTCCTTCTCTGTCGTTCTTTCTTCTCCGCTTTATATCCTCTCCAATGCCATGCAATTTGATCCCAATGTACATCTTCTTCAGTGTTGTTATCAAAATCAGAGCAGTCATTCAAATCCGATGTGCGACGGAGTAGAGGCGACGCATTTAGTGGTGATGGAGCGGCTTGGGTTTAGGTGGGTTGTGGGTGGGTTATGGGTGGTAACATGAGAGAGGGGCGAGCGGAGGTGCTGGGGCGGTGGCTTTGGTAGGCTGGTGGTTGGCACAACGGAGGTGAGGTGAGGTGGCTGGTGTGGTGGTGGTGAGCAGGACGAGGAGTGGCGCTAGGTTTCGCTGGGACGAGGGGTCGCGCTAAGGTTTCAGCAGTGGGTATCTAGTGGAACGAGGTGGGGAAGGGAGTGGTGGCTGGGTGGAGGCGGGGTTGGGCATTGAGTGACGGGAGTGGGGACGTTGGGTGGGCTAGAGTTTCATGGCGGCGGAGCAAAGTGAAGTTGCGACAGTGCTGGAAGGGTGGTGGTGGTGGTGATGGTAGGGCTGGTGGTAAAGGATGGTGGTGGGGTTGACTGGAGGGGGAAGGGGTTGCGGCCGTGTGGAGGCAGGGTGGCAGCAACCTGACGATGGTCCAGTGGTGGCATGAGTATAACATTGTCCTAACACTTTTAGGTTTTAAGCCAAGGGGCATTATGATCATTTTATGTGCGGACAATGCAAGAAATGGTGTCTTAGGGTTATATTGGCACTTTCATAATTTCATCAACTAGTTAGAGTTGTTTTCGTAATTTATATTATTTTAGGGTTATATTAACACTTACTCAAGTATATATGATTATATTTGTACGTATCTCTTTTAAAATTTGATAGTGTGATTAATGTGGCATTGTGTGAATCTTTTACGAGCTCTAGTCCAGCAAGCCAAGGTAACTTCTTTTTCTGAATGTTCTCTCTCTTGAACAAAAAATATAGGAAAATATAGGATAATAGATACATTATTTTATTCATTATTTAATAATTTATCGGTGATTGGATATTTTACTTTATATTTTACCTAGTCCTCCATAGATGACTAAATTTTATAATTTATTTGTAATTTAAAATGTGAAATACAAATGTAACATGTAAAATTGAATAAATTTGTATTCACCAAAAATACTGCGCAACGCTCAAGTTTTTCTCAATTAAAAATTATAGAGAATATTTTTAGCCAAAAGTTCAATCATTTTTTTTGGACGTAAAAGTTTAATCATGTGTAATATATTACTTATTTTTTTTAATGTGTTTCACATCATAAGTTTAGTTGGTTGGATTTATAGTGAATGAAATGAGTGGAAGAAATTAAATTTTAAAAATAAAATAAAATAAGTGGATAAAATTAAAGGAATTTTACAGAAAATAAGTGTGTCAAATCCATAGAAATAATAGAGAGTATATGAAACTTTTCAATTCGCTATAATATGTATTTTTCAATTATCAATTATATTATGCATATTTAAGAAAGGCAGGGTCTTGCGAAACATCGTATTTCCATAAGTTTATGGAAAGATGGAGTTTAATTAGAATAATAGAAATATAACATATTTTATTTGCAATATTCAAAATTTATTATGCATCGTGCAGTAGTTATAAGTTTATGACTTGATTAATGCAACCCGAAAACTTTATCTTTATTTCTTCTATATTGCAGCTTAAACCTTAATTTTTTTCATAATCTATGAAAAGACTGATGGAAAGATCGTTTTTCAAGAAACAAATTCCTTAAAAAATTGTGATAATCAAACATTGAAAAAAATTATGCAATATAACAGGACGAGGAGAGAGTACAAAACCTCGTTTTCTTTATCTTAGCAATATGATACTCCATTCGTCCCGAATTAAATTGCACATATTACTATTTGACACTATACATTATTAAATTTACTATACATTATCAAACTTTGATCATATATTTAAATAGGTTTATAAGCAATAATATTATCATATGTGATATTGTTGGATTCGTCATAACGAGCAGTTTCTAAATATAACTTTTCATTTGCCGATATTATACATAATTAAATATATTAATAGTCAAACATATTTTTTGATAATCATAAAAAGTTTCTATACAATTCAACCCGGGATGGAGGGAGTAGTATGATACTTTTCCACCATACGCTGCATATAGACCTCCTCTTATAATATTTTTATAGGAGGAGACATTCTGATAGGTGGCATGTCCTTAAATTATTAAGGGTCCACTAATTTTTTTTATTTATACGTTGCTTTTGTTGACAAAATCTTAGAAAGAACGTCTTTCTATAGACATATGGAAAGACGGGGTTAAATTAGGATTATAGAAAGATAAAAGATTTTAGTTGTAAGATTAAAAAATTATTATGTAACATGCAGTAGTTATAAGTTCATAACCCGATTATGCAAACCAAAAATTTTATCTTGAATTATTCTAATTTGAAATTTAAACTTTGGTCTTTTCATAACTTAGGAAAAGACCGTCTTTCAAGAGACGGACTCTTAAATTAAACACTAAAGTTTTAAATTTAAATAAAGCATTATTAAGTTATATATTTTACTTTTTATATAATATTCGTTGTATTTTCACATTCAAACACATTTTATTACATATTTTAATATATAAAATCGCAAGTCTTGGTTTAGGCAGCCTAAACTTTATGCCAAGGTTTATTGTGCAATTATCGTAAACGTCATTTTGGGATGGGTTTTTTAAAAAATATGCTAATAAATATAGAGAACTAATGTGCAATTATCAAAATACTATATATATCACAAAATTATTAGAAGTTTTCATTTTTCTTTCCTTCTCCTCCTCCGATTGGTAACTGCCTCCGGGTGATGGTTACCACTGGATTCTTCTGAATTTCTACCGCCTCAGCTAGTATCTCGTTAGGATCTCACCGGAATTATCATGTCGTCGTTCTCTACAGTTCGACGATGTGAAACCCTAGGTTCTGCAATTCGACATTGTTGCCGCGCTTCTTCTTCTTCTTATTGTCGCGGCAACGGTTATTGTTCCGACGCAGCGGAGCACCCTAAGTCTAAGCCACTGCAATTTGATTCGGAAATGAATGATGGCAACAACGCGAGGCGGCGATGCTAGGGTTAGTCGACGGCGGCGCTAGGAATGTAAACGGTGAGGCAAGGCGATGGATCCACGACCTCTGCAACTCGCCTCCACGATGGATCCACAACCTCCGCAACTCGCCTCTGCGACTGATCCACAACGATGACTCCACCACAACGGCGAGGCCTTGCGACTACAGTTTTCCTTTAGACGAAGGCGATGTGGTGCGGTTTTAAGGTGACGGCGAGGAGCTGCATTTGCCTCCAAGTGCGTGAGATCCAAGCGCCTTGGTGTAGAAGAAAGACATGCGTGCAACCATGTGCGGGCAGCGGTGATGGCGGACAGCGACGATGGCAAACGAATAGCCACGACGACTGTAGACGGACGGCGACGGTGGACAGACAGCAGCTGAGCTTCAGCATCTGAGAGGTGAGGTTTAATATTGTGTTCTACTTTTTTTAGAGATTTGCTGAGCTTTAATAATTACTTGACTGAGCTTTTGTAAACAATGTAACAATGTTTGTTTTGTCTAGTGGTTAGTCTTCTTTTTGTTGAGGTTTGAGGTTTCGAGTTCGAATCTCTGTATCACCTTTATTTTTAAGAATTTATGTTCTTTTTGTAAATGCGAAGGTTTAATATTATTTGACTGAGTGTATCTTCAATAAGAGTTTTGGGTGTAGCGGTTATTGCTTTATGCTTTTTGAGGTTAGTGACATGAGTTCAAATCCCATCAAGTCCTTTTTTGAAGAAGCTTTATTCTTGAGGTACCGTAGCTTTTTGTTGATGTTTGTAGTTTTTTTTGTCTCATGTTGATGTTTTTCATTCGGGTGAGATTTAGTTGATATGAGTTGATGTTTTGCAATTTTTTTGGGTGATATGGATTGATATTTATAGTTTTTTTCTCATGTTAATATTTTTTATTTTCCGTCCGAGGTTTTGGTAATAGGATTTGATGTTTCTTGTAGCTTCTTGATGATGTTCATAGTTTTTTTCTCTCACGTTGATTTTTTCATTATTTGGGTGAGGTTTAGTTGATATAAGTTGATGTTTTGTAGTTTTTTAGGTGATATGGATTGATATTTGTAGTTTTTTTATTTTCTCATGTTAATGTTTTTCATTTTCCAGCCGAGGTTTTGGTAATAGGAGTTGATGTTTGTTGTAGTTTTTTTGTTGATGTTCGTAGCTTTTTTTTCTCTCCTGTTGATGTTTTTCATTATTCGGGTGAGGTTTAGTTGATATAAGTTGATGTTTTACAGTTTTTTGAGTGATATGGACTGATATTTGTAGTTTTTTTTTCAAATTTTCTCATGTTGATGTTTTTCATTTTTCGACCGAGGTTTTGGTAATAAGAGTTAATGTTTGTTAGGTCTTTTTTCTTATGTTGATATTTTTCAATTTCCGGATGAGGTTCAGGTGCTAGGAGTTGATGTTTGTAGCTTTTGGGTGATGTAGGTTGATATTTGTAGTTTTTTTATGAAAAAAAAATTGTTGATGTTTTATGATTTTTATAGTGAATAAATTATACTTTTGAGGTGCCGTAGTTTTTTTGTTGATGTTTTTAGTTTTTTTTCCTCTCATGTTGATGTTAGGGGTTGATGTTTGTAGTGATATGTGTGATATTTTATAGTGTTTTCCCCCCTTATGTTGACCTTTTTTTTCATTTTCTAGGTGAAGTTTAAATGATAACAATTGATGCTTTTAGCTTTTGGGTGATATAGGTTGATGTTTGTAAAAAAATTTTAAAACTGATAATTTAAGTTTTCTTGATATTTTTATGATTTTCAGTTGATTTTTTGTTAGTTATCATCGACGTTTATTTTTCCAATTTTTTGTTGGTTTTTATTTAATTTTTTATATATTTTTTGCTGCAAATTTTTAGTTGATGTTTATGATTTTTCGTTGATGTTCTGCTATTTTTTTGTTGATATTTGTAATATTCAGTTCGCTGATCATATTGATTTTTTTGCATTTTAATTTTTTTTCTTTTTTGCAGATGGATGAAAAATGATAAAAAGAAATTGGACAAAAAAGCCCTGAAAAGTTATTAGCGATATGTCCATATAAAATAATTAAACATAGGTCCATATAAAATTATTAGAAATAGGTCACTTGAACTAGAATAATTTTAAAATTGCATAAAGGCTCCTACATAAAGTTTAAGTAGTCAAGAGACCATCTCTTATAAAATACTATTTCTAAATAAAAAGTACAATTTTCAAGTTCAAAATAAAGTAACAAGTAAGTCATCTTTCATTTTCACTTTTTATAATGCGTTCACACGCACGCGCGCACAACATGATGAGTGAGTTGATAAAATTGGTTTCCCTGAGACGGTGAGACCTGCACTGGCATAAAACCAGAGACAAATGAAGAACCAGGGCTAACAAACAGAATGCAACTGCTGCATGAACAACCAAGAGATTAAAAAAAGGAGGCTCAAACACTTAATTCTATCTTAAAAGCCAGCTTCAAGTCTCTCCCAGAGAAAAAAGGATGTATCGGGCAGAATCAGCACCAACATTTTGATACACAACCATAACGATTTGAAGTTCAATAATACCAATACTACCTCAGCATCAAAACCTTCCATCACAGACTAGAATAACCCTAAAATTTCAACAAACTACTCGAAGCCTTTTCAATAACAATAATTATTATAAAAAAAGTGTGTTCACGATAAGATTTTACATTCATTTTTTATGAATAAATTCAGCTCGTAAAACTGTTGCATTGTGTTCACCAAATAAACGTGTTCAGTATCCAACTTCTTAAAGCTACTACCAATCTATAGTGCAGTATACAATCATAAACGTTTAAGATCTGTCTAACCAATAGTAACTGCAAAAAACTGTGGAAGAAGGGAAGCAGTTGGGAGAAACTGTAAACCTGTGGCGAAAAGTAGAAATAAAGATCCCAACAAAACCGTATGCAATCTAAATGAGCCATCTCCACCTGTAACTAGTTCAAATTTGCAAGCAACTTGACAAAAACTTTTAACAGATAGCAACCCATTTTAACAGTTGGAACCTTTTGACAATCATCTGCATTCATAATTTTGTCACACATGGTTGAGAAAAGACATCATTAGATATCTCATCGCGCCCATGCATTTCCATCCAAATTGTGAACAGTATATATGGCCTTAGCTGCAAATTAGCAGCCCCCTTATTCAGTCAAAAACTCTTTCTCCAGTAGCAAATAGCAGAAAAACAATAGAGCTGAAAATGCAAAGAAGTCCAGGAATCAGGAATACTACTTTCCAACTATCGGGGCTAGTTAGGTCTGAATTAGCAGTCTCAGCAGCTTCTAGAAGTCGGCCAGTAAGATCCACGCCAACAATGCCAGCTAATGTACCAGCTGTATTAGAAACCCCCATCACTATTCCAGCATACCTTGGAGCAATATCCATGTGATTTACAGCAAATCCAGCTCTTCCCAAGGCCAAGAAGCCAAGAGCAACAGAAGAACAATAGATAACTCCACTGGATGATCGGAAGTAAGGAAGAGTCACCAAAGCAACAGAAGCCACCAGAAATCCAATAGTATTTAAAAGCTTTCTTGTTTTAGTAACAGAGAGGAATCTCCTCGTGACCAAGTGATCAGCAATCACCCCACCAATATTTGAGAACACAAACATGTTCAAATAAGGCATCATCTTTGAAGAACCCATTTCCTGAAGACTAAGCTGAAGACCTAATTCAAAGTAAGTAGGAAGCCAGTTCATAAGCACATAAAGAGCATAGTGAAAGGTGAAATTATTCACGACAATTGCCCACACAGGGAGGCTGAGGGTAATTCTTTTCCAAGGAATTTTTTGGGTTCTACTTGAGTGTCCTCCATTCTCCACTTTAGCCTTTTGATTTCCTTGAACAGGGAGCAGATGTTCCCCAAACCCAGCAGCGGCTGCTTTTGGATGGTCAGAGCGAGGTGGATCACTGGCACACTTGTACCAAAGCATAGACCACGAGGCACCCAGAGCAGCTTCAGCGTAAAAAACAGACTGAGGGCCCCAAAATTTCACCACACTCGGAAGTATGAGCATTGCAGCTGCAGCACCAAAATACATTCCAGATGTTGTAAGAGAAACAGACCTTGATCTTTCATGAGGCGGCACCCACTGAGCTAGGACAGTGTGTATGGATGGAAATATGAATCCCTGCGCCACACCAACAAGCAAACGAGCCAGAACTAACAGCATCACTCGATTTGGATCTATTGGTACCAGAGCACAGGTAGCAGACCACAGAATAAAGGAAAGAAGAAGAACCCGCCTACCCCCAACTTTCTGGGCTGCCCAACCACCTGGCACTTGGGAACAGGCATATCCATAGTAGAACGTAGAAAGTATCACTCCTTTACTCGTCTGATCTATATCTGCAGCATCAGCCGCAATAGTGTACGCAATTGAAAATCCCACGCGCTCAATGTAGCAAACTAAAGTGCATACAAAGGTCAAAAGTACAATACCATACCGCACAGGAAACTTTGATAATCCCATCCTTCCCTGTGTTCTAAAGTATCAGCTGAACATGACCAGATGACTTGGTTAATTGTTATGAAGAGCTTCCTTACTAAAACCAGCTCTGTGGTCACAACAATGTGACACACAGTATCTACTGAAATGTAGTGCCCACTTTTTGTCCTAAAAAATCTGGGCATGAACTGGAGATAAAGATTCAGTAACATGCTAGTCAGAAAATCTGTACATTTCAAATAATCAAATCAAAGATCATAAATATGAAGCACCAGAAGAATCAATTCCATAGATTATGATAGCCATGGAAAGAAATTAGGGAGATCTGCATTCAATTTAGGAATTAGCAAAAAGCCTTTTACAAGGTGCATATCATATAAATTGTAATTTTTGCTGACTTCGGAATATAATACGCTTGCTTATATACAAATTATAATCAACGTCACAACCAAAACATACCCAAATGCTTTAAAAAAAAAACCCTGATAAAACCCTACATTGACGGCCAGGTTCTACATTTCTCCTTTGCAGGTGAGGGAGACGAATCAGAATAATCAACACAAAGTCAATACAAGCAAAACCCAGAATCAAGATTCAAAATTTACAGAAAACCCTGATGGAAAAGCTACAGATTGACAGAACCCACGTCCTAAAAATGGTAAAGGGGCAGAAAACATAATCAAGATTCCCTGTTCAGAACTTGAAATTCACATAAACGAGTAAATTAGGAGAACCCAAGTTCTAGATTAGGGGAAAAAGCTGTACAAGAAATATATTAAGTTTACCTTGATCACGAAAAGCAAATGCAGGCCCAGAAGTAAGAAATGCGTTGGGTTTAATTCTTCATATATAAATATATATATCAGTTATTTAATTAGGTAGAAAATCCATTAGCGTCGCCCCCAACTTGTTCTTTCTGATCTCTATGTTTTGTAGCTGAGAATAAGGAAAACAACGTATCGCTGATGGCAAAGACTGTGATATGTTTGGTCAACGAATATTTCTTTTTTTTCTTTGTTGAAATCGGAGACGGCAACTTTAGTACGAATGAGAAAAGTGGTTGGAATTGGTGGTGAAGAAAGATTTAAATTCAGAGAAAAAAGAAGAAGAAAGGAGGTTATGTTTCATTCCATATGCATTCATACTACACAGCAAAGAAAACATCCAAGCCTTACGGCTGTACTGCAAACGAAGAAAATAGGAAAGCCAAATCAGAGTTCGACACGTGTCTAGGTTATTAAAAATAAAATAGAAAAACAATACTCAAAAGCTTAATGTCGGTTCAGCCATTTCAATCTTGAAACCTGAAGTTGACACCATTTTTCGAGCTGCTTCCAACCTCAAGCTTGGCGCCATTTTCCAAGCTGCATAATTTCATCACCCCCTCCTCAAGTTCAGATTGGAGAGAAAAAAAACTGAGCTTGGACAAGTTGGCAAGAAGAGAAGCAGCATGCAGGGATTTGGTAAGCACATCGGCCAGTTGCAAGTGAGAAGAAACAAAAGAAGGGAGGAGAAATCCCTCAAGATAGTAGTCACGGACGAGATGGCAATCGATATCCAAGTGTTTAGTTCTTTCATGAAACACTAGATTGGCAGTGAGGTGCAGGGCAGCCTGATTGTCACAGAAAAGGGGAATAGGAAATTGCACCTGTAGGCGAAGATCTCGAGCAATGTAGCTGATCCATTTTAGCTCACAGGAAGTCATGGAGAGACTCCTATATTCAGCTTCAGCAGAGGACTTGGATACAGTTGATTGCTTCTTAGATTTCCAGGAGATCAAAGCAGATCCTAAGAATATTGCATAACCTGTGACTGATCTTCTGGGTCACAATAGGCATGCAGCTGATTGCTTCTTGGTCACAATAGGCATGAAGCTGAAGATCATTTGCTGAAGAATAGAATAGGCCATGATGTGGATGATGATTAAGGTATCTGACAATGTGTAAAGCTCCACTAAGATGATGATGAGTGGGAGATTGCACAAATTGACTCAGTTGGTGAACAGCAAATGTGATATCTGGCCTGGTGTAGTTGAGATACAAGAGTCTGCCAATGAGTCTTCGAAAGGCACTGGGATCAGGAAGAAGAACTGAGTCCTCATCATGAATAGTCCAAGAGCTAGGAATTGGAGTAGCAGCAGGTTTACTATGAAGAAGACCACAGTCTGACACTATGTCCTTGATATATTTTTGCTGATGAAGATGAATACCAGAAGAGAATATGTGCAGCTCCAAGCCAAGGAAGTAATGAGCAGGCCCCAAATCTTTGATGGTAAATTTCTGATGTAGAGATGCCTTAACTGCAGCAATGGCATCAAGGGAATCTCCCATGATCAGAACATTATCAACATAAACAACCAAAGCCAGAAAATAAGAAGAAGTGAACTTCAAGAAAAGACAGTGATCATGGTAAGATTTATTAAAGTTCAAGCACAGAAGATGTTGTGTAAACTCCTTGTTCCATTGCCTAGAAGCTTGCTTTAATCCATAAAGGCTTTTAGTAAGCCTACAAACCAGATGGGGATCTGTGGCATGATATCAATCAGGAAGTTTCATGTATACATCCTCATCTAAATGCCCATGTAAAAAAGCATTGTTGATGTCAAGCTGATGAATATGCCAGTGGGAAGCTGAGGCTAGAGCAAGAAGGATTCTGATGGTGGCTGCCTTAGCCACTGGTGAAAAAACTTCAAAGAAGTTTATGCCTTCTATCTGGTTTGAAACCTTTGGCAACTAGCCTAGCTTTGTGTTTTTCTAAACTCCCATCTGCATTATATTTCAACCTATAGACCCATTTTGAACCAATGGCCTTCTTTCCTGGTGGCAGCTTTACCAAATCCCAAGTATGGTATTGCTCAAGGGCAGTGTGTTCCTCAGTCATAGCCTTAACTCATTCATGTGAATGCTTTGCTTGCTAATAAGTGGATGGTTCCTGAACATGTGAAGCATCAAGAATATGTGCAGAAATATTTGACTGAGGATGAATGGTAGAGGATACAAAATCTTTGGCCCAGACAGGTGGCCTGATAACTCTAGTGTTGTGTCTTGCACCAGTGTTTGATGCTGGAGAAGGAATAGGAAAAGTAAGTGAAGGATTAGAAGACTCCGGGGAATCAGAAGGAATAGTGTCTGTGAAGGGAAGAGGAAAAGAGGAGGGAAGTGCTGATGAATAAGGAAAGATGAATTCGTGGAAAACCATATCCCTAGAGATGATCAACCTGTGATTCTGCAAGTCAAACAATTTGTAGGCATTTTGACCTGTAGGATAGCCAATGAATACACAAGGATATGCTCTCTCTGAAAACTTATCCTTGTGTGGAGAAGTATTAGTTGCATAGACCAAACAACCAAAGGTTCTGAGAATCTGCAGATCAGGTTGTTTGTGGAACAGCAATTCAAATGGTGTTTTCCATGAAAGAGTAGGAGTTGGGAGTTTATTGATTAAAAAAGTGGCAATTAAAATTGCATCTCCCCAGAAAATTTTTGGTAGATTTGATTGGAAAAGAATGGCTCTAGCTATTTGTAAGAGATGTTGATGTTTCCTCTCCACTACACCATTTTGTTGTGGAGTGTAAGGACATGATTTTTGATGCAATATGCCTAAATCAGTAAACAATTTCTCACACTCAAAATTGACAAATTTACTCCCATTATCTGCCCTTATTGTTTTGACTAAGGTATTAAATTGATTTCGAACCATGGCAAGAAACAGTTTATGAATTGAAAGCACTTGATCTTTGGATTTTATCAAATAAGTCCAGGTAGATCTAGTATAATCATCTACCACAGTCATGAAGTATTTGCAACCATTAATGGAACTGATTTTGTAAGGTCCCCACAGATCCAAATGAATCAACATAAAAGGTGACTGAGTAAAGCTAGTACTGAGTGAGAAAGGTAACCTATGCTGCTTAGCCATAGGACAAATTGAACAAATGCCATCAATACTAGACAAAGAAGCAATTTCAGAAATGTGTTTCATTACATCATGAGAAGGATGCCCTAAGATGGCAAGACTGAAAAAGCAGTGAAGTCTGATTAGTAACAGGTCCTATTACAGTTCTTTTGGAAGGTGTATTTGAAATTTTTTAATGAAGTCTCTGCTTGATAATCTCTGGCTGAAATGATTGACTGTCTAAAATGTATAGGCCATTTACTTCTTTGGTTGCTGCAAGAACTCTGTTAGTTCTGAGGTTCTGCAGCACACAAAGACCAGAAGAGAATTTGAAGTTCATAGGCATGGATTTAGAAAGCCTGCTCACAGACAGAAGGTTATATTTGAAATCAGGAACATGTAGACAATCAACCAGGGTGACTGAGGGATTCAACATGACTGATCCTAGAGCTGCGACTAGTTTAATTGTGTGATCTGGCAGATAAACAAGTGTAGGATTAGTAGTAGTAGTATGAAACATTGACATATTTTCATACATTCGACTTGATGCCCCACTGTCAACAATCCATTTATCATCAGTCAAAGTAAAAACATTAAGGAAAAAGTTTGTGACCATGCTACCTGCAAAATCATGATAATGTTCATAATTAATTGCTCCATATTGATCTGGAATCTGTTCTTTCCCTTTCTGCTTCTTATCCAGCTGAGCTTCCGCCAATTTTGCAACCAAGGCATGTAGCTTTGCATCTGGATCACTCAGTGGTGTATCCTCTTCTTCCATTGCAACATGTGCTGCATATTTCTGATAACTTTGACCTGACTGAATAGGTTTCTGATAAGTTTGTGGAGCAAATTGAGGCTTGACAGCAACGTCTCTATTTCCTTCCCACCATTCAGGATATCCCTTGATCTTGAAACAATTTTCTTTCACATGTCCCAGTTTTCCACAATGATCACATTTTAGGTCTGGTCTTCTAACATTTCTTCTTCTGAGAGCATCTGAATCTTCAAACTGATCAGCACTTGATTCCTTGATCTGATAAGGCAATTTTCTGTCCCTATAGATCCTCACAATCATAGCTGAATTGCTTTTGACCTCCTGATAACCACAGTGAATAGCCTTTTGCTTCTCTATTCTAGTTATCATGGAATATGCCTTCCCAATACTGGGGAAAGAATCCATCAGTAAGATCTGATAACTAAGGGAACTATACTCTTCATTTAGCCCCATTAGAAATTGATGTAACTTGTCATCTTCTTCTTCTGCAGGTAAGCAATTGTAATTAATACAGTCTAGATTGCATCTCTTTCTTGGCCTTAAGAATGCATACTCATCCCAAAGGCTTTTTAGTTCAGTAAAAATCACTACAATAGAGTCATTCCCTTGTTTCAAGTCACATATATCCTTTTTCAGTTTGTGAATCATAGGTCCATTACTCTCTCCAAATATTTCTTTCAGCTCATTCCATAAAGCATAAGCATCTTCATAGAACATAAAACCTCTGGCAATTTTTTTGGAAATGGAATTCAGTATCCATGAAATTAAGGTTGAGAGTACCTTATCCCATCTATCATAAAGTGGATCATCCGGATCTGGTGTTTGAATCTCACAAGTTAAGAACTTCATTTTTCCTCTGGATTTGAAGGCTATCACCATTGACCTGCTCCATGTTATGTAGTAGAACTCATTCAAGGGTTCTGCTACTAATGATAGGCTCGAATTGTCTGCATTTTGTAGATCAAATGGATCTTAATTCTTGGCCTTCCTCTGTGCGAAGTAGACCTTACTGAATAATGAACATAGTCCACTGATTCAGCATCAGGAGACATATTTTGGAGCTCAAAATGCTCAGAATTCAATGAGGATTAAAACAAGAAATATCACTGGATACATCCTGGTTACTCTGATACCATGAATAAAGATTTAAATTTAGAGAAAAAGAAAGAAGAAAGGAGGTTATGTTTCATTCCATATGCATTCGTACTACACATCAAAAGAAAACATCCAAGCCTTAAGGCTGTACAGCAAAGGAAGAAAATAGGAAAGCCAAATCAGAGCATGGCAAGTGTCTAGGCTATTAAAAATCAAACAGAAAAACAAAACTTAAAAGCTTAATGTCGTTTCATCCATTTCAATCTTGAAACCTGAAGTTGGCGCCATTATTCGAGATGCTTCCAACCTCAAGCATGGCACTATTTTCCAAGCTGCATAATTTCATCAGTGGGATGAGACGACACTGGTTTATGAATGGTGAGGGAGGCACATACTGTTTGATGATGGTTATTGCATACTCTTGGTTGACATATGCCTATTCTGATCCCACGGTTCTAATCTAGTTTTTTAAAATTCCTATTTTCTAACGAATTGTTCATTTTCCCCGTTCAAAACATGATTTTAGTGCCTTCTTATCTCTTGTACTCCCCGTTCACCAATAATTTCAACACTTTCTTTTGGGTAATAAGAAAATATAATCATATATGTTGGAAGAAAATATAATCCTGAGTTATTTTTTAGTGTAAATATAATCCTCACTATTATACATAAGTGTAAATATGACCCTAAAGCCATTATTCGACATTGACTAGCCATTTTCAACCACTGGCCGATCAGAAATGACCAAAATGCCATTCCAACCAAATACAGAATTTTAAAAGACAAAACTACCCCCCACTACCCAGCTCTACCACCAGCCCTACCATCCAACCACCACCCACCTCTTCCACCAGCCAATTCACCACCCATATCTTCCACCAACCAATCAATCACCCGTCATCCCACCACCAATCCACCACTACCTAGCTGCTCTGCCATCCCTTTAATCCCTCCCGAAAACTTCCCGGACACCACCACCAATCCCTCTCCCCGCTCACCACCAACACAGCCCCACTCCACATTCGCCACCATCTCAGCCAAGTGCCAAAAAATAAAGACCCACACTTCTGATTGACACAGGAAAATTGAGACCCACCACCCCTGATTGACGCCGGAAAATTGCGCACCTATTCATAACGATGTTCTCATTGACGCCCTCATCCTCCTCGATGAGAGCCTCACTGATGCCGTTCTTGTCGTCGGAGGCCCTGTGCTTTTCGTTGGTGACTGTTAAACTAATAAAAGAGAGTTTAATAATGATGGAAAGTGTTGTGTATTTCCATTGATGAGGTGCTGAATATATATATACAATTGCTAACTAAATCTCCCTCAAAAGGGGATTCTAACAACTAAATATTTGACTAATAACTATCTACCAACTCTAACAAACAATGTTGACCACATCATGTGGTATGGTAAATGTATAAGGTAAATTGCATTTACAGTTAACACCCCCCACAAGCTCATGACCGAGGCAGGACATGAAGCTTGGACCTGAGAGTAGCAAAGTGCTGATTCCCAACAGCTTTGGTGAAGATATCCGCAGTCTGATCAAGGGACCGAACATGCCGAACAATAAGATCACCTGAGGCAACCTGTTCTCGAACAAAGTGGTAGTCAATTTTGATGTGTTTGGACCACTGATGGAAGACCGGATTTGCTGAGAGGAACGTGGCACTTAAGTTGTCACACAGAAGAATGGGAGGACGCTGAACTGAGACGTGCATTTCCTGAAGTAACTGAAGAAGCCAAATGAGCTCCGCAGAGGCAAACGCAATGGCCCTGTATTCAGCCTCAGTACTGGAGCGAGCAACAACTTTTTGCTTGCGAGATGACCAACTGATAAGGTTGCCACCAAAGTAAATCGCAAAACCATGCTGAGAGAGGCAATCATCCAGATCAGAAGCCCATCCTGCATCAGAATAGGCCACGAGGTGAGAGTCACGAGCTACCCGGAACACTAGACCAGAGGAGATGGAACCTTTGAGATACCGGAGAATACGTTTGACAGCACACCAGTGATCCTCAGTAGGAGAGTGCATGAATTGACAAACTCTATTGACCGCATAATATATCTCTGGCCGAGTGATAGTGACATACTGTAGAGCAACAACAATGCTACGATAGAGAGATGGATCAGACAGGGCCTTACCAGCAGCAATCAGACGAGAGCCAGGCTCAGCAGGAGAACAAATAGGCCGTGCACCGGACATATTGCTCCGTTCAAGGATGTCATAGATAAACTTTTGCTGGGAGAGGTGGAGAGTGGAATTCTGTCGAGAGACCTCAATGCCAAGGAAGTAATGAAGAGGGCCAAGATCTTTTAAGGCAAAGTCACGATGCAGCAGATGAACAAAGTCATCAATGAAGGTGGTATGAGAGCCGATGATGACAAGATCATCCACATAGACAAGGACATAAACTACATGAGAACCAGATGTCTTGACAAATAGCGAGGGATCAGAAACACACGCCTTGAATCTATAACGAATAAGAGAGGCAGTAAGTTTGTGAAACCATGCTCTAGGTGCTTGTTTGAGACCATAAAGAGCTTTGCGAAGCCTGCAAACATGAGATGGTTTATCCGGAGCAACAAAACCCTGCGGCTGATCCATATAGACTGTTTCAGAAAGGTCACCATGGAGAAATGCATTGTTGACGTCAACCTACCATAGGGGCCACCCAGCAGAAATAGCCAAGCCGAGAACCAAACGGATGGTGGTAGGTTTGACCACGGGGCTGAAGGTGTCAAAGTAATCAACCCCAGCTTCCTGGTGAAATCCCTTGGCCACAAGACGCGCTTTGTAACGCTCAATGGAGCCATCTTCTTTTCTCTTTACCCTGTAGACCCACTTACAGCCAACAACATTAGCGTTCGAGGGACGAGGAACCAAGTTCCAAGTCCTATTAGTCATTAAAGAATCATATTCGGATTGCATTGCATGCTGCCAATTAGGATCTTTGGAGGCTTGGTGAAAGAGTCTGGGTTCAAGAGAAACGGTGAGAGCCGTGGGAAGTGGATATTTTGTGGAGAGGAGAGCTTTGGGTTTGAGAGAATGAGTGGCAGAGCGAGTAGTCATGGTATGAGTGGACTGATCGGAGGGACGATACCAAGAAGGAGCATTGTCATAATGAGATGGAACAGTAATAGTCAAGTTAGGAGATGATTGCGATTGAGTAGGTGGGGAGTCAGTAGATGAGAGAGGAGACGATGATGGAGAAGGTGAAGATGGAGTAGAGTGGGAGACGACTGTGGTGATGGTGAAAGAGGAATGGAATCTGACGGAGGTGGATGAGGGGTATCGGTAGGTGGTAGAGGGATGAGGGGAATGGAAGCAGAATGTGATGGTGAAGGAGATGGAGTGGAGGAAGACATATCAGAGTAAGGAAAGAGAGTTTCATCAAAGACAACATAGCGAGAGATATATGTGCGAGAAGTGGGTAGGTGAAGGCATTGATATCCCTTATGTTTGGAGCTGTAGCCAAGAAAGATGCAGGGAAGAGAGCGATACTCAAGCTTGTTAGCAGTGTACGGGTAGAGAAAGGGATAACAGAGACATCCAAAGGAACGAAGGAGACTGTAGTTGGGTATTTTGTTGTAAAGGCACTGGTAAGAGGATTTGTGAGAAAGGTTGGGTGTGATTGTGCGGTTAATGAGGTAGACTGCAGTGTGGAATGCCTGTTCCTAGTATGTGATGGGAAGATGAGAGTGGGCAAGGAGAGAGAGACCCTTTTCAACGATCGTGCGGTTGCGTCGTTCAGCAGAACCATTTTGTTCAGGGGTATGAGGGCAGGAAAGTTGATGGCGGATGCCATGAGAGGCAAGGAGAGTTGAAACATTACGGTATTCACCACCCCAATCAGATTGGAAAGCTTTAATTGTCGTAGAGAATTGGGTTTGAACAAGTTTTAGAAAGAGTTCAACAATAGCATAAACTTGGGATTTGGTGGAGAGAAAGTATAGCCAAGTGAATTTGGTGCAGTCATCAATAAAGCTAACATAATATCGACACCCAGAGGTTGATAAAGTAGAAGATGGTCCCCACACATCAGAATGGATTAAATCAAAAGGTTTCGAAGAAATAGTAGTTCGAGAAGACAAAGGTAATCGGTGACTTTTGCCAAGTTGACAAGAGCCACAAACCGAGTCTAAATTATTACAAGAAATAGGAAGATTAAAGTGAGAAACAAGACGACGAAGGATGGACTCGTGAGGGTGTGCAAGACAGTGATGCCAACACTGAAGTGAGGTGCGCTCCAAGAGGAAAGCAATTGGAGAGGAGGACGAAGACAAGCTGGAAACGTGGGGTAGACAGTAAAGGTCATTTTCAATGGTTCCCTTTAGTAGGATCTGTCCCTGCAAGGTCTTAACAAGACAATGGTCTGAGTGGAGTTCAACAAATACAGGATTATCACGAGTTAACTTTGAGACACTAAGTAAGGATTTGGTAATTTTGGGAACACAAAGAACATCATTTAATGTCAAGGGACGGGCAGCATGCGAAGCAGTAAGAATAGAAGTGCCATAATGAGTAATAGGAAGAGAGGTACCGTCACCGACAGTGATGCCATCATTACCATTGTACTGGTTTGGAATAGTGATATTGCCCAAGTCAGCTGTCACATGGTGGCTTGCTCCGGAATCAATATACCATGGATCAACAAGGTCTGAAGGGCTAGAAGCTGATGCCAGAAAAGCTGATTTGCCACCAAGATTCTTGAAGCGAGCAATTGCCTGAGGATTTGTAGGAGGAAACTGCTTGGTGTTGAAACGCCCAAAACAGTTCTTACCATCGTGACCCAGACGATCACATATCTGACAAGGGGGCCGTTGACCGACCAGAGCAGCGTTGACCGG
This sequence comes from Rubia yunnanensis, assembly GCA_037428765.1. Taxonomy (NCBI): domain Eukaryota; kingdom Viridiplantae; phylum Streptophyta; class Magnoliopsida; order Gentianales; family Rubiaceae; genus Rubia; species Rubia yunnanensis. The sequence continues at coordinate 104,460,861 of CM075061.1, read as the reverse complement.
CCATTGACCGGTGACCGGAGCAGCGTTGACAGGCAAGTTTGGTGCCGTTGATCGGCGACCTGGAGCCCGGTAAGCTGCATTGACCGAAGGTGACTGGAGGAGAGCGAGCTCGTCCTCATTGCGGGCTTCTTCTTGTAACAAAATTTCGAGCAATTCGTCGGAGGTGACAGGGTCCGGACGAATTGCAACTGCAGAACGGATGACAGAGAATTGATTGCCCTACCCATAAAGCAAATAACCAACGTATTCTGAATCGGGTATAACACAAAGGCAATCGGACAAGGCATCAACAATAGCTCTCTTTTTGTCAAAATATTCCATTACCGTAAGAGACCCTTTTGGCAGGGATTGAAGTTGCTGCCGGAGGTGCTGCTGCCGTGCGCCGGATTGGGCCTGAAAAGTCCGGCCGAGAATAGCCCACGTTTCAACCATTGATGTAGCTCTGGCGACGAGACCGAGCAGTGACGAGGAGAGCGTCGAACGGACCCAGAGAAGGACGAAACGGTCTCGCTGCACCCAGGTGAGGTAGTCCGGATTGGGCTCAGTGCTGGCGGCTTTACCGGTGCTAGGATCGGTAGGGTTTGTCGGTGAGGCGGCTGCGACGGTGACCGTGGGCGGTGGAGGGTTGCTGTCGGCAAGAAAGGAGCTCAATCCATAGGCTTCAAGAGCAGAGGTAATAGTGCTCTTCCATAGAGAATAATTAGTGTGGTCCAGCTTAATTGATAAATGGGGAAAATTGAAGTTGAAATTCATTGAAGAATTGGAATTAGCCAAAACAAGGCAATGAGTCGAAGTGTTTGAGGAATCAGAGGCCATAGGAACGTAATTTAGGCTGATACCATGTTAAACTAATAAAAGAGAGTTTAATAATGATGGAAAGTGTTGTTTATTTCCATTGATGAGGTGCTGAATATATATATATATATACAATTGCTAACTAAATCTCCCTCAAAAGGGGATTCTAACAACTAAATATTTGACTAACAACTGTCTACCAACTCTAACAAACAATGTTGACCACATCATGTGGTATGGTAAATGTATAAGGTAAATTGCATTTACAGTTAACAGTGACCTTTACTTTCACTTTGGATTGGTGTTGCAGAAATTCCCTAAACTCGAGACAGCACCACCACCAGACGTTGGCCACCTTCACTTATCATTGGCGACCTGTTCGATAGAATCCCACCAGATGACACCGGCTCCGGGCGGAAGATGATGAAGGTGCTAGTGGCAATGTTCTCCACGGTGGCGACAGAGCCAGCATCGATGCCAGAGTTGGACATCGATGTTGAAGAAACCATTGTTGTCAAAACCAGAGGACCCAAAGGGATGACAGGGGCTAGAGGTGGTGTGGGGCTGTGTGAAAGATTGGATTTTGGAAGTTCCCTCTTCTTGGTTTTGACTGCATTCTTGAAATGCAATTCTGGGTTGTGAAAAAGATTGGATTTTGGAGGTGCCCTTATCTTGGTTTTGACTAAATTCCTGAACTGCAATTCTGGGTTGTGGAAAGGATTGGATTTTGGAGGTGCCCTTTTCTGGGTTTCGGCTGAATCATTGCAAGAGGTGGGGAAAAGTTTGGGGTGGTTAAGGTTGTTGAAGAATGCATGTTTTTTAGGGGGATTAAGGAAGGGAAAATGGTGGAAATGTAGTGGAAATTTAGTGGAATTATGAAGAAGAAGAAGAAGAGTGGGGATTCTTGAAATGCGTACCTTTGAATCCATTAGAAGATGGAAGAATGGTTGCACAATATAATGGCGGGAAAAGAGAGCAGAGGGGTCAATATAGTAAATTTATTTGTTTTTTTTTCAGAAGGATAAAATTGACTTTTCATCCAATTTTAATTTAAATCTGCCGAAAAAGGTTATTTGCGCATAATCTAAATATCTAGGGTTATATTTGCACTTTCAATTATTGCAGGGTTATAATAATTTTTTTGTTATCCTTTTGTCTATGAACACTATTATCTTTCCTTTTCGGGTAATATGTAAATATAACCCTATATGTTGTAGAAAGTGCATATGTAACCCTGAGTTGTTTTTTAGTTCAAACACAACTCTAACTATTATACATAAGTGCAAATATGAGCCTAAAGCCCTTATTTTGGCATTGATTGACCGTTTTCGGCCATTGACCGACCAAAAATGATCAAAATGCCCTTTGGGTCAAATACAAAAATCTAAAAGATAAAAATAGCCTCTACCTACCACCGCTCCACCGCTAGGGCTTCCGCTAGCCGCCAGTCTACCACCCACCACCTCAGTGCCACCACTACCACTATCCCCCACCTTCCACTGCCATCAACCAAAATCCCACCCCTCCAGCGCCACCATGACCACCACGAACAACACCTCACGCTGGCCACCACGAACTCCACCACTTCCACCAGCACCAAACCCACCACCACCTGAACCCCGCCAGCCTAAACCCACGCTACCATCCCACTACCACTCAACCACCCAAACAATACCCATCCCCGAGCGCCAATGAATCAAGGTCGTCCGCTCAAATCTAGGTTCACTTGCATCACTGGCGAGAACCACAATGGCCAAACAGGGTTATTCACGACCACCACGTCACCACCACCAGCAAGTCCCCAAAAGCCCCACGCCACCATCCGTTACCATTTCCAGCGCCGCTCAGCCAAGCGCCAAAAAATTGAGATCCACCTTGGAAAATTGAGCCAAGCAGATGGCAAAACTAGTTTAATTTGGAGCTCCGACATATGGCACTGCCAAAGAAATCCAAGAAAAACAAGCAGGATCTAAAGAAGCTGAGGAAAATTAAAAAGAAGAAGGGAAATGCGAAGCTATAAGACTGTCGGTTTCTACAGAGAACAAAGTCGCCATTGATTTCAACTGGTGGAACTCTTTCTGGAGAAAGAACTCTTTGCCACTTGTAAAATTGAGCCAATCGAGACCCACTTCGAATTCTCTCTGTGACTCAACTTAGTGTGATGACGAGTGATGGATATGAAGTGAACGGAGAAGATGAAACCAGGTCTGGTGGCAATCGAAGTTGAGCGGATGGTGAAAATAACGGCGGGGCTTCTTCTCAGACCTCCGATGCTTCTTCGTTTGATTTCTCCCTCGCCGATCAAGTGAGAAAAAAATGGCGGGGATTCTTCGTTTTGGGAGCAGGTGAGAAAATGGTCGTCGTTCATTTAGGGATAGGGTGAGGGCTGAGAATGAGTCTTTTGTTTAGTTGGTGGAGGTGATGGGTGGTGGACTGGGTGGTGGGTGGTGGACCGGTGGAGGCGGGGGGCTAAGAATCACACCAGCCATTGCTCCAGCTCTGAGAATGAACCTTATATTTAGTTGGAATTTAGGTTAGAAGTCTTGGAGGTCAAAATATTAAATTTAGTTGTTTTTTTTTCTTTTTTCTTCTTTTTTCAAAGGGGTAAAATTAACTTTTCATCCAGTTCCAGTCTGAATCTATCGGAAAAGGTTATATTTGCACATAACCTAAATATCTTGGGTTATATTTGTACTTTCAATCATTGCAGGGTTATATCTACACTTTCATCAATTATGTAGGGTTATATATGCACTGTGCTCTTCCTTTTTTATTAATAAAAGCCTAAAGATACAAATCTAATTCTAACTTTTGGATGAAAGTGTCAATATAACTACAAAATGAGAAAATGTCAAATTAATCATAACTTTATAATGAATTGTGCAATTATAACCATTTGTGCAAATTCGTTGACTGAATAAATTAAGAGTTGACCAACCTAAGAGGTCAAAAATACCTTGCCCCATAAGCTGAAGAGTATTTCCCCATTTTACCCTCATTATCATATAAACCACCCACCACCACCACACTACCACCCAGCACTGCCCGACACCATCTTTGATCTCAACCCTAAACTGCAGTCATCACCACCACCCACCTCTATCACCACCTCTTCTCCCTCTTTTTCTCTCCACCCGCCATCGCCCGCACCTCCCAGCACCTCGCCTCCCTCTTCTCTTCGCTCACCACCTCCCTCTAAAGCCTTATGCCACCACCTCTCCCCCTTCTTCTTCTCTTTGCTCGTCATCGCCAACCCTAAACATTTCAGCCACTTGTTCGCCACCACCTCTCATTCCCTTCTTCTCTCATATATCCAACCCTAAATCCTAAATCCTCCTGCTCTTATCACCACCACCTCGCGTAGCTCTTATCCAAGAAGGAGAAAGAAGAAGAGAAGGGTCGGCGGATGACCAGCAGGTGAAAAAAATAAGAAAAGAAGAAGAAAATGGTTGACATAGAAGATGACAAGCGGGTGGAAAAAAAAGAAAGTCAAAGAAAAAGGGGGGGGGATGTGGGCACATATGTCTTTTATTTTTTTAATCCAAGGGAAAAATTGTCATTTCATTAAATTTTGGCCAAATTTCACGTTGACAGTTGAAGTCAACGGCTCCCAAGGTTAGATTGTCACATACATCAATAATTTAAGATTATTTTGGCACTTTCTCGTTTTGCAGGGTTATATTGGCAGTTTCAGCCAAAAGATAGGGTTAAATAAGCACTTTTTTCTTAATAAAATCTACATTATTTCAATCACAAAGTCTTATTTTAGACCGACTAATTTTTATACAGAAGGTCATGATGTATATAACATAATTTGTATTTGGGATGAGGATTTTATAAAAAGATGAAAATAACTTGAAGGACTATTAATGAAATTATGAAAAGTGTGGATTACAACCCTTTTGTCTATCTCTTTCTTCCACTTTTTCTGCGTTTTCCCATTTTCCTCTTCGTCTTCTTCTTCTTTCTCCATTGTTTCTTCAATTTCTTCACCATTAACCGTAGAATTTGCTCTATTTCGTGATATTTGGTGGTGCAATTAATTTTATGGGTTTGTTTTCTTGGTTTTTACCCCAATTTCGTAACCCTGGTTTTTTCAATCTTATCGACTAGAGATATGAAATCGATTGATTTCAAAGGTGATTATGTTGTTTTTTGGATTCAAAATATCTTATTGTGATTTGTTAGGTTTTGGTTGTGTTTGATAGGAATTAATGATGTAGTGTTTTTTTGTTGTTCTTAAAGGTGAAACAAAGAGCTTTTTCACTTTTTCTACAGATTTTCTGTAGTAGTGTATGTCATTTTATCGCGATTATGATATTTAGTTCATGTTAGAGTATGTATATACGTGTATATCAATCTGTTAATGTTTGTACAGTTTCACCTGATGTTTACATATATTTTATTGAGATACATTATGTTGATGTTTCAGTTCTAATGGCAATCAACTGATAATGATGAGATTTCATATGTTCATCATTAAGTTGATCTTCTAAGGCTGAGTCAAACTGCCGTTGGATGAAATTCAAGAGATGAGACATATCAAGCTTAGAAGGATTGGATTGGTGTATTTAGAAAGATCTCTATCAGTAAAATAAATAGTGTTGAAGTTTTTCATTTTTAAAATAGAAGTTATGCTTTTGTTTTATTGTTGATATTTTATGTGTTTCTAGTTGATGTTTATATTGATTATGGTAAGTGCCTTTTTGCCCCCATGGAGGAATTAAAGAAGGTAGGAGAGAGGATGTTCATCATGTTTATATTTTTTTGGCAGATAGGTCCCTATAATTCTTTGCACTTTTTTTTAAAAAAAACCCTCAAAAATTACACAAAGTACCTCATATCTACTTACCATATTTTATTATTTATATTTTATTCTCTTCTCTAACCGTTAGTCGGTCTAACATGGGACTTTCTCTATTTCTATATACTTAATCTATATTTGTATTCATATTTTTACCTTCTCCATAGAGTTGGCAATCAGGTCAGGCCACCCGCGGACATCACAAACCCGACCTTATATTAAGCCCGTATGACACAAGCACATGTGAGGCCTGAGCACGACTGGGCCCAAACTACTGGGCCTCAGTTTTCAGTTTAGAAGAATTATGGGACCGGGTACGAGACGACTCGGACGACACATACCCAACCTGAAAGGCCCGTTCGGGTATGAATTATGGTAGTCTATAATGAGTTTAATAAATATATTTGGTTAGTGGGAACTGAACCCAAGACATTCAAATATTTAGGCCATTCTCTTAACCACACATTCAAGATATCACATTGGTGATTTACTTGAGTTGTTTAATTATAAACTTATATTTGATTAACTATATTTTATCAAATGACTTCCAAATAAAATAAATTATGTATTTGTATATTTTATTCATTAAATACAACAATAGGTTATGATAAAATGTAACGAATTATTAGTTAGAACTGTTATTTAACTATACAGTTTTTATATTACAGTGGTTGGCTATTCACGGACTGGCTATCCCCACTGTCTTCTTTTTAGGATCCATATTAGCAATCAGCTCATCCAATGATAAAACTATATCCGAATTTTATAACTATGACACAACCAAACTTGGACCAACAAAATGTTGAATTGAATCGTACCTGCCTATACTAGTGGTTATAACTCATTTTTGTACTCGCATATTTATTTTCCAAATATTTCTTCCATTAAGAAAATCAAAGATAATTACTAAGAATTCTAGATATTTTCTTAGCGCAATCGCAAGGATCTCATTTAATAATTATCTATGACTGTTTATGTATCTAGCACGAACACTTGATAATACGGAGTGAAGTGGGGTTAAATGGCCGGTATTACTGAGTGAATTCCTCCTTGGATAATAGGTAATGCTATTGGTATTCTTATAATCAGTTTACTAGGTGCTCTCTTTTGTGGTTCATATTCTGGATTGGGCTCATCCCTTTAGTAATCGAATGAATTGAGTTATAGATATGAAAACGTAAAAATTCGACGTGATTCTCCTCTTTCTTTGTCTGATTTGATAGGGACAGACCAGTTGAGTTCTTAAGAATCATACTTTTTTTTCGTATAACTGAAAAAATAGATTTCCTTTTCACCTGTTTCAAAAACTTCAGTTCAGATAATGTTTTTTGAAAAATGAGCTTCATTAATTGATTTAGAATACCCACCCCTTGCTAATATCTACGAGTACTTTCATTTCAAAGTTAGAAGAAAGAAAGAATCATTCAATTCCTTGTAGGATAGAATTTTTCTTTGATTTGATATTGTGTAAATTGATATTGATTTTCTATTTATACTAATTGAATTTTTTAATAATTATACCAAGTCCCGTCTTGTTTTTTATTTTTATTTGGCCACCATCTCTTATACTTATATTATCTCATAGTAAATTCTTATTTCATAATAAACTTATTGCATAATAAATTGAAAATGTTTTCTGATACATCTGGAAAAATGAAAAACACGAATAGGAATATTGAAGCACATGATTAAGAATCATTACTCTTTCGACACAAGAAAGAGTCTTAAAAATTCCCTTTCTTGTGTTGAAGACTACTTGGAAGACGAATACTCTCTCTTCACATTTGCTGTTTGCCGCAGTTATCCCTTCTATATAACTGAATAACCGATTAATTATGTATAGTATCTCATTCAATTGGATTGGTTTTTGAGTCGATTTTTTTTATTAATTTGTTTTATCATCATAGTTAAATATGTCATTAATAAGATAACCACATTATCATGATCCCAATTTGCATAAAAAAAGTTAAGAGGGGTAAGAGCATCTCCAATGCAAGCATCACAAGAGAAAAAGTTAATATCCACATAGGATTGACGGGTTTGAAAGTTAAAATTGATCCCCAATCCAAGAGTCAAATTAAGGGGTCAATCTGACGTGGATGACACGTGGAGTGAGAGCTTCAATTAGACCTTCTGAATACAGACCCCCTATATTGATGCCGCCAAATTACCAAATTTAAAATTTTAACTTTTAATTATTTTACGATTCCAAATTTAAATGTAATATTTTGATCCCAATTTGAATGTATTATTTAGATTCACAATATAAACAAAATTTATTAATTAATTTATATTATATTGATTTAAAATAGTAAAATATATTTAAATTTTAAGGTAAAAATCAATAATATTACAGAAACATAAAAGTAAAATTTAATTTGCATTTAATTAATCAGTTTGATTTATCATTTCTTAATTTTAATTTAACATATATATTTAATATTTTAATATAATTTATTTATTAAAGTGTAGTTTTTTTTAATTTAAAACCATCCGAGGATGGGGGACTATATTAGGCTCCCCGAACCGAAAGAAAATTTAAAATTAACTGGCCTCGAAGGTATAGTTCGATACAAAAGGATCATCCAAAATGATGATCCAAGAACTTAAATAAGCTCTTGAAGCAAAATAGCACTTGCTTCCAAAAGTGAAGTTTCCACCTAAAACAAGACCAAATAACAGATCGACGAATCGAAAAAATGAAACCCCAGTTTGTCACTGGTATGTTAACCAGGTGGTATGTGATGGTCAGGTTGGGCATGTCATCCGGTTGCTGTTGAGAAGCAGTTTGAAAACTCGAAGCCTCCTCGAGGACTCGATGTCACCTGAAGGAGTTGAAGCCCCATGGAGGACTCGAAGTCCCCTCGAAGACTGAGTACCGCTTCGAGGGCTCGAATCCCCCTTGAGGACGCAAAGCCACCGTCGAAGATTCGAAACCTTCTGGAGCACGCAAAGCCCCCTCGAGGACACGAAGTCTCCCTCAGGGACACGAAGTCTCCCTCAGGGACACGAAGTCCCTTCGAGGACTCGAAGTCCCCCTCGAGGAATCGAAGTCCCCTTCGAGGACTCGAAGTCCCCCTCAAGGACTCATTGCTCCTCGAGGACACGAAGCCCCCTCGAGGACTCGAAGTCCCTCTCGAGGACACGAAGTCCCGTCGAGTACTCGAAGCCCCCTCAAGAACTCGATGCCCCCTCAGAGAGTCGAAGCCCCCTCAGGGACTCGAAGCCCCCTCGAGAACTCGAATCACCCTTGAGGACTCGAAGCCCCCATCGAGGACTCAGAGCCTTGTCGAGGACTCAAAGCCCCGTCGAGGACACGAAGTTCCGTCGAGGACTCGAAGCCCCCTCGAGGACACAAAGTCCCATCAAGGACACTAAGTCCCCATGAGAACTCGTAGCCCACTCGAGGACTCGATGCCTTGTCGAGGAGTCGGAACCAGATGGAGGACTCGAATCCCCCTCGAGGACACAAAGCCCCCTCGAGGACACGAGGCCCTCCGGAATACTCGAAGCCCCCTGTAGGACTCGAAGCTCCCTCGAGGACTCTGATCCCCCTCACAGACTCGAAGCCCCGTCGAAGACTCGAAGCATCACCTCCAGTTTGATAGTGCATTCATTCTCCAGTATCCATCTTGAAAATCTGCCACCACTTCCATGCATTTGAGTTTGATGATGCCATCATGTGCCTCCCATAAGAAAAAATAGCAGCAGTAGTCTATTCCAACAGCTAAACTAGATAGATTAAGCATCAATAGGAAAACTATAAGCATCAAGATTAATTAGGCCCCTTATTTTTTAGGTAACTTAGTAACAACCGATTCTAGTCATTAATTCTTATACATGGTATCCCAGCTGCATCCAGTATAGTCAGACCCCTGATTTCATTGGAAACTGAATCCAAGTGAAACTGACCATTTTGCCTATGAACAGCAGTTTTGGCCAGAGCATCTACCACTACATTACCTTGTCTAAGTGTATGTACAAGCTTGATATTTCCAAGGCTCAATTTAGTTTCATAACATAAATCAAACAAGGGCCATGAAGCTTTATATGGATCCATAATATGCAATATAGCTTGTGAACTATCAGATTCAATTACACAGTTATGAGAGGCTAGCTGTATGAGATATATTCCTTTTTGAATTGCTAAAATCTCTGCCTCTACAGAACTATGTGCCTCCGTAGAAAAGCTAGCTATAGTAATTACCTCACCATTACCATCTCTGAGAACAAGACCTAACCCAGTAGAATTATCAGTTTTCCAGGCTGTATCCACATTTAGCTTACAACCTATTTCTGGTTTGTTCCACTTAACAACAACCAGATGAGGTGAAGGTTTTGTTGGCCATTTTGGTAATAAACCTGACTGTGTCAACAGTCTGGTATCATCACAGTTAGTGAACAATGGCCTTGCATAAAAAATGTTGAAAATAAACTCCCTAATCCTTGTTATAGTAACTTGAATATTAGGGATCTTATTATCAAACATTTTTTCACACCTAGCTTTCCATAAGAACCAGCAAACCACCATAGGTAAAAGTCTAAATAGGCATGAATGCAATGTAGTTTGAACTGGGTTTGTGAGATAGTATGATAATCTATTCCAGAGAGTTGAAAAGTGTGGAGGAGTTATCCCTATAATGCGGTGAATTTCATTCCAGATAAGAGTAGCAAAAGAGCAGTCGTTCAAAAAGTGTTGGATGCCATCAGTGTTGTTACAGAACAAGCATTTAGAAGGAAGCTGAAATCCAAAGACTCTGAGGACATCGTCAAAAGGAAGAAATGCATTGAAAAGTTTCCACATAAAGATGGATATCTTTTTCTGGGCTCTTGGAAACCATAATTTACTAAGAGTAGCAGAGGTACCTCTGTTGAATTAGAGTAGGTTACAGGCTGATTTGAAAGAGAAATTCCCTGCTATATCTGGCATCCAAATGAGTCTATCAGGTCTCTCCTCCCAGATTTTGATCTCCTGCATAACAAGACAAATTTCAGGAAGTAGCAATGGATAAATAGAGACAGAAAAACTAGCCTTGTTTAGCAGGAAGTGGCTAACAGTGCAATCAAAGGGAATGTTGGTGAGTTCATGAGCACAATGATCCATCAATGGACCTTTGCCTGTCCAGTTTGATGTCCAGAAGTTACATCTCCCATCACCAATAATAACTCTAGAATTTCTCTCAGCTAAAGAGTTAACTGATTGAGTCCTGTTCCATGTTTGGGATTTTCTAGCATTAGGGGATAAAGACCAGATAAATTGTGCCCATGGTGCCTTTCCAAGCTGAAATTTCCACCACAATTTAAGAGAACATGCTCTTATTATTGTGGGGATTGATCTGAATGCAAGACCATTCTGGTCCAGTGGGTAGCACAAATTTCTCCACCTCCTCCAAACTCTTTTTGGACCCAGATCAGTCTCACCCCAGAAGAACTTAGACATCATTTTTTCCAGACTTTTGATAACATGAACTGTAGGCTTCATAACTATCCAAATGTGCTGAGGGATAGAATAGATACAAGATTTAATTAAGATCATTTTACCCCCGGTACTTAGCCATCTATTTTTCCAGTTTTGCAACCTTCTATCCACCATTAGTCAATTGTAAGTGAAATTAGAGTTTCTAAATTAGTCAATTTGGATTTTATTTCAGATGAATGAAATTGAATATAGTATTATATAAACTTATTATTGAATACTTTTGGTAGAAAATATTTTTTTCATACTAAAGTGATGCTAACTGACACTCTTACATTGGAGTACAAAATTTCAAAAAGCTTTCCAATCAAGCCTCTCATGCTCACGCCATATTGACACCTAATAAAATATTGTCAAATGTCTCCTATTTTTACTCTCGACCCCTTATCATTGGAGATGCTCTAAAGCCTCATTCAACACTCTTCTTCAATATTGACGTATGATAACTAATAAAGTGGTACTCTAAATTCCTAGCATCTCCGTCTCATTCCAGTTCGAGTAGAAAAAAATTTTAAACAAGTAAAATTTATAAATTTACAAGTCTAAAAATTCATCTCAACCAATTAGTCCTTCTCAAAATGTTTCTTTTTAAGAACCAAAAAGATTCGTGTGCCAAAATAACAGATGCCAAGAAGACCAAAAGTCCTTGTACCGCAATGGGTCTTGAAGCACTATTTATGCATCCCCTCGATCAAATGCACCCACGTTCAGATTACTCATTAATGGTTGATTCAATTTGATGGATTCATGATGAGACATGATTTTGATATTTTCTTAGTACAATTTACACCCCTTTTAGCTTATTTTGTTAGTGGTTAGTTAGATTAATTGGTGTTTTACAAAATAGGGGTATATAATCACCTTATGTGGTTATTTGCCCTCATTTCCCTAGCTTGTAAGCATGTGGTTTCTAATGTGTTCTACCTTCATGATTTGGTCGATTCATATATGTTTTGTGAGCTTATTTATAGACCATCATGAAAAAGGCCATTCGTAAGGATGGTAGAAGATTGAAGAAGACCGGTCACAAGGATGGTAGAAGAAGGAAGACCATTTACATAGTGGAAAAAAGATAAAGTGAAGAAGGAAAGCAAAGTAGAGGGTGAAGAATGATCCAAGTTTTGAAGACGAGTTCTGAGAATGATCTGAGAAGAATTGGTATCTATAGTTAGCCTCATTAGATTCGTCATTGTGAGTAATATAAAAAAGACTACAAGAACTCCCAAAATAGATCAACGGTTCACCCGGGGGAAGCAAAATAAAAAGAGCTTAGAGCTTCACTGCACTTTGTCGTGAGCTGCAGGGGATTCGTCACGGGTCACGACAGGCGCTCTACAACTTGCTTTTTACTCCCCTTTTTCTTGTACTATAAAGAGCACTTCATCCACTCATTCCTTAACTTTCTTGGCCCAACTCGGGGGCTCTAAAATCCTAGTTTTTCCACTTCTCTTTCAATTTCTTCTTGTTTCTTTGTAGATTTTTGTCATTCGTTATGGGTTTTGATTATCTAGGCTAGTTTTCTTCTTGGGAGCAATTGATTAAAGCTTCCAAACCTATGTGGTGAGAACCTCTTAAACTCATTTAGGAATCTTGATTATTTTGCATTTCTTGTGATATGAATGTGGTAGATTACTTCATTTATATGATGGGTTGTTTGAGAATGTGAAATGTTTATACACTATGATGTGGTGGTCCTTTCAGGAAAACCGCTTGTTGTTCACTCCTTGAACATCTTCACCTGCAAAACCAATCCCAGAAGTGATTCTAGGAGAAAAGTTTTGACGATCAAGTCAGTCATTTATTCTAAGAATTGAAATTTCTCAAGATAGTCACGCTTACCTCATCTCCTTGTGAGATTTTAGTATTTCTAGGCCGACAGAGATCATGGGTCACACCACGATCACCACTTTCTGTGTTCATGGATATTTTGTTCGCCGTTCATTCTGTATGTCTTGGCTAACGTTCTCTGTAATGACTGGAAGTCTCACACATAACTAATTGGCCCCTTGGGCTGAAAAGGCTTTTCCTTGTTACGAGATGAAATTGGGCTGGGCCTAGCGGCCATCAGCCTCTTAATCGCTGGGCTACATACACCCCATAAGCCCTCCAGCCATGAAGTCAATACTACATGAAGCTATAACCATGTTCATGAGCTGCTTTTCAAACATATTTCCCCCCCCCGAAGCCATGCGTACTAGTACGTTCATTTTTGCTGCGATGTGAACTGCTTTTGCAAAGCATTGTATGCTTTTTGGTTGTATATTCTAATTTCATTAAATCACACATTAATTTGAGTTTCAAACTTTTGAATGATTTTGTATTGTATGGGTAATTAGTTTTTACGATCTTGCAGCTGAGATTCGCTCCTTTGTATTCGCTGTTCACTTCACAATTTTCTCATCAGGCATTTCAGTTTCCTTTTCTTATAATTACCTTGAATCTTGTACTTTGAAAGCTATCCATATTCAGTGTACTACTGTCGCCACGTTCTTGACTTCCAAAAAGGTAACTTACTTTTTGTCAGGCCATCATGATTGCGTATTATTCCCCTTTTTGTCTCTTAGTTCTTCATTTTCTTTAATTAAAACCTCACATAGATCCAGACTCTTTCGTCTTCTACCATCTTCTTTATTGCTCCAAAATTCTCCCATCTTCCGCGCTAAACTAGTAAATTTCCATGTGTCTGTTTTTGTTTACTCTTAGCCGATTTGTATAGGTCTCAACCTGTAGAGATTTGTTTTGTAGTGTTTGTTTTGTTTGTAGTTGAGCTGATCTATTATTTTTCTTCTCCGACGCTCTGTTTATGCTCTGGATTCTGGCCAAAATTGTCCATTATGGCCTTTGTTATTTTAATTGACACCGCATTCATCTAGATTTTAGGGATCTTGAACTCTTCAATGTTTGCCTCTAACAATGTTGGAGTCTCCGCGCCAAACGTCCAAGAAATTGGTGTTGATTCCGGGAAGGGTTTCGACCACACACCGGTTCTTCAATTATTAGTAGCCTCCTCACTGATTCTTATGTTGAGGATTTGAAAAACAGCTTCTTCTTTTTTTACATTCGTAAAACCTTAAGGCACCTACGGCCTCTGAGAGTGTTCGTACTCCTCCATCTATTTACATTTCCTGTTATTTAGATTACCTTAAGTTCAGGCTTTCCTTTCCATTGCCCCTACATGTGTTGGGTATGATTTCTCACTATAAAGTTGCTTTATGTCAGCTGCACCCTAAAGTTATTTCAATTTTTGTTTTCTTCTATCATGTATGCGAAACAGCTGGTATTCCTTTTTCCATTGACTTATTTTGCAACCTTTACCATCTTCGCAAAGTAAAAAAAATTCTTTGATGAGTTCACCCTTTATCATGTGATCCCAACTTTTGAGTTTGTTAGCAAGTTCCCATTGGGGGGTGTGGCGCACAAAAATTTTCATATAAAAGTTGGTAATGATAGTATGACATCTTTCTCAATTTAGAACTATGGTGTTCCTAAATCAAAACTTACTAAGGCCGGGGTTCATCTTAATTCTGAGTTTGAGGTTATAGCATCTCTTAGCTAGCACTCCATCTCACTTCGCCCTGCTAGTTCTTTAAGCAAAGTTGTTTAACTTGTCGTTTATTTGGTTGTTTCTGCCATGCTTAGCTTGTTTTTGTTTGTCTTTGTTTCTATTTTTCTTCTATGTTTTCATGTTTTCCTAGCTATCTTTCTGTGTTAAGTTGCAGATATGGATCTAACTCGACGCTCCGCTGAGAGGAACTTCCTTTCTGAATATGAGAACGATGACATGGAAACCCTAGCTACTGATATTAATAACAATGCTGAGGTTGTAATCCCTCAAGAGGAGGTTACTGAAGCTGTCATTCAGCCTATAGCCACTGGGTTGATTATCAAAGAAACTAAATGAGGTGGCAATCAGACTTCCAATGAAACAGCTCACCGAAGGAGGCGTAAGGAGCGAACCGATGGTACCACTACCACATTAGAGCCTGTTAAGAAGAAAGGGCGTGAGGGCGTGTTAGTCATCCTCCTCCGCACTCTCATATGCTCAGTTGCAATTTGATTGTAGAAGGGACCATTCCTGCTACACTTTCTAAATTGTCCCTTTATGAAACAATGGCTGTGGTATGTTCTCGTTCCCTTGAAGTGTTATCGTGCTTTAAATGTTTTACCTTATTGTCTATCCACTTTTATTTTTGGCTTGCTTCAAAACCAAGGTTGGTGAGAGCCTATAACTTGTCAGCGAGCGGGTTGCTGATTTTGATAAAGGGGATGACGCGATGCTGGAAGAGCTGCAGGCGAGCAAGGCGAATTGTGCTGCTCTGAGCACTACTGCTAAAAATGCTGAGGTGCAAGCACATCTTGCTGATGACCGCACTTTGGCCATTGAGAAAGAGATAGAGAAAATACATTTCTAGTTGGAAAAGATACAGATGAACGACCCTGCTTCACCTGGATACCCTCAGGTTCTAGTTGACCGCCTTGTGAAGACCAAATATTTTTATGCTTTGTTTGAGGAGGTCTCAACTAATGCTGTCTAAGTTGGCCAAGTCCAAAAAGGTTCAGGCAGAGCAGACAGAAAATCTTAATGAGGGTTTCATTAAGAGTTGAAAAAGTGTGCGATTGACTACTTTGAGGATCTTCCCTTCAGTTCTTCTAGTTCTGAGGTTTGCATTCCTTAACATACTTCTAATCTTAACGATGATGCAAACCCTAGGAATGATTTGAACGACAAAGCTCTCATTCATCCTATAAGTAAGGAGGATGTGGTTACTGTTGTCCGCACTTCATCTTCTTCTCCTTCTAAAGTTAGTCAATCTTAGCACTATAAGCCTAAGAAGCTTTTTTTTGTAATTCATGACAATATTCCTAAGTATGTTTGTACTATTTTGTATTATTAGAGACTGATGTGATCATTATGTTTACTTTTAATAATTTGATCGATCTCTTTACATTTATTTACTTGCAGAGCTTTGATATTATGGTTGACCAATTGTTTTTGAAAAGTGTTGAATATCTGGGATGTAATGTTCATTTTCCTTGTCACAATGGATTTTCATCGTCTCTCGAATGTTTCCCTATTAATCTGATTGAAGCGACCAAGCATATAACAAAAGAATATTTTCAACCTATTTCCTCTGATCGCATATCTTGTGTAGTGTCCATTCCATTGCATATCGGGTGGGAAGCTTCTAAGTCTTCATCGACTTCCCCAATCTATCCTTGCATTAAGCTCATTCCTGATGGCTATAAGGTTGAGTTGCTTGGCAAAGATATCGTTCGTGGTTTAGTTGAACTTGAATATGTAGCTGTGTACCTGTGTTCGCTTAACCTTCCTACCTATGTTCAAGAATGGGCGTTATCCATGGGTATTCATTTGAAGTACATGCTCTTGGGTATTAATGACCTCGAAGTTAAGTGGAGCAAGACTATAAAGGAGACTCAGGATGCTGTGCATGGTTTGCAAAGAATTTGCAATGAGCAGAATAGTCTTATCTATCGGCAACAGTTGAATGTGGTGAAAATGCTTCGCCAACATGAGGAGACCAGAAACTATGCCCCAAGTTAAAAGCGCGAAGTCCATCCAAAAATAGTGATCATTGATAAGCAATGTACTCGACTTGACGATTTGTATGATTGATTGAAGAAAAACCAGGATGAACCTCTCAACCTCTGCTATTGGTTGGCAGAATAAGTTTGACAAAAAATTTTCTATTAACACACAGCTATGAAGTGGCAATGAGGAGCTCCACGCTGAGTGCAGAAGGCTTGATAAGTTTGTACACCAACTTGAATAAGCTTTTGTTGAATATAAAGACAAACTACAGGCCCTCCTATCGTCTTACAATGGAGTTTGGGGGGCAGAGTATTAACTTTTCAGATGTTGTTTGATTGCATATTCGGTGCCTAGAAGAGAAGGTATAGAATTTCACGGCTGAGATGAAAAGGTATGAAGAAACCGTCAATGTTATGAGTATGCAGTTGGATTGCAAGGAGTTTGGACCTATCACTGACTCCAATGCCTATTATACTAGATATCATGGACATATGGAGTGAAGAGGTCTTATACGTTATCCTACTTATTTACACATAAAATGGTGGCACGAACATATGGTTAGTGAAGAGCGTGCGACTGAAGAAAATCGACGTAGGGCTGAGCATTCTCATCGCGACATCAGGAATCGTCATCGCAGCGGGAGTTCATCTTCTTCTGGGTTATCACGGACCTCTAGATGTAGATAAATCTGTTGTTTTTTCTAATCACATTTTCCTGTAATGATTCAAATAATTTTGTTGTGACCTTGTCGAATTGCCTTCGTTATCACTTAATAAACTATATTCATTCAATTTTTATGTAGTCTACTTCTTGTTGGCTGTATGAGCATGTATGATTGAGTTTCTAAGTTTCAAGATCTGTGGCTTGCTCTTTTCTCGTTATCTTGGCTTGTTAAGGGTTTGTGCTATTTGCAAGATCTATAGCTTGCATAGCTAGTATAGGAAGCTGCAAGATGTATCAAGGGATTTTGTTTCTTGGACATGCAAGATCCATTGCTTGCTTGTGCCACTTTAATGAGAAGATTTTCTCTTGTGCAAGATCTATAGCTTGCAATCATGAGGTTGGAAAATTTGCAAGATCTAAAGTTTTCAAGTATTAGTAGTTGTTCAAGATCTATAGCTTGCGATTGCATAGCTCACAAAGTTGCAAGGTCTAAGGCTTGCAAGTTTTGGTAATCGTGCAAGGTATATAGATTGCAAGCGTATGATTTTCATAGTTGCAAGATCTATAGCTTTCTGTTTTCTAGATTATGTTTGACGTTTGAAACTTAGGAATTTTTGGTGAGGTGATCACGATATGTTGTGCATGTATCATATTCTAAAATTTGCAAGGAGTGATCTAAAAATGTAATCATGTCCAAGAAAGATGGTATTTGATATTTATAGCATACTACCACGATAATGTCATGTTTAGAACAATGGAATGAATGCAACCAATGGAATGAACACAACCAATGATAATCTCATGGTTTCTATACAGATAGATGTTCACTATCTTTCTTTTCAAATTTAGAGATAAAATCTTCTCAAGTTGATCACATGTCATGTGTTCGGAACACTGGTGCCGTCCAACCTTTCTAGTTTGTAGCTGTTAGACTTGTGAGCCTTTGTGACCTTGTAGGGTCCTTTCAACTTTGGGCATGTATTTCATCGTTTTTCTGCTCGGCTAGCCTTGTTCTTCCTTAACACCAGCTCACCAATCTGAAATCATGTTTCCTTCACCTTTTAATTGTAAGCTCTAGCCATTCTTTCCTTATACTTAGCTTCTGTAATTATTACCAATTTTCTTTTCTCTTCCAGTTCATCCAAGTCTAACTTTATCATCTTCGAATTTTCCTTCTCTATGTAACCGCATACTCGAAGGCTTGAATTTTTAATCTCCACCGATAACACCACCTCGATACCGCAGAAAAAACTATATGGTGTCTTCTCCGTTGGTTCTCGATGGTAATTACATATGACCATAGGGTGTTGGGTATTTCTTCCACCCATCCACTTCTCTTTCCTTCAAGTTACCACTGCATTCCTTGAACGATGGTCCTGTTCATTACTTCCACTTTCCCGTTAGCTAAAGGGGCACCACAGAGGCAAACTTTTGAAGAATCCCAAGCTTTGAACACCAATCAGTGAACGTACTACTTGTGAACTGTGTACCATTGTCCGTGACGAGGGTATGTGGCACCCCAAAGTGACACACTATGTTCTGCCAGAAAAATTTTCTAGTTACTTCAGCTATCACTCATCCCAATGGTTTCACCTCCACCCACTTTGTGAAGTAATCGATTGTCATAAGTAAGAATTTTTCATTGCCTTTGCCTTTTGGGAATATCCCCACTAGGTCAATCCCTAATTTATCAAATGGCCAAGCTCCATATATCTCTTACAAAGTGGCCTGTGATTTATACGACAGCGAAGCGTTGATCTAGCAACTCTTAAATTGAAGCACGAAGTTATGAGCACAGTGAAACATAGTCGGTCAGTAGTATCATGCTCAGATGATCTTTCTTGCTACTGTTAAGCTCCCTGATGCATTCCACACAGTCTTTCGTGGACTTCTTTAAGGATTTATTTTGCATGTACTGGTCCCCTTTTTTGTACAAGGTCCTGCCTTCGTAAGTGTAGTTCTTAGAGCGTAGCTCCAACTTTCTAGCTTGAACCTTATCTTATGGAAATGTTTCCTTTATGAAGTACTCTAATAGGGGCATCATCCAATTTACATCCTTCGTTTGGACTGTTGACACAGTAGTTGATACTGTGCTTCTGATTGGAATGACTTCTACTACCACATCTCCATGTTCGCTCAATGATTCGAATCCAACTATTGCTAGCTTACTTAGTGCATCCGCTTTTTATTTTTGGTTCTTGGTATGTGCTGAATATCAAAGTACTCGAGCTGGGCTATGAGTTGCTGAACCTTCTTTAAATACTTCACCGACTATTCTTCTCGTACTTCCTAGTCTCCTTGCACATGCTAGACTACTATTAATTTTTAATAGGATACCCTGACGCTCTTCACTCTCATTCTGGCAGTAAGGTCCAATCCACATATCAAAGCTTCATATCCCGCTTTATTGTTGGTGACCGAAAACTTGAAGCGGAGTGAGTATCTGTGTTCACTCCTTCTGGATTTACCAGCAGTAATCCTACCCCGCAACCTTCCCTACTGAACGAACCATAAACATACAATGTCCATGCAATTTCTTCCCAATTTGATTTTTTCCTTTATCAATTCTCATATTCTAGTGCATCTTTGCTATCTGTGAATCTTTGCTTATCATTTCTGCAATGAAATCTGCTAATACCTGGGCTTTGATTGCTTTTCTTAGTTGAAATTGGATTTCAAATTGGCCTAGATCCAGAGCTCACTTCGTTAGTCTGCCTGAAGATTCGGGCTTGTTGAGAATGTTCTTGATTGGGAAACCCATGTAGACCATTATGCAGTGGTTGTGGAAATACATTTGCAACCTTTGTGCCGAGTATATTAAAGCCAGGGTTAACTTCTCAATTAGCATGTACGCCTTCTCTGTATTTTGCAATATTCTACTGATATAATAGACTATAACCTGTTTTTGTCCTTCCATGTGAACCAAAACTAAGCTGATAGCATTCTGTGAGATCGCCAAGTATAAGCATAATATTTCTCCAGGGGTAGGTGACTTTAACATTGGCAACGCTTGAAGCCACTTCTTCAAACCATCATATGTTATCTGACAATCTTCGCTCCAGCTAAACCTTTTAGCTTTTATTAAGATTTGAAGGAGTGGGAAGTGTTTTTCCACCGCTTTTGAGACAAAGTGGCTAAGTGTTGCTAGCGATCCCATTAGGATTTTCACTTCTTTAACTCTTCTATGCTGGGAAAGGTTTACTATAGCTTGGATTTTCTCTGGGTTGGCTTCAATATCTTTTGAGGATACCTTGTATCTTAAGAACTTTCCTGCGCCTACTCCAATTAAATATTTTTTAGGGTTGAGCTTCATCCCCATGGTCCGTAATTTTTCTAAAGTTTCTTTTAAATCTACAGCGAAGCTACATACTTTCATCCTCTTGATAACCATGTCATCAACATATGCCTCAAAATTTCGCCCTATTTGATATTGAAATGCATGATCGACTGCTCTCTGGTACGTTGCCCCAACATATTTAAACCCAAACGACATCTTTACATAACAAAACGTCCCAAAACTTGTTATAAAGACCATTATCTCTGTATCTTTCGATCTTCATAATATTTGGCGGTATCCCTTGTACGCATCTAAAAATGCTAAGGCTTCATATCCTGAAATTGCTTCAACTAGTTTATCAATTTTTGGCAGAGGGTAGCAGTCCTTTGGGCATGCTCTATTTAAATCCGAGAAGTCAATGCACATTCTCTAACCCGTATTTGATTTCTTCACCATGAATGGGTTTGCTAGCCACTTTGGGTATATGACTTCTTTCAGTATATTAGCCTGAAGTAGTGTTGTAACTTCCTTTTCGATTACTTTTTGTCTATCGCTAGAAAAGAAATGTTTCTTTTGTTTAACCGGTTCAACTGAGTCGCTAATATTCAAGGAATGAGTGATGATGCCTAGGTCCAATCCTCCCATGTTTTGGACATTTCATGCAAATGTGTCCTTGTGGCTTTGTAGGATTTCTACAACTTTCGTCTTCTCCTTGTCGGGAAGGTGTTTTCCTATCTTCACTATCCAGGCTTACTAGATCCATTTCTTCTCCCAAGTCTACTGCTGATTATGGCTGCTCTAGTAAACCACCCCCTGAGATTATGCTAAACATGTTCACCTTTTCTCCAACCTTCTGCCTTTATTGCTATAACCATGCATTGCCTGTGACCCACTCCGACTCGGGATCTTTAATACAATCTCAGCAAGCACAATTTAATTAACCTGAGCTGTGGCACTATTCTTGTGGGATGGTTAAAGATAAGATTTATATTCTGCACCTATTTCTCGCTACTATGCTACCAAAGAATAGTAAGCAGCAAGTCCTGGGTTTGTCCACAGAGATGCTAGGGTTCAAGTAAAAGTTAAAACACAGCCTCGTACGGGTTGTCAATACGCACGAGGGAAAGGAATAACTTCTGATGTAAACATGCAAGATGGGGGGGGGGGGGGGGTTTGGTATTTTCAACTAACAACTACAAGCATAAAATAAACAAACAAGCAAACTATTTATACTAGGCACTTGTGACTAATTTAGCAACATGGTAGTTCTAATGCTTCAATTTTTTATTCATTCATATATAGACATACAAAAGACCTATCAGTGTGTTCACAACACGTGGTGTGACTGATTGCATACACTTCCCCATCCCTGTCACGGTGGGTGCGCTCGCAACCCTCCATCGACATCACCTCGTAATTAGTGGAGCACAATAGGGTCTGGCTGTTGTTGCAGTTCTATTTCTCCCCCGTGCTATTACGTTCCGGGATTCCACCATGAATGCACTAATTCCTAGTGATCCTCTATACACGAGGCCTTAGGTTCATAGGCACCTTATCTGTGATACTAGGGTTTCAACACAACACCTATCTTGCTACTATTAACTATCTCAACCCATAACCTATTAGAAAATGGTTAAGTAATAAGCTAAGACTGGTGTGATGGTATGTAGATTAGGGTTGCCTCGAATCTCCCGTGCACACACTCACGCAGATTTGTTCCCTTCCACCCATTCAAACATCCAGGTTTCTTTTCCCAAGGGGGCATCAATAAGTTCACCATACATGAACGTAGCCCAAAGTGTGTGCTCATATGTGGTGTAGTGTTCATGCATTCATCACATTCAAGAACAATCACAATAATATCATAAACACAAATATAGATGGAATTTAGGGAATCTCAAAAAGCATCAAAAGCTACACATGTGCCAAATATGCCCAAGCTTAATCTAACTGCTCCCTAGATATGGAATTCAAATATAGATTTGAATTCCACATCTTTGGGATGAAACAAAAAGAAAAGAAAAGGAAAAGTACAAAACCTACTAAGGAACCCCTTCATTCTCCCAAATGCTTTCCAAGTTACAAGATATGAATTCTCTCTTCTAATGTATATGAAAATGAGTAGACTAGGGTCCTATATATAGTAGTAAGAGACTGGGCCTTAAAATAGGCCCAAAATAGGACAAAAGTGCCAAAAACCTAGGCGGTCCGTGAACATTCATAGTTGCGGGAAGCCACGGTCTGTGAAGCTGGGCTCGTGCCACGGTCCATGAAGGTTTTCACGGGCTGCAACCAGCACCATGGTTTCTACTCAGTAGTTTTCACAGCTCGGCCTTCTTTTTCACAGATCGTGTGCAGCATGGGTGTTCAGTCAGAACTCTCATCACTGTCCGTGAAGGCCCTCCAATGCTTCACGGCTCAGCTCCATTATCATGGACTAGCGTCATTGCTTTGTGTAGGGTGGATCGTAGGCATCTTCATGGGACTGGTCCTTCATCGGCTGAACTTTGATTGTTTGCCACGGGTGAACCATTATTTCAAATTGGAAGTTCTAGTAGTCTATTTTTTAGCACTCAAGAAGATGAATCCAATGGAACCAGCCTTGAAGGCTAATTCTTCCTGGATCATTCTCTGACTAAGGAAAAACTCCTCAGACCATGATTCACCATTTCCACCTTTTGCCATCTTTAACTTAGAAGCCACCTATCATTGGCTTCAATCTCCTTCTACCACACATTGATGCTTGTGGCCTTCATCTACTACCATTCAATGCAAATGGCCTTCGAATCTTCAACCATTGAAAGCAAAAGGTCTTTGCAAGAATGTAATGTAACAAATATCACTCGCGGGTGACCTACTAAAGGTACTTATAATGAGGACCAAGGAGCCCGTGAACACTATATGTCAATAATCACTAATTAAGTGTACAAAACGTCAGATTTAGAATAGAAAACCAAACATGGTTGTCTAAACCCCTTGTCATGTAAACTTAACTAATGTTTCCAAAACACCAACCAAAAGTAAATAAAAACTTCATCAAATGCTTTGGTTAAAGCATGCATAATGTTGTAGATCAGACTCCCCACACTTGAACCATTACTCGCCCTCGATTAAATAAAATCAAAGAAAAAGGTTCAAGCGACATGAAGCATGCAAAAATAGCCACTGCATCAAACTTATTCCTAAGCTACCCTAGTTCCCCCAAGAATATTAAAATCTCACAACTCTCACACTCCCTTGCAACGTC
The DNA here is from genome assembly GCA_037428765.1 of Rubia yunnanensis. Classification (NCBI taxonomy): domain Eukaryota; kingdom Viridiplantae; phylum Streptophyta; class Magnoliopsida; order Gentianales; family Rubiaceae; genus Rubia; species Rubia yunnanensis. The sequence continues at coordinate 104,437,048 of CM075061.1, read as the reverse complement.
GCAGCACTAGCAGGAGAATACCTTTATGCGCCATACTTAGGGAAAAAATCCCCACTGCCAAAAATGGTACCCCCCTACAACGAACCAAATTTTATCATCTCCATTTCCTTTCCCCTCTAATAAATCAAGCACCAAAAACACCCAAATCCACCACCACCATAGATGCCAAATGGAGAAATAAAGGGAAAAGGAAGATGTCCCCATGGGAGGGGATTCCATGAATCAAAATTTTGGTAAGGTTCCATCTTTCTAACTTGACATGATCATATTGTCAATGGTACATCCATCGGGATTGAATATTCAATGAGTTTTTATTATTGCTATGCGATATATATTTCATCTATTTTATTTTAGATTGTGGACTATACATGTAGGGTTGTATGGTTACATTAAAGTTGTAATTTTTCCAAGTGTATTGTGTGTACCACATGCGAAAGCTTGCTAATAGTGGTTATTTTATATGAAAATAACATGAAATGTTTAGTTTTCATCATTTTCTTGATGTGAATATCAACTTCTAGAGATATGTATTTTGTGTATCACCGAATGGATGACATGTGTTTAGTGGTGTGGTATATAGATCTTATAAAATTTCCGTATTTGAAAAATACCTTATATGTTAAAAATATTTGTGTGGATTTAATGTCCATAAAAAAGGTTGAACTTTGTATATTATTTGTCCTTCATCATGGGAAAGTTTGTTTAATTAACTTTATTCGCAGGTCTTGTTGTGGTGAACCCCGATAAAAGGAAATGGCCCAAAGAAGGGAGAGATGTCAATGAATCAAAAAGACATAGGCAAGGTTGGGTTCGGGGAACTTGCAAAAAATAGATAGACATTGTGGAGAAGGGAATGAAATGTCTATGAAGTTTGAGCACGTCGTGAATGCATTAGGCGAGGAGAGAAATTGGTAGTCTAGTTATACAGGATTGATTGTTAGGAGTAAGGTAGATATTTTCTTGTACGAGTCATGTCCTCGTATTGATGATGCTTAAAAGGAAAATCTATGGAAATCCATTGAGTTTGCCTTTGAAATCGAGTGTGACGATATGGAAAAATTGAAAGGGAAACAACACGGCGCTTTGGTGAAAGATAGAGAAATTTCAAAGCAAAGTTGGCTAGGGATTACGTAATTGGTAACTCAAGAATTAAGCGTTCATTCATAAGTTAATCGAGCTGGAAGGGTTTTGTTGCAAGAAAACTAGCGCACAAACAATTGGTAAGGAATTTACATTACATCCTTACATGTATACACACAATGGATACATATTTATATTTATACGCACGCATATTATTTTTGGATATGCATGAGTATAGTTTTATTTCTATCGTCAAATGTGTGTGTCGTTTGTGGTTGTTAGTGATTTATAATCACAAAGGTCCATATTTTGCCTCAAAAGGAGTAGCACATGGTGAACACACGATGCCATGCAGTACTAATCGGGCTATAGATCATTAGAACCGACTAGTGTGCAACGTTGTTTATAAAATAAGTTTAGGCACACATTTGGACCGATAATGCATGTGACGTCACATATTTTTCATTCGAATAATGTGATATCATTACTGACTTGTGGCCGACATCATTCATAAGCAGGGGAATTGTATTTTAATTTACCTTCTCATTTCACCTTGTTGATTTGTAGTTCGAAATATTTGATATGATGACTTTACAGGGTCTAAGAGCAAACAATAGTGAGGTTGTAAGAGGAAACAAGATGCACCCACCATGATTCGTGAAGGTTACACACTAGTTACAATAATAATAAGGAAGGAAATATTCAAGGCTAGAGTGTTTGACAAGGTCGAACTCGTAGATGGTATAGTTTTTTAATTCCCATAACCTGAGGCAAGTACGGTGGTTGAAGCATTAGGAATGTTTGTTGAATGGCCCCTTCGTTTGGTCAATGTTTTGGACAATAGGCCTACTAAGAAGGTAACATGATAATTATGTGGTATTACCTATGAATAGAGACAACCGTTGTGTACATAACTTTACCGGTTGATTTCATGGAGACCGATATAAGGATTAGTAGCCCAGTGAAATTTCACAATGCATCTGGGGATTCAAAACCTACAAAGTCTCGTGTCTCTAGAATGAATCCACCACCATTCAATCCAGAGAAGGTTGGATCCCTAAAGAAGATCTACAAGGTTATGATCACAAACATAGCGCACCTGGCTTATCAAACAAGCCCTTGAGGGTTTGCTTGTGTCATATGTGAGATCCAACTCCCTTATGCAAGAACAAAATCCTAGACTTAGACATCAAGGTGTTTTTGGACATTTGGATCTTGGAAACCAAGGTGAACTCCCTAGCATCATCGGTGTAACTCCTAGAAACCAAGTCACAAGAGAAGGCACTACACCACTCACACGGAACCCAAGCCCCACATACTAGTGCCATGGATGTGAAAGCCGAAAGAGAGGTCCCTGAAGTCTATAACTGAGAAGGGATGGATGAGGAGTGGGATGGAAGGTCTCAAACATCACGTGATGATGAACTTGGAAAAAAGCGGATAATGGAAGAAGGATCTTCATCACCCCCTTCTCTGGATGAATCAAAGAATTGGCAAAGAATTGAGCACAACAAGGAGCCTTTAGAGATCCTTAGATATTGTGATGTATTTATTCCGATCTTTGATGCTATCAATCATATGCCTAAGTATTCCAAAATTTTGAAATAATTATGTGCTTAAAATCATGACTCTAGTCATAAATTGATAGAGCAAGTTAGATAACCCCGCCCCTTTGTGCAAAAAGGTCTTCCCCCAAAATGCAATGACCCCGGCATGTTCACCATCCCATGCATGATAAAATTAGCATTGATCAAAGATACCATGATAGATCTAGGAGCCTCTATCAATGTCATCCGATATTTTTTGTATAAATCATTTAGTCTAGGTAAACCGCACCACATCAGAGTGGTAGTTTAATTACCCAATCGCTCCACTACATACCCAAGAGATATCGTGGAGGATGTGATGGTTAAAGTAAATGAACTAACATTTTTGGAAGATTTTTATATCTTAGATATGGATAATGAAAAGGAGGCCACACCTATACTTTTAGGTTGGCTTTTCTTGAAAACTTCTAAGGCTTAAATTGACGTGGGTACCGGTACCTTAAGCTTATAATGAGGCAAAGACATTGTCGAATTTAACATGTTTGAAAGCATGAAATGTCATTTTGACGAGTCTCATTTCCATGTGATTGATGTTATTGGTGAAATTGTGCAAGAAACTTTTGATGGTAGCATGATTGCAGATTTAGAGGATGATCCTATTAATGAAAAATGTTTTAATTTTGGTAGAAAGTATGAGGGAGGTTGATCCCCACATTGAGACACACCTAGAAACCCTCCCGGAGAATCTAGACAAAGTAGTGGTGCCCGAAACCAAGCCTTCCATAGAGGAACCACCGGTAGTTAAACTCAAGCCTTTACTCAAAAATCTGAAATATGATTTCTTAGGCAAGGGAGAGACATTACCGACGATCATTTCTAGTACGCTCACTAGTGACAAAGAGGGTAATTTGATTAAAGTACTTGGAAGGTTTAAGGGAGTTGTAGGTTGGAAGATATAAAAGGCATAAGTCACTCAACCTATATGCACCATAAACTATTAGAGGAAGTACGAAAACCGTACGAAAACCTCAATGGTGGTTAAACCCACTGATAATGTATTTAGTTAAGGGTGAAGTCCTTAAGCTAGTTATGGCTGGGGTGATATACCCTATCTCTGATAGTATTGGGTAAGTTTTACCCAAGTTGTTCCAAAAAAACTGGGGTAACAGTGGTAGAGAATATGGACGGGGATTTGGTACCCATCCGTATTCAAAATAGGTGGCGAGTATGCATTGATTATCATCGTTGAAACACGGTGACTCACAAGTACCATTTTTCCCTACCCTTCACTGGTCAGATAATAGATGGGTTGGCCGGTCACGCTTATTATTGCTTTCTTGATGGCTATCTGGGATAGTTCAAAATAGCCATCGACCTTGAGAACCTAAATCACCTTCACATGCCCTTTTGGTAATTTTACCTATAGGCACATGTTGTTTGGTATTTGCAATACCCTGGATAGTGTTTAGAGATGCATGGTTAGCATCTTTTTGGAGTTCATTGAGTGCTTTGTGGAAGTATTCATGGATTTTTTAACCATCCACGGAGACTCCTTCATAGTTGCTTACATTATCTAGCATTAGTGCTAAAGAGATGTATCGATGCAAATCTTGTATTGAACTTTGAAAAGTGCCACTTCATGGTAGAGAAAGGCATTGTTCTTGGCCATGTCATGTCATCTCAAGGTTTATAAGTGGATAAGGCTAAAGTGGACACCATTAAATCCTTACCCTACCGCACTAGTGTTAGGAATATTAGGTCATTCTTAGGACACGTCGGGTTCTACCGGCATTTCATTAAGGATTTTTCTAAAATCTCATCTCATTTATGCAAAATGTTGCAAAAGGATGTGGAATTCATTGTTGATGAGAAGGGTAAGAAAGCCTTTGACAATTTGAAGGGAATGCTTGTGGCCGCCCTTATCATACAACCACAAAATTGGTCCCTTCTCTTTGAGATAATGTGTGATACTAGTGACTATACCATGGGTGTGGTACTAGGCCAAGAGTAGGGAGGATGCAACATGTCAAATAATGTGCCTAAGTAACCATAAATGATGCACAGCACAACTATTCCACAACCAAAAAAAGAATTATTGGTTTTAGTATTTTTCCTTGAGAAGTTTAGGCCTTATTTGCTCGGCACCAAGGTTATTGTGTACATGGATCATACGGTACTTTTCCATTTGATGACCAAAAAGGAAGCAAAACCTAGACATATTAGGTAGATCCACTTCCCGAGTGAGTTTGACCTTGAGGTGAGAGACAAATAATGTAGTGAGAATGTTGTTAATGATCATTTGAGTAAATTGATGCCCCCCAAAGGCTTAGATCCTACAAAGGAAAAGCACAAGTTAGAACCCATTTGGGAAGAATTTCCCGACGAGCAATTGTTTGGGGTGACAACAAGCCAACCTTGGTATGCCAATATAGTGAACTACTTAGTCACAGGCAAGTCTCCCCCTTCTTATGACAAGGAATAAATGGATAGGTTAGTGAGTGAGTCAAGGGAATTTGTGTGTGATTACCCTTACTTATTGTGGCATTGCACCGACCAAGAGGTTAATAGATGCATTCCCAAGAATGAAGTGGAATATGTCCTTAGATTCAGACACTTTTCTCAAGGTGGTGGACATTTTTGGTATAAAATAACCATAAAGAAGGTGTTGGAATATGTCCTTTATTGGCCCAACTTGTGGCGACATACTCGAGATTTTTTCCAATCCTGTGACAGTTGCCAAAGGATGGGTAACATCTCATTCAAGAATGAGATGGCCCAATAACTTGTTTATGCCATGTAAGGTTTTTGATGTGTGGGGAATGGATTTCATGTGACCATTCCCCAATTCCCGAGGGAACCACTAAATTTTAGTGGTGGTAGACTACGTGTCCAAATGTGTCCAGAACGATAATTAGTGATAGAGGAACTCATTTGTGCAAACAACTCATGGGGTCCTTGTTAAAGAAATACAGAGTAACCCACAAGACAATCCACTGTTACTACCCCAAATAAATGGGAAAGCGAAGATATCCAATCGAGAAATAAAGGCCATTCTTGAAATAATGGTGAAACTGTCGAGGAATGATTGGAGTTCCCGATTAGATGATGTGCTTTGGGCCTACCGAACTACACACAAAACCCCTATGGGCATGTCACCCTACCATATCCTTTTTTGGCACGTCACTTCTCGGTCAAACTCATGCACAAAACATATTGGGCTGTGAGATGCCTAAATATGGACTTGGGGGAAGCCGGAGAGAAGTTACAACTCCAATAAATTGAAGAGATTAGTCACAACTCCTATGAGACCACAAAAATGTACAAGGAAAGGACGAACGCATGGCACGACAAGAAAATAGCAAAGAAGGACTTCGAGGGAGGACAAAAGGTCCTTGTCTACCAATCTTAACTTGTCTCTTTCTGGGAAAATTGCGGTCAAGGTGGGCGGGTCCATGTGTGGTGACCAAGGTATATCCCAGGGTGCGATAAAGGTAGAAGATGAGAAGGATGGCACCAAATTGCTAGTCAATGGGCAGAGATTGAAACCTTACTTTGAGTTGGGGAATTAGGGATTATTCAAGGAGGAAAATATCCTCCTTGAAGATCCAATATATGAATGAACTCCTCTAAGGTAAATAAGTCATGGGGACGACATTAAATATATCCATTGGTGGTTTTCTAAAATTTTGTTATCTGATTTTTCTTTTATATATTGTTTGTGAAACTCGATTATGCTTGGTTTTATGTTGTTTTGATAGGGAACATTTCAATCGAAAGATGGCCTAAGGATTTCACATTTCCAAACACTTGTGGTGCAAGCATCGAAGCTCCCTCCACTACTTCTAAGAAAGAAAAGGAGAATTTCTTGGGGACATCACTCATTCATAGGAGTCGTACTTTATACCACTTGGCATAATTGGAGTGACAAATTTTGATTCTTAAGTATTCCCTTACCTATCCCACTTGTGATTTTTGCACTTTGTATGATGCACTAGGGACAATGCAAAGTTTACGTGTGGGAGAGGGAGTAGTTAGGCACTTCAGAATTCTAGCACTTCGGAATCGCCAAATAATATCCATGACATGGAAAAGAGAGCATTCGCGGCATTCTTAGAAGCGAACAGAGAAGGTCTTTACGATCAATTTTTGAAGACGCTCAGGAAAAAACCCCTTAAACCAGAAAGAAGGGTAAACCAAGAGTGCGAGAATCTCAACTATGAAGAAGAGTTGCGTGACATTGTCGCAGAAGATGATGCAGACAAGTCCCCCTTCCAACACATCTGCGAGATTTTAAGATGCCAAAGGAATTCAAACATCCTTTGCACGTTAAAACTTACGATGGAACCACATGCCATAAAGAGTTCCTGCTTTCATATAGAAATAGCATGAGATTTTGCGATGCAAACATGGAATTAGTTTGCAAGGCATTTCTTATCTTTTTCTCAGGAACAACGATCACTTGGTACGAAAACCTTCCAAATGGAAGTATCAAATATTAGGCACAGTTGTCAGGTCTATTCTTAGGTCTCTTCTACCAGAAGAAAAATTTCACTAAAACAATCATAAATCTTAATAACATAACCCAGTGAAGTGATGAAAGCCTCGTAGAGTATCATAATTGATCTGTCACAGAAAGTCTACAGTTTCATGATTTTTCATTCCAATTGTCATTAGGAGCATTCACCGGGGGCATGAGATCAGAATAATTATTCAAAGAAGTGACAAAAAATATGCCTTTAAACCCAAGGGAATTACAAAATATGATTGAACAGCATGTGCGAACAGAGGAGGTGAACAACCGTTAAATAGAAAGGGAACGAGGCAAAAAGTGAACAATTGAGGATTCGCATAAGGGTTTTCTTAAGAAAGGTAAAGGAAATATCGCTTTCAAAAGGGGAGAACCAGGGTAGCAAGGCTCTTTATTCCAAGATATTCCCTTGACGAGATCAATGAAGGAGACATGGTAAGCGAACAAGGATCTATTTCAAGAGCCAGTACATATGGTGGCACCACCAGAAAAAGATCCAGGGAGTATTACTGTGCCTTCCACAAGGATTATGGCCATGATATCGAGTATTGCAGAGACCTAAGAAGACAAATTGAAGAAACTTTGAGGAATGGTAACTTGGGCCAATATAGAAAGGAAGGAACAAGCCAATGGGGATGTGAGTGAAATAGAAAATCTATCTCCAAGAAACCAAGGTACTGTGGTCATGATGACAAAATATCAAAAAATAATTGTGGCTGTGGATTACAACGATAACGTGGATAATGAAGTACCAGAGAAAGTTATCTTGTCCATACACGGATCCACAGAGTCATTGTCAAATAACGCTTGGAAGGCGAAAGTAAGATATTCTCCCCCACAAGAGACAGTTGATAAAAGGCTTTTTTCAAACGAAGCAATCAACTTTAGCAAGGAAGATATTATACCCAACTCTTCACCGCACAACGATCTCGTGGTCATCATAGAAAAATTGGGAATGCAATAGTTCACAGAGTATTCATAAATGATGAAAGCGCGGTTGAGATACTATTTGTTGACTGCTTCGATGGGTTGGGTTTCAAGAGAGAGGACCCAAAAAATCCACATCTTTGCTAGTAGGATTCACGGCGTAAAAAAAAGCCTTTAGGGAATATATAGCTGCCTGTCACTATCAGAGAGAATAGAAGAAATTACATCATCATGTGCGACTTCATGGCCATGGATGCCCAAGTAACGTTATCATTGAAAGACCATGGATGAACAAAGCTAAGGTAATATGGTCCCCTTACCACCAGGTAATGAAATTCCCAACCCCAGTTGGTATCGCGACCATTAGAGGAAACAAGCAAACAGTTAGGCAGTGTATGGTCATAGCAATGATGTCAGGAAAGATAAAAGAGAACACAAAAATGGTTAGCACAATTTCAGGTGGAAGTCCATTGGAACAGTCCGACAGGCGACACGTCAATAAACTTGGGAGAAGAAATGGAGTTGGTAAGCCTGGATAGTGAAGACAACTCGAAATGCGTGAAGATTGGGAAACACCTCCTAGACAAGAAGAAGGCAAGGGTTATTGAAGATACATTCCCATAGAGTGTCCTGAACATGGGAGGAGTGAATCCAGACATTGCTACTCATTCTTTGAATATCAGCAGCTCAGTCAAACTGGTTAAACAGAAATAACGTTGCTTTGCTAGTGATAGACAAAAAGTGATCAAAGAGGAAGTCATATCGCTGTAGCAGGACAGTATACTAAATGGACAGTATACTAAATGAGGTTAAATATCCAAACTGGCTAGCGAACCCAGTCATGGTGAAGAAATCAGACGCTGGGGTGAGAATGTGCATTGATTTCATGGATTTGAATAGAGCATGCCCAAAAATCTGCTACCCTTTGCCAAAAATCGATCAACTGGTTGAGGCAATTTTAGGATATGAAGTCCTGGAATTGTTTGACGCGTACAAGGGATACCACCAAATATTTATGAATCTGGAATATGCATAAAAACTAGCCTTTATAACAAGCTTTAGGACATTTTGTTATGTAAAGATATCGTTTGGGCTCAAAAATACTGGAGCAACGTACCATAGAGTGATTGATCATGCATTTCGAAACCAAATGCAAAGGAATGTTGAGGCATACATTGACAACATGGTAATCAAAGTAGAAAGGTGGGTGGCTTCACTATGGATTTAAAAGAAACTTTGGACACATTACGAGCCATAGGGATGATCTCAACCCTAAGAAGTGGATACAAGGTATCCTCAAAAGGTATCGAAGCTAACCCAGGGAAAATCCAAGCCATAGTTTATTTACCCCATCCACGAATGGTTAAAGGGTGCAAATCCTAATGGGATCACTAGCGGCGCTTAGCCACTTTGTCTTGAAAGTAGCAAAGAATCACTTTCCACTTTTTGAGGTACTGATAAAAGCTAAAAAATTCAGTTGGACCAAGGATTGTGAAAAAACATATAATAGGTTGAAGGAGCAGCTACAAATGTTACCAACGCTAAAGTCGTCTGGCCCCTTGAGAGACATTATACTTGTACTTAGCAATCTCACAAACGTTTTCAGCTCAGTGTTGGTTAACCGAAAAGACAGAAACAGGTCCCAATCTATTATATCAGCAGAATCTTGCAAAACATGGAAAAAGTGTATATCCCAGTGGAAAAGTTAATCTTGGTTTTAATATATTCGCCACAAAGGTGAAGAATGTATTTACATAGTCATCACATAGTGGTTTATACGGGGGTCTCAATCAAGAACATCCTTAGGAAGCCCAAGTCTTCAGGCGGACTAACAAAGTGGGCTTTGGAGCTAGGCCAATTTGAATTTCAATTTTAGCCAAGGCCACCAATTGAAGCTCAAGCATTAGCAGATTTCATTGCAGAAATGACAAGCGAGGACTCACAGGCAGTGAAGATGCACTAGAATGAAACAGTTGACAAAGGAAAATCGAAGTGGGAAGAAGTTGCATGGACATTGTTTGTTGATGGTGCGTCTAACAAACAAGGATGTGGTGCAGGATTACTGCTGGTGAATCCAGATGGAGGTGAACACAGATACTCGCTCTCCTTCAAGTTTCCACTCACGAATAACGAAGCAGAATATGAAGCTTTAATATGTGGATTGGATCTTACAGCCAGAATGAAAGTGAAGAGCGTTCAAGTATCTAGTGATTCTCTAATCGTAGTCAAACCGGTGAGGAGACTACAAAGTATGAGCAACTGGTCAAATATTTAAAGAAGGTACAACAGCTAATAAACCAACTCAAATACTTTGACATTCAGGACGTACCAAGAACTGAGAACACAAATGTGGATGCACTAACTAAACTAGCAACACAGGGATTTGAATCCATGGTCGAACACGGAGATGTGGTATTAGAAGTCATGCTAGTCAGAAGCACGGTATCAATGACGGTGTCAACAGTCCAAACGGAGGATGTAAGTTGGATGATGCCACTAATAGATTATTTCGCGAAGGGAACGCTGCCAGAGTATAAAGTTAAAGCTATAAACATAGAGTTATGTGCCAAAAACTAAATTTATTTGGAAGGGACCTTGTATAAAAAGGGATTTATTTACCCATGGATAAAGTGTATTGGGCCAATACAGGCGGAAGAAACACTTAGAGAAGTCCATGAAGGGTTGTGTGGAACACATCATTGTAGCAAGAAAAATTATCAGCACAGGATACTATTGGTCGACTATGTTCAATGACGCGCACAACTTTGTGCTTGAATGTAGGAGTTTCCAACTCAATGCTTCGCTGTCACATAAGCCACAGACCGCTTTGCAGGGAATATATGGAGATTGGAATTTTGATAAATGGGGTACCTAGTGGGGCCATTCCCAAAGGGCAAAGGCAATGCCAAGTTTCTTATTGTAGTAGTAGATTACTTCACAAAATAGGTGGATGTGAAACCATTGGGACGAGTAACAGCTGAAGTAACTAGGAAATCCATCATACAAAACATAGTGTGTCGCTTCGAGGTACCACATACCATTATCACGGACAACGGTACACGGTTCACAAGTAATGCGTTCATTGATTGCTGTTCAAAGCTCGGGATTCTTCAAAAATTCACTTCCGTAGCACACCCTCAAGCTAATGGGTAAGTGGGAGTAACAAACAGGACTAGATTCAAGGAATTTAGAGGTGACTGGAAGGAAAATAAAGAGATGGGTAGAAGAAATACCTAATACCGTATGATCGTATAGAACGCCCATTCGAGAGCCAACGGGGAAGACACCATACAATTTAGTCTACAGTCACGAGGCAATGATACCAGTAAAGATCGGAAATTCAAGTATTCAAGTATGTGGTTACATAGAGAAGGATAATGTGAAGATTGTAAAGTTAGACTTGGATGAACTCGAAGAGAAAAGAGAATTGGCAGCGATAACAGAAGCCAAGTACAAGGAAAGAATGGCAAGAGCTTACAATAAAAAAACTGAAGGAAAGACAATTTCAGATTGGCAATATAGTGCTAAGAAAAAAATGAAGCTAGTCTAGTAGAGGAACAAGGAAAGTTGTCCCCAAAGTGGGAAGGACCCTACAAGGTCAAAAAAGCTCACAAGTCTAACAGCTATGAACTAGAAAGGTTGGACGGTACCACTGTCTAGAATACATGGCATGTGATCAACTTAAGAAAGTTTTATGCCTATGTGTGAGGAGGAAGATAGAAAACATCCACCTACACAGACACCAGGATATTATCCTTGGTTGCTTTCATTCCATTGTTCCCAATGCGACATTATCGTGGTAGTACATATTTAATATGAAATACCATGGTGCTAGACCACGGTTACATTTTTTATTCTTTACATGCAAATGTTACAAGATTGTCTATTCGTAACATATTGAGATCAAGAAAAGGAGACTTTACAAGTCAAACTTAATCTGTCAAAAAACAAGCTATAGATCTTGCATAATTACGGATGCTTGCAAGTAGGGGTGGGCAAAAAAACCAAAAATTGAAAACCGAACAAAAAATTGAATTATCCGAATTCGAATAACTCGAACCAAATTTAATATACGGTTTTTGGATATCCGAATTGAATAAACCGATTTCTGAATACGGTTTTTGGTTTGGTTTTGGATATTAAAACTCAAACCGAAACCCGAACCGAATACCGAATTGTAATTAATTAAATTAATTAAATATATATAATAATAAATAAAATTTAAAAATACAAAACTAAATTTATAAGTAAATATAAGTGGGAGGACTAATCTATAAATTTTAAAAAATTACCCCAAACATCTTAACATGAAAATGTGAAATGGATCAAATAGACAAAAGACTGATATTCAAGTGTTTTATAATCCATATTCATTATAAACAAGTTTAATAAATTAGTTCGTTTAAATTTCTTATAAATTTAAAAAAACAAGTATATATATATATATATTCTTTTAAATTCTTATTGGAATGAACGTAAACGGAAAGTATTAACTGTAATAAATAAATATCCATATCTAAACTACAGTGATCTTAGCAATCACAGTGATAAGGTGCACGAATAATTAATTCTTCAACAGTAATCTTTCACTAGACAAAAACATTCCTCAAACAATGGACATTTTCCTCTGCTCTAAAAAATTAACAAACTACAATGGACTCAGAAGAGATTACTTGGTGAAAAGATGAAAACAGTGATTAGCCAACCGAGAAGCATAAACAAGTGAGGATGTGGATCGTTGTGTAATGGTTATGCTTCCGGTAGCATGAAAATGAGCCTATTTCAATCTGATTCGTAATCTCCAGTCTCCACTTCTCATATTCACTAAAACAGAAGAAGAAAATATGGCAGTTCAAAGTCAAAACCAACGTTTAAATCTACTCGTATGGAACCTAAAGCAACTAGCCTGGTACAACCTTTATCTAACCGCAGACAGTGGCAGAACCAGAACTGATTTTAAGGAGGGGCAGGATAATAATAGTAGAAAAATAATTTAACATAATACACAATCTATAATGTATAAAATATCATTTTTTACATAAACATAAAGATGTAAGAGATAAAATTTATGAAAATTTAGATTTAATATTTGAACTAAAATATAATACATTTTAATACATTAACTCTTAGTTTTAAAAAAATACAATTCCTAATAATTTTAATGAATACATCTACTAAAATATTAAAAATTTATTATGCAACGTGCAGTAGTTATAAAGTTTATAACATGATTCATTCAACTCAAAAATTTTATCTTTATTTCTTCACCATCTTTCAAGAGGCGGACTCATAATAAATTCAACTAAGAAAAAGGTAATAATAATTGAAGGAAAAGTTGGAGAAGGAGTATGGAAAATAAAAATTAGAAAATGAAAAATGGAACCTCACTTGTGATTGTGACTTGACCACCATGCAGCAACTAGCAAGCATGCCAATATGCCATTGCTCATTTGGCATTTGCCCAGTGCAGCAAGTCTTTGAAAGGCTTAGCCTTGTCCCACATCGAAAGCTTGTGGAGAATCCCATGTAGATATCAACTATAGATAGGTATCACTCCATTGCTTCACCAAAGCATCAAACGCAGTTGCCAATTGGGCCTTGAGTGACTATTCACTTGGCCTTGGATAATTGGGTTGAAAGTGTTTAATTTTTAGTTTAAATTTTGACAGCCCATAATTATTGTGGGCAAAAAATATCGGATGAAATAAATTCAAATTAATTAGGGTTGGATTAATTCGGTTTATTTGGGTTAAATTCGGTTTTAAACCGAAACCGAATTCTGAATTCGGTTCGGGTGTTTCGGATTATTTGGGTTAATTGGTTCGGTTTCGGTTTTAAGGTTTTTAGGAGAAAAACCGAATAACCCGAATTGAATAAACCGAATAAAACGACCCGACGCCCACCCATACTTGCAAGCTTTAGATCTTACAACTTCGCAAATCAAACAATTGCAAGCTATAGATCTTGTGTAACTATCGATCCTTGCAAGCTTTGGATCTTGCAAGTCGACCATACCACGAATGCAAGCTATAGATCTTGCTCAAGAGCATATATGATCATAAGTGTCATACTCGTAAATCAAAACAACCACAAGCTATAGATCTTGCGTAACTATCAATCCTTACAAGCTTTGGATCTTGTAAGTTTTCCATATCCACGATTGCAAGCTATAGATCTTGCTCAAAAGCATATTTGCTCATAAAAGTAACACGCACAGTAGATATGGTGTGGCACAAAGTATAAGGTTTCCCTATAATAGCTATGCAAGTTATAGATGTTGCAAATAGATTGAAATATTAACTAATCAGAATGACGCAATAGAAGAAAGCCATAGATCTTGCAGCTTCGCAATTTACGTCTCGAAATGACCCACTCACTTAGCAAAAAAAACATATATATAAAATAGAAGAAAGGCAGTTCATTCAGCAATGACAAAGCTGCTAGGTTTGCAAAAATATGAGCAAACATATTAAAACATTACAAGGAAAGATAAGTCGCTCAAATTTACAAATCTATCTGCGGCTAGAGGCTCGCGAGGATCCAAAAGATGACGAACCACCATAGCGACGACCACGCTCAGCTTCGCGACAAGAATGCTCAGTCCTACGACAATTTTCTTTAGTTGCCTGCTCTTTTCTAACCAAATGCTTGTATCTCCACTTCATGTGTAAATATGCTGGATGGCTTATAAGACCTCTTTCCTCCATATACCCAAGATATCTTGCATAATATGCTTTGAAATCATCAATATGTCCAAACTCTTCACGGTCCAATTGCATACTCATAACATTGATGGTTTCTTCATACTTTTTCATCTCAATTTGCAAGTTCAGTACCTTCTCTTCTAGGAGCCAAATATGCGATCGAACAGCCTCATACAAGTTAATCCTTTGACCATCAAACTCCATCGTAAGATCTCCGCGACCAACATCCCTTCAAGATGACAAGGGAAGAGGTTGGAGTTTGTCTTTATATTCAACACAATTTAGCTCAAGTCGATGCACAGATCTGTCAAGTTGATTGAACTCAAGGTGAAGATCCTCATTGTCACTTCGCAGTTGTGTGTTAATCGCAAACTGCTCATTGAATTTTGTCTGCCAATCAATAGCAAAGGTTGAAAGGTGATTGCATTCCTTTTGCATTTTCTTCAAGCGATAGTAAAAATTGTCAATGCGGGTACACTTCTTGTTAATGATTGTTATTTTCTGATAAAATTTGTGCGCCTTTTTTGTGGAATTGTTCTTAGTCTCCTCTTGTTGGCTAAGAATTTTCACCATATTCGACTGTTCCCAAGAAATAAGATCATTCTGCTCATTGCAAATCCTTCGTAGATCACGAACAACATCACGGGTCTCTTTCACAGTCTTATCCCACTTTTCCTCAAGGTCATTAATACCTAGCAATATGTACTTTAGACGAATACCCAAGGTTAGCGCTCATTCTTGAACACGAATAGGAAGGTTAAGCGAATGCAAGTACATGGCCGCAGATTCAAGGTCAACTAAACTGCGGATGATGTCTTTGCTGAGAAATTCAACATCATACCCATCAGGAATGAACATACTGCAAGGAAAACCCAGAGGTGAAGAGGGAGATGAATATGGAATATGGTGTTGCCACCTAATACTTAATGGGAGAGAGCCCATGCGCGAAAAGCGATCAAATATAACAATCCCCTCACACTCTTTCGTGAAAGATTTAATGGCATGAAGCAAGCTAATAGGTTCAGAAAAAGAATCACTACACCCCATAAAGTCAAGTGTTTTCAAATATTTATGATTACCGAATAAATTGAAACCCTGCACACAAGTAAGGGCAATGAGAAAATGAAAAAAATGAATGGTAAATCAACATTCAAGATGAAAGTTACATAAATAGTACAGACATACATCTAGATATTGTCTTAGGTTTAAAAGTAAAAATCTATAAAACCCAATACACAAGAAATTAAATAGTTTCGGGATTAGGCAGGGGCTGAATAATGATAGCAGTAGTTTCTCAGCTTGGTTGCTGAGTGGGAGTCTCCTCGATTGGTTGCTGAGTGGGAGTCTCCTCGCTTGGTTGTTGGGCAGGAGTTGCTGCACTTGCATTAACCTCACTGGCCACATTGGCATCAGGATTAGAAGTTGCAGCATCAGTGCTAGGCTTGAAGGGCAGATCATCCAGATAATCCACCTCACACTGTTTTAGCTTTAGCTATAGAGGGAAGAATGGGATGACTGACAAGATGCGACAGCAAAGCATAGGGATGTCCCCCATCAGCAATTTTTCCAATCAAGGCTTTGTTCAGCTTTGCCCTCTACTTTTCCAAGGTCACAGCACACTTCTTTTTAGAAGGCAAGCTCTTCAAATCACAAGTCGGATTCCACTCATGTTGATCCTTCACAGCTTCGCTGTAATCAATAGTGCGAGCATCCTTGAAAATATCCTCAAAATATGTATAGAACGACTTGGTCTTGCAGAATCGGTCTACTAGAATTTGAGGGTATTTGGGATATGCATCTCTTTTAACTCAGCAAGAAGCCGAGTTGCATCCTCCTCCGCGAGCCTAGCACACTCCTCAGCAATGCTTCCCTTTTCCTCAATGGTCTTCGTTCTCTCCTTAGCGAATTTAAGTGAAGTTTACAGAGTCACACATTTGGTTTCCTGGGCCTCATTCTTCTACGAGAGTGACACATCAACAGGAGAAAACTTGGAAAGGTGTTCACACTCGAGCTGAAGGCCTTCGCCAAGCATATTAAAAAAAAGAACATATGAAACAAAGTTAAGCAGCATCTTACATACCAAATTCCAAGATGCAGGTAAGATTACTAAAACTCAGCCGCAAACTTACCACAGCCAGTGTATCGGGTAAAGAGAGGTTGGAAAGGATATCAAATATCATTCCCTCCGCTAGAGAGTTCTCTGCTGGCGCCAAAGTTTGCGAACTTGAAAGGTTATTGCGCCCCTTTTTGAAAGGAGGAAGTGAATGTCCTGAGGGGCTTTCACCCCAACCCCTCTTTTACATCTTCTCTCTTTGCCCACCAGTAGAGCAATGCCTAATTCTTTTATCACTCTCATTGGATTTACCCTTATCAGTAGGGCCCATTTTATTACCACCCGGTGGGTGGGTGTTACTTGTTGTAGCATTATCAGGTTGAAAGATATCCTCAGCCACCTTCTTATTATTGCTCTCAAACATAGGCCTGTCGACATCACCTTTAGACAGATCAATGTCTGAAATAAAATAAACACCATACATCAAACGAACACATAAAAAAAAGTAACCATTTGTCAAAATAAGATACACTACATATGATACACATTAAAGCAATAACGAACAAAACACCTTTAGCATCAGAATTGACATGGCACAAATGTTGTGTATGAGCATGAAGTGTAACCACGATCTCTGACCAGCTGTAAAATGGACATTGAGTCCAGGAAGCTTAGACTTGGGAACCTTGTAGTTCCAAGAAGGTAGTGTAGCTTCATACGTTTGTTTTGATTTTATAAAAAAAATACTTTGAATTCTAATTACCAATGTTACTATGGAAACCACTCACAAGCTCAACCCCAGAAATAATAGGATAAAAGGTAAACTCATCTACGATGTTTTTCACTTTTCAAAGATGATGGAAGTTGTGGAACAACTCAAGTGTGAAGGGGGTATCCATTTTCTCGCAAACTTGAAGAAACCCCATTATGATAGCGATGCCCTTAGGGTGAAACTGGGACAACGCGACTTTGTACGAATAGAGAATGTCAATCACATGTTGAGGAAGGGGGAAATAGATGCCAAAGTTCAAATAGGCTAAGTAACATGATGTGCAAAACACATTAATGGGTCGCTGGAGCACAAAGTGTAAGATAATTTTAAAACGGGAAGTAGCTTTTTAGTTCTTCTAAATAAGACCCAGTCAACATACTACGTATGGTACAGAATCCAGAGACATGACCGGAATCCCCACCCGAATGACCATCTTCTGCAGGAGACTCGACGCGGTTAGAGAAAGTCATGAGGATAAATAAGAAGCCTAGATTGGGAAATAACAGAGTTAATTATAGAAAGAACTATAGATAAAGTCCGTGGGAACAAAATTCAAGAGAGGGTACGTCGGAGAAGATGACCAGAATAATATACGAAGAAAGAGCAGCCCGTATATTGCCAGAAAGTCCAAGAAAAGGTATATATTATCAGTTTCTGAGCATACAGTAAATAGATTGGAGAGTGAAAACAAACCTTACTCTTCAAAAATACGGGGAAGAAATGACGCATAGAAAACCTAGATTTGGCCGGAGAAGGTGAAGTTTTTGGCAAACGGAGGTGATAACACTGAAACAATCAGAGAGCTTCAATACTTAAATGCAAATAAAGTAAATGGAAAAATTGAGGAGGATAGGAAGTTCAAAAGCACAATGATGAATTACTGACACAAATGTGGTTTACCTTTTACATATATCAAGGAGGTGGCGGTAGTTAAATAGACAGCGCACTGAATGGAGCCACCCGTTTGATATTCCCAATTTTAAGAAATAGAATTAATAACAAACGTCAGGAAAATGCGGAAATGAATAGCAAAAAATGCAGATAGAATCCCGACTCTTTCAAACGTAATCCTCACTATCATCTGCATCAATAGAGATAAGGGATTCAAAATTCAAATTATAAAGTTGAAGAGTTGATGTGTCCATTTTAGATGCATTATTTAGTAGTATTTAGGATCACTTTTGTGCTCTTTTATTATCGAGAGCTTGTGTTTTACCTTGAAATTCACTTAGGAGAGGCAAAAGCAACTTTGTACTCTTTTACCTCTTCTAAGTGGATTTTGTGTGACAAGGGAAGAACACGGAAGCAACGAAGACCGGAAGACATTGAAGACTATACTTTCGAAGACTTTTGGATACTCACTTCGAAGACATGAAGACCGGAGGCCGTTGAAGACCATTTTTGGAGCCGTTGAAGACTTGAAGATTGAGAGGGATGGCTATGAAGAAGACAAAGAAACAATGCAAAACTCTGGCTCCCGTCGCGACCCCGTCGCGACACCATCGCGAGTCGCGACCTACACCGTCGCGAGTCGCGACGAACTCGTCGCGAGTCGCGACCAACGGGTGGCCAGAAACCAACTTTATCTTCTTTGCACTATAAATACTACTCTCTTTCCTCCTCTTCTCCAGCTTCTCAGCCCGTTTTTCTCCCTGGTTTTTGGGCAAAACCAAGGTTTTTCTCTTCTTTCTTTTCTTTGTTTTTCTTAGTTTATTTATGTCTTTTGTTGTTCTAGAGTAGTTCTTGTACTTGGGAGCTATGGATTGAAGCTTCCACTTCTATGTATTGAGAACCATTTCTATCTATCTATTTGGTGTTTTTGCTATTGTGCATTTATTGTGCTTTGGATGTTAATTGTTGATTCCATTGATGTTGTTGAGAGCTTGATGATATGAATGCTTGTATGAATTGCCAGCTAGGGTTTGGGGGATTTGGGTTAATTTCCCCCCTGTTCCTGTTAGGAATGTATGAGTGTGAATTAGAGCTTTTGATTGTGTTAGTGTGTTGACAATGTGCTAGACGAATGTGATTGATGTTGAACTCTTCGTCATGTTCATTTGTGTAGCAAACGAGAGAGTCATATGCTCGTGGATGAATGTGCGTTGCACGTTCATCCAATCTCGTGTAATTGCATGAATTGGTTTAATGCTTAGTCACGGTGTAGTGGTCATAGGCATTGCCAAGCTTGTTGGTCCTTCGTGCTAAATGCCACCAATGACACCTTGAGTCGTGGTCGCGACTCGGGAGTCATTGGTGAGGTTTGACGAGAGATGTCGAACTCACTCTCGCAAACTACGAACTAAGAAGGATAGGAGTTTAGTCTCCACGACAAGTAGTTGAAGTATTGAATAGATGATTTAAATTCATTCTTGAAGCATTTGTTATTTGGCGTTTATGTATTCTTGACGGTGTTTTTCACTGCATGTGTGCCATGAGTTGTTTGAGCATAGGGAGTGCTTGTGTGGTTGAATTGTTTAGGTGTAGGAACGTGACGAATTCCGTAGCGCCTTTGCATGAAGGTCTATGAGCATGAACTTAGAACTCCTTGTGATGTGTGTGTTGTGGTACTTGCTAGATGGGTGCGTGAGTGTTGGGTCCTGAATGCTATATGATGGAATGTGTGAATGATTCGATGAACTACATTAGATGTGGAAGTGGATATCCGTTGCCCCCGAGGCATTTTATCTTTGTAGTTTAAAACCCCTTTTCTTTAGTTTTGTTTGATGATTAGCATAGTCACTTGACGTTGCTAGTTATCTCGTCTTTTTATCTTTGTTAACTTAGGAAACCAACCAACCAACCCCCCCCCTTTTTTACTTGCTTTTATGTGTGTGTAAATATATTTACTCCTAGCCTAGTATCAACCATTGTGTGCTTAGACGCTTAGGAAGATCCCTCTTCTCTTTGGACGACCCCGATTTGCCACTATCTACCTAGTTGTAGAAAGTAAGCATTTAGGGCTTATAAATTATCTTTTGCACGGCAGGCGCGACGCCCGCCCGCCCATCAAGAGTTAGTGGAGGAGGAATTGTATCAGCCACAGAGCTACTAACACTTCGCACTTTCTACGAAGGTTAAACCAAATGCCAACCAATCAGTACAACTTTGGTTCACATTCAATCACTTCAAAGATATCGCTACATGCCGCTTAGTCTTCATGCTTGGGGGGAGGGGGGTCATGGTGCATATCCAACCCAAGTTGGTAGTAATCCCAAAACCACAGGTGGGCCAGGAGTAAACAAGTAAGGTAATCTGGGCCAAACGAACGCAGAGCAAATGAAGACAACCCACAAACCATGAAAAACGGAGATCATGGTTAAGATGTCGACCACGAACTGCCTTTTTTGGAGCCACAATCAAGCATCTGATGGCAAACCCGAAAGAAGCAGACCCACGTTCGAAGTAAGCTATAAAAGGAACAAAGAAGTCACAGATAGAGGTAAGCACAACTATCTTGAGAAATTTCAATTCTTAAAGGAGAAAACTAACTTGATCGTTGGAGCTGTTCTCCCGGAATCACTTCCGGGATTGACATTGCAGGTGAAGAAGCTCAAGAGGTGAACGACAAGTGATCTACTTGAAAGGACCACCACATAAAAAAAAATTATAAAATTGAAAAAATGAAAAAAAAAATACCCGGCTAAGTCGAAAACCCAAAAGGTTGACTTAAGAAACAAACGGAAAGGTCCGGATACACTACAAGAAAAATGACCTATTACTTCGCCCCCTTTACCTATGTTTTTTGGCTTATGGCAAATAAATGAGGTAAAAAGTTATTTTATATCGGTTATTTATTTCGAAATAAATAATATGTTTTACCTCGGTTAAAAAACCATGGTAAATATTTTTTTTACCTCAGTTATTATATGAACTGAAGTAAAAGATTAAAAAATGAAGTAAATAATGTTACCGAATAGTGTGCGATGTCGCATATGTTGTTCCAAAAGGCAACTCAAAATTGCATTATATGTCGTTTCCAACGACATGTGATGTGGTTGATGACCAATGTCGCATATATGTAAAAGATAGGTTAAAGTAAAGAATTTAAACATGGTAGAAAAGAAGGAAAAAAGAAATTCAGGGTCGTGCATTTTTTTACCATTTTGGCGTCTTGCTCCGCCCAATATCCCATCATCACCATTAATTTAAGGTAATGTAAAAGGACAATTAGGCACTACAATAGCAATCATTGTTCTACAAACACCCTAAGAATCCTCCCCTCTCCCCCTTTGTTCAATGATTCTTAAAACAATTGTAGAAAATGGTGTTGAATGGTAGGATAGAAAATTGTTTATGCAATCATGCACAGATCAAATTGCCCTCTGAACGTTTGAAGGCCAATAACACTCCTCTGTCTTCATCTTAGGGGTGTATATGGTAGAAGCTGCTCCTCCATTGGCGGACCCGGCTTCACTCGGATTTAGCACCACCAACACACCATGGCGACTACTCAAGACCCGAGTACACTACATTCGGCTGCACTTTATGTCTACCATTGGCGACTCATTCATCATCTATTCAAGACCCAAGACCTAGGATTCAGTTGCGATTAAGGGAACACATGAAGAGCCAGAACACATTTCTGGTTGTTATGTATAGGTCCAAACTCACATTTGTATCTAGACTTGCATATATTCCCCTAGGCTTAGCACCATCTAGTTTAGGGTTGGCATATATCTTTGTTTTCCCTAGGCTTCTCATCATTTAGCTTAAGGTATGTATTACCTTTATACTAGGTGGGATCGTCTATACTTATATGGGCACCACTCGACTTTCAGGTTTCCCTAGGCTTCTCATCATTTAGCTTATGGTTGCATGACTTCTTGTATTTGGTGGTATAGCCTGTACTTTCACGGGGCCCCACCCCGGTATTCCACCGCATTTCTTATTTACCATATTTACCAAGGTCTCAAGGCTGCCGGAACCCACAAGATCCTGAACATAAAAAAATAAGCGTTCAACTTTCCTCCCTGCCTGGCAATTGAAGGTCTTCTAAACAAATTCGTAGTAAAACATCCCACTAATGTGCTCTGTGTATTAGTAGCAATTATTGATTTCCAATCCCTAGCTTGAACCTAATTTGCAAGTGATGCAGCTACGTCCGTGAGCAATTTATGTTTTCGTCCTCAATTTATTTTGTTTGTATTTGAGAATTAATGTTACTTCCTACCCCATTCGCCCACATGCTTTTCAACAAATTATGTTGCTTAATTTCTATTACCTTATTGTTTAGCAACCATTTGGTCATTGTTAGAAGTTTCCAGTTTCTGGAAAACTCATTTGTTCGTTTTTGTTTTTTTATTTTTTTAATGAAAATCACCCAAGGGTGGGGGTTGATATATTGGTACCCCAAACCAAAAAGAACCAGAGTATAGTACGAGTAACTTTACAGAAGGCAACCGCATTGCCCACAAAAGTGAAGTATAGCCTACACTAAGAACTATACATGATCCGAAATATCAGACGAGTTTAGTTAGTTGCGATTCCAAAGCAACGAATCTCCACACCCCGTGTTAATTCGCTGTTTGGCCAGGCAACTAACTAGTAAATGCCAGCTATAAAGAGATATAGCAAAAGTGGAATAACGTATGTTGAATGAGCCCGAGCCTCAGTCTCCGAGTCACCAAGTAGCAGCACGGCAAGATCAGTAATAGTAGTGAGGTATCCAAGGTGAGTTCAGTTGAGAGGAACCTGTACGAAAGAAAAAACCATCAGCAGTATCAATCCTATCACAAGCAATGTGAAATAGTTCTAATCTGGGGAGTATGTATCTTATCAAGAGCAATAAGACCCCTAATATGCACAGGAGTATTACTGAGATGCAAAGTCAGATTATGAGCAGAATGATATTTAGCTATTGCATCTGCAACCAAGTTACCCTCCATAGGCACATACTGAAGCACAGCACCATTAAGAAGATGGTTAACTTTGTAAACCACATCAAATACATGCCAATGAGCAGTATAAGGTTCACATATCATTTTGACAGCCAGTAAAGAGTCCAATTCGATAGTAACTGATTCATTCAAATTGTTGTAACTCTGACAAGCAATTTTGACCGCAAGGATTTCAGCAAGAAGAGATGAATCAGTAGAGATGGTATCAGATTTGATCAGTATGGGTGAACCAGTACAATTCCTTATAATTACCCCTACTGAAGCCTTATCAGGAAACCAAGATGCATCCGTGTTAATCTTAATGCAATGTTGTGAAGGTCTCTCCCAACTTACAGTTTTAATGATCGGTTTACGAGGAGGTCTGAACTGAGGCAGAAGATTTTTGATTAGATGAGGCATTCCATTTGTGGATTTAAAATATGTAGGATTAGAAAACAAGGCTAGCCTGATAATGTCAGTAGCTTCCTTACTAATGTAATCAGCAGAAAAGGGGCACTGGTCAAAAAGGTATCTAGTTCTAGACTTCCAAAGGCACCAGCAAGTAATGGTAGGGATTATGTTACATAACAACTGATAGCCTTTAGGTAGATCCATACAATTCCAGAAAGTGAAAAAGGTTTGAGCTAAGGATTGAGGTTCAGGTAGTTGGAATTGAACTAAGGAAGCCATGTAGCTCCATATAGATTTGGCCAGGGGGCATGTAATGAAAAAATGTTCTAGTGAATCCCTATGGCAACAAACAGGACATTTCAATGCAAGACTAAACCCACATGTAATGAGTTCATCATCAAATGGTAGTAGATAATGTAACATCTTCCAAGCAAATATCGAAATCTTACTCTGTAGAGTCCTATGCCATAGAAACTTGAAGGTTAAAGAATTACCTGATGGGCCAGTAATTGCACGATATGCAGATTTTGATGAAAATTGTCCAACAGGATCAGGTTTCCATATAATCCTATCCTCTCTTGATTCTTCAAGTTGAGCTTCTGTAAGAAAGAGAGAGTATCATTTTCTAAAAAAGGAGAAATCAGTAGCATAATCTCATGTTTATTTCTGATAAAGTCAGCCACTGTATAATCCAGAAATGGTGCAGTGATATGATCAGGAACATGGTTTATTAGTGGACCTATCATGCACCAATTCGATGTCCAAAAATTACATAACCCTTTACCATGAATTATGAAGGAGTTTTGCTCAGCAAAACGATTAACCGAACAAATCCTTTTCCAAGTTACAGATTTTTTATGTGAATCAGGAAAGGACCATAGCAGTTGAGACCATAATGTGTTCCCTAGTTGACTTTTCCACCACAGTTTAAGGGAGCATACATCCAGAATAGCTCTAATTGACCTGAAACCTAAACCACCGTTGGAGATTGGAGTTGCTAGATGAGCCCATTTTTTCCAAACTTTGTTTCCTTTCCCATCAGACTCACCCCAGAAGAATCTAGACAACCTTCTTTCTAGGTTCTTGATTACTGTTTTTGGTGGTTTAGTAACATTCCAAAGATGTTGAGGCATTGAATATAAGCAGGACTGAATTAGAACTAATTTTCCCCCTGGACTTAGCCACTGATTTTTCCAATTTTGCAATTTTTTATCATATTTCTCCATAAGTGGCTGATAGTACCTAGTAAGTGTTCTACCTTTGAAAATAAGACATCCTAGGTATTGAAAAGGAAGGGAACCTTGCTTCATTTTAAGAATCATCCTGATCTGATTTAGTTAGCCAATTGAAGCCCTTTTACTAATGTAGAAATCAGACTTATGAAAGTTGAATTTTTGGCCGGAGGTGTACTCAAAAACATCCAGGAAGGCCTTAATCCTAACAAGATTAGATTTAGATGCTTGCATAAATATAATGGTGTCATCTGCATGCATAAGATGGGTTGCAGCTGGGATTGGAGATGGTAACTGATAGTATGCAAGCTTGTTATTATGGAAAATGAAGGATAAACTTCTAGAGAAAGCTTCAAAAAAAATATTAAAGAGAGAGGGGGATAGTGGATCACCTTGCTTAATTCCTCTTGTGCCTTTGAAGAAACCCACAGGATTGCCATTTATCAGTACAGAGAAATAAGCTTGGGATAAATTAGACATCACAGCATGTAAAAATTTTCCTTGGAAACCAAATTTCAACATAATGTTCATCAAGAAATGCCAATTAACTCTATCAAACGCTTTCTGCAATTCTAACATCAGAATACAATTAGGAATCCTAGCTCTCTTATCTAGAAATCGAATAATTTCCTGGAGATAAAGGATATTATCCGAGATGTCCCTATTTTTCATGAAGGCCGACTGATTAGAAGAGATCAGATTATCCATGTATGGTCGAATCCTTTCCATAAGAACCTTAGAACATATTTTATTAAGGACATTAGACAAACTTATAGGTCTGAAATCATCAAATGAGCAAGGTGTGGTTTTTTTTGGAATTAAAGTGATCCAAGTACTGGAAATTCCCTTGGGCAGGGGAGTGCCATCAATAAAATCATTAACAGCCTTAACTAGATCAGCTTTTATAGTAGGCCAGCATTTAATGTAAAATTTAGATGTGAATCCATCGGGACCAGGACTACTGTTTCTATTTAAACCTTTAACTACTATCTCAACCTCAGATTCAGTTGCAGGTTTAGATAATTCATAGTTTTCAGACGCAGTGATAACATTAGGTATGTGATTCAGGAAATGTGAGTAGTATGTGTCATTAGGCAATAGATTTGGCTCCTGTAGCAAATCTGTGTAAAAAGAAATGGCTTCATTGTTTTTTTAAAAAAAAACCATCCGAGGATGGGGGGAATAAACTTGGCTCCCCTGACCAAAGAGAGTGAGCCTTAATAGGCGCTAAAAGTCATGATACATCGCAGTTTACAAGAAGATCATCCAATTGATGATCCCAGAGCTAAATTAAGCACCTGAAGTAAAAACAGCACTTGCTTCCAAAAGCGGTATTTCCACCCTAACAGACAAGAACAAAAACATCTGGCTAATAATGAAACAACTAGCTAAATCACCAAGTAAGTCGCCATCTCGCTAGTACATCGCGAACAGGTCAGAGAAACGAGAATTCGAGACTCCTATTTGTCAACGATGTGCCAGCCGAGAGGACCAGAGTGTTTGAATTCCCGAGTAGCAGCTTCAAGTATCAGTTGAGGAGTTAGGGGCCAGTAAACCTACTTTGCTTGAGATGTGGACTCCTTTGCAATAGGTGCTCAGAAAATCTTCTCTTTCGGTTGATTAGGCATTTCGGCTACAGAATCTGGACCAAGTTTGTGCATTCCACCTGTGCTCTCAACTGAGATGTGTTGAGTTGTGGCTGAAAAAATTTTCTCCCCCTCCTTTGTGCTTGCATCCGAATCTGAAATAAAGAGGAAGGGAACCAGCAGTACTTGGAATATTTATAGAGTAACTACTTATTCACAGCCAAAAGTAAATCGTTTGAGCTAAACAAGTAGAGAGTTTTCTAACTAAAGAGAAACTGGATCCCTACTTGATTCAATACGAAATGTCGGAAAACTCATGCAATCAAGTGCTAGTAAACCTTTGAGAAATAGAGGGATAGAACAGAGGTCTAAATCCCCCTGTAGGAGGTTTTCCCTTGCATATTTTGCCAAAAAATCAGTGGCCAAATTTGCTTCTCTAGGTATGTGTTGAATCCTTATAGAACCCTGTATTATATTTAAAGCACTGCACATGGAAAAGACTCTCCAAGGGCAGGAGAGAGGGTTCTGGATGCCCCTAACCGCATATAGGCTATCTGATTCAATTAAAACATTCTCTAATTCAAGTTCTGAACAGATGTTATATCCCCTTTGTATAGCAATTACTTCAGCATGTAAGGGTGATGGACAGTGGAAAGTACTGACTTTCATTTTAACCACATTTCCATGCCTATCTCTCACAATTGCAGCAGCAGATGAAAAGCCTCCAGGAATCCATGAGGCATCTGTGTTGATTTTATAACCTTTTATAGGTTTCTCCCAGTGGACCTTAGAGATAACATTTTTCTGTTTTTGTAATATATGAGGTACAATGTTATCCTGAATCCAATGCCTATGCTTATACTTATTTCCTATTAGGTTATGTGCTGTAAATATTTGATATATCGAATCTTTAATTTCAGAAACACAGGCATCGTGTGAGAAAGGTCTATTTTCAAAGAGAAGTTTGTTCCTATGGGTCCATAATGTCCAAATTGTAACCAATAGAGCTGCAATGATAATGTTTCCGTGTATTCTAGAATCAGCTCTAAAGGATAAGTAAAAGTGCACCCTACTTTTTAAATCCCTAAATTCTGTGCATGGTAGCCTCAGTAAGGTATGTACACTATGCCAGATAGCATTTGAGGAATTGCAAGAATTGAAAAAATGATCCACACTATCACAACTGTTCTTGCAAATAGGACATATAGAAACAACAGAAAAACCCATTCTTCTTAAGATGTTATCAAATGGAAGTATATTGTTTAGGGCTCTCCAAAGTAAAATAGACATCTTTCTAGGTAAGAAAGGAGACCAAACCTTTTTGAAGTGTTGAATTAGAGGGCCTCTCTGTCTTAGAGCATTATAAGCCGAGCTTACAGTGAATTTTCCATCAATTGTGGGGGTCCAAACCAGTTTGTCTTCGTGACTGAATTCCATCTTTGTTTCCTGCAAAATAAGAATGATGTTGGTAGCCAGATATGGCTCCAGAATTGGTATGAGAGCTGTTTTGTTATTTAAAAAATCCCTGAGAGAGATAGACTGAAAAGGAATGTCAATATCCTCCGGCCAGATATAAAATAGTGCACCATTGCCACTCCAATTAGCACTCCAAAATGAGCAGTCACCCCTGCCAAAAATCACTCTGGACATACTGTTTGCCACAGCTGTTATTTTTGTGATCCTACCCCATATGTGAGATTTTTTGTAAGAAACTGGCAGAGTCCATAAAAGGTTTGACCATTGAGTGTTATTAATTTGTAGCTTCCACCATAATTTACTAGAAAAAACTTCTACTATAGCATTTAAATCCCTGAATCCTAGACCATTTTCTTCCACTGGAAAACTCATTCTTTTCCAAGACCTCCACCTTTTCCTTTCAGAGAGATCAGTTTTACCCCAGAATAGATCCGATGCCAATTTTCCCATTGTTTTTAAAACTGTCCTTGGAGGTTTTAATACTCCAAAAATGTGTGTTGGGATAGAATGCAAAACATGATTAATCAAAACTATTTTACCAGCTGAACTCAACCACCTGTTTTTCCAATTGTTTATCTGTTTCTCCATTCTTTCAATTACTGGTAAATAATGCACCTTTAAATTACGACCTATAAAAATAGGAACACCAAGGTATTTGAATGGAAAAGAACCTTTCACCATCCCTAGTATTCTCCTAACAGACTGAGAGTACTGTGGAGGTGCCTTATGAGAGACAAAAATTTCAGATTTTGAAAAGTTTACTTGTTGACCCGAAGTCTCCTCATAGGCATTTAGAAATAGTTTGAAACGCTTTAAATTTTTTGTCTCCGTATTCAAGAAAACAGCAGTGTCATCAGCGTACATGAGGTGAGTAAGGGGTGTACAAACATTTGGGAGGCTAAAATATGTTAAGTATCCCGTGGTGAACAATTTCTTTAGACCCCTCGAAAAAGCATCTGATAATATGTTATACAGGAAAGGAGATAAAGGATCTCCTTGCTTGATCCCCCTAGAAGAGCTAAAGAAACCAGTTGTTACCCCATTAATTAACACAGAGAAATTGACAGCAGCAATATTATGCATAATAAGTCTCACAAATTTCCCATGAAAACCAAACCGAAGGAGAATAGAGTTTAGAAAAGACCAAGAAACTCTGTCAAAAGCCTTTTGCATATCGAGTTTGACTATGAGATTTGGAATCTTAGTTTTTCTGGACAGTAATCTGGTCATTTGCTGCATTAGAATCACATTATCCGAAATATCCCTCCCTTTCATGAATGCACTTTGTTCAGGTGAAATCAAGAACTGCATTAAAGGTTTGATCTTTTCCGTTAAAAGTTTTGAGAAAACTTTGTTAACGAAGTTGGATAAACTTATTGGCCGAAAATCAGCAAATGTATTCGGAATAGGTTTCTTTGGGATTAAAGTGAGCCAGGTACTAGAAATGTCTTTTGGGATTGTTCCATTATGTAAAAAATCATTTGCAGCTTCTAATAAATCTTCCTTAATGGATTCCCAGAAAGAGGTAAAAAAAACACCTGAGTAACCATCAGGGCCTGGTGCACTTGATTTGTTAAGATCAAAAACAGCATATTTCAATTCCTGAGAGCTGAAAGGAGTAAGCAAAAGGCTGTTCTGTTGTTCGTTTAAAACTGTTGGGATTTCTGCCAAAAATTTATTAAAGTGAGTTCCCTTTTTTTGTGAGACATCCTCTGTAAGTAGTTCCTGATAAAATCTTACACCCTCCTCTTCAATTAGGTTTGGATCAGATATCCATATTCCTTTTCCATCTTTTATTTTTCCTATTCTGGCTCTGGCTTTTTTTTCTCTGATTGTGTGATGGAAATACTTAGTGTTTGCATCTCCATGTTTTAACCAATTTAACCTAGCCCTTTGCTTCAGGAAAATGTTATGTTCCTTTTGAACTCTGAGAAGAGTGTCTTTAGATTTCATGAGTTCCATTAGAACTGATTCATCATGTGTCTGCTGAAACATTATTTCCAATTCATTTACTTTTGATTCAGATTGAACTAGATTTTTATTAACATTTCCAAATGTGTTTTTGTTCCATTCCTTAATTACAAGCTTCAGTCTCTTTAGTTTATGAACAAACCTTAGCATACCAGTTAGGGGGGAGAATAGATTCCAGTTAGATTCCACTAAATCTTTAAAATCTGTCCTATTTGTCCACATTTCCTGGTATCTAAAAGGTCTCGGAGCCATTTCAACTGCTGATTGGATAGATAGTAATAGTGGAGAATGGTCAGAAGTCATCCTGTTAAGAACTTGTATGGAACTGTTTGGGAATATATCTAGCCATTCTAAATTACTAATACCTCTGTCTAGTCTTTGAAATTGAAGATCCTTACATTTGTCCCTAAATCTGTTATTACTCCAAGTGAAAGAATTACCTACAGTTGGGATTTCATGCAAGTCCATAGTGGTTAGAAAGTCATTAAATTGATTCATACTTTTTCTAGGTGTTGACTTTCTACCTTTATATTCAGAGACCGAAGTTACTGTATTGAAATCTCCTATGTATATGGATGGATCAGATGTTGATGCTTTTAAATCAGACCATAAAAATTCCCTCAACTGTCTATGTACACTAGCATAAATAAAGAAAATATTCCAGTTTACAGAGGAGGCAGTGTCTGTAACTTTAGCCTGTATATACTGATCAGATTATTTTAAAATGTCTAGACTGAAAACATGATTCCATAGAATCCAAATTTTAGCATGTTGGGCATAGAGAGCATTACTATAACCAAGTTGATGCTTCAAAGTACTTAAATTTTGTTTGTCATGCCATGGTTCAATTAAGCATAGTATGTCTATCCTATGTTTCAATTTTAGAGCCTTTATCCTATCCAGAGAAGAACCATAACCCCTAACATTCCACACTAAAATATTTCCTATTTTTGTGTAATGTATCATTTAAAACTAGGGGGGTTGCTTTTTGTGATGATCTTAGTTTCCTTTGTTTTGGCACTGTGACATTACTATTTTTGCCTTTTTTATCTTCACTTTTCCTCGACTTATCTGTTGAAAAATTACTTACCTTCGATTGAATTGCCTGCACTGCATCCTCGGAGGGAATTTGATCTTGGCTAATAAGACTTGGTACTGGAACTTCAAGAGCACTCTTTGCTGCCTCACTTGTTTGGTCATCTGAATCTTGTTGAGCTGCGTCAGGAGTGGATAAGCTTGTCACCATGATTTCTATTTTTTCTGCGTCATTCTGGGATGCCACTGCCTCTTGTGATTCCACAGACTCATAGAAGATGTCCACAGCTTCATCCTCTTGGACAGCTGAGTCCTCATCCTGTAGATCAATTAAGGTATGGAAAGCATTTGATATGGTAACCATATTATTTTTTGTTATCTCTTCCTGGATGGGCGGGAGTTCAGTTTGTTGAGATTTCTTCCTCCAAAAAAGATTTGTGATAGGTTTAGAGATATCATCTAGAGAGTAAAAAGGCTTTCTTTTAAACTGACTAGGTCTGAGTGAGTTAGTATTATTATGCGGAAGAGAAACAGATTTCAAATTCTGAATTTGGAACTCAGTTTCTTTTTGTGAGACAGATAGATTAGATTGACCTTCCATATCCACTGATACTTTAGGATCACTAACTCTATTTTTCTGATTGTCAACAGTTTGAATATCTTCAAGTACTTCAGATTGTCTACCCTTTTTTGCCTTGATATTAGCTTGATTTTTACTACTTTTCCTCAGTTCAGGGTGCAAAAAATTACAATTTGACTGACTGTGACCTATAATTCTACAGTGAGTGCAGTACAATGGCAACTGATCATATTCTATTGGATAGTCCGCAACCTTATTGCCAATGCCTACCACTATTGAATTAGGGAGCTGAGATAAAAGGTCTACTTCTACACAGACTTTAATTGTCGAAGGCCTTGTTAGAGCATTTGTTGCAGCATCCATTTTGAGAAATTTTCCTATTTGGCTGCTAATGCCTATAATTGTCGAAGTATTATAAAAATGTAAAGGCAGTTGATGGAAGGTTACCCATGCTGGAACCACAGATGATTCAGCAGTAGGTGAGAAATCGGGAGTCCACTTCTGGACATTCATTGCTGCTCCATGAACCATCCATTGACCTTTTATCCAGCACCGTTGGTAATCTTCATTATCCTGAAAAAGAATAAGAACATGTCTGTAATCAATAGATCCCAATTGAAAATTTGCTTTAAACCCTATTGATTTAAAAGCTGACAACAGTTTCTCCATTAGGGGTTTTCCTCTGTTGAATTTTCCGACTAAAGCGTTCTGATAATGTAAGGCCAAAAGTACGCCTTCCTCGGGAGGAAGGATGAAAGCTAATTTGCCCTTATATTCAGTGATTAGGTGCAGATTGGGCATGTCTAGGAGGGAGGATAAGAGTGGTGTTGGTTTTGAATTCAAAGCTTGTAAGAAGCTCTTTTGTGTGGATGGATGAGGTTCAATGGTTTGGTTAGGCGTCGGAGACGCCATGGCCGAGAACCAGAAGAGAAAAAGAGCCGTTCAGAGCGAGGAAGAAAGACGATGAAAGAAAAATGGTAAAGAAATTTTGTGAACAGTAGTAAGTGTGTGTTTCGCACGTCAGAATCGCACACAGATGATCATAATCGCAAACAGTAGTAAGTGTTTTTGGACTGCTTCATTGTTAATTTCCTTTTGAGTACTAAGCCATTGTCCATCTTTACTTTTAATCTTACTAATCAGTAATCTAGAGTTTTTCTCCTGAACCACTTTATGGAAGAATTGAGTGTTATTATCACCTAGCTTGTTCCATTTCAATTTAGCTTTTTGTTTCCAAAAATTTCCTTTTCTTTTTGAGCTCGTAACAATAAAGCTTTTTTCTGATTTAATTCCATAAGCTCAGCATCTGAAGGATTTAGATCAAAGTTAGATTCCTGGATTCTAAGGGATTCTTCAGCATTTAAAATATTAGTATCAATGTTCCCAAAGCAATCTTTGTTCCATATCTTAATCTCGTTTTTAAGCCTGATTAGTTTAAGATAGAAACCTAGCAAACCCGTAACTTTCAATTCTTTATCCCAATTTACCTGAATTAGATTGATGAAATCCTGTCTATTAAACCAGACATTAAAAAACCTAAAAGGTTTAGGGTTAGAAGTGGTCAAATTTGAGATTTGTAGTAACAGAGGAGAATGATCAGATGTTTGTCTATTCAAGATTTGAATGGAAGAGGAGGGAAACTTCTGATTCCAGGATATAGTAGATAAAACTCTATCAAGTCTTTTGGATGTGGGGTTCCTAAGTCTAGAGTTGCACCATGTAAACAGATTCCCAACCGTATTAATTTCCTGAACACCTGAAGTATTTATCCATGTATTAAAATCTCTAATGCTACCTAAGGAAGGCGAACTAGGGCCCCTATATTCAGTGAGAGAAGTGATAGTATTAAAATCTCCAATAAAAATGGTATCACCATTAGAGATAGAAGCCAGGTCTTTCCAAAGGATCTTCCTACCTTCTCTATTTCTAAGTGCGTAAACAAAAACAGCATCCATTTGAACATTCAAGGTCAAATGATTTATGTGCACATGTAAAAATTGCTCATGAGAAGATAATAGGGAGACTGAGATTGTATTTGACCACATAATCCATATCTTACTATTAAATAGAGTCAGACCATTTTGGTAGTTATGTTTATCCATATATGAGTGAAGTTTAGAGTTATCATGCATAGGTTCAATTAGGCACAGCAAATGAATCTTTTTGAGTCTAACCAGATTATTTAATCTTAACATAGATGATTCCATCCCCCTAATGTTCCACACCAAGTAATTTATTGAAGGGAGACTAGTCATTGTTCACCAGATTTGCTACTTTTAGTAGATGATCTAAGCATCATTTTGTTAATCTGGGACAGGTAGTTAGTTCTTTTACCTTTGGACTTACCTTGCAATGCTTCCTGACCCAAATTTGAAGGGGATATGGTACTGGCTTGATGACAGGTGTTGTGTATCGGAGCTGCCACATCAAACTGATTACAAACTAAGTCCTCCTGCTCATCCTGCAGAACTGCAAATCTATTTCCCACTCTTCCTTGAGAGGAGTTAGAAGTAATCTTTTGTTGTACCGAAAATAATGTATGTTTACCCACCTGAATATCATCTATGGCATATGTCCTTGGGGTGAAATTGGTAAAGGCAGAATCATTGATCAGTTTGGATAATGAGTTATCTGTACTCACATTATTTTTAGGGCTGATACATTTTCCAGGAGTGATATCCAGGCGAGAAACTACAGCCTTAGAGGTATCAATGTTAGGAGTGGATTGAGGCTTTTGAGATGAGGATGGCATATCCACAAGACTTGCCATCTTATCTGTATCACTGATGATATGATCAGGCTGTTCATCAATTATGATTAGGGGGGAGTTTCGAACTTTTTCCCAGTTGGCTGCCACTGTGACTGATTAATTATTTTGTTTTCTTCCTGAGGTTTGACATTATAATTGGGAGGAAAGGCTCTACATTGGGCCAAAGAGTGGCCTAGTTTAGAGCAGTGATCACAGTATAATGGGATGTCTTCATACTCAATTTGATATTTCTTATTATTTGTTACTGATCCCAAACGAATATAATTACACAGAGGTTTTTGTAAATCAATTTCAACACAAAGTTTAATGGCTGAGGGTCTTGTGAGCATTTCAGTGGCTATGTCATTTTTGATAAAACTCCCTATACTATTACCAATGGATTCTATTGAAGCAGAGTTGAAATAGTACAAAGGGACTTCTCTAATAATGCACCACACAGGGACTATGGGGGATTCTTTGTGAATTGAGAATTCAGGGGTCTATTTTAAAAGTTTGAGCAGAATACCACTAAACTTCCACACTCCCTTCATCCAGCAACGTTGATAATCATTAAACAGTTCGAATCTAATGAGCACATGCTTATAGTCTAAGGATCTGAGTTGGTACTTACCTGAGAACCCAACCGTTCTGAAGAATTGCTCCAGTTGCTCCATTGAGCATCTCCCTTTCGTGAATTTGCCTACTAGGGCATTAGCATAATGAGATGACAATTTTGCGATCTGATCTTCAGAGTATAAGCATGCCACATCGCCAAGGTGTTGGGATTTGGGAATTAACTCCGGGTTACTGGGTAAGGCCTTAGTTAGAGGAGAGGATTTACTCTGTAATGCCGCGGCGAATGATAGCGTAATAGGAGGTGTTTGATTTAGGTTACTGTTTTCCGAGATGGGTAGAGCTTGGACGGCCGCCATATCTACCAACTACCGATAGGCTTACCGGCGTATTGCCATTATCGGCGGATAGTCGTTGCCAGAAGACCAGCAGCGAGTATCAGGATCAAATTGGAAAGAAAGGAATTGGAGGTGAGGAGGAGAAGAAGAGTTTTGCACCGTGGTTCGCACCGTGATTCGCACATACAAACAGTAAACAGTAAACAGTAAAGAGACCGTTGTGTGCTTCAAATAAAATGAAAAAAACATTTTATTGTATTTATAAACAAATGTTTTTTCTTTTCAATTTTATTTTAAAGCTGCATTGGTTGGGAATTGTTTTACACTTGCATGCCGTTGTCAGTAGCTTTGATGGTATGCATAAACACATTTTCACAAATATTTTTTTTACTTATTGTTTATTTTAGCAGCATTTTTTAACAGATAGATATGTATATATATATTCATTTACAAAGAGATGTAAATGTTAATTTTAGTTTGAAAGCCTTCATAAATGGAGTCCGTCTCCTGCGAGACCGTCTTACCGTTAGACCAGAGACTTACCGGAATTTAAGGCAAAAGAAAAAGAATTGGGGGTTCTGGCATAATTAATTTATTCTCGGTGCCAATTTAAAATGCGCCAAAAAGTAGGGGGACTAACATGCAAATATAAAAAATATGGAAGGAAATCTGAGAAGAAGACACATATGATGAAGACGCACAACGCAAAACGTGCTTCCAAAAGTTTCTTCACAGTTTCAACCGATCTCAGTCATTGTAATCAAACCATCTAAAACCTTCAAAGATTAAATCCCCAACTTCTACAATTAACAATGAACAACGACGATCAACAAGAAATCTGATTCGTGATTCAAAAGTAAATAATTAAATCAATTTGTTGAAAAATATACAATCAGATTATGTGAATTATATTTATTTTGCAGATCGAAAGATCAATTGATGTGCGAAGAAGATGATAGCAAAACCGAAACTTCATCAACAAGCCTTCTCAACAATGAATGCCAAATTACTGTGGTGAACGGCACAACCAATGAAATCGAACAAAATTCTATAAATGGTGAGTATGAAAAATCGGAATCATCTTATAAAACTTGATTTAATATGCTTGTGAATGTTTCAGCTCCTATTTCTGGTGATTAATTTGATGCAGACTGGTCTTTCAGCTCAAAAAGCTTGCGAGTGTTTTAATGTTCAAAATTGATGCTCTGTACCAATATGTGAAAATAATGTTGTAGATCTATATCAAGTTGACCTGAATAAACTGTTATGTGATGTTATTGATATATAGATTGATGTGTTAATGAAAGTGACGGATACTTGTGTATCTGATTTCAATTGGTATTAAATATAGGCTGCTAGAACTAGTGTATCACACTATAAACAGACTGAGTGATTTGATTATGCTTATTGATAAAACTGGATGCTCAGTTTTGGCGTTGGTAACAAATATTGGAATTCTGATTCAAAGACAA
The DNA here is from genome assembly GCA_037428765.1 of Rubia yunnanensis. Classification (NCBI taxonomy): domain Eukaryota; kingdom Viridiplantae; phylum Streptophyta; class Magnoliopsida; order Gentianales; family Rubiaceae; genus Rubia; species Rubia yunnanensis. The sequence continues at coordinate 104,400,138 of CM075061.1, read as the reverse complement.
ACATGCATATACTGCAATGTGATGTTTCTACTATATGGATTGATGTTTAAATAAAAGTGTCTGATGCTTTTGCACCTGATTCAGAAATTGACATACATATACAAGTATGTTTCTATCATATATATTGATTTTTTTCAATAAAAGTGTTTGATGTTTCTACACACGATGTCAACTATTACTGAAACTGATAAAATTTATCTGTGATTTTACTAATAGATCTGCCAGATGATTTTCCTAATCTATTGGAGATAGATGAAAGGGAGTGTTTGCAAGGAGTGAGAGCAAGAACTTGGGAAGAGCTTGAAAAAAAGTATCGAGCATATGCAACTGCGATTGGATTTTGTGTAAGGAAGTCAACAACAAGACAGTCAAACCAAGGAGTAACTAGGGGAAAATATTTCACATGCTCATGTGAAGGAAAGTCCATTTCAAGAACTAAAAACACACCTATTCTACAGCCAGAAAGGAAGAGAAAAAGAAAAACAAAATAGTTTCCATAGATAAGAACAGGATGCAAAGCTCAGATCAGGATCAAGCTTGTTGATGAAAAGTTCTATGAAATCAAGCACCACTTCATTGAGCATAACCATGAGTGCACAAGATCAGAATGGCAGTACCTGTAACGTAGTGAAAGAAGAATTGAAAATGAGAAAGCAAGAGCAATCGAAGCTATGGAAAAGGCAGGTCTCAAACCAGCAGCAAGCTACAAATATTTAGCATGTGCTGCCCAAAGAGAAGAAAATGTTGGTCACACTATGAGAGATCACATTAATTATGTGAACAGGTACAGAATGGACACTATAGAAGGGGGAATGCTCAAAATACCATAGATGAGCTTTATCAGATTACTGCTGCCGAGGAAGACTACTTTTTTAGAGTCAAGCTAGATGATGAAGGAAAACTAACAGCACTCTTTTAGAGAGACTTGATGATGAAAGAAGATAAACACTCACTTGATGATTTTGTGATTATTGACACCACTTATCGGACAAACAAGTATAATCTCATTTGTGCTCTGATTGTCGGGATAAACAATCACTGGAACAATGTAATGTTTGGGTGCGCTTTTATTGGAGATGAAAAGGATGAAACTTTCGTATGGCTGCTGGAGGTATTTAAAAAATCAATGGGGGGAAACAACTAGTGACTATATTCACTGACCAGGATTTGGATATGGCAAAGGCAATTAAAGAGGTTTTTACTAAACTTTGTCTGATGATTGATGTTTCAAGTTATGTGTTTAACCTTTTAAATATTAATGATGATGTTTTAAGTATTCCTTCAATTGATGTTTTGAACCAGTGTCTAACTTGTTATATTATTCAATTGATGTTTCATCAAAAAGGTCTAACCTATTATGTTATTCAGTTGATGTTCTAAATATATTTTTAGAACATTACTTCTAATTATCTAACTTGTGATGTTAATAATTTAATTTTTAAATCATCACCACAACCTATTTTAGAACATCTGAGAACTAATCACTGACATGTATACAACTTCTCTTGGTTTTGACACTGTAACATGAGCATCCTACATTTATAGTTGATGATACATTAACAGCATATGACCTTTTTAAGAAACAAGTTGATGATGCATGTGCTGAAATTGTTGTTTCGTAGATATTCAAAGAAATAAAACACAAACTCTGTTTGTGGCACCTGAAACAGAATGCAATTAGTCACTATGGTAAAGTAAAACGTGAGGAAGAATTTGGAATAAAATTCAACCACTGTTTGAAAGGTTGTGCAAATGAAGAAGAATTTGAAAAACGCTGGAATTCCATGATAGAAACCTACCAGCTGCAAGAAAAAGATTGGTTCAAATACTTGTACGAACTCCGGGATAAATGGTGCACTGCACTAAGCAAGGATTTTTTTCTTAGCTAGAACTTTGTCATCACAACTAGTGAAAGTACCAACAAAGCAATCAACTTCCATGCTTCAAAAACAACCAACTTGACACGATTTTTTTTCAATATTTGGAAACCTGTCAAAAGTTGGAGAAGCACAGAGACAAGCTGGGCATACAACGGATCAATAGGAAAACCAAAAGCAGCTATAGAAGGGCCCGGATTACTGAAGCAAGCTGGGGAGATATACACTCTTAAAATTTTCAAGGACTTCGAAACAGAGTTGAAATTGGAAATGGCGAATAAAGTGGAGAAAATATTCAACATTGGTTATGAAGGTGTTTACGAAGTCAGCCCAGAAAATAATGAAACAAAAGTAGAGAAGGCTTATTATAGACTCGGGGGTGTTAAAGTGGAGATCAAGTGTTCATGTAAATATTTTGAAGAAGTTGGGATGTTGTGCTTCCACAGCCTTCGTGTGCTCCACTTGCGCAACATCACAACAATACCTGAAAATTATATATTTAAGATATGCACAAAGATGGCAAAGAAGGAAATATGGAACTGAGTACTTGGATGTGAATCAACACAAAACAACGAGAACAATAGTGAGATGAAAAGTAAGATACCATGGCGTCATGAGATGCTCAGGAAATACTACAATTTAGTGTTGAAATGTGAAGATGAAAAAAATACTCGGATGAAAAAGATACTTGAGGATGGTTTGAATAGGGATTCAGCTACAGTATGCCAACTGCTTTCAATGAAAGATCAGATAAAACTGAACATTCGGCGACAAACAATGCCAAAGATTCACCAACAAAAAGTGCTCCCAAAATCCTAGATCCAAAAACAGCAAAAATAAAGGGAAGAAGTAAGAGGTTGAAAGGAAAGCTTGAAAGGAAGAAGTCACAAAAGAAGGAATTTGGGTCCAAGACTCCAAAAACCCAAATCATCTGAATTAGGGAAGACCAAAGTTAATGAAGGATGAGTTCTGAACTTGCAGAACAAATTTGATGTTTCAGTACTTTCATTTGACGTTTCAAGACTTTCATTTGATGTTACATTTTTTTAGAAGTGAGGACTTTGAATTAAAATTACTGCTCAACTTAGTAGAATACAAAAGGTTTTATTATGGAAATCATTCCAAAGTTTACTGGTCTCTATAAGTTTCTTGTTTGAGTACTGAAATTTAATTTGCAGGAATATGATCTTTTAACTTAGATGTGTAATAACTTATAGATATATAACGAGATTTTAAAGTTTACTAGATTTTTACATTCAGTACACCAAAAGTTACAACTAGAAATATGTCACTTTTTTTTATAAATACACTAGACAACTACTAAAATGTGATATTCTAATTTTAAAGCATAATCTTTCATACGTAATCATTAATGTAAAGAACTATACAAATAGACTAACGAGAGTTAAAGCATAAAAATAAGCTTTACTATCAACACCCTAAAACATCAAAACCTACTCATCAAATATTACTGCATTACTTTAAAATGTCAACTTCCACCAAAATCCAAAAACCAAATGTCAAATTCCAACAAGAATTCTGCGAATCACCTAACCAACAATCCAAAACTACTTAAAACATCATCCACAAACATAAGTTCATCACATCCATAAACCATCCAAAATCAACAATACTAAAAAATCACCCAACAGTAGTACTTAAAACATTATCCTTAAACACAAGTTCATCACATCATTAAAAAAGAATTATTTCTTCTTGAATCCCTTCAATGACTTTTCCGCTTGTCCACCCTTCTTCTGAGCAACTGTAGACCCCTTCTTTTCAGGTACAATAGTAGAAGAGCCTGCAACTCGTCCAATATATTCCAAGCTCTCAATCCCAAGACGAAAAAAAGGTTCAGGTCCAATCTTCAATATTGGAACTTCAGGAGTAAACTTCTTCACTGACTTCTTAATGATTTCTTCAATCTGATAAAATAATCCGTCAGAAAAATAATCCTATGAACAAACAGGAATATGAAATGGAGGAACAACATCTTGCGCAATAGCTGGAGCTTTTTCACCAAGCTTCATCACCTCAGCCACATATGATCTAGTAGCGGTTTCAATATTCCTAGCAAATCTCATTGAGCGCTCAACAACATCCTAAAAAAAACATTATCACTCATAATTTTAAACTTCATATCAAAAACAACAAACATAACATAAATAAAAAACTTACAGAAGGAGCTTCAACAAGAATCTTCTCGTCGGTGGGTAAATCTGGAAAACCTATTTTCTGCTATGGGACTGCTCCTGAGTGATAAGTTATGTGGCGTGTTGATGTCCAAGTCATCTCTTGTGGTCAGAGCAATGCTTGATAAGTCATCTTTGGCTGGATGGTTGATGTTAGGCCTTTTAGCTTTCATTAGTGACAGTAAAGAGTTATTAGATAAATCAGGGGACTGAGTGATAACAGAGGTATGAGTCATGATGGCCTGATCAGGACTGTTATCTTCCCTTGACCGCTTTCTTGGGAATTTATCTTTAATTGGTTCAGCTGATAGGTTTATGTAGAAGTTATCAAGATGGGTGGATTTGACAAGGTTTCAGCTAGAGGTATGTTTTGAGGCTGGTTCTTACTAGGGGCTAAATTGTTATAGTCTTGAGTTTTATTAAAGAACGAGTGTATTTCTTGAAAGACGGTCTTTCCATAAGTCATGGAAAGACCAAGGTTTAAAGTGTAAATTAGAAGAAATGAAGATAAAATTTTCGGGTTGCATGAACCGGGTTATCAATTTTATAACTACTACATGTGGCATACTAAAATTTTAATGTTGCAACTAAGACCTTTTACCTTTTATTATTCAAATTAAACTCCGTCTTTCCATAAGCCTATGGAAAGACCGTCTTTCCCAAGACTTTGCCAAGAACAATATACCTCAACAAACTACGCAAAAATAATCAACTAAAATAGCATAAAAATCTAAAAAATGGATATACATATATAAACACCAACCAAAATGTGCTAACCATCATTGCCTACAACAAAATATCATGCACAAACATTTATACTGTAGAAAAATTAAGAAAAAACTCATTGTAAACTCTAGTTCATCTTCAAAAATAACAATAATACATTAAACAACAAATATTCCAATAAAACACAACTAAAACACAACCAAATCACAATGACACGATCATAATCTTAGAGAAAAATGAGAGGAGGGAAGAACAAAGCAACTATCTTTACATTTTTTTCCGCAAAACACTCACAAGTGAGCGGGGATATTGATTAGGGCTCCCACACCCGGAAGGAACATAATAGATTTACAAAAGTTATCGAGTATTCCTTTAAGCTAGACTATAAACATAGTTAATACCATCCTCTTGGCAGTGATTCCTTCGACAAACCCTCCACCCCCTGTGTGAGGCTTGCGAAGGCCAGACCGTCAAGAGGAGGCAAAAACTGCAAAACCTATACATATCGAGCCTATACATGTGAGAGACTAAATCCTAAGCTTGTGTTTCCATCGAAATTGAGGGAAAAGATTCTCTCGACGGTTGAGGAAGAGGAGCCTCTGTGATGTTAGCAAATCTTGAAGGTGCGAGGAGTGTCCTTTCCTGATTGCCAATTGAGCTAGAAAATCTGGAGCTTGGTTACCATCTCGATGGATATGGCTGAAAGAAATCCTTCTGAATCTTGTAGTAGCCTCATTTATCTTCTTCAATATCGGCCGAAGTGGCCAGGGACAAGGCTGACCCTGGATGATGTTTATTGCTGCAAGAGAGTCCGATTGAATGTGGAGATGCTCCGTCCTTCCCTCCGCCTCTTGAAGTCCCGTCCATATAGATAACATCTCAGCTCTGATCACTACAAGATAAGAGGAAAAGCAGGCATTATCTGTGGTCATGAAAGATGATATAGCATGAGTGATTCTTTTACTTGCATCTCTAAAAACACATCCAATTCCTATGTTGTCTCCATGTATTGCTGCATCACAGTTAATTTTTAACCCTATATCCGGAGGTTCCCATTTGATTAAGTAGAGCCGAGTAAGTCTTGTTCGAGTAATGCAAGGCAATAAACCATTCCTAGTGAGTTGACAGTTCAGATGGCAGATATCATGTGGATGAACCGAGAACAGCAGGGAGCATGAATTGGAAATATTTTTCCAGATTACAGGTGCATGGCTCTTTATGTTCTCCTTAATCCATTTATTTCTGATTTTCCATAGTTCCCAACAAATTAGACATGGCAATACTGTCATTAGTGAGCAGATTGATGATAATGAATGTTTGAAAGACCAGTAGTATGCCAATCTCTCCCTAATATTACTGAATGTTCTCTCTCTGATATTTAAAGCCTCATGCATTTTAGTCCATAAGAAGATTGTTGTAGCACAGGAGTTGAAAAAATGATCATAAGAATCAATATTATCACATTCTGAGCATTTTGATGGTAAATGTAATCCAGTTTTCATCAAAATATCAGCAAATGGAAGTGCACTTAAATTCATTTTCCACATGAAGAAGCTGATCTTCTTGGGTATGGTTTTGATCCAAAATCTTTTGAAAAAATGCACCACAGGCTTTTTTGGTCTTAACACTTGGTATGCAGATTTAATTGAAAATGTACCATGGATATCAGGTTTCCATATCAAATAATCCTTATGATCAGTTAAAGTTATGTCTTTTAAGAGATCCTCATAGATATCAGAAGTGAAAAGGCTTACAAGTCTTTGGAGATACTGACCTTTGTTCTTCATAAATTCAGCAACAGTAAGGAATGGAAAAAGATCAAGAACCTGATCTTCATCAACCAGATTAATCAATGGACCTGAACCAAGCCAATTGGCTATCCAAAAATTAGAGTTTCCATTTTCTATGATAACCTGAGAGTTAGTTTCAGCTATGTCATTGACTTTCCTATATCTAGCCCAAGTTTCTGATTTCCTAGCATTATCAGGTAGAGACCACATAAGTTTTGCCCAGGGGGATTTGCCAATTTGAAGTTTCCACCAAATCTTCAGAGAAAAGGAATCAATTATTGCTTGAATGTGTCTTATTCCAAGGCCTTTTTCAGCCACTGGGAAGGATAATCTCTCCCAAGAAACCCAGTGTTTGTTAAGTCCATGTTCAGAGGACCCCCACAAGAAGTTACTGAAGATTGATCTCAGTCTTTGAACAGTGTATTTTGTGGGAGCAGTAACAGCCCAAGTATGTTGAGGAATGGAAGTTAGTACATGATTTATCAATATAATTTTTCCCCCTCCTGAAAGCCACTGATTTTTCCAGTTACTGATTCTTGTATTTACCATATCAATCAAGGATTTGAAATGTTTATTAAGTTTTCTACCTCTATATACTGTAACTCCTAGATAGGAAAAAGGTAATTCCCCTCTTTTCATGCCCGTTATGTCCTTGATTTCTTTTTCCTTATTTCTGCTTAAGTCTCCTGAATAATAGGCACTTTTTTTAAAATTAATTTTCTGACCAGTTGCCTTTTGAAAGATGTCCAGGAATTTCATCAAGTTTCTAATGGATTTGCTGGTTCCCTTCAAGAATACCACTGTGTCATCAGCAAAAGATAATTGGTTTAAACTGTTTGCTACCCCTGGAGTTCTAAACTGCCTTATGTTCCCATTTTGAAACTGGATCCTAAGATTTCTTGTTAAAATTTCAGTTAGTATGTTAAAGAGGAAAGGAGATAGAGGATCTCCTTGTTTTAACCCTCTAGATGGCTTAAAAAACCCACATGGGGATCCATTGATCAGCACAGAGAACCAAGTAGAATTAATGTTGTTCATGATAACTTTCACTATATGTCCATGGAATCCCAATTTTAATAAGAGAGTGTTGATGGTTGACCATGAAACCCTGTCAAAAGCCTTCATCATATCCAACTTCAGAATGAGATTAAGTGATTCATTCTTTTTATCTAACATTCTGACAGCTTCCTTCATCATTAAAATATTATCTGCTATATCTCTACCACTTAGAAAAGCTGATTGTTCTTCTGAGATCAGTGAGCTCATTAGGGGTTTAATCCTTTCCACCATAATTTTGGACATCAATTTATTAATGAAGTTGGAGAGGCTTATTGGTCTGAATTCACTAAATGATTTAGGGGTCTTGGTTTTTGGTATTAAGACTATGAGGGTGCTTGCTACAGATTTAGGAATAGGAATCCCTACTTGATATTCTAGCAAAGCAGTTAGTACATCCTGGCAAATAATATCCCAAAATGTCCTATAAAAACTACCAGGGAATCCATCAGGTCCTGGGGCAGTATCAGGGGAGAGATCAAAAACACTTGCTCTTGCCTCATCCAGAGTGATAGGCCTTAGCAAGTTAATATTATCATTTTCAGAAACTGAAGGTTGTATTTGCTGAGTTAGAAATGATAAACATTGGTCTGATGGGTCCTCATTTTCATCAGATAGCAGATTATTGAAAAATGTAACTGCAGCATCACAGATTTGAGCTGGAGAGTTCAACCAGTTACCCTCCTGATCCTTGATCTTCATAATTTTTAATCTAGTCTGGTTTTCTGATATGGACTTATGAAAATATTTTGAATTAAGGTCACCATCTTTAAGCCATTTCATCCTAGTCTTTTGTGTTAAAAACAAATTATGTTCAACCAAATGTCTTGTTAATTTTGCCTTAGCCTTGTTCAAGGCAATCCTATCCTAGATGGAGCTAGAGTTGTCATATTTTATTTCCAATTCTTCCACTTCCTTTTCTGATTCTTTTAGATTTTCAAAGACATTTCCAAAAACCATCTTATTCCATGTTTTAATTTCAGCCTTGAGTCTTTTAAGTTTGAGTGAGAACCCTAATATACCTTGTTCCTGAATAGGCTTAGTCCAGCTATCTGTTATCAGATTTTTAAAATCAGATCTGTTTAACCACATTTCCTGAAATCTAAATGGTCTAGGTGATGTGTTAACTGATTCTGATAACTCTAACAGCATTGGGGAGTGATCTGAGGTTGTTCTATTTAATATTTGCACTGTGGAGTGGTTAAATAATTGAAGAAAAGAAGTGTTTCCCATTATCCTATCCAGCCTCTTTGAGGTTGGGTTGACAGATCTATTATTAGTCCAAGTTAGGGAATTTCCAACAGTGTTTAAGTCCTCCACCTGTATCTCATTAACAAAAGAAACAAAGTCTAAAATTGAGTCCAGCTTAGGGGAGCTAGGGCCAGAGTATTCCCCAACAGATCTAATCACATTAAAGTCTCCACCAATCAGTGTTGGGGTAGAGTCTATTTTAGGAACTATATCTGCATACACCTTCAATCTGTCCTCCCTACTGTGTGGAGCATAAACGAATAAAGATTTAAATTTCCTGTCACAGTTTTTTACATCTATCTCAACATGTATGAAATGATTGTGGACCTCTAATAGATTAATGTCAATTCTATCTGAAAACATAATCCAAATCTTGTTATGTATCAATCCCAGATGGTGCCTGAACCTAAACATTTTTCTGTACATCTCTAGTTGGTTTAAGTTACCTTTGGGTTCAATTAAGACTAACAGATCAAGTTTGTGTATCCTAGACAAATGCTTTAACCTCACTACTGAGGTTGAAACTCCCCTCACATTCCAGATCATACACTTAACTATCATTGGAAACTGTAGATTTTAGGGCTAACCTGGAGCTTCTCTTGGGAAGTGTTACCTGTGATTGAATTTCCTCAACTGTATTCAATATTTGCTCCTTTGGATCCAAAAGTTCGTCTGGATCTCTCTGCTTCTCTGGATCTGTTTGCTCCACAGAATCCAACTGCTTCTCTGGATCTGATGTCTCTCTGGAAGGTTGCACTGGCTCATCATGTTCCTGATTTTCCTTCTCAGAATCTGTGGAGACTTGCCTTCCTCCCACCTGCGAAATCTCTAAGTTCTGACTGTGTGCTAGAGAAGTGAATTCAGCATTAGGAGTCCAGGAAAAACGGTCATGTAGGAATATATCAGAATTAAATGGAGTCCTAGCTCTAGTACATAGAATGTCATCAGAAAATGATGGACTAAGGATACTCTTCTGCAGGGGAGAGGATGGAGCAGTGTTATAACCTCTAGAATCAAATCCTTCCTCCCCCAAGTCTTCAGTGGTTATGATTTCCAGTATAGCATCACTGGTTGTCAAGTTTGGCCGTTTCTGGAAAGAGTCATCTGATACCTGATTTATCATTTCAGACAATTTTACCTGAGCAGGAGTTGTTTTTTCTACCTGAGGGGGGTTGGGGTTTAGGGATGTCCCCTGGTTAAGTTGATCATCTGTGTTTGACACCTCTAGAACAGCAAATCTGTTACCAGATGTGGATGCAAAGTCTTGCCCACTGTGAATTGAGGCCTTAGTGCTAGGGACAACTATATTAGGAACAACTTTGTTAGGGATTAGCACTTTCTGCAAGCTTTTGTTCTGTTTAGGTATATATATCTTAGATGTTTCTTGGTTCTTACCCTTATTGCTCTTAACAGGGATTCTGATTTCCTTTGGCAAGGCTGCCTCAGGATGTTTAGGATCAGCTCCCATAGAGTTAAAATCTGAGCCAAAGGGTTCCTTAGGATATTTCAGCACTAGATCCCTTTTGCAATATGGTTCATTATGTCCTAATTTTAGACATTTTTTACAGTACTGAGGAAAGTCTTCATAGGAGATTGCATAGGATTTATTGTGAGCTATTGAACCTAACCTAATCTTAGTTGGTCTAGGCTTAGAGACATCCATCTCCACACAGAGTCTAATTGTGGAGGGTCTAGTTAGGTTCTTAGTGGGAGCATCAGCAAAAAGCAATTCTCCTAAAGAGTTTCCCAAATCAGTGATTGCTTTAGGATGAAAGAAATATACCGGGGGGAATTCCACGGTGAGCCATACCGGAGCCAGCGCTGATTCTTCATCGTAATCGAAGTGCTTTGTCCATTTGATGATGCGCATAATTGCCCCCCCCCCCCATAGACCAGGTGTGTTTGAGCCAGCAACGATGGTAGTCCTCATCGACATTGAATGTTATTCTGACATGCCTTGAATCCATTGCTGATAGCTGCACATCTCCCTTGAACCCTATCGTCTTGATCTGGTTTCGGAGGAAATCCATAGTGGGACGTCCTCGACTGAACTTTCCGACCAGAGCTTTCGAGAACGGAGCGGCGAGGATGTCCACCTCCTCCTCTGGGTATAGTACCGCCAATTCACCCTTGAAATTGAAATGAGGGTGGAGTTCTGGTGAATCGAGGTCATATGAGGGATGGTGTTGTTTCAAAGCTTGGGCGAAAGAAGGTTTGTCCCGATTCCATGGCGCAGTTGCCGCCATGGCAGGGTGGAGGACGACGGAGAAGAAGCCGTTGGCGGATCTCGGTTTCCGTGAGAGAGTTTCAGACGGAGAAGAAGCCGTTGCAACTATCTTTACATAATGACTAAACAAGTTGCGAGCACGACTTCACAACATGAAAATGGAAGGAATGGGGGGAGGGGGAATTGATCAGTTTCATATTCTATAATCGAGATTATTAAAAAAAATTATGCTTACAAAATAAAAAATAAAAGAAAACAAACATGGAAAATGAATCCATTATCACATATATGATATCGGGTGTGGAGAATTTAAATCAGAGCCTAGAGAATGAATGGAGAGAGATAACGGGAGCAAGAAAATGGAGAGACAAAAGAGGGAGGGGGAGTGGAAATCAATATTTGTTTTACCCCAGTAATTCTATATATTTGCATGTGAGTCCCCTGAGTTTTCTATATTTAAATAAAAGGGATGTATACATTTATTACCATAATTTTTAACTGAAAGAGCCAATATAATCCTGCAATATGAGAAAGTGTTAATTTAACTCTAACTTATTATTAATTATGTCAATCTAACCCTAATTGTTGGTCAAATTGTTCCAATATAACCAAACTCTCCAATTTCGACCTTAATTCAAGGAATTCCGGCATTGACCAGAAGTTGAAACAACCAAAATACCCCTTGAACCAAAGCTGAAAATTTGACACACATTAGACTCCTGTTTTCTTTCTTCTTCACACCCCCCACCGCCCAAATAATATTCATTGCCCTTTAATTCAATCAAAAATAGTTCCAAAGGCTTCCAAAACCAGAATAATTTTCCAGCAAGCCTTCCATTCTTGGTGGGCTGAGAAGCACTCTCCGCACCATATCCACAAGCAAATTAGGCATATTAAAAAGTGCCCCCTCATAAAAAAAACACCCATTATCTGCATCAATAAAGCCAAAATGATTATAAGGAAACTCACCAAAAACACCATCCCCGTCCTTCTCCTCCTTCAGCCTCCACCACCGCCTCAACCTTGCCGGCTACAGTAAACCCAGACATAATGTAAACCCAGACCAAAAAACGCACTATACAACCAAACATAATGTAATTTCACTAATGCAATCAGACGAACACCAACATAAATTAACTAAATCTACCTAAGAATTCCTCAGTCCGCCAAATGAGTTCTAGTAACTGTGATTTGAGAATTACTCAGAATTTGAAACGCATGACCAACACCTTTAAACATCATAGCTTCCACCCCAGCCTCGCTGCCGCTGCCGCCGCCTCCACCTCCCCGCCCCCGCTCCAATTCCCTCTTAACCCAAACCCTCGCCATCGCCCACCGCTTGAACCTGGACCCTCGTTGTCGCCATCCCCCACCGCCTCAAGCTCCTCCTCCCGGACACCACCTGTTGCCATCCACCGGAAACCCTAGCCCTACCCCTTCCCTCCCCTCTCCCTACCTCCGCGCTCCGCCACCCCCTCCCCTCCCCTCTCCCTACCTCCGCCACCCCCTCCCCTCCCCTCCCCTCTCCCCTCCCTACCTCCGCCACCCCCTCCCCTCCCCTCTCCCCTCCCTACCTCCGCCACCCCCTCCCCTCCCCTCCACCCCCCTCTTCTTCGTGTAAAAAAAAGGAAGAAAGTTGCGTTCAGAAAAGGAGGATGAAGGAAATGAGAAATAGGGATTAATGAAAGGGCAAACAAGTCTTTTCCAGTTTTCAAATTTTTTTTTAAATTCAACAGTAAAGACATCATTTCACTTAATTCCGATCAAATGGCCATCAACAAAAAAGTCAGCCAATCCAAGTTTGATTAAATTTCAAGTTTATAATGACACTTTCAGTCAAAATGTGTGGTTATATTAACACTTTTCTTTAAATAAAATCATCCCAATTGACTTTGTCTGAAACTTTAGGCAGTTTTAGACAATTACTTGTGTTCCCAGATTATTACAAAATGTTCTCAATTGGTTTCTTGATCGGACATAAAATATTTTAATTAAATTAATTGACTCATCAACCTTTACCGAGATTTAAGAAATTATAATTTAACAATTTTCGAGCTTAAATTAGTTTCTTAAAATTTTAGCTTCTTTTATTTTTTTTCTCCACTGCCTCCTCCTTCATGTTTGAACACCACTACTGGAAAACAGGTACATACGCACCAGTATAATTTCATGCTTACAGGTATACCGGTGCATATGTAACCAATTGCACTGTTATTTATCATGTTAACATTAGTACTGATGCAAATAATTACATACGCACCAGTATCCTGTCAACCGGTGTACAATTCACCTAATTTCGCACCGGTGTTGGTTCTATCGGTGTACATATTCAAAATTTTGCACCAGTATTATCTTTGTGGGTGGTTATGACCGGTGCATTTGCTTGCATGTGCACTGGTAAATGATTAACAATGTGTACATATTTCCTTTTTTTAGTAATTTGGTGCCAAGAGGACAAATTTTTGAACCATTAACCGGAACTTACCGGTGCAGAAATAAAAAAAAGATGCGGGAAAAGGCTGCATTTGTACACCGGTTACTATTAGAACTGGTGTAGGAATTACACATGCACCGGTATGTTCTTCATGCTGGTGCATAAAAATTTTCTTTTTTTAGTAATTTGGCACCAAAACTATTCATTTTTGCACCGGTACTGTGAACTTACCAGTGCAAAAGCAAAAAATAAGCGGGAATAGGATAAATATCTACACAGGTGACTGTTTTTCCCGGCGTAGGAGTTACACATGCACCGGTAAAGTCCTAATACCAGTGTAGGAAACCGCATTAAATGCTCACCTACCACCTTTTTTAGTGGGTTAAAAATGAGAATTTTGGAAGAAGAGGTTCATTAATGGTGTTTTTTTGTTGATGAAGACATTGAATTCTCCACAATGAAAACCCTTGAAGGTATCATTTTTTTTAATTATATTTATGAATATTAATGATTTCATGTATGGTTTTGGTTGGTACAGATATTTACGTTTTGTTTTTTATCATTTGATGGTGATTGAGGTAGAATTGTTGATATTAAATTTTGATTTGTTCTAAAGGTTGTTGTAGTTATAATGCTATGGCTTTTGATTCTTATAGTGTTAGACATGTTAAGAATGTTGTAACTCTAATGTGGAATATTGGTGTATATTGTGCATTTACGATGTTGCATGATTAGGAAGTCGTCATGAAATTCTATTGTATTAAATGTGTTGAAGTTTGATTGTTGGACATTTATTGATATGTAGAGTTGTATCGTGCCATCGAGAGGCGTAAGCATGTGCATGCCAACGTTAGTAGGGTAAGCGATGAATATATTATGTTCGTGGATGAGTTCCTTAAGCGTGTTTTAGTCGAGAGAAGCGAATATTATGTCCATGTCGTGATTGTGGAAATCAAATTTGTATAGCCGGGGGTTTGCAAAAGATTATGTTGTGTGAACCTTTCATGGGGAAAAATCACCACTGAAAGTGAGAGTTAGTAGTGAGGGAGAGTGTTTTGGGGATGCTAAGCTGGATGACATGTGTGAGGATGTTATTAATGAGTTTAGAGGGAGACTCGAGGTTTTGGCTAACTTCCGTGGTGAGAAGGATACACTATTGTACCAGGGTTGCAAGAAGAAAGACATGGCCATGTCGTGTTTGATGGAGTTGTGGGAGGTCGTCATCTTACCTCTCAAAGTTAATATTTAGGGTAATAAGCAAATATAACCTTATATGTTGGAAAAAGTGCAAATATAACCCTGAGTTATTTTTTAGTGAAAATATAACCCTAACTATTATACATATGTGCAAATATAACCCTAACTATTATACATATGTGCAAATATAACCCTAAAGCCATTCCGGCATTGACTGACCAGGGTTATATTTGCACTTTCAATTATCGCAGGGTTATATCTGCACTTTCATTATCGCAGGGTTATATCTGCACTTTCATCAATTATATAGGGTTATATATGCACTTTTCTCTAATATTTATAAGCCCTAAATGCTTACTAGCTACAACTAAGTAGATAGTGGCAAATCAGGGTCGTCCACAAAGAAAAGGGATTTCCGTAAGCGTTTAAACATAAAAGGTTGATATTATGCTAGAAGTAAATATATATATATATATATATATATATATATATCTAAAAGAAAGTAAATGGGGGGGTTTCCTAAGTTATGAAAGTAAAAGACAAAACAACTAGCAAAGTTAAGTAACTATGTTAATCATGCAACAACTAAGAAAAAAGGGCAAAAACTACAAAAGACAAAGCTTTAGGGGGCAATTAATATCCACTTCCAAACCTAATGTAGATCACTGAATCATCCACTCATTCTATCACATTCGTTACCTATGGGAATGCTAAAACTTCCCATTCGAAGATCATCATTCATTCCTTCTTAATAGTAATTTGCAAAGATAAACAACGACCATTTGCAAACCTCATTGATAATCACTTTAGGCAAACCACACCATAAAGGTATTTCATTAATGACATTATACACGAAAAATCATAGATTTAATAACAGCAAGCCTTCTACCAAAGATATAGTCATTTAACCAAACATAGCATTCATTAGGCTAAACCTAGAACAAACCACACTCAAGATTCAACTTTTCATTGCATCTATAGGATAAATATGAGAACAATCCACATCAATATACTTGTCTAGCAAGAATTACAACACATTATACACTAGAAGTTCTAAGTCCATGTTCTTGGATTTTCATGCCAAATGAGTTAAGAAATTTGAAACTTTCCTGACACGCTAACACTTCAATCATACAAACACTTCCTATTTTCAAACAACCATGATATAAATGAAGTAAAACATCACATTAAAACACATGAATGCTAAATAAAAAATGGCTTCAAGATAGAGTAAAATAGAGGTTCTTACTACATAGATATGGAAGCTTCAATCAATTTCTCCCAAGTTTAAACTAACCTAGATAATGAAAAGACGTGATTAACCTACAAAAACTAAGAAAAGAAAGAAAGGAAAACCAGGGTTTTGAACCCAGAAAATCGTAGGAAGAAGAAGAGAGAGGAAGAGGAGATGATAGGATTTAGTATTTATAGTACAAAAAAATTTATGGACACCCGTCCGTCGCAACTCGCAACCAATCCATCACGAGTCACGACCGAGCCCAGTTTCAGCATCTTGATTTCTTTCTTCTTTTTGTTTCAAGTCCTCCTCTTCACTTTAATTATCTTCAAGTCTTCAAAAACTCAAATACAAGTCTTCAAATCTTCAAAGATATTCTTCAAAGTCTTCAAACAAATTGCCTTGTCACACAAAATCCTCTAGAAAAGTAATAAAAGTGTAAAAGTTGCTTTTAACTCTCCTTTGAGAATTTCAAGGAAAAATGCCACATCTACAGCACAGAAGTGTAAAAAAGTGAATCCTAAAATTCCTAATATAACCATATAAAATGGGCACAATTGGATGCTAGTGGTGAGGGAGAGTGTTTTGGGGATGCTAATTTGGATGACATGTGTCAGGAGGTTGTTAACGAGTTTAGAGGGAGGCCCGAGGTTTTGGCTAACTTCCTTGGTGAGAAGGATACACCATTATATCCCGGTTGGAAGAAAACAGTCACGGTCATGTCGTTGATGGAGTTGTTTAATTTGAAAGGTCTGGGGTCATGGAGTGACACTAGCATGAATAAATTGCTTAATTTTTTGAATGAAAAGCTTCCACCCGGTAACGGGGTTTCTGATAACCTTTATGAAGCTAAGAGAATTTTGTGTCCGATGGGATTGGAGTATGAAAAGATACATGCTTGTCCGAATAATTGTGTCCTATATAGGGGTGACCTTAAGGATAAGATTGTTTGTCCAGTATGTAATGTGTCGTATTATAAGAAGAAGAGAAATGTGGCTGTCGGTGGAGAGCATGTTGTGCCGGTGAGGAGGCCGGTGCCCGCCAAATGTATGTGGTATCTTTCGATTATTCCGAGGCTGAGAAGGTTGTTTAAGAATGAAAATTACGCAAAGAACTTGACATGGTGCGTTGATAGGGGAGGCTGTAAAGATGATGATATGATTCGGCACCCGGCTGCCGCGGACCAGCGGAAGAAATTTGATAAGATGTATCCACAGTTTGCATCTGAACCTAGGAATTTGAGATTTTCTTTGTGTACTGATGGTATGAACCCACTTGGGAATATGTCTTCAAAACACAGTTTGTAGCCGATTATGCTTGTCATTTACAATCTTCCCTCATACTTGTGAATGAAGAGAAAATATGTGTTGATCCTCATCATGATTTCAGGCCCGAAACAACCTGGAAATGACATAGACACTTATCTTGCCCCTTTGATAGAAGATTTGAATGTGCTTTGGTCGGTTGGCGCCTTAATGTTTAATGGTTTTAGTGGGGAAGATTTTACATTAAAGGCGATGCTTTTTTGTACCATAAATGATTTCTCGGCATATGGTCACCTTTCCGGGTATGTGGTCAAGGGTCACAAGGCTTTCCCAATTTGTGAGGATGAGATAGATTACCATCAGTTGAGAAATTGGCGTAAGACTATTTAGTTGGGTCACCCTAAATTCCGGCTGGTGAAGCACAAGTTGCGGGAAAACGTGGTTGCATTCGTTGGTGGGAAGGAGAGGAGAAAGACACCCAAACCTTTGACCAGTGTATCTATTCACAACAAGGTGAAGAAATTGAATGTTGTTCTTGGTAAGAAGTTATCAAATGGTGGTGGGGATGTAGACGGGCTGTGGAAGAAACAGTCCATTTTATTTGATTTGCCGTACTAGGAAAATTTGTCGCCATTCTTTGGGTGTCATGCATATAGAAAATAATGTTTGAAAGAGTCTAATTGGAACACTTCTAAACATTCCCGGGAAGACTAAGGATAGCTTGAATATGAGGAAAGATTTAGTGGACCTTGGTATACGGTTGGATCTGGCACCAAAGGTAAGAGGGAAGCGAATGTACTTGCCCTCCGCTCCTTACAATCTGTCAGTTGCTGAGAGAAGAACGGTTTGTGAGAGCATCCAAGGAATGAAGGTATCGTCCGATTACTCCTCTAATGTTAGTCAATTTGTGAATGATGAGTTGCGTCTTAATGCTTTGAAATCACACAATTTTCATGTCTTTATGGAACAACTTTTGCTCGTTGCAATATGTGGGTGTTTGGAAGAGGAAGTTAGGTTTTCAATTATGCGCTTGTGTTTCTTTTCAACTCGATATGCATGAAAAATATTAGCAGGCAACAACTAGATGAACTGGATCGAGAAGTTGTTGTTGTTCTATGCCATTTGGAGAAGTATTTTCCCCTGTCATTCATTGACGTCATGGTGCACCTAGTGGTACACTTGGTTAGGGAGATACATATATGCGGGCATGTTGGAATGCATTGGATGTACCCCTTTAAGCGTCACATGGCTATTTTCAAGGGTTATGTTTATAATCGTAGTTGGCCCGATGCCTCTATTGTTCAGAGACATCGAGGAGATCATCGAATATTGTACAACGAACTTGGTTGGAAGAAGAGCGGTTGGTGTTCCAGGTGGACCCCACTGCAAAAGGCGGAATGGAACTCCACGTTCTAAGGGTATGCTTTATACATCATATCACGGTGAGTTGATAACTGTTCACCTGTATGTATTATGTAATAGTAGCGAGACTGTAACATATGTTGAAGAGCATGTTTCTTTGTTGGAAGAGATTCATCCAGACTAGCCCTCAAATAAAGTTCAGGTCGAGCATTCTTCAAGGTTTGTTAACTGATTTTACAATCGTTGTAATGTCGAAGGGATGTCCAGTAAGCTACGGGTGTTTGCAAGGAAGCCAAATTACACTGTTAGACGTTACCTTGGTTAAGACATTAATGGCTTTAGTTTTTAAACATTGGCGAAGGATGAGAAGAGCACCACTCAAAATAGTGGAGTTTATATTAAATATGAATCCATATGGCAGGCAAGCAAGAGAGATAAACATCCGGTTGTTGCTGTGATGACTTTCTATGGGGTGATTGAGGAAATTTGGGAGTTGGATTATGTAGAGTTCAAGGTTATTGTCTTCAAGTGTCGTTGGGTGGAACACGGTTCCGGTGTTGTAGTTGAGAAGCCCATGGGGTTCGCTTTGGTCGACTTGAATCGTGTAGGATATGAAGATGACAAGTTCATCTTAGTTTCCCTGGTATAACATGTTTTTTACATCAATGACCCTTCGAATGAGAAGTATCGATCGAACAAATTGGACAATAGGTTTTCACTCTAGACACATTGTCAGGGGTACCAAACCAACAAACTTGATCGAACTCAGGGTCATTTCTAGGTATTTAAATCAATCAAATCATAAATCCTAGTTTGGTAATATACAGGAAGAAATAACCATTTTAATTTACTTTCTTGACAAGCCTGCATGTGCATACCAAAGGGAGAAGAGAAAGACGGAGCTAGAACCCAACTACACTTGGAAAATCAACAACATCATGGTAAGTCATTCTGTCATTTCATCCCTCAGTTTATTATGTTCAGGGTTAGTAGTTACACATACCTTTCCTGTGCAATACCGAACCCAGAATGGTTCGTGGCAATGCGGGTACTGCATCATGCTCTTCATGGAAGAAATTGTTAATCACCCGGAGACAAACAATATCTTAGAGGTAAACCTTGCATCTCTAAATTTCTTATTATTAATTTCTAGTAAATGCAATATTATTGCCTAACAGTGTAAGTTTGAAATTAACAGATCATCCCAGAGGGCAAAGGGTTGTACCATATGTACGAAATTCAAGGTGTAGCAGAGAGATGGTGTGGGGCTTGGCTTAAAGACTACCAGCAGCAGCGAACACTACGTTGCAACTTCTTGATGATAAGAATGACATAATAGGTTGATGGTTGATTTTCAATGGTTGATGATATTATAATTCTAATGATGGTGTTTGGTTATAGTAAATTTGTGTGATTTTTTACTTTGTTTCAATCCATGCTTAAGATAGTTCTTCTATTTCATAATTTAAATAATGTTCGCGTGTTTTGCGAGCAATATTTTCGTAATAGGTTGTTTCAAATTTCTTGCCAATTCAAAGGTTTCCAATATATAATAGTTCACAAGTATCTCTGGCTGTCGTTGCCCCAGAAATGATCCAGGAAGGACCATCGGAAAACAAATAGGGCATTGTAAATTTTTTCCAAATCATACACCGGTAGAAAATGAATGTACCGGTGTAAAAATCAATCACATTTTTAATAATTTATTTAAATAATACCGATGTATAAAATAATACCGGTGTAAAAAAATGCTGGTGCAAAACTATTCCGGTGCAAAAAAAACAATGTTCCCATTACAAAAGAAATACTGGTGCATTATTTACTATCGGTGTAAAACTTTTACACCGGTTCATATGTTATATGCCGGTGCAAAATTTCTACACCGGTGTTCCAAATATTACCGGTGGAGATACTCTGTGCCCCCCAACTTTTCAAAATTTATACACCGATTTAGAATACTGGTGCAAATAATTTTCTACACCGATTAATTTTACCGGTGCAAATGTGTTACATTTTTACACCCATGTACATATGCACCAGTATTTTGGGCGGCCAAATACCGGTGTTATTGCCCTTAATTACCGGTAAATATACCCATATCACGCAATAGTGCACCACCAATTCAACCATACTCGATCACTGTCTCTTCTATCGTCTTTGCTTTCTATGTTCCATGCTTCCCAATAGCGACACTATCATCAATAGAAAGGCCGGCTCAATGTTAACTCACCTAAATTGACTAATAATAATTGGGAATAAATTGAGAATATTTCGCAATAATCTGGGAACGTTTTGGGAATAATTTACAAAGAGAGGAACGAAACCTGTAATTTCGTCTAAAAGTGGGTATCAAGTCTGTCATTTTCTCATTCTTTAACTATACATATAATGATTCTAAACGTTTGAAAAAAGGCATTTATACAACGAGTGAATTATATATATATATATATGTATGTATAATTATTTTTTAGTAAGTAGGAATTACAATATAATAAGAATTTGTTAAGAAACAAATCTGCCAATCTTTATAAATGGAAATTTTTTAGGAATCCAATTAATAAATGGAATCTTTTTAACAAATTTTCCCTTAAAGAACATTTGGTCAAAGTTTTATTTATAAAAAGATCACTGAATATATGGTCAAACACTCTGATAGTGATGGATTCAATGTACGAACTTTGGATCACGTAACTCTATTGACCTTGCCAATATTAATATAAATAACTCTAATTCTGTCCACACTTATTTTTCTCTCCCATAAACTAAGAGCAACAAGGACTTTATCTTGTTATCGTCAATAAAAAAAATAGTGATCTCTCTTGCTACAGGTGTTCGTAACAGAAGAATGAGTACTTCTTCGGGGGATGGAGAAGAAATAATAAAGAAGATTCAAAAGCCATGCTTCTATAGAATTTTCAGCAATGATTCTAGTGCAGAAGAACTGGTATCTTTATTTAATTTATTCACCTGCTTGATGGTTTTCTACAAAAACAACATCTTTCATATTTTTCTTTTACTTGTTTAAACCTATATATGTATATAGATTTTACTTCTCATTTCATCAATTGATATAGTTGTTGGTATTTTTAATTGATTTTATGTTAACATTTTAATCGAGGTGTGGGTGTTGTTATTCAAGGGTAAGTGAATATATAATTCATTTTCTTAGTTTGTAAAAGTATTTTTAAAGTTTCTATGTATAATTTATAGGGGAAAATTTATTTTATTCACAAGAATTTTTTTAAAATGAGTTGTAAAATCAGAGTATTATATATCATAATAAATATTTTCTTAACAATGAGAGAAGCCATTTACTTCAAAGCATTTTTTTAAACTCTCAATTATTTTTTCTCTAACATTTATTAATAATTATCTTAATTTATTTTGAAATTAGGAAATTCCATCTCCGTTTCGACATAGAGCGAAAATAGCATTGTCATCTGGTTACGTGACCTTGCAAGGCCCTTCCAATAAGGAATGGCCAATTAGGCTTTGTAAGAAAGGGCTATACTTGAAAGTGGGTTGGGAGGCATTTGTCCAATCTCATAAATTAGCAGAAAATGATTTTCTCCTCTTTACACTTCTAAAAGACTCAACTATAGAAGTTGAAGTTCTTAGAGAAGGGTTGAGAATGACCTTTGAACAACTACAAAATGACTTGTCTAAAGTATCTTATCAATATCGTGAAAATATTTCTGCATCTTCTTCACTAATAAGGCCCCATGCCCAATCTCTCATAGGTACTTCAATTAATATTTAATTTATTCGTATAGTTTGTATTCTTTATTAATAATATTATTTACTACTATAATTATTTTTGTGAGTGTAGAACTTGATGATGCGTATTTCATCTCCCCGGAAAAGAAAAGAAAGGGCAAAGAAGAAAAAAAACAAATCCCAACAGGTATTATAATATGTTTATTATATATTAATATTTCTATTCACTTTGGACAAAATTATTTACCAAAAGAAATTACATTATTAGCGTGTGTTTTACGATGAAGGTAATATGTTACCCTAATATACCACACATACAATTTTGTCTTTAAACTACTTTCTCATTCCATCCAAAAATCATATTTCAAAGCTAGATTTGATTATTCAGTAGAAAATTAACTTAATATATTCCATTAAATTAGATTAGAAATTTATTATTCATATTTAAATTAACAAGCAAGTGGTTAGTAAATAGTTGTACAAAAACTTATAAATTAAAAGTAAGGACTTTTACTATAGATAAATATGATGATGTACTTGTATCCCAATTGATTTTAGTTGAGAAAAATATGCAGAAAAATATTACTTTTCAACCGTAAATGTTATACAATTAATAAGAGTAGAGATATTAAACCATTCATAATTAGCCTAGATTTATCATGAAAATGACACAAAAGATAGCCTAATTTGTGTTATAGTTTAGAAAGTGTTAACACCATGTCATCATCGCCTAGATATTTCTATACACATGTGGATCTCATATTTACGAAGAACTTTTATATCTATATTCTTTTAGCATATGATACGAAATTTAACATTTAAAGTTTGGATACAGAATTATATTATTAATATAAAAAAATAATTTTTTATGCCTCATGTTTGAAATTAATGAAATAGTATAGAGGAAATTCATGCGAAATACAGAAAAGGATGAGGAGAAGAATGTCCCATTGATTGAAGTCTTAAGGAAGATATCAAAAGGAAGGGACAAAGCGATTAGGTAATGAAGTTAAGAGTTATGCATGTTGGATCATGATATTTCTTATTGGGTTCGGTGTTATAAATTATTTATTAATTCTCAGCCAAAGAACAACTGAAATCAAATTTATATTACATTGACAATCCCTTATATCAATTTGTAGTTATTTAAAGTTCCATATCTGGATATTTACTATCTTGTTTATTTGTTAATAAACAAAGATTTTTTTTTATTTTATTCTTGATGACATATTTAACAAATATTATGTATCGTTGTGGATTTTACTTTATGGGTGCAGGCTTATTCGTCTCATTATATGTTCATGTATAGATGAATATTTTTTTAGACAACTGAAAAATTGAATAGCGTCCCATAAATAATGAAAGAAGGTAAGAATTTGATTAGAGAGATGATTAAGAGAAATTTTAATGTGAATTTTAGACTTTGAATCGTAAAAGAATATAGAAAGTTGGGTAAAAATATAAGAAATAAGTTCATTTTGAAACCGATCAATATGATTAAATTCAAATTCAAGTGAAACGGGTAATGTAATACTTTAAAGTGTTTAATCCGTGTTTTATTATGGGTTATAGTAGATTAGGTTCAATTAGTGTTTGAGAGCATATGTTAAACATGTTTAACTTGTAATTTTGATGTTCCAGATTCCTCCTATTTAATAACTTGATTATCATTATTGTTTGTGTCTATTGTTTATGATTATTGCAAGATTAAGGTTATAATGTACAACGAATTGCAATTATGCCATGATTTAGCTCTAGGTTAGGGAATGAACCTTGGAAGATTTCATCTTTTTATCGGTTTGGTCATTTGTCAATTTGAAGATTATGTTTAGGAGTGATAACTAGGCATGATTGTTGATACTAAGTTTAATAGCTTGATTTCGGGATCGGATTAATCTATGAGTAATAAAATTGAGTTGCGGGCGATTGAACCGGCATATCTTTTAACTGAATCATGTTGAGGTTGTAGAATAATCCCAAAGGTCATCTCCCCAGTTTGTAGCCCCTAGGTTGATAAAACCCTAGAAGGCAATAGTGAGGTACTAATGTTCTAGATGGCACAAGATAGATCTAGAATGGGTATTCACGCTTGGTCTTAGAGTGTAATGCTACTCACGGGTTTAATTTACTCTGTGTTTGCAGGTTTATCAACCTCGGGAGTAAGGGCTAGTTAGTGGAAGCGGTTAGCACACCACTAGCTCAACCAGAGATAGGTGAGAGATGATTGAGGATCGGAACTTCTGAAGTGAGTTCGGTGGCAGACTCATATGATTCAAATTGTCCACAATGTGTCATCGATCATTATAGTAGGACATACTTCTAGAATGTGAATATGAATCGAGGATCAAATTATATCGCTAAATAGGTGAAGCAAATGCCCTCAAGTATCCCTATCGTTACCTTTAACCTCTTTTCATAGTCTTGCATGATAGTTAGTTTTATCTTATTTCTATACTTGTAGTTGATAGAATTACTCTCAAACAACCCCCCCCCCTTTGTATGAGCACACAATCGCTGACACTTGTGTGTATTGTTTGCTATGGGAACTATCTTTTAAACCAATTTTTTTCCTAAGTACGACCCAAAATTACTTCTATATACTCTTTAGTAGTTAGTAACAATAGGGTAGATATATATATAAATCATATGTTTGGTTTGTGCAGTGGTTTTTAACGAGGCCAGTGTGCCCATCATACTCCTTTTGTGTGCCCGTCATTGTTAATGCCAAAAATTTTCATGGGCCTAGCCTGGAGCTGGCTGTCCAGGGTATGTTGGAGCAGAAGTGAGAGCTCTGACGTGGCCTCTGTTCGGGCCTCCTTTCGGCATGATTCCGGCATAGATAAGGTTCCTGTAAAAGAATACAGGTCACTCAGGGCGAGGTGGCCTGTGGCCGTGCTCGCTCTAATGCCCAAGTCAGATGTTATGATATGAGTGTGGGGAGGGTGGAGCTTCAGTAACATGGAGGCTATAGTCACTTACCCTAAAATGAGGGATTCCCCCTCATTTTATAGCTGTAGATTTTCTTCTTTTCTTGGATTGGATGTTAGGCCTTTGGGCCTGGCTGATGTGAATATGGGCGTCAAACTCATACATTATCAGGTCCCCCTAGCCTAATGTCGCGCTCCTGGACATTGCGGGGCATTGGGGTAATACATGTCCGAGCGTCGTAGACGCTTGTTGGAATGTAGTCGCAGGTGGGCGTCCCTGTTCGTCAATGTGGAATTTTTCATCTTGATTTCATCTCTTGTGATTATTGATCTATGTCACAGCCCTAGTGCTGTCAACCTGGATCCTGTTTTGCGACTTAATAAATTCTCTTTCTTCGACCTCATTCATTTTTAAGACGGAACCTTACCTTGTTGTCTGCTGCATCAAACTGGACTATACATAGTAGTCTCGTAAACTCTGCCTGGATCATTCTTGGAAACCCTTCTCGCATTTACCTGGGCTCTGCAGCCATGCTTTCTAAATCACGGCCGAATTCTCCTATTTCGGCCTTATTAATTCTTCAAGAAGAATCGTACTTTACTACCTGCTGCATCAACCTGGACTCTGCTGGCAGCTCCATCACTTACACGAACCTTCTCTCCCCCTCTCTCTCTCCCCCATGAATAGGCAAAGGGTTTATCAACGCCCTACGTGGACATGCTGGGGGGGGTTGATTGTTGCTTTTCCATTTCAGACTAATGGTTGATCGACTGGCTGTTTGATCATGTCATGGCTAAACTTTCTTTGCCTGATTTAACTTATCTACCATACTATCATGTATCAATTTAAGTGAGAAAGGGTATGCAAATGTAATTGACACTTGTATGAATTCTTCTTTCAAGCGATTATACCTAGTTCCTTTACTTTTGGATTTTATGACAACGATTGTGTATATACTAGCTCGAATTTACTTACCCACCAGTACACCTTAACATTTATGGTCGTATCATGCAAATGAAATATGTTTCTAACCTTGGTGGTAGATAATGCAGCCTCCCTTGTCAGGTAACTGTTTTATCGTGTGCATGTGCTTTGCATTCTCGTTGCGATGCGGTATCGTGATCTGGCCTGCAACTCTCTATCTGCCATGAGCTGGAGCTGCTTGTTGTGGCCTGGAAATCTGCCCTTGCGCTCCATGGCTAACGTGAGTCAGAGCTATTGATTTTGGTTACTTGAACCTGACATGTGATCTATTGGTTGTTGGAGACCGGATGGCAATTTTGGCCTGGGTCTAGCTTGCTGCTCATCAGTTATGGTTGTAGCTAGCCATTTTCTTGGCTGTTGGGGCCAGGATTGCAACTTTAAGCCAGGGTGGGCTCATTTTTCTCGATGGCTCTAGTTGTGGCCGAAGAGATATCTTATTGCCTACTTGTCCCTGGTTTAGCAATTTCCTTGGCTGTCAGAGCCAGGGCTGGCCAATTTTCCTTTGGCTCTGGTTGTGGCCGAAGGTATATTCTCTTGCCTACTTGTCCTTGACTTAGCAATTTCCCTGGCTATCAGAGCTAGGGCTGCAACTTTGAGTCAGGGCCGGCCCATTTTCCTTCGGCTCTGGTTGTGGCCGAAGGTATGTTCTCTTGCCTACTTGTTCCCGACTTAGCAATTTCCCTGGCTGTTAGAGCCAGGACTGCCACTTTGAGTCAGGACCGGCTCATTTTCCTTCGACTCTGGTTGTGGCCGGTGTCAAATATTTTTTCCTATTTTGGTCTAGGTCAGGCTCATTACTTAGCAGCTGTCATGATGTTGTTGCATCTAGATGTTGTGTTGTAAGATTTGTAAGAACTACACATTTCATGTTTGCGTGAATAATGCCAACATGTGTTAGTTTGGATGACAATGTAATTCATCAGCTCTTGCCCATGATACTTAAAATTTATTAAATAAATAATAAAGGCATGTAAACATAAAACATCTCGTGTATATATATCTTGAATGAATATAAGCGATATATATAGCAATACCGTTCCTCAACTTTCTTCTCTTCTTTTTTTCTTTAAGGGGGTTATTTCATGGCCTTGCCTGAATAGGCTGAGCAGTTGTCGTTGCCCTTCCAAAACAGGCTAAGGGTTTATCACTGCTCTGCCTCGACAGGTTGAAGACTGAACTTTCTTAGTTGCAGCGTGTCAGTTCATAACCCTTCCTTTCATGGGGCTGATGGTGCCTTGCTTATTACTTTTACCGCTGGGCCTGCATAATCAAGTATTTCATGCTAATACGTGTAGCCTTAGCGGGCATTGCTATCATGCATCCGTCTAAAAATAAACATAATACATAATATATGAGTCTAAGAATCACCACATTGTTCTTCTATTTCAGAGTGAGTGTTATTGTTTACCCATACATTTGACAAAGGCATGCAGGCGTAGGCATCATTTGTATGCATAATTTCATAAATAATATGCATGATCATACAGCCTTTTTTGAGGCTGCCATGTTATGGCCCTGCATGAACAGGTAGAAGGGGTCGAGTTTTACTTGGCAATAACTTCACAAAACATTACCCTGTTTGAGCAGGTTGAGGGGTGCTCTCTGCTATGTCTGAGCATGCAGAGGGTTGATCGCGCCCTGTCTGGCAGGCTGGTGGATAGGCTAATGGCTATGCTTTCTTTGCCTGTTATTTTACTGCCCGGTATGTACAATTACGCATTTCATGCTAACGTGACTCAATTTAAACAAACCACACTAGCATGCACCAGTCCAACAGATGACTTTATTTTCAGTTTGTTTTATTAAACAAAAGTTACAAGAGTTAAATTTATTAACCATCCTATCATGCATAAAATTAAATGACAAAGGCATGTAGAACATAGCTGACACTTGCATGAATCCTTTTTATCTTTAAGTAATCATACATGGTGTTTTTAGTTTTGGATTCAATATGGCAGTCACATACATGATTTCTTAAATTTATTTTCTTACCATTATACACTAATAAAGTATTTGGTAGCGTTAGGCAAGTAATTACTTTCATGGAGCTATATGGTTTTGCTCAAAACACTTTATGTATGCTTCTACAGGGAGTCATGCCAAGGTTATTGTTTAATAGAACAATTGTATATTCCTAACCTTGGCAGCTGTTGATGCAGCTAGCCTTGCCCCGTGAGAGCTCAACTATGTGGTTGTTCTTTGCGCTCCAGCTGCCCTGCGACATTGTGGTTGTACTCTATCTTGCTGCCTGGTCTCTTTCGAGTCCCGCTGCTGCGATGTATGTTAACTCTTGGTACCTAACCTGAAATAAAGAGGATAAGTTGGAGCAGAGCAATGAATATTACGGTTATTCTCTTTTTCCTTCCCCCTTTTTGAGTAATGAAAAGGAGTCTCCATTTATTTTCCTTTTCCTTTTCTCTTCTTTTTTTTTCTCTTTTCTTCTCTTCTCTCTTTTCATTTTATTTCTTTTCTCTCTATTTCTTTTTCCAACGAACTCACTCTTCTCTTTCTTTTGGAATTTCCTTCCTCATTTGTTTGTTATTTTCTTCCGCTGACAACGCCTCACGAAACCTTCACCGGGAAATGATCTCCTCGCCGACGGAGATGATTCTACATGCTAGCCAGAGAAGGAGGTGTCGTAGTGCTTCGTCTTCATTGTTGCTCGCTAGAGAAGGTAGTGTCCTTCTTTTCCGTTAACCTTCTCCCACCGACGAAGAAAGTGAGGGCCTTCTCCCGTCGACAATGAAGAGGAACTAGCCAAGCTTGGTTAAGCTCCGGTGGAGGTGGTGGTGGCTTACACTGCATGACCTTTCTTGTCTAGCTTTTTCACAGGAGAAGATTTGTGAGTTGGCGAGTCGGCTCGGAAGATCTGGGTTGGCTTGACACACTGAGTTGGGCCAAGTCAGCTCGACAGATCTGGGTTTGGCTAGATTTACTAGGTTGGCCAAGTTGACTCACTAAATTGGCTGAGTTGACACACTGGGTTGGCCGAGTCGGCTAATTGGGTTGCCTGGTTTTTCAGACCCAGCTTTGCACTGCGTTGTGCGGCAACTTAGTGACTTTGAGAGCTTCCCGTGACAATTGTGGCTACCTGGCTGCTAGGAGTGGTGTGTCAGACACTTCTCCCAGCTTGTCATTGTTGAGAAGACAGCTACCTCATTCTCAACTCCTTGCTTTTGGGGCAAAAGATAAATGAGCACTGAATTTGGGTATGTTTTCCCCTTAAAAAATGAAAATAATTTATTGTAGGAACAATAGATTTTCTTAGCTGTGCAGATGAATTTGATCTGGCTTGTGTGTACGTGGGTCTGAGCAACATTTGTTAGAGGTGCGCGAGGGTCTGGTCATCGATCCCCAAAGACGGTGCCATTGTTAATGCCAAAATTTGTCATAGGCCTAGCCTGGAGCTGGTTGTCCAGGGTCTGTTGGAGCTGTGGTGAGAGCTCTTATGTGACCTCTGTTCAGGCCTCCTTCTAGCATGATTCCGGCATAGATGGGGTACCTGTAAAAGAACTGGGTTACTCAAGGCGAGGCGGCCTGTGGCCGTGCTCGCTCCGATGCCCAAGTCTGGTGTGATGATATGAGTGTGGAGAGGTGAAGCTACAGTAACATGTAGGTTGTATTCACTTATCCTAAAATTAGGACTTCCCCTACATTTTATAGCTGTAGGGTTTCTTCTTTGCTTGGGTTAGATGTTGGGCCTTTGGGCCTGGCTGACAGGAATATGTGCCTCAAACACATACATATCAAGGAGAAAAAGGATGAGCCACTGCTGAAACACCCCAGAGATTAAAGAGTATGATTCCAGCACCAATCTCATTAGTCAACAAACATATCAACATTATGCAGACACAGGAAGGAAAGATGTAACTGCTAAGGAAAAAGATGCCAACCTTAAGTTTTTGAGAGAAAATAATATCGCAATTTCTGATCGATGAGGTGTGTCCTCCCAAAATAGGATGCGTAAGGATGATAACACATGCGTGAACGACGTTGAGGAGCCATATTTTAAGGATAAGATACAATAGTCAAGCAGTGAAGACTGGGAGCGTTATCTTCAATGATTCTCTCTTACAATTCTTGACATGCTCCTTTCTCCCTAGTACTGCTCCTTCTATTAGTGTCCTTCATTTTGCCCTATTTTTTCTACCTTTGTATATAACCTGGTACTTCTGGTACTTATTTGTGTGCCTTTCACAAATAGGTTGGTAACAGCCTCATTCTTTTTGGTCTGTGTCTTTCAGAGTTTGTTGACCGGGATGCCCCTTTGGCTAAACATTTTCAGACGACCAAAGGTTCACTTTGTTAGAGAAATAGAAACACTTTCCTTGTAGGAAAGCTTATAGATATTAGTTACTTTATTGAATTAGTTTCCTTATGAAATTAGTTATAGATGGTAATTTCCTTATACTCTTAAAATCCTATTTCTAGACTTTAGTTTGTTATAGCCATATATATTGTAATCCTCATAATTTATGAGTTGTGTCATTGATGTGATATCAATGCAACATAATAAAGTCATTTATATTTTTATCATGGCATCAGAGTCCAGGTTGGGTTTATTGGGCTGATGTGTGGATCCTCTTTAATTTGGCCTGATATGGGTTGTAGAGTGTTTCCACGTTGGCACGTGAGGGGGCATGTTGAAAGATATATCCCACATCGGTTTCTTAAAGACTAAATGACTTACATATAAGGTCTTAGGTAGCCTTCACTTAGTTCCAATTGGTTTTAAGGTAGAAATGCAAGATACCTTGAAATTTAACATGGTATCAGATCCAAGGTTGGGTTTATTGGGCCGATGTGTGGATCCCCTTTAATTTGGCCCGATATGGGGTCGTGGAGTGTTTCCACGTTGGCAAGTGAGAGGGTGTGATGAAAGATATATCTCACATCGGTTTCTTACAAGGATAATAACTAAGATATTAGGTCTTGGGTCACCTCCACTTAGTGCCAATTGGTTTTAAGATGGACGCCCAAGATACCTTGAAATTTATCATTGTATCAGAGCCTAAAATCCTGAAACCCTAAAAAAATTTCCGCTGACAGTTTTCTGAGCTTCCGACTATTGATTGACATCTGCTCACTGCTCTCAAGCACCACCATCTCCGCCGTATGTAGCTCACCGTTCATTGCAGATCTTTGACCATCGCCACCGTTGTTCACCAGCTGCAATTTTGATGACCCGTCCGTGATTTTACCGAACCTTCACGTGTCACTTCTTGCTCCACTCGATGTCGTGTCTTGACCTAGTTAGCCACCGATCTGATTCAATCTGCTATTGCTATTGGTAATCTAATCTAATCTAACCGGAGTTGACGCCCTTCTTGTTGCTACCTGCCACTATCTGCTACCGTAGCCAGTACAGATTTATTGTCATTTCATTGTTTCCATCATCTGCTTCTTGCCGCAATCTGCTAGCGTAGCCCGTTAATCATCCCTCAACGTAACCGCCAACTGATTTCTACTGATCTCCAACACATTGAATTCTGAATCTGATGTCGTTGCTACTACTGATAATGAATTTGAGTACTGTTCTACTGACTAATATTGTTACTCTTGTTGCTACTACTTCTACTGCCACTGAAATTAAATCTCGTTCTATGGTATTTTTTAATATTTAGCAATTTCATAATCTTCTTCGCAAGTTGGCTATTCTTGTCATCATACTCCGACTTAAGGGAGGGTGTTAGAGAAATAGAAGCCCTTTCCTTGTAAGAAAGGTTATAGATGGTAGTTACTTTATAGAATTAGTTTCCATATGGAATTAGTTATAGATGGTAATTTTCTTATAGACTTAGAATCCAATTTCTGTTAGACTTTGGTTTTTTGCAGCCATATATATTGTAATCCTTGTCATTGATAAGTTGTGTCATTGGTGTGATATCAATGCACCATAATAAAGTCATTTATATTTTATCACACTTGCAAGTTTTCAAGATGATTTGGCAGAGGAAAGGTGCCTGAGATTGGAGAAGAAGGAAATTAATAGAGATGTGGTTGATTTAGAATCAGGATTAGAAAAGGAATACCCTTTCTGATTGGTTTTGTATATATTTTGTTCCATATTTGTTTAGGCCTTGTATACCCTTTGTACTCAATATATATCAATACACATAGTCACAATCATTTGTGGGTTTTACTTTCTATCATGCTATCAAATAGGTTTCTCTAAAATTCCTGGTCTTTTCTCTCTCTTTCTAGAAAATTCTCTGTTCTTTTTTATTCTTGTCTTCTTCCTCTCACTAACATCAAAGCAGACTTTGACTGCCAATTACAAGATTGCTATGTGATTGGCTTGTTCTATTTCTTTGTTAGGGTTGTGTATTGTTCTTTGTTTTTCATTAAAAAATATCTTCAATCTGCGTCGATTGCCGCCGCTGGTTACCGTTGTCTTCCCTGCCACCATCTTTCTCACTGATTGGATCATGTTGCTACTCAGGTCATTCGCCAACAGGTCCTCTCCGGCGACCTTCTCGCAGTTGCTGCTCTTCATTTTCTCAAGCTTGCTCGTGTTTGTTGCAAGCTGTCGTTGACCGCCGCAGTCTGTTAGTATCGTTTGTTGCTCCTCTGGTCCCTCGCTTGGCCATCGTCGACGGCCAATCACTGTGCGATCGGTCTGCCGACATCAATTTTCCTCCACGGGTGTTTTCTTCTTTATCTTTCCGACATCAAGCTCTCACAGCATCACTGCATCGCTTGTTTGAAGCTAACCAGCACCGTTCTCAGATTCATGCACTTGAGCCAGCTTTTTCAATAGCACTTGTAGGTACACGCGCGTGACAAGGATGCACCCTTCCCTCTCTATTGAATGTACATTCACGTTCCAGCATTTGTCTTGTTGTTTCTACGGGCGTTAAGCGATCTCCTGGAGCAGATTTTAATTTATTGTTATTATTATCATCATAATTCTTTTTTTTATTACTATTATGGCTTATTTTGACCAACCACGATGTCAATGGTGTTATCTTCTGGGCCATGTTGTTTTTTCTTGTTCTAAATTACACGGTGAATGGTACCAGTTGCAATGACAGTGGTGCAAGAAATTTGGTCACTTTGTCTCGACATGTCCTCATATGGTCTCTCAGGTACCTTCTCCCTGCTTTTTACCGCATGCTCGCTGGATAGCTGATTCTAGTGCGATCAACCACATGACCTCTTCTCAGTCTGCTCTTGATCACGTGACTCATTTTTCAGGTAACAAGCATGTTATTGTTTGTAATGGATCGAGTCTCTGATTCATTATCCTTTTCTGATGTTTTGGTTGTTCCACAAATTACTAAATTTGTTGTCTATTAGCAGGTTGACTCGGGATATGAATGTTGTTATTTGTTTTGATGATTCCTCTTTCACCATATCGAACAATTTTACTAGAGATGTTATTGGCAAAGGCCATCTTGATGTAGGTTTATATGTTTTGGATTTTGGTGTTGCTGGTTTATCTATTTTTGTTGTCTCTAGTGCTTCTAAAGCATCTTTTGAACTTTGGCATAGTAGATTGGGTCATGTTTCCCACAACATCATTTCTTCTTTGAGTAAGTCTGGATGTTTTTCAGTTACTAGTTTGCTGCCTAAGCTTCATTTATGTCCCTCTTGTGAGATGGCTAAAGGCAAACATATCTCTTTAAGAGATAATTTAAAATGTGCACCACACATACTTGATTTAGTTCACTATGATCTTCAGGGACCCTCTCCTGTCATATCTCGTGCCATGTATTCTTATTATGTCATTTTTGTTGATAATTTTTCTCAGTTCACCTAGTTATACCCTCTGTGACAAAAGTCTGATTTTGTAGAGGCTTATATGAATTTTGATGCACTTGTTGAGAACCAGTTTTCTACCACCATTAAAGTATTTTTGAGGGATGGTTGAACCGATTTTCTGAATCATCGCATGCGATCTCATTTTGTGTCAAAGGGCTTTCATCACCAACTTTCTTGTCCTTATACTCCTGAGCAAAATGGTCGCATAGAGAAGAAGTATCGTCATATTACTAAGAAAATGTTTTCAAGGCTCTTTCATATCTGCCTTCATCATTCATTTTGGTATGATGCATTTTTTACAGCAGTCTTTATCATCAACAGACTGCCTACTCCAGTTTTATCTGGTAAGTCTCCACTCTTTGTTATTTTTGGTACTATACCTGACTAAAATTTTGATCCATTTGGTTGTCGGGTTTTTTCATATTTGAGGCCCTATGATGCGCATAAATTAGCACATTAGATCATGTCTTGTATATTTTTGGGTTACAGTTCACAGCACAAGGGTTGCCGATGTCTTAATCCTCGGAGAACATCATTCGCCATGCTCGACTTGATGATTTATTTTTTCCAGCTACCCAAACTGGTACTATTATAGATCAATCAAAACTTGATGTTTCTACTTTTTTTTAGCCTTCGCCAGTCCAATCGGAGGTGTTTGAGCCATCTTCTTCACCAGGATCACCCATTATTTTGGAAGATTTAAAATTTCAGACTGTACCAGAAGCTCAGGGTTCTTCAGAAAATTGTGTATGTCTGTCACAGGGTGACCAGCAGCACGATCGATAGTAGTCAGCGCCACCAACTCAGACGAAAATGCCACTACCGATGAATCACGCGTCAGCCACCCCGTTCGCTTGTGCACATCACGCGCCACCACCCCGGATGCCGACAGCTTCACCGACTGATCCAGCGAACCTTGTTTCACTAACGTCGCCATCGGTACCTTCTTCACGGCTGCCATCGCTAACCTCGGGTTCCATGCCCAACGCCCAGGGGTTCCATGCCTGCCTTGGGATCCATACCATCTCCAACTGCGGGTCCCTCTTCCCAACATCCGATGGCTATTTGTTTGCACACTGGTTCACTACAGTACATGGATTTTTTGGAATAATATTACTGGTTTATTGAGTGCTTTATTTTCTAAGACTGAGCCTCGTAGTCATCGCTCGATAGTCAAGTATCCCGAATGGGTTGCTGCTATGGACCCAAAGATGGATGTTCTTCGCACTCAAAAGACGTGGGAGTTGGTTCCGCATCTTTCACATGTTAATGTTGTTGGGTCAAAATGGGTGTACCATTTAAAATGCAAGGCTACTGCCCTTCTTGACCGGCACAAAGCAAAGTTAGTTTCTCAAGGTTTTTCTCAATTACCTAGTTTTTATCATGATCATACATTTAGTCTGGTGGTGAAAGCATCTACTGTTCGTATAGTTTTATTTCTTGTTGTCACTTGAAATTGGCTTTACGATAGCATGATGCCAAGAATGCATTTTTAAATGGTATTTTTTATTCCCCGGTTTATATGGAGCAGCTTGCTAGATACAAAGACTCGATGCATCCTGATTATGTATGTCATTTACACAAGGCCATTTATGGTTTGAAGCAAACTCCTTGTTCTTTATTTCAACGTTTCAATTCCTTTTTGGTTGGCATAGGTTTTGTATGCAGTTCTGCCGTTACCTCCTTATTTGTGTTTTCATAAGGTGCCTCTTTACTAGAATTGATGGTTTATGTTGATGACATTATTCTTACTGGGAATGATGGTCATCTCATTTGAAAGTTTATTTATCGGGTAAATCAGGAATTTAAGATTACCGATCTTGGCACTTTACAGTATTTTTGTTCGGACTTTTGATGGCTTATTCCTTGGTTAAGTCAGATATGCCAAGGACATTCATTGCGCACCGGAATGCAGGATTCAACGCCTGTAGCTATACCATCTGTTTCTTTTTTGCATCTTTCCAGCTTTTCTAGTAAGCCATTAAGGAATCCCACACTTTATTGCTCTTTAGTTGGTGCACTATAGTATTTGTCGATTACACATCCTGGCTAGTCTTATGCTGTGAACATGGTCAGTCAGTATATGTAAGGTCCTACGAACAACCATTACCAGGCTGTTGCTCAAATTCTACACTACGTACGTGGTATCTTCACTATGGTCTTCAGTTTCACTCAAATTTGTCCGCTTTACCAGTTTTGGGTTATTCTGATACTGATTGGACTCGTTGTATTTGGACTTGTAGGTCTACATATGGTTATGCCATATCCTTAGTGTTAACCTAGTTTCATGGAGTGCTAAGAAGCAACCTACAGTTTCTCGTTCTAGTTCAGAATCAGAATACCGGGCTTTGGCCAATATTGCTGCGGAACTAGCTTGTTGATGAATTTACTTTGGTATTTACGTGTATTGACTCGTGTGCCTCCAATTTTGCTGTGTGATAATAATAGTGCTCTCTTTCTTGCTCATAATATGGTTTTGCATAAGAGAGCCAAGAACATTGATATTGATTATCATTTTGTGCGTGAGATTGTGTCTTCTGGCAAGCTTAAGGTTGGTCTTGTTTCTACGGACTTGCAGCTTGCGGAGATCTTTACAAAGAGGTTACCTCGTCCTCAATTTGAGTTCTTGCGCTCCAAGCTTTGTGTTGCGACCAGTTCTACGCTTCGCTTGAGGGGGGTAGTAGATATATAGTTGATTTAGAATTAGGATATGAAAGGAATACTCTTTCTAATTGGTTTTGTGTATATCTTGTTCCACATTTTTTAGGTCTTGTATACCCCTTTTACTCAATATATTATATATATATATATTTATATATCAATACACACAACCACAATCATTTGTGGGTTTTACTTTCTATAAAAAATAAACAAATCCCTTCGCGTCGAGTTGGAGCTTCTCTGGCCGTATAGCCTTGTCCACCCTAACTGTCATTATGTGTTGATGAATCGTGTCACCAAGAATCGTGGGTTCCATAATCTCCCCTTGAAGTGTCAGTGGCATGGGAGCACGTGATAAGCAGATTGTTAATCACTACTAATGAAGATAGCTAGAATTGTGCCCCTCTATTTTCTATTGTATCTGTTCAAATAACGTATTGATGATGGAAACATTAACTAACTGATTTGTATGTGCGAATTTCTTTTATGCATTATTATCATTGAACAACTTAGCTAAATAAAATGAGTCCAAAGCTCACCCCGCTTCGCTACAACTACGTGATATACGGACAGACGATACAGAGAACCACGACCCAGCTTCCGAACAACAACTACTACTGATCGTGAAACACCATGAGCAGCAGGATGTTGAGGTCCGAAATTCGAAGTGAAATTTTTTATTTGCCTGGAGCCTTTCACTAATAGAAAGAGTGCAGATGGAACAAGATCCGATCTCGGACTCACTGGAATAGTTCTGGCAAATTCTGGACTAGACATTGCTCTACATGATACTTATTATGTAGTTGCACATTTCCGAATAAGTCAATTTGTTGATTAGATTTAATTTTGCTATGGATAGAATTGTTGACTAAACTAGAGTCATACTAGTACTAGCCTTCTTTTATACTCTATTTATTCTCATAAGTAATATCATATTCATTATGGAAAAATCATTCTTTCATGGTATCAGAACATGTTCTGATCCTAAACCTTAAACCTTAAATTTTTTATTTTTATTTTTTGTTTGCCGCCTCTCCCTCTCTCTCTTTTCCAACCGACCACCATCAGATCCCGGCGATCTTCCGGTCAACTTCCGTCCAACTACTGGTGACCTCCAGCAGCAGTTTCCATCCAATCATCCAGTGTTTTTTAGCATCTCACTCATTTTCCAGCAGGTTCCACAGCGGCTGATCTTTAGTCTCCGGCTGTGGTGATGTTTTTTCTCCAAATTGATCGATCTTCAGTCTCTGGCCAATCTTCAGTCTCTGGCCAATCTTCAGTCTCCCTCATCCTGATTTGTCTCCTCTGGCAGCGTCCTTGCAGTAGTTCTCTTCGTCGGCAAATCTCCAAGCAAACGTCTAGCATCTCGGTTCTCCTTATATACTGGCGAGCGTCTCCCATCAGCAAATATACAGGGTATCGTCTCTATTCAGAAAGAAGCTCGTGTCTAGCTTCCTTGTTCAACAAATTACATGAGATCCACGCGCATCTAGGCCATACCCGCACGTCCTATTACTCGCGCATGAGTTACTCGCCCCCAATAGTCTCCTTGCGTGTCTTCTTCACGCGTCCGCAGTTCACCACTTATGTTTCGTTCACACGCCCAGAGTTCCTAGCGCATCTCCTTCTCCATTTTTGTCCCTATGACTTGTGTTGGTGGTTTATCAAAGTTTAAGAACCATAGCTCGAAGTGGATTGTAGATTCCGGTGCCGCAAAACACATGGCATCGTCCCCCACTTCTGTTGATCATGTGATACCTTATAATGGTTCTATCTTCGTATATATTGGTAATGGTTCTCAACTCCCTATTACTGATAGCGGCGATTATCGGATTTCTAAATCCTTATCTCTTTATAATGTGCTTATTGTGCCTAATATCACTAAAAATTTTCTTTCGATTAGCAAATTAACCCGGGATTTAAATGATGTTGTCTGCTTTGATGATCACTCATTTATTATTTGGCATAAAATCACTAGTGAAACCTTGGGTCAGGGTCATAGTGAAAATGAGATTTATGTTTTTGATTATGGTGCATCTGCTTTGTTGTCTACCGTGGAATCAAATTAGTAGCGTGCATCTTTTCAAATCTGGCATGCTAGACTTGGTCAGGTTCCGCATTCCATTATTTCCGGTTTGCGTGCTTCTGGATCTTTATTTACCTTATTGATTTTTCTGAAACCTACCCTTTGTGATACATGTGAAAAGGCTAAAGAGAAGCGTTCATCTTTTTATACAAATGATAAACGGTCTGCTAGGGTACTTGATCTAGTTCATTGTCACTTATGGGGGCCTTCTCTTATTTTATCTGCTGATGGTTTCTCATACTATGCTATTTTAATCAATGATCATTCCCGACTCTCATGGTTTTACCCATTGCACCGTAAATCTAATCTTTGGGATGTTTATTTCCAGTTTGAGGCTTTTGTAGAGAACACGTTCTTTTCCACCATTAAGGTGTTTCAAAGTGATGGGGGGGGGACTAAGTTTGTAAATGGTCGCCTACGCTCTCACTTTCAGACAAAGGGCATGTACCATCATATTTCTTGCACGTATACCCCTAAGCAGAATGGTTGGGCTGATCGAAAACACCACCAAATTGCTAAGATGTGCTTGTCTATGTTATACCACTCTCATGTCCCTATCTCTCACTGGGCTCACTCCTTTGTTGCAGGCACTTACACCATAAATTGGTTGCCAACTCCTGTTCTTGGAGGCCAATCACCATATGAAGTTATTAATGGCTGGGTTCCCAGATACACGGACTTCCATGTGTTTGGTTTTCATGCGTACCCTTATCTTCGTCCATATGCAGCTCACAAACTGGCTTCTTGCAGTTTGCCCTGTGTGTTTCTTGGGTACAACTCCCAGTACAAGGGATATCGACGTTTGGATCCTATGTCTGGAAAGATATATGTCACAAGACATACTTGGTTTGATGACACTTCCTTCCCTTATACCAATGGTTCTACTTCAGTATCTCCGTTCTCTCTGGATGTATCTACTTTTTTAGATCACGCTGATGCATCAGTTGATATTCTTGCTTCTTCCACGGTGGCATCTCTTCCTACTCGGCTTGTAACTTTGGTTGCTAGCCGTCTAGGCTCATCGATATTGTCATTCTCACAAACTACAACATCATGTTCTGTATGCTCTGCCGATTCAGACCATCCAGTGGACGCCCTGATGCATTTGCTCCACCCATCTCATCATCGATCAGCTCACCTTGTTGCTGACCAACCCGCCCAGTTCATCGACCACCTTATCGGACCCTTCGCTGACCACTTCACTGACCACCTTATCGGTCTCTACACCGATCGTGACTGTTCCTCCTGTCTCTCCGTCTTGGCCTTACACTCATCGGATGGCTACTCGATAGACGACTGGGGATATTAAGCACAGATATTATTCAAATATTGTTACTCACAATCTTACTACTACCTCACTTGCCCAGTCCGAGCCCATGAATTATCGCAGTGCTCTTTCAGATCCATCTTGGGTCTTTTTTTATGGATGATAAGATAGCAGTACTCCGTGGACAGTGCACCAGGGATTTGGTTCTACACCCGTCGAATGTCAACATTGTTGGATCCAAATGGGTTTATCGATTGAAGTATCGTCCATATTGCACTATTGAGCATCATAAGACTAGGATTGTTGTGCAGGGTTTTTTTGGTAGATTTTGGGTTTTGACTTTGACCACACTTTCAGTCCAGTGGTCAAAGCATCCACAGTTTGTATAGTTTTAGCTATTGCTACAATGCACTCTTAGCCTCTTCATCAGGTAGATGTTAAGAATGCCTTTATAACTGGTGATCTTGATTCTCTAGTCTATATGGTGCAGCTCGTTGGTTACAAGGATCCGTTTCACCTAAAGTATGTTTGTTGCTTGCGGAAGGCCATTTATGGTCTTAAGCAAGCTCCGCGAGCCGGGTTCCAGCGATTCAATACTTATCATGTTCAGCTTGGTTTTGTCTGCAGTTTTGTTGATACTTTACTATTTGTTTTGTCTCGGGGATCATCACTACTGTATTTGTTGGTCTACTTGGATGCCATCATCCTTGCAGTCCAATACCCGACTCTGCTCCAGAAGTTCATTGGTCAGACACATCGGGAGTTTGCCATCAAGGACTTTGCCATTATTCACTACTTTCTTGGCTTGGAAGTTACACCCTCAGCCCTGGGTTTACTTCTTGGTCAAGCTAAATATGCCACAGTGACCCACCTCTACTCGGGGTCGTTAATACCGTTGCAAAACTAACCCGAGCAAAGGACGGTTGGTCAAAGATAAAACTTATATTTTGTACCCAACTCCCTACTTTGCTACCAATAGGGTAGTTATCGGTAAGCCCCGGGTATGTACACAGAGATGCTAGGGCCTAAGAATCAAGTAAAATACAACCTCGTACGGGTCGTTAATTCATACGAGTGATACAAATAGCTAGTATGGAAAACAAGGGGGGGTTTGGTTTTTCAATTAACAACTACAAAACATAAAAGTAAAAAGCAATTAATCTATAAAGCTAAACACTTGGGGAGTCATTGCGCAATATGGTTAATTTAATGCTTCGATCCTGGATTCATTCCCTTAGAGATTTAGACAAACATAATAGAGTGCTCATAACACGTGGTGTGGTTAATGACATACACTTCCCCGTACCTGTCACGTCAGGTGCGTTCACAACCCTCCATTGACACCACCATCGTAATTAGAGGAGTACAACAAGGTCCGGCCATTATTGTAGATCTCCCCCCTGAGCGTTTCACCATGAATGATCTAATCCCTAAGGCCTATGAATTAGGCAAAGGGTCGTAGGCATCTTATCTATGACACTAGGGCCTCTTACAACCAAATCTTGCTACTTTTCTCTCTCTCTAAGACTGGTGTGGTTGAAAATAATTAGAGTATTACTCGAATCCCCCGTGCACACACCCACGCGGACACGTACTCCATTACCCATTAACACATCCAAGGTTTCTCTTCATAAGGGGCATCAAATTTGCACCAACATGAATATAGACTAGAGCGTGTACTTATATGGAGTGTACTATTCATGCAATTCTAACATTCAAGAACAAGTCACAATAATATCATGTGCACAAATATTAGGATGAACTAGTAAATCTAACAAAACATCAAATAACCATGTGCTTACAATTTATTCCCAAGCTATAGAAACTACTCCATAGATATGGAATTCAAATGAAGATTTTAATTTCACATCCTAGAATCTAAGCAAAAAGAAAAGGAAACAAAAGAAAGAGGAGAAAGTGTTTCTTTCCCTAAAGTTGCTCTCCCCAATTACAATATGAACTACTAGAAATGATCTCCTTTTTTAACTACTCCTAAAAATATAGATCTATGGAAAATATTAGGTTAGATGTCATGGATCTAAGAAAATAAGATTAAGAAAGAAGAAAAAGAGAAGGAAAGAGAAGAAGTACTCTAGAGAGGGAGAGAACTCTTCTCTTCCTTCTATCTAAACTAAAAAGAGAAAAAATGTACATTATATCTACTTAGGTTTTCTAGAAGACTAAATACTTCTATATATAGAAGTAGGAGATTGAGCCTAAAGATTGGACCAAAATAGGCCAAAATTAGGTCAAAACCCTAGTCACCTTTCCCACTTGAGGCTGAATCTTTCTCGATTAAACTACTTATATTTGTAAAGTTTTTGTAGTTTAGATTGAGTGGGTTGGATAGAGCATGGAAATATGAAGATTTTGATATATGGTATAGGGAAATCGAATAAGAATTGAGAAAGTTATAGTCAAAATAGTGAGAGAAGGAAGGCTGTGAATAGTGCGGCATGGACCATGAATAGTAGCGTGGACCGTGAATAGTGCCCTCGTGCTGAATTCATTGGCACGGACCTGTGAACATGTGAATAGTACCCTCATTCCAAATGCCTTTGTCACGAACCTGTGAATAGTAGGCGCAGACCGCCCGATCTAGTGCAGCCTGTTTCGGCCGTTAAGCGCGGTCCGCATCGTTTGGCACGGCCCATCTTCTGGAAGGTCACTCTGCTCACTAATTTGGCACGGACTTCTCAATTCTTCACACCCTACCATCTGGTCTTGACATTTTGCACTTGGAACAGCGCAGACAAGCGAAAATGGGACGGTCTGTGCCCCTACTTAGCTATTTTTGAGTTAAACTTGGAACATGTGCGCGCGGCCCGTGGCGTTTGGTGCGATCCACACCAGACCATGGCATGGTCAATGCCAATGTGGACTGTGTCTTCTGGTGCGGGCTGTTAGTGCCTCCTTTGGTGCCAACCATGAGTTATCTACGCCGACCCATTTGTGTTTCGTTAGCGGAGCTTCTTTCCTTCACTACGGATAAAATGTTGGTCCGATTTGAGAGTTCTAGTAGTTACTTTTATAGTGCTCAATAAGAAGAATCCAATAGAATCAACCTTAAAGGATAATTAATCTCAAATCGTTCTCAGACTTTGGTGCAACTCATCGGACCACGATTCCCCGCTTCTCCCTTGGCCGCCTTGAACTCCAATGCCACCTAGCTTTGGCTCCAATATCCTTCTAGCATTCTTTTACATTCGTGGCCTTCATCTAATAACATTCTAGTGTGAATAGTCTTCTATCTCTTCTACCGTCCTTGTGAACGACCTTTGATATCTTCTATCGCCCTTACGAACGGCCTTCACATAGAATGTAACAGAAAAGTACCCACGGGCGTCCTATTAAGGATGATCACAAGGAACATCTAGGAGCTTGTGGATACCAGATGTCCATCAGTACCAATTAAGTCTACAAAACGTGGGATTTGGACAAGAAAACCAAAC
This sequence comes from Rubia yunnanensis, assembly GCA_037428765.1. Taxonomy (NCBI): domain Eukaryota; kingdom Viridiplantae; phylum Streptophyta; class Magnoliopsida; order Gentianales; family Rubiaceae; genus Rubia; species Rubia yunnanensis. Next base: position 104,356,662 of record CM075061.1, on the reverse strand, counting down.
ATGGCCTTCAAAATTCCTTCTCACGTAAACTAAACTAATGCTAGCAATACACCATATAAAACAAGCTAATAAATATGCCGAATGCAACGGTTAATGCGCACAAAATGAAGTACATCACAGAGATATTCTTACTCAAGCTGGGATGTCAGATGCTACACTAGTCTCTACTCCATTTGTGTCGGGATCGCAGTTACACAGCTCCATCAGTCCTACTTTTTAGAATCCGACACTTTATCAATCTCTTGTTGGGGCTCTACAGTATTTGGCGATCACTCATCCCGATTAAGCCTTTGCGGTTACTATAGTTAGTCAGTATCTTTAGGATCCCCATGACGATCACTTTGCAGAAGTTACTCGGGTTCTTCGATATGTTCAGGTAACTCTTCATTTTTGCCTTGCATTTCGATCATCCAGTTCTCCTGAGGTTCTGAGATACTCTGATATTGATTGGGCTCATTGTCTGAAGACTCGATGATCCACTTATGGTTATGTTGTCTTTCTTAGTGGAAACCTTGTTTCTTGGAGTGCCAAGAAGCAGCCCATTGTTTCTTGTTCGAGTACAGAATCCGAGTATCGTTCCCTTGCCAACACCGCTTCTGAGGTTGTTTGGCTGACTCATTTGCTTCATGATCTTCGTGTCCCACTTGTTTGATCTCCGCTATTGATATGTGACAGCAGTAGTGCTATCTTTTTAGCCTAAAATCCAGTCGTTCATAAGCGGGCGAAGCACATCGACATCGACCATTACTTTGCATACATCTTCTAGCAAGTTGTGTGTGGCTCACGTTCCTACTGCTCTTCATATCACATACATCTTCACCAAATGTTTCTCTCGTCCGCTGTTAGAGTTCTTCAAATCCAAGTTTTGCGTCGCTGAGCATTCGCGCTTCGCTTGAGGGGAGTGTTAGAATAAGTAAAGTTTTTGATTAAATTTGATTTCGATATAGATAGAATTGTTGACTAGACTAGAGTTATACTAGTAGTAGCCTCCTTTTGTACTCTATTTATTCTCATCAGTAATATCATATTCACTACGAGAAATTATTCTTTTAGTATTGATATTTTCATAATTCCTTATTTGTCCTACTGTTAACACATTTGTGTTTTGGCAATGCGTGTGTTTTTTTTATCAAACACACTCTTTTTATTAAATATCAAGTGTCATTACATTTTTTCCCAGATTATGAGCAAGACACACATCTGCCCTGGTGGCTTTGTAAAAGATTACAGAAGAAAAAGCCTTGATTAACTCCCAAATATCCGTAACCTCATTTTCAAGTTGTAATGAGATTTTTTGTGCCTCAAAATCATGCTGACTACAAGTGAAGAATCTGTTCAAATCCACACATGATTAAGGCCACCGCCAGAAGTTCTGATTGTAGTGGAAAAGATTATGCAAAACACTTATGCTCTTGTGTTATTGGCTTTAATTCCCATATATCTTGTCTATCAATTTGAACCCAAGCTACAACAGAGAGGCCTCTTTCTTTATGAAAAGCAGCATCTGTGACAAAACATCTGAACTCTGATGGCAGTAGAAAAAGAATCCCATCTCTAATGATATTAGCTTGTGTATTTGTGGAATTTGGTTTATCCGCAAAAGCTTTTGCAAGATCATATATGCTAACCCATCCATATTTTCTTGCATATAAATTGTGCATTTTGTTTGTGCATTTTGTTTGAGGATTCCCAAATCTGAATAGGATCTTGCGCAGGGTTTGGTACTCTTGATTTCCATATCACTCATTTATGTAACTCCATACTCCCCATGTAATGCAGAAGCATAAAGAAATGTCGCCATCCTGTGGTGCATGCTGTAAAAATTTTGTGCACCCTTCTTGAAAGGACGAAATGTTGGAAAAATCAAAGCCCAGTCTGCTGCATCTCAAAACTCTCCGTGGGACGTTGCATTGAGAAAATAAATGGTGAATTGATTCTCTATGATTCATTCACAGAGGACACAGGGGGCTAATTCCCACCCCTCTTCTCTGAAGATCTTGTGTTGTTGGTATTGCTTTGTTTAGCATTCTCCACTCAACGACCCTGAATTTCTGAGGAAATTTAACGCTCCAGAGTTTCTTCCACATCTTCTGCGAAAACAGAGACCCTTGCCTGAAAGATTGTTGGACTGGAGGTAGATTCCTTGTAATAAGGTCCTTATACCCGAGCTTTACCATGTACTCTCTGGTAGTAGATTTTGTCCAGATCAATTTATCCGGCTCATTTGGAGCAATGTACTTTGGTAATCTAATCCTTAGAATCTTCTTTGTTGCCTATTGAGGGAAAAGTCTCCTAATTAAGTCACACTTCCAATTTCGATCCTCACTAATCAAATGTGCTACTGTGAGATCAGTATGCATGGCCCAATAATTGTGTTGCGCAAGAGGATTATGTACTACAGGGATCCAATTCTCTATTTTTTTTCTCAATGCTAAATTTGATCTTCCATTGGAGATCTTGTTTAATAAGAGAAGCGCCCCAATGAATAGAGCGGAACCACCATGAACAGCCTGTCTTTGGTTTAGGCTGATATAAATTCTCACCCGAGTACCTAGAGAAGAACAAATTACTGAATAATGACTCGGTGTCAGATATGACTTTCCAGGCTTGTTTTCCAAAAGTGCCTGATTCATTTGTTGTGTTGTCTTGAAACCAAACCTCCTTCTGATTTAGGTTTACGGAGGACTTCCTAGTTTTTCCAGTGAATCACTTTTTTATCTTGAGTTGTCCCCCATATGAATGCCCTGTTAATCTCATCCAATTTTGAACAAATCATTTTTTGGAAATTTATATACCGACATGGTATAGTATGAGATAGATTGTAAAGCTGATTTTGCCAGTACCATTCTTCCATGGAGTGAGATACCATCATGCTTCCACTTTGAAATTTTTCTCTTAAAACTATTAATCATATATTCAAACAATCTTGTTCTTCTTCCTGAACTCAAGATATTAACCCCCAAGTATTTATCTTGCAAACCCTTTCTATGGATGTTTAAAGGATAAGAAGCCCAGATTCTCCACCATTGTGGGGAAAGGCATTTGGACTGAAGAAAAAAGTGGATTTATAAAATATAATTCGTTGACCTAACAGTTTTGCATAAGAATCTAACCTTTGTGCCAGGAAACGGATGTGAGGCTCCATAATTTTATCCTCTGATGAAGAGTTTTTTTTTTTAATATGAGAGTTAACCTCTACTCCAAAAACTGAACTCTTCTGTCAATATTCGCATAAGAGACATTGTGCCAATTCTGAAGATGGGACATTGTCACATTCAACCTGTATGAGAACAAAGATGCCTGATCCATGATAGAATCTGTATTAAACTGATTAATTGCTAAATCCCATATTTTTTAACTATCATTTGCACAGCATTATCTCTTGACCAGAATGCTTCATATCTCCTAAAAAAGGTTTCTTTTCATTCCACTGCCATTTAAGTCAAGCAATAATGCTCCATGATCAGATACTGAGATTGGCAAGTTGATTGAAACAGCTTGTGGAAATAAAGAAAGCCAAGAATCTGAGATAAATACTCTGTCTAGTCTTTCCAGAATTAATTCATCTCTTTATCTTCCACTACTCCATGTAAACCAACTTCCCTCTTGTCTAAGTTCCAAAATTTTCAAACACTTTAAGCAGTTTCGTAAGGCGGCTGTTTCTGAACACACAACTTCAGAACCACCAAACTTATCTGCTGCTGTTAATATCTTATTCCAATCATCTATGTAGACTAAAAGATAATCTAAACAGACTTGATTAGCAAGAAGATCATCCCAAAATGGCTGTTGACCTGATTTCTCAACAGCCATATACAAAAGTTAAGATCCTGGGATCATGCCTCTGATCCCTAAACCTACTAACTATCATATTAGAAGTACTAGCCAAGATTTCTAGCTCTACCACATCAACCCAAAAGAGAGCTAGACCACCTGATAAGCCTCTAGACTCTACAAAGAAACTATTTTGAAAATAAGAATAAATAAACCAAGAACTGATCCTGTCACTTGGATTCTTCATCTCCATCAGAAAGAGGACCTCGGGCTTATGCAACCTGAGCAGCCTGTTAAGCTAATTCTCTGACAGAGGTCGATCGAAGCCTCTGCAGTTCCACAACAATTTCCTTATGGTTGCTGAGGTGGTTGTTTTGGGACAACCACCTGAAAACCCTCAGTAAGACTCTTTGTCTATTCTAAAAGGGCTTTAAGTTGTGCGTGACCAGAATTATCCGCAGCTTCATCTTCAATCTGTATGGCTTCAACTTGAAAAACCTCCGCAGCATCCTAATTGTTTTGAACACTCTCCCGGTCTATGGAATCTCCAATAAAGACAGACCTGGCCTGACTATAGTTGACTTCTAGTTTACTATTCTTGACATCTGCCTGATCAATTCTTTCTCCTTTCCTCTTCTTGCTTGCTTCTGGCACTTTACGTTTCTCTAATCCACTCCACTTTGCATGACCATCTTGTCCCAAAGAGCATTTCTTCCCAACTAGATTAAGACTATCATTTTCCATAATCTCCCCATTCAGAATATCAACTGCTCTTTTGAGGTGTGAAATATTTTGTGACTAATTGGAGCTTTCCTGCAGATCCCCATTCAGAAAATCCACTGCCTTTTGCATCCGTATATTTTCTTGCATTTGTGCCTCGGACTGAATTAGCGATGTCTGAGAATTAACTGTGACAGAATCAACAAATATAGGAGCAGTAACATTACCTTCTAAATATTGTACCATCTCTGCATCATTTGTCTGAGAGGAACCCTAATTGATGACGTCTGAGAAATCCTTGATTATTGATTGTAATAGACAATCATACTGTGGAGTAGGGCTTATAAGAGCTTCATCCAAGTTTTCAGATATGAGAGACTGAGTTTGAGGGATAGGAGACCAAACTTCAAGCTCTTCTACCCTCGAATCCAAGGCAAAACCTAAGTTTTTCCCATTAAGATTGAACAACTCCATATCCAGCATGTTTGACTCTAGAAATCCAACATTGAAATCCATGAGATTCCAGTTCATTAGATCATGGCCCGCACCACCTCCTTGTGTAGAAGATTCACCATGAAAGAAGTTTGTATGTCCCTTATTATAGCCCGGAATAGAATGAGAGCTTTGGCCTATTTGGGTATATAAACGTATAAACCCATCATTCTCCTTGAGACCCCGTACTTGTGACAGATTATCTATACCTTATAAAAGGCAATCCCTCATCCACTGTAACTGTGATGCGAAACCATTCTTAATCTCTTTTTCCTTGGCATGAAAAAGGATTCAAATGTTGATCTACGAACTCCATCGGGACTTTTGAGTTTAAGTGCTCCGAACTCGTCCTTATCGCACATGTGAACATGTAAGCCCATCATTAATAACTATATCCACTCCACGCGCTCCAAGGTGACTCATAAGAAAGTCATTGACAAATTTTCCAACATCCCGATCATCGGTCAGCTTGCATCGAGAATAAGGGTGCATCTACAATGTATGTAGAGTTTTCCTCATTTAACGGGTATAAATGGTGGAATCTGATTGTAACATCGATTTACCTTCAGTTCGACGTAATATTAAATGTTTTTGATGTGCGGAATGGAGAAAGAACAGAAAATATGAACGAAAATAACAAGACACAAGATTTACGTGGTTCGCCAATTTGGCTACATCCACGGGAGACGGATTCACTATAATAGGTAGCAGGTTACCGACGCCAAGAAATTGGCCAGATTTCTACCTATCTAAGTGCATAACAGAATTAATGTTTACAGAGAGAAGAGAGACACTTTATATATTGTCTCTACTAAACCCTAACAAACTGGGATTGGAACAAAACACAATTCGGCCCAAATCAACATCAGTCCAAATTGGAATTGGAATTATATTCTTATCATAATTGTAGATGTAGTTGTATTCCAGACCAGGGTTGCAGAAGCAGCTATTACAGTATTCAAGGCATACCAACAAATCTCCACCTTGACTTGAATCCTCAAAGTAGAAAACTCCAGATGCACCATTACAGTGCCAGATGAGTAGACTTCGCCCTCCACTCCCGGGACTGCCCATAGAGCACCTAATCAGCTCTGATGTTCAGCAAGTCCAAACAATGTTGAAACTTGCTATGTGGAACAGGTTTGGTGAACATATCAGCGGGGTTGTCAGCAGTTCCCACTTTCTTCACCCTGATTCTCCTCTCACTCCTCAGGAAATGATATCTGACATCAATATGCTTGGTCCTCTCATGATGGACCTGATCCTTGGCTAGGCAGATTGCACTCAAACTGTCACAGTACACAGTAGCCTGATCATGATGTAGACCAAGATCACTAACTAGCCTTTTCATCCATATTCCCTCCTTTGCAGCCTCTGTCAGAGCCATGTACTCTGCTTCCGTAGTAGACAATGTCACTGTAGGTTGCAAAGTCGCCTTCCAACTAACCACAGAACCTCCCAAAGTGAATACATAACCAGTCATCGATCTCCTCGTGTCAACATCACCAGCATAATCAGAATCAGAGTAGCCTGTAACTAAGCACTCGGTATCACCTCCATAAATGAGACCCACATCAGACGTACCTCTAAGATACCTGAAAATCCTCTTCACAGCTTGCCAATGTTCCTTTCCTGGTTGCCCCATGAACCTGCTCACAACACTGACTGCCTGTGCTAAATCTGGCCTCGTGCAAACCATAGCATACATCAAGCTCCCCACCGCGCTGGCATAAGGAACCCGAGACATATACTCCTTCTCCTAGTCTGACTGAGGAGCAAACATAGTGGTGAGATGAATATTTGCAGCACTAGGAGTGTCTATAGGCTTGGCTGTAGACATGCCAAACCTAGTCAACACTTTCTGAATGTAGCCTTTCTGTGACAAGAAAAGCTTCCGGTGACTTCGATCCCTAAGAATCTCCATTCCTAGTATCTTCCGAGCTGCACCCAGATCCTTCATCTCAAACTCAGCACTAAGAAGTCTTTTCAACTTCTGAATCTCGTGCTTACTCTTTGCGGCTACCAGCATGTCATCTACATAAAGCACCAGATAGATGAACGGCCCATCTCTCAACCTGCTGTAGTAGACACAACAGTCATAAGCACACCTCGTATATCCCAGCTGAAGCATGTAACTGTCAAACTTCTTGTACCACTGCCTCGGAGACTGCTTAAGTCCATACAAAGACTTCTTCAACTTGCAAACATACTTTTCCTTGCCAGGAACTTGGAAACCATCTGGCTGAGTCATGTATATCTTTTCCTCCAACTCTCCATGTAGAAAAGCGGTCTTCACATCAAGTTGTTCAAGCTCCAAATCCTGATGTATCACTATAACTAGCAACACCCTGATGGAAGTGTGTCTGACCACTGGTGAGAAAATCTCATTGTAATCTACTCCCTCTCTCTGACTGAAACCTCTAGCAACAACTCTAGCCTTGTACTTGACTCCCTCTGTAGGTGATATCCCTTCCTTTTTCTTGAAAACCCATTTGCAAGTGATAACCTTTCTCCCTTGAGGCTGTTGAACCAAATCCCATGTCTGATTCTTCTGAAGAGACTCCATCTCGTCTCCCATTGCAGCAAGCCATTTGTCAGCATCAGTACCTGAAACAGCTTCTCTGTAGGTGGATGGCTCATGAGTATCCACCTCCTCAGCAACCTGTAGTGCATAACCCACCATATCCTCAAACTCATATCTCTTGGGCGCCCCAACTCCAACCCTCCTGGGTCGGTCCTGAGCTAAACTACGGACTGTAGCTCCTGATGATTGGGGATCTGGTGGTGGAGATTCTGGTATCTCAGATTCTGTCTGTGGCTCTTGATTCACCTCAAATTGTTCCAATCTATTTTCACCTTGAGTAACTTCAAGCTCCACCTGTTTATCAACTCCACTAGTTTCTGGCACAACTGTGGGCTTCACCATAGATCTAAGCAAAGAATTTTCATCAAAGACAACGTCCCTGCTCAGAATAACCTTCTTCTCAGATGGAGACCATATCCTAGAGCCTTTAACTCCATCTCCATAACCCACAAAGACACCCTTCTTGGCTCGGGGCTCCAACTTACCATCACTAACATGATAATAAGATGTACAACCAAAAACTTTTAACTTGGAGTAATCAACAACTTTACCTGACCACAACTCCATAGGTATTTTGCACTCTATGCCTGTGTGAGGCCCGCGGTTGATCAAGTAACAAGCTGTACTCACCGCCTCTGCCCAGAATCTCCTTTCCAAAACAGCATTAGAGAGCATGCACCTCGCTCTCGCCAGCAATGTCTGATTCATCCGCTTAGCTACGCCATTCTGCTGTGGCGTATTCCTGACTGTATGATGACGAGCAATCCCTTCATCCCTACAAAACTGATCAAACTCAGACGAGCAGAATTCCAGCCCATTATCAGTTCGAAGCCTCTTGATCTTCTTCCCGGTCTGATTCTCCACCAAAGCTTTCCACTCCTTGAACTTCGAGAAAGCTTCACTCTTATGTTTCATCATGATAACCCAAGTCATCCTTGAGTAATCATCAATCAGAGAAACAAAGTACCTGTGACCTCCCAGTGACTCAACTCGGGAAGGTCCCCAACAATCAGAATGGATGTAATCCAATGTGCCCTTTGTTCTATGAATCGCCTTAGGAACTTGCTGCGGTGATGCTTCCTAAAGACGCAATGCTCACAGAAGTCCAAGCTCTTGATCTTGTGGCCACCAAGAATATCATACTTCGACAGAATCTGCATCCCTCTTTCACCCATGTGACCAAGCCTCATATGCCATAACTTAGTCATATCATCCTGGTGAACCTCCGAAGATGCAACATTAACAGAATCCATAACCGTGGAACCTTGTAGAAAATACAAAGTACCATGCAGAACACCTTTCAGAACCAGCCTAGATCCTTTGCAGACACATAGAACTCCATCACTCCCTGAGTAGACGAAACCCTTTCTATCCAACGTAGGAAGAGAAATCAGATTCTTTGTCATCGATGGAACATGCCTGACATCGTTCAAAGTACAGAAACTACCATCATGCGTCCTGATCTTGATTGAACCAATCCCAACTACCTTGCACGCAACACCATTTGCCGTAGTAATGATGCCCTCAGCTTGCTCATAAGTTGAGAAATAATCTCTCCTTGGGCATATATGGTAGGATGCCCCAGAATCAAGAAACCACGCATTAGAATGATTATTTTGCCCAGTAACAGCTAGAGCAAAATCATCTTCAGAACTGAAATCCCCTTCAGCCACAGCAGCAGTACCAGATGTACTCCCAGATTTACTAGCCTTCTTCGGACACTCCTTTTTCCAATGCCCCTTCTCCTTACAGTAGTTACAAACATCATTGGCCTTGGGACCTTTTGAAGATGACTTCTTGCCCTTCTTCTTATTACCGGTTTCCTTGCCTTTTGTGTTTCTGTCACTAGCAAACAAGCCAGTGGCCTGACTTTCTGTACATGTACTGTTTGCCTTATGTCGCAACTCTCTACTATGGAGAGAGGATCTTACTTCCTCCAGAGACACAGAATCTTTACCAACAATAAATGACTGAACAAAATTCTCATACGAAAGTGGTAAAGAAACTAGCAAAATCAAAGCAGCATCTTCATCTTCAATTTTCACATCTATATTTCGCAATTCTAATAACAAAGTATTCAATTGCTCTAGATGGTCTCTGAGTTGTGTACCTTCCTGCATTCGGAGACCGAAGAGGCATTGTTTCAGAAGCAGCTTGTTGGTTAGAGATTTCGTCATATACAAACTCTCCAACTTCAGCCACAGTTGTGCAGCAGTCTCCTGATCTGAGACCTCAGTGATGATTTCGTCCGCGAGACAAAGCATAATCGTCGAGTGTGCCTTTTCTTCCAGACTCACAACATCGCCAGAACTGCTCGCGAAATCCTTCGTCAGCGGAGTCCACAAACCTTGCTGTTTCAGCAAAGCTCGCATCTTGATCTGCCATAAACTGAAACTGTTTATCCCGGTAAACTTGTCGATCTTCACGTTCAACCCAGACATCTTTCTCCCCGATCAGCCCCGATCTGATGAGCCCAGAATCCGATATACCCACTACGGATATCGCCGGAAAAAGAAACCGCTCTGATACCAGTTTGTTGTGCGGAATGGAGAAAGAACAGAAAATATGAGCGAAAATAACAAGACACAAGATTTACGTGGTTCACCAATTTGGCTACATCCACGGGAGACGGATTCACTATAATAGGTAGCAGGTTACAGACGCCAAGAAATTGGCCAGATTTCTACCTATCTAAGTGCAGAACAGAATTAATGTTTACAGAGAGAAGAGAGACACTTTATATATTGTCTCTACTAAACCCTAACAAACTGGGATTGGAACAAAACACAATTCGGCCCAAATCAACATCAGTCCAAATTGGAATTGGAATTATATTCTTATCATAATTGTAGATGTAGTTGTATTCCAGTCCAGGGTCGCAGAAGCGGCTATTACAGTATTCAAGGCATACCAACAGTTTTGACTGTGGGTCTCATTTGAAATCATTCTCCAATCCAAACTTCAAATGAATAATTATTATGTAACGTGAATATGCTACAAACTCCCATTTATTATGTGACGTGTGTATATATAATATTGAAATTGTATTTTAATAGTATATTTGATCTCAATAAATATTATATTCAAACAATTAATTATATTTTGGATGCATCTAATTATTTGACAAGAGTAATGATGGAGAATAAATAATTATATTGGTTCAATAAAATAGTTTTTATGAACTCGAGTATAACATTAATCGGCACTAACTTATTTTTAGTTCATGTTTAAAATAAAATTGATTCTATTCTAGAAATTAATTTGTTATTCTAATTAAATTAATTAATTATTAAATAGACAATGAGTTAAGAAACTTTCTAATTTATGTCTCACTTTTACTTTTATGGAGAAAGAGTAAAAAACAAAAAATAATTGAAATTAATTTTTATTTTTGCCAATCTATAATATATACATCATTATTATTTATATACTATTAAATATAAATGAATATATTTAGCACTTAACATATGGATTTTTCATTATTATTAAAATACATCATTCAATTATTTTATAACCTATAAATTCATAGTTACTTTTTAGAATTTGAAAAAAAAAGAATTCTAATGTAAATAGACTAATACTTATAATTTTTTGAGTATAAATATATATATATATATATATATATATATATATGAGTGCGTCTCTTGAAAGACGGTCTTTCCATAAGTCATGGAAAGACCAAGGTTTAAAGTATAAATTAGAAGAAATTAAGATAAAATTTTCTGGTTGCATGAACCGGGTTATAAATTTTATAACTACTACATGTTGCATACTAAATTTTTAATGTTGCAACTAACACCTTTTACCTTTTATTATTCGAATTAAACCCCGTCTTTCCATAAGCCTATGGAAAGACCGTCTTTCCCAAGACTTTGCCATATATATATTACCACATATATTGAAAATAGGCAAAGTCTTGGGAAAGACGGTCTTTCCATAGGTTTATGGAAAGACGGGGTTTAATTCGAATAATAAAAGGTAAAAGGTCTTAGTTGCAACATTAAAAATTTAGTATGCAACATGTAGTAATAAAATTTATAACCCGGTTCATGCAACCCGAAAATTTTATCTTAATTTATTCTAATTTACACTTTAAACCTTGGTCTTTCCATGACTTATGGAAAGACCGTCTTTCAAGAGACGCACTCTTGAAAATATTTTTAAATCTCTTTAAATTATTATTTTATTATATATATATAAATAAATCAACATTTAAAATTAATTTTGCCATTTCATTTTCCAGTGTAGTTTGGTTTATTTTTAGTGGTGTACAAAATTATGGTAAACGTGAATTTGAGAATTTTTCCCAACAAAACTACATCAAAACACCAAAGTATCTACCCCAATAAAAAAAAATTAAATAAGGTTCTTTTGTTTTTTTTGGCTGATTTGGCAAAGCGCCGGCCTTCGATATCATCCTCGGAGAATAGAAGTCCATTTCGACGGAGTCACTTATATTTTTAGCCACGTAATATCGACGTTCACCTCCGACTCCGAGATTGGAGATTAAATTTTTTAGCCACGTAATATCGACGTTCACCTCCGACTCCGACTCCGAGATTGAAGATTAAATTTAATAATAGGCGTTAGTAAATCTTACGTGGAAATTAAAGTCTACTCTAACGAAACCCGCATTGGAGAGGCTCTAAGAGCATAGAGAATAAGGGCTCTAAGAGCATCGAGACAAGGGCTCTAAGAGCATCTCCAATGTATGGAGGGTTTTTCTTATTTTTTCTTATTTAACGGGTACAAATGGTAGAATCTGATTAGAACATCGATTCACCTTCACTGACATAATATTAAATATTTCGACTGTGGGTTTCATTTGAAATCATTCTCCAATCCAAACTTCAAATGAATAATTATTATGTAACGTGAATATGCTACAAACTCTCAATTATTATGTGACGTGTATATATATAATATTGAAATTGTATTTTAATATTGTATTTGATCTCAACAAATATTATATTCACACAATTAATTATATTTTGAATGCATCTAATTATTTGACAAGAGTAATGATGGAGAATAAATAATTATATTGGTTCAATAAAATAGTTTTTATGAACTCGAGCATAACACTAATCGGCTCTAACTTATTTTTAGTTCATGTTTAAAATAAAATTGATTCTATTCTAGAAATTAATTTGTTATTCTAATTAAATTAATTAATTATTAAATAGACAGTGAGTTAAGAAACTTTCTAATTTATGTCTCAATTTTACTTTTATGAAAGAAGAGTAAAAAACAAAAATTAATTGAAATTAATTTTTATTTTTGCCAATCTATAATATATGCATCATTATTATTTATATATTATTAAATATAAATGAATATATGTAGCACTTAACATGTGGATTTTTCATTATTATTAAAATACATCATTCAATTATTTTATAACCTATAAATTCATTTTAGAATTTGAAAAAAAAATTGAATTCTAATGTTAATAGACTAATGCTTATAATTTTTTGAGTATAAATTTATATATATATATATATATATATATATATATATATATATATATATATATATATATATGGCAAAGTCTTGGGAAAGACGGTCTTTCCATAGGGTTATGGAAAGACGGGGTTTGATTAGAATAATAAAAGGTAAAAGGTGTTAGTTGCAATATTAAAGTTTTAGTATGAAACATGTAGTAGTTATAAAATTTATAACCCGATTCATGCAACCCAAAAATTTTATCTTAATTTCTTCTAATTTACACTTTAAACCTTGGTCTTTCCATAACTTATGAAAAGACCGTCTTTCAAGAGACGGACTCTATATATATTACCACATAGATTGAAAATATTTTTAAATCTCTTTAAATTATTATTTTATTTTATATATAAAAATAAATCAAAGTTTAAAATTAATTTTGCCATTTCATTTTCCAATGTAGTTTGATTTATTTGTAATGGTGTACAAAATTATAGTAAACGTGAATTTGAGAATTTTTCCAAACAAAAGTACATCAAAACACCAAAGTATCTACCTAATAAAAAAATTAAATAAGGCGCTTTTGTTTTTTTTGTGTGACTGATTTTGCCAAGCGCCACCTTCGATATCATCCTCGGAAAATAGAAGTTCATTTCGACGGAGCCACTTATATTTTTAGCCACGTAGTATCAATATTCACCTCCGACTCCTGAATTGGAAATTAAATTTAATAATAGAATTAGTAAATCTTACGTGACAATTATAAATCCGCATTGGAGATGCTCTAATAACACCGCACTTGTAGAACTTCATACATTTTTCATATGCGCAGGGCACTCAATATTGATGGCCATTTGGATCCTGTAAGAAGAATCCAAGTATCAAAGGCTTGAAACGATCCATCCCTTTAGATACTGAAAGTTCATATGAGGACAAAACGTAGCATTGACCCTCTCAAATTCTCCTATCATTCCTGCCAACTCCTCCCCCTGTATCTTATCAAGAAGATCTTTCTTGAGGTTGAACAAATGAATCCATACAAGGATCCTAGTAACAGTAATACTGGCTATAGGATACTCATCCGTCCAACTTCTTAAATACAACAAACCTCCATCTATTGTATACAGACCATTATGAAGAATGGAAAACATATCCACCTCTGTTTCAAAGCCAATCACCAAATACCTATGGTGCCTGCAATTGTTTCTAAAGTAGAGCTTAACTTCTGATTTGAGAATTCTCGATCGTCCACCCAAAAAGCCAATTACCTGAAAAGAATAAAATGGTCACGAAAATAAGCATGATCTTCTGACATTTTGAGCCTACCACGCCTACGAGACATTATGAAAGAAGAACCCCCAAGGGATTAAGGCCTGAGTTATCCTCAAAGCCTTTGTTGTTGCAGAAACAAAACGAAAGCAAAGCAACAAATATTGTTAGCAGAAACAAAGCTAAGGAAAAAACAAGAGGGAAAATGTTTTTGGTGCTGATTTTCTTTCCTTCATTTGCTAATACTTATAAGGGAAAATACAACTAAAAGAACTACAATCATGCATCCTACTATCAAGCAACAACCATGCAGTGTGAATCCTATATTCATGCAACTATCCTAACAACTTGAAGTCTTTCTCAAGAAAGAAACAACTAAGCCAAAGCTGCTAAACAACTAAAGCTAAAACCATTCAAAAGTTTACTAAAAATAGAGAAGTATTGCTGCAGTAATGCTGCAACAAAACTCAGAAGAAGATTATCCAACAAATCACCCCCTTAAGCTTCTTCTTCATTCCGAACTTGAATGATTCCATGTTGTTCCCAAGGAAGAAGGCTATCCCGGAAGTGCTTTTCCGGTCATCTATGTTGCCGGCGAAGTCACTATCGCTATAGCCAACTAGTTTAACATCGCCTCCACCTGACTTGTAGCAGCATCCATACCTTAGAGTACCTTGAATATACCTAAGTATTTGTTTAATTGCAGCCCAATGTTGAGCACTTAGAGCTTCCATGTATCGACTAGCGATGCCAACTGCATGAGCTAAGTCTGGCCGTGTATTCACCAAATAACAAAGGCTTCCAACAACACTCCGATACTTCGTTGCATCCACATAACCATTTCCATCTTGCTTGCTTAAATGAAGTCGATTTTCCATTGGAATATGACATGGATTACAACCACCCATACCTGCAAACTCAAGTATCTTTGCCGCATAAGCTCCTTGGCAAACAGTGTATTCACCATCACCTTGATGCACCTCAATTCCCAGGTAATAACTAAGAAGACCGAGATCGCTCATCTTAAACACTTGCTGCATTTGGGTCTTAAACTCAATGATTTCTTCAAAACTTGTCCCCGTAATAATTAAATCATCAACGTAAACACACACAAGCAGAAAAGTTTGAGCAGTACCTCTCCGATAAACGGTATGCTCGAGCTGGCTTCTCGTGAACCCAAGTGCAGTGAGTGAGGCATCTAGTTTTGAGTTCCACGCATGCGGTGCTTTTCGAAGCCCATACAAATCCTTACGTAGCTTAAGCACCTTCCCTTCATTGGCGTTGTTGACAAAATCGGGTGGCCGCTTCGCATAAACATCCTCCACAAGGTCACCGTTCAAGAAGGCTGACTTTACATCCTGTGATGTACCTGCCATTTATTTTGTGCAGCGAGTGCAAGCAATAATCACATTGTCTCCATTCTTGCGACTGGAGCAAACACCTTCTCGAAGTCCTCCCCATGTCGCTGCGCATATCCCTTTGCGACGAGTCTCGCCTTGTGTTTAACAATGTTGCTAGCAGAGTCCTTCTTCACTTTAAAAACCCATTTGACCCATTTGCTCCATTCTTGCGACTGGAGCAAACACCTTCTCGAAGTCCTCCCCATGTCGCTGCGCATATCCCTTTGCGACGAGTCTCGCCTTGTGTTTAACAATGTTGCTAGCAGAGTCCTTCTTCACTTTAAAAACCCATTTGAGCCTGATAGCATGTTTGTTGGATGGAAGGGATACAAACTCCCATGTCTTGTTGTCGACAATCGATTTCATCTCTTCCCTCATAGCGTTCCTCCAAGACACATCTAAGAGTGACACTCACCGGCTCCTCCGCGGCCAAGAAACAATCACCTCCTCCTTCCACATTGTTGATCTCATTTGTGGCATTATAAATGTCCATAATTCGCCGGTATCACCGAGGTACTGAGTTGGAGCTTAAGTTGTCATCATGTGTAGGTGGCGTAGCCCACTGAATCTGCTTCGGCATTGCTGCTGGTGTTCTCGGATTAGCTTCTGGTGTGATAGGTTCAGGAGTTGGTGCCCATGGTGCTGATGAACTCACCGAGCTGATCTCTGTGTTGTAGACTACGGTGAACATGGTCGGCGTTGTTATTCTCATGCCACTTGACGTCTCCCAGCTCCAGCCGCGATGTTCTTCGAAAACAACATCCCTACCGGATCGTAAACCCGGCAAGCCTTTGCACCTTCCTTGTAACCCATGAATACTCCCAGTGTCGAACGGTCTGCAAGCTTGTCTATGCCTGGTCCAACTTTCTTGACATGTGCGACACATCCAAAAGTTCTCAAATGGTGCACACTCTGCTTCTTCTTGTGCCATGCCTCGTAAGGTGTCATGCCATCCAAACTTCTTGTTGGTGCACGGTTGAAAATATATACTGCGGTTTTCACCGCCTCTCCCCATAACATCCCTGGCACAGCCATCAATTTCATTAGGCATCGAGCCATTTCGACCACTGTTTGATTGCGCCTTTCCACCATGCCATTTTTTTTGTGGCGAGTAAGGTGCCGTAGTGTTATGCTTAATGCCATTTTGCTCGAAAAACTCCACAAACTCACTAGAGTTGAATTCGTCGCCGCGATCGAAATGAAATACAAGCAATTTGCATTCACGTTCTGCTTCAGCCATTGCCTTGATTTTCTTAAAGCATCGAAATGCCTTATCTTTCATCTTGAGCAACTCGATCCACATAAATTGACTAAAATCAATGACTAAAATCATCGACTAAAATCATCGACTATGAGTAGAAAGTACCTTTTACCTCCCGCGGTTGTTGGCGTGATTGGGCCACACAAGTCGCTGTGCACCAACTCCAAAGGACGTTGTGCAAAAAATGTCGAGGCTTGCGGAAATGGCATTATGTGCTACTTTCCAAGTGCACATCCATCACAAAGTTTCTCCACATGCTCTATGTATGGAATGCCCCGTACCATCTCCTTCCACGAAAGGTTGTGCAGAGCACGAAAATGTAGATGCCCAAAGCGAGCATGCCATAGCCAAGCAATGTCATCCTTTTGCATCATCAAATTCACTGGTATCGTAAGATTTAGGCTCAAAGTGTAGAGCCGGTTGCATGTGTGTGACACCCGTGCGAGAACCTTGCGTGTTCGATCAAGGATACAAAGCACCCCACCTTCTATAACAATCTTGCATCTATTTTCATTGAGTTACCCAAGTGAAATGATGTTGCTCCGCAAGCTTGGAATGTAGTACACATCCGAAAGAATGCGATGGTCGCTGGTGAGACACTGGAACACCACTGAGCCCTTTCCACAAATATCACCACTGAACCATCTCCGAATCGTACCGTCCCATGCATAATTTGACCAAGGGTCTTGAAAACCTTCTTGTCTCCGATCATGTGGCTGCTGGCGCCGGTGTCGAGATACCATGCGCCATTACCTGCATCTACTGGCACCACCTTCTCTTCATTCAAGTATACTTTCTGAGCCGCATCATCCAACATCCCAATCTGCACCATGAGCAAGGCTGGTTCATCATCAACCTCTGCCTCAATTTGAGTGAGATTGGCCTACTCTTACTGGTCCAGATCACGCCTTTTCTTGCGACACTCCTTAGCCCAATGTCCTGGAATACCATAGTAGTTACAGTTTCCTTTCTTGCGTTCACTTTTTCCACCGTTGCTTGACTTTGCCTTATCCCCAGATGAAGACTTTGCTTTTGCTAGAGCCTTGGCTTAATTGCTACCGCTGCCGGACGAGCCATGTCTACGTTGTTGCTGGCGTGCTTGCCACTCTTCCCCTGTGAGGAGTAAACGACCTCCTCCAGGTGCAGGGTCACCAAGCTCACTACGCTCCTCCACGACTAGAAGTTGGCCTGTGAGCTCTTCGATGGACAGGGTCTTGGATCCACTAGTGACTCAATTTCCATGACCATTTGCTTATATTTTTGTGGCACACTCCGAAGAAATTTGAGCACCGCCTTGTGCTCGTTCACCGGATCGCCTAACACCTCAAGATCATTCACAATTGCTGTGAGTTGGATCCTAAAAAACTCCACTCCTTCGCCATCCTTGAATGCAAGATTCTCAAACTCCGTTCGATGAGTTTGTGCCTTGGCCTCTCGGACGTGTTCGACGCCAACTCGCATGACATTGAGTGTATCACATGCCTCCTTGGCAGTTTTCTTGACTCCAAGGGTACGAGCCAACTTCGGCGGGACTGCTCAAAGGAGTGCCGACATTGCTCGTCGATCATCACGTTGATCACCCGGACCATCCTCGATCACCTCCCACAAGCCTTGTGCTTGAAGTTGCACCTTCATGGGCATCACCCAATCTGCATAGTTGGTCCGTGTAAGAACCAAAAAGTGCGTGGCACCATCGCTCTCCCGTATGACCCATTATACTATGCGTATCTCACTTCCTTCACCTGTCTCATTGCCTCGACCAAGTTTTGTCACCAACTGCTCCTGCTCCTCGTCCTGCCATTTTGTCGAAGTGGATCGAACATCGAACAACTACAGAGTCTTGGATCAAACACCAACGCTCTGATACCACTTGTTGTTGCAGAAACAAAACGAAAGCAAAGCAACGAATATTGTTAGTAGAAACAAAGCTAAGGAAAACACAAGAGGGAAAATGTTTTTGGTGCTGATTTTCTTTCCTTCATTTTCTCAATACTTATAAGGGAAAATACAACTAAAAGAACTACAATCATGCATCCTACTATCAAGCAACAACCATGCAACGTGAATCCTATATTCATGCAACTATCCTAACAACTTGAAGTCTTTCTCAAGAAAGCAACAACTAAGCCAAAGCTGCTAAACAACTAAAGCTAAAACCATTCAAAAGTTTACTAAAAATAGAGAAGTACTGCTGCAGTAATGCTGCAAAAAAACTCGGAAGAAGATTATCCGGCCTTCACCCCCCTTAAAATGTAGAGAATCAATATGATTTTGCATGTGGTCCATAGAACCCTTTGGATCAGAATGTAGGAGAAACCCGGTCAACATGGTAGATTGTAGCTGAAAAAGATCAGGTAAAAAAGACAAAGCCAACGTAGGGATATTGTTTTGGAGAGGAAAGACTTTTTGTGGATGAACTGAAGGTTTTGTTCGAAAAATAATGTGTTTAAGAAGAAGGGCATTGTTTTTTTATGTGCTGTCGATAATCAGCAAAGCTAGATTTATAATTATTCCATGCATGTTGATATCATTTATTGGACCTTCTTCTTTTCTGATTGGAACAAGCATCAAAATGTGCCACGTATGCCTCTCTCTTCCTCTTCCATGCAGAACCAAAATTGTAATTTTGCATGTGAGCACCTAGGTCTCCGTGCTAATGATTACCTGTGGTAGAAAAGATTTTGTATTTTTTTCCTCACGGGCATTGGCAGATCTACGTGCCCCACCTTTTCTTGAAAAATATATTTAAATTTTTTAGTTAATTAATATACAATTTTTTATTAGTGCCCCAATTTATTTTAAATTTTAGACCCACTTTCTTTCCTTAAATTTAAAAATATCTTAACATTTTAACACTACCTTCAAAAGACAGAGTTATCAATTAGTATTATTAAACCCATTAACTTCCACCCCCCTACCATTAGTCTTCTTATCTTCTTCATTGATAGTGCTGCAATAAAATCATCCTTGTTGGAACACCTATTAGTTCCCGGAAAACCATACCACCAACCCCAAATTCTAAATTAAACTGGAAAATCAATCTTACCGTAACACAAATTGGTATTCCGACCACTTTGTTCCCACATTCAATCAATATACCAATCATATGACATGAAAATACAGATAAAATGCTTTTGTTTGAACTCTACTTGTTGGAATAGACATGAATCATATGACACACTAATAACATATAGGAACATATATACAGAAAAAAAAAAGAATTTATATGGTGGAAGAAATCACTCTGATTTCTTGTTTCTACATCCAACTAGTTTTTACATCATTGTAGGGATAATATGGCTTACAAACCAAGTACCGATGTAGAAAATAATAGTAATAATGTGTGTTTCTATTCATGATCTTAGGACACATTATATAGTGGTACAGAATACCTATACAAGCTAGGAAAAGGTAATAGAATATAATTACAATTACAAGTAATATTCTAATTCCTTAATACTCCTTCTCAAGTTGGAGCATGGGGATCAGAAATGCCCAACTTGCCTAGTAGGGAATGAAACTGGTTACGCCCGAGAGCTTTAGTGAACAAGTCTGCAGGTTGGTCTGACGTGCAGATATGCCGAGTAACAATAGTGCCAGATTGAATATAATCCCGGACAAAATGACAATCAACTTCAATGTGCTTTGTGCGTTCATGGAACACTGGATTTTCTGCAATATGAAGAGCAGATTGGCTGTCACAAAACAGTCGCATAGGAGAAGTGTGCATAACCCTAAAGTCTTGCAGTAAAGACTTAAGCCATAACAACTCAAATCAGGTAACAGTCAGAACACGATACTCCAATTCAGCAGAAGATTGAGAAACTGTAGGTTTCTTTTTGGTCTTCCAAGAAACTGGAGAATCACCAATCATCACAAAATATTCTAAAAGAGAATTCTGGGTAATTGGGCATACAGCCCAATCTGAATCACAGTAAGCAGTCAACTATAAAGCACTAGTGGAAGAGAGAAATAAACCTTGACCAGGATGACTCTTCAGGTAGTGTGAGAAACACAAGGAGACTTAATGAATTGTGCAAGTGTATGAACCGAATAACTAAGCTCATGACATGTATAGTCAAGTATATCAGGCGCCCAACTAGACGTCTGTACTGCTCGGATCATGGTAAGTTGGGCCCTCAACATGCGCCAAATTATGTTGTTTCTCCATCTGAAAGTCAGTCGGTTTAGATGTGGATAAACCCGTATCAGATAAAATTTCCAATATTTCCTTTGCGAAAGAAACACCCTCTCCGGTTTTCTAGCAATCTCTATGCCCAAGAAATACTTAAGTAAACCAAGATCTTTAATATGGAAATAAGAACTCAAGTATTTCTTGAACTCAGATATGAGCGCAGAAGAGCTACCAACAATGACCAAATCATCCACATAAACCAGAACATGCAAAGAAATCGATCCACGGGAAAAGACAAACAAATGTAATCTGCCTTACTCGGAACAAAACCAAATGCTCGTAAATCCTGAGCCAATTTGGCAAACCAATTTCTAGGAGCCTGGCGAAGACCATAAAGAGATTTCTGAAGATGACATACCTGACCATAGGGTGCGACATAACCTGGTGGGGGTCGCATAAAAACCTCTTCATGCAAATCACCACGGGGGAAAGCATTATGGCCATCCATCTGATGCAGTTCCCAACCATGAATGACTGCAACAGATAAGAATAGGCGAACAGAACTCATCTTTGCAACCGGAGCAAATGTTTCAGTATAATCAATCCCTTCAACCTGGCTATTCCCGAGAACCACTAGGGGAGCCTTATGATGTTTAATATTACCATCTGACTTAAATTTCGTCTGGTAAACCCATTTGCAACCAATCACCTTCTTATCCAGGGGCAGATGAGCCAAAGTCCAAGTTTGATTGCACTAAAGTGTAGTAAGCTCTGCAGTCATAACATCTCACTAATGAGCATGTTGTGATGCCTCAGAATAAGTGGTGGGATCTACACTAGTGTTATTGCACCCAAAAATCTAGAATGCATACTAGAAAAATTATCACAATTTACATAGTCAGTAAGAGGATAGAGAACACCTGAGGATAGTGACGGTGCATGAGTGAACGTAGCAGTAGTGGGGGGGTCTTTAGTAGTAAGAGCACAAGCATAATCATCACAATCATAATCTTCCAAATAAGGAGGAGGTTGGCAAGCACGAATACTCTGTCGAATAGGGGGCAACTCGGCGGCAGAATTATCCGGAGCTGGAGATGCCGCGGAAGGAGGCTGGGAAGGTGGCACGTGAGGTGCGTGAGACTCTGTCGGCAGCAGAGCGTAAGGCGTGTGAGGTGGTGGCGTCCTTGGCGATGCAATGTCTAACCGGGTTGAAAGTAGATACCGGTGGTCTTAGTCGGGATTTTTACGATGGAACCTTGTCCAATGGGGATGGGCTTGTGAGCACCGGTGGTTCGGTGCCAATAGCGACCGGCATAGATAAGCTGGCGGCGGCCGGCAGCAGGGGATCGACGACAGCCGGCAGTGGAGGACTCCCGGCTACTGGCATCGGAGAACTGGCAGATGTTGGCGGTGGGTAATCGGTGGCGGCCGGAGGATTGAGGCTGGTGGTGGCATGAGGCTATGGGCCGTGTGACTCCAGCAACGGTAATGAAGAGGCTGGTGTTGAGGTGGTGGCACCGCCGGGGTTTTCTAATGAGGCGGATGTCGGAGTTACAAAATATGGGATCTGGTCTTCAAAAAACTATGCATCCCGACTGGTAAAGAGTAAGCAGGATTCCAGGTCAAAAAGGCGATTCTTTCCGGCAGGGTAACCAAGAAACAAACAACGCCAACTTCTTGGTGCAAAATTGTCACGATATCTGGGAACTTGAGCAGCAAAACACAAGCACCCAAAAACTCTTAAGGATGAGTAATTTGGAGCTTTCCCATAGAGCAACTCAAAGGGAGTACGACCATTGAGATGCTTCGTCGGTGTCCGGTTAATCAGATGAGCAGCAGTAAGAACACATTATCCCCAAAAATTAACGAGAAGACTGTCTTGAAACCGTAAGGCATGCACCACATTAAGTAGATGACGATGCTTTATTTCAACTGGACCATTCTGATGTTGTGTATCAACCATAGATGTCTCAAAAATGAACCCAGATGTAGCAAAATGAGATCTCAAAAGCAAAAATTCAGTCTCGTTATCAGCCGAACACGCAGTATGGTTCGGCCCCATTTGTTCTTCACCAAGGCACAAAATTCCAAAAATCTAGAAGGTACTTTTGACTTAGCCACTAATAAATAAATCAAAACAGCTCGGGAATAATCATCAACTATAGTTAAAAAAATAAAATGCACCACTAGAAGATGGTGTTCTATAAGGACCCCAAACATCACAATGTATTAATTGAAATAGTGCATTAGCATTTGTAGATCTCAATGGAAAACTATGTCTTGTCTATTTTGCTCTATAACATATAAAACAAGGAACATAAGTCTTATTAGTTCTAAAATCAATAGAAGAGATAGAAGACAACACCGTAGAGGAATGATGCCTAAGATGCTGATGCCATAAATTAGAAGAAGACACATAAGCAACTGTCGGATGAGACTGCGGGATAGGAGGATGATCACGAGTATCCAACAGACGAAGCCAAACCCCCCCTTTCTGTTCACCCACGCCAATCACTTTTCTCGTACTAATTTTCTATAAAAATGCCATAGTCTTCATTAATAAAGCTAGACATTTTAAGGCGGATAATAATCTAGAGTATGATAATAAGTTGCACAACAAAGTAGGTATATATTGGGTAGTAGATGACACAGAGCCATCAGGCAGAACAACATTCACAGTATCAACATCAGTAGTGATATCACTAAGAGAACCTTTATCACCGGTTATGTGATATGAGGCTCTTGAATCAAGTATCCAGGGCAAATTAGACTTACCTGACCCATTGTCAGTAAGAGAATTGAACTAATTAAATAAATGCATGGCCGTGCTCCAGTGGTCATCAGACAGAGCAGGGCAAAAATCATACCAGGTAGGGACGTTGCCAGAAGAAGTCTCCGGCGCTAGGCCAGACGACGCCGACTAACGGCGGCAGGAGTGGAAGAGCCATGGTGGATCCTTCGTTCATGGCAGCGGCGCCGCTGCCGTGAACGGAGCATACGAAGCCTTTCCCGAAGCTCACGACAAGTGAGCTTTGGGATCGGCGCGTGTGACTTAACGCACAGACCGATTAGATCGGGAAAGGTAGCGCATGGATTACCACAGCCAGATGGTGGAGGTGGCAATTGGTGAATGGCGGAACAGAGCAGACGACGACGACTGTGCGGCGGCGTGTGGATCGGCGCGCAGCTTGACGACGGCGGTGGTGGCTCGGAAAGGCACCGGAATATTTTCTTAGGATTTCAGGATTTAAGGCTATGATACCATGTAGAAAATAAGAGTAATAATATGTGTTTGTATTCATGATCTCAAGATACATTATGTAGTGGTACAAAATACCTATACGAGTTAGGAAAAAGTAATAGAATATAAATTATAATTCCTTAATAACTGATGATATCTGATTTGAATTTGTATCAACAAATTGATTAATGGGTTTTGCGATTTTTGTGCGTAATGGAATTGTGATCAGGTTTAAGGTCATTGAATGATGACGATGATGAAATTTGGATGAGGCCATTGATTGGTCAAGGTTAATTCTTCCAACTTTTCATTTTCTTGTTATGCTTCATATATAGTATAGTCTGCAAATAATTATAGTGATGTCCATGATCCTCAAATATGTGCAGTAAACTTTTGTCGAATTAGTAGATTTTGGAAGGCCAAACTTTTGTCATAGATTTCCGGAAGTCTAGATTCGTTGTGATCGATGGGGAATCGATGTATTTTCCGAGCAACAGAAGAAGAAAATGGTGTTAATGAGATTGAGAAGATAAAGTGATTGTTATTTCTGATTGATAAGGTTTCCTTACAAGCTGCTTGCCCCTAAGTTTATAAATATGGATGGATTTCTTTTTTTTCTTTCAAATAATGGAAAGTTAAACAAAAAAACACGCAAAACACAAAAATAAATTTCACGCAGTGAAATTCAATCACAAAACACAGTCACAGAAAAACACACACTACTCTCTGTTTCTTCTCCGAAAATCTCTCAACAGAAATTCAATCTTCCTTAGCTTTCCGATCTTCTCGCCGTCACATTTCCGATCACCTCATCCACGACGATGTTCTTCGACAACAACAATTGGCTCAATTCCATTGGCTCAATTCCATCGGCTCAATTTTGGCTCAACCAGATCTGTCGCTAAAACCTATTGAATAAGAAGAAATTTCAAGTTCTTTGATCGTACGAACAACTTCTATCGAATCCAAATCTGCAGCAGAAAACACGATTGTAAACGATAAGATTTAATTTCAAGCAAATGAAATTCAGTTGCAAGAAGCTGAAATACAACAGAATTTCGAAAGTATGATTTTCCGTCTTCAGACTGGAATTTTAGTGTTCAATTGCAATCGAAATGAATACAGTTGTCTTTGAAACTTCTACACACTGAAATTCGAGTCGGAATCTGCAGCTGAAAACACGATTGTAAAGGCAGGATTCAACTTCAAGCAGATGAAATTCAGTTGCAAGAAGCTGAAATACTACGCAATTCTAATGAAGGTATGATTTTCTAACATTAGACTGAAATTCTAGTGTTGAATTGGAATCAAAATGAATAACACTGTTTTTTGAAACTTCTGCACACAGAAATTCGACTACTATGAACATGTATGAACATATGAAAACATTACCAATATAAACTACATGCTACACAGAAATTTCATATAATTTATGAAATTGTTAACTTAAATCCTGTATAGGTTACAAATAAACATGCATTAGAATAAAATGAACAAAACACAGAAAATGCATTTGTCAATTCCAACTTTTGACAAACTTGTGCATTGTTCAGATTATAACATGAACAAAATACACTACACTTTGCATATGTTACACTACAAGTAGTATTTGTTGTGCTTATCAAAACTGAGCTTCTATAATTTTCTAATTTTAAATAACTTCCTGAACACTATGCACAACTTACATTACAACATGCATATCTTAAATTAGAAATTGTATTCTTTATTATTACAGGTACAAATTTTCCAAATTTGAAAGAAATTGATGCCACTGAAAATCTTACCGGCGTAAAAGCAAAAAATTTGGAAACACTTCATGCTCTATACAAGAAGCATGAAAATGCTATTGGTTTCAGCTACAGGAAAAACTGCCAACGTCGAAACAGCAAAAGCCATATTCATGAAAAGTACTACAAGTGCTCTGCTGGAGGCCAACCGAAAAGATTAAAAACCAGCAGTACCAGCCCTGTTCCTTGCGTGGATAATGAAAATCATTCTGGAAAGAAGAAGAAGAGGAAGAGAAAGGACCTGATTACAAAAATAGGTTGGCTAGCTGAAATTAGAGTAAAGCTAGAGCAGGTTTATTATATCGTGGCACACCACAACACCGTACACAATCATGAGTTAACAAGACCAGCCTGGCAGTATCTCAATAGGAGTGTGCTGAGGATTACATAAGACAAAGGAAAGGACATCACAACAATGGAACAGGCAGGTTTAAGACCTACTGTAGGATATAAATACATGTCTTTTGAAGCTGGTGGAGAAGAAAATCTAGGGAATATGATGAAAGACCACCTCAACTTTGTGAGTCGACTTTGAATGAAAGAAATAGAAAGTGGAGATGCTCAGAAACTTGTTGACACACTCATGGAAATCAATGACAAGGATAAAGATTTCTTCTTCAAAGTCAAGTTCGATGAGGAAACAAAACTATCAGTAGTGTTTTGGAGAGATTTAATAATGCTGGAGGACTACGAACTCTATGGAAATGTTACCACATTTGACACTACATACATAACAAACAACTTCCATTTCTTGTTGCAACTTTCAGGTCTTCCAAAACACAAAACAGTTGTGCTTGTGGCACATAAAAAAATGCTAAACAACATTATGGGAGATTAAAGAAAGATGAATCCTTCAAAAGCGATCTAGACTACTGTACGAAAAGATGTTGTAATCCAACAAAATTTGAAGAAAAATGGACCTCCACGATCGCAACATACAAGCTGGAAAGTAGCGCCTGGTTTCAATGCTTGAACAACGTCTGTGAAAAATGGAGCACGGCATTCAGTAAGGATATTTTCTCAGCAGGCATTTTATCATCACAGCGAAGTGAAAGCACCAACCATGCATTATGCTTTAGTGCAAACAAAACAACAATGCTGACACACTTCTATGAGCTCTTCAACCAAACAATCAGAAAGTAGAGGAGAGATGAAGCAGAAAAAGAAAATAAATGTACAAAAGTAAAGCCAAAATATCAAAACAAAGCAGGTATGTTTACATTAAGAATATGTATTACTTAGTCCAGAACCCAAATTTGTTAACTTACGGTATGCATTTATTTCCCACTACTGGGCATGTACAGATTTGGTTAAATATGCTGCTCAGGTTTACACACTTGCATTGAACAAAGGATGCAAAAAGGAATTTTCCCTAGCGATGGAAACTAAGGTCAAGGAATAGTTCTCAGAACCACCTTAAAAAAATGAGGTCAGCCCGGAACATGATGAATCCAAATACAAGACAGACGAGTACAAAAATGAAGATGAGCTGGTTGAAGTAAAATGAACATGCAAGTGCTTCGAGGTGTCAGGTATGTTATGCTTTCACACTCTCAGAATATTGCACCTTCATTCCATCACAAAAATACCTTGAAAGTACATCCTCAAAAGATGGACAAAAAAAGGCCAAAACAGAAGTATGAGACAACATTCTTGGCTAAGGAAATCAACAATCAGAAAGCATTAACGGTGTAGTTTCTTGGAGGAACCATATGTCCAACAAATTTTACAATCTGGTTCTAAAGAGCGAAGGAAACTTAGAAGCTAGAAGCGCTCTTGAAGAGATGTTTGACACATGCTCAGCAAGAACAGAAGACTTGTTCATAAAAAAACCAATGCCATTGAACAATCAGCCACAAGTAGCCAATGCAACTCAACCATAACAAGTGCACCTCAGGTACTGGATCCAACCCAAGTGAAGACAAAAGGAAGAGGAGAAAGGCTGAAATCAGGCATGGAAAAGAAAAAATCAAAGAAGAAAACTACTGAAGTCGGCACAAAAACACTAGATGTGAAGACACTGTAAATAGTAGCACTGTTTAAAATACAAGTTGCATTTGTTTAGCTATATATTTTATTTGTTTTTTAGGATCATACTATATGCCCAACATTTTTGTTTACCTAATATTTTTATACATTCAATAACATACTGTATTTTTTAGCTTAAAAATATAAATTATCAAATTATAACTTGCATTTGTTTTGCTTGCCCAAGTACCAACCTTTGTTTCATGAAATTTTATTGATATGGAAACATTGAATACCAACTAATTGATATGGAAACATTGAATACCAACTAATTGATATGTGATTACTTAGCTTACAACTATAATTTATTAACCTATGGATTGCATTTGTTTTCCCATAAGCTCAGAAATCCAACACAATAAACCACATAACATAACTAAAATGTAAATATGTATTAATAAGCATACAAATATTACTTCTTAACATTCAACATGCCCTTGTTTCCCTAAAAGTGACGTGTATTATATTTTACATAATTTTAGTGATACGAAAACCACTAAATACATGTATAGCTACTTAGCTTACACTTGTAGTTTATTAACCTATCAACTGCATTTGTTTTCCTATAAGCTCAAAAAATCAACACAATCAACCACATCAAATAATTCAAAAATCAACTTGTAATTAAAAAGCATACAAAAAGTACATCTTCAAATTAAACATGCATTTGTTTCATAAAACCTGCAACCTTACAAACAAATCCAAAAACAACGTCTCAAATACGCTCAACATATCACCCACAAAACAATCAGTCACAAATCATCCAAAAATACCTTCAACTTAAAAATAAATCCTAAAACAGTGTCTCAATTGCGCTTAACATATCACCCAAACACTAATCAGTCACAACATAACCTGATTACAAATATCCAACAACAATTCAAAGATGCTACAACTAGAGATTCTCAAGTCCTTCAATCCCAAGGGAAAAATGAAGGAATCATAGTACGAGCTTTCTTCATGTATTCATCAACAATCTTATCAACCCACGTATGTGTAGATGGGTCCTCCATAACTTCCTGTGTCGTCTTGACATGAACAAGATCCTCATTTTTTGTGGTTGTGCCTTTTTCATGTGGTTCTGATTGGGGTTGTGGCTGTGGCAGCTACAGTTTTGGTCGCACAATCGGACTAGCATTTTCCCACTCAAGGTTGTGAACCAACACGTGTGTAATGACCTTCATGTCTCATTTGAAAAAGCCCTATGTAGAGGCTGATAGAGAAGAGCAAAGATCAGTCCAACAAAAAAATCAGAAACTGTCTAAAAAGGAAATATGAACTATAAACTGCATTAGATTAACTAGCATCTCATTAGTTTTTAAACATGCACTAGTTTTAAAAAACTGTAAAAAAAAGACAAAAAATATTTACATTGCTGGTAGCTTTGTCAATGTCTTCATTGCTCATCACGCCACTAGGAATTTGATATGAAATTAATCCTGGCTCTTGAGAAATGACATCACATGCAGCAGTTGGTGTATGAAGCCCCTCATAGCTAATATTCTCATTGCAAGTTCCCTCATATTGCTGCTGGCAGCCTCTTTTATCTTTCACCCTTCCATCCTTTATCAAAGGAAAACCAGCCTCTATCATAACCCTCTTATCATAACCCATTTTTTCAAGATAATTAGCCCTGTCGAGCAAATATTAGTTCGACCAATGCATGCACAAGGACAGTCTAGTAGGGTTAGGCTGGCCTTTAAAAAGAAACCTATAAATATAAGCCAACAGCAATACAAACACACAACTGCCAATACAAGACACATCTTTTTTACCTGAATCAGATTGGAAGCTCCCAACACCCTCACAGAGATGATCAAGCATTATGCCACACCAATCAAGACTCTTAATGGTTCAAACATTCTCTAAAGCACTAACCACCTTAAAATCAACCAAGTTTCTGGTAGTTGGGGCCAAGAAAGTACACATGACGTACATGACAAAAAAATATCTTAAAGCGCTCATCACTATCACCTAGTTTACCCAGCTACTCAAAAAGATTAACATGAGAAATATTGCCATACTTATTAGCACCTAACTCATCCATCCATCTAGTCCTAATATCCATATCACTTGACAAACCCCTCCCATTATTCCTAACTAAACCAAAAAGACAACCTGGAATCCTAGGAATACAGAATATATCAAACACATCATCGGGGGTAATGATGTACCTTGAGCTGGATATTTCTTGAACACAACCAAAATGATTAAACCTAGAACAAAAAATAATAAGTCAACCTAAAACATTTGAAGTCAGCATAAAACAATATGAAATCAACCCACATAATAAAACTTGTCAACCAGCCAAGGCACAATTCTAAAAGGAATGGATGAGATGTCAAAGGCAAGAAGTCTACCGAAACCTATATCTTCCACATCAATCTTTTGGGTGGGAGTGAGTGAGGCAATTAACGATTTCAGCTTCGAAAGAAAACAGCTGGTTGAGAATTTCTAAGCAAACCTAAAAAAAATTTAATATGAAAAGTTTAAGCATACATGTCTTGAAAAGTGTAGGTTTAAATCTAACA
Source organism: Rubia yunnanensis (assembly GCA_037428765.1). Taxonomy (NCBI): domain Eukaryota; kingdom Viridiplantae; phylum Streptophyta; class Magnoliopsida; order Gentianales; family Rubiaceae; genus Rubia; species Rubia yunnanensis. The sequence goes on along the minus strand of CM075061.1, from coordinate 104,325,995 downwards.
CACAAAGATCAGTCACACATGATACAGTTGACTAAGACAACATTAAGACCAACATATACAACATAAAAAATGAAACAAAAAAATTTACATGGAAATAAATAACAATTACAGCATGAATTTTAACATATGCAACATTTGATAAAACAAATACAACTTCTTATCAACATGTAGGAAAATGAAAATTTGAAGACACACAAACTGGGAATAACAAATAAATTAACACTGAATCTTATCAAATGTAGCATCTTATGACACAAGTACAATTTATAACATATTAACATAACATTGTAAACAGGAAAAAACACTTATGTGTTACCCTCCTCATCAGTACGTTCGACCACCTGCTTCTTCTGATGGTTGTGCTACTATTTTGCAGCTCCTTCTTCACCAGCAACCATTTTTCCTGACCCTGAAGCTTCACCAACATTATTGTCTGCTTTCCTTTTCAAACCAAGTTTTTTCGCCACTTCAACACATTTCTTCACCTTCTCAGCAGACTCTTTCAAACCTTCACCAGATTTCTTCGCCTTTTCAACGCCTTTCTTCACAACAACTTTTTTAGTCTTTGTCTTCATTGCCTTCTCAGCAGGAGACTTTGCAGCAAGTTCTTCTGCCTTCCTGTAATTCTGTCCAGTAGAGGTCTCACATTTTTTACCCTTCTCCTTACTCAACATACGAGGTGACGACCTCTTCTTCTCTCCTTCAAAGGAGACCACCACAGTAGGTCGAGCATCAACACTCTCACCCATATCCACGTCAGCTTCACCACCATCGCTCTCCCCCTCACACACAGCTGCAGCTGCTTGCACCGCCTCCGCCTTCGCAATTGCATACAAAATCCACTGATTTTCATTAACATAGTCTCTAATCATACTGTCCATACTGCCACCATCATTTCTGGACCCACATTCAGTATCATTCTCAGCATCCTTAGAACAACCTCACCAACAAGTACAACTTCCTCCCAAACAGATTCAATCTCTTTCCTATTCAAATCAATATCATTCTCATTAAAATATGCCTCAACTTCAGCATCAATTTTTGCTGGAAAAATTCTTCCCCTCAGCAGACCTAACAACTTCACCATCAATTTGTGCTGAAACATCCTTCCCATAAACATCCTTCCCCTCAACATCGTCAACACCCTCAACACCCTCAACACCCTCAACACCACCACCTTCAACACCAACATTAGCATAAACCCCTTCAACACCAGCATTAACATTATCAATCATCACATCCAAAACGACCCTAATATCTTTCTTCACTACCTTAGAACCCCCGGCTTCATCAACACCAGCTACTTCTATACTCATTCGAACAGCATCAATCAGCAGTGTGTCATAGTCAAATTCTTGACTTGATCCACCTTCACCCACAACTGATACACTTCACCATCTTTCAGCTGCTTAACACCCACATTCATCTGTTTCTTGTTTCCCAACTTAGGAACAACATGAACTAAAATCTTGTTTCCCACCACCAATTCTGGCAGACCTACGTGCTAATACATCTACTACACAGAAAATGAAAAACAAAAGACTATATAAGCACAATTTTTTTAAATATATATATAATCACACAAATATAATGTACTTCTATCTCAGGTTCTTTATGTTGATTAGTATCTCCACCTCCTTCAGGAATAGCTAAATATAATCATATACCACACAGTTAGAAACTAGTATATAAAGCATACAAGCATATGCAACTTGTAATTAAAAATGCATGCATACTCTAACAGCCAATAAGCAACCCAATTTGGAAAAATCATAGTATAAATAACTAATGCATAGGCTATACTAATATATGCAACTTGTAATGAAACAAATGCATGCATAGTCTGACAGTCAGTAAACAACATAATCTGACATACACATTATAACTAACTTATGCATATAGTAAACTAACATAAGCAACTTGTAATGACACAAAATACATACTAGCTAATCAGAAAGAATAACAATAGGTAACTAACAATCAGTGAACATCAAAACACAAACTAAGTAACTAATACTTAAGTTATATTAACATATGCAATTTCTAAGAAAACAAGTGCACAATAAAACAATCAGTCGACAGCAAAATAAGTAACTAGAAAAACAGAGTAAGTAACTTATACAAATGTTATCCTAACATATGCAAATCCTAAGAAAACAAATGCACATTATAAAACAGAGTCAAAGCATGCGGATCTGACATACAAATCAGAAAAACATGATGACTAACTAATTCAGGTATTAGCCTAACATATGAAACTCCTAAGAAAATAAATGCACATTATAACTGAGCACATTATAACTGAGCACATTATAACTGAACTAATAACATGCTGAAAAAAATAGAGCAACTAACTAATACATATCTTACAATAACAAATGCAGCTTCTAAACAATAAAATGCATGTTATAAAAAAGGCTCAAAACATGCAGATCTGACTAACAAAAAAGTCAACAACAACAACTTGTATGCAATTCTGACTTACAAATAAAGTTTCTAAATAAAAGTCAACATCAATAAGACTAAAAAACACATACACACACAACAAGAATAAAAAAAGTGAAACTCCAAATATTTAAAACGGAAAATAAATGCACATTATCACTAGACAGCTAACATACTGGGAAAAAATAGAGCAACTAACTTATACATATCTTACAATAACAAATTCAACTTCTAAACAATCAAATGCATGTTATAAAAAAGACTCAAAACATACAGATCAGACTAACAAAAAAGTCAACAACAACAACTTGTATGCAGATCTGACTTACAAATAAAACTTCTAAAAAAATTAAACATCAACAAGAATGAAAAACACACATACACACACAACAACAAAAAAAAACTTGAAACTCCAAATATTCAAAACGGTAAACAGGAAGAATACGAACTAGGAGAAGGAGAAGGCTGAGACAACTTCTCAGCTTTAGGAAGAATAGCTTTCACCTTAGCCCTACCCATAGACTAGACCAAATACACAAAAAAAAAAACTTACATCAGAATTGCGAACAACTATAAAGCAAAAACTAAAAAGAACATCAACAAAATTTCAAAATCTAGAATATCAAGCTTACCGAATTCAGGCGATTCCGGCGCAAACTTGAACAATGAAATTTTTGCAAGATTTTGTGAAGAACAAAGAGCGGAATTTGAAAAAATGAAGATCGGAGGAGAGGAATTGAAGAACAAAGACAGGAGAAAACATAAGAACAAATGCAGAAGATGATGAACAAATTTACAGTTGAATAATTAGGACAAAGACACGCGTGATAAATTGATTGCAGTTTCCAAAAAATTTAACTGCTCAAAACCGCTAACAAAAGGAAAATTAAAATGGATGAAAATTAAAAATGAATAATCAGCCTAAATTAATTACTAGGTATCCCTTTTTTAAAAAATAATATAAGCTTGTGAACATGCCACCTTTCCTGAGATTAGCCCGTCAAAAGGACCAGGTCACCTGTTGGATAACCGATATCCATTTACTATTTTCACTTATTGGATAATGACCCATTGAGTTAATGAATATAATTGGGTTGTAGTTTTTGGGTTTAGTTGAGTTGGATAATGGGTTTTGTTGGATAATTTTATATGGTGTGTTGAGTTTGGTTGGGTAACAGGTGACCCGTGGATAATTTCATATCATAAGATAACAAAATTTTCACAAGTTTGATTAAGAGTGATTTAATTTTCCCCTGACATATATAATCATTTTAGAAACGATCAAATTCTCGATTCATCATATTTATCGATTTCGGTTCATGTCATAATCAATTTCAATTTGAACAATTAAAAATCGATAAAAGATCCTGACTAAAGAAGTAGAAGTAGTATTTAAGAAACTATAACTAAATTAGAAAAATCTTCTCCATAAAATATGAAGATTTTTAAAAATATTTCCTTTTATTAAACATAAGAAAATAATAAATGAAATACCCATGTTTGGCTACGTGAATAAAAAATTCTTTTTGTTATAGTTATGCACACGATTCAGCCTATATTAAGGAATGATTAGGATTAGTCGTACTTTATCCACTCCGAGTAAAATGTTGCGTGACTTATCCATTTAAAGTTTAAACGGTTGAAACCACCACTTATCTGTTAGATATCCGTTGCGTATTGAAAGTCTGTTTCACCTAATGTCTCTACTTATACGCCAAGTTGTTTAACGTTTGGTGTTGGAACACGAAATAAAAACACAGTGCACACACAACTTGTTTACGCAGTTCGGTGCAATTACACCTACGTCTGCGGGGCCTTGCCCAGATCAGAAACCATTCACTAGAAAGCAGTCTTTAGTACAAGAAGCTTAACTTAAATACTAATCCATTGCTAACCTACAGAGTGAATGTTGTGAGCTCCCCTCACTGTCGATCCTACGTCGTTGAACCCTCACGATCAACACGTCTCCCTGGATCTCCTCCTCCCGAGGAATTAAGACTTCCTTGTTTATGATTTTCACGAACTTGGTCGGATGAATAAACACTCCTCCAAAACAGCTCAGGCATATCGCTCCAAAGTTCTCACGTAGAGAATAGTTCTTGGTCGCGTATTTTGATTGCGTTGCTTCTTTCTCTATTTATATCCTTCGCAATCCTGCCTTCTGTCAACCTCTTTCCTTGTCTAACTCTACCATTAATAGACTTCTAAACTAAGGAAAGATCTAATTCTAATCTGGTATTTAAATGGACAATCCTTCATCAATAGGACTTGTACCATAAATAAACTACTTAATCAATTCCTAAATATTACAGGAATATTTGTTTACCAGAATTAGACTGCCACGAAATAAGATAATATTCTTCACAATATTCTGATTTGATTGCATAAATATACTCCATAATATGCTCCATAAATCGTGGACAGAATCCTTCGTTCGGAAAACCTGAATAACGGTGTTAAAACACCAGATCACCAGAATTCGCAATATGCCATAAATAAGTCCAACTCCCGAGGACTCTACACGTATAAACTGAATCATCCATTGGGTCGAAACTAAATAACTCATTGGGTATAGGACTGATTCTGTTCTAAATATTTTAGGTTGGCTAATCACAAGTCACATGAATCTTACCAAAATGTACTCTTTTGATAAGTTTTCAGGCATGCAAGGGGAGATCAAGGTAAAGAAATTTATTTCTTAAGTCTAGGTACTGTTCTCTTTTATGTTTTTGTAAGTGGCATTGCAGTTGTTGTAGTGTAGTTCAATCGCCACCATTTTTCTGTTATGCTGACGCACAAAATAGGCTAAGTTTTGGACAGAAAAGTAGTTTGGGTTGGTGATTAAGAATTTAAGGTTCCAATCTCTTTTGCTCAAGAAAAAGAATTTGTGATTTTCTGTTTTTGACTTCTCTGATGAAACTGTAACGACTAACTAATTGATTATGTAAGGGAGCATAACATCGATCATTTGCCTTAAATAATAAAGAAGTGTCTTAAATATTAGATATCTTAAAGTTTCTTTGGTGAAAAGAAGAAAGAAGTGTACTTATGATTGTAAGGACTAATAACCTTAGTGCGGAGCAGGAGCTAATACTACTAGAGATGGAGTGTACTATTTGGATCTAAAACCACCCTGTCATGTGAGCTGAAAGACTAAGCTTGGAAGTGCTTTTAGTTTATGAAGAGTTATTTTCCAACTTTGTGTTCATTAGAGTTATATTTTCTTTGGGAAAAATGTGTTTCCTGGATTATTGTGTGGCTCGGAATGTGTAGACTCCATCTCTCCTTGAACACGATTAATTTGGCTTATTTATTCTTTTACTAGCTTAGATCACACTTCTTGTCTTCCACTTCTCTATTCCCAGCCTAGCAATATCTTTATAGTTTCTTGTGGGCAAACGCATATCCAATAGCTTATAGTTATATTTTTCACACCTATTTTGGCTCTTAAGAAATTGTTTCCTCGGTTTGGATGGGAGTTTTCTCAATTTTAACAATTAGCTTATATTCGTCCCCTTTTATGGTTTTTTTGTTTTGCTTTGTGGACTGATCAAATTATTAGCATGTTGCTGAATGTATGTGTAGAGACAACCCGTCTATAAGGATTAACATAAAGAGATTTTATGACTTGAAAGTTCACTTTTGTAGTGCTTTGGTAGATCAAGAAAGTACCTAGCAACTAATGGATTTTCTTTTTGTTTGGTCAGATGACAGACTTTATCGATAGAAGTATAAAATGGAGAGAAGCTGAGACTCGTGGATCAAATCCTTTATGGCTGTATTTTTTTTCAGTTTGTTTTGTTTTATTTAAGGTCTTTGATCAAACCCTTCATTTTTCTTCGTTTATTGCACATGGATCAGAAATGTGGATATGTATTCGTATACCATTTAATTTAAAATACCTATCACTATTTTCATCAATATAATATATTGTAATGTACATAGAGAATTAAAAATTATGAAAATATATTTAATTATGGACCGAGTTCGAGCTCAAACATAAGCTCGGGCCAAGATCTTACGGGCTCGATCGAACTTGAAGATGAACTCGAGCAAAATTAGTTCCAATGGGCGCGTTTGGATGTTCTTTGATTTGGAAGCCTTAGTCCTCTTTCCCAACTTGGAGCGCGAGGAAAGTTTGTGAAACAGTGGTGTGCCATGGGTGTTGTTTGTTGCTGCTTGCAGTTTGAATGCGAAGAATTAGCTAATCCAAATAGCTCACTGTATAGGAACTGTATATGCCTTCGGTGCTTTCTTCATAATGTCTTCTGCCTGGTAGGTGTTAATGTTAAAAGTAAACCTTTTGTAGTTTAAAGTACAATGATGCTAATCCTGGTTATCCTACATTGATTTTCCTGAAACTTGAAAACTTGCATCTCGTCTGGTTTGGTTAGTTAAAGGAGGTCTTTACATACTTTTTTCCGCAATTGTATTTCCCTTTTGAATAATGTGAAAACCTTTTGTTGTTTTGGATTCTGATGTGCTACCTTATGATGTCTGATTCAAACTAGTAGCGTTGATATAATTTTTTTGAAGAGCTTCCAATTCTGTTGTATACAGTAGGCGTCTTTGTTTCATAGGGAAGACCAACTTGCTATAGCTTTAGTCCTCTTTCCCTGCTTGGAGCTTCTCAGACCAGCATTCACTTTGATTCGAGATTGCGACCCTTTGATTTTACCCTATTTGTGATACATCTTATTTGGTGGTACACTTCTTTCGTTTCTGTTGAACATGCATAGTTCTACTATGTGCATGAGTTTGATCTCTATGTTTTTGTGCAATCAGGACGCCACATACTTCAATTGTTTATAAATGATAACTTAATTAGTGATGAATATAGAGCGTAGCTCTTTCCATCTTATTTCAGTACCATAGCTGTGTTTGATGGATGAGTCTTAACATATCTCGCTCTTGGTGTGTAACTGTATGTTATTCTGGAGTTGAACCGAAATGATTTTGATACGTTTGTGCATTTGATGTTAATGTTCTCTGCTTATTTCGTTCTAGCTGAATTGAATTAGGATTTGCGAGCTAGACATTTCAGTTTCTATTTTTGCCTTGCGAGGATTAGATTACAGACTCCTATCTAGGGCCCACCTTGCCATTGAACCTTGTGATGAGGAGCTCAAAGAAAAGGCACGCGAAGAAGCATAATTGCAGAGGGATGGCAAAGAAAAAAATGTTGCAAATCAATGAGCTCGAGAGTATTGTGAGGTTCAAGCAAGCCGGGGATAAGATGTTTGAACTTAAGGCAAATGATGCTGGAAGCGAAGCAGAGCGTAGTATTTTATTTTTGTGCATGTAGACCATTTTATAAGCTGTAGAGCTTCTTTTCCATTCCTTAATGTTGATAAATATTCAGCCGCATAAAAGATACTGAGTAGTGAGACATAAATTCAGTTTCATTTTGCAAATTGAGAGGCAAGGTTGATAGAGGTTAGGCCCAAGAAGGCCATTGGACCGCAAGTATATGGCAGCTTGATTAGGGGAATATTTAATACTCTAACTTAATTACCGCATTTATGGGTAATTAAGGGCGATAATTATGGAGTACGTTATTTAGGACACGGAGTATAAATACAAGGTACACATTTACTTATCATTCATTATGTTTTAATCATATTGAACGTTTGGACTAACTTAAGCATCGAAGTGCTGACCCCTAGAACCCCAAGGATAGTTTGATTGCTGGTCCATTCGAGAAGAATCCAAGCCCACGAACCGGCCGGTGGTCGAAGACGCATCAGGTGGTGCCGTCTATGGGGACGTTTAAGCTGGATCAAGGGTTTGGAAAAGTTTGTGTTCACGGTAGTTCGAAGGAGTGAAAGATTGAGGTCAATAGGTACGGGGGCTGGATCTCCACCAAGGTTAACATCAGAGAATCCAGAAGGAGGAAACGATGCCCGCATCGAGGACAGCGACATGGCTAATACTCAAATGATGGGAGTGGAGTTGCGAGCAGAACCTAGTACAGGTGTAGGCCACGAGGGGGGACAAGCCTCAGTGGCGACTGGCGCAAACACCCCGGTACCAATCCAGCATGATATGCCGGGGTACGCCCTCCGCTAGCCCCATCTGCTCCTACCCTCGACCTGGCCAGTCCAGGAGCGGCATATGGAATGATAACTTTTTCTGGCACGCAAGAATATGGGAGGATGGGAATCAGCTAGGGGCTATACAATCCTTATGTTCAACCGCCACCACCACCAACATACCCGAACCTTGGACCACACTAGATAAACCCAGGATACGGAGGAACCCAACCTCTCTATATGCCACAGTTGAGTGGTCACGATAGGGGGCTAAACTTGCCAGTGGGTCAGCACGAACCCCCCTCGGATGCAAGTGAATCGTTAAGAAAGGAATTAGATAGGTTGATCGGCCCTTAGGGCCAGACTGCAGGGTGTTCTTTTTAGCTCGGTGATCACAGGGGTTCAATGGCCGATAGAAGTGAAGCCCCCAGAAGGAATTCTCACATACAGTGGTGAAACTTACCCTCGAGAGTTCATACAGACATTCCTGGGCTTGATGAGTTCGAGGAACTTTGATGAGAAATTGACATGCTAGCTACTTGGGGGAAAGGCACATGAGTGGTTTAATAAGTTGCCAAGGGGCTCGCTCCAATCGTATCAGGACTTCAGCGGAGCGTTGTTGAGCCAGTACGCTTAGAAGAAGAAGTTTACCAAAACTTTGTTAGAACTCTACCAGACTAAGAAAAAGCCAAGGGAAAGCACAGAAACCTTCTATCACCGATATGTAGACGAGAGTTTGGGGGTGATAGAAAAGACGGAGAATGAGGTAATCCAGGGGTACCTGCTGGGGATGCAGGACCTAAAATTATACAAGAAGCTGAGTACTAATGCTCCTACGACACTGCAAAAACTTCAGGAGGTCGTGGAGCAATATTCGAGGGTAGAGGAGGTAACTAGAAGGAAAATAGATAGCCTTGCAGAGAAAGCAGGAAGAAATGTAGAGCATAGAGGGAAGAGGCCAGTCGAACCCATACGAACACCATTCAAGAGGTATAATCCGCTGCCCCCAACGCTCGGAGGAAGAACCCCTGCACAGATATTAGGAATACATAGAGGTTTGTTTCGGACACCTCCACCCTTGTACAGTTCGCAAAACTCGGTTGCAACTCGGAGAGCAACAAATCGGTATTATGATCATCACAGAGATTACGGTTATGACACAAACGATTGCATGCCGTTAAGGATGGAGATTGATAGGTGTGAGTGGGAAGGACGGTTTCGAGGACAAGGACCTAGGAACCAAGCTGCCCCATCGAGGCCCCGGATGAATCAATGGTAGCCTTACAGAAGAAACAATCAAAACAATGGAGGTAGAGGAGATAGAAGGCCTCAAGAACAGGTGGTTCGAGACAGGGGGCAGAAAAGAAGGCAGGATAGACACCAGGACCAACATGGGGGAAATCAGGGAAACCAAAATGGAGAAAACCCACCCGTCTGAAGGGTAATTAACGCCATCAATGGCATGGTGGGAGAGAGATCCTCGAACGCTGTTATAAAGGCTGAAGCTCAAAGGGTTCCCGAGGAAGAGCCCAGTCATAAGAGGTTTCGGCCGGATGAGACTGTCACTTTCTCAGAAGTGGATGCTGTGCCGAACTAAACCCCCCATGCAGACCCCATGGTAATTTCAGCCATTATTGGAACGTTCTTGATTAGGAGGGTGTTCGTTGATGATGGGAGCAGGGTAGAAGTGATGTTTGCTGAGTGTTTTGACCAGTTAGACATAGGGCGTGAGAATTTGAAAAATATGCTTCCCCTTTATCAGGATTCATGGGAAATCCAATATTTCCCATAGGAGAGATAACATTGCCCGTTCAAGTGGCAGATGACGACAGGGAAGTGACCATCATGTGAGTTTTGTTGTCGTGGATGCACCTTCCCCTTATAATGTGATCTTAGGAAGGCCATGGATGTGCCAGGCTCGGGCTGTCTAGTCACCCTATCACCTGATGATGAAGTTCCCAACGGAAAAGAGGGTGGCATCCATTCGAGGGGATCAGACTGTGGCACAAAAATGTAACCTAATGACAGTGCAAGAGGCGAGGAACGAAGGGATGTAGAGGCAGTGCATGCAGAGGCAGGATTAGCTTATACAATACAGATGCCCATTCGGGATAAAGGGTCAGTAGCTGTTGGGAAACTAATTCCTAAAGATGTGAAAAGAGGACTGCAATACTTACTAGGAAAGTATGGAGATGGGTTATCGTGGGATACATCTGACCTGACGAGGGTCCATTCGAGTTTCACATTGCATAAGCTGAATATCGACCCTTCGATTAAACCAGTGAAGCAGAAGAGAAGAGTGTTCGCTCTCGAACGAGCTGAGGCAATTAAAGAGGAGGTGGAAAAATTATTAAAGGCAGGTGTGATCGAGGAGGTATTCTATCCCGATTAGATCGCCAACCTAGTTATGGTTCCAAAGCATGATGGAGCATGGAGGATGTGTATAGACTTTACTGACCTAGAATAAATGCTGCCCCAAAGATACCCATTGCCACCAATCGATAAGTTAGTGGAAGCCATCATTGGATACCAAAATTTTCCATTCTTTGACGCACATGAGGGGTGCGACAAAATTCTCATGGAAAAGGAAGACAAGGAAAAAACATTGTTCATTACAGACGTGGGCACGTACTGCTATAAGAAGATGTCCTTTGGGTTGAAGAATGATGGGGCTACTTATCAGAGGCTGGCCTATAAACTGCTCAGGGGATAGATAGGGAATAATATGGAGATATATGTGAATGACATGGTGGTTAAAAGCAAGATTTATAAATAATTTTTAAAAGACCTGGAAGAAACATTCGGTAAGCTTCGGGAAGCTAATTTGAAGTTGAACCCATCTAAGTGTGTTATTGGTGTGAGAGCAGGGAAGTTTCTCAGATTCATGGTCTCAGAGAGGGGGATAGATGTAAACCCGGAAAAGGTCGAAGCTCTGAGGACAATGAAAACCCTACAATCAATAAAGGATTTGCAGAAGCTTAAAGAATCTTTGGCAGCATTAAGCAGGTTCTTATCGAAGGGGTCAGAGAAGCACTTGCCTTTCATTGATGTTCTTCGAAGGACAAAGAAGTTCGAGTGGAATGGTAAGTGCGATGAGGCATTCGAGCAGTTGAAAGAGCATGTGGGGAAATTTCCTACCTTGATGAAACCAGATAAGGGTGAGACGTTGTACTTGTAAATTTCTGCATCACCGCTAGCAATTAGCGCGTCTTCGGTTAAAGAAAAAGAAAAGGTTCAGCACCCAATCTACTTCGTTAGTCGTGCCTTGCAAGGGTCGGAGATGAGGTATACGGTTCTCGAAAGGTTGATTCTAGATCTCGTGCATGCAGCCTGAAGGTTGATACCCTACTTCAAGGGACATAAGATAGTGGTGATCAAGAACAATGGCGGAACCAGGACGTTATGTAAGGGGGGGGGGCTAAAAAGAGGCAAATTTTTTTGCAATACTAAATACAACAATATTTTAACAAACAACGCTTACATAATAATATGAATACATAATAATTAGACTTTTACAACTACGACAAATCACTGTATAGAAAACTACATCCCAATACTTGGGTTGCTCGAACTAGAACCACAAACCACAAGAGACAAGTGTATACTACAATGCTGCATACGCTGATAACGTTGCAAAATTAGTTACTTATCGATCCCAACAAAAATTACCTTCTCAATATGCACTGTCATAACATCATTCATCAATTCATCTCCCATTTTGTTGCATAAATCAGTCTTGATTCTCTTCATGGCTGGAAAAACCTCGTTCAACAGAAGCAGTTGCAACTGGTAAAACTAAGGTTAACTCAATAAGACGATATACCAGTGGAAAAGTTGTATGCCTAGTTGTTTGAACCATATTTTGAGCAAGACTTCCAAAGTCCTCAATAGCCAAAAACTCATGATCAAGTTGTACATTATGATTAAAGGTACTAAGTTTTTTATGAAGGCGAGAACGATCTTCTACAGAGAAGTCACTTGGATATAGTTCAGCAAGACGAACTAACTTACCAATATCAAACTTAGAAAATGAATCTCTTGGATCAAGGCAAGTCATACAAGTGATTAACTCCGTATTTACTTCTGGAAACCGATTGTTCATTTCATGAATCATCCTATCAGCAAACCTAGTATTAAAATAATAAAAGGTTAGCATGTAGCGGTGAAAAAATTACAAATCAAATCAAATAAGGTATGTAAATTATAAAAGTAATACCCGAAGAAAAGTATCAACACGAAAGAAGTCACCATGGGTCTGCATTTGCGTAAGTCATTTCCTACAACCACGAATTCTCCGTTCATCTTTCATATTAACTACCAAGATGTAATGGTTAACACAAAATGCATTGATTTCATTTAACAACTCATCCCAACCATTCTCTCTGTATTGTTGCAACTCAAACTTCATTGTATTCATCAAACTCACATCCAACACAATATTTTTATTCTTTTGTTGCAAAGCAAGGGACAAGGCATCTACAACTCCCAACAAACGCTTCATCAAAAGCATCACAAAAACAAATTCATAACTCTCCATTTGCTCAAGCAAACCGCTCGCTGAAGATTTACTCATATTTGCATCACCATCATCGTGGACTTTTTAATCAATTGCAAAACAGATTCTCACATAGTAATGAAACAAACAATAGTAGTGTAATGTGACCCCCAACGAGTATCCCCCGGCCTTCTCAAACTAGTATCTTGATTTTTGCCTCTTCCACTCACAATATCTCCATTCTCCTATCCCTCTACAATTCTAGCATGTTCTAAATCAAGAAGCATATATTTTCTTCTACATGAAGCTCCAGTTAAATTCAAAATCATACCAAGATAAATAAAAAATTGACACACAACTCGATTATCATCAGCAATAGCAAGAACAACCATTTGAAGCTGATGAGAAAAACAATGGACATACCTTGCAGATGAGTTTTCTTTCAATATCAAAGCTTTCAGTCCATTATACTCTCCTAGCATATTTGAGGCTCCATCATATCCCTGACCTCTCAAGTTTGACATTGATAACTTATGATTTGCAAACAATTCATCAATAGCACTTTTCAAACTAATTACGGAAGTTTTACGCACATGCACAACACTAAGAAAATGTTCAAGAACACATCCTTGTTTGTTGACATATCTTAAAACAACCCCCATTTGATCTTTTATTGATGCATCTCTAGCCTCATCAACCAATAGAGAAAAATAACTATCTCCAATTTCATTAACAAAAACATTTGTTACCTCACTAGCACAAGCACTAGGCAGTTCTTTCTGAACTTTGGGAGATTTTAGCTTGCAATTTCCAGGGCCATTTTAATTCATTGTCTTAGAAACAACATCATATCGCTTGTAATGCCAGTTAATCATTTCGAGATAATTGCCCTCATTTTCTTGGTGGCCTCGTACAAAATTTTAAAGGGTCGAAAAAATAATTCAGCTAAGATTAAGGCTACAAAACAAAAAGAGCGAAGAGAAAAGAGAAGGGATAAGAACCTCAGGCTTAGAGACCATCTTTGACAGTTGATGCTTAATCTTGGATACGGACGTCGCACAGTTGAAGGGGGTGAAGATTGTTGATGAATATCCTCACCGCTATGTGTCCCCATTACCGGTCTTAGTAAGGATGGGCCGATAGTATTGTTTTTCGCCTTTATCTTCTAGCAAACATTCCTGGTATGAGGAGACTGCGCAGCACCAATGGTTGAGATAGGTCTTTCAAAGCCTTCTGCAGGAGGGGAAACCGGGTTCGAGGGGGGAGACATTGGAATGGAAGCCTGGTTCGAGGAATCAATGATCCCCCTTGATGGAGCCTGACCCTGCTTCAAGGACTTTGGCTTCTTTAAGCCCTTAGCGAGATCCACTGATGAGAGATGAACATAATAACACAAAAAATGAGAGAAGTAGATTTCTATTAAGGTGCATTCTAAAGGTCCCAAATGCTTAGAGACACTAACGATGATCTCGAGGGAAGGGTCATCTCTGGGGCCCTCACATTCTCTTTGCCTCTTTCTTGTATCTTTCTGGAGTGTGTTATACACATATTCTTTGTAGACTCGGGGAGGGAATGTAAAGCCGCCAATCCAGGGGTTGGGGTTGTTGAAAAGGTTGTAGTCGAGGGAGCTGGACAACAATTTTTGTCTGTACCTCTCAAGGGCATCTGGGCAGATATATTCCCCAGGTTTGGGAGACTTAACTCGCATGGCCCAATTCCAAGAAGGAACTCGATACCTCCTGCTATTGAACGAGATAGCTTTCTTCCAGCTCTTCCAATCACCCAAATTTCCAGGAACACTAAAAACTTTAGATGTGCTTCTCGGTTGACAAACGTGATGATCATATCGATAGACCGCCCACTATAGGACATGAACTATAGTGAGTGAAGTAGCTTATAACTTTAATACTGAATTCATCACATATAGTCAAGAAATTCATAATGATCACCAAAATGTTGGGGTGGACTTGCGTAGGGATCACCTGAAATTGCCTAAGGAGTTTGGAAAAAAAGGGCAGAAAAGGAAAGGTGAGCCCGCAATGAAGGTGTTGGAGAAAGATGGACGATCTTCCTTTGGGAAGGTTATGAGGGGAATCACCTTCTCAAAAGGGTTGAAAATCGGCATCCAAAGCTACTCGTTGGCTAGGAGGGATCGAGTCCAAAATTTTAGAAACAGTGGTTCCCACTACAAGAACTGGGGGCTCCCTTAGCCTTAATCTTCGATGAGTCCCCTTTTTCTTCTTTAGAGAGGGCTCAGCTAGAGAGGACTCTCGAGTTCCACTCAAGAGTGCTTCCCCCCCCCCTCGAGGATTACCTTCTCCCTCAAAGGAAGTACTTCTTCTTCCTTCCCTATGCCTTCGAGCTCTGGACTTGAAGGAGGGTAAAAGATAACTTGCCACTCGTAGGGGACCTCGTTATGTAGGGTTTACCCATGCCTGGACGAGAGGGCATATCAGTTATGGGAATGACAATCTCTTCCCCAGGACTATTGGCACCATGATCAAATACACCCTCTCTAGCATCTGAATCGTGTTGGAGTCCTTCGGGATGGGTACATTTTGGGTCGCTAGCGGTTCTCTCTGGCATACTAACCCCTGACTCGCCTACCCTAATTTCACCAAAAAGTTTCTCGAAGGCGGAACCCTCATCAGAGCAGGTCATGATGGAAATGGGGGGAAACCAGAAGATTAGAAGGAGAATAGGGATGAAAGAACTTACTGATTTCTGGAAAAAGTGATGGAGGTTGGATCGCTCACGAGAGAAGTACAGAAAGAAATCTTGTAAGAAGACGCTTGCAAACAAGAAAAGTAAATAAGGAAGCGCTGATGAGGGGTAAATATGGGGGCTGAAGTTATGGGTAATTATTTCTGCATTGGAAATATAAAAAGTTATGGAAAGACGTGATCGCCTCTTCATTTTCTGACAGCGCGGCATTTGGGGGGCATTGACACTCGTTCGATAAATAGGTAAATAGTATAGACGGTGGAACCCACGGTAGAGCCCGAAAAGAGCCCTACCAAATACAAAAAGAATCCAACCCTAGGATAAAACCTAGGGAAAAATGCGGGGGGGGGGGGGATACCCATATGGGTATCCCCTCCCCAAATTTTTTAAAGAAATGCAAACCCTAAGCTAGAGAGTGTTAAGCCTAGGGAAAAATAAATGCAAGTCCAGATGTGGGAATCTAGACCTATACATAGCAACCAGAAATGTGTACTGGCTCTTCATATGAAAACCTCATTGCAGCCGAGACTCGGGTCTCGGGTCTTGAAGAGAATAATGAAGAAGACGCCAGTGGTAGACAAAAAGCACAGCCGAGTGTGGTGTACTCGGGTCTTGAATGGTCGCCATGGTGTGCTGGTGTTGCTGAATCCGAATGAAACTAGGACCGCCAAAGGAGGAGCAGCTTCTACCATATACACCCCTAAGGTGAAGAAAGAGGGGTGTTATTGGCCTTCAAACATTCTCGTGATATGAACCGAGGCTAATTTAGAGGGCAAGAGTGCTCGTAGGCCGTGCCAATAGCTCTTGTAATCCCTCTAAAAGTAGTCCTCCTAAGGATGGAGAGAACGAACACAACTTATAAAGCGTGCGTCAAGTCTGGCGATTATGTAATCGCCCACTCCATTTTGAGCAAATGGACAGCTTTATGCTAATTTAACACAAAAAAGTGTAGCGCGAGCATAAAGCGCGTAATGACCGTCAAGTCCAAGTAACTACTAGCAGTGAGCTAATTAATTTCGCGTACGCTAATTATTTAGCCCACTACCCAACTCCTATGGTCAAGCAACCAAATGTAGAAAGGCTGCTCTCCCACCTTCCAAGTGGAAAATATGCAATTATTCACCCAATAAAATTTTAGCCCAAAGAGAAGGCCAAAACTCCACAATAATCCACAAATTAGAGCCCAAAAATGAAGGAAATTCAGCCCAAGAATAATGCATGTAAGCTGAAAAATACTTCATTTAATTAGGCCCAAGATGCCTTGAATTCAGCCCACATGCTTGGTTATTTCTTTCGGCCCAACAGCTCTTGTTTTTGGCCCAGTAGCTCGGCCCAGACCCAAGCCGTTAGGGTTTCTCCTTGACCCAGCTGCCATTGAACGGGTTAAGAAATCGGGTTATAACACGACCCGCCCGAGTCCTAAACTTCCGCCCGTTTTTCCCTTTTCAGCCCAGCAGCAGATTTTTCTTTTCAGCCCATCCGTTCGACCCAATATCATAACCACTAGGGTTTCATTTTCGTTGACCCGGCCGCCTCCTTAGCGGGTCATGTGACCCGCACCTCCACGTATCGGGTCGAGACCCTAGTTAGGCCTTGGCCCGTTTTCACCATCCGGGTACAATGACCCGGCGGCGCCCAAACTGAGTCCATGTCGGACTCACGTTTTTCCGGCAGCTAAGAACCACCGGAATCTGGAAAAAGATCGCCGGAATCCGCAAAAAATTGGCGAAAAATGCCATCCAAATCTAGGCACTCTTCCCTTATGTAATTCCGGCCGGAATTAGCACGTAAAACCAAAAAATTTCACCTCCAAATCCGAGCATGCATTTTCCAGCCGAAAATTACCATTCACCTCGCCGGAAACGCATTTTTCCGGCAAGAAAAACCCAACTTTTAAACATTCATGAATCTTTTTTCCAGCCGTGTAATTCTCCCCAAGCTTGAAAAACTATGAATCCGAGTCTAGGGACGAAGAAACGCGGCTATTTCATGCACTATCCTTGCTGGAATAGCGCTTTTTCGGCGACCTCCGATCGGAAAATCCGAAAAACCAACCTCCAAATTAACTTCAAATCCAAAATTCTCAAATATTTTCCGATCGGATGTTGCTTAACCAAATGAATCTGAAACCTTCAAGGCATGATAAGCATTATAACCCACCGGAAAAAGTGTTTTTCCGACGAACCCGACCAAAAAATTCTAACAATCATCATCCAAATAATCCAACTTTTACGAAAAATCTGCTCCTCCATTCATCTAGATCTGAACATTATCATGAGATTGAAGCAACGAGGAAAATACCTTGGGCCTATCATCGTTGATGATTCCAGTTAAACCAATTATCTCCAACATCTGTCTTGAATCCGACTAATCCCAAACCATCAACCCCATTAAACAATAACATTCAAACACCCAAAATCTTGAATCCCACATGAGTGTTCATCAGTCAAGAAAATAAATTTAAATTCTTGGCATGAAGCATAGCAATCTAGTCGAAGTTCCAATTAAAGCAGGCAATCATGGACAGTGGGGCATCTGATCACATGAATGCCCTCTCAACAGATCCATCATGAACTCTTCCAAATACTAAAAAAATGCATGCTTCAAATTCATCTCTACTCCCAATCCAACATGAACATCACATTGACTCTCCACCATAAACAAATAATCTTCCATACAAATCCACACAGATTCATCATAAATAAACCCCTCATCAATCATCCATATTAGATCTATCAACGAAAGATTAAAACTTACTTGGAACAATGATAGATCTTCATCAAATACGCTCCATCAACAACTTCAAGATCAAAAAGTCTGATCTTCACACAAAACCTCCAGATCCAAAGATCAAATCTTCAAATTCAAGCACAAATCATACATCAAAAGATGCCCGGCGAGGAATCCAACATTAATGTCGGATTCCTCGCCGGAAACTCTGAATCGTAGGAGAGAAACCGGAAGAAAATCGGCCCCGGTGTTCCGGAGAAGGGATGCGCCATTTTTTCTCTCCAGAGAGAATTTTCTCTCACTCGGGGGCATTGACACTCGTAAATAGGTAAATAGTATTGATGGTGGAACCCACGGTAGAGCCCGGAAAGAGCCATACCAAATACAAAACATAATCCAACCTTAGGTTAAGTGATGAACCTAAGGAGCAAGTTCGAGAGAGAGAGGGGGGGATGTGAGAGCGTAAACCCAAAGGGTGACACTCCCCCACCCCCCCCCCCCCTTTCCTAAGTAAAATAACTACCAACCCTAAGCACGATGATCGAGCAAAGGGAGCGCAAAACAACCTGGAAAAACACAGGCTATAAAACACAAGAGAAATAGGGTGAGAACAAACTCACTACCCATAAACAAATAATCCGCTTCTACCCCTAACAAATGGGGCCATCTTCATTTAAATTCCATAATGCAGTCGAGAATTGTAAGCTCAGGTCTTGAACTAATGTCGTCGCCGGAATGTTGATGAAGTTGCAAAGATCCAAAACAAATGATTTGGATATCCTAATGCAGCCGAGAGTATCTCGGGTCTTGAATGTCACATAAAAAATGAAGCTGATGATCCGAGTTGCACCTTATTGGCACGAATGAATATATGCTTCTACCATGTATATCCCTAAGGTGGAGATAGAGGAATGTTATTGGCCTTCAAGCATTCTCTTGTTGGCGCCGAGAGTGATTTGGTGGGCAAAGATATGATGAGGTCGTGCCTCCTACCTTTGTTAATCCCAGTCGAATCAACCTCCTGAAGATGTGAGAATGGATACACTTGTACCACGTGCATCAAGCGTGGCGATTATGTAATCGCCCACTCCATTTTGAGCAAATGGACAGCTATATGCTAATTTAACACCAAGTGTAGCGCGAGCATAAAGCGCATAAATAACCGTTAAACCATAAGTAAAAACTAGGTTTAGGATAAAGAGCATCGGAGTGTGAATCCTTACTCTAAAACCTATTACCTCATCCTGAAAACCGAGTTGCCGTGGCCAGAAAAATCCATGAAAGTCCTCAAGTCCATCGAGCTCCAACAACTCCCTCTTGGCCCGGGATATAGCACCAATCGGCCTGTGAAATTTCAGTTTCCAGCGCCAAGTAGCGCCTGATCCAGCGCCCCGTCCACAGAAAAACCTCTCCATGCTAGTTGCCCAGTTGCCGAGATCCATCTCTGCGTATGCCACATCCAGTTCAGCGTCTGGCTTCCAGTTAGCACCAGGCACCCAGTCCCATCGCCCGCAACAAGCAGCACCCAGTGCTCAACAACAAGCACCCGACACCCAGTGCACAACAACCAGCACCCAACACCCTTCCATCAGCACTCCTTCCGAAGTACTAAAATAAGTGCTCTTCCGGAATTAGTCTATTCATAACCATATAACAATCCTTCATAATTATTTTCACTACTCGATCAGAACTGGGTAAGGCTCCACCCATAACAACATTGTTTCGCTCCCTCCAAATACGATAAATTGTGATTATTAGTGCTAAAGTACCAAATTTCTTGCGAGGTTTGGAACCCTTGATCTGCCTTTTCACCCAAATCATGGAACTTGCAATTGTATTTGTTCGTCTCCTAAGACCTATCCAATTCCGTATCCGACCCCATACTACTTCCGAGAACTCGCATCTGAAAAATAAATGCTCATTTGTTTCCTCCTCTAGATGACACAATGAACAAATTTTATCCGAGCCTTCCTCTATTTCATTTCGATACTTGTCCCTAGTATAGAGTCTTCCAATTAATGCCAGCCATGTAATGAAAGAGAACTTTGGAGGTACAAAACCTCGCCAAATGCTATTAAATACCTTCTCACATGCACGGCCGGTCTCCTCATACAACCACGGGTACTTGTGACGATGCATGAAGGTATAAGCTGTATTCGTGAATTTACCCGAATTCCCCCAAGAACAAAGATGATCTTGGACCGCCCTATCATCTCCATGAAACATACGAATTAGCTCATCCCGAATTTTGCATAGATCACCGATATAACTTGAATATCTTTCGCCCAATCTTCCGTTTTGAATCCTGGGATTTAAAACCCAGAATTCATCCTCCTGAAGGTAGTACGAATGTATCCACTTCACCCACAAACTGTCCTTCTTCATGTGTATATCCCACAACCTCTGGGCCATTGAAGCACGGTTCCAAGTAACAAAGTCTCGCAAGCCAAGTCCCCCAAACGATTTAGGGGTACACAACTTCTTCCACGCCACTTTATTCTTGTACTTTCCTCCCCACAAGAAGCGTTTGCATTTTTGCTCAAGAGCATCAAAGACCGCTGATTGAATAACAAATTCTGTATCCAGAATCCCGCAATACCTCCCACAATTGATCTCACAAGCTCCAATTTGCCAGCATAAGAAAGAGTATGGCCCTTCCATTTTGCTATTTCCGAATCAACTTTCCCGAGTAAAGTACCAAATTGAGTCACCTTCAACTTGCTGGAATCCAGTGGCACGCCTAGGTACTGAACAGGGAATGTCGACCAAGGAATACCCGTGAAACTCAAATCCTCCTTTATGCCTACTCCAAAGAATTTTCGATTTTGCAGCATTGATGCCCAATCCAGAAGTGCGCTCGAACTCATTCAAGGCATCCATGAGTATGTGTACTGAACTCGTGTTTGCCTTAGAGAAAAGCATAAGGTCATCCACAAAAGCCAAGTGCGTGATTCGTAACGACTCGCATCTCGGATGAAAGGTGAAGTGCCTAGAATCTGTTCTCCTTTTCAACAATCTCGAGAAATACTCCATGCAAATCACAAACAGGAGAGGCGATAATGGATCTCCTTGCCGTATTCCTCTTTGCCCCGGAAAGTGATTACACAGTTTACCATTAACTGTAATCGAGAATGAAGAAGTGCGAACGCACGTCATGACTCTATCTGTCAGTCTTTCTGGAAATCCAAGTCCAAGCAAAACTTCTTCCAAGAAATCCCAAGAGACTGTGTCAAAAGCTTTCTGTAAATCTACCATAATCATGCATCTTGGAGAATTCTGAACCCTTCCATATCCCCGAACAAACTCCTGCGCTAACATTACATTATCCGAGATATTTCTACCCTTCACAAATGCACCCTGACAGGGGTCAATGATCCCTGGCAGAATTCCTTCTAGCATGTTCGCAATAATTTTGGTAATAACTTTATAAACCACATTGCAGCACGCTATTGGTCTAAAGTCACTTACTTTTAGATTATCAGGTTTCTTTGGTATCAGAGCAACTGAAGTATGATTAAGCTGAGCCAAGATGTCACCTGTCTGAAAGAATTCCAATACCGCAGCTGTCACTTCCTCTCCCACAATGTCCCACTACTTCTTAAAAAAACCAGCTGTATAACCATCTGGGCTCGGGGACTTATCATCTGCCATTGCAAATAAAGCTTGTTTAACTTCAATGTTCGCAACATCTTGGTTTAAATAGGCCCTATCCACATCCGTGAGATTGTTGCCCGCACCAATAATACCCGGATCAATAGGTACTCTATCCCTCTTTGTGCCGAACAATCCTTTATAAAAATTTGCAAATAACTCTCCCTTCCAACTATTCGAAGTTACAATCCGATTGTCACTGTCAATAATCGCTGGAATACCTCCTCCTTTCCTTGCCGAGACCATAGTATGAAAATACTTAGATCCCTTATCCGCCAAAGCTATGTGATTGATTCTCCCCTTTTGAGCAAGAAAAGCCGATTCCGCAAGGTAATACATCATAGCGGTCTTTTTTAAACCCCTCAATGCCGCAACATCACTTTCCGTAGCATTCTGAGCATCAAATTCAACAAAAGCTTTGTTGTATTCTCCATCCGCAAGTTTGGCCTTCTCGGATATATGGTTTAAATCTATTTTGCCCAGTTTTTTCAATGGGCGCTTCATCCTTAATAATTTTCTGGTCACCGAATATTGTTTAGTTCCCTCAACCGAAGGGCTCCAATAATCCTCCACAATATACCCACAATTCGGATGACCTAACCACATATTTTGGAATCGAAAAGGCCTACCTATTCCATCAATTTCTTGCGACATATCGACCACCATAGGAGAGTGATCCGATTGTGCAGAAATTGGTAGAAAGGTAGTACGGCATGCATCAACATCCCATCCGTGATTTAAGAGAACCCGATCCAGTTTTCTCCAAATCTTCCAATCAGTATTGTGCCACGTTAAGTTCTCACCTATGGAAGGAGCATCTCTTAAACCACACTTCAAACAAACATCCTGAAACTCCTTCATCGAATACAAGTTAGGAACAGTAGCTCCATAATGATCATCAACACTAAGAATAGCATTAAAATCACCAAGAACCATCCAAGGAGAATTCAGATTAACACCAAAAGATTTCAATTCCTCCCATAGTGGTAAACGCACCAATCGTCCCTCACTATGTCCATACACAAATGTACAGAAAAACTCAATGCCAGAAGAAAGATTACGAACCTTGAGGTGAATACATTGTGGAGACTTCCCGAGAACATTCACCAGGAAGCCTTTCGGATCCTAGATAATGAGCATCCTCGAGTTCTGCCACAGCTCAAAATTATGCGTAAACTTCCATCCCTTAAAACTTTTTAAGAAAATTTGCAACACCTTATCCTCCATTTTCGTTTCCAACAAACCACACAGTCCAGCCCTATTAGTGGAGATGATATTTTTTACCCACCTCCTCCGTACAGGGGCCGAAAGACCCCTAACATTCATAGATGCAGCATTCATTGGGAAACCGAGGTCCCTTTTGGCTTCGGACCGCCGCCTTCAAATGGTTTGCTTCCAGAACTGTCTGAATTACTCCTTGCAGCCGATAACATGCGTTGGAAGGGTTTCTGGATGCCCTTCCCGTGCTCATTTAATCGCGTCCTGCTCTTACTCCGAGACCTAGTCAAATCCCTTGGGGTAGGGGGAGGTCTACTCTTACTCTTGCTCCTATGCAATCTTGGAATTTTTGAGCCTCTAGCTTCCGGATGGATCATTTGTTTAGGTAATTTTCCAGCACCTTCGATCGGATGGTCATCATCTCCAAAAGCTTGTTGCTGCCTATCGGCTTCTTGAGGCGCTGGATTTGCTGATTTGATGGCACGGGTGTTGCTGGATTTCGAGCGCTCGGCACTCCTGCTGCACGCTGCTTGAGCAGTCCTGGAGCCTACGGCGAGGTCTCCAGCGCCACGGTTTGCAGCTCCAGGCGCTGGCGATGCGGACAGTCTTGCTGGCAGCGCGACAACTGCCTGATTAACCTCATCTTGCATTACGCCAATAATTATACCAGGCCCTTTGCTAACACCTCCAGCTTTCTCGATGCCTTTGACTATGCCTTCAACAATTTTTCCCTTACCTTTCCTTCTCCTCTCTACGTCCTCATTGTCCGAGGATGCATCCTCCACGATTTTATTTTCTCCAACTCCAACCGAGTTATCACTTGGACTATCTCTAATATTTCCCATATACATCTTCTTTACCCAGACTTGGTCATTATTCCGAGATCTCCAATTTTTCTTGCCCTTCTCCTCTGTAGCATTTTTACTCTTCAATTCCGTTGGATTTTTCAACTCCTCCTCCCTAGCTTTCCAGAAATCATTACACATCTCCATAAGATGAGTATTTTCCCCACAATTCAGGCACCAAGGGCGGAAATAATCATAAATGATTTTTTGCTTAAGTACTTCACCAGTTGGAACACGAAAGCTGACCTCCTTCTTGAGCTCTTTTGAAGTGTCAATCCATAGCAAAAGACGTGCATAGTAGCCCCTCAGTTCTAGAGTACCATTATCCATGAGGATTGGATCTCCTAGTGAAGTGGCAATTTTCTCCAATGCCTTCTTATGCCAATAAGTCTTTGGCAAGTGCTCCATCCTTATCCAAACTGGTTTAGTAGCTTGGATGTTCGCATCATACTGCCCAGATTCATCAACTAGCAACATGAACAGTTTTTTCCCATGGAGATAATGGTCAGGACCATTCATCACCAGATCTCTATCTTCAGCACAATTAAACGTGAACATGACATAGCCATTTTGCTTGCTCCGAACAGTACATGCCACCTTCCACTTTGCCACCAAAAGAGTTCGAATAGCATACATTCCAGGAAAGAAACCCGGAAAGACACCCAAGAATCCGTAGAATGTATAGTTCTTTGTCCACCTCCTCCTCGGTGAGAACAAAGTCAACACTATCTCCATTGTTTTCAACAATTTCAATAGTCGACATGTTCATGAGAATGTCCGAATCATCCCATAGCCTCCTTCTCTCAAGCTTCGGATCATTCCATTCTCTTGGATGAACTTGCTGATTTTGCTTCTTCTTGCCTTCACCCTCGGCCATACCTTGTTTCCGAGGATTGTTTTTATTTTTGTTACCGGGGCATTGACACTCGTGATTGCATAGCACGCGCGCGCCCTTTCGGAATTTTAAACGACGAAGTTGATTAGAAAAACCAGGTTCTCATCCTCGAAGGCATGAACACAACGCGCAAGGTTCATTTCGAGCCTTCAAGTCCTCGAATTATCCCATGCGTTCGAGACCTCGAAGACTTTCGTGATGTTCCAGCTTTCTAAGGTCGAGAACCTGCTTTTCTGGAGGCTCTTGATAGAGGTTAGGCCCAAGAATGCCATTGGGCCGCAGGTATGGCAGCCCGGTTAGGGGAATATTTAATACTCTAACTTAATTACCGTATTCGTGGGTAATTAAGGGCAATAATTAAGGAGTACATTATTTAGGACACGGATTATAAATACAAGGTACACATTTACTTATCATTCATTCTGTCTTAATCATATTGAACGTTTGGACTAACTTAAGCATCGGAATGTTGACCCCTGGAACCCCAGAGATAGTTGATTGCAGGTTCATTCGAGAAGAAGTCAAGCCTAAGAACCGATCGGTGATCGAAGACGCATCAAAGTTAATAGCTCCGTTTTTATTCTGAAATGACAAGTTCACTGTATGGCCTTTGTGTATATGTGACGCAGAAAATTTGCATACAAAGGGTTCATCAACAACTTGTGTAATACCACTGAATCCTGCATGAAGACTTTGTATTTTTTTTGTGTTTGCTCTCTTCTAAGTTGTTGGTACATCATACTTGATAGATTTACTATATCACAGATTCTGACTCCACTTTCATTAGGCTGACCTCTCAGACCATAAACTTGTGCGTAGGTCCGTCAAATGGATTAATTGGATCAAACCATTATCCAAATCCAATTAATCCATTATTCAATGGGTCATTATTCAATTAACCCATTTATTAATGACTCATAATGAATTGGATCATAAATGGGTTGAGTCATTAAATGAATAATCCATTGGGTAACCCATATAATCAATTGGATTAAAATATATTATTCAATAAGTCATTATATAATTAACCCAATAAGTTATCCTTCAACATTTTCTTCTGATTTAGGTTTCAACTTTGAGTTACTAGGGACGGGTTATGAGTTAAGGTTAGCCATATTAGAACCTTTAAAATCTTGGTTATCGAGCTGGGTTCAAGGCCCGAGTTATCAAGTCGATCCAAGATCTAAAAACCCTAGTTTTAGCTCAACTCATTTAAAATACGAGCTCAGATTGAATGAGCTCGAGGTCAATCGTGTCTCTCAAATCTTCATTCAGAGTCGGGATCGAGTGAAATTAATTTTGCTCAAGTTTGTGTTCGAGTTCATTGAGCCTGCAAGATCTTGACTCAAGCTCGTGTTTGAGCTCGAACTCGATCCATTATTAAATATATTTTCATTTTTTAAATTTTTTTATGAACATTATAATATATTATTTTGATGAAAATATTGATAGAGATTTTAAATTAAAAGGTATATGAATACATATCCATATTTCTTATCCATGTGCAACAAACGAAGTAAAAAATGTGATCGTTGGACTTTCAAAATATGATAAGGCTTCTTCACGTTTAAAAATAAGATTTTTTAATGTAAAAATTATGATATGTAAGATCAGAAGAATGATACTCCTCACTAAAAAGTAGTATGAAATGACTCGAACATAGCCTGCACATTACTTGCATTCCTGTGTTCTCCCTAGCTTGCACTAGGTAAAGCTACACCAAACAAACGAAAGTCTTGTTACGCTTGCGAGAAACACTGCACTCACCAATTCCCTCTCCATGTAGAGAAGTCAACATGCTACAATTTGAAATCAAAAACAAAAATGTTAATCCATATATAAATTTACAAAAGAAATGTATAACAAACTACACACTGAAGTTATATAACGGCATACCCAAAAATGTATATCCAGCTACTCATCACATACAAATTTACAAAACAACTGTACAATAAACTGCACACTGAAGTTATATAATGGCATACCAAAAAAGAAACACAGAATTTACAATGCCGGTAAACAACAAGAATGCCGATCATGTCTTGAAAACTTTTCAAGAACTTAGTTATCAAAACCTTCTAAAGAAAATCAATATGCATGAAGTCAAAATAAACAAACATGGACATCAACCAAATGTACAAGCAATAATCACTTTGAAGAAAAACAATGAAAATGTGCATCTTATATCACACATTTCCACAAAAAAGTCATTTTCAATATTCAATCAATCCAACATACCCTCAGAAGAAAAAACAATGAAAATGAGATCAGTGGGACACAAATTCAATGTAGAGCTAATATCATCACAACTCAGCTGATGCAGTTTCTATCGTATATGCTTTTACCGCTGCGTTTATAAGATACCTCACAGAAACATTATGATAGAAACACAAAGTTGGATCGATAGTTTTCATTTGTTCGCATCATCTGTGAAGATGGTTGGATAGCTGCAGATCTTGATCATAATGGTTCTATGAGGTTTCTTATGAACTTCCTAAACAACCTTTTTTGGCCATCACATTACCAATCAATGGAACAGTGTAACTGTGACTACGATGCAAATGGTAAAGTGATACATCTGATGATGGAAGAGCATTATTCAAGATATACATATAAGAATTACAACTAGCATATCCCTTTCCTTGTGTCTTTCAATACTAATGAAGAAGATATAGAATTCAACTTAAAGGAGTATGTACCCAACTTGAGGCAATCTAGAACTGTTACAATTTACAAGAACATCTGTTTAAAAAGAATATTTTCGGCATAATGGTAACCATGTTACAACTAAATTTTTTTAGTGCAGCAAATCTGACTGCATCATTTACATGATTAAGCAACTGGGGAAAATATCATAGAAAGACATCCAGCAAATGAGCAAGCAATTTGATATGTTAGATGGCAGCTACTGTTGTAAACTTAATCTTGCTGATCTCATCAGGTGTGATGCCACTAAAGTGCACTAAGGTACAAAGGTAGCAGCAGAAAATGAGCTCCTTGACACCTTAGCACTAAATCTGGACATTAAATCTAGTTTATGAATATAAATGGAGATCCGGAAGGTTAATGCAAAAAAGTTTTAAAATTGCTTATCACTCAAAAAGTTGTCAAGTAGTTAAGGTAGCACCATATAATAGTGTAGTACAGACTGTACAGTGACGGAAGGAATGCCATTTTGCAGCAATTTGTATGTGATTCTACATCTGAAAATGAAAAGAAAAAGAACTAAGATAGTCAATAGTTCATCTTTCTATATTCAAAATCATATTCCCTCCGATTTTCTAACTAATGGCTCACTTTCCATTTTGGAATGATTTTTAAACATTGGCTTCTTCCTCTTTTGACAAATTCTAGATTGTTTTCATCCAATCAATTTACTTTTTACTCTTTCAATGCATTCTACATCACTAATTCAGCATTTTCTAAATCTATGTACCAAAAGTAATGGAGCCAATCTCAGAGAATCGGAGGGAGTATCCTTTTGAACTAAATCACCAAAACAAAAAAAACAACAAACATTGAGCACGAGTATTTGAAGTTGTAAAACAAGTCAATTTTAATTTTTTAATGGTGCCGTGAGAAAATAACTACAGTAAGCAAGCATAAGGTTTTAACTTTTAAGACAGACTTGTTTCAAAAATCTCTACAAACAAAGTCAACCACACCAAGTGACTGCAAATTTTGTATGAATATTTCTGATAAGTACTCAAGAGTTATGCTCAGAGACAAAATAGCTTATATAGGTAGGTCAGCATTCACACAACCACTCAAATTGATTGACCTTAATACTAAAACATTGAAATGACTGAGCTCCTTTGAGAATAATGCATAGACAAAACAGAAACCCATAAGGCTCATCTAGTCAAGAAAAAAAAAGCATAAAAACATTTAGAATGGCAATTGTTTAGTATCTTTTTATTGCCAGTTCAGTTTCAACTTAATCTTTCTGAAAAGCTCAGCTCTGAACAGCTAAAAATTCTCCTGATTAGAAAAGATGCTCCGATCTATGAACTAGGACATAGCCTGAACAACTACGAAGTGCTTGAAATAGAGTTACAGCTTAGGTATCAAATTCAAATGTATCAAACTAAGTGTATGGAACAAGCTAACAAACTAAATGATTCATTTAAATGATTCAAATGGTATCTTTTTTACATTTGAATCAAACTAAATGATTCAAATGTAACCAGAACATGGGCACTACACGTTAATGTTTTTTACCGCCACAAGAAAAGATGGCTCTTCACCATTTTGAGCACGTGTATAGACTAACTATGATGTAACACATCAAATCTAAGACAAGAAATGTCGGTATGGAGTTCCAACGGATGCTTCCATTGTCAACTAGTGCATAAAAAGTGATGGCAAAAGTATAACAACATAGCTCAAACAGGGTAAAAGAAAGCAGTAAACAACCAAACAAACCCAAGTTCCAACTATCGCCTCCCTGACTATGATTGCTAAGAGCAGACCATTTCTTAACAGTAAACAAGTAACAAATCCTTGTCGACTATTTGGAGTTCCAGCTGCTATACAATGAACACAAAAATCACTACTATACTCGCACCTCAACTAATAATTGCATCACTCACAATGACTGGTTACTATAAACAAATATAAACACACATTCAGTTTTCAAACGAATGCCGGCTGCAATATGATTTATCTAATCAAGCATCTGAAGTCACTTTGCCAACAAAATTCCCAGAGGTACTTACATTTCCTACCTCATCATCAAAAATCCCTCATCATATGTAAAACCACACTATGTAAAACCCAGAAAAAACCCACATTCAAAAACCCTCATCATCAAACAAATCCACATTAAAAAATACTCAATAAAAGCCTCAGATTTGTCAATGAACTAACCTGATATGTCGAACGCAGCTCCAAATCCGAGTCACGAAGCGATGGACTGACGCGATTAATTTCTTGGGAAACACTGATTGACACAAATTACAAGCCACTCTGATTCTATAAATTCACCATCTGATGGGTAAATCATGCAATTAAGGGGTTGGCGGATTGAGGAACAGAGTAAGAATAGAAAGCGAATTGGGTAACTTCTAATCTAAGTTTTGACTTAATGGATAATTTACTATTAACCCAGCGGATAAGTCTGTTTGATAAGTGATTTACTTGGATAAATGTTTGCAGGGTAATATGCATGGGAGAAAGTGTAAATATAATTTTGAGTTGTTTTTTAGTGCAAATATAACTCTAACTATACATATGTGCAAATATAAACTAACTATTATACATATGTGCAAATATAACCTTAACTATTATACATATGTGCAAATATAACCCTAAAGCCATTATTTTCGGCATTGACTGACCAAGGTTATATTTGCACTTTCAATTATCGCAGGGTTATACCTGCACTTTCATTATTGCAGGGTTATATCTGCACTTTCATCAATTATATAGAGTTATATATGCACTTCTCTCATGTTTGTATAATTGATTTCGGTTTAATTGATATGTTATAGGGCTGGTAATTGATAAGTTTGCTTCCTAACGTATATTTCTTTATTTATTATTTCTACCTTTCTTCATTTTTTATATTTGGCAAAGTCTTGGGAAAGACGGTTTTTCCATAGGCTTATGGAAAGACGGGGTTTATTAGAATATTAAAAAAGGTAAAAGGTCTTAGTTGCAATATCAAAATTTTAGTATGCAACATGTAGTAGTTATAAAATTTATAACCCGGTTCATTCAACCCGAAAATTTTATCTTAATTTCTTCTAATTTACACTTTAAACCTTAGTCTTTCCATAACTTATGGAAAGACCGTCTTTCAAGAGACGGACTCTTTATATTTTTAGGAGGAGATTTTTCTGATTTAGTAAAGTCAAAGTTTAGGAAAATACATTCTTTTGGAAAGATAGAATTTATTTAGAATAATAAAAGTTAAAAGGTTTTAGTTGCAATATTAAAATTTTATTTTACGTGTAGAAGTTATAAATTTTATGACCCGATTAGTGCAACAAATATTTTATCTTTATTTCTTCCAATTTACAGTTTAAACCTTGGTATTTCCATAGCTTATGAAAAGACCATCTTTTAGAAGACAGGCTCTTTAGTAAAACGTTCTTAAATACTAATTCTTTCATCAGGATCATTTATCGATTCTTAATTGGATCAAATTGAAATCGATTAAGACATCAATCGAAAATCAATAAAATATGAGGAATCGAGAATTTGATCGTTTTCAAAATGATTATATATGTTGGGGGAAAATTAAATCGTCCGTGATCTAATTTGTTTATGATAAGAAATTATCCACATGTCACTCGTTACCCAACTCAACCCAAAATTATCCAACGGTTAACCCATTATCCAACACAACTAAATCCAATAACTACAACCTAATTGTATTCATTAAGCCAATGGATCATTATTCCATAAATCTTATCCAATAAATAAAATTAGTAAATAAATAACGGTTATCTAATAGATGACCCCACCCATTTTACAGACCTACTTGTGCACAACAATTTTAGTGAATTGCTGTATCACACCCTGTATTTTACTTAATTACGCCCTGTATTTATACAATTTAAATACTTATGTATATTAATATTAATTTAAATGAAATTGTAATACAATAATAATTAAGGATATTATCCTAATTAATAATTATCAATCAGTGACAATTAATGGTGAAATTAATGTTAATTAATAGGTTTTATTGTTAATTAACAGCTGTAGGAAGTGGTGGTGTTGTACAGGTGGCGCAACTTCTCCGGCAGTGGAGCTCCTCCGGCGGCGGAGCTTTCACGGCGGCAGACCTTTCACGGCAGTGGAGCTTCTCTGGTGGCAGACCTTCTCCGGCGGCGGCGGCGGACGCGAACCGGACCTTTCTTATCCCGGGCCTTCTCCTTCTCTCCCGTCCGTCTTCTCCGGCGTGGCTTCTCCATTTTTAGAGGAGAACTACTCGCTCCTCCGGCGGCGGCGCGCTCGTCCTCTCCAGCGGTTCGGCCGCCGTGCACCTCGTCTTCTCCGCCGCGCACCTCGTCTTCTCCGTCGTTCCTCTTCCCTCTCCGACGACGCGCAGGAGCTTTCGACTTCCGCTCTCCCACCTCCGTTCTCTCCACTCCGATCTCTGCCGCTCCCGCTCGTGATTTTCCAAGTCCCGTTCTCTCCGCTCCATTCTCTCCTTCACTCCGGGCTCCCGTGCTCCTCGGCCAGTGACGAACCAGGCTCTCTCCCCAAACCCTGGTTTGCCCTCCCGGTTCTCCGCCGCTTCTCCGCCGCTTCTCCGCCGCTTCTCTACCGCCGCTTCAAGAGCCTTTCTCCGCCGCTTCAAGGAGGACGGCGGGGCTAGGGTTTCGCTCGAGGGGACGATGGAGGATGGTGGGACTAGCTTCGCTCGACGGGGACGAAAGAGAAGAGACGGAGGGGCTAGGATTTTGCTCAACGGGGCGAAGGAGAAGGAGGGACGGCGACGGGAGGAGCTGGGGAAGATGAGAACGGCGGGTGGAGCTGAGGAAGAAGGAGGCACGGTGGTGGCGGTGGCACACGGCAGAGACCGCCGGAGAAGAAGAAGAAGAGAAAAAGGTGGTGGCGGCGGCGGCGCTGCTGCACAGCGGCGGCGCTAGCACACGGTAGCGGCGAAGATCGTCTGCTGCAGCGGTGGTGGCGCACGACGGCGGTGGTGGTGGCGCACAGCTTCAGCGGCGGCGGTGGTGATTTTTTTTATTATTATTGTTTTATTTTAAAATCTTAATATTAGTATTATACATGTATATACGTATTAGGGCGTAAACTAGTAAAATACAGGGCGTGATATAGCAATGCCCCAATTTTAACACCCAAACCTCCCATCATCACCCTGGGAAGTGCGGCGTAGATCGCCGGTGTGAAATTTGTGTTGATATAGATACTTTTCTGATTGAGTCGGCAATGAATTGTCAATTCTGACAACTTGTGTGGAAAATTTGTGTTATCTTTATTTCATGGCAAATTGGCAATGCATATTGGTGTTTATATATATTAAATAAATCAGAGGGAATAGAGTTCCGTATTGAGGCTCAACTAGATTGGTTACACCGCACAACGCGCGGTGAGCTTGATAACAAATTATAAAAATTTTATTGAATGGTAAAAGATTTGTAATTGAAGCTATAAATGCAGGAATTATACATGCAATAGAAGAGTCCATCACTTTGAAGGGTGATAGCTCGACTTAGTCGAGGGCTGGGAGCTGGACTCCTTCGAGGGCTGAGAGCTGGAGTGTTCGAGGACTAAGAGTCTATCCCTTCCAAGGCTGAGAGTTCATCTCTTCGAGGGCTAGATGATGGGCTCCTTCGAGGATTGATAGCTCTATGCTTTCGAGGGCTGAGAGTCCACCCTTGGAGGGCTGAAGGCTCCACCCCTTCGAGGGCTGACGAATCCACCCCTTCGAGGGTTGAAGAATCCACTTCTTCGAAGGCTGCAGATCCACCCCTTCTAGGGCTGAAGTCTACACCCCTTCTAGGGCTGAAGTCTGCACCCCGTCGACAGCTGAAGTCTGCATCCCTTTGAGGGCTCAACTCTCACCCATTTGAGGGCTCAACTCTCACCCATTTGAGGGCTCAACTCTCACCCATTTGAGGGCTGAACATCCACCCCTTCGAGGGCTGAAAATCCACCCCTTCGAGGGCTATAGTTTCACCCCTTCGAGGGCTGAAGATCCACCCCTTCGGGGGATGAAGATCCACCCCTTCGAGGGCTGAAAATCCACCCCTTCCAGGGCTGAAGTCTCACCCCTTCGAGGACTTGAGATCCACCCCTTCAAGGACTTGAGATCCACCTTTCGAGGGGAGAAGAATCCACCCTTCGAGGGCTGAACTCTCACCCCTTCGAGGGCTGAACTCTCACCCCTTCGAGGGCTGAACTCTCACCCCTTCGAGGGCTGAAGATCCACCCCTTCGAGGACTTGAGATCCACCCCTTCGAGGGCTGAAGATCCACCCTTTCGTGGGCTGAAGTCTCACCCCTTCGAGGGCTCAACTCTCACTCATTTGAGGGTTGAACGTCCACCCCTTTGAGGGCTGTAGTTTCACCCGTTCGAGGGCTCAAATCTCACCCATTCGAGGGCTCAACTCTCACCCATTCGAGGGCTCAATTCTCACCAATTCGAGGGCTCAACTCTCACCCATTCGAGGGCTCAACTCTCACCCATTCGAGGGCTCAACTCTCACCCATTCGAGAGCTTAAGTCTCACCCCTTCTAAGGTTCAATTCTCACCCATTCAAGGGCTGAAGTGTCACCCCTTCGAGGGCTCAAAGCTCACCCATTCGAGGGCTCAAATCTCACCCCTTCGAGGGCTGAAGTCTCACCCCTTCGAGGGCTCAACTATCACCCATTCGAGGGCTCAACTATCACCCATTCGAGGGCCTAACTCTCACCCATTCGAGGGCTCAACTCTCACCCATTCGAGGGCTCAACTCTCACCCCTTAGAGGGCTCAACTCTCACCCATCCGAGGGCTCAAATCTCTCACCCATCCGAGGGCTCAACTATCATCCATTTGAGGGCTCAAGTCTCACCCATTCGAGGGCTCAAGTCTCACCCATTCGAGGGCTGAAGTCTCACCCATTCGAGGGCTGAAGTCTCACCCATTCGAGGGCTGAAGTCTCACCCATTCGAGGGCTGAAGTCTCACCCATTCGAGGGCTGAAGTCTCACCCATTCGAGGGCTCAAGTCTCACCCATTCGAGGGCGCGAATCTCACCAATTCGAGGGCTGAAGTGTCACCCCTTTGAGGGCTCAACTCTCACCCATTCAAGGGCTCAAATCTCACCCATTCGAGGGCTCAACTCTCACCCATTCGAGGGCTCAACTCTCACCCATTCGAGGGCTCAAATCTCACCCACTCGAGGGCTCAAATCTCACGCATTCGAGGGCTCGACTCTCACGCATTCGAGGGCTCGACTCTCACCCATTCGAGGGCTCAAATCTCACCCATTCGAGGGCTCAACTCTCACCCATTCGAGGGCTCAACTCTCACCCATTCGAGGGCTCAAATCTCACCCATTTGAGGGCTTGACTCTCACCCATTCGAGGGCTCAAATCTCACCCCTTCGAGGGATGAAGTCTCGCCCCTTCGAGGGCTCAACTGTCACTCATTCGAGGGCTCAACTCTTACCCATTCGAGGGCTGAAGTCTCACCCCTTCGAGGGCTCAACTCTCACCCATTCGAGGGCTCAAGTCTCACCCCTTCGAGGGCTCAACTCTCACCCATTCGAGGGCTCAAATCTCACCCATTCGAGGGATCAAATCTCACCCATTCGAGGGCTGAAGTCTCACCCATTCGGGGGCTGAAGTCTCACCCATTCGAGGGCTGAAGTCTCACCCATTCGAGGGCTCAACTCTCACCCATTCGAGGGCTAAAATCTCACCCATTCGAGGGCTCAACTCTCACCCATTCGAGGGCTCAAATCTCACCCATTCGAGGGCTCAACTCTCACCCCTTCGAGGGATGAGAGCTTGACCCATTTGAGGGCTGAGAGCTGGACCCCTCGCAAAAGTGCCGAAGGCTCGAATGGGTACTGAAAACGACGTCATTTTTGTCTGCCACCTACCGGCACATGGAGGCGCCACAACTTTTGACAAATGGGATTCACAAGAGGACAAAAGTGGTGCCCAAAATGACATCGTTTTGCGCGGCCACTTGGGAGCACATAGAAGGGCACACGCTTGGCTCCGATGGGAAATGACCACTATGCCAATGACAACGGTTAACAGAAGCGTGTCGTTTCAAAGTATTCCTTTTATATAGTACACCAGATCATGTAGGATACGTGGAATGAGTGATATGAATGATATTGTTGCAATGGCAGTTGTACAAGATAACAACCTCTTGGTATTTCAAGTGAGCAGAAAAGGTCTTCTAGAAAGGTGCTATCTATAACACATATGATGCCAAAGAAAACAAATGATCGGTTGACGGCATCAAGGTCGGTGTCAGGCCGACACAGTGATCTCTTACCAATTAGTAAATAAATTATTTTTCTCAATCTCTCTTCCAATTTAATCTAATAGACCACTTAAGAGACCATTCTTTTTTTTCTTCACAATGGTAAGAGACTATTTTTTACTATTCATAGACCTCACTTAATTTTTTCTATCTTACTCATTAATTTTTTACATTTAATTTAAATAAATTTGTCAAACCAAAATAAGTTGAATGCGAAATTTAATAATACATTATAACATTTTAATTTTATTTTACTTTCAAAATTTATTAAATAATTAGTTTTTTCATTCATGTATATATCGTCCTTCGTTATAAAAAAATAAAATTAATTTCCTTTTTTTAAGAAATTATTTTTAAAATTTTAAATAAAAATAAATAATAAGAGAAATTTATTTTTGAAAAATTATTTTTTAAAATTACACTAGCAAAAACCAATTATAAAGACTAGAAAAATTACATAAAATACTAAAATAATAAAATATTGATCTAGTCCGGCCAATTTTTATAATTTGAAAATCAAAATATTGATCTAGTCTAACCAATTATTACTAACAGAATACAAGTTAAAAATAAAAAATGATAAGAGAAGACAAAAAGTGGGCTCTTAGGTGTTCTCTTAGAGCTTGTATAATGGGTCTCTTTTGTGGTCTTTTTTTTAAGAGACCATAAAGAGACCCAAAGAGACCACAATAGATCCACAATGGGTCTCTTTGTGTGATCTCTTTTTTAAGAAACCAGGGTCATCGTCTAGAGCGAACTAGCTGTCCTATCCCATTTTCCACTCACGTGGCTGGGGCCCGCCCTGACAAACGAGCCCTTTTTCTGTCCCCTCTAATGCCACGTGTCCCTTTCTGATTTGGACACGTGACGTACACAGCTACTGCCTTTTTTAATTTTAAATTGCTTTGACACATGGCAGCACCCTACTGGGCCATGTATTAGCGCCATCAGAACGATTTCTAAAAAAAGAACCGCTGGGCCACATGTCAACCTCTGGGTGGTCCACGTGGCCAAACGAATATACATCCACTTAGATTTGAATTTTGGACACGTGGCCCAATGACAAGGTGCCATGTATCCCAATAGTATTTTTAAAAAAATTGCAGCATAATTTTTTAAAATTTTTTTATGGAAATTTAAATCCCTTCACTCAAATGAACACAATATTTTCACACTACTCTCAATCCCAAACTTTCTACCTTTATATCTTCTCCTCTTTATTTTTCTCAAATATTTATCTCCCAAAATAATTTCATTTCCATAAATTGAAATGCATTCAAGAAGAGTTTCGAAGGGGAAAGATAAAGTCTATCCGAATTCTTCTTCTTCCAAAAAATTGTCGCCAATTTCGAATGTTCGACAAAATTTTCAAAATCCAAAAAATTCCCAAAGCTCTCCAAACTTCCCTCCCAATTTTTATATGAACTCCCAACATTCATACATGAATTTTTAAAATCAATACCACTCATCTCCACACATGAACCATCCATACCCAAACCATTCTCCCCAAGGTCCCTGCTTTAGTCAAAATCCATACCCGAATTTTGTTAGTCAAAACGTCCATTCTCCACATCTTGAGAATATTAACAAATCTAGAGCGTTTTTGCATCAAGGAGGGCAGGATACACTTGATCAACATGGTCGTCAAGTCGAAGGTCACGATATCCCTTCATTAGTTTATTTTCATTTGCATTTGTAAATCTATATGTAAATTATCATAGGTAAAATAGTTTATTGAAATTAGTACATTTAAATTAAATAAATTTGTGTGAGTAGTTTATGTCAAATAAAAAATTTAAATAAATTTATTTCATTTCATTTGTTTTATGTATATTGGTTTTATTTTCAATTATATATGTGCCCTTAGTCTATCTAAATTTAGTATGCACACATTAGTAAATCTAAAATGTCATTTTTATTGTGAAGTTCTCTATATTCAAATTATCATATGTAAAATATTTTATTGAAATTAGTATATTTAAATTAAATAAATTTGTCTAGGTAGTTTGTGTCAAATAAATATTTTAAATAAATATTTTTCAAGTCATTTATTTTATGTAAATTGGTTTGTGTTCATTATATTCGTGAATTAGTCTATCTCAATTTAGTATGTGTACACATTAGTAAATCTAAAATATCATTTTTATTTTTTTAGAAAATGAAGTTGGGGAAAAATGCGATGAAGTTGTAGAAGTGTCCAGAAGTAAAGACACAAAGAAGAAAGCCAATAAAAAAGAGAGATGAACTATGGATGATGATAACACTTTATGCGGCGCTTGGTTCACCCATTTCACCGATTGTACAGTTGGTACAGATCCAAACGCCGGTGTATTTTGGAACAAATTTGTGGATAAGCTTAATCAGTACCGAACACAATGCACCAGGTCATTGAAGTCATGTAAATCAAGGTAGTCAAAACTTTCCCACGACATTGGAAAGTACGCGGAATGTGAGAGCAAAGTCATACACCACTACAATCAACGTGGGAGTGGTGCAGTGAAGATGACATTAATATTTTTGCCCAAAAGTTGTTCGCAGATGAAAATGGCAACCAACAATTCTCATTCTTTCATTGCTATACTTAGTGTAAGAGCCACCCAAATTTATGGCACAATATGACCGGGGCGATGAACATTCACCACGAGCATCAGCAGTACCCCTAAATAGCGATGAATGTGGTACCCCAATACCCACCCAGGGCTATTGATGTGGAAACTGCTAAATGCAAGGCAAAAGGAAAGACAACGACAAAGGGGAGAACAAAGGAAGATAGGCAATCCAGTGGATCGCTTGGAGAGGAGGAGCTTTTGATTATGGGTGAAAATAACAAACTTCATGAAAGGATTCTTGTTCTAGAAAGGGAAAGACACAAGTGGAATGTGAAGCAGCAGGAAATCGAACTAGAAAAGCAAGAAAAGGACCGAGTGCAGCAGGAAATGAAACTAGAGCAGCATGAAAAAATGCAAGTGCAACAGGAAAAGGATATAGGCAAATGCAAGCGTGATAATCAGTTCAAAATGTTGCAGCTCTTGATGGAAAAGGATGTGTGACCCCGACAGAGGAAGAATTAAGATCCAAAATACTAACCTTTATTTATGGACCTTAAAGACCGTAGTTTGTTTATTTGTTGTAACAATAGGTCAGACTAGATCATAACTTTATGTTCTGGCTTATTAAAAATTGATGAGACTAGATCAATATTTCTGAAAGTTTAGGTTATTTTAATTTGTTCTAATTGTCATGATTTGGCCAATTTAAATCTATTTAAATTTTATTTAAATGAATTCATATTTTGAACATTTTTAATTCAAAAATTGTATTATTAAAATTGATTTAGTCAAAATTTAAATTTAAACTTAAATATTCAAAATTAAATATTAAAGTTAAATTTGTATTATTAAATTTTACATTTCAATCTATTTTGGATAGAATAAATTTAAATTAATTATTAATGATAAAATTAC
The DNA here is from genome assembly GCA_037428765.1 of Rubia yunnanensis. NCBI lineage: Eukaryota > Viridiplantae > Streptophyta > Magnoliopsida > Gentianales > Rubiaceae > Rubia > Rubia yunnanensis. The sequence goes on along the minus strand of CM075061.1, from coordinate 104,286,533 downwards.
AGAAGAAACAAACAAGCAGAAGAAACAAGCAAACACAAAGAGTATGCCAAAGATTACTTATCAGGTATCATCCCTAACTCTCCTTTAAATGAACAGGGTATTGATTCATATTATTCACCATCTTGTAGATCCAACCCCAAAAGCTCAAACGGATTTAAACTATTAGGAGATGAATTTGAATCTGACGCAACACTGCACCTCAAGTACTAAAAAGCTTCAGCTGGATAAGATAAGTACTCTAAAAAACATCACTGACAAGATGAGTGTTAAAACAACCGGAAAGAGGACACTTTTTAACAAGTTGAATAGGATGAATTTAAGGCTTACTTCAAAAAGCAAGTCTGAGCAGTGTAAATGATAGATACACACTTAAATATTAGAGCTCTTGTCTGGAACCTTAGAGGAATTGGAACATCCCTGGATAGGTTAAAAAGGATCATTATGACTCGTAATATACAAATACTTTGTATATTAGAACCTAAGCATCACTATAGCCAATGTGACACACACATGCTTAAATTAAATTTTCAGTCACTATAACTCAGATAAAAATAACATATGGCTAATGTGGAACTCTTGTTGTAATGTTAGCATCTTATCTGAGACTGATCAATACACTAAAACTGCCATTTTTTCTCCCCTGCTTAGCTCTGAAATGTGTGCATATTTCATTCATGCATCTACATTAAGAACATACAGGAAAATAATATGGCAAGAGATCAACTCACATTTAGACAGCAATAAACTATTAATTGGTGATTTTAATGCCACAAATTCCATAACAGAATATAAGGGTCCTAATAAACCTAAGGTTAAAAGCATTAGAGATTTTTCTAATTTCATAGTAAGCCTACAGTTGCTACATCTTTATACAGTGGGAAACACCTTCACTTGGTCGTACATTAGAAACATTAGACAGGGCCCTAATTGACCATGATTGGAATGAAAAATTTTCAAACAACTCACTACACACACTTAACAAACACACCTCTGATCTCCGTCCATTGTTACTAACCATAGGAAGTAAAATAACTTCATGCCCTAAGCCATTTAGATTCCTAGATGCTTGGATAAATAAACCTGAACTGAAACAGATCATAGAAACTAACTAGTCACAAGACATATCAGAAACTGGTATGCTAAGATTCTTTTTTAAATTAAAAAGATTGAAGTTGGTTTTAAAAACATGGAATAAAGAAGTTTTTGGTAATATAAATGCAAATGACAAAAAGGCAAAGGAGGAACTCAGAATCCAGGAAATTATTTATAAAACAGCAAATTCAGAATCTGGCCTCATTGAGCTTAATCATAAAAATGCACTCTTATTGACAGCACTCACTGAAGAAAAGATGCTTTGGAAACAGAAAGCTAATATAAAATGGCTTAAAGAAGGAGATGAAAATACTAAGTATTTTCACTCAACTGTAAACCAAAGAAGACAGAAACAAAACATCTCGAAGATAAAAAAAAAACTCAGAAGGAGTATGGACGGGCATTCCAATTGAGATTGAAAAAAAAAACAATCCTTTTTTACCAAAACCTACTGACAGATGACTCTAACCCTAGGGATGACAAATTCCAATCTCATTTTTAAGCTAGATCCCTAAGATCCTAAATAGCAGTGACAATTCACAAATGCTCAGAATGCCCACCATAAATGAAATTAAGGAAATTATTTTTCCCTTAATCAGAGTGGAGCCCCTGGCCCTGATAGATTCCCTGCTAATTTTTTTAGGATATTCTGGGATATAATAGGACCTGACCTACAATCAGCAGTCTCAGATTTCATGTCAGGCACAAAAATTTTTGCTGGAATATCCAGTGCCTGGATATGCCTGATACCAAAAAAGGATATCCCTATATCCTTTTCTGATTTCAGACCCATATCACTTTCTAACTTTACTAACAAAGTTTTCTCCAAACTCTTAATTCAGAGAATAACTGGAATCTTGCCAAAACTAATCTCACAAAATCAGTCAACATTTCTGAAAGGCAAAGAAATAGCTAACAATGTCATTTATGTCAAAGAAATGGCAAGATACATAAATAATAAACATGGAGCCTCTAACTGTATGCTAAAATTGGACCTAACTAAGGCTTTTGACAGAGTTAAATGGTCTTTTCTTAGTCAAATTCTGAAGAAATTTTGATTTCTAGAGCAATTCATCAATCTAATCCTAAATAATTTATCTAGTGCATGGTTCTCTATTATTATCAATTCCAAACCTGCAAGTTTTTTCCAAGCTTCAAGGAGGATCAAATAGGGAGACCCTTTATCCCCTCTTCTTTTTAATATTTTTATCTGAATCTTTCTCTAGAAGCTTGACTTTGTGTTTCCAAAATAAGAAGATCAATCTTTTTAAAACTCCTGCATACAATAACACTGTCTCACATCTATGCTATGCAGATGACACAATCATCTTCATACAGGCCACTAAGACATCCATGAAAAGAATCAATACTTTCCTACATGTGTTTGAGGAATGCAGAGGCCAACTGATTAATTATGGAAAAGGCAATTTTTTCATAAGTAAACATGCCTCATTAACACACCTAAGAATGATCAGTAATTCATTAGAAATGTCCAGAGGAGTTTTTCCATTTACATATCTAGGGTGCCCAATTTACACTGGCCTTACAAAAGAAATACATTTTCAGCCCCTAATGGAAAAATATGATAAAAATCTGAAATCATGGAAAAACAAATGCCTTAGTACTGCTGGAAGACTAACACTCATGAAATCTGTCCTTTTAGCTCTTCCACAGCATCTATGGGCTGTCATGACTCCAACACAAGCAGTAATAAAGAAACTTAACAAGAAAATCTCTAATTTCTTTTGGGGAGAGCATGATACTAGTCCTAAAAAAGTGTGGAGGAGCATAAAAAATATGAGTTATCCAGTAAATCAAAATGGTATTGGGATTAGAAGCATTAAAGACATAATTATGACCTTCTCTCTTAAACTGTGGTGGAAACTATAGAAAGGAGAGACACTATGAGCAATTTTCTTATGGTCCATCCCTGAAAATCAAAGAAGATCCCAAACCTGGAAAAGAATTCAAAAAGTAAACCAGTATGCTGAGAGCCAAACAAGAATAATACATGGCAATGGTTTGGCTGATTTTTTTTCACTGCTAATTGGACTTCTATGGGACCACTACAAGACTATATAGACTCAAATATATATAGAGTGGTTCCACCTAGCACTACCATCCAACCGTTTGTAAAAATGAAGTCAAGCTTCTTGCATGTTTTTCATACATTACCTGATCATATTTTTCACAGGTTGATGGAGTTAAAGGTACACCCATTCAGGCAGGACAGATTAATATGGAAGCCATCAAACAATGGAGAGTTCAGCTTTAAGTCAGCAAACAAGATGGTAGCCCAAAAGAAATCAGAAATCAGAATTCTAAAGAAGGTATGGTTCTCAAAACTACCAAAGAAAATTTCTATTTTCATGTGGAAACTTTCAAATGCAATTTCACCTTTGGATGACATACTGATTTTCAGTAACATTTCCCAAGCATCTAAATGCCCATTCTGCACCAACACTGACATACTGAGCCATTGTTTCAATGAATGTTCTCTAGCCATAGACCTGTGGATATTTTTTGACTATATGATAGGACTAAAGCACCAACATTTCAATTCCATCTTTGACAAACTCTCACATATAATGGAGAGACAAAAATACACACTACATTAATCACCATATTTCCTTCTCTCATTTGTTGGCATATCTGGAAAGCTAGAAACAACTTAATTTTTGAAAATATTAGGCCAAATAGGGAGAAAATGATTGATAATATCAAAAGAGACATGCTCCTCATCTTTTACACTAAACCGGAGGTTAGTAGAGAGATTTCTGATAAACACTGGGTTACAATTGGTCTAATTCCACCTATGAAGAAACCCCCGGTACCTAAAATTAAATGCATCACATGGTCTATACCTAGCTTGGAATACAAAATCAACTTTAATGCATCATGGAAGGAGGGGGACTCTGTGGGTTTGATATAGTAATCAGGAATAAATATGGATCATTTTTTTAAAGCATGCTATAAATCTGGTAGAGCTAAAACAAGCTTCCATGCTGAACCCCTAACTCTAAAAGAAGGACTAACTTTTGCAATTGATGTGTGCTTAAACTCATTTTCCCTTGAAACTGATTGTGCCAATATACTGGAGGTGGTGAAAGATCCCCTCAAAGCCCAATGGGAATCTTATCATTTAGCTTCTGAAATCAAACACATGATGGGGGACTTGATAATTACACATACTTTTAGAGAAGGAAATATGATTGCTGATAGATTAAGTAAACTGGAAAGGGGTAGGGAAACAAAAGTTTTCAACTTCCATGACCATGATCAGAAAACCAAAGGACTTCTAGCTCTTGATAAAGCACGGATACCTGCTCTTAGAACCTGGAATGGATACTGCTGATTTTGATATGAAAATGCAGGTTGGAAAGACCAACAACATCAAGATGCAAACTGAAACGACCATAAGGAAGTGCAACCTCAAGCAAGGCTACAAGACAATCCAAAGGTAGCTACAAACTTGTGCACTCCAAAGAACCGAAACTATTCCATGGTATAATCAAAGAAGAGATGCAGAACTCAAAGATAATGTGCAAGTTTAGCCGAAGTAATACTTTTGTGGATGCTTTCAAATGAAGATCTTTTCAAAACTCATTATGGATAACCTATGCACGGGGCATAGACTATCTATACATCTTTTGGAATGTAAACAATTACTTAGGAGTCTTTTGGAGATCTGACCAATTTTCCTACACTAACACGTGGGGTGGAGGTGAGGAAATTGGATACATCTCCAAAACTCTCTTTTGTAAACATGGGATGAATTTGTGTTTTTGATCCCAAAGTTCAAGTCCTCACTTGAACACTATGTATTTTTGTACATTTCTTTTTTAAGAGTTGGCATACCTAATATATAACAGCCCATAGTGTATTTTTTACTCCAACACAAGCAGTAATAAAGAAACTTAATAAGAAAATCTCCAATTTCTTTTGGGGAGAGCATGATACTGGTTCTAAAAAAGTGTGGAGGAGCATAAAAAATATAAGTTATCCAGTAAATCAAAATGGTAATGGGATTAGAAGCATTAAAGACATAATTAGAACATTCTCTCTTAAACTGTGGTGGAAACTACAGAAAGGAGAGACACTATGGGCAATTTACTTATGGTTCATCCCTGAAAATCAAAGATCTCAAACCTGGAAAAGAATTCAAAAAGTAAACCAGTATGCAGAGAGCCAAAAAAGAATAATATATGGCAATGGTTTGGCTGATTTTTTTCACTGCTAACTGGACTGGTATGAGACCACTACAAGATTATATAGACTCAAATACATATAGAGTGGTTCCACTTAGCACTACCATCCAACAGCTTGTAAACATGAAGTCAAGCTTCTTGCATGTTTTTCATACATTACCTAATCATATTTTTCACAGGCTGATGGAGTTAAAGGTACACCCCTTCAGGCAGGACAGATTAATATGGAAGCCATCAAACAATGGAGAGTTCAGCTTTATTCAAAAAAAAGAAAAAGTAGTGAGGTTCATGGTGTGGTACCATTGTAGAGGAAAAAATAGAGTGGTCTCTTTGTGATTGATTTTGGTAAGGTGGAAGAGAGAGATTGAATAATTAATTGAAAGAAACCACAATAGTGGTCTCTACCATTTTACATGCGCTTAACAAGAGACCATGAAATGGTCTCTTATTAAGAGACCGCTATAAAAGCCACCACTGTGGGCTTATTCGATCTCTAGAGCGGTCTCTTAAAACCAAGAGACAACCTTATATGTACTTAAGTACTAGCTAATGGCGCACCGTGCTCCATGCAGTTGATTAATCAACAATTTTAATGTTCTATCAACGCTCCAAGGTCACTGCTTGGAACACTTGAAACATAACTGGTTGGATCAACATCATCTGCAACAGAAAATATGCAAAGTGACCCCTTTTAAAACAGCGTATTCGGTCTCTAGAGCGGTCTATTAAAACCAAGAGACCGCCATTGTCATTGCTCTCATCCTCAGTATATGTACTTAAGTACTAGCTAATGGCGCACCGCGCTTCATGCAGTTGATTAATCAACAATTTTAATGTTCTATCAACGCTCCAAGGTCACTGCTTGGAACACTTGAAACATAACAGCTGGTTGGATCAACATCATATGTAACAGAAAATATGCAAAGTGACCCTTTTTAAAACATATATAAGCACAAGAGAAGCTTCCAAACCGTTCAACCTATAAGCAAGGTGTACAAACCAGACCAACCAATCATTAATATGAGCATACAAAAATAAGGAAAATAAGGCTACAAGTAAAATGACCAGAAATTATGCACAAAAATATTCATAATGGATTGGATCAACATCATCTGCAACAGAAAATATGCAAAGTGACCCCTTTTAAAACATATATAAGCACAAGAGAAGCTTCCAAACCTTTCAACCTATAAGCAAGGTGTACAAACCAGACCAACCAATCATTAATATGAGCATACAAAAATAAGGAAAATAAGGCTACAAGTAAAATGACCAGAAATTATGCACAAAAATATTCATGACGGATGCGCATCCAGGAACCATTTACAGAATATGGCTTAAACAACCATCTAATCCTTATTAAAATGTGAAAATGAGAAAACAGATGCCAAACTTAATCAAGACTCAAACTTTACACAAACCCATCGAGGAAACAAGAAAATTACCACTGAAATCAAGAACTTGAGACATGTTGAGCTGAATTGAGCAACCCCGGTGACTTTGGCGACTTGGAGGAGGGGGAGCACCACTTTGAGCTCCTGAAGACGCCTCTTGCGCGTGGAAGAGGACCAAATTGGCGGTGGTGGTGATCTTGCCGACTCCACCCTTGCCGGAGGTGATGACAACGATGTAGAGGAGAACGGAGATCCGTCCGCTGGCAGGGAGGAGATATGGAAAAGAATTCACAAGCGAGAGGGTTTACTTTCATCGGAGATGCAAAGACTAAGAATGAGGAGTAAATCTCGTTTTACTGATTAATTAAGTTGAAGTTATAATTGATCGAGGGCTGTGATTAAATTAGATCATTTGGCGTATAAAATGGTGTATAATTATACTTGGGAAAATTTTAGGGAAGACGGTTTGTCCATAAACTTACGGATATGCAAGGGACTAATATGCAAAACGTGGTTCATATTATAATTATTTAAAAAAATTGGGTGTCTAGTAATTAATTAAGGCTCATTGTCCATTTTTAATTTTCATCCGTTTTAATTTTTCTTTTATCAGCAATTTTGAGCAGTTAAAATTTTTTAAAACTGCAATCCATTTATCACGCATGTCTTTGTCCTCATTATTCAACTGTAAATTTCGTCTTCTGCATTTGTTCTTTTGTTTTCTCCTCTCTCCGTTCTTCAATTCCTCTCTTTTACAATCTTCGGTTTTTTCAATTTCGCTCTTCGTTCTTCATGAAATCTCACTGGAATCGCGCTGTTCAAGTTTGCGTCGGAATCACCTGCATTCGGTAAGCTTGATATTCTAGGTTTTAAAATTTTGTTGATGTTCTTTTCTGTTTTTGCTTTACAGTTATTCGTTATTCTGATGTAAGGTTTTTTTGTGTATTTGACCTAGTCTGTGGGTAGGGCGAAGGGGAAAGCTATTCTTCCTACAGATGAGAAGTTGTCTCAGCCTTCTCCTTCTCCTGGTTCGTATTCTTCCTGTTTTCCGTTTTGAATATTTGGAGTTTTGCGCTTTCTTTTCTTGTTGTGTGTGTATGTGTGTTTTTCAGTCTTGTTAATGTTGATTTGTTTTTAGAAATTCTATTTGTAAGTCAGCTCTGCATATAAGTTGTTGTTGTTGACTTTTTTTTAGTCAAATCTGTATGTTTTGAGTCTTTTTTATAACATGCATTTGATTTTTTTAGAAGTTGCATTTGTTATTGTAAGATATGTACTAGTTAGTTGCTCTGTTTTTCCCCGGTATGTTAGCAATCTAGTTATAATGCGCATTTGTTTTCCATTTTGAATATTTGGAGTTTCGCGCTTTTTTGTTCTTGTTGTGTGTGTATGTGTGTTTTAAAGTGTTGTTGATGTTGACTATTTTTAGAAATTTTATTTGGAAGTCAGATCTGCATGCAAATTGTTGTTGTTGACTTTTTTGTTAGTCAAGCCTACATCTTTTGAGTCTTTTTTATAACATGCATTTTAGTGTTTAGAAGTTTCATTTGTTATTGTAAGATATGTATCAGTTAGTTGCTCTATTTTTTCAGTATGTTAGCAGTTCAGTTATAATGTGCATTTATTTTCTTAGGAGTTGCATATGTTAGGCTAATAGATGTATTAGTTAGTCATCCAGTTTTTCTGATTTGTATGTTAGATCCACATGTTTTGACTCTGTTTCATAATGTGCATTTGTTTTCTTAGGAGTTACATATGTTAGGCTAACATTTGTATAAGTTACTCTGTTTCTCCAGTTACTTATTTTGTTGTCGACTGATTGTTTTATTGTGCACTTATTTTCTTAGAAATTGCATATGTTAATATAACTTATGTATTAGGTACTTAGCTCGTGTTTTGACTTTCACTGATTGTTAGTTACTTATTGTTATTCTTTCTGATTTGCTAGTATGTATTTTGTTTCATTACAAGTTGCTTATGTTAGTTTACTATATGCATAAGTTAGTTATAATGTGTATATCAGATTATGTTGCTTACCGACTGTCAGACTATGCTTGCATTTGTTTCATTACAAGTTGCATATATTAGTATAGCCTATGCATTAGTTAATTATACTATGGGTTTTCAGATTAGGTTGCTTATTGGCTGTCAGAGTATGAATACATTTTTTTATTAAAACTTGCATATGTTTGTATGCTTTATGTATTAGTTTGATTGTGTGGTATATGATTTTTTTAGTTGTAACTGAAGGAGGTGAAGATAATATTCAACATAAAGAACTTGAGATGGTAGTGCATTTTATTTGTGTGATTATGTTTGTTTTTTTTAATATGTGCTTATACAGTTTTTTGTTTTTCATTTTTTTATGTAGTAGTTGTACTGGCACGTAGGTCTACCAGAATTGGTGGTGCTCCTACTACACAAATTCCAGTTCCGGCTATTCGTAAGCCAGGGATGATGGTGACAGTATGGACAAGATGATTAGAGACTATATTAATGAAAATCAGTGGATTTTGGATACAGTTGCGAAGACAGGGCAGCGCAAGCTGCTGCTGCTGAGTGTGAGAGGGAGAGTGAGAGTGGTGAAGCTGATATGGATATGGGTGAGAGTGTTGATGCTCGACCTACTGTGGTGGTGTCCTTTGAAGGAGAGAAGAAAAGGTCATCACCTCGTATGTTGAGCAAGGAGAAGGGTAAACAATGTGAGACCTCTACTGGGTAGAATAACAGGAAGGCAGAAGAACTTGCTGGAAAGTTGCCTGCTGAGAAGGCGATGAAGACAAAGACTAAAAACGTTTTTGTGAAGAAAGATGCTGAAAAGGCGAAGAAATCTGGTGGAGTTTTGAAAGAGTCTGCTGAGAAGGTGAAGAAAGGTGTTGAAGTGGCAAAAAAACCTAGTTTGAAGAGGAAAACGGACAGTACTGCTGGTAAAGCTTCGGGGTCAGGAAAAATGGTTGCTCGTGAAGAAGGGGCTGCAAAACAGCAGTGCAACTGTCAGAAGAAGCAGGTGGTCGAACGTACTGATGAGGAGGGTAACACGTAAGTGTTATTTTAATATGTTATAAACTTTACTTGTGTCATAAGATGCTGCATTTGATAAGATTCAGTGTTTATTTGTTATTCACAGTTTGTGTGTCTTCAATTTTTCATTTTCCTACATGTTGATAAGAAGTTGTATTTGTTTTATTAAATGTTGCATATTTTAACATTCATGGTGTATTTGTTATTTTATTTCCATGTAAATGTTTTTGTTTTGTTTTTTATGTTGTATATGTTGGTCTTAATGTTGTCTTAGTTAACTATATCATGTGTAACTGATCTTTGTGTGTTAGATTTAAACTTACACTTTTCAAGACATGTATGCTTGCACATATTTTATTTTATTTTAGGTTTGCTACGAAATTCTCAACCAGCGATTGTCCTTCGAAGCTGAAATTGTTAATTGCCTTGCTTACTCCCGCCCAAAAGATTGATGTGGAAGATATAGGTTTTGGTAGACTTCTTGCCTTTGACACCTCATCCATTCCTTTTGGAATTGTGCCTTGGCTGGTTAACAGGTTTGATTATGTGGGCTGATTTCATATTTTTTTATGCTGACTTCAAATTGTTCTAGGCTGACTTTTTTTCTAGGTTTGATCATGTTGGATGTGTTCAAGAAATATCTAGCTCAAAGTACATCATTACCCCTGATGATGTGTTTGATATGTTCTGTATTCCCAGGATTCCAGGTTGTCTTGTTGATTTGGTTAGGAACAATGGGAGGGGTTTGTCAAGGGATATGGATATTAGGAATAGATGAAGGGGTGAGTTAGGTGCTAATAAATATGATAATATTTCTCATGTTAATATTTTTGAGGAGCTGGGTAAACTAGGTGATGGTGGTGAGCACTTTAAGAGATTTTTTTGTAATGTATGTCATATGTACTTTCTTGGCATAACTACCAGAAACTTGGTTAATTTTAAGTTGGTTGGTACTTTAAAGAATGTTGAGACCATTAAGAGTCTTGATTGGTGTGGCTTGATCGTCTATGTGAGGGTGTTAGGAGCTACAAATGTGATTCATGTAAAAGTGATGTGTCTTGTGTTGGCGGTTGTGTGTTTGTATTGTTGTTGGCTTATACTTATAGGTTTCCTTTATAGGTCAACCTGGCCCTACTAGACTGCCCTTGTGCATGCATTGGTCAAACAAATCGTTGCTCGACAGGGCTCACTATCTTTAAAAAATAGGTTATGATAAGAAGGTTATGGTAGAGGCTAGTTTTCCTTTGACAAAGGATAGGAGGGTGAAAGATAAAAGAAGCAGCCATCAACAATCTGAGGAAACTCGCAATGAGAATATTGGCCATAAGGGGATTCATACACCGACTGTTGCATGTGCTGGCATTGCTCAGAAGCCAAGATTTATTTCGCATCGAATTCTTAGTGGTGTGATGGGCAATGAAGACATAGACAAAGCTACCAGCAATGTAAGTATTTTTTGTCTTTTTTTTACAGTTTTTAAAAACTAGTGCATGTTGTTTTAAAAATAATGCAGACGTTAGTTAATCTAATGCAGTTAATAATTCATATTTCCTTTTTTGACAGTTTCTAATTTTTTGTTGGACTGATCTTTGTTCTCCTCCGTTAGCTGTTGCATAGGAATTGTCTTGTTGGACTGATCTTTTTTGACAGGGAGGTCATTATATGCGTGTTGGTTCAAAACCTTGAGAGGGAAAATGCTAGTCCGATTGTGCGACCACAGCCGCAGCCACAGTCTCAATAAAAACCACGGGAAGAAGGCACAACCACTGCAAATGAGGATCATGTTCACGTCAAGACGACACATGAAGTTATAGAAGACCCAAGGACACATGAGTGGGTTGATAAGATAGTTGAAGAATACATGAGGAAAACTCGTTCTATGATTTCTTCATTCTTCCTTTGGATTGAAGGACTTGAAGATCTGTAGCTTTAGAATCTAAAATTTTTTTTTGGATGATTTGTAATCAGCTTATTTTGTGACTGAATGGTTTGTTGGTGATATGTTAAGCGCAATTCAGACGCTGTTTTAGAATTTTCTTTTAATGTTGAAGGTGTTTTTGGATGATTTATGACTGATTGTTTTGTGGGTGATGTGTTGAGCGCATTTGAGACGCTGTTTTAGGATTGTTTGTAAGGTTGCAGGTTTTATGAAACAAAACCATGTTTAACTTGAAGAAATAATATTTGTATGCTTTTAATTCCAAGTTGATTTTTGAATTATTTGATGTGGTTGATTGTGTTGATTTTCTGAACTTATAGGAAAATAAATGCAATTGATAGTTTAATAAACTACAGGTGTAAGCTAAGTAGTTATTCATGTATTCAGTGGTTTTCGTTTCACTTTTGTGAAACATAATTCAAGTCACTTTTAGGGAAACAAGTGCATGTTGAATGTTAAGAAGTAATATTTGTATGCTTATTAATACCAAGTTACATTTTAGTTATGCTATGTGGTTTATTGTGTTGGACCTCTGAGCTTATAGGAAAACAAATGCAATCCATAAGTTAATAAATTACAGTTGTAAGCTAAGAAATCACATATCAGTTAGTTGGTATTCAGTGTTTCCATATCAATAAAATTCTGCGAAACAAAGGTTGGTACTTGAGCAAGCAAAACAAATGTAAGTTATAATTTGATAATTTATAGTTGTAAGCTAAAAATACAGTATGTTATTGAGTGTATAAAAATATTAGGTAAACAAAAATCTTAGGCATATAGTATTATCCTGAAAAACAAATACAATATATAACTAAACAAATGAAACTTGTATCCTAAACAATGCTACTTTTTACAGTGTTTTCACATTTGGTATTTTTGTGCCGAATTCAGTAGTTTTCTTCCTTGGTTTTTTCTTTTCCATGCATGATTTCAGCCTTTTTCCTCTTCCTTTTGTCTTCACTTGGGTTGGATCCAGTACCTTAGGGGCACTTGTTATGGTTGAGTTGTATTGGCTACTTGTGGCTGATTGTTCAATGGCATTGGTTTTTTATGCCAACAAGTCTTCTATTCTTGCTGAGCAGGTGTCAAACATCTCTTGAAGAGCGCTTCTAGCTTCTGAGTTTCCTTCGCTCTTTAGAACCAGATTTTAGAATTTGCTGGACATATGGTTCCTCAAGGAAACCACATCGTTGATGCTTTCCGATTGTTATTTTTCTTGGCCAAGAATCATGTCTCATACTTCTGTTTTGGCCTTTTTTTGTCCACCTTTTGAGGATGTACTTTGCAGGTATTTCTGTGATGGAATGAAGGTGCAATATTCTGATAGTGTGAAAGCATAACATACCTGTCATCTCGAACCACTTGCATGTGCATTGTATTTCAACCAGCCCATCTTCATTTTTGTACTCGACTGTCTCGTATTTGGATTCATCATGTTCCGAGCTAACCTCATATTTTTTGTCGGTGGTTCTGAGAACAGTTCCTTAACCTTAGTTGTCATTGCTAGGGAAAATTTCTTTTTGAATATTTTGTACAATGCAAGTGTGTAAACGTAAGCAGCATATTTAACCAAACGTGTACAGGCCCAGTAGTGGCAAATAAATGCATATTGTAAGTTAAGAAATTCGGGTTCTAGACTAAGTAATACATATTCTTAATGTAAACATACCTCCTTTATTTTGATATTTTGGCTTTGCTTTTGTACATGTATTTTCCTTTTCTTCTTCATCTCTCCTCCACTTTCTGATTGTTTGGTTGAAGAGCTCATAGAAGTGTGTTAGTGTCGTTGTTTTTCTTGCACTGAAGCATAGTGTGTGGTTGGTGCTTTCGCTTTGCCGTGATGATAAGATGACTGCTGAGAAAATATCCTTGCTGAATGTCGTGCTCCATTTTTCACGGATGTCGTACAAGCGTTGAAACCAAGTGCTACTTTCCAACTTGTATGTGGCGATCATGGAGGTCAATTTTTTCAAATTTTGTTGGATTACAACATCTTTCCATACAGTAGCCTAGATTGCTTTTGAAGGATTCATCTTTCTTTAATCTCCCATAATGTTGTATTGCATTTTGTTTTATGTGCCACAAGCACAACCTGGGTTTTGTGTTTTGGAAGACCTGAAAGTTGTAACGAGAAATGGAAGTTGATTAGTATACATAATGTAAGCTGACAGGTGCAAAAGCTAACATTCCCTACTCAGTTTCAAGTCCAAGAAATAAAATTCCTGAAGTTGCATCATTTTCAGGAAACCTGATTTCTAAAGTAACAAGTGTAGCTTATAAGTTATGTAATGCATACTGTAAGGTAAGAGGTGCAATGTCTAATAGTGCATATTCAGTGCTCAGAGCTCTAAGCAACAAATTTTCACAACATACCTCATTTATTGCTTTGCCCATTGCAGGATCTTGATCTGTGAATATTGTGACAGGTTCCCTCCCTTCCATTGCTTTCATGAAAGTGTTGAGGAGCAACACAAAAGTATCAGCCAACTCATTTGCTATAAAAGCACAAGCAAACATTGTTATGTTCCAGTGATTGTTGATTCCAACTATTGGTGCACAAATCAAGTTATACTTGTTTGTTTTGTATGTAGTGTCAAATATGGTGTCATCTCCGTAGAGTTTGTAGTCCTTCAGCATCATTGAATTTCTCCAAAACACTGCTGATAGTTTTGTTTCCTCGTCGATCTAGACTTTGAAGAAGAAATCTTTATCCTTGTCATTGATTTTCATGAGTGTGTCAACAAGTTTATGGGCATCTCCACTTTCTATTTCTTTCATACGAAGTTGACTCACAAAGTTGAGGTGGTCTTTTATCGTAAGCCATAGATTTTCTTCTCCTCCAGCTTCAAAAGATATGTATTTATATCCTACAGTAGGTCTTAAACCTGTTTGTTCCATTGTTGTGGTGGCTTTTACTTTGTCTTCTGTAATCCTTCGTTCACTCCTACCAAGATACGTCCAGACTAGTCTTGTTAACTCATGATTGTGTACGGTGTTATGGTGTGCCACGATGTAATAATCCTTCTCTAGCTTCACTCTAATTTCAGCTAGGCATCCTATTTTTGTAATCAGGTCCTTTCTCTTCCCCTTCTTCTTCTGTTCAGAATGATTTTCATTATCCATGCAAGGAACAGAGCTGGTAGTGCTGGTTTTTAATCTTTTCGGTTGGCCTCTAGCAGAACACTTGTAGTACTTTTCACGAATCTGGCTTTTGCTATTTCGATGTTGGCAGTTTTTCCTGTAGCTGAAACCAATAGCATTTGCATGCTTCTTATACAGAGCATGAAGTGCTTCCAATATTTTAGCTTTTACGCCGGTAAGATTTTCAGTGGCATCAATTTCATTTAAATTTGGAATATCTGTACCTGTAATAATAAAGAATACAATTTCTAATTTAAGATATGCATGTTGTAATGTAAGTTGTGCATAGTCTTCAGGAAGCTATTTAAAATTAGAAAATTATAGAAATTCTGTTCTGATAAGCATAACAAATGCTACTTTTAGTGTAACATATGCAAAGTGTAGTGTATTTTGTACATGTTATAATTTGAACAATGCACAAGTTTGTCAAAAGTTAGAATTGACAAATGTATTTTCTGTGTTTTGTTCATTTTAATCTAATGCATGTTTATTTGTAACCTATACATGATTTAAGTTAACAAATGCATAAATTATACAAAATTTTTGTGCAGCGTGTAGTTTATATTGGTAATGTTTCCACATGTTCATAGCAGTCGAATTTCTATGTGCAGAAGTTTCAAAAAGTACTATATTCATTTCGATTCCAATTCTACAGAACAAAATCTTAACTAAACATACAAGATTTCCTATACAAAGAACTATTTATTTTTAGTATTTACAAATTATATAATAATTTACTTTAAATTTTACTTTAAAATAATTATTTAATCATATCATCATAATTTACTTCACAATTATTTTATATATTTTAAATGTGATTTTCATAATATTATTTTTAACAATATTGTATTATATAATATTATATTTACTTTTCAAATATTTAAAATATTTTTTATTTTAGAATTTAAGATAAACAGTATTTTTAAATTATTCTAGTTAATTTCAAAGTTTTTAAATTTTTAATATTTAATTTTAAATTATTTACCAGAATAAAATATTAATTTTTAATTAAAATCTTTAAATTAATTCCAATTCCATTTTATTTTAAATTTTAATAGCAGCTCCTTCTTCTTTCCTTGTACCCTACCGCCGCCGTGCTCCTTCTCCGCCGTCGTCCCTCCTCTCTCGCCCAACGCCACCACCGTCTCCCTCCTCTCCCGCCCGACGCCACCACTGCCTCCCTCCTCTCCCGCCCGATGCTACCACCATCCCCCTCCTCTCTCGCCTGACGCCATCACCATCACCCCCTTTCCCGCCCGACACCACCACCGTCTCCCTTCTCTCTCGTTCGATGCCACCACCGTCTCCCTCCTCTCCCGTCCACCGTCTCCCTCATCTCCCTTACTTTCACCATTCGCCCGACGCCACCACCGTACTCCTCCTCTCCAGCCTCTCCTGATTCTAACAATTCTAACAGATTCAAAGGTCGCCGAAAAACTCAAACAAATTCCATATGCAGACACATCTCCGGCGAGAAATATAGATTCAGGCGAGATTAATTAAAAATGGAAAACTTACTTTTCCGGCGAGATTCAGGCAATGTACGGTGGTCGGCGGTGGTCGGTGGCATTGGTCAACTACGGTAAGCGGTTGGTGGCCAACGGCAGGCGGTGGTCGCCCAGGTTCAGGAGGAGAAGAGCCAAAAATGGTGAAAGTGAGGGAGAGCGTTGAAATTTTATCCAAAATTTACCCTAATTTTGTTACCAACAAATTTTAACTCACACACTTTTAAATATAAATTTTTACACAATAAAAATATATAATTAAAACTATTAATACATGTATGTGTACATATTAGGGTGTGGCTAATAAAATATAGCAATACCCAAAAATCCATGAATCCATGATAGAGTATCATTATGGGAAATCAACTTGCATGAATTAATTACATTGATCGGAATCACCAAGCTCGGGAAATGGAAAGAGAAAAATGGGATTAAAGAGAAGGAAAGTTTAGAGCAGTGATAGTGATAGTGAAATTAAGGAGCACTGCTTCTTAGATGATACATCATGAATTTTAATAAAAATTACTTTCTCTGTCTCTTTATATGTATCTTATATCACTATTAATTAATAAAGTTGATATAATTTGCATTGAAAAAATTCATAGATATAAAAATGTGAAAATTATCGTATGACATACTGCTAAATTCATAGTAACTAATATTCATTAGAATATCTAATTTTTATAATTTATTTTTATACCCCTACATAATTTAAGATTGAAATTGTAAAATCTTCAATGAATAGTGAAAAAAGAACAGGTGAGACGGTTATAGAGGGATGGAGGGAGTATGTAAGAAGCAACTACCAACAATGGACCTCCTTAAACCAGCACTTCTTAGGCACTTTTAAAATTTTAAATTAGAGAAACTTATCACTTGTGAATGTATTTCCGCCTAAGTTTCCCTTCCAAGTATGACCTTTTGAGCATCCATATCTCATTCACCCTTTATCCCTCATTCACCTTTTTTTAGAGTTTAAATAGTCGATTTTATAGTACTCGCAGAGAAGAATCCAAAAATGACACCCACTGACCCTAATTCAGTTCGATCCCAACTCAAAACGAATCCTGAAAGTTTACAAAGTTCAACTTTTTTACAATCATTTTTCAACAATCCCCCACATGAATAGATATTGATGTGGAATCAAAAAAATCACGCCAGACACGGAGTTTGACTTGGTGATAGATTCATTTCGATGGCATAGATGTTGCATAGGATAAGTAGGTGTCACCCTTTGAACTTCCCTTGAGAGAGTACACTTAGCCCACTGGTTAGGAAGTAGACACGATTTCCTTGAACTTTCCCTATCGCTTGTGTGAACAACAATGCACTTCCCACAGACATCTTTCCTAGCCTTTGTGCTTGCCTCAATTGTGTCCATTAATCAGGTCATGACACACGCTTAGTTCTGTAAGGTTTCTAAGAAATTGCGTCCCAAAAACTCCCTCTCAAAGTGGCCACACTTCTAGCTTACATAGGTGATTCTTAGCGTAAGAGTAGCTCTGTAAACCATGTGCTCTTTCAAGTGTCATACACGCAATGCCCTAAATCATTAAAAACACTTCAATGCTTAACCTCCATTCACTTCATTGTTTCTTCATCTTAGGAATAAGACAGGAGGTATGAAACCCCCACAGTGATCACAGTGGGTCTTTGCAGTTTAGTTATCCATTTGAACCTAGATCTTGGGATCTCTAGTCACATAGGTTGGCTGTCCATATACGTAATTCATTAATTAATGGACTTTAGTCCCATTCCTCTTGATGATGTTTCAACTATCTCTCGGTTCAACCCTTTAGTCAAGGGATCGGCTATGTTGTCCTTCGACCTTACATAGTCAATTGTGATCACTCCAGTTGAGAGAAGTTGTCTAATGGAACTATGCTTCATTGAATATGACGAGAATTCCCATTATACATCATGTTCTAAGTCTTACCAATAGCAGACACACTATTGCAATGTATACATATGGCAGGCACAGGCTTCAGCCATCTAGGAATGTCCTTCTACAAAATGGAGGAGTCCTCCGGCCTCCTCACCCGCCTTGTCTAAGGCAACAAATTTGGATTCCATCGTGGATCGAATAATAACCGTTTGTTTAGAGGATTTCCACGAGACTGTTTCTCTACTTAGTGTAAATACATACCCTCTTGTGGATTTCAGATCCTTTATATTGTGTATCCAGTTTGCGTTATTGTATCCTTCAACTACAACTAGATAACTCATATAATGTAGACCATAATCACGAGTAAAATAAAGATATCTCAATACTCTAGTTATTGCCTTCCAGTGAGTCCTACTGGGGTTATTCGTGTATCTACTCAACCTGCTTGCAGTGTAGGAAATGTCTGGTCTAGTACAACTCATTAAGTACATCAGACTTCCAATAACTCTCAAGTACTCCACCTGATTAATAGCCTCAAATTTATTCTTTCATAGATGCAAATTGGGATCTATTGGAGTTATCGCCACCTCTAAGTTATTCTTGTTGAATTTCTCAGGGATTTTGTCTACATAGTATGATTGGGTTAAGGTGATACCATCAGAGCTTCAGATGATCTTTATCCTTAGATCGCATTCACTGGTCCCATATCCTTCATGTCAAAATGAGAATTCAACATGTCCTTGGTAGATTCGGTCATTTTTCATTACTACCCACAATGAGAAAGTCATCTACATATAAACATAGGATTACATATCCATTTTCCGTGCCTTCCACGTAGACACACTTATCACACTCATTCATTTTGAAACCATTGGCTAGAACGGTATATTCAAACTTCACATGCTATTGCTTCGGAGCTTGTTTGAGACCATACAATGATTTCACCAACTTACAGACCTTTCCTCCTTGACCTGGAGCGCTAAAACCCTCAGGTTTCTCTATGTAGATTTCTTCCTCTAAATCTCCATTCAGGAAGGCAGTCTTCACATCCATTTGATGAACCTCAAGCTTACGCAATGCGGTGATAGCAAGTATCATTCTAATGGAGCTTATTCTCATGACAAGAGAATAGGCATCAAAGTAGTCAATACATTTCTTTTGCCTATAACCTTTATTTATAAGTCTTTCTTTATACTTGTCAATCGAACCATCGGTTCTCATCTCCTTCTTGAAGATCCATTTGTAGCCTAGTGGTTTACATCTAGGTGTTAAGTCCACTAGCTCCCAAGTATGATTTTGTAGAATCGAGTCGGTTTCACTCTTAATCGCTTCTTTCCATATAGGACCCTCAGACAAATTCACAGCTTCTTTATAGCTTTGTGGCTCACTTTCGACCATAAACGTTAGATAATCATAACCAAATGACTTCTCAGTCCTAAGCTTTGTCTAGGTTCATCCCCTTCCTCCTCTTAATCCTCGAGATCGTAAGGATTTCCTACATCTTCGTCAACAGACTCAATGGTCCTCTTTGACGATCTAGCCCTTTCCTTGGCATGGAACACATCTTCAAAGAAATTCGCATTTCTTAATTCTATGATTGTTTTCTTGTGAATCCCGGTTTGATGAGATTCATGTACAAGGAAGCGATAAGCACTACTTTCATGTGCATATCCTATAAAGATACAATAAACCTTTTTAGGTCCTACACCTTTGCAAGGCACCCTCACATTTGTAAGTATGTAGAGGACAACTTTGTGCCCTTCCAAAACTCTTGGGGAGTCGCCTTCTCATCCTTACATGGTATCCTATTTAAAGATAGTTGACCGTCAAAATGGCCTCCCTTTACATTCTCTACGGAAGCCCAGAACTTATTAACATTGCATTAATTATCTCCTCAAGAGTGTGATTTTTATGTTGAGCCACACCATTCAATTGAGGCGAGTAGGGGGCAGTGACCTCGTGAATAATGCCATGTTCAGAACAATAGTCCTTAAATGGCTTAACATATTCACCTCCACGGTCACTCCTAATCACCTTAATCTTCTTATCATGTTGATTTCAACTTCTGTTTTGTAGAGAACAAATTTCTCATTTGCCCCATCTTTCCTTTTCAGCAAGTATACATTGCAGTATTTCGTGCAATCATCCATGAAGGTAATGAAATAATTGTTACCTCCACTTGTTTGAATGAACTTGAGATAACAGATATCACTATGTATCAACTCAAGAGGTTTTGTGTTTCGTTTAACTTGTTTGAAAGACGTTCGAGTCATCTTAGCTTCAACACAAGTTTCACACTTATAATTTGAATCAATTTTCATGTTATGTATGTTTTCCATGTTAATTAATCTTCTTATCGAATCATAATTAATGTGTCATAGTCTACCATGCCACAAATTGGAAGACTCAATTATGTAAGTAGAAGAAGCATTCATTTCATCTTTCTTAGGGGATACAACCATGGTGTTCAACTTGAGAATTCCATCTAGCTTATAACCTTTGCCTAAAAACATATCTTGCTTAGAAAAGATAACTTATCAAACTCAAACACAAGCCTAAAGCCATGTTTGATCAGCACAGAACCGGACACAGGGTTCTTATGAATTTCTGGCACATACAGAACATTCTTCAAAGTCAATTCCTTCCCAGACATCATCTTTAGCACCACAGTGCCACGACCTTTCACCTTGGAAGTTGTAGAGTTTCCCATGTATATGGTTTTGCCATCTTCAACTGCCTTGAAGTTTGAGAACACTTCCTTAACAGAGCAGATGTGCTTGGTAGCACCAGTGTCAATCCACCATTCCTTTGTATTGGAGTCCACCATGTTCACTTCAGAAATCATAGCACACAGATCGATATCATCCATATCACATGCAAGATCGTCAACCATACTAGCCTCGTTAGAATTCCTTAGCTTCCTACACTCAGAGGACTTGTGGCTAATGGTGTTGCAGTTGTAGCACTTGCCGGTGAACTTTTACTTCTTAGAAATTCCACCCTTAGCTCCCAACTTGGATCATTTCTTTGCCTTGAGCTTCTTTGACATGAAGCTTCCACCAGCCTCCACGAGATTGGCTCTTGCCACAAGCACATACCCATTAGTCCTCTTCTCAGAGTTGTGGTTATCCTCCTCAACACAAAGGTTTTGGACTAGATCCCTCAGGATCATCATCTTTTTCTTGTGTTCCAGATAACTCTTGAAGTCCTTCCAGCTTGAAGGCAACTTCTCTATGATGTTGTATACTTGGAAAGTCTAACCTATCGACATTTTCTATGCTATCAGCTCCTTGATTATCATTTGAAGCTCTTGAGCTTGACTGACCACATACTTGGAATCTTGTAGTCGAGGAACTTACCAACGACCCACTTCTTGGATCCAACATCCTCACCCATGTACTCTTGTCAAGAGTTTCCCATAGCACCTTAGAAGGCTCCTTCACTTGATATAAACTCCAAATGACATCGTGAAGACTATTCAAAATGAGGTTGCGATAGACATTCTCCTTAGAGTTCCATCTGTCGTAGCATTTTGGACTTCCACGGTGCTTTTCTCATCCGTAAATGGATAATTTTTGCAAACATAGCGCTCCAAACCCATAATGGACAAGTAGAAGAGGATCTTCCGTTGCCACATCTTGAAGTTCATACCATTATTGAACTTCTCGGGTTTCTCAGCATGAGGACAACCATAAGAGGCGTTGCCCCAAGGGTAGTCTTAGCAAAAATCCCAATAGGTTTTGTAGTAAACAACCAAAATACAATAAGTTTTAAAAAGATTTTAGCAAAAATTGAAGGATTTTTTTTTCTGAATATTCCCTTAATTACGATCACGGAATTAGGCATCACTACAACACAAATAAGCTATTGGGATGCTAAAATGTGTCTCAATAGGGGTCTACTGGGACACTTCCATTGATAGGACGCTTTTGAAAAGCGTCCCATAAACAACCCGTTATCAAAAGTCCCTATAGATATTGAGTTGTTGTATTAAGTGGCCCTATTGATAATATATAGGGTTGTTTCTCTACGTCCTATTATATTCTTTTGGGTGGCTTTTTTGTGATTTATAATTGTATATTGAGTCATTTTTTGCGTCCTAAAATTAACATATTGAGACGTTTTTTTTGCATCCTAAAATTAACATATTGGGATGCTTTTTTGCATCCTAAAAATTACATATTGGGACGCTTTTAAGTATCGGGTCGCTTTCACTCCAAAAAATAGTTCCAGTAGTGACATTTATATTTGAGATTTATGATGTTTAGAAGTGTCACAAAAATAATTAGTGACACCATATGGAAGTGACTCTATTTAGCGTCATTAAAATAATTCTGACACCTTCAAGCGCCACTTCTTTTGTGACACGAAAGATTAGTGCTTTCCTTTTGACACAGGGTGTTCATCGGTCCAAGACCGGACCGGAACCGGTTAGGACCGGAACCGGAATCACCAAAAATCTTGGACCGAAGACCGGACCGGTTAGTGGGTATTTTGGACCAGGACCGGGCCGGAATAATTCCGGTCTTAGATCGGTCCGGACCGGATTTTAATATTCTTTATTTTTTTTACTTTACATTTTGCTATAAAAAATGCCAAATCAATATTTTTTCCCCTTTAAAACATAGTAAAATAGAAGTTATTAGAAAAATTCACCTCAAAAAAATAAAAGAATACTAGTTATCCTGAATAAATCTAAACTAGTATTTTAAACTAATTCATTATCATTTTAAATATATATATATATATGTAAAATACCGGTCCATCCGGTCCGGACCGGAAAAAATCCAATTTTTGACCGGGCCGGACCGGAACCCGGAATCTAACAAAAACATGGACCGAGGACCAGACCGAAATTTCATCTATACAATTCCGGTCCTTAAATTTCCGGTCCGATCTGGTCCATTTTACCGGTCCGAACCGGATCATGCACACCTCTACTTTTGACAACGAAGATGTCACATTATGACTTGCTCAAGCGTCAAAAATTTGGTGACGCAAGAAGCGTCTCATAGTATGTCTACGCTTATGTCTACGCTTAAAAGCGTCGCAAAATAATGCAGATTTTTTTTTAAAACAAAATTTATACTTTAAGCCAAATGTTTCTAATAATGGCAATTATAACCTCCAAATTCGAATAATTGCTATAACCACTAAATTCTAATTATTACAGTTGTTCCAAACATTGGATTGCTACTTCCGCCATTCGCCAAACAGATTCCATCTTCACTTTCCCTGCCAATGTAGGATCTATGATGCTTGTTACATCTACTTTTCTGATCAATGATCTTGCCTGCAAAAAGAAAAACAGCCAAGAAATGGTGGGAATTTATGCGGGCATTTCCTCGACATTGTTGTCTTGTTCTGTTAGAGAAAACTGAAAAGTATAGACAATCATACCCAATGGACTGGTTTTCTTCCTGAAATGAGCTCCAAAAGAACAACGTTGAAGCTGTAAACATCACTCTTTTCTGTCAGCTGTTGATTTGCATAGTATCTGTTGAGTTTTCTCAGCCAAAATGTGGATAATCAAAATAGTAGCAAACTATCAAATGATTGATTGATTACTTACTCGGGATCAAGATAGCCGACTGTTCCTCTTGCTACACTGGATATATGCGTTAAATCTTCCTCAGCTTGCCTAGAAAGCCCAAAGTCAGACACTTTATCACTCATGTTGTTGTCCAGGAGAATATTGTTTGTTTTCACATCGCGATGAATGATCGTGGGATTGCATTCAGTGTGCAAGTACTCGAGTCCTGCGAAATCTCTGAAATTAAGTCCATGAAGTCATAATAAAAAAGCCTAATGCACATTTAAGGGAGTTGAGGTTTCACCTTTGGCAGCATCTTCTGCAATGCGAAGGCGTGTTAACCAATCTAAATGTTTCTCAGATTCTTTACCATTGATATGATCGTGCAAAGTCCCGTTATGCATGTATTCGTAGACAAGCATTCGCTGATGTTCTTCCTCGCAATATCCTATCAATGGAACGAGGTTCCTATGGTGGATTCTTGACAAAAGTGCAACCTGAAAAAGTAAGAAAGTATGAATATTTATTCATAATTTCGATTCTAACAAGCTATGGTGAATGAAATTCAGTTAAGGATACCTCAGTAACAAACTGTCTATCCCCATGAGCAGAGGAATCAACCATTATCTTGACTGCAACTTCCTTTCCATCTTTCATCTTGCCATAATACACTGGTCTAAAACTTCCTTTTCCGATTTTCCTAGAGAAGCCATTTGTTGCTTCTTTGATTTCACTGATGGGGAAATAGCACACCACGCCTTCATCCATCAGGGGTCCTCCTCGTGTGACGGAATAATTAGTTGATGGTTTCGTGCTGGTTCTCAAAGAGCTCG
The DNA here is from genome assembly GCA_037428765.1 of Rubia yunnanensis. Classification (NCBI taxonomy): domain Eukaryota; kingdom Viridiplantae; phylum Streptophyta; class Magnoliopsida; order Gentianales; family Rubiaceae; genus Rubia; species Rubia yunnanensis. Next base: position 104,261,982 of record CM075061.1, on the reverse strand, counting down.
CTTTGTCTTTGTCGTTAATGTTCTTGTAAGATCTCTTTCTTCTGATGTATTGAAGAACAGTTGGGTTTCCCACGAAAAGTACAAACAGAAATGCAAGCATTCCTATTGAGATTCCGAGTATCAATCTGTAATGCCTCTTTTTACTTCCACCCTTTCTCTCAGATGATCATTGTCTTCATATCTGTCACAAAAGATCAGACAAAGCTCATATTACTACGCGAATGTTCAAATGGATCTCAAAACTATTGGAAAGAAGAACGGGCAATACTCACCTGAATACGATTTTTCCTGTCAATAGAGATGGAGGTATTTCCCCGCTCAAAGAATTGTTCTGGACAGATTTGCACCATATATTCATTAAATACAACTTTAACATTCAAAGCTAAAAAAGGATGTTTACAAAATTTTAAATTCTGCTTACATTTCCTTTAAACTTGGCAAACTGCCGATGTAAGGAGGAATCACGCCAATCAATTTGTTATTCTCTAAACGCCTGCAGATTTAGAGATATAAACTGGACTACAAAAAGGTCTGAATTCTTGAAGACTACAAAATGCAACTTACAGGATTTCAAGATTGACAATATTACTAATGTCAGGGATCGGACAGGTAAAATCGTTTCCATCTAGCCACCTACAGAGAGAAAGCATTTCAACCAGTCAAGAAAACTCATCAAAATGCTCAAATTACAGTTTTTTTTATTGTTCTCATACTTACAGTTCTTTCAATCCTTCCATGTTCTTCAGCTCAGCCGGGATTCCACCCTGAACATTCTTACCCGAAAGAACACTGTTTGGAACATCAAACATAAGTTTTGCATTACCATAACCAAACTAAAGAACGACATTCAAGAAACTTAATCAACTCACATCTTTGTGATTCTCGGGAGGCAAATACAGAGTGTCTTTTTAAATTCCAAAGTTTGCTGTGAGGCAAATATTTTTATTTCTACACCATGATGAAGATAGAAGTAATTTAGCACCAATTCATCGAATTTAGTGTGGCTCGGAAAATTTTAAAAAGTAGAAGGATTCATAATTCAAGGACTATAACTCAACTGGAAAAACAAGTACAACAAGAAGAGAGAGGATTATACGTTGAAATGCCATCATACGCCTCTAGTGAATTTGCTATAACGCCTTCAAAGCTGAAATAATGGGTAAACACTAAACACATCTCTTAACAAGTTAAAGAACTGAAAATCTGGTTTTACCTAATTAATTCAATTATCACTACTGGTGTGTTCCAACATGACTAATCTAACCAAGTGCATATTAACGTAAAATGTAAAGGACACAAGACTTGGTTACGCAGTTCGGTGAAATCCACCTACATCTGCGGGACCTGGCCCAATTCAGAATGAATCCACTAATCAGAAAGATACAGTACAAAGTACACCATACAATTATACTTATCTTATCTAACTATAACGTGAATCCTGCAAGCTCCCCTTGCTACCGATCCGCCTTGATCAGACTCCCCCTGACCTCGAAACTCGTCGACGCTGGATCTCCTCCTCCCGAGAAATTAAGGCATATGATTCTGAACTTTGTGCAGCAGGTGTGTTGGAACACAGTATACTGGCTCTATGCAATTCTCGAAAGATAAAAATCTGTGTGCAGATTTTTTCTATTAAGTCCGTAAGTATGCAACCGTGTTTTGTCCCCAATTTATATCCACGAATCAGATCTGAATACTCCTTGATTATAACCACAATATTCCTATTCCAAATCTGATTCTTGAAGCATATCCAAATCCCATATATAAAGGGATTTACCTTATATCATTCTATCACATATATTCGAATAAATCTTCTCCATATAAGTAGGGATTTTCCATAAACCAATTATGCTTCACACGCCTGATATATATAGTCATATATACGAATTCCATTTATTCCAAACTACTGCAATATTCTGACTTTGATTTCCATAAAAGCTTTGGCGTAAATCTGCTGCAGCAGCATGTTGGAACATGGTAAGATTTTCTGTTAACATCTTTGGTTGAATATCCATATAAAGCTTTATACCAAAAGTACATCTTTTTCTACTTCACTTCCGTAATATTCTTCACTTCCGTAAACACCTTTTTTTCCGTAAAACTTTATACTCATCCGTATAATACCCATAACTGAATATTCCCAATTCCATAACATTAATCCAATCCCACATATATAGGAACTGATATATTCTCCAACTCAAATACAACTTGGACTAGATGTATCCTTCTTGGATTCAGTCTTCAACCTTTCCTTATTTCACCAAAATTCCTTCTTTGATGTTACAACTCAATAATACTATATTTGCATAATTTCCACAAATTGCCAACTAGATAAATCTAGACTTTACAATCTCCCCCTTTGGCATTTTGTGGACCAATCACCTTTTGGCATTTCATCACAAGAGGTTATGCAAATAAAGATATCAACCTTGAAAACCACTCTGGATGTTGGAACATAGAAACTTAGCATCTCCCCCTGAATCCAGGAATAATAAGCATGTTGGGCCAATAAAGTCATCCAAGAAATCCAAAACATCTCCCCCTTGGGACCATAAACATGCCACACGCAACAGACACAGAAAACTAGAATCTCCATTAAATGCAGCTCCCCCTGAAGCAAATATATGTGCTTTGTTGGAACATAGCCATAGCAGAACCTTTAAACTTCTTCAAGAGTAACTATCTGTGCCTTGTCTAATCTAGCATCTTTTACCTCCAAGGTTAACATTTGAATGGACTGAGCTCTCTATTTCACACCATTGTACCACTTGTAGATTGAGGCGGCAGTTTTGAGACCCAAATAGTCCAGGTAAGCTGTAAATCCATACTCCTCATATACACCCAGATCAGTTGTCCTTTCGGCTCAAATTATATCTCTCATGGCCGTTTGATCAGAAGTGCCTTCAATAATCTGCTCACCTTGTGTTGGAACACAGTCACCTTGTGTTGGAACACAGTCACCGATGTTGGATCATAACAGCTCTCGTTGCTTCAGAATCAACACATCTTCTACTCAGCTTCCTTCACTTCATCAATACTTTCTCCCCCTATCTGGTGTTGGAACATAGACTTGTTCACCATCCAGATTATAATCTTCTCCAACCACAGTTACTGATGTTTGAACAGCTGAATCTCTAATCCATGTCCACGTCTTCTCAATCTGTCTCCAAACTCTGTGTTGGAACATGGCCAGCATCACTGTCTTCCAACTCCTTATCATCATATAACCAGAATACCAGGAAGAACCACCTTTCTAATATATTCAACCATCATTTTTTTTGTGTTTTTCTAATTTTCTGTACACAAAATAAATAAACAAAACTTCTACTGCTAAATAAAAGCTTTAAAGAAATACCTCAAATCTGACAAACACCTAAGTGTTGTCTGGGGAGCTCAACCGTAGCAGTGTCCAACGGCTTTGTGAAAATATCCGCAATTGGTCTCGATGTTGGAACATAGGCTACCACGACTTTTCTCTCAGCCCAAATTCTCACAAATACTCCCACAATACTCGTCTTTAATTCAGCTTGCATCAAAGTCACAAAATCTTGTTCTTGAAAAACAAGCAAGTTGTGATCTTCTCCCCCTCGACGAGAACCATTCTGAATAGGAAAGGTTGTGAGTCGCTTATTCCACGCCCGTGGTGCTTGTTTTGATCCATACGAAGCCTTCTTAAGTCGTCGATATACTTCCTCATTAACCACATCATGTAGGGGAGCACTCTTGACAGCTTTTTGATACATCGTAAAATTCATAATGTAAACCATAACAAGGAGAATGCGAATATATTCTAACCTGTCAACTGAGGAAACAACAATGAGGGAGAGAAAATATTGTAGACCAGCAAGTTCCCTATAATTAACCCAAGGGATTGATCGAGTCATTCTTCCGCTTGATTCAGCCTTCACCGATGTTGGAACATGGGAGAGTTCTGGAGAGGACAGTGTTCCAACATTGCTGAAGTTATAAGAGTCATCACCTTCATCTTTAAGATCTGCCTCATCTGATGTTCCAACATCATTACGTCCCTGATCTGAGAAATCAACCGATGTTGGAACATGGTCAGCCGTACGATACACTTCATCACATTTGACAACTTCTTGTTCCAATAAGTAGCATTTGTCTGATGACCGAATACCAGTAAGCACTTTGTTGTTGTCATGTTTCACTATGCACTTTTCCTTGTGAAATTCCACAGTCATATTATCATCACATAGCTGGCTGATACTTAGGAGATTAACCTTTAGATCTTCCACCAACAAAACACCAGTGAATATGGGGAATCCTTCAATATGCAGTTCACCTTTTCCAACCACTCGACTCTTCTTTCCATCGCCAAACGTAACAAAACCCCATCATATGGCTGGATGTTTGTTAGTAATTCCCGAGTTCCAGTCATGTGGCCAGAGCAACCACTATCAAAGTACCACAAGTCTCTAGAATGTGCAATAGGAGACGTATGAGCAAAAAAGCAAGTACTTGTGCGTTTAACAACCCATACCTTTTTGACCATTTTTTATCGCTGGACAGCGTCTATGTTGGAACACACTGAGAGTTGTCGCCCTGTCATGATATCTCTGAGCAGTTTTCGGCATTGTTCCTCTGTATGACCTTGATACATGCAGTAGCTACAGATGAGAGGTTTCCTTTTATGGGTCTTGATAAACTTTCTTTTTACCTCTTGAATCTTCGACTTGAGACCGACCTTGCTACCTGATGAATTTTCAAAACCAATTCCATGTCGATCTCCAAAGTTTTTCCCCATGGTCAGAATGTCATCAAGTTTTGCCTTTCCAGTGTTTAACTTGGTAATAGCTGCTTCAGCCATCTCAGCTCTCTTAGTTGTTGGGCTTAGATTCAAATTTAACTCTTCAATCTCTCTTCTGAGTTCACCAACTAAAACTTGCAACTCCTTTTCCTTCTTGCCCAGATGATTTTTCTCTTCCTTCAACACTCTATTTGTATCAACAACTTGAAGCCACATTGCATACATCTGCTCATATGTACTGTAGATATCTTCATCACTCACAACTAGTCCGTCATCATCACTGGACGTGCCATCAGAACCTGTGTTGGAACATACAGCCTCTGTGTTGGAACATACAGCTTCGTCTTTCTCTGACATGTTGGAACATACCTCAACTGATCCACTGTGAAATTTTGCTCCAAATGCCATATAATTGCTTGTAAGTTCCCCTTCGTCATCTTCATCATCTTCACTCGAAGAGGTGATGTATGATTTTCCCTGCTTCTTTAGGGTATTAGCACATTCAGCCTGGATGTGACCGTATCCTCCACATTCTCGACATTGAATTCTTTCAGACTGCTTTCCTTCACCACTTTGGTTTCTAGAGAATTTCTGACATCCTTGTTCCATCCGAGTTCCACTATTACCAAAATCTTGAGGACGATTTTTATTCCCTCTAGATCTTTCCTGTGAATTCTTGTTTACCACCTTCTTCAGCATTCTTGATAAACTCTTGGTGATAGGAGCAAGTTCTTCAATTCCATCATCACTATCAGATTCATGGATGACCCTTGATGAAGAGGATTTGAAGGCCAACTCCTTCTGGACTTTCTTTGCAGGCTGTTGCATTGTCATCTCATAGGTCTGTAGTGATCCCATTAGTTCATCCAAGGTCATGGTGGCTTCATTTCTTGCTTCTTCTATTGCCGCAACCTTCATAGCAAACCTTTTAGGGAGTGATCTCAAGGTCTTTTTCACTAGTTTCGTTTCCTTGTAAACTTTCCCAAGTTGATACGCCATATTGGAGATGTCTCTGAGTTTCCCATTGAATATAGAAATAGTATCATCCTCCTCCATCTTCAGTTCCTCAAACTTTGTAGCCAACATCTGCAGTTTGGATTCACGTACACGACTTGTCCCCTCATGTACAGTTTGTAGGATATCCCATGCTTTCTTTGCTTGTTGGCACGTAGAGATGAGTTTGAACTGATCTTCATCTACTGCAGTAAATATGGCATTTAATGCTCTGGAATTTGCCAAACTTCTCATTCTTTCACCCGGTGTCCACGACTCTTTAGGCTTAGGTTCTCCTCCTTCAGAACTTCCAACAACAGGGAGTTTCCATTCTGTTTCAACATAGTACAAGCCAATTCGTCCAGTGAATTTATGAACACCCGCATGCGAGCCTTCCAATAGTTGTAATTTGTTCCTTCCAGCAGTGGTGGCCGAGACACAGAAGCTCCTTCTCTGGTCGCCATTGGTAAAACCGGATCTCACTTTCCTTGACACAACCAAGGGAATAATAAGTGACCAAGCTCTGATACCAATTGAAAATCTGGTTTTACCTAATTAATTCAATTATCACTACTGGTGTGTTCCAACATGACTAATCTAACCAAGTGCATATTAACGTAAAACGTAAAGGACACAAGACATGGTTATGCAGTTCGGTGAAATCCACCTACATCTGCGGGGCCTGGCCCAGTTCAGAATGAATCCACTAATCAGAAAGATACAGTACAAAGTACACCATACAATTATACTTATCTTATCTAACTATAACGTGAATCCTGCAAGCTCCCCTTGCTACCGATCCGCCTTGATCAGACTCCCTCTGACCTCGAAACTCGTCGACGCTGGATCTCCTCCTCCCGAGGAATTAAGGCATATGATTCTGAACTTTGTGCAGCATGTGTGTTGGAACACAGTATACTGGCTCTATGCAATTCTCGAAAGATAAAAATCTGTGTGCAGATTTTTTCTATTAAGTCCGTAAGTATGCAGCCGTGTTTTGTCCCCAATTTATATCCACGAATCAGATCTGAATACTCCTTGATTATCTCCACAATATTCCTATTCCAAATCTGATTCTTGAAGCATATCCAAATCCCATATATAAAGGGATTTACCTTATATCATTCTATCACATATATTCGAATAAATCTTCTCCATATAAGTAGGGATTTTCCATAAACCAATTATGCTTCACACGCCTGATATATATAGTCATATATACGAATTCCATTTATTCCAAACTACTGCAATATTCTGACTTTGATTTTCATAAAAGCTTTGGCGTAAATCTGCTGCAGCAGCATGTTGGAACATGGTAAGATTTTTTGTTAACATCTTTGGCTGAATATCCATATAAAGCTTTATACCAAAAGTACATCTTTTTCTGCTTCACTTTCGTAATATTCTTCACTTCCGTAAACACCTTTTTTTCCGTAAAACTTTATATTCATCCGTATAATACCCATAACTGAATATTCCCAATTCCATAACATTAATCCAATCCCACATATATAGGAACTGATATATTCTCCAACTCAAATACAACTTGGACTAGATGTATCCTTCTTGGATTCAGTCTTCAACCTTTCCTCATTTCACCAAAATTCCTTCTTTGATGTTACAACTCAATAATACTATATTTGCATAATTTCCACAAATTGCCAACTAGATAAATCTAGACTTTACAAGAACTATTTAGCATTTATAATGTTGTACTAATATTTCAGGGGTAGTAACTGTATTTTCCCCAAGTAAGGTAGACTAAAGAACAGACATACACTGAACGAGCAATGCCACCACAATTTCTGGACTTAGAACTGATACAATGCCTCCTATCTCCTCCCAAATTAGTCGAGTATCCCATCCAAAAGTGCAAATATATGAAAAATGGGTGGGCAGTGACTATTAAAGCAAGTAACAACCTGATGTGCACAAGCATTTATCATCTCTATAGCAAAGAAAATAAATCTCGTATGCTTTCAGTCAGAGGTTTCAATAGTCCTCCATCACAAATTGGTCAGTAAAGCAGCGAAAAAGCAAGAATACCAGGAGATGGAAAATTTTCCTAGAAAGTATGTTTGCAAATTAGTTAAGAAGCCCTCTTGGGTATGTTAAACCCACGTATCAATTATCATACATAATTTATTTCCTATACATAGATGCAGCATAAAACATCAGAACCCACAAAGCCACTTCGTATTTCAATAACATAATCTCTATCTGAGCCCAAACTATATCTATCTTCTGTAAACTACTTATCAAGGAATGAAACCTTTATGGATATGCCACCTTGACAATGTAGGATGAGGTAGAATACATGGCCATAAGTGTAACAAACAAATTGGTTTATTTTTTAACTTTAAAAGCGCAAATGAGGTATGCAGGACAAACCAGGGTACAAGAATTGATGCATTCTGTTCACTCCATCTTCCATCTATACAAAACAAACCAAAAATGACCATTCAATCAGTCAATTAATACGCATTAGATCCAACTCAGTTAGATTAAACAAGTCATCACAAACAAGAATTGATGCATTCTGCGGCAGGAGCCTATCTTTTTCCACTGACCTACTGATCTACTACCTTCATGTTATATTAGGGTGAGAGCACTTAATGCCAAAATTTTCTAACTTTTGCTTGCGAAAGAAATTTCACATATAATCGCAACAAACACAGAGCACACACAACAAAAGCACACACACAACACAAATAACAGAGCACCAACACACTCCCCGCAAATACACACAGCACACACAGCACACACATCAAACACACACAGCACACACAGCACACACATCAAACACACACATAGCAAAGACACACATAGCAAGCACATACAGAAACACGAATTTATAGCACGAAATTGAGCTTGCATAGGTAAATTAAAGCACGAATTGCAAGTTCATTACAACGAATTTAGTTCAGAACTTTCAAATCAAAGCCACGGTGGATGATTTCGAATTTTAGCGTCACGGAGGCGGCGCTGGGCAGCGGTGCCGCCGTCGGTAGCGTTGGCGGATCCAACGGCTACGTTTTCTCCAGCAGCGCGACACCTTCAGGCTAAGTTTTCTCCCAGTAGCTCGTGGCTCGCCGATACCTCCGCCCATCGCGGCTCCTCAGCTACTCAGGCGGCGCCGACGATCAATCCTCCTCCTCGAAATCATCACTGCCTTCGATTCGAGTCGAATTTACAGACAAGGCAGGCCGAGGCGTTATTGCGATACGGAGCAACGGAGTCGGGGAATTCATCCACATCGCCAATCCTGTCTTCGGCGGCGGACAGGCGGTTTTCGATCACGAAGCAGTGCAAAGGTGATAAGCAGTGCAAGCGTGATGAAGCAGTGCACGAAGCAATGGTGAAACTGATGGCGGCAAGTTTGCAGCTCAAAGTTGGCGCCATCTTCAGTTTTAAGTTTGAAACGCTTAAAACGACAACAAGGGACTGCGTTTTGTTTTCTTTTTGATTTGTTATATAGCCAAGACACATGTCGTGCTCTGATTGGCTTACTTTATTTTTTGTTTTCTGCTTTGCTGTATAAAGTCATAAGGATGTGATCAATAATAATCAGAGTGGTACGAATGCAGTGTTTTTGATGAATGAAAACCTTCCCTTCTTCCTCTTATCTCTCTGAGCTTGAAATCTTCTTCATGGTATCAGAGCATAACTAGGAAAATCCAGAGATGCTTCTTGTTTAAAACCTCATTAAATTCTGAACATTTTGAGCTATAAATCATGGCTTCTGATGGTGAATCAGTAGATTCAGTTCATCATTCAACCAGATCTAATTCGTACAGAGGAAGGCCAAGAATTAACGATCCATTTGATCTGCAAAATGGAGACAATTCAAGCCTAGTGTTGGTGGCAGAACCTTTGAACGAGTTCAACTACATAACATGGAGCAGGTCGATGGTGATTGCTTTCAAATCCAGAGGAAAGCTGAAGTTCTTGACTGGTGAGATTCAAACACCAGATCTGGATGATCCACTCTATGATAGATGGGATAAGGTAAACTCAACCTTAATTTCATGGATACTGAATTCCATTTCAAAGAAAATTGCAAGAGGTTTCATGTTTTTCGAAGATGCTTATGCTTTATGGAGTGAGCTGAAGGAGAGATTTGGGGAGAGTAATTGTCCTCTTATTCACAAACTGAAAAAGGATATATGTGAATTAAAGCAAGGCAATAAATCTGTTGCTGTTTATTTCACTGAATTGAAGAGTCTTTGGGATGAGTATGCATGCTTGAGGCCGAGGAAGAAATGTAGTATAGACTGCATTAATTACACTTGTTTACCTGCAGAAGAAGAAGATGATAAGTTGCATCAATTTCTAATGGGATTAAACGAAGAATACAGTTCCATTAGCCATCAGATATTATTGATGGATCCTCTTCCTAGTATTGGGAAAGCATACTCCATGATAACTAGGATAGAGAAACAGAAGGCTATTCACTGTGGTTATCAGGAGGTTCAAAGCAATTCTGCTATGGCTGTAAGGATTTATAGGGACAGAAAAATGCCTTACCAAATTAAGGAGTCAGGTACTGATCAGGTTGAGGAATCAGATGTTTTCAGAAGGAGAAATGTTAGAAGACCTGACCTGAAGTGTGACCATTGTGGAAAGCTAGGACATGTGAAGGAGAACTGCTTCAAGATCAAAGGATACCCAGAATGGTGGGAAGGAAACAGAGATGTTGCAGTTAAGCCTCAATTTGCTCCACAAATCTATCAGAAACCTACTCAGAAGTATGTAGCACATGTGGTTATAGAGGAAGAAGATACACCACTGAGTGATCCAGGTGCAAAATTGCATGCACTGGTTGCAAAACTGGTGGAAGCACAATTTGAAAAAAAAACAAAAGGGGAAGGAACAGATTCCAGATCAGTATGGAGCAGTGAACTATGCACATTATCATGATTTTGCAGGTAGCCTGATCACAAACTTTTCTCTTAATGTTTTTACTTTGACTAATGATAAGTGGATTGTTGACAGTGGAGCATCAAGTCATATGTGTGAAAATCTGTCTATGTTTCAAATGTTGTTGCTATGCAAAGTCCCACACCAGTCTATTTACCAGATCACACAATTAAGCAAGTCACAGCTATAGGATCAGTTAAGTTGAATTCCTCAGTCACCCTAATTGATTGCCTACACATTCCTGATTTCAGATATAATCTCCTTTCTGTAAATAAGCTTACTAAGTCTATGCCTGCCATCTTCAAATTCTCTTCTGGTCTTTGTGTGCTGCAGGACCTCAGAACTAACAAAGTCCTTGCAGCAATCAAAGAAGAAAATGTCCTATACATTTTAGACAGTCATTCATTCTATCTAGACATCATCAAGAACACTTCATTCAAAACCATTCCAAAGCACTGTAATAGGAGCTGTTACTAATCAGAATTCACCATCTCTTCATTCTTGGCATCTTAGATTAGGTCATCCTTCTAATGATGTAATGAAACATGTTTTTGAAACTGCTACATTGTCCAGTACTGATAGTATTTGTACAGTTTGTCCTATGGCAAAACAACATAGACTGCCTTTCTCACTCAGTACTAGTTTTACTCAGTCAGCCTTTATGTTGTTGCATTTGGATTTGTGGGGGCCTTATAAGATCAGTTCTATTAATGGTTGCAAATATTTCTTAACAGTAGTAGATGATTATACTAGATCTACATGGACTTATCTGATAAAATCCAAAGATCAAGCGTTTTCAATTCTCAAACTGTTTCTTGCCATGGTTCAAAATCAGTTTCATACCTCAGTCAAATCAGTAAGAACAGATAATGGAAGTGAGTTTGTTAATCTTGAGTGTGAACAATTGTTTGCTGATTCAGGTATATTACATCAAAAATCATGTCCTTATACTCCACAACAGAATGGTGTAGTGGAGAGAAAACATCAGCATCTTTTGCAAATAGCTAGAGCCATTCTTTTCCAATCAAATTTACCCAAAACATTTTGAGGAGATGCAGTTTTGACTGCTACTTTTCTGATCAATAGACTGCCAACTCCTATTCTTTCATGGAAAACACCTTTTGAACTGCTGTTTCATGAACAACCTGATCTGCAAATGCTCAGAACTTTTGGTTGTTTAGTCTATGCAACCAATACATCTCCACACAAAGATAAGTTTTCAGAGAGAGAGCATATCCTTGTGTATTCCTTGGTTATCCACCAAGTCAAAAGGCTTATAGGCTATTTGATTTGCAGAATCACAGGATGATCATATCCAGGGATGTGGTTTTCCATGAGTCTATCTTTCCCTATTCATCATCACTACCTTTCTCTTTCCCTCTTCCATTCACAGACACAGCTTCTTCTGATCTCTCAGAGTCTTCCAATCCTACACTTCCTTTCTCTATTCCTTCTCCACCTTCTGACACTGGTGCAAGACACAGCACTAGAGTTATCAGGCCACCTGTTTGGGCCAAAGATTTTGTATCTTCTTCTATTCAACTTCAGTCAAGTATTTCTGCACATATTCTTGGTGCTTCACAAGTACAGGAACCATTCACTCATCATCAAGCAAAGCATTCTCATGAATGGGTTAAGGCTATGACTGAGGAGCTCACTGCCCTTGAGCAAAATCATACATGGGATTTGGTGAAGCTTCCACCAGGGAAGAAGGCCATTGGTTCAAAATGGGTGTATAAATTGAAGTATAATGCAGTGGGAGCTTAGCTAAACACAAAGCTAGGCTAGTTGCCAAAGGCTTCAATCAGATCGAAGGCATAGATTTCTTTGAAGTTTTCTCACCAGTGGCTAAGGCAGTCACTATCAGAATTCTTCTTGCTCTAGCTTCATCTTCACACTGGCATATTCATCAACTTGACATCAACAATGCTTTCCTGCATGGACATTTGGATGAGGAAGTATACATGAAACTTCCTGATAGATATCATGCCACTGAATCAAATCTGGTTTCCAAGCTAACTAAGAATCTCTATGGCCTGAAACAAGCCTCCAGGCAGTGGAACAAGGAGTTTACACAGCATCTTTTGAGCTTGAACTTCAATCAATCTCATCATGATCACTTTCTTTTCTTGAAATTCACATCTTCTTCCTTCCTGGCTCTGGTTGTTTATGTTGATGATGTTCTCATCATGGGAAATTCTCTTGCTGCCATTACTGCAGTAAAGGCATCTTTACATCAGACATTCACCATCAAAGATCTTGGTCCTGCTCACTATTTTCTTGGCTTGGAGTTACACAGATCCTCCTCTGGCATTCATCTTCATCAGCAAAAGTATATCAAGGATATTGTGACTGATTGTGGCCTTCTTCACAGTAAACCTGCAGCTACACCATTTCCTAGTTCTTAGACTATTCATGATGAAGACTCAGTTCCTCTTTCTGATCCTAGTGTTTTTCGAAGACTCATTGGCAGACTATTGTATCTCAATTACACCAGGCCAGATATAACTTTTGTTGTTCATCAGCTGAGCCAGTTTGTGCAGTCTCCCATACATCATCACCTGAGTAGAGCTTTGCACATTGTTCGTTACCTTCGTCATCATCCAGATCATGGCCTTTTCTATTCTTCAGCTAATGATCTCAAGCTTCATGCTTATTGTGATGCTGATTGGGCAACTTGCAAAATTTCAAGAAGATCAGCAACGGGCTATGCTGTATTCTTAGGTTCAGCTTTGATCTCCTGGAAATCTAAGAAACAATCAACTGTATCCAAGTCCTTTGCTGAGGCTGAATATAGGAGTCTTTCCATGACTTCCTGTGAGCTGAAATGGATCAGTTACATTGCTCGAGATCTCCATCTTCAGGTGCAGTTTCCAATTCCCCTCTTCTGTGATAATCAGGCAGCTCTCCATCTCACTGCCAATCCTGTGTTTCATGAACGAACCAAGCAACTGGATATTGATTGTCACCTTGTCCGTGACTACTATCTTGAGGGCTTTCTCCTTCCTTCATTTGTTTCTTCTCGGATGCAACTGGCCGATGTTCTTACAAAATCCCTTCCTGTTGTCTCTTTTCTTGCCAATTTTGTCCAAGCTCAGTTTTTTTTCTCTCCCATCTGAGCTTGAGGAGGGGGTGATGAAGTAGTGCAAAGGTGATGAAGCAGTGCAAGCGTGATGAAGCAGTGCACGAAGCAATGGTGAAACTGATGGCGGTAAGTTTGCAGCTCAAAGTTGGCGCCATCTTCAGTTTTAAGTTTGAAACGCTTAAAACGACAACAAGGGACTGCATTTTGTTTTCTTTCTGATTTGTTATATAGCCAAGACACATGTCGTGCTCTGATTGGCTTACTTTGTTTTTTGTTTTCTGCTTTGCTGTATAAAGCCATAAGGCTATGATGAATAATAATCAGAGTGGTACGAATGCAGTTTTTTTTATGAATGAAAACCTTCCCTTCTTCCTCTTTTCTCTCCGAGCTTGAAATCTTCTTCGAGGCGACGGTTGTGCTCAGCGATTTACAGAGCAATCGATGAAGACGAAAGAAAACAAAATGGAAATTTTGAATCTATCACTATTTATTACCGAGGGAATACTACTCCCTCCGTTTCTTTAATAATGACACACTCTCTAATTTGAGATGTTTCTTTTATGTTGGCACTTTCTATTTATGGCAAGTTTAAGGTTATTATATCCACTCATTTTACTTTTTCTTCTTTCAATTCAATTTCATCCACTCATTTAACATCTCCTAAATTCTAATACAAAAAATGATGTGCCACTATTAGAGAAATAGAGGGAGTATGTCATTATCCCCTTATTTAACTATAAATACCCCTTAAGGATAAAGAATTACACACTTCTCATTTCTCACTTCTTCTCATCTTATCCTCTCCTCATCTTATCCCCTTCTCCCCTTATCCTCTTCTCCATCTTATCTTCTTCCTCATTCTCACCTTCTTACTTTTCACATCAAGCTCTTCACTAATTTCTCAATAAATTAGTGTAAAGTTAGTAAAAATCACAACACGTTATCAGCACGATCACTCTCCATCTTCATTGAGTAAGTAATTTACTTTGCTAATCTCTCAGTAAGTAACTGGCTTTCATTTTTAATCATCCCAATTCTTTTGTCTGAACAACTGTCAACCAAATAACAAACCAATCACATGTAATATTAATAAATGATACGTACCATTAATTAGATTAATTAATAGTCTCAATGTCTCCCTCTGATATTGAGTTTAGATTTTGTTAACTCGAACATCTGTTAACTTATGCTAAAGAGATTATTATCATTGTAAAAGGAAATGTAATTATGTGTAAAAGAAAATCACACTAAAATGTAAATTATGATATACTTGGAAAGAGATGTGTTAAAACTTAAGTATATTTGACTGCACAGATCAACTTCACTTTTTTTAAAAAAAATTTAAAGCACCTTAAGGTGGGGGATATTTATTAGGTTCCCCAAACCTATGAAGCACCAAAAGATGTACAATGATGTTAGGAATATTATATCGGTAAGGTAACCTCGTTGCCTTCAAAAGAATGATCTAATGGTAGTGATGGACTAGTGGATGATCTATAAGGGCAGAGTCTTCACGGTTAGAGTGCTCGGAACCTGAGAGCTTCGAAAGTTTGAAGGCTCGATCGGGTGGTTTAGTGTAGGATTATGTACTCGAGGTCACCTATTCTCCATGTATTCGAGAGTTCCTATTTCTCGAGGGCTCCATGTCTCGAGTGCTCCATGTCTCGAAGTGCTCCATGTCTCGAGGACTCCAGACTTAACTCCAGACTTAACTCCAGACTTGACTCCAGAGCTCGAGGACTCCGAAGCTCGAGAACTCTAAAGTTTGAGGGCTTCATGTCTCTAGGTCTCCATGTCTCGATGGCTTCATGTCTCGAGGGCTCCATGTCAACTTCACATAAGTGTCCAGCAACTCTGACCTAAAGTTTTCCCCTCATCCATGACACTCTTAATCAGGACCTTTTTTTTATTGACCCAGTTTTCAAATAAATCTCAACATACTAGAATGTCTAATAATAATAATAATCAGTCACTGTAAAAATAATGTGATATATAACAATTAACTTTCTAACTTCATAACATCATTAACCTTCCAACTACATGACACTACTAACTTTCTAACTACATAACACCATATTACTGTACACAGGGGCTCCGCCGCCTTATGGTAATGTGGTGTGATTTATTTATTTTCTAACTACATAACACCATATTACTGTACACAAGGGGCTCTGCCGCCTTATGGTAATGTGATGCGATTTATTTACTTTCTAACTACATAACACCATATTACTATACACAAGAGGCTTTGCCACCTTATAGTAAAGTGATGTGATTTATAACTTTCTAAATTACATCTGACTAATCTTTAACTTCTTTATTTTAATATTTCTATGATTAATTATGTCTAACATAATTTTCTATTTATCTGATGAAGTTATATTGCTAATCTACCCTTAAAAATTTAACTACAATTAATTAATATAACGGTTATAAACGGCTATATTTTCAGCAATTTTGTAACGGCTATAAACAACTATATTTTTACACTATAAATACAAAACATCAAATGATACAAAACCACATCCTCTCTTCTACTTCATATTTTTGCTAAATTTTACTGATAAAATGTCTAGACTAGTATTTATCTTTGCTGCTGTAATTATTTTAGTATTACATGTTACCATTCTCACCGTAGAAGTTTCACTGGAAGATTTTCGTTTTTCTTCATTGATGATCGGAAACATGTATTACTCTTTATTTTTTTGCAATCATTATAGAATACTGTATTTTGAATTATATCTAATGAACTATTTTACTTTCCCTATTAGTTATCATCATGTCGAACCTTGTGAAGCTTGAATTTAATCCACTGGACATTAGTGGAAACAACTATATGCCATGGATGATAAACGTTGAGATGCACTTGGAATCGATGAACCTCGTCGAGACAATCCAAAAGGGGAATAACTCATCAAGGATGGACAAGGCAAGATCTTTAATCTTCCTTCGTCGATACCTTGATGGGAGTCTCAAAAATGAATATGTCACTATGAAAGATCCACTTGAGTTGTGGGAAAATTTGAAAGAAAGGTATGATCACACAAGGGATGTAATGATCCCTATATACCGCGATGACTAGAACAATCTACGGTTCCAAGACTATAAGAAAGTCAGCGACTATAATTCTGCAATGTACAGCAGTAACCCACTTGATATACTGTGGGGTTACAATAACTGACAATGAAATGCTGGAAAAGACTCTTTCTACTTTCCACGCATCAAATGTAACCTTGTAACAACAATATCGTGTGCGAGGTTTTAGAAGATATTCTGAGCTAATTGCGTGTCTCCTCATTGCGGAAAAGAATAATGAGTTGCTGATGAAGAATTATCAATCTCGCCCGACTGGCTCAAGAGCGTTTCCTGAAGCAAACGCTATTAACTCCGACGAACCTGAACGCAAAAATTATTTTTAGGGTCGAGAGAGGTCGAGGTCGAGGTCGAGTTCGTGGTCGTGGTTACGGACGCGGTCGAGGTGGTTACAATTTATCCTATAAGTCCGGTAACTACTACCACAAGAAGCATAAATATGAGAGGAACCATGAAAGTCCCCATAAAAGGAGAAAAGACGCCAGTTCATCAAAGGGATCTGGAACTTCTTATTTCAGATGTGGTGCAAAAGGACATTGGTCAAGAGTCTGCAGAGTCCCGAAGCACTTATGCGATCTCTACCAAGAGTCCATAAAAGGAAAGGGGAAGGAGGAAAACTTCAATGAATCCACTCATTTCGAAGCTTCTGATTCCAATGATGATTTCATGGATATAGTTGGTGATTTCACTGAACAACCAAGTGGTGGAAACTAAAAGAATGAAAGTTGTATTACTATTATTGGGAATGAAGCTAGATGGCCCAATGTCTGTAATATATATACATATATATATATATGGTTTTATTTAAAGCTTGCTACTTTCAAATTTACTCTCTCTCTTATCAAATTCGTTTTGTTTTTAATTAAAGAGGTGAAATGGATAAAGCTAATCGTGAAGCCAGCCAAAGGATTAAAATGAAGAAATTTGCATGCTAGATTGTGGAACAACGCACACTATATTAAAGGATAAATGGTTTTTCTCAAAGGTAAAACCAACGCGGACCATTGTGAATACAATATCATGTCCAGTAGATCTGATTGAAGGAGTTGGCGAGGCAAACTTTACATTGCCAAATGGCACAATGTTTACAATAAATAATGCCTTATTTTCGCCAAAGTCCAAAAGGAACTTATTGAGTTTCAATGATATATATTCTCATGGATTTGATACTCAGTCTGTAACTGAAGGTACCACGAAATATATGCTTCTCATTGTGTATAAATCTGGAAGGAAATGCATACTTGAGAAACTACCTATGCTCTATACTGGATTGCATTACAAACATATAAATGTAGTAGAATCAAATACGGTAGTGATCAAACCTTCAATACTTACGGTATGGCATGATTGGCTGGGTCATCCTGGTTTAACTATGATACGAAGAATTATTGAAAGCTCTCATGGGCATCCACTGAAGGACCAGAAGATCCCTCATGGAAAATCTTTTCAATGTAAGGCTTGTTCCCTTGGAAAGCTAATCATAAGGCCTTCACTGGGAAAGGTTGAAACAAAATCACCAGCATTTCTTGAATGTATTCAAGGTGATATATGTGGACCTATCCATCCACCATGTGGACATATCCATCCACCATGTGGACCATTTCGTTACTTCATGGTATTGATAGATGCTTCTAGCAAATGGTCACAAGTATACCTATTATCAACTCGAAATATAGCATTTGCTAAATTACTCGCTGAGATAATCAAATTGCGAGCTCAATTTCCTGATCATACGATCAAGAAAATCAGACTTGATGATTCCGGTGAATTGACGTCCCAAACTTTTGATGATTATTGTATGTCATTTGGGATTGTTGTCGAGCATCCTGTTGCTCATGTGCACACACAAAATGGTCTGGCTGAATCACTGATCAAACGTCTTCAACTCATTGCTAGACCATTAATAATGAGAACAATGCTCCCTAATTCCGTATGGGGTTATGCAATATTACATGATGCAGCATTGATTCACATCAGGCCAAGTGCATGTCATAAATACTCCCCACTACAACTTACATCAGGCCAAGAACCAAATATATCCCACCTAAGGATTTTTAGCTGCGCTGTTTATGTGCCTATTGCACCACCGCAAAGAACAACGATGGGACCACAGAGAAGTCTTGGCATTTATGTAGGCTTTGAAAGTCCATCTATTGTTAGATACCTTGAACCCCTAACTGGGAATAATTGTACAGCTCATTTTGCTGATTGCCATTTTGATGAAGAAAAATTTCCAGCATTAGGGGAAGAAAGAAAATAGCTGGAAAGGAATATTACATGGTCTGTACCAACATTATTGCATCTTGATCCTTATACAAAAGAGTGTGATGGAAAAGTCCAAAGGATTTTGCATATGCAAGATATAGCAAATCAACTTCCTGATACATTTACAGACACAAAGAGAGTGACTAAATCTCACATCCCAGCTGAGAATGCTCCTGCTCAAATTGAAATCCCAAAAATGCAAATTGAAAACAAAGTCACTCATGAAATCACGACACGCCTGAAGCGTGGAATACCACTCGGTTCCAAAGATAAAAATTCTCGTAAAAGAAAAGGATCAGAGAAACAAGATGACCCCAAAATGGAGGAACGTATTCCTGTAGAAATACGAAACGAGGAAAATCAAGAAATTTCGATTAATTATGCCAATACAGGCATAAGGTGGAACCGAAATGAGGAAATCAATGATGCACTCTCTTACAATTTGGCATGCGATGTTATGGACGAAAATAATGGAGATCCCGAACCACAATCTGTTACCGAGTGTAAAAATAGACACGATTGGACTGAATGGGAAAAGGCCATTGAAGCTGAGTTAGACTCGCTTAACCGGCGCAAAGTTTTTGGGCCTATAGTACTCACCCCTGAAGATGTGAGACCCGTTGGATACAAATGGGTGTTTGTGCAAAAAAGAAATGAGAAAAATGAGATTGTGAGATACAAGGCTAGACTCGTTGCACAAGGTTTTTCTCAAAGGTCCGGAATTGATTTTGAGGAAACATATTCCCCAGTCATGGATGGAATTGCATTCAGATTCCTTATCAGTCTAGCAGTTCATGAGAAACTTAATATGCACCTTATGGATGTTGTTACCGCATACTTATACGGATCGCTTGATGCTGAAATTTACATGAGGATCCCTGAAGGATTCAAAATGCATGAAGCATTAAGTTCAAAACCCAGAGAAAGATATTCAATCAAATTACAAAGATCTTTATATGGGTTAAAGCAATCCGGCCGCATGTGGTACAACCGACTAAGCGAATATCTATTACAAAAGGGGTATGTCAACGACCCTCTTTGTCCCTTTGTTTTTATCAAGAAAAAAACATTTGGGTGTGTGATTATCGTTGTCTATGTTGATGATTTGAATATCATTGGGACCAATGAAGAGATTCTAGAAGTAATCTCTTACTTAAAGAAGGAGTTCAAAATGAAAGACCTTGGAAAAACAAAATACTGTCTTGGTTTGCAGATTGAGCACTTGCGAAGTGGGATACTTGTACATCAATCAAATTACACGAAAAAGGTATTGAAGAGATTCAATATGGATAAATAAAATCCATTGAGTACCCCAATGGTCGTAAGATCCCTTAATTTGGAAAAGAATCCATTTCGTCCATGTGAGAAATCTGAACGGGTTCTTGGTCCAGAAGTACCATATTTCAGTGCAATTGGTGCACTTATGTATCTCGCTAATTGTACTCGACCTGATTTAGCTTTTTCTGTTAATTTATTAGCGAGGTTTAGTTCACCTCCTACTAAAAGGCACTAGAACGGAATCAAACATGTGTTTCGTTACCTTTAAGGGACAATTGATTTGGGATTATTTTATTCCAACACCACAGAACCAGTTTTGGTTGGCTATGCAGATGCAGGTTACTAGTCAGATCTACACAAAGGGAGATCTCAAACTGGGTATGTGTTTACTTGCGGAGGGACTGCGATTTCTTGGCATTCACAAAAACAAACACTCACCACAACATCATCAAATCATGCTGAGGTTGTCGCATTGCACGAAGCAAGTCGAGAGCGTGTGTGGTTGAGATCCATGACGCAACATATCAGAACAACAAGTGGTCTCCTATCAAATGATAATCTCATCACACTTTATGAAGATAACGCTGCGTGTGTTAATCAAATGAAGGAAAGGTACATCAAAAGCTATAGAACAAAGCATATTCCTCCGAAGTTCTTTCATTTACTCAAGAGCTGGAAGAGAGCAATATTATCAACATCAAATATATCTGTTCCTGTGAAAACTCCGCAGATCTCTTCACAAAGGCTCTCCCCACTTCAGTGTTCAGAAAACATGTTCATGACATCGGAATGCGAAGACTACGAAATTTATGGAGAAATCACCAATGCCAACATGGGGGTAGCTATACGTGGCTGTACTCTTTTTACCTTACTGTGGTTTTTCCAAGTAAGGTTTTTAATGAGGTAGCATGAACACGTAATTATTGAAATGAGCATTCCAGGGGGAGTGCTAAGAATAATGAAATGCTCATTAGCAATAAGCTAGATTTGTGATAATTAATTATATCACTATTTATTACCAAGGGGAAATACTATTCCATTACCCCTTTATTCTTCTATAAATACCCCCTTAGAGGATGAAGAAATACACACCTCTCATCCTCTCATTTCTCACTTCTTCTCATCTTATCCCCTTCTCATCTTATCCTCTTCTCCATCTTATCTTCTTTCCCATTCTCTCCTTCTTACTTCTACATCAAGCTCTTCACTAATTTCTCAATAAATTAGTGCAAAGTTAGTAAAAATCACAACAGAATCTTTTTAATATTTACTCCATATAATTTTTCTATAATTACATAGAAGATCCCTAAATTTATTAGATATTTAATTTTTTAAAAGGGAAAAATACTGATATGACCCTATGTTTTGGAGGTTTGTGCTAAAATGACCATGTGAAGTTGAAAAGTGCTATCGCAGCCCTGTGTTTTGCATCAGAAGTGCCGATATAACCTTTTGGCACTATTCCGACATTGACTTGGCATTTTCTGGCATTGACCATAACTAAAAAGACTAAAATAACCCTAGTCTTAAAACTAAAAATGTAAAGACAAAATTACCCCTAGCTCTTCTTCTTTTCCACAACACAGCCACTGCTCTGCCACCGCCGTCACCGATGAAAACGAACCATCACCAGACAATAATGAGGAGTATACCAGATCTAGCGAGCAAAACTGGAGTCCGCCACCACCTCATCCGGCTACCACCACCGCTGCCTCACCTCACCGCCTCACCACCTCCGCTACCCAACAAACACTAGCACCAGAGAATACTCCCACTGAAGTCGACGCCAACCCTCTCGAACTAGCTATTTGGATTGAGACACCGGTGGTGGTGATATACTCCGCCCAAAAAATTCAGATTGGAAAGTAAAATGCCCCGAATCAATTCGGATGGTGATGGTATACTCATCATTGCGGCGGTGGTTATTCTGGCGATTCGAACTACGGTGGCAGTGACAAAGCTGAAAGAATGAGGAAGTTGGACAGAATCATTTCGATACAATGTTTGTGCGTGTGATGTGTGTGGGAGAGAATGAAGTTTACCGTCTGGAAATTGTGGGGAGCAATGCCGGGGAGATAGAAGGCGTGGGCGGAGGGGACGAGGAGGAGGGAGATCAGCGCGACCCAACCCAGATCTCGGCAACCCATATTTGTTCGCGCCAACTTGGAATCCAGAAATGAAGAAGAGGAAGAAGAGAGTGAAAGGAAATTCCAAAAAATGATTAATTATACTATTGTGAAAAGAATAAGGGTATAATTGTCCTTTCACTTGTTCTGATTTTTTAATTTTTTTAAAAACAGGGGTATAATATCTATTTCATGTATTTCCGGCCAAATTCAGGCCTTCAGGGTTATATTAGCACATTCAAGCAAAACACGGGGTTACAATAGCATTTTTCAACTTCACAAGGTCATATTAGCACAAACCACCAAAACATAGGGTTATATGAGCACTTAGCTCTAAAAAAAATCCACCTCAATTGAAGCGTCCTGATATACGCTTATAAATGTCTCAATATTTTTTATATTGGGACGGTCAATTTATAAGTGTCCTAATATATATCTATTAGGACGGTTAAAATGTCTTAATAGTTTTTATATTGGGTCGCTTTGTCCTAATTACATATATGTCGGGACGTTCAACACATGTCACATAAAATTGAGACGTTTAATATATAAGCATCATATTATGCATATATTGGGACGTTTTTTTCTATCAAAGCGTCCCTATATAAGCATCCTAATAACCCTTTTTTGTTGTAGTGTGTTGATCGTTTGATAATATTACGTGGAAATTAATAACAAAATTACACGAGTAATTAACATAAGCCAGGATAATAAACTTTATTAATTATTCATGTGTACAATTGTAAAGCTTAAATTACAATTAATAATTAAATTACCTTATGTATGCGGATGACACGATTATTTTCATGCAAGCATCAAAGTCAAATCTAATTAAGATCAAAGCTTTCCTTGAGGTATTTGAGTGTACATCAGGCCAAAAGTTTAACTTTGAAAAATCAGACTTTTATCTAAGTAACAGAGCAACACCAGCTAGGCTTAACCAGGTCAAAACTATTCTAAGAATGAAAAAATGATCTTTTCCTTTCAAATACTTAGGTTGTCCAGTTTTTAGAGGAAGAACTTTAATGAGATATTACCATCCTCTGTTGGCCAGCATTGATCATAAGCTTCTAAATTGGAAAAACAAATGGCTGAGTGGAGGAGGGAAAATGGTCTTAATCAAATCATGCATTTATTCTATTCCTCAACATATTTGGACTGTTACTAATCCCCCTAAAGGTATCATTAAATTATTTGAGAAAAAAATGTCTCATTTCTTTTGGGGAAAATCTGAGGATAAGAATAATAGGGTTCGGAAAAAATGGGCAGATCTAGCCATGCCTTTTAAATTGGATGGACTAGGTTTTAGATCTGTTAAAGCTATAATTGAGTCTTGTTCTGTTAAATTATGGTGGAAGTGTCAACTTGGTACCTCCTTATGGTCTAAATTGCTATGGGCACTTCCTCCATCCCATAGAAAATCTGTGACATGGAAAATAATTTCTTCTGTCAACTCATTTTCTGAACACAACTCTACCATAATCCATGGCCAGGGTAGCTGTAATTTTTGGTCAGCAAACTGGTGTCTGAATGGCCCCCTCATAAACCATATTCCAGAGATCATTATCTCTCAATTTCCTGACATTACAGTTGCTGATTTTATTACTAATAGAAACTTCATCCTAGATCAGATTTCGTCCTTCCTAGAGCATGATATGCTTTTGTTTTTACAGAGGGCAGAAATAACATTGGGAAGGGATGACAGATTGATTTGGAAACCTGAGGTCTCAGGTAATTTCTCCTTTAAGTCAGCTTACAGGGCCATAACTGCATCATCAGGTATTTCCATGGCAAATACTTCTCTTTGGAGCATTCCTTTGCAGAAAAAGATTAGTATTTTTACATGGAAACTATTACATTCATTTCTCCCATTTGATGAAGTGCTCATTAACTGTGGATTTAGTCTAGCATCTAAATGTCCTGTTTGCTATGATTCGGACTCTATTCAGCATTTCTTCATATCCTGTCATACGGCTCATGCTGTCTTGTCTCACTTTGCATCTTTGATCAATTTTAACCTTAATGCTCTTCACTCCATTCCCCAAAGGTTTTACATATTCTGGAACTATAGTGATCTACCTAAATTTGAGCGTATTTATTGTAAAATCCTGCCCTCCCTGGTATGTTGGGGTCTCTGGAAGGCAAGGAATGGTTTTTTATTTGACAACAAGCCCATTTTAGTCAACTCTATCTGTAATGAGGTGCAAAACTTGATCAAACTAACATTATATGTGTGTCCCCCTAGACTACTTGCCTCTGGACACATCCCAGCCTCCTTTAGGCATCTAGCACCCCTACTGAGACCTCCTCCCAAGCCTAACATATTGAAGATTGTATGGAAAAGGCCGAAGCCTGGGTATATAAAAATTAATGTGGATGCTTCTTGGTGCATTAACAAAGCTTCCTTTGGTCTTATCGCTAGAAATTCTTCTGGTTGTCCAATTAAGATCAATACTGCTGCCTCTACTGCAGTTTCACCGTTATTAGCAGAAATTGATGCCATTTCATATGTTAGTCATATTTTCCCTTTGATGGATCATACTTTTATAATTGAATCTGATTCTAAACTTGCTGTTCAAATGATTAATGATCCCTACGCTGCACCGTGGGAACTTTTTGACAAAGTCTACAAGGTGAAATCATTGCTAGGAAGAGCTTATCTTCAGCATGTCTTTAGAGAGGGTAATACTGTAGCTGATGCACTTGCTAAGTACCATTCTGATTCTGATCACGGCCTCTCCATATCTAATATTCCTAACCATATTAGAGGTCTCATCACCTTAGACAAAGAGTCTATCCCATCTATTCGAGTTTCCGGAAACAAATATGATATTGAATAGATACTGCTAAATTTTATTCTTTCTGATATGCAGGACTCTGGATAACTGGTATGGGGATAATATGAAACTGTTGTGCACTGGAACACTGCCAACCTGGTTTGCAACTCTCCTTCCCTATTCTGGGACTTCGACGATGCTGCTCTATTGCGCATCACTGATACAAACTTTTGAAACTTCATATTACCTTTGATGTTGAAAGTGTCTGGCCAAGGGAGAGAATTAACACATGGGGTGGAGATTCTCTCTTTTGGATCACAACTTCAATATAGATTCAGTTAATCTTGTACAGTTATTTATATTGATAGTTTAGGACTTTTGGAGGCAACTATGTTGCCTTAATGTCTAGGGATCTAGACGCACTCTATGTGCCAAATGTTAATCTTGCTATAGGGCTTGGGGAACCCAATACATAACTCCCTCACCCTCGGGTGTTTCTATTAAAAAAAAAAGTTTCAAACAATCACAAATTGATGAAATCACGAGTAAAGAATTAATGCAAAGCCTGAAGGACTATCACCAATAGAGAAAGAAGGATAAAACTCAAGTTTATAAAAAAAAAGAGTAACTTGAGAATGATGCAAGTTTTCTGTCTAACATAAATGCTCTATTTATAGTAGTTTAAGAGATTTATGCAAAGATATGGGAAAGATCTGATTCCTCGTAACTAGAGAAAATATTCTCTAATCACCAATAATATTTTACAAATATTTAAATAGATTCTTGAAAGATAAGAATATCTCGTATATTCCTTGTCACGATAAACTGCACGTTCAAATTTCATATGAAGAATCTACACGTGATTCCAATAATTATTGTTACACGGTTCGGGCTTTCTAGAGACTTCCACACGTCCATACGTGTTTAGACAGTAAAAAATTAAAGAAACTTATTACGTGCGATCGGGGCGGAGCTAGGCGGGGGCCGGAGGGGGCTCCAGCTCCTGCCGAGATGAATTTATGAGAAATTAGGGAGTAAATTTTTTTTAAAAAAATTCCTGCCCCCTCTAATCTAAAGAAAATTTGGAAAAAAAATTTCCTTTACATATCAACCACCACCACTAATGTTTTCTGCCTCCGCCACTGATGTGCGAATGTATTTCCACCTAAGTTTCCCTTTCCAAGAGTAACTCTTTGAGCATCTATATCTCATTCACCATTTGTCCATTTTGAGAGTTTAGACCGTTGATTTTATAGTACTCGTAGAGGAGAATCCAAATACGACACCCACTAACCCTAATTTATTTCGAGCCCAACTCAAAACGAATCCCAAAAGTTGACAAAATACAAGTTTTTTACAATCATTTCCCAACACCATTTTGGGAAGGCTCTGAATTCATTACTAAAACATTTTCTTCAGTTTTTAGAGATGGAGGAAATGCTCTTTATTTGTGGGAGGGATTGTTATGATCTCAAGGTTACTTAGGTAAATTTATAGCAAGATTTAATCATTTAATCTTTAATTGATTTACATACATGTCAAACGGGTGTAGAAGAAGAGTTGAGCTTCAACTGATTTTGGAACGATTCCATCCAAAGCAGTTAGCCACAAACTGTATAAATAAAATCTAGATTAGCAAGAGCAGTTATCATCCTTTGATCTTGAAAAATCTGAAGAACAACTTTTTTTTCTCATCTCAATTTCCTGCTTATCTCTTCTAATACTGGAGTTTAGTAGATTGCATATTTAATCTTCAAAGTTTTTCTTTCTTTTAATTTTCTGTTAATGTAGGTTTAGATCCCTCAGGATCATAATAGTTTAGATCACTTGTGAAGGTGACCATACTCACAAGTGCACCGCCAAGGCAATGGCAATTGACACACAAAGGTACAGCAGTTAAGAAAGAGGGGCAATAGAGATGAACGATATCATGATCATAGAATAAACTCTGATATTAGCTAGGCTCAATGGTTAGGCTAAAAATCGTAACTGAGTAAAGAAGTGCCAAAATGTACATGGACAACTGCTGATGCTCATATCATGCGCATAGATCTATGTTGGCAATCCAAATTAAACCTCTTTGATGACTTCATCTCTGAATTCTAAGTTTCTCAGTTCATTAACTTCATTACAGCAACAAAATGAGGAAACTGTGCTAAATAATATCTGAATCAACAATAGTAGTAATCGACAAAAGTTATTCCAAGAAATCAACTTGCTTTACACCAGCAGAAACAAAACTTTTCCCTTTCCTCAATGTACAACAGATAATGTAGGTCATAACGCATAACACACCACCACTGCTTGAAGCCCCCCAAAAAAACAATACTAAACCCATTTCTAATTCCTAACTCCAGAAATAGACAGGACCCCCAAAATGTTTCACCAAACAGCCAGTTTTCAGACATTAGCCATGAATCATCTTTACAAGAGTCTGCTGAGAGACTTGATAAGCAATTTTAGATTCCGTCTTGTAGCTTCATCACCGGTAAAACCTAAGATGTCAGAGCTTATATTCTGCAAGGTAAGTTAAGAATAAAAGGTGTCAAAAGTAATGTTTTTTTAAAACAGTGTTAAAGAACAAACAGGTCAGAAATTAGTGCTTACTTCAACATTTTTTAATGTGAAAATCAGGCTGTAGATGGACTTGCGGATAAGTTCAGAGTTCTCGGGGGTCAAAACAGATGACTGCACCTTTCTGAAGAGATGGCTTACAAAATTAGATCATATTGTATCAAATTTATTGCCAAAAACAGCATCTTAGAAGACCATGTCTGCATATCCACTAGCACAGAACAAGTCCTCCAATATATGAGTTACTCATTAGTTACTGTTAAGTTTCATACGAGTTCTAGTGAAGGACAAAATAAAAATAAAACATAACATATACTCTCTCCGTCCCAGCTATTTTTGCACGTGTCACTATTCATTTAGTCAAACTTTGTTACTTAGAAAAGTAAATTTCAAGTAATGCATAAAATAATATATTAGCATATGTGATATCATTAGAATCATGTTAACATATATTTTTATAATATTATTTTTTCATCATTTTTAAATATGCACAATCAAAGATATTAATGGTCTAAATTAGTTCCGGTCAATCTGAAAAAGTTAAAATTTGCAGATATAGCTGGGACGGAGGGAGTATAAAGATTAAACACTCAGGATTGGAACAGAATATGAGAAACAAAAAGCCATAAATCTAGCTCTTATATACAAGGGATAAATAGTAAAGATAGCCGCATTCAAATAGAGACACAAATCCAAATTTTAGATGCAGTATATATTTCATCATTTGAGAAGGCAGACACACAAGCATTCCGAAGTTCTACTCTAAGATATTATCAATATAACTCTTTATAGATATGTATAAGCATGGCCTCTTGTATGGACCAAACAATGATGCCGATACATGAACCATATACCCAACCACACGTAGTGGGAGAAAGGCTTAGTTGTGTTGTCTCTTATTAAACTAAAATTTCCCTAAGAGATATTAGAGAAATCAATATCAACCGAAGAAAAAGAGGTAAGAGAAACAAAACCCACAAGTGATTGTCCTGGCTATGCGATTAATCTAGCCAAAATGAGCCTCCTACTGCAGTTTGCCATGGGTCATGACCAAAACATTTTAATGGAGTTCAGAAAAGGGTTTACTGCTATGATAAAACTTTTTCAAAGTACGGCCCATTTTTTAGATGCAACCATTATTTTTTTTAAATGCACAAGTAAACAGATTACTCCTGGACTTAGATTTTTTGACTTAGTGAATGCACATTGAGATGCTGGCAAAAAAAATTGTATGTCCTGGAAATATTCATAGTATTCAGATAAATAATACTGCACAGGCTGATAGGATTCCTAACTCCTAATCTGGTTAGGCCTTTGCTAACTTACATAGGCGTAGTAAGCAGAATTAATATTGTTTTAGTTTATCTTATTTAGAGTAATACTTTTTCTTATTTACAGTAATTAGTCTTAACTTATTGAGGATGTTAGGGTAGATGGCTACATAAGGATCTCAGGCTTTCTGTTTTAGGGTTATCAAATTAATAAACATATTTTCTTGGTAGTTGAATCTCTAATCAAAAGATTCTTGGTTGTTAGATCTCAAATCAAAAGATCAACCCTGATATTAAGCCTTGAAGAATCAAGTCTCGTCACAGGCCAACCCCTATTTGACATCCTTCTAGAGGTTGGTACATTTATAGCACTGTTCTGCATGTTTCAAGAGGAATGCTAGCTCACTTGCTTGAGCATCACCATTTTGATTCACCTAAGAGCAGATGATGGGTAATGACATTGACATTTACCAGGAAAGTAGGCCACTTCTTTGGCAACATTTTTAGCTAGAAAAGCAGATGAATCTACATAAAAACATCAAATTATTTACCCTAATTGTTAGCTAAGATGGTAAAATAAGTTGTTCAATTTGAAGACACTTTAAACAAAGAGCGTACTAGTAAATATTTTATTTTTCATATCAAAACCACCATCACATGCAACTGCGTTAATAAGGCATGTCAAAAGAGAAAAACGAACTTGTGCTATAACAGAAAAGCTCTGAAGTTTTAAGGTAACCAATTCAGCAATACATAACCAGACAGTTACCATCCTTGTTCTGTATATGGTATTCATGTGGCTGATCAGGAGTTTAAGAAAATTAAATGCAATAATAAGAAATAGTTTTTTTGTAGCTATTTATGAATGGCAAGCCCCTAAAGACAAGGTATATGACATAAGGTCAATTTCAAGTGCACATATGAGAAAGACTTTGAGAGTGGCAAACAAAAAATTAAGATCACTGCCGAAGAAGAAATTTTACCTCATATCCTCAGAAGTTTGTGTCAGGCTTTTTGTTAAATTTTCAACTTCCTTCAACAGACCACTCTCACGCACTTCAGCCAGTAACGGTTGGACATCTTCAGCCATGGCTTTAATCTGAAATAGCACTAGATCGTACAGAATATTTATGCATGAGATATATTATATATTGGGAGAAGTAAGTACCGACCATGCCAAATAAGAAATTTGTGATTAGCATATGGCGTCATCTTCAGTTTCCCTACTTCAAATATCTAAAAGAGAGATTATGAAATTAAATCTGAAGAGCAACTAAACATGACTTCCCATAAGGCAGGAATGCATAGTTAAGCCCCCTCAAATTTTCTCATTTAAAGTGTTATATTGAATAAGGTTCACCAATAATCTACATGCAAAAAACAGTCCTGACTGTTTCACAAAACCAAATTGGTGGCCACGAGGTTAAATACACTTCAAACGCTTGTCGGATATGGCAGTGATGCACCTTATACATAAACATAGAATATAACTGATGATAAACTCCATTGCAATTTCATAAAATCAGCCTCAGCAACTGAGAGGCCCAAAAATAAAACTGCCAAACTAAAACGAGAGAAGAAAAATATCCAACCCAAATCATGCACAGACGAAAATCAGCTCATTAGAGACTGAACTAGCTAAACATGTAGCATAAGGGACGTATGTCAAACCTTTGTAAGGAGCGGCTGTGCCTCCTCAATGACAGACGCAACTCGTAGAGCCAGTGAATATGTATTTCCGATACCAATTTCTTCAACCTCACGCCCAAGGCGCGTAAAAATACCAACCAATGCATCCAAGCTCACCCCTTGGTGTCCCTTCATCTTTTGACGATCACATACAATTAGACCCTCATTGGCACAATCCGGGTTAAGAGGTCCATTAGAAGGAGTGGGCAAAGGATCCCTAGGTGTAATATCAATCAAAGTTTCCATGAGAAGTCCAGACTGGTTAACCTCAACCAATGAATTTCTTGGAATAATTATCTTCTCATCATCAACCTACAGATCCAATACAGAAATCATAAGCCACGTGTCACTGTAAATTACAGCAAACCAAAGAGAAACACAATGTACTCTCACCTCAACTACAGCTTCAATGCTTTTGAGAGAAGGATTGACACGAATTACATTCCCTACATTCACTCCTCGAATCCTAACAGGTGTGCCGGTGCAAATCCCGCAAGCCTGCTCAAACTCAAACACAGCCAAGTACTTCCTGAACCTAGATCTCAACTGAAACCCCCTCAACCAGGCAAAGCTGAGGGCTAACAAAACCGCCCCCGAAACTAGAAACAGTCCCACCCCGCCTTCCCAGATGCTCTTCTTTCCAAATCCAAAGTCACTCATGGGTCGCAGCGCCGCCTGCCTCCAAATATTCCTAGGAACATCCAAAACAAATGAAAATGGATTCCTCGCGACAGAAGATGAGGAGGACTCCTGCTGCTGGCTGTTCGCACTGTCACCCGAAGAAGTAGTTGTTTTTACAGTGAACACTCTATTCTTCGATCTTCTGGACGAGTTCAGCCAATTTAGTGAATGCTTCTGAGGAATAGGCGCAATCCAATACGAGGGCAGCAGAACTGAACTAGTAGAAACATGGGATACTGAATATCCAACCATTGTCGTCGGGGTTTCGTTTTTCCTATCGTCCTCAAAAACAAATTCTGATGATAAACAATATCAAAGGGCACTAACCCTGACAGCCCTCTTCCTAAAAAACCAAGAATATCACAAGCTTAAACTAACAACAGCTCAAAGCCTAATAAAAAGAACTCCATTACTATATTATATTTTTGAGGAAATGATTTGCATTTAGTTGGAAACATGGGAAAAAAATGGATAGCAAATTGAGGGGGAATATGAAAAGAACCAGTACCATTTCGCAATCTGAATCTTGCAGTCAAAGGCCAAGCTGTGTCTATGCTCCGTTCTAAATTTTGAGTCCCGAGAGTTGCTTGTTGGGAAGGAAAGGGTGCGCGTGTTAACTGTGGAATCTCGGGTTGAGCTTACTACTATATCTATTTTACTATCCTCGCCCTAATACGTATAAATACACGTATTTTGAATTAAAAAAATAATTTTAAATTTTAAAAAAACAGAAAAAAGAAAAAAAAATATAAAAAACACTATAAATACCCCCTCCCCTCTCTCTATTTCCCTCTCTCCTTCCCTCTCCCCTTCCCTCTCCCCCTTCCCTCTCCCCCTTGCCTCTCCATTTCCGACCGCTGCCCGCCGCCCGCCGCCGCCGGAATCCCGCCGGAAAATGTAAGTTTTTGAGAAATTTTTTTTTTCTTTTCGTGGGAATCGTTGCCCGATCTATTCGAATTTTGTTGAACTTGTCGGAATTGTTAGAATTTTGTTGAGCTTGTCGGAATTGTTAGGATTTTAGTTATGTGACATAATAGAAGTTATTGAGAAACGATTTTTTAGAAATTGTGCTTCTTTGGAAATTGTTTAGCTATGTGACATATGTGGAATTAATGACATAATGACATAATTGGACGTGATGACATAATTGGAAGCTTATTGTGTTTTTTAGTAATTATTTAGTTTAAATTTGGCCATAATATTTTAGAAATTGTATTTTTTAGAAGTTGGGTTTTTTAGAAATTATGTAGTTATGTGACATAATAGAAATTACTTAGGAATTATTTGTTTAGAATTTGTGTTGTTCTGGAAATTATTTAGGTATGTGACATAGTTGGAATTAAAACGAAGAAATTGTGTTCTGTATAAATTACTTAGTTTAAATTTGGACATAATATTTTAGAAATTGTATTTTTTAGAAATTGGGTTATTTAGAAATTATTTAGTTATGTGACATAATAGAAATTATGTAGAAATTATTTTTTAGAATTTGTGTTGTTTTGGAAATTATTAAGTTATGTGACATAATGGGAATTAAAACGAAGAAATTGTGTTTTGTAGAAATTACTTAGTTTGAATTTGGACATAATATTTTAGAAATTGTATTTTTTAGATATTGGGTTATGTAGAAATTATTTAGTTATGTGGCATAATTGAAATTAAAACGAAGAAATTGTGTTTTGTAGAAATTACTTAGTTTAAATTTGGACATAATGTTTTAGAAATTGTATTTTTTAGAAGTTGGTTTATTTAGAAATTATTTAGTTATGTGACGTAATAGAAATTTCTCAGAAGTAATTCTTTAGGAAACTGAAATGATGCACTGTTCGAAAATATTAGTTCACACGTTGTTGAAATGTATGTTAATTTATCTTATCATATCAGTTTGATTCACTTGTTGTTATACTAATTACGTATCTTGTGTCGTAGATGAGCACTGCTGGTCAACCTGACGGTCATGGTCGTTCCATACGACGAAGAGGTGTTAGTGCCTCGGCGAGACAGGCTAGAGGCCGCGTGGTCAAGGATGAATCGTCGCCTCGCCCGCGGGAGTGTGATGTAGGAGCGGAGCAGCCTTCTCCACCGAGCGTTCGTGCATTCGATCCCATGCCAACATGGGACGGTCCGGAGATTAACATTATCGCGTCTGGTGGAATCCGTCATGATAGTGATTGGCAGATGAATTATGACCTGCCGGCAAATGTCCCCCCGATGGGCCAACCTGGTTCGAGTGTTCCATTGGATGCCGGGATCGAACGTTATGCTGCAGCTGGAGCCAGGCACACCGTGAGGAACAGAGCTGGTCAATTCGCACAGTCTTCTGGTGGATCGTGCAATGCCGGTGAGCCTAGCACCGGAATGGCACCGAGGAATAGGAGGAAGCGACCCGCCGATGAGACGTGGCTAGTGCGGGGACCGATGGCTGGTGGCCCGCAGGATGACCTCGTCATACCAAGCTTCGGAGGACACGTCGCGCTTGACGTTTGGAATGGTATAGAGCGAGGTGTGTTGAGATGCCATGCTCGGTCGCCGCTATGCAAGCAGCTAGTCGCCACGCTCCCCGAACTGAGCGATGTTGCACAGGCCCGGATACATGCGACCGGGTTGGCCCACATGCCTGCGATTATGTTCCAGTTCCTTGACATGGCACTGATATCCGCTTTTGTCGAGAGGTGGCAGCCGGACACGAACACGTTTCACATGCCTTTTGGGGAGATGACCATCTTGATGCATGACGTTGAGATGATTCTTGGCATTCCCATCGATGGTGGCGCTGTTGCGAGTACCATTACGGCGGAGACTATTGAGGAAGCGTGCGCTGAACTGTTTGGGAAAGACGTGGAGTCCTTTGTCGCGGAAGACTGGAACGGGGGTAACATAGATGCCCAATCGTTGATGGCGAGGTGTGTAGCGGCGGGGCAGAGCCAGAACTTCCAATTTATGTGCTACATGCTGACCCTGTTTTCATCCACGCTTTTTGTGGATAAAACTGGGAATAAGGTTAGAGCCAACCTTCTACCCCTGCTTGATTCGCAGTTGTCGTGGGGCTCGGCGACGTTGGCCAGTTTGTATCTGCAGTTGGGAATTGCGTCCCGGTCCCAGGCGCGCGGCCTATGCGGATGTTGCACGCTGCTTCAAGCATGGATATACGAGTACTTTCCGATGTTTCGGCCGGGACCGAGTACGTTGCCAGCTCTTCCGGGTCGCGCCAGTCGGTGGCACACAGGGGATAGATCGGGGAGGGGTACGGCGAGGCTCGGAGCCATCAGGCGACAGTTGGATGCCTTACAGGCCGACCAGGTATGAATTCCATGCTTTTACTCTTATTCTGACAGTAGTAGATAGATCGGATTCCGTAGAAACGTAACATGTCTGTGGAACTTTTTTGCAGGTGGATTGGTTGCCGTATGGAGTGGACGTGGTCAGGGCTGCGAGGGGGAGGACTCACTACCGCGGCGTGATTCGATACCTCGACGCAATGGAGGCGTACATGCCAGATCGCGTTGTGCGCCAGTTCGGTCTCGTACAGGGTATACCGCGGGGTCTTGCAATTGCGCCCGAGCCTTGTTCCCGCCCGGCTGATCCAGCCGGCTATTCAGTGACCTACCCAGGGAGGCTGCAGTTAACCCTGTGGGAGATGGCACACTCGTGGCACGACGGTCAGCTTGCGGCGTTCCCGATAGCCACGAGCCAATCAGAGTGTACCATGGATTACGAGGGCTGGTACGCGACCCATTCGCACCCATTGATCGCAAATCCTGAACATGCTGCCGCGAGTGGACCGGACAGGATACATCATCAGTTATCGGTAAGTTTTCCCGTACTGTTTGCTTCGAGTAATTATATTACATTTTACTGTTTCGTTATTGTAAACTCTGTTTCCTGTGCAACAGATGCTCAGTGACATGATGGGCGACCTGGATCCGTTCGACTCGGCGACCGTTGGTGGACTCGCCGCCGACCCCCGCGTGAGGCAGTTGATGACGACTTTTGTCAGTCGTCGCGATGAGTACCGCAGGCTCGGTTATGGCCCCATCCCTTAGTCGGACGTTTGCTTATGTATGAACCCACAGTTTTGCCATAGTTTGCTCATTTATGTAATCGGTAACTGTTTGTGCATATCAAATACATAAGTCATCGATTTTTACAACAGTAATGCTATCAAAATAATTACTCCATGCTTCGATAGTAACTGTAACGGTTGCGTGCATGGCAAAATGTTTATGGCGATTTACAACAGTTAATTACTCTCAGAGTATGCTCTTCTCCAAGCCCTTAGCCTCCTACGAAAGGGTAACTCCCAACCTACGACATCAGCCTTCCTCAACGTAGTCCACATATTAACCACGGGGGGCATGGGACAGTTTTCCTTCACGTGTACCCAGACGAAATGGCTTGCACTGCGAACGTATACAATGTGTAGCTCCCTACTTGTTCCATCCTCGCCCCCGCCTGCCCTCAGTGGAAGGACTGTACAGCAATGGTCCGCCGACCCATTCTCTAAAATGTAATATAGAACTACAACCGCGTTGTAGTAGGTGGCCACAGGAAACATGTCTGCAATGACCGTAAACCAATGCTCCGGACCACATGGACCGCTGGTGTGGTGTATACGGGCTCTGGCGAGTTCAACGTCATTCCGCGAACCGTATATGGGAACATAGTCAGGCCAATGAGTTGATATCTCGTTAAATACCGCCCGACGCGCTGTAGACCATTCACCTTCACCGTCTACGTGGAACGCATCAGCAACGCATCTGAAGCCACATCTGAAGCCACACCGTCTCGGGGTACACTGAGAAAGGGTGGTTGTGCATCCCTCGTCTAGGATCCTTGCACGGCACTACATTCCAACCATTCCCCGTGATGCTCTGTTTCAAGACAATCGCGAACGGGCAGCCACAACTGCTGGTCGAGCTGCTACTCCATCGGACTACATCATATTCGCTCGTATCTACATCCTTATCCTTTCGGCCCCGATTGCAAATGCAATATAACCTCAGGGGACCATTCCTATTCTGTTTGTAGGACCCCGTCACAAGTTCAAATCCCACCTGCAGAGCAATCCGTTGCAGGTAGGAGTAAGCCTCGGCAACATCTGGGAACACAGCTGAGGTGGCAAATGGAGAGTATCCGTTCCGCCCTGCAGCAGCTTCACATGACTGATTGTCATCCTTAAACAGCAATAAACATCAAGTAATTAGTTACACTCAACTGCTATACCAATTACAATATCAAAATTAACGTAAAAAATGTAAATTAACGTTACAATAATTAACAAAATAACAAAATTAACAAAACAACAACATTAACGTCACAATAATTAACAAAATAACAAAATTAACAAAACAACAACATTAACGTTACAATAATTACAATTAACGTTACAATAAATAAAATTAACGTTACAATAATTTTTACGTTACGATTAATAAATTAAAATACTAAGATGAGCATAAATTAAAAAACTAAGATGAGCATAAATTTCTTTCTCATTAACAGCTAAAACATACATGTAGTGGGAAAAAAATGCAATAACATCGTGGCTAGAATTAATATAACATTCTTACAGTTCAACAAATTAAAATATCAAAATAACGTAAAAATACGTAACTTAACGGTACAATAGTTAACAAAATCACAAAATTAACAAAACAACAAAAATAACTGCTTCAATAATTAATAGGACATACATTAACGTTACTGCATTAACGTTACTGCTATTAACAGGAGATAAATTCATAGGAGATAAATGTGCAATAATTTCATCGTAACAGTTAATAAATTAAAACACAAAGACGAGCATAAATTTGTACGGCAAAAATTATTAAATTTAACAACTACTTACGGACAGAAAGCTAATTAGTAAAATTACCTCCGAAGACATGGAATTTCTAACACCCTTTTCGGGGTAATTTTTGCTCGTCCTGGATAGCAATATTTTTCGAGTGCCCTTCGAATGAGTAAGAATTCGAGTGCCCTTTGAATGAGTAAGAATTCGAGCTCATTTATAACAGTTCGATTTTTGGAAGCAGGCTGGCACGGCTCGCGCCCAGCCCACGGCGAGCCGAGGCGCGTCCGGCTCGCGCCCCAGCCCTGGCGAACGGACCGCGCGCGGCTCGCGCCCACCGCACGGCGAGCCACGACTCGTGCCCACACGCCGGCGAGCGGCCCGGCGATGGCTCGCACCCTGTCGGTGGCGACCGGCCCGCCGGCGGCTCGCGGTCCACCGGTGGCGAATGGACCGGCGGCGGCGCGCGGCCTGTCGGTGGCGACCGGCCCGGCGGCGGCTCGCGGCCAGGCCGCGGCGACCGGACCGGCGCCGGCTCGCGCCCCGGCCATGGCGAGCCGACCGGCGGCGCCTCGCGCCCAGGCCGTGGCGAGCCGGGTCAGGCGGCGGCGGCGGCGACCGGCGGCGACCGGCGGTCCGGCGGCGGCGGCGGCGCAATTTAGATTAATTAACTAAATTCGTTCCGCTAATATTAACTAACTACAATTATCTCAATTGATTTTAATTTACCTATTGAAAATAATACGATAAAAAATACTGTATACGTATTAGGGCGAGAATAGTAAAATACAGGGCGAGATATAGCGATCCACTACTTTTATCGGGTCACACGTCAGAAATAGGCCTTTGCCTTCTTTTTTTTAAAGTGAATTGCTATTTCACTCCCTGTATTTTATTTGATTACGCCCTATATTTATACTATTTAATATATAATATGTATTTTTTAATTTAATTTAAATAATTTATATTAAATTAATATTAAATTATTTATTTATTTATTAATACTCCGCTGCCGTCGCTGCTCCGTGCGCCACCTTCTTCTTCCCCTTCTCTTCTTCTTCTTCTCCGGCGAATCCTTCTCCTCTCCCGCTCTCCTTCTCCTTCTCCTCCCATTCTCCTCTCCTTCCCTTTCTCCCGTTCTCCTCTCCTTCCCCTTCTCCCGCTCTCCTCTCCTTCCCCTTCTCCTCTCCTTCCCCTTCTCCCGCTCTCCTTCTCCCGTTCTCCTCTCCTTCCCCTTCTCCCGCTCTCCTTCTCCCGTTCTACTCCCCTCCGCCTGGTTCTCCTCCGCGCCACTTCCAGCTTCTCCGTCGTTCTCCTCTCAGGCTAGGGTTTCGCTCGATGGGGAAGAAGGAGAATGAGCTCGGCTGGGGTTTCGCTCGACGGGGACGGCGGAGGAGGAGCTTAACTGGGCTAGGGTTTCGCTCGACGGGACGGCGGAGGAGGAGCTCGGCTGGGTTAGGGTTTCGCTCGACGGGGACGGTGGAGGAGGAGCTCGACTGGGCTAGGGTTTCGCTCGACGGAGACGACGGATGAGGAGCTCGGCTGGGGTTTGCTGCGGACGAGGGACGTCGGAGGAGGCACAGTGGTGGCGGTGGCGAGACCGCCGGAGAAGACGAAGAAGAAGAGAAGAAGGGACGGCGGAGACCGGCGGCGGCGCTGGCTCACGGTGGCGGCGGCGGAGACCGGCGGTGGCGGTTTTTTTGTTTTTGTTTTTGTTTTTGTTTTTGATATTTTGTTTTTTGTTTTATTTTAAAATTTTAATATTAGTATTATACGTGTATATACGTATTAGGGCGTAAA
Organism: Rubia yunnanensis; assembly: GCA_037428765.1. Lineage (NCBI taxonomy): Eukaryota > Viridiplantae > Streptophyta > Magnoliopsida > Gentianales > Rubiaceae > Rubia > Rubia yunnanensis. The sequence goes on along the minus strand of CM075061.1, from coordinate 104,222,871 downwards.
CTAGTAAAATACTTGGCGTGATATAGCAATACCCTTTTTTACCCTAAAAGAAAAGTCTTTTACAAGACGTCTGTTATTCAGGGGTTAGTTTGCAAATTATAAAGATTTTAGGGGGTAAATGGTGAGATCCAAAGCAAATGGCTCCCAACTTACTTTCAGTTCTTAGCTCATCAGTATTAACTGATTACTGAGTTACTTAGAATCAAATATATAGGGGAGAGGTTAGTTAGGGCATCAATTGGTTGATCAATATTCAGAGCTGAAGAACTACTCCTTCCTCACCCAATTTTCTTCTCTTCTCATCTTCAATGAGCTGAAGATTATTGTTGATTCTATTCTGTTAAGGAAATAGAAACACTTTTCTTGTAAGAAAAATTATAAATGGTAGTTACCTTATACAATTAGTTTCCTTATGAAATTAGTTATAAAAGGTAGTTTCCTTATAAACTTAGAATCCTTTCCTGTTAGATTTTGGTTTGTTGTACCCCTATATATTGTAATCATTATCATTGATGAGATGTGTCATTGATGTGACATTCAATGCACCATAATAAATTCCTTTATATTTTGTCACGGTATCAGAGCGAGTTCGATTTGGGACCCCTTATCTTTAGTTGTATCTGCGTTGCCGCCTCCCTTTCCTTCTTCGTTGCCGCCGTGATCCTCACCATCGCCACCGGAGGGCCTAGCGCCGCCGCTGCTCTGCTTTGTTATTCTTACGCGCCATTGTCGCGTTTAATTATTGTCCTCATGTGCTGCCGTCGTTGCCACACATGCCGCCGCCCGCAATGATTTCTACAAAGACTACTCTACCGCTACTACTACCATTAAAAAAGTTGAATATTGTTATACTTCTATTATTGCTATTGTTGCTGCCTTTACTTCTATCGCTACTGAATTTGAATCCCGTTCTATGGTGATTTTTTTTAATTATTAGCAATTTCATAATCTTCTTTGCAAGTTGGTCATTCTTGTTTATCATGCTCTAACTTGAGGGGGAGGGTGTTAAGGAAATAGAAACACTTTTCTTGAAGAAAAAATTATAAATGGTAGTTACCTTATACAATTAGTTTCCTTATGGAATTAGTTATAAATGGTAGTTTCCTTATAGACTTAGAATCTATTTCTATTAGACTTTAGTTTATTGTACCCCTATATATTGTAATCATTATCATTGATGAGATGTGTCATTATGTGATATTCAATGCACCATAATAAATTATTTTAATCCCTCTGTCCCACCCCTTTCTGCAGAAAGAGAAAGGGCTGGTTAATTTTTTTATAGAGGGAAATGATGAGAATACCCTCATCTTCAACCTCTCCCCCAACCACCATCCTACCACCTTCTTCAACCTCTCTGCAACCACCATCCGACCACCTTCTTCAACCTTTCATCCGCCACCATCCCTCCACCTTCTTCAACCTTTCACCACCACCTAGAAAGGAATCACATAGGGAGAGGAATTCCAGAAACAAAAATCACAAACCTAAAAAAAAAATACAAACCCAGAAATCAATCGCACACCACGATTCTCCTTTGCCTCGTCGCCCTTTGTACACCTAATTTGACACCTTCTCACCGCTCTCGGAGACAATGAAATCCGAGCTGAAGTTGGTGGCGGTTTTGAGGTCATCCAAGAAGTATTCAGAGAATCTCGAAACTCCTTCGGCAGCGGCGCCACTAAGTCCACCATCTTTTATGAAGGAGACGGAGGGGCGACGGAGGGGCGACGGAGGAGACGAAAGATGCAGCGGAGGAGACAAAGATGCTCGACCCAACACTGGACGGAGACACGGAGGCAGAGATGAAGATGCGGCGGAGGATCTTGAGAAGAGGATGGGAGCAGAGGAGCTTGTCACAAAAGAGACTAAGACGTGGAGGCGACGGTGGATCTTGTTGCGGCGGCAATGGAAGAAATGAGGAGAAGAAAGAAATTGGAGAGATGAAGGGTTTTCTGAAATGGGGAAGGAGATTGTGTGCAGGTGAGGAGGGTAGGGCAAGTTAAGTTTGAGAGTAATTTTTAGTTAGTTTAGGGGTAATTTTATCATTTTACCCATCTTAAATTTGCCAAATAAGGAAATAAGCAGAAATTGTTGGACAATCAAAAAGAAATTTGCGTAGAATAAGGTTTGACGGATGGAGTATATTTTATCACATTCAACATATCTGAAGCTTTTCTTTAAATCTTTGTTAATTACGTTTTAGATCCTTTGAATGACAAGTGGTATCAGAGCTCAGTCCATCCTTGGCCATGGCGGAAAACCTAACAATTGAAGAGGAAATCAAGATGGAGGCGATTGAAATGCACATGACAAATCTGAATTCTAGGTTGGAGCAAATTAAGAAATGAAGCAAAACTCGCAGAATATGAGACTCTTCACTTGCGGAATTGAAGAAACAAGTAGCAGTGAAGAAACTGAAGCAGTGTTCATCCTCAACTCAGCAATCTGCTGCACTAGTTCAGTTAGTTTGTGACAGAGGAGAAGCTGCAGAAAATGTCACTGAGTGAAGAATGACGGGTGTTCTTGGTTTCAAATTTTGGCGCCAGTTCTTTATGTTGCTCAAACGTAGCTCCTCCATGTCGTTTTACTTTCCTCAGATTGTTTTGGCATTAGCATGTACACGTGTCTTCATTATATAGGTAGAACATTTTTTTGTTTTCTGATATAACAAACTTCACAGCTCATTTTCTGAGTAGTGTACAATCCACATGCTTTCTGATCAATGAAAAATCATTTTTTTTCTTCTTCTTCCTGATTAACAAATTCTTCATGGTATCAGAGCAAATGATCCATTGATTGATAATATCTTAATCAACACATTACCAGATACAATTTAAGATCCATTTATCATGGCATCAGACAATGAATCTGTCAACTCAGCTAGGAATTCTTCTAGATCCAGTTCTAGCCGAAGCTATCACAGGAAGAATGAAGCAAACGATCCTTTTCATCTGCAATGCACAAATAACTCCAGTCTTGTGCTTGTTGCAGAACCGTTAAGTGAATTCAATTACATAACATGGAGCAAGGCGATGGTGAAGGCAATCAGATCCAAAGGGAAACTGAAATTTCTGCTGGGTGAAATTACAGCACTTGAACTTGATGATCCGATGTATGAGCAGTGGGATAAGGTAAATTCTACCATAATCTCATGGATTCTGAATTCAATCAGCACTAAAATAGCAAGAGGTTTTATGTTTTGTGATGATGCTTATCTGTTATGGAATGAACTTAAGGAAAGATTTGGTGAAAGTAATGGTCCTTTGTTGCATAAATTGAGAAGAGATATATGTGAGTTGAAACAGGGAAATGATTCAGTTGCAGTTTACTTTACTCAATTGAAAAGTCTTTGGGATGAATTTTCTTGTTTGAGACCTAGAAGGAGATGTAGAGCAGACTGTGTGAATTACGATTGTCTACCTGCTGAAGAAGAGGATGATAAACTCAGCCAGTTCTTGATGGGATTGAATGAAGAATATGATGCCATAAGTCATCAGATCCTGTTGATGGATCCCTTTCCTAGTGTCAGTAAAGCATGTTCTATGATATCTAGGATTGAAAGATAGAAAGTGTTTCATGGTGGATATCAAGAATCATCAAACAATGCAGCTATGGCAGTAAGAGTGTACAAAGACACTAAGATTCCTTATCAGATGAGAGAAAATTCAGCTGAGCAGTATGATAATACTGGAATCAGAATGAAGAATGTCAGAAGAACTGATTTGAAGTGTGATCACTGTGGGAAGATAGGGCATGTGAAGGAAAATTGCTTCAAGATAAAGGGCTATCCAGAATGGTGGGATAACAACAGAGAACCTGGATCAAAGGCACAGCAGATACTGAAACCACAATTTGCACCTCAGCTTTTTCAAAAACAGCAACAGGTGCAGCCTACTCAGAAGTTTCAAAAACAAGTGCATATGCAGTTTGTGAGAATGAAGAGACACAACTCAGTGATGGAGATGCCAAGTTACATGCTCTCATTGCTAAGCTAGTTGATGCTCAGCTTGACAGGAAGCAGAAAGGAAAAGAGCAGATGTTGCAGGAATCACATGCAGGAATCAGTTATGAACACTACCATGATTTGGCAGGTAGTGTGATCACTAATCTCTCTCTTAGTGTTATGACTTTGAATGATGATAATTGGATAATTGACAGTGGAGCTGATGTGTCCATTTTGTGTGGTTATTTTAGGGGTTTTAGGATGTAGATATGCCATTTCCTCCGTATGCTTGAATATTTTCTTACTCGAGGGCGAGTAAGGTTTAAGTGTGGGGATGTTTGATGTGTTCATTTTAGATGCATTATTTAGTAGTATTTAGGATCACTTTTGTGCTCTTTTATTATCGAGAGCTTGTGTTTTACCTTGAAATTCACTTAGGAGAGGCAAAAGCAACTGTGTACTCTTTTACCTCTTCTAAGTGGATTTTGTGTGACAAGGGAAGAACACGGAAGCAACGAAGACCGGAAGACATTGAAGACTATACTTTCGAAGACTTTTGGATACTCACTTCGAAGACATGAAGACCGGAGGCCGTTGAAGACCATTTTTGGAGCCGTTGAAGACTTGAAGATTGAGAGGGATGGCTATGAAGAATACAAAGAAACAATGCAAAACTCTGGCTCCCGTCGCGACCCCGTCGCGACACCATCGCGAGTCGCGACCTACACCGTCGCGAGTCACGACGAACTCGTCGCGAGTCGCGACCAACGGGCGGCCAGAAACCAACTTTATCTTCTTTGCACTATAAATACTACTCTCTTTCCTCCTCTTCTCCAGTTTTGCTCAGCCCGTTTTTCTCTGGGTTTTAGGGCTCCATCTCTAGGTTTTTCTCTTCTTTCTTTTCTTTGTTTTTCTTAGTTTAATTATGTCTTTTGTTGTTCTAGAGTAGTTCTTGTACTTGGGAGCTATGGATTGAAGCTTCCACTTCTATGTATTGAGAACCATTTCTATCTATCTATTTGATGTTTTTGCTATTGTGCATTTATTGTGCTTTGAATGTTAATTGTTGATTCCATTGATGTTGTTGAGAGCTTGATGATATGAAATGCTTGTATGAATTGCTAGCTAGGGTTTGGGGGATTTGGGTTAATTTCCCCCCTGTTCTTGTTAGGAATGCATGAGTGTGAATTAGAGCTTTTGATTGTGTTAGTGTGTTGACAATGTGCTAGACGAATGTGATTGATGTTGAACTCTTCGTCATGTTCGTTTGTGTAGCAAACGAGATTGCATGAATTGGTTTAATGCTTAGTCACGGTGTAGTGGTCATAGGCATTGCCAAGCTTGTTGGTCCTTCGTGCTAAATGCCACCAATGACACCTTGAGTCGTGGTCGCGACTCGGGAGTCATTGGTGAGGTTTGATGAGAGATGTCGAACTCACTCTCGCAAACTACGAACTAAGAAGGATAGGAGTTTAGTCTCCACGACAAGTAGTTGAAGTATTGAATAGATGATTTAAATTCATTCTTGAAGCATTTGTTATTTGGCGTTTATGTATTCCTGACGGTGTGTTTCACTGCATGTGTGCCATGAGTTGTTTGAGCATAGGGAGTGCTTGTGTGGTTGAATTGTTTAGGTGTAGGAACGTGACGAATTCCGTAGCGCCTTTGCATGAAGATCTATGAGCATGAACTTAGAACTCCTTGTGATGTGTGTGTTGTGGTACTTGCTAGATGGGTGCGTGAGTGTTGGGTCCTGAATGCTATATGATGGAATGTGTGAATGATTCGATGAACTACATTAGATGTGGAAGTGGATATCCGTTGCCCCCAAGGCATTTTATCTTTGTAGTTTAAAACCCCTTTTCTTTAGTTTCGTTTGATGATTAGCATAGTCACTTGACCTTGCTAGTTATCTCGTCTTTTTATCTTTGTTAACTTAGGAAACCAACCAACCAACCCCCCCCTTTTACTTGCTTTTATGTGTGTGTATATATATTTACTCCTAGCCTAATATCAACCTTTGTGTGCTTAGACGCTTAGGAAGATCCCTCTTCTCTTTGGACGACCCCGATTTGCCACTATCTACCTAGTTGTAGAAAGTAAGCATTTAGGGCTTATAAATTATCTTTTGCACGGCGGGCGCGACGACAGCCCGCCCGTCAAAATGGCGCCGTTGCCGGGGAAGAGGCGTTTATTCTTAAGTATTTAGGTGTATTTGGTTGTGTATTAGCTAGTTGTTTTTATTTTCCACTACTTGGTGGTTGTTTTTGTTCGGAGTAGGTATTGCTTGAGTTCTTGGTGATTTATTTTATCGAGAATCCTTGCACTATGATTCCGAACTTTTGAAAAAAAATAATTTAATGGAGCGTCTCACCTTGAGGGAACTCATGATGAGAAGAGAGGCTCAACAAGCAAGGTTTTGTAGGATGTGTCATTCCGATCATCCTACTGAATCTTGCCCTTTGTTGTGGGAAGAGCACTATGACCGAGAAAGAACCCTTGGTTTCCAAAACCATGGGTACTATGAAGAGTGCTATCAAGAGGTAGGAGATATTGGTTTTCAAGGGCAAGAAGCTCATGAATGCTATCCATACCACAACTCTTACAATCCGGAATGGAGTGGTAGTCCGGATTTGTGGTATGAGAATGAGCCGGAAAACCAATATTACGAGCAACCTAGTTGGCCATCACCACCCTATACCATACCCCAAAACCAAGCCCAACAAGGAAGTTCAAGTTTGACACGTGAGGATGTCTTAAATACCATAGCAAACTTGAACTCCTTTACTAGTGAGAAGCCGGATACCCAGCTCTCCTCTAGTGTTGAGGCCATTGAGGGGCATGTGAGGAACATATTAGAGGTATTGGCCCGCATGGAAGCTCGTGATTCCGAAAACACACCATCCCAACTTGAACTCGATGATTCGGTGAGTGAAGTCACCAATAAAAATGATTTTGAGTTTGAAAGGGATGAGGAGTTGGTTGTAGAGGATAGAAAAATGGAGGAAGAGGTGATAGTGCTACATCATCCATTAGCATTGTCACCCCTTCTCCCACCTAGTGAACCAACTCTAATATTTTCAAAAGTTTTGAGGGAAACGAGAGAGGAGCCAAAAGACTATCCCAAGCTCCCTAACCGCTTAATTCCCTTTGAACCATCTCCACCTCCACAAGACTTTCCTCTTGAAAGTTTTGTGCCCCCACCTCTCTTATTTTGGATGCTCATGGTGAAGAGCTTCAAGCCTTCACCATACGGATAACATTAGGGTCGTGCCGACGACCTTAAAAATACGGAGCTTCGTCGTGCCGACGACGTTAAATAAATTCGGCATTTCTTTTAGTTTTTGTTTCTTAGTTTATGTTTCTTAGTTTGTTTTTGTTGTTGGTTTGTTTTGTTCTTTTTATGGCTTGTTTTTCTGTGATTTTGTAGCAAAGTGAAGTGCATTGCAATGAAGGAGATGAAGGAACGAGATCAATGAATGAGGGATGAAAGCTTGGACAGTTGGTAAGCAAAAGAAAAATTTTAAGCCTGGGATACCCTGCCGTTGCGAGTCGCGATGGGCTTCGTCGCAAGTCGCGACGAACAGGGGAGAAAAATCATTCCCAGCGCCAACTTTCCGCGAGTCGCGATGACTTCGCGAGGCTCGTTGATGTGTCCATTTTAGATGGTTATTTTAGGCTTTTTAGGATTAGGTTTTGTGCAATTTTGTGCTCTACATGTGGCATTTTGCCTTGAAATCATCTAAGGAGGGATAAAGGCGGCTTTGACGTTTTTATCACTTTTTAGATGATTTTGTGTGACAAGGTGATTTGTTTGAAGACTTTGAAGATTTGAAGACTTTGAAGATTTATCTTTGAAGATTTGAAGATTTGAAGACCTTTACATTTGAGCTTTTTGAAGACATGAAGAAGTGAAGAGGTGAAGAAAGGAGAGCAAAGCAACGGGTGAAGGATGGTCCAGGGTTCTCAGAATTTTCCGAGAAGAATCAGCCTTCAAGAGTGGCACCATTGGATTCCTCTTCTCGAGCACTATAAAATCGACTACAAGAACTCCCGAAACGGATCAACGGTTCACCCGGAGGAAGCAAAACAAAACAGTAGGGCTGAGTTACTGATTTGGTCGCGACTCGCGATGAACTTGGTCGCGAGTCGCGACGACGGCTTAAAATCAGCCCTGCAGCAGCTCTGTTTCTCCTCTTTTTCTTCCACTATAAATACCTCTTCACCCTTCTTCTCCAAAGCCTTAAGCCCGATTTTTGGCTCCAAAACCCTAGATTTTCTTCCATTTCTTCTTCTTTCTTTGTAGCTTTTAGTTCTTTGTTATGGGTTTTGTTTATCTAGGTTAGTTTTGTTCTTGGGAGCAAAGGATTGAAGCTTCCACTATCTATGTAGCAAGAATTCATTTATATCTATCTATTTGGTGTTTTTGCTATTGTGCATTTATTGTGCTTTGAATGTTAATTGTTGATTGCATTGATGTTATTGAGAGCTTGATGATATGAAATGCTTGGATTAATTGTTAGCTAGGGTTTGGGGGATTTGGGTTAATTTCCCCCCTGTTCTTGTTAGCAATGTGATAGTATGAATTAGAGCTTTCGATTGTGTTAGTGTGTTGACAATGTGCTAGGCGAATGTGATTGATGTCGAACTCTTCGTCACGTCGTTTGTGTAGCAAACGAGAGAGTCATATGCTCGCGGATGAATGTGCGTTGCACGTTCATCCAATCTCGTGTAATTGCATGAATTGGTTCAATGCCTAGTCACGGTGTAGTGGTCATAGGCATTGCCAAGCTTGTTGGTCCTTCGTGCTAAATGCCACCAATGTCACCTTGAGTCGTGGTCGCGACTCGGGAGCCATTGGTGAGGTTTGACGAGAGATGTCGAATTCACTCTCGCAAACTACGAACTAAGAAGGATAGGAGTTCAGTCTCCACGACAAGTAGTTGAAGTATTGAATAGGTGATTTAAACTCATTCCTGAAGCATTTGTTGTTTGGCGTTTATATACTCTTGACGGTGTGTTTCACTGCATGTGTGCCATGAGTGGTTTGAGCATAGGGAGTGCTTGTGTGGTTGAATTGCTTAGGTGTAGGAACGTGACGACTTCCGTAGCACCTTTGCATGAAAATCTGTGAGCATGAACTTAGAACTGCTTGTGATGTGTGTGTTGTGGTACTTGTTAGATGGGGTGTGAGATTGTTGGGTCATGAATGCTATATGATGGAATGTGTGAATGATTCGATGAACTACATTAGATGTGGAAGTGGATATCCGTTGCCCCCAAGGCATTTTATCTTTGTAGTTTAAAACCTTTCTTTTTCTTAGTTTCGTTTGATGATTAGCATAGTCACTTGACGTTGCTAGTTATCTCGTCTTTTTATCTTTGTTAACTTAGGAACCAACCAACCAACCAAACCCCCCTTTTACTCGCTTTTATGTGTGTGTGTATATATTTACTCCTAGCCTAGTATATCAACCATTTGTGTGTTTAGACGCTTAGGAAGATCCCTCTTCTCATTGGACGACCCCGATTTGCCACTATCTACCTAGTTGTAGAAAGTAAGCACTGAGGGCTTATAAATTATCTTTTGGCGCGCGGGCGCGACGACCGCCCGCGCCTGTCAAAATGGCGCCGTTGCCGGGGAAGAGGCGTTTATTCTTAAGTATTTAGGTGTATTTGGTTGTGTATTAGCTAGTTGTTTTTATTTTCCACTTCTTGGTGGTTGTTTTTGTTCGGAGTAGGTATTGCTCGAGTTCTTGGTAATTTATTTTATCGAGAATCCTTGCACTATGATTCCGAACTTTTGAAAAATAAAAAAATTAAATTTTTTTTTTTTATGGAGCGTCTCACCTTGAGGGAACTCATGATGAGAAGAGAGGCTCAACAAGCAAGGTTTTGTAGGATGTGTCATTCCGATCATCCTACCGAATCTTGCCCTTTGTTGAGGGAAGAGCACTATGACCGAGACAGAACCCTTGGTTTCCAAAACCTTGGGTACTATGAAGAGTGCTATCAAGAGGTAGGAGATATTGGTTTTCAGGGGCAAGATGCTCATGAATGCTATCCATACCACAACTCTTACAATCCGGAATGGAGTGGTAGTCCGGATTTGTGGTATGAGAATGAGCCAGAAAACCAATATTACGAGCAACCTAGTTGGCCATCACCACCCTATACCATACCCCAAAACCAAGCCCAACAAGGAAGTTCAAGTTTGACACGTGAGGATGTCTTAAATACCATAGCAAACTTGAACTCCTTCACTAGTGAGGAGCCGGATACCCAGCTTTCCTCTAGTGTTGAGGCCATTGAGGGGCATGTGAAGAACATATTAGAGGTATTGGCCCGAATGGAAGCTCGTGATTCCGAAAATACACCATCCCAACTTGAACTCGATGATTCGGTGAGTGAAGTCACCAATAAAAATGATTTTGAGTTTGAAAGGGATGAGGAGTTGGTTGTAGAGGATAGAAAAATGGAGGAAGAGGTGATAGTGCTACATTATCCATTAGCATTGTCACCCCTTCTCCCACCTAGTGAACCAACTCTTACATTTTCAGAAGTTTCGAGGGAAACGAGAGAGGAGCCAAAAGATTATCCTAAGCTCCCTAACCACTTAATCCCCTTTGAACCATCTCCACCTCCACAAGACTTTCCTCTTGGAAGTTTTGTGCCCCCACCTCTCTTGTTTTGGATGCTCATGGTGAAGAGCTTCAAGCCTTCACCATACGGATAACATTAGGGTCGTGCCGACGACCTTAAAAATACGGAGCTTCGTCGTGCCGACGACGTTAAATAAATTCGGCATTTCTTTTAGTTTTTATTTCTTAGTTTGTGTTTCTTAGTTTGTTTTTGTTGTTGTTTTGTTTTGTTCTTTTTAAGGCTTGTTTTTCTATGATGTTGTAGCAACATGAAGTGCATTGCAATGAAGGAGATGAAGGAACGAGATCAATGAACGAGGGAAGCAAGCTTGGACAGTTGGTAAGAAAACGAAAAAATTTTAAGCCTGGGATACCCTGCCGTCGCGAGTCGCGATGGGCTTCGTCGCGAGTCGCGACGAACAGGGGAGCAAAATCCACTCCCAGCGCCAACTTTCCGCGAGTCGCCCTGACGTCGCGAGGCTCGTCGCGAGTCGCGACACCCTTCGTCGCGAGTCGCGACGAGCTCAGAAAATTTGGAGCTCTCGGACTCACCTTTCCGCGAGTCGCGATGACTTCGCGAGGCTCGTCGCGAGTCGCGACCTACTTCGTCGCGAGTCGCGATGAGCTCAGACAATTTTAAGCTTCCGGACTCCACTTTCCGCGAGTCGCGATGACTTCGCGAGGCTCGTCGCGAGTCGCGACACCCTCCGTCGCGAGTCGCGACGAGCTCAGAACATTTTGAGCTCCCGGGCTCTACTTTCCGCGCGTCGCGATGACGTCGCGAGGCTCGTCGCGAGTCGCGACGAACCTCGTCGCGAGTCGCGACGTGCTCAGTAACTTTCGAAAATTTTTTTTTTTTGAGCCCGGATTTCAAGTTTCCAAGCTTCCAAGTTTCCAAATTATTTTAAACATTGCATGATCTCTCCTTCTTTTCCACCCAACACTCCCAAGAACATCACATACCTCTCATTTCTTCCACCATCCTACATATATTGACATATGAACATTCTTGCATCTTTATAGTACATTTGTTGATTGTAGTATGCCGACGACATCATTGTGACCGTAAGTTCTTATCCTATAATGATGCTTGTATACATGTCAATATATGTTGGATATTTTTCATGCATAATCTTATAGTGGTAATTGAGGGTTGATTGGTTGTTCTTTGACAATACTATGGTTATTAACTCTTGATGCTAAACCTAGTATTACATATCCTTATGTACTTGTGCGTTTAATGTGTTCTTCGTGGTGTAGTCTTGATCAAACGGCGCCATGGAGACAATGCTTTTCTCGAGGGGTGAGTTCTTCTACGGCATTTTTGCTCACCCTTCCGGTTCCGAAATCCATCTCGGGACCATCCAAGTACTTGGATATCGCCATATCACCGGCGAATTGCGGAGACACGGGTGTCACTCTAACTCCCTTCCCTTGATTTTTATTCTTCTTGCCTTACGTGTTTACATTGAGGGCAATGTAATGTTTTAAGTGTGGGGAGGGGTTAGAGGATTCAATGCATGCTAGATTGTTTTGGAATGCTTTTTGCTACTTTTCATTGGAAAAACATGAGAAAAAGAAAAAAAAAATAGAAAAAAAAAAAAGAAAAAAAAAAAGAAAAAAAAAAAAAGAAAACGAAAACCCGCTAAGTTGAAAACCCGAGAGGGCAACTTAGGCAACATTGGGGGCCCGGATAGGTCGAAAACCCTTAAAGGGCGGCCTAGGCAAAAATGAGAGGCTTAAATGTGCGGAAAAAGGTGAGATGTGAGCTAAAGAAACAGGATGTGTGGCTAGGATGAAAACTCGAAAGAGCTCCTAGGCAAAATGAGAGAAATTGAGAGAAATTGAAAAATGCTATGATTTCACTCACTTGCCGGCGTTGGAGTCATAAGGTTGCGGTTGTCACACGGATGGATCGGGTAGCTCATTATCTATAGACCTCTTGGGATTGGGTAGCTTAGTGGGTTAGGAAACGGAGTATGGTTATGAAATTCTTGATCTCTTTCTACTTCGTTTTTGGTTGATATATTGGCATTAGGTGAAGCATGTGTTTAAAACTTCCTCTATGGTTTTAGCTTCATTTTGTGTCATTGGATTCTGGGAATATCAATTCTGGGCTGTGAAATATTTTTATGGGTAGTGAATTGATAAGTGGTAGGTTTGGTTAGATTTAGGATTGGGGATGTGTGTGTGCAAAATTCTCATGTGAGCTTTTATTTTGGGATTTTTGATATTGAGAGTTTTTGTGAGGCTTTGATTGGGGGATTAGTTTAGGTTTTGGATATATCATTTACTCCGTGTGCTTGGTTCTTTTCTTACTCGAGGGCGAGTAAGGGCTAAGTGTGGGGATATTTGATGTGTCCATTTTGTGTGGTTATTTTAGGGGTTTTAGGATGTGGATATGCCATTTCCTCCGTACGCTTGAATCTTTTCTTACTCGAGGACGAGTAAGGTTTAAGTGTGGGGAGGTTTGATGTGTCCATTTTAGATGGTTATTTTAGGCTTTTTAGGATTAGGTTTTGTGCAATTTTGTGCTCTACATGTGGCATTTTGCCTTGAAATCATCTAAGGAGGGATAAAGGCGGCTTTGACGTTTTTATCACTTTTTAGATGATTTTGTGTGACAAGGTGATTTGTTTGAAGACTTTGAAGATTTGAAGACTTTGAAGATTTATCTTTGAAGATTTGAAGATTTGAAGACCTTTACATTTGAGCTTTTTGAAGACATGAAGAAGTGAAGAGGTGAAGAAAGGAGAGCAAAGCAACGGGTGAAGGATGGTCCAGGGTTCTCAGAATTTTCCGAGAAGAATCAGCCTTCAAGAGTGGCACCATTGGATTCCTCTTCTCGAGCACTATAAAATCGACTACAAGAACTCCCGAAACGGATCAACGGTTCACCCGGAGGAAGCAAAACAAAACAGTAGGGCTGAGTTACTGATTTGGTCGCGACTCGCGATGAACTTGGTCGCGAGTCGCGACGACGGCTTAAAATCAGCCCTGCAGCAGCTCTGTTTCTCCTCTTTTTCTTCCACTATAAATACCTCTTCACCCTTCTTCTCCAAAGCCTTAAGCCCGATTTTTGGCTCCAAAACCCTAGATTTTCTTCCATTTCTTCTTCTTTCTTTGTAGCTTTTAGTTCTTTGTTATGGGTTTTGTTTATCTAGGTTAGTTTTGTTCTTGGGAGCAAAGGATTGAAGCTTCCACTATCTATGTAGCAAGAATTCATTTATATCTATCTATTTGGTGTTTTTGCTATTGTGCATTTATTGTGCTTTGAATGTTAATTGTTGATTGCATTGATGTTATTGAGAGCTTGATGATATGAAATGCTTGGATTAATTGTTAGCTAGGGTTTGGGGGATTTGGGTTAATTTCCCCCCTGTTCTTGTTAGCAATGTGATAGTATGAATTAGAGCTTTCGATTGTGTTAGTGTGTTGACAATGTGCTAGGCGAATGTGATTGATGTCGAACTCTTCGTCACGTCGTTTGTGTAGCAAACGAGAGAGTCATATGCTCGCGGATGAATGTGCGTTGCACGTTCATCCAATCTCGTGTAATTGCATGAATTGGTTCAATGCCTAGTCACGGTGTAGTGGTCATAGGCATTGCCAAGCTTGTTGGTCCTTCGTGCTAAATGCCACCAATGTCACCTTGAGTCGTGGTCGCGACTCGGGAGCCATTGGTGAGGTTTGACGAGAGATGTCGAATTCACTCTCGCAAACTACGAACTAAGAAGGATAGGAGTTCAGTCTCCACGACAAGTAGTTGAAGTATTGAATAGGTGATTTAAACTCATTCCTGAAGCATTTGTTGTTTGGCGTTTATATACTCTTGACGGTGTGTTTCACTGCATGTGTGCCATGAGTGGTTTGAGCATAGGGAGTGCTTGTGTGGTTGAATTGCTTAGGTGTAGGAACGTGACGACTTCCGTAGCACCTTTGCATGAAAATCTGTGAGCATGAACTTAGAACTGCTTGTGATGTGTGTGTTGTGGTACTTGTTAGATGGGGTGTGAGATTGTTGGGTCATGAATGCTATATGATGGAATGTGTGAATGATTCGATGAACTACATTAGATGTGGAAGTGGATATCCGTTGCCCCCAAGGCATTTTATCTTTGTAGTTTAAAACCTTTCTTTTTCTTAGTTTCGTTTGATGATTAGCATAGTCACTTGACGTTGCTAGTTATCTCGTCTTTTTATCTTTGTTAACTTAGGAACCAACCAACCAACCAAACCCCCCTTTTACTCGCTTTTATGTGTGTGTGTATATATTTACTCCTAGCCTAGTATATCAACCATTTGTGTGTTTAGACGCTTAGGAAGATCCCTCTTCTCATTGGACGACCCCGATTTGCCACTATCTACCTAGTTGTAGAAAGTAAGCACTGAGGGCTTATAAATTATCTTTTGGCGCGCGGGCGCGACGACCGCCCGCGCCTGTCACTCGTCGCGAGTCGCGACACACTTCGTCGCGAGTCGCGACGAGCTCAGAAGATTTTGAGCTCCCGGACTCACCTTTCCGCGAGTCGCGATGACTTCGCGAGGTTCGTCGCGAGTCGCAACGAGCTCAGAAGATTTTGAGCTCCCGGACTCACCTTTCCGCGAGTCGCGATGACTTCGCGAGACTCGTCGCGAGTCGCGACACACTTCGTCGCGAGTCGCGACGAGCTCAAAAAATTTTGAGCTCTCGGACTCAACTTTCCGCGAGTCGCGATGACTTCTCGAGGCTCGTCGCGAGTCGCGACGTGCTCAGTAACTGTTAAAAATTTTTTTTGAGCCCGGATTTCAAATTTCCAAGCTTCCAAGTTTCCAAATGATTTTAAACATTGCATGATCTTACCTTCTTCTCCACCCAACACTCCCAAGAACCACCACATACCCACTCATTCCTCCACCATCCTACATATGTTGACATATGAACATTCTTGCATCTTTATAGTACATTTATTGATTGTAGTATGCCGACTACATCATTGTAATCCTAAGTGCATATCCTATAATGATGCTTGTATACATGTCAATATATGTTGGATATTTTTCATGATTATTCTTATAGTGTTGGTTGGGTGTGATTTGGTTGTTCTTTGAAAATACTATGGTTATTAACTCTTGATGCTAAACCTAGTATTACATATCCTTATGTACTTGTGAGTTTAATGTGTTCTTCGTGGTGTAGTCTTGATCAAACGGCGCCATGGAGACAATGTTTTTCTCGAGGGGTGAGTTCTTCTACGGCATCTTTGCTCACCCTTCCGGTTCCGAAACCTATCTCAGGACCATCCAAGTACTTGGATATCGCCATATCACCGACGAATTTGCGGAGAAATGAGTGTCACTCTAACTCCCTTACCTTGATTTTTATTGTTCTTGCCTTACATGTTTACATTGAGGGCAATGTAATGTTTTAAGTGGGGGGAGGGGTTAGAGGACTCATATGCATGCTAGATTGTTTTGGAATGCTTTTTGCTACTTTTCATTGGAAAAACATGAGAAAAAGAAAAAAAATAGAAAAACAAAAAGAAAGAAAAAAAATGGAAAAAGAAAAAAAAAGAAAAAGAAAACCCGCTAAGTTGAAAACCCGAGAGGGCAACTTAGGCAACATTGGGGGCCCGGATAGGTCGAATACCCTTAAAGGGGGGTTGGTTGGTTGGTTGGTTTCCTAAGTTAACAAAGATAAAAAGACGAGATAACTAGCAAGGTCAAGTGACTATGCTAATCATCAAACGAAACTAAAGAAAAGGGGTTTTAAACTACAAAGATAAAATGCCTTGGGGGCAACGGATATCCACTTCCACATCTAATGTAGTTCATCGAATCATTCACACATTCCATCATATAGCATTCAGGACCCAACACTCACGCACCCATCTAGCAAGTACCACAACACACACATCACAAGGAGTTCTAAGTTCATGCTCATAGATCTTCATGCAAAGGCGCTACGGAATTCGTCACGTTCCTACACCTAAACAATTCAACCACACAAGCACTCCCTATGCTCAAACAACTCATGGCACACATGCAGTGAAACACACCGTCAGGAATACATAAACGCCAAATAACAAATGCTTCAAGAATGAATTTAAATCATCTATTCAATACTTCAACTACTTGTCGTGGAGACTAAACTCCTATCCTTCTTAGTTCGTAGTTTGCGAGAGTGAGTTCGAAATCTCTCGTCAAACCTCACCAATGACTCCCGAGTCGCGACCACGACTCAAGGTGTCATTGGTGGCATTTAGCACGAAGGACCAACAAGCTTGGCAATGCCTATGACCACTACACCGTGACTAAGCATTAAACCAATTCATGCAATTACACGAGATTGGATGAACGTGCAACGCACATTCATCCACGAGCATATGACTCTCTCGTTTGCTACACAAACGAACATGACGAAGAGTTCAACATCAATCACATTCGTCTAGCACATTGTCAACACACTAACACAATCAAAAGCTCTAATTCACACTCATGCATTCCTAACAAGAACAGGGGGGAAATTAACCCAAATCCCCCAAACCCTAGCTAGCAATTCATACAAGCATTTCATATCATCAAGCTCTCAACAACATCAATGGAATCAACAATTAACATTCAAAGCACAATAAATGCACAATAGCAAAAACATCAAATAGATAGATAGAAATGGTTCTCAATACATAGAAGTGGAAGCTTCAATCCATAGCTCCCAAGTACAAGAACTACTCTAGAACAACAAAAGACATAATTAAACTAAGAAAAACAAAGAAAAGAAAGAAGAGAAAAACCTAGAGATGGAGCCCTAAAACCCAGAGAAAAATGGGCTGAGCAAAACTGGAGAAGAGGAGGAAAGAGAGTAGTATTTATAGTGCAAAGAAGATAAAGTTGGTTTCTGGCCGCCCGTTGGTTGCGACTCGCGACGAGTTCATCGCGACTCGCGACGGTGTAGGTCGCGACTCGCGATGGTGTCGCGACGGGGTCGCGACGGGAGCCAGAGTTTTGCATTGTTTCTTTGTATTCTTCATAGCCATCCCTCTCAATCTTCAAGTCTTCAACGGCTCCAAAAATGGTCTTCAACGGCCTCCGGTCTTCATGTCTTCGAAGTGAGTATCCAAAAGTCTTCGAAAGTATAGTCTTCAATGTCTTCCGGTCTTCGTTGCTTCCGTGTTCTTCCCTTGTCACACAAAATCCACTTAGAAGAGGTAAAAGAGTACACAGTTGCTTTTGCCTCTCCTAAGTGAATTTCAAGGTAAAACACAAGCTCTCGATAATAAAAGAGCACAAAAGTGATCCTAAATACTACTAAATAATGCATCTAAAATGGACACATCAGGAGCTTCAAGCCATATGTGCAGTAATATGTCAGTTTTTTCTTCCATGTCTCCAGTCCATGACATTACACCTGTATACATGCCAGACCATACAACCAAGTTTGTAAAGGCCCTAGGATCAGTCATACTCAGTCCATCAGTCACTCTTCTAGGATACTTGCATGTTCCTGATTTCAAGTATAACTTGCTGTCTGTGAGCAAACTAGCTAAAACCTTGCCATTGCACTTCAGTTTTTCATCACATCTTTGTTTGCTGTAGGACCTCAAGACTAAAAGAGTCCTTGCAGCAATCAATGAAACAAATGGTCTTTACATACTTGATAGTCAGTCTTTCAAATCAGATGTAATACAGCAAAGGATCCAATCAGCTTCAGCAAACTCCATAACTAGACATACTTTTGCTTGTAATAGTCATATAGCTATTTCTCCTAAACTTTTGCATCTTAGATTGGGGCATCCCTCCTTAGATGTTCAGAAACACATTGATGTAACTAAAACCATTTCTGATAATGACAATTTCTGTTCTATCTGTCCTTTAGCTAAACAGCATAGATTGCCATTTCCAGTGAGCAATACTGTTTCTGAATCTCCTTTCTTTTTGATTCATATTGATCTATGGGGACCATACAAGGTCAATTCAGTTACATGATGCAAATACTTTCTTACAATTGTTGATGATTTTACAAGATGCACATGGACTTATCTTGTAAAATTAAAAATCAGGTTGCCTCCTTGTTAAAATCCTTTATTTCTATGGTCAAAAATCATTTTAGTGCATCAGTAAAGTTTGTCAGATCAGATAATGGTTCTGAGTTTGTTAATAATGATTGCTCAAAACTGTTTTCAGATTTAGGCATTTTACACCAAAAATCAAGTCCCTACACTCCTCAACAAAATGGTGTTGTGGAGAGAAAACACAAACACTTACTTTAGGTTGCTAGAGCAATTTTGTTCCAATCTAATCTTCCTAACACTTTCTGGGGAGATGCATTGCTCACAGCCACCTTCTTAATCAATAGATTACCCACACTTGTTCTTTCCTGGAAATCACCCTATGAAATCTTGTTTCAGAAGCTGCCTGATCTTGATAATCTCAAAATTTTTGGTTGTCTAGGCTATGTCACAAACACTCAACCTCATAAGGATAAATTTTCTGAAAGAGCATTTCCTTGCATTTTCATAGGATATCCTTCAGGCCAGAAAGCCTACAAGATGTTTGATCTTCAAAACCATAGACCTCTGATTTCCAGAGATGTAGTCTTCCATGAATCTATCCTTCCCTACTCTTCTTCTGATCAGTTTTCTTTTCCACTCCCATTTCTTGATGATCATCCATCTTCTGTCACACCACCATCTTTCAGTTCCCCACCACCTGCTACACCTTCACCACCACCTGAATCATCTGTCAGACACAGTACTAGAGTGATTAGAGCACCTGTTTGGACAAAAGAATTTGTGTCTTCTACCTTTCATTCCATATCACAGCCTCAGTCCATTATTCCTGCACACTTGGCTTGTTCTTCACAGGTTCAAGAACCTTCAAATTATCATCAGGCAAAGCATTCACCTGACTGGATCCAGGCTATGAAAGAGGAGTTAGCAGCTCTTGAGCAGAATCACACTTGGGACTTGGTTAAATTGCCTCCTGGAAAGAAGGCTATAGGCTCAAAATGGGTGTACAGGGTCAAGTATAATGCTGATGGATCACTCTCCAAATATAAGGCAAGGCTGGTAGCCAAGGGGTTTAATCAGATTGAAGGGATAGACTTCTTTGAGGTTTTCTCACCTGTTGCCAAAGCTGTCACTATAAGAATGCTATTGGCTATCAGTTCAGCCTCTGGATGGCATATTCATCAACTGGATATTAATAATGCATTTCTGCATGGCCATCTTGATGAAGATGTCTACATGAAGCTGCCAGATGGATACTCAGTTCCTGATACACAAATGGTTTGTAAACTTACCAAAAGTTTGTATGGTCTCAAACAAGCTTCAAGGCAATGGAACAAAGAGTTCACTCAGCATCTGCTCAGCCTGGGATTTGATCAGTCTCATCATGATTCCTGCCTTTTCTTGAAATATACTGCCACATATACACTGGCACTTGTTGTGTATGTAGATGATAACCTGATCATGGGGAACTCACTTCCTGCAATCCAAATGATCAAAGACTCTTTGCATCAATAGTTTACTATTAAAGATCTAGGTCCTGCTCATTATTTCCTAGGTTTGGAACTGCTCAGATCTTCTTCAGGCCTGCATCTACATCAGAGCAAATATATTCAAGACATTGTGACAGATTGTGGAATGATACACTGCAAACCAGCCTCAACCCCTTTTCCATCATCCTGGCTTGTGCATGATGAGGCTTCTCCTCTCATGACTGATCCCAGTGTATTCAGAAGGTTGATTGGAAGGTTACTATATTTGAACTACACCAGACCTGATGTGACTTTTGCAGTTCATTAGTTAAGTTAATTTGTGCAGTCTCCTACTCTTCATCACATGGCTGGAGCCTTATACATTGTCAGGTATCTTCACCATCATTTAGATCATGGCCTTTTCTATGCCTCCACAAATGATCTTAGGCTTCATGCTTACTGTGATGCTGATTGGGCAACTTGCAAGGTCACCAGAAGATCGGTAACTGGCTATGCTGTCTTTCTAGGTTCAACTCTAATCTCCTGGAAGTCTAAGAAACAATCTACAGTCTCCAAATCTTCTGCAGAGGCTGAATATAGAAGTCTTTCTATGACATCTTGTGAGCTTAAATGGATCAGCTATATAGCCAGGGATCTCCATCTGCATGTTCTTTATCCTATTCCTCTTTTCTGTGATAACAAAGCAGCTTTGCATCTCACTGCTAATCCTGTCTTTCATGAAAGGACTAAGCATTTGGAAATTGATTGTCATTTAGTCAGGGATTACTATCTTGAGGGTTTTCTGCTCCCCTCTTTTGTTAATTCCAGAATGCAGCTTGCTGATGTTCTTACAAAGTCTTTGCCTCCTGCTCCTTTCCAATCCAATTTGTTCAAGCTCAGCTTCTGTTCTTCATCTGCTGATCTTGAGGAGGGGCCGAAGAAACTGAAGCAGTGTTCATCCTCAACTCAGCAATCTGCTGCACTAGTTCAGTTAGTTTGTGACAGAGGAGAAGCTGCATAAAATGTCACTGAGTGAAGAATGGCGGGTGTTCTTGGTTTCAAATTTTGGCGCCAGTTCTTTATGTTGCTCAAACGCAGCTCCTCCATGTCGTTTTACTTTCCTTAGATTGTTTTGGCATTAGCATGTACACGTGTCTTCATTATATAGGTAGAACGTTTTTTTGTTTTTCTGATATAACAAACTTCACAGCTCATTTTCTGAGTAGTGTACAATCCACATGCTTTCTGATCAATGAAAAATATGCTTCCTCTGTTCTTCATTTTTTTTCTTCTTCTTCCCGATTAACAAATTCTTCAGACTCAACAGAGATGAAGCAAGTTGAATATGCCAAGCACCAGTCTGAGATCAACATACACACGGGGTTTGTAATTCTGCACCTGCAAATTGACGAAGGCAACCGTACAAATTCTGAGTTGGGAGAACAGTTCAATAGATCTTCAACTCCGAAAGACGATCGGGACGGAACACCAAATTCAATTGAAGAGCCGATGCAGATTTGTGGTGTCAACCTTCAAGCACAAATTTTAGTTGAATCCTTCCCGGGTAAAGATGTTCTAACCTCTCCTGATAATGATAATTGTGAAGCTCATGAGGAGTCTGGTATTAGTTCTTCATATATTGATGAAAATGACGTGAAATTTAAGTCTAGTAGTGACGAATTGATGAAATCAATTAGGAAAATGGAGGAGGGAGGTACTGTGAGTTGTGATCTTACATTTGATGAAGATGTGGTTAGGAATGATGAGCTAGTAGGGTTGCATTCTGGTAGATATGTTTTGTATGGGAGAAATGGGGATTTTCAAGGTAATTGTTGGACACAGAGTGTCGAGGGGATTTCTTTTGATTTTTTTTTACGTAACTGGTGATGATAATGAAAGCCTGATTGGTGTTAATCCTGAAATTTTAGAAATAAACGGTGTTAGTAGTGAAATTTTGGAACATATTAGATGTTATGATCCCGGTATTTTGGAGGGTTTTTATGGAAGTTCAGGCGGTGTTGATGGTATTGAAAAAATGCTTGTTGTTAGAGATGAAAATCCAGCTCGTGTATATAGTGGATGGTTAGGAATGATTTTGGAAGCCACCAAGGGATTTGGTTCAAGAGTAGCAAGTAAAATCCATCTACGTGTTCATAATTTGAAGCAAGATATCCCTAGTGAGGAAGTAGTGGTTTTCAATGAGAGCCCTGGAAGGAATGTGTTTGAGCTTTCGTACTACCAACTGCAGATTATCCACATTATCAGGTTTCTGCAACGTATGCGAGGTTATCAGGTGTTCATAACAGTGATGGAAATGTGGTTTGCTATGAGTTCGATTGGAAACATCTTAAGGCCACATTGTCAAAGGAGATAGTGCTGGCATGGTCTTTGTAAAAACCATGCCACTCTCACTGCATAAAAACCAAGATCAATGGCTTCACGGTGCAGTTGTTCCATTCAAGTTTGAGATTGTGCAAAACTTGGAGAATTTTGAGTTTCTTTATGCAATGTACAACTTTCTTAGAAAGCATGGATATGTTGGGAGTTTGTCGAGCTCTATGCTCATGTCATGGCTGAAGTGTGGAAATTGCACCTATTATCTACATCTGAAACGATCAAGAAAGAGCTTTTGTGGGAGTGTAGAAAGGATTCTTGGCGAACTATAGTAACCTTGAGGACAAGGTTAATTTCAGGGAGGGAGTCTTTAGGCTGGTACAAGAGTTTTTATCTTCTCGTGTGCTGGGGATCGATTTGATGTACCACCTGATGATGAGTTGCAATGATCACAGGGCATCTGTTGCCAAGGCTGATACTGATGTGCTCTTAAAGTTAACAAAGCAAAAACAAGAACTCCAGTATGCCAAGAAGGTTGACTGTGATGCTAATGCTGAAAATACAAATGCTGATATTGCTGAAGAAAATCTGAGTTTTCGAAAGAGTATTTTTTATGATGAGAGCAATCTGCAACAGGGATGGAGTACTACTGATTCAAAACTGAATTCAGAAAAGAATGATTGAAATTATTTTCACACAATCAAATGGGATTCAGTAGGAGACATTACTCAGTTCTTTAGAACTAAAGAAGAAAGACAAAACGAGTTTGCTGCTGAATTATTTTTGTTCAATGACACATTTTGGAAGTTTGAAGAAAGCTTGGTATGTTGCATTTCAATAAAAATCTTCTGATGCCATGGGATAAAGTTGTAACATTGTTTGAAGGTGGAAGTGATAAAGTCTCAGGCAATGATAGAGAGGATATGTCAAGGAAGCAAATATATGTTTTGGATAATAGTGGAAAAGTTGCAGTAACTAATATGGTTACTGATAAGAGGGAAAAATTGATCTAGTCCTCTTATGATGAGGATATTGGAAGAGCCAGGGAGAGTATCAATTCCATCAGAAAGATGGCTACTTTTGACACAGATAATGGGTAGGAATTTCAATGGGAAATGAAGATTGATTAATACATGAATTCTCATTCAGTTCAGAAAAGAAATTATCAATGTTGGAATGAAGAGTATGAAACATTATGCTCGTGTAACAGCCAGATCAGGACTAAGGGTTGGAGAACTGGCTCAGTTTGGAGGATTTTATTATACTGACCACTTGAGAAAAATTATAGCTGAAGAAATTCAAGCCTTGATGTCCAGTTTTAAGGAAGCATTTGACATTGTTTTTGTAAGAATGTCAAAAAAATAGTTTGCAAGGCTTTGATCCTCTTTTCCCTTTGGATTCTTCTCAGGGGCACCCGCACATTATGAAACCAACTGTCTATTATGGACTTGAGGTGGCAAAGTATGCAGTACTGGTTCTATTACTCCATTGGAATGGTTGCACCTAAATTGGCGGACTTTGTAATGCCATTTTTCTCTTCATAGTTGATGCTTCCATTGCTCATTCTCAAAAGAAATGCAGCGGCAAAGTCATTTTTTGAAGAAATGGAGTATGCAGCAACAAACTTATTAGTTGAAATTGAAGAAATGCAGCAAAGTGAAGGATTTTGAAGCTGAATACTAGTGCAGCAAAGAAAAAGTACACCTTGCATGGAATTTATGGAAATCTGAATCCGTGGGCTTCAGGAAATGGCAAGATGCAAGTGAACGATAGCTTTTGCAGTGGTGAAATTGCATGCATAAGAAAACTAAACAAATGCACTTATGTTGCTGCTCACCAGACATTAATATTGAGTTATTATTGCTTTTTCAATTCCAAACATGGCAATGAACAAGGTGGCAGGGAAGGAATGTGCTGACAAGTTATTAGTACCATCCTGGGAAGACTTTGAATTTATCACTGAGACATTTTATTCATTCTTAGAGCTTAAGGACAAGCTCAGTTTTAGTGGGAGGGATGGTTATGATCCAGGGGTTAGTTTGCAAATTATAAAGATTTCAGGGGGTAGATGGTGAGAACTAAAGCAAATAGCTACCAACTTACGTTCAGTTCTTAGCTCGTCAGTATTAACTGATTACTGAGGCAGTTGGAATCAAATATATAGGGGAGAGGTTAGATAGGGGCATCAATTGCTTGATCATTGTTTAGAACTGAAGAACAACTCCTTCAATGAGGTGAAGATTATTGTTGATTCCATTCAATCTTTAAATCTTTGTTAATTACGTTTTAGATCCTTTGGATCACAACAAGGTCTCACGAAATCAAAATTCAAAGAGTGTACATGACTCTAAAAGGGCCCGAGGGCAAAATGGGGACTTTACCATTATTCAAGCTTATTGAATGAACAAAACTGGGAAGAAGGCGAGCTATGGCGAGAAGCAAGAAAGAGCTAACTTCCATTATGTTAGGGATGGTTAGTTGGCGTAATCGGAAGCATAAATAGAATGTTTTAACAGAAGGGAAGGTATCGGTTAGGAACTGAACCCACTGTTAAGGAATTAGAATATTCTTCCAATATTACTTGTAAATATAATTGTATTCTATTACATTTTCCTAACTTGTATAGGTATCATGTACTACTATATAATGTATCATGAATTTATGAATACAGACACAATTATTACTCTTATTTTCTACATGGTATCAGAGCCTAAAATCCTGAAACCTTAAATAGAAAATTTCCACTGAAATCCTGAGCTCCCGCCGTCCGTCGGATCGGCCGCACGCGCTGCCGCTGCGTTCTCCACACACTGCTGCTCCGCCGTCTCGCCGCACCGGTCCACTCCGCCCCTGGTTCCTCCGGCCAGTTGCAACTCTCCAACCCTCATGCGTCGCTGCTAGTGTAACACGTCGGTATGTCCTGTCGATTTAATCTATCGCCGGTTATTGTACCTGCTGCTGATCTGTACCTGATTTTACACCGTGTCTACCTTTGAAGAACAACCCTGTGTTGATACTGCACCCGAGGTTCCGAAGCTTCAGGATATGAGTGGTTATGATGTGATTGCAACTTTACTTCAGCAGTTGCAGTTGCAATCTGGCCCTCAGACTGCTTTACCTATTGGTCGTATGTCGACCGATCCTTACTTTATTGGTTCTAGCGATGGTCCAGGTTTACAACTTATACCGAACACACTGAAAGGTCAAGAAAATTACATTGAATGGTCTGACGCAATTTTCTGCGCATTCCTTGCTAAGAACAAGATTGGGTTCATTGATGGATCCATTACCAAACCCAGGATGGTCATCCTAATGCTGCTGACTGGCCTGGGGTTAATGCTACCTTTGTCTGCTGGATCTTGCAAACCCTGGATCTGGTGTTGAGATCTTCTACAAGCTCATTTTCCACAGTTAAGGATCTGTGGGATGACCTGAAGGCACGATTTATTCTTGCCGATGGTATGAAGGCTTTGCAAATGCAAGAGGCTATTCAGAGTTGCAGGCAAAACGGTCAGTCCATCGACATTTACTTTGCCAAACTGAAGAAGTTGTTTGCAGATTATCACTGCATGCGGCCTCCCCTAGTTTGTGCCTATGAAGAAAGCAAGGCATTATGCCATTGCAATATTTATGCAAAAGTCTTCCAAGAAAGAGAGAAGGATTTGATCTATCAATTCATCTCTGGCCTCGATGAAGGTTTTCATAACTTGCGACCACATATCATGAGCATTGATTCAATGTCATCTGTTATGAAAGTGTATGCCCTTGTTGCTCAGGAGGAGAATCATAAAGCTGTCATTCGAGCTCGTGAGCCTTCTTCTAACTCCATGGCTTTTTCTGCCCGACGTCCACCACCTGCAAGTTCTTCGTCAGTTATTCTTTCTGCATCTGACTTCAAGAATCTTGTTTGTACACATTGTCGTCGCAAGGGTCATGATAAGGACACCTGTTTCCAGATACATGGTGTACCTGAATGGTTCAAGGAGTCAGGATCACCAAGAAACCGGCGCCAGCTTCCCGGACGTCCACCACCACCGGTCCCAGAGGTGCTGCTGCGGCACTCCCTCTCCCACCACCGTTCATCGGCGCAGCCACATCGCCGCTCAGTCCAGTAGCGGCGGCTTCCTCTGGCCGTGTACCTGCCCGATCCGACTTTGGTCCTGCTCTGTCAGATGACCAATGGAGCACGACTATGTAGTTATTTAATCAGTTTCATTCTCTTACTGTCAATGAGTCTGGTAAGCCTACTTTACCATGGATACTTGATTCGGGAGCCTCACATGACATGACTGGTGACAAAGGTTCTCTTACTGATCTTACTACTACTATTGATACTGTAAATGTCGTTCTACCTAATGGCTCAGTGTCATCCACCACTCAATATGGTTCTATTTGCTTTGGTGGTGTTACTCTACCTCATGTTTTATATATACCTACATTGCGGTGCAATTTGTTATCATGTTCTAGATTGTTATCTACCCTGAACTGTCTAGCTTTGTTTACTGAAAATTATTGCATTTTATAGACAATCAGTATGAGGAAAGTGATTAGCATGGGTGAACAGAAAGGGGGGGGGGGGTGTTTTGGCTTCGTCTGCTGGATACTCATGTTTATCGTCCTATCCTGCAGTTTCTTCCTACAATGGCTTTCGTATCTTATTCTAACTTATGGCATTAGCGTTTTGGACATCCTTCCTCCACGGTGTTGTCTTCTATTGATTTTGGAAATAATAAAAATTATGTTCCTTGCTCTATATGTTATAGAGCAAAACAGACTAGACATAGTTTGCCACTGAGTTCTACAAATGCTAGTGCATTGTTTCAATTAATTCATTGTGATGTTTGGGGACCTTATCGAACACCATCTTCTAGTGGTGCATTTTATTTTTTTGACTATAGTTGATGATTATTCCCGAGCTGTTTGGGTTTATTTGTTAGTAGCTAAATCTGAAGTAGCTTCTAGATATTTAGAATTTAGTGCCTTAGTGAAGAACCAGTGGGGCCGAACAATTCAACGAGTTTGGGCTGATAACAGCACTTAATTTTTTCCTTTGCGAACTCACTTTACTGCATCTGGGATCGTCTTTGAGACATCTATGGTTGACACACCGCAGCAGAATGGTCGGGTTGAAAGAAAGCATCGTCATTTGCTTAATGTGGCACGTGCTTTACAGTTCCAAGCCAGTCTTCCTATTGAATTTTGAGGAGAATGTGTTCATACTGTTGCTTACCTGATTAACCGAACACCAACACAACATCTCAACGGTCGCACACCCTTTCAGTTGCTCTATGGGCAAGCTCCGAATTACTCATCATTAAGAGTTTTTGGATGCTTGTGTTTTGCTACTAATGTTCCCAGATATCGTGACAAGTTTGCACCAAGAAGTCGGCAGTGTCTGTTTCTTGGTTATCCTGCCGGAAAGAAAGGTTATCGCCTTTTTGACTTGGAATCCCGTGTGATCTTTACCAGTCGGGGTGCCAATTTTTTTGAAGACCAGTTCCCGTATTCTGCAACTCCGACTTCTGCCTCTTCCGACGAACCCGACGGTGCCACCACATCATCGCCGGTTTCCTCCTCCCTGCTGCTGGAGTCGCACGGAATTTTTATTCCGCCATCCACCGTTGGCCAGTCATCGCCGACCACCGCAAATCCTTCACCGCCGGCCCACTGCCGTCCTCCGGCGATCAGCTGCTGCCGGCGATAATTTGCTGTCGGCTGCCGCTGGTCCATCACTGCTGTCCGCCACCAATCAATCACCGCCATCTACCGCTGGTCAGCCTCCATCGTCCGCCACCGATCAACCACCGCCGTCAGTCGCCACCGCCGGTCAGCCACCACCGCCCACCACCGGTCAGCCGCCGTCGATCGCCCACTGCTGGTCAGCAGTCGCCGCCTGCCGCCAGTCAGCCGCAGTCGATCGCCCCCCGCCGCCAGTCGCCCGCCACCGATCGCCGCCGGTCAGCCACTACCGATCATCGCCGGTTAGCCACCATCAATCGCCGTCGGTCGCCACCGGTCAGCCACCGCCGGTCGCCACCGGTCATCACTGATCATCCTCCGCCGGACAATCTCCGCTGGTATCTACTTCGTCGGCCTCTACTTTAGCGGCTTCTCCGGCTCTGGATGGTTTCGCTGCCGAGTTTCCACCTACCAGACAGAGTATTCGACCTCGCCGATCGCCGTCTTACTTGGCAGATTACGATTGTGATGATTATGCATGTGCTCTTATTGCTGAAGACCCCCCTTCCGACTATGTTCCCTCATGCGTCGTCACTTTCCTCAGGTGTTCTCCATCCTCTTACTGATTATGTAAACTGTGATAATTTTTCTAGTATGCATTCTAGATTTTTGGGTACCGTAACGTCTAGTGCAGATCCCACTACTTATTCTAAGGCTTCCCAGTATGCTCATGGCGAGACGCTATGACGGAAGAACTTACTGCGCTAGAGCACAATCAGACATGGACTTTGGCTTATCTGCCTTTAAATAAAAGGCCATTGGGTGCAAATGGGTCTACCAGACGAAGTTCCGGTCATATGGTACTATTGAACGTCATAAGGCACACCTAGTGGTTCTTGGGAATCGCCAGGTAGAAGGAATTGATTATACTGGGACCTTTGCTATGGTTGCGAAGATGAGTTATGTTCACTTATTCTTGCCCGTTGCAGTTATTTGTGGTTAGGAACTGCATCAGATGGATGTCTACAATGCTTTCCTGCATGGTGATTTGCATGAGGAGGTGTTTATACGACCCCACCTAGCTATGCTGTGCCGCATGGATAGGTATGTCGCCTTCAGACATCTCTTTATGGTCTTCATCAGGCTCCTAGAAATTGGTTTGCTAAATTGGCTCAGGCTTTACAAGCATTTGGATTTGTTTAGAGTAAGGCCGATTACTCTCTGTTTGTCTTTTCTCTTAGATCAGTTTCTTTACATGTTCTGGTTTATGTGGATGATTTGGTTATTGCTGGTAGTTCTTTTTCGCTCATCTTTGAGTTCAAGAAATACTTAAGATCTGGTTTCCATATGAAAGACCTTGGTCTGCTTAAGTATTTTTTGGCCATAGAGATTGCTAGAAGTCCGGAAGGGATGTTTCTTCCGCAAAGGAAATATGCTTTGGACATTTTATCAGATACCGGTTTATCTGTCTCTAAACCGACTGACTTTCCGATGGAGCAACAACACGATTTGGCACGTGTTGAAGGTCCAGCCTACCATGACCCGGAGCAGTATCGACGCCTGGTTGGGCGCCTGATATACCTGACTATATTCTTAGATATTCAGTCCATTTTCTTGCACAATTCATGAAGTCCCCTTGTGTTCCTCACTGGCAAGCTACTGTTCATGTGTTGCACTACCTGAAGAGTCATCCTGGTCAAGGTTTATTTCTCTCTTCTCGTAGTACGTTACAATTGACTGCTTACTGTGATTCGGATTGGGCTGCATACCCAATTACTCGACTTTCTCTTTCTGGTTATTTTGTAATGATTGGTGATTCTCCAGTTTCTTGGAAAACTAAGAAGTAACCTACTATTTCTCGGTCTTCTGCTGAAGCGAAGTATCGTGCTATGGCGGTTACCTGCTGTGAGTTGTTATGGTTTAGGTCTTTGCTGTAGGACTTAGGGGTTTTGCACTCCTCTCCTATGCGATTGAATTTGTGACAGTCAATATGCTCGTCATATTGCGGCAAATCCAGTTTTTCATGAACGCACAAAGCACATTGAAGTTGATTGTCATTTTTTCTGGGATCTTGTTCAATCTGGCCCTATTGTTACTAAACATATCCGTATGGCAGACCAACCTGCAGACTTGTTCACTAAGGCTCCTGGGCGTAACCAGTTTCATTCCTTACTTGGCAAGTTGGGCATTTCCGATCCCCATGCTCCAACTTGAGGAGGAGTGTTATAGAATTAGAATATTCTTCCAACTTGAGGAGGAGTGTAATTGTATTCTATTACATTTTCCTAGCTTGTATCGGTATTTTGTACTACCATATAATGTATCATGAATTTATGAATATGAACACAATTATTACCCTTATTTTCTACGCCCACAAATTGTTGTTTCTTCCCCTTCTAATTCTCTCTTTTTCTCTGATTCTATGAACATTCAGCTCAATTGAGCAGATTTTCCTTAAAAATCCTTATGGATCTTGTAAGATCCTTACATTTGGTATCAGAGCTTGAATTTCCTCGGCCATGGAAACCTAACAGTTGAAGAGGAAATCATTATGGAGGCCATCGAAACTCAGCTGAAAAATATGATTTCCATGGCGGAGGATTTCACTCAAGAAATAGAGCAAAACCCGCGGTATATGAGACTCTTTTCTACTGATTTGAAGAAGCTGAACCTGCAAATGAAAAAAGGGCAAATTCTTGTTGAATCCTCCCCGACGATGAATGATGCAATTCAGATTTTGGCAGGTGAGAACAATTTCTAGCCTAGGGTTGAAAATCCGCGAGAAGATCTCCACACTGCTGTCTCGTCTCTCTAGGTTCCTCTGGAAACTGAAGCAGAAGGCTCCATCAAAGCAGAGTAGAAAATCAGGCAAAGCTATGTAGCAGAACCGATGTCAAAGTTGGAAAAAGGCAGGAAAACATGCTATACTCAGTGGATGGGTTTTCGGCACAAATAGTCGGTGATGATTCTCACATTTCGATTCTCACATTTTGATTCTCGTTGAACCTTCTCCGGGTAAAGTTGATCTCAACCTCCATGATAAATGTGAAACTCATGAGGAGTCTAATATGAAAATGGAGTGTTGTATCATTTCTTCATATATTGATGGAAATTACATGGGATTTAAATCGAGTAGTGCTGAAATGATGAAATCAATTATGGAAATAAATAAGGGATGTATTATGGTTTATGATCTTGTATTGGTTGAAGTTGTGGTTAGAAACGTTGAATTAATAGGGCTGAATTCTGGTAGAAATGTATGAGAGAAATTTGAATTTTCATGGTGATTGTTGGGCACAAAGTATTAAGGGTAATTCCTTTGAAATTTTTTATGGAACTTATTATGATAGTTATAAGGTCCAAGAGATGTTCATATCGAATAGGAATTGTATGGTAGAAGTCACGGGATTTAAAGGAGGGACTAGAACTAATGAGAAATCTGAAAAACTCTTGTTGTGGGGCCGTAGGTTCAAGCAAGAAGGCCAACGATAGTAGACCGTAGGTGCGGCATCGTTTTGATCGACACCACCATTCTTAAGTAGCGACATCGATCACAACAAGAAGGCAGTCGATGAGACTGGAAATGCTGCGACATCGTCAAGGACGAAGTCGCAGAAAAATGATAGCATCGTCACAGATGATTGTATGCGACATCGCATGCTCCAGGGCACCATCGCTAAAAAAATGACGTCGTTTTGATGGGCGACGTCGCAAAGAAAAATGCAGCCAGTTTATGTAACGTCGATACAGTGTCTTATCTTCATCGGTTCGTGTGACATCACGGAATAAATTGTGGGGACATCGATTCTCGTGCAATATTATAATATTTATATTTGATGACCCAAATAATAATTCATTTATAGCCGTTACATGTTATTTAATATTCCATAACCCGTGAAATTGGTAAACATCATACAACAACCATTTGTTGTTCAAATGATGTGGGAATCAATGACATTCAAAAACAAATAGCTTGAACATATATTACCAATACATGTCAGAATAATTCAAATACATATGGTTGGTGTGAAAATGAAAGATTAATTGTATTGAACTTCTTTTTCTTACGTTTTATGGCATTAACACTATTAGGGGGACTAGGGGAATGACAAGTCCATGCTGAAAGTCCATCTATAACCCTCATTTGTGGCGGGATGCAGGATTCTGCGTCTAACACCCCCTCTCAAGCAAAGCGTAAGGCTGGTCGCAATGCAAAGCTTGGAACGTAAGAAATCAAACCGAGGACGAGGTAACCCCTTTGTAAAGATGTCAGCAAACTGCAAGTCCGTAGAAACATGTGCAACCTTGGACTTGCCAAAAGACACTATCTCACGCACAAAATAATACTCAATATCAATGTGCTTGGCTCTCTTAGGTGAAACTAGATTCTGAGCAAAAAATAGAGTACTATTACTGCCACACAACAAAATAGGAGGCGCACAAGTGGGTACACGTAAATCCTGAAGAAGATTCATCAACCCAGCCAATTCCGCCAACAATGTTGGCCATAGCACGATATTCTGATTCCGAATTAGAACGTGAGACTGTAGGTTGGTTTTTAGCACTCCAAGACACTAGGTTGCTACTAAGGAAAATGGAATATCCGTATGTAGACCTAAGAGTTCAATATAACCCAAAATCAGCATCATAATAACCCAAAACTGGTAAAGCGAACAAATTCGCCCAAACCTGAAGTCTATAGTGAAGAGTACCACGCACGTAGTGCAAAATTCAAGTAACAACTTGAAAATGGTCATCAGTAGGAGCCTCCATGAACTGACTGATCGTATTCACAATATAAGACAAGTCGGGACATGTAATCGACAGATACTAAAGTGCACCAACCAGAGACCAATAAAAAGTGGGATTTCTGAATGGCTTACCACAAGAGCTAACAAGCTGCGAAAAAACCACAGATGGAATGGCAACATGCATAGAATCCTGCCTCCCAACGAGCAATAAAATTTCCTTGGCGCGTCTGGCTTAACCAAGGAATAAGCCATCGGAAGTATGAACAACCTCTGAATTCAAGAAATACTACAGAATGCTGAGATCGATAATCTTGAATTCCTGATTAACTTGATCAATAACCTTTCGAATCAGACAACCATCAATCACGGTGAGAATAATGTCATCAACATAAACCAAAAAATAAAATAGAGAGGCAACCTGTGAAAATACAAATAGAGAAGTATCAGAAAAAATGCATACAAACCCCATGCCAATAAAAAAATGAGCTAAATCGCTGAAATCAAGCACGAGGAACCTGCTGTTGGTTATGACCCATTGGTAAAGTGATAGGGCGAAGAAGATCTTTAAACCATAAATGGCCTTGCGTAGACGACAAACAAAATCTAGATATATGGGGTCTTTGTATCCAGTGGGCTGCTCCATATAAATCAAAGAGTCATTAACGCCATTTAAAAAAGCATTATTAACATTTAGCTATCGCAAGGGCCAATTTTGAAGAACTGTCAAGGATAAAACAATACGAATAGTAGAAGTCTTCACCACATGAATAAATATATGATCATAATCAAAGACATGTAATTATGAAAAACCTTTTGCAACTAACATCGCTTTATGTCTATTAAGCGAGCCATCAGATTTATACTTTAAACCATACACCCATTCTGAGCTAACAACATCTGCATTAGAAGGACGAGGAACCAAATCCCATGCCTGCTGAGTGCAAAGAGCCTTCATTTCAGAATGCATAGCAGCAACCCATTCAGGATACTTAATAGCCGAGCAATGACTCCGTGGCTTAGTCATAGCAAATGGAGCACTCAGTAAACTAGAAATATCGTAGTCAGAAAAATCTTTGTACCTGAGAGAACCAGTGCGAAGGCGAGTAGCCATCGAATGACGGAAAGACGCCCCAGGCACTGGACTAGCCAGCGACGTCAACACTGGCGAGAAGGAAACTGAAGATGGCCAAACTAGTAAAATCAGATGAGAAACTAGAGACGGCCAAACTGGTGAGGCCCAAGTAGATGCAACTGGAGGCGCTGAGGGCGGTGGGAAAGTGGCCGCGTCCAAAGCTGGCACAACATCAAGTGCGCGCGCTGGAGGTGCAATTGGCACATTACCTGCATGTACTGGAGGCGCATTTGGCATGTGAGGATGCACGTGTGGTGGTGCAGTCGGACATGAGCTAGCCTGTGTTTCATCGGGCTGCAGATATACACAAAATTCTGACAAATTCTGAGCTCCCGGTACAGATTATAAATTGAAATCATCTAAAACAATGGGAAATGTTGATGATGCAGATGGCTCAAAAACCTCTAAAAGCACAAATGAAGGTTCCAAAAAAGCAGAGACATTGTGTGAAGGTGGATCGGTAGCAGTACTAGTGTGGGTAACATCTCACCAAACCGAGTATGACGGGTGATGTACTCCTTCTTCACAAGAGGACCAAGATAGCGATTACTCTTGTACTGCGAACTGTAACCCAAAAACATACTTGACATACTCTGAGTTGCCAACTTATGTGCAGCATAAGGGCCTAAATACAGAAAAGATTAACAGCCAAATGGATGAAAATTGGAGTAGTCATGATTCATACCAAAATAACAGAGAGAGGAGACCGCCCAGACAACCCGGTGTTAGCTGCCTATTGATGATGTAGGCTGTTGTAGAAGAAGAATCATACCAAAATGAATAGTGAAGGCCAAAATGAAAGAGCATCGACAATCCTGTCTCAATGATGTGGCAATGCTTCAGCTCTGCACGACCATTTTGCTCTGGAATGTTAGGGCATGAAAGCTGATGATAAATCCCCTTATATGCAAAATGTGATTACATACAATGATTCAGGAACTCGGTTCCACCATCACTCTGAACTACTTTAATGGTGGTAGAAAATTGGTTCTCAACAAGAGCCTTGGTGTATATCTAGCCCATCGATTAAAAGGATGTTAGCCTCTAGGCCCAACCCAACTCCAATTCTGATAGAGGTTAAGCCCAAGAAAGCCATTGGGCCGAAGGTATAGCAGCTCAGTTAGGGGAATATTTAATACTCTACCTAATTACCACATTCATGGGTAAGTAAAGACGTTAATTAAGGAGAACGTTATTTAGGACATGAGGTATAAATAAAAGGTAAACATTTATTTATGATTCATTCTGTCTTAATCATTTTCGGATGCTTGGACTGACTTAGGCATCAGAGTGGTGACTCCTAGAACCCCAGGGACAGTTTAATTGCAGGTTAGTTCGAGAAGAACCCAAGGCCACGAACTGGTCGGTGGTCGAAGACTCATCAAGTGGCACCGTCTGTGGGGATGACTAAGCAAGATCAAGGGTTTTGAGAGTTTATGTCCACGGTAGTTCAAAGGAGTGAAAGGTTGAGGTCAATAGGTACGGGGGCTGGATCTCCACCAAGGTTAACATCAGAGAATCCAAGAGGAGAAAACGATGCCCACATCAAGGACAGTGAAATGGCTCACATTTAAACGATGGTAACGGAGTTGTGAGCGGAGCCTAATACAGGCGTAGGCCACGAGGGGGCAAACCTCAGTGGTGGTTGGCACAAATCCCCTAGCACCAGTCCAGGACGATGTGCCAGGGCTCTCGAGGACACTGGAAGCGATGAGAGAGCAAAGATAAGGAAACACCGATTCCTTGCTCGAAAGAGTGGCTGATTCAAGGGATGGAAGGTTTATGGAGTTTTCAGGAGATTCTTATATGGAAGCTTATGGTCAACATGGGCAAGGAAATCAGAACGTGTCAAGATGTGGAACGAGTTTTTCAAGATGGGGTTCCAAAATACTAGTTTTTCATCATCTTCTTCAGTTTGTTCTTGTTTCTTTGTAGACTTTTGTTCTATGTTAGGGGTTTTGATTATCTAGGCTAGTTTTTTACTTGGGAGCAATTGATTGAATCTTCCAAATCTATGTAGTAAGAACCTCTATTTCACTCTTTCTTGAAGCTTTTGTTATTTAGCATTCATGTGTTTTTAATGTGACATTTTACTTCATTTATGCCATGGGTTGTTTGAGAATATGAAACCTTTGTATGATTGAGGTTTAAGGGTATTAAGAAAGTGCAAATTTCTTAGCTCATTTGACATGAAAATCCAAGAACATGTAATTAGAACTTCTTGTGTATAATGTGTTGTAATTCTTGCTAGATAAGTATGTTAATGTAGATTGTTCTCATATTTATCCTATAGAAGAAATGAAAGGTTGAATCTTGAATGTGGTTTGTTCTAGGTTTAATCTAATGAATGCTTTGTTTGGTTAAAATGGCTATGCGTTTGGCCGAATGCTTGTTGTTATCAAATCTATGGTTCCTTGTGTATAATTCCATTGATGAAATACCTTTAGGCGTTGTTTGTCTAAAGTGATTATCAACGAGTTTTGGAAAATGTCTTTGTTTGTGTTTGCAAATTACTCTTAAGAAGAAATGAATGTTGATCTTCAAAATGGAAGTGATAGCATTACCCATAGATAATGAATGTGATAGAATGAGTGAATGGTTCTATGATCTACATTAGGTTTGGAAGTGGATATTAATTGCCCCCAAGGCTTTGTCTTTTGTAGTTTTATTTATTTTTCTTAGTTGTTGCATGATTAGTATAGTTACTTGACTTTGCTAGTTAGCTTATCTTTAATTTCATAACTTAGGAAAAACCAACAAAAAAATCCCCCTCTTTACTTGATTTTATGTATCTATATATATCTACTTCTAGTCTAGTATCCACCTTATATGTTTGAACCCTTAGAAAGATCCCTCTTCTCGTGGATGACCCCAACTTGCTGTTATCTACTTATTTGTAGATAGAACGCATTTAGGGCTTACAAATATTAGCTTTGAGAGGTAGGGCGACGACCTCCCATGAGGATTCGCAAAAGGGGTTTATATATAAAGGTAAGGGAAACATTCCTTTCAAGGAAAGAGAACCAGTGTTGCAAGGCGTACCATTCCAAGAAACACCCCTAATAAAATAAAGGAAAGAAATATGGAAAGCAAACACAGAGCTATTTTGCGAGTCGACACCTATGATAGCGCCGCCTGAAAAGAGGTCCAGAGAATATTACCGTGCCTTCCACGGGGACCATGGCCACAACATAGAGTATTGCAGAGATTTGAGAAAACAAATTGAAGAAAACTTGAACTTAAGCCAATATAGGAAATAAGAATGAATCCAGTATGGTGATGCCAACAAAGTAGGAAACCGTAGCAGAAACCAAGGGACGGCGAGCACACTGACCAAAAATTTTAAAAATGACTGCACCAGTGGATTATAATGACGATGCAGGGGATGAAGTAATAGATAAAATAATCGTGTCCATACATGGATCCACAGAGTCATTGTCAAATAATGCTTGGAAGGCTAAAGCAAGATATCCCTCCGCCCGCAAGAGCCTGTTGACAAAAGATTCTGTTCAAGCGAGGCG
This sequence comes from Rubia yunnanensis, assembly GCA_037428765.1. NCBI lineage: Eukaryota > Viridiplantae > Streptophyta > Magnoliopsida > Gentianales > Rubiaceae > Rubia > Rubia yunnanensis. The sequence continues at coordinate 104,185,410 of CM075061.1, read as the reverse complement.
ATCACTTATAGCGAGGAGGATGCAGTACCTAACGCTTTGCCCCATAATGATCACATGGTCATTATTGCAAAAATAAAAAAATGCAACGGTTCATAGAGTGTTCATGGACGATGGAAATGCGGTTGAGATACTATTCATGGATTACTTCGACAAGCTAGGTTTCAAGCGATCTGACAGAAAAAAAATCCATGTTCTCGCTCGTAGGATTCACGGGGCGAGCAAAAATGCCTTCGGGGAATATACTACTGCCTGTCACCATTGGTGAAAGTGGAAGAAATTGTACCATCATGTGTGACTTTGTGGTAGTGGATGCTTCAAGCCCATTTATACCATCATTGGAAAACCATGGATGAACCCAAAAAAAAGTAGTATAGTCCCCTTACCACTTAGTAATGAAATTCCCAACTCCCCCTGGAATCGCGACAATAAGTGAAACCAACCAACGGTGATGCAGTGCATGGTTATTGCAATGAAGGCAGGGAAAATTATGGAAAAAGCTAAGGTGGTCAGCATGGTCAGAAAGTGAGCTACCATAGCAGCTAGGATCAGCAGTAGACTTGGGGGAAGAAACAGAGCTGGTTAGCTTGTACGACGAAGAAAATTCCAAGTGAGTAAAGATAGGAAAACATCTTCCGTGTATGGAAAAGAAGAGAGTCAAAGAAATCATGCGAAACCACAGAGATACATTCACATGGAGCGTCTAGAACATGGGAGGAGTCGACCCAGGCATCGCTACCCATTCTTTGAATATGAGTGACTTGGTCAAACCAGTTAAACAAAAGAAACGGAGCTTCGCTAGCAACAGGCAAAAACCAATCGAAGAGGAAGTTACAGCGCTTCATCAAGCAGGTATATTGAAAGAGGTCATATATACAAAGTGGCTAGCAAACCCAGTAATGGGGAAAAAATCAGACACAATGTGGAGAATGTGCATAGACTTCACTGACCTGAATAAGGCATGCCCAAAGGATTGTTACCCTTTGCCGAAAGTCCTAGAATTTTTAGATGCATATAAGGAATACTACCAAATCTTGATGAATCCTGAGGATGCAGAGAAAATGGCATTTATAACGAGCTTTGGAATGTTTTAATATGTAAAAATTCCATTTGGGTTTTTAAAAAATGCAGGAGAAATATACTAGAGAGTGTTCGATAATGCATTTCGTAATCAAATAGGATGAAATGTTGAGGCATATGTTCATTATATGGTTTTCAAGAGCAGGAAGGTCGGTGACTTTGCTGCATATTTAAAGAAAACCTTAGACACACTAAGTAGCATTGGGATGAAGCTTAACCCTAAAAAATGCGTAATTGGAGTAGGCGCGGGAAATTTTTTAGGATACAAGGTATCCTCAAAAGGAATCGAAACCAACCCAGAGAAAATCCAGGCTATAGTGGATCTTTCCCAACCACGAACAGTCAAGGAGGTACAAATATCGATGGGGTTGCTGGAAGTGCTCAGCTGGTTTGTCTCAAAAGCAGTGGGAAAACATTTCCCACACTTCGAAGTCCTAAGGAAGGCAAAAAAGCTCAGCCGGAGCGAAGAATGTCAGAAATCGTACGATTTTTTAAAGAAACAACTACAAACATTGCCAGCGTTGAAGTCATCTATTTCTAAAGAAACCCTATTTTTGTATTTAGCAATCTTGTAGAATGTAGTCAGCTCAGTCTTGGTGCGCCAAGAAGGTAGAAAACAAGTGCTAATGTACTACATCAGCATGATATTGTAAAATGCAGAAAAGACATACATTCCAGTTGAGAAGCTAACCCTGGCTTTGATATACTCAGCAAGAAGGTTGAGAACATATTTTCTCAGTCATCGCATCATGGTCTACACTGATTTCCCAATCAAGAATATCCTTAGCAAGCCTGAATCATCTGGCAGAATGACGAAGTGGGCTCTGGAACTAGGCCAATTTGAGATCCAATTCCAGCCAAGAACAGCAATCAAGGCTCAGGCATTAGCAAACTTGATAGCAGAAATGATAAGCAAAGACGTATAAGAAACGAATAAGCACCAGAATCTGGGAATTGACAAAGGGAAATCGAAGTGGGAAGGTATCACATGGAAATTGTTTGTTGATGGCGCGTCTAGCAGAGAAGGTTGCGGTGCAGGACTACTATTGGTCAAGCCAGAAGGAGGAGAGCACATATACTCATTTCGCTTTGACTTCCCACTCACTAACAACGAAGCAGAGTATGAAGCTTTGATATGTGAACTAGACCTTACCATCAGAATGAAGGTCAAAAGCGTCTGGGGATCGTAGTTCAGCAAGTATGCAGAGACTACGAAGTACAAGAGGGAGAGCTGGTAAAGTATTTAAAGAGGGTCCAGCAGCTTATAGCCCAACTCGAGTACTTTGATATCTAACACATACCAAGAAGTGAAAATACAAAGGCAGATGCACTAAGTAAGCTAGCAACGGCTAGGTTTGAATGTTTGAGTGAACATAAGACATGATAGTGAAGGTCATTCTAGTCATAAGCATAGTAACGACAAATGTGTCAACAATCCAGACGGAAGGTGTAAACTGGATGACACTGCTAATATATTACTTTACGAAGGGAACTAGGAGGTCATTGCCGTACCTCTCAAATTTATATTTTTAAGCCCTAATGCTTCCTATCTACAACTAAGTAGATAATGACAAGTCGGGGTCGTCCACAAAAAGAGGGATCTTTCCAAGTGTTTAAACATATATAAGAGAAAACATACTAGATATAAGAACATATAGATACATATAAAAGCATGTAAAAGGGGGGGGGGTTGGTTGGTTTTTGGTCCTAAGTTATATTGAAAGACAACAACTAGCAAAGCAAGAGAACTAATCTAATCATGCAACAACAACAAAATAGATGATTAAAACAACAATTAATGGAGCGTTGGGGGAAATCGACTTCCACTTCCACACTTTCACACTTCCACACTTCCACACTTCCTATAGATCATAGATTCATTTACTCATTCAATTACATTTATTGTCTATGGGAAATTTTGTCACTTCTCATTCAAAGATCAACATTCATTCCTTCTTAATAGTGGTTTGCAAAGACATACAATGACCATTTCCAAACCTCATTGATGATCACCCTAGGAAAACAATACCATAGAGGTATTTCATCAAGGAAATTTCACAAAAAGGACTATAGGTTTGATAAAAATAAGCCTTCTACCAAAGACATAGTCATTTAACCAAACAAATCCTTTACTAGGTTAACCCTAGAACAAACCACATTCAAGGTTCAACCTTTCTTTGCATCTATGGGATAAATATGAGAACAATCCACATTAACATACTCATCCAGCAAGAATCACCACACATTATACACAAGAAGTTCTAATCAATGCCTTTTGAATTTCATGTCAAATGAGCTAAGAAATTTGCAACTTTCCTAACTCCCTAACACTTCAATCATACAAACATTTCATATACTCAAAAAATCCATGGTATAAATGAGGCAAAACACAACATTAATGGCATAATAAAGGCTCTCCAGTAAATGTTCATAAATGAGCAAATAGAGAATCTCACTACCTATGTTTGGAAGCTTCAATCAATTGCTCTCAAGAACTAGATTTGGCTACTAGAGTTCATACTAATAATGCTGACAAACCAAACATAACACAAAAGAAATCAAAGATGAAAATGGTGGAAAACTAGGGTTAGAATAGTACTAAAATCGGGTGGAGAAGAAGTTATGAATGAGAGGAAAGAAAATATTTATAGTACAAAAAGGATAAGGTTAGGTTCTGGCCACCAGTACGTAGCGACTCGCGACGGGCGCCAGAACTTACCCTTGTCTTCTTTTCTTCTTCTTGTGACAAGCACTCTTCTTCATAATAATTGCTCTCATTCTTCAAGTCTTCAAATCTTCGAAACAAGTGTTCAAAGTCTTTAAAAGATGATCTTCAACGGCCCCCGATCTTCAAGTCTTCAAATGTTTGAAGCAAGTCTTCAAAGTCTTCGAAAGGTGATCTTCATTAGCCTCCAGTTTTCAAGCCTTCATGTTCTTCCTTTGTCATGGAAAATCCACTTAGAAGAGGTAAAAGAGCGTAAAGTCGCTCTTACCCCTCCTAAGAGAATTTTAAGGTAAAATACAAGCTCTTGAGAATAAAATAGCACAAAAGTGATCCAAAAAAATACTAAATTATGCATATAAAATGGACACATCAAACCTCTCCACACTTAAACCTTACTCGCCCTCGAGTAAGAAAAGATCCAAGCATACGAAGGAATTGACGTATCCACATCCTAACTACTATTCCCCCAAGTCAATATCTCACAAAAATCTCAATATCACACATCCCATCCTAACTATTATTCCCCCAAGTCAACATCTCACAAAACTCTCAATATCACACATCCCAATGTTAAGGTCAAATGAGAACTTTCCCACAATCCCCATTCCTAAATCTACCCAAACCATATCAACCTATCAATTCATCGATATCTCTAAAACATTTCCAAATATCGAATTGACAATCCCAAATCCAATGGTACAAGGTGAAGCTAAAATCATGCATAAAGTTCAAACACATGCTCCACTTTATACCAATATATCATCCTAAAAACGAAGTATATTAACGATCAAGAATTTCATAACTTACTTTGTTTTCCCCTCTAAGTTTCCCGATCCCAAGAGGTCCTCAAGATGTCTAGCTACCCGATCCATCCACATGGCTACCGCAACCTTATGACTCCAACGCTGGAAAATGAGTGAACACATAACACTTTTTTTCTCTCTTTCCCTCATTTTGCCTAGGAGCCCTTTTGGGTGTTCATCCTAGCCACACATCATGTTTCTTTGACTTACATCTCACCTTTTTCCGCACATTTGGCCTCTCATTTTTACCCAGGTCACACCTTTTGGGTTTTTGACCTATTCGGGCCCCCAATGTTGTCTAAGATGCTCTCTCGGGTATTCAACTTAGCGGGATTCTTTTTATTTACATTATTTTTAAATATTTATTTTTCATTTTCTTCAATTTTTTCATGTTTCTCCAACCGAAAAAGTAGCAAAGTGATTTTAAAACATTAAGGCTAAGAAAAATATCAAAGCTAACATCAAGTACATCAAAAGGAAAGCATCCCCCAAAATACAAGGGAAAAATATCCAATACAAAGCAAAAGAAATATCCAAAAGTAGCAAGTCTAGAAAAACATCCCCAAACCCAGCTGTGAGATCAGAAAATACCCCTCCCCACACTTAGAATGCTACATTGCCCTCAATGTAGAAAAATAGGGCAAAAGCATACATATCAAAGTATGTAAAGGGTAAGAATATAATGCTCACAAATCACTGCTGTGAGTAAGAGTGACCACCACCAAAATAGGGCTGCTGATAATGAGCCAGCCAATCCGTGCTCCTCTACCTCCTAGCTCTACGCCTCTATGCTCTAGGATCGGGGCCTGAGACACCACCTGCCCAAGACTGCATCTCATGGATGCGAGCCGATAGGTGGTCAATCTTCTCATCCATGTCGATCAAGCTTTGGGAGACAGACACATTTTTTGCTCCAGTATCATGTTGTCTTGGTGGTAGAAACCATCCTGCAAGGTCTGCATCATATGCTCATAGAAATTAGGTAAAGGCTGGGAGTAGTGAGGTGGCACACAATCTTCCTGCATATGCTCGGTCTCTGGTAGAGGCTGTGGGGAGTATTGCTGTTGTCGCTCAAAGAAAGGCAAGCTGCTATCATCGTGCTGGGCAGAGGATGGACCAAGGTCATGGAGCTTGCGCTGAAAGTCCTCTCTACACGAGGAGTTTGGTGAAATTTCCAAGTCCGCCAGGGGTGTATCAAACTCCAACTTCGCCTTGTTGGGCTGAGGAAGTGCCATGAATGTGACATACCTGATGCCATATAACCAATGAAATACCCCTATGGTCCACGTGGCACTAAGAATCTCGAATCAAACCAACCTCTATGCAGTGATGAGGTAGGAAATGTGCCACCCTAAGTACGAAAAACCAGCCGGTGGGACCAATACTAAGTACTTCGCCAAGAGGCCGATCATGCGTCTAACCACAATCTTCCCTTTGGCTTCACTGCCACCTCTACAATCATCTTCATCCATAGCTCGACCCATAAACCATATCCCAATCTCTTACTTTTCAAGTGCCATAAGAAGTGAATGTCTTTTTCCAGCACATTCGCCGGCTCCGTCGAGCAAAGCACTGTGATGGCCAAAAGTTTGTGCACATAACGGAGTGCGGGATAGATGATAACATTGCTTTTGTTGTGGGATTTCTTTTCCCTCATTTTGATGACACTTCAAAATTGCATGTCGTCCTTAATTGATCAATCCTGGGTCTCTGGGTCCAACCTCGCCCGTATCTCAGCAGTGTCCCATCCAAATGCTTTCTCAACCTGCGAGGCGGTCATCTCTCGAGATATATCATCTAGGGGGAAAGTGATGTACATCTCGCACGATTGATCATCCCCCATGCTTCATATCCTGACCATGGATAGGAACTCCAGTGTATATCACCGGTAGGAGGGGGCACTCTTGCCCATGAAACCCTCCTACCCCCCTTTGGCGAGGAGGCATCGGACTGGCTGGGTGAGCCTAAGAGTGTCCAATATGGGCACATTAACAAAACTCGTCTCCTTGAGCTGGCGGTAGACCAAGGCTTCCTACCTCTCCGTATAGGGCCCGATGATCTGGGTCAAACCCATGTACCTATCAGGAGGAGAACGTATAGGGTTCGACTCCAGAGCTGGCGGCGGAGGTGGAGGTGGAGCGGCGGTGCGCTCACCTCATGGAGGAGCCTTAGGTATCTTTGTAGGGGTCATATCTAACAACCACAACAAACAAGTCAAACACATAGGAATATACATACTTGCAATAACACAAAATCATACTCAACCTTAAACTAGTGTTGCCAACATCATAAACCAAATCAAATCCAAGCCAACTAGTTCAAGTGCTAACCACAATTTCATATACAATCCATGTCATACTCAACATGTCCATATTCTCAAGTCCATTAGGTTCTCACACAGTTAAACATCTAATATGCTATATCCCATAATCACAGTTTTGCCTACCTAGTTTGGCAACCATTAGGATATTCATAACGTTAACATTCAAGTGCCATGGACAAACTATCCTAAGCATAATAACATTGCATCCAAATATCAACTATGTCTAATCAAGCCAACATGCCTAATGTCTAGTACAAGACACAATCAATTCTCAACCAAAGCAACAATATAAACACAATGCAATCACACCACCAACATGAGCAAATCTCACAATCAAAGTGAGCATAATGTTATCCCACATCCAACCATACCATAAGCACAATGTATTCACACAATCCCCATCAACCAAATCATAAGCACAATATATTCAAAAGAATCTACAATGTACCAACAATAAAAAATCCTAAGGCATCACACATAAGCCACACAACATCCCATAAAATAGATTATACAACATAATCACAATTGAAGCTCAAGAAAGTGAAGAAATGTACCACTTAGATGCTTAGGATGAATAATGAACTAAGCCCACAACCAATTTAAATTCGAATTGCTAAAAATCACAAAACCTCCAAATTCTAGGGTTTGGTGTTCTTCAACAAACTAGGGTGATTTAGGGGTAGAGATTGGGAAGATGGATTGGGAAGTTGTTGAGTGGTGGCCGTTTGGTGGTTTTAGGGGTGGGCATCGGTGAGTGGTGGTCGGAAGGTGGTGGAGCGGCGGAGAAGATGAAGGGGAGAACGGTGTTTTAAGCACAAAATTTGGTTTTGCCCATTTTTAAACTGTTCTGTACACCCGTCCCGAATTGTTCATCATGAGTTGCGATGAGTAGGCCAACATACATCTTTGGTCAATGACCTTGTCTCGACTTGCGACCACTTCGTCGCAACTAGCAATTGGACTGTCGCGACTAGCGAAAAGTGGAGCCGAAGAGCTCAATTTTCAGCAAAAAACCTCTGATTTGGTTGCGACTCACGATGCGGCTCACAAAAAGTAGAGCCTGAGGGTTCAAAACTTGGGAAAATTTTTTGAGCCCATCGTGACTCATGACGAGGTGGTCGCGATTTGTGATGGGCCACCTACCTGGTACTTAGAATTTTTTTCAATCTCATCCCCTTACCTAAGCCTTTCCTCCTTGACTCCAAGCATTTATCCCTTCATCCATCCAATACATTGGGTTCAAATTGCTACAAAATCATGGAAAAATAAACCGTGAAAAGCACAAAGCAAAACAATGAAACTAGCGACAAAAACTCAAAACCAAACAACATTAACGGAAAGTCACAAAGGACGATTCGGATGATCAAAACCAAGTATATTTAACATTGTCCGCACGACTCACTCCCGTTCTTGGAGCTTACTCACAAAATAAACCGAGATGATTGGTCCCCTTTCCTCGATCCGGGTCAAAACAATTGAGATTCACATCATCCCCTAACAAAACCTTCTTCAAATAGCTTAGGGTTTCTTCATGTTCCCTTAACATCTCCAACAACTCCCTTTTTTATTCCATGGTGATCTCAAGCACGTGAGCATTTGGGGGTTTCTCTCCTTCTCCAAGGGGTGGACATTTAAGAGCTTTCGATGGTGGTTCGCACTCTTCCACCGAAGCCTTCTCAAGAGAAGGAGGGATAACAACCCTTATTGCCTTACCCATGGATACACAAAAGGCGTTGGATTTTTCTTTCCCAAGAGTGTATACGCCATTGTTGTTTTCCTTAAAGTTAGTACTCACAACATTTGAAATCAAAGCATCACTCAAAGCATCATCTACGATAACATATAAGGAACTACCATCTTTGGGCTCAATTACATCTTGCTCTTTATCATCAATAACATGAATAGCTTGGCAAGAATGACATCTACTAGGATGATCAATAGAATTGTTAGTGTCAAATTCTACCTTTCACCCATTAAATTCCATGGCCAATGTTCCTTTATGTACATCAATTATGGTCCTTGAAGTATTTAGAAATGGCCTTCCTAAAAGAATAGGTTTAGCACTATTATCACCTCTAATTTCAAGAACATAAATATCCGCGGAGAATGTCAAAGAATCCACTTTCACCAACACATCCTTCACAATACCTTTCGGGTATGTGCTAGAGTGATCAGCTAGTTAGATAACAACCCCAATTTTGTGAAAAGTGCCTAGATTTAGACTTTCATACAAGGAATATGGGATCACATTGATTGAAGCACCTAAGTCTAAGATGGTCTTGTTAACACATTTGCCTCTTATCTCACAAAGGATTGTAAACATTCCTGGATTATCACATTTAGGGGGCATTTCATCATCAAACATGGCGGAGACATATTCAATCTTCACACTCTTTTTCTTTCTTTTCAATTTTTGTTTCCTATTGATGGTACACAATTCCTTAAGAAATTTAGCATACCTAGCTACTTGATTTAGAGCATTTAAGAGTGGGATATTCACCTGCATCTACAAAAGAATTCGTAGATGTCCTTAGTGTCTTCCTATCCTTTAATGCCTCCGGAAATGGTGGTTCAGACGCATAGATAGGGTTCTCCGCCCCTCTTCGAGGTAAATATGGTAAATATAATAAGCGGTGGAACGTCCGCAGTAGGGCCAAAAACCCTACCAAATACAAAGTAATGCAAACCCTAGGCTAAATGGTGAACACCTAGGGAAAACTCTAAAATGCCGGGGGGGGGGGGGGGGTCCCCTGATGGGCACCCCCCAAGAAAAGGCAAACCCTAAAATAGATGGTGCTAAGCCTAGGGTAATAAATGCAAGTCCAGATACAAGTGTGAATCTAGACCTATACATAGCAACCAGAAATGTGTACTGGCTCTTCATATGATCTCCTAACCGCAGCCGAGAATTAGGTCTTGGGTCTTGAAGAAGGGGGAGATCACGGAGACGCCAGTGGTAGACATAAAGCACAGCCGAGTGTAGTGTACTCGGGTCTTGAGTGGTCGCCATGGTGTGCTGATGGTGCTGAATCCGTGTGAAGCCAGGACTGCCAATGGAGGATCAGCTTCTACCATGTACACCCCTAAGGTGAAGAAAGAGGGGTGTTATTGGCCTTCAAACATTCTCGTGGTGTGAACCAAGGCTAATTTTAGAGGGCAAGAGTGTTCGTAGGTAGTGCCAATAACTCTTGTGGATCCCTCTAAAAATAGCCCTCCTAGTGATGGAGAGAACAGACACAACTTATACGGCGTGCGTCAAGCCTGGCGATTATGTAATTGCCCACTATATTTTAAGCAAATGGACAACTGTATGCTAATTTAACACAAAGTGTAGCGCGAGCATAGAGCGTGTGATAACCGTCAAATCGAAGTAAAGACTAGCAGTGGGTTAATTAATTTCGCGTATGCTAATTAATTAACCCACTACCCAGCTCCTATGGCCGTGCAACCAAATGAAGAAAGACTACTCTCCCACCCTCATCAGCCATAGTGCACAAGTATTTCCAAGGGGAAAATGTGCAATTAAAGAATGGAAAAACTCATACATCCTCCTGATACAATTTTAGCCTGAAGAGAAGGCCAAAACTCAACAAAAATCCGCAAACTAGAGCCCAAGAATCAATCAAATCGGCCCAAAACTAATCCATGTAGGCTGAAAATTACTCTATTTAATTAGGCCCAATACTCCTTAAATTCGGCCCACTTGATTGGTACAAAAATGGGTCAAAACCGGGTTATAAGAGGACCCGTTTCCTCTCTTCTTTAATCCATCCACTTTTCCATTTTCAGCCCAGCAGCTTCAAATTATTTCGGCCCAGCAGCTCCTTTTCTTTCAGCCCAGCAGCTCGGCCCAGGACCCTATCCTCTAGGATTTTAGGTGTGACCCGGCCACCTCCATTGGCGGGATATGTGACTTGCGCCGCTATTGACCGGGTCGAAACCCTAAGTAAGCTCTGACCCATTTTCTACTCGGGTATAGTGACCTGGCGGCGGCCAAAATGGATCATCATCGGACTCGCGGTTTTTTGGCATCGATGAACCACCGAAATCTGAAAAAAACACGCCAAAATCCGAAAAAATTTGCTATAAAATTCCTCCTAAATCTAGGCATTCTTCCCTTGTGCAATTTCGATCGGATTTAGCACCTAAAACAAGGAAATTCCATCCTTCAAATCCGAGCATGTGTGTTCAGGCCGAAAAATAACCATTCCCCTTACCGGATTCACGTTTTTCCAACAAGCAAAAACAACCATATCAACACTCCTTTATTCTCTTTTCCAGCCGTGAGATGCATCTCAAGTATGAAGCAATATGAATATGAGTCTAGGGACAGAGAATCAAGGCTATTTCATGCATTACCCATGCCAGAATAGCATTTTTCCAACAACTTCCGATCGGAAAATCCGAAACTCCAACCTCCAAATTAAACTTGAATCCAAAATTTCCCAATTGCTTTTCCGATTGGATAATGCATAATAAAAAAAATCTGAATCCTTCGGGGCATACTAAGCATTATAACTCGCCGGAAAAATATTTTTCCAGCAAACCCGATTGGAAAATTCTAACCATCATCATCCAAATAATCTATCCTTTATGAAAAATCTGATCCTCCATTCATCTAGATCTGAACATTATCATGAGATTGAAACAACGAGGAAAATTCCTTGGGCCAATCGTCGTTGATGATTCCAATTAAACCAATTATCTCCAAACATCTGCCTTGAACCTGACTAATCCCAAACCATCAACCCCGTGTAACAATAACATTCAAACACCTAAAATCTTGAATTCCACATGAGTGTTCATCAGTCAAGAAAATAAATTTGAATTCTTGGCATAAAATATAGCAATCTGGTCGAAAATTCCAATTAAAACAAACAACCATGGCCGGACTTGGCACCGGGATCTGATCACATGATTGCCCTCTCATCGAATCCATCATGAACTCTTCCAAATACTAAAAACTTTATGCCTCAAATTCATCTCTACTCCCAATCCAACATAAACATCACATTAACTATCAACCATAAACAAATAATCTTCCATACAAATCCACACAGATTCATCATAAATAAACCCCTCATCAATCATCCAGATTAGATCTATCAACGAAAGATTAAAAGTTACTTGGAACAATGATAGATCTTCATCTAATCCGCTCCATCAACAAATTCAAGATCGAAAAGGCTGATCTTCATCCAAAAATTCAAGATCCAAAGATCAAATCTTCAAATTCAAGAAAAAATCGTACACCAAAAGATGCCCAACGAGGAATCCAACATTAACGTTGGATTCCTTGCCGGAAACTCAGAATCGTAGGAGAGAAATTGGAAGAAAAATGGCTCCGGTGTTCAGGAGAAGGACTGTGTCCTTTTTTTATCTTCTCCGCCCCTCTTGACTTCTTGTGTGGTGGGGATTAGGTTTCTAGATTTGATCCTGGTCTTGGCACAAATGTCTCTACCTCAATTTCTTCTTTTTTTCTCTCTTTGGCCAACTCCTTGGCCTTTTTTTCACAGTCTTCTTCTTTTTCAACCATCTGCTCAACAACGACCCTTGCTTGGGGTTCCTTCACTTCCCTTCCACTTCTCAATGAGATTGCACTCACATTTTATCGAGGGTTGATTTTCGGTTGGGAGGGAAGTTTTCCTTTTTCTCGGGCCTCCATCCGATTCACCACTTGAGCTATTGGCTCACTTGAGTTTCCAAGTTCTTAATGCTTGCCTCGACTTCATCTTGGAATTTTTTGCTTTTTTCTGCGCACATGCTCAACCGTGAATGGCTTGCATCACCTCATATTTTGTCAACCCCAAGCTCTCCCCTTGGTCTTGGGCCTTGTCTTAGAGCCTTTGAAATTTTTGTTGAGGTGGCCTATATTTTTGTTTAAGAGGCCGATATGGTTGAGGGTTTGGCTTCCCATACCGGAGGTTTGGGTTATCACGATTACCCGAATAGTACTGTCAGTTTTGGTAGCCTTAGCCACCTTGGTACCCTTCATTTCTTTGATGTCTTTGCATACCTTAGTAGTTTGGTTGCCTTGGTTGCCTTGATACCCTATGGAACTCACCTCCTCAACATAATCCCCTTGCAAAGTAGGACAAGTGTCCGTAGGATGCGCCAAGTAACAAATTTCACACGATTTAACATATGGCACATTTCCGGACTTGGTCATCAATGATTTCACCATAGAAGCAAGGGCCAAGACTTGGTCCTCAAGCTTTCCACCATTAGAAGGGTCACTTACGGGCATTGGGTTTCTCCTTCTCAAATCAGCCGTTGAGCTAAAGTTTCTTGACTCCTCCGCTAGCTCCTCATACAACTTCATAGCCTCTGATGAAGTCTTTTTCCCAAGGTTACCACCACAAGAACTCCTCACTAATCTTTGGTCCTCGTCAATACGACCATTGTAGAAGTAATAGACCAAATCTCCCTCCGAATAGCCGTGGAAAGGAAAACTTGCAAGAAGTTTCTTTAACCTCTCCCAATAGTCGAAGACAGATTCTTCATGCCATGGGAGGATGTTGCTTATATCCTTCTTCAAAGTGGCGGATATCGAGGCTGGGAAGTACTTGGCTAGAAACTTCTTCTTCATGTCAAGCCAACTTTTAATGCTCTTAGGTGGTAGGTAGTGGTGCCAATCTCTTGCACCATCCTTCAGTGTGAACGGGAATGCCTTAAACTTATAAAAGTGTTCATCTACTCCATGGGTGACCGTACCACCACACAAAAGGTGGAACTCGGTGAGGTGCTTGTTGGCATTCTCCCCTTGCCTACCAAGGAAGATATGTAGAATGTTTATGAACCTGGTCTTTAGCTCAAAGTGCCCATTCGGTCCAACCAAGGGATACTCAATACACATCAGTTGTTGATCAAGGTTAGGGGCCATAATATCCCACAACAAGGCTTGGCCCAAAGGAATCTCCCTTCCTTGGAGGGGGAAGAGCTCTCCCTTAGAGAAGAGGATGTTGAGGCCCTCATCCCGGATGCTCATCTTCATGCTCATGTTGATGCTCCATAGAAGTAAAGGTATCCACAAAATGGTCACTAGGAGGGATATTATTCACACTTTCCAAAGAAAGCCTCCTAGCCCGTCTCAAATTCAACTCTAACTTGGGATCATAGTGTTGGGGTTCTTGTGTTTCACACAAAGGACCATAGGTTTGATAACAACAAGCCTTCTACCAAAGACATAGTCATTTAACCAAACAAAGCATTTACTAGGTTAACCCTAGAACAAACTACATTCAAGGCTCAACCTTTCTTTGCATCTATGGGATAAATATAAGAACAATCCACATGAACATACTCATCTAGCAAGAATCACCACACATTATACACAAGAAGTTCTAAATCAATGCTTTTGGATTCCTGTCAAATGAGCTAAGAAATTTACAACTTTCCTAACACCCTAACACTTTAATCATACAAATATTTCATATACTCAAACAACTCATGGTATAAATGAGGCAAAATACAACATTAATGGCATAGTAAATCCTCTCCAATAAATGTTCATAAATGAGCAAATAGAGAATCTCACTACATAAGTTTGGAAGCTTCAATCAATTGCTCCCAAGAACTAGATTTAGCTACTAGAGTCCATATTAATTAATGCTAACAAACCAAACATAATACAAGAGAAATAAACAATAAAAATGGTGGAAAACTAAGGTTAGAATAGTACCAAAATCGGGTGGAGAAGAAGTTATGAATGAGAGGAAAGAGAATGCTATTTATAGTACAAAAATGATAAGGTTAGGTTCTGGCCACTCGTGCATCGCGACTCGCAAAGGTTTTATCGCGACTCGCAACGGTTTTGTCGCGACTCGCGATGGGCGCCAGAACTTACCCTTGTCTTCTTTTCTTCTTATTGTGGCAAGCACTCTTCTTCAAAATAATTCCTCTCATTCTTCAAGTCTTCAAATCTTTGAAGCAAGTATTCAAAGTCTTTAAAATATGATCTTTAACGGCCCCTGGTCTTTAAGTCTTCAAATCTTGGAAACAAGTCTTCAAATTTTTTGAAAAGTGATCTTCAATGGCCTCTGGTCTTTAAGCCTCAGTGTTCTTCCTTTGTCACGCAAAATCCACTTAGAAGAGGTAAAAGAGTGTAAAGTCGCTCTTACCCCTCCTAAGAGAATTTAAGGTAAAACACAAGCTCTCGATAATAAAAGAGCACAAAAGTGATCCCAAAAAGTACTAAATTATGCACATAAAATGGACACATCAGGAACATTACCAGAAGATAAGGTGCGAGCCTATAAGTTGGAGTTGCGTTCTAACAACTACATCTATAAAGAAGTAGTCTTATACGAGAAAGGTTTTCTATCTCCATGGATAAAATGCGTAGGACCAGTGCAAGTAAGGGAAATTCTAAGAGAAGTGCACGAAGGGCTGTGTAGAACAAATCAGGGAGCTAGAACAGTAGAAAGGAAAATCATCTAAGCAGGATACTACTGGTCGACCATGTTTAACGATGTGCATAACTTCGTGCTCAAATGTAAAAGTTTCCAGATTAATGCTTCGCTGTCACGTAACCACAAGCTACTTTGAGAGGTATATATGGAGCTTGGTCGTTCGATAAACTGGGGATTGACCTAGTTAGACCCTTCCCAAAGGGTGAGGGCAACGCTAAATTTCTAATTGTGGAAATTGATTACTTCACAAAGTGGGTGGAAGAGAATCCATTAAGATGAGTCACAACTGAGGTAACGAGAAAATTCGTCTGGCAAAATATAGTGTGTCGCTTCAGGGTTCCACATACTATCGTCACAAATAATAGTACACAGTTCACGAGTGGTACCTTCCGTGATTGGTGTTCAAAGCTTTGGATTCTTAAAAAGTTTACATCTTTAGTGCACCCTCAAGCTAACGAACAAGTAGAAGTAACAAATAGGACCATAGTTCAGGGAATTCAAAAGCAATTGGAGTGAAAGCAAACCAGCTAGGTGGATGAGATACCTTACACCCAATGGTCATACAGAATGACCGTTCGGGTACCAATGGGGATGGCACCATACAGTCTGGTCTATGGTCATTAATTAGTGATACTAGTGGAAATCAGTAATTTAAGCCTCCGAGTAGGCGATTACATGGAGGATGATAATCAGGACATGATGAGGTTGGATTTACATGAATTGGAAGAAAAAAAATTGCTAGTGATCACAGAGGTTAAGTATAAGGAAAGAATGGGTAGAGGTTACAATCAGAAGGTTAAAGAAATGCAATTTCAGATTGGCAATCTTGTGTTAAGGAAGAATGAGGCAAGCCTGGTAGAAGAATGAGGAAATTTATGCCCAAAGTGGGAGGGACCTTACAAGGTTACGAAGGAAAACAAATCCAAATGTTACAAGCTAGAAAGGTTGGACAGCAACAATGTTCCCAATACTTGACACAGAATCAATTTGAGAAAGTTCTATGTCTAGGTTCGAGGGAAAAAATAGGAAACATCTAGTTGTACAAAAACCATGAGATATCATTGGTTGCATTTGTTCCTTTGTTTCCAAAACAACATTATCGCAGTCGTACATTATAAATATTAAAAACCATATTTCTGAGCCAAGATTACATTTTTAGTTCTCTACTTGCAAATTTTAGATGATAACACATCTGCAGTGCATTACAATCAATGCACTAAGGTCTTCCAATTGTCAAAGGTCGAACACAATCATGCATATCATAACGAACATTGATGTGCAAGCTATAGATCTTGCAACTTTGCAAATCATACATTCACAAGTTATAGATCTTGAACAACTATCTATAGTTGCAAGCTTTATCTTGAAACTTTGAAAACCTTACGATCGCAAGCTATAGATCTTTAACGTCGTAAAATCCAAAGCTCTTAATTATGCAAGCAATAGATCTTGCAGCTTCGCTATACTTACTATGCAAGCTATAGATCTTGCAAAAAGGCATGAAAGCCTAAGAAACAAATATAATTAATGCAATATGAGCAAGCTATAGATCTTTCAACTTCACAAACTCCATCACATGACTCATACAACCTGCAAGGCGATATATGCATAAGCGTTGGTGAAAGATAGCTTATTAAGTGATAGTGAACACGCAAGTTTACAAAATCATAGCAAAATTATTCAGAGCATTACAAGAAAGACAAAGTAGTATAAAATAGGAAATCTATCTATGCCTAGATACTTTTGATGATTCTGAAGATGACGAACCACCACAACGACGAGTGTGCTCAGTTTTACGATGAGAGTGCTCATCCCTATGCTGATTTTCTTCAGCCACACACTCCTCACTAACTATAAGGTCGTATCGCCATTTCATGTGTAAATAAGTAGGATGGTGTATTAGACCCTCTTCGCTCCATATGACCAAGATATCTAGCATAATACGCCTTGAAGTTGGTCATGTGGCCAAACTCCTCGTGATCCAGCTGCATACTCATAACATCACTAGTTCCTTGATACCTCTTATTCTTAGCCGTCAAAATTTGTACTTCTTCCTCTAGGCACCGAATATGCGATCAGATAGCCTCGGACAAGTTAATCCTCTATCCGCTATTTTCCATAGTAAGATCTCCATCACTAGTAGCCCTACAAGATGACAAAGGGAAGGCTTGAACCTTATCTTTGTACTCAACCAAGCTTGCTTAAGTTGGTGCACATATGAATTAGGGCGATCGCACTCAGTGCGGAGCTGTTCTATCACTTTGCATCTGTGTATTTATAGCAAAAAGTTCATCAAACTTGCTTGGCTAATCGATTGCTGAAGATGAAACATGATCACATTCATCCTGCTTTTTCTTCAACCGATAAAACAAGTCGTCGATGCAAGTACATTGTTTATCGATGATCAGGGTTTTCTGATGGGCTTTGCGAGTCTTACTTGCACCATATTTTTAGCCTTCTCCTATTGTCAAAGCATCTTCACCTTGGCCAACTGTTAACGGTGAATAAGACGGTTCTACTCAGTGCAAAACACTCATAATTCACACACAGAATCCCGGGTGTCTTTTACAGCTTTCTCCCACTTTGCTTCAAGATCATTAATACCCAGTAGCATATACTTTAGACGAATATCTAAAGATAGCGCCCATTCTTGGACACGAGCAGGAAGGTTAAGCAAACAAATGTACACGCCAACAGATTCAAGATCAACCAAACTATGAATGATATCCTTGCCAAGTGATTCAACATTATAATCATTAAGAATAAACTTGTTGCAAGGACATGTTGTGGAAGAAGATGGAGTTGGTGAAGACGTGGGAGCTTCACACCCAATGTGTAAAGGAATGGGCTCCACACAAGATAGGCGATCAGAAGAAATAAGTTAGCGATATTCCTTGGAATACACTTAGTAGCTTCAATCAGTTTAACATGGCAGTATAAGCGAGGAGACAAAAACCCAGTGGGGAGATGAAAACGAGCATAACATCCCAGACATTCAACACTTTTCAAAAATTTATGATCAAACATAATATCAAACCCCTGCATATAGATAAATATGAGGAAAATGGTCAAATTAGAAAATACGACCAAAATAATAATATCTTCGATAATAAAAAATAGTAAAAACACACTTTAGAATATTTTCATCAATTACAAAAAGCTTCTTAAAGTCTATGGCGCTAAGATTGAAAAACTTTAGAAGGAGAAGCGGGTGGAGTGCAGACAACAACATCAGAGCCCTCCTTGCTTACGGGCTGAGCGGTACCTTGGGCATTCAAATCACCTCCAAGGTTTGCATCATCATTAGGATTAGATGTATGCTCAGGAATGTGAAGTTTGGACGTGGGAGAGTTAAACAGAAGATCCTTGAGGTAATCAACCGCACACTTCTTCAACTCAGATGCAGAAGGTAGATTATGAAGATTGGCAAGATGAGATAGCAGCGCAAAGGGATGACCACCATCATAAATTCTCCTAAGGAAATCCTTGTTAAGAATTTCCTTCTGCTAGTCCAATACCTTCTCAGATTCGGCCAATTTAGGTAGCTTATCAACCTTTGTAGTAGGATTTAGCTTCCGCAATTCGACTAAGGCTTAACAGTACCCAACGTCGTGAGCGCTAGTTGTGACCTCCTCAAATAAAGCAAAAAAATATTTTGTCTTCACAAGTCGATCAACCAGAACCTGAGGATACCCAGGCGAAGCAGGGCCATTGGTCCACATCTCTTCCAACTGGAAACACAGTCTTTTCATTTCTTCCTCAATGGACAAAGTGCGACCTTCAGCAACACTCGCTTTCTCTTTAATGGTTTCAACAAAAACATTCAGAGCAACACACTTCACTTCGCAAGCTTGTAACTTTTCCAGCATCACCCCATCTTCCTTAGCAAACTCAGGAATCCGTTCACTGACGAGTTGAAGGCTCTCACCAACCTTGTTTTCAAAATAAATAAAAAAAATAAGAATATTTACACGCTAGGAAACACTTAATTGGATCATGATAACATTTCAACAAAAATAGAGCATACCACAACTATCATCTCAGGAAGCGACATCTTAAAAAGAGTAGCAGGAACAGT
Organism: Rubia yunnanensis; assembly: GCA_037428765.1. Taxonomy (NCBI): domain Eukaryota; kingdom Viridiplantae; phylum Streptophyta; class Magnoliopsida; order Gentianales; family Rubiaceae; genus Rubia; species Rubia yunnanensis. The sequence goes on along the minus strand of CM075061.1, from coordinate 104,165,993 downwards.
TCCTTCAACCATCAAATTGTGGCTTCGAGCCAGAAGGTTGGGAAGAGAATGGCTAACACACCTCTTCTTCTTAACAGGCTCCAAGGTCATTGTAAGGCCCTCAGTTTGTTCCTTTTACCTCCTTCTATGAGAGGTCTCATTAGAGGTACGATTACCTCCTTCCTTACCTTCTTTAGGTATAACCTCAGAAGCTGTTAGCTGAGTGGTAGCTTCAATAATCACTTCCTGAGAGATGATCATCTCACGGTTGTCATTGGTTTTAGTGGACAAAGTCTCTAAGTCGTCATTATCATCATCATAAATGAAGTTTCTTTCAGCTGAGCGCTTGGTTAGATCCATATCTGTAATTTAGCACACAAAGAAAGTCATGCAAACATGCAAACATAAAAGGACAATGAGAGCATTGACAGAGAAAAACAAGCTGGACAGAGTAGAAACAACCAAATCAACGACAAGTAAAACACATTTTCTCAGAGAGCCAGCAAGGCGAAGAGCGATGGAATGCTGGCTGAGCAACAATACAATTTCAGACTCAGCATTAAGACAAACCCCAGCCTTAGGAAGTTTGGATTTAGGAACACCATAGTTCAAAATTAGAAAGTTGGTCTACTATCATTACCGAGTTTTATATAGAAAATTGTTTCACGCCACCCCCACAATTATTTGGAAACCCACTAACAAACTCAACAGTTGGAATAACAGGATAAAGAGTAAACTTATCTGGGTTATTTTTTACTTTTCAAAGATGGTAAAATTTGCAAACTAAGTAAATAGAGAAGGGAACATTAGCTGATTCGCACACATGATACGAGAAGACAAAAATATAAACAGTTTTAGGGTGCAGCTGACATAAAGCAGCTTGATAATGATAAAGCAAATCTAGGACATGTTAAGGCAAGGGGAAAGTAAGTCCAAACTTTAGGTTGTCTAAGTAACAAGAAATAAAACTAGAAAGAGGGGTGCGAACAATTTCAGAGGACTCAGGAGCCCTGAGCTCATACGAAGACAAAAAGAGGAAGCTATGCTTTAAATCCTCAACATAATAATCAGAGAGGATACTACTAGCGATAGCAGAGCCGGCGAGGTGGTCAGAATCCTCCCCGAAATTGACACTGTTTTCAGGGACATTTGGTGGAGTAGTTCCAATAATGTTAGAGGAAGACATTGAAGTGCTCAAGATGGTGTCAATTAAAGCAACTAAAGCCAGAAGTGAAGATTCCGGCCAAAATCCAAAAGAAAAACACAAACACAATGCCAGAGAAACAGAAAGATTCTCTCAATTTGGAAGAAGATGGAAATATACTAAGGAAACAAAGCCCTGCAAATTTAATCCTACAGAACTTGCTTCAGAAAAGGAAAAAGTAGAACAAGGGAACTTATGGAATTAATGTGGAATAAGACAGAAGATTGGAGCAATAAAAGAGAATGGAAGAAGATGAAGAAGTTTAAACTGCTAGGAGTTTTAATTAAAGAAAGTGGAAAGCCAAAAGACAAAAGGTGAAAGGTAAGTAATTATGACGGTCTGACATAAAGTGAAATAACTTTTTGGAAATCCAAGAAGGCGGTGGCATACAGGTACACTGAATAGTGATAACCTTCAAATCTTAAAAAATAAAGGCAATTACAGTAGGAAGAAAGTGTAACGGCGGAGGATGAAATCTCGGAATAGCGAATACAAGGAGCAAATCTCTGCTGCAAGATCGCAATAGCTGGATATCTACACAATACTTCCATTTTTTAATTTTAAAATTTAAATATTACACAATTCAATCAGGTAGTTAAACACACCCAAGAAGAATACAACACTTCACAAGAATAGTTTATGTCGCAGTGGGAGGTCGTCGTCGTACCTCTCAAAGTTAAATTTATAAGCCCTAAATGCTTCCTATCTGCAACTAAGTAGATAATGGCAAGTCGGAGTCATCCACGAAGAAGAGGGATCTTTCTAAGGGTTTAAACATATAAGGTTGATATTAGGCTAGAAGTATATATATATATATATATATATATATATTATATAAGCAAGTAAAAAAGGGGGGTTTTGGTTGGCTTTTGTCCTAAGTTATGAATTTAAAGACAAGGAAACTAGAAAAGTTAAGTAACTATGCTAGTCATGCAAACAAATTAAGAAAAAGGGGTTATAAACTACAAAAGACAAAGCCTTGGCGGCAATTGATTTCACTTCCAAACCTCTTATCTATCCTTGAATCTACAACCTATTCATTACTTTAACTACTTGTTGTGAAGATAAATTTTCTATCCTTCTTAGATAGTAGTTTGCAAAAGTGAATTTGGCATCTCTTGTCAAACCTCACTAATGACTCCTTTAGTCGATAAATGGCTAAAAGTATCCCATTAATGGTGTCGAGCACGAAGAATAACCAAGCTTGGTAAAACTTATAAACACTACACCGTGTTGAACCAATTCATACATATACACAAGATTAGTCAAGAACGTTCAATGCTTATAGACCTCTCCTATTTGCTACAATAAACAAACATGACAAAGAGTTTGACATTATCACATTCATCTAGCAACTATCAACACATTAACATCATTAGAAGCTCTAACGCATGCTCTTGGATTTCATATTAAAAGAGGGGAAACTTAGCTACTTTCTCCCAACCCTAACAAGCAATCATACAAGCAATTCATATGCTCAAACAACCAACAACATTGATGCCATTAACAATCCACATCCAAAGATCAATAAATGCACAATAGCAAAATCAATATATAGATAGAAAGAATTCTCAATACATGGCTGAGAAGCCTCAATAAAGTGCTCCCAAGTACAAAACTAAGCTAGATAATCAAAACCCATAACATAGAACAAAGATCTACAAAGAAATGGAAGAAACTTGTGAAAAACTAGGGTTTTGGAGGCCAAGTCGGGCTTAGAGAGTTGGGGAAGAAGGGATGAAATGCTATGTATAGTACAAGAAAAAAAGGAGTAAAAAGCAAGTTGCAGGACAATTTTCATGAGTCGGGAAGCCTCCTTTACGACTCGCGACCAGATCAAGAATTTTGTGAAAATTGTGAGCTCTCAGGTCAACATTTTGCGAGTCGAGACACAAAAAATTCCAGTTTTGTTTTGCTTCCTCCGTGCAAACCGTTGATTCGTTTTGGGGGTTCTTGTTGTCGATTTTATGGTACTCGAGAAGAAAAATCCAATGGTACCTCCCTTGGAGGCTGATTCTTCTCGGATAATTCTCAGGACGCTACTTCAAAACATAGATCATTCTTTACTCTTTGCTTTGCTCTCCTTTCTTCAGTTTATCTTCTACCACTTTATGAGTGGCCTTCTATCTTTTACTATCCTTTCGAATGACCTTCACTAAACCACTACTAAGTACTCACGAGCAATCTACAAATTAATATTACAAAAAGGAATCTAGATACTCGTAAAGACCGAAAATCCATCAGACTAAACATAGGTTACAAAATGAAGAATTTAGATATGAAAATCGAAAATGGTCATCTAAATCCCTTATGATGTAAACCTACCTAAATCTAGCAATCTTGCAACAAAAAGATAACAAAAGAGATGTTAAATACTTCGGAAAATACATGCATTTGACGTCTCATCACGTAACAAAAATGAACATATTATGCATCGATTGAAGACAAAATAATAACTTCATAAGCAACTCCTGAACATGGTCATAGCTTTGTGTAGTATTGACTTCGTGGTTGGGAAGGGCTTATGGTGTATATCTAGCCCAACGATTAAAAGAATGTTGGCCTATAAGCCCAGCCCAACACCACTTCATAGTAAGACAAAGTTATTTCAGCCCAAAGTGCAGATCGATCAAGAAAAGGTACACGGTCGTGGGATAGATCGTGAGCCGAGAAACGCGGAGCAAGGAAAGAACATGAATCCATGAACCAAGAACGTGGTGATTGTGGTATGAGCCACGACCTCAACTCCTAAAAACAGGGAACCACGACTACATTGGCCTATAAATGCAACAAGCTTAGAACGGGCTAAGGTAAGTGTGACTATACTAGGAAATTCCAATTCTTGAAGAGACAGATTGACTTGATCGTCAGAGCTTTTCTCCCGGAATAACTTCTGGGACTTGTTTTACAGGAGAAGAGATTCACGAAGTGAACAATAATTGGCTTGCCAGATCGGATTACCACATCAAGCCTCAAAATGCGTATAAGCCTCTACAAAATCAGACTTTCATCGCAGAGGATACAACCAGGTGAACGAGAAAAATCATCAACAAAAATGACATAATAAGAACACTCAGCATGAGAGACAACTGGAGAGGGTCCCCAAAGATCGCAGTGAACTAAATCAAGTATGTGTGGCATGTGTTTTAAATTATCATTAAAAGAAAGACGCTTGCCTTTATCCATCTCACAAGAGGGACATAAATGAGGCTTATGCAGCAAACTAGTAACTAACAAACATCCAAACTTGCTAAAAGAAGAAATGATGTCGTGAGGCACATGACCCAATCTACTATGCCAAAGTTCAAAATATGCTTTAGAAGCACTCGATGCAACAAAAACAAATAAAACAAAACCACTATAATCCAAAACTATAATCCACTATAATTGAGAGTTTTAGAAAATGAATTCTTTGAAGCCATAAATAAGTGGCTTCTCTCAACGTTAAGAAAATGTTTATTAGACTATATAATACTTTGATTTTAAAACTCATTTTTTAAATGATCGTGAATAAAATCATGTTTCACCTATAAATTGTACATAGAAAACTTAGATGATATATTGATGATATATTTACCAACTAAGAAAATGAAATATAGATATTCACTTACCCTGAATTACAACATCCCCGCCTTCGATTAAAATTATAATACCAAAATCAACCAAAAAACACCAACAACTACATCAACTGATGAAACTAGTGGAATTACAACATCCTCACCTCCGATTAAAATGATAATACCAAAATCAACCAAAAAACACCAAATTAGTGGAGTACCATTGCGCGTTGTGCAATATCATTAATTAAAATATTGAGATTAAATTTTATTTAAAAGTTTCAAGTTTAGTCATTTAAATAAATTTATATGAGTTATGAAGTGAAATAATTAATTAAGTTAGAAATCGTTAAATATTGAATGCAATAAAATTTGATTATATTTATAATATTTCGTTCAAATTATTCAAAATAGTAATGATTTATATGTTGAGATTCATTTTAAAAGGTTATCATAATTATATGTATCTCATTGCAATAAATAAAAGTAAATATCAAATGACATTTTTAGTCTCACTAATTATAAAATATCTCCATTTAACAATTAGTCGGTTTAAAACAAGACTTTGTCATACATTAATAAATAAATAATATGTACATATTTCTATCAAAAGTACTCTATCATTGTATAAAACAATCATTACATTTTATTACTTCGGATTATGTGTTTCTTTGAATTTTCTTCAGTGATATATATACATATATATATGGCACAATAAGATATTTATGGTATTAACTATATTTTTAGAATTTATATATTTTATATAGTAAATAATTAAAATCGGTAACAAATTATAATATGAGTATGTTATTTTTAGAAGACTAAATTATTTTTTTGGTCTCTTACATAATCTGCAATACCTTCTTTTGGTCCCCAAGGTTAATACCACGTTTGTTCAGCAATTAACATTCTAAAATTGATTTTTTGGTCCCCAGAGGTGGTGTCAGGTAAGACTAAATAATTTTCCGGTATAGTCAAGGATATTTTTGTAATTTTACTAATTAAAAATCCTGAAAATGAAAATTTATTCTTATAATAAAAACCTCGCGCGTGAAGTGAAAATTTCATCCTAAAAATGCGCGTGGATTCAAGTTTTACCATCGTCTCCCTCTTCAACTCTGCCCTCAAAGCCCTCTCCCTCTTCAACTCCACCGCACATGGCGGCGCACATCCCACTCACCACTTCACCGTCGTCCTTCTCCACCACCTCAACTCCGCCAACAACCGCCGATCACCGCCACCGCCATCGTTGTGAAGAAGAGGAGAACGGTGTCATTGTAGAGTCACAGAGAATGCAAATCACCATCGTCGTGGTTGCCTGTCGTCTGTCCCACCGCCATCATTGGTGGCGGCACTTTTGATCGCCGGGTTGGGTACGCTTCGGATCCAGCTCCGGGTCGTGGTTGCCTCGTCATTTGGTTTCAACTTTGCTTTTGCGTCGATCTGGTTTCAACTTTGTTATCGTGTAAAAATTGCCTCATCGTCTGCCTCACCATCATCTTTGGCGGCAGCGCACTTTATCGGTGGGACGGGTACGCTTCCGGTCCAGCACCAAGTCGGGGCTCCGGGTCTGTATCCACATCTAATGTAGTTGTTAACCATGAGCTCTAGCTCAGCCTTCGTTGCCAAACAATGTCATTTAAACGGCTGCGGTGCTGACTTATGTTAGTATAGAGAGCCTACCGTTGTTCAGGGATGTATCTGTGATAGAGCGGCAGAATTCATTCCTCCGAAAGCTGTAGATTTTCCTCTTTTAGTTTGACTTTGCGGATGCTCTGAATTTGGAGCGGGAAAAAGAAATCTGTCTGTTTGAACTCCCAGTCAAGAATATAATTATAGTTTCCAACTGTTGCAACCATTCTTACCACCAAATTAACCTCTAGTTGTCATGTGTTAATCTGCAAGGTAAAATGTAGTTTTTTTCACCACTTTCATGTTTTGGTATCTAATGAAGTTATTAAACACTGAATTCTGTATGTCTCCAAGCAGGACCATGATGTGCCCATTTGATATGGTTATATTAGGACTTTTAGGATTCACTTTTGTACACTTTTGTGCTCTAAATGTGACATTTTGCCTTGAAATTTTCTAAGGAGAGTTAAAAGCGACTTTTACGCTTTTATTACTTTTCTAGAGGGTTTTGTGTGACAAGGAAAATTGTTGGAAGACTTTGAAGAATACCTTTGAAGATTTGAAATTTTTTATTTGAGCTTTTGAAGACTTGAAGAATTGAAGAAAAGTGAAGTGAAGAGGAGGACATGAAACAAAAAGGAGAAAGAAATCAAGATGCTGGAACTGGGCTCCATCGCGACTCGCGACGGATGTATGGCCAGAAATCTTTCTTACTTTTTTTTGTACTATAAATACTCACCTTATCCTCTCCTCTACAACCTCTTCTTCCTGCAATTTTTCTGGGTTCAAACCCTAGTTTTTCTCTTCTTTCTTTTCTTAGTTTTTGTAGGTTAATCATGTCTTTTAATTATGTAGCTTATGATGTGGTTTGTCTTTTAATTGATTGAAGCTTCTATATCTATGTAGTAAGAATCATATCTATCTATTTAGTGTTTTTGCTATTGTGCATTTATTGAGCTTTGAAGGTGAATTGTTAATGGCATTGATGACTAGCAAAGTTAAGTAACTATGCTAATCACCAAACAAACTAAGAAAAAGGGGTAAAAACTACAAAAGATAAAGCCTTAGGGGCAATTGATATTCACTTCCAAACCTCATGTAGATCATTGAACCATTCACTCATTCTATCACATTCGTTACCTATGGGGAATGCTAAAACTTCCCATTCGAAGATCAACATTCATTCCTTCTTAATAGTAATTTGCAAAGACAAACAACGACCATTTGCAAACCTCATTGATAATCACTCTAAGCAAACCACATCATAAAGGCATTTCAACAACGGCATTATACACGAAAGACCGTAGATTTGATAATAACAAGCATTCTACCAAATACATAGCCATTTAACCGAACATAGCATTCATTAGGCTAAACCTATAACAAACCACATTCAAGATTCAACCTTGCATTTTTTTTTAATTGAAGACTCACCTAAGTGAGGGGGAATATATTGGCTCCCCAAACCATAAAAAGAGTAGAAGATGAGTGTTAATGGTAGAATAAACATGAGAACAATCCACATTAACATAAAAAGAGTAGAAGATTCAACCTTGCATTGCATCTATAGGATAAACATGAGAACAATCCACATTAACATATTTATCTAGCAAGAATCACAACACATTATGCACAAGATTTTCTAATTCCATGTTCTTGGATTCTCATGTCAAAAGAGCTAGAAATTTGCAACTTTCCTAACACCCTAACACTTCAATCATACAAACACTTCATATAGTCAAACAACCCATAACATAAATGAAGTAAAACATCACATTTAAACACATGAATGCTAAATAACAAATGCTTCAAGAAAGAGTGAAATAGAGGTTCTTACAACATAGGTGTGGAAGCTTCAATCATTTGCTCCCAAGTACAAAACTAAGCTAGCCAATAAAAACCCATAACATAGAACAAAGATCTACAAAGAAAGAAGAATAAATGGAAGAAAATGGTGAAAAACTAGGATTTTGGAGCCCCCAATTCGGTTGGGAAAAAGGGGAAGAAGGGGAGCTATTTATAGTCTAATTTGGTCAAGAATAACCAAAAAATCCAGCAGGCTCCCGCCTGGGCGGAAATGGCGTCGCCCAGGCAGCGGAGGTTTCAACCCAAAAATTCAGAAATGGCCTCGCCCGGGCTTCTTGTTTTGCTTCCCACGGGTGAATCGTTGATCCATTTTGGGAGTTCTTGTAGTCAATTTTATAGTACTAGAGAAGACAAATCCAATGGTACCACCCTTGGAGGCTGATTCTTTTCAGAAAGTTCTAAGAACTCTGCTTCAAAACATAGATCATTCTTCACCCTTTGCTTTGTTCTCCTTTGTTCACTTTATCTTCTACCACTTTTTGAGTGGCCTTCCATGTTCTTCCATCCTTTTGAATGGACTTCACTAAATAACTCCTAAGTGGTCACGAGCAATCTACAAATTAAGCTTACAAAAAAAGGAATCTAGATGCTCGTAAGGACCAAAAATCCATTAGACTAAACATGGGTTACAAAATGAAGGATTTAGATATAAAAATCAAAAATGGTCATCTAAACCCCTTATCAAATAAACCTACGTAAATCTAGCAATCTTACAACAAAAATATGACAAAAGTGATGTTAAATGCTTTGGAAAATACATGCATTTGACGTCTCATCAGACCACCTCCACGAAAATGCAGAAAGCTCTCGGGATAGATTGTGCTTTTCCATCCAATCCTGCCATAAATCCATCCATGTAAATTGCGTTTTTGGGGCAATCGATGAGAGGAACGAGGCTGCTCGTTGATCGGCCAAAGCCAAACTCCCCGACGTCAATGAAAGAAATCGCTACCCAATTCCGCTGTTGCCCCAAACTGGAGTCGGCGGCGCCGCCGTGGTGGAAACTGAGCGGGAAAGAGGTCTGGGCAAGAGACGATCTTTTCTTTTTTTGGAATTTTTTAAACTCATGGGTATAATGGTCATTTTACAAATTTTGAACAATTTTGTGGTTGACTTTACCAGGAAACCACTTTTGGTGGCCAAACAAATCAATTTTAGAATGTTAATTGCTGAATAAACGTGGTATTAACCTTGGGAACCAAAAGAAGGTATTGCAGAATATGTAAGGGACTAGAAAAACAATTTAATCGTTTTAGACAACTTGGATTTAGGTTAGTCAAAATGAGTTGAATATCCTTGGTTGACAGCACCATCCAAAAGCAAACAATTTCTATTATATGGTGTTTATATATATAAATATATATAAATATATATATATATATATATAAATATATATATATAAATATATATATATATGTGTATATATATATATATGTATATGGTACAATAAGATATTTATGGTATTAAATATATCTTTAGAAGTTATATATTTTATATAGTAAAGAATTAAAATAAGTAATAAATTATAATATTAGTATGTTAACAAATTATGATTGATTATGTATAGCAATAATTTAAAACCAGTAACATATGATAATATTAGTATGTTATTTTTAGACAACTTGGGTTTAGGTTAGTCAAAAAGACTTCAATATTCCGGGTTGACAACACCATCTAAAAGCACACGATTTCTATTATATGGTGTTTGGGATGAGAAATAATATATAAATTTTAAAAATTAAAATGAAAATGAAAATATGAAAAATGTTGTGTCCGTAGAAATCCATCAAGCAGGTTAATAAATTAAATAAAGATACCAGTTTGTTTGCGCTAGAATCATTGTTGAAAATCCTATGGAAGCATGGCTTTTGAATCTTCTTCATTATTTGTTCTCCATCTCTTGAAGAAGTACTCATTATTCTACTACGAACACCTATAGAAAAAGATGTCACTCTTTTTTCATGGACGATAACAAGATAAAAGCCTTGTTACTCTTAGTTTATGGGAGAGATACAGAAGTGCAGGCAGTGTTAGATTTTTTTTTTTAAAGTAAACTCACTTAAATGAGGGGTATATATTAGGCTCCCCAAACCTTCCAGAGAAGATGAATTTGAATGTTAGAGTTATTTTATATTAATATTGGCAAGGTCAATGGAGTTACGTGCTTCAAAGTCCATACCTTGAATCCAACACTATCGAAGCGTTTAACCATATATTTAGTGATCTTCTTATAAATAAAACTTTGACCAAATGTTCTTTAATGGAAAAATGTGAAAAGATACGATTTATTAATTGAATTTTTTAAAATGTCCATTTATAAGGATTGAAAGTTTTTTTCTTAATAAAGTCTCATTACGTTGTAATTCCTACTCAAAAAATAATTACTCCCTCTGTTCCAATAATTTTGGTCTATTTACTCTTTCACGGTTTTCAATGATAATATTTGACTTTCAATATTTCTAGCTACATGTAACAATTCCGCATAAAAATCTAATATTTAGAAAATAGATGTTAAGTTATGTGGTGATCCGGTCAGGTAAACCCCTCGTTTCTCACTCCGTGAATCTGTTCCCCTGTAAAACAATTCTTAAAGGTGATTTCGGAAGAAAAAATCCGACGATCAAGTCAGTCTTCCTCTTTAAGAACTGGAATTTCTTAGGATATTGACGCTTACCTTAGCTCCTCTCGAGCTTGTTGTATTTATAGGCTGATATAGTTGTGGTTCCTTGTTTTTGGGAATTGAGATCGTGGGTCACACCACGTTATGTGTTCATGACTTCGTGTTCGCTGTTCGTTCTGTGTTTCTCGGCCCAAGCTCTCTGCCTCGACTAGAAGTCCCACGCCTAGCTGATTTGCATCTTAGGCTAAAATGGCTTCGTCTCGTCATGGGATGAGATTGGGTTGGGCTTTGTGGTCATCAGTCTTTTAACCGCTGGGCTACATATACACCATAATCCCCCCAGCTATGAAGTCAATGCTACACGAAGCTATGGATATGATCGGGAGCTTCTTTCACACTCATTATTTTGCCATGAACCTATGCGTAATAATCAGTTTGTTTTCGCTGCAATATGAGCTGCTCTTGCGAAGTGTTGTATGCTTCTTGACTGTGTATCTCTACTCCATTGAATCACGCACTCTTTTGAATTTGAATTTCAAATTTTTTAATGATTGCATATTGCGTGTGTATCCAATTGTTGCGATCTTGCAGCCGAGATTCGCTCCTTTGTATTCGTTGTTCACTCTACAATTCCCCCATCCGTCGTTACTTTTCTTTTTCTTATAATTGCCTTGAATCTTGTGCTTTGAAAGATGTCCCTTTACAGTGCAATACCGCTGCCGCCTTCTCGAATTCCCAAAAAAGTAAATTACTTTTTGTCAGGTCATCATGATTATGCACTATTCCTTTTTTGCCTCTTAGGTTTTCATCTTCTTTAATTAAAACCTCCTATAGTTTCAGACTTTTCATCTTCTACTATCTTCTTTATTGCTCCGATATTCTCTCATTTTCCCCGCTAAACCAGTAAGTTCTGTTACTCTTTGATTTTTCTTGACCGAGTTGTATAGGTCTGAATTTGTAGAGCTTTATTTCTGAAGTGTGGTTCAGTTCCCTTCCAATTGAGGTGATATTTTTATTCTCTAGCGCTATGTTTTTATTCCGGGCCCTTGGCCAGAATTGTCAATTCTGGCCTTTATTGTTTTAATTGACACGACATTCGTCTGGATTTTAGGGATTTTGAGCCCTTTCTATGCTCATATGAACTTAAAGCTCCTGATGCTTCTGAGAGTGTTTTCACTCCTCCTTCCGATTAAATATCATCTTATTTAGACTACCTGAAGTTTGGGCTTTATTTCCCCTTTCCCCAACACGTCTTGGACTTGCTTTCTCATTATATAGTTGCTTTTATGTCAGCTAGATCCTAAGGTTATTTCTATTTTTGTTTTCTTCTATCATGTGTGTGAAGCGGATGGTGTTCCTTCCTCCATTGACTTGTTTCGCAACCTCTAACATCACGTGCGCTCGTTCCTTAGCAGCTTTAATAGACTGGTGTTCCTTTCTCCATTGAGCTTTTCAACCTTTTGCGGCTGGTGTTCCTTTTTCCATTGACTGAAGCGTGCACGTTAGCCACTGAGGAGGAGATGAACAAAATTCTTTTCTCAGTTGGAAGAGATGCAGACCACTGGCTCACTTCACATGCATATCCCCAAGATCTAGTTGATCGACTGGTGAAGAAAAAGTCCTTTTATGCTTTATTTGAGGAGCTCACAACTAGCGCTCGCCACGTTGGGTACTGCAAGGCCTTGGTTGAATTGCAAAAGCTGAACCCTACGGCAAAGGTTGAAAAGCTACCCAGGCTGGCCAAATCCAAGAAAGTTCTGGAATAGTAGAAGGAGGCCTTGAATGAGGGTTTCCTTAAGAGCGTTGCTGATGGTAGTCATCCCTTCGCACTGCTATCCCATCTTGCTTGTCCTCCCAGTCTACCTTCTGTAGCTGATTGAAGCCATGCGCGGTCGACTATCTTGAGGATCTCTCATTTGGCTCCCCCTCTTCAGAGCTTCACAATCCTGATCGTACTCTTAATTCTAATGACAATACAACCCGGAAGGTGCTTTAAATGGTGAAACCTCCTCTTAACACAACAGCCATGAAGGTTCTATTGTTGTCTACACTTCATCCGCTTCTCCTACTAAAGTTAGTGAACCTTAGTGCTATGTACTTTAAGGAGCTGATTTTGTAATTCATGACAATATTTTGATTTATGTGTGTACTATGTTGTATTCTCAAAGATATTATCATTATGTCCGCCTTTTCCAATTTGACCGATCTCCTTGTATTTACTTATTTGTAGGGTTTTAATATTATGGTTGACCAATTATTTATGAAATGTGTTAATTATCCATGGTGTTATGGCTCTGTTTGGTAGAGCTGTGTTTAGAAGCAAAGTTGACTTTTTTTTCAAGCAGAGAGAGACCAGGTTTTGCTTTTCCTCCAAAAATAGTTTCTGCTTTCAAAATAAGCTCTTTTTTTTGCATTTTACCAAACACTAAAAAGAGCTTTGCTTAAAAGTACAACATCTTAAAAGCTCTGCCAAACAGAGCCTATGTTTGCTTTCCTTGTCACACCGAGTTTTCTTCTCCTCTTTACTGCCCCATTAGACTGATTGAGACTACTAATCGTATATCCATAGAGTATCTCCAACTTATTTATTCTGATCATCCATCTCATTTGGAGTCCATTCCTTTACATCTTGGGTGGGGAGCTCCTACGTCTTCATCAACTCCATCATCTTCCACAGGATGTCCTTGAAGCAAGCTTATTCCTGATGGTTACAATGTTGAATCCGTTGGCAAAGATATTGTTCATGGTTTGATTGATCTTGAAGTTTCCAGTATGTATATACACTTGCTTAAACTCCCTGCTCGTGTTCAAGAATGAGCATTGTCTTTATGAATTCGCCTAAAGTACATGCTCTAGGGAATTAATAATCTTGAAGCGAAGTGGGAGAAGACTGTAAATGACACCCAGGATGTCGTGCATAATTTACGAGGGATTTGCAACGAGCAAAGTAGCCTTATTCACCGCCAACAGTTAACCATGGTGAAGATGCTTCGACACTAGGAGAAGGCTAAAAATAATGCTGCAAGCAAGACTCGCGAAACCCATCAGAAGACACTGATCATTGATAAACAGTGTACTCGTCTTGAGGACTTGTTCGACCGGTTGAAGAAAAAGCAAGATGAATGTGACCACTTTTCAACTTCTTCTCTATGTTGGGAAAGCAAGTTTGACGAACAACTTGCTATGAACGCGCAGTTGCAAAATGAAAATGAGCAACTCCGCACTGAGTGCGAACGTCTTGATACGTCTTTGCACCAACTTGGGCATGCTTGTGTTGAGTACAAAGATAGACTTTAGGCTCTCCCCTCATCATCTCTTAGGGCTACTTGTCATTGAGATCTTGCTATGTAAATTAATGGGCAGAGGATTAATTTGTCTAAGGCTGTCCAATCGCATCTTCGGTGCCTAGAGGAAGAAGTACAAAATTTGAAGGCCGAGAATCGGAGATATGAAGAAACTATTAATGTTATGAGTATGAAACTAGATCGCGAGGAGTTTGGCCCTATAACCAACTTCAAGGCATACTATGCTAGATATCTTGGTCATATTGAGCGAAGGGGTTTAATAAGCCATCCTGCATATTTACACATGAAGTGGCGATAAGAGTATATAGTTAGTAAGGAGCGTGAGGCTGAAGAGAACCAGTGTAGAGCTGAGCACACTCATTGCGAGGTCGATCGCGATCGTCGTTGTGGTGGTTTGTCCTCTTTTGGATCATCACAAGCATCTAGACGTAGATAGATCTCCTGTCTGAAGATATTCTTCCTTCCATAAAATGCCTTGAATAATTTTACTGTCATTTTCTAAACATTTGTGTTCGCTGTCACTTAATAAGCTATCTTCCATCAACTCTTATGTAGATATTTTCTTGCTTGTTGCCTGAGTTGTATGATTGAGTTTGCGGAGCTGCAAGATCTAAGGTCTTCTTCTATCGCATTATCTTGTGTTATTGAGATTTTGTGCCTTTTACAAGATCTATAGCTTGCGTAGTTAGTATACCCAAGCTGCAAGATCTATTGCCTGCATTTTTAAGAGCTTCAAATTTTATGAAATGCAAGATCTATTGCTTTCTTGTGTCACTTTCATCTTAAATATGATCTTTTGAATGATCTATAGCTTGCGATTGTAAGGTTTGCGAAGTTGCAATATCTAAAGCTTGCAAGCATCGGTAGTTGTGCAAGATTTATAGCTTGCGGGTGTATGATTTGCAAAGTTGCAAGATCTAAAGCTTGCAAGCATCGGTAGTTGTGCAAGATCTATAGCTTGCGAGTGTATGATTTTCTAAGTCGCAAGATCTATAGCTTGTTGTTCACAACATTGTGTTCAACTTTTGACACTTGGAAAGTTTGAGTGCGGTGATCTCAATATGCTACAAATGTATTATCATCTAAAATTTGCAAGTAG
This sequence comes from Rubia yunnanensis, assembly GCA_037428765.1. NCBI lineage: Eukaryota > Viridiplantae > Streptophyta > Magnoliopsida > Gentianales > Rubiaceae > Rubia > Rubia yunnanensis. Next base: position 104,150,731 of record CM075061.1, on the reverse strand, counting down.
AGAACCAAAAATGTAATCGTGGCCCAGAAAGGTGGTTTTTAATATTTAAAATGTACCACTGTGATAATTTCGCATTGGGAACAATGGAATGAATGCAACCAGTGATAATCTCATGGTTTCTGTACAGGTAGATGCTTCCTATCTTTTTCCTAAAATCTAGACATAAAACCTTCTCAAATTGGCCACATGCCATGTGTTGGGAACACTGGTTCCGTCCAACCTTTCTAGTTCATAGTTATTGGATTTGTGAGCCTTCGTAACCTTGTAAGGTCCTTCCCACTTTAGCCATAGCTTTCCTCGTTCTTCTACCAGACTTGCCTTGTTCTTTCTTAACACAAGATTGCCAATTTGAAATTGTGTTTCCTTCACCTTCTGATTGTATGATCTAGTAATTCTTTCCTTATACTTAGCTTCTGTGATCGTTGCAAATTCTCTCTTTTCTTCCAGTTCATCCAGATCCAAACTTATCATATTCGGGTTGTCCTTCTCCCTATAACTGCATACTCGAAGTCTTGAATTACCAACTTCTACTGGTATCACTGTTTCATGACCGTGGACTAGATTGCATGGTGTCTTCCTCGTTGGTTCCATAAATATTCTCTCTGGGTAGTTCTCGATGTTAATAATGTTGTTCTTTATGTTATTCAATTTCAGCACAGGAAGTACTTCTTATGGTAAACTTTCTTCATCTTCTCCCAAGTTGTGATTCTACGTGGTTTAAGAAAATGAAACCACTCCTTAACTCCATCCTTTAGTGAAACGGGAAAAGCTTGGTTGTTCACTTACTCACTTCTAACTACAATTAAGTAGATAGCGATAAGTAGGGTATCGTCCACAGAGACTTAGGGATTCAAATAATAATTTTGCAAAGCTCACAATCGGGCCTCACCCCGATTGTGTGTTAGGAGCAAAAAACATGGGGGGTTTTGTTTGTAAATAGTTAAACTAACAACTACAATCATAAACTAGATAGCGAGATAAAGATAGTAATAATGGGCCTTGGGCATTTGCATTACATGGTTAACATACAAGATTTGATCCTAGACTTCTATTTGTATTCAAGAATTATATTTTTATCTATGTGCTATATCACACGATGTAGAGATGTTAATTCCCTAGGACTCCATTGGTCTGTTACACCATGTCGGTTCCACTCCTTCCTTAGCATCTCACCTCCTCCACATATAGCTTAGAGAAGATCTTCTGGACAACAACTTTAGCCCTCACTACCGGGGTTAATAAGCTCATAGCTTTAACAAAGCGAATTAAACCCGGTTGTAGCATGGATCATTGGGACCCCCACCGTGAATACCCATCTTGTTTCACTTAGGACATTAGTACCTCATGATAACTCTAAGGTTGTATCAACACTTAGTTTCCACAAAGTAGGGATACACCCTTCATGTATTATCCTACGAACCTAATCGAGAATTTAACAACTCCCGAACCAATTTCCAGATAAACCCAACGTTGTTTGCAAGATAATCCAATTACAAGACTACTCATATTACCGACCCGGGAACATGTGTCTTCAATGACCTAATGGTTAACATCCTGTATCACAATATTCATAGAAATGTAACATTATCTAGTCCATTTCCCTAGTCTAGCACTAAATCATGCAAAGAATCCAACTAGGTGCACATTCTAAATACATTCATCACAAAATCATAGAAAGAAGCATAAGCACAAATTAAACATGATATTTATATCAAATTAAATAAACAAGAATCTTGAAGTCTCACAAATATAAAGTTCATATATGCTTAAAAATGCTCCTGAGTCATAACTTTAAACTACTAGCATAAAACACATAGCATTCAATGGATTAAATGTCATGGAAATGAGTATTCAATGAAGAAAGAGAGGAGGAAATGGGTTTTCAGATTTATAAAGCCGCCTTTTTTTTAAACCCTATGGATAAGACCACTTTATATAGTGGTAAGAGAGAGAAAGACACAACAACCCGCGGTCAAACCCTAGTCAGCAGGAAGGCATGGACCGTGCTGCTTTGCACGAGCCATGATGGGCGATTCATGCGGATCTGTATGGACCGTAAGCTGGAATGAGTTTGGGTTGCTTATGAGTGGTATCGACCGTGCCATTCTACACGGACGTAGCTTGGATCTTGGGTCTTTATCCTTTATGTGTAATGGTTGTGCCATTTTGCACGGCCCCTATCCTGGGGTCCATTCAACTTCTTCTTCTAATTTTGGGTCGTGTCATTCTGTATGGCCCGTATGCTGGGCTCTATTCTTGCTTTCTTCTGATGGCACGATTCGTACCTCATGAGCTCTTCTAGACTTCATCTATTTTTTTCCTCCATCTTGGCCTTCCTTCTTCTACCGCACTCTTCGATCTTCTACCATTTAGTTCAATGACCTTCTTCCTTCTACCAATCTCACAGTTGGCCTTCAATCTACTACCATCCTTGCGGATGGCCTTCTCTTATGAGTGATCTAAAATTTAAAGCTCACAAAGCAGATCTTGATATTGATAAGGGAAAAATCCCATTAGATCTATAATTGGTTCACAATATAGGGAAGTTAAACATAAAAACCAAAGAAGGTGGTTTTAACCCTCTATTGTGCAAAAACTATCTAAACCTAACTATCCACCAACAAAAGCATAGTAAAAAAGATGTTAAATGCTCTCTAAGAAAACATGCATTTCACGTCTCATCAAATTCTCCACACTTAAATATTTACTCGTCCACGAGTAACAAGAACAAGCAAAGATCTAAGAGTATACTAAGCATGCAATTTACTAAAACACCCAACATTTTATTCCAAGGACTACCCTAACCCAAGACACAAGAATGCAACTTCTCAAATCCCCCAACCTAAGAAGTGCTAAATCACCAAATCATGCAATAATAAGAATAAGGTATAATGCTCCAAAGAAAAACAAGAGTTATCTTACTCTAGCCCAAAGAACTACCAAAAGGCATAAACAAGAGAAGCATAAATATATATTTTTTCATTTTGCCTAGGAGCCCTATCGGGTTTTCATCCTAGCATTTCATTTTCATTCAAACCACACACCTTAGGTTTTTCCTGAACTTTGGCCTCTAATTTTTGCATAAGTTTCCTTTTGGACTTTCAACCTATTCAGGCCTCCTAATTTTGCCTAAGTCGCCCTTTTGGGTTTTCAACTTAGCGGATGATTTTTTTTTAAAAAAAAATCAATTTCTTTTTGAATTTTTAAATGACACAAATTGCTCCAAAAGTGACCTTCACAAAACAAGAAACACCAGGAAACTTTTGGAAAAATTTTTAAATGTCTACATATTCCTTCCTCCACACTAAATAGTGCATTGTCCACAATGCATAAAACATTTGAAAACACACAAGTGGAGTAGGGAGATAAATAGACACTTACTCATGGGACTCGGAGGGGCCCGCTCTCTCGCGCCTCATCTCACGCCTTCACCTTCTTTCCTCTTGCCTCTCGTTAGGGATAATGTCGCAGAAACCCTCGAGGTTGGGTGATTGCATCCTTTCTGATAGTTGTTCCATGTCCCCCTCTTGGACATCGGCCCTTTGATCTGTAAAAGTAACTTCTCACATACCTCTTGCTCAATGGAAGCAAGCCTCGTACCCTAAAACTTCATGTCAACATCCACTGCACCGAGACTAACACCAAACTCACCAAGTTGTTGGCTCATCCCCTCTACAATGTTACTTATCCCTTTGATTTTTTGGCATGAACTCATAAGTCATTTCCCAAACACTTGAAACTGCTCTTAGAAGTCCACGAGTAGTGTGGATTGTGTTGGTTGTGCCCGGGTATGTTCTAGTCTTGCTCCTCCTCCATATCCTTGTTTAAGGTGGACAACGTGTCAAGGAACCCTCTCTCATAGGTCTGATTGGGGGCGATGCATAATCTCTCCAAAGTGGTATGAACCGCAATGGTAATACGCTCTGGTTGCGGTAGAATCATGAAGTTTCACATGTTTGTGCCACCATAGAGCCGTATGAAATGGTCTTTTGAAGAGGTGGCGATGATCATAGATGCTTCTACCAACTTCTCTATGGTATATCTCATTCTCGTATGTCTGTTGCTCACTAATCGAAGGTTGGACGAAGGTGTCTACCCAAGGTGTTGGGCAAGCAAGCCAACCATGCCTCCTATGGGGATCACCCCAGATCTCTCTCTCTTTTGCCGTGAAAAGGCACTCCTCAATAAACAATCTCGAAAAAGTTGGGGAATAAATTACCTTCGGAGTCATTGCCCAAAGGATCTCCACATCCTTGTTGTTTCATTGGGCAATTTCTCCATGGAAAAATACTCCTATGGATAAGAGTCGGTGGATATACCACAAAGTTGGGTGGATGATTGTGGTGTTCCTCCCCCGATGGTTCTTAGCTATTCTTATTATGTTCCTCCAAAAGCTATGCAATGCAAAAGGAAATCATCGCCTATGCATCCCTGAAATTTCTTTCCCATACTTCTACCCAAATGCCTTTGCCATCTCCTTGTAAATGCCTCGTTATCTGTGTTATCTAGTGCCAGTCGAGGAATCCATCTAAGCTTACCCAAGTTAATAAATATTACATGGGTTGTAGTAGGTCGAGTTGTTCTAAGGTCGTCTTGCACGCAAATTTTATCTCGAGTATAGTTCTCTTTGGCCTTAGAAAGTTTCTCCATTTTCGGATCGCACTCCCAGAAATGTTCTTCATGCCCATGAACTCGTCCATAAATGAGGGTGTTGGTGCCATGGTTTGGTTTGGCCCTTCCCTCCCAAGTTGGGCCGAACTAGCCTTCTCAATTCGGGAAGAGTTTAAATTCTCAACTCTACTTCTCTTAGGCCTCATTCTAGAAAAACACAATAAGATATGGTAATGACACAATATAGCACACTTTAAGCACCAAAAGTAAGTAAACTTTACTGCAAGAGCCAATTCACCCTAAACACTACCACTTAGGATTTCACATAAATACAAACATGAGACCACAATCTTTCCCCACTCTTACATTAACAAATAAGCACCAGCATCACCCACGTTCACCCACAAGTCATCAAAAAATTTCAAATTTAAAGTCCCTCCTTTTGCCACAAACATGCTAAAGTGAGCAAGTAAATACAAGAGTTAGAGCTTTTACCCAGATTTGAACCTTAGGAAATAAAGAACCCAAAAGAAAAGAGAAATATGGCCTCTCTTGCAAGAATGGCCCAAAATCTGGATTTGTAGTTTGGGTGTGGATTGGAGTTGAATATTTATAGTTATAGAAGTGGTAGAAGTGTTCTTTATGGAAGGAAGAAGGTAAAGACAGATTTTTTTCTGAGAATTATTGTTTTTTGCCAAATGGGTTGTGTTTGGTAGAGAGAGGAAGATGAAGGTAGTAATGGTGAAGAGGGAAAGAGGAAAAATTGGAGTTGGGGGGCCTTCAATTCGGAGTTGAAAAGAGGTGTAATGATATGGGTTGTTGCGAACTGGCACTACCCAAATCAAGAAAGAAGAAAACTGTAGATATGACGTGGTAAATTTGCTCCATCTGGTAAAACTCGATTTGACTCAAAAAATTGCAGGTTTGTTTTTCGGGCACGGTTCATGTAGCTAGCACGATCCTTGCTCTTTAAATGTTCAAGACATGAGTTCTTATGGCATAGACCATGCTAGTCTGGCACAACCCTTTCCATGAAGCCTTCCTGGGCCATTTTGCCCATTTAACCCTCATTTCAGCCCAAATTGCTTACTTTATCCTCTCCAAAAACAATAAGACTCATTTTGAAATGATTTCATCCAAGAAATTTAACAAATTCCCTTCCTAAAACACAAAAAAAGATGCATCTAAACAACTAATAACACACAATCATTCTAAAAATGAATTATCACCGTATCTTTATTTTTGTCCTTATGATTTATTCCTAGTTCAATTAGCAAACAAGAAAAACCTACTGTTGGGTCTCCAGAGTCGCCATCCGCGACTTTACCCATGATGACATCTTTGTGGAGAGGTCTCCACAAAGAGTTATCCTTACCTTCAAGACCAAGTATAATCTTAGACACCTCATGTCCAACCTTCACCATTGTTGACACTTCTGGTTTCACCTTGGGCTTAGGAGGAGGCCGAGAAGGTTTCAAATCCTTTCCTCGCTCCTATACCCGCTACATGTTAGTGTCCATAACATTTGAAAAGAAACAAATCTACCTTAGGATTAGGAACACTATGAGCATGCTTCTCACTAAAGTATCAACAAAATTTTCATCAATTAAATCAAGGCATGCAAAGGATCAGTAAGTTCACTTTTCATGCAAGCAACACCAATAATATCATTCCCATAACAAACATCAATAACATTGCATGAATAAGAAGAGTTAGATGCATAATTATATTTATAGATCTTAAAACCTATTTTATCCTCATCATCTTCTATGGTAAGTGTCCCATTGTGGACATCAATCTTTGGTCTCGATGTTTTAAGAAATGGTGTCTTCAATAGAATTGGGGGTGCACCTCCATTATGCGTCATATCAAGATCATAGAAATCTGCCATAAACACTAGTTTTCCTATCCTAACCAAAACATCCTTAACCACCCTCTTAGGACTAGTTTGAGAATGATCACCTAGTTGTTTAATCACCATAGTTTCTTGAAAGTCTCCTAGGTTTGGATATCTACAGAGGGCAAACGGTGTAATATTTATAGAAGCCCCTAAATCTATCATAGCATCATTAACCATTTTACCAACTAGATCTATAGGAATGGAAAACATTCTGGGACCACCACACTTCTTTGGAAGGCTTTTATGACACAAAGTGGCCATCCCTCAAATTTTAACCTTCCATACTTTCTTAATTGGTTTGGTTCTCTTCTTAGTATATGCATTCTTCAAAAAAATTTAGCATATATTAGGATTTGATCTATGGAATCAATAAGGGAATACTTACCTCGCAACGCTTGAAGACCTTACAAATTTCTTTGTTATCCATGCCCACCTTCTTCTTGGCCCTCAAAGCTGCCAGAAATGGTGTAGGGGGTACAAAATTCTCAATCTTTTTGGTTGGGGGATCCCGGTAAGAGTAAGTGAGCCTCGGATCGGACTCCACTTCCTCCATACCCTCCTTAACACAAATCTCTTCATCTTCAATTTTTCTTGGCCCTCAAAGCCATCGGAAATGGTGGAGGGGATACACTATTCTCAATCCTTTTAGTTGGGGGATCCCGGTAGGAGTGTGTGAATCCTAGCCTCGGATCAGACTCCACTTCCTCCATACCATCTTTAACACAAATATCTTCCTTTTCAAGCCTCGCCTTGGTTTTCCCCACCACACGGTATTCTTCTTGCATAATCTCACTCTCGGGTTCCTTCACCTCTTTCCCACTGCTCAATGTGATGGTGCACACATTTTGTCTTTGTTTCACCTCGGATTGGGATGGAAGCTTCCCACAGTTACTTACCTCAAGTAGACGAACCGAGTTGGCCAATTGCTCCACTTGCACTTCGAGGTTTTTAATGCTTGAGAAAGCTCTTGCGCCCAACTCTTCAAAGTCCATTATTTTCCTCTTCGTGAATATTTCATTGCTCTTTGTGAATTGAGCAATGACAGCCATTAGTTCCTCGCGTTCCAACTTGAATACTCTTCCTCGATTGTTTGGAGTGCCTTTAACCCTCGAGTAAGGTTGTGGAGCTCCCCGATTGTAGTTTTAACTATCCTTATAGTTGGTTTGAACATTTTGATCCTCCCTCCAATGAAAGTTGGGATGATCCTGATAGCAAGGATTAAAGCTATTTGTGTAGACTCGTGGTTCCTATCTCCTCCTTGGTTCTATTGGAACTCTTGCTGTTGACCTCCCACAAATTTCCTAAGGTCTCCAACCTTGCCCGCCTTGGTAGTTGACGGCATTCACTTCCTCCACATCCTCTTGCACTAGAGGGCACTTGTTGGTAGGAGGGTTAAGAGAACATATGATGCACACTCTAGCTTGTTGCGCTCTCCTTTCATGAACTCCTTCATCATGGAGGCAAGGGCTTGCACTCACTCCTCTAGCATGGGAGAGTATGCATTCACTTCATCTTGAGTCATAGTATGAGTCCTTGTGCCAAATTTTCTTATCCCATTAGTCATCTCCTTAAATAGTGCTATGGCGTCCTTTGGAATTTTTGTTGGTTGTGGATCCATTGCATGCCTCATTCACCATGCGCATGTCATCATCACAAAGCCATTTGAAGTAGTAGACCAAATCCACATCCTTTAAGGGATAGTATGGATAACTCACCAATTATCTTTTGAAGCGCTCCAATATTCGTGGAGAGTCTCATTGGAATGTTGAGAGATGTTGACAGTTACTTTTTGAGCCTAGCCGACTTCGAGGCAGAGAAGAACTTCTCCGAAAACCGTTCCATCATATTCATCCAACTAGTGATGCCCTCAGAGTCAAGTAATAAAACTGATTCTTTGTCGCATCTCGGAGTGAGAACGTAAAGGATCTAAGTTTGTAATCTTTCTCGGACACTCCTGGAGGCTTTATATTTGTACACACTAGGTAAAGCTCTGGAAGATGTTTGTTGTGGTCATCACCGACCATACCATGATAGGTTGGTAGGCATTTTATCATTTCGGACTTCAACTCACACGTAACATTGGGTGGCAATGGCGGGAAAATGATGCATAAGGATTGACTCTCCAAATTTGAAGCCATCAGATCCCTTAGCACCATACTATCCTCTGTCATTCTTACTCTTTCTTCAACAATAATCTCTCCCGCTGAGTCTCCACAACTACTCTTATCCTTCTTCTACGTCTACAAGTACTTGTGGTTTTAGGTAAGTAGTGTAATGGTGCTAATTTCGTGGCACAGGTTTGTACCATAAGCAAGCACCAAGATAATACATGTCCTTAAACAACACTAACACACAACGTAAGAATACTCCAAGAAAAGTAATTACATGAGCTCAATAGAAAAACCACAAAAACACAAGATAAACTAAAAAGATACTCAACTAACTATGCCAAAATTTGAAAGGGCCTTGCAGGCGTCGTTAAATACCCACGAGATCAAATTAAAAGATAAGATTTATAGTTTTTCCCTTACTTACTTATTACTACAATAAAGTAAATAGCGGTAAGGTAGGGTGTCGTCCATTGAGACTTAAGGGTTTAAATGATAGTTTTGTAAAGTTCACAATCGGGCGTCACCTCCAGTGTGTGTTAGGATCAAAAACGCGGGGAAGAGGGGGGTTGTTTACAAAGAGTTAACCTAACAGCTACAATTAGGGGCGGAACCAGGGGTCGAGGGCTGCTGGTGCCACCCCTAGGATCCGGTGGCCTATAATTTAGGCCTAGGAGCCACCAGGAGCCAATGGATTCTGCCCCCCCCTGAAAGGTAGCAGCGCCCCTTTCGGCGATGTCTTGAGGAAGACGACCGCTGATATCATTTTTTTTTGTTTTCTCACTAAACAAAACGACGTTGTTTTGCCTTAAGTAAAACAACGCCGCTTTGCCTTAAGTGAAACGAAATCATTTTTGCCTTAAGTGAAACGACGTCGTTTTGCTTTAAGTGAAACAACGTCATTTTGTTTTCGTGGGGAAAAAAAAGGATGGCCAATTGGGCTGAAACCCAATTGGCCCAAATACAACAAACCCCAAATCAGAAACCTTACCTGTCTCAGAAATCGCAAATCGGATTAATCATACTTCACCTCTTCGCATACTTCCGCCATGACGCCTCAAGCCGTCCCTCCGCTTTGCCATGACTCCTCAATCCATCCATCCGCTCTGCCATGATGCCTCACGCCGTCGGTCTGGCTACATCTCTGCCCTCAGCCAGCGACCGCGTTCCGGTCATCCACGCTAACTCAAGGTATGCGAACTGCAAGGAACTGGCATTGTCGCCTTTGAACTTTGAAGTCTGAATTGATTCTTGAATATGCCAATTTTCTTGTGTTATTAACTTGTGTTGAATCCGTGTTGAATAGAATATTTGTGTGATTAGCTTATATCTAATTTATCATTTTGTGTTGAAACTTGAATTTGTGGAGTGTCGACTGTGTGAATCTGTGAAGCATATTTTTTGTGTGTTGGCTTGAATCTGTAGCCAATTTATGTGTGAATTAATTATAGTAATACTTTAATTTGACATATTTTTCTTATTTGATGCCAAATAGGTTATGGTTAGTGGTTCTACTTCTAGCAGCACAAGTATTAGGAAGTAGTTTTTTATGCAGTTATTTGTCGTACTTGTAAAAATATAATTATTATGTATTCATCTTATTATATAAGCGTTGATCGTTAAAATATTGTTGTATTAATCGTTAAAAAAAATTGCCTATTTTTTTAGCCCCCCTTACAAAACGTCCTAGTTCTACCACTGGCTACAATCATAAACTAAGATAGAGAGATAAAGATAGTAATAACGGGCCTTGGGGGCATTTGAATCACTTGATTAGCATACAAGATTTGATCCTAGACTTCTATTTGCATTAAAGAATTATAATTCTATCTATTTGCTATATCATACAATGCGGAAATGTTAATTCCCCGGGACTCCCTCGGTCTATCAAACCATGTCAGTTCCGCACCCTCCTTAACATATCACCTCCTCCACATTAAGCACAGAGAAGTGCTTCCGGGGAAAACTCTATCCCTCACTTCGGGGGTTAATAAGCTCTTAGCTTTAACGAAGCGAATTAAGTCTGATAGTAGCATGGATCATCGGGACCTCCACTGTGAATACCCATCCTAAGACCATCTTGTGCCATTTAGGACATTAGTACCTCATGATAACTCCAAGGTTGTCTCAACACTTAGTTGCCTAAAACTAGGGATACGCCCTCCAGGTATTATCCTACGACCCCAATCGAGAATTTAACAACACTTGACCTGATTGCCTGATGAACCCAACGTCGTTTGCAATATAATCCAATTACAAGACTACTCCCATTACCAACCTAGGCACATGTGCCTATGACGACCTCATTGTTAACATCCCGTGTCCCAATATTATAGAAATGTAACACTACCCGGTCCATTTCCCTAGCCTAGCACTAAATCATGCAAAAAATCCAACTAGGTGTACATCCTAATCACATTCTTCACAAAATAATAGAAAGAAGCATAAGAAAAATTAAGCATGATATTTATAGCAAATGAAATAAACAAGAATCTTCAAGTCTCACAAATCCAAAGTTCATACATAACAACTTCAAATAAAAACAATAAAGTTAGACCATCATTAAACATTGCTCTGAAAACAGTAAACGTTAATCTGAAATTTAAAAACTCTAAAAATTGTTGTAAACGAAAAACGCTCTCTGGCACGCCTCCCAAAAAGCTCTCTGAATAACATTTCCTCCATCATCTTCCTTCCTCTCTGTCCGCCGTTAACGGCTAATTCACCGAAAACGACTAGCCAATTTCACCAACAGCCAGGTCGGTTCACCCCCACTACTATGCCGGCCGATATGGCGGCAACCCCAAGTGATCAACCCCCCCCCCAAACCTTCGCAGCAGCACTCCAAACCAAATCTCCGCCTCTATCCAAAATTCTACCTAGTAACCCAGAGATTGTCCCTAAAACGAACCACTTGGGGGATCCCTCGTGTCTATACTCTGATGACCAAATAGCCACCATATCTGCCCATTACGCAAACGCTTTGGTGGGTAAGTTTACTAAAGGGAGAATTTCGATGGAACACATGGAACAGGCTTTCAAAACGGTGGGTTTTGAAGGTAGGTATCAGCTCGGCTCTCTTGATTATAAACATGTTTTAATTAGGTTTGAGCTAATTAACGATTATCAAAGGTGTTGGATGAAATGTGTTTGGAATTTTAATGGCATTTCTCTCAAGATACTTAAATGGACTCCTGAATTCTCAACACATATAGAATCACCAATAGTTCCTATCTGGTGTACTATTAGGGAAGTCCCTCTATACTACTATAACTCAGCTTCTATAGAGGCAATAGGGAATAGCATTGGCAGTTTTATAAAAAATGATCTAGCCATGGATATGCTTACAAGGCCATCAACAATTAAATTTTGTGTGGAAATTGACCTGCAAAAACCTTTAAATCAGTACATAAGGCTAGGTTCTGTATCCAATAACAGGAAATACCAAATTGAATACGAGGATGTTCCTCTCTACTGTGATCACTGTGCAAAACTAGGTCATTCCTTGTCTCAGTGTAAAACCAGTCCTGTGCCTAACAACGGAAAATCTCAGGATACAAATTTACCTCTCAGTTTACCTCAATCTCACTGGCTGGCTACTGGTAAGAAATTTTATAAACCTCCTCTAATCCTAGATGCTCTGGATGATCATCCCCCTCAGATGGACAGGAATGTAGGAACCTATATTAATACTAACCATAACCTACCTTCACCCTCTATGGTTATTAAGACTTCTGACAGAGCCCCTACTACCAATACACAATCTCAGGATAGTCCAGATAACTCCACATCTAGGTTACTAAAAGATACGGCTATATCTAAACCAACCATGCTAGCATATGCTAAAAATGATATTCAAGTTGGATCTTTTACACTTTCTATGCATAGCCCAAATCACAATACTGCACTTTCCCAGCCTGGAAAGATGGCAAATAGATTCTCTGTTTTGCAGGTTCTGGATAATTACTCTATGGAACATGAGGATCTGACTGTGGATCGGACTGAGACTGGGGCAAAGATGGAGGCCAGTTCTAGCCATCAAAATCTTGCTACCTCATCCCCTACAGGTAATCAGCAAGGTAAATCTAAACCAAAGAAAAATAACTACCTAAGCCAATTAAACAGAATGATGCTTAGATCAGCCACAAAAAGTAATAAATCTTGTGAACAATGACAGTTAACTGTAATGTAAATTTCTTAGTGTGGAATCTTAGAGGCATGGACACTTCAATGCTTAGGCTGATAAATTTATGCAAACTTAAGAAAATACAGCTTTTATGTATCATTGAACCGATGCATGATAATTCTTCTTGTCAAGCATATATGGAGAAACTCTCCTTTGCCCACAATTTGACTCTGTATAATGGGAAAATATGGTTAATGTGGTCTATCTCTCTGCTATCTTATCATGAACAATTCATGCATGTCACTATTTTACATCATCACCTTAATTGGCACATGGAAGCAGTTTTCATTTATGCTCTTAGGGATAGGGAGGGTAGAAAGGCCTTATGGAATGAACTGCAGCCTATCTCTAAAGGTAATACTATTTTTATTGGAGATTTCAACTCGATCACCTCTCTGTCCGAATACAGAGGTCCTAGTTCACCTGCCTTAGGTAGTATCAGGGATTTTAACTCTTGGATTAATTTGAATGGTATACAAGAAATTAATACAGTGGGTAATCTTTTCACATGGTGCAATTCTAGGCTTAGGAACCCAACCTCGAAAAGATTAGATAGAGGACTCAGTACTATTTCATGGAACTCCAAATTCTCATCTTCTTCGATTCAAATCCTGAATAGGCAGACATCTGATCATGCACCACTTCTCCTCCAAGTCTCCACTATGACCTCCTCCAGTCCTAAGCCTTTTAGATTCATTGACGCCTGGTTTCAGAGAAATGAGTTTATGGGATTAATTAATGATTGCTGGAACCTTCCTATAGCTGAAACTGGCATGCTCAGATTTTACCTGAAATTAATTAGGCTTAAGAAAGCTCTTAAAAGCTGGAATAGAGATAACTTTGGTAATATTGACCTAAATGTTAAAAATGCAGAGGAGGCCTTAAGAACTCAGGAAATTAAGTATGATCTGCTCCCCTCTGTCTTTGAACGTATAAAACTTAATGAGAAAAATGTTTTACTGCTAAAAGCTTTAAAAGAAAAGGAAAAATATTGGAAGCAGAAAGCTAGACTTAAATGGCACAAGCTAGGAGATAATAACACTTCCTTCTTTCATAAAGTGGTGTAGGAAAGAAAATGTAAATTGCAGATAACAAAAATAAAAAATGGTGCTGGCCAATGGATTAATTCTCAGTTGGAAATTCAAAAAGAAGCAATTGCTTATTTTTCTGAATTGCTAACTGAACCTTCTATGTCCAATGATGAAACTTACTACCCTCAATTCCTAAGTCAAATACCTGAGATTATCAAGGATAGGGATAACCAAGTGTTAGCCTCCCTGGTCTCTGAATATGAGTTATTCAATGTGATCAAAGGCTTGAATAAGAACAGTAGTCCTGGTCCTGACGGTTTCTCTCCAAAATTTTATACCAAATGTTGGCCTACCATAAAATTGGATCTGATTTCTGCAGTTAATGAATTCATAGCCGGTTCTGAAATGCCTAGGGGTATCTCTAGTACCTGGATTACCCTAATACCAAAAAAGCCTACCCCATGTTCATTTGATGACTTTAGGCCAATTAGCCTTTCCAATGTGTTAAATAAAATCTGCTCTAAAGTCCTAATGGAAAGGTTGAAACCTTACATGGATAATCTGATCTCTCCTAATCAATCAGCCTTCATGAAAAATAGAGACATATCAGATAATATCCTGTACTTACAGGAAATGATTAGATTTCTTGATAAAAAAAATAGAACTCCACACTGCATTCTTAAACTAGATCTAAGAAAGGCTTTTGATAGAATTAACTGGAATTTTCTTAGACAAATATTGCTAAAGTTTGGTTTCAAAGGGAAGTTTCTAAATGCTGTAATGAATAATTTGTCCAAGGCCTATTTTTCTATACTTGTTAATGGCAATCCTGTAGGTTTTTTCAGGGCTACAAGGGGAATAAAACAAGGTGATCCTCTTTCACCCTTCCTTTTTAACATATTTTCTGAAGCTTTCTCTAGGAGTCTATCATTCATATTCTTTAATCGTAGTCTGGCTAGTTATCAAATTCCAGCTTCAATTCCAGCGGTTTCTCACCTTATGTATGCGGATGACACGATTATTTTTATGCAAGCATCTAGGTCGAACCTTATTAAGATCAAAGTCTTCCTTGAAATATTTGAATATACCTCAGGACAAAAGTTTAACTTTGACAAATCTGATTTTTATCTAAGTAAAAGGGCTACACCAGCTAGACTTAATCAGGTCAAAGCTATTCTAAAAATGAAAAAAGGATCCTTTCCTTTTAAATATTTAGGATGTCCAATTTTTAGAGGAAGAACTTTAAAGAGATATTTCCATCCTTTGCTGGCTAATGTTGACCATAAGCTTCAAAACTGGAAAAATAAATGGCTTAGTGGAGGAGGTAAAATGATCTTAATTATGTCTTGTTTGTACTCTATTCCTCAACATATTTGGTCTGTCACAAATCCCCCTAAAGGTATAACAAAATTATTTGAGAAAAAAATGTCTCACTTTTTCTGGGGAAGATCTGAGGATAAAAATAATAGGGTTTGGAAAAGATGGGCAGAAATTGCTAAACCTACACATTTGAATAGTTTAGGTTTCAGATCAATCAAAGCTATTATAGACTCCTGTTCAGTTAAGCTATGGTGGAAGAGCCAACTAGGTACCTCCTTGTGGGCTAAATTGTTATGGGCACTCCCACCATCCCATAGGAAATCAGTGACATGGAAAAGAATTTGTGCTATAAATTCGTTTGCTGAAAATAATTCGATTATTATCCATGGCAAAGGCAGTTGTAATTTTTTATCTGCTAACTGGTGCCCAAATGGACCTCTTCTTAACTATGTTCCAGATAGTATTATCTCTGTATTGACTGACATCTCTGGGGCTGATTTCATCAGTAACAGAAACCCTATTTTAGATTTGATCTCGCCTTTTCTGGAACATGATACGCTTTCTTTTCTGCAGGGTACTCAACTGACATTAGATAGAGATGATAGATTGGTTTGGAAACCTGAACTCTCTGGTAATTTCTCTTTCAAGTCAGCCTATATGGCCCTGACTTTATCATCAGGTAATTTCCCTGCAAGTAAATCTTTATGGAAAATTCCATTGCAAAAAAAGATCACTATTTTTACATGGAAACTGTTGCATTCTTTTCTCCCTTTCGATGATGCGCTGATTACTTTTGGATTCAGTTTAGCTTCGAAATGCCCTGTTTGTTGTCATTCGGACTCGATCTAGCATTTTTTCATTTCATGTCACTTGGCTCATGCTGTCTGGTCAAATCTGACCTCTGTGCTCCAGTTTAACCTTAATGCTCAGCATTCCATTCCTCATAGATTTCACATTTTTTGGAATTGCACTGATCTCCCTAAGTTTCAGCAAATCTACTGTGGAATTCTGCCTTCTCTGGTGTGTTGGTCTCTCTGGAAAGCTAGGAATAGATTTTTATTTGATAATAAACCTTTTTCTGTTAATCTGATTTGTAAGGAGGTTCAGGAACTGATTAAATTAACATTGCATGTATGCCCCCCCAAATTGCTGTCATCCGCAACTATCCCAGCATCCTTTAGGCATCTATCTCCTTTGCTTAGACCTCCCCCTAAGCCAAATATATTGACGGTTCTGTGGGAAAGGCCCATGTATGGCTTCACAAAAATTAATGTGGATGCATCCTGGACCCTTAACAAAGCTTCTGTTAGCCTGATTGCTAGGAATCCCTCTGGTAGTCCTATTCTGATCAGCTCTGCAGTCTCCTCTGCTGAGACCCCTCTACATGCTGAAATTGAAGCCATTTTGTATGCTTGTCACATTTTCCCTCATCTCGATCATACCTTCATAATTGAATCTGATTCTAAACTTGCGGTTAGTATGATCAATGATCCATATTCTGCTCATTGGAAAATTTTTGACATGGTTTTCAAAGTGAAATCCCTGCTTGGTAGAGCTGAACTTAAACATGTTTTTAGGGAGTGTAATAGTGTGGCGGATGCGGTAGCCAAGCACCATCTCAACTATAATCAAGGCTTGCATCTATCTAATATCCCTGTGCACATTAAAGGCCTTATTAATTTGGACAAAGAACTTACACCACACATTCGGGTTTTCAAAACTTCTGATGGTTTGAATAGATACTGCTGATGGTTGCTGGTTTTCTACAGGTCTTCCGCTGCAACCTCTCTCTCAGTCTAACTTCCTTATGGACAGATGTTACGATGATTTGAAATACTTGCTGCTCTGATATTGATCCGGGGTCTCAGCTTTTACTCTAACACATCATAGGCCTCCTCATGCTGCTGCAAATACTCATTTTTGGCTGTGCAGTATGAATCAACTAATCTAATCTTCGATTGACAACATTTCAGTGTAATTCTGGACTTCATTGTTTAGTTCTAGACTTCATGGACATTGGAGTTGTCTGGCCAAAGGAGAGAATTAACACAAGGGGTGGAGATTCTCTCTTTTGGATCGCAACTTTAATTTAGATCTCGTTTCCCTTACGGAATATGTTCATATATCCTCATATATAGATAGTTTTAGGACTTTTGGTGGCAACCATGTTGTCTCACTGCCCATGATGAACTTGTTTCACTCAATGTATCTACTGTTGATCTTGCCCAAAGGCTTGGAAAACCTAATACATATCTCCCCCACCTGCGGGTATTTTTATTAAAAAAATTTTTTTAAAAACTCACATTGAACAACTGCTTCAACTAACCGCTCCAAACCATTAGCAGTATATTCTATTTTGTCATCAACACAGCCTTTCATATCCTCAACAACAATAGCTTTCAAATCATCTTCTGTGATAGAATTCACCTGGTCATCAATAGTAGATTTCGCTTCCTGAACAACAATCAATTCCATATCCCCAACAATAGTAGCCTTAATCTCCTCATTACCAGTCGCAAACTGCGTCTCAGGAGGTTCTTCTTCTTATGAAACTTCTTCAAACATAGCGTCAACTTATTCTTCCATAATTCTCTCTGCAAGTAAATATCACAAACATCAACAAAAAAATTGAATACATAAACATAAAAAATATAACAATAAAATCAAAACTTTAATACTTACCTCTTTCATCCCGCTCTTTCTCAAGCTGTTTCACATCAACAACACCAACAGAAACACCTTCTTCCCCGCCACAATTAGCACCAGAAGTTGATTCAAATAATTTCATACACAAAGAAAGACAAATAGTTCACAACAGGTTAAAACCGAAAGTTATAAATATCACTAAAAATACAAAAAAAGTTAATTTCTTACCTGATAAAAAACTGCACGTTTCGAAGGTGGTTCATAAACTACAAGTCACAATTCGATCACCTTTGACTCATTTCCTTTCGCTAACAACAGCAGGCACAACATCACCTCTTACCTCTCCTTCATAAATGTTATCAAGTCGATCAACACCGACTGGTCTGCTTGGAGAAAAAAGAGGTATCAGTCTTTCCCCCTCTCACCACGCATCGTCGCAAGAGGCGTAGCGGTCTGCGACGACCTCCTTGTTTAACTTGTAAAAATACAACAATAAATACAAAAACTGAAACTGAACGAAATAGACACAACCTCAGCAAGACCTGAATAAATATTAATGTCATACACATATGCACACAAACATCAACATAAAAAAAGAACATCATCATAAAATAAGAAAATCCAAAATTGTATACACATAAAACTAAACATCAACGTATATATAACAAATTTCATTACAGTACAAATGAAAAAAAAAATTAAACTAACGGAATTAATAAACTTCAACATTTAAAAATAGCAGTATTATATAAAAGGTAAAACTCAACAAATGTATACATAGGCTCATCAAAAAAAAATAAACGTCAAGTGTATCCTCATCAAAAGGTCAAACATTAACAAAAGGCAGAAACATGCTAAAAAATAATTCAAACATGAAAATAATATCGCCAAAACCAACAGAACTAATAGATGCACCAAAATAAATATAAAACCCTAAACATCATAAATCCCTAAAAAGTCCTAAGAAATCCCCAAAATACCAAAAGATGGCCGTTTCATCATAAAAATGGAGTAATATCGTCAGAAACAAAATCCATCCAATAAATCTTTAAATGAACACAAATCTGCAACATGCAACAACACAAAAACAAAATATACACACGAAAACCCTAATCTAACTGAACAACGTACTTCGAAATCACATGTATATAAAAAAAAGGGCAAGCACAGAGGTTTGACGCTTCCGAGGCTTCACATTTTGCCTCTTTGCAAAAACTTCTGATTGAGAAACAGTACGACACTCACCCTGAGCCTTACTATTAGAGATAGATAAATGGGCCAAAGCCCAACTCATGTTCCTAGGGTTTAACTAGACTTCCATGTATTCTGCCTATTTATTATTCATAATACACCCTCATAATCATGGAGGTTTCACTTTAACATGGTACCACACGAATATTTTGAAGAAACCATCTACAAACACACAAAAAGCATAAAAGCCAACTCAAAAACAAATCACAATCGGTAATGTAAAAGAGGAAAAAATACATTTTCCCCGATAAGCTGAAGAGAAACGAAAGATCATGAAGAAATTGCATAAAACAGAGCAAATTTACAGAAAATTGAGAGGTTATTGAATAGTTGTAACACTTTGGGAACATGAACCAGCGAAGAAGACAAGAAGAAGGGAGTGTGAAATGGAATGATAACTGAAAATTTTAGGATTTTATATTTTCCCGAAACTTTCAACTAATTGCTCAATAAGTTCCTAAGATTATTTACAATTTTTAAGAGAAAACCCAAACAATTTAAAACTTTCAATAATTATAAATTGACCTCATCTAGGTTAGTTGGTCTAAAATAAAACTTTATGAATAAATAAATAAATAAAGAGGAGGTCTCCAGATAGGTGGCATGTCCTTAAATTATGAGCAGTTCATTGTATTTTTCACTTATACACTGAATTTGTCAATTATATACTAAAAATTATTAATTTTAAAAAAATATTTTTCATGTTAAATTTTGTACTCTAAGAAGGTCTCCTGTTAGACCAACTAACAATTAGACTAATCATGAATAACCTCAATTCAATAACTTTTAGGATCAAATTATAATTATTTATACATTATGACCCATTTTAAAAGTTTTTCAAAGTTATATAAACATCATTGCAATACCTAAAAACTAAAACCAAATCACTCCATTAGTTATATCAATTATAAAATGGCTCCGTCTAACATTTAGTCGGTTTAAAACAAGACTTTGTGTTGTACTTTTTATATATATCTCTTTTTTTTTTAATGAAAACACCCGAAGGTGAGGGAATATGTATTAAGGTTCCCCAAGCCTTGTGACAAAAACAACCTTTAGTACATCAGTGTTGCTGGTTTCCAATGCATTGAGGTAACATAGTTATCTCCAAAAGTCCTATAACTTTCTATACTGAGGTAGATAAGAGCATCTATACAAGAGCAACGTATTCTGTAATGAAGTTGCGATCCAAAAGAGAGAATCTCCACCCCACGTGTTAATTCTCTCCCATGGCCAGGCAACTTCAGACACAGTTCGTCCATAACTAAGCATGATAAGGGTCAGAACCCAGAAGTGAATTAGAGGACTAGAGTTACACGCGAGTAGGCTAAAATTTAAAGTGAGAATGTGCTGCCAAATCGGAGTGGCAGCCAAATGATGAGCAGCCGCTCCTTCCATATTCATGTATAGCAAATTGATCTGTATAAAAATAAAGTCCCAATCAGCAGTATCAAGTCCTATAGAGGCCATGTTTCTGAGTTCGAATATGAGGAAATTGCTCCATATCAAGAGAAATGAGACCTTTGATATGAAGTGGCAAATTATACAAGTTTAGTGGCTGATTATGAGAAGAATGATGTTTCGCAAGAGCATTAGCCACTGAATTACATTCTCTATAAACGTGCTTAAGCACCGCTGCACATAGCAAACTCTTAACCTTATAGGCCAAATTGAAAAGGTTCCAATTAGCGGAATATGGATTTTCAATCATATTGATAGCTAAAGTAGAATCTGATTCAATAATTAGGGGAATGTTTCTATGTGGAAAAAATTGAACAGCAGCCAGAATAGCTAATAGTTCGGCATGAAGAGGAGATGTAGCCTGAATAGTGATTGAATTAATGAGTAAAGGAATGCCTGAACTATCCCTAACTATAATCCCAGCAGTAGCTGTATGAGAAAGCCATGATGCATCCGTGTTAATTTTAATAGAATTGATGCCAGGTTTTTCCCACCAGACAGACCTAAAAATTGGCTTAGGAGGTGGCCTAAGAAGGGGAATTAGATGTCTAAGTGATTGAGGAAATGCCGTATTTGGACTCATCTTAGTAGGACAGGAGTATAGTGATAATTTAATGAGGTCCAATATCTCTCTACTTATAAGCTCAGCAGAAAAAGGAACCTGGTCATAGAGATGCCTATTTCGAGCCTTCCAAAGACTCCAACAAATGAGTGAAGGAAGTATTTTACACAAGAGTTGGTAGCTTTTAGTTAGGTACGAACAGTTCCAAAAGGAATAGAATCTATGGGAGAGGGATTGATTATCAGGAAGATTGAAGTCTATGAGAGCAGCCATTCTATTCCATATCAGTTTTGCCAGTGCACAGGATATAAAAAAGTGTTCAATTGAATAAGAGTGACAGCACACAGGACATTTAGAAGCCAAACTATATCCGCAGGTTATAAGTACATCATCAAAGGGAAGGAATGAATGAAGCAATTTCCATGTAAAAATAGAAACCTTTTTTTTTTGCAGCAATACATTCCACACAATTTTTGAGACAGGAAAATTACCTGAAAAGTTTGTGATGGTATGATATGCAGTTTTAAATGAAAAAGCACCTGCAATGTCCGGTTTCCATATGATCCGATCATCTCTATCTTCCACCACCACTGCCTCCTGCAGAAATAAAACAGTATCATTTTCCAGGTAGGGTGTAATCTGAGAAAGAATCTGAGAAAGAATCTGAGCTTTATCCCTGATGAAATCAGATACTGAGTACAGCTGTAGTGTTTGAAGGATGTTACTTGGAATCTTATTGATCAGAGGTCCATTTGGACACCACTTAGAGGTCCAAGCATTACAAGCCCCTTTACCATGGTTAATAATAGAATTTTCTTCAGCTATGGCATTGACAGAGTAAATTCTTTTCCATGTAACTGAAGTCCTATAAGAGTCTGGTAAAGACCAAAGTAATTTAGACCATAAGGTTATACCTAACTGGCTTTTCCACCACAGCTTAAGGGAGTATGCTTCAACAATTCCTTTGATAGATCGAAACCCTAAGCCATTTTGGGAAGTTGGTTTAGCTAACTCTACCAATTTTTTCCAAATCTTATTTCTTTTCCCATCAGTTTCCCCCCAAAAAAATCTTGCCAGCTTTTTCTCAAATGATTTGATAATAAATTTTGGGGAATTTGTCACAGCCCATAAATGATGTGGTAGGGAGTATAAGCAACTTTTAATCAAAACTAATTTGCCCCCTGGACTTAACCACTTATTCTTCCAGTTTTTTAACTTGTTGTCAAGCTTTTCCATCAGAGGTTGATAATATCTATTCAAAGTTCGACCCTTAAAGATAGGGCAACCAAGGTATTGGAAAGGCCAAGATCCCTACTTCATTTTCAGAATCGACCTAATCTGATTTAATTTAATACTTGATGCTCTTTTGCCAATGTAAAAATCAGATTTGTGAAAGTTGAACTTTTGGCCAGAGGTGAGTTCAAAAATATCCAAAAAAGCCTTAATTTTGATTAAATTAGATTTTGAGGCTTGCATGAAAATAACAGTATCATCAACTTACATAAGATGGGAGATTGGTAAAGTTGAAGATGGCATCTGATAATATGATAGTTTACCATTACTGAAAATATAGGATAAACTTCCAGAGAAAGCTTCTGAGAAAATGTTAAAGAGAAAATGAGAGAGTGGATAACCTTGCTTAATACCTCTAGTGGCTTGGAAGAATCCCACTGGATTTCCATTAACTAGAACCGAAAAATAGGCTTGTGAAAGGTTAGACATTACAGCATTTAAAAAAAACCATCAAAACCGAACTTCCTAAGCACACTTTTTAAGAAGTCCCAGTTAACTCTATCCTTTTGTAAGTCCAATTTTAAAATACAGTTTGGGGTTCTGGCCTTTTTATCCAAAAATCTCACTAATTCCTGAAGATAGAGAATATTATCGGAAATATCTCTATTTTTCATAAAAGCTGATTGATTTTGGGAGATTAATTTATCCATGTAAGGTCTTAGTCTTTCCATTAATACTTTAGAGCAGATTTTATTAATAGTATTAGAAAGACTAATAGGCCTAAAGTCATCAAATGAGCCAGGAGTTGGTTTTTTAGGAATTAATGTAATCCATGTGCTAGATATTCCTTTTGGTATGGAAGAGCCCCTAATGAAATCATTCACTGCATCGACTAAGTCCTTTTTTATAATTAACCAGCACTTAGAATAGAACTTACTAGTAAATCCATCCGGGCCCGGGCTACTATTGTTGCTTAATCCCTTTATTACTGCCTCAACCTCTGATTTAGAGGCTGGCTTTGCTAGTTCAATATTATCTTGAGCAGTAATGTAAGAGGGAATCTGACTCAGAAAATGGGTATCATAAGTATAGTTAGGTCCCTGATTAGGTTTAGATAACATATCCGAGTAATATGAAATGGCCTCTTTCTGGATATATGATTGAGAATTTAACCACTGACCATCTCTATTTTTTATTTTTGAGATCTGTAATCTACAATTTTTCTCCTGCACCATTTTATAGAAAAATTTTGTATTATTGTCACCCAATTTATGCCATTTCAATCTTGCCTTTTGTTTCCAAAATTTAATCTCCTTCTTTAACCTAATCAGTTTTAGGAAGAAACCTAGCAAACCAGTTTCTACCATTTGTTTATTCTAGCTTGTCTGAATTAGGGTGATGAAATCAGGACGATTAAACCACACATTAAGAAATCTGAAAGGTCTTGGGTTAAGAGTGGTAAGGTTAGAAATATTTAAAAGCAGAGGGGAATGATCAGAAGTCTGTCTGTTCAAAATTTGAATAGAAGATGAGGGAAATTTATGATTCCATGAGATGGTACTTAGTCCTCTATTTAGCCTTTTGGATGTGGGATTCCTGAGTCGAGAGTTACACCAAGTGAATAAATTGCCAACAATGTTAATTTCCTGCATGCCCGAGGTACTTATCCAAGTATTAAAATCTCTAATACTTCCAGGTTGGGAGAGCTAGGGCCTCTATATTCAAAAAAGGAAGTAATAGTATTAAAATCTCCTATGAATATAGTATCCCCCTGATTAATTGCTGCTAAGTCACTCCATAATGTCTTTCTACCCTTCCTATTCCTAAGAGCATATATGAAAACAACTTCCATCTGAAGAATTATGGTTTCATGAGATATATGCACATGCAAATACTGCTCATGAGATGAGCGAAGGGTTACTGAAAAAGAATTAGACCACATCAGCCAAATTTTTCCATTATACAGGGTCAAGCCATCAGCAAATTTAAGTATATCCATATAGGATTGAAATTTAGTGTTATTATGCATTGGTTCAATGATGCATAAAAATTGAATCTTTTTAATCCTGACTAGGTTCATTAGTCTGAGCATTGATGTTTCCATACCCCTGATATTCCACACCAAGAAATTCAGTGAAAGAGAACCTATCATTGTTCACTAGACTTATGACTTTTAGTTGATGATCTAAGCATCATTTTATTGATTTGACTGAAGTAGTTAGACTTTTTACCTTTTGCCTTACCTGTCAGAAGGTTTTGCCCCTGTAATGGAGTTGAGCTCGAACTAGCTTGAGGATTTAAAGTCTCATCCTGCTCTTGAGTAGTATCATCTGAGTCCATCTGCAAAACAGAAAACCTATTCCCCATTCTGTCTAGTCGAGGTGAGGATATCCCATTATTCCTATTCAGGCTGGAAAGAGAGGTCCCTACCTGAATATCATCAGAGGCATATGCTACTGGAGCAAAACTTTTAAAGGCTATTCTTTCAACCAGCTTAGAGATAGAGTTATCTAGTGGAACCTGAGTATTAGGACTAGAGAGACTGACAGAGTTGTCCCTAGCACTTACAGATATTATAGGAATCTCTGGGATGGTGTTAGTTTCCAGGTTAAGAGGAGATGAAGTTATGAGTTCAGGGTTAAGTTCCTTAGTAATCACAGGAACAATCAAGTCCATATGATCAGCAGAGGAGATCAGTGGAGGTGTTTCAAATTTTTTTCCAGTTGCCTGCCACTGAGGCTGGGCTGAGTGCTGATAAGCTCAACAGTATTGACATTGGCATTAGGAGGAAAGGCTCTGCACTGAGGTTTGGAATGTCCTAATTTGGCACAGTGATCATAGTAAAGGGGTATATCCTCATATTCTATTTGGTATTTTCTATTATTAGTTACTGAGCCAAGCCTGATGTAGTTACAGATTGGTTTTTGAAGATCCATTTCAACGCATAATTTAATGGCAGAAGGTCTTGTAAGCATATCAGTAGCAAGATCAGTTTTAATAAAACTGCCTATGCTATTACCAATAGATTCGATTGCGGCTGAGTTGTAGTAGTACAATGGAACTTCTCTAATTGTACACCAAACTGGAACTATAGGTGATTCTTTATGGATTGAAAAATCGGGAGTCCATTTTAACATTTTAAGTAGTATCCCATTGAAATTCCAAATTCCTTTCATCCATGCTCGTTAGTAATCATTTAGCAATTCAAACCTAATGAGCACATGCTTGTAATCAAGGGAACCAAGTTGGTACTTACCTGAGAAGCCCACAGTTTTGAAAATTTGTTCAAGTTGCTCTATTGGGCATCTGCCCTTGGTGAACTTGCCGACTAGGGCATTCGAATAGTGTGATGATAATTTCGTTATTTGCTCATCTGAGTATAGACAAGCTGCCTCACCGAGATGTTGGGATTTGGGGATAAGCTCAGGGTTATTTGGTAGTAGCTTTGATAGTGGAGGGGCTTTGTTTTTTAGGGCAACCGCGAAGGTAATAGGAGGAGGAGTAGCTTGTGTACCTTGATTGTTATCCGGAACAGCCGGAATAACTATGCCCGACATTGCAGTAGCCGTTAACGACTAAATTAGCCGTTACCGGCAAAGTGATTCCGGCAGAGACCAAGTGTATAGGATTTTAACAGCTAGGGATGGAAGAAATAGAGGTAGAAGGAGCGGAAGATGATATTTAATCGCACCAAAATCGCACATACACACAGTAATCGCACCGGAAGTTACCAAAATGAACGTTTATAGCCCAATTAATATATATATCTCTTATATTTTCACATTCAAACGCACATTACATATTTTAAATAATAAAATATAATATGTAAATTTAAAAAATACACTTTTTTAACTTAAAATATAAAATGACATGTCTATAAACTTGTGTACATACAACCTTTTTCAAAACTTCCCCGTAAATAAATTAGCTTGTAACTAGAGCAAGTCTCCTGTTAGACCGATTAACGGTTAAACCAATCATAAAAAAATATCATTTCAATAACTTTTAGAATCAAATTATAATTATTTATACATTACTATATACTTTAAAAGTTTTTCCAAATTGTAGGAAACTGGTTGCAATAAATAAATAAAACATCAAATCACCCCCAATTAGTTACACCCAGGTCTAAGCCTTATATGGAGGCATATGAAATGTTCGCCTCAAGCCCCCCAACTTAGCAACTATATAGGGGTCTCATTTTTTGAAAAAAAAATTACAATATATATAGAGAGAGAGAGAGAGAGAGAGAGAGTAAATATAGAATGCTTTAATTAATTTCCTCGGTAAAAAAAAATTTTCTATGTGAGGCCCCATTTCACAAAAAATAGATGTTAAATCGAAGACCTTTAAAAAAAATAGATTCATGCCCTCAAAGTGTTAAGGTCGGCCCTGGTTATACCAATTATAAAATGATCTCGTCTAACAGTTATTCACTCTAAAACAATAATTTGTATTGTATGAGCAAGTCCAAAAGCTTCCCTATGATAGGGGTTTTCATTGATATTAAGGATTTTACATGGTATTTCAGCTTCCCTATCTCATTCCTTAAATAATGATTCTGATGAGAGAGAAGACTTACTTACCAGTATTTGTATAAAGAGAATAATATTATAGGGAATGGAAATTTAATGCAATTATAATTATATGCATGAAATCGTAACACAATGTTCACTTTTCTATTAAAAATTTGAGCCTCATTCTTCAATTCCTACAAAAAATTACCTTCGACTTCTAACAAATATTTTTTGAAAACTACAATCTCGAGCTCAGGTAGGATGCTTCTTTTTTTGTAGGGTTTTGTCAATAATAATGATTTGATGTGAATACTGTTTCATTTCAAAAAAAAATTAAAAAAATTTGTTTAGAATGTTGGATTATTTTTTTAATAAGAACACCCGAAGGTGAGGGATATGTATTAGGTTCCCCAGGCCCTGTAAACCGATCAGAACAATTTACATCCAGAGTATTATGGTTTCCTGAAACCATTGTGGCAACAAGGTTGCCTCCCAAAAGTCCTAACACTACCTATAATGAGTCTCTATATAGACAGCTTATACAAAAGTGACTTGATCTGTAATGAAGTTGCGATCCAAAGAGAGAATATCCACCCCTCGTGTTAATTCTCTCCTTTGGCCAGGCAACTTCAATAACAGATGGTCTATGATCAGCACAATAATCAAAATATCCAGAAGTAGGAGTGGAAAGTGTGAGGTGCCCAAGATTTGGCAGCAGCAGTTGGATTTCCAGGATGCTGGAAAGAAGACTGAGCAGCCAGGGGATAGCAGCTCCTATGATCTCAGTATGCGTGCAAGTATTCCATGAGTTGCTAAGATCTGCACAGAGAAAATATCTACTATCAGCAGTATCACACCCTGGTGAGGCCATGTTGGTGAATTCGAACATGAGGGAAATGATTCCTATCTAAGGTAATGAGACCTGTAATATGATTAGGCAGATTATGCAAGTTTAAAGGCTGGTTATGAATAGCATGATGTTTCGCAATTGCATTAGCCACCGAGTTACTTTCTCTATAAACATGCTTAAGAGTAGCTTCACCAAGTAAACTCTTCACCCTATAGGCCAAATTGAAAAGATTCCAGTGAGCAGAATATGGTTTTTGAATCATAGTAATGGCTAGGATAGAATCTGATTCAATGATTGAGGGGATGTCTGCATGGGAGAAAGACTGACAAGCAGCAAGTATAGCTAAAATTTCAGCATGGAGAGGAGAAATTGCCTCAATAGAGGTTGAAGAAATGTGAAGTGGCATGCCTAAACTATTCCTCACAATAACCCCAACAGCAGCTGTATGAGGGAACCAGGAAGCATCCGTATTGATTTTTATCGAGTTCATGATTGGTTTTTCCCACCAGACTGATCTAAAAATTGGTTTAGGAGGTGGCATAAGAAAAGGGTGTACGTGCCTCAAAGAAAGAGGTAATGCAGAGGTAGGACTCATCTTTGGAGGACAGGAGTTTAAAGTTAATCTGATGAGCTCCAGTATCTCTTTACATATCAGTTCAGAAGAGAAAGGAGCCTGGTCATAGATATATCTATTTCGAGCCTTCCAAAGGCTCCAACAGATTAGAGGTGGAAGTATTTTGCACAATAACTGAAGACTTTTGGTTAGATCAGAACAGTTCCAGAAGGAGAAAAATCTTTGGGAGAGGGATTGATCTTCAATTATATTGAAATCTATCAAAGAGGCCATTCTGCTCCATATCAATTTTGCCAGTGAGCAAGTTATAAAGAAATGATCTATTGAATCCGAGAAACAGCACACAGGACATTTAGAAGCCAAACTAAAACCACAAGTTATAAGGACATCATCAAAGGGAAGAAATGAATGAAGCATTCTCCAAGTAAAAATCGAAATCTTTTTCTGCAGCAGTACATTCCATACAAATTTTGAGGTAGGGAAATTACCTGTGAAGTTTGTGATAGTCTGGTATGCAGTTTTAAAGGAGAAATTACCTGAAATATTAGGCTTCCATATGATTCTATCCTCCCTATCTTCCACCAGTATTGCTTCCTGTAGAAAAACCCGAGTATCATTTTCCAGATAAGCTGATATCTGAGAAAGAATCACAGATTTATTTCTAATGAAGTCTGATACTGAATACAGTTGAAAATTGTCCATGATATTACTTGGGACATTGTTGCTCAAAGGACCATGAGGACACCAATTAGAGGTCCAAGCATTACAACTACCTTTCCCATGAATAACCAGAGAATTATCCTCAGCTATGGAATTAATAGAGCAAATTCTTTTCCATGTGACTGAAGATCTATAAGAAACAGGCAATGACCAAAGTAATTTAGACCATAAAGTTATGCCTAGTTGGCTTTTCCACCAAAGTTTAAGGGAACATGCATCATTTATTCCTTTAATAGATCTAAACCCCAGTCCATCAAAGGATGTTGGTTTGGCCAGACCTGACCATTTTTTCCATATCTTATGTTCTTTACCATCAGTTTCACCCCAGAAAAATTTAGCCAATTTTTTCTCAAATGCTCTAATAATATACTTTGGGGGGTTTGTCACAGCCCATAGATGCTGAGGTAGAGGGTATAAACATCTGTTAATTAATACCAATTTCCCCCTGAGCTTAACCATTTGTTTTTCCAGTTTTTCAACTTATTATCTAACCTTTCCATTAGGGGTTGAAAGTATCTCTTTAAAGTACGACCCTTAAAAATAGGGCAACCGAGGTATTGGAAAGGAAAGGATCCCTGTTTCATTTTCAAAATGGACCTCATTTGGATTAACTTTAGATTTGAAGCTCTTCTGCTAAGGAAAAAGTCTGATTTATGGAAATTGAACTTCTGCCCTGAAGTAAATTCAAAGATATCCAAGAAAGCCTTGATTTTGATTAAGTTAGATTTAGAGGCTTGCATGAAGATAATAGTATCATCGGCATACATTAGATGAGAAGTTGGTGAAATTAAAGATGACATATAATAATATGAGAGTTTCCCATTATGAAAAATAAAGGATAAACTTCTAGAAAATGCTTCAGAAAAAATGTTAAAGAGGAAGGGAGAGAGTGGAGATCACCTTGCTTAATTCCTCTAGTTGCCTGGAAGAAACCCACTGGATTTCCATTTATTAAAACTGAAAGAAATGCTTGTGATAGATTGGATATTACAGCATTAAGAAAAGGACCATCAAATCCAAATTTCCTGAGTACAGATTTTAAGAAGTCCCAATTAACTCTATCAAAGGCCTTATGCAAATCCAGTTTAATAATGCAATTAGGGGTTCTAGCCTTTTTGTCTAAAAATCTCACCAATTCCTGAAGATAGAGGATATTATCAGCAATATCTCTATGTTTCATAAATGCTGATTGATTTGGTGAGATCAAGATATCCATGTAAGGTCTCAGTCTTTCCATTAATACTTTAGAACAGATTTTATTAATAGTATTAGAAAGACTTATAGGTCTAAAGTCGTCAAATGAACTAGGGGTTGCTTTTTTAGGTATCAATGTGATCCATGTGCTAGCTATTCCTCTTGGAATGGGAGAGCCCCTAATGAAATCATTCACTGCATCAACTAAGTCCTTTTTAATAATGTGCCAACATTCTAAACTAAGTCCTTGTTTAGAATGTTGGATTAATCTCTTTGGTTATAGTTTATAGTTTTTGAATTTTTTGAATTACAAAAAGAATACTAGTTTCTAATTAACATCTAACTTTCCATTTTAAATTTGTTGTAATGATCGTTTTTAAAAATTAGCTATTTTTATAATATATTTTTTAGTGATTAAAACTTTTAACTCTTAGATTTAAATGAAAAAGTAATTATTGTGTAATAAATGCCAGATTATGCAAAATAAAGAATTTGTTGGAGTTGGGTAAAAAAAATTAAAATATTAATTTTTATTTCCTATTATAGAGAAAAGTTACAGTTTCCCTATAATAGATATTTTTCATTGATTTTAGGAATTTTACATGTTTTTTTTGCTTCAACAAATTCCCTATCTCATTCCCTAAAATAGGGATTTTGATGAAAGAGAAGACTTCCTTCCCTATATTTGTAGAAATGGAAAAAAAATTACAGTGAATGAAAATTTAATGCAATTCCAACTGAAAGCATCAAATTATACCACAATATTCATTTTTCTTTTTTTGATGGAACCTTTTCTTTCATTACTTTCAAACCAAACCATCTTGTACAACAAAAATTACTAACCCCATGTTACATGAATTAGCCTCAAAGAGACTTATCATTTCTGATCAGGTCAAACAAGATACCAACAGTTAACTTGTTTGGCCCAAAACTTCTAAAATTCCTCTCTAACCATATATTGTAAAACACAGAAATTAGTGAGCACAATTTTCTCTTTTGATCCTTACACCTGTGACCAAAGTAACTATATCTTTTGACCTCCCTCATATCTAAAAAACAAGGCAGTTCCATCATCTCAATAACTTCCCTCATGAAAGAGCATTGAACAAACAAGTGTGCCGCAGTCTCCTCCTGAGCTTCACACATTAAGCATAAAGTATTCCCCACCTGAATTTAAAACCTTCGCAATCTGTCCAGAGTGAATAATCTGCCCAGTGCCATCATCAAGAATAAGAAAGCATGCTTGGGTAGCAGGTTTTTACACCTGATCGCTTTGGATATTTCTTGACTCTATTGTTCACCCTGTAAAAACTAATAAGCCAAGGAAACTCTGAAGTTCCCTTTAAAAGAAAAACCTCTCAAATGATTTATGACCATATCCTTCAACCCCATCACTCAACCCCATCAATGTTTTCCACGCATAGCTAGACCCACCATCTGCAGAACAATCTTCTATAACCTTCTCTCTCATGTAAAACTCTTGTACCCATTTGATCCATAAATTATCATTTTTTGATTGAATCTCCCATAATTGCTTACATAGAAGGGGTTTGCTCCACAACAATGGATCCCTTAATACAACTCCTCCAGCATGCTTACTCCTACAAACAATATCCCATGAAATGGGGACCAGCTGCCTTACTCATGTTGTGTGACCCTAAAGGAAGTTTCTGAATAAGCTGACAATTGAGTCATGAACATACATAGGAAATTGAAAGACAGTCATCCAATAAGTTGATATACTAAAAGAAACTGAATTTATCAACTGAACTTTTGGAGCATGGAAAAGTTTTCTACTGCTCCAAGGCTTCAGTCTTGAACTGATCTTGTCCAACAACTTCTGACAACCAGTTTTATCCCACTTTATCCTAGTCAAAGGGATCCCTAAGTAAGAAACTAGTAGCTCGCCATGTTGAATCTTCAAAACATCCAGTTGTGTTTCCATTGTGTTTAGCTTCGAGAAAAAAACCTGGGACTTAGAATTATTAATGGACAACCTCGTTATGTCTTTAAATATCCTTAGAACCTCCAATATCCCCTCCACTGATTTCTGATTGGCCTTACTGAAAATGAGTAGGTTATCCGCAAATAGCAAGCACTTAATATTTTCCTATTTTCATTTCATATGATAGTCAATCAATTTCCCGTCAAAGTATAGAGCTAACAACTTGGAGAATTATTCCATAGATAATACAAGTAAAAGTGGAGAAATAGGATCCCCTTGCTTTACCCCACACTTAGCTTTAAAAGGACTTGTATGCCTCTCATTTAATGAAATACTGAATGTTGAGCTCTCCACACATCTCTGTATCCAGCCAATGAATATTGCGGGGAATCAGATTCTGCGTAAAAATTCATACAGAAAGTCACACTCAAGGCAATCGAAAGCCTTCTGAAGATCAATTTTCAGCAAACAACTACTTACCCTAGTGTTATTCAAACTATAGGTATGCATTAGTTCTTGAGTAATAAAATATTATGGGATATTGATCTACCTCTTATGAAAGCCCCTTGGTTCTCAGGTATTAGTAGTGGTAGAACCTTCCCCAGTCTTGAGGTAATAATTTTGGTGATGATCTTATATACGACAAAGTACCATGATTTAGGGCGCTAATCAGAGATGGATTGAGGATTTTCTTTTCTTGGAAACAAAGTGATGATAGTTCTGTTAAAATCCCGAGGCATGTTCCCGTTGTTAAAGAAATCCTTTACAATTGCAGTCACAATTTTTCCAATCTTGAGCTAAGAAGCTTTAAAAAAAAAGCTATAGTAGAGCCATCAAAACCCAAACTTTTGCTTGGCCGAATACTCTATAAAGCCGAGAAGATTTCCTTATCACTAATGGGCTTGATTAGTTCTAGCTGATAACCAACAACTAGGATAGGTCCTTTTGCAATTACTTTTTTTTTATCAATTTCCCGTTGTAGAGACGGTGAACAACCCAACACCTGTTTAAAATGCTTCAACAAAATGGCTTCAATATTATCTTTGCCTGCCACCAAATTGCCCCACCTATAAGGCAAAGAATACGTTGTTTGTATTGCTTAGCTTTCAGAAAATTGTAAAACAACCTTGTTGGTCTATCCCATTTACGTAGCCAATCACATTTGCTTTTCTGCATGAAAAATTGAATTTAAGCCTCATATACTTTTTTAGCCTCCAATCTCATCTCCTTTCTTTAGTCTATATCAGAACATCCAGAGGTCTCTGCCCAAATACTTCTTGTACTTGGCTCAATTTTTCAGTTATCATATCTGATCTTCTTCTGATATCACTGGATTCAGTTATGTTTATGTACAATAGCGGCTGCTGAATCCTTCTTAGGCTTGTAAAAAGATGCTTCAAATTGCTCACTGAAAATGCTCCCCAAGTTCTGTCAATTAGATCCATGAACTGATTTGAAGTTGCCCACATATTGTAATATTTTAACGGTCTCTGAATTCTCTGACACTAATTTGTAAGTTGTATCACCAATGGTTTGTGATCTGAAATCCCCTTCACCTGTATTACACATTTTGATTCAGCCAGCTTTTCAATCCATTAATGATTCACCAAGCACCTGTCAATTCTAGACAACACCCTCTACGAACTAATCCTACGATTGTAAAAGGTAAAATGTGAGCCAAAAGATTTTAATTCCACCAACTGTAGCATATTAACAACATTCCTGAAGTCTTCAATTTCATTTTCAACAATTGGGCATCCCCCTCAGCTATATTCATATTTCAACGGAGAGTTAAAATCCCCCACTATAAGCTAAGGATCGTCCATTACTGATAAACTATTCAATTGATTGCAGAGTTTTACCCTTTCTTTACCTGCTTTATCTCCATACTAGAAAAATGATGAAGACATACATTTTCAACCCTTTCAAATAACATTCAACATGCATCCACTGAGCACCTTTTGAGAGAATATTTACACTATATAAATATTTTCTCCAACCCAACAAAATCCTTCCACTATTCACACATTCATGACTAAATTATTTTTTTTCGGTCCTTAACATTCATTGTTTGTAACACCCACCCATTACACAGATTTTCCAATATCTTTTTCTCATTTTCTCTTTAATTTTTTTGTTCTTTCAGACAAAGGAAACTAACTTTTTTGTAGAAAACAAATATCTTTAACTACTTTTTTGCTTCTCCATACTATTTACACCACGAATATTCCATACCAAAATATTATAATCCATCAGGGGGGTTTAAGGGGGAGGGTTATCTTTTTGAAAACCTGAATACTGAGTGTGTAGTGATTTAGTATATCCCACTTTACTCCAACTCTTGCTATCATCATTTATCCTTGAGCTGCTTGCTTCCTCTATTCCCAATATAACAGTTTTATGAATATTGCCTGCACTTTCGGAAACTTCTCTTCCTTTTTGAACAACATTAATCTGATATTTATTCCAGGTTATAGGAACAAACTTCTTCATCGTATACACATTTTTGGTTGTATCAGTGATTCTTTCTTTCTGCATTCAACGCTTAAATGTCCCATTATCAAACAACTAGTACACTAATTTGACTTCCACTCAAAATTCAGTTTCTGCCTTTGAATAGTCTCAGATTCATCAATGAAATCCACAAATTTAGGCAACTCACACACGGTTCCATTTCTAACCGCACCCTAACATAACTCAATCTTTGTAGATTCAAAGTAGCACGATCCAGTAATAAAGGTTTACCAATCGGGCTAAGAATGGTACTTAGGAACTCCGGTGTCCAGTACAGTGAATTAAGGCCTAGAATTTGTACCCAAACTGGTATGCTTGTGGGCTTCAAAATTCATGCACATCTTCTATGGTTTAACAATAACTGGTCTTTCACTTATATAGATAATACCCCGACTCACTGCTAAATTCCTCTTATTCACCTCTTCAAAACGAACCAAAAAAATGTTAGGTTTGATCAAGATTATTTGCATCTTACCAAAGTTTCTCCATACACACTTCAAAAATCCCTCCATTACTACTAATAGGAGATTCATGCCTAGAACCTGAAAAATCACCATAGACTCCTAGTTTTTAATATTATCCTTCACACCAGCTTTAGTGATTTTCCCAGTTTTCTTACCATCCACTAGCTAGTTCATAGAATTTCATCTCATTATATTGGTTTTTTAAACAGTGCAGATCAGTTTTCTTTCACAGGTTCTACCACTTCATCTCCCCCAATTTAAGCATTTACTTACCATATTTGAGTGCCTTTCTGTTGGTTTCTTCGATTCAGATCTTAATTTCAAGCTACTTCCACAGCTCACTGGACACGGTACTAACACGTATCCCAGCGTAGATACCATCGCAATTCCTCCATTTGGTTATAAGATTGCTGGATCTACTGTGGGATCTTCTTCTTTCTGCTCCACTTCCATCCTATTTGATAACCCATCTTGCGAATCCAGCTTAAGCAATGTTTGTTGCTCCATTTTTTAATCATCACTTTTTTTGTTACAGATTGTGTAACTATTCACCCGGACTACTTTACGCCTTCTTCTCGATCCTTCCCATAGCAGAGATCAACTGAGATCATCTCCTTCACTCTTTTTCCTCTTATCTTTATATCTTAAAAGCGCTGATCCATTCGATGAACAGTACATTTTTCGTCATACGCATTCGAGATCCCTTCGTTTCATTTCCATTTTTTTATTCCTCCTTCCTATCTGCTAATACGTGCAGTCTTTCTCTTTGCTTCTTATCTTTTTCCATAGGCTCCATGCGTTAGTTTCATTCACCCATTCCAGAATATTCCATTATCATTTTTGTATTTCCTTGAACCGCTTGCCCAATAATTTCTCTTCTCCTGGAATGAGTGGTGGCGCTAGCGGAGGCGGAAGGAGTGGCAGGATGATGCTAGCGAAGGCGGAGGCGTTGGATGGCTCTGGCGGACTCGGAGGGGCGGTGGCGCGTGGGTGGAGGTAGAGGGAGATCTGGGTAAAGGGATTTGAGGGTGGAGGAGATATGGGTTGAAGAGTTGAGTTCGAGGGTTTTAGATTATGGATGAAGAAAAAGATTGAGATGGTTTGGAATCAGGTTTGAGTGCACGAGTTCTTCATTAGTCTTTCATTTTCTGAGGTTTGGCGGTCATAGTTGTTGCAGATATTTTGTAAGCCTACATTGTGCACATAACATCGTGATCCCTCTGCTCTTAATTTAGCTTTCAAGCCTTTTGGTGCTCAAAATCTTATCTATTCTTTGCTCGAGTTGTTCTTTTGTACTTTAAATGACTTGCGGAAAGTAAAAGTTTTAATTTTTAGAGTTTTCTGAGCTGGGATCTTGATGAAAATATGTATTTTGCAGATATTGATTGATTTTCCTAATTGTGTTTTCTATCCCCAAGAGGAAATTCGTGTCTTGTTGAAAATTTTTATGGAAAATATGGCAGGAAGGGAGAGTATATGGACACATTCCAATGGATTCTAATGTCTGGACCAGCTGGTATGTTTGTTTTTTTTCTCCGGCTGCTCAGATAAACTTGTTAAATTTGGTGACAACTTTCCATAGGTTGAAGAGTTCAAATTCTTGATTGTGAATACATATAATTCCATGTAATCTTATTTGCGTTGGATTATGTCGTTGCTATTTTTTTAAATACATTTTTGCAAAGTTTAGCAGAGGTACTACTTTTTGTAATGTGATATTTCTATGGGTGGCAGGTAGCTTCAGAGTTTAGGCTTTGGTACGAAGCCAATGCATTTATGTACATGCATTTGGTAAAGCAGCATCTGGTAATTGCAATGTTTATTTGAAGAGTATTTTGCTTAGTAAGGGTATACCACCCCTCGAGGAGTGGAAGGTGTACTCTCTCCAGTGATATGGAAGGTGTACTCTCGAGGGTACGCTATGTTCGTCCCGAGAGAGGTGTACCTGCCCTCGAGGGTATACCCTCCCTCTAGAGGTTATACTTCCACCCCTATAGAGTACATCAGCCCTCGAGGGTATACCACCCCTCGAGAGAGTATACCACTGAGAGCATTGAACCATCCACATTAGCTCTCGTACCATTACCCATTCGAGGCATATACCCCTCGAATCATCCACACCTCAGACATAAACTATCACCCCTCGAACTATCACCCCTTGAACCATTCACCTTTCGAATCATCAACCATCCCTTCGAGGGCACAAGACACTTCGAGGGCACAAGACATTTCGAGGCCAGAATACGCCACCCCTCAGAGGGCATAAGACATGACCCCTTCGAGGGCACAAGACATGACCCCTTCGATGCCAGAATACGCCACCTCTTCGAGGCCAGAATACATCGTTCCTTCGAGGGCACAAGACACCACCCCTTCGAGGCCAGAATACGCCACCCCGTCGAGACTCAAAAGTTCATCACCCTCGAAGGTCCAGAACACATTATTCCTTCAAGGACACAAGACACTACCCCTTCGAGGGCACAAGACACCACCCCTTCAAGGCCAGAATACGCCACTCCTTCGAGGCCAGAATACGCCACCCCTTCGAGGCAGGAATACATCATTCCTTCGAGGGCACAAAACACTACCCTTTCAAAGCTACAATACGCCACCCCTTCGAGACCAGAGTATACCACCCCTTCGAGGGCACAATACACAAACCCTTCGACGCTGAAAAGTACATCACCCTCGAAGGTCCAGAATAAATAACCCCTTCGAAGCTAGAATACACAACCCCTTCAAGGCCAAAATACATACACCACCCCTTCAATGGCAGGATAGATCACCCTTTCGAGGCAAGAATACAACATTCCTTCGAGGCCAAAATACACTACCCCTACGAGGCAAGAATACATCATTCCTTCGAGTGCACAAGACACTACCCCTTCGAAGCCAGAATATGCCACCCCTCCGAGGCCAGAATACATGACCCATTCGCAACCAGAATACAAGATCCCTTCGAGTCAGAATACAGGCCCCCTTCGAGGCCAGAATAAACAACCTCTTTGAGGAGAGAATACACCATCCCTTCGAGGACAGAATACGCTACCCCTTTGAGTCCACAAGACACTACCCCTTCGAGCCCACATTACAAGATCCCTTCGAGGCCAGAATAAACAACCTCTTCGAGGGCACAAGACACTACCCCTTCGAGGCTAGAATACGACACCCCTTCGAGGACAGAAAAGATCACCCCTTTGAGGGAACAAGACATGACCCCCTCGAGGCTTGAATACAAGACCCCTTCGAGGCCAGAATACACAACCACTTCGAGGACAGAATACACCACCCCTTCGAGACCAGAATACGTCACCCCTTCGAGTCCACAAGACACTACCCCTTCAAGGCCATCATACATGACCCCTTCGAGGCTAGATTACACCAGCCCTTCGTGGCCAGATTATGCCACCCTTACGAGGCCCGAATACACAACCCCTTCGAGGCTAGAATACATACACTACCCCTTCTAGGCTAGAGTACACCACCCCTTCGAGGTCAGAATAGGCCACCTCTTCGAGGTCAGAATAGATCACCTCTTCGAGGTTAGAATACATCATTCCTTCGAGGGCACAAGACACTACCCCTTCGAGCCCAGATTATGTCACCCCTTCGAGACTCAAAAGTACATCACCCTCGAAGGTCCAGATTACACCACCACTTCGAGGCCATAATACACAACCCCTTCGAGGCCAGACTACATACACTACCCCTTCGAGGCAAGAATACATCATTCCTTCGACGGCACAAGCCACTACCCCTTTGAGGCCAGAATACGCCACCCATTCGAGGCCAGAAAAGACCATCCCTTCGAGGCCACAATACATGACTCCTTCGAGGGCACAAAACACTACACTTTCTAGGGCACAAGACACTACCCTTTTGAGGACACAAAACATGACCCCTTCGAGGGCACAAGACATTACCCCTTCTAGGGCAGAATCAACAGCCCATTCGTGACTAGAACACACCACCCCTTCGAGGCCAGAATACGCCACCCCTTTGAGGCCACAAGACACTACCCATTCGAAGCCACAATAAATCGCCCCTTCGAGGCCAGAATAAACAACCCCTTCGAGGCCAGAATACACCACCCCTTCAAGGCCATAATACGCCACCTCTTCAAGACTACAAGACACTACCTCTTCGAGCCCACAATACATGACCCCTTCGAGGCCAGAATAAACAACCCATTCGAGGCCAGAATACACCACCCCTTCGAGGCCAGAATACGCCACCCACAATGCATGACCCCTTAGAGGATTTGTTCCTAGCCCAGCCTATCACAGAGCTTCATGAGGATTTGCTTTACTATATACAAATTACAAATAAATGAAAAAGCTAGGGCTTACTCCATAATCACTTACCATTCCACTCGAACCCTCAATTCGAACCTCTCCACTCCAACCCTCTCCACTCAAACTCCTATTACGCCTCACTACTACTTTATTTTTTTATTTAATATTAATTTTTAATTAATGAACGACTGAGCGATTTCATAACCCATTGTCGACAACCCGCACTTTGCATGGGCTGGAGACCCTTAGTTTCTATTAAAAATTTAAACCTGATATTTTTCTCATTATTCCGATCCTACTGAAAAGTAACTTCAACTTCCAATAACAATTTTGTTTTAGAGAAAACTACTACAATCTCAAGGTTAAGTGAGATGCTTCTTATATATATATATATATATATATATATATATATATATATATATATATATATTTGTGGGGTTTTGTCTATAATGATTTTTTTAGAAGGTTGGAATTAATCTCTTTGGTTTATAGTTTATAATTTTTGAATTTTTTGAATGGTGTTACCTTCTATTTCAAACTGGGTGAAAATATGAAAATAATTCTAGTTTTTAATTAATACATAACTTTTAGTTTTAAATTTGTTACATTGATTGTTTTTAAAATCTAGCGATTAATGTTTATAATATATTTTAAAGTGATTAAAAATCAACTCTTAATTTTAAATGAAAAAGTAACTCGAGTGCCATAAATGACCGACAATGCAAAATAGCGAATATGTTGGAATTTAGTTAAAACAAAAGGCAAAGTCTTGAAAAAGACCGTCTCTCCATAGGTTTATGGAAAGATGATGTTTAATTAAAATAATAAAAGGTAAAGGGTCTTAGTTGCAATATTAAAAATTTATTATGCAACATGTAGTAGT
Source organism: Rubia yunnanensis (assembly GCA_037428765.1). NCBI lineage: Eukaryota > Viridiplantae > Streptophyta > Magnoliopsida > Gentianales > Rubiaceae > Rubia > Rubia yunnanensis. The sequence continues at coordinate 104,110,466 of CM075061.1, read as the reverse complement.
TAAAAAGTTTATAACCTGATTTATGTAACCCAAAAAATTTATCTTTTTTTCTTCTAATTTGCACTTTAAACCTTGATAATTCAATAGTTTATGAAAAGATCGTCTTTCAAGAGACGGACTCAAATCAAAATATAGAAAATGCTACTAATTTCCATTCCCTATCTTAAAGAAAAATGTACCCCCTCTGGTCCACTATATATGGTCTCTTTAAATGGGCACTTAATTTTTTGAAAAGAGAAAAGAGTGGTGGAGGTTTAATTGAAAGTGTAAAAAGTAAAATGAGTGGATGAAAATAACTTAAAATTTGCTAAAAATGGAAAGAGATAAAATAAAAAAACTATCAATTTATGGAAAGATGACCATAATTAATGGACCAGAGGGAGTCGGAAAGTTTTTTGAACTTGCTCTTCTACTCCCTATAAATGAAAACGGGTGATGTAGAGCGGGTCAAAATGGCATTAAATCGATATATATACCGAACGGCCGACCCTTCTTAAGAAAACCTCATAAAACCTAAAAACCCTAGCAGAGCCGCGGCATTCTGAAGGGGGAAGAAAAAGCAGAGTCGATTGGACAAGAGATTGTGAGCAGAAAGCAAAGGAAAAATGGCGAAGTCTATGAGATCAAAGAGAGAGAAGAGGCTAAGGGCAATAAGAAGAGAGATGGTGGAACCTCTATACGAGAAGAAAGAAGAAGCTAAGCTTGCCGCGCAAGAAGCCGCCCTCAATGCCCCTAAGCTCCCTGTGAGGTCCTCGGCCTCAACTATGGATATCACTGCCACCACTTCGATTGCCAATAACCAAGATATGGGTACGTTTTATTTCGATTGTTTTTTCTAATTATTGGCTGCTTGGTCAGTTTCTCTTGTTGAAACTTAAGGACTTTTAGTTAGTTTGGTTAGAACTTTTTTAGGAGGCTTTAGCATTTGTAGAACTGGGTCGGAGATATATGTCATGGAGTCTAGGTTTGTTTGTTAGCTTGCTCTGGCAAGTTATGGTCTTTTGCAAGCCATTTAGGATAATTTTAATGCAAAATAGCTCTCTATGAAAGAGTTACTGCAACAGTGAGTTTTTGGGACCCAGTTGTGAGTTGGAGGTTAGCACCGAATTAGCAACAGATCTCAGTGACTTTTCATGTAAAAGCAAACTTAGTAGGTTAATATAGGGTTTAGTTCGATTTTGGATTGCAACTGGCATGGATTTATATTTTGTGAATTAAGTTTAAGATGAATAGAAAGAGATTGGCTTATCTGAATGTGGGCAAGGGCTTACTAATGCTACTGCTAATACAAAAATTATCTATGTGGTATAAGGTCTTCTTTTGCTTTAAAAGTTCACCAGGTAATGGACGATCTGTATGGTTCTATTTGCCCAATTGGTTGGTAGTTCTTCTGTACCAGAGTTTGGTCACAAAGTCTTTTTCATGGTCTCCAAAGGGCTTGCCCAACCATAGCATGTTTGATGTAACAAGATCTTACATCATGTCCTAACTTCAAACTATTAATTGAATAATAAGGTTAAAGGCTCAGAAGTAATTGGGAATACATTTTTAGGGAAGGAGTCTGAACATGCAGTCAAACCTGGTGGGCTCTTTCCTCAAATTTCATTATGTACTTCCCTGCAGCTTATACTCAAATCACATTGCTCATTATGTTTTTCTTAACATGCACAATTGTGATCAGAATAATGTATTTACTTTTATTTTTTTTGAGTAATTGTTGAGGGGCCCTAAATTAAGACTTGCTATTACTTGTGATTTTTAGGAATCAATAATTTATGGTCCAAATTAAAAAGGGAAATTTTAACTGCTATATGGCTGGCGATGTTTTATGGTTCAGAGTGGTGGGTGGTGAACTATGAACATGAAGAAATGGGAGTAGCAGAAATAGGAGGTTACGGTGGATATGTTGACATACTAAGATTAGAAAGAAACAAAATGAAACTATTAGGAATAAAGTAATTAGGAGTAGGCACCGATAGATGAGATAAACATGCTTTTGATTGTTTGGAATTGGAAATGTACGCAGGAGACCATTAGCGGCATTGGCAAGACATTTCAAACAAATAGAATCACTAAATCAAATAAAAAAAGAAAGAGGACGACCCCAAAAGACTTGGTAAGAGGCCATACAGGAGAATATGATGCGCTTAAATGTAATTGATGTTATGTCTCTTAACGGAACACAATGAGGGCATTGAGGGGATGTGATCCATATAGTCAATCCCACAGAATGGGAGATATCCTTAGTAATTGTTGTTGTATAGTTTATGTTAGGAGTTGATTCTTGTAAATCAATTGTCGGTTCTATGCTGTAGCATTCTATTGTTCACAATCTTTAGATGTGTATGGATGCTTATTCGTTGAACTCCGGGGAGTAGTTAATAGAACTGCTTTAGGTACTATGATATGTTGTTCATTGTCACTTTAATGTCTGGGATTGGGAAGTACTCTCTATGTCGCTTTTAAGGTTCACATATTTCTTGTTGTCAGAGCAAGTGAACGAATTAGGTTGAATTCCCTTGTCTTAATTTGTGGGCCCAAAATAAGGAAACAAATGGTTTTAGATATGGGATGTAAAGGGCAGCAATCTATTGATTTAGTGCTGACGCATCTTTTTGCCGTCTTCAATGTCATTTAGAACTGCACAATCACTGAAAGAAGAATATATTTCTGTACAGTATATGCTCCACATTTTGATTTTCTAGGTTTATTCGTGCATTCCAACATTCCTCTCTGTACGAAGTTAAACAAGCTATTACGATACTGGGGATTTGTTAAGTTTGTCATTTATCATTACTGACTCAAATTTGGTTGATGTTGGCAGATGTGGAGATGGTTGCTAATGAGAGTATGAAAGCCTTGAAACCTATTGGAAAGAAGTTGAAAAAGAAGCTTAAGTTGGCTAAGAGAAAGGGCAGCAAGGGCAAAGTCAGCATCAGGAAGAAGGTCTAAGTCACTGATAAACAGTGAATATGCTAAAGAAATTGTTGCCACTTTATGGAATTTTGTTAGATGAACGGGTTAAATTTTATGCAAAGATTGAATGTGAAATGAACTATTTAGCTTTACTAAATCCCATAATTAGAGTTCCATTATCTTTCTGTCCACAATTAGCGTCCATTAATGGGACTCTAGTTTTGTTAGAGAAAGTGCTATGCAATAACTCAACAGGCCGGTATTTGGTAAATGTTAATGAGGTATGGCCGTCTAGGTCTTAACTGAACCATGTAATTACACCTGACAAATTGGTTTTGGGTTTCTGGGTTGAGTTCAGGTCATATTTCGAGTATGATATGGGTAAAAAGATGTTTACATGGTTTGGTAAGTTGGTTCGGATAGTATTTTAAAATCTTTCTTAGATCTGGTTCTCTTCTTTTTCATTCGTGTTTTCTTCTCGTGTTCTCTCCCTTCTTCGACCTCTTCTTCGCCCTCTCTCATTTGTTGCTGCTGGCATTTTTTTCTTCTGATTTCGTGCTTGTATTCAGGTGCTGCCTTTCTCTTTTTTCCTGTTGTTTGATGTAGCAAGGTACGTTTCCTGTTGTTTGTTGCAACGAGGTGTGTTTTCCAGCTGTTGGCTCGATTCTAGGATTTTATATTCCATTTGTATTGGTACTCAGTTTTTGTTTGAGAGTTTGATTTGTTTGAGAGTTTGATTTGTTTTTCGTTTGATTGCTTGCTGACCCACACCTTGCGGGGTAGCAACCATTGTGGGAACAAGGGCAATACGTCTCAGGTACTCCACTATGGACACTAACCCTAGGTCTAGAGCGGTAAAGAAATTGGTATCTCGTGATGACTCTAGGGTTGTCATGACCCTACTCGCTACAAACTACAATGCCTACTTATCAGGGTGTAAGCCTAGGGTTTCCCCTCGTTAGGAATTAATCTAGCGCCCCTAACATGCATTCACTCACACAACTAGCCGATTAGATTAGGGTCTAATGATCACCACAATACTCTTAAGATAGCATGAATGTACTCATCCTAGGTACTCCCTAGACTGCAATGGCCCTAACCTAACACTCCCAAGATACCATTGCAGCCTAGCACGATATTATACTATGCATAGAAATATGGATTTATCATAAAGTATGATATGATGACATAAATCATACAAGAATGGAAAATACGAATCATATACAAATCAGGACATAAAAATAGGGTAATCTAAAATTTCACAAAATCATAAATCATGCCATGAAAACTAAAACTACTTTACTACTACTAAATCCATGACATTCCTTTGATATAAATGCCATGGATCTCAAAACTAAATGAAGGAAAAGGAAGAAGAAACCTTGAGATAGAGAATTCTCCCTTCCTTCCTACCTACCACACTCTAAAATCTACATTATGTCTACTTAAACCCTAGGAGACTAAAGACTCATTTTATAAGAGAAGATAAATGGGCTCAGGATCTTCTGTTACACTTTTGTGTATCACTGTGTGTTACACCAGTTAGATTCTGCCACGTGTCCCTCCTAAATTAGCTAAAATTAGATAAAAATCATTAACCTAATTTTAGCTAATTTAGGAGAGACACATGGCAGAATCCTATTGGTGTAACACATAGTGATACACAAAAGTGTAACAGAAGATCCTGTGCCAGATAAATGGGCCTCTAAAAGCCCAAGTTTGGAAACCCTAGTGCCACGCTGGCACGGGCCTTGCCAGATTGCATGGCACGGCCAGCACGGCCTCGTGCATTCGTCCACGAGGCATCGTCTGGGCGCTTGCAAAACACGGTCTAAGCACATGAGTTGTGCCAAATTGCACGCCCCATCGTCTAGGTCTTCATTTGTGGCCTTCTGAGCTCACATGGTGTGCCAAATTGCACGACTAGTTGTTTGGACTTGAATCTCCACATGTTTTTCATGCAGGCTACGTGCCATTTTTACACGGCCCGTGCTGTTTCTTCGACACTTCCAAAACTTGGCTCTTTTCTTCAACTTGTATGAGCCGCTACAGGTGAATTGCAGATTCATTTTGGGAGTTCTTGTAATCGACTTTATAGCGCACAAGAAGACAAATCCATTGGTGCCACTCTAGGAGGCTGATTCTTCTCGGATCGTTCCCATAACTCGATTCAAACTCTCGGATCACAATTCATCCACTTCTTTATCCTCATTCTTTGATAATTCTATCTTCTACCACGTTTTGACTCATGACCTTCAATCTTCTACCAATCTTGCAATTGGCCATCACTAAGCGCCGAAGTGTTTACGAGCAATCTACAAATAAGCTCACAAAATAGAATCTAGATGCTCGTAAGGAAGAAAATCCATTAGACTTAAAATAGGTTACAAAATGAAAGATTTAGATATGAAAATAAAAAATGGTCATCTAAACCCCTTTTGATGTAAACCTACCTAAATCTAGCAATCTACCCACAAAATGATAACAAAAAAAAGAGTTAAATGCCTTAGAAAATACATGCATTCAACGTCTCATCAAATGCCCCACACTTAAACATTTACTCGTCCTCGAGTAAACAAGAACAAGCAAAGATCTAAGCATAAACTAGCATGCAAAGTTTTTCCAAAACACCCAATATTTTATTTCTAGACTACCCTAGCCCCCAAGACATAAGAATCCAACACACTCTCATATCCCAAAACCTAATATAATCTAAATAACCAACATACCAATCAAAGATGAGGTATACAATATAAGTGTAAAACTAGTTTACTCTACCATAGAACCTACCTAACAGATACACCAAGAGAAGCATAAAGTATTTTAATTTCTCATTTTCTCTCATTTTGCCTAGGAGCTCTCTAAAAAAAGGTCATCTAAAATCCACCCACGCTCCATCACCCACTTAGGTCTACATACCCACTTCAAATCCATTTTACTCGGCCTATTTATATCTCCAAAAAAAACATAAATTTTACTTTAAAAATAATAATTTTAATAATATTTACATGAAAATATTATAAGTAAAACATGTGTATTGTGTATAAATAATAGTTTATTATATAATAAATTAATGTGTACATAGCGGGTATAGTGGGGCGGGGCGGAGGTGGAGCGGGTATGAATTAATATCCATGTCCGACCCACTACCCATGGTGGGTACTAATTTTCATACCTATACCCGCTCCACCCCCATGAAAACTACATCCATATCTGCCTCATTGGGGCGGATGTGAGGCAAACCTCCACCAAAACCCACCCCACTGCTACTCTTAAAGGGAGGTACTTGTTACACAAAAGAAACTAAAAATCATAAGTATCATCTAATTTCCCCCTCCCCACCCCCACACCCACACCCACACTTAAAGCTTGCATTGTTCTCAATGCATTTACTCCCTTTGTCCCTCTAATTGTGTCTTACCTCCCCTTTTTTCCCTATTCAATCATGATTTTATAATTTCAATAACTTAATTTATATATAACAATAAATTCTAAAAATATTAATTCTAAAAGAGTGTGTCACAATGAATGTAATAATATTTCACATGATAATTTTCACATTTATATATCTATAATTTTTTACAATTCAAACAACATCAACTTTATTCATGAATAGTAAACTAAGACACATATAGAGAGAAATAGGGAGTACACATTTTAGAACACATGTCAAGGAGAGGAAATGAGAAAAAACTCACAATGAGAAATGAACATTAAAATCTACCCATACTGACACAATTATGGAATCTAATAAACAAACTACCATCACCACAAAATACTACCCATAATCTTTAATCAAACGGTTCACCAAGAACCTTGAAAAAAATCAAAGTGATCTAGTGGAGGTTCTCAAAATACACAAATACATAAAGTACACATGTTAAGGGATTAAATACAAGATCTACTGGAAAAATGAAATACAACTGGATTACTAGCAACAAAGATCAAGATTACAATGGGTAGCTTGGGAAATCAAAATACACCATTCTTCCATAAATGGACAACAAGGAGGAAAGCAAGGAACCATATCTCAAATATTCAAGATGGTCAGTAGAGGTTTATATATACAAAAGAATATATACAACAAACACGTACTGATCATTTTGCAAAAATATATACCCTCCCTGAAACTACCTCCCCATCTTTGGTATGAAGAAACTTCTAGAACATGTATTACAGTTTAAACCAGGCATTTTATTCATAGAGCAGGTACAATAATCCAGCAACGCTTCATTCATCAGGACGTAACAATGGTCATCAAGAAGATGAAACCATGGAAGTCCATGGGGTTGGATGGAATACCTACGAGTTTCAATAAGTATCACTTGAGGCAGGTTGGGCTAAAAATTTCAGAAACAATATAGGCAATTATAGCGGGACATATTACATGCCACGAGATTGGGGTTAGACCTAATAATCCTCATTGCAAAGAAATAATACCAGAATAGCCAGACTACTTCAGACCAATAGCGTTATGCAATGTAAAATACAAGTTAGTGGGGAAGATGTTAGCAACTAGGTTAGAACCTTTAATATAGACTCTCATCAATTAAGAACATGATAGTTTCGTCAAGGATAGATACACATGGGAGAATGTGCTCATTGCCTATGAAATGCTAGAATACTTGAGAAAGAAAAAGAAAAGCAGAAAATGATTTGCGGGAGTTAATTGATATGAGCAATGTCCATGATCACAGAAATTCATAGACAGCGCATTGATCCATGCCGGCATACTCGACCACGAGTTACTAGGTCGGGCTTATCACCCAACCTCAACGCAACCCAATGCCCGTACGCATGCCCGTACACATGCCACAAGCGTGATGCGGTCCTGTGCCGCACAATGCGTGCCTGAAAATCGGTCTCCCTAACCGCGTCTCACTTGATGCCTCTAGGTTATCTAGTGTTGGCCGCCTAATCACTCACAACCCATTAGGTCTCCCTCTGCACCCGCGACGCGCTGTGCACAATCCCCAAGTCGTTCGTGCCTAACGCCTGTGCACGCAGCGCCCGGTTGCCCTCCAGGATAGCACGCTAAGTGTTGAGTCATGGCCCAAGAATACTTGTCCCTAGGCCATTGTTCTAGAAGTCTTCTCTTTTGCTTGAAATAACTTAGCCAATAGCTTAACTTAGTTTCTTTCTTAGAGATCCAGGCCTGCGTGCCTTTAGTTTCTTTGACCTTATTTGTTCTTGCACCTAGTACTTGTATTTACTTCCGGACACCATATATGTGGAGTACTGAGCTACCCACATTTGGCTACCTTTTTTTCAATATATTGAAAACGAGCATTGCTCCTCAAGTTGTAGGGCCTTATATTAGTTTTAGGGCCTTAGATTCTATGTTGCGTATTTTCACTTCATACTCGTTTATGTCCCTCTACAGGCTTGGTGTGCTAGGAGCGACCAAGTTGAGTGCAACGTACGTGGGAAAAAGGCGGTAGTGGTGGTAATCTAGCATGGCTAGGCTGCAAGGCTAACCCAAGAAGGGTGACCAGTGACTGTTGGTATAAGAGCTCAAGCAATCCTTGAGCATATAGTGAAAGATGCCATCACTATGTCAAAAAAGACCGATCGGTTGGAGAATATTGAGAGAGTTCTCTTTGTGAGGCACAAGGGTCCGGGAGCCTAGCTGACTGTGTGGATAAGATGGATAATATGTTGCCATTATAAGTAGAGACATCAAAGTGGCCAACACAAAGGTTGTACGCCAAGATGAGGAGATTGCTGAGCTGAGGAAATCCTTGGCATCTTGCGAGTCCGACGTTGCTGATATGGGAGGCATCATTGAGGTTGAGATGTGCGCATACTCATGCAAGCTATGGCCAACTTGTCCTAAGGTGGGGTGGTGGATGTTGTGTCTGTGCTGTGCACAGACGAAAAGTCCACGAGCCTAAGAAATATGGCGGGGCATGTGACACGAGAGAGCTTGATAACTTCATGTACGAGATGGAGCAATACTTTAAGGCGGCTGAGATGGACTCGGAAGTTGAGAAAGTCACCATTTCCATGATGTACCTAGAGGGCTCTGCAATGGTGTGGTGGCACTCCCAAGACATAGAGATAAAGGATGGGCGCTTAGCCATCGACACATGGGATGAATTGAATCTCAAGGTGAAGAAACAATTCATGCCCACCAATGTGAAGGAATAGGAGTTGTTGAGACTCAGAACCTTGACGCAAACTGGCAGTATAAAGGAATACATGTTAGGTCTCCAGGCTATGCTCGACTTGCTGACCATCCGCAGAAGTACAAACTCCATGAAACCATGGATTGGAGTCGTGGGCTAGAATCGAGCTAAGGAGAGCTCGTTGCACTGACTATAACCAAGCTGTGGCATTTGTCAAAAAGTCTTAAAGACTATTGGGGTGGATAATCACAAAGTGTTGATAGGGTGGTGAACGGTGCTACTGTTACCAAGGTGGGCAATGGGGCAGGTGCAAGTTCTCTCAAGGTGGGGAGTAACTTTAGATCCTATCCAAGAGGAGGAGGTAACCTCAGGCCCAATTGGGTGCGGGGAGGAATGGGGAAAGCCCCAACGCAAGTGCAACTAGTTTAGTCGGGTCCAAACCAAGGTGGGACGGACAGACCGGGAATGAGCGACTTGTGTGCAAGACGTGAAAGGGAATCATTCCCTTGTTGATTGTCCATCAGAGCCGAGGATAACTGCTATGTTACACAAGGACTCGAGACAAATTAGGGAGGCACTGAGAGAGGTAGTTCATGAGCATTTGGATGAGGAATCTAGGCCTGAAGAGGAAGAACTATGCTCCATGGGGATGCACCCCAATTTCCTACCACTACTACGCCATCGTATGCCGCCATCCTTCATGCCTAAATCTGTAAGAAAAAGCCCCCGGATGTGTCCAAGGGGAAGAGGCTCTAACGGCCAAGTAAGCAAACAGTGTATTAGAGTGTAATTAGGAATGAATAGTTGAGTGTGTAGGATTACCTTTAGCCTTTATATAGATAGGTAAGTAAGGCTACAATTTTGTTTGCTTGTGGAGCAAGTGCTATCACCTTGGGCTGGACCAAAAGAGGGCTTTACCTAAAGGGTAAAGCCTTGTGGTTGGACGCACAAACCATTAAGCCAGTACGGTTTTACACATTATCAATAAGCCTATAGAAAATTGAGGGTTCAGCCTTCAAATTTTATCCCCAGATCGGGGGTTCAAATCCGTACTCACCTCAGGAACTTCCCAACACCTGAGGGGTATGATTTCGGCATCAATGTGGCAAGTTGAGGGCCCGTTCTAGGCTGGCGTCAAACTTTTCGCTCGAGCAGATAAAATGTATCAGGGGTTCAACCCTCGGCTTTCTAGTCTATGCTAGGGCCTAAGGGCCTGGATCGTGCCTCTTTTATTTCCCCTGGTGGCCTTTGGTCCCCATTAGCCCAGGGTTAGGGTTCGGGCCCTGGTCTTCTAAACTGTGTTAGGAACCGAAGGTTTCCGATACTGGGCAGATAAGAGGGGTTTGGTCTTTAACTTACATATCTGTGTCAGGTTCTAAGATCCGTTATCCCTAATATCTTAAAGGTATTGGATTCAAAACTTGTGTTTTCAGTCTGTGCTAAAAAGTGAAGTGTTCGAATCTTTCTACTAAAAACTAGAGGTTTCAAAACTGTTGCTTAGCGTAAGGGGATTCGATCTCTAGCCATATGATCTTTGCTAGTAAGCGAGGCGTTTGACTCCTTCCACTAAGGGATAGAGGTTTTGAAACTATTACTTAGTGTAAAGGGATTTGGCTTCCAGAAGACTGATCTTTGCTAGACAGAGAGGTATTCGAATCCTTCCACTAAGGGATAGGGGTTTCAAAACTATTACTTAGTGTAAAGGGATTCAACTTCTAGCCCTCTGATCTTTTCCAGAAAGTGAGGCGTTCGAATCCTTCCACTAACAGATAGGGGTTTCGAAACTATTACTTAGTGTAAAGGGATTCGGCTTCTGGCCTTCTGAACTTCGCCAGAAAGCAAAGCGTTCGAATCCCTCCACTGAGGAGTAGGGATTCTGGCGTAGCAAACCCGATCCTCTTCAGTTTTAAGAGTGTTCGTATTCAAAGTCATGATGGGTTCGCCCCTAGGCTTTCCTACCCTCGTTCAGAGAGCTAAGCATTGGTAAATTAAAAAATGTGAGGTGGAAAAGTCGCATGGTACTAGAATTTGAATTCAAAGTGGGGATGGGAAAAGGTGCGCTTGATGCTTACTCTTTCTTCTCTAGGCACGGGGCTCGTGGAGCCCCTGTTAGGCTCCATGCGCACCACTTCCCCATGATTACCTCGATCCATGCAACCCACTTACCCAGGAAACAATTTTTCACTTGATGGCCCGATGTAATAATTGCTCCTTTTTCCACTTCCTATATATATACGCAAAGACTTTCATTGTTTGCAACTTTTAGCTCACTCAAAATTCTCATAACTTCCAAACTCTTTGCTCTCTCTCTCAGAGCACTTCACCGACGCCCTTTCTCCGTTCATGATTTTTGAGAGCTTCGACTACCTTTTTCAGCCACTACCTAGTAAGTTCCTAAACCTCTTATCCTTTATTTTTCTTAAGGATGTTGCAAAGGCCTTTATCTAGAAAGGGTTCCATTCTGGATTATTTCCCAATTGCTTCGACCACTGGCGTTGATGGTTCTCGGCTCCAAAATTCCAGTGCCGCTCAATCTTTGGCGACCGGCTATTCTGCTATGTGTTCAGATGCTGGGGGGAGTTCTAGCAGCAGCTTCTTACCAGCCGTAGGTTTCCATCGAAAATGGGTACTGTCAAGGTCTACAGTCCCAAGCTAGGCCCAGGTTTGGGAAGATGAGGCAAGAAGGCCTTACATTTTTTAGAAGATATTAACTCCAGTTCCCGAATGCTTGGAAACATTGGCTTCGGAGTTAGCTAGGATGTTGAAGACCCTTCCTCATGTGTGAGAATTCCAGAGGACTTGAAGTTGGAGCTCCTCCAAGGAGATGAAAATCTAAGGGATACAAGGCCCGTCGGTGCACTGTCCACGAGTGCCACTTCAAGTTCAGATTATGCTTCCCTCTACCCCTTATCCTCTCTCATCTTCTGGAGGAGCATCAAGTGAGCTTGGCCCAAGTGAATTCAAACGTCATCCTGCTGGTTATGGCATTCATGAATCAGTGTTACAGCTTAGGTATCACTCCTCAGTACGAGCTGCTCAGGTCATTATACTACCTCTCTGACAACAGATCAATCGTGCATTCAGCCGAACGTCAGGATACAATTCTTGGGGGGGGGATCCCATTGGGATCTCTTCTTCACCTACTGAGGGTGTTTACAACTTCCTTAGTCTTTTCCTGCCTTGCTTTTATCTAGTCATTTTTTGCTTTCTTTCTGTTGGCTAATTTATGTTTTCCCCTTTTTCCTTTTGTTCGGTGGATTTCGCTGCAACTCTTGGCTTTGAAAATGAGATAGAGGTCGAGGAAACTTTCACAGAGGCCTCTCCGGAAGCCCCTCACAGCCATCCCACCTTTAGCCCCGTTCAACTAGAGGCTCACTCCGAGGTTCATTCGGAGCTCCAGGGTGAAGATAGTGGGAGGAAAAAGGGTCACAATGGTGCCTCGATGCCCCATCCTTCCCCTGAAAGACCAATAAATGATATGACCCCCCTCCGTTCAACCCCCCGACTAAACCTGGTCTCCCCGGGATCACCAGCTCGGAGGCTGGCCCCTCTTGGGGAAGAAAAACTTGCCTCCTCCACGTGTGGAGGGTCACCTAACCCTTGTCCCGAAGGCACCCTTCTCAGTTGACTTGGACTCTGTTGTCTAGGCCTACTTAATGAAGGGAGGGTGAGGAACAAGCTGCCGAAAAAATAGTCTTTTGAAAGGGCTCGAGCTGAAGCTTTCAGAGGCCCAGGCGGAAATTCTAGATTGTCTGGCCTTTTCTCTCCCAAGCAACATGCTTCGACTTTTGAGGCCTATACCAATACGGTGGTCAAGATCCAGGGGTTATGGGATTTTTTCTCCTCCTTTTCCACGCTCTTGGTTAGGATTACCTGGAATAATTTGGATCGCTCTATCTCCAAGGACATTTTGACTGAGTGCGCTACTATGCTGGATGTTTACAAGAACAATTCGGAGCCCAAACAGTTGAGCCATCTATGGTGGAAATCTATCCGGAATGAGGGGATCAAACTTCTCTTGCTCGACCATTTCTAGGCCTCCGATAAGTATTTCTCGGCGGAGGAGATCCGTGGCCTGGAGGTGGAGGAAGAAACCGAGTGGAAAGAGCTGGATCCCTTATTGCTCCGAGATCTCGGCGTAGGCCTGCCCCTTAGTACACATGAAATATACAAGACATGCATCTTCAACATCATTTTCCAAAGCAACTAACAAGGAATCACCACCATTCAATTCAGAAACATCTTGCATAACATCGTCAACAATATCAATAGCATGGCAAGGATATTCTTCAAGAGGATACTTTATAGAGTCATTTATGTATAAACTCTACTTTAATCCCATCAAATTCCATGCGAGGGTACCATTATGCACATCAATAATGGTCCTTGAAGTTTTTAAAAATGGTCTTCCCAACAAGATTGGGCAGCATGTTTATCATGTTCCATGTCAAGGACATAAAAATCTGTGGGGAATATTAAGGAATCCACCCTAACACATCCTCTATGATACCCTTAGGGTATGCACTAGAACGATCGGCTTGTTGGATCACCACCTTGGTTTTGTGCAAAGTACCAATATTGAGGCTTTCATACAAAGAGTAAGGAATCACATGAATTGATGCACCTAGGTCAATAATTTCTTTTTCAAAATGTGTATTCCCCATCATGAAAGAGATTGTGAACATGCTGGGATCGCTACATTTAGGGGGTAGCTCCCTTTGGCACAAAGCCGCGACAAGTTCATTTTTTCCCATTTTAAAGTTTATTCTTTGCTCTTTGTTTCCTATTTACAACACATAATTCCTTTAAAAAATCAGCATAGCTAGGAATTTATTCAATATAATTCAAGATAGGAATATTCACCTCACATTTACGAAAGACTTCGTAGATGTCTTTGTTGGACTCCTTCCTTCGTTTATCCTTCAAAGCTTCCGGGAACGGTGGTTCCGGCACATATGGAGGAACTTCCACCACCCTTTCCTTCTTGTGAGGAGGGGATGAATGTTTGAGAATGGAGGTTGATTTCTCAACGATGATCTCATCTTCCTTCTCCTTCCCCTTCCTTGCTTGCTCCTTGGCCAATTTCTAGGCCTCTTCTTCTACATTTTTCTCAAAAATTTCAAGCTTTCTATGCTCACCTTCAACAACACCATCACTCGGGGGAAAGCTAATCTCTTTACCACTTCTCAAAGTGATGGCACTAGCATTTTGGTGAGGATTCAACTCCGGTTAGGAAGGGAGTTTACGCTTTTTCCCGTGCTTCCATCCGATTCACGACTTGTGCTATTTGGATCACTTGAGTTTCCAAGTTTTAATGCTTACCTTGGCTTCATCTTGGAATTTTTCTCCCTTTAACGCACACATACTCAACCTATGAATGGTTTGCATCACCTTATCTTTTGTCAAACTCGAGCTCTCCCCTTGGTCTCAGGGCTTTTCTTGAAGCCTTTGGTAGTTTTGTTGAGGTGGCCGATATTGTTGTTGAGGACGGCAATAAGGTTGAGTATTTTGACCTCCTTAAGGGTTTCTATACCAGAGATTTGGGTTTCACGATTACCCGAAATGTACAGCCGGTTTTGGTACCCTTGATTACCTTGATAGCCTTGATAGCTTTGGTTCCCTTGGTTGCCTTGATAGCCTTGCCCACCTTGATACCCCATGATACTCACCTCTTCTATATAATCATCTTGAAAAGTAGGGTAAGTGTCCTTCGAATGCAACGATAAACAAATTTTACAAGATTTGACATAAGGTACATTTCTGGGCTTGGTCATCAAGGATTTCACCATAGAAATAAGGACAGAGACTTGGTCCTCAAGCTTTCCACTATTGGAAGGGTCACCTGTGGCCATTGGATTTCTTCTTCTCAAATCAGCCCTTGAGCTAAAGTTCCTTGACTCCTCAGCTAGCTCATCATATAATTGCATAGTCTCCGTTGAAGTCTTGTTCCCAAGGGTACCACCACAAAAACTCCTCACTAGTTTTGGTCCTCATCAAGAAGACCATTGTAGAAATAGTAGACCAAGTCTCCCTCTGAATAGCCGTGGTACGGACAACTCGTGAGAAGCTTCTTGAACTTCTCTCAATAGTCGAAAAGTGATTCTTCATGCCATTGGAGAATGTTGCTTGTGTTCTTCTTCAAAGTGGCGGACTTCGAGACTGGGAAGTACTTGGCTAGATATTTCATCTTCATGTCAAGCTAATTTTTTATGCTCTTGGGTGGTAGGTAGTTGATCCAATCCTTTGCACCATTCCTTAATGTGAATGAGAATGCCTTCAACTTGTAAAAGCCTTCATCTACTTCAGGGGGGATCTAACTACCACACAAAAAATAGAACTCGGTGAGATGTTTGTTGGAATTTTCCCCTTGCCTACCAAGGAAGATAGGTAGCATGTTCATAAATCCGGTCTTGAGCTCGAAGTGGCCATTCAGTCCAACCAAAGGATACTCAATGCACATCGGTTGTTGGTCAAGGTTGGGAGCCATAATGTCCCTCAATAAGGCTTTCCCCAAAGGAATTTCCCTTCCTTGGAGAGGAGGATGTTGAGGCCCTCCTCCCGGATGCTCATCTTCATGCTCGTGTTGATGCTCCATAGAAGTAGAGGTATCCACAAAATGGTCACTAGGAGGGGTGTTATTCACACTTTCTAAAGAAAGCCTCCAAGCCCGTTTCAAATTCAACTCTAACTCGGGGCTGTAGTGTAGGTGTTCTTGTGAAGAGGATCACATACAAACCAAACACCAAGAACTCGAACAACACGTCTCCAAGCCAAGCAAAAATGGCAAGTCAACTAAGAAAATAAAATAAAAAGCAAACTAACAAATATTTACAACTAGCACATAATCACACATAATGTGCCAAAAAACTTAAAAATAAACTTCTCTTCCCTAGTAGCAGCGCCAAAATTTAGGAGGTCGTCATCGTACCTCTCAAAGTTATATTTTTACGCCATAATGCTTCCTATCTAAAATTAAGTAGATAATGGCAAGTCGAGGTCGTCCACGAGAAGAGGATTTTTCCAAGTGTTTACACATATATAGCGAGAAACATACTAGATATAAACGTATATATAAGAATGTAAATGAGGGGGGGGGGGGTTGGGGGTGGTTGGTTTTGGTCCTAGATTATGAATTGAAAGACAACAAGAAGTAAGAGAAAAATGATAATCATGCAACAACTAAAGATGATTAAATCAACAATTAACGGAGCCTTGGGGGAAATCAACTTCCACTTCCAAACTTCTTATAGATCATAGATTCATTCACTCATTCAATTACATTTATTGTCCATGGGGAATGTTATCACTTTTCATTCGAAGATCAACATTCATTCCTTCTTATTAGTAATTTGCAAAGACAAACAGCGACCATTTGCAAACCTCGTTGATAATCACCCTAGGCAAACAAAATCATAGAGGTATTTCATCCACGACATTTCACACGAAGGACCATAGGTTTGATAACAACAAGTCTTCTACCAAAAACAGTCATATAACCAAACAAAGCATTTACTAGGCTAACCCTAGAACAAACCACATTCAAGGTTCAACATTTCTTGGCTTCTATAGGATAAATATGACAACAATCCACATTAACATACTTATCTAGCAAGAATCACCATACATTATATACAAGAAATTCTAAATCCATGCTCTTGGATTCCATGTCAAATGAGTTAAGAAATTTGCAAATTTCCTAACACCCTAATACTTCAATCATACAAACATTTCATATAATCAAACCCATGGTGTAAATGAGGCAAAATACAACATTAATGGAATAATAAATGCTCTCCAATAAATGTTCATAAATGAACAATAGAGAATCTCACTACATAAGTTTGGAACCTTCAATCAATTGCTCTCAAGAACTAGATTTGGCTACTACAATCCATACTAATTAAAAACAACAATCCAAACATTAATCAAACTAAAACAAGGATGAAAATGGTGGAAAACTAGGGTTTGGAAAAGGGAAAAATAGGCCGGAAGAGAAGGTAAGAGAGAGAGAGAGAGGATATGATTTAGTATTTATAGTACAAAAAAAACAAAGAAGATTTCTAGCCACCCTAAGTTCTCAGCGCTCGAACAAATGTTCGCCCGTCAAGAAGACTACAGAATCAGCAACCATAGTTTCTTTTCCTTCTTGGTTCAGTTTTTCCTTTTTACTTCAATTTTCTTCCATTCTTCAATTCTTCAAATTTTCAAAGCAAGTTTTCAAAGTCTTCAAAATTTTCAAAAGGTGATCTTCAATGGCCTCTGGTCTTCAAGTCTTCATGTTATTTCTTCGTCACACAAAATCCACTTAGAAAAGGTAAAAGAGCGCAAAATTTGTCGTTACCTCTCCTAAGAGAATTTGAAGGCAAATGCAAGCTCTAGTTGACAAAAGAGCGCAAAAGTGATTCCAAAAAGTCCCAAAATATGCGCATAAAATGGGTAAATCAGACATCAAGGATTTAGACACATCAATATCTAATTAAAAATATTGTGAACAGTTTGACTCATGGAAAAATAGGCTACTCAGTCTCGCAGGACGTGTTGCTTTGGCTAAGCGTGTTATGAGTATGTTTGGTAGAACTATGTTTATAAGTAAAGATGACTTATTTAAAAGAAGGGTGAGAAAAGCTTCTGCCTTTTTCCTCAAAAATAACTTATGATTTTTTAAATAAGATGAGTTTACAAAATTGCTTAGCTTATAAGCAATGTACCTTATAAGCCCTGCTAAGGTGTGTCTGCAATGTTACTGTATCCCATTAGGTATTTTCAAAATACGAAAATAGACCAAATCATAGAAAGGTTTACTCCCTCTGTCTTAGATTAAATATACAGAATCTTTTTTACAGTCTCCAACACACACGTTTCACCATTAATATATTTAACTACGTATAATATCAGTAAATAAATGTTACTTTCTATAATATCACATACACTAATATTATTATTTATATATCTATTTAAATATGTAATTAATTTTTTTAAAATTTAACTGAATATTTGATGTTCAATTTAATCCGGGACGGGAAGGAATATCTGGAAGGGAGACTTAAGGGGTAATGGGCTCCACTGGATGCGAAGGGATAAAATGCGACAGCCAAAAAAAAGTTGACTAGGTCTTCGCTCAGCACAGAAAGAATCAACTTCACTAGCCAAGCGTGCACGGAGAAATATTTAACACAAGGACTCCTAATTTGTCAAAGTTTTCCCAACAAATACTGGCATAGTCAAGACTTTATAAAGGCAAAGCCAAAATCTAATCACAGGGCCGAAAGTCCATTCTATGGGGAAATGATTTGACTGCACAACACAAATGTGGCAAGTATGCACAGGGGAAGTCATATCAATAGGATATTGATGGGAGAAGATGATACATGCGTACAAACAGCAACAGAAACCCACATGAATCTCAGGGTGGCTAACCTAATTGATCAAAACAAGTTTATACTACCTTTAATCAAGAATATATTCCCAGAACCCTCGGTACAGATAATACTCAAAATACACATTCCATAGTATGGAAATAGTAAGGATACAAGGCAGGGACGGCTGTTACAACAACTCCTTTTGATTATTAGATTTGATTTGATTTGTATTTATCTTATTAATTAGTCTAAAGTTATTTTAGTTATAGTCTATCTTGTGTACTCTATTTATTCCATTCAGTAATATCAAAATCATTACGAAAAATTATTCTTTCATTGTATCAAAGCAAGTCTAATCCTTAGACCTCATTTTTTCCCTTCCCTCACTTTCTCTTTATTTTTTTTCATTATTGCCTCAGCCTTCTCCGATCAAGTTCAGCGATTCCGATCAAGTTTCGGCCAAGTTCAGCCAGTTTCCGGCAGACCAGGTCTTCTTCTCTGACAATAAATTCTAGCAATTTTCCTAGCATCCATGTGTCATCTACGATCATCTCTGGTCCACGGTGTCCCGGTGACATCTCCGATCATCTCCAGTCCACGGTGTTCTCTCTACCACAACCGTCCAGTCCAGCGACGCCTTCTCTGAGGTGTCCAATTTAGTTTCCGGCATCTTTCAAATTCGTCTCAGGCGTCATCAATTTTTGTTTTTGACGCCTTCAAATTTGTGCGCCGTGTCTGGTGCCTCCGGCGTTAGGCCTTCCTCCAGCACGTTCCAAAACTAGCAGCATCGTGTCCTACCACAGCGGCTTGGCGACTTCCACAGTGGCATTATCTCTCGTACGGGCATCTCCCCTATGCCGACAAGCCTTCAAGCATGTTAGATTCATGCTGCATTTTATACACGTGCCTACAAGCTTTATGAAGTCCCTACAAGCGCCTGTAGGTTATTTCGCGCGTCACTTCACGTGCTCAGCAGATGTGCGCATATTTGCATCCATTTTGTCTTTGTGTGCATTATGGATTATTTTGGTGGTCTCTCGGGGTTTAAACACCATGACTCCAAGTGGATTTTGGATTCTGGCGCCACAAAACACATGGCATTATCTTTCGCTGTTTTTGATCATGTGACACCATACAATGATTCTGCCCACGTCTATGTTGGTGATGGTCTTCAACTCTCCATTACTCATGCTGCCTCTCTATGATGTGCTTATTGTGCTTGATATCACTAAAAATTTGCTTTCGATTAGCAAATTAACTCGGGATTTAAATGCTATTGTTTGCTTTGATGATCGTTCATTTATTATTCGGCATAAAATCACGAGGAAAACATTGGGTGACGGTCATACTGAAGATAGGCTTTATGTTTTAGACTATGGTGCATCTGCTTTGTTGTCTACTATTGAGTTAAATAAGTCACATGTGTATTTTGAAACTTGGCATGCTAGACTTGGTCATGTTTCACATTCTGTTATTTCTGGTTTGTGTGCTTCTGGATGCTTATCTCTCTCATCGATTTTGCCTAAACCCACCCTTTGTGATGCTTGTGAAAAGGCTAAAGGGAAACTTTTATCTTTTCATACAAATGATAAACGTACTGCTAAGGTACTTGATATAATTCATTGTGATTTATGGGGGCCCTCTCCAATTTTATCTGCTGGTGGTTTCTCCTACTATGCCATTTTTCTAGATGATCATTCACGACTCTCGTGGTTTTACCCACTGTGCCGCAAATCTAATTTTTGGGATTTTTATCGCCAGTTTGAGGCTTTTGTGGAGAACCAATTATCTTTCACAATTAAGGTTTTTTTGAGAGTGATGGAGGGACTAAGTTTGTAAATGGTCGCTTAAGCTCTCACTTTCAGACATGGGGCATTCATCATCATATTTCTTGCCCATATACTCCTGAGCAGAATGGTCGGGCTGAGCGCAAGCATCGCCACATTGCTGAGATGGGTTTGTCTATATTATACCACTCTCATATCCCACTCTCCCACTGGCCTGACGCTTTTGCTGCAACCATTTATACCATAAATTGGTTGCCAACTCCTGTTCTTGACGAACGATCACCATATGAAGTTATTAATGGCCGGGTTCCTATATACACCAATTTTTATGCTTTTGGTTGTCAGGTCTTCCCCTTTGTTCACCCTTTTGCCGACCACAAGTTATATCCTCGCAGTATTCCATGTGTATTTATTGGCTACAACTCACAACATAAAGGTTTTTGGTGTCTCGATTGCACTACTGGCAGAATCTATGCCACTCGACATGCTCGTTTTGATGAGACGTGCTTTCCATTTGCCCCATTCATTCCTTCGGCGTCTGGTTCTCCACCTTCAGTGTTAGATGTTTCTGCATTTTTTTATCCTCATTCTGACTTGGCACCTCCTTTGCCTACAGTTACTCCTGTGTCGGCTGCATCTCCGGCAGCCAGTCCGGCCACCCAGTCCCTGCCTAGTTAAGTTTACCTATCACCAGTTGCCTCAGCCGACTCCACTCCTCCGACTTCTCCTCCTCGACCTCATACCTATCAGATGGATACTAGGTCGGCTACTGGGGCACTAAATCGTAGGGATTATTCAGATATTATCACCCATAGTCTTACTGCTGCCTTACTTGCTCAGTCTTAGCCCACAGATTATTGCACTACCCTTCAGGATCTGGCTTGGGTTTGTGCTATGGATGACGAGATGGCAGCTTTTCATGGTCAACACACCTGGAAATTGGTGCCTCACCTATCAGATGCTAACCGTTTTAGCTCCAAATGGGTTTATCAACTGAAGTATCGACCAGATGGAACTATTAAGCGTCACAAGGCTAGAATTGTGGCACAAGGTTTCTCACAGATTCTGGGTTTTAACTTTGACCACACTTTCAGTCCTGTGGTCCAAGCCTCCACTGTTCGGATAGTTCTCGCCATTGCCACGATGCGATCCAGGGTGCTTCATCACCTAGATGTTAAGAACGTATTTCTTAATGGCATCCTCGATGCTCCATTTATTATGAAGCAGCCTGTTGGATACAAGGACCCTGTTAATCCATATTATGTTTGTCGCTTGCGGAAGGTCATTTATGGACTTAATCAAGCTCATCCGACATGGTTTCAGCGGTTTCGCACTTATTTGACTCAGTTTGATTTTCAGTGCAGCTCGGTCGACACCTCTCCGTTTGTTTTTTCACGAGGATCATCGTTACTGTATCTTCTAATGTATGTCAACGAAATCATTCTTACACGAAATGATTCGACTCTTGTTCGGCGGTTCATTGATTGAAAACACTGGGAGTTTGCGATTAAGGACCTTGGCACTCTTCACTACTTTCTTGGACTAGAAGTTTCACCTACTTTATCACGTTTACTTCTTGGTTAAGCAAAGTATGCTCGGGACATTCTCACTCATGCAGGGATGTCTGATGATGCACCAATCTCTTCCTGGTAAAATGTCTGTCTTATTATGGAGAGTCCTAAATGACCTATTACCTTTTGACAACATACTTAACAGTTTTGGTTTCTCTTTTGCTTCCAGATGCCCTATTTGCATGAATCATTCTGACAATCTTGATCACTATTTTAATTCATGCATATCTTCCAATGCTGTATGGAAAAAGGTCCTCTCCTTGTTACAGCTA
Organism: Rubia yunnanensis; assembly: GCA_037428765.1. Classification (NCBI taxonomy): domain Eukaryota; kingdom Viridiplantae; phylum Streptophyta; class Magnoliopsida; order Gentianales; family Rubiaceae; genus Rubia; species Rubia yunnanensis. The sequence goes on along the minus strand of CM075061.1, from coordinate 104,088,433 downwards.
CCTTCACCTGGATTCAGTAGTTTTAAAAATAGAGTACAATTTCTTTTAGCATATCCAGCTGATTCCAAGATACATGAAAACCTGATTTCTGTTTCCCTAGTGGCTACAGTCTGGTTCTTATGGATCTATAGGAACAAAATAATATTTGAAAAACAGCTTTCTCTTCTGAAGCATGTTTCCTTGAAATCAAAGGGATGATTTACCAAATCTTTACTGCTCATCAATTTTATGGAAATACTGAAAAGAACAAGAGATGGATTCTGGCTAATATCATTCCTAAAATTTCTAGTAAGAAGAAAAAACTGATATTGATTGTAAAATGGCAAAAACCAGATAGAGGCTACAAAATAAATACGGATGCTTCCTGGAAAATTGGTGGTCAATCTGCTACTGCAGTGATTGTAAGGGATTGGAGGGGATTCTTGATCAAAATGAGAGTTAATACTTTTCAAAGTTCTGATCCTTTACATGCTGAGCTTCTAGCTATTCAAAGTTCTTATAATATCTGTTCAGAACTCTCTTTGCACAACTGTATTATTGAATCAGACTGCCTAACTGCAGTCAAGGGGATTATCAATCCATCCCTTTGTCCTTGGAAAGTTTTCTCAATCTGTAGTACACTATACAGGGCAAAGCTCTCAATTCCTATCCATTATATCCCCCGGGAAGCTAACCATCCTGCAGATTTTTTGGCAAAATTGGCTATGGATAACCATCTCCAAGGAGATGTAGATATTATGTCAGTCCCAATTTTCTTTAAAGGTTTCCTTGCCCTGGATATCTCTGGAGTCCCGGGGATTAGAGTGGGAACAAATTAGGTTCCCCTCTCTTTGCTGTGGCTAACATTTCTTGCAGGACTATCTAAGTAATTTTATGGTTATGACTCTCTCTGAGCTGCCAGCTTCTCTGATTATGCCTATCCCTGAGCTGCTAGTTTTCGAGTATAGATACTGCTGTCTTCTTCTTCATATCTCAGGTACCACAAGACTCCTTCGGGAACTGATGCTGACGCTCTGATACTGCGGACATCTCCTCCCGCTGCATTTTGCTGACTTTTGGATGAAGACACTGCTAAGGGTAGCTGCTGCTACTTCCTTTCTCAGCTGAAGGACAAATCCGGATCCATGCTTGCTCTTTATGAAGCTTTTAAACATATTTCCTACGGTCTGAATATCACTGACTAACTGGGGTTTCGAATGTTGACTCCCCGACTCGTTCGTGATATCTCAGGGCTTAGAAAATCTGTTTCTGATCCAGTCTGGCACTTAGACTTACATTTTTTTTACTGATCATCCTGTATGGAGGTTTTATTTTGCTTCCACAAGCAAGTCTTTCGCTACAAGTGCTCTTAGGGCTCTTGATCATCAATCGGATGACTTTTTGTAACGAACAAACTCATGATGCTATTTCTAGCTCTTTTACGGTTTAGGGAGCCCATAAATATCTCCCCATCTTAGGATGGTTATATTTAAAAAAAATAGTTAGGGCCCTTCCCTACTTGACCACCACTCTTCCTGATTTGGATTTTTTGGTCAATGCAGTCAGTCAGTATCTTCAGGATCCCAGAGATAATTATTTTGATGTTGTTGTTCGGATACTGCTGTATGTTTGGGTTACTCTGCATTTTGGTCTTACTTTTTGGTCTGCTAGTTCTCCGTAGGTGCTAGGGCACTTTGACGCTGATTGGGTTTGCTGTTTGGAGACTCGCCAACCCACTTATGGATATGCTATTCTTCTTTGTGGAAGCCTTGTTTCCTGGAGTGCCAAGAAATACCCCACGGTTTCTCATTCCAGCACTGAGTCTGAGTATTGTGCTCTTGCCAACACTTCCTCAAAAGTTGTTTATGTTACTCTTTGCTCCGAGATCTTCCAGTTCCCTTGTCTGGTTCTCCGGTGTTGTTATGCGACAATAACAATGTCATATTCTTGACACAAAATCCAGTTTCCACAAGCAGTCTAAGCATATCGACATCGACTATCATTTCGTTCGAGAGTTGGTTACTTTTGACAAGCTGTGAGTTGCTCATGTTTTTACTTCACTTCAAATTGCAGACACCTTCACCAAAGGTCTCTCTCATCTGCTGTTCGAGTTATTCTGATCCAAGCTTTGCATCAGCGAACATCCGACACTTCACGAAGGCGGGGGTGGATGGGTGGGATTAGAATAAGTAAATGTGATGATTAGATTTAATTTGTGTTTATCTTATTGACTAGGCTAGAATTATTTTTAGTTATAGTCTATCTTGTGTACTCTATTCAGGATTATCATACGTGAAATCATTTTTTCAACAGCACATCGGAAATGGAGGATATACAGTCAAATATTGTTATCATGTGCAGTTTACAAGTATTATGCCCAGACAGCAACATGACACACTAACCAATTGGCACAACATTTGAAGCTAAGATTGCCTAGAAAAATACTAATATACACATGGAGAACTCCGCATGATGAAATTCCCAGTACAGAAAATTTATACAAAAGATGGAAAGTTATTGACCCAATTCGTAGACTATGCCCAGCAGGTGCGGTATGGATCATATGCCCAACTCCAATGCATATAACCACAAAAAGTTTGGAGAATCTCCTCTCTATGTTTGGACTTCACCACAGGACAACCAGTTCCATTTCATCATCAGTTTTGGGGCTGGGCAAACACAACGCCAGATAACAATGTTTTCATCCTCTCAGTCTCCATCCCATGGAAAATCTGGGAAAGAAGAAATTGGAGAATGTTTATAAACAAAAACATACAGTTAAAAACTGTGGGGAACATGATGATATGAGAGATGGAATTGAATCAAGTCAACAGATACACCACTGACATTGAAGACATATACAACTTACTAGTTAAGAATAAATGGAAGTTTCCAAAAAAAGAGCAGCTGGATCAACAAACCCTAACCCTAAATTTGATGGAGCTTATTGGAAGGAAAAAGGGCACGGGGCAGAAACATGGACATTGACTAGTAGCGACCAATAAAGTGGGGTAATTCGTCACCTCCATTTCCCTCCACCATCCCCTGTATTGGCGGAAGCGGATGGCTGTCTTCGAGGGCAACAACAGACCAGTCAGGAAGGAATCACGCAGTTTCAGGTAACCTCGAACTGGCAAAATACTTAAAAGTTGCTAAAAAATCTGACAGAATTTCCCCCGTGAGAAGCTGTGATCGTGCTAGAAGACATATGCTATATCCGACAGAGCTTTCAACACCTTTACTCACACAAGAAACATGACCTTTTACCTTGGTTCTACAACACTATTACCATGAATTTTAGTCCCAAAAATACCGACATAAATAATGGCGTAGTAAAAAGTCCACTTTTACCTCATTTTTTACCGATGTCGATAGGCATCTTGGACGACGCCGGTAGCTACAAGAAGTTATACGATATGAGACGATGGCTACAACTTCATTCAGGCCGACATTTGTCATATTGTGATCGATATCGCAAGGGTCTTGTACTGACTTCGTGCATCATAGGGAAGTCATGGTGGGAACATGCTGACGTAGAACTGTGACCAAAACGACGTCGTTTTGATGGGCCAATCTCGTACACAAATTACCGACACCGGCTACTAGGGTTTCTATATTATACTACAGATACATGTCATTATTGTGCTCGATGCCGGTATGTACGATGTCGGTTACGTTTCGTCGCAGTACTGGCTTGTGCATTGTTGCTTTTTAATCGGAGAGACGTAGTTTCTCATCAAACATTTTAATATTTGATATTTGTTTACAAAAATAATCGTTCAGCACTTGCCATTACATGTTATTTAATATTCGCTAAATCATGTAATGGTTAAATGTCATACAATAATCAATTGTTGTTCAATTAAGCGAAATGAAAACACATGATGGAACCCACACTTCAATCACATATATTAAAAAAAATGATACAAACTATTAAAATACATAACCTTCAAATGAAATTAATATATTATTGGTATTGAACCTCTATTGCCTATTTTATACGGTATTAACACTGACATGGCGACTGGTAAAATGTCAAGTTCATTCATCTACATGCTGAAAGTCCATTGATAACTCTCTTTGTCCTATTACAACCAATCCACATCAAACAAAGTTTATGTTAGAAATGGGTAGTCCCCAAATGAAATACACACAACATAATCATATGTAGGCGACAATAATCTAAACCGAAAAACATAACTCATCTGCACTTGTACGACGTCGGTCATATTCGACTTTGATGTTGCAAAGGCCGACGTATGCGGACTGGCGTCGCACATTCATAGTTTTTCCATGCAAAAATGACATTTTTGCTTAGATTGAACCCTAATCTATGACCAATACTTCTCATTATTTGTACATGACATTATTTTCACATAATCTACACGAGCCAGTAGATCACATGTAGCACAAACATGAAAATATGCAACATTTCTTACACATGTGCGATGTCGGTCATATTTTTTTTAAACAAATTGCCATACCTGACCGATTGAGACCGACGTCTACCTTCAAAGTGTGCTCTTTAAAAATGTAATTATTGTCCACATTGAGCCCTAATCTAAGCCTTATTTCTTAGTACTTATAAACATGGAATTATTTTAACAACACAAACACTATACACTAGATAACATGTAACATAATATCATACATCATGAAAATATTCAATCTATATTCCATAAGAAAATAAAAATAACAAATTCACGAATAAAATTTCAAAACGAGCGTGGAATGGATGGAAACAGCCTCAATTAAATTATACCTGAAAATGCTCCATCCTTTATACCTGTGGATGTTTGAAAGGAGCAATTTGATTGAGCACTTGAATTTTTGTAATGGTTTGAATAGAAAGAATTTTGAGATTGTGTTATTGGTGGGAGTGTTTTCGGGATGTGAAATGGATTTTATTGCTAAATGATAATGAGATAAAATAGGGCTGGGGGAAAATTTTAGCTCATTTTTGGAGCATAAATTTTCATTTCTGGCTAAAATTTTTAGGACAACCGACATCACTAGCAAGTTGATTCATGTTTCGCTTCAAGCGATGGTCATGCGATGTCGCATATATGGGCCATGGTGTAATTTCCAAAAAGTGTCATTAAACACTCCCTGTGAAGATTCTGAGCCCTTGCATTGATCGTTGATACCCAAATCCAATCAACAAATCAACATGTGAATTACATGGGCGTATCTCCAATTTTGTGTTCCAAAGTCTCCCACTTTCTTGGAGGGACCTAAGTGTATAAAGTAAAAACTTCACTGGTTCCGCCAAAATCAATTCAATCGAATCCAAAGGGAGCATTTTCCATTCCCAGTCAAACTTATAATCCCCTAGAGTGACCTAGAGTGATAAAGAAGCTGGCTTGGTCCCATAGAGATTTTCACAAGTTCTTCCAATTAAACTTTGTTACTAATAAGTAATCATCTACGATTTACTCTAGACCACGTACTAACTCTTTTCCAAAATTGATGGATGGAATTTTATTATCTTTTTATTTCATAAAAAAACCAAGAATGTGTAATTCCGTGTGATTGTATGTAGTGGAATTTTTGTTCTCATAATGCCCCTCGTAAGGGGATTAATGGATTACTAATAAAAACGACCACACATTTCCTCCCCGTGCGTCCCTCTTAGACACTATGCATAATCTTTACATCAAACATTTGTCCTTATATTCAGGTGCGGGGTTTTGAAGCGTAGGGTACATTCAAGGATGTTTGAGTCATAGTGTAATTTCCAAAAAGTGTCGTCAAATACTCCTTGTGAAGATTTCGAGCCCTTCCATTGATTCGTTGATGCCCAAATCCGAACAACATGGTCGTGACAATGTGAATTACATTGGTATATCTCCAATTTTGCATTCCGGCATTTCCCACTTTCTTAGAGGGATCTAAGTGCAAAAAGTAAAAATTTCATCGATTGTACGAAAATGGATTATGATTGAACCGGAAGTTAATAAAGTTTTATGAATATATATAAATTTCAATTTAAATTTTGAACCGGATTGTCAAACGCGGGCTCATTTGTTATGCTAGTGGGCTGAATTTGTTGGCCCATATTCGGGTAGGCCGGCATCGCTCTTAGTTCAATCCCCTATCGGCTAGGCCAACAACATGTGCAACGTGCCAATGTCAAGGTGGAATTTACAAGGGTTCAAAATGTCATCGTTCCAAAAACGTGTATATATATATATGGATCCCACATCAGAATAAGTTCAAACTTTCAACTTTCAAGTTTCCCTCACATTTCAACAGTTCCCTACCCCTTCATCCCCTCTCTTCCCAAAGGTATGAAATTTTAATTCTTCCAACTCCTTCTTTCGAGCATTTTTTTCATGAAATTGTTGTATCTATAGTGTATCAGTGTCTTTTTGGTATGTTTTTATTTTTCTAGTTGTATGGATTAGTAATAGTGTGAACTTTACTTATATTTCAACATATGTACTATGTTTTGGTATGTTTTTTGATGATTTTGTGTCATTTTTCTGGTTTTCAAGCATGAAGTTTGCTTGATTTCTACCGTTTTGGTCTCAGACATTAGGGTTGAATGCGACATCAGTCGCCTCTCGATTTACATTCGTTAATGTCGATGGTCGACCGGCGTTACTTATTCATAAATGCGTTGGAATGTTTTTTGAATTAGACGCCGCACATGAGTCCGTTTACCTGTCGATCTAAGCGACATACCTCACACATATGCATCTGCAATCATACTATTTGCTAAACAAATTTAAATGCGAACTCGGTTGTCTCTCGATAGCCATCTTCGGTTTAAAGGACTAACGCTCAACTTCGCTCGTACAAGTCGGCCATAAAACTATTTAGGACTTACGTTTATGTGCGACACATAGCCAACGTTGAATCTTCAGGTCTAAAGGATTTTTTCCCCTAATTATTTTCTTATAAAATTCAGGAGCAATAGCTGGTGAAGGATCTTCCAGTCGCCCCTCTTTCAGGGTCAGCAATTTATTACTTATATATACATCTATATATGAGCTACATTTTTTATGTGTTTACTTATATATATATATATTCACAATTGATGACATTATATGATTAATTTTTTTTCTACAATTCACCGCACAATGGATCACCCCAAAGCCTCTTGTGTTCGATCTTAAACCATATACAATGTTTCTAGATAACCCCCGATTTGGGTGCACTCAGAAGCAGCAAAACTTTGGGACTAACCCCACTTTGGTAGGGCCTACATAGATAAATGCATGTAGTTATTTGATTTTCAGTTAATATTATTTGGTGTTAATTGCATATATATATATATATATATTTATAGTGACTGTATTTTTGTTTTTTTTGTAATTTGATACATCTCGAGTGACATGGTATATAGCACTCCTACCAAGTGAGAAGACCCAATTTGTGCTAAGGTGCTTTAGGAGAGAGTGGCACATGAACTGCTAGGGGAACAGGAAGACCAAGACCCTGTCCACAATGGGTTTCTCCAAGTTCCTTGTCGGCAACCGCCTATGCGTCGGGGATACATTGTTTCTCGAGCTCATAGGTGGTGCAGGGCCATTATCCTCAAGGTCATCATAATTAAAGCTTCTTGATTTTATTACAAATTTAGTTTTGTTGGAACAAAAACATCTGTATTCGAATCTATGTACTACGTTTGTAACGATATTTTATGGTTATAAATTTTTTAATAATTTAATAACCATATTTGAACAATAATTGTCTGTATGTGCGATTCGATCAGTGCATGATTTTCAAAACCATTTTCAACTGTACCATTCAAAACCATTTTCTACAATTGTTTTTGTACACAAAATTAAATAATACTTTTGAAATAGAAATTACTTTCTAGACCAAATTCAATCATTTTCAAACAAGTTAAACTCTAAAAGTTTTAAGGGTGTAACATAATACCGACGTCGGAGGCCAATCACATCTTAGCTTGGTAAAAACGACATAAGATGTGAAGTTGTCCATTATCATATATTACAATATGCAACATCACACGCCATCCAATAACAACATTTGCTTCGATTTTACCACCTTTTACTTCGGTTACAAAATATCCATGGTAAAAAATCTTTCATTTACCTTGGTTAATTTTAAATTGAGATAAAAAAATTATTTAAAAATAATAAGCGAGGTAATAGAACTTTTTACCTCGATTATTTGCACTAAACCAAATAATCGAGGTCAAAATGCAAAATAAAAGGTGCTGTTTTTTAATTGACATTACCAAAGTTCCCAGAGAAATGTTAAATGTAGAACATGAATGTGCCTACGGCCTAAAATATACTTGTAATAACTAAAATTCAATAATATATCTATGTTTTAAAAAAATACTCTAATTTGGTCATCAAATAACTCTATCAGTGATAGCTAGCGGACAAGAAATAATGTTTGTAAAATCATGGTATATGGATAAAAAAATTAGAGGAAAGTGCACATATAATCCTGCCGAATTCACATAAGTGCAAATATAACGTTACGATAATTGAAATTGCAAATATAACCCTAAATACTAAGTGTAAGTGCAAATGTACACATTCCGACAGATTTAGGTTGGAATTAAGTGAAAAGACTATTTTACCCTTTTGAAAAAACAGAAAACAAAACAAAAAATATGAAATGTCTATAATGCCCCCAAAACCTAATTTTCCTCACTCCTTTCTCCTTTTCTTTCTTTTCTCCATTTCTTTCTTCTCCGCTGTTCTTTTCCTTCTCCATTGTTCTTTGACGCAATTTAATGGTGATGAGGCGGGTGATAGAGCGGCTTGGATTTGCGTAGGCTGTGGTGGTTTGGGTTTGAGTTTGACAGAGTGATCTCAGGAGAGAGGGGCGAGCAGAGGTGCTGGGGCTGTGGTTTGGGAGGGCTAGTGGATGGCGTTGCAGATGTGAGGTGACTGGTGGGGTGACGTGGCTAGTGTGGTGGCAGCGAGCAGGACGAACTAGGGTTAGAAATGGGTGGCGCAGGTGGGGTTCGACGGCGGTGCTTAGATTGGGCGATTGAGGAGGCTGAGTGATTCAGGCTCTCGTTGGTGGTGGTGCGTTGATTCGATAGGTTGGGATGGGGGGTTTTTGAGGTGAAGAGAGGGATGGTGGTGGTGGGCTTAAGGGTGATGGTAGTGTGTGAGGTTTTGAGATCAAGGGTTTAGGTTTCAGATCGGAGTGGCGGCGGAGGTGGCAGAGTGGTGGTGGAGGAGGTGGCGGAGCGGCGGAAAAGTTGGTGTGGCAGAGGAGGTGACAACATAGGTGGTGGAGGTGGCAGTGGAGGAGGTGGAGGTGGAGCAGGCGTGGCGACGCTGATGGTGGCTGCATAAGGTGTGGCGTGGCGGAGCGCCAAAGAAGGTGGCGGCAGAGGTGGAGGAGGTGGAGCGGCGGCGGAGGCGGTGGTGGTGGAGCAATGGCGGAAGCGGTGGTGTGGAGCAATGGCGGTGGTGACAGAATAGTGGTGGGGCAAAATAGTCTTTCAATTTTTTGTATTTGCTTAAAGGGTATTTTGGTCATTTTCAGTAGATCAAAGACTGGAAATGATCAGTCAATATCGGAATATATTCTGCAAGGTTATATTTGTACTTTCATTATGTAGTTAAAGTTTTTTTTATAGTAAAAATTATTTGAGAATTATATTTACACTTATATATTGTTATGTTTGTATATATCCGAAATAAATATAAAGTTTTGGGTAACTCATAGCTTCTTGACGGGCGATAGAGATGGCTTGTGAATTATATGCCCGCATAATTATAACTTAAGAGAACAACGTGACACGATTCACTTGATACACGTATGTTGATTCTTGAAGTTGTCCCATCATATATATCATCATATCTTGGATCAGAATACTCCTTCCGTTGTATTAAGAGCAACACACTAGATTTAGGCTCTTAAATTATTGTAAAGAAAAAAAAGGTAAAAATTAAGTGTAAAAAGTAAAAAATAGAATGAGTGGATAAGATTGTAGGAATATTGCCAAAAATGAAAAGTATGACATTGGAAAAAAATTCCAATAAGGTAAGTGTGCCACTCTTAGTGAAATGGAGGGAGTATTTTACTCTTCCGTCCCAACTGTATTTACACTTTTGCTTTTTTGATACTATTCTCTATCAAAGTTTAATTGCATATTTGAATAAATATATGAACAACAATATTATCATATATGATATTGTTCAAATTATTGTAATAAATAATTTTTAAATATTAAATTTTTATTTATCGTTATTATACGTAAATAAAGATATTAATGGTAAAACATGTATTTTGGACACCATGTAAAAAGCAAAAGTGCAAGCAGGGATTAAGGATAACAAGAACTCTTTAGGAAAAAACACAAGCACCAACTGGCAGATTGATCCACATGTGATTCTTCTTTTCCGTTTCTTCAGTTATCCAAGGGTTACTTACTACCTGAATCACGTTATTACTTCCATTATTAGTTGATAAATCTTGCCTAGTTGCCTGCACTGTCAATCATATACTCCCTTCCTTCCAGATCAAACTGCACAGTTCATTTTATATTATTATTTATTTTTTAACTTTGAACGCGTATTTGAATAGTTATATAAACAATAATATTATCATATATTATATGGTTTTATTCGTCGTAATAAATGTAATTGTTTATTTGCCATTATTATCCGTAGTTAAAAATATTAACGATTAGACAAGTTTCTTGATGAACGTAAAAAATATTCTTCAATTTGACGTGGAACAGAGGGAGTACTTAGTAAGTAATACATTTTGATTGTATAATGTACTGCCACCGTTTTTTTTTTTTTCGTTTTCATTGTTGACATGATAGCTCTAAATAATAATACTCCTTAATATAGACTTGCACAAAATTTTTTTTACGGTATAAAATAAATATGTTTGATTTTAAATATATGCAACTACGTATGCTAACGATACATAATTTTTTATTATTATTTTAAAACTATATACATGTTACGACAAATCTAACAATCCATCATACAATTATATTATTGTTCAAACATCTATTTAAATATGTGGACAAAGTTCGATAGCTTTGATTGAAATAAAAGATTTTATGCATATTTGAATGTGATATTTGAGTGTGACAGAGAGAGTGCTTGATGAAGATCCAAACGATTCCTGCTCAACTCCTACTCCTCTCAGGATTAGCTCCGGTTCTCAAAATCAGCTCTAGTTTCAGTTTCTTTACAATTATTCTGTTGTATTTAAAACCATAGATTAGATGTTCAATGATTTAGCTTTCAGATTCTATTAGTTAGTTAGACGGTCAGTAGAGCTGGTTAGCAACTCATGTATATAAAAGTTGGGGTAATATGCAAATATAACCCTATATGTTGGAGAAAGTGTAAATATAACCCTGAGTTGTTTTTTAGTGCAAATATGGCCCTAACTATTATACATATGTGCAAATATAACCCTAACTATTATACATATGTGCAAATATAACCCTAAAGTCATTATTTCCGGCATTGACTGACCAGGGTTATATTTGCACTTTCAATTATCGCAGGGTTATATCTGCACTTTCAATTATCGCAGGGTTATATCTGCACTTTCATTATTGCAGGGTTATATCTGCACTTTCATCAATTATATAGGTTTATATATGCACTTTTCTCTAAAAGTTGTTTTGTACATATTTCATAATAGGACAATACACAGAAAATTATCCCCACTCTTTTACTGTTTTTCGGTTTCACTTTCTACTGCATTTTCTATTCTGTGTTGTTGATGAACTTCTTGTTCCATCCCAAGGATGTGGAATTCAAATATATATTTGAATTCCATGTCTAGGGAGTAGTTAGATTAAGCTTGGGACATATTTGGCACATGTGTTGCTTTCGATGTTTTATAAGATTCCTTAAATTCCATTTCTCTTTTTGTTTATGATATTATTGTGATTGTTCTTGAATGTGACAAATGCATGAATACTACACCACATATGGGCACACACTTTGGGCTATGTTCATGTATGGTGCACTTATTGATGCCCCATTGGGAAGAGAAACATGGATGTTTAAATGGGTGAAGGGGAACGGTTCTGCGTGAGTGTGTGCACAGGAGATTCGAGGTAACCCTAATCCATATACCATCGCACCAATCTTAGCTGATTACTTAACCATTTTCCATTAGGGTACAGGTAGATATAGTTGATAGTAGCAAGCTAGGTTTGTGTTGAAACTCTAGTATCACAGATAAGGTGCCTATGAACCAAAGGCCTTGCATATAGAGGACCGATGGGAATTAGTGCATTTGTGGTGGAAGCCCGGGATGTAATAGCACGGGGTAGGAACATAACCGCAAAAATGGCCAGACCTTGTTGTGCTTTCCTAATTGCAATGTCGGTGTCGATGGATGGTTACGAGCGCACCCACCGTGGCATGGACAGGGAAGTTGATGCCATCGGCCACACCACATGTTGTGAGCACATTGATAGGTCTTTTGTATGTTTATATGTGAATGAATCGAGGATTGAAGCATTAGAACTACCATGTTGCTAAATTAGGTCTAAGTTCCTTGTATAAATAGTTTACTTTTTTTTTTATTATTTTATGCTTGTAGTTGTTAGTTTAAATTACCAACCCCCCATAGTTTGCATGTTTACATTGGTAGTTATTCCTTTCACTCGTGCAGATTGACGGCCCACACGAGGCTGTGTTTTGACTTTTCTTGAACCCTAGCATCTCTATGGACAAACCCAGGGCTTGTCGCTTACTACCCTTTGGTAGCCTAGCACTGAGAAATTGGTACAGAATATAAATCTTATCTTTGAACATTGCACGGGACTAGTGCCTCACCCAGGTTAATTAAATTGTGCTTGCTGCGGCTATATTAACGACCCTGGGTTGGGGCGGGTCAAATTTTGGCGTCGTTGTCGGGGATGCTTTCCAGTTCATGTATTGGTTTAACATAGCGTGTTAGTAGAGTAGTTAGTAGTGTCTTTTATTATTTTTCTTTTGTTTGTTTTATTTGTTGTGAGTTGATCTTTGGTTATAGTTTTCTTGTTACTTTGATCTTGTTTGCTATTGTGTTGTTGGAAGGATAGTGCGACCCTAATTTATGGTACATACCCGTACCACGAGTCTAGGTATTTTTCATTCCCTAACTAATTCCACAGGTAAGCGGAGGAGAAGGAGGAAGAGAGTTAGATTGGAGGTTCAATTTAGAGGCTTGAGTTTTGAGGAATTATCACACGAAATGGTGGAGGACAACTGCACTTTGAGAGAGCTTATGGCTCCTAATTTAGAGAATCAAAATTATCACATTCCCGTCTTTGCCTCTGAATGTGACTTGTGAGCTGAAAAGTGGGATGATACACTGCCCTTCTACATTCCACAGTTTGGCTGGAGAGGATCCAAACAAACATTTGTTGGAATTCCATTTGGTATGCGCAAAAATGAAGCCGCCGGGAGTGTCGGAAGATGACTACAACTTGAGAGCCTTCCCCTTTTCACTACAAGATGGAACAAAAGATTGGTTATGTTATTTGCCACCAGGGTGCATAGGGTTATGAATGGATATGAAGCAGCGGTTTTTGGAGAAATATTTTCCGGCCTCAAAGTCTGCCAGTTTGAAGAAACAGTTGTCCAACATCACTCAAGGAGCGACCGAGAGCTTATATGAGTATTGGGAGAGATTCAAGAGGCTTCTCACAAGTTGTCTCTATCATCCCTTCAAGGAAGGTGACTTAGTCTATTACTTCTTCGAGGGATTGTGTGATGAAGACATGAGGATGGTTAATTCCGCGTGCAATGGATGTATCGCCAACAAGAGCCCAAAGGACACTATGGCACTTTTTGAAGACATGGCCAATGGGATGAGGCAATTTGGTACAAGGTCGAGAGTTAAGGTCTTTGATGAACCCGCACACACACCGAATTTGGAGGAGAAAGTCCAAGCTCTAGCATCTATGATGAAAGAGCTTTTGCGAGGAAAGGGGCACCAAGTTAAGATGTGTGGGGTTTTCAACCTTGATCACCACTCCAAGAAATGCCCCGAGGTCGTTGGTGATATGCAAGAGGTAATGTCGTAGACTACAACATCCGGGAGAGACCTCAACTTTCTAGGGGTCAACAACATGGGTTTCAGGGGAACCAAGGCGAGGCAAGGTCGGACCCCTGTGCAAACTCATTCAATCTGAGGTATAGGGATCATCCCAACTTCCGATGGAGGGATGAAAATCAACCTCAAGGGTATAAGGGTGGACAAGCACTGCCTCAACCCTATCCTAGAGGTGAAGGGTCATCCAACAATCATACCACACTTGACAAGTCGGACAGGGAAGAGATCGTGGATGGAATTGGACAATTGGGGAAGTAACATGAGATCTTCGTGGAAAAGACAAGGAGAGAAATTGAAAACTTTAGTACTAGATACTTCTCAAGTATCAAGAACCTTGAGATTCAAGTTGGACAACTCGCTACCTCGGTGAGCCTACTTGAAGCGAAAGAGTCCGATAAGCTACCTTACCAACTGGAGGTGAATCCGAGAAATGTTAGAGCACTCAAGTTGAAAAGTGGGAAGGAGGTTTCCGAAATCGAGGAGAAAGTGACACAGGAGGATGATGATTTAGTGGAGGCTACCATAGCGAAGTTCGAAGAAGAAGAGATGGTCATCAATGAAGCACCCTCCAAGGAGCTTCCACCACCCGAGGTTCAAATTGATATTCCAACTCCGTTTCCAAGTGCTTTGAGGGGAAGGCCAAAGATGGAGACAAATGAGGTCGACATTCGAAAAGTCTTCAAAAAAGTGGAGGTATCTATCCCTATCTTGGAATGGATTGACAATGTGCTTTCATATGATAAATTTCTTAAGGTTGCATGTACTAAGAAAATGAGTAGACCCCCTAAGAAGTTATGGAAGCTAGGAATTAGGGAAGTCGCAATTTTGAATCATAAGAATTTTCCTTAGAAATATGATGATCTCGGAATTTTTTCTATCCTAGTTTCTTTAGGTGAGACACTTGTTAAACATGTCATGATAGATTTAGGAGCTTCTATCAATGTGATTCCCTTTAGTCTATTTGAATTTTATAAAATTGGTGAACTAAAGGAGACTAGAGTCATTATTCAACTCGTCGATCATTCCCAAGCTGGCCCTCGAGGGCTAGGGAAGGATGTGATAGTGCGAGTGGGTAAGTTGGTTTTTCTGGCAGACTTTTATATCTTAGACGTAGCGCACGATGGTAGTGCGCCCCCAATCCTTTTGGGGAGACCATTTCTAAAATCGTCTAGGACTAAAATTGATGTCCACTCGGAGATCTTGACTCTAGAAGATGACTTAGACAAAGTGGAATCTGACATTTATAAATCTAGGCATGATTCAAGAAAACCTTCTCTTATGTGCAAAGGTGTAACACTTTTTGATGAGCATGATAATCTTGAACCTTCTTGTGTTGCAAATGAGCATGAATCTTTTGATGATGAATTTATTGAGGACCCTGATAGATTGCATGATTTGATCAATAATATGTCTGTGCTTGATTGTTTTTCTATGCTAATAAATTTA
Source organism: Rubia yunnanensis (assembly GCA_037428765.1). NCBI lineage: Eukaryota > Viridiplantae > Streptophyta > Magnoliopsida > Gentianales > Rubiaceae > Rubia > Rubia yunnanensis. The sequence continues at coordinate 104,072,977 of CM075061.1, read as the reverse complement.
CAGTGGGAAAAGGAAAGTGTCGAGGAATTAATACCTCCTCGACCCCCTACTAACCCCAAGGTGACATGTAAGAAGTCGATGTTGGCAAGAAAAAGAGAAACATTTTTAGGTACCAACAAGGGGTACAAAGTTAAGGATGGCTCGTTGTGGAGATCTCTCTACAACGACGTCATCGTGGGCGAAGTCGCCGATGGAGATTGCGGAGACCCACTGGTAAGTGCTTGAAAGTTGGATGCATGAAAGAGTAATAAGTTGGGATGACAACAATAAACATACATGGATCTTTTTGTTTGCTTGTTTTGAGTAGTTACTTGGTAGATTTTGCATGTCATGCATGAAATAAAGATCCATTTAATGAAATTCTTGCTTGGTTTGAAAATCCAAATGTGAAGATGTGTGATTATGTGTAGATGGAATGGATTTTGATGGGCGACATAGTTTTCTTTTAAAAGTTGAGAAAAATCAAGGAATAGGGAAAATATGGGGTTAGCCTCGTGACAATGGTTGTCACGAAGGGCAGGTCTCGTTCCGTGATGATAGGCATGAGACTCTACCTCGTGAAGATGGAAAAACTGGGCATAAATCATGTTTTGTCAAATTTCAATTTTTCATCCTCCAACTTGTTTCAAAAATACAATTTTTGAAAAGGAAGTCTAAATTTCAAAGTTAAAAATGCTTCTTTTTTTTCAAGAAGTGAGATTTCCTATTTCCTTAGGATTTTTTATGCAAATAGTACTTTCCATGTTAATTGACTGTACTACTTGTCCCCTAATTTGAAATTCCATCTTTATCCAAAGTGTACATCTCTCTCTTTTTCACCTATGATGAAATTTTATTCTCATGGTACCACTCTTCACCTAATTTCATCATCTACACATTCTTTCCTCTCAAGAAACACTCACTCACACACACTCTTGGGTGAACACAAAAATTAAAGCTTTTTCTTCCAAAAATTAGCAATTTTTACTTCTTCTTGTGTGGATCTTACACTTCAAAGCTTCAAATTTTGGGTAATCCTTTGATCTCTTTGCCTATATGCTTGATTGACATTGTGGTTTTTTTATGAAAAGAATGATTTATGAATGAGCATGCGTTGTTGTGATGTTGTTTGGGTTTGTGTGATCCATCATGTGATGATGAAATTAGGGATGTTTTGAATGTGCCATTGATATTTAGTGATGTGTTCTTCATATGCTAGGTGATTAGAGGGAGCATGAACCTTGTTTGCATAAATCTATTGGTTGGTTGGTGAAAGGCACACATGATGTTGTTGATTAATGAGGAATATTCTTGTTTTGAATGACCTTTATGCTTATACCATCATGTTTTGAATGTGTGGCCATTTTGGGAGAATGTTCTTTTTTGAATGATATCATGGGTCATGCATTGTTTATTGTGACATTACCATTCTTCTCTCTCTTAATTTGTTAGGATGGATCCAAAGAAAGGTACTTCGGAGAAAGAGAAGTCGTTAAGGGGTGAGAAACGGAAGAAACTGGTTAAGGGTGCAAACCCTAAACCGAAGACTCCCGTTCCACGCAACCCCAAGCCCGTGACCGACGAGTTTTTATGATTAACCAACATCACTAGGACTGTATCTCGAAGATGGAAGAACTTGAGGGAACTAAAAAGGAGCATTTTGGAGACTAGTTTTTGTTGCAAGAGCACCTTGATGGCTCTAGGTTTACTTGAACATGTGACCTTTCTTTTGGGTCATGTAGGCCTAGAAGGTTTTCTTGATGTGCACTCAAAAACCTACATAAGGTGGAATTTAGAGTTTCTAGCTACCATTTGGAAGGTCACCGACGAGGAGGGTCGCAAGGTAATTAAGTTCAACTTGGATGACAAGGAGTACCAAATGACCTATAGAGAGGAAGCACTAGCTTTTGGGTGGAAGACCGGCCAGGACATTCCACGGACTCATCACCAAGGAATGCCATTCTCTCTTGGGCACTTTTAGGTGCAACTAACTGGGACTGATAGGAAGAATCTGAGCAAGAGCACGACTATAGTCCACCTGGCAATTTGTTATGTTCATCGACTCCTTTCTATGGGCGTCCAATGCCACGATGAATTGACGCATTGTCTGGGCTCCGATGTACACCTGCTTTAGGTGATGACACCCGAAGGGAACATCTACCAAGACTTGGTTAGTGTCTTTGTTCAAGAATGCATAGCAATAGGAGAGAAAAAGAGTGGGAAAATCTCCATGGGAGGCATGGTTGGTCTTTTGGCGGATTATCTAGGTCTTTTGGCGGATTATCTAGGTCACCCGGTAACACAAAGGGCTCTAGCTAAATTAGGAAGATCGGGCACAAGGTACAATATTGAGAAGTTAGCTAAGGCATTATAGTTAGACCGACGACATCGGAGGGTAGATATGTATTGCTTTATAGCGGCGCAAACACGTGTAGCTTCATGACTCTTCCACAACCAGAGTGCACTGCCATCGACCATAACACATGTTTGGATGACCTACTTGTTTTTCCAGACCGAAAGTTTGAGAGAGAAGCCTACAACGTTATAGCCAACCAAAAGTTAGACCTAGAAGAGGCCGAAGGGTAGGCATCTTCGAGAGCTGATCTCATCTTTCCACGACCATTATGGATCAATTACACCTACTTGGGGAGCAACTCTCAAGTTGTTCCCAAGTTCTTCAAGGGATAGTTCAAGCGAATGGAGAAGTGAAGGCACAAGTGGAGGAGCTCAACACGATGGTGGATTGCTTTGAAGCTACAATTCAAGCGACAGGGTTCATAGAGATATGTTTCACTAGCCACAAAGAGGCCTGCCCTTCGGGGCCGAAAGCGTAGGTATCACTAATCTCCATTCTTCACTTATATTTTGACATTCTTTTGTGCATTGGAAAATTTTCATTCGTAAAGTGTGGGGAGGGAGTAGTGAGCACTTAGGACTTCTCATTCTTGGATTTCTTCGTGCATGCATGTTTTGTTTGTTTTTTATTTATTGGTGTTAGTTTTAGTTCTTATTTGTTGGGGATGATTTTGGATAAACATTTCATGGAATGACATTCTATGCTAGGTTTCCTAGTTTTCATGGGGTAGGACGTTTTAGCTATTGGTGGAGTATTTTTGTGTGTTTGACTGTGTTTGTAGTATTAAGCCCACTTTTGGGGAGCTTTTTGAAAATTTTTTTAAAATGAAAAAAAAATTCAAAGCCTGGACAAGTCAAAAAATCCAAAAGTGCGACTTGGGTAATATTAGGAAAATCTCGGATAGGTCGAAAGGCCTAGGTTAAAGTAAGAGGCTTGGCCCGGCTAGACTTATGAGTCTAGGCAAAAATGAGAGGCCGTGTGGAAAAAAGTGAGAGGTGAACACGTTTTGTGGGATAATGCTAGGTGAAAACCCGAAAGGGCGTCTAGGAAAAATGAGAGAAATTGAGAGAAAAAAGAAAAAAAAGAAACAAGAAACTAGGTTGACAATACATTGGACTCCTTGTTTGCAACTAGGTCAAGAATCTAGATTTATCCCTATGTTGCAAGCAAGTCGACGGTTTTTGGATTTTCTTGGTGGATTTTTATTACTTGAGGATTGTTCTTTGATTGCTTTTGGGACTTCTTTGGGGAAAGTAAGTATGGCTTTATTCCGATATTTTGTCGCTTATCTTTTTCCTTACACATTTTACTTGCTTTGGGTGGTTTGGTTGCCTTAGGTACTTTGGGGAGTGTGAGAGTTGTGAGATTTTCATCTTCTTGGGGGAACTAGGGTAGCTTGAGAATAAGTTGGATGCATTGGCTATTTTCCCATGCTTTATATCACTTGAACCTTTTTCTTTGATTTTATTTACTCTAGGACGAGTAAAGGTTTAAGTGTGGGGAGTCAGATCTGCACCATTATGCATGCTTTAACCAATGCATTTGACGTAGTTTTTTTTTTTACTTTTGGTTGGCGGTTTGGTAACATTAATTGAGTTTACATGATATGGGGTTTAGACAACCATGTCCAGATTTCTATTCTAAATCCCACATTTTGAACACTTAATTTGTGATTATTGACATATTGTGTTCACAGGCTCCTTGGTCCTCATTACATGAAGCCCATGAAGATGCCCATGAAGATGCCCATGGTCCACCTTACATGAAGTAACAACACCAGTCTGTGATAATGGATCTGAGCCGTGAAGTATAGAAGTGAAGAGTTGAAGAAATTTGGTTAAATATGGAGCCGGTCCGTGAAAACCTTCACGGACCGTGACGAGAGTTCTGTGTAAACACCTATGCAGCTCACGGTCCATGAAAAGGATGCCAGACCGTGAAAACTACTGAGTGGAAACCGTGGTGCTGCTCGCGGTTTATGAAAATCTTCACTGAGCGTGGCACAAGCCCAGTTTAACGGACCGTCTGTCACGGGTCTCCCCTTCTGGGTCAGGAGAACCGTGAGAAACTCAATGCTAGGATGCAAAGAGTCCACCTAGATTCCATGGACATCGAGCTCAGTGGGTGGCTAGATAGCACACCAGGCCTTTAGAGGGATGTGGAAGTCTAGATTCACCGAGAAAGGAGTAGCAAACACAAACACTCGAGTATAGTGTCCACACCGTCGTACTTAGGACGCAATATAAGTAGAAAGCAACAACTTGGTGGAGTCAAAGCTCAATCTAGCTTATATTGCTAAATGAGATAACCGGGTGTGAAGTTCATTACTCCACATATATGTCGTGCAAATGTTATCACGAGTGCTGGGTACATAGGCAAAAAGAGGTCAAGGCTAATAGGGCTCGCAGACCCTATGCCTCTTGGCCGGTTGGAATTATAACTAGATAAATAAGTAATTTACATGTGCGGAAAGGCTATCTATTACAAGGAGCTTGGGAACAAGAGTCTTCTCAGCAGCACGTTGAGCGGGTCAGCCCACAGTGTGAGGGAGAGAGCTTGGGCCAAGGAGTTTGGATCAAGGCCACCCCGTAACACTGTGGCACGAGCCCAACTTCACGAACCGTGGCTTCCCATGGCTATGAATGTTTACGGACAGCGCCAGATCTGGCGGTTGGTCCTTGAAGGCTTCACAGACCGTGGCATCCAATCAGGTCCGTAAAAACTAAGAGGTTGTCCTAGGGTTTTGGCGCTTTTGTCCTATTTTGGGTCTATTTTTAGGCTCAATCTCCTATTACTATATATAGGACCCTAGTCTATTCATTTTCATATACATTAGGAGAGAGAATTCATATCTTGTAACTTGGAGAGCATTGGGGAGAAGGAAGGAGTTCCTTAGTAGGTTTTGTACTTTTTCCTTTTCTTTTCTTCTTGTTTCATTATAAAGATGTGGAATTCAAATCTATTATGGAATCTAACTATACATACTCCTTCTAGCAGGATGTATCCTTATACATATAAGTCTAAGCTATACATAAGATAAGCATAGGTGGAATATATAGGTATGTGGCTTACCACCCGATTAATTTCTTTCTTCCCCGTCTGAGGCAGGATGCACTATTAAAAATATGATATATGGAGTGTAATATCACGTTATCCCCAATACTGATTAGCTAGTCGAGTACTTGTCCCTATTCCTTGAAGCAGAACTGGCAACTTAACGACTTTCCCCTTCACAGGGGTATCCCCTCTCCGTATTCATTTGTAGAGTAATCTTCCCACCCATACTTGAATAAGGACCTAAAATACCTTTAAGTAGAGTGAGTTTACTCGGGAAAGCTACTTGAATTTCATGCTTGGGTAGTAGTTAGATTAAGCTTGGGACATATTTGGCACATGTGTAGCTTTTGATGCTTTATAAGATTCCTTAAATTTCATCCATGTTTGTGTTTATGATATTATTGTGATTGTTCTTGAATGTGACAAATGCATGAACACTACACCATATATTACCACACACGTTGGGCTATGTTCATGTATGGTGCACTTATTGATGCCTCATTAGGAGGAGAAACCTGGATGTTTGAGTGGGTGGAGGGTATCGATTCTGCGTGAGTGTGTGCACGGAAGTTTCGAGGTAACCCTAATTCGCATACACTCGCACCAGTCTTAGCTAATTACTTAACCATTTTCTGATAGGTTACGGCTAGAGATAGTTGATAGTAGCAAGCTTGATGTTGTGTTTAAACCCTAGTATAAAAGATAAGGTGTCAATGAACCTAAGGCCTCGCGTATAGAGGACCACTAGGTATTATTGCATTTGTGGTGGAAGCCCGTGATGTAATAACACGGGGGAGAAACAGAACCACAACAATGGTCAGACCTTGTTGTGCTCCCCTAATTATGATGGCGGTGTCGATGGAGGGTTGCAGGCGCACCCACTATGACAGGGATGGGGAAGTGTATGCCATCAGCCACACCACGTGTTGTGAACACGGTGATAGGTATTTTGTATGTCTATATGTGAATGAATCGAGGATTGAAGCATTAGAACTACCATGTTGCTAAATTATCCCAAGTGCCTAGTATAAATAGTTTACTTGTTTGTTTATTTTATGCTTGTAGTTGTTAGTTGAAAATACCAACCCACCCTTCAATTTGCATGTTTATATCAGTAGTTATTCCTTTCACTTGTGCGGATTGACAACCCACACAAGGATGTGTTTTAACTTTTACTTGAACCCTAGCATATCTGTGGACAAACCCAGGGCTTGCCGCTTACTACCTTTTGGTAGCCTAGCAGCGAGAAATGGGTGCAAAATATAAATCTTATCTTTCACCATCCCACGAGACTAGTGCCTCGGCCTGGGTTAATTAAATTGTGCTTGTTGCGGCTGTATCAACGACCCCAAGTTGGGGCGGGTCATGCACACCCAATAATTTTAGGGAGACCTTTTCTGAAAACGTCTAGGACTAAAATGGATGACCATTTGGGAACCTTAACTCTAAAAGATGATGTGGATAGTGTGGAATTTGACTTTTATAAGTCTAGGCATGATTCGACTGATTCTTCTTTTATGCGCAAAGGTGTGACCCTGATATACATGAATCTTCTTGTGTGAAAAATGAGCATGATTACTTGGATGAATTCTATGTTGATGATATTGTTGATAAGTCCAATGAATTGCATAATTTGGGTGACAATATATCTGTGCTAGACTGCTTTTCCATAACTAATTTGCAGCGGGAAAGGAAAAGTGTCGAGGGATTAAAACCCCCTCGACCTCCTCCTAACCCCAAAGTGATGTTCACAGACTCAACTCTAGCAATTCACGGTGATTCATTTTCTATGGTGGACAAAGGGACTGAAGGTATGGGTGACACATTGTGGAGACCCTCCCCCCCCACAATGATGTCATCGTGGGTGGAGTCGCTGATGGCGATTCCATAGACCTATAGGTAGGTGGTTCTTGCTAAAATTATATGAAAAAGAAATAAGTTGTGAGGCTGAAAATAAATATACGGTGTTTATTTTTTCTTTAATTTCATATTTTGAGTAGTGATTAGATTGATTTTACATGTTCTTGTTTGTGATGAGGATTTTTGAGATGAAACTCTTATTGAGTTTGTAAATTTGAGTATGAGTCTCGTGGTGTTGTTTGGAAGGAATTACGCTTGATGGGTGACATAGTTTTTTTTCAAAAAAAAGAGGGAAAAACCAAGGAAATAGGTTAAAAATTTGTGGCAGCCTCATGTACGGTCCGCGCCAGGAAACCTTGGCACGAGGGGGCCTCGTGCCAAGAGTTGGCACAGACCAAGCCAGGCTATACAGTCTGTGCCAGGGGTCTTTGACGCGAGGGGTAGGGGGGTTGTGCCAGATTTCTTCGGCACGAGGGTATCTGCACCTTTCCTTCAATTTTGCTGTCAAACTGTTCCAAAATGCAAATTTTAAAAAATTCTGAATTTAAAGCTTAAAAATGCATTTTTGGTTAATAAATTTTGAAATTCCCTACTTCCTTAGGATATACTATGCAAATAGTACTTCCAATATACCTTGTGAGTTGATTGATTTGTACTATTGTCCCCTAATTTGCTATTTTAAAAATTCCATTCTTATCATAATTGTACCTCTCTCCCTTATTATCTATGCTGAATTTTCTAGATCCTTTGTACATTTCTTCACCTAAATGACGCATTTTACACTTTAAATCTTTTCAAGAAACACTAACTCATACACACTCTTGGTGAACTTGAAAATTTGAAGCGTTTCTCTCAAAAATTTGCAACTTTTGCTTCTTCTTATTTGGATCTTACAATTCTTAGCTTCAAATTCTGAGTAATCCATTGAACTCTTTGTTTCTTTGCTTTATTAAAATTGTGATGGTTTTAAGTAAAGCATGATTCTTGAATGAGTGTATGTTGTTGAGATGTGTGCTTGGGTTTGTATGCATGATCTTGTGTTGAAGATAGTTTAGGTGGTTTGATGTGTCGTTATGCTTGGATGATATATTCTTCATGTGTTGGGTGATTTAGGAGGGGATGAATCTTGAATGCATGATCTTATTGATGGGTCGGTATGAATCTAAAGGAGCTTTGTTTTATGAGAATGTTCTTGTTTAAGTAGCCTTCATGCTTAGATTATCATGTTTTGAATGGTTAGGCTATTTAGGAGGAATTGACTTGTTGAATGATAATGTGGGCCATGCCTTGTTTATTATCACATCACCACTTTTTCCTTCAGTGTGTTAGGATGCCTCTGAAAAAGAATGTGTTAGAGAAAGGAAAGTACTCACGGGGTGAGAAGAGGAAGAAACCAGCCAAGGGTGCAAACCATGAGCCGGTGACTCCCATTCTTTGTAACCTCGCATTTGTGGCTGAAGAATTCAAGGGATTGTCCAACATCTCCGGGACTGCAACCCGGAGGTGAAGGAATTTGAGAGAGCCAAAGAGGAGTATATTGGAGATTGGTTTTGCATGCAAAGACACCTTGGCAGCTCTAGGCTTACTCGAGCCCCATTACCTATCGATTGGGATGGGTAGGTCTAGAGGGGTTCTTAGAGAGACAATCAAAGACCTACATTAGGTGGACCCTACAGTTCCTAGCTACTCTATGGTTAGTCACAGACGATGATGGACATAAGGCGATCAAATTCAATCTTGATGACAAGGAGTATACTATGACACACCGAGAGGTAGCTCACACTTTTGGATAAAGGTACGGTAAAGAGATCCCGAGGACACACCTTCAAGGGATGCCTTTTTTTCTCAGAAAATTTTAGAGGCAACTGACAGGTATTGACCGGAAGAATCTGTGCAAGAGCATTACCTTGGTTCATCTGACATGTTGTTACGTTCACCGGTTACTTGCAATGAGAGTTTTCTGCCATAGTGAGCTAATGCAATGTCTGGGTTCTGATGTTCATCGCCTCTAGGCAATAAATCCTGAGGGTAATTTCTACCCGAACCTGGTAGGGATCTTCGTACAAGAATTTTTGGAAATGGGGGATAGAAAGAGTGGGAATATTCCTGTAGGCAACATGGTAGGGCTACTGGCATAGTACTTACAGGGATGGATTCCATGGAGGCCGTAATTCAAGCTTTTGGATACATTGAGAGGAATAACACGAGGCACGAGGAGGAAGACCCTTCGGAGCTGCGAGAGTGAGAGTCACCATTTCTCCCAACCTCACTTATGTTTACATGGTTTTTGTTGCATTGGGGACAATGCATAGGTTAAGTGTGGGGGAGGAAGTAGTGAGCACTTAGGGAATTTTCAATCTTAGGATTCCTCGGTACATTTTTATGTTTTCCTTTTTTTTTGGTGATTTTTTTTATTGTAGTGGGGTGCTTTTTTATGTATACTTGGTTTGGCATACCAGGCAGGGTTCCTAGTTTGCATGGGGTTGGTTGTTTTAGAATATTAGTGGTGCAATTTTTTGTGTTGATCTTATTTCTTGTAGTATGAAGGCCACTTTGGGGTAATTTTGTGCTACACCAAAAAAATTGAAAAAATATAAAAACCCAAAAAAGTTGGAAACCCAAAAGGGCAATTTGGATAACATTGGGAAAAGCATGATAGGTCAAAATACCTAGGTAAAAGTGAGGCTAGGCCAGGCTGGGCTTATGAGCCTAGGCAAAAATGAGAAGCCGTGTGGAACAAGGTGAGAATGTGAGTACCCTTTTTTGTGTTAAAGCTAGGATGAAAACCTGAAAGAGCTCCTAAGCAAAATGAGAGAAATTGAGAGAAAACAAAAAACTGGGTTGACGATACATTTGCCTCCTTGGTTGTAACTAGGTCGAGAATAAAAAGTTATCCCTATGTTAGATCCAAGTCGATGACTCTTGGATTTCCCTGGTGGATTATGTTTTGGGAGATGACTCCTTGAATGCTTTTGGGTATCATTTTTGGAAACGTAAGCTAGCTTGACACTTATATTCTTTGCTTACCTTTTTCCACATATTTACTTTTTGTGGTTAGATTACTTAGGTTCTTCGGGGAGTGTGAGAGTTGTGACATTCTTGCTCTTTTGGGGGAAACAGGGTAATCTAGGAATCAATTGAATGTCTCGGTTAATGATGTGTCCATTTTATGTGCATAATTTAGTACTTTTTGGGATCACTTTTGTGCTATTTTATTATCAATATCTTGTGTTTTACCTTGAAATTCTCTTAGGAGGGGTAAGAGAAACCTTACGCTCTTTTACCTCTTCTAAGTGGATTTTGCGTGCCAAAGGAAGAACGTGGAGGCTTGAAGATTGGAGACCACTAAAGAATACTTTTAGAAGACTTTGAAGACTTGCTTTGAATATTTGAAGACTTAAAGGCCAGAGGCCGTTGAAGACCATCTTTTGAAGACTTTGAAGACTTCATTCAAAGATTTGAAGACTTGAAAAATGAGAGAAATCATGGCGAAGATGAGTGCTTACCACAAGAAGAAGAAAATAAGACAAGGTTAAGTTTGCGATGGGCCCGTCATGACTCACGGCGAACAAGTGGCCAGAACCTAACCTTATCCTTTTTGTGCTAATAATAGCATTTTGTTTCCTCTCATTCACAACTTCTTCTTTATGCATTTTTGGTACTATTCTAACCCTAGTTGTTCACCATTTTCATCTTTGATTTCTTTTGTATTATGTTTGGTTTGTTAGCATTAATTAGTATGAACTCTTGTAGCTAAATCTAGTTCTTGGGAGAAAGTGACCAAGGCTTCCAAGCCCATTTCTTAAGAACAATTTGTAGCCTTTTTTATGCTCTTACTATTATGCGTTTAAGGAGCATTGAATGTGTTTGTTAATGTCATCAATGTTCTTGAAAGCTTGAGCATATTAAGTACTTGCATGATATACTTGTTAGGGGTTTGGGGAAATGGGTTGATTTCCCCTTTTCTTGATAGGAAATCCAAGAGTATAATTTAGAGCTTTTGATTGTGTTGATGGACTGATAATTGCTAGATGAATATGATAATGTTGACTTCTTTGTCATGTTTTTTTCTTGTAGCAAATGAGAGAAGTCTATGAATGTCGATCGTTCTTGACTAATCTTGTATAAATGCATGAATAGGCTAAATGCTTAGACACGGTGTAGTGTTTATAAGTGTTGCCAAGCTTGTTGATTTTTCATGCTCAAAGCCATCAATGGGATACTTTTAGGCCTGTTTCGACTACGGGAGTAATTGGTGAGGTTTGACAAGAGATGCCAAATTCACTCTTGCAAATTACTATCTAAGAAGGATAAAAGTTTAGCCTTCACAACAAGTAGTGAAAGTAGTAAATAGGTTGTATGTTCAATGATGGATAAGAGGTTTGGAAGTGGAAGTCAATTGAACCCAAGGTTCCGTTAATTGTTGTTTTAATCTTGTCTTTAGTTGTTGTTGCATGCTTTGCACCATTAACTTACTTGATCAGTTAACTTGTCTTTAATTTCATAACTTAGGACCAAAACCAAGCAAATTTCCCCCCTCCCACCCCATTTACATGTTTTTATGTATATCTATATATGCTTATATATAGTATGTTTTCTCCTATATATGTTTAAACACTTGGAAAGACCTCTCTCCTTATGGACGACCCTGACTTTCCATTATACTTAATTGTAGATAGGAAGAATTAGAGCTTAAAAATATAAATTTGAGAGGTACAACGACGACCTCCCAAATTTTGGTGCCGTTGCCGAGGAAGAGGCATTTATTTTTAAGTGTTTAGGCATATTATGTGCTAGTTGTAAATATTTGTTAGTTTACTTTTATTTTGATTTCTTAGTTGATTTTCCATTTTCACTTGGCTTGGAGATGTATTATTCAAGTTTTTGGGGTATGGTTCGTACACGATCCTCTTAACAAGAACCCCTACACTATAACCCCAAGTTAGAGTTGAATTTGAGACGGGCTTGGAGACTTTCTTTTGAAAGTGTGAATAACACCCCTTCTAGTGACCATTTTGTGGATACCTCTACTTCTATGGAGCATCAAAAAGAGAGAAAAGGAGGCACTTCCGGAAAGATGTTTTTGAAGCCAAGTGATGTTGTGCAAGATGTTTTTAAGCTAAGTGGTGATGATTCCTTGTTAGTTTCTTTGCAATGTGATAATGATGGTGCCTACAATGTATATTCTATGAGCACTAACTTGAAGGAAAGCTTTGAGGACTTGAACTTGCTTGAAGAGATGTAACAAAGCCTCTCAAACCCTCCCCCTCTACTCTTAGAGGAACCCGAAGAACCCAAATTCCTCTTATCACTTATGAAAGCTCCGGTGATTGAACTCAAACCTTTGCCAAGTGACCTCAAGTACCCATTTCTTGGGGAAGGGGAGACACTTCTGGTTATCATTTCAAGCAAACTCACCAAAGAGCAAGAGGAAAAGTTGATGGTGGTGTTACAGGAGAATAAGGAAGCAATTGGATGGACTACTGCCGACATCAAAGGCATAAGTCCATCCACTTGCATTTATAGAGTTTTTTTGGAGGAAGATACGAGACCCATGCGACAACCCCAATGCCGTTTAAACCCGCCTATGATGGAGGTGGTAAGGTGAAAATCCTCAAGTTATTCCAAGCGGACGTGATCTATCCAATCTCGGATAGCAAGTGAGTGAGCCTAACTCAAGTAGTACCCAAGAAGAATGGGGTGGCGGTGGTCAAAAATGAGAAGGGTGAAATGCTGCCCACTCGAGTTCAAAATGGGTGGCATGTTTTCATTGACTACCAGAGGCTAAATTTGGAAACCCGGAAGGATCACTTCCTGTTGCCATTAATTGATCAATTGCTCAAGAGGTTAGCAAACCACCCTTTCTATTGCTTTTTGGATGGGTACCCGGGGTCTTTTCAAGTAGCTATCACCCCATAAGACCAAGAAAATACCACTTTCATGTGCCCCTTTGTTATGTTTTCCTACTGACGTATGCCTTTCGGGTTATGTGATGCCTCTGTGACTTTCCAAAGGTGTATGGTAAGCATTTTCTCAGAATTTGTTGAAAACATTTTCAAGGTATTCATGAATAATTTCACCATTCATGGTAATTCTTTTGACAACTGTTTAGCAAATTTGGCACAAGTTCATAAACGTTGCATTGATACTAATCTTGCGTTAAATTCTGAGAAGTGTCATTTTATGGTAGAGCAAGGCATTGTCTTAGGCCATGTTGTCTCCTCTATGGGTATTGAGGTTGACAAGGCAAAGATAGACACAATTCAAACTTTGTCTTATCCAACTAATGTGCACGAAGTGCGTTCTTTTCTTGGTCATGCAGGATTTTACCGCCGGTTCATCAAGGACTTCTCAAAGATAGCATCTCCTTTATGAAAGTTTTTGCAAAAGGAGGTGGAATTTGTGATGGATGAGGTTTGTGAAGTGGCCTTCAATACATCGAAAGGAAGGTTAGTCTCGGCCCTTATCATACAACCCCCGGATTAGTCTTTGCCTTTTGAGATCATGTGCGATGCTAGTGATTATGCCGTTGGAGCGGTACGTGGCAAAGGGTGGGAAAAGTGCCTCACGCCATCTACTACGCATCCATGTCTTTCAATGAGGCCCAAAGAAACTACTCCACCACAGAAAAAGAGTTGCTAGCGGTGGTATTTTCTTTGGAAAAGTTTTTATCTTATTTGCTTGGTACAAAAGTTATTATGTACACTGACCGTGCAGCGCTTCATCATTTAATGACGAAGAAAGAGGTCAAGCCAAGGTTGATAAGGTGGATCCTGATTTTGAGCAAATTTGAGTTTGAGGTCTGAGACAAGAAGGGCGCGGAGAACCTTGTGGCTGATCATTTGAGCCGGTCGACTCCATGCCAAGACATTGAGGTAAATCCCACAGTGAAATATCTCCAATAGGAATGAAATACCCCAAAGGCCTATTTTGTGTTGTGAAATCTTTGATGTTTTGGGTATTGACTTTATGGGACCTTTCCCTAATTCTTGTAGATTTACATATATTCTTCTTGCCGTTGATTATGTGTCGAAGTGGATTGAAGAAAAACCCACTAGGACTGACGATTCTAAAGTGGTTGTAGAATTCCTAAAACATAAAATCTTCTCTACGTTTGGGGTTCCTTGAGCCTTGATTAGTGACTATGGCACCCATTTTTTCAATCAGACCATGGAGGCACTCTTGAAGAAATATGGCGTCACTCATAAGACATCCACCACCTATCACCTACAAACCAATGGGCAAGCCAAATTTTCCAATCGGGAAATCAAGTCCATTCTTCAAAAAAATGGTTAACCCTAACCGGAAGGATTGGAGTTCTCGGTTGAATGATGCTTTGTGGGCGTATATGATGGATTATAAGACACTAATTGGTATGTCACCATACCAGTTAGTGTCTGGTAAGCCCTGTCACCATCGGTGGAAATTCAACATAAGGCTTACTGGGCGGTTAAAGAATTCAACCTTGATATAGATGAGGTCGGCTTGCATAGAAAGCTACAATTGGATGAACTATATGAGATTTGGAAGGAGCCCTATGAGAATGTTGAAATCTATAAGGAGAAGACAAAGGTGTGGCATGACAAGATGATCATTAGGAAGGAATTTGACGTGGGTCAAAAGGTCCTCCTATTCCAATCCCACCTTCGCCAATTTCCCAGTAAGTTTAGGTTCCGATGGATTGGTCCTTTTGAGGTGGTGAAGGTATTCCTGCATGGCATGGTGGATATCCTAGATCGAGGTAAGTCTAATACATTCAAAGTCAATGGACAACGTTTGAAGTCTTACCACGAGAATTTTGTGCTGGAGAAGGGAGATGATGTTGATCTCCTCGATCCGGTTTGTGAGTAAGTTCCAAGAAAAGGGAGTGAGTCATGCCGACGATGTTAAAAATACTTGGTTTTGAACATCCAGATCGTCATTCGTAACTTTCCGTTGATTTTGCTTGATTTGAGTTTTTGGCATTAGTTTCATTGTTTTGCTTTGTGATTTTCACTGTTTTTTCCCATGATTTTGTAGCAATTTGAAACCAAGGCATTGGAATTTTGAAGGGAGAAATGCTTGGAGTTAAAAAGGAAAACCATGAACAAGAGGTGAAATTCGAAAAAAAATCTAAGTACCAGGTGGGTAGCCCATTGCGAGTCAAGACGGGCTCAGAAATGTTTGGGAAATTTTGAACCCGTAGCCTCCACGTTTTGTGAACCACGATGGCCTCGTCCTGAGTTGCGACAGACCATAGCGACTCACGATGAAGTGGTCACGAGTTGCGACCAAATTAGAATTTTTGCTGAAAATGGAGCTCTCAGGCTCCACTTTTCACGACTCGCAATAGTCTCATCTTGAGTCGCAATAGACCATCGTGAGTAGCGACAAAGTGGTCGCGAGTCACAACCACATCAGAACTTTTGCTGAAAAATGGAGCTCTCAGGCTCCACTTTTCGCAACTCACAACAGTCCCATCACGAGTCGCGATGGACCATCCCGAGTCCCAATAAAGTGGTCGCGAGTCACAATGACAGAGTTGACCTGGGATGCCTTTTGACCTACCCTTCGCGAGTCGCGATGGGCATGCAAAGCAGTTTTAAAAATGGGTAGACTTCCCTTCATCTTCCATTCCCTCTTCTTCTACATTTATCCTTCACCAAAACCCCATCTTCTTCCCTTCATATCCTCCATCCTCTCCACCAAATTCTGTCAAAACCAATCACCACACCACCGCAAATCCGTTCCCCATCCATAACCCATCTTCCCCAAACTCTCAATACTCCAAAAACATCCTCAAATCAACCAAATTTGTGAAAATCCCAAAACCCTAGTTTTTGGGGATTTCTCAAATTTGGACGAATTTGGCTCAACTTAGTTGTGGGCTTCTATGTTTCACCCCCTACACACACTAGTGGTATGATTCCTCACTTTCAAACGTCTGAATTTTGAATTATGTGTAGTTTAATTTTGGTGAAAATTGTGTATTTTGTGAATGATGATATATTGTGCATGTTATGATAGTTCTTCACAATTTAGCCTTGAATTGAAAATATTTTGTATATATCATTATGTTGGATATTTTGAAATGATAAATGTGGGTGATGTTTGGTAGTTTAACATTGACTGGGACTTGTGCTTATCGTGCTTATGATTTGGTTGGATGTGGGATAACATTATACTTACTTTTAGTGTGTTGATTTGCTCGTGTTGGTGTTATGCTTGCATTGTGTTATTATCGTTGCTTCGGTTGAGAATTGATTGTGACTTATACTAGATATGAGGCATGTTGGCTCTTGATTAGACATGGTTGATATTTTATCCAATGTTATTTTGCTTAGGATAGTTTGGCTATGGCACTTGAATATTGACGTTATTAATGTACTAACGGTGGCCAAACTAGTTAGGCATGACTATGATTATACGATATAGCATATTAGATATTCAACTATGTGAGAACTTAATAGACTTGAGAATATGGGAATGTTAGATATAACATGGATTGGATATGCCATTGTTAGGACTTGAACTAGTTGGCTTGGATTTAATTTGGTTTGGATTTGATTTTGTTTGTAATGATTGGAAAAACTAGTTTAATATTGAGTATGATTTTGTGATCTTTCATGTATGTATATTCCTATCTGTTTGACTTGTTTGATGTGGTTGTTAGACATGGCCCCTACCAAGAGACCTATGGCTCCTCCACGAGGTGGGCGCACCGCTGCTCCACCTCCACCTCCACCTCCATCGCCGGCTCCAGGGTCGAGCCCTGTACCTCCTCCTCCTGATAGGTACATGGGTTTGATCCGGATCATCAGGTCCTACGTGAAGAGATGGGAGGCCCTAGCCAGATGTCAGCTCAAGGAGACGAGTTTTGTAGACGTGCCCACATTGGACGCTCTTGGGCTCACCCAGCCAGTCTGATGCCTCCTTGCCAAAGGGGGTTGGAGGGTTTCATGGGCAAGAGTTCCCCCTCCTACCAGTGATATACACCGGAGTTCCTGTCCACGGTCAGGATATGCAGCATGAGGGATGATCAACCGTGCAAGAGGTACATCGCTTTCCACTTGGATTATATATCTCGACAGATGACCATCTCACAAGTTGAGGAAGTATTTGGATGGGATACTACGGAGATATGTTGGACCCACAGTCCCAGAATTGATCGATTGAGGAGGACATGCAATTCTAGAGTGTTATCAACATGAGGCCAAAGAATTCCCACGAAAAGAGCAGTGTCATTATCCATCTCGCACTCTGTTATATGCACCAATTTTTTGCTGGCACAGTACTTTGCTCGGTGGAGCCGACAAATGTGCCAGACAATGACATTCACTTCCTATGGCACTTAACAAGCGAGGGACTGGGATATAGGTTATGGGCTGAGCTATGGATGAAGAGGATTGTAGAGGTGGCAAGGAAGCCAATGGATAAGATTATGGTTGGAGGTATGATAGGCCTCTTGGCGGAGTACCTAGGATTGGTTCCACCGGCTGAGTTTTTGAGCTTAAGGAGGCACAATTCCTACCTCATCACTGCAGAGAGGTTGGTCTGATACGAGATGCTCAGTGCCACACGGGCCACATGGGTATTCCATTGGTTATATGGCGCCAAGAAGGTCACATTTATGGCACTTCCGCAGCCCAACAAGATGAAGTTGGAGTTTGATACACCCCTAGCGAACTTGGCAATCTCACCCGACTCCTCGTGTAAAGAGGACTTCTAGCGTGAGCTCCACGACCTTGTTCCATTCACTATCCAGCGAGATGATAGTAGCATGCCTTTCTCTGAGCGATAGTAGCAGCACTCCTTTCAACCTCCACCAGAGGCCGAGCCTATGCATGAGGATTATGTGTCACCTCACTACTCCCAGCCTCCACCAGATTTCTATGAGCATATGATGTAGACCATGTAGGATGGATTCCTCTACCAAGATAGCATGATACTGGCGCACAATGTGTTTGTCTCCCAGAGCTTGATCGATATGGATGAAGAGATTGATCATCTATCATCTCGTATCTATGAGATGCAGTCCCAGGCAGGCGGTGTCTCAGGCCCTGATTTGGGAGCAAAGAGGCAGAGAGTTAGGAGGTAGAGGAGCACAGATTGGCTGGCTCGTTATCAGCAGTGTTATTTTGGTGGCGGCCCTTCTTCCTCACAACAGTGATTTGTGAGCATTATACTCTTACCCTTTCCATACTTCGATATGTACTCTTTTTCCCTATTTGTCTACATTGAGAGCAATGTGACATTCTAAGTGTGGGGAGGGGTATCTACAGATTTTTCTATTTGGGGTTGAGATATTTTTGTTAGATTCACTACTTTTAGGGGAAAATTTTTTGTTTTATTTTTGGATATTTTTTTCCTTTTGTTTTGGGATGCTTTTCTTTTGATGTACTTGGATGATGATAGCTTTGATAATTTTCTCAGCCTTAACATCTGGAAAACAGTTTTCTACTTTTTGGATTGCCAAGAGGGCATCTTAGGATACATTTTTAGGGTGATATATTGGTATAACGTGGAGCATGTGTTTGAAATTTATGCATGTTTTTAGCTTCACCTTGTACTGTTAGAATTGGGATTGTCAATTCGAGATTTGGGTACATTTTAGAGATATCATTGAATTGATAGGTTGATATGGTATGGGTAGATTTAGGAATGGGGGTTGTGGGAAACTTCTCATTTGACCTTAACATTGGGATGTGTGATATTGAGAGTTTTGTGAGGTATTGACTTGGGAGAATAGTAGCTAGGATATGGATATGTCAATTCCTTCATATTCTTAAGTGTGGAAAGGTTTGATGTGTCCATTTTACCTCTTCTAAGTGATCCCAACCTTATACCCATCTTCACTTTTGTGCTCTTTTATTATCAAGAGCTTGTGTTTTACCTTGATATTCTCTTAGGATGGGTAATAGCAACCTTATGCTCTTTTACCTCTTCTAAGTGGATTTTACGTGGCAAAGGAAGAACATGGAGGCTTGAAGACTGGAGGCCATTGAAGATCACTTTTCAAAGATTTTAAAGACTTGCTTCAAAGATTTGAAAACTGAAGACCAGAGGCCGTTGAAGAACATCTTTTGAAGACTTTGAATACTTTCTTCAAAGATTTGAAGACTTGAAAAATGAGAGGAATCACTGTGAAGATGAGTGCTTAACAAAAGAAGAAGAAATGAAGACAAGTTTAAGTTCTGGACCCCGTCGCGAGTGGCGACAAACGGGTGACCAGAACCTAACCTTATCATTTTTGTACTATAAATAGCATTCTCTTTCCTCTCATTCACAACTTCTCCTTTCTAAGTTTTGGGTACTATTCTAACCCTAGTTTTTCACCATTTTCATCTTTGATTTCTTTTGTATTATGTTTGGTTTGTTAGCATTAATTAATATGAACTCTTGTAGCTAAATCTAATTCTTGGGAGCAAGTGACCAAGGCTTCCAAGCCCATGTCTTAAGAACAATTTGTAGCCTATTTGATACTCTTACTATTATGCATTTATGGAGCATTGAATGTGTTTGTTAATTTCATCAATGTTCTTGAAAGCTTGAGTATATGAACTACTTGCATGATATGCTCGTTAGGGTTTGGGGAAATGGGTTGATTTCCCTTTTTCTTGATAGGAAATCCAAGAGTATAATTTAGAGCTTTTGATTATGTTGATGGATTAATAATTGCTAGATGAATATAATAATGTTGAACTCGTTATTATGTTTGTTTTAGGTAGCAAATGAGATAAGTCTATGAATGTTGATTGTTCTTGACTAATCTTGTGTAAATGTATGATTTGGTTAAATGCTTAGACATGGTGTAGTGTTTATAATTGTTGCCAAGCTTGTTGATTCTTCGTACTCAATGCCATAAATGGGATACTTTTATTCGTGTTTCGACTACGGGATTCATTGGTGAGGTTTGAAAGAGATGTCGAATTCACGCTTGCAAACTACTATCTAAGAAGGATAGAAGTTTAGTCTTCACAAAAAGTAGTGAAAGTAGTAAATAGGTTGCATGTTCAATGATGGATAAGAGGCTTGGAAGTGGAAGTCAATTGCGCCCAAGGTTCCGTTAATTGTGGTTTTTATATTGTCTTTAGTTGTTGTTGCATGCTTTGCATATTTAACTTACTTGATTAGTTAACTTGTCTTTAATTTCATAACTTAGGACCAAAACAAACCAAATCCCCCCCCCCATTTACATGCTTATATATATGTGTGTGTATATATATCTATATATGGTTATATCTAGCATGTTTTCTCCTATATATGTCTAAACACTTGAAATGATCCCTCTTCTCGTGGACGACCCTGACTTGCCATTATCTACTTAATTGTAGATAGGAAGCATTAGGGCTTAAAAATATAACTTTGAGAGGTACGGTGATAACCTCCTAATTAACTTATGCCTGCACGCTACATGCACTTAGTTATTTTCTTGTCTTTATTTATCGAGAACGAGTAAAGGGTTAAGTGTGAGGGGTGTGATGTGCTTCATTATACATATGTTAACCTTTGCATTTGGCAAAATAATTGGATTTTTATGTTTGCAAAATTTCTAGTATTAGTTTAGTTTACGCAACAAGGGGTTTAGACGGCCATGTTTGGTTTTTTTGTCTAAATCCTGCATTTTGTAGACTTAATTAGTACTAATGAACATCTTGTATTCATGGGCACCTAGATCTTCCTTTGTGGTCATTCTTAGTAGGTTGCTCGTGGGTACTATTCGTTACATTCTATGTGAAGGTCATTTGCAAGGACGGTGGAAGATATTGTAGGTCGTTCGCAAGGATAGTGGAAGATATTGTAGGTCATTTGCAAAGATGGTAGAAGAGATCGAAGGCCATTCACATTGGAATGGTAGTAGATGAAGGCCACGGGCATCAAATCATGGTAGTAGAAAGATGGAGCTAAAGATAGGCGGAATTAATTCGAGTTCAAAATGGCCAAGGAAGAAACGGAGAATCGCGGTCCTAGAGTTACGCCAATTTTTGGGAACGATCCAAGAAGACCAGCCTTCAAAGTTGTACCAAATGACACGTCCCACGGATCAGAAGTGCATAAATGACCATCCAGACGCCACGGAATGCACCAGCACGACCCGCGCCAAATGCCACGGTCTGCGCCAAGGAGACGATGCAAACCACGCCAGATCTCACGACCTGTACTAGCGTGGATCAAACATGCCACAAAAATTGGGTATCCCACACCAGCATGGACTAAGGACGCGATGCAGACCCCACTATCTGTGACGATCCACACCAAGTGGCGGCTGAACTAGGGTTTCACACTTTTTGGCCTATTTTAAGGCCCAATCCCCTACTACTATATATATAGCCTTAGTCTACTAGGGTTAGAGACTTTTGACATTTTTTAGATTCTACTCTTGTAATTTTGAGAGCATCCTAGAGAGAGAAACATTCTCTCCTCTTTCTTTCTTTCCTCTTTATTTTGCTTTCATCAAATGATGTGGAATTCAAATATTTATTTGAATTCCATGTCTAGGGAGTAGTTCTTATAGCTTGGGGGATAATTGTATTCATGTGTTGATTTATACTTTTGTGAGATTCTTAGTTCATTCTAATTATTGTGCTTGTGGTATTATCGTGAATTGTTCTTGAATGTTAGAATTGCATGAGTAGTACACTCCATTAGAACACACTTTAGTCTATATTGATGTTGGCGCAAATATTGATACCCCCCGGGGAAGAAAAACCTCGGATGTGTTATGGGTAGCAGGATCCAGGCCAATTGGGTGTGTGCACATAGGTATCTATCTTCGCTGATTATGTAAAGTATTCTTAGCCGATGGGTTACGTGTAGAGATAGCGAAAAGTAGCAAACTAGGGTTGTAAGAGGCCCTAGTGTCATATATAGGGTGCCTACCTCCATTTGCCTCGTTTATTGGCCTAGGGAGTAGAGCTCCAATGGTGGAATGCCCGGGACGTAATTGTATGAGGGAGAAATAGACCTACAACAATGGTCAAACCTTGTCGTACTCTTCTAATTATGGAGGCAGTGCCGATGGAAGGTTGCAAGAGCACCCGGCGTGACAGGTACGAGGAAGTGTATTCCATCGACCACACTACATGTTATGAGCACTAGATTAGGTTGTCTAAATCTCATATGAGAATGAATCGAGGATCAAATCATTAAATCAACCATGTTACACAAGCATTCCCTAAGTTTTTAGCTTATGTAGTTCACATGCTCTTTACTTTCATGCTTTGTAGTTGATAATTAAAAAACCACCTCCATCATGTTTACTATACTATCTATTCCTAAACACATACGGATTGACAACCCGGACGTGGTTATGTTTATTGACTGTTAGGCCCTAGCATCTTTGTAGACATATCCAAGACTTATTGCTAACTACTCTATCGGTAACATAGTAGTGAGTTAGGTGCAAAACTATAAATTTAAATTTGACCATCCCTTTGATCCTTTGATCTCAGCCTTCGCTCGGGTTAATTATATACAATTAACGACCCCGAGTGGGGGTAGGTCCTCAAGTAGAGCACCAAGATGACCGTGCGCGATGATATCTTAATAGTCTCAATGCTGAATAGCCCTGGTCACCGATCGAGTGTCCATCTTATAAGTGCGCAACCTAGGAGGAGAGGCTGGAGGTACAAGCTCAGCCAAGGCTGCCGGAGAAGGGGTGGGCGAGCTGGCCAAAGATGGTACAGCCGGGCTGCCTAGCTGAGTTGCTGGCAGCTTAGGTTGATCAGCAAGGACTGGATCGGGATCTGAGAAGCAGATAGAATGCAGTGCTGAAGAAGATGGAACAAACTTGGACAAGGAGAGAGCAGGGGAACCATCAGGATCAATAAAATCAAAAGGCATCCAAAGTCGACAAAGAAGAACTAGTTGTCGAGGCAGTGGAGGAGGCAAAAGGAAAATACATCTCGTCGAATCTTGCATGGCGAGTGACATAAACCTTGATTGTGGAAGGTTCAAAGCAGCCAAAACCCTTGTAGTAAGAGTTGTAGCCAATAAAAACACAAGGAATGCTTCTAGGAGCAAGTAATGTTTAGCAAAAGGGCAAAAAAATGGAAATACCCACCTAAACGGATGAAAGTTTGAGTAGATAGGATCACGACCATAGAGAAGCTCATAAGAAGTAACCCCTTAAGGACCGAAGTAGGTAATCGGTTGATGGTGTAAACAACAGTGGAAAACGCATCATCCCAGTGGGAAATAGGAAGATGTGAGTGAAAAAGCATCGTAAGGCCCATCATGGTGACGTGTATGTGCTTGCGTTCAACCCGCCCATTTTGCTCTGGAGTGTATGGGCAAGAAATCTGATCGTGAATGCCTTTGGAGGTAAAATGGGACCGTAAGCACATGTTCAGAAATTCTATACCACTATCACTTTGAACGGAAACAGATTCTCGACTACTACCTCAAACTGCAAATAAGTGTACAAAATCTGATTTGCAACGAAGTGGAAAAATCCAAGTAAATCAAGAAAAAACATCCACAAATAAAGCATAATACGCAAAAGCATTCGATAATAAAACCGGAGAATGACCCCAAAAAATCACAATGTATCAAATCAAGTGCGTGCATAACACGTTTATGGTTCTCAACAAAAGCCAATTTTTGACCTTTTGTCATAATAGATGGGGCGCAGGTCTGCGGTTTAGGCAACAAAGACAAAACATAAAGTAAACCAGACTTTTATAAATGTGAAATGACTGCAGTCGGCACATGACCTAAATGAGCATGCCAAAGATCTTAGTACTAGCTATTACAATACTCATACTATATCAATTGAAATTTATGGTCAATATTTACCTCTTTAGTTGATTTTTCCCCCACTTTGATTTGGGACCAAGTACGTCCTTTGTCTCAGTTCAAAATTCACACTTTACTTTTTGACATTATTCATTATTCAACTTTGACCATATATTTGAATGGATATATAAATAGCGAAGTGCATATATAACCCTTACATAATTCACGAAAGTGCACATATAACCCTGTAATAATTGAACGTGCAAGTGCAACTCTAGATAACTAGTGTATGTGCAAATATAACCTTTCCGGCAGATTTAGGCCAGAATTTAGGGAAAACACCATTTTATCCCAGGGAAAAACAAAAAATATATGAAATACCTATAATACCCCCAAATCCTAATTTCTTTACCCTTCTTTCTTTCTTTCTCGGCTATGGCGTAGATGAATTGGCTTTGCCAGCGCGGATGAATGGGCTTCGTTCTGTAAAAAAAAAGACGCCCCTCATTCCACCGGCGAGGATGAATGGTGGCATTGAAATGTAGAGCCACCGGGTTCACCAATTTGAACCTGCAGACATCCGCCACGCGAAGCTTGTTATCAACTACGAACTCCTTCCACCGAGTTTTCCATCCTCCATGGTAAACGTTGCAGGTCAGAGTCGAGGGGGAGCGTCACCCTCCTCCCCGTCGACGCACCTTGCTGGCCGCCACCTCGCGCCACCATCGGAAACCACCAGGTCCAGGGCCACCCGTCGTCACCCTCTACCCCACTGTTAAATTTCAAGGTATCTTGGGCTTCCATCTTAAAACCAATTGGTACTAAGTGGAGGTGACCCAAGACCTTATATATAAGTCATTAACTTTGTAAGAAACCGATGTGGGATATATCTTTCAACACGCCCCCTCACGTGCAACGTGGAAACACTCCATGACCCACATCAGGCCAAATTAAAGGGGATCCACACATCGGCCCAATAACCAAACCCGGGCTCTAATACCATATAAAATTAAGGGTAATAATCTGTGTTTATTCATGACCTCGGGGTCCATTATATAGTAAAACAAAATACCTATATAAGTTAAGAAAAGGAAATATAATCTAATTAGAATTACAAGTGATATTTATATTCCTTAACACCCTCCCTCAAGTTGGAGCATGGGGATCAGAAATGCCAAACTTGCTAGGTAATGAATGAAATAGGTTACGTCTGAGAGCTTTCGTAAACAAGTCCGCGGGTTGATCTGTAGTGGAGGTGACCCAAAACCTTATATATAAGTCATTAACTTTGTAAGAAACCGATGTGGGATATATCTTTCAACACGCCCCCTCACGTGCAACGTGGAAACACTCCACGACCCACATCGGGCCAAATTAAAGGGGATCCACACATCGGCCCAATAACCCAACCCGGGCTCTGATACCATGTTAAATTTCAAGGTATTTTGGGCTTCCATCTTAAAACCAATTGGTACTAAGTGGAGGTAACCCAAGACCTTATATATAAGTCATTAACTTTGTAAGAAACCTTATATAAATATTACTTGTAATTCTAATTAGATTATATTTCCTTTTCCTAACTTATATAGGTATTTTGTACTACTATATAATGGACCCTGAGGTCATGAATAAACACAGATTATTACCCTTAATTTAACATGGTATCAGAGCCCGGGTTGGGTTATTGGGACGATGTGTGGATCCCCTTTAATTTGGCCCGATGTGGGTCGTTGAGTGTTTCCACGTTGCACGTGAGGGGGCGTGTTGAAAGATATATCCCACATCGGTTTCTTAAAGACTAAATGACTTACATATAAAGTTTTGGGTCACCTCCACTTAGTACCAGACTGCACAAGATCCCGGACAAAATGATAATCAACTTCAATATGCTTCGTACGTTCATGGAACACTGGATTGACTGCAATATGAAGAGCAGATTATCTATCACAAAATAAATGCATAGGAGCAGTATGCGTGACCCCTAAGTCTTTCAGTAAAGACCTAAGCCATAACAACTCACAACAGGTAACAGCCATAGCACGATACTCCGCTTCAGCAGAAAACCGAGAAACTGTAGGTTGCTTCTTGGTCTTCCAAGAAACTGAAGAATCACCAATAATCACAAAGTAATCGAAAAGAGAACACCGAGTAATAGGGCAAGCAGCCCAATCAGAATCACAGTAAGCAGTTAACTGTAACGCACTACGTGAAGAGAGAAATAAGCCCTGACCAGGATGGTTCTTCAAGTAGTGCAACACACGAACTGCAGCTTGCCAGTGAGGAACACAAGGGGACTTCATGAATTGTGCAAGTATGTGAACCGAATAGCTAAGCTCAGGACGTGTGATGGTAAGGTATATCAGGCTCCCAACCAGTTGCATGTACTGCTCAGGATCATGGTAAAGCGGGTCATCAACACGTGTCAGATCGTGTTGCTGCTCCATCGGAAAGTCAGTAGGTTTAGAGGCAGACAAACCTGTATCAGATAAAATGTCCAAGGCATATTTCCTTTGCGAAAGAAACATCCCCTCCGGTCTTCTAGCAATCTCTATCCCCAAGAAATACTTAAGTAAACCAAGATCTTTCA
Source organism: Rubia yunnanensis (assembly GCA_037428765.1). Classification (NCBI taxonomy): domain Eukaryota; kingdom Viridiplantae; phylum Streptophyta; class Magnoliopsida; order Gentianales; family Rubiaceae; genus Rubia; species Rubia yunnanensis. The sequence goes on along the minus strand of CM075061.1, from coordinate 104,046,422 downwards.
TATGGAAACAAGAACCCAAGTATTTCTTGAACTCAGAGATAAGCGCAGAAGAACTTCCAGCAATGACCAAATGCACGTAAAGCGTGAGCCAATTTGGCAAACCAATTTCTAGGAGCCTGGCAAAGACCGTAAAGATATCTCTGAAGGCGACATACCTGACCATGGGGCACGGCATAGCCTGGTGGGGGTCGCATAAAAACCTCTTCATGTAAATCACCATGCAGGAAAGCATTATGGACATCCATCTGATGCAGTTCCCAACCACGGATGACCGTAACAGATAATAATAGGTGAACATAACTCATCTTCGCAACAGGAGCAAATGTCTCAGTATAATCAATCCCTTCAACCTGGCGATTCCCGAGAACCACTGGGCGAGCCTTATGACGTTCAATAGTACCATCTGACTTAAAATTTGTCTGATAAACCCATTTGCATCCAATAGCCTTCTTGTGCTCATGAAAAGGAGACAAAGTCAATGTCTGATTTCGCTCCAGTGCAGTAAGTTCCTCAAATAGCATTTCGCCAATGAGAATGACGGGAACCTCAGAGTAAGTAGTGGGATCTGCACTAGAAGTTACAACACCCAAAAATCTAGAATGCATACTAAAAAAATTATCACAATTTACATAATCAGTAAGAGGGTAGAGAACACCTGAGAAAAGTGATGATGCATGAGGGAACGTAGTCGAAGGGGGGGGTCTTCAGTGGTAAGAGCACAAGCATAATCATCACAATCATAATCTGCCAAATACGACGGTGGACAACGAGATCGAACACTCCATCTGGTAGAAGATGGATCGACAGCAACTGGTGGAGAAGTACCGGTGATGGATGGTGTAGGTAGACCGGCAATGGCCGGCAAAGAGGAATCGGCATCGGGCGGCGGAGCACGACCGATGGATGCTGGCATTGTAATGTCAGAGATGACCACTGGGAGTTGGTCGGTGACTGTCGTCGATGAATCGACGGCGTTGACCCACCGGGGTTGACCAGCATTAACCCGTCGGGGTTGACCCACTGGCATTGACCGATGTTGACCCGCCAGCATTGACCCGCGGTGAATGGCTGATGATTATCGGTAAAACAATAGCCGGTGTCGGAAAGCCGACGTGGGCCAGTAGTGGTTAATCGGCTTTAGAAGGTGGATCAAAAAATTTACGCAGCTCGGGTGAGAAGGAGGAGGAATCCAACGGTGTTGTGGTGGCGCCGCCAGGTCCATCGGATGAAGCAGAGTACGGGAACTGGTCTTCAAAGAAATCAGCATCCCGGGTATTAAAGATCACTCGAGATTCCAAGTTGAGAAGACGATAACCTTTTTTTCCGGTAGGGTAACCAAGGAACAAACACCGCCGACTTCTTGGTGCAAACTTGTCACGGTATGAAGGAACACGAGCAGCAAAACACAAGCATCCAAAAATCCATAGAGAAGAGTAATTGGGCGCTTGGCCATAGAGTAACTCAAAGGAAGTACGACCGTTGAGAAGCCGAGTCGGGGTTCGGTTGATCAAGTAGGTAGCAGTAAGAACACATTCTCCCCAAAATTCAATAGGAAGATTGGCTTGAAACCGTAAAGCACGCGCCACATTGAGTAAATGGCGATGATTTCTTTCAACTCGACCATTCTGTTGCGGAGTATCAACCATAGATGTCTCAAAAATGATCCTAGATGCAGTAAAGTGAGACTGGAGAGGCAAAAATTCAGTGCCGTTATCAGCCCGAACTCATTGAATTGTTCTTCCCCACTAGTTCTTGACTAAGGCACTAAATTCTAAAAATCTAGAAGCTACTTCAGATTTAGCTACTAACAAATAAACCCAAACAGCTCGGGAATAATCATCTACGATTGTCAAAAAATAAAATGCACCACTAGAGGATGGAGTTCGATAAGGTCCCCAAACATCACAATGTACTAATTGAAATAATGCAGTAGCATTTGTAGAACTCAATGGAAAACTATGTCTAGTCTGTTTTGCTCTATAACATACAGAGCAAGGTATAGTAATATTATTGGTGCTAAAATCAAGAGTAGGAATAGAAGACAACACCGTAGATGATGGATGACCAAAACGTTGATGCCATAAATCAGACAAAGAAACCGAAGCAACTGTCGTAATAGACTGCACGATATGAGGACGAAGGCGAGTATCCAACAGATGAAGCCAATAAACCCCCCACCCCTTGCTGTTCACCCACGCCAATCACAGTCCTCGTACTGATTTTCTGTAAAATGCAATAATTTTCAGTAAACAAAGGTAGACATTTCAAGGCGGATAACAATCTAGAGCATGATAATAAATTGCAAAGTAGGTATGTAGAGCACATGAGTAAGGGTGACATCACCAAAACAAAGAGACCCATATTGTGTAGTAGACGACACAGATCCATCAGGCAGTATAACATTCACAGTATTGGTAGCAGTAGTAATATCAGTAAGAGAACCTTTGTCACCAGTCATGTGATATGAGGCTCCCGAATCAAGAATCCAAGGTAAAGTAGACTTACCTGACCCATTTTCAGATAACGAATAAAACTGATTAAATAAATGTATGGTCGTACTCCATTGGTCGTCAGACATAGCAGGACTAAAATCAGATCGTGTAGGTGGTAAGCCAGAGGAGGCGACCATTGCAAACCCTTGCGGCGACGTCACTACGCCAGCGAAAAGAGATATAATGCAATTTATTTATTGTCTTTAATAAATAAATAAGAGAATAATAATCTCACCAACCAAATGTGTAAAGCAGTCCAAAAATAAACTCAGGCGCGTGGTTACACGCACTGAACAGGTGACCTGCGCGTCACTGTTTGGCGCGTGGTTACACGCGCTGATGAAGAGGAAGACACAGTTGGCCGTGGCGCGTGTCAACACGCGCGAGGTCGCGCACGTGAATCTCACGCGCGCCTTGTCGTCCAGGAAGCAGTGGGATCCACCGGAGTTGCAGGCGAGCAACGGATGAACGGAGAGGCAACGGGATCCGCCAGAGTTGCAGGCGAGCAACGGACGAACGGAGAGGCAACGGGATCCGCCATAGTTGCATGCGAGCAATGGATGAACGGTAGGGCAGCAACCAAGGTGGCGTAGCAATTGTGCAAACGGAAGGCGATTGAGCAACGGACAACCGTGCAAACGTCGTCGTCGGCGGAGGAGCAGACCGCGGTGGAGCTTACGCCGTCAGAGGTGGAACGGACCGTGGCTAAGCAAATGCCGCTGGAGAAGTAGCAGACGGTGGCTCGGCGGAAGAGCAGCGGACAAAGCAAGGGTTTTTTTAAATTTTATAATATGCAGAAAGGTAGTCCGGATCGACGGTGCGTGGAAGTCACGCACGGACGACGGCGGAAAATTTAGGACGGTATTTTTAAGGTCTTAGGTTTCAGGATTTTAGGCTCTGATACCATGTTGAAAATTTCAAGGTATCTTGGGCTTCTATCTTAAAACCAATTGGTACTAAGTGGAGGTGACCCAAGACCTTATATGTAAGTTATTAAGTTTGTAAGAAACCGATGTGGGATATATCTTTCAAAACCCACCGATGGCACCCTGCTCGCCGTCACCGGCCTCACTCTGGTCGGAACCCTAATTGGGCTGGCCCTCACCACCCCGCTCTTCCTCCTCGCAAGCCCAATCCTCATCCCCGCTACTCTGTTGTTGATCCTGGCTGTGGTGTGGCGGCGTGGTGGCATTAAAGCATCAATTTAGGGCTTAGAGAAAATTGCATCCCTGGTCACGGTCCATTACCAAACAATTTTGGTGCCTGATTCTCCATTTTCTAACGCCATGTTTTCTCCTTTGGACTCCATTGATTTCGATTGGGATTTGGTGGGAGATTCCAGCATTGCTACAGAAGCTCTGTATACTATTCGCTGTGATGCGGCTACGTTGCCAAAGATGGAGATGGATCAAATGAGTGGTGGTGCCGGATGGTGGTGTTCAGGAGGCGGATCGCGGCGATGCAGCGGTAGAGCTTCTGTGTAACGGGATATGGTCGGGGCTAGAGACTCAAGTCAGGTTGTGGTGGTGGTAGAATGGCAGAACAGTGATAAGGTAGAGGGCAATTTTGGATCATTTCCTATCAATCAATGGCTGGAAATGCCCATTAATGTGAGAATATAGTCTATAGGGTTATATTTACACTTATGTAAAATAGTTAGGGTTATATTTGCACTAAAAATTATCTCATGGTAATAGTTGCACTTTCTTAATTATATTGGGTTATATTTGTATATTTTGCATATACAAACAATAATATTATCATATATGATATTATTGAATTCAACGTATAATGTAGTTTCTAAATATCAATTATTTATTTGTCTAAATATATTAATAGATATATGATTAATCGTGAAAAGGTTATCATGAAATTAGGTCCGGAATGGAGGAGTAAGTAATTTTTGAACATTATGAGCGACACTGCACATAAGTGATGGAATACAGGGGCTAGCAGTATAAAGACGCAACTGCCTTCTTTTGTTGTAGACATATAGGCATCAATAAAGCAACAATTATTCGTTCCCTATAACATTCTGATAATTACATTAAAACCTATAACTTTAATGAACAGGCTAGCAGTATAAGGACGCAACCGCCTTCTTTTGTTGTAGAGATATAGGCATCAATAAAGCAACAATTATTCGTTCCCTATAAAATTCTAATAATTACATTAAAACCTATAACTTTAATGAACAAGTTTATGAAATATAATATTTGAAAGGAACAAGATATCCCTCTGCACCTCTATATTGGTTCACAATCTAAAATGGTTTCCCTGGTCATTCATTGGGATGTCAAGGTGACCATCCTTGTAAACACTTGCACAAGCGTAGGTTGTTCCCAAACCGATAATCTCAAAACAGTATTACCTCATAATCCTGAAATTTCAAATCCCAATCAATGGAAAAGGCGACAACAACCTTCATCGATGCAAAACAAAACTGAATCACTCTTCCAACTCAACATGCACAACAAAAACTCACTCTTCCAACTTAACATGCACAACAATATCATGGGAAACAAAGCTCCTCAAGCTAAACTAAATAGCCTATACTCAATCACGTTCTCAAGCACAACACTCAAACGCTACAATATTAGCAATCTCAAACACTACAATATCAACAATCTCAAACGCAATCACAAACAACAAAAAACACGGATCTACTTATCTTCCAGATTTAAATCCACGAATCCACATCACACACAGACCATCTGCATAATATTAACCAAAAAAATCAATGTAAATACATACCGAACAAGATGATCGCGAGGACTATGAAGAAGACTCAGTCGCAGCATTTCCATATACTAGTTGCATAAAATTGATGTTCTGTTTAGGAGCAGTTCTCTCTGCTAATGTTTCTTTCCATTTTGAGGCATCCCCCATCTCAGCAATTCTTTTTCTTTATACCCCTTCATGATTACAGGGTCGTTTTCACAAGCATGGTTTCAATATTCGATACTCTGCAACAGGTAACAGGTAACAACCATAGCACGATACTCTGCTTCAACAGAAGACCGAGAAACTGTGGGTTGCTTTTTGTTCTTCCAAGAAACTGGAGAATCACCAATCATCACAAAGTAACCGGAAAGGGAACATCGGGTAATAGGGCAGGCAGCCCAATCAGAATCACAGTAAGCAGTCAACTGTAACGTACTACGAGAAGAGAGAAATAAACCTTGACCAGGATGACTCTTCAGGTAGTGCAACACACGAACAGCAGCTTGCCAGTGAGGAACACAAGGGGACTTCATGAATTGCACAAGAGTGTGGACTGAATAACTCAGTTCAGGACGAGTAATAGTCAGGTAGATCAGGCGCCCAACCAGGCGTCGATACTGCTCCGGGTCATGGTAGGCTGGACCTTCAACACGTGCCAAATCATGTTGTTGCTCCATCGAAAAGTCAGTCGGCTTAGAGAAAGATAAACTGGTATCCGATAAAATGTCCAAAACATATTTCCTTTGCGAAAGGAACATCCCCTCTGGTCTTCTAGCAATCTCTATGCCCAAAAAATACTTAAGCAGACCAAGATCCTTCATATGGAAACAAGAACCTAAGTATTTCTTGAACTCAGAGATGAGCGAATAAGAACTACCAGCAATAACCAAATCATCCACGTAAATCAGAACATGTAAAGAAGCTGATCCACGAGAAAGACAAACAAAGAGTAATCGGCCTTACTCTGAACAAATCCAAATGCTCGTAAAGCCTGAGCCAGTTTAGCAAACCAATTTCTAGGAGCCTGTCGAAGACCATAAAGAGATTTCTGTAGGCGACAGACCTGACCAGGCCGTATAGCGTAGCCAGGTGGAGGACACATGAACACTTCCTCATGCAAATCACCATGGAGAAAGGCATTATGAACATCCATCTGATGTAGTTCCCAACCACGAATAACTGCAATGGACAGAAACAAGCGAACAGAACTCATCTTCGCAACCGGAGCAAAAGTCTCGGTATAATCAATTCCTTCAACCTGACGATTCCCAAGAACCACGAGGCGCGCCTTATAACGTTCAATAGTACCATCTGACCGAAACTTCGTCCAATAAACCCATTTGCATCCAATAGCCTTCTTGTGCGCAGGAAAAGGAGACAAAGTCCATGTCTGATTTCGATCCAGTGCAGTAAGTTCCTCAACCATATCATCTCGCCAATGAGAATGACGGGAAGCCTCAGAGTAAGTAGTGGGATCTGCACTAGAAGTTACAGCACCCAAAAATCTAGAATGCATACTAGAAAAATTATCAAAATTTACATAATCAGTAAGAGGGTAGAGAACACCTGAGGAAAGTGATGAAGCATGAGGGAACATAGTCGAATGGGGGGGTCTTCAGTGGTAAGAGCACAAGCATAATCATCACAATCATAATCTGCCAAATACGACGGTGGACGACGAGATCGAACACTCTGTCTGGTAGAAGGTGGATCGACGGCAACTGGTGGAGAAGTACCGATGACGGATGGTGTAGGTAGACCGGCGACGGCCGGCAAAGAGGAATCAGCGTTGGGCGGCGGAGCATGGCCGATGGATGCTGACGTCGTGACGTCGGAGATGACCACCGGGAGTTGGTCGGTGACTGTCGTCAGTGAATCGACGACATTGACCGGCTGACATTGACCGATGTTGACCCACTGGGGTTGATCGACGTTGACCCACCGGCGTTGACTGGCCAGCATCGACCGGCGGTGAATGGCCGACGGTGATCGGTAAAATAACAGCCAGCGTCAGAAAGTTGACGTTAACTGGCAGTGGTTGATCGGCTGCAGAAGGCGGATCGAAAAATTTGTGCAGCTCGGGTGAGAAGGAGGAGGAATCCGACGATGTTGTGGTGGCACCGCCAGGTTCATCGGATGAAGCAGAGTACGGGAACTGGTCTTCAAAGAAATCAGCATCCCGGGTATTAAAGATCACTCGAGATTCCAAGTTGAGAAGACGATAACCTTTCTTTCTGGTAGGATAACCAAGGAACAAACACCGCTGACTTCTTGGTGCAAACTTGTCACGGTATCTGGGAACACGAGCAGCAAAACACAAGCAACCAAAAACCCGTAGAGAAGAGTAATTGGGCGCCTGGCCATAGAGTAACTCAAAGGGAGTATGACCGTTGAGAAGCTGAGTCGGGGTTCGGTTGATCAGGTAGGCAACAGTAAGAACACATTCTCCCCAAAATGAAATAGGAAGATTGGCTTGAAACCGTAAAACACGCGCCACATTGAGTAAATGACGATGCTTTCTTTCAACTCGACCATTCTGTTGCGGAGTATCAACCATATATGTCTCAAAAATGATCCCAGATGCAGTAAAGTGAGATCGGAGAGGCAAAAATTTAGTGCCGTTATCAGCCCGAACTCGTTGAATTGTTCTTCCCCACTGGTTCTTGACTAAGGCACTAAATTCTAAAAATGTAGAAGCTACTTCAGATTTAGCTTCTAACAAATAAACCCAAACAGCTCGGGAATAATCATCTACGATTGTCAAAAAATAAAATGCACCACTAGAGGATGAAGTTCGATAAGGTCCCCAAATATCACAATGTACTAATTGAAATAATGCAGTAGCATTTGTAGAACTCAATAGAAAACTATGTCTAGTATGTTTTGCTCTGTAACATACAGAGCAAGGTATAGTAGTATTATTGGTGCTAAAATCAAGAGTAGGAATAGAAGACAACACCGTAGATGATGGATGACCAAAACGCTGATGCCATAAATCAGATGAAGATACCGAAACAACTGTCGGAATAGATTGCAGGATATGAGGACGAAGGCGAGTATCCAACAGACGAAGCCAATAAACCCCCCCTTTCTGTTCACCCACGCCAATCACAATCCCCGTACTGATTTTCTGTAAAATGCAATAATTTTCAGTAAACAAAGCTAGACATTTTAAGGCAGATAACAATCTAGAACATGATAATAAATTACATCGCAAAGTAGGTATGTAGAGCACATGAGTAAGGGTGACATCACCAAAACAAATAGACCCATATTGTGTAGCAGACGACACAGATCCATCAGGTAGTATAACATTCACAATTCATAGTGTTAGTAGTAGTAGTAATATCAGTAAGAGAACCTTTGTCACCAGTCATGTGATATGAGGCTCCCGAATCAAGAATCCAAGGTAAAGTAGACTTACCTGACCCATGGTCAAATAACGAATCAAACTGATTAAATAAATGTATGGTCGTACTCCATTGGTTGTCAGACAAAGCAAGACCAAAATCAGATCGTGTAGGTAAGCCAGAGGAGGCGGCCACCGCAAACCCTTGCGGCGACGTCACTACACCGGCGAAAATAGCCATAACACAAATGGCAATCAAATGTATAATAAGTAAATAAATTCTTGCAATAAAGCTGGAGAAAGAGGAAACCAAAGTGAGCTGATCCACGTGGAGACACAGGCGCGTGGAGACACGCGCCTGAAGGGGAGGAGCGCGCCTGTAGGCAACCGCACGTGGGTTCACGCGCTGCTGGGTATGGCGCGCGCGTGAATCTCACGCGCGCCTCTGTCGACTGAACTGGTGGCGTTGACGGCAAGGAAGCGTTATCGGACGCGGTTGATGGTGAGCGCTGGACCGAGTTGCTGGAGCGAAGCGGCAAATGGCACACGGCTCGGCGGCAATCGTCGGACGGCGGTTGGTGGCGAGCTCGTCGGTTGGCGGAGATCGGCGATTGACGGCGGTTGATGGATCGGCGGCGGGAAGCTCTAAGATGGAGAACGAAGCCGCAGAGAGCTTCTCCAGAGACAGAACGAACCGCCGAAGGCTTCTCCGACGACGGTGGCAAAAACGAAGAAGGAAGCTTCAGTTTTTTTTTGCAGCAGAATATTTTCTTAGAGGTTTAGAATTTTAGGCTCTGATACCATGTAGGAAATAAGAGTAATAATGTGTGTTTATTCATGAACTCAGGATACATTATATAGGAGTACTTGATACCTATACAAGATAGAAAAATATAATAGAATATAAATACAATTACAAGTAATATCCTAATTCCTTAACACCAGAAGAAACGAATACTATGAAAAAGGGACCACATATATGATTACACGGATTTCACACACAAATGTATAAAGATTTAACCATGAGCAATAGTACAACAAACATTTACAATTGAAAACATAATAAACACTAGATGAAACTTATACACAACCAGAGCAAAACATCTATAAAAAATATCATACCCTCTCACCCACACTCCATTTCTGAATTTTTTTAAAGAAAAAAAGTAATTTTATAACCCTACGTGGTTGGTATAAGTGTTAATATAACTTTTCAACATTCAAAAGTGTCAATATAACTCTATCTAGTTAGTGAAAGTGCCAATATAACCCTATAAGTTTTAAGGATGTGCTGATATAACCCTACAAACATTAGAAATTTGCTGATATAACCCAATAAGATTGCATAATGTACTGACATAATCCTACCTGTTTTGGCGGCGGACAGGTGAACTATGAGGGTAAAATTATCCACCTAATTTCAGAGTTAGCCCAGAGGGTATTTTGGTCAATTTACTTAGAGTCAAGGCCAAAAAAAATTGAGGTCAATGCCGGAAATGGGGTTTGAGGGTTATATTGGCACTTTCATTAATTAGTTAGGGTTATATTTGTACTAAAAATTATCATAGAATTATATTAACACTTACTCAAGTAGATATAATTATATTGACAATTATCGTTTTTTAAAAGTAAATGTATAGAAGGCGGCTTCAAGTGTGAAAATCTCATCTTGTCTGGAACAACTTCTGCTTTGATAATTTTAACAATCAAAGATGAGGTAACTATGTAAGAGTAGGTCTCATGACAGGCGGTCTGTCCATAAGCTTATGGACATGTCACTTATTTTTTATCTTATATACTGCATTTCTTAAATTACATATAAAATTTAAAATTTTTGAAAATATTTTTTATATCATATATTTTTATATTTTCACCTCCAAATACATATTATTACTTGTTTTAACTTATAAAAAGTAATATTTAAATTTTATAAAAAATTACAATATTTAAGGCAAATGCCCCTGAAAACTGTCCATAAATTTATAAAAAGACCACCTTTCCTAAGTATTTCCCACTAGGTAATACCTTGAAGATGCAAGCTTGCGGCTGTAAATCCTGTGGGTCCCCATATCGATCAACCACATTAAAAGTGATCATTATCGAAACTTTTGCGGCCAACTGCAATGGAATTCCACTATCAACTCGAATGCTCCCCACAAGTTTATTGGTAGCATTTGGAAGATAGAGGTCATCCCCTTCCTTTTCATTTTTTTCCAATTCCCTGTTTTAACCAATAAAGTTCAATATTCTCTCTGGTTCTTTTATTATGGTCCAAATTTTTTAAGCACAAATTTTTTTAAAAAATAAATAAATGAAAGAGATTGTATTAAAAGTATAAAAGTAAAATATGTGGAAAAAAATATATAATTTACTAAAAAGGGAAGGAAACAATATAAAAAAATCATTCAAAAAAGAAAAGTAAGCCATTATTAGTGGACTGGAGGGAGTATCTAGAATTCTACCCTAGCGGAACTAAAAATCTATAAAACATATCTCCCTCTTGGCCTCTTCCTAGTAGCATCCTAGAATATAAGTACCTCCTTCTACCAGCTCGGGAATTGAATGTTAGCCTAGCGGTTGAAGTCTAGTGCTACTACCATAAGGTCATGGGTTTAATTCTCATCAGGGCAAGGGGAGGGGAGAAATTTTATTGGGGCTCATTTGAGTTATTACCCAATTAAAAAAAAAAAAACCTCCTTCTACCAGCTCTTTGTTCCTCTTTTGGAAGTGGATATAAAACCCCATAAATAGAAGTCACCTTGTCAAAGAAATCAAACTCCCTTTTAAACAAGTCAAGAGCCTTTGGAGTGAAACCATCAATTATTCGTTCCCTCACAGCAGGCACCAGTTCTTGGAATGCAAGATTCTGAAGGGTAATAGAAATCCACATGAGCAAGCTTGAACTATTGACGGAGAATTATACAAGAAGCTCTGAAATGATAAAAGCAAACAAGTCTAAAGCATGGAAAGTGAAACTTGAATGCACACACACTAGCAGTAATTTGCAAACCAACAAAAAGAAAACAGTGAAGCAAAAGAGTACATTGAGCATGAAAATGAAACCTGAATACACAAATACAAAAGAAAGTGCAAGTATAAGACAATGCAACAAAAGAGAAAAAGGAAGATTACATTATATCTAGGAGAGAGAAAGACAACCAAATTAATTTATTCTTATTGATAACTTCGTCACATTTTCAATCAAACAATTGTTTATAGATCACATCCATGCATAATTGGTTTCAAGTCAATCAAACAGTCGTGAATAGATCAAATCCAAGCAAAAATGTATTGATGTATTTACATTAGCATGCAATACTTTCTTCAAATTGATAATTTGATATACAATTAATCGTAAGATCTTGAGGGCCAAAGGCATGCATACTTTGTGGATCGCTATATCTCGCCCTGTATTTTACTATTCTCGCCCTAATACGTATACAGTATTTTTTATTTTTTCATTTTCAATAGGTAAATTACCTAATACGTATACAGTATTTTTTTTTTGTCAATAGGTTAGCGCGCCGCCGCCGGACCGCCGCCCGCCGCCCACCGGACCGCCGGCCGCCGCCGCCGGACCCGGCTCGCCATGGCCTGGGCGCGAGCCGGCGCCGGTCCGGTCGCCGCGGGCTGGCCGCGAGCTGCCGCTGGGCCGGTCGCCACCGACAGGCCGCGCGCCGCCGCCGGTCCGCTCGCCACCGGTGGACCGCGAGCCGCCGGCGGGCTGGTCGCCACCGACAGGGCGCGAGCCATCGCCGGGCCGCTCGCCAGGGCTGGGGCGCGAGCCGTGGCTCGCCGTGCGGTGGGCGCGAGCCGCGCACGGTCCGTTCGCCAGGGCTGGGGCGCGAGCCGGACGCGCCTCGGCTCGCCGTGGGCTGGGCGCGAGCCGTGCCAGCCTGCTTCCAAAAAACGAACTGCTATAAATGAGCTCGAATTCTTACTCATTCAAAGGGCACTCGAATCCTTACTCATTCAAAGGGCACTCGAAAAATATTGCTATCCAAGACGAGCAAAAATTACCCCGAAAAGGGTGTTAGAAATTCCATGTCTTCGGAGGTAATTTTACTAATTAGCTTTCTGTCCGTAAGTAGTTGTTAAATTTAATAATTTTTTCCGTACAAATTTATGCTCGTCTTTGTGTTTTAATTTATTAACTGTTACGATGAAATTATTGCACATTTATCTCCTATGAATTTATCTCCTGTTAATAGCAGTAACGTTAATGTATGTCCTATTAATTATTGAAGCAGTTATTTTTGTTGTTTTGTTAATTTTGTGATTTTGTTAATTATTGTACCGTTAAGTTACGTATTTTTACGTTATTTTGATATTTTAATTTGTTGAACCGTAAGAATGTTATATTAATTCTAGCCACGATGTTATTGCATTTTTTTCCCACTACATGTATGTTTTAGCTGTTAATGGGAAAGAAATTTATGCTCATCTTAGTTTTTTAATTTATGCTCATCTTAGTATTTTAATTTATTAATCGTAACGTAAAAATTATTGTAACGTTAATTTTATTTATTGTAACGTTAATTGTAATTATTGTAACGTTAATGTTGTTGTTTTGTTAATTTTGTTATTTTGTTAATTATTGTGACGTTAATGTTGTTGTTTTGTTAATTTTGTTATTTTGTTAATTATTGTAACGTTAATTTACATTTTTTTACGTTAATTTTTATATTGTAATTGGTATAGCAGTTGAGTGTAACTAATTACTTGATGTTTATTGCTGTTTAAGGATGACAATCAGTCATGTGAAGCTGCTGCAGGGCGGAACGGATACTCTCCATTTGCCACCTCAGCTGTGTTCCCAGACGTTGCCGAGGCTTACTCCTACCTGCAACGGATTGCTCTGCAGGTGGGATTTGAACTTGTGACGGGGTCCTACAAACAGAATAGGAATGGTCCCCTGAGGTTATATTGCATTTGCAATCGGGGCCGAAAGGATAAGGATGTAGATACGAGCGAATCTGATGTAGTCCGACGGAGTAGCAGCTCGACCAGCAGTTGTGGCTGCCCGTTCGCGATTGTCTTGAAACAGAGCATCACGGGGAATGGTTGGAATGTAGTGTCGTGCAAGGATCCTAGACGAGGGATGCACAACCACCCTTTCTCAGTGTACCCCGAGGGTCATAGACAGAGCAGCAAGCTCCATGCGGACGCGAAGCAAATGATCAGAGACTTGACAGATTCAGAAACTGCCCCAAGGCATATCAATGCCAGCCTCAGTAATTCGTTTCCGGACCTGCATCAGAACATTAGGCAGGTGTACAATGAGAGGTCAGCATATGCAACAGAAAGGCGAGGCGGGCGCAACACAGCGGAGAATTGTTTGCATCTGGCCACCGCGAAAGGGTATGTCACTAGTCACCGCTCAGCAGGTGATGGTACTTTGACTCATTTATTCATGGCCAATCCCGATGCTGTTGTGGCATTTCGCACGTAAATAGGTAAATAGTATAGACGGTGGAACCTGCAGTAGAGCCCTAAATGGACCCCACCAAATACAAAAGAATCCAACCCTAGGCTACATAGTAAACCTAAGGAGTAAAGTCCGAAAGAGGTAGGGGGGAAATAGTAGAGTGTAGATCCAGTAGACAACACTCAACTATCCCCCCCCCCTTTGTCCATATGAAATAACAACCAACCCAATGCAAGATAGCCAAGCAAAGGGAGCACAAAAACAACCTGGAAAAACACAGGCTATAACCCAAATGATGGGGTGAGAACAAACTCACTACCCATAAAACAAATCCGCTTCTACCCCTAACAAATGGGGCCTTCTTCAATCCAATTCCGAAATGCAACCGAGAAGGGTCTCGGGTCTTGAAAGTATTTGGATCGTTGATGAAGGGACTAAGAACCAAGAACGGATAATAAGAAAATCCTAATGCAGCCGAGGGTGTCTCGGGTCTTGGACATCACATATAATTTGAAGCCGATGAACCAAATGGACAACTGCTTCTACCATATACATCCCTAAGATGAAGAAAGAGGGATGTTATTGGCCTTCTGACATTCTCGTGTTGCACCGAAGCTGATCGTATGGGCCAAGATGAATGAGGCCGTGCCTCGGACCTTAGTGTCTCCCAGTAAAACCAACTTCCGAAAGATGTGAGAATGGATGCACTTCTACCGCGTGCACCAAGCGTGGCGAGTATGTACTCGCCCACTCCATTTTGAGCAAATGGACAGCTATATGCTATTTTAACACAAAGTGTAGCGCGAGCATAAAGCGCATAGATAACCGTCAAATCAATAGTAAAAGCTAGGCTTAGGAGAAAGAGTAAGAGGACAGAAAGCGTTACTCTAAAACCTATTGCCTCCACCCGAATGCCGAGCTGCAAGTGCCAAAAGAAGTCCAAGAAAAACCATAAGCCAATCCTGACACCATCGAGCCCAAAGCAGCCTCTCCCGGCGCTGAAAATCGCGTCAACCATCGCCGAAAACCATGCCAAAGACCCGAACCGTGACACGCCGCTCCAGCGTTCAATCGCCCAAACCATCTCGCAAACCGGCGTCATGCATCCCATCGACCATAACGAGATCTAGCGCAACGCCTGACGCCAGCACAGCGCCAGGAATGAAGCACTTTGACCCGAAGTGTGAAGCACATAGCACGGCCGCCAGCACCCTTCAATCTCCAAGCAACTTCTACACTTAGAATAAGTGCTCATCCGGAAACAGCCTATTCATCACCATGTAGCAATCCTTCATGATGATTTTCACCACTCTGTCCGAGCTTGGTTGAGCACCATCCATAACCACATTGTTCCTTTCCCTCCAAAGGCGATAAACCGTGGTGATCAAGGCTAGTATACCAAATTTCTTTCGCATCTTGGAGCCCTTAACTTGCCTCTTCACCCAAGTCATGGAACTTTGGATTGAATTGGTTCGTCTCCTTAAACCAATCCAAGTCCGAATACGCCCCCAAACAACCTCAGAAAATTCACACTTGAAAAACAAATGCTCATTTGTCTCCTCTTCCAAATGGCACAAAGAGCATATCTTCTCCATGCTATCTCCTTCCTCCATCCGATGCTTATCTTTCGTATGAAGTCGTTGAATGACCGCCAACCAAGTGATGAATGAGAATTTCGGCGGAACAAACCCACGCCAAATACTGTTGAAAACCCTTTCACTTGATCGACCAACATCATAAACATTCGGGTATCTATGACGATGCATATGAAGATAAGCTGCACTGGTAAACTTTCCCGAGCCAGACCAAACACCAAGATGGCCGATTACCTCTTGCAAGTCTCCATTAAACATTGAACACAATTCGTCCCAGAGTTTGCAAAGGTCACCAAAGTAGCTCGAGTATCTCTCTCCCAATCTTCCATTTGCAATTCTCGGATTTAATCCCCAAAAATCTACCCCCTGAAGGTAGTACGAGTGAATCCATCGGACCCAAAGGCTATCCTTTTTCAAGTGAACATCCCACAGCCTTTTAGCCATTGAAGCCCTATTCCACGTAACAAAGTCTCTCAAACCGAGGCCTCCAAAAGACTTAAGCGCACAAAGTTTCTTCCATGCCACCTTCGCCTTATGTTTTCCTCCCCATAAAAACCTTTTACATTTCTGTTCAAGAGCATCCATTACCGTAGTTTGTATAACGAAATTCTGGATCCAAAATCCCGCAATACCTCCAACAATTGATCTCACAAGTTCCAATTTGCCTGCATAGGAGAGGGTATGGCCCTTCCATTTAGCTATTTCCGAATCAACCTTTCCCAATAGTGTACCAAATTGTGTCACCTTCAACTTGCTAGAATCAAGTGGCACGCCTAGGTATCTAACCGGGAATGTCGCCCAAGGAATACCTGTGAAGCTCAAATCCTCCTTTATACCAACCCCAAAGAACTTCGACTTTGCTGCGTTAATCCCCAAACCCGAAGTGCGCTCAAACTCATTCAAGGCGTCCATGAGTATATGTACAGAACTCGTGTTCGCCTTAGAAAAGAGCATGAGATCATCTGCAAAGGCCAAATGCGTGATCCGAAGAGTCTCGCATCTCGGATGGAATGTAAAATGCCTAGATGACGTCCTCCTTTTCAGTAGTCTCGAGAAGTACTCCATACAGATCACAAACAGGTGAGGCGACAAAGGATCACCCTGACGAATACCCCTCTGTCCCTGAAAGTGATCGCATAGTTTACCATTGACTGCGATCGAGAACGAAGAAGTGCACACACAGGTCATAATTCTGCTCGTTAGTCTGTCCGGAAATCCCAGTCCAAGTAAAACCTCTTCTAAGAAATCCCAAGAGACTGTATCAAACGCTTTTTGAAGATCCACCATAATCATACATCTGGGCGAATTTCGAACTCTGCCATATCCCCGGACAAATTCCTGCGCTAACATGACATTATCCGAGATGTTTCTGCCCTTCACAAATGCTCCCTGACTAGGGTCAATGATACCTGGTAAAATGCCTTCAATCCGATTCGCCATAATCTTCGTGATAATTTTATAGACCACATTGCAGCATGCAATTGGTCTGAAGTCGCCGACCTTCAGATTATCTGGCTTCTTCGGAATTAGAGCCACTGCAGTGTGATTAAGCTGCGCCAAAATGTCGCCTGTCTGAAAGAATTCCAGTACTGCAGCCGTAACTTCCTCTCCCACTGTATTCCACTGCTTCTTGAAAAATCCTGCCGTATAGCCATCCGGACCCGGAGACTTATCGTCCGCCATTGCAAATAGCGCCTGTTTGACTTCAATACTCACCACATCCTGATCCAAGTAGGCTCTTTCCACCTCGGTAAGTTTCGGACTCTCATCAAATATGCTCGGATCCGTAGCCACTCTGTCCCTCTTCAAGCCGAATAGTCCTTTATAAAACTCAGCAAATAACTCTCCCTTGCGACTATTGGAAGTAACAATCCGATTATCACTGTCGATAATTGCAGGGATACCTCCTCCTTTTCGTGCAGAGACCATAGAGTGAAAATACTGTGATCCCTTATCCGCCTGAGTAATATGATTAATCCTTCCCTTTTGCGCAAGAAAGGAAGACTCCGCCAAATAAAATAACATTGCTTGCTTCTTTAACTTGCGCAATGCCGCAACATCATCCTCCGAAGCATACTTAGCATCGAATTCATCGAAAGCCTTGTTGTACTCTGCATCCGCAGCCTTTGCCTTCTCGGAAATATGGCTTAAATCAAGTCGACCCAATTCCTTCAAGGGGTACTTCATACGAAATAATTTCCGGGTCACCGAAAACTGCTTAGTCCCTTCAACCGACGGACTCCAAAAATCTTCTACAATCTGTCCACAATTCGGATGACCCAACCACATATTCTGAAAGCGAAATGGCCTTCCTTTTCCATCAATCTCCTGCGACATGTCCACCACCATGGGAGAGTGGTCTGATTGAGCCGAGATTGGTAAGAAGGTTGTACGACAGGCAGCTTCATCCCAACCATGATTCAATAGCACTCTATCCAGCTTCCTCCAAATATTCCAATCCGCACTATGCCAAGTTAGATGTTCTCCCATTGCAGGTGCATCTCTAAGTCCACACTTTACACAAACATCCTGAAACTCCCTCATCGGATACAGACTAGGTACATTAGTCCCGTAATGATCTTCAACGCTAAGGATAGCATTAAAATCACCAAGAACCATCCAAGGCGCATTCAGGCTAGCTCCAAACGACTTCAACTCCTCCCATAGTGGTAAACGCGCCAAACGTCCTTCACTATGCCCATACACAAATGTGCAGAAAAACTCAATCCCAGAAACAAGATTACGAACTTTCAGATGAATACATTGCGGCGTTTTCCCTAGAACATCAACCAAGAAGCCTTTCGGATCCCAGATGATTAATATCCTCGAGTTCTGCCACAGTTCAAAATTGTGCGTAAACTTCCAACCCTTAAAACTTTTCAGAAAAATGCGCAAGACCTTATCCTCCATTTTTGTTTCCAACAAACCACACAGACCAACTCTATTCGTGGAGATGATATTTTTCACCCACCTCCTTCTCACAGGAGCCGATAGACCCCTGACATTCATTGCTGATGTATTCATTGGGAAACAGAGGTCCCTTGTGGCTTCGGACCGCCGCCTTCAGTCGATTTACTTCCAGAACTATCCGAATGACTCCTTGTAGCTGCTAGTATTCGCTGAAAAGGTTTCTGGATACCCTTCCCTTGCTCATTTAATCGAGTCCTACTCTTGCTTCTAGACCTGGTCAAAACCCCTGATGCGGAGGGAGGTCTACTCTTACTCTTACTCCTGTGCAATCTTGGTATTTTAGAGCCCCGAGCATCCGGATGAATCATCTGCTTAGGCAGTTTACCCGCCCCTTCAACCGGATTATCATCATCACCAAAAGCTTGCTGTTTTTTATCGGATTCAGTGGCCAAACGAGTGCTGGATTGCCTGCGCTCAGTGCTTCTACCTCGCGCACTTGGTGCTTGTTTTCCTACGCCAGCAGCTCCTGGCAGCGCTCGAACAGAATTGGTGCCAACGCCACGCCCAGCGCCCTCAACTTCTGGCGCTGATTGCCTTGATCCCACGGCCGTGCCTCGAACTCCAGCGCCCTTGCTTGCAGCACCAGTGCTTATGGCAACGGGCGTAGGTGCTGCAGGCAGCGCGACAACGACCCGATGATCATCATCCTGCACTCCCTGAATGGTTATTCCTGGCCCTTTTCTTGCACTTCCAACATTCTCGATATTTTTGACTATGCTTTCAACTACTTTTCCTTTCCCTTTCCTTTGCCTTTCTACCTCCTCATTGTCCGAAGAGGCGTCCTCAATGGTGACACTCTCATTACCTCCAACCGAATTTGAGTTCTGATTATCTCCAGTAGTTGCAGCTTGCATTTTCTGAACCCAAACATGATCATTGTGCCGAGTTCTCATATTTTTCTTACCTTTTGCGTTCACAAACTTACTCTCGGCCATAGGCTTCATTGGTTGGTTATCCTTAGCATTCCAATAGTCCTCGCACTCCTCCATTAGGTGATTGTTTTCGCCACAATTAGTGCACCAAGATCTACAATAATCGTAGATGATTTTCTGCACAAACAAATCACCAGATGGAATTCGAAAAGTCACCTCCTCCTTGAGCTTTCTTGATGTATCAATCCATACCAAGAGGCGTGCATAATAGCCCCTTAACTCAAGAGTACCATTGTCCATAAGGATAGGTTCTCCTAGTGAAGTAGCAATTTTCTCTAACGACTTCTTGTGCCAATACGCCTTTGGTAAGTGTTCCATCCTCACCCAAACTGGTTTAGTGCCTTGGATGGTCGCATCATATTGCCCGGATTCATCAACTAGCATCATGAACAACTTCTTTCCATGGAGATAATGATCAGGACCATTCATCACCTTATCTCTGTCCTCTGCACTATTGAATTTGAACATGACATATCCATTCTGCTTGGTCTGAACATTACACTGCACCCCCCACTTCGCAACCAACAATGTACGAATGGCATACATACCTGGAAAGAAACCCGGAAACACACCCAAGAAACTGAAAAATGGCTTGTGTAGATCCTTATGAATCTCTTCATCAGTAAGCACAAAATCGACACTATCTCCACTGTTTGCAACAATTTCAATGGCCGACTTATTCATTAGAATTTCAGGATCATCCCATCTCCTTCTCCTCTCTAGTTTCGGATCACTCCAATCCCTTGGATGCACTTGCGGATTCTTCCTATGATTAGCATTCATATCGGCCATACCATCACCATTGTTGTTCTTTTCAACCGATTTGTTCCCCACATTCTTCACCATTGTAATGGTGAATTCCGATAAAACAGATTGGATTCACCAAAACAACCAATTCACAACAAAAACAAGCAATCCGAAAAATACCAATAGAAGCACACCAACAAAGAACAATGCTTGCACTCAAAATCGAAAAACCCTAGGATTAATCGGTTTCAAGAACAAACGTAACACAAACCCGAAATCACCAATCCCTAATCAACTTCAAGAACATGCAAAACATGCACCAAAAGCTTGAAATCAAAGCCGTAATCCACCAATGTAAAAACCGAATTCAAAAACAAGCAAGAACAGTACTTGAATCAAATCCGATTTAAACCCTAAAGAAATCGGGAACAAGAAGTGGTCTTAAAACCGAGATCTTGCAAGCACTAGATCGGATGCACACATACATAGAATCATGCTCCAAATCGAAATTCAAACAAAACTCAAGAAGATGGATCGAATAAACCTGGAAACCGTGAAAACCGTGATCTCCAAGCAAACCGAACACACTTCTTGCGTCCGAAGATGGATTCCGATCAAAACCTCCAAACTTAGTGCCAAATCCGATCCAAGTTGTAGGAATATGATTATAATTCGTGGTGAATTATGATCAAAACCTTTATACTCCTTTGCACACACCAGATCCCAATCCAAATCGGAGAAAGATTGAGTTTTTCAATCAAATCTCCTTCTCGAACTAGGATTCAAGGGAAGAAGAGTTGCGATCTCCCTCCCTGATCTTGATCCGAATCCGAATCCACACTCCAAGCCCAAATCACGATCGAACTCCACCAAGAACTCTCTTTGCCGAATTCAAACCCTACTCCAAAGCCGATTTAGATCAAAAACTCACCACGAATTGCATATAGTTTTGTGCGGAATCCAGAGTAGAATCCGTTAAACCATAATTCATCGGTGGATTGTTAATGAAATTGAAGAAATCGGCTTCCAGAAGATGGAAGAAAGGCTGCGCCTTTTTTCTTCTATTTTTCGCCCCGGAGCTATTGAGAAAATCTTTCTATTTATTGAGAGCTCTTTCACATTTTTGTGGCATTTCGCACGTTTCCGTGGGTGGTGGCCATCGACTCAACGTACAAGACCAATCGCTACGGCATGCCATTCATTGAGATGGTTGGGATGTCCCCTTGCAACACAAACTTCCTGATTGCCTACGCAATTGTCGTTGACGAAACGGCAGATACCTATGAGTGGGTGTTGAACGCACTGAAGAACTTGCTTGTGGATGGACCGTTCCCTGAGGTTGTGGTCACCGATCGGGAGATGGGACTGATTAGGCCACTTCGGACTGTGTTTCCGGAATCGAACCATTTGCTCTGCACCTGGCATATTAACAAGGATGTGGAGGCACGTGTTACTGTGCTGACAGGGAATAAGAGGAACGGGGCAGCGTTCAAGAATGGTGCATGGTTCCGAGTTTGCAATGCGTCCACCGTTCCAGAGTACGAAACCGCCTTGGTGGATATGAGGACTGGATGGTCTTGGAGCGAGGCTGTTGTTAGTTACGCTGAGACGACGTGGCTCACCCCCCATAAGGAGAAATTTGTGAGGGCATGGACGAACAGATTTCTGCATTTCGGGAACACAACTACATGCAGGGTCGAAAGTGCACACTCGTCATTGAAAGGGTGGTTACATACGTCGACTGGTTCGCTGGACACGGTATGGAGGCGTGTCGACCTGCAGATAGCCCAGCAGATTACTATGATCAAGACCGGCCTGGAGAAATCAAGAACTGTCGTTGGAAGATTGCACCGTAGGGCCCTTTTCAGCAACTTGATCAACAATGTGTCCAAATACTGTCTGGATAAATTGACGGTCGAGTCCGGGAGGATTGATGCACTCGGAGCACAGGTATATGCTTACTGTGGATGTGTGCTGCACTCGACACACGGAATACCGTGTGCATGCATCATGGCAGGGGCAGTTGCTGAAGGAATCCCCTTGTACTTGGACGACATTCATCCGCTGTTCAAGAGCCTGGCTTTGGGTGATCACGTGCGGAGCACGGACAACATTGCGAGGGCCGAACAAGATCAGTCGCGGTTCAACACTCTGTTGGAGGAGCTGGCACGCAGCGACCCTTCGGTCCGCCGACGAGTTTCATCCTACATAGATGCGCAGTTGCGTCCGGAGGAGAGCGGCATTGACGAGCCGGACAATTGCACCAGTGCACGTGGGAGACCAAGCGAGCAGGTCCCCCGATCAAGATCAACCCGACGTTCACCGAGCTACCACGAGCACGTGAACAGGCGATACAGGAGTAGTTCACGGTCCCCGGGGCGTGCTTCAGGGAGCGGTCGCCGGCACGGTGAGTACAAGCACCATTCTTCCTAATGAACGCCTCCTGCGCAAGATATTTATCTTAATGTGTTCTCCTGCAGCGACATTCCCGTTCCTCGAAAGTGTCCCCCACATTGTCCGGCGCTACATCGAAGGCTGGAACGATGTCGCGAGTGATGGAAACTGTGGCTTCAGATGCGTTGCTGATGCGTTCCACGTAGACGGTGAAGGTGAATGGTCTACAGCGCGTCGGGCGGTATTTAACGAGATATCAACTCATTGGCCTGACTATGTTCCCATATACGGTTCGCAAAATGACGTTGAACTCGCCAGAGCCCGTTTACACCACACCAGCGGTCCATGTGGTCCGGAGCATTGGTTTACGGTCATTGCAGACATGTTTCCTGTGGCCACCTACTACAACGCGGTTGTAGTTCTATATTACATTTTAGAGAATGGGTCGGCGGACCATTGCTGTACGGTCCTTCCACTGAGGGCAGGCGGGGGCGAGGATGGAACAAGTAGGGAGCTATACATTGTATACGTTCGCAGTGCAAGCCATTTCGTCCGGGTACACGTGAAGGAAAACTGTCCCATGCCCCCCGTGGTTAATATGTGGACCACGTTGAGGAAGGCTGATGTCGTAGGTTGGGAGTTACCCTTTCGTAGGAGGCTAAGGGCTTGGAGAAGAGCATACTCTGAGAGTAATTAACTGTTGTAAATCGCCAGAAACAGTTTGGCATGCACGCAACCGTTACAGTTACTATCGAAGCATGGAGTAATTATTTTGATAGCATTACTGTTGCAAAAATCGATGACTTATTTATTTGATATGCACAAACAGTTACCGATTACATAAATGAGCAAACTATGGCAAAACTGTGGGTTCATACATAAGCAAACGTCCGACTACGGAATGGGGCCATAACCGAGCCTGCGGTACTCATCGCGACGACTGACAAAAGTCGTCATCAACTGCCTCACGCGGGGGTCGGCGGCGAGTCCATCAATGGTCGCCGAGTCAAACGGATCCAGGTCGCCCATCATGTCACTCAGCATCTGTTGCACAGGAAACAGAGTTTACAATAACGAAACAGTAAAATGTAATAGAATTACTCGAAGCAAACAGTACGGGAAAACTTACCGATAACTGATGATGTATCCTGTCCGGTCCACTCGCGGCAGCATGTTCAGGATTTGCGATCAATGGGTGCGAATGGGTCGCGTACCAGCCCTCGTAATCCATGGTACACTCTGATGGGCTCGTGGCTATCGGGAACGCCGCAAGCTGACCGTTGTGCCAACTGTGTGCCATCTCCCATAGGGTCAACTGCAGCCTCCCTGGGTAGGTCACTGAATAGCCGGCTGGATCAGCCGGGCGGGAACAAGGCTCGGGCGCAATTGCAAGACCCCGCGGTATACCCTGTAGGAGACCGAACTGCCGCACAACGCGATCTGGCATGTACGCCTCCATTGCGTCGAGGTGTCGAATCACGCCGCGGTAGTGAGTCCTCCCCCCCGCAGCCCTAACCACGTCCACTCCATATGGCAACCAATCCACCTGCAAAAAGTTTCACAGACATGTTACGTTTCTATGGAATCCGATCTATCTACTACTGTCAGAATAAGAGTAAAAGCATGGAATTCATACCTGGTCGGGCTGTAAGGCATCCAACTGTCGCCTGATGGCACCGAGCCTCCCCGTACCCCTCCCCGATCTATCCCCTGTGTGCCACCGACTGGCGCGACCCGGAAGAGCTGGCAACGTACTCGGTCCCGGCCGAAACATCGGAAAGTACTCGTATATCCATGCTTGAAGCAGCGTGCAACATCCGCATAGCCTTGGACCGGGACGCAATTCCCAACTGCAGATACAAACTGGCCAACGTCGCCGAGCCCCACGACAACTGCGAATCAAGCAGGGGTAGAAGGTTGGCTCTAACC
Organism: Rubia yunnanensis; assembly: GCA_037428765.1. NCBI lineage: Eukaryota > Viridiplantae > Streptophyta > Magnoliopsida > Gentianales > Rubiaceae > Rubia > Rubia yunnanensis. Next base: position 104,021,862 of record CM075061.1, on the reverse strand, counting down.
TTATTCCCAGTTTTATCCACAAAAAGCGTGGATGAAAACAGGGTCAGCATGTAGCACATAAATTGGAAGTTCTGGCTCTGCCCCGCCGCTACACACCTCGCCATCAAAGATTGGGCATCTATGTTACCCCCATTCCAGTCTTCCGCGACAAAGGACTCCACGTCTTTCCCAAACAGTTCAGCGCACGCTTCCTCAATAGTCTCCGCCGAAATGGTACTCGCAACAGCGCCACCATTGATGGGAATGCCAAGAATCATCTCAACGTCATGCATCAAGATGGTCATCTCCCCAAACGGCATGTGAAACGTGTTCGTGTCCGGCTGCCACCTCTCGACAAAAGCGGATATCAGTGCCATGTCAAGGAACTGGAACATAAGCGCAGGCAGGTGGCCCAACCCGTCGCATGTATCCGGGCCTGTGCAACATCGCTCAGTTCGGGGAGCGTGTCGACTAGCTGCTTGCATAGCGGCGACCGAGCATGGCATCTCAACACACCTCGCTCTATACCATTCCAAACGTCAAGCGCGACGTGTCCTCCGAAGCTTGGTATGACGAGGTCATCCTGCGGGCCACCAGCCATCGGTCCCCGCACTAGCCACGTCTCATCGGCGGGTCGCTTCCTCCTATTCCTCGGTGCCATTCCGGTGCTAGGCTCACCGGCATTGCACGATCCACCAGAAGACTGTGCGAATTGACCAGCTCTGTTCCTCACGGTGTGCCTGGCTCCAGCTTCAGCATAACGTTCGATCCCGGCATCCAATGGAACACTCGAACCAGGTTGGCCCACCGGGGGGACATCTGCGGGCAGGTCATAATTCATCTGCCAATCACTATCATGACGGATACCACCGGACGCGAGGATGTTAATCTCCGGACCGTCCCATATCGGCATGGGATCGAATGCACGAACGCTCGGTGGAGAAGGCTGCTCCGCTCCTACATCAAACTCCCGCGGGCGAGGCGACGGTTCATCCTCGACCACGCGGCCTCTAGCCTGTCTCGCCGAGGCACTAACACATCTTCGTCGTATGGAACGACCATGACCGTCAGGTTGACCACCAGTGCTCATCTACGACACAAGATATGTAATTAGTATAACAACAAGTGAATCAAACTGATATGATAAGATAAATTAACATACATTTCAACAACGTGTGAACTAATATTTTCGAACAGTGCATCAACGAACTGGAACATTTTTTTTAGTTACAAATTGGAGATTACATAACTAAATAATCTTATTTTCTTACCACATCGCACTATTATTAACATTCATGGAAACAATAGTTAAAACATATCGTAACAGTTTACTACACAATTGTTTACATCGGATTACTAAAGTTTATTTACATAGAACTATATTCTATTATGTCACATAACTAAATAATTTCCAAAAAACACAATTCCTAATCAATAATTTCTGAATAATTTCTATTACGTCACATAACTAAATAATTACTAAATTACCCAATTTCTAAAAAATACAATTTCTAAAACAATATGTCCAAATTTAAACTAAGTAATTTCTACAAAACACAATTTCTTCGTTTTAATTCCAATTACGTCACATACCTAAATAATTTCTAAATTGCCCAATTTCTACAAAATACAATTTCTAAACCATTATGTCCACATTTAAACTAAGTAATTTCTACAAAACACAATTTCTTCGTTTCAATTCCAATTATGTCACATAACTAAATAATTTCTAAATAACCCAATATCTAAAAAATACAATTTCTAAAATATTATGTCCGAATTTAAACTAAGTAATTTCTACAAAACACAATTTCTTCGTTTTAATTCCAATTATGTCACATAACTAAATAATTTCTAAATAACCCAATATCTAAAAAATACAATTTCTAAATAAATTCTATTATGTCACATAACTAAATAATTTCTAAATAACCCAATTTCTAAAAAAAACAATTCCAAAAATATTATGTCCAAATTTAAACTAAGTAATTTACACAGAACACAATTTCTTCGTTTTAATTCCAACTATGTCACATACCTAAATAATTTCCAGAACAACACAAATTCTAAACAAATAATTCCTAAGTAATTTCTATTATGTCACATAACTACATAATTTCTAAAAAACCCAACTTCTAAAAAATACAATTTCTAAAATATTATGGCCAAATTTAAACTAAATAATTACTAAAAAACACAATAAGCTTCCAATTATGTCATCACGTCCAATTATGTCATTATGTCATTAATTCCACATATGTCACATAGCTAAACAATTTCCAAAGAAGCACAATTTCTAAAAAATCGTTTCTCAATAACTTCTATTATGTCACATAACTAAAATCCTAACAATTCCGACAAGCTCAACAAAATTCTAACAATTCCGACAAGTTCAACAAAATTCGAATAGATCGGGCAACGATTCCCACGAAAAGAAAAAAAAATTTCTCAAAAACTTACATTTTCCGGCGGGATTCCGGCGGCGGGCGGCGGCGGCGGGCGGCGGGCGGCGGTCGGAAGTTGAGAGGCAAGGGGGAGAGGGAAGGGGGAGAGGGCAGGGGGAGAGGGCAGGGGGAGAGGGAAGGGGAGAGGGAAGGAGAGAGGGAAATGGAGAGAGGGGAGGGGTATTTATAGTGTTTTTAATAGTGTTTTTTATATTTTTTTTCTTTTTTCTTTTTTTTAAAATTCAAAATTATTTTATTTTAATTCAAAATACGTGTATTTATACGTATTAGGGCGAGGATAGTAAAATACAGGGCGGGATATAGCAAGACCCCATACTTTTGCAGCCACTGCTTCTTTAGCTCACGTTGGGATAATATGACATATGATTGGGATATGATTGACATGTTAGGATAAGATGAGATATGATTGGAATATGATAAGAATCTTATGTCTAGATACATTGTATGTCTAGGCTAGTATTTCTATATGTATTTCATGATTCACAAACATTAATCTATGGAGAATTACCTCATTCACATGGTATCAGAATAAGGTTTACGATCAATTTTTTTTTCATAGCAGCCGTGTCTGCTCTTCTTTTCTCTTCTCCAAACTGCCGCCCACTCTCTTCTCCTCCTCAAGAAATTTTTCTTCTCCTTTCACCATGACTGAATCATCCAAACTTCCCCACAATACTCTTCTACATATGTTCACCATCAAGCTTTCTTCAACAAACTACTTGCTATGGAAACGGCAAGTTGTTCATATTCTCAAACCACAGGGACTATACGGTTTTCTCGACGGCACCAAGCCATGTCCAATTCTTCCTCCACCACCATCGCATTCCACGCCGTTGTCTTCCTCCTATGCAACGGTCATTGGCTCTTCTTCTTGTTCCACGAAGGAGGATTTGAAGGCTGCTTATGAGTAAGCCTTGGTTGCGCGTGAAGCGTGGCTTGACGAGGATCAGCGAGTCTGTAGTCTCTTGTTCTCGTCTCTGTCTCCGGAAGCCCTGGCTGAGCTTGACGATTATAAGACCTCGCAATTAATGTGGGAGAACATTGCTGCTGTTCGTCAGAACCAAAGTAAGTCGACCATTCTACGACTTCGTTCCACTGCCTTTACTATCTGTAAGAATGGTTCGGTGCATGATTTACACCTTCAATTTAAGACTGTATTCGATCAACTTGCTGGTTTGGGTGCTCCTGCATCAAATGATGATAAACTTCTTTGGTTTTTGACTGCTTTGGGTTTTGAATTTAAGGATTTTTCTGCCCTATTTATCACTGCTTCTCCGACTCCTTTGTATGCCAAGATAGTTAATCATGCAAAGGACCACGAAGCATTTTTGAACAATTTACAGGGACAATACGCTTCTGGTGGTACTGCAGTTGGGCCGGTTGCATTCGCAGCGTCAGAATCCAACTCTGGCGGCCGCACGTGGTCTCACGCGCCGGCAAGTGCAGCGCTTGGCGGTGGTGCATCTGGCACACGCGCCGGGCATTCTGGCCGGTTCTCAGGTCGTGAACGTGGCAGGTTTCTGGGGCAGTCTTCAGGTGGTCGGGGCCATGGTCTACAATGCCAGTGGTGTCGCAAAATGGGTCATGAGGTTGCTTACTGGTATCGTTTGGTTCGACGTCTATCTGAGACTTCTAATCTTGCTCAGCAATTTCAGTCGTCCCTTCAGCTTGAGCCGACCGCTGTCACCCCTGATTGGTATCTTGACTCTGGAGCTTCTGCTCATATGAGTTCGTCTGCTTCGAACCTTGAGAGTGTCACGCCCTACAATGGTAAATCCTTTGTTTCTATTGGAAATGGTACTAATATATGTATTTCTGCTATTGGTGATCCTGAACTTACGCCTTCATCGCGACTTTATGATGTTTTGGTTGTTCCTGATATAACCAAAAACTTATTATCTATAAGCAAGCTTACCCGAGATCTTGGTGTACTGATCACTTTTGATAACCGTTCTTTTGTGATTCAGCACAAAGTCACCAGGGCAGCCATGGGCAGAGGCCACAGTGAGGATGGTTTATATGTGTTGGATCGTGTTGAAGAAGCTTTACTTCCCTTTATTAAGCAAAATAAATATCGAGCCACTTTTGAACCGTGCATGCCCGTTTGGGACATGTTTCCCCTAGTACTATTTCCTTGTTAGCTAAAAATGGTGAACTATCCACTTCCTCTTTATTGCCTAAACCTAATGCCCGTGTCTCCAGTGTGATGGCAAAAGGTTATAAACTGTCATTTGTTGAAAACTCTAAACGAGCTATGCATGTCTTGGATTTGATTCATTGTGATTTGTGGGAACCATCTCCTGTTTTATCTGGTCACAGATTTGTTTACTATGCTCTCTTTGTGGATGATTTCTCAAGATTTACATGGCTTTACCCTCTTCATCGTAAATATGAGTTTGTTGATGTATATATAAAATTTGAGGCGTTTGTTGAAAATCAATTCTCCTCTCGGATTAAAGTGTTTCAGAGTGACGGGGGCAAAGAGTTTCTGAACACACGTCTTCGAACTCATTTTGAGACAAAAGGAATCCTTCATCAGGTTTTCTGTCCGTACACACCCGAGCAGAATGGGAGTGCGGAACGAAAACTCCGTCACGTTGCAGAAATTGAGCTTACTATGCTTTTTCATTCACATCTGCCACTATCTTTTTGGGATGATGCGTTTGCGACGGCTGTATATGTCATTAATCGTCTTCCCACTCCGATGCTTGATGGCGCTTCTCTTTATGGTATTCTGTTTGATCGAGCACCAACATACTCTAACTTCCATCCTTTTGGTTGTAGAGTTTATCCATTTGTTCGTCCCTATGCTGAGCACAAGCTGTCACCTTGAAGTATTCCTTGTGTGTTTGTTGGGTATAGTTCTCAATACAGGGGATTTCGCTGTCTGGATCCTACCTCTGGTCGGGTGTATATCACCCGTCATGCTCGGTTTGATGAAACTTGCTATCCTTTTGCCGCGTCGTCTTCGAGTTCTTCAGTTTTCTCTTCCCTTGATGTATCTTCATTTATTGATCCAGTACTTCCAGATACTATGCCACCATTACCATCGCCTTCTCCTTTGGCGCCTTGCTCGCTGTGTTCAGCTGACTCACCTATTTTGCCGGACCCCCTCTCTGCTACTCCTGATCAAATCCCTGGTTCTCCGGTGTGCTCTGAGTCTACTGCTGATAACTCTTCTAAAAATTCTCCTAGTCCACCATCATCTCAGCCTCACACATGGTCACTCAGCCTCGTACCATTTTGCGTTGACCTCGACATCTTGATGATTATGTTGTCACTGGCCTTACTGCGGCTGTACTCGACCACTCTGAACCCCGAGATTATCGATCTGCTCTTCGTGATCCTCAGTGGGATGCTGCCATGGATGAAGAGATGTCAGCTCTTCGAAAGAAACACACTTGGGATCTAGTTCCTCGGCCATCTAATGTAAATGTTGTTGGCTCCAATGGGTCTTCCGAGTCAAATATCTGCCCGACGACACGGTTGACCGCTACAAAGCCCGACTTGTGGCTCAAGGGTTTTCCCAGCTACCAGGATTTGACTTTGACCACACGTTCAGTCCTATGGTCAAAGCATCCACTGTTCGTACGGTTCATGTCATTGCTACTATACGAAAATGACCCTTGCACCAGTTAGATGTGAAGAATGCGTTCCTGAATGGTGTTCTAGATGCCCCAGTATACATGGCTCAACCCGTTGGCTTCAAGGATCCTACTCGACCTGATCATGTTTGCTGTCTGCGGAAAGCCATTTATAGGCTTAAGCAGGCCCCGAGGGCTTGGTTTGATCTGTTCAGTTCATTTCTTCGCCAACTTGGTTTTTTTCTGTAGTTCTGCTGACACATCTCTATTTGTGTTTTCTCGAGGTACTATTCTGCTATATCTACTGGTATATCTGGATGATATCATCCTTACTGGCAATGACTCTGCTGCCATTCGTCAGTTCATTTCTCGTACTCATCAAGAGTTCGCCATCAAGGATCTTGGCTCCCTTAGCTACTTTCTTTGTCTTGAGGTCTCTTCCACTACCTCTGGTCTCTTCTTGGGTCAGGCTAAGTATGCTAGGGATATCCTTCGTAGAGCTGGTATGGCTGATGCTAAGCCGGTTTCCACCTCGTTTGTACCTTATTATCAGCTTCTCAGTAGTTCGAGCGAACCTTTCAGCAATCCCACTTTGTATCGGTCTTTGGTTGGTGATCTGCAGTACCTCACCATTACTTGACTACACTTGGCCTTTGCTTTGAACTCTGTTAGTCAATTTCTCCAAGATCCTCGTGATGATCACTTTGCGGCAGTTACCCGGATTCTTCGTTATGTCAGTGGCTCTCTTCATTTCAGATTATCCTTTTGTTCTTCCGCTTCCACGGATGTGTTAGGATATTCTGATGCTGATTGGACTCGCTGCTTAGAGACTCGGTGCTCGACTTATGGCTACGCAGTTTTTCTTAGGGGTAATCTCATTTCTTGGAATGCCAAGAAGCAGCCTACTGTGTCCCGCTCTAGTTCAGAGTCTAAGTATCGTGCTTTGGCCAACACTGCGGCAGAGGTTGTCTGGCTTTCTCACTTGCTTCATGATCTTTGCTTTCCGCTTTGTGAGTCGCCTATCCTGTTGTGTGACAACAACGCCATTTTTCTTGCTCAGAATCCAGTGGCTCACAAGCGCGCCAAACATATTGATATCGACTATCACTTTATTCGGGAGCTGGTTGCCTCAGGGAAAATGCGTGTTCGTCATGTGCCGACATCTCTCCAAGTTGCTAACATATTCACCAAGGGCCTTTCTCGTCCTTTATTTGAGTTTTTCAGATCCAAGCTGTGCGTCTCAGCTAACCCGACGCTTTACTTGAGGGGGGGGGGTGTTAGGATAAGATGAGATATGATTGGGATATGATTGAGATATTATGATAAGATGAGATACGATTGGGATATGATTGAGATATGATAGGAATCTTATGTCTAGATACATTGTATGTCTAGGCTAGTATTTCTATATGTATTCATGATTCACAAACATTAATCTATGGAAAATTACCTCATTCACAGCTTATTCCCTGCCTTTTTCCCATAGTCTGGAACAAAAGTTTCACCTTGAAAAGATAAATACAATAACGATCATCACAAACCCAAAGAACATTCAAATAATATAAAGCATTTCAAATTACTCAGAGCTGGCTGAGATCATAGAATAGCTACACAACAACAAACACCCCTATTGGGTGTTTGCAATCAAACTCTTTGATCATCCTCTCTTGATGTTTTCAATGACACAAAGCTTTGTGATGGGATTCACATATTTCACGGCAAAAAGGGAGAATCAGAATATATATAAAAAACAAAGGATATTCTCAATACAAAACAAATCAAAGGTTGGTAGCCTTGAAAAGGATTGAGCGACGAGGCAAGGCAACATTCTCCAAAGTTCACGAAGATGGTCTCTTTCATGGCACTTGACAAATTCAACTGAGTTATTAAAGCAGGGTCGAAGTCCAACGGATCTTTACTTGGTTCCAAAAGCACCTCCATCACCAAACACCTATTCTTAAATCCCAGCATGACTGCACATATTGTTAAACACAACACCGAAACCTACAGCGCTTCCAAAGAAGTGCTTCAGAAGGTCAAGAATTTAAATTTTATAAACAAAGAAGACAAAAATGAACATGAACATGAACATGAACATGAAAAAAACACTAAATTCTAGCATTAAACAAACCATAGACATGATAAACTCGATAATGACCTATGAGCAACCGAAGCATTTCCTTAAAGTGAGAAAACTCAAAGACCAGCATACTGCAGCTTTAAGACCAGTAGCCGTCGTCCCTACACAACCGTGGTGGACCTGAAGAGCACAATTAACCATTAAACGATTAACCGTTTGTTCTATTCCACAACTTATCACAGATAGATACTAGTCTTCCTAAACATCGACCTAACATGAATTTTTATATTCACTTGAACCTAATGATGAATTGTAACTAAAGAATCCAAAATACACAAGTCCTAATGAAATGATAATGTGATAATTTCAACTTATCAACTGATCATCTCATCAATAACTCATCATACTTGCAGCTGTCCAAATTCAACCCATTAATAATAGAATCCTGAGCATGCAAAACAAACACATATATAAAAATGTGATAATTTCATAGCTCATATCATATGCAGACAAGTCAATTCATTCATGAACAAACAGCTAATCAACAACTATTCGCAGCACGAGTCCTAATGAAATAATATTCAAATAGACAACCACCGCTAATACTTTCAATTCAGAAAGAGAAATGTATACATTTCAACTATCATACAAATTTAAACAGATAAATCAGACATTAAGGAGATAGAAATGAAAATCAAGAAGGGGAAGCTAATATCTAACCAGCACGGCAGCCTCAAGACGGCGGCGGGACGGGAAGTGGCAGCACTAGCAATGATAGAGCTTTTAACGAACTCCAAAGTAGAGACGGAGCGAGAAATGACTCTTTTCAATAAATACGTTGAGGAAAGTGACTGTCGAGTCGGTTCGGGAGAAATAGCGATGAATAATTCCCCATCACAGCCATAGTGGACAAAGACTTGTATGAGTACATCCGAAAAAAGATAAAATTTCACAGAGACACACACACATCCACGAATTAGTAGATCCGGCATAGAGTCAGAACAATAATCACGCAAATACTTCGTCAGAAATTGGAAGAGGTTTGCAGTAATCCGAGCTAGAGTGTGAATAAGGTAATTCTTCATAGATTAATGTTTGTGAATGATGAAATACATATAGAAATACTAGCCTAGATATACAATGTATCTAGACATAAGATTCCCATCATATCCCAATCATATCTCAATCATGTCCCAATCACATCTCACCTTATCCTAACATCTCAATCATATCTCATCTTATCCTAACACCCCCCTCAAGCAAAGCGTCGGGTTGGCTGAGACGCACAACTTGGATCTAAAAAACTCAAATAAAGGGTGAGAAAGGCCCTTGGTGAATATGTCAGCAACTTGGAGAGATGTCGGCACATGACGAACACGCAGCTTCCCTGAGGCAACCAGCTCCCGAACGAAGTGATAGTCGATATCAATATGTTTGGCGCGCTTGTGAGCCACCGGATTCTGAGCAAGAAAAATGGTGCTATTGTTATCACACAACAAGATGGGTGACTCACAAAGCGAAGATCATGAAGCAAGTGAGAAAGCCAGACAACCTCTGCCGCAGTGTTGGCCAAACACGATACCTAGACTCTGAACTGGAGCGGGACACAGTAGGCTGCTTCTTGGCATTCCAAGAAATGAGATTACCCCCAAGAAAAGCTGCGTAGCCATAAGTCGAGCATTGAGTCTCTAGGCAGCGAGTCCAATCAGCATCAGAATATCCTAACACATCTGTGGAAGCGGAAGAACGAAAGGATAATCCGAAATGAAGAGAGCCACTGACATAGTGAAGAATCCGGGTAACTGTCGCAAAGTGATCGTCACGAGGATTCTGGAGAAATTGAGTAACAGAGTTCACAGCAAAGGCTAAGTCTGGTCGAGTAATGGTAAGGTACTGCAAAGCACCAACCAAAGACTGATACAAAGTGGGATTGCTGAAAGGTTCGCTCGAACTACTGAGAAGCTGAGAAGAAGGTACAAAGGGGGTGGAAACTGGCTCAGCATCAACCATACCAGCTCGACGAAGGATATCCCTAGCATACTTAGCTTGACCCAAGAAGAGACTAGAGGTAGTTGAAGAGACCTCAAGACCAAGAAAGTAGCTAAGGGAGCCAAGATCCTTGATGGCGAACTCCTGATGAGTGCGAGAAATGAACTGATGAATGGCAGCAGAGTCATTGCCAGTAAGGATGATATCATCCACATATACCAGTAGATATAGTAGAACAGTGCCTCGAGAAAAGACAAATAGAGATGTGTCAGCAGAACTGTAGACAAAACCAAGCTGGCGAAGAAATGAACTGAACCGATCAAACCAAGCCCTCGGAGCCTGCTAAAGCCCTTAAATGGCTTTCCACAGACAGCAAACATGATCAGGTCGAGTAGGATCCTTGAAGCCAATGGGTTGAGCCATGTACACTGGGGCATCGAGAACACCATTCAGGAACGCATTCTTCACATCTAATTGGTGCAAGGGCCATTTTTGAATAGTAGCAATGGCAAGAACCGTACGAACAATGGATGCTTTGATCACATAACTAAAGGTGTGGTCAAAGTCAAATCCCGGTAGCTGGGAAAACCCTTAAGCCATAAGTCGGGCTTTGTAGCGGTCAACCATGCCGTCGGGTAGATATTTGACTCGGAGCCAACAACGTTTACATTAGATGGCCGAGGAACCAGATCCCAAGTGTGTTGCTTTTGAAGAGCAGACATCTCTTCATCTATGGCACCAACCCACTGAGGATCACGAAGAGCAGCTCGATAATCTCAGGGTTCACTATGGTTGAGTACACTCGCAGTAAGGCCAGTGACAACATAATCATCAAGATGTCGAGGTTGACGTAAAATGGTACGAGGCTGAATGACCATGTTATGAGGCCGAGATGATGGTGAACTTGGAGAATTGTCGGAAGAGTCATCAGCCATAGACTCAGAGCACACCGGAGAACCAGGGATTTGATCTGGAGTAGCAGATAGGGGGTATGACAAAATAGGTGAGTCAGCTGAACACAGCGAGCAAGGCGCCAAAGTAGAAGGCGATAGTGATGGCGGCATAGTATCTGGAAGGACTGGATCAATAAATGAAGATACATCAAGAGAAGAGAAAACTGAAGAACTCGAAGACAACGTGGCAAACGGATAACAAGTTTCATCAAACCGAGCATGACGGGTGATATACACCCGACCAGAAGTAGGATCCAGACAACGAAATCCCTTGTATTAAGAACTGTACCCAACAAACACACAAGGAATACTTCAAGGCGACAGCTTGTGCTCAGCATAGGGATGAACAAATGGATATACTCTACAACCAAAAGGATGGAAGTTAGAGTATGTTGGTGCCCGGTCAAACAGAATACCATAAGGAGAAGCGCCATCAAGCACCGGGGTGGGAAGACGATTAATGACATATACAGTTGTTGCAAACGCATCATCCCAAAAAGATAGTGGCAGATGTGAATGAAAAATCATAGTAAGCCCCATTTCTTCCACGTGACGGTGTTTTCGTTCCGCACGTCCATTCTGCTCGGGTGTGTACGGACAGGAAACCTGATGAAGGATTCCTTTTGTCTCGAAATGAGTTCGGAGACGTGTGTTCAGAAATTCTGTGCCGCCATCACTCTGAAACACTTTAATCCGAGAGGAGAATTAATTTTCAACAAACGCCTCAAATTTCATATATACATCAACAAACTCAGATTTACGACGAAAAGGGTAAAGCCATGTAAATCTTGTGAAATCATCCACAAAGAGAGCATAACAAACAAATCCGTGACCAGATAAAATAGGAGATGGTTCCCACAAATCACAATGAATCAAATCCAAGACATGCATAGCTCGTTTAGAGTTTTCAACAAATTACAGTTTATGGCCTTTTGCCGTCACACAGGAGGCACATGCATTAGGTTTAGGCAACAAAGAGTAAACAGATAGTTCACCATTTTTAGCTAACAAGGAAATAGTACTAGGGGACACATGTCCCAAACAAGCATGCCACAGTTCAAAAGAGGCCCGAGATTTATTTTGCTTAATAAAGGAAAGTAAAGCTTCTTCACCACGATCTAACACATATAAATCATCCTCACTGTGGCCTCTGCCCATGACTGCCCGGGTGACTTTGTGCTGAATCACAAAAGAATGGTCATCAAAAGTGATCAGTACACCAAGATCTCGGGTAAGCTTGCTTATAGATAATAAGTTTTTGGTTATATCAAGAACAACCAAAACATCATAAAGTCGCAATGAAGGCGTAAGTTGAGAATCACCTATTGCAGAAATACATATATTAGTACCATTTCCAACAGAAACAAATGATTTACCATTGTAGGGTGTGACACTCTCAAGGTTCGAAGCAAACAAACTCATATGAGCAGAAGCTCCAGAGTCAAGGTACCAATCAGAGGTGACAGCTGCCGGCTCAAGCTGAAGGGATGACTGAAATTGCTGAGTTAGATTAGAAGTCTTAGATGGACGTCGAACCAAACGATAACAGTGAGCAGCATCATGGCCCATTTTACGACACCACTGGCACTGTAGACCACGGCTCCGACCACCTGAGAACTGCCTCAGAAACCTGCCACGTCTACGACCTAAGAACCAGCCAGAATGCCCGACGCGTGTGCCAGATGCACCACCGTCAAGCGCTGCACCCACCGGCGCGTGAGACTAAGCGCAGCCACCAGAGTTGGATTCTGACGCCGTGAATGCAACCAACCCAACTACAGTACCACCAGAAGCGTATTGTCCCTGTAAATTGTTCAAAAATTCTTCATGGTCCTTTGCACGATTAACTATCTCGGCATACAAAGGAGTCGGAGAAGCAGTGATAAATGGGGAAGAAAAATCCTTAAATTCATAACCCAAAGTAGTAAAAAACCAAAGAAGTTGATCATCATTTGATACAAGAGCACCCAAACCATTAAGTTGATCGAACACAGTCTTAAATTGAAGGTGTAAATCATGCACCGAACCATTCTTTCGTATAGTAAAGGCAGTGGAACGAAGGCATAGAATGGTCGACTTACTTTGGTTCTGACGAACAACAGCAATGTTCTCCCACATTTTTTACGAGGTCTTATAATTTTCAAGCTCAGCCAGGGCTTCCAGAGACAGGGACGAGAACAAGAGACTACAGACTCGCTGATCCTCGTCAAGCCATGCTTCACGCGCAACCAAGGCTTGCTCATAAGCAGCCTTCAAATCCTCCTTCGTGGAACCAGAAGAAGAGCCAGTGACCGTTGCATAGGAGGAAGATGATAGCGTGGAATCCGATGGTGATGGAGGAAGAATTGGACATGGCTTGGTTCCGTCGAGAAAACCGTATAGTCTCTGTGGTTTGAGAATATGAACAACTTTCCATTTCCGTAGCAAGTAGTTTGTTGAAGAAAGCTTGATGGTGAACATATGTAGAAGAGTATTATAGGGAAGCTTGGATGATTCATTTATGGTGAGAGGAGAAGAAAAATTTCTTGAGGAGGAGAAGAGAGTGGGCGGCGGTTTGGAGAAGAGAAAAGAAGAGCAGAAACGGCTGCTAAAAAAAATGATCGTAAACCTTATTCTGATACCATGTGAATGAGGTAATTCTCCATAGATTAATGTTTGTGAATGGTGAAATACATATATAAATACTAGCCTAGACATACAATGTATCTAAACATAAGATTCCTATCATATCCCAATCATATCTCAATCATATCCCAATCATATCTCACCTTATCCTAACATCTCAATCACATCTCATCTTATCCTAACATAGAGAATGAAGTTACGAGGACTCTGCCACGATGGGAGAGATTGAGAACGTACAAGCTATGGTTTTAGCGACGCATCTACGGCGATAGCAGAGGACGTTGAAAGCAGAACTAGAGGCTGAGTCGCCACACTTAAGGCACAGTCGCTGCCAGCATTGTCGACACCATTCCGGTGGATAACAAAATAAAAACCGCCAATATGAACGTTACTGGTAACTGCATAAATGAAGCACCTCCCGCGATTCGCCACACCAGCGGAGCTCAATTCACTGCGGCTTAAGGAGATAGAGATCAACAACAACACCGGCAACGACGAAATCCAGCACCGACAACGGCAAACTTCAGCGGCGGGTTGAGAGTGACGGTTGATTAGGGTCTGATTTTGGGTAGGATTTGATTTGGGCGCGAAGTTTGTCAGGTCTCTCGTTTAGTTTTACTCCCTCTATTTTTTCCTTCATTTTATTTTCCTTTCCCAGTTTTACTCCTTCTCGTTTAGTGGGTACTTTCATTTTATTCTCTTTTTTTCATTTAATTTCATTTTCTTCAACATAAAAAATAAATAAAAACTAGTCAAAATAAAAATAAAGTGAAGAGTACAAAAAGAGTTGGGATGTCCCAAAGAGAAAAGAGTGCAAAAATAACTGGAAATGAGGGAGTACAAAGGTAGACTTTCTCTAATTTTATTTTTGTATAAAAAATAGAGTTTATTAATAATATGGTGTTGAAACTTTTAAAAGATACATCTAAAATAAATTGAGCGATAATTTTCAGCAATGATGTTTAAAAGTTTCATTAAATTTTGTGATATGAATTGATGTAGTGATTTAATTTAAAAGCATCCTAATATATATATCTATAAGGACGCTTATAAATGTTTCAATAATTTGTATATTAGGACGCTTTGTAAGGTTCTAATATATATCTATTAGCACACTTCTAAATGTTTCAATAATTTGTATATTAGGAAGCTTTGTAAGGTTTTAATATATATATATATATATATATATATATATATATAAATAATTGACATGATATATTTGCTTACATTCCAGGCGAAGGTCATAATTTGCACACGATCGAGCAAGCATACAGGAAGCCAGTTTACCATTTATTCTTTCCCTTCAAGAGCAGCTAACCAAGCAGGTTTCCAGGATTTGCCCAGCTCTCTGGGTCCCTACCGACGCTGGGGTGCGAAAGCATGGGGAGCAAACAGAATTAGATACCCTAGTAGTCCATGCCGTAAACGATGAGTGTTTGCCCTTGGTCTACACAGATCAGGGGCCCAACTAACACGTGAAACACTCCGTCTGGGAAGTACGGTCGCAAGATCAAAAATGCATTGTGGATAGAAAAGGTAAGGGAGTATGTATTGGAAAGGAGGAAGCTCGTGCGAATTAAGAAAAGAAAAATCACAAAGTAAAAAAAATTGAAAACGAATTGAGAACAAGTAAAACCAGACTGGTTTCTTTCTATTGATGTAGAAAGTAAAGAGGAAAATGCATGACCAGAAGAATTATGTGAAATATGTGAATTTATCCAATTGAGGCATGATTGATTCGTCTAAAATAAACATATATATATATATATATATATCTATTAGGACACTTATAAATGTTTCAATAATTTGTATATTAGGACGTTTTGTAAGGTCCTAATATATATCTAGTAGGACGCTTATAAATGTTTCAGTAATTTGTATATTAGGACGCTATTTAATGTCTCAATTACATATATATTGAGACGTTTCTGATATGTGTCACCCAACATTGGGACGCTTAATTTATAAGCATCCTAATATGTTCATATTAGAATACTTGTTAAAAAAGTGTCCCTGCATAAGCGTCCCAATAGACCTATTTTTTGTAGTGTTCGATTATTTGTTTTTGAAACTACTTTGACTGCCTATTAGGATAAATCAGATTACTGATTAGATTATGATTTATTGTGATTATAGTTCTTTCTTTATTACACCTCTATTATACTTTCTATATATTCAGTTATAAATGATACAATTCCTTACGGAAAATCATAAATTTATTTTTACTCCGGCCGACCAAGGCACCAAATTCTAGCGAATTACCGGTCAATTTTTGGCAACTTTTGGACATCTTCCGGCAGTCTTCTTCCTCCAACCTCCTCTTCATCGGCATCTCTTTCTTTTCAAAGTTCCAAACTCTTCATCTCCGGCTTCATCATTGTGATCTTTGGCGTCCGTATCTGACAACGGTACCCCTCTCACCAGCGTTCAAACTTCACCTCTGACGCCAAAAAATTTCACTGGCATTCAAGTAATCTCTGTCATTAGGCTCTTCTTCCGGCAGCGGCTTCATCAAATTCAGATCCGTCGTGTGGCGGCTTTGTTAAATTCAGAACTTCCGGCACTAGCTTCGTCGAATTCAGATCCATCGCATCTCGGCCAAAGTGAGTCACGCATCTCGTCGAGTCATAGCCAGATCCACGCACCCCTAGCTCTGTCCTGAAGCGCGTGCGGCCACACGCCTACTCTCTTCCGCGCATGAATTCATGCGCCTGGCGAATCAGTAGCATCTTCTGCACGTCTTTGCATGCACCTGGCAATTTTGGGCATATTTTTAGCCTTCCTTCGGCACATTGAATTACGCGCATATTTTCTGGGCATCTTCTTTCTATGGTTTATTTGGCGCATTTATCTCGAAAAGATTGCTCCACTAATTGGATTGCGGACAAAGTTTTGTTTCAGGCCAGTTTGAATGGTCCCAACCGTCATCCTTCGTTGAATCAGTGAATCGTTGATTCAGGTGCTAAATCTCACATCACTGCTCACACCAGTCATCTTGATAAGGTACAATGTTATCATGGTTCTGATTCTATTCTTCTTGGAAATGGTGAGTCATTATCTATTTCTAGCATCGGTCAGGGTCATTTTTCTGGTTTCTCTATTAATGATATCTTTGTGGTCCCTAAGATTACTAGAAGTTTATTGTCCATTAGTAAGCTTACTCGTGATGTACCTGTCCATGTTATATTTGATGCCAACTCATTTTCCATTAAGAACAAGCATACAAGGAATATAATTGGTAAGGCCCACCATAGTGGAAAGCTTCAGGCTTCTTTTGAGCAGTGGCACTCTCGCCTCGGTGATACCGTTAAGTTTTTATGTCAACGTGGCCATATTACTGTCATTTCTGCTATGCCAGCATCTGTTAGTTTCTCTCCTTGTCAGATGGCCAAGAGTAGCCATTTACCTTTTTCCACTAGTGACAAGCGAGCTAGTGGTTTGTTGGATAAGGTGCATTGTGATTTGTGGGGACCAGCCCTTGTTTAATTGGCAGATGGTTTTTCTTATTATGCCATTTTCATCAATGATTTCTCGCAATTCACATGGTTTCTCCCGATGCGGTATAAGTCGGACTTCTATGACACATTTATCCAATTTCAGAAATTCATTGAGACCCAGTTTTCTGCTAGGGTTAAAAATTTTCAGACCGATGGTGGCACAAAGTTTACTAATCACCGACTTCATGATTACTTCATATCATGTGGCACTCATCATCAGATGTCATCTCCCTATACACCTGCTCAGAATGGCCGAGCTGAGCGGAAGCATCGTCACATCACAAAGACTGGTCTTGCTATGTTTTTTCACTCTTCTGTGCTGCACTGCTATTGGATGGAAGCTTTCTCCTTCGCGGTTACATCATTAACCTTCTGCCTAGTTCAGTTCTTGGTGGCAAATCACCTTTTGCGGTTGTTTTTGGTCATGTGCCTAACTATACCCTCTTTCACCCATTTGGCTGCCGTGCATTTCCATGTCTACGTGCCACTGCTAATGATACGTTTGCACCACGATCCATTCCGTGTGTTTTTATTGGCTACAACCCTCGTCACAAGGGCTTCCAGTGTCTCGACCCGACTTCTGGAGGCATCTATATCTCTCGCCACGTTCGTTTTGATGAAACTTTATTCCCTTATGTCTCATCTTCCGCGGACAGTCGTTCTATTTTAGATTTGGAGATTTTGTTGTTTTTTATGGAGTTGTCAATTCATCGATTGGGGCCATCACACCTGTGCTCATTCCAGCCGTCCCTCCTTCACCACCATGCTCCATCTGGACAGCCGACCCAGACCCAGCTCCTTAGCCGTTGGCCATCACACCTCAGCCGCCAGCCACCACGCCTCAGTCGTTGGCCACCACGGCTCAACCATCGGCCCCCACGCCTCAGCCAATTTTGACCGTCCTTTCTCTGGTGTGCTCTGCTTGGTCTTCTTCGGTGAGCTCTGCTTGGTCTTCTTTGGTGTCATCAACTAGTTTAATTCCTCCAGCTTTACCACCACAACTTCATACCCATCAGATGGCTACTCGATCTTCTACTGGTGTCATTCAGCATTGGGATTATTCGGATATCATTGCTCACAGTCTCCTTGCAGCACTTCTTCCTCTGACAGAGCCCACTAATTATCGCTGTGCCCTTTAGAATCCAACATGGGTTTTAGCCATGGATGATGAGATGGCCGCTCTTCGTGGTCAGCACACTTGGGACTTGGTGCCTCGACCTTCAGATGTCAACATTGTTAGCTTCTAATGGGTCTATAGGCTCAAGTATCGTCCAGATGGCACTATTGAGTGTCACAAAGCTAGACTTTTGGCGCAGTGTTTCTCGCAGATTTTGGGTTTTATTTTTTATCACACTTTCAGCCTTGTGGTTAAAGCCTCCACTGTTAGAATGGTCCTCGCCATAGCCACCATGCGTTCCTGGCCACTTCATCAGTTAGATGTCAAGAACGCTTTCCTTAATAGTGTTCTTGATGTTCCGGTCTACATGAAGCAGCCTGTTGGTTATCAGGATTCTGCTCATCCAAACTATGTTTGTCGCTTGCGAAAGGCCATTTATAGTTTTAAGCAGCCCCCCGGGCTTGGTTCTAACATTTTAGCAGTTATTTGACACAGCTTGGTTTTCGGTGCAGCTCGACCGATACTTCTTTATTTATCCTCTTGAGAGGTTCATCGTTACTGTACCTACTTGTGTACGTGGACGATATCATTCTTACAGGTAAATACTCGACTCTTTTTTGCCAGTTCATCGATTGGACACACACAGAGTCTGGGATAGCCACTAGGGAGCCAAATCCATGGCGAGGAGGCTTATTCGAGTAGGATTTTACTGGGCGATAATTTTCGATGATGCAAATTGTACATTCAGGCTTTCCACCAGTGTCAGAGACATGCCCATATAACACATGTCCCCTAGGATGAGATGAGAAGCATCTATAGTTCATGGCCATTTGATAAATGAGGGATCGACCTGGTGGGCCCTTTTCTAGAAGCGCCAGGAAAATTCAGGTACCTAATAGTGGCTATTGACTATTTCACAAAATGGGTAGAGGCTGAGCCCCTGATGAGCATAAGGGGAAAGTCGGTTATTTCCTTTTGTATGTTATTTTGGAATCCCAAGGATAATCATCACGGATGACGGAACATAGTTTTCTCAAGATCCCTTCAAGAAGTGGTGCGAGGAGTACTAGATTAAGAAAAATGTGACATCATTTTACCACCCCAAAGCTAATGGGCAGGTGTAGGTGACCAACATGTCAATAGTAAATTGCATACGAGCATGGCTTGAGGGAGCAACAGGTAATTGGATATGGGAATTACCTATTGTGTTGTGGGCATATCGAACAACCGAGTCTTCCAATTTTGGTGAAATGCCTTATAGCCTAGTATATGGCTCAGAGGCGGTAATCCCTTCAGAGATAGGTGTTCCTAGCCCAAGGATGATAGCTGGGTAGATGAGATAAGTAATCAGTAGAACCGATGTCTAGATTTGGACATGGTGGAAGGAAAGAGAGAGATAGCTTCTTTACATGAGGCTGAAGTTAAAGAAAGGGTCAAAAGGTACCATGATAGGAGGGTAAAAAAGGTGTTGTTTAACCCTTGGGACTTGGTAATGAGAAAAAAGAGAAAAGCATAAAGGAACCTAAAGGGAAGTTAGCAACAAATCGGGAAGTACCCTACAGGGTGATTGAATCGCACCTGGGAGAGAGTAATATCCTCGAAAAGATGAATGGGGTTTGAGTACCAAAGAGGTGGAACATCACCAACCTGAGAAAGTACTACAAGCTATGATGAGTGGGTTGCTTTTAAGAGGCACTCAAAGCAATATTTCCAGCTACAACTGATGTTCGAGTGGTTTGCTCTTAAGCGACACTCTAGATGATGTTTGAGTGGTTTTCTCTTAAGCATTATCTAGATGATGTTTGAGAGGTTTTCTCTTAAGTGGAACTCTAGATGATGTTCGAGTGGTTTGTTATTAAGCGGCACTCTAGATGATATTCGAGTGGTTTGCTATTAAGCGGCACTCTAGATGATGTTCGAGTGGTTTGCTCTTAAGCGGCACTCTAGATGATGTTCGAGTGGTTTTATCTTAAGATGCACTCTAGATGATGTTCGAGTGGTTTTCTCTTAAGCGGCACTCTGGATGATTTTTGAGCGGTTTGCTCTTAACCGACGCTCTAGATGATATTTTCAGCTACGCCTAATGTTCGAGTGGGTTTCTCTTAAGCGGCACTCTAGGAAATGTTTTCAGCCAAGGCTGAGTTCGAGTGGTACACTTTTAAGAGGTACTCGTGGGATACTTTTGTAATCCTGAAATCATGAACTGGTGGACAAAATTGGCAGGATTTAGGTGGAAACATCGAACCTTGGTAAACCGCTTGTGTTTTGAACTTTTTAATTCCTACTTATAGAAGATGCTCATAATATCTTGATGTAAGAAAGTTGCGGGTGGCGCTAATATTTGGGGCGTAAAATTTTTGAAGAAGTAATGCATGTGCAACTCAAATCATGTTATAATTTTTAAAACCTCACTGATGCTAACAATAGTGGTTTGAGGAACTCGACTTGCATTTTCTATAAGTGAGAGTCAAACAGGCCTCAACTTCATCAATAAATAGAAGTACATTTTTGGTGCCAACCAATACAAAAAATCATTCTTGCCTCTAGATGTTCTAGCTCTTCCAGCTTGATGCCAGCAGCTCTCTGAATATCCTTCATCTGTTCTTCCACGGGATACTCAGAAGGATCCAGGGGAACAATGGTCTTACCCCGCTTCTTTGTGGGGGAGGGAGGGGGGGAGGGGGGTTGAATGGGCCTTTCGAGGAGGACCCAACACTCTTGCGACGCTTTGTGGAAGATCTCTTGGTAGCTTTGCTTGAGGGTGCAAGATATTTTTTAGCTTCTTTAATAGCAGATTTCTGTGACCGAGAAGCAGAACTATAACTCGAGGGGGTGAATCCCTTTACCTTCAATTCCTCCAACCAATCAAGAATAAGGTCAAATACCTTTTTCTGGTGAGGGGTTCCATTCTCATCGACGTTGACTTCCTCCATCCAGTATCGAGCGAATTTGAGTAGAAATTTTGGAAGCTGATAATTTCCAATTAAATATGAGGAAGGAATGCCACAAGAAAGCATGTGGGCATAGAGGCTTAATTTATGAACATCAATTTTTTGTTCAAAATTGGCAATGCGCTCCTCGACTTCTTTGGCATGTACCTTCCAGGCCTCGATCTCGATCTCCCCCACGAGTTGTGTATTCTCGGATAAGAGAGATTCTACCAAAGAACCATTCTAGGTCAGGGTGTTCCTTGCTGGGGGCTTGCTTGAAGAGAGGGGGTCTTTGCTAGCTATCTTCCAAGCGAGCAGTTCCTCTTCAAGACTACTAATTTTACTCTGAGCCACCAAATATTGCTTGACAATAAACTCCTTTTGGACCACTAACTTGCGATTTTTCCCATGCAACCAATTAGGCGCCCTTCCACTACTAGAAGCCTAGTCGTATTACTAACACATGACTTCGGAGAACCAAATTTTAGATATATTTAATGCATTAGCTCTTCAAAGTATTTATCTCTGCGATCGCGATCTTCGACCACCTCTAAATGATATGTACCATCAAATTCTTTGGTCAAGAAATCCCTAACAAACCCCTTAAAGGTTGGATGGTCTTTGGACTGCCACAGCTTCATCTCAACTTCGAGCTGATTAAGCTTGTCCTTCAAAGGTTCCTTCTCTTGGTTACAAATAGATAAATCCTATGTGGCTTTCAATAGCTATTTATATGTCTCACTCAATTCTTTTTCAGCACTTAAAATCTTCTCACAAGTGCTTTCTAACACTCTTTTCAATGAGTTAAACTACGAAAAAAGAACAAAGGTAAAATTAATAAATACGTCATAAAAATTCCAAAGAGTATTATTATATTGAAGTTTTAAAAAGTTACAACAGGAGGCCCTAATTGGCAAAGTTACATCAAGAACAAACCCTAGAGTTATTCTCCTTCGAGGTGGAGGCAATCATTCCTTTCGTTAGGCATCAACTGAGTTATGTTTGGGGGATGCATCTGTGGCCTTGGGTAAGGTGATCGCTTGAATCCCTTCAGCAGTGATGAACTGCCCCTTGGACTTAATGAAATTCATCATGGCAAAATGAAGGCTATTGTTCTTGATTTCCTCGTCCCAATTCGCATCCAGAGTAGCCTCAAGCTCTGGCTTGATTAGCTCGTCCAACTATTTAGCCAGTTCTTTGGACATGGAGGTGGACAGTTGAGGCTTCAGGAATTCCTCAGCTAGATCATTGCAACCAAGAAACTTGGCCACCTCCAGGAGGTCCACAAACAATTGAAGCAGCTTAGAGCCGTTCAATAGTTTTCTTTTAAATGCCCTAAGTAGCTGAACCTATTCGGCTAGGTCCTTGGGAGGCCGTCGCCGTGCCTCTCAAAGTTAATATTTATAAGCCCTAAATTCTTAATATCTACAAATATGTAGATAGCGGCAAGTCGAGGTCGTCCACGAAGAAGGGGGATTTTCTTAAGTGTTAGACACAAAAGGTTGCTATTAGGCTACATGTAGATATATATATATATATATACATATAAAAACATGTAAATGAGGGGGGAGGTTGGTTGTTTGGTGGTCCTAAGCTACAAAAGTTAAAAGACAAGATAACTAGAAAAGTCGAGTAACTATGCTAATCATTAAAAAACTAAGAAAAGGGGGTTTAAAACTACAAAAGATAAAGCCTTGGGGGCAATCGATATCCACTTCCAAACCTAAAGCAGATCATTGAACCATTCACTCATCCTATCACATTTGTTACCTACCACATTAACATACTTATCTGGCAAGAATCACCACACATTATGCACAAGAAGTTCTAAGTTCATGTTCTTAGATTTTCATGCACATGAGCTAAGGAATTTGTCACTTTCCTAACTTCCTGACACTTAAATCATGCACACACTTCCTATTCTCAAACAACACGTGGCATAAATGAAGTAACACATAGCATTAAGAACACATGAATGCTAAATAACAAAGGTTTCAAGAATGAGCAAAACAATCTTTTCACTACTTCTACTACTTGTTGTGAAGATAAATCTTCTATCCTTCTTAGATAGTAGTTTTCAAGAGTGAATTCGACATCTCTTGTCAAACCTCACCAATGACTCCCTTAGTACTAAGAGTATCCCATTGATGGCATTTAGCACAAAGAATAAAAAAGCTTGGCAACACTTATAAACACTACACCGTGTCTAAGCATATAACCAATTCATGCATTTACACAAGATTAGTCAAGAATGATCGACATTCATAGACCTCTCTCATTCGCTACAAGCAACAAACATGCAATGAGTTTGACATCATCACATTCATCTAGTAATTATCAACACATCAACACCATTAAGAAGCTCTAACTCATGCTCTTGGATTCCACATTAAAAGAGGGGAGAATTAGCTACTTTCTCCCAACCCTAACAAGTAATCACACAAGCAATTCATATACTCAAGCTTCCCACAACATCAATACAACTAACAATTCACATTCAAAGCTCAATAAATGCACAATAGAAAAATCACCAAATATATATATATACACACATATATATATATATACATATATACATATATATATACACATGGTTCTTACTACATAGAAATGGAACCTTCAATCCATTGCTCCCAAGATAAAACTAAGCTAGATAATTAAAAGAAATGATTAGCCTACAAAACTAAGAAAAGAAAGAAAGAAAAACTAGGGTTTGAACCCAGAAAAACCACAGGAAGAAGAGGTTGGAACCGTGTTCTTAAAGAGGAGAGGATAAGGTGAGTATTTATAGTACAAAAAGTAAGAAGAATTTCTGGTCATTCATCCATCGTGAGTCGCAACGGGCTCGCGATGACCTCACGACGGACTCCAATTCTAGCACCGTTTCTTCTTTCTCCTTTTTGTTTCATATCCTCCTCTTCTCTTCACATCTTCAATTCTTCAAATCTTCAAAAGCTCAAATACAAGTCTTCAAATCTTCAAAGGTATTCTTCAAAGTTTTCAAAGTCTTCAAACAAATTACCTTGTCACATAAAATCCTCTAGAAAAGTAATAAAAGCGTAAAAGTCTCTTTTAACTCTCCTTAGAGAATTTCAAGGCAAAATGCCACTTTTAGAGCATAAAAGTGTACAAAAGTGAATTCTACAAGTCCTAATATAACCGTATTAAATGTACACATCAGTCCTCGGCAGCCTGAAACCTCTTCTCGAGGATATCTCCCTCCAGCATCCACTAATGCTTCTCAGCATCAAAATTAGCCATCTTCTGCCTCTCCTCTTCCAAGGTTTTCTATCCCTCCTCAAGCGCCTTGTTCTTCTCCTCGAGCACTCTCTTCAACTCTAAAAGCTCAGCATCTTTCTGGCCTAACTTCTCTTGTAAAGAACCATGGCCAGAAGTACAAGCGTGGGTGAAGGCAGCCATCTTCCGAGTGGCCTCACAGAAAAGTTGGGAGACCTAGCAAAATAGTTAAACTTAGATCAATGCTAGAAAAAAGCATACTAAAATGAATTTTGCAAAGGAACAAATGAAAACTTAAGGATTAGAGACCATGCTCGCAAGATGATGCTCATCTAGAGTCGGAACGCTGGATATGGACATTGCATCACTTGAATGGGGTGTCAGGGATATCGATTGTTGTGTGTTTTCATCGTCACCGCCACGTGCTCCTATTAACGGTGGTTAAGGGGCATTACCAACATTGCCATCATCTGCTCCCATCCTCTAGCAAACATTCCTGGTGTGTGGTGGGGGGGGGGGGTGGCCATTAGCCACGTTTGAAGTAGACCTTCCACCACCTGCTGGAGGTGTGAAAACTTGGTTTGAGGGGGTAGGGGTCCCTTTATGAAGACCCTAACTCTACTTCAATGTGGCTTCTTTTTCCTTAAGCCGCTAGTGAGTCACACTGAAAAAAGGAAGAGAAGAACAACATCAGTAAAGGTTAGTGCAACAGCACAAAAAAGATGGGAGAAATAGAATTCTATTAAGGCACCGTCAGAGGCTTCCGAGTGCCTAAAACCACTAACAAGGGTCTCAAGGGGAGGACCTTCTTGGGGGCCCTCTGGTTCTCTTCTCCTCTTACTGATATTATTTTGGAGTACTTTATACACATACTCCTCATAGATTTTGGGGGGAAATACAAAGTCGTCAATCCTCGGGTTAGGATTGTTGAAGCGGCTGTAGTCAAGGGAGCTGGACAACAGTTTTTTCCTATTCCTCTCGAGGACATCCATACAAATATACTCCCCTGGTTTAGGAGACTAAACTAGCACATCCTAGTTCCACGAGGGGACTCGATACCTCCTGCTGTCAAACAAAATCCCCTTCTTCCAACTTGTCACCCAATGTGCCTCCCGGATGGTAAATGTGATAGTCATGTCGATGGATCGCCCACTATAAGGCCCAAAGTATAGCGAGCGAAGCAGCTTATACCTTGGCTTGATACCGAACTCGTGACATCGTGTCAAGAACATCATAATAATTACCAAGACGTTGAGATAAACTTGTTCAGGGTTCACCTGGAATTACTTAAGAAGTTTGGAAAAGAGAGGCGGAAAGGGAAAGGTGAGCCCGCAGTGAAGATGTATAAGGGAAATAGCCGATCTTCCCTTGGAGAGGTTATGGGGGGTATCTTCCTCTCGAAAGGGTTGAAAATCAGTATATGAGGCTATTAGTTGGCCAAGAGGGATCAAGTCTAAAATCTTTGAGATAGCTTTCCCTACTGCTGGGCCCGGGAGCTCCTTCCCGGAAACCCTCAACCTTACCCCTCTAGATATCTGCTATTTCTTCTCTTGAAAGAATTTAGCTCCAGAAGATGCCTTTAGTGCTTTCGAGGGTGTTTCCCCATCTCGAGGGACGTCCTCTCCCTAAAAGGAGATGCATTCCCCTCCCTCTTTATGGCCTCGAGTGACACTTCCTCGCTCTCCAGAGATGCATTTTCCTCCCCTAGGGCCTCGAGTTCGGGATTCAGGGGAGGGTAGAAGCCAATTTTGCCACTGGTAAGGAATCTCCTTATATAAGGCTTGCCCATGCCTGGTTGGCAATTATCAATGGGCCCTCGAGGAGGCATATCAGTTACCAAGAAAGCCCTCCCTTCCCAGGACTGTTAGTAATATGGTCAGACACACCTCCTCCGGCATTAAATTCACACGGGGATTCTTCGGAATGAGTGTATTCCAAGTCAGTAATAGCCCTCTCTAATGTACTAACCTCCGCCCCACCTTCCCTAATCTCATCGGGAAATATCTTGGAGGCGGAACCCTCATCAGAACGGGGTATAATTGTAAGGTGAGGAAAGAAAAAAAGTAGAATCAGGAGAGAAAGGAAATTACTTACTGATTTTCAAGGAAAGGCGACGAAAATTAGATCGCACAAGAGAGAAAAGGAAAAGGAGTGCTTGTGAGAAGTTTATGCAAATGAGAAAAAGTGAAAGAAGGAAGAGAGATTAAGGGATAATAATGGGGGCTGAAACATCAGAATGATTAATAATTGTCTTGGAGCTATAAAAAGTTACTGAATTACTCAACTACTTTTTTGCCTTCTGACAACACACTGTTTGGGGGACAGCGACACACACAGTTGTATAGCACGCACACTCCTTTTGAAATTCTAGCATTGAGTGTTGGTTAGAAAACCATACTCCCTCCCTCGAAGGCAGGAGCAATGAAATACAAGGTTGTTTCGAGTTTTCGGAGTCCTCAAACGGTTCTATGCATTCGAGGTCTCGAAGATTCCTTGTACTATTCCAGTCTTCCGAGGTCAAGAACCTACTTTTCCGGGGGCTCTTGATAGAGGTTGAGCCCAATAAGGGCATTGGGCTGTAGATGTGGTGGCCCAAATAGGGTATTGTTTAATACTCTAAGATAATTACCATATTTGTGGGTAATTAAGTGCGATAATTAAGGAAGACATTATTTAGGACACAAAGTATAAATAAAAGGTATGCATTTATTTATAATTCATTCCGTCTTAATCACATTGGACTCTTGGACTGACTTAAGCATCAGAGAGCTAACCCTGAAACCCCAGAGACAGTTTTATTGCAGGTTGGTTCGAGAGGACGTCAAGTCCAAGAACTGGTCGGTCGTTCGAAACGCATCAGGTATGTCATACGAGGGAATAACCGCTAAGTATCCCAAAGTTGAGGATCAAGAAATGTTGTGTATGGATATGGTCTACATGTACGCATTGCTTGTCAATGGATTTGGTAAGTAGCTTCATTGGCGATACCCTCGCCCTCAGGGCCCATACCAGCCCACACCCGGGCCATCGTATGAGAGGTAAATCACGGTAGCCCAGCGCCAGGACCCATGGGCTCGGTCTTGCCTCGATGCGCACAAGGGAGCCTTGCAAAGAAAGAACTCCCCACACTGCCGCTGCCGAGGATCGAACCTGGGGTAATGGCAATCCCACCCATGTCCCAACCGCTGGGGTACACCCGTGGGTGTGGTAAGTAGCTTCATTTATCATTATATATGGTGGGGGTGGGTGATCAATTTACAGTAATTTTAAGTGTTCTTGATATATTTTGTTACAGGTTTGAATCACTTCCAAAAGATTACACTGCTGGAAAAAATTATGTACAAGAACTCACTAATTGAAGCTGCTTGGCCTCTGGGCTCTGCCATTAATGCGATTTCCTCAGTAAAATTTTCCGCAAGCATTATTTGAGGGCTGAGCCTTATTTTAGTTCAGAGATAATAAGTTTGGTTAATGTATTACTCTCTTCATCCCAGGTTAAACTGCACACTTCAATTTATATCACTATTCACTGTTCAACTTTGACCACATATATGAATAGATATATAAACAATAATATTATCAATGTCATATGGTTGGATTCGTCGTAACAAGTAGTTTCTAAAAAGTAATTTTTTGTTTACTACTATTATACGTAGTTAAACATATCAGCGATTAGACAAATTTCTTGATGAGCATGAAAAAAATTCTGTTCAATTTAACCTCTACTTCACGTGGTTGGCTAAGAGCCTGAACTCTGGACTTAATGAATAAGTTATGAATTTCAGAAAAAAATGAATGAGTTATGAATTTCAGAAAAAAAAAAGAATAAGTTATCCATCCATTAGTTTTACACTCTGAGTGGGTCTCATGACAAGTGGCATGTCCACAAGCTATGGACATGTGAAGGATCAATTTACAATTAATGCAAATTAAGTAGAATTCACAGGTTAAAGCTGCAAATTCGGATTATAACCCTTCTTCCTCAAATTAAAATGCAAAGCTTTCTTCTTCCCCAAACTCTTATGAATCGTTCACCTTATGAATCGTTTTTCTTATGAATAATTTTTTCTTTGATAAAACATGCATATGTTAGCCTACAACTAGTACTTCTTAAAGTATACATAACATATGTCCCAAAATTTTGTAGTTTTTCAAATTTTCATATGTACGACATCTAATACCTTATAATATCTACTGATTACATTAAGACATGTATTTGTTTTTTTTTAAAAAAATATGAGCAGATTTCCTTGAATTAAATCAAAGAGATGTCACGGAAAGTCTTGTCGGTGTGAAAGTAACACATATAACACATTGCATACTTTGTATAATAAAACAGGCAAATTTTGTCAATTTCAAATACGAGATGGGCTCTTAACATCTAAATAAAAGGGAAGATAAAGTGTTCGTGACAGAATTCTTCCATTAGGGAACTTGCAATTATAACTGTATTCCTTTCTAGCTTAACTAACAGTCTCTACTACAATGAATCAACTATTAATCTTTAAAAGGGAATCATCTTTGAATCTTCAAGTTCAGTTTCATATTCATCTGATCCTCCTCGTGTCAGAACGTCATGTGTAGTCCAATGTTCAATATTGTCTGATTCCTTAAAAGTTATAACCACTTCAAATTTTGATCCAACTCCTGCAAAAAAAATCATACACATTGGATATTAACAGTTGCCGCATATAAGCAAACAAGTACACTTTATAATTCAAAATGAACAATAATCAACAAAGAAAATAAAAGTCAAACACAATAAAACTAATAAGTACATACTGGATCCTAGCAAATCCAATATATGTAAAGAGTTTCAGTTCCTAATTCAAAATGAACAGCCAACAACAATTTTTTTTTAAAAAAAGTCAAACACGATAAAAGTAAAAAGTACATATTAGATACTAATAGATGCAACATATAAGTAAACATGTGTTGTTCCCAATTCAAAACAGACAAGCAACAACAAATAAAAATAAAAATGCATACACGGTATGTTGCGGTATCCCCGATATGTCCAAGTGACCGTTGTTCACCGTGATATTCCTACAAAAGAGATCCAGGAAGTGGTCCCGGGGAAAAGAATCTGACACCCAAGTCAATCACTTCTCTTTTTCGAATCAAGTGTTCTTAGTCCAGTTGCACTTGCCTTCTAGTGTTCTTCTCCTTTCCTTTTATACTGTGTTGCAATCGTGGCTCCGCCTTATCAAGGTTTCTTATCGTGGATCATAACGTGGTTATGAAAAAGGCGGTTTGTGGCTAATGCCTAATCGTTGTCTCCACTTTTCTCAGTTTGTGGGTTGACTTGCCTTGTCCTGAGTCCGTCTGTCTCTGTTTGCATCACTGGTTAGCTAAGAGCCCATTTATGGTTTGGGCCAGCCGTCTAGTGTTATGGAGTTTATGGGCTGGGTATACACCATGAGCCCCCATATCCATGAGTACTAAAAGGCATGAAGCGATGGCATTACTTGTGAAGTAAATGTGAACTGATGTTGTAAGCTAACAACATGTTCGTAATTTAATGTTACACTTGATTTCATTGCGAAGTGGCGTTGGCTTTTTGGCTATACCTTTGACCTCGCTAACTCTTCAGATTTAAAATTTTGTATTTTGAATCTCCCCTATCCATGTCATCTTTGTGACAAGGACATGTATGTAGATTTTGTTTCCAAGGACCGAGATTTGATTCTCATTCTTCGGTGCACCGTTCCAATTTTTTCTTATGTTT
The DNA here is from genome assembly GCA_037428765.1 of Rubia yunnanensis. Classification (NCBI taxonomy): domain Eukaryota; kingdom Viridiplantae; phylum Streptophyta; class Magnoliopsida; order Gentianales; family Rubiaceae; genus Rubia; species Rubia yunnanensis. The sequence goes on along the minus strand of CM075061.1, from coordinate 103,991,678 downwards.
GTTATCGCTCTATCTCTTAAATTAGGAATTTTAAATGATTAATTTTATTCCATCATCATTCGGTGCGTTGCCCACTCTCATTCCACCGCCATTTCGATATATGTAAAAAGTAACATACTTTTATGTCAGACAATCATCATTATATTTTTGTACTGTTTGATCTCCTCGATCTTTCCATTTCTTTGTTGATGTTTAAATATCAAAACTTATTTTTCTTTCAATTTATCTCTCTAGTCACCAAAATATTCATCTTCTTCGGTTGTCTCTAGGTGTTTTACGAATCACCATCCTTCATCCTTTATAAGAGTAAGTTTTGTTTTTAGCTCTATCTCCGGTTTCTTTGCTGCATGTTCTAAATTTGATAGGGTATCTCTCCTCTTTGATTTTTGGTAATTTACCACTTGTGGTCTTTTCTTAAAAATTTTTGGCCATCTTCTCCGATGTATCTTCTCTTGATTTACTTGACCTTTGCTCTGAAAAGCTTATATCCACGGTTTGTAACCCTAATTAAGGTTGTTATTTCCAACTCTAGGTTCCCTGTCTATCCGAATGTCTTCCTCTAACCATATCGAGTCTCCCGTAGAAGATGTTCATTTTGATAGGGATTCCAGTCATGTCACTGGATCCTCTGCCATAAGCAGTATGCTGTCTAGTCCATACTTGTCTAGTCCATACTTAGAATACTTAAAGAACTATTTCCCATTTTTATCTTCGTATGAGCTTTGCGCTCCTACGAATTCTAAATGTTTTCGTAATCCTCCTCCTGACTATATATCTTGTTATTTAGCCCATTTGAATTGTGATTCTTATTTTTCCTCTTCCTCAACATGTTGTTGACCTTATACGTTCATGCAAAATCACGTTGTCCCAGTTTCATCCCAAGGGTATCGCTATCATAATGGGGTTTCTTCAGGTGTGTGAGAAAGTGGACGTTCCTTTCGCCCTTGATTTGTTTTTTTAACTTTTACCATCTACAAAAAGTAAAAAGTTTCATATATGAATTTACCTTTTATCATGTAGTTACTAGGATTGAACTTGTGAGCAGTTTCCCTACCAATGTTAGTCTTTGGCGTACCAATTTTTTTTTGTAAAACTAAACCAAAATTCTGAAGTGGCCCATCTATCTTGGAACTACAAAGTTCCCAAATCTAAGCTTCATGGTCTGAGTGTTTGTTTAACTGTTCATACTGAGATCGTGGTAACACTTTGCGCTCATACACAACATCTCCGCTATGCTGATTTTGATGCTGAAGGTATTTTGTTCGTTATTTTTTTGCTACGTTGGATTTGTATTCTGCCTTATTTTTTACGAACGTGTACGTCCTTTGTGCGTTCGTTTGATCTATGATGTTTACTCTTTTGTAGACATGGATCTAGTTGGAGGTGCTATTGACAAATCATTTTTTATGGCGATGATGAGGAGGTGGCTGAAACTCTTGTCCACCTTAATAATACTACTTTAAGGGACATCCTCCAAAAGTGTGTTAACAAAACTAGCACTGGAACCGTACTTGCTAAGGGCAAGTCAATTGAGGGCTGAGAAATGGGTGGTAATCGTACCACTTGTAAGTTGAAGGAGAATAAGAAGAATAGGGAGAGGACTTATGGATCCCAAAGTCATTTACCACCTACGGTAAAAAAGGATAGTGGCAACTAGCCTCACTCTAAGGCCTTGGTGCGAACCAATAATCTGCTTGTGGAGGGAACAATACCTGATACTCTCTCCAAACTCTCTCTTTCTGATACTTTGGTTATGGTTAGTTTTCTAGTTACTTGGAGTAACTTTCACTAAACTTTGATACCTTGTATTTAGATGATTGGCTATCACATTCATATGCGTTTTGCTCTTTAAGGTTGGCGAGAGTCTTCAGCTCGTGAGTGAGCAACTTTTAAGTTCTCCCCTGCAGATGAGTTGCTCTTGGAGAAGTATAATACTTAGGAGAAGAGATGTGAGACCCTAGAGACTTCCCCGAAAGACGTAGAGGAACGTACGAACACTGCTGAAGAGCGTGCAATGATCACTGAGGAAGAAATTACCAAGCTTCACTCTGAGCTTAAGAAAATGTGCACAAATGGACCTACTCCCCCAAAGTATCCTCAAGTTCCGGTGGATCGGCTCTGCAAAACAAACTCCTTCTTCAAGCTATTTGAGGATGTTTCCAGCTCTGCTCACATTGTTAGTTATTGAGAGGCTGTAAAAGACTTGCGTGAGTTGAACCCGACTACGACAGTGAAGAGCTTACCCTCTTTGGCAAAGTGTACTGCAACGTTGGCAAAGCAGAAGGCCATGATCGATAATGGTTTTATTGGAAATATTTCTAATGGCGGGCACCCCTATATCTTGCTGTCGCATCTCATGGATCTTCCTTCACTGCCCTCTATCTCCGAGCTCAAAAGTTGCCAGGTTGACTATTTTGTAGGCCTTTCTTTCGCTTCTCCTGATGCTACATTGGCCCCTCTCCTAGAGTCTGAAGTGAAAATGAAGAAATCTAGCCAGGATGCGAGCCAAAATGAGACTGCCCTTGCTATTCAGAGCACTCCACCCTCTCACATAGAAGTCAGTTGAACTCTAGAGCTATGATTTGATTTGGAAAACTATTAACTTTTGGCTGTAATATCAAATGACATTATTACGTATCTTTACATTATGTGCTTTGTTTGAATTTTCTTAATTTTCCTATTCTGATTTTATACCTACGCTTCAAATTTTCTAGTATGTGGGGTATTGATATTTTTATCGACCACAAGTTTTTGAATCTTCGTGGCTTGTTTTGGTCTAGTGATCGTTTTTGGCCTCCTCTTGGGTCTATGTCTTTTGATACTTGGTATTCTAGCTTGCTAATTGAAGCTTCTAGCTCTATCTCTTTGGAGTATCTTGAGCTATTTTCTGGTAATTATTTGTCTAATATTGGCAACTAGGATTCAAACTCTATATCTTTATGTCTTGGATGTGACACTTCTACTCCTTCAGTGGCTACATCATCTTCTAGGGATTATTCGTGTATCAAGGTTATTCCTGACGGTTATAACTTAGAGTATCTTGGTAAAGATATTGTTCACACTTTAGTTGATCTATATTCTTTTATGGCTCATGTTTGTTTGCTTAAGCTCCCTGAATGCGTTGAAGAGTGGGCGATGTTATTGGGTCTTCGCCTGAAGTACATACTACTTGGTGTTAACGATTTTGAGCTTGAATGGAAGAAAACTCTTAATGAGACCCAAGAGCATTTTTGTGGAATGAAACGGTTGTGTTCGGAGCAGAATGACTTATCCATCATCAGTAGCTTAACTTGATTAAGATGATTCTTCAACAAGAAGAGGTGAAGAATTTTGCTACAAGAAAAACACATGAAGCATATCAGAAGACAAGTATCATCGATAGACAATGTTCCTATATCGACGACTTTTTCGACCGTTTGAAGAAGAAGCAAGACAAATGTGATAATCTTTCTCACTGTTCCGTAGAGTGGCAAAGCAAGTATGACGAGAAAGTTGCATTGAATATCTAATTGCGTACTGACAATGATTGCCTTTGCATTGAGTGTACCCGTCTAGATTTGAGTGTTCATCAACTTGAGAAAGCGTGCTTCAATTATAAGGATGAGCTAACAGCTATGTATGTTGGCCAGCACGGTTCTACTGGTTTGGGTGATCTGACTATGAATATTGGTGGCTAGAGAATTAATTTATCTGAGGTTGTTCGATCGCATATTTGCCAATTGCAGGAGACGATTAATAATTTAGAGGAAACCAATAAGATCTATCAAGAAACTCTCGACCTTATGAGTATGAACTCGATCGGGAGGAGTTCGGACCTATTACTGACTTTAAAGCTTATTATGCTAAGTATCTTAATTGCATGGAGCAAAGTGGTCTAATTCGGCACCCTGCTTACTTGCACATGAAATGGCGTTGTGATCATATGGTCGTTGAAGAACATCAGGCATCACAATCTTGTCGTTATGGTGGCTCTTTCTCTTTTGGATCTTTCCGTGTCTCACATCTTAGATAATTTGTAATGATTTTTCCTTTGAACGTCTCTAGCATGATTTTCTTATTGTTATAGCTTTTGGACGATGTGGTAGTTTGTTTTCCGTAAAACCAGATATCAAACTTTACATGTTTTTACTTGTATGGTTCTTTTTTTCTTTGCAACATATATTTATTTTGTGTATATCAACTTCGTTGTGAACATTGAAAGTCTGCTTTGTGTAAAACCACAAAATCTATATCTTTCTTTAGTCTTTTTTTTGTAGGCATATCTCCCTTATAGCAAGATCTATCGCTTGCATAATTAAAAAATTTTATTGTGTGAAGCCACAAGATCTATCGCTTGCTTTTGTCGTTGTATTAAAGGCACTTTTGCCTAGTAGAAAGGTCTATAGCTTACTTAATTAAAAGTGTATTGTGCAAAGCCATAACATCAATCGCTTGCTTTTTTCGTTGTATTGAAGGAAAATTTTCCTAGTAGTAAGTGGTGTTTACCTAGCACAACAAACACAGATAAGGCTAACAAAGTGATAAAGGCAGAGCCTGGTCAGAACTATGCGATCACGAACCGATAAATGCGGAGACATGATTAAGCCACGATCGGGAAGTTTGGCCATGAACCAGAGTTACAGGGATTGTCGTACAACCCACATTCTCAGATGAGAGAAATATAGAACCACGATGGCGACCTCTTATAAATACATTAAAAGAAACACTGAAGAGGGTAAGCATTACTATACCGAGGAATTCTAATTCTCTAAGGAGGAGACTGACTTGATCGTCAGATCCTTTTCCCTAGAATCATTTTCCGGAGCTGTTTTGCAGGTAGAAGAATATATGAGGTGAATGGCAGTATTTTACTTGGCGGAGCAACCATTTCATTTGGTGCCGTCTGTGGGGGCCAAAAATTTTTTCTTGGTTCTAAGATCCTTCAGGTAAACAACAGTGTTCACCATAAGTGAGAAAAGCCACAACCATCAGACCCAAGAACACACAGCTGGGCATACGAAGAACACACAAAGCCATGAGTATATCCCTGGTAGAGAGAGAATAGAACACGTAAGATATGGATAACGAAGAAGAAATAGAATCTCCTACTGCAAACCAAGAGAAAGAGAGGAGGGAGTAGACGAGTAGGTCAACACCACCGTCACCTGACCTCGCCACCCACCCCCACTGAATCTCCTACCCACCCCCGCTGAATCTCAACACCACCGCCACCTGACCTCGCCACCTCACCAATGTTTCTAGACGAGTAGGTAGATCTGGTTACGACACCATCGCCGCGTGACCTCATCCCACCACCACCATCCCTTGTCCCGGATGGTGGCGGATTGGAGATGGTTTACCATGACAACTTGAAGATGAAGGGCCAAATGAAGAGGGGAAAAGAGACTAATTTATTCATCAATTTTCATTTTATATGTTAGGTTAGGGTTTTTTTAATTGGGCTAGTTTTTTGGGCTAGAGTACACTAATAAACATATAAAAAGTTAATTGAAAATTAATTAGGTAGAGATAACTTGATTATGTACATGTTTAAATGTTTTTAAAAAATAAAGTAAATTGATTGTTAGGATAAAGTTTTAAATTTTTTATTTTAAAGGAAATAAAATTTTAGAGGGTTATAAAATTAATAAAAGATTGATTCAATATGATCCATTCAAAATAAAACTATTAATTTAAATATGATAAAACAAATTAGGAAATTTGATATATATATATATATATATATAATTTAAAATGAGGTTTTACCCTTAATTAGTTAAAGTAAACAATTAGTTATTAGTGTTTATACATAGAAAGTCAGGTAAGGGTTGATTGTTGATTTGCTAAGGTCAACCTAGTTATTAGTGTTTCTTTATAGAAAGTCAAGTAAGGGTTGACCATTTATTAGTTAAAGTCAACTTATATATTAGTGTTTCTTTATCGAAAGTCAAGTAAGGGTTTACCGTTGATTAGTTAAAGTCAACATAGTTATTAGTGTTGTTATACGGAAAGTCAAGTAAGGGTTGATTGTTGATTAGTTAAAGTCATGTTAGTATATAAAAAGTCAAGTAAGGGTTGATCATTGATTAGTTAGAGTCAACTTTGGTATCAATATTAAATAGAAAGTCAAGTAAGGGTTGACCGTGGATTAGTGAAAGTCAACTTAGTTATTAGTGTTTATGTGTAGAAAGTCAAGTAAACTTTGACCGTTGAATAGTTAAAATTAACTTAGTTATTAGTGTTTTTGTATAAAGAGTAAAGTAAAGGTTGAACGTAGATTAGTTATGGTAAAATATTTGATTAGTATATACTACAAATAAAGTTTGACCGTTAATTAGTTAAAGCAAACTTTGTTATTAGTGTTAATATATTGAATATCAAGTTAGGGTTGACCGTTGATTAGACAAAATCAAACATTTTTATTATATTTATTATATACTAATTCAGATAAAGTTTGACCGTTGATTAGTTAAAGTCAACTTTGTTATTAGTGTTTATATATTGTAATTCAAGTAAAGCTTGACCGTTTATTTCACAAAGTCAACCTAGTTATTAGTGTTTATATATTGAAAGTCCAGTAAAGTTTGACGTTGATTAGTTAAAGTCAGCTTAGTCACTAGTGTTTCTGTATAGAGAGAGTCAAATAAAATTTGACTGTTGATTAGTTAAAGTCAACTTAGTCACTAGTATTTTATATAGAAAGTCAAGTAAGGTTTGTCCGTCGATTAGTCAAAGTCAAACATTTTTATTAGTATTTATTATATACTCATTCAAATAAAGTTTGACCGTTAATTAGTTAAAGTCAGCTTTATTATTAGTGTTTATATATTGAAAGTGAAGTAAGGTTTGACCGTTGATTAGAAAAAATCAAACATTTTTATTAGTATTTATTATATACTAATTCAAATAAAGTTTGACTGTTAATTAGTTACAGTCAACTTTGTTATTAGTGTTTATATATTGAAAGTCAAGTAAGAGTTTATCGTTGATTAGTTAAAATAAACTTAGTTACTAGTGTTTGCATATAGAAATTCAAGTAAAGTTTGATCGTTGTTCAGTTAAAGCCAACTTAGTCACTAGTATTTATATATAGAAAGTTAAGTAAGGTTTGACCGTCGATTAGTCAAAGTTAAACATTTTTATTAGTATTTATTATATACCAATTCAAATAAAGTTTGACCGTTAATGAGTTAAAGTCAACTTTGTTATTAGTGTTTATATATTGAAAGTCAAGTAAGGGTTCATCGTTGATTAATTAAAGTAAACTTATTTATTAGTGTTTACATATAGAAATTCGAGTAAAGTTATACCGTTGATTAGTTAAAGTCAACCTAGTCAGTAGTATATATATATAGAAAGTCAAGTATGATTTGACCGTTGATTAGTCAAAATCAAATATTTTTATTAATATTTATTATATACTAATTCAAATAAAGTTTGTCCCTTAATTAGTTAAAATCAACTTTGTTATTAGCGTTTATATATTGAAAGTCAAGTAAGGTGTGACCATTGATTAGACAAAGTCAACCATTTTTATTAATATTTATTATATAATAATTCAAATAAAGTTTGACCGTTAATTAGTTTAAGTCAACTTTGTTCTTAGTGTTTATATATTAAAAGTCAAGTAAGGTTTGACCGTTGATTAAACAAAGTCAAACATTTTTATTAGTAATTATAATATACTAATTCTAATAAAGTTTGACCGTTAATTAGTTAAAGTCAACTTTATTATTAGTGTTTAAATATTGAAAGTCAAGCAAAGTTTGACCGTTGATTAGACAAAGTCAAGCTAGTTATTAGTGTTTATATATTGAAAGTCGAGTAAAGTTTGATCGTTGATTAGTTAAAGTCAGCTTAGTCACTAGTGTTCTTATATAGAGAGTCAAGTAAAGTTTGACCATTGATTATTTAAAGTCAACTTAGTCACTAGTATTTAAATATAGAAAGTCAAGTAAGGTTTGACCTTTGATTAGACAAAGTCAAATATTTTTTATTTGTATTTATTATTTACTAATTCAAATAAAGTTTGACCTTTAATTAGTTAAAGTCAACTTTGTTATTAGTGTTTATATATTGAAAGTCAAGTAAGGTTTGACCGTTCATTAGACAAAGTCAAACATTTTTATTAGTATTTATTATATACTAATTCAAATAAAGTTTGACCGTTAATTAGTTAAAGTCAACTTTGTTATTAGTGTTTATTTATTGAAAGTCAAGTAAGCCTTGACCATTGATTAGACAAAGTGTTTTTTTAAACACCTTAAGGTGAGGGATATTTATTAGGTTCCCCAAACCTATGAAGCACCAAAAGGTGTACAATAATGTTATGAATATTACATCGGTAAGGCAACCTCGTTGCCTTCAAAAGAATGGTCTAATGGTAGTCATGGACTAGTGGATGAAATGTTAAAGAAAATTGTTTGCTAGGTCGAGGTCTGTAAGGGTAGAGTCTTCACGGATTGAGTGCTCGAAAGCTTAGAGCTTCTAAAGTTCGAAAGCTCAATCGGGGGGTTAAGTGTAGGATCAAGTGGTCGAGGTTGCCTAGGCTCCATGTGTTCGAGAGTTCCTATTTTGCGATGGCTCCATGTCTCAAGGGCTTCATGTCTCGAGAGGTCCATGCCTCGAGGGCTCGTTTTGAGGTCTCCATACATGACTCCAAAGCTCGAGGACTTCAAAGCTTGAGAACTCCATGTCTCGAGGGCTCCATGTATCGAGTGCTTCAGGGTTCGAGGACTCCAAAGGTCGAGGACTCTAAGGCTCGTGGGCTTCAAGTTTCGAGAACACCGTGTCTCGAGGCAATGGCTCGAGGACTCTTAACCTCGCGGACCCCAAAGCTCGAAGGCTCTTATGCTCGCGGACTCCAAAGCTCAAGGGCTCTATGTCTCGAGGGCTCCATGTCTCGAGGGCTCCATGTCTCGAGGGCTCCATATCTCGAGGGCTCCATGTCTCGAGTGCTCCAGGGCACGAGGACTCCATGTCTCAAGGCTCGAGTGCCCCTGGACACTATGTCTCGATGGTTCCTTGGCTCGAGGCTCCAAAGGTTCGATGACTCCAAGGCTTGATGACTCTAGGCTCGAGGGCTCCATGACTGCAGGCTCAAGTGCTCAATTGCACACTTGAAATGTATTGCCGTCGTTCGTCATACCAATTTGAAGAGGGGATGTTTATCTGATGGATGCTCATTCATGAATGTATAACCGGCCGAGGATAAAATTGTGTAGCAGAATAGAACCTGTAATGAACACGAAAATTTTCAGCAGTATCTATCCTATAATAAGAAGTTCATAAGTCCAGCCAGAAAAGTATGTAACTGATTATTACATCTTATACAACATGCTCTTGAGACTCATTTCGAATTCAAGGAATTCCACATCTATCCAGATGAAGGAGTCCCTTAAGAAAAGGAGGTGCTAAATTCAGTTCTAAATCACCATCAAAGTTATTTTCTAAAGCAAATTTTTCCAGGAAATCAGCTGCAATATTAGTCTCTCTAGGAGTATGCCTGATTGGGTGGATATGATGTTTCAAATTTAGAGATTGGAAAATGGAATAATTCCTCCATGGTGAGGTGTTTGGATTTTGAATACCCTGTACTGCAATTAAACAATCGGATTCAACCTCACATCTATTTAAAACCAGCTTGAACATAGTTCATATCCACATTGGATAGCTATCAATTCTGCATGTAATGGTGATGGGGAGTGAAAAGATTTTGCCCTCATTTTAACCACCTTCCCCTCACAATTCCTAACTATCACTGCTAGAGCTGAAAAACCCCCCTAATCCATGTTGCATCTGTATTAATCTTGTATCCAGTTAGGGGTTTCTTCCATGTCACAACATTAAAAGTTTTCCTTTTCTTTTGTGTAATGTGAGGAATAATGTTAGCCTGTGTCCAATATTTATGCTTGTCTAAGTTACCTATCAAATGATTCACTGAGAAAATTTGATATATCATGTCTTTTATTTCATGCATACAAGCATCATTGGAGAAGGAGACGTTGTCAAACAGGATATTATTCCTTTTAATCCAAAGAGTCCAGATTGTTACAAGAAGGGCAGCGATGGTGATAGACTGAATTTTAGATTCTTCATTAAAAGAAAGGTAAAATTCAACTCTGCTCTTCAAATTTGGGAAAGATTTTTGCTGAATCTTTAAAAAATCATTTACACAGTTCCAGACAGAAATGGATGTGGGGCAAGAGTTGAAAAAAAGATCTAAAGAGTCACTGTAAGTCTAGCACAGGGGACATTTGGATGCTAAATGGAACCCTATCTTTCTTAAAATGTTGTCAAAAGGAAGTAAACCATTCAGAGCTCTCCATAAAAGCACAGACATCTTTTTAGGAATAAAAGGTAACCATACCTTTTGAAAATGGAGGATCTTCAGCTTTCTCTGTCTGAAAATTTTGTATGCTGATTTGATGGAGAAGATTCCATTTGTGGCTGGCATCAAGATGAGTCTATCTTCATGAGTATATTCCACTTTAGCCTCCTGTAAAATTGAGTACAAATTGGTCGCCAAAAATGGCTCTAATTGTGGGAGGATTGATGCTTTGTTGATAATAAATGACCTTAGTGAGATGTCCGCAAAGGGGATATCTCTATCTTGAGGCCATTTATAATACAAAGCTCCCTCGCCCATCCAGTTAGCATTCCAGAAGGAGGAATCACCGATACCATGTATTATTCTGGAGTTGCTATTTGCTTTTTCAGTAATTTTACAGATTCTAGACCATGTATGAGATCTTTTGTAAGACTTCGGGAGTGACCATAATAGAGAGGTCCATTGCGTGGAATTGAGTTGCAGTTTCCACCACAGTTTACATGAAAAAGCATCTACAATGGCCTTTAAATCTCTAAAACCTATTCCATTTTCTTCTACAGGTACACTCATGTTTTCCAGGATCTCCATTTTTTTTCAACATCATCAGAATATCCCCAGAACAAGCTAGAAGCCATTTTCTCCATTTGTTTTCAAAACTATTTTTGGTGGACTCAAAACTGAAAAGGTATGAGTTGGGATAGAAAGAAGACAGTGATTAATTAGAACAATTTTACCTGCGGTGGAGAGCCATCTGTTCTTCCAATTATGGATTGATTTATCCATTCTTTCCAATAATGGCTGGTAGTGTACCTGCAAATTTCTACCAAAAAATATAGGCACTCCCAGGTATTTGAATGGGAAAACTCCTTTTTCCATTCCCAGGATCCTTTTTATAGAGTTAACTGTAGAAGAATTTGTCCTATGAGATACAAATAATTCTGATTTTGAGAAATTGACCTTTTGGCCTGTGGTTTGTTCATATGCTTTAAGAAAATTTTTGAACCTCTTCATGTTTCTAGGGTTGGTATTCAAAAATACTGTCGTGTCATCAGCATACATTAAATGTGAAACTGGAGCACAGCTCTTAGGTAGACTGAAATTCTGAAGGTACCCTGTGCTAAAAAGTTTCTTTAACCCTCTAGAAAAGGCTTCCAAGAGCAAATTGTAAAGGAAAGGAGAAAGAGGATCTCCCTGTTTTATACCCCTAGAGAATGCGAAGAAACCTGAAGTAACTCCATTGATTAAAACCAAAAAATTTGCAGCAGATATGTTATGCATAATGAGTTTAACAAATTTCCCGTGAAAGCCAAAGTGAAGAAGAATGGAATTCAGGAATGACCATGAGACTCTATCAAAAGCCTTTTGCATATATAGTTTCACTATTAAATTAGGGACTTTAGATTTTCTAGACAGAAGCCTGGTCATCTCTTGCATTTGAAGTATATTGTCTGTGATTTCCCTGCCTTTAATGAATGCACTCTGCTCAGGAGAGATTAGGATATGCATAAGCGGTTTAATCCTTTCTATAATCATTTTTGAAAAGACTTTATTGACAAAATTTGACAGACTGATCGGTCTGAAGTCTGAGAAGAGACTGGAATTGGTTTTTTGGGGATTAAAGTGAGCCAGGTACTTGTGATGGCCTTAGGGATAAGGCCACCACTAATAAAATCATTTGCTGCTTCCAAAAAATCTTCTTTAATAGTTTCCCAGAAGGATGTGAAAAAATGCCCAGAGAAACCATCAGATCCCGGAGCACTTGATTTATTTAGATCAAAGACAGCAAATTTCAGTTCCTGGATATTGAAAGGTTCTAGCAGGAGTTGGTTTTGCCGCTCAGTAACCAGAGAAGGAATTTCAGCTAAAAAATATTTCAGGTAAGTTCCTATTTTTTGAGGGGCGTCCTCATTAAGGAGTCCCTTAAAAAAACTAACTCCTTCATCTTTAATCAGCTGTGGGTCAGAAATCCAATTACCATTTCCGTCTTTGATTTTACTGATTTTTGATTTAGCTCTCCTTTCCCTGATGGTATGATGAGAATAGCTGGAGTTTGCATCTCTGTGTTTTAGCCAATTTAGCCTTGCCTTCTGTTTTAAGAAGATGTTTTTTTTCTTTTTGGGATCTAAGAAGTAAAGCTTTGGACTTGTTAAGTTCAGCTAAATCAGACTCTGCTTTGGACTGTTGAAATTTTATTTCTAGCTCACTGACCTCTGCTTCAGCTTTAACCAGGTTTTGATTGACATTTCCAAAAGTGTTTATGTTCCATGCTTTAATGTCAATCTTAAGTCTCTTAAGCTTATGCACTAATCTGCACATACCAGTAGCAGAGGACGGTAAATTCCAGTTTTTTTCCTCTAGATTTTGAAAGTCTTGTCTATTAGACCACATTTCTTGGAATCTAAAAGGCCTAGGTGCCATTTCTTCAGCAGATTGAATGGACAACATTAATGGAGAGTGATTAGAAGTCAGCCTATTAAGAACCTGAATTGAGCTGTTTGGAAATAGTTCCAACCAGTCCAAGTTGCATAGGCCCCTGTCTAATCTCTGGAACAGAAGGTCTTTACATTTGTTCTTGAATATATTATTAGACCATGTAAAGGAATTACCAACAGTGGGGATGTCATGCAAGTCCAGTTTATTAATGAAGGCATTGAAATCTTTCATGCTTCTTGTGGGTGGGAATTTCCTTCCTTTATACTCCGATGCTGAGACCACAGTATTAAAGTCTCCAATGTAAATAGAAGGTTCCGGAGGGGGGTTTTCTAAATCATTCCAAAGAGCTTCCCTCAATTGTCTATTTACACTAGCATATAAAATAACAATTCCAACTGGAAGATGAGTGAATATCTGTGATTCTTGCCTGCACAAATTGATCTGACTCTTTTGAACTGATAATATTAAAAGCATGGTTCCATAAGATCCATATTTTAGCATTTTCTGCAGGGTAAGCATTTTTGAAGCCTAGATCATGCATCAGAGTGAATATTTTGTTTTTTTATGCCAAGGCTCTATCAAACAAAGAATAACAATCTTGTGAGACAGCAAAAGTGATTTTATTCTATCCAAAGATGTTCCGTAGCCTCTAACATTCCAAACTAGCATGTTTCCTATTATGTTGTATTTAATCATTTAAAATATGAAGTGGTTGCTTTCTGTGAAGATCTAAGGTTTCTTGATTTAACAGCAAAGGCTTTACTGTTAATTGATTGCTTTTCCTGATTCTTATCAATTTTATCCGATGGTAAGATAGGTATTGGTTTGTGTGTGCTAACCTGTGACCGTGAGCTGTGATCTTCCTTTGTGCTCTGATCAGTTAAAGCTTGAGCTCCCTTCTTTACCTCTATAAGCACTGGCTGAGATTGCAGCTTTGGTTCTTGTGTCAGCCCAACACCTATGATGCTCGGTGGATTGTTGCCAGCCTCTGGGGTGACAGGTGTATTTGTTGCCAAGGAAATGGGGGGCTCTGTGTGTCAACATGTGGGCTGATTTCTTCAATGGGGTGAATTTGTGTTGTGTCTGTAGTTATATGGGGTACTACTCCTTCTTGAGATTCCAGTGTTTCATGGAATATTTCTATTGCTTCCTCCTCTTCATCACCCTCATTTAAAGCTTCTAAGGTCTGAAAGGCATTTGAAATCCTAACAGTATTTTCTGTTCTTTGGAGGTCCTGGCTGGGTGTTAACTCACTCTGGTGTTTTTTCTTTCTCCAAAAGGTGGTGGTGATTGGCTTAGAGATGTCATCTAGTGAATAAAAGGAAACAGTTCTTTTCTTATGTATACCAGGGAAGTTTTGTACAATACTATTTTTCAGTTGAAGTTCTGTCTTGCTTTGTTGTAACTGACACCCTACATCCTTTTGATTGGCAGTTAGACCTGAGGATTCTGTAACTTCTAATTCCAGTGTAGGCTGGGAGTCTAAGGAATGAAAAGGTTCTACCTGAAAAGTGGCTTTGTTTACCTTTTTTCCATTTATTGTGGGATTCTGCTTCTTCCTCGGTTCTGGGTGTAGGAGATTACAAGTAGCATGACTATGACCCAATATCCTACACTGAGTACAATACAAAGGCAGTTCATCATATTCAATCGGGTACTCAGCTACCTTGCTACCTATTCCAACCACAGAAGGTCAATCTCAACACACATTTTGATTGCAGATGGCCTAGTCAGTGCACTAGTTGCAGCATCCATTTTAAGGAATCTACCAATCTGATTACTCATACCTATAATAGCAGATGTATTATAGAAATGAATAGGGAGTTTATGGATTGTTACCCAAGCTGGAACAACAGATGATTCTGATACGGGGGAGAAGTCCGGAGACCATTTCTGGACTTTCATTAACGAGCCTTGAATCATCCACTGTCCCTTCATCCAGCATCTCTGATAATCCTCACTCTCTTGAAATCTGATAAGCACATGGCGGTAATCTATTGATCCCAACTGGAACTTTAATTTGAAACCTATAGACTTGAAAGCGGAGTGAAGAGTTTCCATTGATGGCTTTCCTCTGTTGAACTTTCCGACCAACGCATTCTGATAGTGCGACGCCAATATCTCGCCTTCCTCCGGTGGGAGGATAAAAGCAATTTTGCCCTTATATTCAGTGATAGGGTGAAGATTAGGCGTGTCGGGTAAAGAAGTGAATAGTGGAGAGGGTTTATCATTCAGAGCTTGGAGGAAGCTTTTGCAATTGGTGGAGGGGTTTTCCGTTAAGGGTTTTGGCGGTGGCGTCGCCATGGCCGGTGGCCAATTCCACCTTTTGTTACCGTTATCAGGCAGATGGGGGGAGAGATAGGAGAAAGAAAGAAAACTAAAAGTTTCTCACACAATATCGCACCTTTTTCGCACGCATAAACAGTAAACAATAGTCAACACTTTTTTTGAATACCCTGTGATTAGACAAAGTCAAACTAGTTATTATTGTTTATATATTGAAAGTCGATTAAAGTTTGACCGTTGATTAGTTAAAGTCAGCTTAGTCACTAGTCGAAGGTAATGGTATATAAAAGAAACCGTGAGAGTCTATGGGAGTGGGAACATTTTCCCACTCCCTTGATACAATGAAACCTACTAAACTACCCCTGATCTAGATGATACAATCAGGTGGCCCAGAAGGAACATGAAAATTCTATGGGAATGGGAACCTTATCCCACTTCGTGAATACATGATACCTACTAAGCTACCCCTGGACTAGATGACACAGCCAGGTGGCCCAAAAAGATGCCACCCCTTCCTGATGACAGGGGCCTGTAGAAATCATCTGTGAAAATACCGAGGGGCATGAGAACAGCCTCACTAGCCCCTCACTCCATGCTACTTCCATACAACCGGTTGTGTGAACCGGCTTTTCAGCCGTGGTTTGTTCCCCACGGGTGTCTTCCAAACCGAGAATGGTCTCGGCTTTCGAGTGAAGTAGTATGACGAGCTCTCCAGGAAGAGCTGGCACACCGCCTCTACCATGTACACCTCTAAGATGAAGATAAATAGGTGTTATTGGCCTTCGATAACGATCTCTGGATGAGTGCCAAGGTTTTCTCGGTGGGGTTGGGAGCAGATTGACCGTAGTCTGTGTTGCTTCCTAGTGTTCCCCGCCGATAAACCTCCTAATGATGAAAAGACCGGGCATGACTTCTACCGTGCACGCCCCGCGTAACGGTTTTGTAACCGTCCTCTCCATTTTAGGCAAATGGACAGCCTGATGCCATTTTGCACTTTTCAGTACAGCGCAGGCAAATAGCGTAACCGTCAAATCCAAGTGATACCTAGCAAGGGGTTAATTTATTTGTGTATGCCAAATTAATTAACCCCCTACTCGTCCTGCATGGCCCTGTAACTAACATAGGAAATCCTTTTGGCCAAATGAAGAGATGCTGCTCTCTGTTTTTTTTGCGGACCCCTTTGAGGACTCGAATGGCCCCCTCGGGCACTCGAACACATCCATATCTCGAATGTCCCATTCGAGCACTCAAACACCTCCATCACTCGAATGCCAGCTTAATCACTAGTGTTTCCATATAGAGAGAGTCAAGTAAAGTTTGACCTTTGATTAGTTAAAGTGAACTTAGTCACTAGTGTTTATACATAGAAAGTCAAGTAAGGTTTGATCGTTGATTAGACAAAGTCAAACATTTTTATTAGTATTTATTATATACTAATTCAAATAAAATTTGACCGTTAATTAGTTAAAGTCAACTTTGTTATCAGTGTTTATAGATTGAAAGTCAAGTACAGTTTGACCGTTGATTAGTCAATGTCAGCCTAGTTATTAGTGTTTATATATTGAAAGTCAAATAAAGATTAACCGTTATCTAGTTAAAGTTGTAGTTATGTATACTAAATCAATTAAAGGTTGAACATTAATTAGTTAATGTAAACAAATTTTATTCTTATTTGTATATATTAGGTTAGTAAATATTGATCGTTGATTAATTTAACTTAACTTAGTTATTAGTTAATGTAAACAAAAGAAGTGAACGATTTCGAAAGTTAAAAAAATAGCTTAGAGCGGCTGCGCAGCTGCTCACAGCCCATGAAATTTCTGGCAAGATTATTTGAAATTTTTGGCAATTTTTTTTAAAAATGTTGGCAAATTTTATGAATTATTTGGCGGAAAAATTGAATTTTAAAACATTTCGACGAATATTTTGAAATTTTTGGCGGGAAGATTAAATTTTATTTTTTTGGCAATTTCTTTGGCGGGAAAAATGATTTTTTAAAATTTTTTAGAACCAGTTTTTAAAACCGGTGCTATTTTAATTTTTTTGCGATTTTTAGGCGGGAAGATAAAATTTATAAAATATTTATCACCGGTTTTTAAAAACCGGTGCTAATTTTTCCAAAAACTTGTGCTATTTTAAAATTTTATGGCAATTTCTTTGGAGGGAAAAAAAGAATTTTTAAAAATTTTTAACACCGGTTTTTTAAACCGTTGCTAATTTCTTCCAAAACCAGTGCTAATTTTTCTAAAACCGGTGCTATTTTAAAACTTTTGGCTATTTCCTGGTGGGAAAATGAATTTTGAAAATTTTTAGCCCCATTTTTTAAAAACCGGTGCAATTTTTTAATTTTAGCACCGGTTTTAAAAACTGGTGCTATTTTTTACAAAAACCGGTGCTAAGTTTTAATTTTTAGCACCGATTTTTAAAACCGGTGCTATTTTTTACAAAAACAACCTCTATGTTTTAATTTTTAGCATCAGTTTTTAAACCCGGTGCTATGTTTTTACAAAAACCGGTGCTATTTTAATTTTTTTTGCAAAAACCGGTGCTATTTTAATTTTTTTGGCTATTTCTTTGGCGGGAAAAATGAAATTTTGAAATTTTTAGTACCGGTCTAATTTTTTCCAAAACTGGTGCTATTGTAAAATTTAGCACCGATTTTTAAAAAACCGGTGTTAAAATTAAATATAACCAGTGCTATTACATTTTTAGCCCCGGTTTTGAAAACCGGTGCTAAAAACTTGTGCTAGAGGGTGGTCTCTTTTGTAGTGGTGGTAAGCCTTAGGTTTGTCTACAGCGATGCCAGGTCTAATGTACCAATCAAAAAACAACCTCGTACTGATCATCAATCCGTACGAGTGAAAGGAATAGATAGTAAAGCAAACATGCAAAGGGGGGGGGTTGGTTTTTTAATTATCAACGACGAATCATGAAAGAAAAATAAAGCAAACAAATATATAAACATGCACTTGGGGGGGGGGGGGTATTTGCGTAAAATGCTTGATAAATGACTTTTATCCTTGATTCATTCACATATGGACTTATAAGCCTATTTTATGCTCATGTCACACAATGTGGAGATAGCCAGATGTGGTACTTACCACAATGCCCATATCACACACTCTCCGTAATTTTAGGCAATGCGCTCTAGTCCTACAAAGCCGCGAACCATTCCCTAATCACTCACTCCCAAGGCCAACACACCCTCGCTTAGAGTGATCCAATGCTTGCCTAAAAGGGCATTGCTTCGTGTAGGTCGCAACTGTTTGATATGTAGTAAGATGCATTACATTCCCGGATACTCAAATGTGGATCTCAATACCTAGGCCTAGAGAGGCAAAGGAAAAGACACCATGTTATGACTATACAGTCAGCACAACTCTATTTGCTACATATAAAAAGCTAATCCATCGGGGTAAGCCAATCAGAGTCATGGTATAACACATATAAGGATTTTCTCACAAAGAAAATGAATGCACTCATCCCCTCGGTGTTTTGTACCTATTCCACAATTCTAACACTTTCCAAGATCGCAATGAAGCCTAGCACGACTTTATACTACCATACATGCATGAGTGCATAATCATAATGATACAACATAAATCGTAATTCTTATAAAACACAATTTCAAGCCCAAATGTTTATAAGCATTAGGATAGGGAAATCTAAATCTCAAGGCGAAATTATCAAAACATGAATACAATTATTCCCATGCTACTAATCTACTCTCTAAAAGATAGATCCTTGGAAAATATCAAGTTATATGCCATTGATCTAAGAAAATAAGATGAAGAAAAGAAAAGAAAACAAAAAAGAGAAGGAAGGAGAAGAAGTACTCTCCTCTTCTTTCTATCTAAACTAGAGGGAGGAAAAATAAACATTATACCTACTTAGGGTTTACTAGAAGACTAATACTCCTTGATCCGTCTCGACCCGGGGTCGTTAATACAATCGCAACAAGCACAATTTAATTAACGCAGGCAGAGGCACTAGTCCGGTGGGAAAGGCAAAGATAAGATTTATATTCTGCACCCATTTCTCGCTGCTAGATTATCAAAGGGTAGTAAGTGACAAGCCCTAGGTTTGTCCACAGAGATGCGAGGGTTCAAGTAAAAGTTAAAACACTGACGTCAAATGCATGTATTTTCCAAAGAATTTAACATCTCTTTTATCATATTTTTGTTATTAGATTTTTAGATTTAGGTAGGTTTACATGATAAGGGGTTTAGATGACCATTTTTGGGTTTTATATCTAAATCCTTCATTTTGTAACCTATGTTTAGTCTAATGGATCTTTTGTTCTCACGAGCATCTAGATTCCATTTTGTGAGCTTCATTTGTAGATGTCTCATGATGTCTTTGGAGTATTTTAGTGAAGGCCACGTGCCAAAACGTGGTAGAAGATAGAAGGGTCGAAGAAGGAAGGTAAAGAAGCAGATGAATTGTCACCCGGAAGTTTAGACAAAGTTATTAAAACTATTCAAGAAGAATCATCCTACAAGGGTGGTGCCATTGGATTTTTCTTATCGAGCACTATAAAATCGACTACAAGGACTCCCAAAATGGATCAACTGTTCACCCGTGGGAAGCAAAACAAAAAGGTACAAATTGTAGCTCGCCCGAGCGGAAATGGCCTCGCCTGGGCGAGGCCATTTTTACCAGGGCAACGGCTGCTGCATTTTGACCTTCTTTTTTGACCAATTTGGACTGTAAATAGCCCCTTTTTTCCCTATTTTCCCAAGCCCAACTTGGGGGGCTCCAAAACCCTAGTTTTCACCATTTCTTCTTTTTTCTTTGTAGATCTTTGTTCTATATTATGGGTTTTGATTATCTAGCTTAGTTCTGTACTTGGGAGAAATTGATTGAGGCTTCTAAACCATATCTTGAGAACTTTATCTATCTATCTATTGCTTTCTCTATTGTGCATTTATTGAGTTTTGAATGTGGATTGTTAATGGAATTAATGTTTTTGGAAGTTTGAGTATATGAATTGCTTGTATGATTTCTTGTTAGGGTTGGGAGAAAGTAGCTAATTTCCCCTCTTTTAATGTGGAATCCAAGAGCATGAGTTAGAGCTTCTAAATGATGTTGATGTGTTGATAATTTCTAGATGAATGTGATGATGTTGAACTCGTTGTCATGTTCGTTTTAGGTAGAAAATGAGATAACTCTATGAATGTCGATCATTCTTGATTAATCTTGTGTAAATGCATGAATTGGTTAAATGCTTAGACACGGTGTAGTGTTTATAAGTGTTTCCAAGCTTGTTGATTCTTCGTGCTCAATGCCATCAATGGGATACTTTTAGTCGTGTTTTGACTAAGGGAGTCATTGGTGAGGTTTGACAAGAGATGTTAAATTCACTCTTGCAAACTACTATCAGTGAAGGATAGAATATTTATCTTCACAGCAAGTAGTTAAAGTAATGAATAGATTGTTTCACTCAATCTTGAAGGTTTTGTTATTTAGCATTCATGTATTCTTAATGTTGTGTTTTACTTCATTTATGCTACGGGGTGTTTGAGAATAGGAAGTGTGTTTGTATGATTAAAGTGTTAGGTTGTTACGAAAGTGAAAAATTCCTTAGCTCTTTGGCATGAAAATCCAAGAACATGGACTTAGAACTTCTCGTGCATAATGTATTGTGATTCTTGCTAGATAAGTATGTTAATGTGGATTGTTCTCATATTTATCCTATATATGCAATGAAAGGTTCAATCTTGAATGTGGATTTTTCTGGGTTTAGCCTAATGAATTCTATGTTTGGTTAAATGAATATGTTTGGTAGAAGGCTTGTTGTTATCAAATCTATGATCCTTCGTGTCAAATGTCGTCGATGAAATGCCTCTATGGTGTGGTTTGCTTAGAGTGGTTGTCAACGAGGTTTGCAAATGGTCCTTATTTGTCTTTGCAAATTACTATTAAGAAGGAATGTATGTTGATCTTCGAATGGGAAGTGATAACATTCCCCATCGGTAACAAATGTGATAGAATGAATTAATGGTTCAATAATCTACATGAGGTTTGGAAGTGGATATCAATTGCCCCCAAGGCTTTATTGTTTGTACTTAATACCCCTTTTTTCTTAGTTTGATTGATGATTAACATAGTTACTTAACTTTGCTAGTTAGTTTATCTTTTAATTTCATAACTTAGGACCAAAAACCAACCAAACCCCCCTTTTTTACTTGCTTATATATATATCAATATATATCTACTTCTAGACTAATATGAACCTTATATGTTTAAACACTCAAGAAAATCCGTCTTCTTCGTGGATGACCTCGATTTTCCACTATCTACTTAATTGTATTTAGTAAGCATAAAGGGCTTATAAATTATAACTTTGAGAGGTACGGCGATGACTTCCCAAATAGCTACCAGTGTACACATGTAAACTGTGAGGGGGATGGGGGTTCGGTATTTTCAACTAAAAACTACAAGCATGAAACAAACAAGTAACAATTAATACTAGGCACTTGGGGAATAATTTAGCAACATGGTAGTTCTAATGCTTCAATCCTTGATTCATTCACATATAGACATACAAAAGACCTATCAGTGTGTTCACAACATGTGGTGTGGCCGATGGCATACACTTCCCCATCCCTTTCATAGTGGGTGCGCTCGCAACTCTCTATTGACACTGCCATAATAATTAGGGGAGCACAACAAGGTCTGACCGTTCTTGTGGTTCTATTTCTCCCCCGTGATATTACATCCCAGGCTTCCACCACGAATGCACTAATTCCCAGTGATCCTCTATATGCAAAGCCTTAGGTTCATAGGCACCTTATCTGTGGTACTAGGATTTCAACACAAAACCTAGCTTGCTACGATCAACTATATCTACCTGTAACCTATTGGAAAATGGTTAAGTAATCATCTAAGACTAGTGCGATGGTATGCAGATTAGGGTTACCTCAAGTCTCTCGTGCACACACTCACGCAGAATTGTTCCCCTCCACCCATTCAAACATCCAGGTTTCTCTTCCCAAGGGGGCATCAATAAGTACACCATACATTAACATAGCCCAAAGTGTGTGCTCATATGTGGTGTAGTGTTCATGTATTTCTCACATTTAAGAACAATCACAATAATATCATAAAAACAAAGATAGATGGAATTTAAGGTATCTCTTAAAGCATCAAAAGCTACACATGTATCAAATATGTCCATAGCTTAATCTAACCACTCCCTAGATATGGAATTAAAATAGAGTTTTGAGTTCCACATCTTTGGGATGAAATAAGAAGAAAAGAAAAGGAAAAAGTACAAAACCTACTAAGGAAATCCTACCTTCTCCCAAATGCTCTCCAAGTTACAAGATATGAATTCTCCCTCCTAATGTATTTGAAAATGAGAAAACTAGGATCCTATATATAGTAGTAGGAGATTGGGCCTAAAAATAGGCCCAAAATAGGCCAAAAGTTCTAAAACCCCAGGTCAGCTGCCTAGTTTTCACGGACCGGCTTAGACACCACAGTCCGTGAAGCCTTCAAGCACAGACCGCCACATCTGGTGCAGTCTGTGAACATTCACAGCCACGGGAAGCCATGGTCCATGAAGATTTTCACGGACTGCTAGCAGCACCAATGTTTTTGCTCAGAACATTTTACGGCCCAGCCTCATTTTCACGGACCGCGAGCAGTATGGGTGTTTTCTCAGAAATCTTGTTATGGTCTGTGAAGGTTTTCATGGTTCGACTTCCATACATAGCCAAATTTCACATCCATGCTTCACAACCCAGCTTCATGGTCATAGACCGGTGCTGTTGCTTTTTGTAAGGAGGAATGTGGGCATCTTCACGGGCCCCTGATGCTTCGTGTAGTGCAGGTTGTCTCGGGTCGCGGGTCCTTCATTGGCTGAATTTTGTTTGCTTGCCACAAGTGAACCGTTAGTCCGAATTGGAAGTTCTAGTAGTCTATTTTGTAGTACTCAAGAAGGAAAATCCAATGGAACTAGCTTTGAAGGCTAATTATTCCTAGATCATTCTTGGACTAAGGCAAAACTCCTCGGACTACGATTAACCGTTTCCACCTTTTGCCATCTTAAACTTTGAAGCCACCTATCCTTGACTTCAGTATCATTCTACCACACATTGATGCTCGTGGTCTTCATTTATTACCATTCAATGTGAACTGCCTTCAAATCTTCTACCGTTAAAAGCAAACGTCCTTTGCAAGAATGTAATGTAACAGATAACATTCATGGGCGACCTACTAAAGGTACTTATAATGAAGACCAATGAGCCCTTGAACATGATATGTCAATATTAACTAAATAAGTGTATAAAACGTGGGATTCAGAATAGACACCCGAACATGGTTGTCTAAACCCCTTGTCATGTAAACTCAACTAATGCTGCTAAACCGCCAACCCAAAAGTAAATAAAAACTATGTCAAATGCATTGGTTAAAGCATGCATAATGGTGAAGATCCCTCTTATATATAGTAGTAGATATTTGGGCCTAAATATAGGCCCAAAATAGCCCAATGTTAGGTGAAAACCCTAGCCACCTTTCCCTCTAGCCGCTGAATCTTTCTCGAACAAACTGCTTAAATCTGTGAACTTCCTGGAGCTGAAGTTTAGTGCCTTGGATAGAGCTCGGAAGGATTAAGATTTTGATATATTGTAGAGGGAAATCAGATGCAAATTGAGAGATTTATATCAACATTAGTGAAAAACCATAGTTTAGCAGCCCCTGGCACGGGCCGTCGAGGATGGCGTGGGGAGCGAGATCTGGTGCGTGATGCAGATCTTTAAGTGGTATGGGGCGCAGATACAAGATGTCCATTTGTACCAATTAATTTTACAAAACGTGGGATTTAGATAAGAAAACCAAACATGGCCATCTAAACCCCTTGTCACGTAAACTCAAGTAATACTAGCAATCCACCAAATATAACTAGCTAAAAACTATGACAAATGCAATGGTTAACACACACATAATGAAGCATATCAGACTCCCCACACTTAACCGTTTACTCGTCCTTGAGTAAACAAAGACAAGACAAAGAATCAAGCGAAATGTAGCGTGCAAACATAAGTTAACCAAGGCATTCAACTTATTCCTAGATTACCCTATTTCCCCCCAAAAAAGTAAGAATCTAACAACTCTCACACTCCTTGAATAAGCATAAGCAATCTAACCACCCAAAAGTAAAATGTGAAAAAAGGTAAGCCAAAAAGATAAGTGTCAAGCTAGCTTACTTTTCCTAAAATGATCCCAAAGCAATCAAAGAGTCGTCTTAAGAAAAATCCACCATGGAAGTATGCATTCATCCTAGTTTTTTTTTGTTTTCTCTCAATTTCTCTCATTTTGCATAGGAACCCTTTCGGGTTTTCATCATAGCTTTAACACACAAAGGGTAATAACTTCTCACCTTTTTCCACGCGACCTCTCATTTTTCCTAGGCTCGTAAGCCTAGCCAAGCCTAGCCTCTCACTTTTAGTTAGGCCTTTCGACCCATCCGAGATTTTTCTAGTGTTACCCAAGTCGCCCTTTTGGGTTTTCAACTTGTCCAGGTTTTCAAAATTTTCAAAGTGCTCTAAGAAGAGCTATTAGTCACATAGAAACAACTAAAAAAATCATAAGTGCTATCTAATCCCCTTCCCCACACTTAAAGCTTGCATTATCCTCAATGCATATACAAAATCAAAGAACATATGTTAAGGGAAAGAAATAGGAAGGCACTTATAATGAAAAATAAACACTAAAGTTTACCGTTGATGGTACAATCATGGAATGTAAAGAACAAAATACCATCACCCTAATATACTACCCTAACCTATGGTCAAGAAAGTTCAATCTAACCACTATCATGCATCACAAATCGAATAAGGAATTGAATTACAATGGAGAGTGAGTTACCTCTTAGGTCTCGATGTGTGTGTCTCAAGGGTTTTTAGGGTAGGTGGATTTTGGGTCGTACTTTGGTGGTGGTTGGGTGGTGGTAGGGAAGAAATGGTGATTGGGGTATAGGAAAGTATGTGAGCTTCATGGGCCGTGCACGTCTACACACCCCATGAATTTGGGGTTTTAGTTCTCCTCCTTGTCCACCATATTTTAGTATAATGAACCATGTATGTCTATATGGTCCATGAGTTGGACTTCTCATTTTCTCAGCTCCCTCCAAAAACCATATGCTTCCTACAAAACAAACATGCACACCAAGTGTAATAGTGTCCTAAAAACAAAAGGTTACAAATAGGAAAACACACCAAAAATACTAAACTAATATAATGTTTTCAAAGCTCAGGTTGCCTCCCAAGATGCTCCGTATATTTAAGTTCGTCGACATGACCCTAATGTTATCCATAAGGTGTGGGTATGTATCTCATCACCTTAGACAACCAAAACTTAAGAGGTGAGGGTAAGAATCTTCCAAGAGGGAGATATACTAGAGGAGGAGTCAGCCTTAGAGGGAATAGGTGGTATGGAAGCTTAGATTACTCAATTGGATTCCCTATGGTTTCCTCTATGGTTTCCGAAAATGTAGGATTTGGTTCATAGGTGGAGGTCGGGGTGAAAATAGGTAATATGGAAAATTAAGTATAATTACCCCTTCCTCGACTTCTTCACTCTCAACAAACCATTCCCCATTCCCTTTAAAGTCATCTATCAAAACTTCACATTCAACTAGGGATGGTTCATTTTTGGAATATTGGGTTTCTAGTTGGCTCACCCTATTAATCAAATCAAGAACTTCCCCTTCATCTTTCTCAATACATAAGAATAGTTGAGTTCCCAAATTGCTAATCTCGCTAAGCATTTTTTATTGGATTAAATCACTACTCTTGGTCACATTAGCTATAGCTTGCAAAATTTCTACACAATCCAATCTGGGAACACATCCTGGGGATTGGTTTTGGAGCATTGGGTAAGTTGGTGAAATCAAACTATCTAACCCAAAGTGTCAGTTTCTTGATGCATCTCCATACCACAAATTCGAGTTACCACTAAACCTCAAATTTGGAGAGACGTGGTATGGGTAACAATCTTGATCCCATAGGCCTTGGGAACCAACAACTCCTACCTCTCTCTCATTTTTGCTCATCAAAGAGAAAGACTCCGTAGGGTGGTTACAATGACATACCCTGCAAAATCTCACTCGTTGAGCCTCTCTTCTCCCAAAGTCACTCAACCTTGGGCAACACTCCGTAGGATAGTCATAGTGACACACCCTACAAAGTATCATCTGTTGAGTGCTTTCCTACAATTTTTTTTTTGTTTTTTCAATTAAACACAAACACAGTAAACACAGAAATTTTGGAATCGTAGTGCACGAGTAATTGGTTTGAACCAAGATCTCAAGCAATACCTACTCCAAAAAAGAACAAACAAAAACAAGAAAAAGATAAAAGCAATACTAACTACTCTACTAACACGTTATGACTTAATTAATACCTTGACTGATAGCATACCCGACAGTGGTGTTAAAATTCTTACTTGCCTCCCCACAGGGTCGTTAATCGTAGCTAATTAACTCAGGCGAAGGCTTTCCCATAGGAAGGTTAGAAGATAAGAGATTTATAGTTCTGCACCTTGTACTCATTGCTGCGCTACCTAGAAGGTAGTTAGCGGTAAGCCCAGGTGATGTGTTCATTTTATGTGCATAATTCAGTACCTTTTGGTGTCACTTTTGTGCTCTTTTATTATCAAGAGCTTGTGTTTTACTTTGAAATTCTCTTAGGAGGGATAAGAGCAACTTTACGCTCTTTTACCTCTTCTAAGTGAATTTTATGTGACAAAGGAAGAACATGGAGGCTTGAAGATTGGAGTCCATTGAAGATCACTTTTTGAAGACTTTGAAGACTTGCTTCGAAGACATGAAGACTTGAAGACCGGAGGCCCTCGAAGAACATTTTTTGAAGAATTTGAAGACTTTATTCAAAGACCTGAAGACTTGAAAATGAGAGGAATCATTGTGAAGATAAGTGTTAACCACAAGAAAAAGAAAAGAAGACAAGGTTAAGTTCTGGTGCCCATCGCGAGTCATGACAAACCCATCGCGAGTCGCTACCAATGGGTGGCTAGAACCTAACCTTATCCTTTTTTTACTATAGATAGCACTCTCTTTCCTCTCATTCACATATTCTTCTTTATACGTTTTGGTACTGTTTCTAACCCTAGTTTTTACCATTTTTCATCTTTAAATTCTCTTGTAGTATGTTTTATTTGTTAGTATTAATTAGTATGAACTCTTGTAGCTAAATCTTGTTCTTGGGAGCGATTGATTGAAGCTTCCAAACTTATGTAGTAAGATTCTATGTTTGCTCATTTATGAACATTTGTTGGTGAGCATTTATTTTGCCATTAATGTTGTGTTTTGCCTCATTTATACCATGGGTTGTTTGAGTATATGAAATGTTTGTATGATTGAAGTGTTAGGGAATTAGGAAAAATGCAAATTTCTTAACTCATTTGACATGAAATTCAAAAACATGGATTTAGAAATACCCCTATGATGTTGTTTGTCTAGGGTGATCATCAATGATGTTTGCAAATGGTTGTTTGTCTTTGTAAACTACTATTAAGGAGGAACGAATGTTGATCTTTGAATGAAAAGTGATAGCATTCCCATAGACAATAAATGTAACTGAATGAGTGAATGAATCAATGCGCTATAGGAAGTTTGGAAGTGGAAGTCGACTGCTCCCAAGGCGCCACTAATTATCATTTTAATCATCTCTTTAGTTGTATTACATGATTAACATAGTTCTCTTGCTTTTCTAATTGTTGTCTTTCAATTTGATAACTTGGGATGAAAAATCAACCGAACCCCCCCCCCATTTACATGATTTATATGTCTCTATGTATGTATATGCCTAGTATGTTTTCTCCACTATATGTTCAAATACTTGAAAAGATCCCTCTTCTCGTAGACGACCCCGACATTCCATTATCTACTTAATTGTAGATAGAAATAATTAGGGCTCAAAATTATTAACTTTGAGAGGAACATCGACGACCTTGAAAATTTTGGTGCCACTGCTAGGGAAGAGGCCTTTATTTTTAAGTGTTTAGGCATATTATGTGTGATTATGTGCTAGTTGTAAATATTTGTTAGTTTGCTTTATTTTGGTTTCTTAGTTGACTTTCTATTTTCTCTTGGTGTAAATATTTGTTAGTTTGAGTTCTTGGTGTATGGTTTTTCAGCGATCCTCTTCACAAGAAGTCCTACACTACGACCCCGAGTTAGAGTTCAATTTGAGACAGGCTAGGAGGCTTTCATTGGAAAGTGTGAATAAAAACCCTCCTAGTGACCATTTTGTGGACAATTCTAATTATATAGAGCATCAACATGAGCACGAAGATGAACATCTGGGAGGAGGAGCTCAACATCCTCCTCTCCAAGGGCGAGCTCCTCCTCTCTAAGGAAGAGAGATTCTTTTGGGGGCAAGCATTGTTGAGAGACATCATGGCCCCCAACCCTGATCAACAACCAATGTGCATTAAGTATCCCTTGGTTGGAACAAATTGGCACTTCGAGCTAAAGACCAGATTCATAAACATGCTACCCATCTTTCTTGGTAGACAAGGGGAGAATGCCAACAAACACCTCACCAAATTTCACTTTTTGTGTGGTGGTACAGTTACCCATGGAGTGGATGAATACTTCTATAAGTTGAAGGAATTCTCATTCACACTGAGGGATGGTGCAAGAGATTGACTCCACTACCTACCGCCTAAGAGCATCAAGAGTTGGCTTGATATGAAAATGAACTTTCTAGCCAAATACTTCTCAGCCTCGAGATTTTCCACCTTGATGAAAAACATAAGTAACATCCTCCAATGGAATGAAGAATCTCTCTTCGACTATTGGGAAAGGTTCAAGAAGCTTCTCTCAAGTTGTCCTTTCCACGGTTATTCGGAGGGAGATCTAGTCTATTACTTAAAAAATGGTCTTCTTGATGCGGATCAAAGGTTGGTAAGGAGTTCTTGTAGTGGCACTCTTTGGAACGAGACGTCATCTGAGGCTATGCAATTGTATGAGGAGCTAGCGGAAGAATCAAGGAATTTTAGCTCAAGGGCCAATTTGAGAAGGAGAAATCCAATGGCCGCAAGTGACTCTTCCAATAGAGGGAAGCTTGAGGACCAAGTCTTGGCCCTTGCATTTATGGTGAAATCGTTGATGACGAAGCTTGGGAATGCACCACATATTAAATCATGTGAAATTTGTTACTTGGTGCATCCTACGGATACTTTCCCTACTTTGCAAGAGGGCTATGTCGAGGAGGTAAGTGCCATGAGGTGTCAAGGAAATCAAGGCTACCAAGGCAACCAAGGATATCAAGGTGGGCAAGGCTACCAAGGCCACCAAGGCTACCAAGGTTACCAAGGGTACCAAAGCCAGCCGTACAATGTGGGAAATTATGATAACCCAAACCTCCGGTGTGGAAACCCTTAAGAAAGCCAAAACCCTCAACCGTATTGGCCTCCTCAACAACAATGTAGTTCACCTCAACAAAAATTTCAAAGGCTCCAAGACAAGCCCAGAGACCAAGGGGAGAGCTCAGGTTTAACAAAGAATGAGGTGATGCAAGTCATTCACCGGTTAAGCATGTGTGCTGAAAGAGGCAAAAAATTCCAAGATGAAGCCAAGGTGAGCATCAAGAACTTGGAAACTAAAGTGAGCCAAAAAGCTCAAGTGGTGAACTGGATGGAGGCCCGGGAAAAGGGCAAACTTCCCTCCTAACCGAAGATCAATCCCCTCTAAAATGCTAGTGTTATCACTTTGAGAAGTGGTAAAGAGGTTAGCTCTCCCCCAGTTGGTGAAGTTGTTGAAGACGAACCTAGAAGGATTGAAATACTTGAGAAAGAAGTGGAGGAATAGAATGAGGAGGTGGCCAAGGAGTAAGCAAGAAAGGGAAAGGAGAAGGAAGAGGAGATCACCGTTGAGAAATCAACCTCCAATCCTGAACCTTCATCCCCTCCTCACAAGAAGGAAAGAGTGGTGGAAATTCCCCTATATGTGCTGGAACCACCATTCTCGAAAGCTCTACAGGACAAATGGGGGAAGGAATCCAACAAATACATCTACGGGGTCTTTTATAGGTGCGAGGTAAATATCCCTCTTTTGAATGCTATTGAAAAAATTCCTAGCTATGCAAAAGTTTTTGAAGGAATTATGTGTGTTAAATAGGAAACAAAGAACAAAGAACAAGCTTAAAAATGGGAAAAGTGAACACGTTTTTGCTTTCTGCCAAAGGGAGTTACCCCCTAAATGTAGCGATCCCGGCATGTTCATAATCCCTTGCATGATAGGGAATACACATTTTGAAAAAGCAATGCTTCACTTAGGTGCATCAATAAATGTGATTCCTTACTCTTTGTATGAAAGCCTCAATCTTGGTACTTTGCACAAAACCGAGGTGGTGATCCAACTAGCCGATCATTCTAGTGCATACCCTAAGGGTACCATCAAGGATGTGTTGGTTAGGGTGGATTCCTTAATATTCCCCATGAATTTTTATGTCCTAAACATGGAGCATGATAAACATGCCACCCCAATCTTGTTGGGGAGGCTATTATTTAAGATCTTTAGGACTATCATTGATGTGCATAATTGTACCTTCACCATGGAATTTGATGGGATTAAAGTAGAGTTTAACATAAATGACTCTATGAATTATCCTCTTGAAGAGTACTCTTGGCATGCTATTGATTTTGTTGACAATGTTGTGCAAGATGTTTCTGAGCAGATGGGTGATGATTCCTTGTTAGTTTATTTGTAAAATGATGTTGAAAATGCATGTCTTGTATATTCTATGAGTACTAACTTGAAGGAAAGCATTGAGGAGTTAAGGATTCTTGAGGAAGTTGTGGAAAGTTCTGACCCTCTAGTCTTAGAGGAAATTGAAGAACCAGAATTCCTCCCGTCACTTGTGAAAGCTCCGGCGGCTGAGCTTAAACCTTTGCCAAGTGACCTCAAGTACTCATTTTTTAGGGAAGGAGAGATGCTTCCGGTCATCATTTCAAGCAAGCTCACCAAAGAGCATGAAGAAAAGTTGATGGTGGTGCTACGGGAGAATAAGGAAGCAATAAGATGGACTATTTATGACATCAAAGGCATAAGTCCATCCACTTGTGTGCATAGAATTTTGTTGGAAGAAGATGTGAGAACGGTGCGACAACCCTAACGCCGTTTAAACCCGCCTATGATGGAAATGGTAAAGGCAGAAATTCTCAAGTTGCTCCAAGCAGGCATGATCTATCCAATCCCAGATAGCAAGTGGGTGAGTCTAACTCAAGTGGTACCCAAGAAGAGTGGGGTGACGGTGGTAAAAAAATGAGAAGGGTGAAATGGTACCCACTCGAGTTCAAAACAGGTGGCACGTTTGCATTGACTACTGGAGGCTAAATGCGAAAACCCAAAAGGATCACTTCCTGTTGCCATTCATAGATCATATTCTTGAGAGGTTAGCAAGCCACCACTTCAATTACTTTTTGGAAGGATACTCGGGGTATTTTCAAGTAGCTATTGCCCCAGAAGACCGAGAAAAGACCACTTTCACGTGCCCCTTTGGTACGTTTGCCTACCGGCGTATGCCTTTCGGGTTATGTAATGCCCCTAAAATTTTCCAAAGGTGTATGGTAAGAATTTTCTTAGAATTTTTTGAAAATATTGTTGAGGTATTCATGGATGATTTCACCATTCATTGTAATTCTTTTGATAACTGTTTAGCGAATTTGGCACAAAATCTTAAATGCTGTATTGATACTAATCTTGTGTTAAATTCTGAGAAGTGTCATTTCATAGTAGAGCAAGGCATTGTCTTATACCATGTTTTCTCCTCTAAGGGTATTTCAGCTGACAAGGCAAAGATAGACACAATTCTAACTTTGCCTTATCCTACTAATGTGCGCAAAGTGCGCTCTTTTCTTGGCCATGCAGGATTCTACCGTCGGTTCATCAAGGAATTCTCAAAGATAGCATCTCCTTTATGAAAGTTGTTGCAAAATGAGGTGGAATTTGTGATGGATGAGGGTTGTAAAGGGGCCTTCGATACATTAAAAGGAACAGAAAGTCCCGGCTCCTTTCATAGAACCCCCAGATTGGTCATTACCTTTTGAGATCATGTGCAATGCCAGTGATTATGCCGTTGGAGCGGTACTTGGTCAAAGGGTGGGGAGAGTGCCTCATGCCATCTACTACGCATTCATGTCTCTCAATAAGGCCCAAAGAAACTACTCCACCACAGAAATGGAGTTGCTAGCAGTGGTATTTTCATTGGAGAAATTTCTATCTTACTTGCTTGGTACAAAAGTTATTGTGTACACTGACCATGCAGTGCTTCATCACTTGATGACGAAGAAAGAAGCCAAGCCAAGATTGATTAGCTGGATCCTACTTTTGAGTGAATTTAAGTTAGTGGTGCGAGACAAGAAGGGCATGGAGAACCTCGTGGCTGATCATTTAGGTTGGTTGCAACCATGCCAAGATAATGAGGTAAATCTATCAATGAAGGAGCAACTACGGGAAGAGTTCCCTGATGAAAAATTGTTAACTATCAGGAACCTCCAACCGTGGTATGTCGACATTGTGAACTTTCTTGTCTCTAGTAAATTTCCTCCTCACTTTTCTAAGGCACAAAAAGATAAGCTAAAAGGTTATGCTAAATACTATGTGTGGGATGATCTCTTTTTAGGGAAACATTGTGTAGACCAAGTTGTTAGGAGATGCATCCCCGATACTAAAGTGCATTCGATTCTCACTTATTTTTCATTCTCATGCATGCGGCGGTAATTTTGGAGCTAAAAGGACCACTAGGAAATTCTTGGAAAGTGGTTTTTATTTTCCTACTTTGAATAAGCATGCATGCATATTTTTTAAGGCTTGTGATAAGTGCCAGAGAGTAGGAAATGTCTCATCTAGAAATGAGATTCCCCAAAAAGCTATACTATATTGTGAAATCTTTGATGTTTAGGGTATTGACTTTATGAGACCTTTCCCTAGTTCTTATGGCTTTACATATATTATTCTTTCCATTGATTATGTGTCGAAGTGGGTTGAATCAAAACCCACTAGGACTGACGATTCTAAAGTGGTTGCAAAATTCCGGAAAGATAACATCTTCTCTAGGTTTGGGGTACCCCGAGCCTTGATTAGTTACCATGGCACCCATTTTTGCAATCGGACCATAGAGGCACTCTTGAAGAAGTATGACATTACTCACAAGACATCCACCGCTTATCACCCATAAACCAATGGTCAAGGCAAAGTTTCCAATCAGGAAATCAAGTTCATCTTTAAAAAAAGGTTAACCCTAACTGGAAGGATTGGAGTTCTTGGTTGAATGGTGCCTTGTGGGTGTATAGGACGACTTAAAAGACACCAATCGGTATGTCACCATACCGGTTAGTGTTTGGTAAGCCCTGTCACCTACCGGTGGAAATTCAACATAAGGCTTACTGAGCGGTAAAAGAATTCGATCTGAATATAGATGAAGCCGATTTGTATATGAAGTTACAATTGGATGAAGTAGATGAGATCCAGAGGGAGTCCTATGAGAACGCAGAAATCTACAAGGAGAAGACAAAGGTGTGGCACAACAAGATGATCATTAGGAAGGAATTTGTTGTGGGTAAAAAATTCTCCTATTCCAATCCCGCCTTTACCTATTTCCTGGTAAGTTGAGGTCCCAATGGATTGGTCCTTTTGAGGTGGTGAAAGTATTCTCGTATGGCACGGTGGAGATCCTATATCGAGCTAAGTCCAATACATTCAAATTCAATGGACAACGTTTGAAGCCTTACCATGAGAATTTTGTGCTGGAGAAGGGAGAGGATATTAATCTCCTCGATCTGGTTTGTGAGTAAGCTCCAAGAAAAGGGAGTGAGTCATGCCGATGACGTTAAAAATACTCAGTTTTGATCATCTGGATCGTCATTCATGACTTTCCGTTGATGTTTCTTGATTTTGAATTCTTTTTCATTAGTTCCATTATTTTGCCTTATGTTTTTCCGGCTTGTTTTTCCATGATTTTGTAGTGATTTGAAACCAAGGCATTGGTATTTTAAAGGGAGAAATGCTTGGAGTCAAGAAGGAAAAACTTGGACAAGAGGTGACATCAAAGATTTTTTCTAAGTACTAGGTGGGTAGCCCGTTGTGAGTCGTAACCACCTCGTCGCGAGTTGCAGTGGTCATACGGATGGATCGGGTAGCTTAACATCTTGAGGACCTCTTAGGAGTGGGAAATTCAGTGGGGGAAGGCGAAGTGAGTTATGAAACTCTTGATCATTAATATACTTTGTTTTTAGGTTGATATATTGGTATAAAGTGGAGCATGTGTTTTAAACCTTATACATGTCTTTAGCTTCACCTTGTACCATTGGATTTGGGATTGTCAGTTCAGGATTTGGAGATGTTTTAGGGATATCAATGAACTGATGGGTTGATATGGTTTGGGTAGATTTAGGAATGGGGGTTGTGGGAAATTTCTTATTTGACCTTAGCATTGGGATGTGTGATATTGAGAGTTTTGTGAGGTATTGACTTGGGGAAATAGTAGTTCGGATGTGGATATGTCATTTCCTTCGTATGTTTGGATCTTTTCTTACTCAAGGGCGAGTAAGGTTTAAGTGTGGGGAGGTTTGATGTGTCAATTTTATGTGCATAATTTAGTACTTTTGGGTCACTTTTGTGCTCTTTTATTATTAAGAGCTTGTGTTTTACCTTGAAATTCTCTTAGGAAGGGTAAGAGCAACTTTACGCTCTTTTACCTCTTCTAACTTGATTTTACGTGACAAAGGAAGAACATTGAGGCTTGAAGACCGGAGGCCATTGAAGATCACTTTTCGAAGACTTTGAGGACTTTCTTCGAAGACATGAAGACCGAAGGCAGTCGAAGACCAAATTTTGAAGACTTTGAAGACTTTCTTCAAAGAGTCGAAGACTTGAAAAATGAGAGGATTCATTGTGAAGATAAGTGTTCACCGCAAGAAAAATAAAAGAAGACAAGGTTAAGTTCTAGCACCCATCACGAGTCATGACGAAACCATCGTGAGTCCTGACCAACGAGTGGCCAGAACCTAACCTTATCCTTTTTGTACTATTAATAGCACTCTCTTTCTTCTCATTCACATCTTCTTCTTCTGCGTTTTGGTACTGTTTCTAAACCTAGTTTTCACCATTTTTCATCTTTAAATTCTCTTGCAGTATGTTTCATTTGTTAGTATTAATTAGTATGAACTCTTTTAGCTAAATCTAGTTCTTGGGAACAATTGATTGAAGCATCCAAACTTATGTAGTAAGATTTTATGTTCTCTCATTTATGAACATTTATTAGAGAGCATTTATTATGCCAATAATGTTGTGTTTTGCTTCATTTATACCGTGGGTTGTTTGAGTATATGAAATGTTTGTATGATTGAAGTGTTATGGTGTTAGGAAAGTTGCAAATTTCTTAACTCATTTGACATGAAATCCAAAAGCATGGCTTTAGAACTTCTTGTGTATAATGTGTGGCAATTCATGCTAGATGAGTATGTTAGTGTGGGTTGTTCTCATATTTATCCCACTGATGCAAAGAAAGGTTGAACCTTGAATGTTGTTTGTTCTAGATTTAACCTAATAAATGCTCTGTTTGGTTAAATGACTATGTCATTGGTAGAAGCTTGTTTTTATCAAACCTATGGTCCTTTGGGTGAAATGCCATTGATAAAATACCCCTATGATGTTGTTTGTCTAGGGTGATTGTCAATGAGGTCAAAACACAACCTAGTACGGGTCATCATTCCGTATGAGTAATATGAATAGCTAGTAAAACAAACATGCAAAGGGGATTTTTTGGTTTTTTAATTATCAACTACAAAGCATCAAAGTAAAATAAAGAAAACAACTATATAAACAGACACTTGGGGGTATTTGAGTAACATGCTTGATAAGTAACTTTTATCCTTGATTCATTCACATATGGACTTATAAACCTATCTTATGCTCATGTCACACAGTGTGGAGATAACTAGGTATTTTCCTCCGTCTGTCACATATGGTACTTACCACAATGCCCATATCTCACCGTCTCCGTAATTTTAGGCAATGCGCTCTAGTCCTACAATGCCGCATACCATTCCCTAATCACTCACTCCCAAGGCCAACGTTCCCCCATTTAGAGGGATCCAATGATTGCCTAAAAGGTAATTGCATGCGTAGGTCGCAATTGTTGGATATGTTGTTAGATGTATTATATTCTCGGACACTCCACTGTGGATCTCAATCCCTAGCCTATAGAGGTAAAGGAAAATAAACCTTGTGATAAGTTTAGAGTTGACACAACTCTATTCGCTACATACAACACGCTAATCTATCGGGGTAAGCCATGAGCTTTCCCTCACTGGGATTTGCCGAATTGACCGCCCGATATGTGATTCCTTAACAAAGCTAGTTGATCGGCATCATGGTATAACACATGCAAGGAATTTCTCTCAAAGGATATGAATGCACTAATTTCCCCAATGTTCTATACTTAATCTACAATTCCAACACTTTCTGAGATTGCAATGAAGCCTAGCATGACTTACACTACCATACATGCATGAGTGCATCATCATAACGACATATCTTAAATTGTAATTCTTAGAAAACACAAGTTCAAGCACAAGTATTCATAAGCATTAGGATAGGGAAATCTAAATCTCAAGATGAAATTATAAAAACATGAATACAACTATCACCGAGCTACCAATCTACTCTCTAAGAGATATATCCATGGAAAATACTAAGTTAGATGCCATGGATCTAAGAAAATAAGATGACGAAAAGAAAAGAAAAACAAAGAAAAAGAGAAGGAATGAGAATAAGTATTCCTCTTCCTTCCATCTAAACTAGAGAGATGAAAAATATAAATTATGCCTACTTAGATTTTACTAAAAGACTAAGACTCATATATATAGTAGTAGATAATTGGACCTAAAGATAGGCCCAAAATACGCCAAAGTTAGGTAAAATACCTAGTCACATTTCCCTCTAGCCGCTGAATATTTCTCAAATAAACTGCTCAAATCCATGAATTTCTTGGTGCTGAGATTTAGTCCGTTGGATGGAGCTCGGAAAGATGAAGATTTTGATATATGGTATAGGGAAATAAGATGTAAATTAAGAGAGTTATGAACCAAATAGTGAGAAACCATAGTTCAGTCACCCCTGGCATGGGCCGTCGCGGATGGCGCGGGGTGCAAGAACTCGTGCATGGCATAGATCTTCAAGTTGCATAGGGTGCAGATCTTTTCATAGACCACATCAATCCCCTGGCGTGGGTTGCATCATTTGGCATGGGGCGCCAAAAGGATGCTGAAAATGAGAGTTCGATCCACGCCCATGGCCGATGGCGCGGACCATAGCTAGGAATGGTTCTTGCTTAGAAACTTTGGTGCGGGCCATGTGATTTCTCACACCCTTCCAGCTGGTCTTGGCATATTGAGCTTGGAAAGGTGTGGGACGTCAAAGTCGGGATGTTCTACGTCCATACTTAGCCATTTTGGAGTGGGATTTGAACTTCGTATTTGCAACCCTTGGCGTCTGGCGCAGGTCATGCCATAGCCTCGCGCGGAAATATTGGCATGAAAATTAGCCTCACCCATGGCCTCGTGCTGATCATTTTGGCAAAGGATAGCTCCTTTGGCATGGGCCAATTATGTCATCTATGAACGGCCCACGCCTACTCGTTTGTGCCTCGGTTGTCTCAACTTGTTTCCTTTACCACAGGTTAAACATTAGTCCAATTTGAGAGTTTTAGTAGTCAATTTTACAGTGCTCAAGAAGAAAAATCCAATGGAGTCAGCCTTAAAGGCTAATTCTTCTCAGATCGTTCTCAAACTTAAGTACAACTCATTGGACCATAATTCACTTTTTCTCCCTGGGCCGTTTTGAACTCCAATGCCCCCTATCCTTGGCTCCATCCTTCTACTACCATGATTTGAAGTCTGTGGCCTTCATTTTCTACCATTCTAGAGGTGAATGGCCTTCGATCTCTTCTACCATCCTTGCGAATGGCCTTCAATATCTTATATCGCTCTTACGAACGCCCTTCCCATAGAATGTAAACCAAAATTAACCAAGGGTGATCTACTAAAGATGATCACAAGGAAGATCAAGGAGCCCGTGGATACAAGATGTCCATTAGTACCAATTAAGTCTATAGAATGCGGGATTTAGATAAGAAAACCGAACATAGCCATCTAAACTCCTTGTCACGTAAACTCAACTAATACTAGAAACCCACCAAATAAAACTTGCTAAAAATTATTCCAAATGCAACGGTTAACGCACGTATAATGAGCAGATCAATGCCTTTTGAACTTAAAAACGCAGGAGCAACGTATTAAAGGGTGATCAATAGCACATTTTGCAATCAAATAGGGAGGAACATGGAAGCATATGTTGATCATATGGTTATCAAAAGAAGAAGGGTTAGTGACTTTGCCGCAAATTTGAAAGAGACTCTAGATATGTTGCGCAACATCAAGATTAAGCTCAATTCCA
The DNA here is from genome assembly GCA_037428765.1 of Rubia yunnanensis. NCBI lineage: Eukaryota > Viridiplantae > Streptophyta > Magnoliopsida > Gentianales > Rubiaceae > Rubia > Rubia yunnanensis. The sequence continues at coordinate 103,953,159 of CM075061.1, read as the reverse complement.
AGAAGTGTATCATTGGAGTAGGCGTGGGAAAATTTTTAGGCTACAGGGTATTTTCCAAATGGATCAAAGTTAGCTCAGAGAAAACATACTAAATCTTCCCCAGTCGCGAATAATTAATAAGGTACAAATATTAATGGAATTGTTGGCAGCACTTAGCAGGTTTGTTTCAAAGGCAGCTGAGAAACACTTCTCACTCTTCCAAATAGTTAAGAAGGTTAAGAAGTTTAGCTGGAATGAAGATTTTCAAAAAGCACACGAGGCTTTAAAAGACCAGTTCCAAACACTGCCGACATTGAAGTCACCAGTCTTCGGGGAAACTCATAATCAGTACTTGCAGTTTCCCACTATGCAGTAAGTTCAGTTCTTGTTCGCCAGGAAGGCCAAAAAGAAGTGCCAGTCTACTACATCAGTAGAATATTACAAATTGCAGAAATGGCGTACTTGCCTATTGAAAGCTAACTCTAGCATTGGTATACTCAGCAAGAAGGTTGCAAACCTATTTTCATGGGCATCAAACCATTATCTACATGGTTTTCCCAATCAAGAACATCCTGACCAAAACTAAAGTGTCTGGTAAGATGAGAAAATGGGCTCTCAAACTAGGATAACATGAGACCCAGTTCTAGCCAATGGCATCAATCAAGGCTCAGGCCTTTTTGGATTTCATCATGGAGATGAGGAGCAAAGATGCACAAGACACGAGCACACGTAACAATATTATAGTAGATAAAGGCAAGTCAAATAGGTAGATGTTGCGTGGAAGCTGTTTGTAGATGGAGCGTCCAGTAAGGAAGGGTGCAGTGCAGGATTACTGCTAGTTGACCTGGAAGGCGGGGAGCATAGATACTCACTCTATTTCGACTTCTTACTGATGAACAATGAGCAGAGTATGAGGCATTAATATGCAGTTTGGACCTTACAATCAAAATACAAGTCAATAGCGTTCGAGGATTCAGTGACTCCCAAATAGTAATCCAACAAGTGCGGGGAGACAATGAAGTGAGAGAAGAATAACTAGTAATATACTTTAGAAGGGTTTGATAGTTCATTGCCCAGCTTGAGTACTTTGACATCCAGCACGTGCCTAGATCCAAAAACTCAAAAGCGAATGCATTAAGCAAACTGGCAACGGTAGGGTTCAATTCATTGAACGAACACAGAGATGTAAGAGTGTAAGTCATTCCAATTATAAGCACGACGATCAGTATTGTGTCATCATTTTAGACAGATGAAGTAAGCTGGGGTGACACCTCTAATAGAGTACCTATTAAAAGGAAAGTTGCCTGCGGACACCATACTTACTAGAAAGTTAAAGCCGTAATCTCACAACTACGTCTACGAAGGAGGAATCTGATAAAAGAAGGCCTTTTTATCCTCATGGATAAAATGTGTAGGACCAGCACATGCAAGGGAAATTCTAAAAGAAGTACACAAAGGGCTGTGTGGAGCGCATCAAGGAGAAAGAATGGTAGCAATGAAGATCATCTGAGTAGGATAACTACTGGCCATCCATGTTTAATGTGGGGCCTACAACTTCGTGCTCAAATTTAAAAACTGCCAGATCAATGTTTCGCTGTCACATAAGCCACAGGCTGCATTAAGAGGTATATTAGGAGCGTGACCATTTGAAAAATGGGGAATTGACCTAGTTGGACCCATCCCAAAGGGCGAGAGTAATGCCAAATTTCTGATTGTGAAATCGACTATTTTACAAAGTAGGTAAAGGTGAAGCCATTAGGACAAGTCATAGCGGAGGTAAAAAGAAACTTTGACTGGCAGAATTTAGGGTGTCACTTCGGGGTGCCACATACTATTGTCATGGAAAATGGCACACATTTCACGAATGGTACTCCCGCCCCAACTGAAGTGGCTTGTGGCTTTACTTTCACATCCCACATATTTGCCAATATCGTGAGCCATTTTTTACCACTGACACTTTGCAAGACTTCGTTGACCGGTTGTATTTTGCATAATGATTCACATCACACATAATTTTAGACCAAAACACACCAGCATTCTGACCCGTACCCACCATACAGTCAGAGGAATGCTCGAACCTTGTGCCAAAAATTGGGAATTGACCTAGTTAGACCAATCCCAAAGGGCGAGAGCAACACCAAATTTCTGATTGGGGAAATCAACTATTTTACAAAGTAGGTAGAGGTGAAGCCATTAGGATGAATCATAGCAGAGGTAAAAAGAAACTTTGTCTGGCAGAATATAGTGTGTCGCTTCGGGGTGCCACATACTATTGTCATGGAAAATGGCACACATTTCATGAGATGTGCTTTCATTGATTGGTGTTCGAAGCTGGGGATTCTCCCAAAGTTTATATCTGTAGCACAGGCCCAAGTTAATAGACAAATAGAAGTAATGAACGGAATAATTGTTCAAGGAATTTAGAAACAACTGGAGTAGAAGCGAACTGGATGGGTGGACGAAATACCCAACACCCTATTGTCATATAGAACGACCATTCTAGAACCAACAGGGAAAACACCGTACAGTCGGGTCTATGGTCACGGAGCAATGATACCAGTGGAAATCAATAATTCAAGCCTCCACATATGCGATTACAGAGAGGAAGAAAATCCGGACAAGATAAGGTTGTAATTAGATTGGCTAGAAGAAAAAAGAGAATTGGCAGCGATTGCAGAAGCTAAATAAAAGAAAAGAGTGACTAGAGATTACAATCAGAAGTTTAAAGAAATGTGGTTTCAGATTTATGATCTTGTGTTAAGAAAAAACAAGGCAAGCCTTGCAGAAAAATGAGGAAAGTTATGCCCAAAGTGGGAAGAATCTTACAAGATCACGAAGGCTCACAAATCCAACTGTTATGAGCTAGAGAGGTTAGACGGCAACGGTGTTCCCAACACGTGGCAAGTGATTAATTTGAGAAGATTCTATGTCTAAAGTTTGGAAAACACATAGACATCATCTAGTTGTACAGAAACCATGAAATTATCATTGGTTCCATCCGTTCTTTTATTTAAAAGGCGATATTATCGCAGTAATATATTATAAAAACCATCTTTCTGGACAACGATTAAATTTTTAGTTTGCTACTTGCAGATTTTAGATGATAACATATCTTAGCTCATTGCAATTAACCTGACAAGGCATTTCAATGGTCAAAGGTCAAACACAATTATGTGTGTCATAGCAAACATCGAACTGCAAGCTATAGATCTTGCAACTTTGCAAATACTACATCTGCAAGCTATAGATCTTGCAACTTTGCAAATACTACATCTGCAAGCTATAGATCTTGCGCAACTACTAATACTTGCAAGATTTAGATCTTGCAGTTTCGTGAACCTTACGAACTGCAAGCTATATATCTTTTGACTTTGCAAATCCTACATATGCAAGATATGGATCTTGCACAGCTACTGATACTTGCAAGATTTAGATCTTGCAATTTTTCAAGCCTAATGATCACAAGCTATAGATCTTGCATAAAGGCAGATTTGCTCATAAAATTTCATAAGCAAGCAATAGATCTTGCACGATGAAGCTCTTCAATATGCAAGCAACAGTTCTTGCAGCCCCGCTATACTAAACATGCAAGCTAAAGATCTTGCGAAAATATAGAAAATCGTAAAAAATTAAACATAATTAGTGAGATACGAGCAAGCCATAGACCCTGCAACTTCTCAAGACCAATCATAAAACTCCACACCGAGTAAATAGTTGCCAGCGTAAGAAGTAGCAGGAGATATTTTATTATATGATAGCAATCATGCATGTTTACAAAATCACAACCAAATTATTCAGAGCAGTGCAAGAATGATGAAGTAATGTACAACAGAAGATCTATCCACACCTAGATGCTCTTAATGATCCAGAAGATGACGAACCACCACAATGATGATTGTGTTCAATTTCACGATAGGACTGATCAGCCCCGTGCCATTTTTCTTCAGCATCACGCTCCTCACTAACAATGTGGTCGTACTTCCATTTCATGTGTAAATATGCAGGATTTCGTATTAGACCCTTCGCTGCATATGACCATGATATTCGACATAAAAAGCTTTAAAGTTAGTTATAGGGCCAAACTCCTTGCGATCCAGCTGTATACTCATAATGTTAACGTTTCTTCACATCGTTTCATCTCAGCCCTGAAGTTTTTCCCCTTCTAGGCATGGGAGATGCCATCGAATAGCCTTAGACAAGTTAATCCTTTGCCCACCAATTTCCATAGCAAGATCTCCACGACCAGAAGTCCTTCGAGATGATGAGGGGAGAGCCTAAAGTTTAATGTTATACTGAACACAAGCCAGCTCAAGTTGGTGCACGTACTTATCAATTCGGTCACACTCAGTGCGGAGCTCCTCATTGTCGCTTCGTAGATGTGTGTTGATAGCAAATTGTTAGTCAAACTTACTCTGTCAACCAATAGCAGAAGATGAAATGTGATCACATTCATCCTGCTTTTTCTTCAACTGATCAAACAGGTCATCAATGTGAGAGCATTGTTTATCAATAATCTGTGTCTTTTGATGGGCCTCGTCATTCTTAATTGCAGCATAATTTCTAGCCCCCTCCTATTGGAAAAACATCTTCACCATGTCCAACTGTTGATGGTGAATAAGACCGTTCTGCACATCGCAAATCCATTGTAAATCACACACATTATCCTGGGTGTCCTTCACATTCTTGTCCCACTTTACTTCAAAGTCATTAATACCCAAGAGCATGTACTTCAAACAAATGCCTAGAGATAACACCTATTCTTGGACACGGGCAGGAAGGTTAAGCGAATGCAGGTACACACCAGCAGATTCAATATCAACCAAACCACGAACAATATCTTTGCCAGGAGATTCAACATTGTAACCATCGGGGACAAACTTACTGCAAGGACATGTTGGAGAAGAAGATGGTAAGGGATCGAAAATAGGAAGTTGTCATTCAATGCATAAAGGGACTGACTTCATACGAGAAAAGCAATCAGAGGAAACAGGCCCATCATATTCCTTAGTTACAGACTAATTAGTTCAAATTCATCTAATGGAGCATTGAAAATTAGATGGCAAAAACCCGTAGCAATCGGAAAATCAATCAGTAGATCCAAGAAAATAAATTCTTATAAAAAATTTACAATCAACCAAAATATCGAAGCCCTGTATATAATTAAATGCAGTGAGAAGTAGTAAAAATTGAGAGCAAAACCAAAATTAATATCCATAGCCAAACAAATAGCACACACATACACTAGAGTATTTTCTCAAGTTACAATTGAAAGCTTTAAATCAGAAAGCTAAAGATCAACTGACATCAGTGGCAGAGGCAGACAAAGGCTAGACAATGATAGCAACATCTTCCTTGCTTGCTTACTGAGGAGAAACTTCAACGTTTGCATTAGCCTCGTTCACCATATGAATATCATAATTAGGAGGCTGCAGAATGGTACAAGAACCAAATGGAAGTTCTTCGAAGTAATCAACCTCAACTGCTTCAGTGCCTCCACAGAAGGAAGACTGGAAAGACCAGCAAGGTAGGATAATAGAGCATATGAATGACCACCGTCAGTCATGCTGCTTATGAAACCTTTGTTGAGTAGGTCTTTCTGCTCCTCCAAAATATCCTCAGCCTTGGAGCATGGGCTATGGTGGTCTCCTAAAATTAAGAGACCGCTCTAGAGACCAAAAACCACCACGGTGGTGGTCTTTGGAGTCGTCCCTTAATAAGAGACCACCCTTTGGGCTCTTGCTAAGATACCATAATGGAGGCTGCATGTGGCCCAAAAATTTTGACCGTTTGCAAGCTACGGGGCTGCTCACATGTGACCCCTTTTTTTTCCTCGCATGGGACATGTGGTGCCCGGTGAGTGGGCCACGTGTCCCACTAAACTCATCCTTTTTAAAAAAAATTCTTATACGGACACGTGTTACCCCTTGATTGGGCCACATGTCCGTAACAGCTACTTTCAGAAGGGCAGGTTTAAATTAAAATTAGGGAACACATGGCCCAAACACAGGGCAACACATGTCCCCTGCAATGTCCAGTTAACGACTGCATTTTTTAATGGGACACGTGTTCCATTTTGGTGGCGACACATGTCCCAATGACCATTTTTTCAAAAAATCCCAGAATTTTTTTCTTCAGAATTTTAAATTTTGTATTCAATTATCTTCCACTTTTTTAAACTATAAATAGAGATGATTTCAACTCATTTCATCACACCACTTCCAATTCCTATACTTCTACCTCACTAATTCATTTTCTACATTGTAATCAAAATTTTACTTTCGTTTCCATATTTTGTGATAGATCTACGAAGAATGTCAAAGAGAAAAGATAAGGTAATTCCAAATTCATTCAATTTAAAAAGTTCTTTGCAAAATCTGAATTATCGTCCATTTTTTTTTTCAAATTTGGAATTTAATGAAAATTCTCCAAACATCTCTCTCCACTTCTATATGAATTCCTAACATTCATACATGAATTATCAAAATCAATAACACTCATCCCAAAATGCATACACAAACCCTCCTTACCAGAACCACTCTTCCCAAAATTTGAACACCTAAATTAGCATTATTTGACTAATCAAATGTATTATTTGCATCTACGTACCCAAAAATTAGTGCATTTAATATGTTCATATATTTTAAAAATTCATAAAATATTTTAAAAATTAGTATATGTTTGACATTTGTTTTCCATTGAAAAATGATTTATCCGTTTAGGAAATGATGTAGGTGAAGAAAGCGATGAAATTGCAATAGTGTCCAGGAGCAAGGATACGAAGAAGAAAGGTAGCCGGGACAAATGGAGTGTGGATGATGATAAAGTTCTATGTGGCGCAATGTTCGAGCATTCCTCCAATTGTGTGGTGGGTACGGGTCAAAATGCTGATGTGTTTTGGTATAAAAATATGTGTGATGTGAATCATTAAGCAAAATGCAACCGGTCAACAAAGTCGTGTAAGTGTTGGTGGTAAAAAATGGCTCACGATATTAGCAAACATGTGGGATGTTAAAGTAAAGTTGCACGCCACTTCAGTTGGGGCGGGAGTGGCCCTAGCCAAGGAGATATGAAGTCATAGGCTATGAACCTGTTTGCAGATGAAAATGATGGGAAGCAATTTTTATTCTTTCATTGATATGACGATTGCAGGAAGAACCCTAAATTTACGGCATAATATGGCCCAAAGGAAACTGATGGAGAGAAATATTCACCACGGGTGCCATCAACGCGCTGCAGTAGCGATGATAATCAGGCTATGCAATATCCATCCATGCCTATTTGTGTGAAAGCCGCTAAATGCAAGGAAAGGGGAAAAGGAAAGGCAAAGGGAAGAATAAAAAATGATGAACAATCAAAAGAATCACAAAGAATGCAGTGTGCAGCCGCAATTGAAGCAACTACTCAAAAGGCTAAAAAGGTTGTGGAGAATGAAAGAGCTAAAATGGAGTACAACATAGTGCAATGAGAGTTTGTCTAAATACAATCGAAGCGCGATTAGATGATAGCTATGACTAAACTCCTTGATACTTTGCTTCAATAGGGAGAGTTGTCCGCAGTAGAGGAAGCACTACGAGATAAATTAATAGGGGATAGTCTAAGGTCATAATTGATTGTAATAGTTTGTAATAATTGGTAAGACAAGACCATACATTTGTCATTGGTTTTCATTTTAATTGTTAAGACTAGATCAATATTTAAGTTGTTTATGTTTTGTTTAAATTTTTTTTGTTGTTAATAAAGTTATGTTTAAACCGTTTGACTAATTTCATTGACGATGGTGTGAATAATTAATTATTCTATTGACACTACGTTGACACATACCATTAATTATGCAAATAACGTAAACAGCCGTGGAAACCCGAAGGGAGAAGTTATTGCACCAACCTATTAGACAAAATTAATGGGGTTGTCATGGCCACGTCTCATCTATTCACATGGGTTCAATTCATCATTTCAAAGATTCCGCTATAAAATTATTGTGGTTGTCATGGACATGTCCCATCTATTTAAATGGTTTCAATTCATCATTTCAAATATTTTTCTAGACAAAATTATTGGGGTTGTTATGGACACGTCCCATCTATTCACATGGGTTCAATTCATCATTTCAAAGATTCTGCTAGACAAAATTAATGGGGTTTTCACATGTGATGGTTCTCTATATAAAGGGGTTATTAGTTTACATTTCATTCCAACCCCAAATTCCTATCAACACAATTTTCCTTCTTCTACAGAACCATGTATTCCTCTAATTCCTCTTACAACGATGATGAGCTTCACTTTGGAGAATCATCAAACCTATCAACCTATGATATTCCCAGTTTCCTAACTCATACCGATCCTGAGATGATTAACTTTTTCTTGAATTTCTAGAAATGGCTAAAAATGGTATGCAACCATTGAGGATGAGAGTGCTCACACTTCTCCAAACTTACCGAAGAAAACTGAAATCATATCAAAAGAGACCGTGTTCGAGCACAGGAAGTATTCCAGAAGTAATATTTTGCTCAACCTCCTGAAAGAATGTATGACGATCAACATTTCGTCAAAGGTTTTGTATCCAGCGAAATGTATTCAAATGTATATGGGAAGAAGTCACCAACCACAATCCCTATTTCAGACAAAGGCCTGATGCAACTAGTTATTAAGAATTTTTGCCACTCCACAAGTGCACGGTGGCACTGCGCCATTTGGTATATGGTATTGTATGCGACCAACTGGATGAATGCTTATAGATGCGCAAAATGATGGTCAGAGAAATGATGTCTCATTTTGGAAAGAAATTATTGTCGTATACCATCCAGCATACCTCCGACCAACAAATCAGGACGATATTGGTCGCTTGATGCATGTAGATCATGGACGTGGATTTCCTATACTTGGAAGTATTGAGTGTATGCATTGGGATTGGAAAAACTGTCATGTGGGTTGGAAAGGTCAATTTCAGGGCAGGAGTGGACGGGTCTCAATTATTTTGGAAGTCGTGGCCTCATATGATACATGGATTTGTCATGCATTTTTTGGTTTGGTGACGTATGTGAAAGAAGGGCTCCACATTTTCCTCATGAAGTCAATGATCGCAGCTACGAATGACCCCAAGAAACAACTCTTCTATCCTGATGGAATCTATCCCAAGAAGTCAATGGTACCATCTTACTGATGGAATCTATCCTGAGTGGGCAACCTTCATGCAAGCATATACAACTCCAAATGACCCCAAGAAATTACTCTTCACAAAGCATCAAGAAAGTTACTAGAAACACGTCGGATGTGCTTTTGGTATTTTACAAGCATGGTTATCCATGATTCGCAACCTATCCCAATACTGGAATATCGAAACGTTGGGCAATATAATGATAGCTTTTATCATACTGCACAACATGATAGTTGAAACTGATAGAGATACCTATGGGTTGTATGTTCCACCAGTTGATTATAACCAAATCGATGACTCTCCATGGCATTATAGTATAGAGCGAAATGCTGATCTACCGACTTTTAGGCAAAATTGGAAAGATTTACGCAACAGAGTAAAACATGACCAGTCAAAAAAGACCTTACGGAACATCTTTACCAATATTTGGGTGCTCAAAATTAAGATATCAATATGATTTCGTTATCCATGTTTTCTTGTTTTAAAATTTTAACTAGTTTTCTGTTAGTAATAATTTGTTACACTAGATCAATATTTCACTTTTTTATTTGTAATAATTGGTCGGATTAGATCAATATTATGATTTTCAAAATCTAATAATTGGTGAGAGTAGATCAATATTTCAATATTTTAGTATTTTATGTAATTTTCTAGTCATTATAATTGGTTTTTGCAATTTTAATGTTTTTTATGTAGATTTTAAAAAAAATTATCTTATTATTTATTTTTGTTTTAATAATTTCATTAAAAAATGAAATTACTTTTATTTTTTACAGCGAAGGACAATATTTACAAGAATGAAAAAAATGAATTATTTAACATATTCTGAAAAAAATGAAATTATATTTTAAATGTTAAAAAATGTTATTAAATATCACTTTCGACTTATTTTGAGTGTAAGAAATTTATTTAAATTAAATTTTAATGCTAAAATTAATGAGTAGGGTAGAGAAAATCAAGTAGGGTCATGAATGATAAAGAGTGGTCTTTTGCCATTGTGAAAAAAAAAAAGTTGTCTCTTAAGTGCTCTCTTAAGGTGAGGTGGAAGAGAGAGGGATAAAAATAATATATTTAATTGGTAAGAGACCACTAGCGGTCACTTCCATTCCCCATGGCCTTAGGAAGTTTTGGAAGACTCTGAACTTTAGCAGTTGGATTTAATTGTCACAGCTTCAAGATAGCTTCATAATATCCAACATTGTGAGCGGTAGAAGAAACCACCTCAAACAGCTTATAAAAAGACTTGGTCTTCACTAGCCGATCAAAAAGAACCCAAGGATAGCCAAGTGAAGCGAGACCCATGGTCTGCACTTGCTCCAACTCCGATGCAGCTTGGCAGCATCCCTCTCAGCAGCCACCGCACGCTCTTCAACAGCTTTAAGAGAGACAGTCATAGCCATGCACTTCTCCTCAGCAGACCAACATTTCTCCACAAGCAAACCATCCTCCTTAGAAAAATGGGCGACATATTCGTTGACAAACTGAAGACTCTCCCCAACCTGGGTATAAGTGTCGATGAATGAAAGTTAAAGTGCAACAATGGAACAACATCAAGTAAAGTCAAATACACATTTCAGTTCGCATAACAAATAATCATACCACAACCAGGGTTTTATGGAGCGAGAGTTTAGATACTGTAGCGGGAATAGTACCCTCTACCATCAGTTCTTGGCTTAACAAAAGAATCTTCGTGTGAGAATGCCCAACGCCCCCCCCCCCCCTCTTTCTTCGGAAGCTCCATGGTGCTCAACGACCCACTAGTATAATCTTTCCTCCTCCTTCTTTGTGAACTATTAGCTGTTTGATGACCAACACCCTTGTGGTCACCATCAACAACGACCTCGGTAACTAAAGGCTGAAGGTTCGTTATAGTAGCATTTTCTTGAGAAATTCCAATAGTGGATGCATCATTCTTCTGGGCAACAGTGGCCTTTGGTTCATCATCATCACTGTCAAAAATGATCTCTCCATGGTTGCTTTGGCTTGATCCTTATCTGTAATCCAGAACATAAGGGAGAGTAAAAAAAAGAGCACAGCTATTACAACAATGCAAAAATGATGATGAGGAAGTAAGATAGACAAAGAGAAGTAACAAGAAAATAATAAACACCTTCACCCTCGCAGTCAGTACGGCGAAGAGAGATCGTATGTTGGACAAGTGTTGACAAACCTCAGATTTAGCATTAAGGTGAACCCCAGCCATAGAAAGTTTAGATTTGGGAACATTATAGTTCCAAACTCACAGACTTCGTTCGCTCTTAGTACAAAGTCTTAAAAACAAAATTTTTACGCCACACTCCGCAGTTGTTGGGAAACCCATTAACAAACTTAACTTCAGGAATAAAAAGATAAAGGGAAAATTCATCAGGGGAATTTTTCATCTTGCAAAGATTGTAAAGGTTACAAGATAGTTCAATATAAAAGGGACCTCGGCGGCTTCGCAGACATGGTAAAATACAACAAAAAAAAGAGATGGCCTTAGGATGAAGCTGGGGTAAGGCTACCTGAAAGTGGTTCTATAAATCCATGATATGTGAAGAAAGACAGAAGACAAGTCCAAATTTCAGATAATCTATGTAACAAGAAATGAACCTAGAGGATAGATTGCAAACACTATCAGAGCATTCAGAGGCTTTAAGCTCATAAAAGGACAAGAAAGGAATTGACGCGCCTTAATTATTTTAAATTTTGTCCAAATAGTTATCAGATATTATGCTACTGATGGTAGATGATGTGGTGGGATGGTCGGAATCCTCCCCAGAATCAACATGCATATCTAACACATCCTTTAATGAGGATTCACCAACAATGAGGGTAGATGTGGAAGCAGACATTATTCCTAAAATGAAGATGAGAAGCCTATCAATTAGAGGTGATAGAATGCAACTGGGTACACTCAGATAAATATATTGAGCAAAATCAGCACACAATCCAAGAAAGAAGAGAGCATGAAAAAGAAACAACACAGGGACAGCGGCAGAAGAAAGTCTGGGTTGAAATTAGGAGAGACAAACTGTTGTAAGGGAAAACCACAATACAAGACTTATGAGAATTGGACATAATTTACAGAAAAGAAATAAAGAAGAGAATGAAGAAATTGAAGAAAATTTATGGATATTAATGGAGACGAGTTGCTTGGATAAAGAGGAAGATGAAGGGATGAAGAAGAATTCAAAAAAGACATGAGATTTAATATAAATAAGTTGAAAAGGTGAGAGAAGTCAAATCAAAGAAGGATTAATGATTATATCCTGACTAAAAGTTACTCATCTTTTTGGGAAAACGAGATGCCAGCTCAAAGGGCGCTAAAAGTTGTCCACAGATTAGTGTTGCGTGTTGGACGCATTAAAATATTTATTATAGGGAGATATAATGGCATGAAGGATAATTTGGATCGACAAAGCCAATGTGAATGGGGGAAAACCGGTTAATATCAATCAAAGATTTCAAAACGATTGCATCAGAGAAGAATTAGGAGATGTATCCAAACTCAAAATTCAAAAAGCAAAAAAATACATTTATAGGCAAGAAGCAAAAAAAACACTTCATCGAGACAGCCGTAGCTACACCCATAAGGAACATGTTGTTCAAGTCTCACAAATTCAAAGTACAACAGTTTGTATTCATAAAGCAACCAAAGCCATCGATCCATGTTTACTAGTGTTCATTGCTAGGGGCGCTTGGAGGTCGTCGCCGTACATCTCAAAGTTATAATTTATAAGCCCCTTATGCTTATTAAATACAATTAAGTAAATAGTGGCAAATCGAGATCGTCCACAAAGAAGAGGGATTTTCTTAAGCGTTTAAACATAAAAGGTTGATATTATGCTAGAAGTAGATATATATATATACATATATAAAAGCAAGTAAATGGGGGGGGTTGGTTTTCCTCAGTTATGAAATTAAAACACAAGATAACTAGCAAAGTTACGTAACTATGCTAATAATCAAACAAACTAAGAAAAATGGGTAAAAACTAAAAAAGATAATGCCTTGGGGAAATTAATATCCACTTCAAAACCTAATGTAGATCATTGAACCATTCACTCATTCTATCACATTCGTTACCTATGGGGAATGCTAAAACTTCTCAATTGATGATCAACATTTATTTATTCTTAAGAGTAATTCACAAAGACAAACAACGACTATTTGCAAACCTCATTGATAATCACTTTAGGCAAACCACACTATAAAGGTATTTCATCAATGGCATTATACACGAGGAATCATAGATTTGATAACAACAAGCCTTCTATCCAAAACATAGCCATTTAACCAAACATAGCCTTTATTAGACTAAACCTAGAAAAAACCACATTCAAGAGTCAACCTTACATTGCATCTATAGGATAAATATGAGAACAATCTACATTAACATACTTATCTAGCAAGAATTACAACACATTATACACTAGAAGTTCTAAGTCCATGTTCTTGGATTTTCATGCCAAATGAGTTAAGAAATTTGCAACTTTCCTAACACCCTAACATTTCAATCTTATATACACTTCCCATTCTCAAACAACCTATAATATAAATGAAGTAAAACATCACATTAAAACACATGAATGCTAAAAAACAAATGCTTCAAGATAGAGTGAAATAGAGGTTCTTACTACATAGATATGAAAGCTTCAATCAATTTATCCCAAGATTAAACTAACCTAGATAATGAAAATACATGATTAACCTACAATATTAAGAAAAGAAAGAAAGGACAAACTAGGGTTTGAACCCATATTTTGAACCCATAAAAACGAAGGAAGAAGAAGAGGTATGAAGAGGAGAGGATAAGGTGAGTATTTATAGTACAAAAAAGTAAGAAAGTTTCTGGCCATACGTACATCGCGAGTCGCAATGGGTTCGTCACAAGTCGCGACCGAGCCAATTTCAGCATCTTGATTTCTTTCTTCTTTTTGTTTCATGTCCTCCTCTTCACTTCACTTATCTTCAATTCTTCAAAGGTATTCTTTAAGGTCTTCAAATTATTAAAAGTCTTCAAACAAATTGCCTTATCACACAAAATCTTCCTCGATTAAGTATTCAAAGCGTAAAAGTCTCTTTTAACTCTCCTTAGATTACCTTTTGTCTATTTCTAGCAAAGCTTCTTTGCTTCTGCTTGACAAGTTTGATCGTATCAATGATATTTAAAGAATGAGTTACAATACCCAGGTCGAATCCTCCCATGTTCTGTACACTCAATGCGAATGTGTCCTTATGATCTAGTAGAATTTGTATCACCTCCTTTTTTCTTCTGAGCCGAAAGGCATTTCCCTATTTTGACACATCTAGAAATATCATTTTCATCCAAAAATACATCTTCAATTTCTTCTCCTAAATCAACTGGAGGGTCCACTTGGTTGAGTGAGTCATTGTTCGTGATAGTACTAACCATCTTCGTTTGCTCCGCATTCTTTCCTGCTCTCATCGAGATAACCATACATTGTCTGACTGTTTGTTGGTTTCCTCTAACAGTTACGATCCCCGTTGAGGTTGGGAACTTCATGACTAATTGGTATGGAAACTATATTGCTTTCTCTCTATTCATCCATGGTCTACCAATGATAGTGTTTAACGAACATGGATCATCAATGATGAAAAAGTCACAAATTAAAGTCCAGTTCCTATCATTTCTGCCAGTTGTTACCGGCAGCTGTATGTTGCCTAATGGTGTCTCCGTTCATCTCGGCAATTCTACGAGAAAGGATGTGGATTTCTTCAACTTGGCCCCTATGAATCCTAGTATGTCAAAGCAGTCTACGAAAAGGATTTCTACTGCACTCTCATTATTTACGACCACTCTATAAACTGTTGCATTTCCAAATTTAGCAATAATGAACATCTGATCATGGTGAGGTTAAGCGTTAGAGACTGCGTCTTCTTTGCTAAACGTGATTGTTTTATCCAGATGTAGTCTTTTGTTTACAGGCTCCTGTGGTAGTGAATACCTGACTTTAGCTTCCCAAGCATTATTTGATAGGGACTCCATTGACCCATTTGTTAAGAAGACCACCTCTCTGGAGCATAATTAGCCACTCCCTCTTCATAATCCATCGCTGCTGTCATCTTTTGATATTTGTTCTAAGTGTTCATTGCAGCTAGGGTTTTTTCCATGGAGCTTCCTGCCTTGCTCGCTTCTTTGTATCTATTTCTGCCATCTTCCTTCTTGTACTGTCCTAAATAGCCATTTCTCAAGTTTTCCTCTATTTGCCTCCTCAGATCTCTGCAATATCCAATATTGTGACCTTGATCTTTATAAAAGGCATAATAGTATTCTCTTGATCTTTTCACTGGAGGTGCTATCATCGGTGCTAGTTCACAAAATAGATCTCTGTTCGCTTACCAGATTTCTTTTTTGCAATGTTTTTGCAAGATTTCCTTGAGACAAGATGCTTTTTGTTCCTGCTTCTCTTACTTTACAAGGGAGACTTCCTTCCCATTTCTTTTCCAAATTTCTTTGTGAGTTCTCCATTACTCTTTTCTCTCCTCGCTCCTGCTCTATTTTTGCAGTTGTTCACTTCTTCGGTTTGCATATACTGTTCTATCATTTTTTGTAGATCTCTTGGGTTTTCTAGCATATTATTTGTGAGTTCCTCATAAAACTCTCTAATCGCATTCCCCCTGTGAACACAACCAAAGAAGATTGAAAAGACAGGTCATGAACATGAAAACTCTCCACGATAAACTTACTGTGATACTCTGTCAAAATTTCATCTTTTTTTTTAGCTATATTGTTTAGGTTTGCTATCCTCTTGGTGAACTTATGGTTTGGGTAGAAGCGTCTCAATAATAGATCTGAGAGTTGTGCCCAAGATGTGATACTTCAGCTTGGTAAATCATCATACCAAGTAATCGTTGCTCTCGACAGATTTATAGGGAAAGCCTTACATACCAACTCGATTTCAGCATTGCGGAACCTCATGCTATTATGATAGGAATGTAGGAATTCCTTTGGGTTGGTCGGTCCATCGTAAATTTTGACGTGTAATGGCAACTTGAAGTCATTCGGCATCTTAAAGTTGCGAAGATGTAGTGCTAGCGGTGACTTGTCTGCATCATCGTCTGCTACTATGTCTCTTAATTCATCCCCATATTTAAGATCGTCATTCTTTTGACCCAATTTTTTACTTACCCTCGGGGAATTTTGTTTGAGAGTGGCTAAAAACTAGTTATATAGTTGTTCTCTGTTCGCTTCTAGAAACGATGGAAACACTCTACTTTCCTTTTCTTTGTTCGTGTTAGGAGATTCTACCTCTTTCTCATTTTCTGTGCCATCCTTAACTCGTTCTTGTTCTCAGCTGGGAATATAATCATGATCTCGACTAGGATGCGTGTTCCTATTTCTTCCACCTGTTTGCTTTTGAGTATGGTGGTTTTAGCTTCTTTCACTTCTGGTGAACACCATTGTTGACTTTGCCGGGAATGAATGACTAAAAAAAATTTTCATCCCCACAGACGGTGCCAAATGGCGTGGTATCTCCAATCTATCTATGTTACCATTGTTCACCATGATATTCCTGCAAAAGAGATCCCGGAAGTGGTTTCGGGGAAAAAAAAAACTCTGACGCCCAAGTCAGTCACTTCTCTTTTCTGAATCAAGTGTTCTTAGTCAAGTTGCACTTACCTTATAGTGTTCGTCTTCTTTCCTTTTATTGTGTGTTCCAATCGTGACTCCACCTTATCAGGGTTTCTAGTCGTGAATCATAACGTGGTTTCGAGAAAGGCAGTTTGTGGCTGACGTCTGATCGTGGTATCCACTTTTCTCGGTTTCTAGGTTGAATTGCCTTGTTCTGAGTTCGTCTGTCTCAGTTCGCATTCCTGGTTAGCATAGTGCCCATTTATAGTTTGGGCCAGCCATCTAGTGTTATGGAGTTTATGGACTGGGTATACACTAGCTGGGTGTACACCTCATTAGAACTAACAAGTACACACTGAATAATAATGGATGCAATATATAAGTTAAGAATGCACCTCGTAATTCAAAATGAACAATCAACCACAAGTGATATTAAGGTCATTCACGGTACAACTAATAGGTGCGTGCTGGATAATAACAACTAAAACATATAAGTAAGCGAATGCACCTCGTAAATCAAGATGAACAATGAACAATTTTTTTGTAATAACAAGGGGACAATTCAAAACCAGATATCAGAAAAATGCACATAACTACTCAAAATACTAGAAAATGATGCCTATCTTACGCTTAACGAAACAAAGAACATATGACAAATCTAACAACAATTGACTCATAATGACTAGCCGGAGCATCAACATCTCGGCCAATTCGTTTTGACTAAACCAGAACCTAGTGAAAATATAAAACAAAATCAATCAAAAACCAAAAAAATGCAAAAAATTAAACAATAATACATATATCTTCAAAGATTCACAGAATAACAGAATCACAAAATATATTGAACTAGAAGATTAAGAAAAAAGCTACAAACCTAATGATCAGACAGGATGTGGTGATCTTCAAGGAATTTTCTCAAAAAATTAAGCAGAAAGAATCATCGGAAAAAATGGAAACATGACACCGAAAAATGACCAAAAAATGAGCGTGGATAAGAGGCGGAATAAAAGCAGAACAACGAGGCGGCAAAGAAGTGATTAAGTGATTTCCCATAAGTAATTTTGTACTGATGAACTCAATATATAGGGGGGTTAGAATTGCGGTAAAATAAGGAAATGACTCTAATCTAGTCATCATACTAATCACAATCTAATTAGTTATCTGATCTATTCTGACACCCCCTCAAGCAAAGCGTCGGATTCTCAAGGAGGCAAACCTTGGACTTGATAAACTCAAACAACAGATGTGAGAGACCCTTGGTGAAAATTTTCGTTATTTGAAGAGAAGTGGGAACGTGAGCAACGCACAGCTTTCCAGAAGAGACCAATTCTCAAACAAAATGGTAATCTATGTCGATGTGTGCTTCGCCTATTTGTGAGCCACTGGATTTTGAGCCAAGAAGATCGCACTGTTGTTGTCACAAAGTAGAAGAGGTGCACTAGATAGAGGAATATGAAGATCACCCAGCAAATGAGCCATCCAAACGACCTCAGAAGAAGTATTAGCCAAAACCCGATATTCTGACTTAGTGCTGGACCTAGAAGCTATTGGCTGTTTCGTCGCACTCCAAGAAACTAAGTTACCACCTAAAAAGGCATCATATATAAATAGAACGATGAGTCTCAAGACATCTAGTCCAATAAGTATCTGAATAACCCAATAACTCAGGTAAAGAAACTGCTCAAAAAATGAGTTAAAATACAAAGTCCCTCGAACATAGCGGAGAACCCTTGTGATGGCCGCAAAGTGATCCTCCCAAGGGTCCTGAACATACTGGTTGATAGAATTAACCGCAAAGGCTATGTCTGGATGGGTAATGGTCAGATACTGGAGAGCTCCAACCAAAGGCCGATATAGCGTAAGATTCTATAACTGGGGGTTTGTACTGGTGTGAAGCTAGGAATTCAGCAGAAATGGAGTAGAGACAGGTGCTGCATTCGACATACCAGCTTGAGAGAGAATTTCCTGAGTATACTTTTCTTGACCGAGAAGAAGTCTCGAGGCAGTAGGTGTGACTTCCAGGACAAGAAAGTAATGTAATGCACCAGAATCCATGGAAAACTCCTGATGAGTATGATCAATGAACTGTTGGATAAGGGTAGAGTCATTCCCAGTCAAGATGATGTCGTCAACATAGATAAGTTGGTAGATCAGCAACGAACAACGAGACAGCAGAACTAACAATGTATCTGCAGAACTGCAATAAAAACTTAGCTGAGATAGATACACACTGAATCACTGAAACCATGCACGAGGCTCCTGCTTCAGACCATAAATGGCCTTACCCAGACAACAAACGTAGTCTGGATGAGCGGCATCCTTGTAGCTGACATGCTGCACCATATAAACTGAAGAATCGAGAATTCTATTGAGAAAATCATTTTTAACGTCCAACTGATGAAGAAGCCATGCTCGCATTGTGGAAATGGAAATAACTGTTCAAACTATAAAAGCTTTAACCACGGGACTGAAGGTGTGGTCAAAGTCATAACTGGGAATCTGAGAAAAATCATGTGCTACTAGGCGTGCCTTATGGAAATCCACAAAATCATATGGTCTATTCTTCAGCTGATAAACCCATTGGGAGCTAACAATGTTAACTTTCAAAGGGCGTGGAACAAGATCCATTGGTATGGTGACCGCGAAGAGCTGCCATCTCTCGTCCATGGCAGAAACCCAAGAAGGATCCTGAAGTGCCGAACAATAATCAGTCAGCTCCATCAGAGCAAGAAGAGCTGCAAGAAGACCATGAGCATGAATGTCTAAATAATCATGCCACTAAATAACACCTGTAGAAGATCTGGTGCCCACCCGGGTGATCTCAGTAGAGGTGGGACCGCCTCGGTGGTCGAGAATGCGGCTGGTGGTGTCGACCAAGGTGGGGCTAACCCGGATGCAGCCGTGAGACTGATTGATAAGTCTAGATATATCATCCACAAATAAAGAATAATACGCAAAACCATTTCTAGATAAAACTGGAGAGCACAAATCACAATGTATCAAATCAAGAACATGCTCAGCACGTTTAGAGTTCTCAACAAAAGCCAACCATTGACCTTTCATCATAACACAGGGGGTGCAAGTATGCGGTTTAGGTAAAAAAGAAGAAACTGAAAGAAATCCTAATTTAATCAAACTAGAAATAATTGCACTAGGCATAGGACCTAGGCGTGCATGCCACAACTCGTATGAAGCTCGACTCTTATTCTACTGTAAAAATGAAACAAATGCTGCATCTCCCAGGTCCAAAACGTAAAGTCCATGCTCACTGTGCCCTCGACCCATGATGGCCTTGGTTACTTTGTTCTGAATCATAAAGTTCTATCATCAAATGTAGTCAGTACATCCATATCCTTAGTTAACTTACTAGTGGACAAAAACTTCTTAGTAATATCAGGCACAACCAGAACATCAGATAATTGTAAATTCTCAAAAACTTTATAATCACCAATATGAGAGATCAAAATAAGAGCATTATTACAAATAAGAACTCGAGATTTACTAGTATAAGGAGTGACATTATCTAGGCCAGAAGCAGATGACCCCATATGAGTGGTTACTCCAGAATCAATATACCAGTCTGATACTCGAGAGGATGGCTCCAACAATTGAGAATTATAATAATTTTCTGCCAAATGAGTAGTTGAACGACATGTATGGGCTTGCATCTGATAACACGTCATAGCATAATGACCGAGCCTCCCACACTAGGTGAAGTGCAGACAAATTCGGCCTTGGACTGTACCCGCTGCCTGAGAGCCTGACCAGGGTTGTCGGCTGCCTAGTCTTCCACTGAAACAACCGTTATGCGTGCGAGCCAAGCAGGACCGTCTCTTTTCGGTTGTCGGTTTGAAATGCCACTGGTCTGGCAGTTGGTCCTAATTGTCCTTGTGAATTTTGTAAAAAGGCCTCGTGGTTTTTGGCACGGGCAAGGACATCCGCATACAATGGAGTGGGTACAAAATTAATTAAAGGGGTAGAAAAATCCTTATACTCAGGGCCAAGAGCAGTAAAATAACATACAGTTTAATCAACATTTGAAAC
The DNA here is from genome assembly GCA_037428765.1 of Rubia yunnanensis. NCBI lineage: Eukaryota > Viridiplantae > Streptophyta > Magnoliopsida > Gentianales > Rubiaceae > Rubia > Rubia yunnanensis. The sequence continues at coordinate 103,932,403 of CM075061.1, read as the reverse complement.
TTGATTACCCAGAATAGATAATTGTTCAAAAATCTCCATAAACTTGAGATGAAGTTCATGAACTGTACCAGATTTGCGAATACCATGCACATCTGTGTGAAGACGAAGAAGGATGGAGGCACTATTGTTCTTATAAATGAGGGAAAGATTATCCTAGATCTCTTTGGAGGTGGTACAATCTGGGAGTTCCGCGAGAACTTTGGCAGTGAGAGAGGAAAACAGCAGACAGCAGACATGTTGATCTTCGTCAACCCATTGATTATACTCATCTTTTGCTTTTTGATAAGAAACCTTGGTATTAACCTTGCTACCACTTGGAGTAGGTGAAACTCTGGAGCAAAAGAGAGACTATGCGGTGGAGGTGTTAGTGTTGGACGGGATTGGTGCCATCAATGAAACCATACAAGCCTTGAGGACAAAGAACATAACAAGCTTGATGCTTCTAGAGAAGATAATTTGATGAAATGAGTTTAATCTGCATCCTATGAGACGACAAAATTTGATCCAAAAAGTGGGGGAGTTTTTGAGTGTCGGCCACCAAAAAATTAGAGGGAGATGCGACCAAAAGTAAGAGGAAAAGGCTAGGGTTTTAGGGTTTGGATCATAAGAGGCTCTGATACCATGATAAAATGATTTTCCGTAAGTAATTTTGTATTGATGAACTGAATATATAGAGAGATTACAATAGAAGTAAAATAAGGAAAAGACTCTAATCTAGTCATCATACTAATCATAATCTGATTTATTCTAACAATGAGAACGAGAGAAAAATGAAAGTGGCGGAGAAGAAAGATATGAGAGAAATTGCAGACTATAAATGTGGAAGAAGATGAGAGAAATAATGAACATTGAAAATTAAAATAAAATCATTATTTCAAATTAGTATCCAATTTTTATTAATTACAAACTGAACCCAATTATTCAAAATAGTCATTGGCATGTCCATAAACTTATAGACAGGCCGTCTTTCCTGAGACTTTCTCTCACACCTTTACTCCATATTTATTGACCTAACGGTGGGCTTGGGCCTATATCCAAATGTGTTATATACTATTCCCTCAATTCTATCTGAACTTGCACTCTTACATTTTGGATACTATTCTTCATTAAAGTTTGATCACATATTTGAATAGGTATATGATAAAATATTATTGTGTATGATGTTAGTTTCTAAATATTATATTTTTATTTGAAATTATTATACGTAGGTAAAAATTGTAACGGTCAACGTGTTTTTTGAATACCATGATAAAAGCAAGAGTGTAATCTTGGTTGGGATAGAGGGAGTATTCATTTATGTTTTTGTAGGCTAGATCTTTGCTAAAATCAAATCAATGGCTAAAAATTACATGTCATGAATAAACAATATAGGGATTCGATATCCCCAGCCTTGCGAAACTCAAATCAGAAAATAACACCTCGCGACTAGGGATGATCATGGGTCAGGTATGAGTCGGGTCTAATAAGAACCAGATCCGACCCTTAAAAGATTTAGGTAGACCTAAATCCGACTCAACCCGTAAGATTTAAAAATCTTAGACTCATACCCCAACCCGATGGGTCTAAATGGGTCTTGGGTTTAAAACGGGTCCTATTTGGGTCTAAGTTTTCAATTTTTTTCTTCACTAAATAAAATATGTATCATCTTATATACAAATAATTCAAGTTCAATATGGATATTTTAATTAATTCTTAAAGTAAAAAAGTACAATAGACATTATTGTTTAATTAAAAATAAAAATACAAAGAAAATATGAAAGTAATTTAGAAATTAGGATAAATAATAAATATACACACTATATGTATAGTTAAGGTAATATGAGTCTACGGGTCTGGGTCTGGGTCTTAATATTTTAGACCCGGACCCAGACTCATTTTTTAAAATCTAGACCCATCCCCGAATCCGGACCCGATGGGTCTAAATATTTTGGTCCCATGCCTGACTCAACGGATATACACCTTGTGGATCTAGGTCGGGTCCTATACCCATAATCATCCCAACACGTGATCAGCGAGCCAGCTTGGCGAATCCCGAATGGGCACCGCAACGTACAGAAAAAAGCCCACCTCGAGATAGAAAACAGTCAGTACCCACGATCATCCCCTTAAGGCCACGACCTGGTAAGGAGATGAGCAACATGAACCACGATCAGCGAAGATCAAACTGTGCATCGGCTATAAGTAGAGATTTAGAGCAAGGAGACATGTAACAACACTTCATTTGATAAAAATAACTGCAAAAGAGAATAACAATATAGGCATTGGTGCCGTCTCTCGAGGACCTCCTGGGACCTTGTTTTGCAGGGAAACCGAACAAGCCCATTGCCTCACGCTTATGCGAGACATTATGTTAGCCCGGAAGGATCCCCACATTAGGATTTTATTAATAAAACTAGCTACAAAATTAGGAGAGAAATAATGTGTTGTGGTTTCTACTGAACATGATTACAACAACGATCAATCGATAACATCCCCTTCTCACCCAAACTTTATTTATATACCTACTAACCATGCCATATGAATGTTGTTTATTCCTTTGTAACTACCATAAGCAGCTAGCTAACTCCCAGCTATGCTTCTGAGCTATCATCTTAGAGAAACTTTTTAATCCCAGTTAAAATACTATAATTCCCTCATTATTATGACATTTTATCCTCCTTAAATGTGCATCTTGTCCAACCTTCAACAGATTTGATCAAGCCTTAAAATGAGGGAACTGATAAGTGATTAGACAAGAATCTTCCCATGAAGACACTTCGTTAGAAAGGTGTTTCCACTCAATCAACCACTGTATTATTTGCTGATCACCTTCTTCCACGGTCTTCTCTGCAACACCCTTAAGGGTTCCAAAATCATCAATTCATCTAGCTCATTTTCAGGAACATGGGTACTCTGAATTGGAACTGATCTGTAGTGTTTTCTTAAGAGGGACACATGAAATATGGGGTGGATTCTGCTACCCGCAGACAATTCTGTCCTGTAAGCAACTTCCCCGATTCGTTGCAGCACCTTTTATAGGGACCGTAAAATCTTGGAGCCAGCTTAAAATTTTTCCTTTGACGTCTACGGACTGTTGCATATACTTTTGTATGTTTAGATACACCAGATACCCTTCACACAGTACCCTTTCATCTCTTTTAGCTTCACAAAATTGCTTCATCTGCTTTGTGCTTTTTGCAAGAGCTGATTAACTTTCTTCCTTTGGTGAACAACCTCAGCTACTGCTAGAAAAATAACATCCATAAAAGAACTAATGGAAATAGCCAAGGGTTTTACACATGTAATGCTTTATGAGAGGTCATGTTAATTGTAAAGTCCTCCGGAGTTGGACTTGTGTATGGCATATTGTGAATACTGGTAATCTGGTGTTTTAACACCACTGAGTGATTTCTGGTGATATGGTGTTTTAACACCACTGCTGTCCAGCAGTTTTCCAGCAGCTGTATGGTTGATGTCCACGATTTATGGAGTATATTATGGGATGTAATTGTGCGATCTGATCAGAATATTGTGAAGATAATTGATTGATGTCGTGGTCATCTAATTCTGGTAAACGAATATTCCTGTAATAGTTAGGAATTGGTTAAGTAGTTAATTATGGAACAAGTCCTATTGATAACAGGATTGTTCATTTAAATACCAGATTAGCATTAGATCTTTCCTTAGTCTAGAAGTCTATATGTGGTAGAAGTTTGACAAGGAAAGAAGTCGATAAAAGGCAGGATTGCGATGGGATAAAGTGAAGAAGAGAACAACGCAATCAGATTGACGCGTCCAGAACTATTCTCTACGTTGAGAACTTTGGAGCGATCTGCCGTGTTTGTTTGGAGGTTCGTAAATCAACCGACCAAGTTCGTAAAGATCAGAAACAAGGAAGTCTTAATTCCTCGGGAGGAGGAGATCCAGGGAGACGTGTTGATCGTGAGGGTTCAACGACGTAGGATCGACAGTGAGGGGAGCTCACAACATTCACTCTGTAGGTTAGCAATGGATTAGTATTTAAGTTAAGCTTCTTGTACTAAAGACTGCTTTCTAGTGAATGGTTTCTGATCTGGGCAAGGCCCCGCAGACGTAGGTGTATTTGCACCGAACTGCGTAACCAAGTTGTGTGTGCACTGCGTACTTTGTTTTGCTTTAAACACCAAACTAATCTTGGTGTTCCAACACCAAACTGTTAAACAACTTGGTATAAAGGTTTAGAATTCAGGTGAAACGGAATTTCAATTGGTATCAGAGCAAGGCACTTGCTAACCCCTACACAGGGAGAGTGAGATCAGGTTTCACCATGGCACCAAAGGAGGGGGCCTCTGTCACGCGACCACCGTTGTTGGAACAAGGCAATTACGCCTACTGGAAGGCACGTATGAAAGTATTTATTGGAGCATTAGATGATCAAGCATGGAACTATGTAGTAAATCAGTACACTCCACCTCCGAGTGACAAAACTAAAGAATCGAGCTCATCAACGATCAAACCATATTCTGAATATTCTACTGAGGAGCATAGAGCGTACATGTCCAACTCAAAGGCATTGAATGCCATCTTCACAGCAGTAGATGAATATCAATTTAAGATGATTTCAAATTGTGAGACTGCAAAGGAAGCATGGGATGTGTTACAAACGTATCATGAGGGAACAAGCTCAGTTAGAGATTCAAAGTTGCAATACTATACATCGAAATTTGAGGAATTGAAGATGCGGGAAGATGAGACTATCTCCGAGTTTAATGGACGAGTCCGAGATATTGCAAACAAGGCTTTTCAGTTTGGTAAAAAGTACAAAGACCAAAAACTTGTAAGGAAGGTGTTGAGGGCATTACCTCCACGGTTCAATATGAAGGTCACAGCAATCAATGAAAATGGAAGGATTGGGATGATGACACTTGATGAGCTCATGGGGTCTCTGGAATCTTATGAGATGGAGATGCTGCAAAATAAAATCGGAAAGAAGGAGATGGCTTTTACAAGCACTACCTCTGGGAAGGCAGATGAAGATACAGATAATGAAGATTCCGATGAAATTGCTAACATAACCAGAAACTTCTCCAGATTCATGAAGAAGATGGGCAGGAAGCCACAGGACAAGTTAAGTGGGAGCAAAAATCCGAATGCCAACTTCACTCCCAGGTTCGGTCAGGCAACTGGTGTTGAAACACCGAAGATCAAATCAGTAAATCCAAATCTTAACAGAAAAATCCAATGCAGAGAATGTGAAGGTTTTGGACACATACAAGCTGAGTGCGCCAATACACTTAAAAAGCAAGGGAAATCATATGCCATAACTTGGAGTGATGATGATGGAGGAGACGATATTAAGGATGGAGAAGAGTATACGAATCATGTTGCTTTCGGCGTGTCATTGGAAGAGTCTGTTGAGATAAATCGCAGTGTGTTGAATGAAGAAGAAGGTGATAGCTCAGATGAAGAGACCAGAAGCATTAGTGATGATGACATTTGCAGAGAAAGTATGGAAATGTATAAAATGTGGTTAAAAGTGGCGGATGAAAACAAAGAGCTCAAGGTTGAGAACAAGAGGTTATGTGAAAAAGTGAGAGTGAATGAACTTGGAAAGAAAGATGCAATTGAAGAACTTGAAAAACTTAAAAAGGAATTTGCTGAAGTAGTTCAACGAGCAGAGGCAGTAGAACAGGCTATTAGACGTCTCAATACAGGGAAAGCTAAGCTTGAAGATTGTTTGAAAATGGGACAAACTACCAAGTTTGGAATTGGGTATGAAAGATCAGTTGATGCATTGAAAAATAAGGCAGATCAAGGTGCACCTGTTCCAAGAATAATTGAGGAGAATTACCCCATCAAGAGAATCAGGAGATGCAGATATTGTGGAGTTCAAGGTCATGTGAGAAACAGGTGTTTCAAATTACTTAAAACACTGTCTGTCAACCCAGCATATCGGTATTTCAACACCATTCCAGGATACAACACCATGCACCAATTCAACACTGGTGGATACAGGAACGGATCCTTGAACACACATGCGACTCAAAGATCACATCGCATCACTCGACCAGTAAGCCAGGTATGGGTTCGAAAGTCTCAAAATATTTGTCTTTCAAGTTTTTTATGTTTTGGAGCACATACAGGAACCTCGTGGTACTTCGACAGTGCATGCTCAAGGCACATGACAGGAGTTCCTGAATTTCTGCGAAAATTCAAACCTGGATTTGGTGGACATGTTAAATTCGGTGATGGAAAACGAAGCAGAATAATTGGCAAAGGGGAGTTAGAAATCAAAGGACTTCCAGTGTTCCAAGATGTGTTATTGGTGGAAGGTCTGAAGGCTAACCTATTGAGCATCAGTCATCTATGTGATAATGATATGACAGTGTACTTTGACAAAGATAAGTGCATTGTAAATCATGGGTCTGGAGTATTCACTGGATCCAGATCAATGGATAAGTGTTATTTACTCGATCAAGATGTCACCTGCTTGAGCTCTAAAAAGGAAGTTAGTACACTGTGGCACAGAAAATTGGGGCACATAAATTATAAATCCTTGGCTCGTATTTCCAGACTTAATGCAGTCCGAGGTATTCCCGAAATTGGTGAAATCAAGGAGACTGTCTGTGGATCGTGTAAGGAAGGAAAGCAAATTCGTATTCCTCATCATGCTGTACATGATGTTTCAACATCAAGACTTTTGGAGCTTCTACATATGGATCTAATGGGGCCGGTAAGTACACCAAGTGTGGCAGGGAAGAAGTATATTTTTTTCTGTGTGGATGACTTCTCGAGATATACGTGGGTATCATTCCTCAAAGAAAAATCAGAGGCCGCTGATGTATTCAAGACCTTGGCACACAAGCTTCATGTAGAAAAAGGAACTGTTCGAATTGCACGCATCAGGAGTGATCATGGAAAGGAATTCGAAAACTCTAAATTTTGGGACATCTGTGAAACGCTTGGTATACATCATGAGTTCTCTGCCCCCATAACCCCGCAGCAGAATGGTATAGTAGAAAGAAAGAATCGGACACTGCAGGAAATGGCACGAGCAATGTTAGCTGAGAATAAAATTCATTCTAGATATTGGGCTGAGGCAGTACACACTGCATGCTACACCATCAACCGAGTGTATCTGCGTCCGTTTACCGAGAAGACACCGTATGAGATCTGGAAAGGAAAGAAACCAGATGTGTCGTATTTCCATGTCTTTGGCAGTAAGTGTTACATTCTGAAGGATCGAGAACCCTTAGCTAAATTTGAATCCAGGAGCGACATTGGAATATTCTTGGGCTATTCTCCTACCAGCCGAGCATATCGAGTACTGAATCAACGCTCTGGCGTAGTCATGGAGTCTATTAATGTGGTGATAGATGATTCAGAGAACGACAATACTGGCGAAGGTGATGCGCTTGATTCAGCCGTTCCTACTGGTGTTGGAACACCAGCACCATCAACCGGTGTTGAAACTCCAGAATCTGGAAATCCTGATTCTGATCGAAATCCAACGAGACATATGCAGTTAAGGGATCAACCCCGTGTAAATTACAGAGAATTAGCAGGATTATCGTGTTTCATCTCACTCACTGAACCAAGAAATTACAAAGAAGCTTTGCTTGATGAATATTGGATCTCGGCGATGCAAGAAGAATTGCAGCAATTCGAGAGAAACAATGTTTGGTTTCTTACCCCACGACCTGTTAATGTAAATGTGATTGGTACCAAGTGGATTTTCAAAAACAAATCTGATGCAGATGGTAATGTCACCAGAAATAAAGCACGCCTTGTTGCTCAAGGGTACACACAAGTAGAAGGGGTTGACTTCGATGAAACTTTTGCCCCGGTAGCCAGATTGGAGTCCATCCGACTAATGTTGGCCGTGTCCTGCATATTAGACTTTACTCTTTATCAAATGGATGTCAAGAGTGCATTCCTGAATGGCATAGTAAAAGAGGAAGTTTACGTGGAGCAACCTAAGGGGTTTGAAGACCCTCAGTTTCCTGATCATGTTTATAGGTTGAATAAGGCGTTGTATGGACTCAAGCAGGCACCTCGTGCTTGGTATGAGCGACTGACAACCTTTCTGATTCAAAAGGGCTATCGTCGAGGGGGAGTAGACCGTACACTGTTCGTGCTGCACAAGGGGCCAAAGATTTTAATTGCACAGATCTATGTGGATGACATTGTGTTTGGTTCTACCGATTCAGCCTTGGTGAAGGAGTTCGTTGACTTAATGACTCAAGAATTCGAAATGAGCATGGTAGGAAAATTGTCATATTTTTTGGGATTGCAGGTTACTCAGGAGAAGAATGGTCTGTTTATCAATCAACAGAAATATGCTGAAAACTTGATCAAGAGATTCGGTCTTACAAGTGCAAAGGCAGTACGGACCCCAATAGCAACCACCGATAAGCTTACAAAGGATGAACAGGGGCAAAGTGTGGATCAGAAATTATACAGGAGTATGATAGGCAGCCTGTTGTATCTGACTGCAAGCAGACCAGACATCTGTTTAAGTGTTGGTATTTGTGCTCGCTACCAAGCTGATCCAAAGGAATCACATATGTCAGCAGTGAAAAGGATTATTCGGTATATAAGTGGAACATCGGAGTATGGAGTATGGTTTTCTCGGAAGAAGGATTCACAATTAGTAGGTTTCAGTGATTCGGACTGGGCTGGGAATGCTGATGATCGTAAAAGTACCACTGGAGGATGCTTCTTTGCTGGATCTAATCTGGTCAGCTGGTACAGTAAAAAGCAGAATTCTATATCCTTGTCCACAGCTGAAGCAGAGTATTTAGCTGCCGGGAGTTGTTGTGCACAGTTATTGTGGATGAAGCAGATGATGAGAGATTATGGGTTCAATGATGTGAGTTTGACAGTCCTGTGTGATAATAAAAGTGCCATTGATATTTCCAGGAATCCTGTGCAACACTCTAGAACAAAGCATATCGATATCCGACATCATTTTATCAGAGACTTGGTTGAAAAAGGAGAAGTTGCAGTCCAGTATGTACCAACAGCAGAACAACTGGCTGATATATTCACAAAACCACTGGATGGTGAGACTTTTGAAGGGCTCAGACAGCACTTGGGTGTCTGTCGAATGTGAGGTACTCTGATCTGTACTTTCTATTGTATCATTTACTGTTGCATTGTTTCTTTGTTAATATGGTGAAAAAAAAATAAAATTTGAAAAACCGAAAATACCAAAAATTTGTGAAGTGGTGTTTAAACACCGAGGACTTCAGGGAGAGAAACATCAGTTGGGCCAAAACCTGATTGGGCCTAGGTTTGTACACAGAAGAAAAGAAAAAAAAAGGAGAAAGACTTTTGGGTTTCGGAAAAAGGGGGGAAAAAGGAGAAAGTGACAAATTGATCCCCACACAAACTCAAATACTCGACTGTTCATCTTCCTCATAGCTCACAGCTCCCTGTTCATCAGAAACATTTGCTAAAACCCTCAATTTTTGTAACCCACTCAAAACCCTGTAACAATGGCGAGCTCCAAGTTCCAGAAGATGGTCCGAGAATTTGTCAAGGTGCGGGTGCCGGAGAATCCGCGAATTGAAGAGCTCGATTCGGATGCGAATGTGGACGAGCTGTGTGGAGATCGAGTGCAGACACTAGCCAAGTGGGGTGGAAAAGTTCAGAGACGGAAAGCTAGGTTTGATCATTCTTTCGTCTATGATGGAATGTATTTTTGCTCTGTTCTTGAATTTATAGAATGGATGGTGCAGAACAAAAAATATGTAGACCTTAGAAAATATAAAAGTCTGCATGGCAAGGTTAATGGATTTAAACTTGATGAGTTGTTGACTGGTGGCATAGGAGAGATTAGGGAGATTAGTGACTATAATGCCAAACTGGTTGGAGTAGATTTCGGAGAACAGTATAAGGTTGGAGATGAATTAGGCCAATATTTTACTATCTATACTCGGATAGGGTCCCTGCACAGGCCTGTTCTTAGACAATTGGGTGATGATGCTGTGATTCAGCCCTGGATAAAAGTGGTTAAGTCCACTGATGTTGCTATGGAGATGGTTTGTGTTGATGAGTCTCTGAATCAGACTCAAGAATCACTAAGAAATGTGCCTATTCCGGTTTTGGAGATTAGTGACAGTGAGGAAGAAGCAGGATGTGCTGGGAGAGTTGATACAGAGGAAACTCCGATGAATGAACCAGGAGATGCCTCTTTGCTAGATGAGGCTCTGGCAACATTTATGAGATCCGAGGAGGCTCTGGCAGCATTTCTGGGATCAGGTTCTGAGAAAGAAGGTGATGAAGATGTGGCTGAGGACAAAAGAGAAGATGCAGATATGCCAGAAGGTGAAAAATTAAACTCTGCAACTGACAATGCAGAGTGTCTGGCTGTGGAAGAAGATACTGTAATGCAGGATACTGGTATTCCAACACCAGGAGAGGATCTGACAGATGAGCAGAAAATTTCTGAGATGTTTGGGAGTGATGTTGAAACGCCACTGAGGACAAGTCCAGCTCAGGGACTTAAGAGGAGAAGGCAGCAAGTTGGTGTTGAAACACCGCCTGCATCTGGAGACAGATCTGTGCCTCAGATGTCTGAGATTGTTGAAGAGAGTTTGGCCTCGGCCTGTAAGAAAATTCGGAGATCAAAACGATGCAGAGATAGGGGTACAGCTGAAAGTGATGATAGTGACGAACCTATTGGACAAAAGTTGAAGAGATTGCGGGCAGAACGGATGAAGAACTCTGCGGAGAAAATGAAGCCCAAAGTATTGCCTGCACCTGAGGTCAGTAAGGCCATCAGCAATGAATTGTACGATAATGAGAGCCAAGAAAAGTGGGACTTCATCAGCGGGAGAAGGATCCTAGCAGAGAGACCGGCTGATGCTGAGAAGTATGAAGAGTGTGGATTTACTGATTTTCTCAAATACCTCAAGGTGCTTAAAGCTGCCACATGCTTTGCTGAGTACAATAAACAAATGGTGTTGGAGTTTTATTCAAACCTGAAGGAAGACTGTGAAGATGAAGACTCTCAGTGGTTTCACAGAGTTTATGTGAGAGGGAAAGTAGTTGTATTCTCCCCTGAGGTAGTGAATAGATGTTTGCAGCATGGCAATCTCAAGAATACTCAATCGGTGTTCCAACACCAAATGCCAGAAAATTTTGATGATGTGGCAGTTGAGTTAACAGGAGGAGTGGAAAGTACTTGGCCACTGGCTGGGAGACAACAAATTCCAGCATCAAATCTGACTTCCAGGTATTACTGTCTGTATACGGTAGCTGTTCATAACTGGATCCCTTCGGTAAACAACACGATTGTTACCAAGGAAATGGCAACTCTGCTTTACAGTCTGGGTGCGAGGCATCGAGTCAATCTGGGTAGGCTGGTATTTAATGACATTATGGACTGTGCCCGTAAGACCAGGAAGGAAGCTTTAGTCCATCCTTGTATCATATCGATGGTACTGCTGAAAGGGGGAGCAGTTGCAAGGGAGAACGACGAAGTTATACCTACCCAAGCTTTAAGGCCAACCCTCAGGACTTTGAGTGGCCGTATAGTGAAGGATCTTCCCTGGACGCCTCCGGCAATGGGTTGCTCGGATGAAGGTGGAGCTCGGCTAAAAGCCATTGAGGCGAGAGCTACAGTTTGTCAAGAAATCCTTGGGCGTCATCGGGCAGCGATAGTCAAGATTCAGGGGGAGCTTGCAGATTTGGAGGCTGAGAGAGAAGCACTGCTGGCAGAAATTCCAAATGAAAATGGATCAGATGATGAAGATTCGGACAGTGATGGATCCGGGAGCACTGATAGTTTGGCCTGATTGAATTTTTTCTTGGTGTTCTTGTCATATTAATGAATTCAGGGGGAGAATATTTTGGATGTTTTATTTTTGGATGGTTCTGGTTTTGTATGATTCGGTCTGGATTTTGGATATTTGTGCTAGCTGATTTTCTGGTGATCTATGTTGTTTGTGCTAGCAGGTATTCTGGTGTTCTACATTTATTATGCTGTTTGGTTTTCTGGTGTTCTATGGTGCTTGTGCTAATGTGTTATGAATTCACCAATATGCCAAGGGGGAGATTGTAAAGTCCTCCGGAGTTGGACTTGTGTATGGCATATTGTGAATACTGGTAATCTGGTGTTTTAACACCACTGAGTGATTTCTGGTGATATGGTGTTTTAACACCACTGCTGTCCAGCAGTTTTCCAGCAGCTGTATGGTTGATGTCCACGATTTATGGAGTATATTATGGGATGTAATTGTGCGATCTGATCAGAATATTGTGAAGATAATTGATTGATGTCGTGGTCATCTAATTCTGGTAAACGAATATTCCTGTAATAGTTAGGAATTGGTTAAGTAGTTAATTATGGAAAAAGTCCTATTGATAACAGGATTGTTCATTTAAATACCAGATTAGCATTAGATCTTTCCTTAGTCTAGAAGTCTATTTGTGGTAGAAGTTTGACAAGGAAAGAAGTCGATAAAAGGCAGGATTGCGATGGGATAAAGTGAAGAAGAGAACAACGCAATCAGATTGACGCGTCCAGAACTATTCTCTACGTTGAGAACTTTGGAGCGATCTGCCGTGTTTGTTTGGAGGTTCGTAAATCAACCGACCAAGTTCGTAAAGATCAGAAACAAGGAAGTCTTAATTCCTCGGGAGGAGGAGATCCAGGGAGACGTGTTGATCGTGAGGGTTCAACGACGTAGGATCGACAGTGAGGGGAGCTCACAACATTCACTCTGTAGGTTAGCAATGGATTAGTATTTAAGTTAAGCTTCTTGTACTAAAGACTGCTTTCTAGTGAATGGTTTCTGATCTGGGCAAGGCCCCGCAGACGTAGGTGTATTTGCACCGAACTGCGTAACCAAGTTGTGTGTGCACTGCGTACTTTGTTTTGCTTTAAACACCAAACTAATCTTGGTGTTCCAACACCAAACTGTTAAACAACTTGGTATAAAGGTTTAGAATTCAGGTGAAACAGAATTTCATTAATGATGTGGGGATGACTGGTATTATTACACCATTGAGCTGGACTTAGCCACTCCTTCCAGGTGTTGGGTTATCCATAGCAAAAGTATCTTAAATACCCTAATCATCTCTTTTTTACGGCCCATCAGTCTCTGGATTATAAGCAGAGCTAAACTGTATTTGACACCCATCAAGGTCATCAATTCTTGCTAATTATGGCTTGTAGAAACCTTATCTCAATCAGAAGTTGTGGACCCAGGAACCCCGTCAAGTTTACAAATCTCATAACAGAAAAACTGAGCAATATCAGCTGTGGCGAAAAAGTTAGAAACAACTAAGAAATAGGCATATTTAGGGAATCTGTCAACAACCACTGATATGGTATCAAAAGTCCAAGATTTAGGTAAATTCTCAATGAAGGCCGTTGTAATTTGGGACCAAGGTTGATTAGGTATAGGTAGTGGTTGTAGATATCCTGGAAATGGAAAATTTTCTAACTTGTTTCTCTGACAAGGTTCACAAGTTGTGATGTAGCGCTTTCGAGAGAGTACAGAGAGGAAAAGGGGGGTACCACAATATATTAGGTGATGAAGCCTAGGATTTCTTTCCTTTTGGTTGTTTACATTTCTTATGTTTATTAGAATCATTTTGTGATTTTTTTAAGAGGCCTGTTATTGAAAACCTTATGCAATAGTATGAGGTTTGATTACATTGATTTTCAAGTGTGATTTGTGGTGTATACCCAGCCCAAAGGTTGGGCCGCAGGCCCAAAGTTGCAAAAAAGCCCAAGACCTGCTTGCAATGTGAGCAGAGATAGAGGCAACTCACGAACCGTGAAAACGGAGATCATGATCAGGCCCTGACCACGAACCATGTTTCTCGGAGCCACAATCAAGTACACGATAGTAAACCCGTGAAAAGCGAAGCCACATTCAACGCAGGCTATAAAAGGAACAAAGAGGTCATAGATGCCGGTAAATGCAACCATACTAGAGAAGCTTGAATTTTGAACAGAGGATACTGACTTGAGCGTCAGAGCCTTTTCCCCGGAACTACTTCCAGGATATCTTTTGTAGGCATACCGTGGTGGACAATGATCAATTAGCCGGATTAAGAATACCCCAACATTTGGCGCCGACTATGGGGATCAAATTTTTTTTCTAGTCGTTCATTCCCAACGAGGTTGATAATGGTGTTCACCAGAAGTGAAAGAAGTCAAAACCATCGCGCTCAAGAGCAAACAACTGGGAGATATAGAAACATACATCCTAGCCAACATCAGGATCACATTCCCAACAGAGAGTAACAACATGCTGGGGATGACATAGAAGATTAAGAAGAGGAAGAATCCCCTAACACGAACAAGGAAAAAGAAAGGAGAGCATTCACAAAGTTCCTAGAAGCGAACAAAGAGTAACTGTATAATAATTTTCAAGTACTCTCAAACCAAATTCCCCCAGGGTGAGTGAAAAATTGTTCAAAATAACGAGGGCCTTAAATATGAGGATGAGTTAAGAGACATAGTAGCGGATGACGATGCAGACAAGTTGCCACTAGCACCACATCTTCACAACTCCAGGATGTCAAAGGACTTCAAGTTACCATTGCATGCCAAAATTTATGATGGGATGACCTACCCAGAGGAATTCCTACATTCCTATTGTAACAGCTTGAGGTTCCGCGATGCTGAAATCGAGCTGATATGTAAGGCATTCCCCATATTTTTGTTGGGAACAACGATCACATGGTACGAAGATTTACCAAGTGGAAGCATCAAATCTTGGGCAAAACTGTCAGATCTGTTTTTAGGATGCTTCTACTAGAAGCAGAAGTTCACCAAGACAATCGCAGATCTAAACAATATAGCTCAACAAAGTGATGAAAGCTTGGTGAAATATCACAGTAGGTTTGTTATAGAGAGTTTGCAGGTTCGAGACCTATCGTTTCAATCTTCTTTATGAGCGTTCACAGGAGGCATGCGATCGGGATATTTCTACTAGGAACTAACAAAGAACATGCCGGAAAATCCAAGGGATCTACAAAAAATGATAGAACAGTATGTGCGAACCGAGGAAGGGAACAACCGCAAAATAGAGCGGGAGCGAGGCAATAAAAAATTAATCGAAGACTTGCAAAGGAATTTGGCAAAGAAGAGGAAAGGAAACTTCGCTTTCAAAGGAAGAGAAGCAAGAACAACAAACCCCTTGTCCCAAGAGACACCACTAACAAAATTGCGAAGAGAGATTTGGCAACTCATAGAATCTTGAAAGAGCTCTCAGTAGTAGGAGTGAGTTTTCTTTTTTAAAATTAAAACCACCTGTGATGGTGGGGGGTTTGGCAGACCCCTACCCATTTATTAATAAAATAAAAAGGTACATAAAAAGAGGGGACGTAATACGTTACCTCTGATAATTTATCTGAAGATCTTTAAAAAACTATACAGTTATCTGATAACTAACCTGAAGATCAACAGATAAAACCGTGGAAAAAATAGATACAAAGTTTTTTGAATGACTATTCTAGTCTAATTTGAGGTATTCCTTCTGCATCTATCTTTGCATGACCAGCAACTGTTTGTGGTAGACCTGCAGCAACATAAGAGCCACTTACCTGATCTTGGCTAGCCATCTTTGTAAGGGAGTCAGTAGCTCTATTTTCCTCTCTGTATATGTGTTGCATATTGTAATCCATATGATGAAGTAGATGCCATATCTCCCTCATCAGATGTTGCATCTTCCATGGGATCTTGAATTGCTTATGTACCATTCTGAGTAGCACTTTTGAGTTAGTTTCTATTTCAATGTTTCTAATGTCGTGCTATTGAGCTAGATATATTCCATGTAACAAAGCTGTGGTTTCTGCCTGCAAAACTGTTTCAGCAGAGATAGACTTGGATAATGCAACAATTACTTTACCTTCGTGATCTCTGATGATACAACCAATACCTGCAGTACCAGTGCTAAGACAATAATAATCAGTGTTTAGTTTATATTTTGAGGGTAAGAGCCACCTAAATATCCTTAATGATCTCTGGCTTTTGGTTTTCTGATATAGAAGTTTTGGCATATGTGATGATTCCCACCTAAAGTCTAGCTGAATGCCAACAAGGTGTCATTAATGTGGTACAATATTCTTTTGAATATGAGATCTATGACTGGCTTTGTTCCTTCAAAAATATAAGTACATCTAGCACGCCACAGGTACCAGATTACTACACTCGGTATGATTCTGATTAACTTAGCAAAAATTGCATCAGAGGAGGAAACGTTCCAATAAAAATAAAATCTATCCCATAATAGCTGAAATGTTTTTGGAGCCAAGCTGAAAGTTCTATCTACTAAGTTCCAGATTTGTTTAACCTGAACACATGAGTTAAAACAGTGGTGGACAGATTCCGAATCATTTAAACAAAAATAACATCTTGATGGTAGGTGAAACTGAAAATCCTCAAGAACATCTGGTAAGGCTATAAGTCAATTTAGTAGTTTCCAGTTAAAGAAACTGATTTTCTTTGGTAAGAGTTTAGACTACAGATGATTGAACGAGGGGATCTTCAGTTTCTTTCTTCTAATCAATTCATATGCTGACTTTACTGTGAACTCACCAGTTTGAGTCGGTTTCCAAATTAGTATATCATCATACTTAGGAAAAATTTTATATTCCAGATTCATAATGGAAATGATATTATCAGGAAGCACGTTTATGAGGTTACTGGAATAGAGAACTTTATTAAGTACGAATTCAGCTACAATTAAGTCAGGATATGGAAATTCCGCAGAGTTCTGAATGTGGGCTGATAAAGGACCCACTACAGTCCAATTTGCATTCCAAAAGGAAATTAAACCACAGCAAAGTAGAACCTCTGTATTAGACAATGCTATGTGTTGAATTTCCTTGATTCGTTTCCATGTTCTGCATATTTTATGAGTATCACTCATAGACCACATGTTTTGTGCCCAAAGGGATTTCCCTAACTGATGTTTCCACCACAGTTTGATAGAAAAACATTTTGTTAAGGTATTGAGGTTTTTAAAGTTTAAACCGTTTTCCTTAGTTGGGAAACATAATTTAGGATATGATTTCCAAATTCTTTTCTTCTGGTTATTTCCTGAGTTAGAGTCCCAGAAAAAACTTGCCAGTGTTTTATGAATTTGACTAATGATATGTTTAGTTGGCTTCAACACTGTTATTAGATGGATTGGCATGGAGGTCAAGACATGTTTTATTAATACTTCCCTTCCTGCTGGAGAGAGTAGCTTGTTATGCCAGTGATTAATTTTATTTTGGATTGAAATTAACATTCCCTGGAATAGCGAATTCTTTTCTCTTCCTGTGTAGATAGGGCATCCCAAATACTTAAATGGTAGGGATCCTTCTATCATATTTGTTTCATGTTTGATTGAGGATAAAATTCGATTAGGTGTGTGTTTTGAGATACAAAAAGATGATTTCTCAAAATTACTGTTGCTAATTCATATTGATTTCAGGAAACTAATTATTGTTTTTAGTCCCTGTTTTGAGTATTTTAAAAGAATTACTGTGTCATCGGCAAATGAGAGATGTGTTGAGGCTTTCATATGGTAGGGTAACTTGTATGGCTGGATATTTCCATATTTGTAAAGGAAATTCAGGTTCTGTGAGAAAGCCTCAGCCATTAAGATAAAAAGCAGAGGTGAAAGTGGATTACCTTTGTTTTAGTCCCCTAGATGCTGAGAAAAAAACCTACTATTTTTCCATTAATTAATAATGAAAAGAAAGCAGATTTGATATTTCTCATAATTAGATTGACCCGAATGGATGAGAAACCTTGTTTGATTAGGATTTGGGATAAAAAGGACCATGAGACTATGTCGAATGCCTTCATCATATCCAGCTTGATAATCATATTAAAACCTTTTGTTTTGGAATGTAAATGATTTTTTAACTCCTGCATTAGAAGGACATTATCAGCAATTTCTCTTCCAGAAACAAATGCTGATTGTTCTGGACTGATTATCGGGTCTAAACAACTTTTAAGTCTTGTGGAAATTATTTTTGAAAAGATCTTATTTGTGAAATTTCATAGACTTATAGGTCTATAGTCTTTAAAAGATGAACACACATCTTTTTTGGGTATTAGAATGATCAGTGCTGATGTGATGGTTGTAGGTATGTCTTTTCCATCAAAGAACTCTTCCACTACCATCAGGACATCAGTTTTGACTATCTCCCAACATTTTTGGAAAAAGAAACCAGAGTAGCCATCTGGTCCTGGAGCTAAATAGCTGTCTATGGATATGACTATGTCTGTTAATTCTTCCATTGTAATTTTATTGAGTAATTAGAGTTCATAGCCTTAGTTACAACTTTTGGAATATTTTCCAGTATCCATGCAGCATTGATCCCTGAGGGATCCATTTGTTCATCAGTTAAAAGTTTAAGAAGAAGCTGATAGCTTCTTTCTCTATGTCTTCTGTTTTATTTAACCATGTGCCATCATCCTTTTTTATTAAAGAGATTTTTTGCCTCTTATGTTTCCTTAAGATTGATTGGTCAAAGAATTTTGAATTTGCATCACCCTCTTTCATCCATTTTAATCTTGATTTTTGTTTCAGAAATACCTCTTGATTAGTTAGAGCTAACTTTAGCTTTGCTTTTGCTAGATTTAGAGCCTGTAGATTTTTACCTGAATCATTTTCCTATAGATCTTCTTCAGCTGCAAACTAAATCTTCACATATATGGACAACATCGAAGATGTTTCCAAAAACATTGCTATTCCAGCATTTAAGGATTTTCTTTAAATTTTTAAGTTTAAAAATTAATCTTTGCATTCCTCATTTAGTAGTGTGTATATTCCAAGCATCTTCAACTAACTTCATAAATGTAGGGTGATTTACCCAACATTCCTGAAACTTGAAGGGTTTTGGATTGGACATAGGGGAAGTGTCAGAAATATGCAGGATCAGAGGGGTGTGATCAGAACCTTCCCATGCAAGTGTTTTAATTTTAGAATTTGGGAATAGAGACCACTATAAATTGTTAGAAACTCCTCTATCAAGTCTTTTCCATACCGTACCTTTTGGCCTCATTCCAGTCCAAGTGAACAGGCTTCCAGAGGTTGGGATTTCAGACATGTTTTGATCATTAAGGAAGCTATTAAAATTCCTTATACTGTTCTGGTTAGGGATGGATTTGCCTAGGTATTCCTCATTCTTAGTGATTACATTAAAATCTCCTATTAGACATAAAGACTCATTTTTCTGTTTTGCTAAGTCTTGCCACAGTTTATTTCTTTCCGGGATTGTGTGCTTAGCTTAAATGAAACCCATCTGACATTCAGATAAGATTTTGCTAGATTTAATTTTCAATATTATAACATGTTCTTCTACAGAACAAATATCCACTGAGAGGTCATCATCCCACATAATCCAGATCTTACAAATTGGGTTTGTATAACAATTTCTGAAACCTAATTCGGTGGAGATATCCTGTGCTTGATTAGAGCTTAATAAAGGTTCCATTAAGGCACATAGTTTGATTATGTTACGTCTTTTAATATCTTTTCATCTAATTTGAGTAGGTTTGTTACCTATTCCCCTTATATTCCATACACATATATTTCGACTTATCATGGATATGTTTTGGAAAGGTTCAACGGTGAACAGGTGAAAACCATTTTAGGTGTGGAGGAGTAGTCTTTTTTGTTATACTTCCTCTGTTTATTCTTAATGTCTGTGGTGTTAGCTTTGAGAATTGCATTAAATCTTAACTGGTCTTCAGTTAGGTTCGACTTTAATTCTTCAAAATAAGTTTTTTCCTGATTTAAAAGCTTTTCTTTTTATCTCATAGATGTTTTTGTATTAAGCCAATCAAGGTCTTTAAGAGTTTTCTTATTGGATGATAATAGGGGGGAGTTTCCTCCATTGATTTCTATAAAATCATTTGCAGTATCAGGATTATTACTATTTTGATTATTTCTTTGATTAACATCTCTAATCTGATTCCTTTTAGTATTAGAAAAGTTAGTGGTATCAGTTTTGTGTGACCTTATTGTTGTTTCCTGGGTTGGCTTATCAGGCTCTACCATCTGATTAGGAAAGTTTAGGTTCTCAACTAGATTAGCTGTGACATTAACATTGTGAGGGGAGCACAGAGAGGAGGGTATTTTAGTAGGTGTGTTATTACTGGCTTGTTGATTCCCTGGTAACAGATCTTGTCTTGGTGACAAATCCACAATCTGAGAAAAGGTAACCTTAGAAAAATTAGGACTAGTTTTGTCTTTGTTTGATTGGGTATTCCTTGTAGAGGTATTTTGATTTACAGATGGAAGTTCAGTAATTCCAATATGTTCGTCAATGTTAATATTAGAAGGGACTTCAGTGTGAGGCATAGTTGGAGTTAAATTGGGAAAAACTGAGGATGACTCTGTTACATCTAGCTATTTTTTGGGGTTCAAGACATTCAAAACATTTTTAGGAGATAGAAAAGAAACTTGGGATCCTTGTCTAAGGACCAGATCTTCTGAACTTGCTTCTCTAGGTATCTGTGTGTCATCCTTTGATAAGTTCTTGTCCTGGAAGATCTTCTTAGAAGGATTATCATATTTGCTCCTGTAAACTGGAGTAAAATGTTTTTTTGAGAAAGGAATACCAGTTGAAGAGGGACCATTTCATTTACCTCTATGTCTGCCCTGTTCATCATTGGAAATGGATTTATTACCTGACTGTGCTACTGGATCTTTAGGTCTCCATGGTGTGAATCTAGATATGTTCTTATCAAACATGTAAACTGTATATGTGTGTCCTAATTTTAGACAGTTAGAGCAATACAGTGGTACTCCCTCATACTCTATATATTGCTAGAAGCCTATGTCCCTAAAACTTAACCGGATTCTTTCCAGCATGGGTTTAGTAACATCCAAATTCTTACCACATATGGCCTGGTTCTATTTAGAGAGGCCCTGTCTACCTTAATTGAACTACCTATGATATTACCAATAGACATTAGAACCCCATAATCAAAGAATTGCTGAGGTAAATCATAAAGGGCAATCCATATAGGGGCAATTGGAGAGTCTGTGTTCGGGTTAAAATTAGGAACCCGTTTGGTCATTTGAATTAAGTACGGACAAAAAATCCATATTTTATGAAGCCAACAACGGTAATAATTATCATGTAAAGAAAAGGATATCAGAACCTTTCGATTGTCAAGTAGGGTTATGTCGTTGTGGCCTTTGAAACCTGCGGTATGGAAATCCTTATGAAGCCTATCAAGTTGCGGCCGACTGTGAGAAAACTTCCCAACTAGAGTCCATCTGAGGGGTCTTCCAGCTTTGTACATTCCTTGTCAGTGAAGTGCAGGTCGGGTTCTCCCAGATGATCAATTCTGGACTTTGGAGTGAAGGGAGCACTGTTGTCAATTTGGACAGTGGGGGAGTAAGATTTAGGGCTTCGCAGAGTTCTTGATTCAAGGCTTGGGCATAAGAGATAGGTGGATTAAGAGCGATTGGTGGTGGCTCTGCCACATCGGTGGTGCCGGAGAGGTGTGAAATGGTGACGTAGATCCGTTACCAGTCGAAGAAGAGGATTGCACCTATACTAGGTGTAATCGCACACAGTCCAAGGAAATTTCATAAAGGTACCATCACCTGATTATGTCAGTAGTAGTAGGAGTGAGTAAAAAATCTCTCTGGCAAAAAAAGAGAAAAAAGGCAAAGCCTTTCCTTCTTCAACTTTGAAGCCCGATTTCTCTAATTTCATCAATCTTCATCGATGAAGCATGGTTATCTAGGATTTCCCACTAGATTCCGCACATAACCAAGTGAAATTTGAGGAAATATTTTATCTAATATTTTGAAAGAGAGTCTTGAGAGATTTTGAATTTTGAATGTACCAAGAACACGATTCGATCTAGGTTGAAGCAACTGATTTCAATCCAGATATAGAATTCTTGGGGAGTAAGTTTTTGCTCAGATTTCATTGGGGAACATTCCAACAGAATCTTTGAGTGGAATATATTTAGTTTTTTGGGTTGAGGTGGTCTTCCTGATCCAGATTCTTCATCGGATTTCCATCATTCGCCACCCTTCTTGCTGGTTTGTGGTGCGGTGGTAATCTAACGCAAACTAGCTTGCTGAGAATTCCGTTACTGGTGGCAATGGGGTGGCTCGGATTTGAGGGATCGGGTCACCAAGGTGCGGCACAGATTTCACGGACTGTGATGCACGAAGTAAACGCGCGGGATGAGAATTATGGATCCCATTACAGGGTTTAAGGCAGGACGTGGTAAACATGCATTTACCAAGGTGCGACCGCAGAGCGAGAATCTAGCCGTGTTGTTGTGGTGCACAATACATTTACATCAATCACGGATCCAGGAGTAGCAACAGGTGTCTAGCGACGCGATGTGGCAGAGGAGAATGAAAACCACGATCACCTACAATTTTGACCGCTCGGTTGGACCATTGTTGTCACTGTATCAGGTTCTCAACTATCTATAGCCTTAATCCTCTGGATAATTTGCTGGAATGTTTTAGGATATAGTTTTGAATCGAACTATTGTGCGGGGATTGATATGTTAGTCTCCCCTTGTGAGCATTGATTCCGATACGTTAGTCAGAATTCGTACTATTTTCTCTATTCTTTTTTCTTGTCAAAATGGCTACAGATGGTGCTTCTACTTCTGCCACACCAAGCCATGGAAGGAAGAGGCATAGAAAAAAGAATAATGCAAGAGTCAAGGACCAAGCCGAGGGTTCTGATAGCCGTATGGTGCAAGATAATCCACATCTGGCGCCAAGGCTCTAGGATGACCCTTTTGCTTGAGAAGAAAAGGAAGTGGAATGACCCGGACATCTTAATGGAGAAATTGCCTCTTAAAACTTAGTCGGACAATGGAGATGGGGTAGATTTTGTTCTAAGTGAAGATGAAGTGATCAAGGAGCTAAACAAGCCTTTCTTTGGTTTTATGGGGCTATTCCCCGGCTTCTTCCCGGGCATGTATGCCATTCGCAATTTGTTGGTGGCAAAGTGGAAGGTCCCATGTACAGTGCAATTTAGGGATAATGGCTTTGTGAAGTTCAAATTTATAACGGAGGAGGATAGAGACTCAGCACTTCATGGAAAGGATCATTTTTTTTTAACGGGAAGAAGCTTTTTATCCATGAAATTTTGGAGACGGGAAAGTTTGACATGCGAGTCCAAGCCTTAAAACCCATTTGGGTTAGATTGGAGCACCAACCAAAATTTTTTTGGCACAAGAAGGCACTAGAGAAAAGGATATTATGCCCGACTCGTAGTCCAAGTTGATACGTAAAAAAGGCATAAGAAGAAGGTGGTTTTTCGAAAACCAAATGGTGATTTGCATGCACAAAAAAATATTTATGATTATTGTCCACCATGGTGCTCGAATTGTGGTGAAAACAATCACTTAATGGAGGTTTGTGATGATTTTTGGAATGCTAAGGAGGAGGCTACCCGAGTTTCTAGGGAGACGAAACTCAAAGGCAAGGAAACATTTGTTTCCCTGGAACCAAAGAAAGAAGCTTGGATGGGAAAAAGCAATGATGGAATGGCTATAAATTTGGACTCCTCCCATGGGGAGTTTAATGTTGGAAGTGTCCATACTGAGTCAAGAAAAAATGGTCGTAAAGCCGGGTGCGGAGATGATGATATAGAGCCACAAAGGAAATCAGCAAGGGAAATTGGCTAGGGAAATTGACAAGGGAAACAGAGCCAAGCAACAACCATGGCAAGGGTAAAACTGCAAGCCAAAACTAGGGAGAATACCATAAAATCGGCATTCAGAGGTGATAACATAGATCTACAAGGTTCCAGACAAATCCCCATGGTAATGATCCATCCCACGGCTAGAGCTTCTAAAATCTACAGGTGGGTAGAAGCAAGAGCAACCCCCCTATTGGTACAGGTGTGATTACTAGAAGCCGAAGCAAGAGAAAAATCCATATACCGGCACCCGGAGGTGTGTAAATGCCCTATCAACATCTCATGAGTGCCCCTCTTAGCAACTTGAATAGCTTTGTAAATTTTTCAAAACATGGCAGCGGTTCGAAGCCAAAAGAGACCTTGGTCCCTAAATGAATATGGCGTGCATGAACGTCAGGCTTTTAACAGCCCCTACAAAATAGAGATGGGTCAAGGGGATCATCTCCAAGAACAATTTTGGACTTTGTAGTTTGTTGGAGACAAAGTTACTGGATAAAACTTTGAATATTTTTCTTAAAATGTTCAAAGGGTGGAAGCATATTCATAATTTTGATCTTTGTCCAAATTCGAGGATATTGGTCATTTGGGATCCAGGAACTCATAGGGTGGAAGTCATTAGGAGAATGCTGCAATGTATTCACCTAAAGGTACATCATCTACCCTCGGGTGTGGAATTTTTGGGAACTTTTGTATATGGCCATAGTGAAGGAAGGAAGGCTAAGCAACCTTTGTGGGTGATCCTTAAAGATTATGGGGCTAACTTGAATATACCTTGAATGGTTTTGGGATATTTTAACGTAATCCTTGGTGTTAATGACCATCTTGGAGTCACGGTTTCTAGCCTATACCCGATGTCGGAATTCCAAGATGCTTGCACTAAATGCGGGCTAAGGGATGCACAATTTGATGGGGAACACCTCACATGGCATAATGCGGATTGGAGATTGAGAAGGAAACTGGACCGTGTGCTACTCAATCACGGTTGGGATATTCAAGCTTGTAGAACAACATTTTTGCCAATCTCTTCACATTCGAATCACTCTCCATTTGTGGTGTCCATGTCCCAGGAGATTGAAAGCAAATGGAAGCCTTTCCAAGTACACAATATGTGGTTACTACACCCAAATTTTTCTCAAATTGTGGAGGATTATTGGAGGCCTCGTGTGGACGGTTTCAAGCAATATTCAGTGTGTCGCAAACTCTCAAGGTTAAAAGATCCACTTAAGGTGATGGGAATTAGAGACTTCAATCACATCTCGAAAAAGGCAAGGTTGGCGGATAAGGAGTACAGTGATGCCTTTTTGAGATTGGATGTCCTAAATGCTACGGCACATAACATTGATAAACTTAGAAGGTTAAAGAAACAAGCTCTCTTCTACTAGCATGCCGAATCTTCTTTCCTCTCTCAAAAAGGTAAAATCAATCACATCACTATGGCGGATAAGGGCACTTCTTACTTCCATCAAATTGTGGCCATAAGGAAGGGTGGAGGGATTCTGGCAATTATGGATAGTGAAAACTGCATTGTCACATCTAATGTGAGGAAGGGCAAACGTTTTGCGGAATATTACAAGAGGCTATTTGGCAGGGCCTATCCTCTCGGGTCCAATCTTGAGTGATGAGGATAGAGCCTTTTTAGGGCAAGATATTTCAAGGCAGGAAGTAAAAGTTGCATTATCCTCCATGGATGAAAACAAATCACCAGGTGCCGATGGCTATACGGCTGGATTCTTCAAAAAACAATGGGACATAGTCGGAGGGGAAATTACAGAGGTGGTTTTGGAGTTCTTTACTTCGGGTATGCTACTCTCACAACTCAATCACACCTCCATTTCTCTTATACCAAATAAGAATGACAATTTAAAAGTGGGAGATTTCCGGCCTATAGCTTGTTGCAACGTATTTTACAAAATCATCAGCAAGATCATTGCAAACAGCTGGAAAATATTTTACCCGTCCTTATTGATTCGTGCCAAGGGGCTTTTGTAAAAGGGAAAAATTTGTCGGATAATGTCATGTCGGCCCAAGAGTTTGTTCATGGATATGGAAAGGCAAGAACATCGCCTAGGTGCATGATAATGGTGGATTTACGAAAGGCATTTGACACGGTTTCTTGAGATTTCTTAGAAGAAGTGCTAATTGGTCTCGGATTCCCGGTGTTGTTGAAGGATAGAATCATGGCTTATGTGAACTCATCCCCATTCTCAATTGCGATCAATGATAAGCTTTGTTATCATTTCAAGGGGAAAATGGGAATAAGGCAAGGAGATCCCTTATCTCCCATTCTTTTTGTGATTTGCATAGAGTACCTCTCGAGACTCTTAAAGAAGAGATCTGAATCTAAGCACTTTATATATCATCCGAGGTGTGAAGTGCTCAAGATTACTCACCTGGCTTTTGCAGATAATCTTATGATTTTCTCCAAAGTGAACACGGATTCGGTGCACATACTTATGAAGGCGCTAGATGACTTTTAGAAAACTTCCGGGTTATCAATCAATGCGGCCAAGTCAAAGTTTTTTGGAGTGGGAATAAATGAGGATTTGAGTTTTACGGGCATTCCATGAGCCACATTTAAAAGGGAAACATTTGAGTTGGTGAAGTCCACTGTTGGGGGAATTGCTGGATTTTGGATCAATAACTTCATCATTTAAAAGGTAGACATGGATGCTATTGAACAAAAGTGCAAAAGGTTTTTGTGGGGAGGTAAGCACAAAAGCAAGGTTGCATGGAAAAAACTATGGACGCCAAAATCAATGGAGGTCTCGGCTTAAGGGATTTCTTCACATGAAATAGGGCAGTCATGGCACAAAGATTATGAGACATCCACACAAAGAAAGACAACATATGGGTGAAATGGATTGATGAATTTTACCTATAAACCGACGCACATTGGTGGACCAATCCAAGAAGTGCAAATGGTAGACTAGGTGATAGGTTCTCGAGCTACTTTGATGACATTTGTGGCTTAAGAGATGAAATTAAAACCATGTTTGGTGGAGACTTTGTGGAGTTGAGGAGTACACTAAGTGCTTGGGCTGGCTCGGGTAAGTTTTCCAAAATGGCCTACAATTTTATGCATCGCCAAACATTCTCGGGGGTCTATGAGTAATCAAACAAACCAAGAAAAAGGCTATTTAACGCCATTTGGAGGGGTTTTTTTCCTCCTAAATTGTCATTCATCGCATGGTTAGCTACTTTTGGTAGATTGCACACCAAAGATAAGTATAGGGAGGGTGAAGATGAACACACGGACCGTATATGTTCACTTTGTAATCTTCAAGTGGAATCAAACAATCACTTACTCTTTTGGTTTGATTTCTCTCAAACTGTGTGGAATAAGGTGAAGCAATGGATTGGGCTAAGGAGAAGGACCTCATCAATTCCATGTTCCGAAAAGTGGATCAAAAGGCAAGTGAAAGGCTCTAAACTTAGAAAGAAGCTTGGTCTATTGGCACTAATCACAACAATCTACCATATTTGGAGTGAAAGAAATAGTAAGGTTCATGATGGTATTCAACCAATCTCGGAAGGGGTTATCAAAATCATCAAAACCAATTGTTACATGGTGCTAAACTGGATTTTCCCGGAAGAACATATGTATAGATAGGCTCGAGGTTAATTGGTGACGAAGGTGATTGACGCAAATTCAGGTTGCCATCACAATTTCTAATGGATATGCAAGCGGATGACACGGATTGAGTGGTGACACAAGTACCCACTGTTTGTGTGGTGGTTCAGGTACTCCCGATTCGAGCACGGTCACTAGGGGTAGGTCACGACTTTCACTAGTGGTGGTTTGAGTACTCGGTTTGAGTGGTGGTTTAGGGCAGACATTGGTGGATTGTGTACTATCTCTAGTGGTGGTTCGTGTACCCCATGGTTGAGTAGGAGTACGTGTAGTCCCAATTCAAGTATCAGCTCTAGTAGTGGTTCGAGTGGCGAGTTCGAGTGGTGGCCCTAATGGTGGATGGTTCGAGCACTCCAGAGTACCATCTCTAGTAGTAGTCCGTGTGGCGGATCTAGTGGTGGATAGTTTGAGTACTCCAGAGTATCATCTCTGGTACTCCCGAATATCATCTCGTTAAAGTATCTTTCGAGTATCATCTCTACTACGGGGTGGATGGTTTGTGTGGTGGATAGTTCGAGGGATGAATTGGTTTGAGGGGTGGATGGTTTGAGGGGTGGATGGTTTGAGGGGTGGATGGTTTGAGGGGTGGATGGTTTGAGGGGTAGATGGTTCCAGGGGTGGCGGCTCAAGAGGTGGTGGTCTTGAGGGGTAGATAGTTCGAGGGGTGGCATCTTGAGTGGTGGATGGTTCGAGAGATTGATGGTTCGAGTGGTGGATGGTTCGAAGGGAGGAAGGTTCGAGTGGTGGATGGTTCAAGGGGTGGATCGATGGTTCGAGAGGTGGATGGTTCAAGGGGTGGCAGCTCGAGAGGTGGATGGTTTGAGAGGTGGATGGTTCGAGGGGTGACTGGTTCAAGGGGTGGGTTCGAGTGGTGGATGGTTCAAGGGATGAATGGTTCGAGGGGTGGATGGTTCAAGTGTTGGATGGTTCGAGGGCTGGATGGTTCAAGGGGTAGATGATTTGAGAGGTGGATGGCTCTAGGGTAGGCGGCTTGAGAGGTGGATGATTCGAGGGGTGATTGGTTCGAGAGGTGGATGGTTCAAGGGGTGGATGGTTTGAGGGGTGGATGGTTCGAGGGGTGTCTGGTTCAAGTGTGGGCTGGAGGGGTGGCGGGTTCGAGGGATGGATGGTTCGAGTGGTGGCGGATCGAGTGGTGGATGGTTCAAGGGTTGGATGGTTCGAGTGGCGCCTCAGATTGTTGATGGTCTAGAGTGGTGGATGGTTAGAGTGGCGGATGATTCTAGTGGCGCCTCGAGCGTTTGATGGTTCCAGTGGTGGATGGCACATGGATTTTCTGGTGTCACGATTTTCTAGCGATATGGCTATCTGGCGCCATGGTTTTCAGTCGTCATGAATGTCTGGTGCCATGGTTCTACTGGCGACAAGGTTGACTTCACTGGAGCCATGGTTTTTGTAGCGATGGTTTTCCGGAACTGTGGCATTATGCAAATATTACAACCCATTACCACGGTTTTTAGAATCACGGTTATATGGAGCCACGGTTTTCTGGAGACAATATTGGATGACCTTACGATTTTACTACATCACGGGCTGTGCATTTCCACTAAATGTGCACCCGTATCTCAGCATGTTGTACGACTAGAAGGCCTTGCCTTGGAGGACTTACTTGTCATCCTTGCCCTGTAACTTATTACTAAGGAATTGACAGAATAGTGGCTTGTCCGCTACATTCAGGGCAAAAGGAAACATGGTTGGAATGTACGTTCCTCCCACACTTTTCCTAGCCTAGGTTTTTGCTGTGATATTGATGGATACATTCATGTGTTATATGTTCGCACTACACTAGTGTTGAAAAGGCATAAAGTTGTCCATTAGCTAAAAATGGAATGGGCGGTTACAGAACTGCCACGCTAGGCACACGCAGTACAAGTTGTGCCTGTTCTCCAAATTTTCCATGGTGTATTAGGTGGGTCTCACAAGAGCACTTCGAAATGCCTCTTCTTGCTCTTGCCACAGATATATTCATTGAAAGAGAACATATGGAAGGCCAATAACACTCCTCTTTCTCCACCTTAGGAGTGTATATGGTGGAAGCTACCCATCATGCCGAACAATGACAACTAGGTGATCCGAGCTTCAAATTTTTTTGCATCACACAAGACTCCCACACTCAAAACCCAAGTCCACTGTTCTCGGCTGCACTAGTACGGAGTAAACTGGCACCACAACTAAGGCCTCCCAAAGGCACGGGACAACTCTACCCAGTGGTGACCATTTTTGAAGATTTATAAGACCCAAGACCACTAATCTCGGCTGCATACAGGATGACAACATTTGGTGTGAGTAGAGCTAGTAACCTCTCTGTTTGGTATGTATGGGTTTGGATTGCCATCTCAATCTTGACTCGCATTTATGCTGGAATCATTTCTCAGCGGATATAGAAGGCCTTTGATGTATGAGGTAGAAGTAATATATTAAAATGGGGTAGTGAATTTGTTTTCACCCTCATTCATTATATCTTTCTTTACCCTCTAATTTTCCCACTCACTACAGGGATATGCATGTAGTCCACCCCAGCTTATCATTAATTAGCTTGGGGCTAGTAGGATCCACATTGTAGTACGAGAGGGAGCACTTTCAAGTCACCCACCCGAACGTTCCACGGCTTTTCTATTTACCATTGTACCAGCCAAGAGAGATTTGGCAAGCAAATAAAGATCTATTTTTTGAACCAGCACCAATGGTAGTACCTGTAGAAAAACATCAAAAGAATACTATTGTGCCTTCCATAGAGATCACGGTCATGATATCGAGTATTGTAGAGATCTACGGAGGCAGATAGAAGAAAACTTGAGAAATGGTTATCTTAGGCAATACAAGAAGGAAGATGGCAGTAATAAATACAACAAAGCAAGAAAGGAAGGAAGCTCCACGGCTAAAAGCCAAGCCACGGTAAACACTCAAAATAGAAATCAAAAGATGATGGCGGCATTAGATTTGGAAGAGGACGCACTGAATGAAACTCCAGAAAAAGTTATTTTCTAAATACATGGGTCAACAAAGTCCTTTTCAAATAATTTCTTGAAGGCTAAGGCCATGTATTCACCTCCACAGGAGCCCATGGATAAATGATTGCGTATTGAAGAAACATTCACGTTTAGCAAAATGGACGTTGTTCCTAATTTCTTGCCACACAATGATCCCATGGTCATTATAGCTAAAATCAGGAATGTGAAGAGTGTTTGTTGATGATGGAAGTGAAATCGAAATCCTTTTTGTGGACTATTTTGGCTGACTTGGATTCAAGAGAATGAACTTGAAAAAATCCACGTC
The DNA here is from genome assembly GCA_037428765.1 of Rubia yunnanensis. NCBI lineage: Eukaryota > Viridiplantae > Streptophyta > Magnoliopsida > Gentianales > Rubiaceae > Rubia > Rubia yunnanensis. The sequence goes on along the minus strand of CM075061.1, from coordinate 103,901,856 downwards.
CACGCTCGTAGTCTTCACAGGACGAGCAGAGGCACCACTTGGCAATAATCAACTACATGTAACAATTTGGGAGAATGGGAGGAACTGCACCATGATTTGTGACTTCCTTGTCATGGATGCTCCAAGTTCGTGTAACGCCATTATTAGCAGGCCATGATGAACAAAGAAAAATCAATATGGTCTCCGTACCATTTAGTCATGAAATTCCCAAACCCAACAGGGATTGCAATGGTGAGGGGAAACCAACAAATTGCCAAGCAGTGTATGGTAATCACAATGAAAGCAGGAAGAATAATGGAACAACCAAAAATGGTCAATGCTATCACCAACAGTGGCTCACTTAACCAGGTTGATCACCAAGTAGAGATAAGGGAACAAATTGAAGATGTTATTCTGGATGACAACGATGTATCTAAATGTGTCAAAGTAGGGAAAAATCATCCCAGTGGAGAGAAACGAAGGGTGATACAAATTCTGAGACATCACAAGGACAAATTCGCATGAAATGTACAGAACATGGGAGGAGTTAACCCAAGTGTGGAAACTCATTCTTTGAATATCGCATATTCAATCAGGCCGATCAAGCAGAAACAAAGAAGCTTTGCCAGTGATAGGTAAAAGGTAATCAAAGAAGAAGTAAAGGCTTTGTTGCAAGCTGGGATTATAAAGGAGGTAATGTACCCAACATGGCTAGCGAACCCGGTGATGGTGAAAAAAGCAGACTCTGGGTGGAGAATATGTATAGATTTCACCAATTTAGACAAAGCATTCCCAAAGGATTGTTACTACCTGCCAAAGATTGATCAGCTAGTAGAAGCGATCTCAGGGTACAAAGTCCTTGCATTCTTGGATGCCTACAAAGGGTATCATCAGATATTGATGAACCCTGCCTTCATAACAGGTTTTGGGATATTTTACTACGTGAAGATGCTGTTAGGATAGAAAAAAGTGAGAGCAATGTATCAGAGAGTGGTTGATAATGTGTTTTACGGCTAGATTGGGCGCAATATAGAGACACATATGGATGATATGGTCATGAAAAGTGGGCGAACAGGTGACTTCGCTAATTACTCAAAAGAAATCATAGATACATCAAGTGTAATATGAATGAAGCTAAATCCCAAAAAGTGCACAATTGGGGTTAGCACAGGTAAATTCTTGGGAAACAAGGTGTTCTCGAAGGGGATCGAGGCTAACCCAAAAAAATACAAGTAATTGTTAACCTCCCTCAACCACGAACGGTAAAGGAAGTCCAAATCTTTATGGGATCACTAGCTTCACTCAGTAGGTTCGTGTCAAAAGCAGTTAAAAAACACTTCTCACTATTTGAAATCCTTAAGAAAGACAAGAAGTCTACCTGGAGTGAAGAGTGTCAATAACCATACGAATTACTGAAGGACCAACTTTAGTCATTTCCAACCTTGAAAGAACAAATTTAGGGAGAGACACTATACTTGTATTTGGCAGTTTCAATGAACATTGTAAGCTCAGTCATGGTATGACAAGAAGTCCAGAAATAGATACCAGTGTTCTACACCAGCAGAAAACTACAACAGGTTGAAAGAGCATATCTTCCAATTAAAACGTTGACCCTAAGAATGATATATTCATAAAGAAGACTGCGAACCTATTGCCACGGTCATATGATTGTCGTCTATACTTACTACCCAATCCAGAACATTTTAAACAATCCCGAGTCATCTAGGAGAATGACCAAATGAGCTCTTGAATTGGGACAGTTCGAGATTAAATATCAACCACGAACCTCAATCAAACCACAAGATTTAGTAGATTTCATTGCTGGAATGACAAGTGTGGGAGCGCGGCTGAAGGAAACACAAAAATTTCTTAGGTGAAGACAAAGGAAAGGCCAAGTGGGAAGACATCGCACGGAAACTATTCGTAGACAAGGCATCTAGAAAGGAAGGATATGGAGCAAAACTACTGTTGATTAATTCAGACAGAGGAGAATACAGATACTCACTTCGCTTTGATTTCACACTCACCAATAACGAACCCAGGTACGAGGCGTTAATATGCAACTTATACCTCATAGTTAACATGAAGGTGAAAAACGTTCAGCGATTCACAGATAGTGGCCAAATAATTGCGAGGAGATCACGAAGTGCGAGAAGAGTAACTGATGAAATACTTAACCAGGGTTCGTCAACTTATTGCTCACCTTGAGTACTTCAATATCTAACACGTCCCAATAAGTGAAAACATGAAGGCAGATGCCTTAATCAAGCTAGCAATAACAGTTTTTGAATCCTTAGCTGAACACAAATATGTGAGAGTAGAAGTCATTCCGGTTAGAAGCACAACGAGGACAATTGTATCAGCAGTTTAAGCATAGAAAGTGAATTGGATGATGCCATTGATTGAATACTTTGACAAGGGGAAGCTACCGTTAGATAAGGTACAAGAAAAAAGGCCAGAAATACGTTCCCACAACTATGTTTACAAAGACGGAACCTTGTACAACAAAGGGTATGTATCTCCGTGGATAAAGTGCGTAGGGCTATCACAAGCTGGCAAAATCTTGAAAGAGGTACACGAAGGATTGTGCGAATCACATCAAGGGTCTCGAACGATTGCAAAGAAGATCATTCGAGCGGGATATTACTGGCCAACCATGTTTAATGATGCATACAACTTCATTCTTAAATGCAGATGTTGCCTGGTAAATGCTCCAATATATCACAAGCCGCAGTCAGCATTAACAGGAGTACACAGAGCTTGTCATTTTGATAAATGGGGAATTGATCTCGTTAAACATTTTCCAAAAGGTGTGGGTAGTTCCATGTTTTTAACTATGGCAGTCAACTACTTCACGAAGTGGGTAGAAGTGAAGCCGTTGGGAAGAGTCATAGCGGAAGCAGCAAAATTTGTCTGGGAAAATATAGTTTGTAACTTTGAAGTACCACAAACTATTATCAAAGACAATGGAACACAGTTCACAAGTGGAGTGTTTACAAAATGGTGGTTGAAACTAGTAATCACACAGAAATTCACTAATATAGCTCACCCGCAAGCGAACAAACAGGTAGAGGTAACGAACGGAATGATCATTCAAGGTATCCAGAAAAGATTGGAAGGAAACTGAGCAGGTTGGGTTGATGAGATACCCAATACCTTGTGGTTATATAGAACAGCAGTGTGAGAACCAACAGGAAAAATGTCGTACAGTCTGGTATATGGACATGAAGCGGTAATACCAGTTGAAATATGACAATCAAGCCTTCAAGTCAAACAGTATAAAGAAGATATCAATCCAGAGATGCTGAGGTTGGACCTGGATGAGCTTGAGGAAAAAATATAGAAGACGGCAATTAAGGGAGCAAAGTACAAGGAAAGGATAGCTAGGGCTTACAACCAAAAAGTGAAGGAAACACAATTCCAAATTGGCGATCTGGTACTAAGGAAAAATGAAGCTAGCCTAGCTGAGGAAAAAGGAAAGTTGTGCCCAAACTAGGAGGGGTCATACAACATAACAAAGGCGCACTAATCCAACTGCTAAGAGCTAGAGAGAATGGATGGTAGCAGCATTCCTAACACTTGGAACATAGTCAACTTTAGAAAGTTTTATGTGTAGAATCAGCAAAGAGGCAGGAAACTCTAGTTTCCATGTATAGACACCATAATATAATCATTGGGGGTGTTCATTTTGTGTTGAAGGCGATATGATCGAAATATAAATCTTTCGGAGTACCATCTTTTCTTTTCAAACAACCATACTTTTCTTTCGCAAAACTAAAGTACAAACAAATGATGATAGTGGCATAATTCTCATATATGAACATCACTCAACTTCCCTCTTCACAAAATACAAAGAAAAACAAGTCATGAACTTTGCAATAAGGCAGGTAGGCCAACAACAAAGCGACTAATGCAAAGCAATAGATCTTGTAGCTTCGCAGTATCAATAGAAAGCAAGCTATAGATCTTGTTACCATGAAAACCTGGCTCGAACACAGTGACAAAAACAATAAATAGATCTTCCAGCTTCGTACAATAAAGCAAGCAATAGATCTTACTACGTGGCAGACATGCCTACGATGCAATGACTAAAGCAAGCTATATATATTGCGGCTTCACACAGCAAAGCAAGCAATGGATCTTGCTACATGGAAGATATGCCTATGATACAATGACTAAAGCAAGCTATAGATCTTGCAGCTTTGCGATAAACTTAATTTAATACTCAAACATAAGAGATAGAAAGAAATCTCATAAAACTCAAATGAAGAAAAGATAACTATGCAGTTAAGAGCATTCAAAAGTTTGAAGACGGATAATATCATTGGAAAAAATTGCAACAAAAATAATATCATTGGAAAAAAATCATCACATTTATCTACGCCTAGACGCTCGTGATGAACCAGAAGAAGATGACACACCGCAGCGACAACTGTGCTTAGCTTCATGATGGAGGTACTCAACCCTACAATGATGTTCTTTGGCCTCACGCTTCTCGCTAACCATATGATCATATCGCCATTTCATGTGTCAATAAGCAGGATGGTGTGTTACGCCCCTTCGCTCAAAATGACCAGGATACCTAGCATAATACACCTTGAAATTGGTTATAGAACCTAACTCCTCACTGTCCAGTTGTATACTCATCACATTAACAGTTTCCTTATACCACTTCATTTCACCCCTTAAGTCTTGTACTTTGTCCACTAGGCTGTGGATATGCGATCAGATAGCCTCAGGAAAATTAATCCTTTGATCACCGGTTCCCACAATGAGATCTCCATGGCTCTTAGCTCTACGAGATAAAGAAGGGAGAGCCCGAAGTCTGTCTTTGTACTCAACATAAGTTTACTCGATTTGGTGCACTAACGAATCAAGCCGATCGCACTCAATGAAAAGTTACTCATTTTCACTTCCTATTTGTGTGTTTATAGCAAACTACTCATCAAACTTACTTTGCCAACAAATTACAGAAGAACTGATGTGATCACACTCACCCTGCTTTTTCTCCAACATCTCAAACAAATCATCATTACGAGCACATTGTTTATCAATGATCAACGTTTTCTTATAGGCCTTGCGAGTCTTGCTCGCAGCAAAATTCCTAGCCTCATCCTGTTGGCGGAGCATCTTCACCATGGCCACCGATTGACAGTGGATAAGACATTCTACTCGTTACAAATCATATGCAAATCGCACACAACATCTTGCACCATTTTGCTTCTAGATCATTAATACCCAAGAGTATGTACTTCAGATGAATACCTAGAGATAGTGGCCACTCCTGGACACGAGTAGGGAGACTAAGAGATTGCATGTACACACCAGCAAATTCAAGATCAAGTAGCCACAAACAATATCTCTACCATGTGATTCAACATTGTAACCATCAGGAAGAAACTGAGTACAAGAACATTTTATAGATGCAGACGATGATGCATTATGAATAGGAAGTCTCCACCCAAGGTATAATGGAAGCAACTCCACATGACAGAAGCAACAATCTCTTCACATTCTTTAGTGAAGGACTGAGAAGAACGAATCAATCCAATAGGGCATTGAAAATCAGAGGATGGAGATTCATAGCAATTGGGGAAATTATCACTATATCCAATAAAGTTAAGATGTTTCAAAAACTTATGATCAATTAAAATATTAAAATCCTTCTTATAAATAGGTATAATGAGAAGTTGCAAAATATGAATGATAAAACAATAGTGATAATCCCAGTCACGCAAATAGTACAAACATACACCATAATATTGTCTCAAATTACACTTTGAAATCTAAAAAAGTCCAGTACGCTGGGAATTAACTGACATTGGAGGTAGAGGTAGGCGAAGGTTAAAAATAAATGGCAGCGGCTTCCTAGCTTGGTGGCTGAGTGGGAGCTTCCTCGCTTGGCTGCTAGACGGGGGCTTTAATGCTTACATTAACCTCACTGGCCACACTGGCATCAGGATTAGGAGTTGGAGTAACAGTGCGAGATTTTAACGGAAGTTCTTCCAGATAATCCACCTCGCAGCCCTTTTAGTTTAGCCGCAGAAAGAAGACAGAGAAGGATTGAAATATGCGAAAGTAGAGCATAGGGATTTCCCCCATCAACAATCTTTTAAAAAAATGTTTCATTGAGTTTTTCCGTATGCTTCTCCAGGGTCTTAGTATACTTCTTCAGCGAGGGAAGACTATTCAACGAACAGGTTGGATTCCACTCACTTTAATCCTTCACAGCCTGGCAGTACCCAACAATGCGAGCATTGTTGGAAACATCCTCGAATGATTTATAGAAAGACTTATTCTTGCAAGCTGACTACCAGGATTTGAGGATATTTAGGGGAAGCAGTCCCATGGGTACGCATCTCCTCCAATTCAAAATGAAGCTGACTCACATCTGCCTCCGCAATCCTAGTAAGCTCCAGAGCGGCTTTGAGGGAAGTCTCTAGTGTTGCAAATTTTGTTTCCTGCGCCTTATACTTCTCCAAGTGCGACTCTTCAACTGGGGAGAACTTAGAAAGCCACTCACTTATGTATTGAAGGCTCTCACTGACTTTACAAAATGATAACACATAGGACAAAGTTAATCAACATCGTACATAGAAAATATCATAGTAAAACAAAAGCCACTAAAATCCAGCCACGAACTTACTGCAACTAATGTATCTGGCAGACAGAGGTTTGAGAGAATTTCAAATATCATTCCCTCTGTTAAAGGATTCTTGGTTTGCGCCAGATTTTTAGGGTGATATGCATTGGGACCACGCCCCTTTTTCACGGGAGAAAGCAAATGTCTTGAAGGAGCTTCATTACTATCCCTCTTGTGTTTTTTCTCTTTCTGCCCACCAACGGAGTGATGAAAACCTATATCCCCACCTTTAGAAGACTTTCCCTTATTACCAGCACCTATTTTGTTACCACCCTACTGGGTGGTTTTGCTTCTAGGCGTATTATAAGGCTGAACAAAATTTTTAGCCACCTCATCATCGTTGCCATCAAAAAGTGATCTGTCAATCTCCCCTTTATATAGATCCATGTTTGAAATAAAATGATTATCAAAGTTCCCCAACATAGGAGGGAATTCAGATCAAACACATCAAAATAATAATGGAAAAAACACCTTCAGCATTAAAGTTAACATGGTAAAGATGTTGGGTATGAGCATGAAGTGCGGCCGCAATTTCCATCTTAGCAGTAAAACAGACACTCAGACTAGGAAGCGTAGACTTGGGAACCTTGTACTTCCAAGAAGGCACAGCCATTTTGGGAGTTTATTTTAGTTTTATGAAAATATATTTTGTATGCCACGGGCCCACATTACTAGGGAAACCGCTAACAAGCTCAACCCCAACAATCACATGATAAGAGGTGAATTCATCTACTGTATTTTTAACTTTTCAAAGATGATAGAGATTGCAAATAAAACTCAAGAGAGAAATGAATATCTTCTTTCTCACACTCCTCAAGTAGTCCCATTATGATAGCAATGCCCTTGGGGTGAAATTGGGACAGTGCAACCTTGTGTGAACAGAGAAGTTCAATCACATGTTCAGGGAGAGGAAAATAAAGACCTTTTTTTTTTTTTAATTTAAACCATCCAAAGGATGGGGGGAATTTTATTTGGCTCCCCAGGCCGGAAGAACTGGCATAAGCCTAAAAGTGTATATAGGTTTACAAAATTCATCAATATGATGATCATCCAGCAAAACAGATTAAGATGCTAAATAATGGCTATCGAAAGGAAAGTCTAGTGAGGTAATTCCTACAGATTGCTACCAAATGTAATCCATAAACATATCGGCGAATCGCCAAAGCGAGACCCCTATTAGTCCGTGGAAAACTTTAGGAAGGAATCTGCGGGAAGAGTAGCAGTATAGAGAGTGTAGCAGTCCTGGATAGAAGAGTAGCGGCAAGAACTTCAACCAGTGAAGTTGAAATTGAGGTAGGTGTTCATTCTTGAGTTGCATCGCGATTGAACTCCCAGTTCCAGCAGCAGACCTGAAAAGGGAAAAGAAACACAGTAGATTCCATTCCAGTGCAATGAAAAGAGAATACTCTATGGAGTCCGAATAGTATTAACATGTGAAATTAAGAGTAGAAAGAGTTAATTATCATCTCCTGATCTTGAGCCTATTCTTACTGAGGGGATTCCTAATCTATCAAGGGAGATGAGACCTCTAAGCACAGTTGGAGCCAAAAGGAGATCGAGGTTCCCTTGGATATTGTTCTGTAATGAGAATTTAGCCAGATAATCAGCTACATTATTGGCTTCCCTGTGAATGTGAGAGATTGGAAATTTCATATGATGAATATGGAGAGCACTGCAGATGGAGAAGTTCCTCCATGGAGCATTCAATGGGTTGTGAATACCTCTTACAGCATTTAAAAAATCAGTTTCCAATTCACCGTTAGCAATTCCTAGTTCATATCCTATTTCATACCCATCCTGAATTGCTAATAGTTCTGCATCAAAGGGTGTTGGTAACTGGAAGGTTTTGGTCCTCATGCAAATCACATTACCAGACATGTTTCTTACAATTACAGCTGATGAGGCCAGACCTGGATGTATCCATGAGGCGTCAGTATTGATTTTGAAGCCAGAGGAAGGTTTCTTCCATGTTACAACTGTTATAGTTTTCTTCCTCTTGGGGTGAATCTTGGGAATAATGTTAGAGCAGGTCCAGTATCTGTTCCTTTCTAGGTTGCCAGAAGGCTGGTGGGCAGTAAATATGTCATAAATGAGGCCTCTGATCTCATGAAAGCAGGCATGAAGGGAAAAGGATTCATTGTCATAAATGTATTTATTCCTCTTAACCCACAGAACCCAAACTGTGACCAAAAGTGAAGCTATGATGATTTGAGACTGAATCCGTGTGGCAGTTTTGAAAGATAGGATGAAATCAACTCTAGACTTCAGATTTCCAAACCGTGGCATATGCATATCAAGTAAGACACCAACAGCCTCCCAAACTTTAACAGCAAATGAGCATGAATTGAAAAAATGATCTAGGATATCTGGATGATTCATGCAGGAAGGACATATAGATGCCAATTGGAAGCCACTTCTTGCCAAAATATTATCAAAAGGCAGAATGCCATTTAAAGCACGCCACAATATAACAGACATTTTCCTTGGAATAAAAGAACTCCATACCTTTGAAAGCTGTCTGATTCTTTGTTTTTTTTGCCTAAAGGTATGATAGGCCGATCTAATAGAGAATCTGCCATTGATGTTTGGAGTCCATATCATCCTATCCTCATGTTGGTATGTCAATTCAGCAACCTGCAAGATGGCAAGAGTATTGGTAGCCAGGTGTGGCTCCAGGAGAGGGATGAAATTATTTTTATTTTGTATGAAGAACCTCAGGGATATATCCTCAAAAGGAAGAGACATCCCTTCTGGCCATTCATAACAAAGGGCTCCTTGTCCAGTCCAATTGGAACTCCAAAAGGAGCACTCACCCTGACCAAAAATAACTTTTGAATGTCTATTAGCCTTTTCTGTGATTAAGCAGATTCTTTTCCAGGTGTGGGAAGTTTTGTAAGAGTTAGGGAGTGACCAAATTAAAGAGGTCCATTGATATTTGTTGACTTGTAGTTTCCACCAAAGTTTGCATGAGAAAGCCTCAACAATTGCTCCTATATCCCTAAGTCCTAAGCCATTTTCCTCAATAGGTAGACACATATTTTTCCATGATCTCCATTTCTTTTTTTCAGTGTTATCCACTTTCCCCCAGAAAAAGGTGGATGCCAATTTTTCCATTTTCCTTATAACAATCTTAGGAGGGCGCAGAACTGAGAAAATGTGAGTAGGAATTGAGAGTATACTGTGGTTGATAAGAACCAGCTTACCAGCACTGGAGAGCCACCTATTCTTCCAGTTGTTTATTGTCTTCTCCATCCTTTCCAGCATTGGCTTGTAGTAAACCTGCAAGTTTCGACCATAGAAAACTGGCACACCAAGATACTTAAAAGGGAGTGCACCTTGCTCCATACCCAAAAGTCTCTTAACAGTTAGAATGAGGGCCGGGGGGGTTTTATGTGAGGTGAAGAATTCTGATTTCCCAAAATTTACTTTCTGACCTGTGGTGTGTTCATAAGCAATTAAGAACCTTTTAAATCTCTTTAAAGTTGTGGGTTTGGCATTTAGAAAGATAGCTGTATCATCAGCATACATGAGGTGATAAATAATTGGACAGGTGAGAGGCAAGCTAAACTGGTGAAGGTAGCCAGTGATTATCATTTTTTTAAGAGTCCTTGAGAAAGCCTCAGAAACTAAGTTATATAGAAAAGGGGACAGGGGGTCTCCCTGTTTTAGTCCTCTGGTGGATTTAAAAAAACCTGAAGTGACTCCATTTATCAAAACTGAGAAGTGGGCAGAGGCTATGTTACTCAGGATAATTTTAACAAAATGTCCATGAAAACCAAATTGAAGGAGTATAGAGTTTAAAAAGGACCATGACACTCTATCGAAGGCTTTCTGCATATCAAGTTTCACAATAATATTATGAGCCTTTGATTTTCTGTTTAAAAATCTCACCATTTCCTGCATTTGAAGCACATTATCTGAGATGTCTCTTCCATTAATAAAGGCACTTTGTTCAAGAGAAATTAAGGAGTGCATTAGTGGTTTAATTCTCTCCATTAACATTTTTGAGAAAACTTTGTTGATGAAGTTAGAGAGACTTATTGGTCTGAAGTCAGAAAAGGAGAGTGGAATTGGCTTTTTAGGGATCAAGGCCAACCAAGTACTAGAGATTGCTAAGGGAATATTTCCAGTAACCAAAAAGTCATTAGCTGCATCAAGCAGGTCATTTTTAATGATCTCCCAGAAAGTTGTGTAAAAATTCCCTGAGAAACCATCAGGGCCTGGGGCACTATCTTTTTTCAGTTCAAAAACAGCCTTCTTAAGTTCCTGTAAATTAAAAAGTTGAAGGAGCAGAAGATTCTGTTCTTCAGATATGAGCAGAGGGATTTCTTGAAGAAAAAACTTAAGATGAGATCCAGTTTTAGGGGTTGGTTCCTCATTCAGTAATTCTTTATAAAACCGGATTCCTTCTTCCTTAATCAGATTAGGGTCTGAGATCCAATTGCCTGAGGAGTCTTTAATTTTGCTGATCCTAGATTTTGCCCGGTTTTCCTTTATGGCATGATGAAAAAATTTTGTATTAGCATCCCCAAACTTAAGCCAATTAAGTCTAGCTTTTTGTGATAGGAATGTTATCTTTTCTTTCTGAGATCTTAACAATAAGGCTTTTGATTCATTTAAAATTGCTAGATCCTTATCATCCAGTGTTTGTTGGTAAATTATTTCCAGTTCACTAACTCTCTGTTCAGCCTGAATCAGATTCTGGTTGACATTGCCAAAAATAGTTTTATTCCACTGTTTTATTTCCACTTTTAGCCTCTTGAGTTTGAAAACTAAACCAGTCATGCCTTTTAGAGGTGATGTTAAAGTCCAACTCTTTGTTACTATATCCCTGAAATCTTGCCTAGAAGACCACATTTCCTGGTATCTAAAAGGCCTAGGGGAAAACTCAGAAGCTGATTGTATGGATAAGAGTAAAGGAGAATGATCCGAGGTGGTTCTATTTAAAACCTGAATAGAGCTGTGGGGAAATAAATCGAGCCATTCTAAGTTGCAGAGACCCCTATCCAGTCTTTGGAATATTATATCTTTACCCCTGTCCTTGATCCTATTGTTACACCAGGTAAAAGAATTCCCAACAGTGGGAATATCATGCAAATCAGATCTATGAATGAATTCATTGAAGTTTTTCATACTTTTGTGGGGGTTGATTTCCTTCCTTTGTATTCGTTAACTGAAGAAACCGTGTTGAAGTCCCCTATATATATGGCAGGTTCTGAGAGAGCTGAGCCTAAATCATGCCATAAATTTTCCCTCATAGTCCTATGTACACTAGCATAAATGAAAAAGCAATTCCAACTGGATAAGGTATCAGTTTCAGTGATTTTAGCATGAATGAATTGATCTGATTCTCTAACACAAGATAAATGAAAAGATTGATTCCACAGAATCCATATTTTGGCATTTTGAGCAGCAAGAGCATTATTGAACCCTAGGACATGCTTAAGATGATCAATCTGCTGGTTATCATGCCAAGGTTCTAAGAGGCAAAGGATGTCTATCTTATGATTCCTCTTTAATGTTTTTAGTCTTTCCAGAGATGTGCCATAACCTCTCACATTCCATACCAAGATATTACCTATGATGGTGTATCTTATCATTTAAAACTCATTGGAACGGCTTTATGAGAGGATCTGAGTTTCCTAGATTTACTAGGCACAGCTATAGTAGAATTATCCTGAGTCTCTTTACCTTTGACCGCAAGTGCATTAGACTTCGGAGTATCAACAGTTGTGTGCTCTAAATTAAGTTCATCAGTAGTAGGTTGAGGTTTGTCACCTGGATTGGCAATAGCTGTTACCTTCTCCACTGGAGATTGCTCAAGAGATGATGATTGTTTTGGTGTAGAGACTAGGTTCTGATATGATCTGACTTCAGGTATGTTTTCCGAGTGAAGTTGACCTTCAGAGCTTCTTTCTGATGAATATGTGGTGCCCGAGTGATTTACCTGGTCGTGAGTTTGTTGAATCTCATGGAAGATCTCCACTGGCTCTTCTTCCTGTTCTTCTTCAAAAGATACATCTAGAGCTTGAAAAGCATTAGAAATGGACACTGATTGAGTATGCTCTAAAGTTTCTAATCTGAGGTTTTCAGATTGCTTAGTCTTCTTCCTCCATATTATGTTGTTAATAGGCTTTGAAATATCGTCCAAAGAGTAGAAGTCTGATCTTTTCTTATGAGTATTGTTGAATGAGTTAGCAAAAATGTTCTGTGGATGGCCTGAGTGATAATTCTATTTTTGAAATTCATTTTGTTTCTGAGAAACACTAAGGGCTGAGGTTCCAGTTATCTTATCCTTAGGTAATTCCTCATGGTGAGACTGTTTCTCAATTATTCCTTCAGTGTGGACTTGTTTCTCAACATCAGAACTATCCTGAGCCAGATCAGCTGTGTTACTTTCTGCCCTTCCTTGTTTTTTCTTAGTTTCAGTAACCTTTTTTTTGAGCTCAGGGTGTAAGAAAGTACACTTATCTTGGTTATGTCCAACTACTTTACAGTGAGCACAATAGTATGGAAGTTCTTCATATTCTATTGGATATTCAGAGACCTTATTACCTATACCTATGACAATAGAAGCAGGAGGTTGGGACTGAAGGTCTATTTCAACGCAGACTTTTATTGCCGAGGGTCTAGTTAGAGCGGCCGTAGCAGCGTCCATTTTTAAAAACCTTCCAATCTGACTACTTAGACCAATAATGGCAGAGTTGTTATAGAAATGGAGAGGGAGTCTGTGAATCGTTACCCACGCCGGGACGATTGAGGACTCTGCCGTTGGTGAGAAATCGGGCGTCCATTTTTGCACCTTCATCACCACGCCCTGGATCATCCACTGCCCCTTCATCCAACAGCGCTGGTAGTCTTCAGGGTCCTGAAATCTGATCAAAACATGGCGATAGTCAATAGAGCCTAGCTAAAATTTAGATTTAAATCCTATTGATTTGAAAGCAGTTTGTAAGAAATCCATCGAGGGCTTTCCCCGATTGAATTTGCCGACCAGAGCGTTCTGGTAATGGGATGCCAGGCGTTCTCCTTCCTCAATGGGAAGGATAAACGCAATCTTCCCTTTGTATTCTGTGACCGGGTGGAGATTAGGAGTATCCGGAAGGGATGTGAACAGAGGAGATGGCTTGGTGTTGAGAGCTTGGATGAAGCTCTTATTGATCGCGGGATCCGACTCCACCATGGGAGCGGGCGGCGGCAACGCCATCGGTGGCCGATATGAATTGGCCAAGAATAGTAGCAGATGGTGAAGGGAAAGGAAGAGAAGACGGAGTGAACAGTAATAAATCGCACTGTGTGTATCGCACTGTAATCGCCCCTAGGTAGTCTAAATAACATGAAATATAGCCAGGCGGAGGAGTGCGAACACATTCAGAATTTGCAGGAGCACAAAGCTTAAATGGAACTAGAAACGGGAAATAATTCTTCAAGTAATCTAACTACAAACCAGACAACATACTGCATATGGCAGAGGTTCCAGTGATATGATCGGAATCCCCGTTAGAGTGAGTATCTTCAACGGGAAACTCAACAGGGTTAGAGGAAGACATATAGATAGGCGAGGGTCCTAGAGTTGGAAGTAACAACCTTAATCAGGGTTAAATACCGTGGACATAAGTTTTTCAGAGAAAAGATTAACAAAAAACAAGCTGGAGTAAATGACCGAAAAATAGTTAGAAACACAACTGCTAAAATTACCAAAAATTGAAGAAGAACCTCAACGTTCAAGTCCAGAATATGCAGCAAAGAAATTGGGAATTAAGTTACTGACAAAACTTACTCTTGAAGAGGATGAAGGAAGATGATACAAAAACAACCTAGGAATGCTCAGAGAGGATGAAAGCTTGGGTAATAGAGGAGATAAACTGAGACGACAATGAGAAAAGATACTTAAATATCAACAAGAAATGGCAATATCGAGGAAGACAAACAGTTCAGAAAATGCAATGATGATAATTTGACATAAAAAACAAATTACCTGTTGCTTATATTGATATGACAATGGTATATGAAAAGACATTGTACTGAATAAGGTCAACACTAAAATATTTGTTGAAAATTCCTCATTTAAAAGGTAATGCGAGAACAAACATTATAAAAATACGGACCGGAATAGCGAAAAATAATTATCGAATCTCAGGCCTTTAGTAGCAAAATCTTTTAAAATAGCCTTATCACGAGGTGTTCAAAGTTTTAAAAAATAAAATTTGAAGGAGGATCGAGGATAGAGATATAGCCAAAAAGCTAGTGTCACTTTGCAATGATGGTAAAGTTAATATTAAATGACTAACACTCTGTTGATGAGTAAAATCAATTTACATTTAAACCACAAATTCATGCTAGTCTTCATGGCTAGGTGGGCTTATTGTGTATACCTAGCCCAAAGGTTGGGCCGCATGCCCGAAGTTGCAAACAAGCCCAAGACCAGCCCGCGATGCAAGCAGAGATAGAGGCAACTCACGAACCGTGAAAATTGGAGATCACGGTCAAGCGCCGACCACGAACTTTCTTTCTCAGAGCCACGATCAAGCACACGATAGTACACCTGAGAAAAGTGGAGCCACATTCAGGGAAGGCTATAAAAGGAACAAAGAGGTAACAGATACCGGCAAGTGCAACCATACTAGAGAAAATTGATTTCTGAACAGAGGATACTGACTTGAACGTCGAAGCCTTTTCCACGGAACTACTTCCGGGATCTCTTTTGCAGGCATAACGTGGTGGACAACAATCAATCAGCCAGATTGGGAATACCAAAACAATTTGTACGATGAATAATTTGGATAAACTAATAATATTTCTAGGAGCTTTTAAATAAGAGAAGGAAGCTCCATTAATTCCTAGGTTGAAACTGACATGAGTCGACCCTATTTTAGGATTTGTATAAGGTCTGGCATCAAAAACCGTACGAGGTCCGATTACTTGGATTTTTCAGTTTATAAACGGTTTGATTCATTAATTTCTTTTGGCTTTTGTTTACTAAAAGTAATAATCCTTTTCCTTCTGGTCATAATGTAGATTTAAGTGTAGTATTTGAGTTAAGTGTGATATTTTTTTTACTTCATCTGCTGCTATTTTGTTCGTGTTTTCTTGTGATTCCCTTCCCTTGTTTGAATTTTACAAGTATGGAATATTCACTGTAGTGAATGACGAAGTCAAAGAAGAACTTTTTAAAAAGAAAATAGCTCATATTAATGACGAAGAAGAGGATTGTCTTACCCCAAATCAAGAACATGACAAGAACGATGGCAGTAACGAGAGGAGGAAAAAGCAATAAATTGAAAAGAAGATCTGGGTGAGAACTTTAACATGTTGGAGATCAATGAGTATTGCAAACGTAGAGGTACAACCACGTGCAAATCAATCTTACTAGAAAAGCAAAACAAGCCCCTACACATATTCTTCGACAAAGATTATGAACCCTTGGTTATGCACAACCGGTGGTCGGAATATTGTGGCTACGGTTTCCAACAATGAATCCACTTCAGCACATGGCATAATTGGAAATTTGTCCTGGGCCATGTAAAAAAAAGAACTTGGGAAGACATTCTTGTAAGTGTGTTTCATTCCTTCATTATCATTTGGTGTTAACAAAAAAATTTCTTCATGAAAATATATAACTTATTCTCGTAGATAAGTTGGGATATACAAACAAAAATGACCCCTATGAGATGGAGAAGTTTAGAAAGAAGTGGACAATTTATGCGGGTTTCAAGTGGAAGAAATTGGAAGGAGGAGCTGTCTTTAAAAACACATTTTTTACATATGCAAAACCATGTGTTTATCCATTGACGACATGCCAATAAATGGACAAAAAAGAGTGGGAACTATTTGTGAAACACATATCGATCTCTGAATTCAAGGTTATTGGTAAAAAAATTCTTCAATTCTCTTCATAATTTCCTAAGTATGTTACTAATCATTGAACATATAGACAATAAGTGAAGAAGAAAAGGCAAGGGCATCACATCAGGAGTATGTCCATCACATGGGTGGTGGTGGGAATCGTAGGCTTACAATTGAACTCGAGAAGAAGAAAAGAGAGGATGACATTGATGAGCTTATAGATCAAGGCTGAATTGTAGAAGAAGCAGAGCTAGGAGTTCAAAACATGGATTTCAAAATTAACCGTTCAGAGGGGATTCTAGAAGCTAAATGGGACAAGAAACTATCTATCTATACCAACGATTCCATTAAGAGAGAAAATCCTACTATGGTTGATTGCTAGGTTTAGGTAGGTTTACATCACAAAGGGTCTGGATAGCCTTTGTTGGTTTTCTTGTCTAAATTCCTTGTTTTGTAGATTATTTATACCTAATGGATACTATCTCCTTATGAGCATCTAGATCATATTGTGTGAGCTTCATTGTAGATTGTTCGTAAGCACTTCAGAGTAGACTTAGTGAAGGTCATTCACAATAATGTTAGAAGATATTGAAGGTCATTTTCAAGGATAGTAGACCAAAGACCTTGCGCTTAATCATGGTAGTAGGTGGGATATGCCGAAGAAAAAGAGTTGAAAGTTCAGAAGAATTAGAAGACTCGCACGTCCCGTGCCCCTTTGCACTACCTGTGCCAACCAGATGGCCAGAGCGACTAAGTCCTGGCATGTTCCATGACCTTTTACATGGCCAGCGTGCTCAGAAGATAAAGAATTGGACTCCAGTCCACGCTTCTCAACCATATGTGCGACCACGCCATCAGAAGCCAAAGATTTCAACTCATGTCCGCAGCCCGCGTGCATTTGCATGGCCCATGCCACTCGGCCAAAATGCCCTTCCAGTCAGTGGCGCGTGCTCTTTTTCATGGTCCGTGTGCTCAGATGGCCAAGAAACCATGTCCAGTCGGCGGCCCTGTGCTTTTACACGGGTCGTGCAGTGCAGGCCATGTGCTATTGCATTGCCAGTGCAAACATGGCTTCTAGGGTTTCCCTCTTTGTTTGGGCTTCTCTGAGGCCCATTCCACCTACTTTATAATGAGGCACTAGTCTACTTGGATTGAGAGAATGTAAGTAGTTGTAATTTCATTTTCCTAGTTCTTAGAGTAGGTAGAGAGAGAAAGAGAATAACTCTTCTCTCTTGTTTTATTTTTTCCTAACTTATACCTTTGACATTGAATCCAATGATTGAATGTGTATTGATTTAATTTCCTTGTCATTGTGTGATCATTCTAGTGTTGATTAATTATGCAGCCATATTTCTATCTGCATGAACTGAATAATCAATGTTATTGGACCGTGGATCAAAAATAAATATGACCACGTGACACTAAAAGAAATGAACACATCAGAAATAACCACAACATCCACACTCTTTATATCAAGCATGAGAACATGACACAAATATTGAACAAGAATGTCTTGAATTGAACCCTGGTTGTAATCCAACATTATATCTAGAAAATTATAGACACGTATCTAAGTTTAGAATCAATGAAATTGAATGATATTTAGGACTCTAGTTTAGGAAACATATCTCAAATCGTTCGAGTTGGTTGTTTTCCAAATTGAAATAGATTAGTGTAATAGCTAACTCATGTAGCTTTACCCATTCATACATATACAATTCACTGGTACATAACTATACTTGGTAGTGGGATAGGAAACATAGGCCTAACATAAATTCCCTCGGTCTAGTGAAAATAACTTTCTCTTTCGTAAAGATGTAATAGTTAGTTTTAAAAATTACCCAAGTTACTATTTATAGCTAAGCTGAGATATGCATTAGTTCAAACAAATGGAGAAGGATATCTAGGTTTAGCTAAATCACACTGTGAAGGCACGCTACGAGAGGTGTTCTCTCAAGAACTTTTTATTCCTCCTAATTACTAATGTGACCAACTGTTTTTACACCAAAGTAGTAGACGCTTCCAGATATGTATTAATTTCATTTCATTGGTGTTGTGCCGTCATTCTTGACTAGATTAGTCTTGAAACCATATTTCCATAAGCGAGAACTGAAAGGACAATGTTGGATGACTATGAGTCAAAATAGTATATGACCACTTGAAACAAAAGGAAATGGAACACAATTGACATGAGCACAATATCAGCACTTTTGAAATAAACAAGACATGCAAACTATCTCATATCTAATAGAAAAGAAAAGTACGAACCTTGCGCAAGCACGTCAAAACAAACCATTGTGGTATGTATGAATTCTATATACCAATAAGGATATTCATTGAAGCTTATACTAAAATAGAATGTAAAATGATAGGAGCAAGGTTAAGGAAACATATGTCAATTTGATCGACTTGGCTGCTTGCAATATTGAAAATGACTAGTCCCGTATGTAACAGTGCAACTTTGCCTATTGACGCATTATCTATTCCTTGGTTCATAACCATACATGGTTGTGGGATGGGAAATATATTTCCTATAGAAATTCCTTCTGTCTAGTGCAAGCGACTTTCTCTTAAACAAAAATATAATAGTTGGTTTGAAAAATTATGCAAGTTATTAGTCACAGTTAAACTAAGAGATCCAAAAATGAAAGTATAACACAATAGAAATGAGCACAATATCCGCATTGTTGCATATCATGCACATGAACATGGAACAAATTTGGCAAAACAATATCGTGAATTAAACCCTAGTGGTAATCATGCGGTATATGTTTTTGAATTATTGACATGGTATTGAAATTTCGAATCAATGAAATTGTATAATATTGAGGAGCACGGTTAAGGAATCATACCATCGCCACCCTTTATATGTACTTTCGCCACCCTTTATATGTACTTTAAATTGTTCATGGTATGTAATATTCTAGATGTAAGTATAATAAAAAAAATCCATGCTTTGATTTAGAATAATTAAATTTTGTTCCTCTTCTTGCTTTAAAAGAATAATGAGTACAAATTTATTTTAATTTTTCTTCATGGTTTTATTTATTTATGAGGATCTAGTCGAGAGTAGTGGTCCATTACCACCACATCTATAACATGTAACTTGTTTTGGGAATGATCCCAATACGTTGCAAAATATATTTGATCGTGTTTGCACTAAGTTGGTCACTGAGTGTTGTACCGGTTTATACTATCTATGAACACCTATTGTAAAATTATGGCCACCAAACAAGGTAATTTAATTCCAATATTTCTCATTTAACACAAAATCTTATTTTAATGATTTACTCTGCATAAAGTACATAAAGAAGGAATTTTGTTTCTTATAATTCTCCTTTTGAGGTTGTTTGAGATACCTTTGTTAATATTAAATGAGATTGATTATATATTTGGTGTTTGGTTATTGAAAACAAATGGTATATTAATACCATTTGGCACAAGTTCATTGTTTAAGAATGTAAGCACAAGATACTTCTTTTAGAAATCTGGTTTTAAAGAATATAAACTCTTCAGTTATTTACCTATTCTAGAATTTTAAGTAAAACTCTTGAAACTAAATGTGAGTCATATCTTGTTTGTTTTTTAGATTTAAATTATAATTTTGGGTGAGCATGGCCCAATATTAAATTTGATTTCACAAAATGATATCTTAAGAAGCTCAGCAGAGATAAAGAAGACATCGGGACTATCCCATATCTGATACAAAAGCAAAGTACAATCCTCGCGCAAGCACGTCAAAAACAAACCATTGTGCTATGTATGAATTGTATATACCAATAAAGATATTCATTGAAGCTTATAATAAAAAAAAAACTGTAAAATTATATAGGAGCAATGTTAAGGAAACATATATTAAATCTATCGACTTGGCTGGTTGCTAGTCAAACGAGATTGGATGGGGTGGTCAAAGATAAAATTTATAGTTCTGCATCCGACTCACTACTAAGAAACCTATACGGTAGTTAGCGGAAAGACCTGGTTTGTCCCCAAGGGTGCTATAGTTTAATAGCCAATTAAACACAACCACGTATGGGCTGTCAATTCATTCGCGTGCTAGGAATAGCTACTATCATAAAATTGGGGGGGGGGGGGGAGGGGTTTCAATTAACAACCTAAAACATAAAGCTAAAACACAAGAAATATATATAGACAAACATTTGGGGAATATTTTCATAACATGGTTGATTAAATATTTTCATCCTTGATTCCATCACATATAAGACATAAACATCCTAATCTAGTGCTCATAATACATGGTGTGGTTTATGGTCAGCACTTCCCCATACATGTCACTTCGGGTGCTCTTGCAATCTTCCATCGGCACCATTTCCGTAATTAGGTGAGTGCAACAACGGCCTTACCGTTGCGTATATTTGTTTCTCCCATGTACAATTACATCTTGAGCACTATATCATAGATGCTCTATCCCTAGTCCTAAAGAGGCAAAGGTAAATAGGCACCTTATCGATGAAACGAGGGTTTCTAAACCATAGTTTTGCTACTAAATGCTATCTCTACCTGTAACCCGTTGGACCAAATTGCTAGCTAAGACTGAGGTGTTGTCATCATAATGATAAAACTCAAAAAACACTTACGTGCACACACCCACGTGGACCAGAACCCTACTACCCATATCACATCTTGTTTTCTCTTCCCCGGGGGGTATCAATATGTGCACCAACATGAATGTAGACAAGAGTGTGTTCTAATGGAGTGTATCATTCATGCAATTATAACAACTCATGAACAAGCCAATATAATATCACAAGCGCACAGAACTAGGAAGATCTAATGAATCTCACAAAACATAAATTAACACATGAATACAAATACTATCCCTAAGATATATTACTACTCGCTAAACATGGAGTTCAAGTATTTCATTGAATTCCACATTTTTGGGCAAAAGAAAATTTTAAAAAAAAGGAAGAGAAAGAACCTAGAGAGAAGGGAGAGTGTTTTCTCTCTCTAAGCTACTCTTGAAACTCAAAATATGATCTAAGATATAAACCCTATTAGACTAAAGAATATATATATATATAGTAGTAAGGGATTGGGCCTAAATATAGGCCCAAAATAAGCCAAAAACCCTAGAAGCAGCCACTAAGACGAGGCACATCGATTGGCACGGCTCGTGCTGCCGACGTGGCTTTGTGCCGGCATGGCTCGTCGGTCTTGGCATGGGCCATGTGTCTTGTGCTGGAGCTGGGCATTGATCTTGGCACGACCATGCTGGCGAGGTCCATGTCAACCGGTATAGGCTGATGTTTGGATACCATTTTTTGCACTTATGATTTGCACATCGTGTCGTTTGGGAGGGACGTCAACTGGGTCTTCATTTTGCTCATTTTCTTAGCATGTGCCGCACTATTTTTCACACCTCCTGGGCCGCTCTTGACAATTTTGACTTGAAACGGAGCAGACCATGTGAAACGGAATGGTCCGCGCCCATACTTAGCCTAAATTTTAGTGATAAGAGGACTTGAGAATACGTCTAGCCGAGCTTGGCATAGCCCATGTTACTTGGTATGACTCGTGCGAAAGGCCCCTGACACGGGCCATGTCTTGTGGTACGAGCCGTGTGTGGCTTGGCCTCATGCTGGCTATGAACGGTCCATGCTACCCGTGGCTGGTTCGGCTGACTGACTTCTTTGCTCCACTACGGATGAACCGTTGATTCGATTTAAGAGTTCTTGTTGTTGATTTCATAGCACTGGAGAAGAAGAATCCAATGGTTCTACCCTCAAGGGATGATTCTTCTCAGATCTTTTCCAGAACTTTGCGCAACTCTTGGAAAACAATCCTCAATTTTTCCTTGGCCTCTTTGAACTTCAAATCCGCCTATTTTTAGCTCAATCCTTCTAGTACCACACTTTAGAATCTGTGGCCTTCATCTACTACCATTCTTGAAAATGGCATTTAATATCTTCTACCGTCCTTGAAAATAGCCTTCTATACAATAAGGATGTAAAGTACCCATGAGACATCTACTAATGATGATAAAAAAAATGGAATATCTAGGTGTCGTGGATATAAGGTGTCCATTAGTATCAATTAAGTCAATAAAACTCGAGATTTAGACAAGAAAACCAAACATGGCCATCTAACGTAACTAATACTTGCAATCCAACAAGTAAAACAAGCTATGCATTGGTTAACACATGCATAATGATGCACATCAATCCCCCCACACTTAAACCTTTACTCGTCCTCGAGTAAATAAAAACAAGAAAAGGCTTAAGCGAATTGTAGCATGCAAGTATAAGTTAGCCAATGCATTCAGCTTATTCCTAAGCTACCCTAGTTCCCCCCAAAGAAGTAAGAATCTCGCAACTCTCACACTCCCCGAAGATCCTAAAGCAACCTAACCACCCAAAATAAAGTGAAGAAAAAGGTAAGCAAGAATGATAAGTGTTAAGCTAGCTTACTTTCCCAAAAAGTTCTCCAAAGCAATCCAAGAATCGTTGCCAAAAAAACCACCAAGGAAATCCTAAATATTCTCAACTCGATTGTAACCAAGGATAACTCCAGGTTCTCAACTCAACTACAACCAAGGAAAACGCCAAAGTGTCGTTAAATAAGTTTTAGTTTTCTCTGAATTTCTCTAATTTTTCCAAGGAGCCCTCTCGGGTTTTCATCCTAGCTTTCACATATGTTGAGCTCACATTCTCTCATTTTACCACACGGCCTCTCATTTTTTCCTAGGCTCGTAAACCTAGCCGGGCCTAGCCTCTCATTTTTACCTTGGCCTTTTGACCTATTCGGGCTTTTTCCATTGTTACCCAAGTTGCCCTTTCGAGTTTCCAACTTAGCCAGGTATATATTTTTTCATTTTTCCAATTTTTTTTTAAAAAATTTTGTTTGGTGTAGTACAAAATGCCCCGATGGTTGGGTTTCATACTAGATAAGGAAAAAAAATAATTACACCACCAAAGTTTCTAAAAAAACTACCCCAAGAAGTATATGGATGCTACCAAGTAAGTCACACCACCAAGTTTGCATCTCCCAATACAAATTAAGCACCAAAAACACCAAAGAAACAACAAAAACACAAAAGTAACACCAAAAACACAAAGGCATCTCAAGATGAAAACTCCTACGTGCCCAACTACTCCCCCTCCCCCCCCCTCCCTCCCATGCACTTAAACCATGCATTGTCCCCAATGCCTCATAAAAAGAAATGGAACTCATAAGTGAGGTTCGGAGAATAGTGGTACTTACTCTTTCCACCCCAAAGGGCCTTCCTTCTCTTTCCTCGTCTCGTCCTTCTCAATGTACCTCATAGCTTGAATGGTGGCCTCCATGGAATCTAACCTAGTGCCAAACTCCTCCAATCGTTACTTTATATCCCGAACCAAAAGACCAACCTCTTGCCCAACTTGGGTAGATCTCGTAAGTTGCTCCCAAGAGTGAGCAATTGGTCTAGGATGTCCATTGGTAGTTGTGTGCGGCTAGGAGGCGCTCTAGATAGTGTCTTGCCATCCACCTCATCGATCTCTATCTCCGGGTTGGATAGAATCCTAAAGAACTCCTTCTTAAATTGTGGCTCGGGCTCTAGAAATAGATCATCAAATTGCGTCTCATAGTCAATGGCGGTGCGTTCTGGATAAGAAAGGACCATGAAATTTCAAGTACTTGTACTGCTATAAACAACAAAAATCATTCGTATGAGGTTGTAGTTGCTATCATAGAAGGTCAAGCTAGCTTCTCTGTTGTATACTTCATCCCCAAACGTCTGAAACTCGCCAATGCAAGTGGAGAAGGAGTAGGATGACCCAAATATTGCGCCAAGAGCCCTACCATGCCTCCCATCGAGATATTTCCTCCCTTTCTCTCTCTCATTGCTATGCATTCTTGTAAAAAGGCTCCCACTAAGTTTGGGTAAAAGTTACCCTCAAGAGTTATTTCCCAAAAGCAATGCACATCCGAACATGGACACTGCGTAAGTTCACCATGGAAAAAATACCCCCATAGATGACAAGTGTTAAACATAGTGTAGCGCTGGATGAACTATAGATGTGCTTTTGCACAAGTTCTTCCTGGTTGTGCCCATCAAGATCCTTCAAAAGTTTCCAAGCAAGAAAGGTAAACCCTGTCAGTGCGCCCTTTGAACATCACTTCCATATATCCATCCAAAAGCTTGAGCTACCTCCCATTGTATCATCATGTATTCCTTTTTGTCCAAGTGGAATTTGATAGCTCTATGTCCCCTCACATCTATAACTTGCAAAAGAGTTTCCGAAAATTCCAAGGTCCACCGGATATAAGTCTTTGAATGCTTCTCTAGAAAACCTTCTAGGCCTATCCGACCTAGCTAATAGGCAACAGGCTTGAGTAGGCCTAGAGCTTCTAGAGTATCCTTGCAAGCGAAACCCATATCCAAAATATTTCTCTTTGGTCCATTCAAGTACCTCCACCTTCGGGATGCAGTCCCGAAAATGGTAGTTAACCCCATGAACTTCCCCATCACAAATGTGAGGTTGCGAGGAAGGGAAGTCATCGGCTCTTTGCTCCCAGCTTTAGCCGGTTTCTTCCTTTTCTCACCCAGGGAAGATGTCTCTTTCTTCGACACTCTTTTTTTCGAAGTCATCACAACACAATAAAGGAGAAAGTGGTAATGCAATAATACACAAAGGCATGCCCACAATAGCATTCAAAAAGAGCATTCCTCCTAAATAGCCTAGTTATTTCAAATCATGATATTTTCAACATAAATGCTATTCAATCAAGAACCATTCTCACTAAACAACAAACTCATGGCAATTCATATAAACCCATCAACAAGATCATGCAACCAAGAACCATCCTTCCTAAATCACTACAACACATGAAGATTATATCATCTAAGAACAATAGCACATCAAACCACCAACACTTACTTTAACACAAGATCGTTCACATAACCCAAACAATTTCACAAAAACATGCTCACTTTGGAGAATGTTCATTCTGGAATGCTAATTGGAAAGGTGACGGAGCTCTATGTTATGAATGGCCTCAAGAGTTGGATATTCCCTTCGAGGATATTTCACTTAGGTTATTCATAACTAACAAAGCTTCAATCCTTCCTAACCTGGAGCCTCTACTGGCTACCAATACTCTTAATATTTTACAGGAAGCAAAACTGGTCAACTCACATGCAGATAGGCTAGTATGGACCCCAACATCTGATGGGAACTTCTCTATCAGCTTTGCATACAAAATTTTCAGACAAAAAAAATCAACTATCAGACATATAATCAAGGTTTGGTCTCCTTTCATTCCTAAAAAAATGTCAATCCTTATGTGGAGAGCACTCAATGGAATCCTTCCATTTGATAATATACTGTGTAGGTATAGTTTTTCTTTAGCATCCAAATGCCCTCTATGCAAGAACCACTCTGATTCTTTGGATCATTTTTTAAACTCTTGCCCTGCCTCCGTTGCAATATGGCAAAGAGTTAATAATCTCTTACATTTTCCACAAACAGTTTTTGGAAGCCTCAAGAGTAGAGTAGAATTCTATCTTTCTTTTAGGGCTGACTCTAAGATTCTGTCAAATCTGATTACTGCTGCTCTATTAGTCACAACATGGTCTCTTTGGATAAACAGAAACAAAATCATTTTCGACGAAAAATCGTTCTCAGCTGATGCATGTTTTCAGGATATTAAAGATTTGAATACCTAATTTTCTCAGCTCATAATTTGAAAGGTAATATAGATAAACATAAGCATCTGATCCAACAAAGAATCATCCCCAAAATCCTACCAAAAAAGAAAAAATTGATTACTGCGGTTAATTGGAGTAAACCACTAAAAGGTTTCAAGATAAATACAGATGCTACATGGAAACTTGGTGGTCTATCATCATCTGCAGTCATAGTTAGGGATTGGAGAGGGGCAGTTTTTAAAATGAGAGTTAACACTTTTCACTCTCCTTCCCCCATTACATGCTGAACTTTTAGCCATTCAAAGTGGATATGAACTGTGCTCAGAATTGGATCTAAACTGTAGTGTGATTGAGTCTGACTGTTTAATGGCGGTTAAAGGAATACAGAATCCAATGACCTGCCAGTGGAGAGTTTTCTCTATTTGCAGCAGTCTAAATGTAAAACACTTAGTGTATCCAATCTAACACACTCCTAGGGAAGCTAATAATGCTGTTAATTTCTTAGCAAAATTTGCCATGGAAAATAATTTACAGGGAGATTTACACATTGATAATGTCCCCCTATTTCTTAGAGGACTTTTACTCCTAAACAACAAAGGTCTCCCAGGGGTTAGAATTGACTCTCATTTGGACGGTATTAGGACTTAGGTTCTGTGGAAATGATTTGCTGCTTTCTCATTTTGCTGTGAGGCTTTCTATAGTTAATCATAGAATCATCTTATTCCCCATTAGAATAGATACTGTTATTTCTTCTTTTTTGCAGGTTCGATGCTGAGATGATGCTGAGATGATGCTACAAAGGGAGCTTTTGGATTCCATGCAGGATGCGTGCACTGCCCTCCTTCCCCTTACTCCACTGTGTGCTACAAATTTTGCCACTCATATGGTCTGCTTCTCTTTATTCCTTTTCGACTGCATATCATTGACAAACAGGGGTTTTGAGCTTTCGATTCCTTGACCTGTTCGTGGTATACTAGTCTATTGGAATAATAAACCCCTGTCAGCGCACCAATGCCTTCTTAATTCCTTTAGCTTCGAATAAGTGTATACTCTGCTTTTGGAAGCAAGGCTTAATTACTTCAAGAGCTTATCAGGGCTCTTGGATCATCAATTGGATGATCTTTTTGTAATGTACATTTTCATGTTGCGCCTTTTGGCTTTCATTCATTTTGGCTTGGGGAGCCTAATATATTTCCCCCCATCCTCGGATGGTTAAAATTAAAAAAAATAGAGATTCATGCTTCACATGACATCACCACAATGCTACAAAAAAGCAAGTAAACATGAATTTCAAGGGATTACCCAGTATTTGGAGCTAAGAGTTGAAAGATCCACACAAGAAGAAGCAAAAATGCTAATATTTGAGAAACAAAACACCAATTTTTTTTTAGTTCACCGAAAGTAAGTGTGAGTGAGTGTTTCTTGAAAAGCTTGAATGTATTAAATGTTTCAACTAGGTGGAAGAATGTACCAAGAATCTAAAATTTCAGCCAAGGAGTGATAAGGAGGGGAGGTACAATTAAGATAAGGATAGAATTTTGAAAATTGCAATTTAGGGGACAAAAGTACCAATTTATTTAATCACAAGGGACATTTGAAGTACTATTTCAATAAAAAATCCTAAGGAATAAGGGAATTAAAAATTTATGAATCAAAAATGCATTTTTTAGCTTAAAATTCTGATTTTTTGAAAAAAAAAAGCCTTTTTGGTACAATTTGATAGCTCAAATGGGGTGCTCGGCATATGTACGCTCGTGTCGAGAGTATCCACATTGACCCCCCCCATGCTAAAGGTGTAAAGTACAGACCATATCTCGTGGAATAGACTGTGCCGATTCCAGACACGAGGCCCCTCGTGGTGGGATGCTGCCACACGAGCCGTATCTCGTGGAACGAGCTGTGCTTAGCCCTGGCAAGAGGCCGCCAACATTTTGACCTCTTTTTCCTTAGTTTCTCCCTCTTTTTCGAATAAACTTTGTAACCCACAAGTCATACTTCCATCTAAAAAAATCACGAGACCCAAACACAAATTTACAAATCAACAAGAGTTTCATCTCAAAATCCTCATCACAAACAAAAAAATGAAAAATCTATCTATCCACTGAAAATCAAAAAACCAAAATGAAAAGAAACACCGTATTTTTATTGTCGTCCTCACGGCTTATTTATTTTTCATGCATCTTAGTTGAAACAACCTACCGTTGGGTCTCTGAAGTCACCATCAGCAACTCCACCCATGACGACATCATCGTGGAGAGGTCTCCACAATGTGTCATCCTTACCTTTAGATGCCTTTTTTTCCATAGAAGATGAAATCCCACACCTTACTAATGTTGAGTCCTACGCCTTTACTTTTGGTTTAAGAGAAGGTCGGCCGATTTTTATGCCCTCGCCACTACCTCCTAAACACTGCAAGTTAGTTAGCATGGAAAAGCATTCCGATATAGATATATCGTCACTAGAATGATGTAATTTAAAGGACTCATCATCAATATCATCATTGCCAAGGAATTCATCTAAGTAGTCATTCTCATTTTTCATGCAAGAAGTGTCATACTGATCATGCACATCAAATAAAGTGACGCCTTTGCACACAAAAGATGAGTTGGATTTATCATGCCTATATTTATAGATGTCAAATACAACCTTATCCATATCATCTTCTAGGGTTAGGGTTCCTAGCTTCCTCCAGGTGAACCGTTGATCAATTTTGGGAGTTTTTGTAGTCGATTTTATAGTACTCGAGAAGAGGAATCCAATGGTCCACTCTTGGAGGCTGATTCCTCTCAGAAAATTCTCAGAACTCTACTTCAAAACATAGATCATTCTTCACCCTTTGCTTTGCTCTCCTTTCTTCACTTTATCTTCTACCACTTTATGAGTGGCCTTCCATCTTCTACCATCCTTTTGAATAGCCTCCACTAAACCACTCCTAAGTGCTCATGAGAAATCTACAAATTAAGCTTACAAAATGGAATCTATATTCTCGTAAGGACCAAAAATCCACTAGACTAAACATAGGTTACAAAATGAAGGATTTAGATATAAAAACCGAAAATGGTCATCTAAAGCCCTTATCATGTAAACCTACCTATTTATAAATCTTAAGACAAAAATATGATAAAAGAGTGTTAAATGCTTTGGAAAATACATGCATTTGACGTCTTATCAAATTTTCCCACACGTAAACCTTACTCGTCCTCGAGTAAACAAGAACAAAAAATGATCAAAGTGTAAACTTGCATGTAAAAGTTTTTCCAAAACATCCAACATCATATTCCTAGACTACCCTAACCACATAAAAATCTCTCACACTCTCACATCCCAAAGCCTAAGATAATCTAAACAACCAACAAACCATAACAAAAGTGAGGTATACATATAATGCCAAGCTAACTTACTCCACCGAAAAAGCCACTCAATAGACAAATCAAGAGAAGCATAACATTTTTCAATTTCTCTCATTTTCTCTCATTTTCCCTAGGAGTCCTCTCGGGTTTTCATCCTAGCTTCACACATTTTTCTTTTTCAATGCTCACCCTCACCTTTTTCCTCACCATTTGGCCTCTCATTTTTGCATAGGTCGCCCTTTTGGGTTTTCAACCTATCCGGGCCTCTCACGTTTGCCTAAGTTTCCCTCTCAGGTTTTCAACTTAGCGGGAATTGTTTTTTTTCCATTTTTTTCAAACAATACAAATCAAAGTGGAGCATATGCACACTACAATGCAATACAATGAGATATATTTCTCTTCCCCCCCCCCCAAACTTGAAACACACCTTGTCCTCAATGTGAAGGACAATATAAAGAAAAAAGGGAGAAAGAAAACAAATACTCACAACTTGGACTTTGAAGGTCCTTCCCAGTGATGGAAATGCTCACTTCTCAATGAATGTTCTCTCCTCCATGTTCTCTAAATCCGCTAAATACGGAACTTTGATCCATCAACTATGAAGCCACAACTATGAAAATCCCGATCAACACTCACAAAAGACAACAAATAGTAGTACTCCTAGATGGTGGTTTTGATAGTGGTTTTTTTTGTAGTGAATTGTGGTGGTATTCTTGTGTTTTTGGGTAAGGGTTTGAGGACATGGTTGAGGAATTTATTTTTCAAGAAATGAAAAATACTAATCTAACTTAGAATCTAGGGTTTCCTCCCGAGAAGATCCGTATTTTTAAGGTCGTCGGCACGACCCTAATGTTATCCATATGGTGAAGGTTTTAAACCCTTCACCATGAGCATCCAAAAATAGAGAGGTGGGGGTACAAAACTTTCAAGAGGAAAGTTTTGTGGAGGTGAAGATGGTTTAAAAGGATTTGGGTGGTTAGGAGGCTCTTCTGTGATAAATGCAGTTTTTCACATCACTTTCTAACATAGGGATTTCGTGATACCCCTTGTATACGTCAAGAAATCACTTAATCGGAAAATTGGTGAGAGTATCTACCTTTTGGCCAATGACCAGTATAGGTAGCAATCCTTAGGAAAAGCCTTGTTCAGGTCAGTGTAATCTACACACATGCTCCAGATCCATCTATTTTCTTTTCCAACATGAGGTTTGCTAGCCAGTTTGGATATGGGTTTCTCTTAGTATCCCCATCGCGACTAGTTGTTCCACCTTTTTGTTGACTACTTTGTTTCTTTCCCTGCACAACATTCTTCTCTTCTATTTCACGGGCTAGTGCATTGGCTCCACCTTAAGCTCATGGCATCCAACTTCCTTCGATACTCCTATCATATCTTTCGGCTTCCAGGCAAATTCTTGAGAGTTCTCCTTCAGGGCCCTTATTAACTCCCATTTTACGGCAGGCGGCATTCACTCCCCAACCTGTATCGACTGGTTTTTGCGTGCTGAATGGCATGAACCTCTGAACCCAGCTTCATGGGGTCATTTTTGCTCCCCCACCATTCTGACAGTTCTTGCCCCTCTGGTTAGGTCTCCGTGGTCATGTTTATTTCCTTCCCACTTTTGATTTCTTAGCGCAATTCGATGACACTCCCTTGCTTTCTTTTGGTTTCCCCTCATAGTTTCTATCCCTCCTCAAGTTGGGAACTTTACCAGCAGGTGCAGGGTGGACAAGATGCCCTTCAATAGCGCTAGTGCTGGTGATGTGCACTGTATTTCATCCTTTAAACAATGCATTCAGCATAATAATTGGCATGTTTTACTTGTTGAAATGCTAGTTTTAGTTAGGTTTACATGGCAAAGGGTTTAGACGACCATGTTTGGTTTTTGTGTCTAAATCCTGAGTTTTGTAAACTTAATTGTAAATAATGGACACTTTGTATCCACGGGCACCTAAATCTTCCTTTTTATCTTATTAGTAGGTTGCTCGTGACTAGTTTTCATCATCTTTGGATAGAAGGCTGTTCGCAAGAAAGGTAGAATATATCAAAGGTCATTTGCAAGAATGGTAGTAGATTGAAGGCCACAAACTCTAAAGTATGGTAGTAAATAGAGTTGAGCCCAAGAAAGGCATATTCAAAGTTCAAAGAGGCTAAGGAAGAAATGAAGGAATTGTTGTCCGAGAGTTACACAAAATTCTGGGAAAGATCCGATAGAATCAGCCCTTGAGGGTGGTACTATTGGATTCATCTTCTCAAGCACAGTAAAATCTACTACAAGAAATCTCAAATAGGATAAACGGTTCATCTATAGCAGAGCAAACAAGTCAGCCGACCAAACCAACCACAGCCAGCATGCGCTGCACATGGCCAACACGAGGCTAAACCAAACATAGCTTGTGTTAGGGGTCTTTGGCATGAGTTGTTCCAACCAACACAGGTCATGCCAACCTCAGCACTGACAATTCCAATACATCTGGCCATGTTCCATATGTTCTTCTTTTCACTCTATAATTCAGCTAAGTATGGGTGTATACCTTTTTCTCACACGGTCTACGTCGTTTCAAGTCCCAAATGTCAAGACCAGCTCACATAGTGTGAAGAATGAAGTGGATCATGCCAATATATTGAGAAAAATGAGGATTCGATTAATGACCCATGCCAAACAACATAGGGTGAGGATCAGAAGATCAAAAACAGAGCTCCAATCAACGATCCATGCTAAGATCGATGTACCACACCGACACAAGGCCTACGGCCAATGCTGAGACCGATGATCCACGCCAGCATAAGGCCTTCTCAATTAGAATTGCCCCATGCCAGACGCTACCCCCCAGCGCCGTATGTGGCTGCTAGAGTTCTTGGTCTATTTTGGGCCTATTTTAGGCCCAATTCCTCTACTACTCTAAATAGAGACCTTAGTCTACTAGGGTTAAAGCTTATTCCCATTTTTCAACTTCATGAATAGGATAGGCTAGAGAGAGAAAATACTCTCCCTTCTCTCTATTTTCTTTTTATTTCTTTTCTTATTTTTCTTTTGCCCAAAAATGTGGAATCCAATGCAATACTTGGATTCCATGTTTAGGGAGTAGTTTAATAGCTTAGGTTGTATTTGTATTCATGAATTGAATTTGGCTTTTTGAGATTTAGATTCTTCTATCTTTATGTCTTATGAATATTTTTGTTTGAACTTGTGCTTTCCACTGTTGTGAGATCTATGATATGTCATTATGATGATTCATCAATGCATATATAGTGTAAAATCATGCTAGGCTTCATTGCTATCTTAGAAATGTTAGAATTGTGAAGTAGGTTAAGAACACCGGGGAGATGAGTGCATCATTTCTATTGAGAGAATATTCTTCTATTTGTTAACCATGATTCTAATTGGCTAGTTGTGTGAGAAATCACATGTTGGGCTCAGAAAATCCTGACGAGGAGAATTCCTTAGCTTACCCAAATAGTTTAGCGCGATTGTTTGTAGCAACTAGAGTTGTGTTGACTCTAGAGTCACACAAGGTGTCTTTTCCTTTGCCTCTCTAAGCCTAGGGATGGAGATCCATAGTGGAGTATTCGGGATGTAATGCACTCACTACATAACTGATGGTTTCTACCTATGCAAGGCATTGCCCTTTTAGGCGGGCTTTGTATTCCTCTAAGCGGGGTGCATTAGCATTGGGAATGGAGTGAAGGGGATGGTTTGCTACATCATGGGACTAGAGTGCATCCCTAATTTACGGATATAGTGAGATACGACATTGTGATATGTACCACATATGACAGGAGGGGGGAAATAGCTGGCTATCTCCACACTGTATGACATAGGCATAAGATATGTTTATTGGTGTATATGTAGCCCATCGGTTAAAAGGTTGATGGCAGTTAGGCCCAGCACAATCTCAACCCATAGCAAAACGAAGCCTTAGCCCAAGGTGCAAATCAGCTACACATGGGACTTCTGGTCGTGCCAGAGAATGTGAGCCAAGAAACATGGAATGAAGAACAAACACGAAGCCATGAACACATAACTTGATGATCGTGGTGTGACCCACGTCTTGATTCCTGAAAATAAGGAATCACAATCATATCAGCCTATAAATACAACAAGCTCAAGAGCATCTGAGGTAAGCATGAATATCCTAAGAAATTACATTTCTTAAAGAGGAATACTGACTTGATCGTCGAAGCTTTTCTCCCAAAATCACTTCTGGGATTTGTTTTGCAGGAGAACAGATTCCCAGAGGGAACAGCAAAGAATTTGCCTGACCGGATCACCGCATCATTTGGCACCGTCTCTGGGGATGAAAAAAAATCTCAAAGTCCTTCAGGTAAACAATGGTGTTCACCAGAAGTGAGAAGAGCCACAATCACCAGGCATGGGAACATAAACCTAGGCGTAGTAGAAGCATACATCCTACCCAGAACCAGGATCACATCCCCAGTAGAGAAAAATAGCATAGTAAGGGGGAAGCGGAGGAGGAAGAAGAGAAAGTAGAATCCCCCAACACAAACCAACAAAAAGAAAGAAGTGCATTCGCATTATTCTTAGAAAGGAAAAGGGAAAAATTGTATATTAGTTCCTGATGGCACGCAAACCAAACCCTCCAAGATTAGAAAAAAGAGTAAGTCAAGAGCGTGAAAGTCTCATGTACGAAGAAGAGTTGTGGGACATCATTGCAGATGATGATGTAGATAAATCGCCCCTAGTGCCACACCTACAAGATTTTAAGATGCCAAAGGACTTCAAACTTCCTTTAGATGTTAAAATTTACTATGGCACTACATATCCAAAAGAGTTCCTACACTCATATAGAAATAGCCTAACATTTTGCGATGCAAAGATCGAATTAGTGTGCAAAGTGTTCCCTATCTTCTTGTCAGGAACAATGATCACATGGTATGAGGATCTTCCAAATGGAAGTATCAAATCTTTGGCACAATTGTCAGATTTGTTTCTAGGTAGTTTCTATCAGATGCAAAGATTCACAAAAATGATTACAGATCTTAATAACATAGCCCAACGAAGGGATGAAAGTCTGGGGGAGTATCATAATAGATTCATCACAAAAAAGTTTACAGGTTTGCAATTTTTCATTCCAATCGTCATTATCAGCATTCACAAGAGGCATGCGTTCAAGAGAGTTTTACAGAGAACTAACAAAGAACATGCCCAAAAACCTGAGAGAGCTACAAAAGATTATTGAGCAGTATGTTTGAACAGAAGAGACGAGCAACCGCAAGATAGAGAGAGGCAAAAAGTGGACGATGGAGGAATTGCAAAAGGGGTTTATGAAGAAAGGAATGAGAAACACCCCTTTCAAAGGAAGAGAACCAGGGGTTGCAAGGCGCACCATTCCAAGATAGGCCACTAACAAGATCAAGAAAAGAGATATGGCAAGCAAATAAGGAGCTATTTTGAGAACCGGCACCTATGTTAGCATCACCAGAAAAGAGGTCCAGGGAGTATTATTGTGCCTTCCACAAGGGCCATGCCATTGAGTATTGCATAGACCTAAGAGACAAATTGAAGGAAATTTGAGGAATGGCTACTTAATCCAATACAGAAAGGAAGGAAGGAGGAAGCTAGTTTGGTGACACTAACAAAGTAGCGAAACTCTCGCCAAGAAACCAAGGGACGGTGATCACACTGGAAAAAAATAAAAATAAAATGACTGCAATAAGGGATTACATTGATAAGGTAGGCAATGAAGTACCAGAAACAGTCATATTGTCCATACATATATCCACAGGGTCATTATCCAACAATGCTTGGAAGGCTAAAGCAAGATACTGTCCCCCGCAAGATCCTGTTGACAAAAGACTTTGTTCAAATGAGGCAATCACCTTTAGCAAGGAATATACAGTACCTAATGTTTCACCTTACAACGATCCCATGGTCATTAGAGAACAAAAATTAGAAATGCAACCATTCACAGAGTGTTTGTAGACGATGGAAGTGTGGTTGAGATACTATTTATAGACTATTTTGACAGGCTGGGTTTCAAGCAAAATGATCTTAAAAAATCACGTATTCACTGGTAGGATTCACAGGGTGAGTGGAAACACCTTCAGAGAATATACAGCTGCCTGTTACCATTGGAGAAAGTGGGAAAAATGTACCATCATGTATGACTTCGTGGTCATGGATGCTCCAAGTACTTTTAATGCTATCATCGGAAGGCCATGGATGAACATAACAAAATCGATATGGTCCCCTTACTACCTGGTAATGAAATTCCCAACTCCGGCTGGAATTGCGACCATAAGAGGAAACCAACAAACAGCGAGGCAATGTATTGTTATCGCAATGATGGAATGGAAAATTGGGGAAAATGCAAAGATGGTTAACATGATCTCAGATGGTGGATTACTTGAGCAGCCAAAATCAACAGTGGATCTGGGAGAAGAAACGGAGCTGGTTAGCCTGGAGACGATGACAATTCTAAGTGCGTAAGGATAGGAAAACATCTTCCAGACATAAAAAAGACAAGGGTCATAGAAATCCTACAAAGCCACAAAGATACTTTCACATGGAGCATCCAAAACATGGGAGAAGTAGATCCATGCATCGCAACTCATTCCTTGAATATCAGCGACTCGATTAAATCGGTTAAGCAAAAGCAACGCTGCTTTGCTAGCGATAGGAAAAAAGCAATCAAAGAGGAAGTTACAGCACTACTTTAAGCTGGTATATTCATGGTGAAGAAATTAGATGCAGGCTAGAGAATGTGCATTAACTTCACAGGTCAGAATAAAGCATGCCCAAAGGACTGCAATCCTTTGCCAAAAATTGACCAGCTAGTTGAAGCGACTTCAGGGAATAAAGTCCTGGCATTTTTAGACGCATATAAAGGATACCACCAGATATTGATGAATCCAGAGGATGCAGAGAAAATGGCCTTTATAACAAGCTTAGGGACATTTTGTTACGTAAAGATGTTGTTTGGGTTAAAAAATTGTGGGGGCAATGTACCTGAGAGTAGTCGATAATGCATTTCATGATCAGATAGGTCAAAATGTCGAGGCATATGTTGATGACATGGTTATCAAGAGCAGGCAGGTGGGTAGCTTTGCTGTGGATTTAAAAGAAACTTTGGACACATTACGTGCCATATGGATGAAGCTTAACCCTAAGAAAAGCGTAGTTGGAGTAGTACTAGGAAAGTTCTTAGGATACAAAGTATCCTCAAAAGGTATTGAAGCCAACCAATAGATAATCCAAGCCATAGTAGATCTTCCCCAGCCACGAAGAGTCGATGAGGTGCAAATTCTAATGGGGTCTCCAGCAGCACTTAGCTGCTTTGTCTCAAAAGTGACAGAGAAGAATTTTCCACATTTCAAAGTCCTAAGGCCAAAAATTTTAGCTGGACCAAAGAGTGTCAGAAAGTATATGATAATTTGAAGGAACAGCTTCAAGCGTTGCCAACGTTGAAGTCTCATGTACCTGGAGAAACCTTATACTTATACTTAGCGATTTCGCAGAATGCAGTCAGCTCTGTTTTGGTTCACTTGGAAGGAAAAAAAATAAGTGCCAGTCTACTATATCATTAGAATATTGCAAAATGCAGAGAAGGCATACATGCTTGTTGAGAAGTTAACTCTGGATTTAATATATTCATTTTGAAGGTTGAGGATGTATTTTCACAGTCATCGCATAGTGGTTCACACTGATTTCCCAATCAAGAACATCCTTAGCAAGCCTAAATCATTGGGCAGAATGACAAAGTGGGCTCTGGAACTAGGCCAATTTGAGATCCAATTCCAAACAAGAGCACCAATCAAGGCTTAAGCATTAGCAAACTTCATTGCATAATTGACCAGCAAAGGCGCACAGAGGGCGAATATGCACTGGAGTCTAAGAATTGATAAAGGGAAATCAAAGTCAGAAGAAATTGCATGGACATTGTTCATTGATGAGGCGTCCAGCAGAGAAGGTTGTGATGCATGATTACTGTTGGTGAGTCCAGAAGGAGGTGAACACAGATATTTGCTTCATTTCAATTTTTCCTCACTAACAACGAAACGAAGTATGACGCTTTGATATGTGGACTAGACCTTATCATCAGAATGAAGGTGAAGAGCGCTCAAGTATTTACGAAATACGAGAAGAACATTTGGTGAAGTATTTAAAAAAAGTTCAGCAGCTCATAGCCCAGCTCGAGTACTTTGATATCCAACACGTACCAAGAAGCAAAAATACAAAATCAGATGCACTAAGCAAGCTAGCAAAAGCTTGATTTGAATCTCTTAGCGAACATGGAGACATGGTAGTAGAAGTTATTCCAATCAGAAGCATAGTTTCAATTACTGTGGCAAAAATTCAGACACAAGATGTAAATTGGATTACACCACTAATAGAGTACTTTGCGAAGGGAACATTACCTAATGACAAGGTGCAAGCCAGGAAGTTGGAGTTACATTCTAATAACTATACCTACAAAGATGAAACCTTGTACAAGAAAGGCTTTCTATCTCCATGGATGAAATGTGTATGACCAGCGCATGCAAGAGAAGTTCTAAGAGAAGTTCACGAAGGACTATGTGGAACACATCAGGAAGCTAGAACAGTAGCAAAAAAAATCATCCGAGCAGGATACTACTGGCCAATTATGTTTAAAACTATGCACGACTTCGTGCTCAAATGTAAAAGTTTCCAAATCAATGCTTCGATGTCACATAAGCCACATTCCGCTTTGAGAGGGGTATATAGAGCTTGGTCGTTTGATAAATGGGGAATTGACCTAGTTGGGCAATTCCCAAAGGGAAAGAGTAGCACCAAATTTCTAATTGTGGAGATCGACTACTTCACAAAGTGGGTGGAGACAAAACCATTAGGACGTGTCACAACTGAGGTAACAAGGAAATTTGTCTGGCAGACGATAGTGTGTCACTTCGGGTGCCACATACCATCGCCACGGACAATGGTAAATAGTTCACAAGTGGTACATTCACTGATTGGTGTTCAAAGCTTGGGATTCTTCAAAAGTTCACCTCTGTGGCGCACCCTCAAGCTAACGGACAAGTAGAAGTAATGAACAGGGCCATCGTTCAAGGAATTTAGAAGAGACTAGAAGGAAATTGAACAGGATGGGTGGATGAAATACCCAATGCCCCGAGGTAATATATAATAACCATTAGAGAACCAATGGGGAAAACACCATACATTTTAGTCTATGTTCATGAAGTAGTGATACCAATGGAAGTCGGCAATTCAAGCCTTCAAGTTTGCGACTACGGGAAGAAAGACAATCAGGATATAATATGGTTAAGTCTGGACGAGCTAGAAGAAAAGAGGGATTTAGCAACGATCACATAAGCTAAGTATAAGGAAATAATGGATAGAGCTTACAATCAGAAGGTGAAGGAAACACAATTTCACATTGGTAATCTTGTGTTAAGAAAGAACGAAGCAAGCCTGCAGAAGAATGAGGAAAGCTATGCCCAAAGGGGGGAGGACCTTACAAGGTTATGAAGGCTCACAAATCCAACAGCTACGAACTAGAAAGTCTGGATGGCACCAGTGTTCCTAACACATTGCATGTGATCAATTTGAGAAAGTTTTATGTCTAGATTTGAGGAAGAGGATAGCAAGCATCTTCCTATACAGAAACCATGAGATTATCATTGGTTTCATTCATTCCATTGTTCCCAACATGATATTATCACAGGGGTACATATTAAATATTAAAAAACCATCTTTCTAAGCCATGATTACATTTTTAGTTCTCTACTTACATATCTTAGATTATAGTACATTCGTAGCATATCACAATTAGCACACTCAAACTTTCCAACTGACAAAAGTCGAGCATAATGTTGTGAACAGCAACCTATAGATCTTGCACAACTACTGATGCTTGCAAGCTTTAGATCTTATAACTTTGCAAATCATACATTCACAAGCTATAGATCTTGCACAACTACTGATACTTGCAATCTTTAGATCTTACAACTCAGCAAGCCATATGATCACAAGCTATAGATCTTGCACAACTACCGATGCTTGCAAACTTTAGATCTTGCAACTTCGCAAATTATACACTCGCAAGCTATAGATCTTGTACGACTACCGATACATGCAAGCTTTATATCTTGCAACTTGGTGAACCATACGAATACAAGCTATAGATCTTGCACAAGAGCATATTTTCTCATAAAAAGTGACACAAGCAAGCAATGGATCGAGCATGTCACAAAACCCGAAGCCTTTAAAAATGCAAGTAATGCATCTAACAGCTTTGCTATAATAATTATGCAAGTTATAAATCTGGTGAAGAGGAAGAAACCGAAACTAACAAAGATAATGCACTAGAAGCAAGCCATAGATCTTGCAACTTTACGAACTCGGTCAAAATGACATAGCCAATTGGCAAAAATAGGGGGAAGACAACTTATTAAGAGATAGCGAAGACGCAAGTTCACAACGTCAAAAATAAGATCATTCAAAACATTACAGGAAAATAGCTTAAAACAAGAGATCTACCTACGCCTAGATTCTTGTGACGATCTCGAAGAGGAAGAACCATCACAATGATGACCATGCTCAACTTCATGATGGCAATGTTATGCTCTACGCAAGTTTTCTTCAGTCGCACGCTCCTCATAGGCCATGTGGTCGTATCGTCACTTCATGTATAAATAAGCAGGATATTGTATTAGACCCCTTTGCTCCATATGACCAAGATATTTAGTATAGTATTTCTTGAAGTCATCTATAGGGCCGAACTCCTCACAATCTAGTTGCATACTCATAACCTTAACAGTCTCTTCATATTTCTTTTTCTCGACAGTCAAATTTTGTACTTCCTATTCTAGGCACCGAATATGTTATCGTATAGAATTAGAAAATTAATCCTTTGCCCACCCAAGTCCATAGTAAGATCTCCATGACCAGTAGACCGATGAGATGACAAAGGGCGAGCTTGAAGTCTATCTTTATACTCAACACAAGCCTACTCAAGTTGATGTACAGATGTATCAAACCGCTCACACTCAGTGTAGAGCTGCTCATTTTCACTTCATAACTGAGTGTTTATAGCAAATTTTTCGTTGAACTTGCTTTTCCATCCAAGATTAGATGTTGAAAGGTTATCACATTCATCCTGCTTTTTCTTCAACCGATCGAACTAGTCGTCAAGGTGAGTACACTGCTTATCAATGATATGTGTTTTCTGATAAGCTTCGTGAGTCTTGCTCATAACGTAGCTTTTAGCCTCCTCCTTTTGTCAAAACATCTTCACCATAGTTAGTTGTTGGCGGTGAATAAGATTGTTTTGCTCGTTGCAAATCTTCCACAAATCACGTACGGCATCTTAGGTGTCTTTTACATTCTTCTCCCACTTCACTTCGAGATCATTAATACCCAAGAGCATGTACTTCAAATGAATACCTAAAGAAAATGCTCATTCTTGAACATGGGCAGGGAGATTGAGCAAATGCGTATACACAGCAGCGGATTCAAGATCAACCAAACCACGAACAATTTTTTTGCCAAGCGATTTGACATTATAACCATCAGGGATATGCTTACTGCGAGGGCATTCTATGGAAGAAGATGGAGATGATAAAGAAGTAGGAACCCCTCGCCCAATATGCAAAGGAATAGACTCCACACAGAATGGACAATCAGAAGAAAGAAGTTAGAGATCTTCCTTCTATAGACGCTTCGTAGCTTCAATCAACTTAATAGGGAAATATACAGGAGGAGATGAAAACTATTTGTAATAGGGAAAATGAACATAACGCCCCAGATATTCAACACTTTTCAAAAAAAATTGATCAACCACAATATCAAAGCCCTGCAAGTAAATAAATATAAGGAGATCGGTCAAATTGTAATAGGCGAACATGATGATAACATCTTCGATAATACAGCACAGCATATACATACTTCAAAATATTGTTATGAATTACAATAACAGGTCCTTAAAGTCCATAACACTAAGGTTCACTAACTTTAGTAGGAGTAGCAGATGAAGTACGAACAACAACAACAACATGCTCCTTGTCAATATCCTAAACGGAGCGTTTGCCAATTGGATCACCTTCGGGGTGCACATCATCATTGGGAATAGGTACATGCTCAGGAATGCAATGCTCTAAAGAGGGTGGGCTAAATGGAAGATCTTCAAAGTAGTCGACTGCATATCGCTTCAACTTAGACGCGAAAGGTAGACTAGGAAGACTAGCAAGAAGGGATAGCAGTGCAAAGGGGTGACCACCATCAGAAATGCTCTTGAGTAAACCGTCATTCAGGGCCTCCTTTTGCTATTCCAAAACTTTTTTTAGATTTGGCCAGGTTAGGTAGATTCTCAACCTTTGTGGTAGGGTTCAGCTTCCTTAATTCAACCAAGGCCTCGCAATATCCAATGTCGCGAGCACTAGTTGTGACCTCCTCAAATAAAGTATAAAAGGATTTTGTCTTCACCAATTGATCAACTAGAACCTAAGGATATGCAGGCAAAGCGGGGCCAGTGGTTCACATCTCTTCTAACTGGGAAAGAATCTTCTTCATCTCCTCCTCAGTGGCCTGTACGCATGCTTTGGTAGAGCGCACTCGCTCCTTGGCAGCACTCGCCTTCTCATCGGCAACTTTAGCAGATGTGCTTAGAGCAGCACACTTCACTACACTGGCTACCAAATTTCCTAGCATTGCGCCATCTCCTTTCACAAACCCAGCAACCCGTTTGCTGATGAGTTGAAGGCTCTCACCAACCTTATGTTTAAATCAAACAAAGAAGTGAAACAGTTATACACTAACAACCACACATTTGA
Source organism: Rubia yunnanensis (assembly GCA_037428765.1). Lineage (NCBI taxonomy): Eukaryota > Viridiplantae > Streptophyta > Magnoliopsida > Gentianales > Rubiaceae > Rubia > Rubia yunnanensis. Next base: position 103,859,618 of record CM075061.1, on the reverse strand, counting down.
ATCATGATAATACATCAACAGAGAGAGAACATACCACATACATTGTTTCAGAAAGTGATAGCTTCGTAAGCATAGCAGGAACAATCTCTTTGGGAGGTTGTCACCGTACCTCTCAAAGTTAATACTTTTAAGCCATAATGCTTCCTATCTACAATTAAGTAGATAATGGCAAGTTGGGGTAGTCCACGAGAAGAGGGATATTTTCAAGTGTTTAAACATATATAGGAGAAAACATACCAGGCATATACATACATAGATACATATAAAAGTATGTAAACAAAGAGGGGTTTGGTTTGTTTTTTATCCTAAGTTATCAAATTGAAAGACAACAATTAGCAAAGCAAGAGAATTATGCTAATCATGTAAGACAACTAAAGATAAGATGAAAACATCAATTGACGGAACCTTGGGTGCAATTGACTTCCACTTCCAAACCTCTTATCCATCATTGAACATGCAACCTATTTACTACTTTCACTACTTATTGTGAAGACTAAACTTCTATCCTTCTTAGATAGTAGTTTGCAAGAGTGAATTCGACATCTCTTGTCAAATCTCACCAATGATTCCCATAGTCGAAACACGACTAAAATTATCCCATTGATGGCATTTAGCATGAAGAATCAACAAGCTTGGCAACACTTATAAACACTGCACCGTGTCTAAGCATTTAACCAATTCATGCATTTACACAAGATTAGTCAAGAACGATCGACATTCATAGACTTCTCTCATTTGCTACAAGCAAAAAACATGACAAAGAGTTCAACATTATCATATTCATCTAGCAATCATCAATCCATCAACACAATCAAAAGTTCTAAATCGTACTCTTGGATTCCTATCAAGAAAAAGGGGAAATCAACCCATTTCCCCAAACCTTAGCAAGCATATCATACAAGTACATCATATACTCAAGCTTTCAATAAAATTAATGACATTAACAAACACATTCAATGCTCCATAAATGCATAATAGTAAGAGTATCAAATAGGCTACAAATTGTTCTTAAGCCATGGGCTTGGAAGCCTTGGTCAATTGCTCCCAAGAATTAGATTTATCTAATACAAATCATACTAACATCCATAAACAAATGCATAGAGAAATGAAGAGAGAAAAGATGGAAAAAAATGAAGAACCTAGGGTTGGGAGAAGAGGAATTTCGGCCAAGAAGGATAAGATATGAAGTGGGGGGCCAAAAATTCCTTTTATAGTACAAGAGGGAGGAAAAGAAAAGCAAAAAACAAAAGTGTAGCAGGCTCCCACCCGGGCGGGATTGGGCTCGCCCAGGCAGGAATGGCCTCGCCCAGGCGGGATTGGGCTCGCCCGGGCGGGAATGACCATTTTCACCCATGTGTCGCCTTGCCTTCAAATATTCAATTCTTTTTTGTTTTCAATCTTCAAAGCTAGTCTTCAAATCTTCAAAGTCTTCAAAAGGTGATCTTCAATGGTCTCCGGTCTTCAAGTCTCGATGTTCTTCCTTTGTCACACAAAATACACTTAGAAAAAGGTAAAAGAGCGTAAAGTCGATCTTACCTCTCCTAAAATAATTTCAAGGTAAAACACAAGCTCTTGATAACAAAAGAGCACAAAAGTGATCCCAAAAAGTACTAAAATATGCACATAAAATGGACACATCACTCTTCCACAACCAAATCACAACTCTAGGATAGTAGGTTCGGAAGAGGATGGCCAACACACACTTTTTCTTAACAGGATCCAGCTTCGCATTGGACCCGTCGGTGTGTTTTTTTTGTCTCCTCCTACGAGACGTTTCATTAGAAGTACGGTTACCATCTCCCTTAGATTCTTTGACCAAGGAACCAGAAACTCTGAATGATAGCTTCAGGGATCACCTCTTGTGGGACAACAACCTCGGAGTCATTATTAGTCTCAGTCGCCAGAGTCTATAAGTCCTCATCATCGTCACTAGTAATGAAGTTTCTCTCAGCAGAGCATTTAGTTAGGTTCATATCTGCAGCTTAGCACAAAAAGAAAGTTAGGAAAACATACAAACATAGAAATAATGGGAATAATTGCAAACAAAAGCAAGCTGGAAAAAGTGGAAACAACCAAATCAACGATAAGTAAAACACCTTTGCTCAAAGAGCCAGTAGACTGAATGGCAATGGAATGCTGGCTAAGCAATGTTACAACTTCGAACTTGGCATTAAGGTGAACCCCAGCCTTAGGAAGATTCAATTTGGGAACACCATAGTTCAAAATTGGAAAAGATGGCCTACTATCACTATTGGGTTTTATATAGAAATTTTTTCACGCCACACCCAGCAATTATTGGGAAATTCACTAATGAACTAAAGTGTTGGGATAACAGGATAAATGGTGAACTCATTAGATGTGATATTTTCTTTGAGAAGATGGTAGAGGTTGCAAAAAAAATCAATGGAAAAAGGGACACCGGCCACTTCACACGCATGATCGAAGAAAATGAAAATAGAAATAGCCTTAGGATGCAGCTGATGTAAAGAAACTTTATAATGAGAAAGAAAGTCCAAGATGTGTTGGGGCAAGAGGAAAGAAGGCCCAAACTTAAGGTAATCTAAATAACATGATATGAAACCGGGAGGAGGAGTGCAAACACTCTCAGAAGCATCAGGAGCATCAGGAGCTTTAAGTTCATACGAACACAAAAAAGGGAAGCTATGTTTTAACTCCTCAATGTAGGAATCAGAGAGGATACTATTAATTATTGAAGAGCCGGCGAGGTGGTCGGAATTCTCCCCGGAGTCAACATCATTTTTAGGGACGTTTAGCGCAGAAATTCCAATATTGTTAGAGGTAGACATGGAACAACTCAAAATCCCAACGAAGATTGCGTCAATTAAAACAATATATGCCACAATTGACAATTCCAGACAAAAGTCCAGAACAAATATAGATCGCCGAAGAAGAAAAATATCGCCTTAAGGGAATTGAACCACACTACAGAAATAAAGCCTTACAAATTCAGACTTACGCAACTCGATCTAGAGTAAATAAAGAAAAATGCAAGAGAACTTACCGGTTTAGCGAGGAAAACAAGAGAAGATTAGAGCAATAAAGAGGATGGTAGAAGATGAAAACGTCTAAAACTATGGAAGGTTTTAATTAAAGAAGATGAAAATCTAAAAGATAAAAAGGGAATAGTGTGTATCATGACAGTCTGACAAAAAGCAATGTACCTTTTTGGGAACTCGAGAAGGCGGTGGTGATAGTACACTGAATAGGGATAGCTTTCAAAGCACAAGCTCCAAGGCAATTATACAAAAAGGAAAATGTAACGATGGATTAGGAAATTGCATAATGAACAACGAATACAACGGAGCGAATCTAGGCTGCAAGATCACAGCAGCTAGATACCCACGTGTTGAAATTCAAATTCAAAAGAATGTGTAATTCAAGGGAGTAGAGATACACAACTAAGAATCATACAACACTTCGCAAAAATAGTTCATATCGCAGCGAAAATGAACTAATTATTACGCATAGGTTCAGGGAAAAATAGTACGTTCAAAAGCAGCTCATGAACATGGCTACAGCTTTGTGTAGTATTCACTTCATGGCTAGGGAGGTTATGGTGTATATGTAGCCTAGCGGTTAAAAGGCTGATGGACACTAGGCCCAGCCCAATCTCATCCCATAAAATAACAAAGCCATTTCAGCCCAAGGTGTAATTCAGCTACACATGGGACTTCTAGTCGTGCCAGAGAATTTGGGCCGAGAAACACAGAATGAAAAATGAACACGAAGCCATGAACACAGAACATGGTGATCATTGTGTGACCCACAATATCAATTCCTAAAAATAAGGAATCACAACCATATCAGCCTATAAATACAACAAGCTCGAGAGGAGCTGAGGTAAGCGCAAATATCCTAAGAAATTCCAGTTCTTAAAGAGGAAGACCGACTTGATCGTCGAAGCTTTTCTCTCGGAATCACTTCCAGGATTGGCTTTGCAAGAAACCAGATTCACAGAGGGAACAACTAAGAGTTTTCCTGACCGGTTCACCAAATCATTTATACATTTATATGTGAATGAATCTAGGATAGAAGACATTTATCAATCATTTTATGCAAATACCCCCAAGTGCTTGCATGCATAGTTTTCTTTTATGTTAATTCTTGTGTTTGTAATTGTTAATTGAAAAACCAAAAATTCCCCCATTTTACTATATTAGCTATTCCTAGAACACATACAGATGGACAACCCGGACGTGGTTGTGTGTAGTTGGCTATTAGACTCTAGCATCTCTGTTGACAAACCTGGTCTTGACACTAACTACCCCATAGGTAGCTTAGTAGTGAGTTTGGGAGAAAATTTTAAAATTAAATTTGATCTCTCTTTCAACCTTTTTGTTCTGTTTGATAATGCCTTCGCTCAAGTTAATTTAGCTATAACTTAACGACCTCGAGTGGAGGTGGGTCAAATTTTGGTGCCATTGCCTGGGATGATAGTTGCACGTTAGTTGAGTAGCTAGTGTTGTTGTTTGCTTGTTTGTTTTCCACAATAGGTATTGCTTGAGTTTTTGGTGCAAACCGAGGACCTTTGCAATACAAATCCGAACTTTGTGTTTTTTCTTTGTGTGAGTTTTTATTGTTAAAAATAATGTGGGAAACCACTTGACGGATGAAACTTTGTAGGGTGTGTCACTATGATCACCCTACGGAGTATTTCCCGTGGTTGAGTGATTATGGGGAAAGAAATTAAACTTTTGGTTCTACAAGACCAAAGGGAACGAGAATGGTGCATATACCATAACTCACCTAATTTGGTCTCAACTCCCAAATCTGCATGTGAGGAGATACTTGGGGCCTTAGCCAATTTTGGAAATTCCAGTGAATACCTCCAAAACCAAGTAGTTTGTTGCATAAAGGATTGTGGGAGTAAAATATCTTTTAGTGTTGAAATGATAGGTGGGAAGGTGAGCAAATTGATTGGTGCGTAAATAGATTGATAGGAAGGCGCAAGCTTGCGAATGAGGAAGCTCCACCACCTGTATGCTTGGATGGTTTGAGGAATAGGAAGCCATTTGAGGTCTTTCATAATCATGAGGTTAGCTCTGTTTCTTTGGATACTATTAATTCTATGCATGTGGAAAAAGCCTTGTTGAAAATATTGTGTGTTCTATGACATTAATTTGAGCATAAATCGATAGATCAAACTGTTTGATATGGTTGATGATATTGTGCAAGAAATCTTCAACGTGAATAGAGAATGACTCTTTACATGCTTTGATTCTCCACATGCTAGCTTAGTGCAAAGTGTGGATGGGGCTGATCCTCAAGCTGAGAACTGTGTGGAAGCTTTACCCAAGAACCTAGATGAGCTAGAGTTACCAGAAGCCAAACCTTCATTAGAGGAACCACCTGTAGTTAAACTCAAACCTTTGCCTGAGAAATTGAAATAGAGTATTTTTAGGTGAGAGTGAAAAACTACATGTGATTATCTCGAATAAGCTATCTAGTGACCAAGAGAGTAGGTTGCTCAAAGTCCTTAGGAAATTTAAGGAAACGATGGGGTGAACTTTAGCGGACATTAAGGATATAAACCCTTCCACTTGCATGCATCGTATACTATTAGAGGAGGATGCCAACCTCAAAGGCGGTTAAACCTGCCAATGAAGGAAGTAGTTAAAGGAGAAGTCCTTAAACTACTTAAGGAGGGAGTGATATACCATATCTCTGATAGTAAGTGGGTGAGCCCCACACAATTGGTGCCTAAGAAGAGTGGAGTGACCGTAGTAGAAAATAAGGACGGGGATATGGTCCCCACTCGTATTCAAAATGGGTGGCAACAATTTTTCCCTTACCTTTTATCAACCAAATGCTTGAGAGATTAGCCGGTCACTCCCATTATTGCTTCCTCGATGGCTATTTAGGATATTTACAAATAGTCATCGATCTTGAGGACCAAGAGAAGATGACATTTACATTCCCCTTTGGCACTTTTGCCTATAGGCGCATGCCTTTCAGTCTCTACAATACCCCTGGCACCTTTCAGAGATGCATGGTTAGCATTTTCTAAGAGTTTATAGAAAACTTCGTTGAAGTCTTTATGGATGATTTCAACATTCATAGAGATTCCTTTGATTCTTTCTTGCGCCATCTAGCACTAGTGCTAGAGAGGTGCATTGATACCAACCATGTTTTGAACTTTGAGAAATGTCACTTTATGGTGGAAAGAGGCATTGTTCTAGGTCATGTGGTACTGGCTCAAGGTCTAGAGGTTGATAAAGCTAAAGTGGACACTATCAAGTCCTTACGCTACCGCAGTAAGGTTAGGGATGTTAGGTCATTCTTAGGGTACGTCGATTTCTACCGCATTTCGTTAAGGATTTCTCTTAGATTTCCTCACATTTATGCAAGTTTTTGCAAAAAGATGTTGAATTCAAAGTAGATGAAGAGGGTAGGAGAACTTTTGATACATGAAAACCATGCTTGTGACAGCCCCTATTATCCAACCCCCAGACTGGTCCCTTCCTTCTGAGATTGTGTGTGATGCTAGCAATTACGCTATAGAAGCGGTTCTAGGTCAGAGGATAGGTAGATTATCACAAGTAATATACTACGCGCTGAAGCCTTAATGATGCTCAATGCAACTACTCCACCACGGAGAAGGAGTTACTAGTCGTAGTCTTTGCCATAGAAAATTTTAGACATTACCTATTAGGAACCAAGGTCATAGTATACACAGATCATGCGGAACTTCGTCACTTAATGACCAATAAAAAAGCTAAACCTGGACTCCTTAGGTGGATATTGCTTCTAAGTGATTTTGACCTTGAGGTACAAGACAAGAAAGGCACTGAAAACGTAGTGGCAGATCACCTAAGTAGAAAACCATCCCTCAAGAGCCTATCCCACCAAGGTAAAGGCAAAATTGGAACCAATTAGCGAAGAGTTTCCTGATGAATAATTGTTCAAGGTAACAACGAGCCAACCTTGAGATGCCGATATAGTGAACTATTTGACCATAGGAGAGTTTCCCCCATCTTTTGAGCATTCAAAAAAGGATAGATTGACGAGTGAGGAAAGAGATTATTTTTGGGATGATCCCTACTTGTGGAAACATTTCTCCGACCAAGATGTTAGGAGATGTATCCCTGATGATGAGGTAGGACATGTTCTTTGATTGTGCCACCCCTCCCATGTTGGGGGCATTTTGGGTACAAGATGATCGCTAGTAAAGTAGCGGATTGCGGTCTTTATTGGCCTAATATGTTGAAATATTCCGAAAGCTGTGTGTTGTCATGTGATCAATGCCAAAGGATAGGGAACATCTCATTCAAGAATGAGAGGCCCCAAGTCCTTTGAATGGCGATTGAAATATTTGATATGTGGGGTTTGAACTTCATAGGTCACTTCCCAGAGTCCAGTGGTCATTATTTTATCCCAGTGGTGGTGGACTATATGTCTAAATGGGTCGAGGCAAAAGCGACATGGAAATATGACGCGGAAACAGTGGTGAGTTTCCTTAAATCTAACATTTTCTCACATTTTGGCGTGCCTAGAACTATAATTAGTGATAGGGGATCTCACTTTTGTAGAAAAGTCATGTGAATCTTACTTGAGAAATATGGAGTGACCCATAGGACATCCACAGTCAACCACCCACAAACTATGGCCAAGCGGAGGTATCCAATTGGGAGATCAAAGCCATCCTTGAAAAGATGGTGAACACATCTAGAAAGGATTGGAGTGCCCAGTTGGATGATACGTTTATAGCATATAGGACCGCACACAAGACCGCATACAAGATCGCATACAAGACTCCAATTGGCATGTCACCCATCCGGATCCTTTTTGGCAAGAGGTGCCACCTCCCGGTTGAACGTGAGTTCAAAAACCACTAAGCCATTAAACACCTAAACCTTGACTTGAGTGAAACCGGGAAACATAGGAAGTTGCAGTTGCAAGAACTTGAAGAAATTAGGCGCAACTCCTATGACACCGCTTTGATTTATAAGGAAAGGACAAAAGCCCGTCATGATGAGAGTGTGGTGAAGAATAATTTCTATGTGGAACAAATAGTTCTTGTTTACCATCCATACTATGTCTTTTTCCAGGCAAGTTACGATTAAAGTGGGAAGGGTCGTATGTGGTGACAAAGGCATACGATCAAGGAGCTATAGAGGTAAAAAATGAAGTGGACGGCACAAAACTCTTAGTAAATGGTCAAAGGTTGAAACCTTACTTCGAATGGGAATCTTAGGAGTGAACTAGGAGGGCAATCTCCTCCTTGGTGAACAAAAATTGTGATGACTTAATCTAGATTAAATAAGTCGTGAAGACAACAATAAATAAACATTTTGTGAATGTTTTTTATTAGTAGGTTTTGGGTGATTTGTTTCCTTGTAATATTTTGATATTTTTTTGGGTTAGAACGGAGTTATGCTTGGTTTTCATGTTTTTGGGTGCTGGATTATGAGGCTACCATCAATATGGATTCAGGCATGATTTTCTCCTTTTAAAAAATGGGAGCTTCCTTCAGGCCGCAAGAGTAAGTGCCACTATTTTCCCAACTCCACTTGTGAGTTACATTTTTCATGATGCCTTGAGGACGATGCATGATTTAAGTGTGGGGGAGGAAGTAGTTGAGAGCTTAGGAGTTTTCACCTTGAGATTCCTTTGTGTGTTTTTGTGCTTTTGGTGTTGTATTGTTTTGGGATGTTTTGGACGCAAATTTAGTAGTGTGACTTGTTGTAAGCTTTTGTAGTTTGTCTCGGGGAAGTTGTTTTTCAAACTTTTGGTGGTGTAAAATTTTTTTTTTCATGATCTTCATGTAGTATGAAACCCATTTTTGGGGCATTTTGTGCTACACCAAAAAAATTGAAAATTTTGAAAAAAAAATGAAAAATATAAATATACCCGGCTAAGTTGCAAACCCGAAAGGGCAACTCAGGGAACAATGAGAAAAGCCTGGATAGGTCGAAAGGCCTAGGTAAAAATGATAGGCTAGGCCCGGCTAGGTTTACGAACCTAGGAAAAATGAGAGCCCATGTGGAAAAATGTGAGAATCTGAGTTTAACATGTGTGAAAGCTAGGATGAAAACTCAAAAGGGCTACTAGGAAAAATGAGAGAAATTGAGAGAAATCATAAACTAGGTTGATGATTCTTTGGCATCATCCTTGGTTGTGACTAAGTTGAGAATCTAGAGTTATCCTTAGTTACAACCAAGTTGAAGACCTCTTGGATATCCTTGGTGGTTTTTTGGCAACGACTCTTGGATTGCTTTTGGGGAACTATTTGGTAGAGTAAGCTAGAGTAACACTTATCATTCTTTCTTACCTTTTTCTTCACTATATTTTGGGTGGTTAGGTTACTTTAGCATCTTTAGGGAGTGTGAGAGTTGTGAAATTCTTACTTCTTTAGGGGAACTAGCGTAGCTCAGGAATAAGTTGAATGCATTGGCTAACTTATCTTTGCATACTACACTTCGCTTAGACCTTTTCTTGTTTTTATTTACTCAAGGATGAGTTAAAGTTTAAGTTTGGGGGGGATTGATGTGCACCGTATTTCATGTGTTAACAAATGCATTCGGCATAATAATTTGCATGTTTTATTGTTGGGTTGCTAGTTTTAGTTAGGTTTAGACGACAAAGGGTTTAGATGACCATGTTAGGTTTTCGTGTCTAAATCCCAAGTTTTGTAGACTTAATTGATACAAATGGACACTTTGTATCCACGGGAACTTAGATCTTCCTTTGTGATCTCATTAGTAGGTTGCTCGTGGGTAAGTTTCATCATCTTTAGATAAAACGTCGTTCGCAAGAATGGTAGAAAATATAGAAGGCTATTCACAAGAATCGTAGTGGATTGAAGGCCACAAACTCTGAATCATGTTAGTAGATGGAGTTGAGCCCAAGAAAGGCGGATTCGAAGTTCAAAGAGGCCAAGGAAGAAATTGAGGAACTGTCGTCCGAGAGTTTCACAAATTTATGGGAAAGATAATAGAAGAATCAGCCCTTAAGGATGGCACCATTGGATTCATCTTCTTGAGTGCTATGAAATCGACTACAAGAATTCTCAAATTGGACCAACGATTCATCCATAGCGAAGTAAACAAGTCAGTCGGCTAAACCAGCCACGACTAGCACGGGCCCCACATGGCCAGCACGAGGCTAAATCAAGCACGTCCCATACCAATCAACACATCGCATGTTAGGGATCTTTAGCCTAAGCCGTTCTAACCGGCACGAGAAATGCCAAGCCCCGGCACGAACCGTGCAAGTCCCAGCTGGCTGTGTTCCACATGTTCTTCTTTTCACTCCAAAATTTGGCTAAGTATAGGCGCAGACCATTCTATTTCACACAGTCCACGTTGTTTCATGTCACAAATGTCAAGAACAGCCCATGGGGTGAGAAGAATGAAGTGGTTCAGCCCAAGATACTGAGCAAAATGAGTTTCTGGTTGACGGCCCACGCCAAATGACACAGGGTGCGGAACAGAAGATCAAAAATGGAGCTCCAGACTACGGCACATTCCAAGACCGACGGACCACACTGGTATGAGGCCACGTTACATGCCAACATGAGGCCTTGGGAGGTCATTGTCGTACCTCTCAAATTTACTATTTTTAAGCCCTAATGCTTCATATCTACAATTAAGTAGATAATGGCCAGTCAAGGTCATCCACGAGAATAGGGTTATTTTCAAGGGTTTAAACACATAAAGTGGAAAACATACTAGGCATAGATATACATAGATACATATAAAAGAAAGTAGATTGGGGGGGAGGTTTGGGTTGGTTTTCCTAAGTTATGAAATTGAAAGACAAGTTAACTAACAGGCAAGGTAAAACTATTAAATATGCAACAAACTATGAGAACGAGATTTAAAACACAAGTTATGGGACCTTGGGCGCAATTGACTTCCACTTCCAAGCCTCTTATCTATCATTGAACATGCAACCTATTTACTACTTTCACTACTTATTGTGAAGACTAGTCGCCTACCCTTCTTAGATAGTAGTTTGCAAGAGTGAATTTGACATCTCTTGTCAAACCTCACCAATGACTCCTTTAGTCGACAAATGGCTAAAAGTATCTCATTAATGACATTGAGCACGAATAATCAACAATCTTGGTAACACTTATAAACACTACACCGTGCCTAAGTATTGAACCAACTTATGCATTTACACAAGATTATTCAAGAACGTTCGACGTTCATAGACTTCTCTCATTTGCTACCTAAAACAAATATGACAAAGAGTTCAACATTATAACATTCATCTAGCATTTATCAACCCATCAACACAATAAAAAACTCTAATTCATACTCTTGGATTTCATATCAAGAGGAGGGAAAATTAGTTACTTTTCCCAAACCCTAACAAGTAATCATATAAGTACTTCATATAATCAAACTTTCAATGACATTAAAACCCACATTCAATGCCCCATAAATGCATAATAGTAAAAGCATTAAATAGGCTACAAAGTGTTCTTAAGACATGGGCTTGGAAGCCTTAGTCAATTGCTCCTAAGTACTAAGTTTAGCTACTAGAACCCATGCTAATTACCAACAACAATTCAAACATAATCAAAGTTAAAAAAAAAGATTAAAATGGTAGAAACTAGGGTTAAAAGAGGTAAAAATGGGCTGGAGAAGAAGTGAGGAAAGAGGGAAGATAACATGCTATTTATAGTACAAGAAAAAGAAGGATTAATTCTGGCCACCCGTTCATCGCGACTCACGACAAGTTTGTCGCGAGTCGCGATGGGTGCCCAGAAACAGAATTTAGTTTCTTCTTCTTATCTTCTAGCCCTCACTCCACTACACTTTTCTTCAAGTCTTCAAATCTTCAAAGCTAGTGTTCAAATCTTCAAAGTCTTTAAAAGATGATCTTCAATGGCCTATGGTCTTCAAGTCTCGATGTTCTTTCCTTGTCACACAAAATTCACTTCCAAAAGGTAAAATAGCATAAAAGTTGCTCTTACCTCTTCTAAGAGAATTTCAAGGTAAAACATAAGCTCTTCATAACAAAAGAGCACAAAAGTGATTCCAAAAATTCCTAAAATATGCACATAAAATGGACACATCAGGCCTCCTAAGTCAGCACGGCTTGTGCCAGACGCTACCCCCTGTGTCGTATGTGGCTGCTAGGGTTTTTGGCCTATTTTAGGTCCAATTCCTCTACTACTATAAATAGGAGCCTTAGTCTACTAGGGTTTAAGCTTAATCCCCTTTTTCATCTTCAAGAATAGGCTAGGCTAGAAAGAGAAAATATTCTCCTTTCTCTCTAGGTTCTTTTTCTTTCTTTTCTTAATTTTCTTTTGCCCAAAAATGTGAAATCCAATGCAATAATTGGATTCCATGTTTAGCGAGTAGTTTAATAGCTTGGGGTTATATTTGTATTCATGAACTGAATTTGGCTTTTTGAGATTTAGATTCTCCAATCTTTATGTCTTATGAATACTTGTGTTTGAACTTGTGCTTTCCATTGTTATGAGATATGTGCTATGTCATTATGATGATGCACCCATGCATATATGCTAGTGTAAAATCACTCTAGGCTTCATTGCTATCTTGGGAGTATTAGAATTGTGAAGTAGGTTAAGAACACCGGAGAGATGAGTGCATCATTTTCTTTGAGATAATATTCTTCTAATTGTTAACCATGGTTCTAATGGCTAGTTGTGTGATAAATCACATGTTGGGCTCAGAAAATCCCGATAAGGAGAATTCCTTGGCTTACCCCGATAGTTTAGCATGATTTTTTTGTAGCAACTAGAGTTGTGCCGAGTTTAGAGTCATCACAAGGTGTCTTTTCCTTTGCCTCTCTAGGGCCTAGGGATTGAGATCCACAGTGGAGTGTCCGGGATGTAATGCACTCACTACATATCTAACGGTTGCTACCTACGCGAGGCACTGCCCTTTTAGGTGGGCTTTGTATTCCTCTAAGTGGGGCTCGTTAGCATTGGAAGTGAAGTAACAAGGATGGTATGTGGCATCACGGGACTAGAGTGCATCCCCAATTTTTACTGGATAATGAGATACGGCATTCTGGTAAGTACCATGTGTGACAGACGGGGGGAAATACCTGGCTATCACCACACTGTGTGACATAGGCATGAGATAGGTTTATATGTTTATATGTCAATGAATCGAGGATAGAAGCCATTTATAAATCATGTTATGCAAATACCCCAAGTGCTTGCATAAATAGTTTTCTCTTATGTTGATTCTTATGTTCGTAGTTTTTAATTGAAAAATACAATCACCCCCCATTTTACAACCTGGACGTGGTTGTGTGTAGTTGGCTATTACAGTCTAGCATCTATTTAGACAAACTCATTCTTGCCACTAACTACCCCATAGGTAGCTTAGCAGTGAGTTTGGGAGGAAAATTTAAATTTAAATTTGATCTCTTATTCAACCTCTTTGGTCTATTTGGAACGCCTTTGCTCGGGTTAATTTAGCTACAACTTGATGACCCCGAGTGGAGACGGATCAGCTAGCCTACCCAGTGTTGATGTGGTGGTTCATTTAGGTAAATCACTTGTTGTTCACTCCTTGAACCCCTTCACCTGCAAAACTAGTCCCGGGAGTGATTCCGGGAGAATAGCTCCGACGATCAAGTTAGTTCTCTCTTTTAAGAATTGGAATTTCTCAAGATAGTTACAGTTACCCTAGCTTGCTCAGAGCTTGTTGTATTTATAGGCTGACATAGTTGCAGTTCCTTGCTTCTAGGGATTAAGATCGTAGGTACACCACGATCACCACATCCTTCATTTATGGTTTTCGTGTTCGTTGCTCATTTCGTGTTTCTTGGCCCACATCTTTTGCCACAACTAGAAGCTTCACATCCAAATGACTTGTTTCTTGGGCTGAAACATGCTCGTCTCACTATAGGATGTTATTGAACTGGGCTTAGCGGCCACCAGCCTTTCGATTTTTGGGCTTCCTGTATTCCATAAGCCATATCCCCCCCAACCATGAACGCCATACTACATGAAGTTATTTCTATATTCAGTGGTTGTGCTCGAACTTATTGTAGCAGCCCAAAGTTGTGCGTAATTAGCAATTTGTGTTCGCAGCGACCTGAATGACTTTCACGAAGTGTCTTATGATTCTTGGTTGTGTATCTCAACTCTCTCCCTATTTTTTTAATTTCAAATTTTCAAAAAATTGCATATTATATGGGTAAGTAGTTGTTTCGATCCTATAGCCGAGATTCACTCATGTGTGTTCGCAATTTTTTCGTCTATCTCTCGCATGTCATTGCATTTTTTATTTATTATAATAACCTTGAATCTTGCGCTTTAATAGTTGTCCCTATTTAGTGTACTATTTTCGCCACCATCTCGATTTCCAAAAAAGGTAAGTTACTTTCTGTCGGACCATAATGATTATGTACTATTCCACTTTTTGTGTTTTTATCTTTTTAACTTCTTTAAGTAAATATTCACATAACCTCAAACTCTTTCATCTTCTACTTCTGTCTTTATTACTTCCGACTTTCTCTCATCTTCTCCGCTAAACCTGTAAGTTCTTATTTTGTTCTCTTTATTTTGTTCTATGTCAAGTTGTGTTGGTACAACTGTGTGGAGCTTGTATAGCGTGGTCTGGTTTCCTTGTGATTGAGGTTGCATATTTTTCTTCCCAATTTCTCTATTTTTGTTCTAGATTTTTGCCAGAATGCCTGTGCTATTTTAATTAACACCACACTCATCTGGATTTTAGGGATTCTTAAGGTCTACAATGTCTGCTTCTAACACTGTTGGAATTTCTGTGACAAACTTTTGTGAAGTCGATGTTAATTTCAGGGAGGATTTTGATCACCTCGTTGGTTATTCAATTCATAGTCTCCTCTCTAAATCTTATGTCGAGGAGTTGAAAAATAGCTTTTCTTTTTTATATTCGTATGAACGTAAGGCTCCTGAAGCTTCTGAGAGTGTTCGCGACCCCCCCTGGTTACATGTTTTGTTATTTAGATTATCTTAAGTTCGGTCTCTCTTTCCCCTTACCCTAAAACGTGTTAGATCTGCTTTCGCACTATAGATTTCCTTATGTCAGCTACATCCTAAAGTTGTTTCTTCTTTGAATTCTTCTACCATGTATGCGAAGTGGCAAGTATTTCTTTTTCGATTGACTTATTTTTGTAATCTTTACCATCTTCGCAAAGTGAAGAATTCCTCTAATGAGTTTACCCTTTATCCTGTGATCCCCACTGTTGAATTTGTCAGCAGGTTCCCCAATAATCGTGGGTGTGGCATGAAAAACTTTTCTTCATAAAGATTGGCAGTGATAGTAGACCAACCTTTTCGATTTGGAACTATAGAGTTCCTAAGCCCAAACTTCTGAAAGCTGGGGTGCGTCTGAATGTTAAATGTGAAGTTGTAGCATCGCTTAGCCAGCATTCCATCGCACTTCGCCCTGCTAATTCTTTGAGTTAAGGTGTTTGTTATTTATTTGGGTGTTTCTACCCAACATGATTTTTTTGTCACTATTTATATTTTACTTGTATACATGCATGTTTTCCTAACTCACGTTGTTTGTTATGTTGAAAACATGGATCCAACCCAACGCTTAGCGACAAGAGACTTTCTGTCTGATGATGAGATCGACGAGATGAAAAACTTGGCCACTAAAACTGCCGTCAACTCTGAGGTTATTATGCCTCAAGATGTGGTTTTTGAAACTATCGTCTAGCCCATAGCATCCGGGTCCATTGTGAAAGACACAAAGGGGGCGGTAATCGGATGTTGACTGAAAAAGGTCATAGGAGAAGGAGAAATGAGCGAACCAGTGGTTATTCTACCGCATTAGAACCTATGAAGAAGAAGGGTCGTGCTAGTCATCCCCCCATGCTTTCTCTTATGCTAAGTCGGGATCTGATTGTAGAGGGGACTATTCCCGTGACACTTTCTAAATTATCCCTTTCTCAGACAATGGTTATGGTATGTTCCTGTTCCGTTAATGTGTTAGCATGACCTAAATTTTGTCTTGTTGTATGACCGCTCTTCTTTTCTGCTTGCTTTAAAACTAAGGTTGGTGAAAGCCTGCAACTCGTCAGTGAGTGAATTGCTGAGTTTGCTAAAGTGGATGGAGCGATCACTACCACAGAGACCCCCCTCTGGCACTGATTTTTAACACCGATTACGAAAATCGGTGTAAATCTTGTTTTAGCAATGGTTTTTGTTGTGTTAGCATCGGGTGTAAAACTGGTGTTATTCTGGCACCGATTAGAAATATTTTTACACCAATTATTTAAATAAAAACTGGTGTTATTTTTACACCGGTCGGGAAACTGGTGCTAGAATTTGTGGAAACCGTTCAGAGTTTAGTACCGGTCAAAAAACCGGTGCTAAAAACAACGATCACCGGTGTTATATTCGCACCGGTTTGAAGACCGGTGCAAAGAATCCTAGAAAACTGGCGTGATATATGTTTTTGGCACCGGTTATAGAAATCGGTGTTATGGGATGTAGAAACCGGTGCTGAATGCATTCGTGGAAAAATGTGAGAAAACTGGCACCGGTTTGGTGTCTTATTGACAAAAACTGGTGCTAAATCGAGCATTTAATGCTCCAAACTTACCCTCTTAAATTAGTTCTGAACTTGAACATCCATTATTAGATGGTAGATTTCTTGGGAAGGTGTGCAATAACTCAAACAAATGAAGACTCATGGAAGTAAGTATTCATTAATTTTTGGGAATTTCAATCAACCATAACCATAAATGCATGATTGGGGGTAGTTTTTTTGTATTTATTATTTGTTTCTCTATGCCTAGCTTATGTTGGTTGAGTATCGATCATGTTGTGGGAGTGTAAATTAATGAGTGTTGATGTGAACATTTTTGGGCAACGATAGGTAGGCGGTATATATTTATATGTTTCCCGAGAACATGCAGTTGATCGATTGTATACTTATACACGGACATGCATGACATGTTTAGTATTGTGTAGCAAAAAGATCGTGTTCATTGTTCGTATTTTTGACCAATGAAAATATGTGTAATGGTGTGTTTCGTCTTGTTTAGATACGACGGACCGAGAATCCGTGTTTGCGTGGAGGGGAAAATGGTTAACTGTCCAAGTGTAGCTAAAGGGAGTGGTGAACATATTGCATTTATTGATTTGTTTCTAGATTATGCCTTTGGTCAGGAGGAGAGGATACTTTGTCCATGCAAAAGATGCTTGTGTCGTGAATGGTTTGACGATCGTGGGGTTGTTAGATTTCACTTGTTGAAGAACGGATTTGATGGAGGTTACATTGTATGAACATTTCATGGAGAGGTTGAGCAAGGACATGACGGTGGGTTTGACAAGGTAGATGGAGACAAATGTACAGTTGATGGTATGTTCGATGACATTGTGAGAGATTTTGAGGGGAAACCTACAATGTTGAGTGCTTTGCTGGACGAGAAAGAGAAGCCATTGTATCCGGGATGTAAAAGTAAGGATACCGTAATATCTTTTTTGATGGAGGTTTTCAATTTGAAAGCTACAAGTTCTTGGAGTGATGCAAGTGTGAATTCACTACTGAAGATTCTGAAGGATAAGTTCCCGGAAGGGAATGGAATTCCGAAAAACTATTACGAGGCCAAGAAAATATTGTGTCCACTTGGTTTGGAATACAATAAAATACACTCATGTCCAAATGATTGTGTTTTGTATGACGGTGATTTGATAGATGCGGTTGAATGTCCCGTGTGCAAAAATGCAAGATATAAGGGTGTGACAAATGATGTTGATGGGTGTTTGGCTAAGAAGAAGAAGAAGGTCTCATTGAAGTGTATGTGGTATCTTCCTATAATTCCTAGGTTGAAGAGGTTATTCGTGAATTCAGAAGATGCGAAAAACTTGCGATGGCATGGAGAGCGGGAAAGACTACATGATGACAAGATAAGACATCCGGCGGACGGTGAACAATGGAGAAATTTTGACAAGCGATATCCTTCCTTTGCTTCGGAGGTTAGAAATCTCCGCCTTGCATTGTGTACTGATGGGATGAATCCATTTGGTAATATGTCATCGAAGCATAGTTCGTGGCCCATGATGTTGGTTATATATAATTTGGCCCCATATTTGTGCATGAAACGTAAATATGTTATGATGCCTATGTTAATCTCAGGTCCTAGACAACCTGGGAATGAGGTTGATGTGTATTTGAGACCATTGATAGAAGATTTGAAGATATTGTGGGAAGATAAAGGGGTGTTGGTATTTGATGGCCATATGAATGAGGAGTTTCAACTGCAGGCCATGCCAATTTGCACTATCAATGATTTTTTGGCCTACGGAAATTTGTCTGGGTACGCTGTGAAGGGGCACAATGCATGTCCCATTTGTGAGGAGAAGACTGAATTCAAACAGCTAAGACATGGAAGAAAGACAGTGTATCTTGGCCATAGAAAATGGCTCAATGGAAACCATAAATACCGGGATGATGTGGTCAATTTTGTTGGGGGGAATGAACGAAGGAAATCCCCTAAACCACTAACTGGTGTGCAGATTCACAGCAAGGTTAAGAAATTACGAGTGGTGTTGGGAAAGTACAAAGGCAATGACAAAATAAATTGTGGTGGGCCATGGAAGAAAAGGTCAATATTTTTTTATCTACCATACTGGGAGCATCTTGAGGTTAGGCATTGCCTAGACGTGATGCATATTGAGAAAAATGTTTGTGAAAGTTTGATAGGCACCCTCTTGAATATTCCTTGGAAGATGAAAGATTGTTTGAATGCCCAGTTAGACTTGGTTGATATGGGAATCAGAAACGACCTCGCCCCAGAAGTAAAGGGTAAGAGGACGTACTTGCCCCCTGCACCTTGTACCTTGTCTAAGGAGAGAATCTCAGTTTGTGATAGTTTGAAATCAGTGAAGGTCCCCATTGGTTATTCATCGAATGTGAGTTGGGTAGTTACGAAGGATTGTCGGATGGCGGGGTTCAAATCTCATGATTGTCATGTTTTGATGCAACAACTTTTACCTATTGCTATTCGTGGGGTAATGGAGGCTGACGTAAGGCACTCAATCACTAGACTTTGTATATTTTTTGCCTCCATATGCCGGAAGTCTATTGACCGGGACCATCTGGATGTTCTACAAAAAGATGTTATCGTGCTCTGCAAGTTGGAAATGTATTTCCCTCCATCCTTTTTTGATGTAATGGTTCACTTGGTCGTCCATCTAGTGCGGGAGGTGAAGATATGCGGTCCAATTGGCATGCGTTGGATGTATCCATTTGAGCGTCACAAGAAAGTCTTTAAGGGGTACGTGAAATGTATGAGTCGGCCGGAAGCTAGTATTGTTGAGAGGTATGTTACCGAAGAAGTGATTGAATTTTTCTCTTCCTATTTGGAGGGACGCAGAAAATTTGGAGTGCCCCTGAATCGACATGTTGGGAGGAAGGGGGGCAAGCCGAGGTCGAGGGGAACGTTATTTACTCCATTGAATAGTGATCTGATGTCAGTTCATTTGTATGTGTTGAGGAATTGTTTGGAGACTTCTGCTTATGTGACTGAGTACCTTCATTCGATAACGGAGTATCATCCCACGTAGCCCCCTAATAAAGTCCAGTTGGAGCACATTGACAAGTTTGTGAATTGGTTATATGAGTGATGCAATGTTGCTGATTACGACCCAAAAATTAGGGCATTTGCGAGGAAGCCTAACTGCACGGTTTTGAGGTATTCCAGGTATGACATCAACGGTTTTTCTTTCTCTACTAGGGACCAATATTTGAAGAGCACGACACAAAATAGTGGGGTATACATTGAGTCGGAGACTATGTGGCAAGCAAGTAAGAAAGACAAAAAACCATTCGTAGCTGTGATGTCGTTCTATGGTGTTATTGATGAGATTTGGGAGGTTGACTATGGAGAATTCAAGATTCCGGTTTTCGAGTGCCAATGGTTTGATAACACAACTGGGGTTCAAACTGATGATCCAATGGGATTTACCCTTGTTGACCCGACTCGTGTGGCATATGAAAATGATCAGTTTATTTTGGCCGAACAAGCAAGAAAAGTTTTCTACGTAAATGACTTGTCCAATGTAGGTTGGTCTGTTATGGTGCAAGGTAGAAAATTATCTTTCCACGATGAAATTGATTTTGAGGTTACAAGTGAAAGGTTAGAGTTCCCCTCTATTTCCCCTCTACCTAGTGACAATGGGATTGAGGCGGGAGCTATACGGAGGAAACACAAAGATGGCATTTGGATAGATGACGATGGCCGAGAACTTCGAGACAGTCAATCCAAGAAGATGAAGTTGGTTGTAGACTAGGGGGTCGAGCATCGATGTCAAAGTTAAAATTTAATTTACTTCTTGTACTTTGTTGGGTTTTGTTGCCTCTGGCAACTGTTGTACAACTATCTTCCAATTTGTTTCCAAGTGGTGCAGTTCTGTTCGTTGCAGCGTACTACAGCGGTTTTGGTAAAGGCTGGTAAAAAAAGTGGACAATTATTCTTATGATGCCAGCTGCAGCGCGCTGCAGCTCTACTGGTTCAGCGCGTTGCAGCAATTTTACTCATGTAGGAACCTGATACGAATTGGTTATACAGGTCGTTTAACACAACAACACAAATACGTTATGTGTCCTGAAAGCTAACATTCCAAAATCCAAAGCAAAACCAGTCAGGACAAAGTAGCAATGTATGTTTCGAAAGCAACAAATGTTAGATCCCCACATCGAAATTAAACCAGCAACTGAAAAAATGTGATAATACGCAGATGTGAGGTGACTGTGGGCAGTCATTTCCTGCGCTCCCTCTTCTCCACCGTGTTGGGCCTTGGCGAATCAAAGGTAGGGATTGGACCCAATTCATTGATTCTCTCACCACACATGGCTGTGAGGATCTTCCCAACCTGCGATGTCCAGCGCACCAAATGATCCACCTTCATTTGCAATACAGCCAAGTCCCCATCCGAGTTCTCATTCGATGATTTACTTGTTTCCGCCCACGATGACTCAGCAACGTTCTTCTTCTTGGAGAATATGAGAGGGTTTATGGGGAGCTTTGGCATCATTGTGACGTCACCATCTTTGTATCTGCAACCTGCTTCCACGCATATTGCAGTGATGAGTGAGGACAAGCCTATGTAGTTATGGGCATTGACACAATCCCAGATGTATGCCATTATTGTACTCCCAACATCCAGGCTCATGTTCTTCTTTATCTTGTACAGCAGCAGCATACGGGACCGATGAACCTCGCTATTCAATTTCACGGGGAGTAGTCGGGCAGCTATGAAATTGTACCACACGTTCATGTCCTCAGTCAAGTACTTTTTCTCTATGCTGGACCATTCTTGGGGTAGATTCTGAATTACTACGGCGCTGTTATCACAGATTGCTGTGATGATGTCTTCCCATGAAGCTTGTTCAACTGCGGTGTCAGCGGCTTCGTACAAGCTGGCGGGCTTCGGCGGGATCCTGTAGAATGTGTTGATCAAATCCGAAGAAAGCTCGACCAACTGACCACGGAGGAAAACAGTTGCTGAATTCTTATACTTCATCATCGACAAGAATTCACACGCCATGGTCTGGTTTGCTCGCGACGGTTGTGCAATGAGGCCTTCCCAGCCGTGCTCCTTCACATAGTTCCTGAAGGGCTTTTCCAACCTCAGTCCTCTCTCAAGGATGAGGCCTCTCGAGATGAAGTCTTTGTAGACAGTTGTATGCTGAGTGGAGTCCGCCTCTGCGGCCGGTATGGGCTCAGTCGATGGAACAATCTGAGTCCCATGCTCGACGTCCTCCCCCCCCCACCACTCTTGGCTTTTTCCTGGGCTGTTGGGTGTTGTTCTTTTGCTTGGTTGAACCTTTTTTGGGGGCCATGTCTGTTAAACTAAATGTGTTAACGGCAGCCAAAATGGAACATGATAAATAAGACACAGTCACAAAGGTAAATAATGCAGACTCAACTTCTTCTAAATTAAGCATTCCTTCTCATAGGCTGAATGTGGAATAATGTTTACTCACACTTAATCCCAATTTTTTATAATATTAACAGAAGCAAAAGAATTGAACAAGATGGACATTCTATAAATCCTTGGCGAATCGATGGGCCATGCATCCAAAATCACATGTCATGAACAACAATCAGGGTATGCTCAAAAGTACTCACCAATGTTGAAAACAAGAGCAGAATGAGGGCATTGATGGTATGAGGCATTATGATGAAATCAACTCGTGAGCAAGAAAAAATATCATGAACAATCAGGTGATGCATAAAATTATCATATTATATGCGAGCACGGGTTGTGCCATCCAGAATCACATGTCATGAACAATCAGGTTACGCATATTATTGTTCACCAATGCCGAAAACATGAGCACATTGAGGGCATTGACACAATGAGGCATTATCATGAAATCAACCCATGAGGATGAAAAATTTTTGACTGACTAAACCTCAGGAAAATAATCTCCTTACCTAATTGGGAGTACGAGTTGTTAACGACTGGTGTTTGGTGTACAGTGGAAGATGGTCGGACACAGCTTGGCCGATCAAGGGGCGCGGCTGGAGAAGTGGACGGTGGAGGGAGCTAGCAAGGCGGAGGGAGCTAGCAAGGCGGAGGGAGCAGGGCACGGTGGAGGGAGCAGGGCATGGCGGAGGGAGCAGGGCACGGCGGAGGGAGCAGGGCATGGCGGAGGGAGCAGGGCATGGCGGAGGGAGCAGGGCACGGCGGAGGTGGCAGGGGTCGTGCCGTGAGAGTGGAGAAAGGCGGAGGGTGCAGGGGTCGGCGGAGGAAGGGGCGGAGGAAGGGGCGGAGGAATGACCTTGGGAACGGTGGAGGAATGGCCTCGGGAACTGCGGATGGAGGTGATGGAAAAGGAGAGGTTGTGGACGAAATACTAATACACACACACCTTATACTGATTGGGCTGCAGTTTACATTTATTTTGGGCTGAATGTTAGGCCAGTAGAATATTAAGTTTTTGACTCGAGGGGTTGATGATCAAGTGCTTGCTGGGTCGAGGGCATCCAGTGCTCGAGGGCATACAGGCTCGAGGTCCTCCAGTGCTCGCTGGCATCCAGCCTCGAGGGCATCCACGCTCGAGGACATCCACTCTCGAGGGCATCTCAGCTCGAGGGCATCCAGGCTCGAGGGCATCCAGTGCTCGGGGCCATCCATTGCTCAAGGGCATTCTGGGCTCGAGGGCATCCAGGGGTCAAGGGCATTCTCGGCTCAAGGGCATCCAGGCTCAAGGGCATCCAGTGCTTGGGGCCATCCATTGCTCGAGGGCATTCTGGGCTCTAGGGTATTCTGGGCTCGAGGGCATCTGGGTTCGAGGGGATCCAGTGCTCGAGGGCATCCAATGCTCGAGGGCTCCAAGGCTTGAGTCCTATCGAACTCCAGGGCTCGAGGGCTCCAGGCTCGAGTGCTCGATGCTAGAAACTGGGAATCCGCCATGTGAAAGCACTCTTGAGACTGGGAAAAATGGTAGCCATCGCGGAAGAGCGGCAAAAATAGAGGAAAGATCAGCAGTATCAATCTTATTTGAAGGCTTGCCTGTGGATTCTAATATAATTAAGGTGTATGAATAATATCCATATAGATTAAGTCGTTATAATGTGCTGGAATGCGGGTCATATGCAAAGTTCAAACCACCGTAGAGGATGCCTCATATTTCGCCATGGCATCCGCAACTGAGTTACAATCTCTATATGTGTGCTTAAGGGTAGCATGGGACAAAAGAGTGTGAACTCGGAAAAGTAGAGGGTGTAGGGTTCATTTGGAAAGTGAAGGCTCATTAATCATATAAACTGCCTGTAGCGAGTCAGATTCAATGTTGAGGTTGGGATATCCATCCAGACAGATCTGCCAAGCCATAACAATTGCCTTAACTACAGCTTCTAGTGGATATATGACTGTTATGGTATAGGATCTATTAAGGATTGGTAAACCTTGGCGATTGCGAGCAACTAAGCTAATTGAAACAGAGGAATTAGACCAAGATGCATCCACTGTAACCCTGATGAAACTGTGACCTGGATATTCCTAGTATATTGTGGAAATAGCTGGCTTCGGTGGGGGACTGGGGGGAAACAACAAAGAAGGGAACATGAAACCTTCGGGGAGAGGTGGTAATGGAAAGGTAGAGTGCATCTGTGACTTCCTTGCTAATATGGGAGATGGAAAAAGGTGTGCCATAGAAAAAATAAGCATTCCTAGCCTTCCATAAAGCCCAGCAGATCACAGCATGAATCAGATGACATAGCAGTCTCTGCTATTCCA
This sequence comes from Rubia yunnanensis, assembly GCA_037428765.1. NCBI lineage: Eukaryota > Viridiplantae > Streptophyta > Magnoliopsida > Gentianales > Rubiaceae > Rubia > Rubia yunnanensis. Next base: position 103,835,416 of record CM075061.1, on the reverse strand, counting down.
GTCAGGTCACTACAGTTTCAGAAATTGGAAAAGGTATCCACTGTATTATGCACATTCCGCTAATTGAAAGCAACAGTCTACAACCAAATGGATTTACACAGTTGACAATTAGTAAAGAAATGTTCCATGGAGTCAGATTGATTGCACAGAGGACATTTAGAGGCCAAGCTATAACCACATTTTACGAGGATATCATCAAATGGTAAGCAGGAGTTAAACAGTTTCCAGGGAAGTGGTAGAAATCTTCTTAGGTAAGATTATATTCCATATGAGCTTAATAACTGCGAAATTACCCGATCCATAATGTCACATGAGCTTATAGTTTTAAAATTAAAGTAACAAAAATCAAAAGACACCAAAATGTGCCAACAAAGCTGCATTTTCATTCCCTCCAAAAGTTGCCCTTTTCCCTCCATATCCTTAACCCACTGTTTCCGTACCCTTCACTCCCCACCACATCGAACCGAGTTCTTTCCACCCACCACATCTCTGATCCCAAGTTCCCCCTCTTCCCCCCATAACCCCGTGCATATTTCCCCCAAAAACAATGTCCCTCCCTTCACCATTTATGTCGGGCTTCAACCTCCCAATCCAGGTCGCCAACCAGATACCCCAATTTTATCGACACTCTACTCCACAAATTTCGTACCCGGGTCATACCCGGCCCGCAATGTTCACAGGGGAGGGGGTAGCCAAGACGGTCGGCTGTTGCGCATAAAAGGTAACACCCATTGGTAGTTTCCAATGATTTCCCGGGTTTAATGGGTAGCTATATTTTGGTTGGTCTCCTTGCGTGTGAGTTTGTGTTGACTTTTCTGGTTAAACTATTGTGGGTGTTGTTTCATGCTCATACATGATATTCTTGCTTGTAATGTCATATTTTTTGCCTACCCACGTGCCCCCTACACGAATTTGCTGAAGTCGGTTGGATTTTTGTGAAAATCCACAAAGGGCAGTGTTGGATTAATGTTTTGCTTGTGTTTCATTTACTGATAGAAGAGCTTCAATGGCGCTGCCGAGGAAGAAATTGTTTGCCTCCGGTGGTAGACAAACTGTTGCCCATGAATGTTTTACCCCTCCAAAGGATGCCAACTGTGACGACAATAGCGAGGAAGGGGCTGGAGCACAGAAATGTTGCTCGGGATCAGAGAAGTCCGAAGACGCAGAAGAAACTACGGTAAAAGAAGACATGAGTGGGAGCTTCGACAAGTTTGAGATTGGAGAGTATTGCAAGCGCAGAGGTACAGCCACGTGCAAGTCCATGTTGCTTACGAAACAAAAGAAGCCTCTTAAAATATTCTTCGATGATGACTTCGAACCCCTAGTTATGCGCAGTCGATGGTCGATGTATGTTGGCTACGCCTTCCACCAAAGAATCTGCTTTGGGACGTGGCATACTTGGAGATCAGTTCCAAACCATGTGAAGAAGGATGCATGGGAAGACATTCTTGTAAGTGTGTTCTAATCCTCCATTGTTCATGTCAAGTTCGTTACATGTCACACTAACAACATGTCTCCTTATCCTCCAGATCAGCTGGGATATACAAACGAAAATGACTTTCAATGAGATGAATAAGTTCCGCAATAAATGGACAATTTATGTAGGAGAAAAGTGGAGGAATTGGAAGACTAAGGTGGCGAACAAGTACATTGTGCTTAAAAAACTGGGCTCTTGCGCATGGAGAGACTATAGGTGGATGGACAAAAATAAGTGGGAGCGATTTGTGAAACACAGGTCAACCCCTGAATTCAAGGTAATCCCTCCAATCTTTTTTCCCCTAGTCACTACCATGCCGTCAGTTTACATACTGATGTCCACACAGGTGGTAAGTGACGCAGCAAAATTAAGCGCCTCACAGAAGGACTACATCCATCACACGGGGAGTGGAGGGAACCGTAGGATTGCAGTAGAACTCGAGAAGGGGAAAAGAAATGCTACAATTGAGACACTTCTGGGTGAAGGTCAGAGTGTGGAAGAAGCAGAGGCTTTAGTTTAGAGCATGGATTTTAAACCGGACCGCTCAGAAGTGCTCCTTACAGCAAACTAGGACAAGAAATTATCAACCTACACCAACGACTCCGTGCGAAAAGCAGCCCCCACTATTGTGAGCATAATTCATAAATGAATCTATCTCCATTGATATTCTTTCATGTTATCCCGATCAAATGGCTAATATTTGATTTGTTTCTTAGCAAAACCTTTTGGATAAGAAGCAAAAGGGAGATTTGGTTATACATGGCAAAGAAGATATTCTAGTTCAAGCAACGGGTAGGAAGGATCACGGGGGTCATTGGAGGGGTTGCTCTGCAACCTCCAAGGTCAATGAGGCCCTGCCACATATGACTGTCACCCGTTACGCATCTAGTCGATGTGGGAGTACAAACACAAAACCATCTGAGGAAATTTCAAATTCAACCAAACAACCAACATATGTCATCGAGCTCAGGGAAACATTTGTTGCTTTACTTGAGGCCCAAACAAATTGGCTAGCTGGGCAATTGGGTAAAGCTATTCCCCCACACTTGGATGCCCGTAATTTCCTCGCTGCATCTTCCACCCCCACGACCAAGGACAACCGGGTATTCATTCCTTCAGCATCGGGATGTAGTGACCCACAAGGAACTGCAGCGGATGACAAGGTAGTCCAAACTGTGAACTGCAATCGTATTTGTTCCTTTCTGGCTATGTGATTTGTAGTATATGGATTTCCATTTCCTGATTTGGATTGATGTTCTGTGGGGATACAGTTCATTGCTGATGAACGCTGGAAGCTGCAGCGCGCTGTAGCTCTTAGTCTCAGCTGGGCACTGAAAGCTGCAGCGCGTGGCAGCCTTCAGCAGCTACATGTACAGTTCATTACTTCTTATTAGTTATTGCCCGGCCTATGTATTTACCCAATCTTTAAGTTCATCTCTCAGAGAGGAAAAAATGCTGCCTATATGTTTTGAACCATTATGGAGAGAGAGAGAGAGAGAGGTAGCCGCATTCGGTATATTCTTTCCGAAGGAAGCAGAAACTGACTTACCCATCAAGTGGGAGCGGGTAAATCTAAAAGGACCTGTGATCATACCAAAGGCACCTTTGCCGATTGAACACAAAGAATTTGAGTTCGTCATTCAGGCCATCGGGTATAACATTCTATGGTCGGGAAAGCTGATAAGTGTCATAGAGCAACAGGATGATGAGGTGTGATAGTTGCATTCTTCTTCTCATCGGTGCTCATACATATCTTAGGTGCTAATACAATGACATGATATGTTATTCATATTCTTACGTAGGAGAACGAGCAGCCCCGCCTCTGTAGGAAATGGTGGTCGACGAAAATGGAAGTCCTCAAACAAACCTCACACCAATGCCTAAGGAAGATACTCCTTTGGGAGAGGTGGCCGCTCGATCGGTAAAATGAGAGGTACATACCCCCATACTATTTCATTCCGAATGATTTTCTATCTACGCATCACTAACATTTTACCCATTAGCAACTACCAAAAGAAAAGACTACATCACCGGAGAATGGGCAACGAAATCCTCCCTCGTCGATTTCTCCCAAACACATATTTGTGAGAACTCATTTCAGCCTTTACATTACCATCCACTACTGAATTACATAAAAAACTGTTCAACTAATATTATTAGATTCTGAATGTAATGATTAGGGAGACATGGAAAACCAAGAAAGCATCGCTGTTATTCACCAGATTAGTGAGGCTTTACGGCTATCTGCACAAATATGTGGACCAGACAAAATATTCCGCATCAATTTCAATGCAAAGGTGTTCTCATCAGAAGAAGTCTACGCAGCCATATTCACTGACAAGATACGACTGTTCATGAACAGCTTGGACGCAGATGATGAAATGGAGTGGATCAGTGGGTGACAACTGGATATATGGGCATCGTAAGAAGTGCATGCTTTCATTATTCATAGATACAAGTATCATTATATTTGCTTCACTAACCATATTAATTTGCAAGATACCTCTGCGATGGGGTGGTACGTGGAGGCCACGTCCAGTTTATTCCTGCCTCTTCGAACTCAATGGCTCAGAAGGCAAATCAAAGGGTGGAATTGACTGTGGACGAGGTTTCGGCTGTCATGTGTCGCACTGAAGCGAGGATGTACATCTTCCCATACAATCGAGAGTAAGTTCCATTCGTTTTCCGAGCAGCTAGACCCGGCCACATGGAAGCGAAAGCAACCGTGTGATGTGATTTTATTTGTTTAAATCTTAAGTACTTTTGTTTTACCCTTTTTCCCATAGGGACCATTGGTTTTTGCTTGTCTTCGTACCAGAAATCGATCGAGTTTATTGCATCGACTCAATGACTGGAGGAATTTCCAAACGAAATAGATCATGCCTTAAAATGATTCATTTGTAAGTGGAACACATTTCGTTTCTTTCCTTCAGCTTCGATGTTTTCCAAAAATGGTTGTTCCCGTAATTGTGTTCTTGTACGTTTCGCACTCTCTTGGCTCAATTATTTACAATTACTGTCACTCAGTATATTATCATATATTGTGTGAACCCCAATTTCTAAAAATAATATTCCTCATGTTGACGAAAATAGGTTTCCATCTATACTGTAGGATTGCAACAAAATATCGACGGTCCAATTCCAAAAAAAATAGGTCCTACCCTTCCAACTACACTTGGGATGTCATAAACATCAGTGTACGTATCATCTCATACCTTCATATTTCACGTGTCATTTTCATCTTCGTAATCGGTTCAACAAACTGTCTTTTCCATCATCAGCACAAGATACAAAGTAGTACTTGGGAGTGCGGGTACCATTGCATGTATTACATGGAAAAAATTGTCAGGCACGTACATGACATTGACATTATTCCGGTACGTTTTCCTACATTTCTTCTATTTATTCGTTATCCTGACATTTACATCCTTCTCTTAACATGTCATTTAATGCATTATTTCAGCAATTCCCGGAATATTACACTCCACTGGGGAGGGATGAACTGCGGAGTATTGCTGTGAAGTGGGTTTGTATTTTTGCAAAAAATACTCTGCCAAAATGCATAGCTCAATTGAATATCATACAAGGACTTGCACAAATCGTCGGATAATGGTTAGTCTTATCTGTTACAAGAAAGGTAATTAGCCATCTCATCTGATACTCGTCAAATTCGATGCTGCAGGGGGTTTCAGTATCTTACGACACTACGGAACACTTCCTGCTCTTCTTTTGCTAGTCATATATTATACTTCATCGGATTCAATCCGTTCTTCAACCTACTTTGTTGTCTGTGCATATTGTGGCTCCGAATTTGTTCAATTTGCCTTCGTGCACCATTCTGTTACTACGCACAACAAATACTGGGTACCATGCCTTGAAAAAAATGAGCTGGCTGTGAGAAGATGAACGCTGCAGCACGCTGCAGCTTACAGTGACCACATAAATTACTCACGCTTTTAACACCGGTTTTTTTCGATTAGAGAACCGGTGCTAATTAAACGGTGCAAAATTAACGCTAGTAGCACCGCTTTCAAAACCGCTACTACAAAAAAGGTGCGATCATAACCGGTGCTATATTTACTTCATTGCACCGGTTTTCGAACCGGTGCTAAATTTAACCGATGCAACAAATGAACAACTCTAGCACTGGTTTTTTTTACCGGTGCTAACATATAACCGGTGCAATAAAACTATTTTCTTATCACCGGTTCCCAAACCATTGCTAACTATAACCGGTGCAATTAATTTTTCTGTCACCGGTTTAAAAACTGGTGCTACCTACAAACCGGTGTTACAAATAAAGATTTAACACCGGTTCCCAAACCGTTGCTAAACTATAACCGGTGCAATTTATTTTTCTGTCACCGGTTTAAAAACCGGTGCTACCTACCCACAAACCGGTGTGAGATATAAAGATTTAACAATGGTTCCATTACCGGTGCTAACAATTCCGGTGCGACAAATCCGGTATTGCACCGGTTTTTCTTGCACAGGTTACAAAACACCGGTGCTAATATGGTACATTATAGCACCGGTAACTTTAACCGGTGCAATATATAACCGGTGCTAAAAAAATAAATTTAGCACCGGTTTGGTTTCAACCGGTGATAACGTAGCATCGCTTACTTAGGCACCGGTTTTTTAGCAACCAAAAAACCGGTGCTAGGAACCAAAATAACCGGTGCTAGAGGTGTCTTCGCGTGGTAGTGGATGTTGGAGGAGCTGGAAGAGAGCAAGGTGAAGTGTGCCGCTTTGAGCACTATTGCCAGGTATGTTGAGGAGCAAGCGTGTGCAGCTGACGACCACACTATGGTCGTTGAAAAAAAGGGAGAAGATGCATTTCCAGCTGGAGGAGATGCAGACAAACGGTCCCGTTTCGCCTGGATATCCTCAGGTTCTAGTTGACCACCTTCTGAAGACCAAATCATTTTATTCATAGTTCGAGGAGGTCTCCACTCATGCTCACAATGTTGGTTATTGTGAGGCCTTGATCGAGTTGGGGAAGCTGAATCCAACTACGAAGGTAGACAGCCTAGGTTGGCCAAGTCTGAAAATATTTTGGTAGAGCAGATGGAAATTCTTAACGATAGTTTCGTTAAGATCATCTCCGATGGTGGTTACTCATTTGCACTGCTATCTTATCTCTCCTGCCTTCCCACTTTTCCTTCCGCAGCTGAGCTGAAAAAGTGCACGATCGGCTACTGTGAGGATCTTCCCTTCATTTCCCCCAATTCTGAGGAACACTATCCTGAGCATAATTCTAGTGTCAATGATGTTGTGAACCCAAGTGATGAATTGAATGGCAAAGCTCTCATTCCTCCTATGAGCAAGGAAGATGTTACTACTGTTGTCCAAACTTCACCTTCATCTCCTGCTAAAGTTAGTCAATCCTAGAGCTGTATACTTAAGCCATTTATGTTTGTGTTATGTAATTTATGACAATATTTCCAAGTATGTTCGTACAATTTTGTATTATAGGCATCTGATGCGATCGTTATGTTTGTTTTTTATAATTTGATTGATATTTTTACATTTATTTACTTGCAGGCCTTTTATATTATGGTTGATCAAAAAATTTTGAAAAGTGTTGAATATCTAGGATGTTATGTTTGTTTTCCTTGTCGCAATGGGTTTCCTTCATCTTTTGAATATTGCTCTATTAACCTGATTGAAGCGAAAAAGTGTATATCAAAAGAATCTTCCCTACTTCTTTCTTCCGATCGCTTATCTTGTGTGGAGTCCATTCCATTGCATGCTGGGTGGAAAGTTCCGGCATCTTTATCGACTTTGTCTTCTTCTTCAAGCTGCCCTTGCAGCAAGCTTATACCTGATGGCAATAATGCCGAGTCGCTTGGCAAAGATATTGTTCGTGGTTTGGTTAACCTTGAGTATGCCGTTGTGTACTTGCGTTTGCATAACCTTCCTTCTCATGTTCAAGAATGGGCGCCAACCTTGGGCATTCGTTTGAAGTACGTGTTTTTTGGGTGTTCATGACCTCGAAGCAAAGTGGGACAAGGTTGTGAAGGAGACTTGGGATGTTGTTCGTGATTTGCAAAGAATTTGCAAAAAGTATAATAATCTTATCTATCAAAAATAGTTGAATATGAGAAAAATGCTTCACCAACAGGAGGAGACCAAGAACTATGTCGTGAATAAGATGCGCAAAGTCCATCAGAAACCGGAGATCATTGACAGGCAGTGTACCCATAGACGATTTGTATAATCGCTTCAAGAAAAAGTGGAAGGAATGTGATCACCTCTCAACCTCTGCTATTGGATGGCAGAAAAAATTCAATGAGCAGTTTACGATTAACACACAACTGCAAAGTGACAATGAAGACCTTTGCGATGAGTGCAATCGACTTGATAGATCTGTCCATCAGCTTGAGTTAACTTGTGTTCAATATAAAAAACAAACTCCAGGCTCTTCCCTCGTCATCTCAAAGGGCTGCTGGTTGTGGAGATCTTACAATGGATTTTAGCGGTCAAAGGGTTAACTTGTCCGAGGCTGTTCGATTGCATATTTGCATCCTAAAGGAAGGTACATAACTTGATAGCTGAGATGAAAAAGTATGAAAAAACCACCAATGTTATGAGTATGCAATTGAACCGCGAAGAGTTTGGCCTTATTGATGACTTCAAAGCATATTATTCCAAATATCTTGAGCATATAGAGTGAAGGGGTCTTATACGTCATCCCGCTTATTTACACATGAAGTGGCGATACAAGCATTTGGTTAGTGAAGAGCAGATACTTGAAGAGAATTGACGTAGAACTGAACATTCTTGTCGTGAAGCTGAGTGTGGTCGCCATTGTGGTGGTTCGTTATCTTCTGGATCCTCGCAAGCCTCTAGGCGTAGATAGATTTATCACTTTGAGCGACTTATCTTTCCTTGTCATGTTTCAATAAATTCGCTTATGTTTTTACGAACCTAGCAGCTTCGTCATTGCTGAATGAACTATCTTTTATCTACTTTATATACATATATATATATCTTCTTGCTAAGTGAGTGGGTCATTGTGAGACATAAGTTGCGGAGTTGCAAGATCTATGGCTTGCTTCTATTGCATCATTCTGATTAGTTAATATTTCAAGTTATTTACAATATCTATAACTTGCATAGCTATTATAGAAAAACCTTATACTTTGTGTCATGCAATACCTACTGCACGTATTACTTTATGAGAAAATCTGCTCTTGAGAAATATCTATAGCTTGCGATTGTGTATATGGCGAAGTTACAAGATCTAAAGTTTGAAAGGATCGCAAGTTGTGCAAGATCTATAGCTTGCAATTGTTTGATATGCAAAGTTACAAGATCTAAAGCTTGCAACTATTGCTAGTTGTGCAAGATCCATAGCTTGCAATAGTTTGATTTGCGAATTTGCAAGATCCAAATCTTGCAAGCATCGATAATTGTGCAAAAATTATAGCTTGACATTCGCCAAAATATGTTTGATCTCTAAAATCTTCTATTTTTGGTAACATAATCTTTGCTTACTTTTACTCTCTATTAGAATGCTGACTAAATCGTTGGAGAATCTCCCCCTGGAGTTCCCGGGGTCTGTTTCTCACTTCTCAATCACATGCAAAGCTAGATCGGGTTTGGGTCGGGTTGTGAACGAAGGTCACCACGCGTATCACTATACATGACCTATTTTATAACCTAAAGACCATCAAAACCTTAAAAACGTGGAAAAGAAAACAGTAATACTATTATCTAAAAGATACATCATTACCATACAAAAACTCCTAAAGAGCTAGCTATCCTACTCTGATATGAGGGATTGTTGTTTCATCCATCCTCACTTTGCTTTGAACTTATCTTGGAAGATCTGCATACACATAAAAGTCATTTACCTGTTTATTGCTTGCAGTTCTAGACAGCAAATTTGCTACTTCATTTGCTTCTCTGAAGATATGGTTGGTGGTGAATTCAAATTGTTGTAGCAGCCACCATATAAGCCTCAATTCTTGTAAACTCTTCCAAGGGATCTGCCATTGCCTCTTCACCAGCTTGACAAGAATTTTTTAATCAGTCTCAATCTCCAATATGTGTATCTGGTGCTGTCGTGCTAAGTGTAGGCCTTCAATTAATGCTATAATTTATGCATGCAAACGATTCTCAGCATGTATAGATTTGGCTAGTGCAGCTACAACCTTAGCTATGTGATCTCTGATTACACAACCAGCACCGAAGTTCCTATTTGCTAACCAAGAACCATCAGTATTCAATTTGTATGAAGAAGGTAAAGTCCATTTGACAAATCTGATTGGTTTTCTAGTAGTGATTCTTCTATAGAGGATGGTTCGATAATTATTGGTCTGATCCCACTTAAAGTCTAATTTGAAGGCAATCAGAATGTCATTGATTTGATGCAAACTTTTCCTGATTATGGTCTCAATGCATGGTTTGGAGCCATCAAATAAATAAGAACACCTAGCACACCAGATAAACCATATCACTACACAATGAAGGATTTTAAACAGTTTAGTACAGGTAGCATTAGAAGAAGTAATGTTCCAGTAATAACATAAACGCTAAAAAAATCTCAATTGAAAAGTTATTACCGTTTCTCCATCTTCCCATTATAGGAAGATGAGAAAAAAGAAATTAAAGAAAAAAGTAGAATTATTAGAGAGAGAATACATAGGCTGCATAACCAGATGAGGGTGACTGAGCAATGCACAATTCAAAAAATAAATAATAACCAGCTCTCAACAATAGACAATATAATAACACATCCACATCTTTCAACAATATACTTCTATATTTATATTTGTATATTACTTTTTCTTTGGCCCCATATTTTAAATTTTTTAAATTTATAATAAATGATTGAGTGAATAAAGTTGAGTTTAAAAACTAAAAAGTATAGTGAATAAATAAAATTAAAAATTTTTCTAAAAATAAAAAGTATAATAATATAAAAGAATAAGTAAAAATATTGTATCCACTACACTCATTAAAGACAAAATTTTGGGAAAGACCATTTTTTCATATTTTTTTTAAATGAAAGCACCCGAGGGTGAGGGAGTATATATTAAGGTTCCCCAGGCCTTGATGACGGATCAATAGTGAGTACATAGAGTGAAGCTAGTTCATCATGAGCTTTGAAGTAACATAGTTGCCTCCAAAAGTCCTAACTATCTATACATAGGATATACGAACAATTTTCCAAGAGAAACGGAATCAATATTGAAGTTGACCATTTTTTTCATAGGATATAGAAAGACGAAGTTGAATTATAATTATAGAAAGGTAAAATGTTTTAGTTGCAATATTAAAAATTTGTCTTGCAACGTACAATAATTAAAATTTTATGACACTATTAATGCAAGCTAAGATTTTTTTTTAATTTATAATTTAAATTTTGATCTTTCCATAACTTATGAAAATACTGTTTTTTCATTTTAATGAATGGAGTACGAATTCTAAAATTATTAGAATTTAAAACGCTTAATAGGCACTAAAACACTCACAACTCGAAGCCAATTTGCAGGGCCTACCTTGGCTAGATTTTGGAAAAAAATATTTTATTTAAAAATTTGTGACGCAATCGTTATATTATTAATTACATATTTTATAACTTAAGTTATACTCCATCCGTCCTATAAAGTATTGGCATATTTACTTGGCATCTTAAGTTATAAATTTAAGATCCAAGTAAATTTCAAGAGACGGGCCTCTTAAAAAATGATATTTTCATAACTTATGAAAATATTAGGGATTCAAGTGCAATTTTAAGACAAATGGCTGAAAATTCGCGAGTCCAAAACAATTAAAAAATCCAAGTCAAATTCGGGTTTAAAGTGCCTATTTAAGGTAAAACTTCAACTTTCTTTTCTTTTTTCCAAACTTGCCATCAGCTCAAATTTCATCGTTTTATGATTTTAATGTCTGTGTTTCAACTTAAAGTTATAACGTTTTATGCTGAACAATGTCAGAAGATATTTAAAAATTACAGATCACAGAAGAATAATCGCAAAAAAGAAAAGAACAGATAACTAAAACTACAATTAATAAGTAACATATAAATATATTTTACTCTAAATATGTAATGTTTGTAACCAAAACTCAAATGTTTCATTTGCACTTACTGCAGAGTTGAGAGATCGTCGTTGTACCTCTTAAAGTTAATACTTTTAAGCTCTAATGCTTCCTATCTACAATTAAGTAGATAATGGAAAGTCGGGGTCGTCCACGAGAAGAAGGATTTTTCAAATGTCTACACATATATAGGAGAAAACATACTAACCATATACATACATAGATACATATAAAGGCACATAAACAAAGGGGGTTTTGGTTGGTTTTTTATCCTAAGTTATTAAATTGAAATACAACAACTAGCAAAGCAAGAGAACTATGCTAATCATGCAATACAACTAAAGATACGATGAAAACAACAATTAACGGAGCCTTAGGGGCAATCGATTTCCACTTCCGAACTTCATATAGCTCATTGATTCATTCACTCATTCAATTACATTTAATGTCTATGAGGAATGTTATCACTTCTCATTCAAAGATCAACATTCATTCCTCCTTAAGAGTAGTTTGTAGAGACAAACAACCATTTCCAAACCTCATTGATGATCACCCTAGACAAACAATATCATAGGGGTATTTCATCAATGACATTTCACCCAAAGGACCATAGGTTTGATAACAACAAGCCTTCTACCAAAGGCATAATCATTTAACCAAACAAAGCATTCATTAGGTTAAAATTAGAACAAACAACATTCAAGGTTCAACCTTTCTTTGCATCTATGTGACAAATATGAAAACAAACCACATTAACATACTCATCTAGCAAGAATTACCACACATTATACACGAGAAGTTCTAAATCCATGCTTTTGGATTTCCATATCAAATGAATTAAGAAATTTGCAACTTTCCTAACACCCTGACATTTCAATCTTACAAACATTACATATACTCAAACAACCCATGGTATAAATGAGGTAAAACACAACATTAATGACATAATAAATGGTCTCCAATAAATGTTCATAAATGAACAAACATAGAATCTTACTACATAAGCTTGGAAGCTTCAAGAACTAGATTTAGCTACAAGAGTTCATACTAATTAATGCTAAACAACCAAACATAATACAAGCGAATTCAAAGATGAAAATGGAAGAAAATAAGGTTCTAAACAATACCAAAAATGCAGATGAAGAAGATCTGAATGATAGGAAAGAGAGTGCTATTTATAGTACAAAAATGATAAGGTTAAATTCTGGCCACCTGTTGGTCGCAACTTGCGACAAGGCTATCACGACTCGCGACGAGTGCCCGAATTTAATCATGTTTTATTTTCTTCTTCTTGTGGTAAACATTTATCTTCATAGCAATTCCTCTCATTTTTCAAGTCTTCAATGTCTTCAAAAAATGGTCTTCGATGGCCTCCGGTCTTCATGTCTTCGAAGCAAGTCTTCAAAAGTCTTCGAAAATGTGATCTTTAATGGCCTCCGGTCTTCATGCCTCCATGTTCTTCCCTTGTTACGCAAAATCCACTTAGAAGAGGTAAAAGAGCGTAAAGTTGCTCTTACCCCTCCTAAGAGAATTTCAAGGTGAAACATAAGCTCTTGATAATAAAAGAGCACAAAAGTGACGTAAAATAGTACTAAATTATGCACATAAAATGGACATATCAAACCTCCCCACACTTAAACCTTATTTGCCCTCGAGTAAGAAAAAATCCAATCATACGAAGGAAATGACGTATCCACATCCTAACTACTATTCCCCCAATTCAATACCTCACAAAACTCTCAATATCTCACATCCCAATGTTAAGGTCAAATGAGAAGTTTCCCACAACCCCCATTCCTAAATCTACACAAACCATATCAACCCATCAATTCATTGATATCCCTAAAACATCTCCAAATCCCGAATTGACAATCCTAAATCCAATGATACAAGGTGAAGCTAAAGACATGTATAAGGTTCAAAACACATGCTCCACTTTATATCAATATATCAACCTAAAAACGAAGCATATTTACGATGAAGAGTTTCATAACTTACTTCGTCTTCTCCTGCTAAATTTTCCACTCCCAAAAGGTCCTCAAGATGTCAAGCTACCTGATCCATCCGTATGGTCACCGCAACCTTATGACTCCAGTGCCAGCAAATGAGTGAACACTTAACATTTTTCAATTTTCTCGTTTTCTCTCATTTTACCTTGGAGCTCTTTCGGGTTTTCATTCTAGCCACACATCATGTTTTTGTTTTTGGCTAACATCTCACATTTTTCCATACATTTAGCCTCTAATTTTTGCCTAGGTCTCCCTCTTGGGTTTTCGACCTATCCGGGCCCCCAATGTTGTCTAAGATGCCCTCTCGGGTTTTCAACTTAGTGGGATTCTTTTTATTTTTTTTCATTTTATATATTTTTTCAATTTTTTCAAAAAATTTCACGTTTCTCCAATCCAAAAAGTAGCAAAGTGCTTTCCAAATGTTAAGGCTAAGAAAAGTATCGAAGACAACATTATCCAAGTACATCAAAAGAAGCACATCCCAAAACAAAAGGGAAAAATATCCAAAAAAACAAAAGAGTTATCCAAAAGTACCTTGAACTCCAATCACCTCAAAGTAGATACCCCTCCCCATACTTAGAACACTACATTGCCCTCAATGTAGACAGTAGGGCAAAAACGTACAAAGCGAAGTATGGAAAGGGTAAAGATATGGTCCTCACAGATCACTGATGTGAGGAAGAAGGGTCACCGCCAAAATAGCTGATAATGAGCCAGCCACTTCGTGCTCCTCTGCCTCCTAGCTCTTCACCTCTTCGCTCCCGGATCGGGGCCTGAGACACCGCCTGCCTGGGACTGCATCTCATTGATGCGAGCTGACAGGTGATCAATCTCCTCATCCATGTTGATCAAGGTCTGTGAGACAAATACATTATGCTCCAATATCATGCTATCCTGGCGGCGGAATCCATCCTGCATAGTCTGCATTATCCACTCGTAGAAGTCCCGTGGAGGCTGGGAATAGTGAGGTGGCACATCGTCCTCCTGCACCGGCTCAGACTCTGGTGGAGGCTGGGGGAGTGCTGCTACTGTTGTTGCTCAAAAAAAGGTAGGGTGCTATCATTGCGCTGGATGGGAGCTGGGCCAAAGTTACGGAGCTCGCGCTGGAAGTCATCTCTACATGAGGAGTCAGGTGAAATCGCCAAGTCTCCTAGAGGTGTATCAAATTCCAGCTTCGTCTTGTTGGGCTGAGGAAGTGCCATGAATGTGACCTTCCTCGCGCCATATAACCAATAGAATAGCCCTGTGATCCATGTGGCACCGAGCATCTCAAATCTAACTAACCTCTCAGCAGTGATAAGATAGGAAGTGCGCCTCCCTAAGCGCGAAAAGTCAGCCGGAGGAACCAATCCTAAGCACTCTGCTAAAAGGCTTATCATGCCTCCGACCGTGATCTCCCCCTTTGGCTTTCCTACCACCTCCACGATTCTCTTCATCCATAACTCAACCCACAACTTGAATCCCAGTCCCTCACTTGTTAAGTGCCACCAAAAGTGAATGTCATTGTTTGGCACATTCGTCGGCTTTGTTGAGCAAAGTACTGTGCCAGCCAACAGTCGGTGCACATAACGGAGTGCAGTGTGGATAATGGCACTACTCATATCATGGGAGTTCTTTGGCCTCATATTGATGACATTCCAAAATTGCATGTCATCCTCGATCGATCGCTCCTGGGCCTGTGGGTTCAGCCTGGCCCATATCTCCGCAGTGTCAAATCCAAATGCCTCTTCGGTCTGCGAGATGGTCATTTGCCTAGATATATCATCCAAGTGGAAAGAAATGTACCTCTCGCATGGTTGATCACCTCTCATACTACTTATGTGGACCGTGGTCAGGAACTTTAGCGTGTATCTCCGGTAAGAGGGCGCGCTCCTTCCATTCCCCCCCTGGCGAGGAGGCATCTGACAGGCTGGCTAAGTCCAAGAGTATCTAGTGTGGGTACATCTACAAAGCTCATTTCCTTGAGTTGACGACTCGCCAGGGCCTCCCACCTCTAAGCATAGGACCCGGTGATCCGGGTCAAACCCAGGTACCTATCCAGAGGGGGAGGTATATGGCTCAATTCTAGAGCCGGTGGAGGAGGTGGAGGTGGAGCGGTGGTGCATCAGCCTCGGGGGGGGGGGGAGTCCTGGGACTTTTCATGGGGGTCATATCTAACAAGCACAACAAACAAGTCAAATGCACAGGAATATGTGTATATGCAATATTGCAAATTCATACTCAACCTTAAACTAGTTCATCATCACAAGACAATTAAAAATCAAGTCAACTAGTTCAAGTCCTAATCACAATTGCATATACAATCAATATTATGTTCAACAAGCTCATATTCTCAAGTTCATGAAGTTCTCACATAGTTGAAATCAATATGCTATATCTCAAAACCACAGTTATGCTCAACTAGTTTAGCCACTATTAGTACATTCACAATGTCAACATTCACGTCCCATGGCTAAACTACCCTAAGAAAAATAACATTGCAAAGCACAATAACATTTTATCCAAATAACAACTATGTTTAATCAAGGGCTAACATGCCTCATATCTAGCATAAGTCACAATCCATTCTTAGCTAAAGCAACAAAAATGCACACAATCCAAAATCAAACAAGCACAATACAATCCAAACCGCAAACACAAAATATACAATCCACACCGCAACCACAAAATATGCACACAATACTTATAAAATTAAATTGCAAGCACAATATATTCACCAAAACCAACCAAAGTCCAACAATTTAATTTCCTAAGGCATCACGCATAATCTACACAATATCCAATAAATAGAGTATACATTCATAATCATAATTGAAGCTTAATAAAGTGAAGAAATGTACCACTTAGATGCTTAGGAAGAAGAAAGGAGGAAGCCCACAATCAATTCGAAATCGAATTGCCCAAAGTCACAAAACCCCCAAATTCTAGGGTTTGTGTTCTTCAAAGTTTTATGGTGATTTGTAGGTGGAGATTGGGAAGAAGGGATGGGAGTATAGAGTGAGTGGTTGTGAGCGGCGGTGAGCGGCGGTCGCTTGGTGGAGGAAAGGCGAAGGAAGGTGAAGAGCGGTGGCGGAAGTGTGGATATATTTGTGGCAAAAAGGGTTCTGCCTAATTTTTAAAGTAGAGTTGTACGTCTGTCACAACTCATGATGGGTAGGGAGGGCTCGGGTTTGGCTAGGCTCGAGGATGAAATATGACGTTTCGAGGGGCTCGGATCTGGCTCGGCTCGAGGATGAAAGATTTGGTCTCGTGGGGCATTGGTCTCGAGGGGCTGGTCTTGAGGATGAAAGATTTGGTCTCGAGGGGCTTGGGTCTGGCTAGTGGTTCTTGAGGGGTTAAAAGGCTTCACTGGTCTCGAGGGCTTCCGGACTAAAGGACCCGAGGCCTCGAGAGGTTTGGCTCGTGACCTTGAGAGTTCACGGCCCCGAGGTCTCGAGAGGTTCAGCTCGCGACCCAAGTCGAGGGCTTGTGGCCTCGAGGACCCAAGGTCTCAAGGACTGGTCTCGAGAGGGTGACGTCTTGAGGGTGATGGACTTTCGGGTTTGGCTTGAGTCGAGGGCTTGCAACCTCGAGGACCCAAGATCTCGAGGGGATGATGTCTTGAGGGATAATAGGATTACGAGTTTGACAGTCTTGAGGGCTTCGGCTCGAGTCGAGGGCTTGCAGCCTCGAGGACCCGAGGTCTCGAGGGGATGATGTCTCGAAGAATGATGGGATTACGGGTGTGACTGGTCTCGAGGGGATGATGACTCGAGGGCTGGTCTCGAGGACTGGTCTTGAGAGGGTGATGAACTTTTAGGTTCAGCCGAGTCAAGGGCCTGCGGCCTTGAGGACCCGAGGTCTCGAGAGGATGATGTCTCGAGGGTTGGTCTCGAGGACTGGTCTCGAAAGGGTGATGGATTTTTGGATTCGGCTTGAGTCGAGGTCTCGAGGGAATGATGTCTCGAAGGGCTAGTCTCAAGGGGCTGATGGATTTTCAAGTTTGGCTCGAGTCGAGGTTTCGAAGGGATATCTCGAGGACTCGTTGGTCGCGACTCGCAACAGGCTCGTCGCGACTCGCGCAAAGTGGAGGCCGGGAGCTGAATTTTAACACAAAATTTCTGATTACGTCATGACTCGTGACCACTCCATTGCAACTCATGACGAGGCCATCACGACTCACGAAAAGTGGAGGCCGAGATCTCCATTTATCAGCCAAAATCCCTGATTTGTCGCGACTCGCAATCACTACGTCTGGACTCGAGATGGTCCGTCGCGACTTGTGACTAGGTCATCGCAACTCATGGAAAGTGGAGGCTAAAAGCTGAAATCTCACCATAAATTACTTAGCCCGTCGTGACTCGTAACGATGTGGTCGCGACTCGTGACAAATTACTAACCTGGAACTTGGAAAAATTTTCTGATTCCTTCTCTTGTCCAAGTTCTTCCTTCTTGACTCCAAGCATTTCTCCCTTCAAAAGTCCAATGCCCTGACTTTATAATTGCTACAAAATCATGGAAAAAATAACCCGTGAAAAGCACAAAGCAAAACAATGAAACTAATGACATAATTCAAAACTAAGCGACATCAACGGAAAGTCACAAATGACGACCCAGGCGATCAAAACCAAGTTTGTTTAACGTCGTCGGCATGAATTACTCCCCTTCTTGGAGTTTACTCACAAATTGAACTGAGATGATCGGTCCATTTTCCTCGGTCAGGCTCAAAACAATCGGGATTTGCATCGTCCCCCAACAAAACCTCCTTCAAGTAGCTTAGGGTTTCTTCATGTTCCCTTAACATCTCCAACAACTCACCTTTTTGTTCCATGGTGATCTCAAGCATGTAAGCATTCGGGGGTAGATCTCCTTTTCCAATTTATGAGCATTTAAGAGCTTTTAGTGGTAGTTTTCACTCTTCCACCGAAGTCTTCTCAAGAGAAGGAGGGAAAAACACCCTTACTTGCTTACCCGCGGACACACGAAAAGGGTTGAATGCTGCGTCCCCAAGAGTTTATTCACTGTTTCTTTCCTTGAAGTTAGTACTAACAACATTTGAAATCAAATTATCACTCAAAACATCATCTATGACAACACTTAAGGAGCTACCATTTCTGGGATCGATTTCATCTTGCCCTTGACCATCAATAACATGAATAGTTTGGCAAGAGTGATATCTACTAGGATGATCAATAGAATTATTAGTGTCAAATTATACTCTCCGACCCTTAAATTCCATGGTCAATGTTCCTTTATGCACATCAATTATGGTTCTTGAAGTCTTTAGAAATGGCCTTCCTAGAAGAATAGGTTTAGCACTATTGTCACTTCCCATTTCAAGAACATAAAAGTCTGCAGGGAAGGTCAAAGAATCCACGTTCACCAACACATCCTTCACAATACCCTTCGGGTATGTGCTAGAGTGATCGGCTAGTTGGATAACAACCCCAGTTTTGTGCAAATAGCCTAGATTTAGACTTTTATAAAAGGAGTATGGGATTACATTGATTGAAGCCCCTAAGTCTAACATGGCCTTATTAACACATTTGCCTCCTATCTCACAAGGAATTGTAAACATTCCTGGATCATCACATTTGGGAGGCATTTCATCATTGAACACGGTGGAGACATATTCATTCTTCACATTCTTTTTCTTATTTTTCAATTGTTGTTTCCTGTTGACGGTACACAATTATTTAAGGAATTTAGCATACCTAGGAACTTGATTCAGAGCAGTTAAGAGTGGAATATTTACCTCGCATCTACGAAAGACTTCATAGATATCCTTGTTGTCCTTCTTGGTCTTCCTATCCTTTAATGCCTCCGGGATCGGTGGTTTCGACACATAGATAGGGGTTTCCGCTTCTCTTGATTTCTTGTGAGGTGGGGATGAGGTCTCGGGATTTGATCTCGGTCTTGGCACAAATGTCTCCACCTCTGCTTCTCCTCCTTTGCTCCCCTTGGATAACTCCTCGGCCTTCTTCTCATGATCTTCTTCTTTCTTAACCTCTTGCTCAATGACATCTCTTGCTTGGGGCTTTATCACCTCCCTTCCACTTCTCAATGAGATTGCACTCACATTTTGTCGAGTATTGATCTCCGGTTGGGAGGGAAGTTTGCCCTTTTCTCGTGCTTCCATCTGATTCACCACTTAAGCTATTTGGCTCACTTGAGTTTCCAAGTTTTTGATGCTAGCTTTGGCTTCATCTTGGAATTTCTCACTTTTCTCTGCACACATGCCCAAACGGTGAATAGCTTGCATCACCTTATCCTTCGTTAGCCCCGAGCTCTCCCCTTGGTCTCGGGGTTTGTCTTGGAGCCTTTGAAATTGTTGTTGAGGTGGCCTATATTGTTGTTGAGGAGGCCAATATGGTTGAGGGTTTTGGCTTCCTTGAGGGTTTCCATGCTGGAGGTTCGGGTTATCACTATTTCCCAAATTGTACGGTCGGTTTTGGTACCCTTGATAACCTTGGTAGCCTTGGTGACCATGGTAGCCTTGCCCACCTTGATATCCTTGGTTTCCTTGGTAGCCTTGATTCCCTTGATATCCCATGGCACTGACCTCCTCAACAAAGTCCTCTTGCAAAGTAGGGCAAGTGTCCATAGGATGTGCCAAGTAACAAATTTCACATGATTTAACATGTGGCGCATTCCCGGGCTTTGTCATAAAAAATTTGACCATAGATGCAAGGGCCGAGACTTGATCCTCGAGCTTTCCACTATTTGAAGAGTCACTTGCGGGCATTAGATTTCTTCTTCTCAAATTGGCCCTTGAGCTTAAGTTTCTCGATTCTTCCGCTAGCTATTCATACAGTTGCATAGCCTCGGAGCATGTTTTGTTCCCAGGGGTGCCACCACAATAACCTCTTACCAACATTTGATCTTCATCAAGGAGGCCATTGTAGAAGTAATAAACCAAATCCCCCTCCGAATAACCGTGATAAGGGAAACTTGCAAGAAGCTTCTTGTGGAAGAGAGATTCTTCATGCCATTGGAGGATGTTGCTTATGTCCTTCTTCAAGGTGGAAGATCTAGAGGCCGGAAAGTATTTGGCTAAAAACTTTGTTTTCATATCAAGCCAACTCTTAATACTCTTGGGCAGTAGGTAGTGGAGTCAATCTCTTGCACCATCCCTTATTCTAAACAAGAATGCCTTCAACTTATAGAAATCTTTATCCACTCCATGGGGAACTGTACCACCACACAAGAAGTGAAATTCGGTGAGGTGTTTGTTGGCATTCTCCCCTTGCCTACCAAGGAAAATGGGTAGCATGTTGATAAACCCAGTTTTTAGCTCAAAGTGCCCGTTTGGTCTAACCACGGGATACTCGATGCACATTGGTTATTGATCGAGGTTGGGGGCCATGATGTCTCTTAACAAATCTTGCCCTAAAGGAATCTCCCTTTGGTGGAGAGGAGGAGCTCGCCCTTGGAGAGGAGGATGTTGAGGTCCCCCTCCCGGATGCTCATCTTCGTGCTCAATTTGATGTTCCATATAGGAAGATGTATCAACAAAATGGTCACTAGGATGGGTGTTATTCACACTTTGCAAAGAAAGCCTCCTAGCCCGTCTCAAATTCAACTTTAACTCGGGGTCGTAGTGTAGGGGTTCTTGTGAAGAAGATCGCGTACGAACTATACACCAAGAACTTGAACAATATGTCTCCAAGCCAAGTGAAAATGGAAAATCAACTAAGAAATCAAAATAAAAGAAAACTAACAATATTTGCAATTATCATATAATCACACATAATATGCCCAAACACTTAAAAATAAAAGCCTCTTCCCCGGCAGCGACGCCAAAATTTGGGAGGTCATCGCCGTACCTATCAAAGTTAATACTTTTAAGCCCTAATGCTTCCTATCTACAATTAAGTAGATAATGACAAGTCGGGGTCATCCACGAGAAGAGGGATCTTTTCAAGTGTTTACACATATATAGGAGAAAACATACTAAGTATATACATGTAAACAAGGGAGGGGGGGGTTGGTTGGTTTTTTATCCTAAGTTATTAAATTGAAATACAACAACTAGAAAATCAAGAGAACTATGCTAATCATGCAATACAACTAAAGATACGATGAAAACAACAATTAACGGAGCCTTGGGGGCAATCGATTTCCACTTCCAAACTTCCTATAACTCATTGATTCATTCAGTCATTCAATTACATTTAATGTCTATGAGGAATGTTATCACTTCTCATTCAAAGATCAACATTCATTCCTCCTTAAGAGTAGTTTGTGGAGACAAACAACGACCATTTCCAAACCTCATTGATGATCACCCTGGACAAACAACATCATAGGGGTATTTCATCAATGGCATTTCACCCAAAGGACCATAGGTTTGATAACAACAAGCCTTCTACCAAAGGCATAATCATTTAACCAAACAAAGCATTCATTAGGTTAAACTTAGAACAAACAACATTCAAGGTTCAACCTTTCTTTGCATCTTTGTGAAAAATATGAAAACAAACCACATTAACATACTCATCTAGCAAGAATTACCACACATTATACACAAGAAGTTCTAAATCCATGCTTTTGGATTTCCATATCAAATGAGTTAAGAAATTTGCAACTTTTCTAACACCCTAACATTTCAATCTTACAAACATTACATATACTCAAACAACCCATGGTATAAATGAGGTAAAACACAACATTAATGGCATAATAAATGCTCTCCAATAAATGTTCATAGGTGAACAAACATAGAATCTTACTACATAGGCTTGGAAGCTTCAATCAATTGCTCCCAAGAACTAGATTTAACTACAAGAGTTCATAATAATTAATGCTAAACAACCAACATAATACAAGAGAATTCAAAGATGAAAATAGAAGAAAATATGGTTCTAAATAGTACCAAAAATGCAGATGAAGAAGATCTGAATGAGAGGAAAGAGAGTGATATTTATAGTACAAAAAGGATAAGGTTAAATTCTGGGCACCCGTTGGTCGCGACTCGCGACGGGCTCGTCGCGACGGTCTTGCGACGAGGCTATCGCGACTAGTGCCCGAATTTAATCCTGTTTTCTTTTCTTCTTCTTGTGGTAAACATTTATTTTCATAGCAATCCCTCTTATTTTTCAAGTCTTCAATGTTTTCAAAAAATGGTCTTTGATGGCCTCCGGTCTTCATGTCTTTGAAGCAAGTCTTCAAAAGTCTTCGAAAATGTGATCTTTAATGGCCTCCGGTCTTCATGCCTGTGTGTTCTTCCCTTGTCACGCAAAATCCACTTAGAAGAGGTAAAAGAGCGTAAAGTGGCTCTTACCCCTCCTAAGAGAATTTCAAGGTAAAACACAAGCTCTTGTTACTAAAAAAACACAAAAGTGACCTAAAACAGTACTAAATTATGCACATAAAATGGACATATCAAGAGTATAGACCCCTAACTTCGTATTATTCCAAATAAACCCCATCTATTCATATGTCTATGGAAAGACGATTTTTTCCAAGAGTTTGTCTAAAACTAAATATATAATAAAATATGTGAAAATGTGAAAATATAAAATATATTGTAGAAAAAGTACAATATATAGGTAAAATATACAATATTTAAATTAAAAAGTAAAAAGTGTGTAATTTTAAAAGTATAAATTTGATTTAAAATCTATAATAATGGGAATGTTTCCCATTAGATCGACTAAACGTTAGACCAATTATAAAAAATCTTGTTTCAATAACTTGTAGGGTTAAATTATAATTATTTATACATTGCGATAAATTTTAAAAGTTTTTCAAAGTTATGGGAACCTTGTTGCAATAAATGAAAACAAACGTCAAATCACTCTATTAATTACATCATATAAAATTACTCCATCTAGCAGTAATTAGACTGAGATTAGATTTTGTTACCTATTTGATCTAGATTTTGTTCGCGATTTCAGTTTTTCATTGCAATATGATCCTAACATTTCATTACTGTGATTGAATCTTAATGTTAAGATGCTCTTAACCTAAGGAATTGAAGAAGGAATTGAATTTTTTTTTTGTTGTTGCTGCTAACTTACCTCTGAAGGCATGCACTCTAACAAATTTGTTGCCATTTCGTTCCACTATCAGATTAATCAAAATTCAAATGTTTCACACTGACAATGTTATCTTTTAAATCATACGTACTTCTTTTCTGTGAATCAAATATGAAGCCTTTTGTTCATGAAATATAAAATCTCAGTATATGTTAACTAAGATTTAAATATCATTTCTAATTTCATCAAATTTTATTGTTTTATGCTTTAATGTCTACTCCCTCTGTCCCACATTGATCTTCCTAATTTCCATGATGGGACGTCCTACAATGATCTTCCTAAATAAATTCTTTCCATTTTTAGTCTAGAAATAATACATAAAATACCACAATTACCCTTACATAAAATATGAAATTAACTAAAGTACCAAATAAAAAAGTGATTTTGCCCACAAATTACTTCTTCTCTACATGCCCAGTACCCATTTTTGTACTTTAATAATAGCCTTTGTCAGACTTTGTTAGTAGCCTTCCCCACGTGCCTAACAACATTATTGTACTCTTAAAGTTTGAGCCATTTTCCTTTCGGAACAACTTAAAGGGAAATAGGGAGTATGTTTCAACCTAAAGTTATGACGTTTCATAATGAAAATATTTTTTTTAATGAAAGTACCCGAAGGTGGGGGTTTATATATTGGTGCCCCAAACCATGAAGAGTAGCCATATAATTAGGCAGTAGTTTTTACAAAAGGTAACACCAATGCCTCAAAATCATGTAGAAAGTAGGGGATTAGTCTATACAGGTTAGTGGTAATATCAAAGAGGAGTTGCGATTCCAAAGTAGATGAATCTCCACACCCCGTGTCAATTCGCACTTTGGCCAGGCAACTCTTTAGATATTACCAACATGTAAATAAGTTGTTAGCTAGGAGGTAGCTAAATACAGCAATGTACAGTTAATGGTCCATACCGGTTTCATAAGCGTTGCTGAAGTGGATGAGGAGTCAGGAAGTATTGAGTTTGAAAGAGTGCAGGATCACCCTATATGCCTTGAACCACAGAAGTGCAGGATCACCATATAGGCCTTGAATCACAGGTTGCCCGTACCTGCATAACAAACAATTCCCATCAGCAGTATCTAGTCCAGGTATTGCTATGTTTGTAGATTCTAATATGGGGAAACTGCTCCATATCTAAAGCGATGAGACCTTTGATATGAACCGGCAAATTATTCAGGGTAAGTGGCTGGTTATGTGAAGAGTGATATTTGGCAATTGCATTAGCCACAGTGTTGCATTCTCGATAGACATGTTTAAGCACTGCTCCATTTAATAGGATTTTAACCTTATATGCCAAGTTGAAAAGATTCCAGTTTGCAGAGTAAGGATCCTGAATCATGTTGATGGCTAGAAGAGAATCAGATTCAATGATTAAGGAAGAGTCACGATTTTGGAAAGGCCGACAAGCTGCAAGTATGGCTAATATTTCAGCATGTAGAGGAGATATTGCCTCTATCGTAGATGAGTTTATAAGCAGTGGAAAGCCAGAGCTATCTCTCACAATGATCCCAACAGAAGCTGTATGAGATAGCCATGAGGCATCAGTGTTGATCTTAATGAAATTAAGGCCAGGTTTTCCCAGTATACAGACCTGATAATTGGCTTCGGAGGTGGCCTAAGAAGAGGTATTAAATGTCTAAGTGGTGTTGGAAAACCAGAGGAAGAGCTCAAGTTTGAAGGGCAGGAATATAAGGAAAGTTTGATGAGGTCAAGGATCTCCCTACAGATGAGGTCAGCAGAAAAAGGAACCCGATCATGGATATGTCTAGTTCTAGCTTTCCACAGACACCAACAAATAAGTGAAGGAAGTATTTTACATATCATTTGGTAACCTTTGGGTAGGTCTGAACAGTTCCAGAAAGAGAAGAATCTCTGAGAGATGGATTGATATTCAGGAAGGTTGAAATGAATCTGAGATGCCAGTTTGTTCCATACCAATTTTGCCAATGTACATGATATGAAATAGTGATCTATTGAATAAGAGTGACAGCACACAGGGCATTTGGAAGCCAGACTATATCCACAGTTTATAAGTACATCATCAAAAGGAAGGAAAGCATGAAGCAATTTCCATGTGAAAATCGATATCTTTTTTTGCAACAAAACATTCCACACATTTTTGGTAGCCGGGAAGTTACCTGGAGAGTTTGTGATAATACAATATGCAGACTTAAATGAAAATATGCCCGAGGTGTCCGGTCTCCATATGAGTCTATCTTCTCTGTCCTCCACCACCTCAGCCTCCTGTAAGAATAACACAGTATCATTTTCCAGGAAAGGTGATATCCTAGATAAAATGTCCAGTTTGTTATTGATGAAATCAGATATAGAGTACCACTGAAATGTATCATAGATATTACTTGGGATCTTATTAATCAGTGGACCTTTAGGGCACCAAGTAGATGTCCAAACATTACTTGTCCCTTTACCATGGATAATAAAGGAGTTTTCTTCAGCTAAGGCATTGACCGAACAAATCCTTTTCCAGGTAACAGGATTTTTATAGGAGTGTGGTAAAGACCATAATAGTTTAGACCACAGGGAGACTCCTAACTGACACTTCCACCACAGCTTGAGAGAGCATGCATCTACTATTCCTTTAATGGATCTAAAACCTAAGCCATTCAGGGATTTAGGTTTTGCCAATTCTGTCTATTTTTTCCATACCTTATTCCTTTTCCCATCAGTTTCTCCCCAAAAGAACCTGGCCAGTTTTTTCTCAAAAGATTTGATTATGTATTTTGGGGGTTTGGTTACAGCCCATAAATGTTGTGGCAGAGAATACAAGCAGCTATTGATCAAAACTAATTTACCCCCAGAACTCAACCACTTATTTTTCCAATTTTCCAACCTTTTATCTAGCTTTTCCATTAGTGGTTGATAATATCTATTTAAAGTTTGACCCTTGAATATAGGGCAGCCTAGGTATTGAAATGTGAAATAACCTTGTTTCATTTTCAAAATCTGCTTCATCTGATTTAGCTTTATGTTCGATGCCCTTTTACTAATGAAGAAATCAGACTTATGGAAATTAAACTTTTGGCCCGAAGTGTATTCAAATATGTCCAGAAAAGCCTTAATTCTGATTAAATTAGATTTTGAGGCTTGCATCAAAATAATAGTATCATCAGCATACATAAGATGAGAGATTGCTGAAACTGGAGATGGTATTTGATAGTGTGAAAGTTTACTATTATGGAAAATGAAGGATAAACTCCTTGAAAAAGCTTCTGAAAAAATGTTGAAGAGAAAAGGAGAGAGGGGATCACCTTGTTTAATTCCTCGAGTGGCTTTGAAAAAGCCAACAGGGTTACCATTAATGAGAACCGAAAAATAGGCTTGTGAAAGGTTAGACATAACAGCATTTAAAAAGGAACCATCAAAATCGAACTTCAGAAGAACACATTTTAAAAAGTTCCAGTTTACTCTATCAAATGCCTTCTGTAGGTCTAGCTTTAGAATGCAATTGGGAACCCTAGCCTTCCTGTCTAAAAATCTGACCATTTCCTGAAGGTCGAGAATATTATCCGTAATATTCCTATTTTTCATAAAAGCTGATTGATTTTGGGATATCAGATTGTCCATGTAAGGCCTTAGTCTTTCCGTTAGAACTTTCGAACAGATCTTATTGATAGCATTAGAAAGACTAATAGGCCTGAAATCATCAAATGAGCATGGAGTAGATTTCTTAGGTATTAGAGTAATCCATGTACTAGATATGCCTTTTGGTAAGGTGGAGCCCCTAATAAAATCATTTACTGCCTCAACTAAGTCGTTTTTTATTATGGACCAGCACTTGGAATAAAATTTATTACTGAATCCATCTGGACCGGGACTACTGTTCTTGCTTAACCCCTTTATTACTGCCTCAACCTCAGATTCTAAGGCTGGTTTTTCTAATTCTATGTTATCTTGAGCAGTAATTTTAGTGGGGATTTGACTCAGAAAATGAGAATAATAAGTGTCATTAGGTCCCTGATTAGGCTCGGATAACAAATCCGAGTTATATGATATGGCCTCATTCTGAATATCTGATTGAGTATTTAGCCATTGACCATTTCTGTTTTTTACTTTTGAGATCTGCAATCTACAATTTTTTCTTGTACTACCTTATGGAAAAATTGTGTATTATTATCTCCCATCCTATGCCATTTCAATCTTGCCTTTTGTTTCCAAAATTTTTCTTTTTCTTTCTGAGCTCTCAGTAATAGTGCCTTTTTCTGATTTAAATTGATGAGCTCAGATTCATAAGGGTTTAAATCGTAGACAGACTCCTGAATTCTTAGGGATTCTTCAGCCTTGATTAGATTCGTGTCAATATTTCCGAAGGATTCCCTATTCCAAATTTTTACCTCTTTCTTTAACCTAACCAATTTTAGGTAAAAGCCTAGTAAACCAGTCTCTCTCAGTCTTTTATCCCAGTTTTTCTGAATTAGAGTGATGAAATCCGGACGATTAAACCAAACATTAAGAAATCTGAATGGTCTCGGATTAAGACTGGATAAATTAGAGATATTAAGGAGAAGAGGAGAGTGATCCGAAGTCTGTCTATTCAAAATTTGGATGGAGGAGGAAGGATATCTATAATTCCAAGAGATAGTACTTAGTCCTCTATCAAGCCTTTTGGAGGTAGGGTTCCTAAGTCTCGAGTTACACCAAGTGAAAAGATTCCCAACCGTGCTAATTTCCTGAATCCCAGAGGTGTTTATCCAAGTATTAAAATCTCTAATACTACCTAAGGAGGGTGAGCTAGGGCCTCTATATTCTGTAAGGGAGGAGATGGTGTTAAAATCACCTATGAAAATAGTATCTCCCGGGGTAATAGCGGATAGGTCTTTCCATAAAGTCTTCCTACCTTCCCTATTCCTAAGAGCATATATGAAAACAGCATCCATATGTAAATTAATAGGTCCATGAGACATATGCACATGTAGATACTGCTCATGAGATGAAAAAAGGTTAACTGAGAAAGAATTATACCACATAAGCCATATTTTACCATTATGCAAGGTTAGGCCATTGGGGAATTTAAGTATATCCATATAGGATTGGAGTTTAGAGTTATCATGCATAGGTTCAATTATGCATAGAAATTGAATTTTTTTCAGCCTAACTAAGTTGATAAGTCTCAGCATTGATGTTTCCATACCCCTAATGTTCCATATCAAGAAATTAATTGAAAGAGAACCTATCATTGTTCACTTGACTTATGACTTTTAGTAGATGATCGAAGCATCATTCTATTAATTTGGCTAAAGTAGTTAGACTTTTTACCTTTTGCCTTACCTGGCTGGAGGCTCTTTTCCAGTGATGGTGATGAGCTCGAACTAGCTTGCATATTTGAGGTAGCCGCCTGGTCTAGTGCCGGTTCGTCCAAGTCCACCTACAAAACAGAGAACCTATTCCCCAATCTATCTTGAAGAGAAGTAGTTATGTTACTGTTTCTATTAACACCAGGAAGGGAAGTCCCAACCAGGATATCATCTGTAGCAAAAACCACTGGAGTATAATTTCTTAAAGTTGTTCCATCCAGCAGTTTAGAGATAGAGTTATCCGGTGAAACCTGAGTAGTCGGACTAGGACAAATGACTGGTGGAATGTTCTTGACAGTTACAGTGGTTTTTGTAGTCACTAAGTCAATGTTAGTTTTTAGATTAAGAAGGGGAGTAGATATGGATCTAGGGATAGGTTCCATAGTATTCTCAGAAACTATTAAGTCTATCTGATCATCAGAGGAGATCAAAGGAGGAATATCGAATTTTTTTCCAATAGCCTGCCACATAGACTGTCTCTGAGTTATAATAGGATCAGCAGTTTTCACATTGAGGTTGGGAGGGAAGGCTCTGCACTGGGTTATGGAATGACCTAATTTGGCACAATGATCACAGTAAAGGGGAATATCCTCATATTCAATGTGATATTTTCTATTATTAGTCACAGATCCCAGCCTAATGTGATTACTAATAGGTTTCAGAAGATCAACTTCTACACATAATTTAATGGCTGATGGTCTTGTTAGCATATCAGTAGCAAGATCAGTTTTAATGAAGTTACCAATGCTATTTCCAATGGATTCAATTGCAGCTGAGTTATAGTAGTACAACGGGACTTCCCTGATTGTACACCAAACTGGGACGATCGGTGATTCCTTATGAATTGAAAAATCCGGAGTCCATTTTAATATTTTTAAAAGAATCCCATTAAAATTCCATACACCTTTCATCCATGCTCGTTGATAATCATTTAGCAATTCAAATCTAATGAGCACATGTTTGTAATCAAGAGAACCGAGTTGATATTTACCTGTGAAGCCCACGGTTTTGAAGACTTGTTCCAATTGCTCCATAGAGCATCTTCCCTTGGTGAATTTGCCGACTAGGGCATTTGCATAGTGTGAAGACAGTTTTGCAATTTGATCCTCTGAGTATAAACAAGCCGCCTCACCGAGATGTTGGGATTTGGGAACAAGTTCAGGGTTACTCGGTAAAAGCTTGGATAATGGTGGAGCTTTGTTTTTTAGGATAGCAGCGAAGGAGATAGGGGGAGGTGTAGGTATGGTATCCTGGTTGGAGTCCTGAGCGGCCGGAAAAGTAGTTCCCGACATGGCTAGAAGCCGTTAACGGCTAAAATAGCCGTTAACGGCTAAAATAGCCGTTAACGGCTAAAATAGCCGTTAACGGCTAAAATAGCCGTTAACGGCTAAAATAGCCGTTAACGGCTAAAATAGCCGTTAACGGCTAAAATAGCCGTTAACGGCTAAAATAGCCGTTAACGGCTAAAATAGCCGTTAACGGCTAAAATAGCCGTTAACGGCTAAAATAGCCGTTAACGGCTAAAATAGCCGTTAACGGCTAAAATAGCCGTTACCGGCGAGAGGATTTCGTCACAGACCAGGAGAATAGTGAATTATCAGTTGGGGGGAAGAGATTAGGTTAAAATTGGAAGAGGAGAAGGACAATGTATCACACACAGTTTCGCACTTTCAATCGCACCTAGAAAGAGGATCGCACTTTCGATCGCACCTGATATAAGATATAGACTTGTGTTTTAAAATCACAGACGAGAGAAGAAGAATCACACAAAAAGAGGAGTTAACCATAAATTTTTGTTGGAATGTTGTAAAGCGCGAGTACACGTTGTAGAGTAACTCATATCATAAACCCATTTTTCAAAACCCTTTTTTTCCTATTCTAGCTTGTAAATGTTGGAAAATTTTCTATGTATCGAGCACCGGTACGATTACCGGTACCATTTTTCATAAGCAAAGCAATGTAATTTACCTCTAAATAATCCTTCCAAATGGCATTGAATGTTGTATTCTACATCTCTATAGCAATGAAAATGGTAGGAAGGTCTCATGAGTGAAGACCTACTTTAATGTTTTGTCAATATCAAAGGTTTTTATATGAGTTACGTAGAAGCTATTATTGTAAAACCCGCTACAAAATGTAGTTATCTATCACATCAACATTTAAGGATAGAGAATGAAGCAGCTATTTTCTAATAACAGGTTCCCACCAAAAATAATATAGTAACAATTATATAGAAAAAAGCTGCTATGATTTTCCGTCAATACAAAAAAACTTACCCTAGAAGCGGTTATTCAATAAATAGTTACTATAATAATTTTAATTGTAGCGATTTTTAAATTAATAGCTCCAACGAAAAAATAATAGCTGCTACAAAAAATTGTAGCTGCGGTTTTCTATAATAGTTACTACATACCACTACTAAAGAGGGAGTTTTCTAGTAGTGCCACCATTTCTCGGGGGATGGCCAGCAGATTAGTTTAAAAAAGCACCGAAGATGGAGAATAAGGAGCTAGATTGCCTAGTTATATAGGCACCAAGAATGCAATGACAATTAACCACGTGCTGACATTACAATGCACAACGAAGATGATACATAATCTCGTCTTAAGGGGAGTAATATCTTAAGACGGAAGAACAGTAGACTTAACACGGATACAAGGCATGAGCACTTGAGTCCGCAAGCAAATGAGCTCGTAGGTCCATATAGAGAGCGCGCTGAGTGGGGGACAATGGCTAGCAAAAGGGGAAACTACAACTTGTATTCTTGTACCTAGGGTTGGTCATGTTGACCCACGTGTCGGGGCGGGTCAGCTATCTCGACCCAAATTGACCCAATACTTAGGGTTAAATGGGTCGGCAAAATTTTCATAGTTTTGGGTCCGTCGGGTCAGACTGGGTCATGAGTCGACCCAAATTAACCCAAATCATAGTAATTTGTTTTACAATTTATCCAAATAAAATGAGTAATATTTAAATATATTAATATTTAAATAATAAATAATTGTTTATATTCATATAATGTAGGATAAATTGTATTAAAATAATTCTTTTTATAAATTTTTTTAAAAAAATGAGGCAAAATTACAAATGAGTTATTTTGACTCGACCCGATCCATTTTAACCTGACCCACTTAACCCAAATTGGACATTGAACCGATCCGACCTAAATAGGCCGGATCAAAATGGATCTGGTTGATCAATTTGAACACCCCTACTTGTTCCATATGTGGACATTGGTGAAGACAAATGCAACCTTATGTGTGTAGTTAGGGAAGGCAGTTGTGGCAAAAACAGTGACCAAATGGCAAGGTGCAAAACGAATACAAACACTGATGACGACCCAAGCTGAGCTATCCACGATCATCAATGCGATGAAGCAAGTGACATAATGGTTACACATGTGGTAATCAAAACCGACACGACAACGTCTTTCGCTACCAACATGATGGAAATCAAGATTCTAGCTTTGGTTTTTGTTATATTTATCATACGTAAACCTCTAGTTGATGAGGCTCATGTATTAGCAAGCACCACTCTTTAACTATATCCATCTTCAAACAAGGTAACGAGAATTGATCAACATTTTCAAAAAAAAAAAAACTTGGAAATACTAAGAGAGACATAAATAATTAGATTAGAGGCATTTCTTTTCATGTTTGGTTGATAATAAAATCAGAAAAATGACATGTCAAAATGGGTAGTTTTCCAAGTGGACTATCATACTACCAAAAGGTAGAAAAGAATTGAAACATTTAAGTGCCATGCTCGGACACAAAAAAAATGTATAGAGACCAAATATGCATTACGCCATCAATCAAACAAGACAACTAAGGAAATTCTCAGGAAATGCTGTCTTTCCATAAGTTTATGTACAGTTTTTAAGGGTATTTGACTTAAATATTGTAATTTTTTTTAATTAAATTTAAATATTGCATTTTATAAGTTAAAACAAGTAATAATATGTATTTAAAAGTGAAAATATAAAAATATATGATATAAAAAAAGGAAAAGTCTCAGTAAATGCGACATTTCCATAAGCTTATGGACAGTCCTCAGGGGGCATTTGAATTAAATGTTGTAATTTTTTTATAAAATTTAAATATTACATTTTATAAGTTAAAACAAGTAATAATATGTATTTGAAGGTGAAAATATAAAAATATATGATATAAAAAAATATTTTAAAAAATTTTAAATTTTGTATGTAATTTAAGAAATGCAGTGTATAAGGTAAGAAATAAGTGACATGTCCATAATCTTATGGACAGGCCGCCTGTCAGGAGACCCACTCGACAACTAATTATATATTTAAATTACAAATAAAAAATAGTCCGTCTCTTTCATAAGCTATAGAAAGATCAAAGTTTAAAGTGCAAATTAATAGAAATGAAGATAAAATTTTTGAGTTATAAACTTTATAACTACTGCACATTGCATAATAAAATTTTAATATTGCAACTAAAACCTTTTACTATTTTAGTTAAATTCCATCTTTCCATAAACATATGGAAAGACGAATTTTCCCAAAACTTTACCACCATAGAAAATAGCAAACATCGGAATAACAGATCAGAGTAATAGCACAGCAAACAAAAAAAACATGGTACACCAAGGACAAGAACATTACTGTGCTAAAATTTGCCACTAAATTGTCAATCAGTAGCTCCAACAAACAGAGATTACCATCATTTTCATGCTAGTGTTTGCATCAATTCCTATATTCCTAGGAAACTCGATATGCTTGACCAAACAATTTCACTACTTGGCGGTTTTGTTGCGTTTTGCTGCTTTCTTTCCTTGGCCCTTCTTTGGCGGTCCCTTTCCACGACGTTTTAACATCTCAAGCTTGCTAAGACGCCTACCAAATAAACCAACGCCGAACCACATTAAAATAAACAAACATGATATAGTACAGATATCTATGTCTGTCAGAGAAACATAAGTTGCAATTAGTTGTTCATAAACAAACAAGAATTTGAAAGAACAAACAAGAATTTGAAAGAACAAACAAGAATACGAACAGGATTCTTGCTCATCCAGTAATCACACACAAGTAAAAAGAAAAATTGAAGTAAATAAAATTATCTGAATTGGAAGACAATTTAGCGTTTGGACGTCTACGTCAAATTTCGCAAGCTAACAAAACTCCAGCATGTCTTTAGGGCAAATTTTGGTGAAGTATACTATTTTAAAAAGGTTTTCTTTGAGTGGATTTCTTGAGGTGATGAAACTTGCACTTCTATGTTTTAAGAGTACAAATACTACGCATTCTTAACGACAGTAAGTGTAAAAATGTTTTCATAGAATAAATCCATATGTGTAGCCATTCTTAAATAAATCTTAGCTAAATAGAATTTAAAGACCATTTCAAAAAGAACTTGCCTAACAGAGTGGAGCCTAAAACTTTTAACTTTTAAGCAAACGGTAAATTTGTACACATCAGGGAGCATTATCAAAAGCAGTTTGGGACATTTGAAACAAGTCACATCCATTATCCTCATCTTGGTTAATGAAGACTCCACTAAAACTCCAACTTAAACCACTGCAATGGTTCCAAATAGAGCTCTCGGCAATCAATCCCCAACTAAAACACAGCAGTCATTTGGTTTTATAGCATACCCCCTTCCTTTCAACATGAAGAGTCCCGCTTCTATAACAAAAAAAACATAAAACAGGACTCTCTATGCAGTACGAAGGGAGCATTATACAACCCAAACTTTTGTATGTAAAGTGAAAAGCTTGCAAAATACATTTACAAAGATCTAAATCAAACAACTAGCATAAAAATTAGTTCATATACGAGTATTAAACAGGCACATAGCAGCAGCATATTTTAAGCAAGAGAGGAAAAAGAAGCGGGAAAAGGTATTACTCTTGCTCCTTCTGAGCCATGAGAACAGGATCATCTTCCTTGATATCATGAGGGTACCATTGTGAAACCTTGTCTCCGATGAGTTTCTTACGCAAAACCTTGTGAGCTGATCTTTGACCACTCGGGTTAAGTATATGACCAAATATCCTTGCTCTTGCCTCATTCACCCCTTTCAAGGCTGCTTCAGCCAACACATTCTTCAAGCTCCCAAAGCTCATCTCTTTCGTCCTACACCAACCAAACTGCAAAGCAGAGAAAAGCAAATCACCAATATGTAGAAGTACACTCCGATAAAGAGAAAAATCTAAGAACTCTACCCCTGTGGTCAGAGAGGCCAGAGTTATATGTAATTCAGTTGAGTAAACATAAAAAAATTAAACTCAAAAGATGCACGAAATTGGGTTGCTTGATTGTCTTACTATGTCTATGCAGTGGATGGTGTTTCAATATGATTTCTTCCGTATGAAAACCTCAGTCTATTGATTTCAAAATTTCAATGACAGAGGTGCTATACAATACAAGTCTCCAAAAAATGGTTTCTTAAAGTTGTTGGGGGTGAAAATGAAACCATATTTTGTGTGAATCCGTGTTCATGAAAACCTAAAATCTTGTCCTGATCAACTTCATCAACAAAGCAACACAGAAATCTCTCAAATTCTAATCACTCAAATGATGACTTCTCCTTCACCCATCATCGGATTCACTGCCGTGACACCAACACCAACACCAACACCACCATCTCTTCTTCCTCACCCAACACCACTACCGTACCACCCTCAACAATCAAGACGTAAAATTCACAAACAATGTCACAATCAAAGAATTAGAACAAATCCAGTTAACACAGTATCAAAGAAATCTCAGAAACCCAATGTACACAAATCAAATTGATAAATTGCACAGCACAACCATTCCTTCTCCCTCACCAATCACCACCACTGCACCACCATTCCCCTTATAGAGCCGACTAGATGGAGAAAAGATTTTGGTGGTTAGAATAGAAGAACAACTAGTTGAATTAAATAGAGATATCATCATCACCTATGAGTATATCTGAGTATATCAAAGAGAAGAAATTTAAGAATCAAAAACCATATAGTATGCAGCAGTGAAAGTTAACACACAATATTATACAAGAAAACAACTTTGAAGTAACTCAAAAATAGACAATCTCCCACCAGTTACACACAGAATCATCCTTACATTGACAAAAATGTGAAGAAATCAACCAAACCTCTACACATAGGGCGATTCAAATTGGAAAGAAAAAGGGAATACTAAATCATATTTCTTTACATGTTACGAAAAATCGAGAGCCCGAGTGATGGAGTTTACTTAGAATCCTCTCCTTCGGGGGCCGCAAATGGCCAACGGCGGCGACTGGAGGCGGGAGTGTCTGTTTCTTCTTTCTTTCTTTCTCTATTATTTTTATTTTTTGGAGAACGAAATATAGCCTTCGTATTTGTGAAATTTCAAGACTTTATATTTCAACTGTTTTAAAGGAGGAAAAACCCTTTGTTCCAAGTAAAATCTGAAACCCCAAGCCAGAACCCCTTAAACCCAGGGACACACCTTTCTTCTTCCTCAAAAAACACAGAGTAGACATGGTGTCGCGCAATTGCGTGTTAATGTAATTTATAATGGCATTTGTGCAGCACTTTTTTTTCAGCTGCCGCTTCATCATGGTACTTCCCTCTCCCTCCTGTCCTAATGTTTTAAATGTCTACATTTATGGTTTTGATGAGCACATTCAGTCTACCATGTTCAGTGGAAGTACTTACAAGTTTGGAGATGGCCATGTTTAAACTGTTTGTTTTTCTTTAGATAAAGCATATGTTTTGATCAACATCTTTGTTTGGAATGTTTGTAGTTATTAATTTAGAGATTAACCTCGAATTGCACAAACATGAGCTGAGTGCTTCTTTGTTCCAGCTTAGGTTCTTAAGCTGTATGGTTTCTTCAAACTAATGATCTCCTCTGTGTTTCTTTTTATTCCAAAAGTTGCAGAATAGGGCTCTACAGGACCTTCCGGGGACATTCTTAACATGTACACCATTTAAACTGCAAGTCCGGCTTTGCTCTTCATCCACGAGAGTCCAATTCAAAGTTTTAAGATATAAATCTGAGCAAAAGTTATATGCTCTTACAAGCTATGCCAATGGAGGTGGACTATTAGCTGGCTCCATTGTTCATCCCACTGTGTGAGTTGGTTCATCATCTACTTCCGTAATCAATCTTCATAATCAATCATTTCCTACATCTATAAGCAAGAGGTCCCTTTCCCAGGTGCTGCAGCCTTAACACGACAACATGATGCTTCTAGTACAAAAGATGGATGGAGTGGTGGAATTCCAACCTTAAAAAAACATAATAAGCGTGGGAAAGGGAAACGGGGATTCTCTGCTGTGGGATAAATTTCTTTTTCCAATGTCAGTCCAGAAAGAAACTGTACCAATGTTAAAACAGTTGCTACTTGAGGTCCTGATACAATGGGTTCAAGAGATCTTCTTGCCTTGAAAGAAAAAAAGGATTTGGAGATGGAATCCCTTGATTGTAATGTAAGTGAAAGCTCCAGTGCTACTGGCCAACCAAAAAAGGCAAGAGGCAAGAAGACCAAAAGTTTCTCGGTCAAAAAAGCCTAGCTCTCCTGCAAAAGGTTGCCATCTATGCTGTTTAAAAGTTTGAGCTTTTTGTTGACTGTTATTATTTTTGACATTGCAGTTTTGCAGATTAGTTCAATTAAAAGTACCTGTACAGAAACACCTGAGAATAATGTCTCCTTAAAGTCTAATAAGTCATCTACGAAGCAAAAGACTAAGAAAGAGGTTGCTAATGTTGCAAACGCTAGCACGTCAATGGAAGATTTGTCTAGGAGCAGCCTATATCTATGATATTTGGTGGAACTAGCAATGGAAATTGCAAATTACCTCAGTTATTTCCCCCCATTGTTAAATCAGTTTTGGTTGTAGAGTCTGAAACCAAGGCAAAGGTTATTCAAGGGTACCTAGGGGACATGTTTGAAGTGTTACCAAGTTATGGTCATGTTAGGGACTTGGCTGGCAGATCAGGATCGGTGAGACCTGATGATAACTTCAGTATGGTATGGGAAGTTCCAACTAAGGCCTGGAATCATCTCAAGAGTATCAAAGTTGCACTGAGTGGGTATGATTACTATCTTTTGAATGTGATCTGCTGGTTATTGATTTTACATTTTGCTGCAATTTTTTTTATAAAGGATAAGTTTAGAAATGCAGTATAAGTTGAACGCCTAGTAATTTCTGTAGAACCCTCAACAGAAACAGAAAGAGTGAAACATTTATGCAGTTGTGAAGCCCCCCTCAATTCCCTTTTCTTACATTTCCTTTTCTTCATAATTGTCAGAGCCAAAAATCTTATTCTTGCATCAGATCCTGATCGTACAGGGGAAGCTATAGCTTGGCATATCATTGAGATGATGCAGCAACAAGATGCTTTGCGTAATGACATCTCTGTTGCTAGGGTTGTTATTGTTAGAGCTGTCCTAAGGCTGTACTACAGCTGTATATTTTGTGTGTTATATATAGGATGTATTTGTGCTTATCTGTTTATAATTAGGGGATATAGTTTCCTAGAATAGACCATAGGATGTGTATAAATCAAGGCTTTCCTGTGAATAGAAGTATTGAATTCTCTCTGCATTATCTATGGTTTACATGGTATCAGAGCTCTGAAATTCAGAACCTTCGAACTTTAGATTCAAAGCCTCCGAAATTCAGATTCAACCCTTGGCCCTTCACTCGCATATCTTCTTTCCTCCTCAGATTTGTTCTCGTTAGCCTTTGTTCTCCCTAGCCATTATCCTATCCAATGGCTGAAAATAAGTCTGAAAATAAGCCTGAAGTGGGGAGCACCCATGGTTATAGCGGACAGAAAGGTGGTGCAGCATATGGAGGAGAAACTGGACAGATAAGTACTGGATGTACTTTTTGCAACTATTGCAGAAAGCCAGGCCATACGAAGTTTGAGTGCAGAAAGTTGCAGTATAAAAATCAGCATAAACCCTCTGCTAATGTTGCCACCACTCATGGTACCTCAGAACGGCAAGTTCTTATCTCTGGAGATGAATACGCCAGATTCTCACGGTACCAAGAATCACTCAAAACATCTTCTCCCTCTGCTGCAGTTGCCAATTCAGGTAAATCCACCAAATGGGTCATTGATTCTGGAGCCACGGATCATATGACAGGTAATCCAAACCTCTTTTCTTCATACCAATCTGCTTCCAGCTCTCCAGTTACATTAGCTGATGGATCATTATCTTCTGTTCATGGCTGTGGCATTGTTAATCCAACCCCTCTTCTTTCCTTATCTCTGTTTTACATTTGCCAAACTTTTCTTTCAGTTTACTCTCCATCAGCAAAATAACTCGTCAGCTTCGGTGTTGTGCCTTATTTTTTCCTGATTATTGCTTGTTTCAGGATCTCATGACGAAGAAGATTATTGGTAAAGGACATGAGGTTGAAGGTCACTACATTCTTGATACAACTCCATCACGCCATATTGCTTGCTCAAGTGTCAACTCTCCCTTTCAAGCACACTGTAGGTTGGGCCATCCATCTCTTTCCCTACTTAAAAAGCTTTGTCCCCAGTACAAGTCATTACCTTCCTTAGACTGTGAGTCATGTCAGTATGCCAAACATCATCGTATTAGCTCAAGCCCTAGAGTCAATAAACGTGCAAGTACACCCTTTGAATTAGTCCATTTTGATGTTTGGGGTCCCTGCCCAGTTTTGTCTAAACCTGGATTTCGGTATTTTGTTACTTTTGTGGATGATCATTCTCGTGTAACTTGGCTATATTTAATGAAAAGTCGTTCTGAATTGTTTTCACTATTTTGTACGTTTTGTACTGAAGTTAAAACTCAGTTTAATACTTCGGTTCGTACTTTACGTAGTGATAATGCTAAAGAATACACATCTGGTGCATTTCAAACTTTTCTAGCTAAGAATGGAATTATTCATGAAACTTCTTGTGTTGACACTCCCTCGCAAAACGGGGTGGCAGAACGGAAGAATAGACATCTTTTAGAAACTGCCCGTGCTCTCCTTTTTCAAATGAATGTTCCTAAATCGTTTTGGGCTGATGCAGTTTCTACCGCATGTTTTCTCGTTAATCGTATGCCATCCTCTGTTCTTAATGGTGATATTCCCTACAAAATTCTTTTTCCAAAGAAATCTTTGTTTCCTATTGATGTGAAAATATTTGGAAGTACGTGTTTTGTTAGAGATGTTCGTCCACAGGTCACTAAATTAGATCCTAAGTCCTTAAAATGTGTCTTTCTTGGCTATTCTCAGTTCAGAAAGGTTATCGGTGTTGTTGTCCTAAACTTAACAAATATTTGGTCTCTATTGATATTACTTTCTTGGAAGACACACCTTACTTTCCATCTTCATCCACTCTTCCTAGTCGAGAGGATGATAATCTATTAGCATATTCAATCACTACTCTTACATCAGAACCAGCTCATCCTACCCCAGGTCTTACCCCTACATCAGAACCAGCTCATCCCCCTACATCAGAAGAAACTCTTGTCCAACCTGACCCACCCAGCTTCCACCCACCTATTACCCAGGTTTACACTAGACGCAAGCCGGCATCATGTCCTTCACCAATACCTGCTTCGTCATCTGATCCAGCTTCAAGCGATGATCTTCCAATTGCTTTACGCAAAGGTAAACGAGAATGCACTTATCCTATTTCTACCTTTGTTTCTTATGACCATTTATCATCCTCTTCTCGCTCTTTTGTTGCTTCACTTAGTTCTGTTTCTATTCCTAAAACCGTCAGTGAAGCTACTTCACATCCTGGTTGGCACGAAGCTATGATTGAGGAGATGAATGCTTTGGATGATAATGGTACATGGGATTTGGTTGATTTACCTACAGGGAAACGGGCTATAGGTTGCAAATGGGTGTTTTCTGTGAAGTTTAATCCAGATGGGTCAGTTGCTCGATTGAAAGCACGCCTAGTTGCTAAGTGTTATGCTCAAACTTATGGTGTCGATTATTCTGAGACATTTTCTCCTGTTGCCAAGTTGACGTCTGTTAGATTGTTCATTTCCTTGGCAGCAACTAATAATTGGCCCTTACACCAACTTGACATTAAAAACGCTTTTCTCCATGGTGATCTTCTGGAAGAAGTGTATATGGAGCAACCACCTGGTTTTGTTGCTCAGGGGGAGTCCGGGCGAGTGTGTCGCCTTCGAAAATCTCTGTATGGTTTGAAACAAAGCCCTCATGCTTGGTTTGGCAAGTTTAGTCAGGCTATTGAGAGATTTGGCATGGTGAAAAGCAAGTCTGACCATTATGTATTTTTTAGACACTCAAAGGCTGGATTGATTATACTGGTAGTATATGTAGATGATATTGTTATCACTGGAAGTGATGCTGGAGGAATTTCAGGGCTGAAATCTCATCTTCATAATCAATTTCACACGAAGGATTTGGGGGTTCTAAAGTATTTTCTAGGTGTTGAGGTGACTCGGAGTAGACAAGGTATATTTCTATCTCAGAGAAAATATGTCCTTGACTTACTTAGTGAGACTGGCAAATTGGGGGCCAAGCCTTGTCATGCTCCAATGATTCCTAATGTGCAGCTTACACAGGATGGAGAATTATTTGAAGATCCTGAAAGGTATCGAAGATTGGTTGGGAAGTTGAATTATCTTACTTTGACTCGTCCAGATATTGCATATTCGGTTAGTGTTGTTAGCCAATTTATGTCATCTCCTACCGTTCATCATTGGGCAGCATTGGAACAGATTTTGTGTTATTTGAAAGGAGCACCAGGAAGAGGTATTGTGCATGCTAATCATGGGCATAACCGAATTGAGTGTTTTTCAGATGCTGATTGGGCTGGCTCGAAGATTGATAGAAGGTCTATTTCTGGTTACTGCGTATTTGTTGGGGGAAATTTGGTCTCATGGAAAAGTAAGAAACAGTCAGTTGTGTCACGGTCTAGTGCGGAATCTGAATATAGGGCTATGGCACAGGCTGTTTGTGAGATTACGTAGATAAAACAATTGTTGACTGAAGTAGGGATTACAACTTCAGTTCCAGTTAAGCTGTGGTGTGATAACCAAGCTGCTATTCATATTTCAACTAATCTCGTATTTCATGAGCGGACCAAACACATTGAAATAGACTGTCACTTTGTTCGTGAGAAGATTCAACAAGGCTTGATTGTTACCTGTTATGTCAAGACTGGAGAACAACTAGGGGATATCTTCACAAAGGCTTTGAATGGTGCTC
The DNA here is from genome assembly GCA_037428765.1 of Rubia yunnanensis. Taxonomy (NCBI): domain Eukaryota; kingdom Viridiplantae; phylum Streptophyta; class Magnoliopsida; order Gentianales; family Rubiaceae; genus Rubia; species Rubia yunnanensis. Next base: position 103,793,387 of record CM075061.1, on the reverse strand, counting down.
GAATAGACTACCTATGTAACAAGTTGGGCATGATTAACATCTATGCTCCAGCTTGAGGGGGAGTGTTAGAGCTGTCCTAAGGCTGTACTACAGCTGTATATTTTGTGTGTTATATATAGGATGTATTTGTGCTTATCTGTTTATAATTAGGGGATATAGTTTCCTAGAATAGACCATAGGATGTGTATAAATCAAGGCTTTCCTGTGAATAGAAGTATTGAATTCTCTCTGCATTATCTATGGTTTACAGTTATAAATGAAATTACTGAGTCATCCATAAAAAGTGCTCTTCAAGCTCCAAGAAGTATCGATTTGAATCTGGTTCGTGCATATCTTGCAAGGCGTGCCCTTGACTACTTGATTAGGTTTAACATTTCTCCAGTACTTTGGAGGAAATTGCCTGGCTGCAAGTCAGCTGGTCGAGTTCAGTCTGCTTCCTTAGCTCTTATAAGTGATAGGGAGGCAGAAATTCATGATCTTAAACCGCAGGAGTACTGGACAGTGGAGGTTGAATTCAACAAAAAAAATTCAAGATCAGAAAATAGCATTAGGTTCTTTTCAAATTTAATTGAACATGACTTCAAAAAGCTAAACCAACTGTCTATTGGTTCCAGCTCTGAGACAAATTTGATAAAAGAGCACATTAGATCATCCATCTTTCAAGTTCTTGCCTCAAAGAAAAGTAAGAGTCGAAGAAATCCTCACAACCCGTACATAACATCAATGCTCCAGCAAGATGCTGCAAACAAGCTCAATTTTGCTGCAGCAAATACTATGAGAGTTGCACAAAAGCTGTATGAAGGTGTTCAGTTATCTGATGGCAAAGCTGTAGGATTGATAACAAATATGAGAACTGATGGGCTACACATTTCAGATGAGGCTGCAGCAGACATTCTCTCATTTGTTAGAGAAAAGTATGGGCAAACATTTGCTCCAAAAGCTGCCCGTAAATATTTTAAGAAGGTAAAGAATGCTCAAGAGGCCCATGAAGCTATAAGACCAACAAATATCAGGAGATTACCTTCGATGTTTGCTGGGGTGCTTGATGATGGGGCTTTGGAATTATATAAACTGATTTGGTCTCGTACGGTTGCGTGCCAAATGGAACCTGCTATCCCTGAACATATACAACTTGATATAGGGAACATTAGTCGGTCCATTGTACTTAGATCTTCATGCTCAAGAGTTGAGTTTCTTGGCTACCAAGCTGTGTTCCGGGATTTTGAATCCAGTTTAATGTGATTGGATGGGAATGAAGGTAAAGTCCCTAGTGAGCTCTTTGAAGTTCTGAGCTCTTTGGAAACTGGGGACTCTTTGGATTTGGGCCATGTAGAAACTGAGCAACACCATACACAACCTCCATCAAGGTATTCTGAGGTGTCATTGGTTAAAAAGTTGGAGGAGCTTGGTATTGGTAGACCTTCTACCTATGCATCGACAATAATGGTTTTGAAAGATAGAAATTACATAACAGTAAAGAGCAGGGTATTGTATCCAGAATTTAGAGGCTGTATGGTGTCCACCTTTCTTACAAATTACTTTTCTGAGGTCATGGATTATAGTTTCACTGCTGATATGGAGACTGAACTTGATAATGTTTCCTCTGGGTCGACTGAATGGAAAGGCCTTCTCCGAGATTATTGGACAAGATTCAGTGAATACTGTATACGTGCTGGTAATCTCCATATACATCAGGTGGAGAAGGTGTTGGAGAAATCATTTTCTAATTTCTTGTTTGCCTCGCTTCCAAATGGGAGTAGGACTTGTCCAAGCTGTTCGGATGGCACTTTAATTTTCAAGGTCAGCAGATTTGGTGAAGGCTATTTTCTAGGTTGTGATAAGCATCCACAATGCAAGTGAGTAAGCTGAGACAAGTTTTGCTTCCCCCTACACTCATTTTCTCCCTTTCTAATTCAGTTCTTTTGGATGCATTCGGAAATCTGCATAGGAAGCCAAATGATGTCTTCGTTATCTAACAGGAGTTTAATTTTTGTTTTAGCTTTTATACTACCATGTCATCATTTTTGTGTCACAATTGTTTGGTGCATAATATGTCGTCGTCCAGGATGCTGGCCCGTATTTATTATACTCTGACCAGAATAGTGCGTTTTAATCAAGTGGATGTTTAATGGTTGGAATGCAGTAGAGTTTGTCCGAACTTGAAGGTGCTAGTGGTACGAATGGTGTGCGTTTGCTGAGAGCATATGGTGTATTGAGTCATGATAATTTTCTTTTCTTTCATACTAGAAGGGGGCATGTTGTGTATTTTACTGTTAGTTGCTTTTTGATTCTGCACAGATTTTTTTGTAGGCTGTCTTATTACAAGATGAGAATATGAAAATGATCATATAAACAAGGGAATCAGTGGATTATGCTAAATGTGAATTTCACTAATAGCTATTAAAGTTTGCGGGTTGATACCCTGTAACGTGTTGCATCTTGCTATTCCTAGTTTTTATCAGTTAGACGTTTTAGAGCTTATCATGTTAATAATATGGAAATCAGAGTCCATTATCTTTTTCATGCAATATCTTGAATCCCCAAATATTAGTCAGTCCAATTTCTTGAATTTCTTTCTGATAAATTGCTGAATCAACAACAAAGGTTGGCTCCTTGTGCAATTGACGAGTGTGACTGTTGTGATCAAGATTGATGTATAGTTGTAAAATTTGGATGGCTATTACAGTAGTACGTCCACTTTTTTTGCATCAGCATTACTATAATTTACTGCTACTGTTACTATCACTGATGTACTCACCCTATTTCAGTTTAACTTGCACACTTTTTGGTCAACTTTCTGAAGCCACATTTGACCACGATAACTTTAATTACATATATTAACAGCACATACAAATTTTATATTTAGAATATACATGTTGCGGTGAATCTAATAGTATCTCATGTGATGGTATTGTTACCGATATACCAATTGAAATTTATGGTAAACGTGCCTCGAGAAAGTTGACCAAAAAGTATGCAGCTTAACCTGGGACAGAGTGATATAGCTAAATGATTCCTAAGTTGTCACTTCTCCAGTAAAAATGATTACATTTGTATGACTCTTGGGCTTTATCTGTCCAGAAGATAGCCTTAATTAAACTGTAGCAGTAATTAATATAGCAGCGATTCCTTGACATACTTTATGAGAGAGCTTGAAAGGACCAGTGATGAAGCTCTCTCACAGTATCTTTGAAAAGTCCCCCAGTGTTGTGAAGTAATTTCATATTTGTGCGACATGCCTTTGTTCCCTTCTCCCTGATCTTGTTTCTGACAACACTTTTGGTAGTAGAAACTTCATAAAACATATATGATATGCATGATAGATGTTGCATTGAAATAAAAAAGGACCATTTATTTTCAATGCCAATCCCTCTTGACAACTTTTCTTGGTGATAGTAGCATACACCTGGTTGGAATGATTTGAGTATATATGTCAATTGCCCTTTTTGTTCTCTTATCAGATCTTATTTCAGACAAGCTTTTTTTGCTTGGATAGTGAATCTTAATATAGTTTTTTTTTGCATGGCCAATGATATAGTAAAAGAAAAGCGGTTACTTAGTATGTCAATCCCTCTAATGCAGGTATATTGCTAAGAAACCATATAGTGACGATGATGAAGAGACCACAGCTGATGGTTATAACAAAAGTATGGACGAGCCAACGGTTCTGGGGCTTCATCCAGTTTCTGAGGAGAAGGTTGCACTACACATTTTGAATTCCTAACGTTTTTGTTTAGTACTGTGTTGATAATCTTTGTTATGCATTACTTTTTAAATTTAGGTTCTTTTGAAGAGTGGTCCTTATGGACACTATATTCAGCTGGGTGACGACAAACAAGGGTTCACTTTCCTAAACGTGTTTCCCTTAACAAAGTAAGTAAGCTTTGGATGGTTTGCACGTGTCTTTATTGCTTTTCTGTCTCATCTTCCCTGTATGTATTTGGATTTTGTTTTGCATCTGCTTTGCTTAGAGCATTGCATGTATGTTACTCCCCTATTTGGATTTGGGCTATTGCCTGTTTGGTTCAAAAGTTTTGCCTGCTCTTTGGTATGTGATTTCCTTGTCTTTGTTAGCATTGAACTTCTTAAATAACTTGAGTCTTACTATGAAGGGGCGGGCCTGGTATTATCAAGTCAATGATTATCTTGCTAAAAATTTTGCTTTATTCTGTTCTTGGCTCGGAAAATTATATTCCCATCCTTTTAAACTGGAGAAAGCTATGTCAGTTCTGATCTAAATCCTTCACTGCCATTGAAATCCATAAATATTAGGTACTGAAAAAAGATTTGGATTCAGTTACTTTGAAAGTTGCTCTTGAGTTGCTGATGAGATACCCTAAGACTCTAGTGAGTACTTTTGTACCCATTACTCCCATCCCCCTCTTCTGCTTATTCTTTAACTCATCTAAATGTAATATTTATGTTCTCTTTGCAGGGTACACATCCAAAGGATGATAAAGATGTTGTACTATTGCCTGGAAAAGGTCATTTTTATATTAGATGTGGATGTTGTAGCGTTAGCATTCCCAAGTACGTCTTATTCTTCAGTTTCTCACTGGGCCATGACTATACTAGTTTAATTTGAATTACTTATCTGCTCTTGATCTTTCGTGTTTTATAATGTGTCATGTTGCAGTCCATTCATCTGGGGAAAATGATATAGCTGTCTATTCTGATGCTTTAACATCTTATTACCCTGCTCAGGCCTTCAAAATTGATGACGTAACTCTTGAGAAAGCACTAGAGCTTTTAAATGAACCTAATGTAAAGAGGATAGGTTGGCCGCCAGCCAAAGAAAAGCAACAGAAGCCGAAATCCATGTTGGGACTACTTTAGTGTTCGTCCATGGATAGAAGACCGGCTATTGATACTCGGGCCATTCTTGAACCTCTTCAATTCTGGCAAATGGCACTCGTGTATGGTAAGGAACACAGCATATTCTTTTCAATACTGTAGGGCAATTGGATGATCGTATATATTAGAGAAGATGAACAATTTCTTAGCCAAGTTATGACAAGGTTTTTCTTTTCTTGCATGCTTGCTTAGATGCTTGCCATGACTACATTTGTATTCAGAGACTTGCCTCATTTTCGGAGTGTGCTTTTCTTGATATGCACAACTCTTTCGTTATTGATAGTTTTAGAAACTTTATATTGTAAGAAGTTACAAAGTACATGAGCGTTAGATATATTGAGAGTGAGAGAGTAATTTGTATCCTTGATATCCAATGGCTGTTCAATGAAACCAATCTAAGCAGCGTGCGTGATTGCAAGCTGAAGCTGTTTGTCTATATGGAAGATGTGTAGTTAGAAGAGACTATTTTCCACTTTTCATGCTATCAGAATACTTGCATATATGGCCTGTTGGTTGGGAATAAGAGTGGATTGGAAATTGGATCAACACGAAGGGTGGCAACATTTTCAGCTGGATGAATGCGACCGCTTTTGCAGAATCTTTGGAATACCTTTTCATCTGCTTCCCTGCCCACCTTCAAACTTTGCGCATAACTCAATTGGCAAGGCTGATTCTGCACAACAAATCTTGTAGTCAGGGAATGGGTACATTCCTATTCCATTGTTTGATTGGACCAAATTGTAAATTTTAGAATTTAAATTTAAATTCCGTCTCTGTTTTTAAAAAAATATATTCCCTTCCTGTTTATTGTATGTTGTAAGTTTTATGATTATCTTGAAGAGTCCGTCTATTGAAAGGTGATTTTTCCACAAGTTATAGAAATCAGGGATTCAAGTGCAATTTTACCACAAAAAATGAAAAATTCATGGGTTAAAATATTTAGAATCAGGATTAAATTCAGTTTATAAGCTATTTAACTAAATTCACACGTCTATTTGAGTTTTGCTTAGAAACATTACATATTTAGAGTACACTAAATATGTAATGTTTTCAATCAACACTTAAATGTTTAACTTGCGGTTACCTAATTATATGTTTTACTCCAACCATATAATATTACTAATCAAAATTCAAATGTTTCACTTGCGGTTACTGTAGAGTATAAACCCCCTAGCTTAATCGCAAAACATCATATAATAAGGATTGTTTGCTATTGGTATCTATCGGGGATATTTTCATCATTATTTTGAGATTCTTTATTTTGTCATTATTTTAACTTCCCTTATTTTGACCGTCCTGGAATGACAAAACGACATCGTTCCTGCCTTTTCTCTTCCTCCTAGAGAATCAACTGTTTTTCTATGATCGGCGTTTGGTCCCTTTCCAGTATCGACGTTCCGTAATTACGCATTAGTGAGGGTCAACATCTGCGCGCTTGATTCGTATGTCTTTCATTTTTTTGTATGAATACGTTCGATTTTCGCTCTGTTCCCCCCAAAATTGTTTGAATTTAATCAGTAAGAAATCAACGGTGAGTTATAGCATTACGTGGCCAAACCTTGTTGCTGTGAACCGAGTGGAGATCAGTGGAGGCTGTGGAGTAACTGCGTTCGCTGTCAACGGTTGAACGTTGTATATTTTTACGAATTATTGCGGTTGTGTCTAATTGTGTGTGTTGTCTTTCAGGCACTCCAACTGATTGCACTTCCTTAGGAGTTTCTCAAGCTCTATTGCCTGTGTAGTTTGGTTTTACCGAATTATCTTAATTATTATTGTTATGTTCCAATATAACCTTTCTAACTAAGTATGCAATAAAGTAAAGCATAAAGACACGAGACTTGGTTACGTAGTTCGGTGACATCCACCTACATCTGCGGGGCCTAACCAAGTTCAGAATGAATCCACTAATCAGAAAGGTACAGTGCATAGTACACCATACAAAATACTTATCTTTACTAATTAAACATGTGAATTCTGCTAGCTCCTATAGCTACCGATCCGCCTTGATTAGACTCCCCCCTGACCTCGAAACTCGTCGATGCTGGATCTCCTCATCCTGAGGAATTAAGGTATATGATTCTGAACTTTGAACGACATATCACATATGTTGGAACATATAAATGTTGGCTCTTGCAAAGACCCTCGGAACGATAGAAAATTTGAGTGCAGATTTTCATAATTAAGTTCGGAAGTATAATGCAGCCGTGATGTCCCATTTTAAAGCCATGAGCAGATCAGAACTTCTCCATAATATTCCTATTCCTTATCTGTTTCTGAAGCATATTCAAATCCCATAAATAAAAGGATTTTCTTTATCACAATATATCCCATATATTCCATAAATCCAATTCCATATTTGTAGGAATTTTCCATAAACCTATATGCTTCTACCACCGTATAATATATTGCAGAATATTCGAATTTCCATAAACCAACATAATCATAATATTCCGTCTTTCCGTAAACCCTTGTAGGGGTTTGTGGCTACTGTCCGTATGTTCCAACATAGAACGTTTTTCGTTTCCAATAGTAGTTCACAAATTGCCAATGTAACCAATCAATGAAAACCACTTGATTTTACAATCTCCCCCTTTGGCATTTTGTGGACCCAACCATTTTTGAAATTAGAACTCAACGAAAAACTTCCAATCATACACATAAGTCTTCTAGAAATCCACCTATGCTGGAACATATGACAAACACTGAATCTGATTATACAAGAATACCATAAGAGAACCAGAAAGCCAGAATTCCATAACAAAGACATGATTCAGATTACAGTCATCCAATCAAAACTAATATATTCTCCCCCTAGGGCAATGAATATGCCAAAGACAATAAACCAGAGAAATAAAATAAAAAATAATGAAGTTAGCTTCCCCTCAACTCATCATGTGATCTATGTTGGAACATAGACACCACAGGACCATCAATCCTATTTAGGAGCAGCATTCTGTGCTTCCAAAAGAGCCTTCTCCCCCTCAATCTTTACCTTCTACGCTTCAAGGGCCGTTATTTGGATGACTATAACCCCCAACATTGCATTCATAACCACCAACTTGGCCTTTATCACAACATTTGCAGAAGTGGAAGCCTCTGGATTCCAAGGAAGATCAAGCACTTGCCTCATCCCAAAGGTTTTCTTATTTGGCCGAAGGAACTCAATATCAATAATGACATCCTTTGCCTTGCCCTTCATCTTTGCATTCCTAGCCAATGCTGAAATTAAAAAAAAAGGATAAAGCAAGGCATGCTTAGTCTTTGGAGCAATAGCTTGCCTAACCAGATTCTGCTGAATGAACAACCACAAGTTGACTGGTTTCTGTGTTCCAACACACTACAACAGCTTTGCCATCTCTCTTGTCAGAATTGTAGTGTTGGAAGACGGCATCCAGCAATTCATAGCCACCTGATATAGTCAAAAAAATCTAGAAAATAGGAAAAATGCATGTGAATACCATGTGTCAGGCCACTCAGTCTTGTATTCACCAGAAATTACTTCCAGAATTTTGTTATCAGACACATTGAACTCATCAGAAAAGACACCTTCAAAATCTAGAGTTTTCAGCCCTAATATCTTATTCATCCTGGCAGCAGAGAAATCTATCACCTTTCCCCTTACATAAACTCTATCACACCACGGGGAGTCAACTTCCAGGTTTCCAGCCATCAAGTTTGAGTAAACCTCAGTAACACCTGCTTGTTATGCTGAAGTTGTACAGTGGCAGCTCTCTTCATCCCAATCAACTCCAATAAATTAGTAAAGCCACTAGGTCTATAAGCCTCTAATTCCAATGGCCTATCAGAAACTATCTCCCTCTTCGCAAAAATTTCCCCCATCTCCTCACAATTAATATCAAAATAAGTATCAGACAAAGCATCACTTAAAAGCAAATTCTTCTTCTTCTTTGGAGCAGCTTGGGTTTTCTTTTTGGACCTCTTGGCTGGTGGAGAATCCTCAGCAGCAGAGATCTTCCTCTTGGCCCTTGCAGTCTGAAAGAATTCATACAACACCTCATCACTGGAGTAGTTCAGGTTTGGTTCCTGTGTTGGAACACACTCAGCCTGTTCAGCCTCTTCCTCTTCCTCCTGCTCAGTATCTGTTTCACCATGTGTTCTAACTTGCTGCTCATTGCTCGATTCCTCCTGCATCAAGTCAAACCAACATGTCTTTCCTCCTTCTGAATATCCAGATCATCATATGCATTTCGAGTAATTTCAAACTGGTCTTGACCTCCTATATTAGCATCATAAACCTCCATATCTTCAGCAGTATCTGACTCTGCCCTCTGTGTTGGAACATACACAACACTTTCTCCCTCTTCACTGTTTGTAATCTCAATGATCACATGCTTTCTAAGTTTTTCTAGTCCCCTGGCAGCATCAACATCATAAAACCCTAAGGGCATTCTATTGGTGGATTAATTGCTTCTAGTCCCCCAGCCTCATCATCATTGATTTCCTCAATTCTAACATTACTAAGGCCCGAAATAGATGAATACACATGGAACCTATCCTTCCCATTGTATACACCATATTTGCCTCTCAACAGCCCAGTGTCATAGTTTTCAATATCCTCAAGATCTCCCATATCTCCAGTAAACAACTCCTTAACATTCACATTAAGGAATTCCCCTTCTAAATTCTTAAACTTAGACAAGTCTATGGTGATCCTATTATCTTCAACCAATTTAAAAAAACGATCAATAGATTTAAAATCCATGCCATGCAACTTTAGGGTTGGGGGATCCGGACCAGTTACCTTTTGGTAGGGAGATTTGCCCTTGTTCTTGAGTTTTTCATTTTGACCACGGTTGCCAGTTGAATTCCCATTCATGGTTTCTTCCCTCTGTTCATTCTCGCCATTGGTATTCTCCAGAGGGTGAGAATTTTCTTGGGCCTCTTTCTCGGCCATGGAGACTTTTGGGTTTGAAGACATTTTTTGGCAAAGGTTTTGTTGTGAAGAGAAGGATCTCAACTCAAATTCTTCAAAATACACTCACAAAAATTTCAACAAGTAATCCAAAAATGCCAAGGAATGTGGGAGTGTATGCCAAAATAGAGGGAGATGGAGAGATGGAGACAATTTTGAACCAAAATAAACTCTTCACTCTTTACCTCTTTTACCGTGCAAGCCTTTTTCCCTTTCCAAGAAGAGTAATGATTTCACTTTTCTCACTTGTCAACTCAAGTCACACCTCCTTGAACTTCCAACATACCATGTCTTCACAACTTCTATCTTTGTGGCTTTTTCTTCTTTATATTTTTTTGTTTTTCTAATTTTTAGAACAAAAATATAGTGGGAAAAATATTTACAGCTTAAATAAAAGCTATATACAGAAATACCTCAAATTTGACAAACACCTAAGTGTTGTCAGAGAAGCTCAAATGTGGCAGTATCCAACAGTTTGTGAAGATATCTGCAAATTGCTCAGATGTTGGAACATAGATAACCACCACTTCCTTCCTTTCCACAAGATCTCGAATAAAATTATGCCTTATGTCAATATGCTTTGTTCGAGAGTACTGAACTGGATTTATAGAAATATCAATAACACTTGTGTTATCACATAAGATCTTCAATGACCCTTGATGAATTCCACAGTCGTTCAACATTTGCTTTATCCATAATAGTTGTGCACAAAAACTTCCACCAGTAAGATATTCAGCTTCTGCAGAGGACAGAGAGATCAAATTTTGTTTCTTCTTATAGCAAGAAACTAGATTCGTGCCAATAAAGAAACACCCACCTGTAGTGCTTTTACAATCATCTGCATTACCAGCCTAATCAGAGTCACTATACCCAATCAGATCAGAGTCTTAGAATGCCAGACACTATACTTAGAAGTCTCACTCACATATCGAATAATTCTTTTGACTGCAGTTAAATGGGATTCCTTTGGGTCAGCTTGAAATCTCTCACATATTCCTACACTAAAACATATATCTGGTCTACTTGCTGTCAAATACAATAGACTCCCAATCATGCCCTGTATAATTTCTGATCAACTCCAATTCCTTTCTCATCCTTCAGTAGTTTATCAGAAACCCCTATATGTGTTCGAACTGCACAGGAATTGCTAAGTTCAAATCTCTTCACTAAATTCAGGGCATACTTACTCTGATTTATAAACCGGCAATTATTTTCTGGCTTGACTTGCAGGCCTAGAAAGTACATGAGTTCTCCAACCATACTCATTTCAATTCGGCTTGCACAACAGTAACGAAATCCAGCACCATAGTTGATGAAGTAGAACCAAACACGATATCAGTAACATAGATTTAAGCAATCAATATCTTTGAGGTTTTTTTTTAGCACAAATAATGTGTGATCTATTCCCCCTCGACGATAACCTTTCTGAATTAGAAAGTTAGTAAGTTGTTCATACCATGCCCTCAGTGTTTGTTTCAAACCATACAATGCCTTCTTGAATCAAAACACATGATGAGGGTAATGAGGATCCTCAAATCCCTTAGGTTGTTCCACATACACTTCTTCATTTACCACACCATTTAGAAAAGCACTTTTGACATCCATTTGATATAGAGTAAATTTCATAGAGTAGGCAATAGCAAGTAATATTCGAATGGACTCTAACCTAGCAACTGGTGCGAATGTCTCATCAAAGTAGACTCCTTCAACTTGAGTATATCCTTGAGCAACCAATTTGGCCTTATTTTGAGTGATTTTTCCATCAACATTTGATTTATTCTTGAAGATCCACTTTGTGCCAATGACATTCACACCTTTAGGATGGGGAATGAGGTACCATACATCATTTCGTACAAATTGACCAAGTTCTTCTTGCATTGCCGCAATCCAGTATTCATCAAGTAAGGCCTCCTAGTAGTTCTTGGGTTCAATGAGAGAGATGAAATATTGTAATCCGGCTAATTTTCTGTAATTAACCCGAGGGGTTGTGCGAGTACTCCTTGTCATTGGTTCTGGTTACTCCTGTGTTGGAACATGTGATGAATCATTGGGGGATGATGTTCCAACATACTCAATATCTTCATGTTCAACATGATAATTAGTCTGCTCAAATGTTCCAACATGCAATGAGTCTGGCTCGTCAAGTTGACTGGCTGTGTTGTAACATGGTTTTTATCAGGTTCATCTTCTCTATCACATGAAACTTATCCTTCGTCAGAATCATTCACAATAAAATTTATGGATTCCATGAGAGTATTTTTTTGAAGATTGTAAACACGATAAGCCCGACTGCTCAAAGAATAACCAAGAAAAATCCCAACATCACTACGATTGTCGAATTTTTCCAATTGCTCTCTATCTCTGAAAATGTAGCACTTGCTTCCAAAAAAATGAAAGTATGAGACATTTGGCTTCCTGCCCTTCCAAATCTCATAGGATGTTTTTCTTGTAAATGGACGTAGATACACTCGGTTGATTGTATAGCAAGCTGTATTAACGGCTTTTGCCCACCATTTTTTGTGAATTTCTTTCTCAGCTAACATGACTCGAGCCATCTCCTGAAGAGTCCTATTCTTTCTTTTAATGACGTTATTCTGCTGAAGAGTGATTGGTGCAGAGAACTCATGTTGAATTCCAAGTTCATCACAGAAGTCGCTGAATTGAGAGTTTTCAAATTCCCTACCATGATCACTGCGAATTCTAACAATCTTCCCAACTGGACTTCCATTTTCTGTCTGTAATTTTATCACAAAGCTTCTAAACACTTCCACAGTATCCAATTTTTTCTTTTAGAAAAACTACCCAGGTAAATCAGGAGAAATCATCAACATATACAAATATATATTTCTTGCCACCTATACTAAGTGTATGACTGGACCTATCAAATTCATATGCAGTAATTTCAGATTTCTTGAGGTAGTTATATACTAAAATGAAGAGTGGGGAGATTGAATTTTTTTACCTTGTTGTCATGGTCCACAGACAATTTCACTTTTGCTCGTCAATTTAGGCATACCCAGACTACCTTTGCATTTGCAATTTTCACCAAAGTTTTGTGTTGATGTGACCAAGCTTTCTGTGCCACAAAGATCCTTCATCTTGCTTAGAGCTCATACAATTCACTTCCTGCTCCAGTAAATAGCAATTATCTGATGATCGAATGCCTGAAAAGACTTTGGCTTCACCGTGTTTCACTATACATTTCTTTCTGAAATTCCACGGTCATATTGTTGTCACACAGTTGGCTGATGCTTAGAAAATTTGCCTTTAATTTTTCAACGAACAAAATACTAGCGAATACTGGAAATCCTTCAATTTGTAGTTCTCCTTTTCTAACTACTTTTCTCTTCTTTCCATCGCCAAAAGTAACAAAACCCCCATCATATGGTGTGATGTTTGTGAGAAATTCCTGAGTGCCAGTCATGTGGCGAGAACAACCACCATTAAAGTACCACGAATCTTTGGAATGTGCTATAAGATAAGTATGTGCAACAAGGTAAGTACTGGAGCTTTTGACAACCCATACCTTTCTGACCATCTTTGATCTCAGGACCTTGTCTATGTTGGATCATACCAGGAGTTGTCGTCCTGTTATGATGTATTTGAGCAATTTCTGGCATTGTTCCTCTGTGTGTTCTTGATACGCGCAGTAGCTACAGATGAGGGGTTTCCTTTGATGAGGTTTGTAAAACTTTCTCTTTTCCTCTTGAATCTTCGACTTAAGCGTGACTGTGTTCATAGGTGGGTTGTCATACCCAATTTCGTGTTGATCTCCAAAGCTCTTTCCCATGATCATAACATTATCAAGTTTCACTTTTCCAGTGTTTAGCTTGGTAATAGCTGCTTCAGATGTCTCAGCTCTCTTGGTTGCTAAAATTACCTTCATATTTAACTCATCATTCTCTTTTTTGAATTCAGCAACTAACACTTGCAATTATTTTTCTATCTCAACCAGATGGTGTTTCTTTTCCTTTAGTACTTTGTTTGTATCAACCACTTGAACCCACACGATATACATCTTCTCATATGTACTGTAGATTTATTCATCACTCACAACAAGTCCATCATCATCACTAGACACATCATTCGAATCTATGTTGGAACATACAACTTCAATTTTATCTGACATGTTGGAACGTTCATCATCTGATCCACTACAAATTTTTGCTCCAGATTCCACATAGTTGCTCTTAAATTATTCTTTGTCTTTCTCATCTTCTTTATCTTCACTCAATGAGGTGACATATGATTTTCCCTGTTTCTTTTGGGTATTTGCGCATTCAGCTTGAATATGACCATATCCTTTACATTCTCTGCATTGAATTTGTCCAGGCTGTTTTGATTCGCCACTTTGATTTCTGGGAAATTGCTGATTTTCTTGTTCAAATCGTGTCCCACGGTTGTTTCCAAATTCTCGTGGCCTTGGTCTATTTCCACCAAAAATTTCCTACGATTTCTTGTTTACTACTTTCTTCAGCTTTCTTGAGAAATGTTTCGTGATAAGCGCAATTTTTTCAAATTCATATCATCACTGTCATATTCATAATTGTTCTTTGATGATGATATCCTGAACGCCAACTCCTTTTGAACCCTTTTTGTAGTCTATTGGAATGTCATCTCATAAGTCTGTAACGATCCCATTAATTCATCTAAGCTCATGGTGGCTACATCTCTTGCTTGTTCTATTGCTACAACCTTCATTGTAAACCTTTTATGAACTGATCTCAAGGTCTTCTTCACCAATTTTGCCTCTCTGTAAACTTTTCCAAGTTGATACGCCATATTGGAGACGTCTATGAATTTCCCGTTGAATTCATCAACAATGTCATCTTCCTCCATCTTTATTTCCTCAAACTTTGTAGCCATCATCTGTAATTTGGTTTCTTGAACTTGACTGGTTTCTTCATGGACAGTTTGCAGAATATCCCAAGCTTTCTTGGCTTGATGGCTTGTTGAGATGAGTTTGAACTGATTTTCATCAACTGCCGTGAAGATAACATTCAATGCTTTTGAATTTGCCAGTGAGGCCTTGAGTTCATCCGAAGACTAAGTAGAATTGTCTTTGAGTTTTTGCTCCCTCTGACTTGTCTCTCATTCTTTTGCCTTAGAGCTTGTTTCAGCATCTTTAGTAGGGTGATTCACACTTTCCTTGGCCCAACCAAGGGAAAAATAAGTGACCACGCTCTGATACCAAATGTAATTTGGTTTTACCGAATTATCTTAATTATTACTGCTATGTTCCAACATAACCTATTTAACAAAGTATGCAATAAAGTAAATCATAAAGACACGAGACTTGGTTACGCAGTTTGGTGAAATCCACCTACATCTGCGGGGCCTGACCCAGTTCAGAATGAATCCATTAATCAGAAGATATAGTACATAGTACACCATAGAAAATACTTATCGTTACTAATTAAACATGTGAATTCTGCTAGCTCCCCTATCTACCGATCCGCCTTGATCAGACTCCCTCTGAACTCGAAACTCATCGACGCTCGATCTCCTCCTCCCGAGGAATTAAGGTATATGATTCTGAATTTTGAATGGTAGGTCACATATGTTAGAACATATAAATGCTGGCTCTTGTAAGATTCTCGGAAAGATAGAAAATTTGAGTGCAGATTTTTGTAATTAAGTTCGTAACTATAATGCAGCCGTGATGTCCCCTTTTAAAGCCATGAGCAAATCAGAACTTCTCCATGATTATCTCCATAATATTCCTATTCCTTATTTGCTTCTGAAGCATATCCAAATCCATAAATAAAGGGATTTTCCTTATCACAATATATCCCATATATTCGATAAATCCAATTCCATATTAGTAGGAACTTTCCATAAACCTAATATGCTTTTACCACAGCCTAATATATTGCAGAATATTCACATTTCCATAAATCAACATAATTACAATGTTCCGTCTTTCCGTAAACCCTTGTAGGCGTTTGTGGCTGCTGTCCGTATGTTCAAACATGGAAGGTTTTTTGTTTCCAACATTAGCTCACAAATTTCCAATTTAACCAATCAATGAAAACCACTTGACTTTACACCTTGATTTTTTCTGATCTTTTAGGTTAGAGTTGATGTGTCGAAAATTTTCTTGAGAAACCTGAGGCTATTGCTTTAACTGGATGTTTTAATAGAACTAGAGTTTGAATTTCCTTGAGAAACCTGAAGGCTATAGCTTTAACAAGATGTTTTGATAGAACTAGAGTTTCTTACTGTGTGATTTGGTTACATCTCTATACGTTGCAAAATTTGGATTTCCGCTGTTTTAAACTAACTTGATATCAGTAAAAAGTTTAATTTTGTGAGGAAAAGTGGTATAATTATAGCCTAGGTTTATTTAATTTTGTGATACGTTGCAAAATTCGGATTTCCGCTGTTTTAAACTAACTTGATGTCAGTAAAAAGTTTAATTTTGTGAGGAAAAAAGTGGTATGATTATAGCCTAGGTTTATTTAATTTTGTGATAGTAATGGAGTAGCTGATATATCATATTTAATGCGCTTTAAAATTCAGCATTGACCAAAGATGGATGGATTATAGCCTAGGTTTATCTATTAGGTAAAAAATTGCCTAACTTCAGTGTTGATTAGTACATTCTTGGTTTCATTTTCTGATTTTTACGTGTCTTGGGTAATTAGGAAGCTGAGATGAATTGGTTTTGGTGCTTGGTATGCATAGTATTGTTGGAAAATGATGGTTAAAGGTTGAAATTCGTCAACTTTTTGGGCTTCGTTTGAGTGGGACCCAAATGGATTTTGGGTCGGTGGATGTCATTTTTGGGTTCTCCTCCGCGAGTACTATAAAATCGACTATTTAAACTCTCAAAACGGATCAAGGGTGAATGAGATATGAATGTTTTAATTTCACTCTTGAAAGAGGAAAAAATGGGCGAAAATTGGCCCAGGTAATTTTCTCTGGACTGTCCAAAATGCGTATGGACTGCATGGAAGTCTCTGGAAGGCCCAACCGCATAATATATATATGGAATTGCTTGTGTGTAATTCTTAAGAGATAAAAACAAAATACTTCCATATTTTGTGAGATATCTTGTCTTAAATAAATATGCGGTTTACCATGTTTAATATGATGAAGAATATTTGTACAAATATTTATTCTTTTTCCAGCAGATTTGATTCGAGTATTCATGGAATGTCTCGGATTTGATGAGTTGGTGATTGGAGAATATTCTTCTCTAATTACAGAAAATCAGAATATCATGTTTCCATGATTAGGGTCTCTTAGAGTAGTATAAATAGAGCCTCTAAGTCAGTCAGAAAATTCACACCATTTCTCAAGTCCCTCCATATTCTAAACTTGAGTCTTCTGTCTGTCTTTCTCGAAGTTTCCATTTGGTGCTCTGTCAAGGTGATAGTCCTTTGGGTCTTGCGTGAATCCGAGGTAACTCTTACGTGTTAATTGTTACCTTCGATGGTTTTATCCTAGGGAACGATGTCCACGACGGGACTCATTCGTTTCAAGGGCAGCGAGTGTTACTCGTGACTCCATCAATTTGTGATTACTTGAAACATGATTTATGCTTTGATTATTTGTAATTTAAGCTTTTCGATTGTATGCTTGAATAATTAATAAAAATTATTATTCTTGCATATATTAATTACTCGTTCAATTTTGTTATTTGATTTTCCGTATGATATAATCAATATATGTCCAACAGTCTTGAAACGAATGAAATTTGTTGATTTATATTGATTTGGTCAAAAGATGCATGCGTAGTCAAAATAATCATGCTGGTAAGAATGCTTGCATAAAAATATGGTATGCATATATATTAGTTGCAGGTAATTCATTAGAATGAAGTTACCATATTTGTTTGGAAACAATAACTAATGCACTGCCATATTAAATAGCTGGTTACGTGTGGAAATTTACATGCTGAAAAGCAAAGATGCTTGCTTTAATTAATTTTGTGATTGAAAAGGAAATCATCATGCGAAATATATTACTCCCAGAATATATATGTAAGGTAACTTGCTCGAGTTGCATGCCATATTTATTTATATGCATGCTTTATGAAAATATGCATGGTAATGGTTTTGGTTATTTATAACAAAATTAAATTGAGCAATTTGTTATGTATAATTGTTTAAAATATTATACTACGATATGACATGTGTACATATATTTAACGATGAATGATTTTTTTTGTATGTACACATTGGTGAATCCGAGTATACACGATTGTATCTATCCGAGGAAAACTTGGCATGGAGATACAGCAGGATTTGCTTGGCAACTTGAAAGAATCAAGAGTGTAACCACGGTTTTGCAAACTATGGTACGTATACACGTTAATTAATGTGAATCATGGCATATGCTATATATATATATATATTGCTTGGATTATATTTGATAACCATTTGTGTGAATCTGGATGTGTACATATATGTCCAGTACACTAAGGCTATCGAATTTGATAGTAAATGAATTTGGTTATATTAATCCCTTAATTATGTGGGAAAATGAGTTGAGCATGTATGTTAAATTACATGGCGCAATTATGGAAATATGTTAATTCCGTGATATTCATGCTTATGAGATTAAATGTTGATATGGTAAAAATCATATTTGATTCTTTGCATGAAAGATTGAATTAAATTTACGGGAAAAAAAAATGCCATGAGTTTAGAATATGAGATCAGACATTATTATTCAATTACATGAAAACAGTACATATGTTTGGAAATTATGAGACATGTTTAATTTCCGAAGCCCTTGAAATGTTAGAGTATTTGCTTAAATACTTGATCAAATGTAGAAATACCTATTTTACAAGGTATAATAATTTGGTTGTGTGGGCTGCTCATGTTGGTTAAAGGTTTAAACCATATTTGTGTGCAAATGTGGTGCTAGTGATTCATGACTTTTATATGCTTTGTCTGAGAATCGCATGCGAGAAATTGGTAAACTTCATTTGCACTTAAACATGACATCTCTCGCCAAGAGTGTAATATATTCGTGCATGAATGAAGTATGTGACATTGGGTTATTTGATCCATGATGTATTCTCGTTCATTTAGGGACTTGATTTAGTTGCATATACAAAAATTTTAGATCTATGTTGTGTCTAAAATTGAGTTATGCTTTATATGCTATAATTATATTAATTGTTTGGGAAAGGTGCCCTTTTGATGCAATGAAAGGTTTGACAAGGCTTGCCCCGATAATTGGCTATCTTGATTGATCGCTTACGAGCATATGGCTCACGAGTGACAATTGTTAGATTGCACAGATAGAGCATATGAGCTCGAAGTTCGACATATTCTGGTTATTTTGTATGACCTGATAAATGTGAACGTGAAGACATTAGTTTACAACTATGTCTAGGGTATTGGTTCTTGTGAACCATGGTATAAACCCTAAAGCATGAGTTATCATGACTATGCTAAAAACCTTTGATTATTTGTAATCAAAGAATTGAGGGGAAAATCTCAAGAATTTGGTTGAGAAAACTAAGAATCCTGAGAATGGGAATCCCGAGACTTTTGGTCAAATCTCTTGCTTTATGGTTGAAAAATCTAAGAATCATGAGATATGGAATCCCAAGCCATTTGGTCAATTCTCTAGATTTTTGGTTGGAAAGCCTTAGAATTCTGAGATGAGTAATCCTAAGACATTTGGTCTAGGAACCCCAAGACACGAGTTTTTGAGAAACTTAACATGTGTATAAACCAGCCCAATGTGGGGGGTAAAAGAAAACCTAAAAATTCAACGACGATATGAATTTTGATAGGTACTTGAAGTGAAAAAGTAACCACGAGAGATTTGAATCAAGTTGATCAAGTCGGGAGGACTTTAACTCGAACCAAAAGGGTAAACTCGAAATCAAGTCGAGCAGTGCACTCAAACTTGAGTTGAGCAATGGACTTGAATGTGTTTCGAGCATAAAGACACTCAAGTTTGATTTGAGTAGTCTGAAAGTAAAGTACAGTTGTACTGAAGCTTGGCTTTAAAATGGGCATGAAATTGTGTGGAGTTGGTAAACTCACACTGCGCCCTAGTGAGAGTTAATCGAATCCTCGATTGATTGGTACTGCATCGGTTGTGGTATTGGTCATGCGAGGAAGAACGATTAATTGAGATCGGAAAGTTTAGTTATCTCTAATTCCAAGGCAGTTGAAGGAATAAGAGAGACTTTCACGATAAAAGATCAATACATGAAGGTGTTTTGATTGTTGAAATGATCTAGCCCTAAAAGAAATTTAATGGGTAAGAACCTAGTGTTTGATTTATTATTGAACACACGGACTTTTAGTATGTTGGGTTTGTATATTAACGAAACCACTTAAGTGATGCACAGAAAACATATGAGGTTATCTGTGACCATGATGTGAATACATAGAATCCTTTGGGAAATGTGATTCACAATGTAGACATTTGCAAGATCATTGCTAGAAAATGATCAAGCGTTGTGGGGGAGCCTTTAAGTTGGTTGGCGATCTTTTAAATAAGATACCCCAAGAAGGAGGAAAATAAAGCTCCTCATAGAGCCATCCTAAAAGTTCTTTCGAATGTGTGGGTTGGCGTATTGCGGATATAGTAAAAGGAATACTTAAACAGTATCTTTACTAGATATGCACAATGTTGAAGTGCTATCAATTTCTTGAAATTCATAAGAAATATTATACAGAAACTAGAAATATATCTTGATGGAAAATGTATTTTGTGGAAGTTTCTGTTAAAGATCCTGATGGACTTAAGAGTCAATAGATGAAATCATTAAGGATCAGGGATAAACCCACGAGGAAACGAGATTCCATGAAATAATTTTTGTGGAAAGTGGTGATCAATAGAGAGATTGATCTACCATGAGTGCAAATCACTAGAGTACTAGTAGATTTGAACAATTAGTAAGTATATTTGTGTACTTGATGGGCGTTCTCTAGACGTGAGAATGATTCCAAGGGTGATGGTACTTGCTATCAAGGTTTTGTGAAAGCTAGAAGTACATCTAATGGACCTAAATGGTTATTTGGAGACTTAGATATTAAAATCTGAATAGAGCAAAAATGAAAAGCTCAATGCTCCTAAAAGACCCATCATGTGACCAAACTAATTGTTGTTTAGCCAGTGATATTAAATCAATGAGTTTGATGAAGGCAGATATGCTAAGGGACACGAAAAATGACCATGTCATTTATGTCTTTGAATTAATGGTTTTCTCATTGATAGAAAAATTGATACGATGATTGAGTCTCTTGGAGATATGTCGTATTCAATGGAATGACTCTAAACATTATGAGTTACTTTTTTTGTAAAAGTGAGGTGTCTCTTAAGAAGAGAACTCAAGAGTCATTGATAGTCTGTTGTACTTATTAAAGTGCACATTAGACAATTCTTACAATGGATAGTAAGATGATACACGAGTAATCTAGAAAAGATCACTGGAAACTAGCTGTGTGTGAGACTCGTGGATATGGCTTGAGTTGTGTAGAGAAATGGTTCTCTCTTGCTAGATTCATAGAGGAATCTAAGTCCATTGTGTTGGAAAAAAAAATTGGGAAAGATATACCCTAGGATGACCAAAGCATTTTTATGCGTATTGGTGTAGCGTAAAGCTTGTAGCTTAAAGCCATATTGATGATGGTGTGTCGACATAGACACTTTACCATTGGACGACTACTCTCTATGAGAATTATCGATATTGACTACGTAAGGTCAATATGATAAGAGTTGTTATTCTTTGACAAAAGGATTCAATCGATTTCTTGACGAAGAAATTGAATCGAGAGTTAGTTGAGAACTCATCGAAAGGAATATGACTAAGTCCAATAAATGGTGGGTTACATACGTGGACACCCAACCTATGTGACTGGAGATCCCAAGATCTAGGTTCAAAGGGACAACTAAACTGCAAAGACCCATCGCGATCACTGTGGGGGTTTCATACCTCCTGTCTTATTCCTATGATGAAGAAACAGTGATGTGAGTGGAGGTTAAGCATTAAATTGCTTTTAATGATTCAAGGCATCGAGTATGTAGTACTCGAAAGAGCGCAATAGTTTGTGGAACTGCTCTTACGCCAAGAATCACCTATGTAAGCGAGAAGTGTGGCCGCTTCGAAAGGGAATTGTTGGGACGCAATTCTTTAGAAACCTTACAGAACTAGGCGTGTGCCATGGCCTGATTAATGGACACAACCGAGGAAAGCGCAAGGGCTAGGAAAGATGTCTGTGGGAAGTGCATTGTCGTTCACACAAGCGGTTGGGGAAGTTCAAGGACATCGCGTCTACTTCCTAACCAGTGGGCTAAGTGTACTCTCTCAAGGGAAAGTTCAAAGGGTGACACCTACTTATCCTATGCAGCATCTATGCCGTCGAAATGAATCTATCACCAAGTCAAACTCCGTGTCTGATGTGATTGTTCTGATTCCTACATCAATATCTATTCATGTGGGGGATTGTTGGAAAATGATGGTTAAAGGTTGAAATTCGTCAACTTTTTGGGCTTCGTTTGAGTGGGACCCAAATGGATTTTGGGTCGGTGGATGTCATTTTTGGGTTCTCCTCCGCGAGTACTATAAAATCGACTATTTAAACTCTCAAAACGGATCAAGGGTGAATGAGATATGAATGTTTTAATTTCACTCTTGAAAGAGGAAAAAATGGGCGAAAATTGGCCCAGGTAATTTTCTCTGGACTGTTCAAAATGCGTATGGACCGCATGGAAGTCTCTGGAAGGCCCAACCGCATAATATATATATGGAATTGCTTGTGTGTAATTCTTAAGAGATAAAAACAAAATACTTCCATATTTTGTGAGATATCTTGTCTTAAATAAATATGCGGTTTACCATGTTTAATATGATGAAGAATATTTGTACAAATATTTCTTCTTTTTCCAGCAGATTTGATTCGAGTATTCATGGAATGTCTCGGATTTGATGAGTTGGTGATTGGAGAATATTCTTCTCTAATTACAGAAAATCAGAATATCATGTTTCCATGATTAGGGTCTCTTAGAGTAGTATAAATAGAGCCTCTAAGTCAGTCAGAAAATTCACACCATTTCTCAAGTCCCTCCATATTCTAAACTTGAGTCTTCTGTCTGTCTTTCTCGAAGTTTCCATTTGGTGCTCTGTCAAGGTGATAGTCCTTTGGGTCTTGCGTGAATCCGAGGTAACTCTTACGTGTTAATTGTTACCTTCGATGGTTTTATCCTAGGGAACGATGTCCACGACGGGACTCATTCGTTTCAAGGGCAGCGAGTGTTACTCGTGACTCCATCAATTTGTGATTACTTGAAACATGATTTATGCTTTGATTATTTGTAATTTAAGCTTTTCGATTGTATGCTTGAATAATTAATAAAAATTATTATTCTTGCATATATTAATTACTCGTTCAATTTTGTTATTTGATTTTCCGTATGATATAATCAATATATGTCCAACAAGTATAATGTAGAGGATTTGAAGATGAATGTAGCTTTTATTGGTTGTTGAGATCTCATTCTTAGGTACTATAGTAGGATTTGAAGGTTAATGAAACTTCTATTGGTTGCTAAACATTGGTTATCTTCGATCTTTATGGAACTTTTTGCTGGGCCAGCATATATCCCTAACACAGCAAATTCAGTAAGTTTACTATACAATCCAGCAGTTCAATTTGAACCTCGGTGAGGATACTACAGCTGAGCTAATCTCGAGCTCAGTGTTCTACATTTCGATTGGCAGCAATGACTATATACACTATTATCTTCGCAACGTGTCCAACGTGCAATCTCTGTACCAACCTTGGGCTTTCAACCAGTTCTTGGCACAGGTTGTGAAGGAGGGAATGAAGGTACATGTTCAGTGTGATTATTTTGTTCCTCAGATTCCTTTCGTAGAGGGTTTGTGATGTGTTAGCCTGTCCATGTAGCCTCATCCTGGTTCACTTGTTTAAATTCTTTTACCTGCAAATGCAGCCCCAAAAGTGATTCTAGGAGAGCAACTGCGACGATCAAGTCAGTAATCTGTTCAAGAAATGGAATTTCTCTATATAGTAGCGCTTACCTTAGCTCCTACAAAGCTTGTTGTATTTATAGGCTAATTCCCTTTATAGTTCCTTGTTCTTAGGAACTCAAGATCGTGGGTACGCCACTCCTGCCACGTTCCTCGGTCGTGGTCTTTGTGTTCGCTGCATGTCCCGTCTTTGGTGGTTCACGTTCTCTGCCACGATCCCTATGTTCCCTGCGTCTACACGCTCCTTTCTTTGGGCCGACACTGGATAGGATAATGTTAGGTTGGGCCTTGCTACTCTCAGTCATTTGATCACTGGGCTACACATACATCATAAGCCCCCCTAGCCATGAAAACTATTAAGAAACGAAGCGATGGTGTTGTTTGTAGCTTGAGTGCGAACTGGTATCAGTTTTGTTCAGGATGTTCATGATGAAAAGCTATGTTCGTTATCCTTGCGAAGTGATGTAGTCTTGTTGGCTGCCTCTTTGTCTTTGGTCACTCTAATTTTGAATTTTTTGAATTTTGAGCTCTTCATAACAAGTCCGTATTTGTGGTGTTTGTTTTTGAATTCCGTGATGTGCTCCCCGTTGCTCGGCATTCCATCTCACAATTCTCTGGCGTTTGTTTTCGCTCCATCTCTTAACTGGGGAATTTAAAACGAAGAATTTAATGTGACCCTTAAACATTGTGCTGTCTTTTCGTATATGATGCCATCTCGATATAAGCAAAAATATACTTTGCTTTTTGTCAGATACTCATCATTACACCTTCTTCCTCGATTGTTCCTTTTATTGTTTATATTCAAGTATATTTTTTCACTTTTCGTTTCAGTTTCTCTTCTCCGTTATCCAGGGTTTCTCTTCCTCTGCCAATCCCTAATTTTCCTGCGAGTAATCCACCCTCTGCTCCTTCAAGAGTAAGTTTTGATGTTTAATTTTTTTTTCATATCTCTGCTATGTCTTTTGGGGTTGTAGTACTTTCTCTGATTTTGGTTTTCTGTGTTATTTGTTTCCGATTGTCTTCTTCAGTGTGTTTTCTGTAAATCCTTTTTTTCACAATATTTGTTTCCGTTGAATTTGATCTTGACTAAGATTGTTACCTCCCCATTTTAGGACCTCCATGTCTTCTTCTAACCTCGGTAAGTCCCCTCTAGAGGATGTTGCTTCCGACGGGGATTCCGAGCATGTTGCCAGATCTCTCGCTATTCCCAGTAACTTGACCATCTCCTATGTAAATGACTTAAAGAATTTATTTCCTTATATGTCCGCTTATAAGCTTCGTTCTCCTTCCAAATCTGAGTGTGTTTGTAACTCTCCCCGTGGCTATATTTCTTGTTATCTAGCATATCTGAACTTTGGACTCAATTTTTTACTTTTCGAACACGTGATTGCATTGCTTCGTTCATATAAAATTGCTTTGTCCCAATTTCATCCTAAGGGCATCTCAATTATAATGGGATTTCTTCGCGTGTGTGAAAATGCGAACATACCTTTCACAATTGACTTATTCTGCAATTTCTACCACATTCGAAAAGTGAAAAATACTGTAGACGAATTTACCCTATATCCCGTGATTTCTGGGGTTGAGCTTGTGAGTGGCTTCCTAAGTAACATTGACAATTGGCATTAGGAGATATTTTTTTATCAAAGCCAAACAAATTCCTGAGACTGATGTACCTTCATGGAACTACAAAGTTCCTAAGTTTAAGCTTCCTAACTTGAGTGTTCATTATTCTGAGGAGACACTGATCGTGGCTACGCTTCGCGTACATACCCAACATCTTCGCCACACTGACTCAGACGCTGAAGGTTTCTTGTTCACCTATATTATACTATATTATAATGTGTAATATTTTTTATAGTTTGTTGTATCGTTATTTTTCTTTCTTGTGTGAGTTCATTTTGACCCATGCTGTTTCTTATTGTGGCAGATATGGATGTCACGAAAGGTGACATTGATTCGTCAATCTTCAATGATGAAGAAGTGAATATGGCTATCATTCAGACTGACCATGCTGGTGGTGATAACGCCGTGCCTCCGCTGCCGATCATTACAGACCCTAGGGATAAACAGACTAAGGATGGGCAAACTAGCCATTATCGAGCCCTGGACCCACAAAGGGAGAAGAAAAACAAGAAGGATCAGAGCAGTGGTCATTCAAGACATTATGTTCCTCATCTTAAAAAGGGGTGTGTTAACCAAATTGGGTTCGCAAATTACAGAGCAAAATGAGGACTTTCTGGCTGAGGGGGTAATTTCTAATATTTTTTCCATCCTTTCACCACCCGACACATTAGCTGCGGTTAGGCTGCTATATTCCATGAGTAACTTTTCTTATGTATTAATTCACTATTTGTAACGTTCCCTATGTTGATTACTTGTAAGGTTGGTGAGGGCCTGAAGATTGTGAGCGAGTGATTGTCTAAGCATTCTCCCGCTGATGATTCACTAATAGAGAAATACAAATCTCTGGAAACTAAGTGTTTGTTATTGGAGAGTTCGGTGAAAGCTGCTGGGGAAAAAGTTAAGGTTGCTGAGGAGAAGGTGAAAGCTTGCAGATGTGTCCATTTTATATGTATAATTTAGTACTATTTAGGGTTACTTTTGTGCTCTTTTATTATCAAGAGCTTATGTTTTACCTTGAAATTCTCTTAGGAGGGGTAAAAGCAACTTTACACTCTTTTACCTCTTCTAAGTGAATTTTGTGTGACAAGGGAAGAACACAGAGGCAATGAAGACCGGAGGCCATTGAAGACTACACTTTCGAAGACTTTTGAAAAATTGCTTCGAAGACATGAAGACCGGAGGCCATTGAAGACCATTTTTGGAGCCATTCAAGACTTGGAGATTGAGAGGAATGACTATGAAGATGACTGCATGCCACAAGAAGAAGAAAAAGACACAATGCAAAATTCTGGCACCCGTCGCGAGTCGCGATGGCCTCGTCGCGAGACCGTCGCAAGTCGCGACCGACGGGTGGCCAGAATTTCACCTTATCTTCTTTGTACTATAAATACCACTCTCTTTCCTCTCATTCATACCTTTTCTCTGCTTATAGTACTGTTTCAAACCCTTTTTCTTCCATTTTCATCCTTGAATTCTCTTGTTTTTATGATTAGTTGTTTAGTATTGATTAGCATGAACTCTTGTAGCTAATCTATCTCTTGGGAGCAATTGACTAAGGCTTCCAAAACCATGTCTTAAGAATAATTTGTAGCTTATTTATTGCTCTTACTATTATGCATTTATGGAGCATTGAATGTGTTTGTTGATATCATTAATGTTGTTGAAAGCTTGAGTATATGAAATACTTGTATGAATTGCTTGCTAGGGTTTGGGGGAAGTGGGTTGATGTCCCCCCTTTTCGTGTTAGGAATCTATGAGTATGATTTAGAGCTTTTGATTATGTTGATGGATTGATGAATGCTAGGTGGATATGATAATGTTGAACTCTTTGTCATGTTTGTCGTTTGTAGCAAACGAGAGAAGTCTATGAATGTCGATCGTTCTTGACCAATCTTGTGTAAATGCATAAATCGGTTAAATGCTTAGACGCGGTGTATTGTTTATAAGTGTTGCCGAGCTTGTTGATTCTTCGTGCTAAATGCCATCAATGGGATACCTTGAGTCGTGTTTCGACTACGGGAGTCATTGGTGAGGTTTGACAAGAGATGTCGAATTCACTCTTGCAAACTACTATCTAAGAAGGATATAAGTTTAACCCTCACAACAAGTAGTGAAAGTAGTAAATAGGTTGCATGTTCAATGATGGATAAGAGGTTTAGAAGTGGAAGTCAATTACACCCAAGGTTCCGTAAATTGTTATTTTCATCTTACCTTTAGTTGTATTGCATGATTAGCATCGTTCTATTGCTTTGCTAATTGTTGTACTTTAATTTGTTAACTTAGGATCAAACCAACCAAAACCCCCCCTTGTTTACATGCTTTTATATGTATCTATGTATGTATGTGCTTAGTATGTTTTCTCCGATATATGTTTACAACACTTAAAAAGATCCCTCTTCTCATGGACGACCCCGACTTGCCATTATCTACTTAATTGTAGATAGGAAGCATTTAGGGCTTAAAAGTATTAACTTTGAGAGGTACGGCGACGACCTCCCACTTGCGAAGAAGAGGCAAACACTGCTAAGGAGAGTGCCAGGCTCACGGGGGTGGAAGCTTATGAGCTTTGTTTTCAGTTGGATAAGATGTGAACCAATGTGCCTGCTTCCATCAATACCCCCAAGTGTTGTTGGATTGGCTGAGCAAGACAAAGTTGTTTTATAAGTTTTTTTGAAGATATCTTCAAGGCTACTCGAATTGTCGAATATTGCGAGGCCGTGAAGAATGTACGACAGTGGAACCCCAAATGTGATTGCAAAAGTCTTCCTAGTCTGGCGAAGTGCACTAAAACCTTAGAAAGCAAGAGAGACGATCTGAATTAAGCCTTCATCGATAATATCGCTGATGAGAGGCATCCATACTCCTCGCTTTCACATCTCGCTAGTCTCCCTTCAGTGGCTGAGGTGAAAGAGTGCGAGGTGGATTATTATTAAGAACTTCCATTTAATCCCAGCGCTGATGTTGCGACTCTTAATCTAGATGCTAATGTGGCTAATGCAAGTAATGGAACTCCTCTCCTTCAAGCCAACGATGGTTATTCCACTCAGCGGCCTAACTTAGATGTCTCTGCAATTGCTGCTCCAATTCCGCCTAACCCTAACCCCGAAGTTAGTTAATTTTTAGTATTTCTTCATATATATTGGGTTGCTGGGTTGTACTCTTAAAACAATATTTTAGTGTTTGTATGTACTATTTGCACGACTTTATTTATAAGAGTTGATATGCTTGCTGTCCTGCATTTTCTTATCAGCTTTACTCGTGTGCAGGGTTTCAACATTTTGATTGATAGTAAATTTCTAAAAAAGCTTTGATTTTATGGGATGTAACTGAACCTGTCAGTTTGCTTCATGCTACTCGATCGTTCACTGAAGAATGTGCAGTGATTGTTTCCTCTGACCTTTTTACATGAATGGAATCACTTACCCTATATATTGGGTGACAACTTCCTTTTCCTTCTGTGCCTCCATCTTCATCCGCGAGTTGCCCTTGTAGCAAGCTTATTCCCAATGGATACAATGTTGAATCACTTGGGAAGGACATTGTTCGTGGTTTAGTCGATCTTGAGTCTGCTGGCTCATATATCCGATCGCTTAAACTTCTTGTTCGTGCTCAAGAGTGGGCTCTTTGTTTGGGCATTTGTTTGAAGTATATCCTCCTGGGTATTGATGATCTTGAAAAGAAATGGCGTACGGTCGTGAAGGAAACTCAGGATGCTTTGCGAGCTCTGCACAGAATCCTGGGCGAACAAAATTTATTTGCTGTTAGCAACTGAACCTTGCGAAGAGGCTCCGGTAAAAAATGGAGGCTAGAGAGTGAATCGTGAGCAAGACTAGCGAAACCCATCCAAAGACACTAATTATTGATAAGAAATGTGCCCGTAGTGATGACCTGCTGGAAAAGCTTAAGAAGAAATAGGCTGAATGTGACCACTTCTCGACCCCTGCTGTTGGATGGCAAAATAAGTTTGATGAACAAGTTGCCATAAACACACAACTACAAGGAGAAACGAAAATCTTCGTGTTGAATGCAATCATCTTGATCGTCTGCTCATCAGTTAGAGAAAGCTTGCGCTTGCTACAAGAATTAACTTCAAGGTCCCCCTTCGTCATCACACCGTACCTCAAGCCGTGGTGATTTGACCGTTGGTGGCGGCAATCAAAGAATTATATTTTCGAACGCTGTCCAATCTCATATTCGTTGTCTTGAAGAGAAAGTTTGGAATTTAAGGACGAGAATAGAACAGTACGAGGAAACGGTTAACGTTATGAGTATGCAGTTGGATATGAAGAGTTTGGTCATATAACTGACTTTAAGGCTTATTATGCCAAACATCTTGATCGTATAAGACGAAGAGGCATGACCCACCATCCTACATACTTACATATGCAATGGAAATATGATCACTTAGTTAGCGAGGAGCATGAGGCAGAGAAAAGTCACTACCTAGCTCAGCAACCTCTGTACGGTGGTGAACAATCTTCTCGTGAAACTGAGCGCTCTCCTTACGAGGCTGAACTTAATTATCGTCACAATGGTTCCTCTTCTTTTGGACCATCACGCTCTTCAAGGCATAGATAGTGTGTCTTCTTTGTTGCTATAAATGATATGATCGTCTGTATGTTTTTTTGCTGTTGGGGTCTATGACTCGTCTTGTACTGATAACAATTGTTTCCTATATTTTTTGTTGCTATGTTTTTCTATCAAGATCGATCTTCCGCGATCTTGTGCTTTGTGGGCATATCTACTTTGTAGCCAAATATATTTCTTGCTTTGTCGATGTTGCAAAGCTGTAAGATCTATTGCTTGCTTTTATCTCTATTTTTTAAAGGCTAGTTTGTCTATGAGCAAGATCTATGGCTTGCAGTCATTGGAATTGTGGAGTTGCAAAATCTAGAGTTTGCAATCCATTGTATTTGAGCAAGATCTGTAGCTTGCTTTTGTTTGTCATGCAGAGTTGCAAGATCTAAAGTTTGCAACCCATTATTATTATGCAAGGTCTATAGCTTGCGTTTTATTTGTTTAGCAAAGTTGCAAGATCTAAAACTTTTAGACATTGATGTTTGTGCGAGATCCATAACTTGAAAAGTGTTTGATTTGCAAGATCAAAAGCTTGTGTTCGCTGGCTGATATGCGGAATCTACTACCCGCTGTTAAATTGTCCAAGTAACCTAATTGTAGAGAATGAGAATTGCGAATATGGTCCAGCAAAGTGGATTTTTATATTAATATATGCGATGACAATTATATCGCAGTGGAACAATGATACTAAAGGAAAACAAGGATAATGTCCTTGTGTCTATACAGGTGGTCATTTGCTATCCTTCTTTTAGACATAAAACTTCCTTAAGTTAGTCATATGTCACATGTTCGGGACTGCGGTGCCATCCATTCTTTCTAACTTATAGTCGTTGGACTTGTGAGCCTTCGTGACTTTGTATGGTCCTTCCCATTTTGGGCATAGCTTTCCTCGCTCTTCAGCCAGGCTAGCATAGTTTTTCCCCAGTACTAGATCACCAATATGAAATCGCCTTTCCTTCACTTTTTGATTGTACGCTTTTGCCACTATTTCATTGTGTTTGGCTTCTGTGATATTTGCAAAGTTTCTTTGCTCCTCAAGTTTATCTAGTTCCAACTTCAAAACATCTGGATTGTCCATCTCCTTATAATTGCTTATCCCGAGACTTGAATTTCCAATTTCTACGGGTATGAATGCTTCGTGACCATACACCAAAGCATAGGTACCTTCCCCATTGGTTGTCAGATGGTTGTTCAATACGACTATAGCATGTTCGGTAGCTCATCCACACATCATGTTCGCTTTCCTTCTAATCGCTTCTATATCCCCTAAACTATGGTCTTATTTGTCACTTCCACTTGGCCATTAGCTTGAGGATGTGCCACAGAGGTAAACTTTTGAATAATCCCGAGCTTCGAGAACCATTCAGTTAACACCACACTTGTGAATTTTATGCCATTATTTGTGACAATGGTATGCGACACTCCGAAGTGGTACAGAATGTTTTGCCATACAAACTTCCTAGTGGCTTCGGTTGTGACACGTCCTAATGGTTTAGCTTTGACCCACTTTGTGAAGTAATCGACTGCTACAGTGAGAAACTTAGCATTGCTTTCTCCTCTTGGGAATGGTCCCACTAAGTCTATCCCCCACTTGTCAAATGACCAGGCTCCTTAGATTCCCGTCAAAGTTGATTGCGGCTTATGCGACAGCGAAGCATTGATTCGGAAAATCCTACACTGAGGACGAAGTTGTGTGCATCATTGAACATAGTAGACCAGTAGTACACTGCTCTGATTATTTTTCTAGCTATCGTTCTAGCTCCCTGGCACGTTTTGCATAAGCCTTCATGAACCTCTTTTAAGATCTCAGTCGCCTTTGTTGGCCCTACACATTTTATCCATGGGGACAAGAATCCTTTTTTGTGCAATGTCCCATCTTCGTAGCCGTAATTAGTGGGACACAATTCCAACTTTCTATCCTCCACCTTATTATCTGACAACATCCCTTTTGCATTAGCAGAGTCATCCAGCTTGCTTCATCTTCTTGGATTGTTAGAACAACTGTTGATATGGTGCTTCTAACTGGGATAACCTCCTTGATGACATCCCTCTGCTGAGTAAAGGAATCAAATCCTGCAGCCGCTAGCTTGCTTAATGCGACCGCCTATGTGTTTTCGCATCGCGGGACGTGTTTTATGTCAAAATATTCAAGTTGGGCTATGAGCTGTCGCACCTTCACCAAATATTTCATCAACTGGTCTTCTCGTACCTCATAGTCACCTCGCACTTGTTGTACTAAAATTAGTGAATCACTGGATACCTGGACACTTCTTACTTTCATTCTGACCACGATTTCTAATCCACAAATTAGAGCTTCGTATTCTACTTCATTGTTCGTAAGCAAGAAGTCGAATCGTAATGAGCGTCTGTGTTCGCCCCTATTTGGGTCTACTAGAAGCAGTCCTGCTCCGCATCCTTCCTTGCTTAATGCGCCATTAATGAACAACATCCAAGCCACCTGTTCCCATTTTGTCTTACCTTTTTCAATTGTGAAACTCTGATGGATGCTCGCTCTCTGTGTCTCTTTACTTGACATCTCTGCAATGAAGTCTGCCAATGCTTGAGCTTTGACTGCTGTTCTAGGTTGAAATTGTATTTCAAATTAACCTAGTTACATAGTCCACTTTGCCAATCTGCATGAAAACTCTGGCTTAGAGAGGATGTTCTTGATTGGAAACCCTGTGTAAACTACTATGCATTGGCTATGAAAGTATGTTCTCAATCTTTGCGCCGAATAGACCAAAGCCAAGGTTAACTTTTCTACAGGCATGTAAGCTGTCTCTGCCTTTTGCAAAATTCTGTTAATGTAATAAAGTGGAACCTTCTCTGCCTTTGCAAGCAAACTAACAGAGATCTGATAGCTTTTTGTTAGATTGCTAAGTACAAGTACAATGTTTCTTCAGATCCGAGCATCCCCCGTGGAGACTCAAAGGGTCGAGAATGGCCGTCGGGTGCAGACTGAAGAACAGAAGTGCATCTCCCTTGCGCGGCTTGACTTAATATGCAGTAAATGTGCATGTCAAATCTTTGAAAACCACTTGTTCTCCATGCTCGCTTTCACCTCCTCCACCTTTGCATCCTCGGGCAGCCTCAACCGCAGCAGAAATTCCAAACTATTTCACATTACTAGAAAACAACTCAGCATGCTATCACCTCAGTTGTCTTTAAAAAGATAAAAACTAGGTTCATTCAGAAGGTTAACATAACTAAGCTGTATTTTCAACATTTAATAATCTACTCTAAATAAAATATATTCCCAACTCGCAAATGCAACCAGATGAAAAATTAGTTGAAGACAAAGCAGACAATCCAAGGAACCGAGATTCTACCTCCAATTCTCTTTGATCCCTATATCGCGCCTCTTGTCTACCGTTGTACCATCTGCTATCCATTTCTCAGTGACCTGAATATCATGTCAATGAGATTCTCAGCTTCTCGACATCGAGCCTCCACGCGCAACCAGATGTCATAGCAGCCTCCACGCGCCTGATTGAAATGTAAAGCATCGAGCGAACAAGCGGTTGCGCTCCAGCCGTTTCCTTTCGAAATTCTTCGTTGTTGACAAAAACAAGGCCGAGCTCGGAAGATTGCAGGCGTCATAAACTGGTAGTTGCTGATTAGATTTAGAAGAAAGGGTAGAAATAAAGGTTGGGTTGGACCCGAAAACCCGTAAATTTCCTTTAATTTCTAATAAATTGCATTTCAGTCTCTCATCTCACCGTAGTTTATGGTATACATTAACGATATGATTTAATATTTTTTTTAAGGTAAAGCCTTGGGAAAGAAGGTATTTCTATAGGTTTATGGAATGACGGAGTTTGATTAAAATAATAAAAGGTAAAAGGTCTTACTTGCAATATTAAAGTTTTAGTATGAAACATGTAGTAGTTATAAAATTTATAACCCGGTTCATGCAACCCAGAAATTTTATCTTAATTTCTTCTAATTTACACTTTAAACCTTGGTCTTTCCATAACTTATGGAAAGACTGTCTTTCAAGCGACGGACTCTTTTTTTAAACCCTTAAAAAAGCTTGCTTGGATCAAATAATTAGATATTTTTATCTAATCAAGTGAACTTACTACTTAAAATCATAAGCTAATGCATTACAAACATGAGCTACTATGTTAAAAACATGATTTATAAAAATAGTTAATGTTAAGAAAATTAATTTTACTGTGATCTTACCAATTACAATCATAAGTTAATACATTAAAAATATGATCTAACATCTTATTTATATATTTAAAAAATGGCATACTCTTGGGAAAGAACATCTTTCCATAGACTTATGGAAATATGGAGTTTAACTAAAATAATAAAAGGTAAAAGTTCTTAGTTACAATATTAAAAATTTATTATGCAACATGTAGTAGTAATAAAGTTTATAACCCGATTCATGCAACCCGAAAATTTTATTTTCATTTCTTCTAATTTGGACTTTAAACCTTGGTCTTTCCATGACTTATGAAAAAGATCGTCTTTCAAGAGAAAGACTATTAAAAACTCACATTAAAAACAAATAATTTTACTATGACTTTATCTCTTAAAATCATAAACTAATAATTTAAAAGGAATGATCTAATAAATTTGAAACAAAAAAGAAAACTAGTGTTCCTTCCCAACAGTAGTGGAACCAGACCAATAATGTAGTGGGGTATTAGTATATGCAAAAACAATTTCCGGTTCAACACAAATAATTTCAATTGTCATATTGCAAAATTAATGCTAACTAATAACACGGTCTCAATACAAAGCAAGTTTTTAAAATAAACACTTTTGAACGCTTTATTTAACGGACTATTGAACACTAATTAATCATTTATTCATTTGAATGATATAAATAAAGCAACAAAAATTTAATCTACTTAACAACTGCATCACAAATAAATTAAGCACACGAAAATTATTATAAACTAATCAGCATAAATTTTGAGAATTCCGATAAACATTCAATATTATTAATCAACATAGATTTATATCCAACTAGATTAACAAAACTCATAATTTAAAATTGTATATTCAAAAATACTTTGTATATTAGATATGGAATGAGTCATTTTTAGTTGCAGGGTATATTTCACTATTTAGTTTACTGGGCACGTTAATATTGATTGTTTATGTATTCTTTATAATTTTAGTCCATAAATGAGAAATGGCTTGGGAGGCCATCGCCGTGCCTCTAAAAGATAGTATTTATATGCCCAAATTACAGCTAACAACTAAATAGTAGCTAGTGGTAAGACTAGGTGGTCCATGAGGAAAAGGGAGTTTTATCGAGTGTTAAAATGTAATTGAAAAGTACACAAAGTTGTCACTCTAAGTGTGTGGTAACAAAGTGGGGGGTTTTGGTTTTGAAAAACACTACGACTACTTTAAACTACTAAATTAACAACCAAGTAGAAAGAGCGATGTAAATACGATCACAAATAGCACAAATGATGTAACTAGGATTATAGCGAGTCTTGGGCGCAATTGGTTTACATTTCTAGTCATCCTTTGATCATCGATTAATTATCCTATTTTTATGCATTAACCACATATTTTGGAGAACTTATCAACACCTTTCGAGTGTTGATATTTCTCACCTCTCATCGATTATAGTTGGAGTGAGCGATCAGCGCCACACAATAACCGTTACCCCCGGGTCACTCTAGACGATCGGTGTCATAGACTTCCCCAAGGATAGCAATACATATGGAGACCCAATACAACTACCACAATGTCCTACAAGCGAGAAACACATAGATAACACAAGTACATCTACTAATAACGACTACAAAAATTGGCCTTCATGCTAATTGTTATTAGTGAGCCACATTGTTAATTAGTCAAACCCATTCAAATTCAACCTATACCTAAGAAATTTCAACAATCAACAATCATAATTAGTTTTCACTCCTAATCATAACCTAGCATTGACAAACAATAATAACATTGACAAAAAGTCAAAGTTTTTTGGGTTTGACCAAAAACCTAGCACATAATCAACCCACAATCATTAACTAGTTGATCATCCTAGTCTAAATCATGCATTAATTACACAAGAAAGCACAAAAAATACTTGATAATTAAAGCACAAATTAGGATAAACCAAATCTCACAAATTCATACTAGAAAGGCTTACCAATTGCTCCCAAGAGTATATTTAGCCTAGATTATAAAAACCCATAACAAAAGAGCAAGAATCTATGGTAAACGTAGAAGAAAAGGAGAAGAAATAAATGCTTTAGAGGGTTTTTTGAGAGAAATTCCAGTAGGAATGAATGAGGAGAGGGAGGAGAGGTTTTTGGGTATTTATAGTACACATTTTTGGTCAAAAGAAGGTAAAAAATGTAGCAGGTGCATAAGTCACGCATTAGGCGCCCGTAAGAAGCGCTGGCTGCGTGATGGAGTCTTGGACGCTACACTCTCGGCTTGTCTTGCGCCCGCAGGCGCGCGGCTAAAGGGGCTGGCCGCGCGCCCAATTCTTTTTCACTCAGGTTACCATGCACGGGCGCTCGCTCCCTCGCGCTGACCGCATGAAATGGTGCTAAGCACTTACGACGCTATTCTTCTCTCGTGCGCGGGCGTTTGGCGCCCAGTCTTCTTCACCCGATCGGTCGGCCGATTGGTCTTCGTATTTCAAATCCAGAATCTGTTCTACCACGCTTTGATCGTGGCCTTCAATCTCCTATCATTCTTGTGAGTGACCTTCACTAAACCAATTCGAAGTGCGTACGAGCAATCTACAAATTAATCTTACTAAAAAGAAATCTAGATGCTCGTAAGGAGCGAAAATCCATTAGACTATAAATATGTTACAAAATGAAGGATTTAGATATGTAAACCAAAAATGGTTATCTAAACCCCATATGATGTTAACCTACCTAAATCTAGCAATCTTTCAACAAAAAGATGAGAAAAGAGATATTAAATGATTTGGAAAAATACATGCATTTGACGTCTTATCAATCCTCCCCGCACATAAACCTTTACTCGTCCTCGAGTAAACAAGATCAAGCAAAGATCTAAGCGTAAACTGGTATGCAAAAGTTTTCCCAAAAATCCAACATCGTATTCCTGGACTACCATAACCCCCAAGACATAAGAATCTCTCACAGTCTCACATCCCAAAGTCTAAGATAATCTAAAAAAATATCATACCAATCAAAGGTGAGGTATAAAGTACAAGTGTAAAACTAGCTTACTCTACCAAAGAAGCCACCAAATAGACAAATTAAGAGAAGCATAATTTTGTTTTTCAATTTCTCTCATTTTGCCTTGGAGCCCTCTCGGGTTTTCATCCTAGCTTCACACACATTTTTTTTCAAGGCACCTCACCTTTTTTTTCACACCATTTGGCCTCTCATTTTTGCATAGGTTGTGCCCTTTCGGGTTTTCAACCTATCCGGGTCCCCCCAAATTTTCCTAAGTTTCCCTCTCGGGTTTTCAACTTAGTGGGGGTGTTTTTGTTTTGTTTTATTTATTTTCCCTTTTTTTTTGAACTAAAAATCACAACTATGTACATGAGCAAACATGAGCATCCAAACTTCCTCCCCATACTTAGAATATGCAATGTCCTAAATGCATATAAATAATCAAAAGCCAAAGTAGGGAAAAGGAATATGAAATGCTCACAATTAGGACCTTGAAGGTCTCGGGCAACTGTCTCAGCCTGCGCATTTCCTTGATCTCTCATCCTTGCATCTCTTCCACTTCACCGCGAGCTTCGGTGGTGGGGCATTACCGGAGGACAATTGGAGCATTGCAAGCATTGCATCCATGTTGTCGTCCATGCCCTCACAAGTGTCCTCGACATAGTACTCAAGGTTCTCCATTCGCTGGTCCATGCACCTAAACCCATTGTTCATATTTTACTGCATGGTTTGGAAGGATTCTTGGAGTAGAGCAAATGAGCCCGGTGGTGGAGCACTTCCACCTCCTTGCACTCGAGATGTGAGTGATTCTCTAAAAGCTTCCTAAAGGGGGTTGATAATGTGAAAGCATTTCCGGAATACCCACTAGGCGGTCTGAAGGAAGCATCATGTATTTTTCTCCTTCATGATGAAGCTAAATGAACTTTGTGGGGTCTTTGGTGGTTTTCAACGTTTTTATGGTGTAGAAGCAATCCTGGGGATATCGACCAATTTCCTCCAAGCTCGGTGGAGGGGGAATATGCATATGTTGTGGTAAGAGAGTGATCATTCCCATCATATAAATGCGCCCAAAACTTTTGTTCGACAAACCAATGCATCCATTAATCCATACATCAACCCAATTAGGAGCACCATTTCCATGGGGCGTAAAAGCCCAAAGGCATTTCAAATCAATTACAAAATACATGTTAAACTCCCCTTGACAAAAAGTGTAGAATTAAGAAAGCGGTAGAGGTACCGAATCACCGGATAGATAATCGAACAGGCCGATGAATGATGATGTCCACTCTCCTCTCCTGGGAGAGCTTCCCAAAATGCTTTTTTGGTGTACCCGTCTCCTCGCACAAAGTCCTTTTCCACCTCTTTGTCCGGAGTGAAATTCCACCTAAAAGGCAACATTAAATCATCATACGTGGCACTCCTCATCCTATTGTTTAGGTAGAACTCAATCCCTGGGGTACCATCCTCCCAAGTGATCTTACTCACTGTGGAGAGGAACTCTATTTTCCATGATAGATAAGTTGGGGCTTTGGCATCTTCAAAAACCTTTAGGCTGGTTTTATACAACATATGAGTGACCGCCTCTAACAACCCTAGCTTAGTCAATACCTCCTTATCCACAAACCGAGTGGCCATGATAACTCTATTGCTGCCCAATCTCTCCCATCTCCCAGAAAATTCCCCTTTTATGTTTGTGAACCCGTGATAAGGGAGATATAGGTCGTAGACTATGGGAGGTGCATGGTTAGAAAAGCTAGCTTGTCCCGTTTTTCTCTTTTTAGGGGCCATAAGAAACATTTGCTCAACTCACCAACCCACAACAATAATGAAGCACAAAGTCTAACCCCAAATAGAACCACACAAGAGTTCACAAATATTGCACCAAAGTTACTACCACAAAAACCAACAAAGTGATTCCACCACAATCTCCACAACAATTCACAACATTACAACCACACTCTCCATAACAATCTCCACAACAATCATAACCACTACCACCAAAAAATTCCACAATAAGCACAAACACTACCACTTCAACAAGTATATCCACAACCTCAATAAAGAGCTTATAACCATCTTCAAGCACAACAATCTCAACTAACTCATCAATCTCATCAAAACACACAAGAAGGAAAATTTTGAAGAATTACCCATAATGGTCTTTTGGAATTTCCAGGTTGATTTGGGTGCTCCAAGTTGGTGTAGAAGCCTCCAATAATCCTCAAGTGCCAAGAAACATCACCTTTTGCTCAGAACTCCTCCGAAATGAAGAACTCCAATATTGTTGAATTTTTGGTGTTCTTAAAGATAACTCTTCACTTTTCTTTGTTTGGAGGATGAATTGGGTTTTTTTTGTGGTGTGGGAGGTGTTTAGGGATGTTAGGTTAGGGATTTGGATGGTAGAGATGGAAGGATGGAGAAGTAAAGGTTGAAGGGAGAGGATTTTGCCCTTGGAAGATGATGGAGACTTTTGAGATAGGATAAGATATGTGACACTGAGAAAAATTCTGCAAAATGAAGGAGAAAATAGAAAAAAATGTAGGGAAAGTAGGGGGTGAAAAAGAAAATAAAAAGAAATGGGGGGAATGGGCCTCACAGGCGCGCAGCCAGCGCGACCCATTTTGATGATGCGCGCGGCTAAGGAAACCCTTCAGTTCCACTTTGCGCTCTCCATTTTCACGGGTGAACAACCCTTCAGTTCCACTTTGCGTAACCCACATAGTTGATCGCCCGGCCGTATCCTGGGGCTCCTGCACGAGCCATTTTTACCCAAAACTTCGATTTTCCTCCTTCTTTCACCTTGTTTCATCCCATTTTTCCAGAAACATTCAAAATAAACACCAAAGCATAATATTTCTCCAAAAGCAACGAAGATAAAACAATGAAGTAGGTTCAAAACCAAGTTTATTTAATGTCGTCGACACGTCTTATTCACAAATCCACAAAAATGAAGCTACATCAAAGGAATTGCATCAATGGCTACTGGATGATCAAAACCAAGTTTATTTAACGTCGTTGCCACTACGTATTAACACCAAAGCCACTACTCACTAACCGAGTCATCGAGGAGTGTTTTGTCGTCTAGTTTTGGTTGGAAGCTCTCATAGTAAGGTTTCAAATGGTGGCAATTCACTTTGAAGACTTTCGAAGTCTCCTCACTCATTATTTCAACCGCTTCATGTGGAAAAACTTTCACCACCACTAAAGGGCCAAGCCACTTTGACCTCAATTTTCCCAGAAATAACCGAAGGCGTGATTGGAATAGAAGGACTTTTTGACCAACATTAAAGTTCTTCCTATTGATTAAGCTATCATGCCTAGCCTTGATTTTCTCCTTGTAAATTGTTGAGTTTTCATAGGAGTCATGAATCTCCTCAAGCTCTTGGAATTGCAACTTTCAGTGCACACCGGCTTTATCAAAATTCATATTGAAGCTTTTCACGACCCAATACGCTTTGTGTTCAAGCTCAACCGATAAGTAGCACGACTTCCCAAAGACCACTTGATATGGAGACATTCCAATCGATGTCTTATAGGCCATCCCATATGCCCACAAAACATCATCTAGCTGAGTGCTCCAATCTTCCCTATTCGGGTTAACCATTTTCTCGAGGATAGATTTGATCTCTCGATTGGAGACCTCGGCTTGGTTATTTGATTGTGGGTGATAGGCCATGGTGGTTTTATGAGTTACTTCATACTTCTTCATCAATGCCTCGATTGTACGATTGCAAAAGTGGGTTTCTCGGTCACTAATCAAGGCTCGGGGAATACCAAATCAGGAAAAGATATTGGTTTTCAAGAAATTGGCCACAACTTTTGAATCATTGGTCCTCGTGGCCTTTTCCATGACTCACTTGGACACATAATCGATGACAAGAAAAATATAAACGCACCTAAAAGAGTTTTGGAAGGGTCCCATGAAGTCAATTCCCCATACATAAAAAACCTCACGATACAAGATACTTGTTTGTGGCATTTCATTCTTTTGGGAGATGTTTCCCATTCTTTGACGCTTGTCACAAGATTGGCGAAATCAATAGGAATGTTTCCTCATATGAGGCCAATGGAAAACACTTTCTAACACCTTCAAAGTGGTTCTCTTGGCACCAAAATTCCCACCACATGCAAGAGAGTGACACATATTTAGAATTGAACTCACTTCACTCTTCGGGACACATCTTTGGATCATTTGATTCGGACAATGCTTTCATAAATATGGATCATCCCACACCTAGTGCTATCTGCTTCATTTTACGTGTGTTAACAGATGCATTTGACATAGTTTTTAGTTACTTTTAGTTGGTGGATTGCTAGCATTAGTTGAGTTTATGTGACAAGGGGTTTAGATGGCCATGTATGGTTTTTTGTCTAAATCTCGTATTTTGTAGACTTAATTGGTACTAATGGACATCTTGTATCCTTAGGCTCATTGGTATTGATTTTAATCATCTTTAGTAGGTCGCTTGTGGGTACTTTTTGGTTACATTCCATGTGAAGGCCGTTCGTAAGGGCGGTAGAAGATTGAAGACCGTTCACAAGGAAAGTAGAAGAGGGGAAGGCCATTCACACTAGAATGGTAGAAAATGAAGGCCCCAAACATGAATGTGTGGTACAAGGAGATTGAAGCCAAAGATAGGCAGCTACGAAGTTCAAGACGGCTAAAGGAGAAAATGGTGAATTTTGGTCCGAGTAGTGTTTTCTTAGTCCGAGAATGATATAAGAATAATTAGCCTTCAAGATTGGTTCTATTGGATTCATCTTCTTGACTACTACAAAATAGACCACTAGAACTCCCAATTCGGACTAATGGTTCACCTGTAGCAAGCAAACGAAGTTCAGCCGAGGAAGCACCAGTGGCACTTCACGGACCGCACATGGTAAAGCACCCACGGCCAGTGAAAAAGCCCACGACCTATACTACACGAGGGATACGAGAAGATTTGTGAAGACCTGCATGAGACCTTCATGAGGCAATGGCGCCGAGCCGTGACAAAGACCCAGACCGTGGAGCTTGGAGATGACGAATTGAAAATTTGGCTAAGTATGGAGCCGGTCTGTGAAAACCTTCACAGACCATGACAAAAGTTCTGAGCAAAGACCACAAGCTGTTCACAGCTCGTGAAAAATTTCACGGACCGTGAGAACTTCTGAGCAAAAACCATTAACTGTTTGCGGTCTGTGACAATCTTCACGGACAGTGGCACGAGGCCTGCTTCACGGACCGCGCTAGATCCCACGACCTGCGGCTATGAATGTTCACGAACCATGCCAAATCTCATGCCCCATGCTTTAATGTCCACAGACCGTGGCATCCCGTGCTTGAATGTTCACAGACCGTGGTATCCGTGCCGATCCGTGAAACCTTGGTGGCTGACCATTCTGGCCATAACTCTCTCAATGTTTATCCAATTTCCCTCTACCATATATCAAAATCTTATTCTTTCCAAGATCTATTCAACGAACTATAATTCAGCTCCACATAATTCATGTATTTGAGCATTTTATTCAAGAAAGGTTCAGCGCCTTAAGGGAAATGATGACTAGGATTTTTCTATGTTTAGCCTATTTTGGGCCTATATTTAGGCCCAATATCCTACTAATATATATAGAAGCCGTATTTTTCTACTAAATATTAAGTATAATAGAAGCTATAATAATGTAGATTAGTTTCTCTTTCTAGTTTTGAGAGACGGAAGAAGGGAGTTTTTCTTCTCCTTCCTTCTCCTTCTCTTTTATCTTTGTACTTTATTTTTCTTTTCATCATATTTTCTTAGATCATGGTATCTAACCTAATATTTTCCATGGATCTAACCTTTGTAGAGTAGATCTTTAGTTTGGGACATATTTGACACGTGTAGTTTTTATTGCTTTATGAGATTTAAGTAGATTCATCCTATTTTTGTGTTTATGACATTATTGTGATTTTTCTTGGATGTTTCTAAATGTATGAACTACACCACATATAAGAAAACACTTTGGGATATGTTAATGTATGGTGCATTTTTTTGTACCCCCTTGGGAAGAGAAACCTAGATGTTTGAATGGGTAGGGGAGAAAGCAGCCGCCCGGGTGTGTGCATGGGAGATTCGAGAATGCTCTGACCTATTTGCTGTTGCACCAGTCTTAGCTGGCTTCGTAAAGTTTCCCGAGAGGTTAAGGGTAGAGATAGTTGATAGTAGCAAGCTAGGAGTTGTGTTGAAATCCTAGTATCATAGATAAGGTGCCTATGAACCTAGGGCCTTGCATATAGAGAACCACTGGGAATTAGTGCATTCATGGTGGAAGCTCAGGACGTAATAGCACGGGGGATAAAAAACCACAACAATGGTCAAACCTTGTTGTGCTCCCCTAATTATGATGTCGATGTCAATGTAGGGTTGCGAGTGCACCCACCGTGACAGGGATGGGGAAGTGTATGCCATCGACCACACTACGTGTTATGAACATACTGATAGGTCTTTTGTATGTCTATATGTGAATAAATTGAGAATTGAAGCATTAGAACTACCATAGTGCTAAATTAATCCCAAGTGTAAAGTATAAATAGTTTACTTGTTTGTTGATTTCATGCTTATTAGTTTTTAGTTGAAAATACCAACCAACCCCCCCCCCCAACTTGCATGTTTACATTACAAGTTGTTTCTTTCACTCGTGTGGATTGATGACCCACACGAGGTTATGTTTTGCCTTTACTTGAAACCTAGCATCTCTGTGGAAAAACCCAGGGCTTGCCGCTTACTACCCTCTAGTAGCATTAAGATCGAGAAATGGGTGCAAAACTATAAAAATTATCTTTGAACATCCACAGGAGGAATCCTCGACTCAGGTTAATTGATTGCACTGTGATTGTATTAA
This sequence comes from Rubia yunnanensis, assembly GCA_037428765.1. Lineage (NCBI taxonomy): Eukaryota > Viridiplantae > Streptophyta > Magnoliopsida > Gentianales > Rubiaceae > Rubia > Rubia yunnanensis. The sequence goes on along the minus strand of CM075061.1, from coordinate 103,749,427 downwards.
TGACCCTGGGTTGAGGCGGGTCAAGTGCTTAGCTTCACTCCTCAACCTATCTCTTTGAGCTTTGGAGAAATGTAGGGGGAATTATTGGGAGACAAGAAAATTAACTAGATCAGCATACCAAGGGTGAGACTCTCTAATGTCAAACAATTATTCATCAGGAAATTTTTCCCGAATGGTCTCCCTTTTGGGATTCTCAATAGCATTTCCCAACTCATCAATCGGTGTTAACCGACTTAGATAGTCGGCCACCACATTTTCACTCCCATTTTTATCCCTCACTTCTAAATCTAACTAACTCAAGAGAAGTATCCACCTAATCAACTTAGGTTTGGCTTCCTTCTTGGTCATCAAATGGCAAAGAGCCGCATGGTCCGTTAAGATAATGCCATTTGTACCAAGTGGGTATGACCTAAACTTCTCAAGGGTGAATACTACTGCCAATAACTCTTTCTCCGTGGTGGAGTAATTATGTTGTGCATCATTTAGAGCTATCGAGGCATAGTATATAGAATGTGGGATTCTCGCTACCCTTTGACCTAGAACCGCACCAATGGCATAATCACTAGCATCACACATAATCTCAAAAGTGAGGTCCCAATTAGGGGGCTGGATAATGGGGGCGGAAATAAGCATTGCCTTCAAAGTGTGAACGACTCTTTGGCATTCTAGGTCAACCACAAAATCTGCCTCTTTTTTTTTAACAATTTACATGAAGGGGAGGCAATCTTAGAAAAATCCCTAATGAAACGACGGTAAAACACTCATGACCTAGAAATGACCTAACTTCTCTAACACTTGAGGGAAAGGGTAGGGATTGGATCGTGTTAACCTTGGCTTTAGCTACCTCTAGATCTTGAGAAGAGACCACATGACCCAATCATTTTTTGGAGTTTAGTGCGAGATTGCTTTCAATGCATCTTTTGAGCACTGATGATAGATTGTTTAAACAACTATCAAAAGAATCTCCAGGAAAGGTGAAATCATCCATGAAGACCTCTACAAAGTGCTTAAAAAACTCCAAAAATATACTAACCATGCCCCTTTGCAATGTGTTGGGAACATTGCATAGGCCGAAAGGCATGCATCTATAGGAAAAAGTGCTAGAAGGATATGTAAAGGTATTCTTTTCTTAGTCTTCCAGGGCTATGTCAACTTGGAAATAACCAGAATACCCATCTATTAAACAATAGAAATCCCGCCTGCCAAGCCTCTCAAGCATTTGATCAATAAAGGGTAGCAGGAAATGGTCTTTCCTATTTACCGCATTCAACCTAAGGTAGTCAATACACACTCTCCACCCATTTTGCACATGAGTGGGAACCAATTCTCCCTCTTGGTTCCCTATCACGGCCACACAACTTTTCTTAGGCACAACTTGGGTGGGACTTACCCACTTGCTATCGGAGATGGGGTAAATCATTCCGGCTTGGAGCAATTTGAGAATCTCACTATTCACTACCTCCATCATCGGCGGGTTAAGCCGACGCTAGGGTTGCCTCACCGATTTGGCTCCATCATCTAACAAGATACGATGCATGCAAGTGAAAAGGCTAATCCCTTTGATATCGGCAATGGTCCACCCAATTTCTTTCTTATGGGTTCTAAAGTCCTCCATCAACCTCCCCTATGGTTCCTTGGTGAGCTTACTCGACATTATCACGGGGAAAGTATCTCCCTCACCAAGGTATGGATATTTCAAATTCTCGGGTAGTGGTTTCAACTCCTCATCGGTGCCTTCTCAAAAGACATAGGGATTCCCACATCTCGAGGTACATTGAGAACTTCACTAGGGGGTTGAGGGGTAGCCTATCAACAGAATTTAGTCTCTCTATATCTCGGGAAAATTTACCCTCAAATAATAATAATGCAATTCACTTATGTCAAGACATTTTTCCAAAGATACCTTCAAACAATCTTTTCCATTAATCACAATCACATCTTGCACATAATCATGATTCATCAACAATATCAACAACATCAATAGCATAACAAGAATGACCTTCACTAGGAAACTTCATGGCATCATAAATGATGAACTTAACAATATCTCCATTAAATTCCATGGTTAAACACCCACTATGCACATCGATTTTAGTTCTATATTTTTTCAAAAATGGCCTCCCCAATAAGATAGGGGCATCATTTTCCATATATAGAACATAGAAATCGGTGGGAAAAATCAAAGTATCAACTTTAACCAAAACATCTTCTACAACCCCATTAGGGTAGGCATTAGATTTGTCGGCCGGTTGGATCACTACCCCAGTTTCAAGCAATTTTCCAAGATCTAGGGATTCATATAAAGAATATGGAATCACATTTATTGATGCTCCTAGATCTAGCATGACATTTTGGAAATTATTACCACCTATGATACAAGGGATGGTAAACATACCGGGATCATCACATTTAGGGGGGAGTTTATTTTGGAAAAGGGCCGACACTTGACCACCAATTATATATTTTCTCCATTTTTTCAAAATTTTGTTCCTCCTAGGGATACATAATTCCTTACGGAATTAGAAAACTTAGGCACTTGGTAAATGGCAACAAAGAGAGGAATTTTTACCTCACACTTGTTGAAGACTTCAAAAAGTGTCTTGTTCTCATCCTTGCAATTTTTGTCCCACAAAGCCGCCAGAAAGGGTGGTGGTAGAAGGATTTTCTCAATCTCACGTTTCTTTTGTGGTTGAGTGACCACCTCTTTAACCTTATTTCCCTTCACCACAAGTTCCTCTTCTATCTCCTTCCTGACCTTTACAATTTCCTCGGGGTCTTTGGTCTCCTTTCCACTCCTCAAGGTTATGGAACTAGCATTAGGAGGCTGGGGGTTTAACTCTAGCTGTGATGGAAAATTTCAAGAATCCCTATCTACCAATCGGGACATGAAGGATACTATTTGACTAAGTTGGACTTAAGACTCTTGAATCTTGCAGAAGAGCGGTCCTCTACGTTCACAATTCTAGCATGCATGAGCTGCTCATGTTCCGGCCTTGGCTTTCCTTTTCGAAGATTAGATGACCCCTCATCCCTTGGGTAGGGTTGTTGTGGCGCCCGATTGTACCCTTAATTTCCTTGGTATTGGGGTTGTCCTCCTTGACAATTTGGTTGATACACACCTTGGCCACCTTGATGACCACCTCGGGGATTCAATTTCCCCGCTTGATCATCTCTCCATCTAAAGTTTAGATGGTCTCTCCACCCAGGATTGTAGGTCTTAGAGTAGGGATCATACTTCTTTTCATTGCCTTATCCCCTTTGGAACCTTGACCACCTTGGTAGCCTTTATTTCCTTGAAATCCTTGGCCTTGTCCTCATTGATAACCCACTGCCTTAGCCTCCTCAAACTCTTTATCTTAGAGTTGTGGGCATACATCAGTGAAATGTTCCAATGAACACACCCCACACACCTTGAATTGATGCACCTTCCTCTTCATTAGCTCCTTCATCATAGAAACTAAGGTTTGCACTTGCTCTTCAAGTTTGGGGGTTCCTGGATTTGGAGGCTCTTTCACCCTTTCCCTTTCTCTTACACCAAATTGTCTCGTACCATTAGCTATGTATTCCAAAAATACCATGGCATCTTTCAGGCTCTTGTTGGCGATCGACCCATTACAAGTGTCATTAATCATTCTTATATCTTCAATGGATAAGCCATCGAAGAAATAATGTACAAGATCTCCTTCCTTGTATAGGTGGTAGGGACAATTAGTTAGCAAACTCTTGAACCTCTCTCAATATTCGTATAAAGATTCACCTGGATATTGGGAGATGTTGCTTAACTCCTTCTTCAACCCTGCCGACTTAAACGTTGGAAAGAATTTCTCCAAAAAATTGCTCTTCATCTCCTTCCATGATGTTATCCTTCCCGGGGGAAGATAGCATAACCAATATTTGGCCACATCCTTCAAAGAGAAAGGAAATTCCCTTAGAATGAAATTGTTCTCCGAAACTCCAAGTGGCTTCATGTTCGTGCTCACAAAGTGTTATTTGGAAAAATGCTTATTCGCATCCTTCCCGCTCATACCATGGAAATAAGGAAGACAATGAATCATCTCAGACTTAACCTCACAAGTGACATTTTTCTAAAGAGAGGGGAAAGTGATTGACAGTGGTTGGCTCTGTAGGTTAGGAGTCATGAGCTCTCTCAAGGTTCTATTATCATCCACCATAGTTTGTGTAACTACTTTGGGTGATACTTGGGTAGCTTGGTTAGCAAAATGAGCTAGTCTCCTTGCTCTTTGGAGTGTTCCTAAGAGACTGGGGTTGTAGTGCAAGGGTTCTTATCTATTTGTACGAGTATCGACCATAAACCAAGAACCAAAGAAATACAATCTTGTGCAAAGTAACAATCACAAAATAAAGAAAACATCAACAACAAACAAATAAAACATGAAACACACAAAAACTACACTAACACTTTAATAAAATATGCATTTCCCCGGCAGTGGCGGCAAAACTTGGGAGGTCATCTCCGTACCTCTCAAAGATAGTATTTATATGCCCAAATTATGGCTAACTACTAAATAGTAGCTAGTGGTAAGACATGATCATCCACGAGGAAAAAGGGAGTTTATCGAGTGTTAAATGTAATTGAAAAGCATACAAAGATGTCACTCTAAGTGTGTGGTAACAAATTGGGGGGTTTTGGCTCTTAAAAACACTACGACTACTTTAAACTAATAAATGAACAACAAAGTAGAAAGAGCTATGTAAACATGATTAGAAATAGCACAAATGTTGTAACTAAGATTATAACGAGTCTTGCCCGCAATTGGTTTACATTTCTAGTCATCCTTTGATCATCAATTAATTATTCTATTTCTATGCATTAACCACATATTGTGGAGAACTTATCAACACCTTTTGAGTGTTAATATCTCTCACCTCTCCTCGATTATAGTTAGAGTGAGCGATCGGTGCTACACAATAACCCTTACCCTTGAGACACTCTAGACGATCGGTGTTATAGACTTCCCTGGGGATAGCAGAACACATGGAGACCCAATACAACTACCAAAATGTCTAACAAGCGAGAAACACATAGATAGCATAAGTATATCTACTCATAATGACTACGAGGATCGGGCTTCATGCTAATCGTTATTAGTGAGCCACATTGATAATTAGTCAAACCCATTCAAATCCATCCTAAGCCTAAGAAATTTCATCAATCAACAATCATAATTAGTTATCGCTCCCAATCATAACCTAGCATTGGCCAACAATAATCACATTGACAAAAAGTCAAGTCCGGGTTTGACCAAAAACCTAGCACATAATCTACGCACAATCATCAACTGGTTGATCATCCTAGTTTAAATCATGAATTAATCACATAAGAAAGCACAAAACATACTTGATAGTCAAAGCACAAAATAAGATATACCAAATCTCACAAGTTCATACTAGAAATGCTTACCAATGGCTCCTAAGAGTATATTTAGCCTAGATTACGAAAACCTATAACAAAAGAGGAAGAATCCATGTAAAAATAGAAGAAAAAGAGAAGAAAAAAAGGCATCCTAGGGTTTTAGAAAGAAATTTGAGTAGGTATGAATGGGGAGAGAGATGATAAGGTTTTTGGGTATTTATAGTACACATGTTTTGGTCAAAAGAAGGTCAGAAACGTAGCAGGAGCACTGATTGTGCACGGGAACTGAGGTTCCCGATTGAGTGCACGGGCGCACGTTAAGACTCATTAGCTGCACGATAGAGTCCTGGGTGCGGCACTCCAGGCCTGTCTTATGTACGCAGCTAATGACGCTGGCCGCGCACCTAAATCTTCTTCATTCAGGTTACCGTGAGCGGGTGCATGCTCCTTCGCCTGGCCGCACGAAATGGTGCTGAGAACTTACGCCGCGAGTTCTTCTCTCGCGCATAGGCACATGGCTAAGGTCGCTGGCCGCACGCCCGGTGTTCTTCACCCGCTCGGTCGGCAGGCCGGTCTTTGTGTTGGTCAGCTGGCTTTCGTTCTTCAAGTCAAAACTTCTTCCACCATTTTTGGATCGTGGCCTTCAATCTCCTTCCATTCTTGCGAATGGCCTTCATTAAAATAATCTGAAGTGCTTACGAGCAATCTTCAAATTAATCTTTAAAAAAGGAATCTAGATGCTCATAAGGACCAAAAATCCATTAGACTAGAAATAGGTTACAAAATGAATTATTTAGATATTAAAACTGAAAATGGTCATCTAAACCTTTATAATGTAAACCTACCTAAATCTAGCAATCTTCCAACAAAAAGATGACAAAAGAGATGTTAAATGCTTTGGAAAATACATGCATTTGACGTCTTATCAAACCTCCTCGTACTTAAACCTTTACTTGTCCTCGAGTAAACAATAACAAGCAAAGATATAAGCGTAAACTAGCATGCAAAAGTTTTCCCAAAACATTCAAATCGTACTTCTAGACTACCCTAACCCCCAAGACATAAGAATCTCTCACACTCTCACAACCCAAAGTCTAAGATAATCTAAACAACCATCATACCAATCAAAGGTGAGGTATAAAGTACAAGTGTAAAACTAGCTTACTCTACCAAAGAAGCCACCAAATAGACAAATCAAGAGAGGCATAATTTTTTTTATTTTCTCTCATTTTTCCTAGGATCCCTCTTGGGTTTTCATCTTAGCTTCACGCACATTTTTTTTCAAGGCTTACCCTCCACGTTTTCTACGCTATTTGACCGCTCATTTTTGCATAGGTTGTCCTTTTGGGTTATCAACCTATACGGGCCCCCCAATTTTTCCTAAAAGGCTCTCTTGGAATTTCAACTTAGCGGGGTGATTTTGTTTTCTTTTCTTACTTTTTTTTTCCTTTTTGTAAAAACTAAAAGTCACAACTATGCACATGAGCAAACATGAGCTTCCAAACTCCCTCTTCGCACTTAGAATATGCAATGTCCTTAATGCATATAAAAAATAAAAAGAAAAAGTAGGGAAAAGAAATATTAAATGCTCACAATTAGGACCTTGAAGGTCCCGCGCCACCGTCTGGGCTTGCACATCTCCTTTCTCTCTCCCCCTTAAACTCTTTCACTTCTCCACGAACTCCGGTGGTGGGGAATTGCCAAAGGACAATTGGAGCATTGCAAGCATTGCATCCATGTTTTTGTTCATGCCCTTACAAGTGTCCTCAACATAGTACTCAAGGTTCTCCATTCGTTGGTCCATGCACCTAAACCCACTGTTCATATTTTCTTGCATGATTTGGAAGTATTCTAGGAGTAGAGCAAATGAGCCCAGTTGTGGAGCTCGTGGTGGTGGAGCACTTCCACCTCCTTGCACTCGGGATATGAGTGATTCTCTAAAAGCTCCTTTGGGGGTTGATATGTGAAATCCTTTCCGGGATACCCACTAGGCAGTCCGAAGGAAGCGTCATGTATTTTTCTCCTTCGTCATGAAGCCAAGTGAACTTTGTGGGGTCTTCGGTGGGTTTCAAATTTTTTTCTCTTTCCATGTACTTGATGGTGTAGAAGAAATCTTGGGAATAATGACCAATTCGCTCCAAGCTTGGTGGAGGGGGAATGTGCATATATTGTGCTAAGAGAGTAATCATTCCCCCCAATACAAATGTGCCCCAAACCTTTGTTCGATAACCCAATGCATCCATTAATCCATACATCAACCCAATTAGGAGCACCATTTCTTTGGGGCATAAAAGCCCAAGGGAAATTCAAATCAATTATAGAACACTTATTAAACTCCCCTTGACAAAAAGTGTAGAATTGGGAAAGTGGTAGAGGTACCAAATCAACGGATGGATAATCGAAGAGGCCGATGAATGATGATGTCTACTCTCCTCTCCCGTGAAAAATTCCCAAAATGCTTGTTTGGTGTACCCATATCCTCACTCAAAGTCCTTTTCTACCTCTTCGTCCGGGTGAAATTCCACCTAAAAGCCAACGTTAAATCATTATACGTGGCTGTCCTTATCGTTTAGGCAGAACTCAATCCCCAGGGTATCATCCTCTCAAGTGATATTTCTCACTATGGAGAGGAACTCCAATATCCATGATAGATATGTTAGGGCTTTGGCATCCAAAAAGCCCTCTAGACCAGTTTCATCCAACATATGAGTTATCGACTCCAACAACCCTAGCTTAGTCAATACCTCCTCACAAACCGAGTGGCCATGATAACTCTATTTTTGTCCAATATCTCCCATCTCTTAGTGAATTCTCCTTTTATGTTATTTAACCAATGATAAGGGAGAGATAGGTTATAGACTACATGAGGTGCATGTTTAGTGGAGCTAGCTTGTCCCATTTTTTTTATTCTTAGGGGAAATAAGAAACATTTTCTCAACTCATCAACCCACAACAATAATGAAGCACAAAGTCTAACCCCAAATAGTACCACACAAGAGTCCACAAATATTACACCAAAGTTACTACCACAAAAACCAACAAAGTGATACCACCACAATCTTAACAACAATTCACAACATTACAACCTCAATCTCCATAACAATCACCATAACAATAAAAAACACTACCACCACAAAATTCCAAAATAATCACAAACACTACAGCTTTAACAATTATATCCCCAACCTCAATTAACCATCTTCAAGCACAACAATCTCTACTAACTCATCAAGCTCATCAAAACACACAAGAAGGCATATTGTGAAGAAGTACCCATAACGGTGTTTTGGAATTTCCAGGTTGATTTGGGTGCTCCAAGTTGGTGTAGAAGCCTCCAATAATCCTCAAGTGCCAATAAACATCACCTTTTGGTCATAACTCTTCTGGATAAAATAACCCCAAATTTGTTAAATTTTTGGTGTTCTTGAAGAGAATTCTTCACTTTTCTTGGTTTGGAGGATGAATTGGGTTTGTTTGTGGTGTGGGAGATGTTTAAGGATTTGGATGGTAGAGATGGAAGGATGGAGAAGTAAAGGTTGAAGGAAGGGGATTTTGCTCTAGGAAGAGGAAGGAGACGTTTGAGAAAGAAGTAGTGAAAGTAGGGGGTGAAAAAGAAATTAAAAATAAGTAGGGGGAGGGGTCATCAAGGGTGCACGGCTAGTGCAGCCTATTCTGATGATGCGTGCGGGCAAGGAATCCCCGCGCAATGCCTGTGCGCTCCTTTTTCACGGACGAACAACCCTCCAGTTCCACTTTGTGCGGCCCGCGTGTAGGGGCTTTCAATTTTCCTCTTTCTTTCACCTTGTTTCATCCCATTTTTCCTGAAACATTCAAAACAAACACCAAAGAATAATATTGCTCCAAAAACAATGAAGATAAACAATTAAATATGATCAAAACTAAGTTTGTTTAACGTCGTAGGCACGACTTATTCACAAAGCCACAAAAATGAAGCTACATAATGGGATGACATCAATGGGATTTGGATGATCAAAACTAAGTTCATGTAACATCGCCGGCATGACATATTCACACCAAAGCCACTACTCACTAACTGGATCATCGAGGAGTGTTTTCTTGACTAGTTCCAAGTTGAAGCTCTCATAGTAAGGCTTTAAACAGTAGCCATTCACTTTGAAGACTTTCAAAGTCTCCTCAATCATTATTTCAACCGCTCCATGTGGGATAAATTTCACCACCACAAAAGGCTAAGCCACGTTGACCTCAATTTTTAGCAAATAACCGAAAGTGTGCTTGGAATAGAAGGACTTTTTGACCAATGTCAAAGTCCTTCCTATGGATTAAGTTATCGTGCCTAGCCTTGGTTTTCTCCTTGTAAATTATGGAGTTTTCATAGGAGTCAATTTATATCTCCTCAAGCTCTTGCAATTGCAACTTTCGATGCACACCAGTTTCATCCAAATCCATGTTGAAGCTTTTCACGACCTAATACGCTTTATGTTTAAGCTCAACCGGTAAGTGGCACAGCTTCCCAAAGACCACTCGATATGGATACATTTCAATCGGTGTCTTATAGGCCATCCTATACACCTACAAAAGCATCATCTAGTTGAATGCTCCAATCCTTCCTATTTAGGTTTACCATTTTATCAAGGATAGATTTGATCGCTCGATTTGAGACCTCAGTTTAGCCATTTGATTGTGGGTGATAGGCCATGGAGGTTTTATGAGTTACCCCATACTTTTTCTCCAATGCCTGGATTGTGGGATTGCAAAAGTGGGTTCCTCGGTTGCTAATCATGGCTCGGGGAATTCCAAACCGGGAAAAGATATTGGCTTTCAAGAAATTCACCACCACTTTTTAATCATTGCTCCTCGTGGCCTTTGCCTCAATCCACTTGGACACATAATCGGCCGCAATAAAAATATAAACGCACCCAAAAGAGTTTGGGAGGGGTCCTATGAAGTCAATCATCCATACATAAAAAACCTCACAATACAAGATGCTTGTTTATAGCATTTCATTATTTTGGGAGATGTTTCCCGTTCTTTGACACTTGTCACAAGATTAGAAAAATTGATAGGAATGTTTTATCATATGAGGCCAATAGAGACTGCTTTCTAACACCTTCAAAGAAGTTCTCTTGGCACCAAAATGCCCACCACATGCAAGAGATTGACACATATTTAAAATTGAACTCACTTCACTCTCTGGGACACATCTATGAATCATTTAATCAGAGCAATGCTTCCATAAATATGGATCGTTCCACATATAGTGCTTAGCCTCACTCCTCAACCTATCTCTTTGAACCTATCTCAACCTATCTCACACCAAAATTAACTAGATTCGGCATAACAAAGGTGAGGCTCTCTACCTGCAAACAAATATTCATTGGGAAATTCTTCCCGAATGGTCTCCCTTTTGGGCTTCTCAATAGCACTCCATAACTCATCAATCGATGTCAACTGACTTAGATGGCCGGCCACCACATTTTTACTCCCATTTTTATCCCTCACCTCTAAATCAAACTCACTTAAGAGAAGTATCCTTCTAAGCAACCTAGGTTTGGCTTACTTTTTTATCATCAAATGGCAAAGAGCCACATGGTCTGTGAAGACAATGACATTTGTACCAAGTTGAGAGTGTGGGTGTCCGGTTGAGAGCGCGGGCACGAACATAGACACGCTGGCTACGCAATAGAGTCCTGGGCACTACACTCTGGGCCTGTCTTGGGCGCTTACCGCTGGCCCAAATTTTCTTCACTAAGGTTACCATGCGCAGGTGTACTCCCACGCACTGGCCATACAAAATGGTGCTGAGCACTTGCACCACGGCTTATTCTCTTGCTCGCAAGTGCATAGATAATAGCGCTAACCTTTGATACTTAACAGTTAGCCAGCCGGTCCTCGCGTCGGTCGGCTGGGCTTCGTTCGAAAGTCCAGACTCTTTTCTACCATGTTTGGATCGTGGCCTTCAATCTTCTACCATTCTTGTGAATGGCCTTTACTAAACCAATACAAAGTGCTTACAAGAAATCTACAAATTAATCATACAAAAAGGAATCTTGACACTCGTAAAGACAAAAAATCCATTAGACTATAAATAGGTTACAAAATGAAGGATTTGAAAAATGAAAATGGTCATCTAAACCCCTTATGATGTAAACCTACCTAAATCTAGAAATTTTCAACAAAACGATGACAAAAGATATGTTAAATGCTTTGGAAAATACATGAATTTGACATCTTATCAAACCTCCCCAAACTTAAACCTTTACTCGTCCTCGAGTAAACAAGAATAAGCAAAGATCTAAGCATAATGTAGCATGCAAAAGTTTTCCCAAAACATCCAATATCATATTCCTAGAGTACCCCAACCCCCAAGACATAAAAATCACTCACACTCTCACATCCCAAAGTTTAAGATAATCTAAACAACCATTATACCAATCAAAGGTGAGGTATAAAGTACAGGTGTAAAACTAGCTTACTCTACCAAAGAAGCCACCAAATAGAAAAATCAAGAGAGGCATAAATTGTTTTCAATTTCTCTCATTTTTTCTCATTTTTCCTAGGAGCTCTCTCAGGTTTTCATCTTAGCTTCACACACATTTTTTTTCAAGGCTCACCCTTACCTTTTTCTGCACTATTTGGCCTCTCATTTTTGCATAGGTTTCCCTCTTAGGTTTTCAACCTATCCAAGCCCCCCAATTTTGCCTAATTTTCCCTTTAGGATTTTTTAACTTAGAGGGGTGTTTTTGTTTCCTTTTGTTTCTTTTTTCCCCTTTTTTTAAACTCAAAATCACAACTATGTTCATGAGCAAACATGAGCATTTAAACTCCATCCCCACACTTAGAATATGCAATGTTCTCAATGCATATAAATAATCAAAAGCAAAAGTAGGGAAAAGGAATATGAAATGTTCAGAATTAGGACCTTGAAGGTCCCACACCACTCTCTTGGCTTGCGTGTCTTCTTGCTCTCTCTTTCTTGCATCTTCTCCAATTCTCTACAAACTCCGGTGGTGGGTCATTTCCAGAGGACAAGTGGAGCATTGCAAGCATTACATCCATGTTGTCGTTTATTCCCTTACAAGTGTCCTCGATATAGTACTCGAGATTCTCCATTCGTTGGCCTTGCGCCTAAACCCATTTTTTTAATATTTTCTTGCATGGTTTGGAAGGATTCTTGGGGTAGAGCAAATAAGCCCGGTGGTCGAGCTCATGGTGGTGGTGCACTTCCGCCTCCTTGCACTCGGGATGAGAGTGATTCTATAAAAGGTTTCTTAGGGGGTTGATAATGTGAAAGTCTTTCTGGAATACCCACTAGGTGATTTGAAGGAAGTGTCATGTATTTTTGTCCTTCAGGATGAAGCCAAATGAAATTTGTGGGGTATTCGGTGGTTTTCAACATTTTTGCTCTTTCCATGTACTGATGGTGTAGAAGCAATCCTTGGGATTGATGTGCTTCGTTTTGCGTGCGTTAAATGTTACATCCGGCATAGGTTTTAGCATTTTTTTATTTGGAATATTTCTAGTATTAGTTAATTTTACATGACTAGGGGTTTAGATGACCATGTTTGGTTTTATTGTCTAAATCCTACATTTTGTAGACTTAATTAGTACTAATGGACATCTTGTATCCATGGGCTCATAGATCTTCCATTTGATCATATTTAGTGGGTCGTCTATGGGTACTTTTTGGTTACATTCTATGTGAAGGCCGTTCGTAAGGGCAGTAGAAGATATTTAAGGCCGTTCACAAGAATAGTAGAAGAGATCGAAGGTTATTCACCTGTAGAATGGTAGTAGACAAAGGCTATGAACATCAATGCTTGGTAGAAGGAGATTGGAGTCAAGGATAGGCGGCAATAGAGATCAAAGTGGCCAATGAAGAAATGGGGAATCATGGTCCGATGAGTTGTGCCAAAGTCTGAGAATGATCCGAGAAGAATTATCCTTCAATGATTGTTCCATTGGATTCATCTTCTCGAGCACTAAAAAATTGACTACTAGAACTCAAAAATTAGACTAACGGTTCACCCACAGCGAAAGAAAAAGTCCAGCTGACCAAGGGAGACGTCCCACACCAACAGTTACAAAATGAGGCTATGGCGCAGACCGCGCCAATTCTCACTGCTTGTGTGCAGGACTTCAAGACATCGCTCAAAATTAGCTAAGTATGGGTGCAAACCGTCCCATTCACGAAGACCCACGCTGTTCCAAGTCCAAGATGCCAAGACCAGCCAACAGCTCATGCCAAAGGCCATTTCCTATGCAAAAGTTAAGAGCAGGACGAGCCTACTAATGAAGGTCTGTGCCAAGACCCACACCCGCAGTTCAAAATGTCCAGATCCAGCACGCTGATGGCGGCCCACGTCAAAGGCTACGGTTCGCTCCAGGTGATGCAAGGCAGCCTATGCTAGTTGAAGAGGCATATCCTGCGCTAAGATCCAGCGGCCCACACCAGACCTTGCAGCCCATGACAAGTACTTGGCACAGACTGCTCCAACTGCGATGGATCATGCCTAGAGGCGGCTGAACTAAGGTTTTAGTCACTTTTTGGCCTATTATGGGCCTATTTTTAGGCCCAGTCTCCTTCTCTTATAAATATAGCAATATTCTACTAGGTGAAATGGGTTGGATAATTTTTTAGTTCATTAGGAGAGCACTTTTAGAGAGAGAAACACTCTGTCATTTTTCTTTTCTTTCCTTTTATTTTTTTGTTCATCCTAGATGTGGAATTGAAATCCATATTTGAATTCCATATCTATGGGTAGTTTCCATAGATCAGGGATATTTGTAGTGCATGATGTAACACTTGTTTTGTGAGATTCACAAGATTCGTCCTAGTATTTGTGTTCATGATATTATTGTGATTTTTCTTGATTATTTGAATTGCATGAATATTATACCACATTAAGCACACACTTTGGGCTGCATTCATGTATGGTGCAAGTATTGATGCCCCATTTGGAAGAGAAACCTGGATATTAGAATGTGTAAGGGAGCATGTTGTATCTGCGTGAGTGTGTGCATAGGAGACCCGAGAAATGTTCTGACATATTTTCAATCGCACCGATCTTAGCTGATTACATCAAGTTTCTCAATAGGTTGCAGGAAGAGATAATGCATAGTAGCAAACTAGGGTTTTAAGAAACCCTAGTATCATAGATAAGGTACCAACGACCACTGGGCCTAATTGATAGGACCCGGGGGAAGTAGTGCATTCGTTGTGAAAGCCCCGGACGTAATTGAATGGGGGAGAAATAGACCTAAAACAATGGTTGGACCTTGTTGTACTCTCCTAATTACGATGGCAGTGTCGATGGAGGGTTGCAAGTGCACCCGGTGTGACAGGTATGGGGAAGTGTAAGCCATTGGCCACACCACATGTTGTGACCAATTTATTCGGTTGTTTAGTAAATCTTACATGTGAATGAGTTGAGGATCAAAACATTAGATTAATTATGTTGTGCAATGAATCCCCAAGTGCTTAGTTAATTATATTACTTTTTTTTTTACTTTATGCTTCATAGTTGTTAATCTGAAAAAAAAACCAACCCTCCTTGTTTGCATTTACTAGCTATTCCTTTCACTCGTACAAATTGACGACCTGTGCAAGGTTGTGTTTTTAGTTGATACTTGGGCCCCGACATCTCTGTTGACAAACCTAGGGCTTGCCGCTAACTACCCTCTAGGTAGCATAGTAGTGAGAATGGGTACAAAACTAAAATTTTTATCTTTGACCTTCTCAACCTCCGCTCGGGTTAATTAGCTACAATTAATGACCCTAAGTGGTGATGGGTAAGATTTTGGCACCATTGTCGGGGATGCTATCCAGCTCAAGTATTAATTAGCACAACTAGTTGGTAGAGTAGTTAGTAATTGCTTTTGTTTTTGTTTTGTGTTGTTAGTTTGGTTGTTGAGCTGATGTCATAGTTGCTTTGTTACCTTTTGATCCATTTTCTAGTGTTGCATTCGGAAGGGTACTGCTAGCCCTAGTTTATGGTACACACCCGCACCACTAATACTAAGAACACAGGTGTTCAGAGGAGAAGGAGATGAAGAACTAGGGTAGAATTTCAACCGAGGCAAGTAGTGTTGGTTGAAGAACCACCAAGATTGACAGAAGACAATCGTACCTTACTAGAGCTCATGGCACCCAACCTGGAGAATCAGCCATTATGCATCACCTTCTTGCCATTACCCGCCAATGTTAGCTGTGAGCTTAAAAATGGCATGATCTATTTCCTACCAACATTCCACGGATCAGCTTGGGAGGACCCAAACAAGCATCTATCAAAGTTTCACTTAGTGTACAAACATGAAGCCCCTGGGAGTATCCGAAGATGACTACAATTTGAGAGCCTTCCTATTTTCCCTTCAAGATGGAGCTAAAGACTGGATATACTACTTGTCACTGCGATGCATTGGTTCTTGGATGGACATGAAACGGAGGTTCTTAGAGAAGTATTTTTTGGTGTCCAAGTCGGCCGAGTTAAAGAAGCAACTTTCGAACATCACCCAAGGGGCTACCGAGAGGTTGTATGATTATTGGGAATACTTCGAGTGACTTTTGGCAAGTTTTCCCTACCATCCCTTCAAGGAGGGGGATTTAGTGTATTATTGTTTTGAGGGGTTATGTGATGAAGATATGCGGATGGTGAAGCCGCTTGCAATGGTTCAATAGCGAACAAGAGCCCTAAGGAGGCAATGGCCCTCTTTGAAGAAATGGCTAATGGTATGCAACAATTTGGCACAAGGTCAAGAGTTAAGGGTTTGGAAGAACCCACACAATCACCTAAGTTGGAGGAGCAAGTATAAACTCTTGCTTCCATGATGAGGGAGCTTTTGCAAGGGAAAGTGCATTAAGTCAAAGTGTGTGGAGTTTGCAACCTTAACCACAACTCTGAAGAATGTCTCAAGATCTTAGATGATTTTAAAGAAGTGAAGGCCATTGAGTAAAACAATCGAGAGAGGTCTCAGTTTGCTATGGGTCAACCATAAGGGTTTCGGGGCAACCAAGGAGATGCAAGGCTGGACCCCCACACAAACTCATTCAACCCAAGGTATTGAGATCTCCCAAATTTCTGATGGAGGGAGGATAACTAACCTCAAGGATACCAGGGTGGACAAGCCCCTCCTCCAACATACCCTCGAGGTGAAGACCCTTCCAACAACCATGCCTCAATCTACAAGTCGGATCGAGAAGAGATCTTAGAATCCATTGGTCAATTGGGCAAGAAACATGAAGTCTTCGCGAAGAGAACAAGGGGTGAGATTGAAGACCTTGGTAATAGTGCCTTCTTGAGTATTAAAAATCTTGAAGTTCAATTCGAGCATCTTGCCACCTTGGTGAGCTAACTTGAAGCCAAGGAGTCTGAAAAACTCCCTTCCCAATCGGAGATTAATCCAAGGAACATGAGTGCACTCAAATTGAGAAGCGGGAAGGAAGTTGATGAGTTCGAGAAGAGGATTATGCAAGAGGATGGTAGGGTATTGGAGGCTACCAAGGCGCATTTTGAAGAAGAGGAAATTTTGGTCAAGGAGCCACCTCCCAAAGAGCTTCCACCGCCCGAGGCAGAAGCTACCATTCCACCTCCATTTCTGAACTCTTTGAGGGGAAAGCCAAATGTGGTTACCGATGATGCAAACATTTGAAAGGTCTCCGAAAAGGTCGAGGTAACCATCCCTATCTTGGAATTGATTGAACATGTGCCATCATATGCTAAATTTCTTTAAGTTTCATTTACAAGGAAAATAAGTAGGCCAACTAAGAGTTTAGGACATCTAAAAATTGGGGGGCGGGATGGGGGGGGGGTCACCATTTTGAACCATAAAAATTAGCCTAAAAAATGCGACTACCCCAGAAATTTTTTATCCCTATCTCTTTAGGTGGTAAACTTGTTGAAAAAGCCATGATAGATTTAGGTGCATCTATCAATGTGATCCTATATAGTCTATATGAACGCCTAGAAATAGTTGAGCTTAGGGAAACTAGAGTTATTGTCCAACTTGCCGATTATTTCCAAGCTAGTCCTCGTGGAATAAAAAAGGATGTGATGGTGCGAGTCGGCAAATTGGTTTTTCCAACTGACTTTTATGTCTTAGACATGGCGCACGATGGAAGTGCACCCCCAATACTTTTGGGGAGACCTTTTCTTAAGATGACTAGGACTAAAATCGATGTCCACTTGGGAACCTTAACTCTAGAAGATGACATGGATAAAGCGGAGTTTGATATCTATAAATCTAAGAATTATTCAACAAATTATTCTTCTTTTATGTGAAAAGGTGTAACCCCATGTGATGAGCATGATGAATCTTCTTGTATTACCAATGAGCATGAATGTTTGTGATGATGAATCCGAAGAAATTGCATGATGCAATGGATAATATGTCTGTGCTAGATTATTTTTACACGCTAACTAACTTGCAGCGGGAGAGGGAGATTGTCTAGAGTTTAAAACCTCCTCAACCTCCCCTGAACCCCAAAGTGACATTCATAGACTCAATGTTAGCAAGACACGGAGATTCATTTCATATGACGGAGAAGAGGTCCAGAGGTAAGGATGCTTTGTTGAGGAGACCTCTCTACAACAATATCATTGTGGGTGGAGTTGTCGATTGTGATTCCAGAGACCCACAGGTAAGTGGTTCTAACTAGATTGCATGAAAAAGGAAAATAATTCATGAGGACGACAATAAATATATGGTGTTTCTTTTTTGCTGTCGTGTTTTTGGTAACAGTTAGATAGTTTTTGCATGTTCTTGTTTTGCTATGAGCTTTTTTGAGATGAAACTCTTGTTTGGATTGAAATTTTGATTTCAAGACTTTTAATTGTGTTTGAATGGAATTATATTTGATGGGTGACATAGTTTTTTGAAAGAAAGAGGGAAAGACTAAGGATTAGGGAAAATTTGGGTTGATGCCTTGTGCTGAGATGCTCAGCGCGAGGCTATGCTTTGTGCCAAGGAGTTTGGCATGAGGCTCTGCTTCATGCCAGAATGTTTGGCGCGAGCCTATGGTTTGTGCGAAGCACATTTTGCGCGTATAACCGATTTTCCAATTTTTATTTGTTCCAACAATGCAAATTTTGGAAAATTTTGAATTTCAAACTCAAAAAATCCATTTTTGGTTCAAGAATTTTGGAATTCCCTAATTCATTAGGATTTTTGAAAGTACTTCTAGTATCCCTTGGAATTAATTGATTTGTACTATTGTCCCCATTATTGAACATTTTAAAATACCATTCTTATCCTAATTGTACCTCCCTCCCTAGTCACGTAGGCTGAATTTCTAATCCTATGGTACCTTTTTCCACCTAATTCTATCATTTG
The DNA here is from genome assembly GCA_037428765.1 of Rubia yunnanensis. Lineage (NCBI taxonomy): Eukaryota > Viridiplantae > Streptophyta > Magnoliopsida > Gentianales > Rubiaceae > Rubia > Rubia yunnanensis. Next base: position 103,730,745 of record CM075061.1, on the reverse strand, counting down.
ATACATTCTTCCTTCTCAGGAAATACTCCCTCTTACACACTCTTGGTGAAACTCAAAAAATTGAAGCTTTCTTTAAAAAATTAGCAATTTTTGCTTCTTGTTGTGAGGGTCTTACAAATCCTAGCTTCAAATTTTTATATGCTTTATTGACATTGTGGTGGTGTTATGAAAAGCATGATTCTTGAATGAGTGTGTGTTTTTGAGAGATGTGTTTGGGTTTGTATGCATGATCTTGTATTGAAGAAAGTGTTGGGTGGATTGATGTACTATTATGCTTGAATGATGTGATCTTCATGTGTTGGGTGATTTAGGAGAGATTGAATCTTGATTGTATGATCTTATTGATGGGTTGGTGAGAACTTACAGGGGTTTGTTGTTTAATGAGGAATGCTCTTGTTTAAATAGCCTACATGCTTAGATTATCATATTTTGAATGGTTGGGCTATTTGGAAGAATGTTGTCTTATTGAAATATATGCCATGCCTCACTTATGATCATATCACCAATCTTTTCTTCACTTTGATAGGATGCCACCTAAGAAGAATGTTCTGGAGATAGGAAAGTCCACTCGGGGTGAGAAGAGGAAGAAGCCAGTGAAGGGCGCAAACCCCGAGTCGACAACTTCCTTTCTTCGCAACCCCACGTTTGTGATCAAAGAGTTTTTGGGGTTATCCAACATATCTAGAACCGCAGTCCTGAGTTGGAGGAACTTGAGAGAGTCGAAGAGGAGTATTTTAGAGATGGGATTTGCATGCAAGGACACCTTGGCGGCTCTAGGCTTACTTGAGCCCATCACTTACCTATTGCGACGGGTATGCCTGGAGGGGTTTCTTGAGAGACAATTGAAGATGTATGTCAGGTGGAACCTAGACTTCTTATCTACTCCATGGCCAGTCATGGACGATGGACACAGGGCGATCAAATTCAACCTGGACGATAAGGAGTACAAGATGACCCACTGAGAGATAGTGTGTGCCTTTGGGTGGAGGTATGGCAAGGAGATACAGAAGGTAGGGCCCTTCTCTCTCGGACGCTTTTGGGTACAACTGACTGGCACTAATTGGAAGAACCTATGCAAGAGTTCTTCCCTAGTTCACCTGTCGTTCCGTTATGTTCACTGATTGTTGGCTATGGGGGTTTTCTTCCACGGTGAACTGACGCAATGCCCGGGTTTGGATGTTCCTTGCCTTTGGGCAATGACACCCGAGGGTAACTTCTACCCGAACTTGGTGGGGTCTTTTTGCAGGAATGTTTTGCAATGAGAGACAGAAAGAGTGGCAAGATCTCTATGGGCGGTATGGTAGGTCTATTGGCACAGCACTTTGGGAATCTGGTAACACAGAGATCGTTGGCTAACTTTGGACGATTGGGTACAAGGTATAACATCAAGAAGTTAGCCAAAGCATCCATGGTGGGACCTACGACATCAGAGGGTAGATGTGTATGGCTTTATGGCGGAGCAAGCACTTGTAGTTTCATGGTACTTCCACAGCCAGAGCGTACCACCATTGACCATAACACATGCTTAAATGAACTATTTATTGAGCCAGAGCGACAATTTAAGAGAGATTTCTACAGAGTTTTGGCCACTTCGGAGATTGATGTTAAGGAGACCGAGGGTGAGAGCTCTTTGAGGGCACCTCCTAGTTATTTTTACGTATCCACGGGCATTATGGACCAATTGCAATCTCTTGGGGAAAACTTTTCAAACTCTACCCAAGTTTTGTAAGAGGTTATCCAAGAAATGGGAGGAATGCGATCACAATTGGAGGATATAAGCGCGAGAATGAACTCCATGGAGGAAACGCTTCAAGCAACGAGATACATCGAGAAGAGATTTATGAGCCACAAGGATGAAGGCCCTTTGGGGCCATGAGAGTGAGTACCACTATTTCTCCTAACATCACTTATGTTTTGACATGATTTTTTTCGCATTGGAGACTATGCATCAGTTAAGTGTAAGGAAGGGAGTAGTGAGCACTTTGGGAGTTTCATTCTTGAATTTCCTCGGTGCATTTTCATGCTTTTATTAGTAGTTCTTCTTGACTGTTGGTGATTTTTTTTTATTGTTGAGGTATGTTTTTGGATAGATATTTGGTGGCATGACATGCTATGCTAGGATTTCTAGTTTGCATGGGGTAGGTTGTTTTAGGATATTGGTAGTGTATTTTTATTTTTGATCTTATCTTTGCCATATGAAGCCCACTTTTGGGGCAATTTGTGCTACACAAAAAATTGAAAAATGAAAAAAATATGAAAACCTGGACAATTTGAAAACCCGAAAGGGCGGCTTGAGTAACAGTAGGAAAAGCCGGGATAGGTAGAAAAACCTAGGTAAAAATGAGAGGCCAAGCCCGGCTAGGCTTACGAGCCTTGAAAAAAAATGAGAGACAATGTAGAAAAAGGTAAGAAGTGAGTACCCTTTGTATGATAAAGCTAGGATGATAACCCTAAAGGGCTCCTAGGAAAAATGAGAGAAATTGAGAGAAAACAGAAAACTAGGTTGACAATACATTTGCCTTCTTGGTGGATTGTTTTTGGGAGAAGACTCTTGGATTGCTTTTAGAGATCATTTTGGGAAAAGTAAGCTAGCTTTACACCTATTTTTTGCTTACCTTTTTCCACATTTTACTTTTTGGTGGTTAGATTGCTTATGTTCTTCGAGGAGTGTGAGAGTTGTAAGATTCTTACTCTTTTTGGGGGAAACAGGGTAATTTAGGAATAAGTTGGATACCTCGGTTAACTTCTACTTGGATGCTACATTCCGCTTAATTCTTTCTCTTGTCTTCATTTACTCGAGGACGAGTAAAGGGTTAAGTGTGGGGAGTCTAATGTGCTTCATTTTTCTTGTGTTAAATGTTGCATCTCCCATAGTTTTTAGCATTTTTTGTCAGATTGCTAGTATTAGTTGAATTTACGTGACAAGGGGTTTAGACGGCCATGTTTGGTTTTATTGTCTAAATCTTGCGTTTAATAAACTTAATTAGTATTAATGGACATCTTGTATCCACAGGCTCCTAGTCATCCATTTGATCATCTTTAGTGGGTTGCCCATGGGTCGGAAGAATGATAGAAGAGATTGAAGGCTATTCACCTCTACAATGGTAGTAGACAAAGGCCACGAACATCAATGCATGGTTGAAGGAGATTAGAGTCAAAGATAGGCAGCAACGGAGATCAAAATAGCCAATGAAGAAATAGGGAATCGTGGTCCTATGAGTTGTGCCAAAGTCTGAGAACGATCCGAGAAGAATTAGCCTTCAAGGGTGGTTTCATTGGTTTTGTATTCTTCAACATTACAAAATTGACTACAAGAACTCAAAATTCTGACTAATGGTTCACCTTCAGCGAAGGAAACAAGTTCAGTTGGCCAAGGTACTACGGTTGTGTAGGACGTTCATGGTCAAGCACCAATGGCCCACGCCAAGAGAGATGTCATGTGCCAACAGTTCCAGCACAAGGTTATGGCGCGGACCGTGCCAATTATCACGGCCCGCATGCACAAGTTTAAGATTCTCTTAGAATTAGGAAAGTATGGGTGTGAACCGTCCATTCATGATGTCCAATACCGTTCCATGTCCAAGATGCCAAGACCAGCCGGCAGCCCATGCTAAAATTCATGCCTTGCACCTGACTTCTGAGCAGACCGATGCTTCTAATGATGGCTCGCGCCAAAGGCCACGCCCTGCGCCATGTTTCTAAGAAGAACAAGTCCACTGATGATGTCCCACGCCAAGACCCATGCCCCACGGTTCAGAAAGTCCAAATCCAGTATGCTGACAGCAGCTCACGTCAAAGGCCACGACCCATGCCAAGTGATGCAAGACAGCCCACGATCCAGCACTCCATGCCAGGTGAAGAGGCACGACCCGTGCTAAGATCCAGTGCCCCATGCTAGATGAATGAGCACATCCTACACTAGACCCTGCAGCCCATGACAAGTACTTGGTGTTGACCGTGCCATCCGCAATGGCCTGCGCCGGGCGGCGGCTGAACTAGGGTTTACTCACTTTTTGGCCTATTTTGGGCCTATTTTTAGGCCCAATCCCCTCCTCCTATAAATATAGCCTTCGTCTACTAGGTGAAAGGGGTTGGATCAATTTTAGTTCATTAGGAGAGTACTTTTAGAAAGAGAAATACTCTCTCCTTTTGCTTTTCTTTCCTTTTATTTTTGTGTTCATCCTAGATATAGAATTCAAATCCATATTTAAATTCCATGCCTACAGGGTAGTTTCCATTGATTGGGGATATTTGTAGCGCATGATTTAACACTTGTTTTGTGAGATTCACTATATTCATCCTAGTAATTTTGTTCATGATATTATTGTGATTGTTCTTGATTATTTGAATTTATGAATATTACACCACATTAAGCACACACTTTGGGATGAATTCATGTATGGTGAAAGTATTGATGCCCTCTTGGGAACAGAAACCTGGATGTTAGAATGTGTAAGGGAGTATGTTTTATTTGCGTGAGTGTGTGCACGGGAGACCCGAGAAATGGTCTGACATATTTTCTATCGCACCAGTCTTAGCTCATTACGTCAAGTTTCTTGATAGGTTACAGGTAGAGATAATGCATAATAGCAAGCTAGGGTTTTAAGAAACCCTGGTATCATAGATAAGGTGCCAACGACCCCTGGGCCTAATTGATACAGTGAAAACAATGGTTGGACCTTGTCATACTCTCCTAATTATGATGGTGATGTCGATGGAGGGTTGTGAGTGCACCCGACGTGATAGGTATGGGGAAGTGTATGCCATCGGCCACACCCCATATTGTGAACAATTTATTCGATGGTTTAGTAAATCTTGAATGTGAATGAATCAAGGATCGAAACATTAGATTAATTATGTTGCGTAATAACTCCCCAAGTGCTTAGTTAATTAGATTACTTGTTGTTTTACTTTATGCTTCGTAGTTCTTAATCTGAAAAAAAAACCAACCCTCCCCATTTTGTTTTCATTTACTACCTATTCCTTTCACTGGTATGGATTGAGGACCCGTATGAGGTTGTGTTTTTAGTTGATACTTGAGCCCAAGCATCTCAGTGGATAAACCCAGGGCTTACCGCTATCTACCCTCTAGGTAGGGTAGCAGTGAGAATGGGTAAAGAATTATAAATTTTATCTTTAACTTTCTCATTCTCCGCTCAGGTTAACTAGCTACAATTAACGACCCTGGATGGGGGTGGATCACGTGACAAGGGATTCAGATGGCCATGCATGGTTTTCTTGTCTAAATCTCATGTTTTGTAGACTTAATTAGTACTAATGGAAATTTTGTATCCATGGGCTCCTAGATATTCCTTATGATCATCTTAAGTAGGTCGCCCGTGGGTACATTTTTGTTACATTTTATGTGAAGGCAGTTCGCAAGGGCAGTAGAAGATATTGAAGGTCGTTCACAGGGACGGTAGAAGAGATTAAAGATCATTAACCTCTAGAATGGTAGTAGACAAAATCCATGGACATCAATGCGTGGTAGAAGGAAATTGAAGCCAAAGATAGGCGGTATTGGAGTTCAAGGAAGACAATGAAAAAATGGTGAATCGTGGTCCGATGAGTTTTGCTAAAGTTCGAGAATGATCCAAGAAGAATTAGCCTTCAAGGCTAATCTATTTGATTTGTCTTCTTGAGAACTACAAAATTAACTACTAAAACTCACAAAATGGACTAATGGTTCACCTGTAGCCTGTAGTGAAGGAAAGAAGTTCAGCCGGCCAAGGCACAAATGGGTCAGCACAGGCCACTCATGCATAGCACCAACGGCTTGTGCAAAAGGAATCGTCCCTCTCTAAAAGGGATTAAGACAAGGCTATGGCGAATCCCACACCAAATTCCATGGGCCGCAAGCAAAGGTGTTAATCCGCACTTAAAATTGGCTTAGTATGGGCGCAGATCATACCATTTACGGTAGCCCGCGCGTCACAGGTCACCTGCACGTCACAGGTCACCCGCTAAGGGTGGTAATGTGCAGCCTAGCCATGTACAACCATGTTATGACTACCACTGAGATCCCATGTGCATGACACACCGCTTGGTTGCTTGCAGCACACCGAGCCTTTAGAGGGATGTGGTCGAGTGTGCAGTGGAAATACACACACGAGGGAGTATGGCTTCACACACAGAAGCCAACGTTGCAGTATAAAGCCCAACAGCAGGGAAACAACTGCTCATAATTAGTATATTACAAAATGGTAACCGGATGTGGGTAGCTCAGTACTCCACATAAATGTTGTGCAAACGTTATTACGAGTGCCTGCTACATAGGCAAAATAAGGTCAAAGGCTAAACAGCACGTAGGCTTGGACCTTGATCAAAATAGCTACGCTAAACTAATAACTAAGCTATTACAAGTATTTACAAGCAAAAGATAACACTTCTGGGACAAGGAGCTTGGGACGTGTCTTCTTGGGTCGTGGCGCAGCACTTAGGGCGCTGGCCTGGAAAGCAACGAGGCACTACACGCATGGGCGTTGGGCACAGATGGCTTCGGCGTTGTGCACAATGTGTCGTGGGCACAGGGGGGGAACACCATGGGCCTTGAGCAGTTAGGCGGTCAGCACTAGATGACCCAGAGGCGTGTGCGGCGCGGTTGAGGGAAACCAGTTCGCAGTGACGCGTTGAGCGGCACGGGACCACAACATTATTTTGGCACCGATCCAGGCATATGGTTGCATTGAGGTTGGGTGATGAGCCCCACCCTGTAATATCCTCCCTCACTCAATCTGGAGAACATTCTCAGAGCCATAAATTCTCCAAGGTGCTTTGCTACCCACACTTTTCTTGTACACTTATGCCTTTAAAAAAAGGGTTGAATTAATTGCTAGTGCTGGTGAACTCTGATGTAGCCAAGGTCTTCGACTTCTCTTCATTTCTAATTTGAGCTGGCTTGATTTTATAGCACTCACTCCTTGATCAATAGCCAAAGAAATGTCCAACTCTGGATGTTGTCCAGTACGCATCATCATCCGTTCACATTTCTGCTTCCGGCCTTGTAGAACAACAAGGGGTTGCTGATGTGAATGATGAATCGTCTTTCCCCGTCAAGATTTACAAGGTTTAGCTTGCTTGAACATCTCAAAATGGGAAGTTTGATGGAGTGCTCTAGCCGGCAGATGTATCTTTTGAATCCATATCTTCTTGGCAACCGACGAATGCTTCCTTTCCTCTTTGCTCAACAAATCTTCATCCCTTACAGCTGGGGAGCGACCCACAACCTACTCAGTCTTCAGACTTACTTCACAAACCTTCTCGGATCCATTGGGAAAACCCATTGCTGGTGTAGACCCTCCTGACCCTTCCTTTTTGTTATCCCCACCGAGGTCTTGTCTTAAGCACTTGGCGATCTGCAGAGCCAATATTTTACCCTCGGGTGAACTCTTCGCAGTTTTTTTAACCATGCAAGGATTGGTTCCTAAGACATAAAGGCAATTTCCATATGGGTATACGACAATCTGTGCATCTCTTAGAAATTCTATACCGAGGACTAACCGAAGTCGTCCATTTTAACGACATGAAAATCCATTGTGGTGCCTATGGAGCCAAACTTAATCGAGCATCACCTCTTAATACCCAGCACTGTTTGAGCTTCGCTGTTAACAGCCTTCATTCTGCCCACAGCTTTCTCCACGTGAGCCCCAATCTTGATGCCTCTTTTTCGGAGACATACACATAGCCAACTCCCGTATCGACCATCACTTGGATGGATTTTCCATTTATGCGCAGTCTATATGCATCAATGTTACATTCGGTTGTCGCAATGGTTTCACACAGATTGTCTCATGTTTGTCAAGCTTCAGTGTAGCCTTCCACGCTTTACTTGACCAAATTATAGCTCTCTTGGATTAGACTGTAGCAACCACCCGGTTGATCTCAAACTCAGTTAATGGATTCAACCACCCTGGATCTCTTGATCCCACCATGTTATTACACCACAGATTTAATGCCCCCAAAGGATGGTTCTTCTTCTTCGAGCCTAGACTCCTCTATCACCTTCAACTGAACTACCTCGCTCAGTGCCTCCCGGATTTGTCTCGAGTTCTCGAGCAACATAGCAATGATCCTCTGCTCTGTTGGACAATCAACACGGGTTTGATTCCCTTTGCACATTTTGAACACCAGTCACGCCTTCTCGGTTCATCAATCCCACCTTGGTTTCGACCCACTTGAACTTTCCACGCTTAAACTTAGGCTTACCTCATTCCTTCCGACACCCGAATTGAACCTGAAGCTACCTTCACTCTTCGGACTGGGTCTAAAGTCATCCCCACCTTGGGAGTACTTGTACCCGCACCATCACCCACATTGGCAATGGTAGAACCGCTTATTTCCCTATCAACTCTTTGCGATTCCTCGCCATTTTAGTACTCTTAACTTTCGACGAACGCCACCGCTGAGCTATAGTCTGTGCAGCGAGCTCTTCTTAGCTCGAGCCTAGCCCACGACTTCAATCCCTAGCTGAAGTCATGGAGTTTCTACTCCTTAAGATGGTCGAGAAACTCTTAGCATACAAACTTAGGATGCCAGCACGTACCCCATAATATGGCCGGTCGATGCAAACTTGGAACGTCACCACGTACCCCATAATACAGCTGACTCTAGCTTACAAACTTGGAATGCCAGCACGTACCCCATAATATGGCCGGTCTACACCAAGTTTCACCATCTTAACAAGTATGTTCTCCAATCGAATCACCTCCTTAAACATAACGACGACCACTATGCACCTAAGTACTGCTTAAGCCCTGATACCAACTGTCACGGGTTACCCACTAAGGGTGCTAATCGTGCGGCCTAGCCATGTACAACCGTGTCACGATTACCACCTAGATTCCACGTACGTCTCACACCGCTCAGTTGCTTGTAGCACATCGAGCCTTTAGAGGGACGTGGTAGAGTGTGCAGCAGAAATACACACACGAGGGAGCATAGATTCACACACACAATCTAATTTCGCAATATAAATCCCAACAACAGGGAAGAACACACTCATAATTAGTACATTAAAAAATGATAACCGGATGTGAGTAGCTCAGTATTCCACATATATGCGGTGCAAACGTTATCACGAGTGCCAGCTACATAGGCAAAACAAGGTCAAAGGCTAAAACGACACGTAGGCTTGACCTTGATCAAAATAGCTACGCTAAACTAAAAACTAAGCTATAACAAGTATTCACAAGTAAAAGAGAAGACTTACAGGATAAGGAGCTTGAAACGTGTCTTCTTGGGCTGTGGCGCAGCACTTAGGGAGCTGGCCTGGCGGGCAACCGGGCGCTGCGTGCATAGGCGTTGGGCACAGATGGCTTGGGTATTGTGTACAGTGCATCACAGGCACAGAGGGGGAACACCACAGCCTGTGAGCAGTTAGGCGGGGGCACTGGATGACCCAGAGGCATGTGCGGCGAGGTCGAGGGAAATTGGTTCGCAGTAACGTGTTGAGCGGCATGGGACTGCAGCATCATTTTGGCACCGATGCGAGCATGGGATTTCTTTGAGGTCGAGTGATAAGCCCCACCCTATAACACCACGCCATTCCAAGTCCAATATGCCAAGACTAGCCAATATCTCACGCTAAACGCTGCACCCCGTGCCAAGTTTTTTAGCAGACTGATGCTCCTAACGATGGCTCATGCCAAAGGCTGTGTCCCATGCCATGTTTCTGAGTTGACCAAGCCTTCTAACGATGACCCACGCCCTGCAGATCAAAATTTCCAAAATTAGCACACTGACGGAGGCCCTCGTTAAAGTCCATGGTACGCTTCTGATGATGTGACATGGCCTCTGCCAGATCAAGCCTCCCGCACCGGATGAAGAGTCATGACCCATGCCAGATCCTCCAGCTTGTACAAAAGTACATGCCACGGGCCATGCAATCTACGACGACTCTCGCCATGCAGCGGCTGAACTAGGGTTTACTAGTTTTTGGTCTATTTTGGGCCTATTTTTAGGCCCAATCCCCTTCTCCTATGAATATAGCCTTAGTCTACTAGGTTAAGAGAAAGATAGAGGTTAGATCATTTTCAGACTATTAAGAGAGCAAATCTAGAGAGATAAACACTCTCTCAATTTTCTTTTCTTTTATTTTGTTTTTGTTTTGATCCTATGGTGTGTAATTCAAATTCATATCTGAATTCCACATCTATGAAGTAGTTTCTATAGCTTGGGGATAAATTGTAGGCATGTTTGATTAATTCTTTTGTGAGATTCATTAGATTCATCCTAGTATTTGTGTTCATGATATTATTGTGACTGTTCTTGAATGTTTGAAGTGCATGAATATGACACAATATTAAGTATGCACTTTAGGCTGTATTCATGTATCATCTTCCTTGTGATCATCTTTATTAGGTTGTATAAGGGTACTTTTTGTTTACATTCTATGTGAAGGCCGTTCGTTTGAGCAATAGAAGATATTGAAGGTCGTTCGCAAGTGTGGTAGTAGAGACAAAGGCTATTCACATTAGAATGGTAGTAAACAAAGGCCACGATCATCAATGCTTCGTAGAAGGATATTGAAGCCAAAGATAGGCGGCTAAGGAGTTCAAAGTGGCCAACGAAGAAATAGGGAATTGTGGTTCAATAAGCTATACTTCATTCCGAGAATGGTACAAGAAGAATTAACCTTAAAGACTGGTTCCATTGGATTCTTCTTCTTGAGTTATATAAAATTAACTACCAAAACTCTCAAATTGGAGTAATGGTTATCCTATAGCGAAGGAAACTAGTTCAGCCATCCGAGGCATCAATAGGTCAGTGCGGGTCGTGCATGGTTTGGCACCAACAGCCCACGCTAGAGGAGATACCCCACGCCAAGGAGACCAATGCGAGGCCATGGTGTGACCCATTCCAGACACGATGGGCCACCAAGCACAAACAAAGGACCCCTCTATGTGGCTAAGTATGGGCGCAAGACGTCCCATTTTAGGCAACCCACACCATCCCAAGTTTATTTTTCCAAGACCATCCGGCGGGGTGTGGGAATTTACACGAACCGGGCCAAGTTTATGAGAAAATCACCTAGCCTGACCATGGACCGAACCAACGGCCATGAGCGCGGATGAGAACTTCAAGTTTTAGCACCCTGACGGTGCCCCACAGCAGGCAATGCGGTTCGTGCTAGGAGACAATGCAACCCATGGCAATGCTCGCACCTCACGCCAATTGAAGATTTGTGCCACGCTCAAGAACAAGTGCCCCATGCCCATGAAGAGATGCGACCTGCGCCAGGACTTTTGCCCCACGCCAAGTATGTGCCGCAGGCTGCGTTATCCGTGGTGCTCCACACCGGGCGGCTGAGCTAGTTTACCCTATTTTGGCTTATTTTTAGGCCCAATATCCAACTACTTTATTTAGAACCTTATTCTACTAGGTTTCCATATCTTACATACCTTATATCATATTTAGAAGAGTAGTTTGGAGATTCTCTCCCTAGGAAACTTTATCTTTTCATCTTTTATTTGGCTTTGATCCTAAGATGTGGAATTCAAATCCTTATTTCAATTCCATGTCAAGGGATTAGTTTCCATAGCTTGTGGATAACTGTAGTGACTTGGTTTTATCTATATGTTTTTTTAAGTTTCTATAGTTCATCCTAATTTTGTGTTCATAATATTATTGTGATTTTCTTTTGAGTTTGAAAGCATGGATATTACACCACATATAAGCACACACTTTGGGTTGTATTCATGCTAGGGGAAAATATCAATGCCCCATTGGGAAGATAATCCTAGATATTTGTATGGGTGGAGGAGAACGTGTTTGTGTGGGTGTGTGCATGGGAGATTCGAGGTTACTCTGATCCATATACCATCACACCAGTCTTAGCTGACTTCGTAAAGTCGTCCGAGAGGTTCCAGGTAGAGATAGTTTGATAGTAGCAAGCTAGGGTTACAAGAAACCCTTGTATCACAGATAGAGTGCCTACAATCCTTGGGCATAATTGATAGGACCCAAGGGAAGTAGTTGCATTCGTGGTGGAAGCCTGAGATGTAACCGTACGGGGGAGAATCAGACCTACAACAATGGTTGGACCTTGTTGTAATCCCCTAATTACGATGGCGGTGTCGATGGAAGGTTATGAGAGCACCCACTGTGACATGGATGGGGAAGTGTATTCCATCGGTCACACATCATGTTATGGACACTTGATTAGGTTTGTTTAGATCTTTTCGTGAAAGAATCAAGGATAGAAGCATTAGATTGACCAAGTCATTCAATGATTTCCCTAAGTGCTAGCTTAATTGTTGTTGAAATTTTACTTTTATGTTTATTAGTTGTTAGTTCGAAAAATTAAAACCCCCTCCCTCTTTACCTGTATGTGTGATTTACTAGCTATTCCTTTCACTCGTACGGAATGACGACCCGTATGAGGTTGTGTTTTGAGTTGGTACATTAGACCTAGTATCTCTGTGGATAAACCCAGGGTTTATCGCTAACTACCCTATAGGTAGTGTAGCAATAGGAATGGGTGCTAACTATAAATTCTATCTTCTGATGGCATTGCCTCCAACAGGGTTAGAAGTACAGTTTTAACGACCCTGGAGGAAAGCATGTCAGAATTTTGGCGCCGTTGTCGGGGATGTTATCAGTCTAGGTATCAACTTAGGCATAACACATTAGTAGAGTTGTTACTTTAGCTTTTATTTTTTTGTTTGTTTAAGTTTTTGATTCTTGGTTGGAGCTTTTGTTATAGCTGTTTTGTTACCTTTTGATCTGTTTGCTACTGTTATATTCGGAAGGGTATTGTAGGCCCTAGTTTATGGTACACATATGTGCCACTAATCTAGGTATCTTACACTATCCGACTAAGAACACAGGTGGTCGGAGGAAAGGGAGATGAAAACTAGGGCACAAGTTTAACCGAGGCAAGAAGTAGTAGTAGAAGGTCTATTAGCAATGACGGAAGACAACCACACCCCACGGTAACTCATGGCATCCAACTTGGAGAATCAACCTCTTTGTATCACCTTCCAACCATTACTCGCCAATGTGATCAGTGAGCTAATAAGTGGCATGATCCATTGCCTTCCTACTTTCCATGGATCGGCGGGCAAGGACCCAAACAAATATCTTTTGGAGTTCCATTTGGTGTGCACTAACATGAAGCCCCCGAGAGTGTCCAAAGATGACTACAACCTAAGAGCTTTCTCATTTTCTCTCCAAGGTAGTGCCAAGGATTGGCTCTATTACTTGCCACCAGGGTGTATTGGATCGTGGATGGACATGAAGAGGAGATTCCTCGAAAAATATTTTTTGGCATCCAAGTTGGTTGGGTTGAAGAAGTGGTTGTCAAATATCACCCAAGGTGCCACAGAGAGTATGTACGATTATTGGGAGTGCTTCAAGTGACTTTTGAAAAGTTGTCTTTACCACCCACTTAATAAAGGAAATTTGGTTCATTACTTCTTTGAGGGATTTCTGACGAAGACATGTGGATGCTAAATGCTGCATGGAATAGTTCTATAGTGAACAAGAGCCACAAGGATGCAATGTCCCTTTTTGAAGAAATGGAGAATGGTATGTGACAATTTGGCACTAGATCGAGAGTGAAAGCCTTGGAGAAACCCACACACTCATCTAAGTTGGAGGAGTAATTCCAAGCTCTTGCTTCCATGATGAAGGTTCTTTTGCGAGGAAAAGTGCATCAAATCCAAGTGTGTGGAATTTGCAACCTCAACCACAATTCCAAAGTATGCTCGAAAGTCGTAGATAATCTACAAGAGGTGAAGGCAATTGATTACAACAATTAGGAAATACCACAATTTGCTTGGGGTCAACCACAAGGGTTCAGAAGGAACCAAGGATATGCAAGGCTGAACCCCTATGCAAATTCATTCAACTCGAGGTATAGAGATCATCTTAATTTCTGATGGAGGGAGGACAACCAACCTCAAAGGTACCAGGGAGGACAAGCTCCACCTCAACCATATCCTAGAGGTAAAGGCCCTTCATAAATCATGCTTCACTTTACAAGTCAGAACTGGATGAGATCTTGGAAGCCATCGACTAATTCGGGAAGAAACATGAGATATTCGCATAGCAGACAAGGTGAGAAATTGAGGACCTTGGCAATAGAGCTTTCTCAAGTATCAAAAATCTTAAAGTTTAAGTCGAACAACTTTCCACCTTGGTAAGCCGACATGAGGCCAAGGAGTTCGAAAAGCTACCTTCCCAACCGGAGGTGAATCCAAGGAATGTGAGTGCACTTAAATTGAGAAGTGGGAAGGAAGTTCGCAAGACCAAGAAGAAGACAATGCAAGAAGATGACAAGATAGTGGAGGCTACCAAAGGACACTTTAAAGAATAGGAAATTGTGGTCAAGGAAGAACCCTCTAAGGAACTTCCACAGCTTGTGACACAAGTCACTATTCCACCACCATTTCCAAATGCTTTGAGAGGATGGCCGAAGGTGGTGACCGATGATGTAAACATTCAAAAAGTCTTTGAAAAGGTTGAGGTAACCATCCCTATCTTGGAATTAATTGAAAATGTGCCATCATATGCTAAATTTCTTAGAGTTGCATGCACAAAGAAAAGGCGTATGCCAACTAAGAGATTAGGACATTTGAAAATGGTAGGCATCGCCATTTTGAATCATCCCAAAATGTTTTCTATCCCTATCTCTTTAGGTGGTAAACTTGTGGAACATGCCATGATAGATCTAGGTGCATCCATTAATGTTATCCTGTTAGTCTATATGAACGCCTAGAAATAGGTGAGCTTAGGGATACTAGAGTAATTGTCCAAATTTTTTATCATTCCCAGCTAGTCCCCGCGGACAAGCAAATAATGTGATGGTGCAAGTTGGCAAGTTGGTTTTTCCGGCGGACTTTTATTTCTTAGACGTGGCGGACGACGGAAGTGTACCCCCAATACTTTTGGGGAGACCTTTTCTTAAAACTTCTAGGACTAAAATTGATGTCCACTTAGGAACCTTAACTCTAGAAGATGACATGGACAAAGAGGAATTTGAAATCTATAAGTCTAGGCATGATTAAACAAATCCGTGTTTAATGTGCAAAGGTGTAACCTTATGTGATGAGCATGATGAGTTTTCTTGTGTGAAAAACGAGCATGATTGTTTGAGTGAGTCCCATGTTGATGATAATGATGATTATTCTGATAATTGCATGATGCAATGGATAATATGTCTGTGCTAGAATTGTTTTTATATGCTAACCCATTTGCAGTGGGAAAGGAAGATGGTCGGGAGTTTAAAACCTCCTCGACCTCCCTGAATCCATGAAATGACATTCACGGACTCAATGATGGCAAGACATGGGGATTCATTCTTATTGGCAGACAAAGGGTCCGAAGGTAAGGAAGGCTCATTGCGGAGACCTCTCCATGATGATGTCATTGTGGGTAGAGTAGCCGATAGTGATTCTGAAGACCAACTGGTAAGTGTTTCTAACTAGGATGCATGAAAAAGTAAATAATTTTTGAGGACGACAATAAATATACTGTGTTTGTTTTGCTTTCATGTTTTGATTAGTGAGTAGATAGTTTTTGCTCGAATCTTATTTTGCTATGTGGATTTTTGAGATGAAACTCTTGTATGTTTGGAAATTTTAGTTTGAGACTCGTGTTTGTGTTTTAAATGAAATTAAATTGGATGGGTGACATAGTCCTTTGAAAAAAAGGGAAAACCCATGGATTGGGAAAAGGTTTGTGGATGCCTCGCACCAAGTAGGCCGGTGTGAGGCTATGCTTCATGTTGGGACTGGAATGGCACGAGGCTATGTCTTGTGCCAGAGGTTTGGCGTGAGTCTATGCCTCATGCCAGATGGTTTGGAGCGAGGCTATGCTTCGCGCCAGGGACCCTTTTTGCATACTACACCAAATTTTCAATTTTCTTTGTTCCAATAATGCAAATTTTCGATAATTCTGATTCTCAAATTCAAAAATGCATTTTTGGTTCAAGAATTTTGGAATCCCTAATTTCTTAGGATTTTTAAAAATACTTCCAAATCCCATGGAATTAATTGGCTTGTACTATTATCCCCTAAATTGAAGATTTTAAAATTTCGTTCTTATCCTAATTGAACCTCTCACCCTAGTAACCTAGGCTGAAATTCCATTTCCAAATTACATTTATCCACCTAATTCTCTCATTTGACACATTCTTTTTTCTCAAGAAATACTCACTCTCACACACTCTTGGCAAACTCAAAAAAAATTAAAGCTTTAATTCCAAAAGTTGGAAATTTTTGCTTCTTCTTTTGTGGGTCTTGCAAATCCTAGCTTCAAATTTTGGGTAACCCATTGAACTCTATGTTTATGTGCTTTATTTGACATTGTGGTGGTGTTATTTGAAGCATGAATCTTGAATGAGTGTGTTAAGAGATATGTGTTTGAGTTTGAGTTTGTATGCATGATCTTGTGTTGAAGAGGATGTTAGGAGGATTGATGTGCTATTATGCTTAAGATATGATCTTTGGTGTTGGGTGATTTTAGAGAGACTAAATCTTGGATGCATGATTTAATTGAATGGGTTGGTGATAACTTACATAATATTGATGTTTACTAAGGAATGTTCTTGTAAGAATATCTCACATGCTTAGAATATCATGTTATGAATGTTTGGGTTATTTGGGAGAATGTTCTCTCATTGAATTATAAGCCATGCTTTGTTCATGATCATATCACCACTCTTGTCCTCATTTTATTAATAGGCCACCTAAGAAGAATTCATCGGAGAAGAGAAAAAGTCCACTAAGGGTGAAAAGAGGAATAAGTCAACGAAGGTCCCGAGCCCATGACTTCCGTTCTTTGTAACACCACATTTGTGAACGAGGAATTTATGGGTTTATCCAACATTTCCGGGACTACAGCCCGGAGGTGGAGGAACTTAAGAGAGGTAAAGAGGAGTATTTTAGAGATGGGGTTCGCTTGCAAGAAAACCTTAGCGGCTCTAGGTTTAATCAAGCTAGTCACGTACATGTTGAGCCGAGTAGGTCTAGAGGGGTTTCTTGACAAACACTCAAAGACGTACATTAGGTGGACCCTAGAGTTCCTAGCTACTCTATGTTCGGTCGTAGATGATGATGAACACAAGGCGATCAAATTCAACCTGGATGACAAGGAGCACAAGATGACCCACTGGGAGGTAGCGCGAGCCTTTGGGTGAAGGTATGGAAAGGAGATCTAGAAGAAACACTTACAAGGGTTACCTTTCTCTCTTGGGCGATTTTGGGTGCAATTGATGGGCACGGATTAGAAGAACTTGTGCAAGAGTACTGCCATAGTTCATCCGGTGTTCCGTTATATTCACCGTTTGTTGGCTATAGGAGTCTTTTGCCACGGTGAACTAACCCGATGCTCGGGCTCAGATGTTCATTGCCTTTAGGTGAAAATTCCCAAGGGTAACTTTTACCCAAACTTGGTGGGGTACTTCGTGCAAGAATGCTTAGTGATGGGAGACAGGAAGAGTGGCAAAATCTCCATAGGAGGCATTGTTGGTCTTTTGGCGGAGTATCTCGGTCACCCGGTCACACAAAGGGCTCTAGCTAACTTAGAAGGATCGTGCACAAGGTACAACATAGAGAAGTTAGTGAAAGCATCCATGGTGGGACTGACGACATCGAAAGGTAGATATGTATAGATCTATGGTGGAGAGAGCACATGTGGCTTCATGATTCTTCCATAATCGAAGCGCACCGTCATTGACCATGATACTATCTTGGATAACCTACTCATTTTGCTGGACCGGAAGTTTGAGAAGGAGTTCTATAGAGTAATGTCCAACCTAGAGATAGATGTTGAGGAGGTCGAGAATGAGTCCACTCCGAGAGCACCTCCTAGTCGCTGTCGCTTATTTATTGATATCATTAACCACTTGTATTCACTTGGGGACAAGCTTTCGAGCTCTACTTAAGTGTTGCAATAGGTAGTTCAAGCAATAGGAGGAATGCGCTCGCAAGTGGAAGATCTTAGCACGAGGATGGATAACATTGAGGCCACACTTCAAGCAACTGTTACATAGATATGAGCTTCACGAGTCCCGAGGACGAAGACCCTTTGGTGCCACGAGAGTGAGTACCACTAGTCTCCCTACCTCACCTATGTTTTGATATGAATTTTGTGCATTGGACACTTTACATGGGCAAAGTGTGGGGAGAGAGTAGTGAACACTTAGGGAGTCTTCATTCTTGGATTTCCTCGGTGCATTTCATGATTTGTTTAGGTAGTTGTTTTTCTTGTTAGTTTGTGATGTTGATTTTTATTTTTTGAGGGATGATTTTGGATAAAAATTTGGTGGTATGACATGATATGCTAGGGATTTCTAGTGTGCATAGGGTAGGATATTTTAGGAAAATGGTGATGTATTTTTATGTGTGATTTTCTTTTGTAGTATGAAGCCCACTTTTGGGGCAATTTTGTACTATGCCAAAAAAATTGGAAAATTTGAAAAAATGAAAAACAAACAAAAACCTGGACAAGTCAAAAACTCGAAAGGGTGACTTGGTTAACATGAGGAAAAGCCCAGATAGGTCGAAAGACCTAGGTAAAAATTAGAGTCTAGGCTCGACTAGGCTTACGAGCCTAGGAAAAAAGTAGAGGCCATGTTGAAAAAGGTGAGAAGTGAGTACCCTTTGTGTGTTAAATCTGGGATGAAAGCCCAAAAGGGCTCCTAGGGAAAATGAGAGAAATTGAGAGAAAACTAGGTTGACAATACATTTTCCTTCTTGGTGGATTGTTTTTAGGAGAAGACTCTTTGGTGGATTGTTTCGGGGAGTGTGAGATTTGTGAGATTCTTACTTTCTCATGGAAATAAGGTAATCTTGGAATAAGTTAAACGCCTCTATTAACTTATTTTTGCACGCTACATTTTGTTTGATTATTTTTCTTGTCTTCTATTTACTCAAGGAAGAGTAAAGTGTTAAGTGTGGGAAGTCTGATCGGTTTCATTTTGCATGTGTTAACCAATACATTTGACATACTTTTTAGTAACTTTTACTTAGTGGATTGCTAATTTTAGTTGAGTTTACGTGCGAAGGGGTTTGTACGGCCATGTTTGGTTTTCTTGTCTAAATCCCATGTTTTGTAGACTTAATTAGTACTAATGGACATCTTGTATCCACGGGCTCTTTAATATTCCTTGTGATCATCTTTAGTAGGTCATGTGTGGGTAGTTTCTTTTTATATTCTATATGAAGGCCATTCGTAAGGGCGGTAAAAGATATTGAAGGCCGTTCGCAAGGACGGTAGTAGAGACAAAGGCCATTCACATTAGAATGGTAGTAAACGAAGGCCAAAATCATCATGTGTGGTAGAAGGATATTGAACCAAAGATAGGCGGCTAAAAAGTTCAAAGCGGCCAATGAAGAAATAGGGAATCGTGGTCTGATAAGTTATGCTTCAGTCTGAAAATGATCCAAGAAGAGTTAACCTTAATGGCTGGTTCAATTGGAATTTTCTTCTCGAGCACTATAAAATTGACTACTAAAACTCTCAAATCAAACTAATGGCTCTCTCGTAGCAAAGGAAACTAGTTCAGCCAGCCGAGGCACCAACATGTTGGCGCGGGCCGTGTATGGTTTGGCACCAACTGCCTGCACAAGAGGAGATGCCTCACGCTAAGGAGACCAGCGTGAGGCCATGGCATGACCCATTCCAGACATGATGGGCCTCCAAGCACAAATGAAGTACCCCTCAACGCGGCTAATTATGGGTGTGTGACATCCCATTTTAGGCTTCCCACGTCGCCCCAAGTCCATTTTGCCTGAGCGGGGTGTGGGAATTTACACGACCCGCACCAAGTTTTGGAGCAAATCACCTAGCCCGACTTAGCCCACGCCAACAGCCACAGGCGCAAATCAAAACTTCAAGTTTCAACACCCTGATGGCGCCCAGCAGCAAACGACGTGGCCTGCACCCGGAGATGACGCGTCCCATGCCAACCCTCGTGCCCCATGCCAAGATGAAGATCTGTGCCACGCTCAATAATAGGTGCCCTGTGCCAATGAAGTGACACGACATGCTCCAGGCCTCATGCCCCATGCAAAGTACGTGCCACAAGCTGCGTCATCCATGACTCCTCGAGCCGGGCGGCGGTTCTTATAGGGTTTACCCTATTTTGGGCCTATTTTTAGGCTCAATCTCCTACTACTATATATAGAACCTTAGTCTACTAGGTTTTCATATCTTACATACTTTATATCATATTTATAAGATTAGTTTGGAGATTCTCTCCCCAGGAAACTTTATCTTTTCATCTTTTATTTTGCTTTGATCCTAAGATGTGGAATTTAAATCTTTATTTGAATTCCATGTTAAGGGAGTAGTTTCCATTGCTTGGGGATAATTGTAGTGACTTAGTTTTATCTATATGTTTTTTATAATTCTATAGTTCATCCTAATTTTTTGTTCATAATATTATTGTGATTTTCTTTTGAGTTTGCATGCATGATTATTACACCACATATAATCACACACTTTGGGCTGTTTATGCAAGGCACAAATATCGATGCCCCCTTGGGAAGAGAAACCTGGATGTTTGTATTGGTGGAAGAGAACGTGTCTGCGTGAGTGTGTGCATGGGAGATTAGAGGTTATTCTGATCCACTTACCATTGCACCAGTCTTAGCTAACTTTGTAAATTCGTTCGAGAGGTTTTGGGTAGAGATAGTTTGATAGTAGCAAGCTAGGGGTACAAGAAACCCTAATATCATAGATAAGGTGCCTACAACCCTTGGGCCTAATTGATAGGATCCGAGGGAAGTAGTTTCGTTTGTAATGGAATCCCAGGACGTAATCGTATGTGAGAGAATCAGACCTACAATAACAGTCGGACCTTGTTGTACTCCCCTAATTACGATGGCAGTGTTGATGGAGGGTTACGAGAGCACCCACCATGACAGGGATGGGGAAGCGTATGTCATCAGCCACACCACGTGTTATAGACACTCGATTAGGCTTTTTTAGATCTTTATGTAGAAGAATCGAGGATAGAAGCATTATATCGACCAAGTCACTCAATGATTTCCCCAAGTGCTAACTTAATATTGTAGTTGCATTTTTACCTTTATGTTTATTAGTTGTTAGTTTAAAAAACTACCCCCCCCCCCCCCCTCCTTTACTTGCATGTGTGCTTTTCTAGCTATTCATTTCACTCATGCGGATTGATGACCCATATGAGGTTGTATTTTGAATTGGTACATTAGACCTAGTATTTCCGTAGACAAACTTAGGGCTTACCATTGACTACCATATAGGTAGCGTAGCAATAGGAACGGGTGCAGAACTATAAATTCTATCTTTTGACCGCACCACCTCTAACTGGGTTAGAGCTATAGTGTTAACGACCCCGGGGGGAGGCAGGTCAACGTTTCTAACTAGACTTGCATAAAAAAATAAAGAATTTGTGAGGACGACAATAAATATATAGTGTTTCTTTTTGCTTTCTTGCTTTGAGCAGTGATTAGATAGATTTTGCATGTTCTTGTTTGCAATGAGGATTTTTGAGATGAAACTCTTATTTGATTTGAAAAGTTGAGTTCGAGACTCGTGATTTGTTCGGATGGAATTCTATTTGTTGGGCTACAAAGCTTTTCAAAAAAAAAGAGGAAAAAGCAAGGATTAGGTCAACATTATGGCAGCCTCTCGCCAAGACCCGACACAGTCCGTGCCAAGAGCTTGGGTCCATGCCAGGAGAGTTAGCGCGAGGGTATGCCTCGTGCCAAGGAGTTTGGCACGAGGGTTGATTCGTGCCAGAATGTTTAGTGCGAGATCCCGTTTTGTGCCTAAGATTTGACACTAGGCCTGGATCATACCAAGCACATTGTTTCACTAAAAAATCAATTTTCCATTGCCAAATTGTTCCAAAAATGAAAATTTTAAAAATTTTGAATTTCTAACTCAAAAATGCATTTTTGGTTCAAGAATTTTGAAATTCATTAATTCCTTAGGATTTTTTATGCAATGGTACTTCCTGTATTCCTAGAAATTAATTGATTCATACTATTGTCCACTAATTTGAGATTTTACAATTTTCATCCTTATCCTAATTGTACCTCTCTCTCTCTTATCATCTATGCTGAAATTCTAAATCCATAGTACATTTCTCCACTAATTTCATCATTTAATACATTTTTCCTCTCAAGAAACACTCACTCACACACACTCTTGGTGAAACTCAAAAAATTGAAGCTTTTCTTCCAAAAATTAGCAATTCTTGCTTCTTCTTGTGTGGATCTTACACCTCTTAGCTTCAAATTCTGGGTAATCCATTGAGCTCTTTGTTTTTATGCTTTGTTGACATTGTGGTGGTGTTATGCAAATCATGATTCTTGAATGAGTGTGTGTTTTTGAGATAAATATTTGGGTTTGTATGCATGATCTTGTGTTGAATAAAGTTTGGGTGGTTTGATATGCTATTATGCTTGAATGACATGATCTTCCATGTGTTGGGTGATTTAGGAGAGGATGAATCTTGAGTGCAAGGTCTTATTGAAGGGTTGGTGAGAACTTACATGGGTTTGTTGTTTGATGAGGAATGTTCTTATTTAAATAGTTTACATGCTTAGATTATCATGTTTTGAATAGTTGGGCTGTTTGGGGAGAATGTTGTCTTGTTGAATAACATTGTAGGCCATGCCTTGTTTATGATCATATCACCACTCTTGCCTTCATTTTGATAGGATTCCTCCCAAGAAGAATGTTTTGGAGAAAGGAAAGTCCACTCAGGGTGAGAAGAGGAAGAAATCGGTAAATGGTGCAAACCATGAACCGGTAACTCCTACTCTTCGTAACCCAACGTTTGTGACCAAAGAGTTCATAGGGTTATCCAACATCTTCAGAACTACAATCCGTAGGCAGAGGAACTTGAGAGAACCAAAGAGGGGTATTTTAGAGACTGGATTTGCGTGCAAGGACACCTTGGCGACTCTAGGCTTACTCGAGCCTGCCACTTACCTATTGGGATGAGTAGGTCTAAAGGGGTTTCTTAAGAGACTCTCAAAGACGTATGTCAGGTGGACCATAGAGTTCCTAGCTACTTTATGGCCGATTGTGGACAATGAAGGGCCCAAGGATATAAAATCAACCTGGATGATAAGGAGTACAAGATGACTTACCGAGAGGAAGCGCACACCTTGGATGGTGGTGTGGCAAGGAGATCCAGAAAACACACCGTCAAGGGATTCCTTTTTCTCTCGGACGCTTTTGGGTGCAACTGACAGGCACTGATTGGAATAACCTGTGCAAGAGTACTGCCCTGGTTAACTCGGCATTCCATTATGCTCACCAACTGTTGGCTATGGGAGTTTTCTGCCACGGTGACCAAACATAATGCTCGAGTTCAGATGTTCATTGCCTTTGGGTAATGACACCCGAGGGTAATTTTTACCCAAACCTGGTAGGGTCTTTTGTGCAGGAATGTTTAGCGATGGGGGACAGGAAAAGTGGCAAGATATCTTTGGACAACATGGTAGGTCTACTGGCACAATACTTAGGGCATCCAGTCACACAGAGAGTGTTGGCTAACTTGGGATGATCGAGTACAAAGTATAACATCGAGAAGTTAGCTAAAGCATCTATGGTGGGACCTACGACATTGGAGGGTCAATATGTATGGCTTTATGGTGGAGCAAGCACTTTTAGTTCCAAGGTACTTCCACAGCCGCAGCACACTGTTATCTACTATGACACCTGTTTGGATGACCTATTTATTGATCCCAACCAACAATTTGAGAGATATTTCTACAGAGATTTAGCTATCCCATAGATAGATGTTGAGGGACTGAGGGTGAGAGATGTTCGAGAGCACCTCCTAGTCATTCTTGCATATCCACGGACCTCATAGACCAATTACAATCTCTTCAGGAAAGGTTTTCGAGCTCTACCCAAGTTTTGCAAGAGGTTTTGCAATCAATGAGAGGGATGCAATCACAATTGGAGTAGATAAGTGCAAGAATAGACTCCATGGAAGCAATGCTTCAAGCAACGGGATACATTGAGAATAGCCTCACAAGCCACAAGGAGGAAGGCCCTTCGGGGCCACAAGAGTAAGTGTCACTATTTCTCCCAACCTCAATTATGTTTTGACATGATTTTTGTTGAATTGGAGACTATGCATTGGCTTAGTGTGGGGAAGGGAGTAGTGAGCACTTAGGGGGTCTCATTCTTGGATTTCCTCGATGCATTCTATGTTTTTCGTTGGCAGTTTTTCTTGCTAGTTGATGGTTTTGGTTTTTTATTGTTGAGGGATGATTTTGGATAGATGTTTGGTGGCATAACATGCTATGTTAGGGTTTCTAGTTTGCATGGGGTAGGTTGTTTTAGGATATTGGTGGTGTATCTTTTGTTTTGATCTTATCTTTTGTAGTATGAAGCCTACTTTGGGGTAATTTTGTGCTACACCAAAATAAACTGAAATTTTTTTTAAAATGAAAAAAATATACAAACCCGGACAATTTGAAAAAAAGGCAACTTGGGTAACATTGGGAAAAGCCCTGATAGGTCAAATGACCTAGCTAAAAATGAGAGGCTAGGCCCGGCTAGGCTTATGAGCCTAGGCAAAAATGAGAGGCTGTGTAGAAAAGGGTGAGAAGTGGGTACCCATTGTGTGTTAAAGATAGGATGAAAACTTGGAAGGGCTCCTAGGAAAAATGAGAGAAATTGAGAGAAAACAAAAAACTAAGTTGACGATACACTTGACTTCTTGGTTGTAACAAGGTTGAGAAGCACTAATTATCCCTATGTTACAACCAATTCGACGGATTTTTGATTTTGTTGGTGGATTGTTTTTGGGAGAAGACTCTTTGATTGCTTTGGGATCATTTTGGGAAAAGTAAGCCAGTTTAACACTTATCCTTTTGGCTTACCTTTTTCCACATTTTACTTTTGGGGGCTAGATTGCTTATGTTCTTCGGGTGTGTGAGAGTTGTGAGATTCTTACTCTTTTTGGGGGAAACAGGGTAATCTAGGAACAAGTTAAATGTCTTGGTTAACTTATGCTTGCACGCTACATTTCACTTAATTCTTTTTCTTGTCTTTATT
Organism: Rubia yunnanensis; assembly: GCA_037428765.1. NCBI lineage: Eukaryota > Viridiplantae > Streptophyta > Magnoliopsida > Gentianales > Rubiaceae > Rubia > Rubia yunnanensis. Next base: position 103,705,734 of record CM075061.1, on the reverse strand, counting down.
TACTTGGGGACGAGTAAAGGATTAAGTGTTGGGAATCTGATGTGCTTCATTTTGCATGCATTAACCATTGCACTCGGCATTGTTTTTAGCTTGTTTTATTTGGTGGATTGTTAGTATTAGTTGAGTTTACGTGACAAGGGGTTTAAACAACCATGTTTGGTTTTCTTGTTTAAATCCCGCATTTTGTAGACTTAATTAGTACCAATGGACATTTTGTATCCATGGGCTTCTAGATATTCCTTGTGATCATCTTTAGTAGGTCGCCTGTGGGAACCTTTTGGTTACATTCTATGGGAAGGCCGTTCGTAAGGGTGGTAAAAGATATTGAAAGTTGTACGCAAGGACGATAAAAGAGATCGAAGGCCATTCACCTCTAGAATGGTAGTAGAAGAAGGTTACAAACATCAATGCATGGTAGAAGGAGATTGGAACCAAAATAGGCAGCATTGGAGTTCAAGGCGGCTAACGAATAAATGGTGAATTGTTGTCCGATGAGTTGTGCTAAAATCTAAGAAAGATATGAAAATAATTAGCCTTCAAGGATGATTTAATTGGGTTCATCTTATTGAGCACTACAAAATCGACTACTAGAACTCACAAATCAGACTAACGGTTCACCCATAGCAAAGGAAAGAAGTTCAGCCGGCCAAGTCACAAACGGGTCTACACGGGCCGCTCATACAAAGAACAAACGGCCCTTGCCAAAAGATTCTTCTCAATCCAAAAGGGATCAGCATGACGCTATAGCATGGCCCTCACTAAATTCCATGGGAAGCTAGCACAAGTCTCAACCCGCAAACAAATTCAAGTAAGTATAGATACAGACCATCTTATTTACAACCGCCCGCATCGTTCCAAGTCCAAGATGGCAAGACTAGCCAACGTCCCGTGCCAAAGGGCGTGCCACATGCCAAGTTTCTAAGTAAACTGATGCTCTTGAAGATGGCCCACGCCAAAGGCAGCATCCCATGCCAAGTTTCTGAGCAGACCGAGCCTTTTGACGACGGTCCATGCCTCGCGAATCAGAAGTTCCAAAACCAACACACTGAGGGGTAAGAGCAACTTTATGCTCTTTTACCACTTCTAAGTGGATTTTGCGTGACAAGGGAAGAACATGGAGGCATGAAGACTGGAGGACATTACAGATAACATTTTTGAAGACTTTTGAATATTTGCTTCGAAGACATGAAAAATGGAGGCCTTTAAAGATCACATTTTCGAAGACTTTTGAAGACTTTCTTTGAAGACATGAAGACTAGAGGCCATCGAAGACCATTTTTGAAGACATTAAAGACTTGAAAAATGAGAGGAATCGCTATGAAGATAAATGTTTACCACAAGAAGAAGAAAAGAAAAAAGGGTTAAATTCTGGCACTCGTCGCGAGTCGCGATGGCCTCGTCGCGAGCCCGTTGCGAGTCGCGAGTCGCGACCAACGGGTGGCCAGAATCTAACCTTATCATTTTTGTACTGTAAATAGCACTCTCTTTCCTCTCATTCAGATCTTCTTAATCTGCATTTTTAGTAATGTTTCAAACCCTATTTTCATCCATTTTCATCTTTGAATTCTCTTGTATTATGTTTGGTTGTTTAGAAATAATTAGTATGAACTCTTGTAGCTAAATCTAGTTCTTGGGAGCAATTGACAAAGACTTCTAAACCCATGTCCTAAGAATAATTTGTAGCCTATTTAATACTCTTATTATTATGCATTTATGGAGCATTGAATGTGTTTGTTAATGTCATTAATGTTATTGAAAGCTTGAGTATATGAAGTACTTGTATGATATGCTTGTTAGGGTTTGGGGAAATGGGTTGATTTCCCCCTTTCTTGTTAGGAATCTAAGAGTATGATTTAGAGCTTTTGATTGTGTTGATGGATTGATAATTGCTATATGAATATGCTAATGTTGAGCTCTTTGTCATGTTTGTTGGTTGTAGCAAATGAGAGAAGTCTATGAATGTCGATCGTTCATGACTAATCTCGTGTAAATGCATGAATTGGTTAAATGCTTAGACACGGTGTAGTGTTCATAAGTGTTGCCAAGCTTGTTGATTCTTCACGCTAAATGCCATCAATGGGATACTTTTAGTCATGTTTTGACTACGGGAGTCATTGGTGAGGTTTGACAAGATATGTCAAATTCACTCTTGTAAACTACTATCTAAGAAGGATAGAAGTTTAGTCTTCACAACAAGTAGTGAAAGTAGTAATTAGGTTGCATGTTCAATGATGGATAAGAGGCTTGGAAGTGGAAGTCAATTGCGCCCAAGGTTCTGTTAATTGTTGTTTTCATCGTATCTTTAGTTGTATTGCATGATTAGCGTAGGTCTCTTGCTTTGATAGTTGTTATATTTCAATTTGATAATTTAGGATCAAACCAACCAAAACCACCACCCCCTCCCCCCCCCCCCCATTGTTTACATGCTTTTATATGTATCTATGTATGTATATGCCTAGTATGTTTTCTCCTATATATGTTTAAACACTTGAAAAGATCCCTCTTCTCGTGGATGACCCCGACTTTCCATTATCTACTTAATTGTAGTAAGAAGCATTAGGGCTTAAAATTATTAACTTTGAGAGGTACGGCGATGACCTCCCAAATTTTGGCGCCGCTGCCGAGGAAGAGGCATTTATTTTTGAGTGTTTAGGCATATTATGTGTGATTATATGCTAATTGTAAATATTTGTTATTTTTCTTTTATTTTTATTTCTTAGTTAATTTTCCATTTTCACTTGTCTTGGAGACGTATTGTTCGAGTTCTTGGTGTATGGTTCGTATGCGATCCTATTCACAAGAACCCCTACAGTACGACCTCGAGTTAGAGTTTAATTTGAGACGGGCTAGGAGGCTTTCTTTGCAAAGTGTGAATAACACCCCTCCTAGTGACCATTTTTTGGATACATCTTCCTCTATGGAACATCAGCTTGAGCACAAAGATGAGCATCTGGGAGGGGGACCTCAACATCCTCCTTTCCAAGGGCGAGCTCCCCATCTCCCCCAAAGGGAGATTCCTTTGGGGAAAGCTTTGTTAAGAGACATCATGGTACCCAACCTCGATCAACAACTAATGTGCATCGAGTATCCCGTGGTTGGATCGAATGGGCACTTTGAGCTAAAGACTGGGTCCATCAACATGCTACCCATCTTCCTTGGTAGGCAAGGGGAGAATGCCAACAAACACCTCATCGAATTTCACTTCTTGTGTGGTGGTCCGGACCCCTATGGAGTGGATGAAGATTTCTATATGTTGAAGGCATTCCCGTTCACACTAAGGGATGGTGCAAGAGATTGGCTCCACTACCTACCACCCAAGAGTATCAAGAGTTGGCTCGATATGAAAACAAAGTTTCTAGCCAAATACTTCCCAGCCTCTAGATCTTCCACCTTAAAGAAGGACATAAACAACATCCTCCAACTGCATGAAGAATCTCTCTTCGACTATTGGGAGAGGTTCAAGAAGCTTCTTGCAAGTTGTCCTTACCATGGTTATTCGAAGGGGGATTTGGTTTATTACTTCTACAATGGCCCTCTTGATAAAGATCAAAGGCTAGTAAGAAGTTCTTGTGGTGGAACCCTTGGGAACAAAACATCCTCTAAGGCTATGCAATTGTATGAGGAGCTAGAGGAAGAATCGAGAACTTTAGCTCAATGGCCAATTTGAGAAGAAGAAATCCAATGCCCACAAGTGACTCTTCAAATAGTGGAAAGCTTGAGGATCAAGTTTTGGCCCTTGAATCCATGAAATATTTGATAATAAAGCCTGGAAATGCACCACATGTTAAATCATGTGAGATTTGTTAATTGGCACATCCTACGGACACTTGCCCTACTTTGCAAGAGGACTATGTTCAAGGGGGAGTGACATGGAATATCAAGGGAATAAAGGCTACCAAGGCTACCAAGGATATCAAGGTGGGCTAGGCTACCAAGGTCACCAAGGCTACCAAGGTTATCAAGGGTACCAAAACTGGCCGTACAATTCAGGAAATCGTGATAACCCGAACCTCCGGTATGGAAACCCTCAAGGAAGCCAAAACCCTAAACTATATCGGCCTCCTCAACAACAATATAGGACACCTCAACAACAATTTTAAAGGCTCCAATACAAACCCCAAGACCAAGGGGAGAGCTTGGGGCTAACGAAGGATGAGGTGATGCAAGCCATTCACCGGTTGGGCATGTGTGCGGAGAAAAGTGAGAAATTCCAAGATGAAACCAAGGAAAGCATCAAGAACTTGGAAACTCAAGTGAGCTAAATAGATCAAGTGGTGAATCGGATGGAAGCCCGGGAAAAGGGTAAGTAACCCTCCCAACCGGAGATCAACCCTCGACAAAATGCAAGGGCTATCGCTTTGAGAAGTGGTAGAGAGGTTGATACTTCCCTGGATAATGAAATTGTTGAAGAGGAGCCTATGAGGAGTGAGGTGTTTTAAAAAGGGGTTGAGAAGGAAGAAGCCCATGAGAAGAAGGCCGGGGAGTTAGCCAAAAAAAGCAAGGAAGAAGAAATCGAGGTGGAGATATTTGCTCCAAGACCGAAGTCAACCTCCATCCCTGAACCTTCATCTCCCCCTCACAAAAGAGAAAATATGGTGGAGATCCCTCCATATGTACCGGAACCTCCATTTCTGGAAGCCTTGAAAGACAAAAGGAGGAAGGAGGACAACAAGGACATCTACGAAGTCTTTCATAGATGTGAGGTAAATATCCCACTCTTGAATGCCATTGAACAAATTCCTATGTATGCTAAATTTCTCAAGAAATTATGTAACGGCCCCGCAACTTTCTAAAGGTGTATGGTATATATTTTCTTAGAATTTGTTGAAAACTTTGTCGAGGTATTGATGGATGATTTCACCATTCATGGTAGTTCTTTTGACAACTGTTTAGCAAATTTGGCATAAGTTCTTAAATGCTACATTGATACTAATCTTGTGTTTATGGTAGAGAAAGGAATTGTCTTAGGCCATGTTGTCTCCTCTAAGGGTATTGAGGTTGACAAGGCAAAAATAGATACAATTCAAACTTTTCCTTATCCTACTAATGTGCGCAAAGTTTGCTCTTTTCTTGGCCATGCAGGATTCTACCATCGGCTCATCAAGGACTTCTCAAAGATAGCATCTCCTTTATGCAAGTTGTTGTAAAAAGAGGTGGAATTTGTGATGGATGAGGGTTGTAAGGAACCTTCGATACATTGAAAGGAAGTTTAGTTTCGACCCCTATTATACAACCCCCGGATTGGTCATTGCCTTTTGAGATTATGTGAGATGCTAGTGATTACCCCATTGGAGCAGTGCTTGGTCAAAGGGTGGGGAGAGCACCTCACGCCATCTACTACACATCCATGTCTCTCAATGAAGCCCAAAGAAATTACTCCACCACAGAAAAGGAGTTGCTAGCAGTGGTATTTTCTTTGGAAAAATTTTGATCTTACTTGCTTGGTACAAAAGTTATTGTGTACACTGACCATGCAACACATCATCACTTGATGACAAAGAAAAAAGTAAAAGCTAGGATTGATTAGGTGGATCCTGCTTTTGAGCGAATTTGAGTTGGAGGTGCGAGACAAGAAGGGCACGGAATACCTTGTGGCCAATCATTTGAGTCGGTTGACTCCATGCCAAGACATTGAAGTAAACCCCACATTGAAGGAGCAACTATGGGAGGAATTCCCTGATGAACAATTGTTCACCATTAGGGATCTCCAACCGTGGTATGTCGACATTGTAAATTGTCGTCGAATTCCTAAAAGATAACATCTTTTCTAGGTTTGGAGTACCCCGGGCCTTGATTAGTGACCGTGGCACCCATTTTTGCAATCGGACCATAGAGGCACTCTTGAAGAAGTATGGCGTCACTCACAAGACATCCACCGCCTATCACCCGTAAACCAAAGGGCAAGCCAAAGTTTCCAATCGGGAAATCAAGTCCATCCTTCAAAAAATGGTTAACCCTAACCGGAAGGATTGGAGTTCTTGGTTGAATTATGCCTTGTGGAACTATAGGACGACTTACAAGACACTAATCGGTATGTCACCATACCGGTTAGTGTTTAGTAAGCCCTGTCATCTACCAGTGGAAATTCAGTATAAGGCTTACTAGGTGGTCAAAGAATGCAATCTTGATATAGATGAGGCCGGCTTGTATAGGAAGTTACAATTAGATAAACTGGATGAGATCCGGAGGGAGTCCTATGAGAACGCCGAAATCTATAAAGAGAAGACAAAGGTGTGGCACGACAAGATAATCATTAGGAAGGAATTTAACGTTGGTAAAAAGGTCCTCCTATTCCAATCCTGCCTTCGCCTATTCCCAGGTAAGTTGAGGTCCCGATGGATCGGTCCTTTGAGGTGGTAAAGGTATTCCCGCATGGGGCAGTCAAGATTGTAGATCGAGCTAAGTCCAATACATTCAAGGTTAATAGACAACGTTTGAAACCTTACCACAAGAATTTTGTGCCAGAAAAAGGAGAGGACATTTGATCACCTGTCAGATCGCATCCATGAGATGTAGTCCCAGGCAGGCAATGTCTCAAGCCCCGATCCAGGATCAGAGAGATGGAAAGCTAGGAGGCATAGGAGCACGGAGTGGCTAACTCATTATCAGCAGTGCTATTTTGGCGGTGTCCCTTCTTCCTCACATCATTGATTTGTGAGCACCATATCCTTACCCTTTTCATACTTCGCTTTGTACAGTTTTTCCCTATTGTCTACATTGCGGGAAATGTAGTGTTCTAAGTGTGGGGAGGGGTATCTACTGTGAGGTGATTGAGGTTGGAGATACTTTTGGATAACTCTTTTGTTTTGTTTTGGATATTTTCCCTTTTGTTTTAGGATGTTTTTCTTTTGATGTACTTGGATAATGTTGGCTTTGATAATTTTCTTAGCCTTAACATTTGGAAAGCACTTTGCTACTGTTTGGATTTTTAAAAAAATAGAAAAAAATAGAAAATGAAAATAATAATAATAATAATAAATAAATAAAAATAATCCCGCTAATTTGAAAACCCGAGAGGGCATATTAGGCAACATTGGAAGTCTGGATAGGTCGAAAAGCTGAGAGGGAAACCTAGGCAAAAATGAGAGGCTAAATGTGTGGAAAAAGGTGAGATGTAAGCTGGAAAAAAATGACGTGTGGCTAGGATGAAAACCCAAAAGATCTCCTAGGCAAAATGAGAGAAATTGAAAAATGTTAAGTATTCACTCATTTTCCGGCGTTGGAGTCATAAGGTTGTGGTGGCTATACGGATGGATCGGGTAGCTTGACATCTTGAGGACCTCTTGGGAGTAGAAAATTTAGCGGGAGAAGATGAAGTAAGTTATTAAACTCTTGATTGTTAATATGCTTCATTTTTAGGTTGATATATTGATATAAAGTGGAGCATGTGTTTTGAACCTTATATATGTCTTTAGCTTCACCTTATACCATTGGATTTGGGATTTCAATTCGAGATTTTGAGATGTTTTAGGATATCAATGAATTGATGGGTTGATATGGTTTGGGTAGATTTAGGAATGGGGGTTGTGGGAAACTTCTCATTTGACCTTAACGTTGGGATGTGTGATATGGAGAGTTTTATGAGGTATTGACTTGGGGGAATAGTAGTTAGGATGTGGATACGTCACTTCGTATGCTTGGATCTTTTCTTACTCGAGGGCGAGTAAGGTTTAAGTGTGGGGAGGTTTGATATGTCCATTTTATGTGCATAATTTAGTACTGTTTTGGGTCACTTTTGTGCTCTTTCGTTATCAAGAGCTTCTGTTTTACCTTGAAATTTTCTTAGGAGGGATAAGAGCAACTTTATGCTCTTTTACCTCTTATAAGTGAATTTTGCGTGACAAGGGAAGAACACTTAGGCATGAAGACCAGAGGCCATTAAAGATCACATTTTTGAAGACTTTTGAAAACTTGCTTCGAAGACATGAAAACCGGAGGCCATTAAAGATCACATTTTTTAAAGACTTTTGAAGACTTGCTTTGAAGACATGAAAATCGGAGGCCATCGAAGACCATTTTTGAAGACATTGAAGACTTGAAAAATGAGAGGAATCACTATGAAGATGATTGTTTACCACAAGAAGAAGAAAAGAAAATAGGGTTAAATTTTGGCACTCGTCGCGAGTCGCGATGGCCTCATCGCGTGCCCATCACGAATCGCGACCAACGGGTGGCCATAATCTAACCTTATCCCTTTTGTACTATAAATAGCACTGTCTTTCCTCTCATTCAGATCTTCTTCATCTACGTTTTTGGTACTGTTTCAAATCCTATTTTCTTCCATTTTCATCTTTGAATTCACTTGTATTATGTTTGGTTGTATAGCATTAATTAGTAAGAAATCTTGTAGCTAAATCTAGTTCTTGGGAGCAATAGACTAAGACTTCCAAGCCCATGTCTTAAGAACAATTTGTAGCCTACTTAATACTCTCACTATTATGCATTTATGGAGCATTGAATGTGTTTCTTAATGTCATTAATGTTATTGAAAGCTTGAGTATATGAAGTACCTATATGATATACTTGTTAGGGTTTGGGGAAATTGGTTGATTTTCCCCTTTCTTGATAGGAGTCCAAGAGCATGATTTAGAGCTTTTGATTGTGTTGATGGATCAATAATTTCTAGATGAATATGATAATGTTGAACACTTTGTCATGTTTTTGCTTGTAGCAAATGAGAGAAGTCTATGAATGTCGATCGATCTTGACTAATCTCGTGTAAATGCATGAATTGGTTAAATGCTTAGACACGGTGTATTGTTTATAAGTGTTTCCAAGCTTGTTGATTCTTCGTGCTAAATTCCATCAATGGGATACTTTTAGTTATGTTTCAACTACGGGAGTCATTGGTGAGGTTTGACAAGAGATGCAAATTCACTCTTGTAAACTACTATCTAAGAAGGATAGAAGTTTAGTATTCATAACCAGTAGTGAAAGTTGTAATTAGGTTGCATGTTCAATGATGGATAAAAGTCTTGGAAGTGGAAGTCAATTGCGCCCAAGGTTCCGTTAATTGTTGTTTTCATCATATCTTTAGTTGTATTGCTTGATTAGCATAGTTCTCCTGCTTTGCTAGCTGTTGTATTTCAATTTGATAATTCAGGATCAAACCAACCAAAAACCCCCTTGTTTACATGTTTTTATGTGTATCTATGTATGTATATGCCTAGTATGCTTTCTCCTATATATGTTTAAACACTTTAAAAGATCCCTCTTCTCGTGGACGACCCTGACTTGCCATTATCTACTTAATTGTAGATAGGAAGCATTAGGGCTTAAAAATATTAACTTTGAGAGGTACGACGATGACCCCCAATTACCTTTACCTTTGGTTCTTCCATGTTCATCTGTGAGAATAACCTTATTACCTATATGAATGTTTGATTCTTTTGGCCTCCAAGAGGTGAATTTGGAGGTGTTTTTATCAAACCCTCATACACTAGCTGTATGTCCTAGTTTAAGCCAAATACATAGGAACCCCTCATATTCAATGTATTTCCAAAAGCCTATTTCTCTAAAGCTTAACCATATTCTTTCCAACATAAGCTTAGTAACATCAATGTCCACACAGATTTTTGCAATATGTGGTCTAGTCCTATTGAATCATGATTTATTTACCCTAATAGGAGTACCTATGAGATTACCAATTGACATTAACACCCAGTAATCAAAGAAATGATGTGGTAAACCATACAAGGCAATCCAAATGGAACAATAGGGGAATCTGCATTAGGGTTGAAATTAGAAACCCATTTGGTCATACGAATTGAATACGATACAAAATTCCATATTTTGTGAAGCCATCAACGATAATAATCATCGGGAAAAGAAAAGGATATCAAAACCTATCGATTATCTAACAATGTGATATCTTTATGGCCCTTAAACCTGCAGTGTGGAAATCCTTCCTCAGTTTTTCCATTTGGGGTTGGCTTCGAGAGAACTTCCCTACCAGCATCCAATGAAGTGGAGCTTCAGTCTCGAGCATTCCTCATCTGTGAAATGTAAACCAGGTTTGCCTAAGTGCTCAATTTTCAATTTTGTATTAAAGGGAGTGCTATGTTCAGTGGGTTTTTTGTCAGGTTGGGTTAAGGGCATCGCGGAGTTCACCTTTAAGGGTTTAGCATAGGTGAAAGGTGGATAAGGCACAGGCGGTAGCTCCGCCATCATGGAGGCACCGGTGATGAGAGGTAGAAGGGGCATCTGAGAGATTGGTGATTCACTATTTTTGGAGCAAATGTGTCCTTGAAGTAATTTTGAATTTGAAGTTGTTTAGTAAATCTTACATGTGAATGAATCGAGGATCAAAGCATTAAATAATTCATTTCTCACAATGGTTCCCCAAGTGCTTAGCTTTACAGATGCAAAATATAAATTTTATCTTTTGCCTTCCCAAAAGCTTCCTCTCGGGTTAATTAGCTACAGTTAATGAACCTAGGTAGAGGCAGGTCAGGATAGCAACCAGTTTGCTCCAAGCTCTGTGGAGGGGGAATATGCATATGTTGTGCTAAAAGAGTGATCATTCCCCCCATACAAATGTGCCCCACAATTTTGTTTGAAAACCTATGCATCCATTACTCCATACATCAACCCAATTAGGAGCACCATTTCTGTGGGCCATGAAAGCCCAGAGGAATTTCAAATCATTTATGGAAAACTTGTTAAACTCCCCTTGACAAAAATGTGTGCGCTACAGAAGTGAGTTTTGGTATTACCACTCCATGCCCATATACAAGACTGTATGGCATTTCTCCTATTGGTTCTAGCACTGGGGCTCTGTATGACCACAAGGTGTTGGGTATCTCATCAACCCAGCTTGCTCTCTTTCCTTCCAGTCTTTTCTGAATACGTTGAAAGATTGTTTTGTTTGTTCCTTCCACCTGACCGTTTGCTTTAGGGTGAGCTACAGAAGTGAATTTATGTGCGCTTCCCAGTTTGAACACCATTCCATAAAGACTCCACTTGTGAATTGTGTCATTTTTGGTGACAATGGTTTGCGGTACTTTGAATCAACAATCTAATTTTTGCCAGACAAACTCTCTCGTTACTTTTGCTAAAACTCTTCATAATGGCTTCACTTCCACCCACTTTGTAAAGTAATAAATTGCTACAATTAGAAACTTGGCACTGCCAACACATTTTTGGAAAAGGTCCGACCAGATTGATTCCCCATTTATCAAAGGGCCAAGCTCTGTATATTCCTGTTAATGCTGACTGCAGCTTGTGTGATATTGGAGTATTCATCTGGCAGCTTTTGCACTTAAGGATGAAGTTATATGCATCATTAAATATGATTGGCCAGTAGTATCCGGCTAGAATGATCTTCTTTGCTATCGTTCATGACCCTTGGTGTGATCCGAATAATCCATCGTGCACTTCCTTCAAGATCTTATTTTCTTGTGATGGCCCCACACACTTTATCCATGGAGGCGGGAATATTTTCTTGTATAAGGTCCCATCTTCGTAAACATAGTTGTGAGATCGCACTTCTAGCTTCTTGGCTTGTTCTTTGCCTGTCGGAAGCTTCCCTTTTTTTCAAAGTAATCAATTAACGGTATCATCTAGTTTACCTCATATGCTTGAACCGTTGACACGGTTGTCCTCACTGAGCTCCTAATTGGAATGACCTCTACCTTCACATCCTTGTGCTCAGCTAATGACTTGAACCCTGCTATTGCTAGCTTGCTTAGGGTGTCTACTTTCATATTTTTACTTCTTGGGACATTCTGGATGTTAAAGTACTCAATGTGAGCAATGAGTTGACAAACCCTAGTTATGTATTTCATCAATTGCTCCACTCGCACTTCATAGTTTCCTCGTACTTTTTGGACCACTATCTATGAATCGCTAAATGCCCGAAAGCTCTTGACCTTCATCTTTACTGTGAGATCCAAGGCACATATTAATGTCTCATATTCATCTTCCTTGTTGGTAAGTGAAAAATAAAAGTGAAGCAAGTATCTGTATTCTCCTTTGTCTGGGTTGATCAACAACAGTCCTGTTGCGCATCCTTTCTTGCTAGATTCCCTATCCATGAACAGTTTCTATGCGATGTCTTCCCATTTTGACTTTCCTTTGTCTATGTCAAGATACTGCTCTGTTTTCACATGTTGTGCTCCCACACTTGTCATCTCCATGATGAAGTCTTCTAAATTTTGCACTTTGATTGCAGTTTGTGGTTGAAATTGAATCTCAAAATGTCCCAATTCAATATCCCATTTGGTCATTCTCTCGGATGACCCAGGCTTGCTCAGGATGTTCTTAATTGGGTAGTCAGTATAGACTACTATCCTATGACTGTGGAAATATGTTCGCAGTCTTCTTGATGAATATAATAAAGCTAGAGTCAGCTTCTCAATTGGCAGGTACGCTTTTTCAGCCTATTGTAGTCTTCTACAAGTGTAAAACACTAGTATCTGCTTCTGGCCATCTTTTCTTACCAAAACTAAGCTCACCACATTTATTGAAACCGCCAAATATAAGTATAATTTTTCTCCTAGAATTGGTGGTTTCAACATTGAAAGTGTCTGAAGGTTCTCCATCAATGACTCGTATGATATTTGACAATCTTTGTTCTAGCTGAACTTTATAGCCCTTTTTAAGACTTGAATGAGTGGGAACTGCCTTTTGGCCGCCTTTGAAAAGAACCTACTAAGAAATGCTAACGATCCCATTAAGATTTGGACTTCCTACCCCGATCATACATTTTTTGGGATTTAGCTTCATTCCAATTGCTCTTAACGTATCTAGGGTTTCCTTTAAGTCCTTCGTAAAGTTGCATATTCGCCTGCTTTTTATGACCATGTCATCTACATATGCTTCTATGTTATACCCTATTTGACTATGGAAAGCATTATCAACCACCCTCTAATATGTTTCTCATGCGTTTTTCAGCCCAAATAGCATCTTCACGTAGTAAAATATCCCAAGGCTCGTTATCAAGGCTATTTTTTCTGCATCATTCAGGTTCATCAATATTTGATAATATCCTTTATAGGCATCTAGGAAAGCTAAGACTTCATATCCCGAAATTGCTTCCACTAACTGATCGATCTTTGGGAGGGGATAACAATCCATTGGGCTTGGTTTGTTTAAATGGGTTAAATCTATGCACATTCTCTATTTGAAATCCATCTTTTTCATAGTTACTGAGTTCTCCATCCATTTTGGGTATATCACTTCTTTTATAATCCCAGCTTGCAACAACACCTTTACCTCTTCCTCGATTGCCTTTTATCTATCACTAGCGAAGCTTCTTTACTTCTGCTTGACCGGTTTGATCGAATTACCTATATTCAAAGAATGAGTTGCAATCCCTGGGTTAACTCCTCCCATGTTTTGTACACACCATGCAAATGTGTATTCTTGATCTCGCAGAATTTGTATCACCCTTTTTATCCTAATCCAGCAAACATTTCCCTATTTTGACATGCTTAGACGGATCATTGTCATCCAAAATGATATCTTCAGTCTTTTCTCCTAGATCTAATGAATGGTTCACCTGGTTGAGTGAGTCATTGTTCGTGATAGTACTAACCAGCTTCGTTTTCTCCACGGTCTTTCCTGCTTTCATTGCGATAACCATACACTATCTGGCAGTTTGTTGGTTTCCTCTCACCATTATGATCCCTATTGGGGTTGGGAACTTCATAACTTAATGGTACGGAGACCATATTACTTTTGTTCTTTTCATCCATGGCCTACCGATGATAGCGTTAAACAAACTTGGAGCATCTATGACAGAAGTCACAAATTATGGTGCAATTCCTATCATTTTCGCCAATTGTGGTGGTGAATACCTGGCCTAAGCCTTCCAAGCATTATTCAATAGGGACTCTGTTGACCCATGTATAGAGAAGACTACTTTCTCTGGAGCCTCATTGGACACATCATCTCCATAGTCCACTGATGTTGTCATATTTTGGTTCTTGTTCTAAGTTCATTATGGCTGGGATTTTTTCCATGGATCTTCCTTCCCTTCTCGCTTTGTTGTATCTGTTACCACCATCTCCTTCCTGTACTATCCTAGATAGCCATTTCTCAAGTTTTCCTCTATTTACCTCTTTAGATCTCTGTAATATTCAATATCATGATTGTGGTCTTTATGGAAGGCACAATAGTATTCTCTGTTTGCTTGCTAGATCTCCTTTCGCAATTTTGTTAGTTGTGTCTATTGGGACAAGATGCTTTGTATTCACGCTTCTTAACCTTAGAAAGAGAGGTTTCCTTTCCCCTTCTTTGACAAATTTCCTTGTGAGTCCTCCATTACTCTTTTCTCTCCTCGCTTCCGCTCTATTTTGCGATTGTTCCCTTCTTCGGTTCACACATACTGCTCTATCATTTTTTTATAGATCCCTTGGGTTTTCTTGCATATTCTTTGTGAGTTCCTTATAGAACTCTCCCGATCGCATGCCCCCTATGAACGCACCCAAGGAAGATTGAAAAGACAAGTCCCAAACCTTCAGACTCTCCATGATAAACCTATTGTGAGACTCTGCCAAACTTTCATATATTGTCTAAGTCAGCTATTGTCTTGATGAGCTTCTACTTTTGGTATAAGTATCCCAAGAATAGATCTGACAGTTGTTCCCAAGATGTGATACTTCCATTTGGTAAATTTTCATACCATGTAATCGCTGTTTCTAATAGAATATGGGGAAATCCTTACACACCAACTCAATTCAGCATCGTGGAACCTTATGGTGTTACAATAGGAATGTAGGAATTCATTTGGGTCAATCATTTCATTGTAAATTTTGACATGTAATGGAATTTTGAAGTCTTTCAGCATCTTGAACTTACGAAGATGTGGTGCTAGTGGTGAATTGTCTACGTCTTCATCTGCTACTATGTATCTTAATTCATCCCATTATTTAAGGCCATCGTTATTTTGACCGACTTTTTGACTTACCCCTGGGGACTTTGGTTTGAAAGTGGCTAGGAACTTATCTTACAGTTGTTCTCTGTTCGCTTCTAGAAATGACGTGAATGCTCCCCTTTCCTTTTCTTTATTCGTGTTAGGAGATTCTGCCTCTTCTTCATCTTCAGTGTCACCTCTACCGTGTTCTTGCTCTCTGCTAGGAACATGATCCTAATTTTGACTAGGATGTACATTCCTATTTCTTCCAGTTGTCTGCTCTTGATTATGGTGGTTTGGACTTCTTTCACTTCTGGTGAACACCATTGTCGACTTTGTCGGGAATGAACGACCAAAAAAAATTCTGTCCCCACAGATGGTGCCAAATGTTATGGTATTCTCGATCAGACAAAGTGACCGTTGTTCACCATGATGTGCCTGCAAAAGAGATCCCGGAAGTGGTTCTGGGGAAAAAACTCTAACGCCCATATCAGTTACCTCACTTTTCAAAATCAAGTTTTTTCACTCTAGTTGCATTTACCTTCTAGTGTTCATCTTCTTTCCTTTTATAGTGCATTTCAATCGTGGCTCTGCCTTATCAAGGTTTCTGATCATGGATTCTAATGTGGTTCTGAGAAAGGTAGTTCGTAGCTAAAGCCTGATTGTAGTCTCCGCTTTTCTTGGTTCTTTGGTTGACTTAGCTTGTCCTGAGTCTGTCTGTCTCGGTTTGCATTGCTGGTTGGCGTAGAGCCCATTTATGGTTTGGGCTAGCCGCCTAGTATTTGGGCAGTTATACACCATCTGGTGACAAAAGTGAATGTGAAAGCGAAGAAACCTATTGAAGTTGCTCAAAAAATATGGTGTGAACAGGAAAGCGAGTGGTAGTGTTGGTGAAGCATCGACTTCGGGAAAAATGGTTGTTGAGGAAAGACCTGCCAAACAACAGTGTAATCATCCAAAGAAGCAGGTTGTTTAACGTGTTGATGAGGAGGGTAACATGAAAGTTTTTTTTGTTTACAGTGTTAATTTAATATATTATAGCCTATATTTGTTTCATAAAATGTTGCATTTGTTTACATTCAGTGTTTACTTTTTATTCACAGTTTGTATGCCTTCAATTTTATTTTCCTACATGTTGATAAGAAACTATATTTGTTTGTTTAAATGTTTCATATGTTAACATAGTGTATTTGCTATTTATGTCTATCGTAATGTTCTTATTCAAAAAATAACTATTGAATGTTATTTTAGATACTGTATTTGTTTGTTTAAATGTTTCAAATGTTAATATTAATAGTGTATTTGTTATTTATGCCTATCTAAATGTTCTTATTCAAAAATTGTTGGTCTTGAATGTTATTTTAGAACTGTATTTGTTTGTTTAAATGTTGCATATGTTAATATTCATGATATCTTAGTTAAATATATTGTGTGTGACTGGTTATTGTTTACAATTGACCTTTGTGTATTAGATTCAACTTATTTTTGCATATATTAATTAGTATTCTAAATTTATTAGTAATTTTTTAAACTATGTATGCTTACTATATTCATATTCAATTTCAAATTTGCTAAAAAATTCTCTACTTTCTGCTATCCTGTGAATCTTAAGTTTGTAATTGTTGCTCTCACTTCTGAGCAAAAGATTGATGTTGAAGATATAGGTTTTGGTAGCTTCTTAAGTTTGACATTTCATCTCTCTCTCTCAGAATTGTTCCTTGGCTGGTTGACAAGTTTGATCATGTGGGTTGTGTCCAAGAAATAGCCAGCTCTAGGTACATTATTAGCCTTGATGATGTGTTTGATATATTTTTCATTCCTAGGAGTCCAGGTGTGATGTGGGCCTGGTTAAGAATAATGGGTGGGGTGTTGATATTAGGGATGGATGGAGGGCTGAGTTAGATGCTGATAAATGTGTCAATATCTCTCATGTTAATCATTTTTGAAGAGTTGGTAAAACTGTGTAGTGGTGGTGAATGTTTTAAAAGATATTTTTTTATGTATGTGATGTGCACGTTTTTGCCCCGACTACAAGAAATTTGGTGTATTTGAAACTTGTGGGTGCTTTAGAAAATGTTGGAACAATTAAGCATCTTGATTGGTGTAGTTTAGTGTTGGATCGATTATGTTAGGGTGTTGTTAGTTTTAAATTTAGCGGCAAAAATGTGTCTTCTGTTAGTGGTTGTGCATTTGTTTTGTTGATGGCATACATTTATAGGTTACCCTTTAGTGGCTAGTCTAACCCTATTCGATTACCCCTGTATATGAATTGGTCGAACCAATATTTATTGTAGAGGGTTCATTTTCTTGAGAAGATGGGGTATGATAAGGGAGTTATGGCTGAGGGTGGGTATCCATTGAGCAACGATGGTAGGCTAAAAGTGAATAGTATGAGCCAGGAATCTGAGGGAGTTTGTAATAGGAATTTTGGTTCTGAGGGGCTTTGTACTCCTGATGTTGTATCCGATAGTGTTGCTCAAGATCCAGGAATGATTTCTTATCACATCCGTAGTGGTCTGATGACCAATGAGGCTATTGATAGAGTTGCCAATAATGTAAGTATTTTTTAATCTTTTTTTTTCTGATACTTATTTAATACTAGTGCATGTTGTGTTCAAACCTATGATATTTTTAATAAAACTTATGCAGTTTGTAGTTCTTATTGTTTTTTAGAAGTTTTTAATTTTTTGTTGTACTGACATTTGTGGGTTTTTTCTTAGTTTATTCATAGGCCTTGTCTCGTTTCAAATGAGACATGGAGATTATTACGTGATTCAGGGTGCATAATCTTGAGAGAGAAAATGCTAGTCCCATTGCACAACCACAAGCACAACCACAACCACAACTAGAAGGAACAATTTGACCTGCCCCATCCTGGTCGTCATTAAAACACTAGTTGAGGGGCTTCGTGGTCAAATATAGAGATTTATATTCTGCACCCGTTCTTACTACTAAGCTACCAAGGGGTAGTAAGCGGTAAGCCCTGGGTGTGTCACAAGGATACTAAGGCTCAAGTACTAGTTAAAACACAACCTCGTGTGGGTCATCAATCTGCACGAGTGAAAGGAATGGCTAGTAATGTAAACAAGCAATTGGGGGGTGGTATTTTCAACTAACAACTATAAAGCAAGAAATTAACAAACAGGTAAACTATTTATACTAGGCCCTTGGGAATCATTTAGCAACATGATAGTTCTAATGCTTAAATCCTCAATTCATTCACATATAGACATACAAAAGACCTATCAGTGTGTTCGCAACATATGGTGTGGCCGATGGCAAACACTTCCCTAACCCTGTCACGATGGGTGCGCTCGCAACCCTCCATCGGCACCGTCATCATAATTAGGGGAGTACAACGAGGTCCATCCATCATTGTAAATCTATTTCTCCCCCGTGCTATTATGTCTTAGGCTTCCATGACGAATACAACTACTCCCCCCGGGTCCTATATATCCTAATCTCCAGGCTCTTATGCACCTTATCTGTGATACTAGGGTTTCAACATAGCACCTAGCTTACTACTATTCTCTATCTCTACCCGCAACCTCTCAAAAAAATAGTTACGAAGTTAGCTAAGATAGATGCGGTGGAAAATAGGTCAGAGCATTCTCGAATCCCTCGTGCACACACCCACGTGGACGCGTTCTCCCCTACCCATTCTAACATCATGGTTTTTCTTCCCAAGGGGACATCAATAATTTCACCATTCATGAGTATATCCCAAAGTGTGTGCGTATATGTGGTGTACTACTCATACATTTACAACATTCAAGAACAATCACAATAATATCATAAACACAAAGATAGGATGAGTCTAATAAATCTCATAAAGCATTTAGAACATACCAAGTGCCAAGGTGAATCCCAAGCTAATCTAACTATTCCCTAGACATGGAATTCAAATATAGATCTGAATTCCACATCTTTGGGACAAAGCAAGAAGAAGAAAAAAAGAAAAGATTACAAAACCTACAAAAGGAACTCCTTCCTTCTCTCCAAGCTCTCTCATCTCCAAATGTGTTTCCAAATATGATCCCCGCTTCCTAAATGAGTAGACTACGGTCCTATATATAGTAGTAGGAAATGGGGCCTAAAACTAGGCCCAAAATAGGCCAAAAGTAGTAAAACTCTAGGTCAGCCACCAAGGTTTCACGGCCTGGCACGGATGCCACGGTCCATGAAGCATGCATAGCCACGGGGCGCCAGATCTGCCACGGTCTGTGAATGTTCATAGTCGTGCCCCTGGGATCTGGCATGGTCTATGAAGCTAGGATCTTGCCATGGTCCATGAAGGTTTTCATGGACCACAAGCAGCATATGGTTTTTGCTCAGAGTTTTTCCACTATCCGTGAAGATTTTCACGGACAGTAAACATCTTGTGGCTTCTGCTCAGAAATTTTTCCATGGACCGTGAGCAGTTTGTGGTCTTGTTCAGAAGTCTTCTCACGGTCCGTGAAGGTTTTTACAGACCGGCTCCATACTAAGCCAAATTCTTCAACTCTTCATCAACTTGCTTCACGACCCGGTGCTTTTGTCACGGCTCGGTGCCTTGCCTCGTGAAGGTCTTGTGCTGTTCTCGAGCAGGTCTTCACAGAACCCCTGGATTCTTGAGTTGTGCATGCTGTGAAGATTGTCACGGGCCACTGGTGCTTGGCCATGTACGATCTGTGACTGGTCGCTGGTGCTTCATTGGTTGAACTTCATTTGCTTTCACAGGTGAACCGTTAGTCCAAATCGGAAGTTCTAGTAGTTGATTTTGTAGTACTCAAGAAGACAAATCAAATGAAACCAGCCTTGAAGGCTAATTCTTCCTAGATCAATCTCAGACTAAGGCAACACTCCTCAGACGATTCACAGTTTTCTCCTTTGACCGTCTTGAACTTCAAAGCCACCTATCTTTGGCTTCAGTCTCCTTCTACCATGCATTGATGTTCATGGCCTTCGCCTACCACCATTCAAATGTGAATGGCCTTCAAATTGTATACCGTTAAAAGCAAACAACCTTCTCAAGAATGTAATGTAATTAATAGCATTCACATGCAACCTACTAAAGGTATTCATAATGAATACCAAGGAGTCCGTGAACACGAGATGTCAAGAGTCACTAATTAAGTATACAAAACGCAGGATTTAGAATAGAAAACCAAACATGGTTGTCCAAACCCCTTTTCATGTAAACTAAACTAATGTTGCCAAACAGCCAACCAAAAGTAACTAAAAACTATGTCAAATGCATTGGTTAAAGCATGCAAAATGGTGCAGATCTGACTCCCCACACTTAAACCTTTACTCATCCTCGAGTAAATAAAATCAAAGAAAAAGGTTCAAGTGGAATGAAGCATGCAAAAATAGCCAATGCATTCAAATTATTTCCAAGCTACCTTAGTTTCCCCGGGAAGGTGGAAATCTCACAACTCTCACACTCCCCAGAGTTCCTAAAGCAACCAAACCACCCAAAGCAAGTAAATGTGCATGGAAAAAGATAAGTGACAAAAGATAAGAATAAATCCAAGCTTACTTTTCCCAAAAGTAGTCCCAAAAGCAATCAAAGAGCAATCCTCAAGAAAAACAATCCACCAAGGAAATCCAAAAGCCGTCAAGTTGGTTGCAACATAGGGATAACTCAAGATTCTTGACCTAGTTGCAACCAAGGAGTCTAATATATCGTCAACCTAGTTTCTTGTTTCATTTTTTTTTTCATGTTTTCTCTCAATTTCTCTCATTTTTCCTAGGAGCCCTTTTGGTTTTTCATCCTATCTTTATCCCACAAAACGTGCTCACCTCTCACCTTTTTCCACACGACATCTCACTTTGCCTAGACTCAGCCAAGCCTCTCAATTTTACCTAGGCCTTTTGACCTATCTAGGCTTTTCCCCATGTTACCCAAGTCGCCCTTAGGTTTTTGACTTGTCCAGGTTTTAATTTGTTTTCAATTTTTCAAATTTTTTTGGTGTAGTACAAAATATTCCCAAAAGTGAGCTTCATTTTACAAAAGATAAGTAGCAAACCAATACACCACCAAATCCTAAAGCCAAATTCCACATGCAAACTAGAATCCTAAAATCCTAGCATAACATGCAAACCACAAAAATTTTCCAAAAGCATCAAGTAACCAAAAATCTACCAAGAAAAACAAAAAAAAAAACATGCATGCATGCACGACGAAATCCATGAATGAGAATTCCTAAGTACTCACTAATCTCTTCCTCACACCTAAATAATGCATAGTCTCTTATGCATTCTCATGTCAAATCAAAGGTGAAGTAATGAAACTAGTGATACTTATGCTTCCAGCCTCGAAGGGTCAGCCTTCTCGTGGCTAGTGAAACACCTTTCAATGATTCCTGTTGCTTGGATTCTAGCCTCAAGGCAATCCACCCTTATGTTTAGCTCCTCAACTTGTGCCTTCACTTCTCCAATAGCTTGAACTATCTCCTGAAGAACTTGGGAAGAACTTGGGAAGAACTTGAGAGTTGCTCCCCAAGTAGGTGTAGTTGATCCATAATGCCCATGGGAAGATGAGATCGGCTCAGAAGTGCTCTCAAAGATGTCTCCCCTTCGGCCTCTTCTAGGTCTATCTCCAAGTTGGCCAATACTCTATAAAAGTTCTTCTCGAATCGTGGGTCAGGTTCAATGAATAAGTCATCTAGGCTCGTATCAAGGTTGATAGAGGTGCGCTCCAGTTGCGGAAGAACCATGAATTTGCAAGTAGGTGCTCCACCGTAAAGCCACACAAATCTATACTCCAAAGTTGTAGTTCTCACCATGAATGCCCTAGATAACTTCTCAATTGTATAGGTTGATCTCGGCCTACCCACATTGGCCAACCCTTTATGCAAGATAGGATGTCTCAAATGTTGCGCCAAAAGGCCAACCATGCCTCCCATAGGAATCTTCCCACTCTTTTTCTCTCCCATAGCTATTCATTCTTAAACAAAAACACTAACCAAGTACGGGTAGATGTTCCTCTCCGGTGTTATCACCTAAAGAAGGTGTACATCAGAGCCCGGATAATGCGTCAATTCACCGTGGCATATAATGCTCATAGAAAGGAGTCAATAAACTTAACGTATTGTTGGGTGGACTATAGTCGTGCTCTTGCTCAGATTCTTCCTGTCGGTCCTGATTAGTTATCTTCAAAAATTCCTCAAGGGAGAATGGCATTCCTTGGCGATGAGTCTGTGGAGTGTCCCGGTCGGTCTTCCACCCAAAAGCTAATGCCAACTCTCTATAGGTAATTTGGTATCCAAGTTGAACTTAATCGCCTTGTGAGCCTCCTCGTCCGTGACCTTCCAAATAGTAGCTAGAAACTCTGAAGTGCACCCTATGTAAGTTTTCGAGGGTATGTCAAGAAAACCTTTTAGGCCTACCCAACCAAAAGAAAGGTCACTAGTTCAAGTAAGCCTAGAGTCATCAAGGTACTCTTGCAAGCAAAACCAGTCTCCAAAATGTTCCTCTTTGGTTCCCTCAAATTCCTCCATCTCCGGTCTGCAGTCCTGGTAATGTTGGTCAGGCTCATAAACTTATCTGCCACAGGCTTGAGGTTGTGAGGAACGGGAGTTGCTAGTTTAGGATTTTCACCCTTTGCCTGCTTCTTCCGTTTCTCCCCCACGAAGACTTATATTTCTCTGAAGTACCCTCTTTCGAGGGCATCCTAACACAATGAAAGAGAAGAATGGTAATGTGATAACAAACAATGCATGGCCCATGATGTCATCCAATAAAGAACATTCTCCCAAAAAGACCAAACATTCAAAGCATGGTGGTGAAGCACAAAGGTCGTTTAAAATAAGAATATTCATCATTTACCAACAACATCATATAAACAAGATTCATGCTCTCTCTAATCACCCACAAATGAAGAACACGTCATTAAAGATCAATAGCACACCATTAATAGCTTCATGCAAACAAGATTCATGCTTTCTCTAATTACCCACAAATGAAGAACACATCATTAAAGATCAATAGCACATTCAAGACTCCCATAAATTCATCATTACAAGATTGGACACACAAGCTCAAAAAACATCACATCAACACATGCTCATTCGAAAATCATGTTTTTCATAACAACACACAATGTCAATCAAGCATATGTACAAATAGACCAAAGGGTTACCCGAAATTTGAAGCCAGGAAGTGTAAGATCCACACAAGAAGAAGCAAAATTTGCTAATGATGAGTGTTTTTTGAGAAGAAAGAGTGTGTAAATGATGAAATTAGGTGGAGAATTGTACCATGAGAATGAAATTTCAGCATAGGCAAAAAAAGGTACGATGAAGATAAAGATGGAATTTCAAATTATGGGACAAGTAGTACAATCAATAAATGTTGGAAGTACTAATTGCATCAAAAATCCTATTGAAATAAGAAATCTCACTCATTGAATCAAAAATGCATTTTTAATTTTGAAATCCAAACTTCATTTTCGAAAAGTTGCATTTTTAAGACAAATTGGGGGTGGAAAATAAAAAGTCGAAAAAAAAATTTTCTGCCCAGTTTTACCACCTTCACGAAACGGATCTCGTGGCCATCATCATGGCACGAGACCTGCCCTTTGTGACAAGCATTGTCACGAAGCAAACCCAGATTTTTCACTATTCCTTAGTTTTTCTCAATTTTTGAAAGAAAACTATGTCACCCATCAAAATTCATTCCATCTACACATAAGCACATTTTCACATCTAGATCTCCAAATCAAGCAAGAATTTCATTCAAGGGATCCTTTATTTCAAGAAAGACATGCAAATTCTACCAAGTCACTACTTCAAACAAGAAAACAAAAGAACCACGTATATTTATTGTTGTCATCATGACTTATTTCCTCTTCACATTTTAATTTGAAGCACTTACCGGTGGGTCTTTGGAATTGCCATTGGCGACTCCGCCCATGATGACATCATTGTGGAGAGGTCTCCACAATGAGCCATCCTTACCTTTGTAGCCCTTTTTGGAACCAAGAAATGTCTATCCTTGATTTGCCAACCTTGACTCCTTGAATGTCACTTTGGGGTTAGGAGGAGGTCGAGGAGGTATCAAATTCTTGACGTTTCCCTTTTCCCACTGAAATTTGGTTAGCATAGAAAAACAATCTAGTACAGACATATCATTAACCAAATCATGAAATTCATTGGTGTCATCCACAACCTTATCAACAAGAGATTAATGATCATTGGTAACAAAAGAAGGTTCAAGAATATCATGCTCATCAAAAAGTGTCACCCCTTTGCACATAAGATAAGGTTTTTTTTAATCATGCCTATATTTATAGATGTTGAATTCCACTTTGTCTACGTCATCCTCTAGAATCAAGATTCTTGAGTTTACATAAATTTTAGTCCTAGATATTTTTAGAAAATGTCTCCCCAAAAGGATTTGGGGTGCACTTCCGTCGTGCGCTACGTCAAGAACATAAAGTCTGTCAGAAAAACCAACTTGCCTACTAGCACCATCACATCCTTCACTAGCCCACGAGGGCTAGTCTGGGAGTGATCGGCGATTTGAACAATCACTCTAGTCTCTTTAAGTTCACCAATTTCAAGATATTCAAATAGACTAAATGGAATCACATTAATTGAAGCTCCTAAATCTATCACGGTATGTTCAACGAGTGTTCCACCTAAAGAAATTGGGATAGAAAGCACTCTAAGGTCATCACATTTCTTAGACATCTTATGATTCAAAATGGTGACTTCCCCAATTTTTAGCTTCCCTAACTTCTTAGGTGGTCTACGTCTTTTCTTAGTACATGAAACCTTAAGAAATTTAGCATATGAAGAGACATTGTCAATTAATTCCAAGATAGGGATAGATAGCTCCACGTTTTTGAAGACTTTCTGAATGTTGGCCTCATTTGTCTCCACCTTCGGCTTTCCCCTCAAAGCACTTATAGCAACTAGTTCCTCGGGTGGTGGGAATTCCTTAGAGGGTGCTTCCTTGACAACTATCTCTTCTTCTTCGAAATGTGCTTTGGTGGCCTCCACTAACTTGTCATCCTCTTGTGTTACCTTCTTCTTGGTTTTGCGAACTTCCTTGCTACTCCTTAGCTTGAGTGCACTCACATTTCTTGGATTCACCTCCGGTTGAGATGGTAGTTTTCCTGACTCTTTTGCTTCATGACTGCTCACCAAGGTGGCGAGTTGTCCAACTAGAATCTCAAGGTTCTTAATACTTGAGAAGGCTCTAGTACCAAGGTCTTCAATTTCCCTCCTGACCATTTCCATTAAGATCTCATGTTTCTTCCCCAATTGACCAATGGCATCCAAGATCTCCTCCCTATCTAACTTGTAAAGTGTGCTATGATTGTTGGATGAACCTTTACCCCTAGGATAAGGTTAAGGTGGTGCTTATCCATCCCTATATCCTTGAGGTTGATTGTCATCCCTCCATAAAAAATTAGGGTGATCTATATACCTTGGATTGAATGTATTTACATAGGGGTTTGATCTTGCTTTTCCTTGGTTCCCTTGGAACCCTTACTGTTGACCCCTAGCAAATTGAGGTCTCTCCCGAATGTTATAGTCCACGGCGTTCACTTTTTGAACATTACTAGTGACCTTGGGGCATTTTTTAGAGTGGTGGTAGAGGTTGAAAACCCCACACATCTTGACTTGGTGCACCTTTCCTCGCAAAAGCTCTTTCATCATAGATGCAAGAGCTTGGACTGGCTCCTCAAACGTTGGTGTGTGTGCGGGTCCAACCAAGACCTTAACCCTAGACCTTGTACCGAATTGCCTTATCCCATTGGTCATCTCTTCAAAAAGTTCCATCGCATCCTTGGGCTGTTGTTGGCTATAGAACCGTTGCATGCAGCATTTACCATCCTCATGTCTTCATCACAAAGGCCTTCAAAGAAGTAATAGACCAAATCTCCTTCCTTGAATGGGTGGTAAGGGCAACTAGCTAGGAGTCTCTTAAACCTCTCCCAATAATTATATAGGCTCTCAGTTGCTCCTTGAGTAATGTTGGACAATTGCTTCTTCAACCCAGCCAACTTAGATGCTGGAAAGTATTTTTCCAATAATTACCGCTTCATATCCATCCATGACCCAATGCAACTTGGTGGTAGAAAATACAACCAATCTTTTGCTCTATCTTATAGTGAAAAGGGGAATGCTCTCAAGTTGTAATCATTTTTCCGACACTCCCGGCAGCTTCATATTCGTGCACACCAAACGGAATTCCAACAAATGTTTGTTCGTATCGTCTCCTGCCATACCGTGGAAAGTAGGAAGGCAGTGTATCATTCCACTTTTCGGCTCACAAGTCACATTTGGAGGCAAATGTGGGAATGTGATACATAAGGGTTGGCTCTCAAAGTCTGGGCCATAAGCTCTCTCAAAGTGCTGTTATCTTATGCTATCTTGTGCGATGCTTCCTCAAAATTCAAACCCCTAGGTTGAGCCTCCGATCTAGTTCTATTTCTCTTTCTCCTCTGATTACATGTGGAATTAGTTAGAGAATATAAAACACCTAGCTTTGTGGTATGGGTATGTACCATAAACTGGGGTTTTACTGTCCTTTTAATGCCACAATAGCAAACAGAATCAAAGTAACAAGGAAACTATGACCAAAATTCCACTTGCAGCAAACAAAAGAAACAAAAGAAAAACAATAAGAGACACTACTAACTACGCTACTAACATATCATGCTTAACTAATACTTGAAGTGAAAAGCATCCCTGGCAACTAATACTTAAAACATGAGCCGAGAGGCTTAGTGGTCAAATATAGAGATTTATATTCTGCACCCATTCTACCTTCTAAGCTACCAAGTGGTAGTAAGCAGAAAGCCCTGGGTTTTTCCACAAGGATGCTAGGGCTCAAGTACTGGTTTAAACATAACCTCGTGCGGGTCGTCAATCTATACGAGTGAAAGGAACACCTAGTAATGTAAGAATGCAATTGGGGGGGGGGTATTTTAAACTAACAACTTCAAAGCATGAAATTAACAAACAAGTAAACTATTTATACTAGGCACTTGGGAATCATTTAGCAACATGGTAGCTCTAATGCTTTAATCATATAGTCATTCACATATAGACATACAAAAGACCTATCAGTGGGTTCACAACACATGGTGTGGCCGATGGCATACACTTCGCCAACCCTGTCATGGTGGGTGCGCTCACAACCCTCATCGGCACCGCCATCGTCACTTGGGGATTATAATGAGGTCCGACCATTGTTTCAGGTTTGCTTCTCCCCCATGATATTACGTCCCGGGCTTTCACCATGAATGCAATTACACCCCCCCCAGGTTCATATACGCTAGGCCTAAGGTTTGTAGGCACCTTATCTGTGATACTAGGCTTTCAACACAACACCTAGCTTGCTACTATTCACTATCTCTACCCACAACCTCTAAGACAGTAGTTACGAAGTAAGCTAAGACTGGTGCGATGGCAAACAGGTCAGAGCATTCTCGAATCCCACGTGCACACACCCACGCGGACGCATTCTCCCTAACCCATTCTAACATCTAGGTTTCTCTTCCCAAGGGGGCATCAATAATTTCACCATACATGAGTATATCCCAAAGTGTATGCTTATATGTGGTGTACTACTCATGATTTTATAACATTCAAGAACAATCACAATAATATCATAAACACAAAAATAGGATGAATCTAATCAATCTCATAAAGCATTTAGAACATACCAAGTGCCAAGCTGAATTCCAAGCTAATGTAACTACTCCCTAGACATGGAATTCAAATAGAGATTTGAATTAAACATCTTTGGGACAAAAAAAGAAGAAAAGAAAATAAAAGATTACAAAACATACAAAAGGAACCTTTTCCTTCTCTCCAAGCTCTCTCCTCTCTAAATGTGTTTCCAAATATGATCCCCGCTTCCTAAATGAGTAGACTAGGGTCCAATATATAGTGGTAGGAAATTGGGCCTAAATATTGGCCAAAATAGGCCTAAAGTAACAAAACCCTAGGTCAGCCGCCAAGGTTTCACAGACCGATATAGATGCCACGGTCCGTGAAGCGTGTATAGCCACGGGGTGCCAGATCTGCTACGGTCCGTGAATGTTCATAGCTGCGGCCTATAGGATCTAGCACAGTCCGTGAAGATGGGATCATGCCACAGTCCGTGAAAGTTTTCACGGACCAAAACCAGCATGCATTTTTGCTCAGAATTTATCCACGGTCCATGAAGGTTTTCACATACCGCGAGCAGCTTGTGGCTTCTGCTCTTAAATTTTGTCATGGCCAGTGAAGGTTTTCATGGACCATGAGCAGTTTTTGGTCTTGATCAGAAGTCTTGTCAAGGTTTGTGATGGTTTTCATGGACTAGCTCCATACTTAGCCAAATTTTGCAACTCTTCATCCCGTTGCTTCACGGCCTGGTGCTTCTGTCACCTCGTGAAGATCTCATGCAGCTTTTCATGATACCCCTGGGATTCTTGGGCAGTGCGGGCTGTGAAGATTTTCACGAGCCGCTGGTGCTTGACCATGCACGGTCCATGATCGGCCACTGGCACTTCATTGGCTGAACTTTGTTTGCTTGTCACGGGTGAACCGTTAGTCCGGATCGGGAGTTCTAGTAGTCAATTTTGTAGTACTCAAGAAGATAAACCCAATGGAAGCATCCTTGAAGGCTAGTTCTTCCTGAATTATTCTCGGACTAAGGAAACACTCCTCGGACGACGATTCACCATTTTCTCCTTTCACTGTCTTAAACTCCAAAGCCGCCTACTTTGGCTTCAATCTCCTTCTACCATGCATTGATATTCATGGCCTTCGGCTACTACCATTCAAATGTGAATGGCATTCAAATCTTCTACCATTAAAAGCAAACGACCTTTGCAAGAATATAATGTAACAAATAGCAATCACGGGCGACCTACTAAAGGTACTCATAATCAAGACCAAGGAGCTCGTGAACACGAGATGTCAAGACCACACGGGAAGTTATGGAAGACCCGAAGACACATGAGCTGGTTGATAGGATGGTTGAAGAATTCATAAGTAAAACCCTTTCCTCAATTCCTTTATTCTCTCTTGGTATTGAAGGAATTTATGATCTTTAGCTTTGGCATCTTTCAATTGTTTTTGGATGATTTGTAAGTAGCTTATTTTTTGACTGGTTGGTTTATGGTTAATAGGCTAAGCGGCCTTGAAATGTTGTTTTAGGTTTTTTTTATGGTTGAAGGTTCTATGAAACAAGTGCATGCTGAACGTTAAGAAATACTATTTGTATGCTTATGAATACCAAGTTACATTTTAGTTATGTTATGTTGGTCATTGTGTTGATATGTTGAGCTTATAGGAAAACAAATACAATTGATAGGTTAATAAATTACAGGTATAAACTAAGTAATTCTACATGTATTCAATGATTTCATGTCATTAAAATTATGTGAAACAAAATGCAAGTCGCTTAACAAACGTTTGTTCTTAGGAAGCAAAAAAAATGCAAGTCATAAGTTAATAAGTTATAGTTGTAAACCAAAACATGCAGTGTGTTATTCAGTGTATACAATCTTTTAAGGTAATGAAAAACAAATAAAATATATAAGTAGATAAATGCAACATGTATCCTAAACAAAGCTCCTTTTAGAGTGTCTTTACATCTGGTGTTTTTATGCTAATTCAGTAGTTTTTTTCCTTGGTTTTTTTTCCAAGCCTGACTTCAGCCTTTTTCCTCTTCCTTTTGTCTTCACTTGGGAAGGATCCAGTACCTTAGGTGCACTTGTTATGGTTGAGTTGCATTGGCTGCTTGTGGCAGATTGTTCAACAGCATTGGTCTTTGAAGCCAACAATTCTTCTATTCTTGTTGAACACGTGTCAAACATCTCTTCAAGAGTTCTTCTAGCTTCTAAGTTTCCTTCCCTTTTCAAAACTAGATTTTAAAATTTGTTGGACATATGATTCATCCATGAAACTACGTCGTTGATGTTTTCTGATTGTCGTTTTCCTTGTCCAATAACCTTATCCCATATTTCTGTTTTGGCCCCCTTTTTCCATCTTTTGAGGATGTACTTCTCTGGGATTTCTGTGATAGAGTTGAGGTGCAATACTCTAAGAATGTGAAAGAATAGCATACCTGACACTTCAAAGCATTTTCATTTGCATTTTACTTCAACTAGGTTGTTCTCATTTTTGTACAGACTCATCATGTTCTAGGCTGACTTCATATTTCTTTATCGGTGGTTCTGAGAATACTTCCTTAACTTTAGTTGACATTTCTAGAGAGAATTCCTTTTTTAATTCTTTGTGCAATAAAAGTGTGTAAACATTTGCAGCATGTTTAACCAAACATGTACAGGTCCTGTAGTTGAGAAACAAATGCATATTATAAGTTAATAGTTTTAGGTTATATTCAAAGTAATACCCATCGGTATTAATTAATCTGAATGTAAATATACCTATTTTTTTCATAATTTTACTTTGCTTTTGCACATGTATTTTCCTTGTCTGCTTTATCTCTCGTCCACTTTTTTATTGTTTGGTTGAAGAGCTCAAATAAGTGAGTAAGTGTGGTTGTTTTGTATTTAATGAAGTATAGGGCGCGGTTGGTACTATTTCTCCTTTGTGGTGATAGAATACCTACAGAGAAGATATCTCTGTTGAATGTTGTGCTTCATTTCTCACGAATTACGTATAGCCGTTGAAACCATGTGTTATTTTCCATCTTGTAATTAGCAATCATTGAGTTCCATTTCTCTTAAAATCCAGCTGGATCACCACATCCTTTCATACAATAGTCTAAAGCATTTTTAAATGATTCATCTTTCTTCAATTTTCGAAAATGTTAGATTGCATTTTGTTTTATGTGTAATAAGCACAACTTGTGTTTTGTGTTTTTGAAGACTAAAAAGTTGTACCCAGAAATCAAAGTTTGGTTAATACATGTATTTTCAAGTAACTAATTTTCCATATAGCATAAGTTATACATATTGTAAGCTAACAATTGCAATTTCTAAAAATTTCTTATATCAGTTTTTAGATCTGTAACTAACAAATTTCTGAAGCTGCAACATTTTCAGGATATCTCTGTTTTAAAGTAACCAGTAAGGATTATAAACTATATAAAACATATTGTAAGGTAACAATTGCAGTTTCTAATAGACCATATTCAGTGTTCAGATCCGTAAGTAACATACCTCATTTATTGCTTTGTTGCAAGATCTTGATCCATGAATATTGTGACATGTTCCTTCCCTTCCATTGATTTCTTGAAAGTTTTGAGGAGCCAAACAAAATTTACACCAACTTATTTACAATAAAAGCACAAGCAAACATTGTTATATTATAGTGATTGTTGATTCCAACTATTGGTGCACAAATCAGTTTATACTTGTTTGTCATGTAGGTAGTGTCGAATATGGTAACATCCCCATAGAGTTTGTAGTCCTCCAGCATAATTGAATCTCTCAAAAACACTGCCGACAGTATTGTTTCTTCGTCGAACTTGCCTTTGAAGAAGAAATATTTTTCCTTTTCATTTATTTCCAAGAGTGCATCGACAAATTTTTGAGCATCTTTACTTTCATTCGAAGTTGACTCACAAAGTTGAGGTTATCTTTCATCGCATGCCCTAGATTTTCTTCTCCACCAGCTTCAAATGCCATGAATTTGTATCATACAGTAGGTCTTAAACTTGCTTGTTCCATTGATGTAATATCCTTGCCTTTGTCTTCGGTAATCCTCTATTCACTCCTACTAAGATACTGCCAGGCTAGCCTTGTTAACTCATGGTTGTGTTCCGTGATGTGGTGAGCCACCATGTAATAATCTTACTCAAGCATGACTCCAATTTCAACTAGGCATCCTGTTTCTGTAATCAAATCCTTTCTCTTCCTCTTCTTCTTCTTTTCATAATGCCTTTCATTATCCACACAAGGAACAGGACTGATAATGCTAGTTTTCAATCTTTTTGGTTAGTCTCCACAAGAGAACTTGTAGTACTTTTCGCGAATATGCCTTTTGCTGTTTAGACGTTGACAGTCTTTCATGTAGCTGAATCCAATAGCATTTACATGCTTCTTTTACAAAGTATGTATTGCTTCCAATTTTTTTGCTTTTACACCGGTAAGATATTCACTGACATCAATTTCATTTAAATTTGGAAAATTTGTACCTGTAACAGTAATTAATACAATTTCCAATGTAAGATATGCATGTTCTAATGTAATTTATGCAAAGTCTTCATAAAGTTACTTAAAATTAGAAAACATGTTCTAATCACCATAAAAACGTACTATTTGTAGTGTAACATATGAAAAGTGTAGTGTATTTTGTACTTTCTATAATCTGAACAATACACAAGTTTGTTAAAAGTTGAAAATAATAATCGCATTCTCTGTGTTTGTTCATTTTAATTTAATGCATGTTTTACTGTAAAACTATATATGATTTAAGTTAATAAATGCATAAACTATACAAAAATTATCTGCAGCTGGAAGGTCGTCGTCGTACCTCTAAAAAATACAACTTATAAGCCCAATGCTTCTTATCTACAAATAAGTAGATAACGGCAAGTCGGGGTCGTCCACAAATAAGAGAAATATTTTTAAATATGTATAGAGAAAAACATATAGGCATAGACATATATAGATACATATAAAAGCATATAAATAGGAGGGATCGGTTGGTTTGGTCCTAAGTAATGAAATTAAAGACAAGTTACTAGAAAAGTAAGAGAACAATGCTAATCATGCAATGACAACTAAAAAGATGATTAAAAAAACAATTATCGGACCCTTGGGGGTAATTGATCCTCACTTCCAAACCTCTTCTAGATCCTAAATTCATTCACTCATTCATTGACATTTATCGCATATGGGGAATGCTATCACTTCCCAATGGAAGATCAACATTCATTCCTTCTTAATAGTAATTTGCAAACACAGACAACGACATTTTGCAAACCTCATTGATAATCACTTTAGGCAAACCACACTATTGATGCGTCTGGGAATCCTCATGCAATTGCACCACAAGATCCTTAGTTCATGACCTGCAAGACAAAGCCCCCAGAGAGACTCCAGGGGAAAAACCCTCTGATGATAAAGTCAGTAATTTATCTCCTTCATCAAGAGTAATTGTCAATATCCTTAAAAATTAATGACGTACCTTTATATTTATACTGATTAAATCCTAACCCTATTTGTCTGTAACCGCAATTCTTATTAAATGCGTAGTGAATGCCCATCTTGGCCCATTCATGAAAAAACCTTATAGGGGCTAAAGGTAATATTTAATGGACTGGTCTGCGGCCCAATTCTATCTTCATAAGAATATCATCAACCATAAAGGTATTTCATCATTATATACGAAGGACCATAGATTTGATAACAAAAGGTCTTCTACCAAAGACATGGTCATTTAACTAAACAAAGCATTTATTAGGCTAACCCTAGAACAAACCACATTCAAGATTCAACCTTTCGTTGCACCTATAGGATAAATATGAGAACAATCCACATTAACATACCTATCTAGCAAGAATTACAACACATTACACACTAGAAATTCTAAGTGCATGCTCTTGGATTTTCATGCCAAATGAGTGCAACTTTCCTAACACCCTAATACTTCAATCATACAAACACTTCTTATTCTCAACATTTCATGATATAAATGAAGTAAAACATAGCATTAATGGCACAATAAATACTTCCCAATAAATATTCATAAATGAGCAAAATCAAGAATCTCCCTACATGATTTTGGAAGCTTCAATCAATTGCTCTCAAGAGATTAGTTTAGCTACTGCAATCCATAATAAACAACAACAATTCAAACATAATCAAAGATAAACAAGATGAAAAAGAAGGGAAAACCTAGGGTTTTTGCTATAGAAATCGGGAAGAGAAGAGGTTAGGAAAGAGAAAGGATAAAATGCTATTCATAGTACAGGACAAAGGAAAAAGTGTTCTGGCCACCCATTCGTAGCGAGTCATGACAGGGTCCATTACGAATCGCGACGGGCGCCCAGAATAGAACACATTTTTCTTCTTCTTCTTGTCTTCTAGCCTTCAATCCACTACACACTCCTTCAAATCTTCAAGTCTTCAAATATTCAAAGTTAGTCATGAAATCTTCAAAGTCTTCAAAAGATGATTTTCAATGGCCTTCGATTTTCAAGTCTCGATGTTCTTTCATTGTCACACAAAATTCACTTAGAAAAGGTAAAGAAGCGTAAAGTCGCTCTTACCTCTCCTAAGAGAATTTCGAGGTAAAACACAAGCTCTTGATAACAAAAGAGCACAAAAGTGATCCCAAAAGGTCTTAAAGTATGCACATAAAATAGACACATCAGCAACATGTAGTTTATAGTGCTAATGTTTCCACATGTTCATAGAAGTTCTTAGCAGTTGAATTTCAGCGTTAATAAGTTTCAAAAACAACTATATCCACATCGATTGCAATTCAACAATATAATTTCAGTCCGATGAGAGAAAATCATACCTTCAATGGAATTCAGTAATATTTTAACATCTTGCAACTAATTTCATTTGTTTGGAGTTGAATCTCGGTGGTTACGATCGCGTTATTTTCAGCAGGTTCCGATTCAATTGCAATAGTTTTTACTACTTAAACTATTATAATTTGATCGGCTTCAATCTCATCTAGCAATAGATCTGCTCCTATTTCGCGATTTTCTTCCTCAATTTTGTCGGAAACGTACTGGTTGTTGCTGGAGGACATCGAAAAGGCGCCGGTTGTCATCGGAGAAATTGGAGAAAGGAAGAAACGGTTGACTGTGTGTTTGTGTATGATTTGTTTCAATGCTTATAATCCGGATCCACGCGGTTTTATTCTTTGTTATTTGCAAACAAGTCTCTGCCTGACCATAAGCTTATGGATAGGCTGCCTGTCAAGAGACCCACTCTTTAAAAAAAATCATCCCAATTAGAATCTATAGTAATTGCATAATGGTCCATGTTTAAAGTTTATCCTACCTAAAACAAAACTTTGTGAAACTAAAATAGTAAAAATATGAATTAATAGCTTAAATATATAATCCTCAAAGCTTAAGAGAAAGTCTCGTGTTAGATCATCTAACGATTAGACCAATCATGGAAAACCTCATTTCGATAACTTTTAGTGTCAAATTAAATTTTTTATATTTTAAAATATTTTCAAAGTTATAAGAAATGCATTGCAATAAGTGGAAACAAACATTAAATCAGCTCAATAGTTAGACTAATTATAAAATAACCTCGTTTAAAGGTTATACTATTTAAAACATGACTTTGTGAAAAATTAAACTCTTGTAAATAAAAATATTAAATTTATAAATCAAAATTAATGCTAAAATGTGTTTTAAAACATCAACACATAAATCAAAAAATGCGACATTTTTTTTGGGACGGAGGGAGTACTAAAAATCAACTCATATCAACCAAAACTCACCCTAAAAATGAAAACATCAACACGAGAGGAAAAAAAACTAAAATCATCAACCAAAAAATTACAGTAACTCAAGAGCATAAATTCTTTACTCTGAAAAGCATAAAATATGAAGAAAGCTTAAATTAAAATTCTTTTTTCAAAAAACTACAAACATCAACCTATATCACCCAAAAGCCATAACATCAACTCCTACTACCTAAAACTCATCCGGAAAATGAAAAACATTAACATGAAAAAATAGACACTACACCAAAATAGCTATAAATATCAACTCCTATCACCAAATCCTCTGTCGGAAAATAAAAAACATCAACATGAGAAAATTTAAAAAAAACAACAAATAATATCAATTCTATCACCCGAAAGAACTACAAAACATCAAATCATATCAACTAAGCATCATCCGAATAATGAAAAATATCAGCATGTGAGTGGGAAAAAAACTACAAATATCAACAAAAAATGTACAATACCTTAAAAATAAAAATTCTTTAAGAAAAAATCTAGTGGGATTCGAACCCAGGCCACTGATGTCAATAAGAGAGGGTTATAGACGAAAGATATCAAAGAATACAAACGTGAAACCGTTTATGTGTAGTTTTATAAAAAAAAATATCAATAAAATTACGTGGAGGTATATGTGCAAATTTTGAAAATATTGGAAGATTTTTTCGTGTCGGATCCGGGTTATAAGAGATGTGTCCGGGTCTAATTTCTCTCCTTGCGGTTAAAAATTAATGCGTGCATTGCAATTCAAACTTGACACCTCCAGGAGATAAGAAACGTATTAAACCAAGAAAATTACAGCTCCTTTTGACATTTTTTATGAAATTTAGTTTTACCGAATTTTTCTAATCCTTATTAGCATGTTTCAACATAACCTATCTAATCAAATATGCAATAAATTAAAGCGTTAACGGCACAAGACTTGGTTAAGCAGTTCGGTGAAATCCACCTACATCTGCGGGGCCTGGCCCAGTTCAGAATGAATCCACTAATTAGAAAGATACAGTACAAAGTACATCATACAAAATACTTATCTTTACTAACTATGACGTGTGAATTCTGCAAGCTCCCCTTGCTACCGATCCGCCTTGATCAGACTCCCTCTGACCTCGAAACTCGTCGACGCTAGATCTCCTCCTACCTAGGAATTAAGTCATATGATTCTGAACTTTGAACAGCAGGTCAAGTATGTTGGAACATAGAATTCTGGCTCTTTGCGATTCTCTCGAAAGTATAAAAATCTGTGTGCAGATTTTTCTCTGTTAAAACCGTGAACAATGCAGCCGTGGTTGTCCCCTTTTATATTCATAAGCTGATCGGAATACTCCCTAATTATCTCACAATATTCCTATTCCAAATCTGCTTCTTGAAGCATATCCAAATCCCATAAATAAAGGGATTTTTCTTATCACAATATATCTCATATATTCGCAAATCTCAACTCCATATATGTAGGGATTTTCCATAAATCAACTATGCTTCCAAATGCCTAATATATAGCAGAATATACAGATTTTTCATAACTCACAAATACCATAATATTCTGTCTTCTTTTTCCATAAACATCCTTGACGTAAATATGCTGTTTTAGCATGTTCCAACATGGAAAGTTTTTCGTTCCCAAATATGTTCACAAAAACTGTCAATTAAATATTCAATGCATATCCCTTGACTTTACAATCTCCCCCTTTGGCATTTTGTGGACCCATAACTTTTGGCCATTAATCACACAACAAAAAACTTGTCATCATACACATAGATCTTCCAAACTCCACCTATGTTGGAACATATGCACAATACTGAATCTGAACAAAAATTGAATACCCATAATTCCAATAAAACATGAATACCGAAAACCGAATAACAGAAATCCAAGAATTCCATCAAAAAAATAAACTTCAGATTACAGAGTCATTATCAAAAATTCTCCCCTGGGACCACACATATGCCAAAGGCAAAAAAAAAAATACAAGCATCAAGTAGGCTCCCCCTGACTTTGACCTCTATGTTAGAACATAGAGAAGAAATCCAATTCAGGTGCAGGATTCCAACCGTGCTTTCTCTTCCTCCAGATTTACTTTTTCTGCCTCTAGCGCTGCCATTTGAATGGCAATTTCTCCCAGTCTAGCATTCAGGGCTACCAGTTTAGTCTTCTTTTCAGCCGATGAAGAAGTTGACCCAGAAGTACTCCATGGTAGATCATGCACATGCCTCAACCCGAAAGTCTTCTTGTTCGGCCTCATAAATTCAGTGTCAATCACCACATCTTTTGCCTTTCCTTTTACTTTGGCGCTTTTAGCCAGTGCTGAAATCAGCCCAGGATAGATAATAGCATGTTTGGCTTTTAGAGCAATGGCTTGCCTGACCAGGTTTTGCTGAATAAATAGTCCAAGATTTGCAGGCTTCTGTGTTCCAACACAGTATAGCAACTTGGCCATTTCTCTTGTCAGTGGAGTAGTATTTGTAGATGGCATCCAATAGTGAATTACAATTAGATACAGCCCGAAAAACCTTGAGGACAAGAATGAAGCTTGTGAATACCCTGTTGCAGGCCACTCTACCTTGTATCCACCTGAGATAGTTTCCAGAATTTGATCATCTGTGAGTTCCAAATCCTCAGGAAAAACTCCATCAATCTCTGGTGTTTGAAGCCCCAATACCTTGTTGATTCTGGCAGCAGACGAGTCTGTAATCCTTCCCCTTACATAAACCTTTCCAAACCAAGGGTAATTGGCTTCCAAATTTCCAACCATTAGGTTGGAGTATAGCTTAATGACAACCTGCCTATTATACTGAAGTTGAATAGTGGCCGCTCTTTTCATTCCTATTAACTCCAAAAAATATGAAAAGTCACTCTCCATGTATGCTTCTAAATCTACTGGTCTCTCAGGGATAAATTTTCTCTCAACAAAGACTTCTCCCATTTCTTCACCTTTTAAATCAAAGTAAGAAAATGAAAGTGCATCACTTACTAGGAGGGGAGGAAGTACTTTCTGCTTGGTGTGTTCCTGTCTCTTCTTGGTTCTTTTTATTTGTGGGGGTACCTCTGCATTAGTATCCTTCCTCTTGCCCTTGGCTGTCTGGAAAAAAAACTCCTCTAGCACTTCATCACTTGAATATTGCATCTCGAGATGTTCCTGTGTTGGAACATGCTGATTATCCTCTGCTCCTCCAGTTTCAGCAGTCTATGTTTCCATATTCAGATCATCTCCTACTACTGGTTCTTCATTGTGATCTCCTTCTATGCCATCATATTCATTACCAGATATATTAACATGGTCTTCTTCTCCCATATCAGCATCAATATCCATCTCTTCACTACTTTCATCCTTAACCTACTGTGTTGGAACATATGCACCATGTTCCTCTTCCTCACTGTCCGAGAGGTCAATTACTATTGGTTTCCTTAGTTCCTCGATTCTCTGTGCAGCATTTGAATCAAAGAAACCAACAGGTAGTCTATTTATATACTTTATAACCTCCCTTCCTGCAGCTTCTTCATCACAAATCTCCCTCAAAAACACATAACTTGGATAGGGCATACGACAATACACATGAAATTTGTCCTTTCCTCTGTACTCCCCATACTTCCCTCTTAGAAATTTAACCTTCCAGTTTTCAATACTCCACATATCTCCAGTATCACCAGTCACTAATTCTTTAACCTTAACCGACAAGTATTCCCCTTCTGTACTCTTGATTTTGGTTAGGTCAACTGCAACTCCATTGGCCTCTAACCATTCAAATATGTTATCTATGCTTTTAAACTCCATTCCCATAATTTTCAAAGAAGGGGGATCAGGACTAGTTACCTTCCTATACGAACCCTTCCTTTTGGCGCTGGTGTGTTCCCCCTGACCATTGCCATTGCCGCCTGAACCACTGGTCTCTTCCTTTTCTTCACCACCATCTGTTACCTCTTCCTCGACATTCTCTTCACACTGAACTTTATTTTCTTTGGGAAGGACTTCGGCTTTGATTTTGTCAGCCATCGGTTCATCCTCCATGACCTCTGAAGAGGGGGGATATGGAAGGATTTGGACAACTTAGAAACCAACACCAGCTCTTCACATTACTTCCTCATTTTCCATGTAAACCTTTTTCCTTTTCCAAGATTTGCAATGATTCTTTCTTGTCAACTCAAGACTACCAACTTCCAACCTACC
Organism: Rubia yunnanensis; assembly: GCA_037428765.1. Taxonomy (NCBI): domain Eukaryota; kingdom Viridiplantae; phylum Streptophyta; class Magnoliopsida; order Gentianales; family Rubiaceae; genus Rubia; species Rubia yunnanensis. The sequence goes on along the minus strand of CM075061.1, from coordinate 103,666,324 downwards.
ATAACTTCCAACTTCTATTTTTACACCTTTTCTTCTTTTATTTTTTTTTGTTTTTTTTTCTGAATTTTTTCGACAAAAAATAATTAACAAAATAAAATATTTACACTGAGCTAAAGGCAAGAATTACCTCAAATTTGACAAACACCTAAGTGTTGTCTAAGACTTTCAAAAGTAGCAGTGTCCAACGGCTTTGTAAAGATATCAGCGAATTGCTCGTGTGTTGGAACATAGACTACCTCCACTTCCTTCATTTTAACAAGATCTCTAATAAAGTGATGCCTTATGTCAATATATTTGGTTCTCGAGTGCTGGACTGGATTTCTCGAGAAATTAATAGCACTTGTGTTGTCACGTAAAATCTTCAAGGGCCCTTGATGAATTCCATAGTCTTTCAACATTTGTTTCATCTATAATAATTGTGCACAACAGCTTCCTGCTGCAAGATACTCAGCTTCCGCAGTAGACAAAGTGATCAAATTCTGTTTCTTACTATACCAAGACACTAAGTTCGTACCAATAAAGTAACATCCACATGTGGTACTTTTTCGATCATCAGCATTACCAGCCCAATCAGAATCACTATACCCAATCAACTCAAAATCTTAATTCTTAGAATACCAGACATCATACTCAGAAGTCCTACTTACATATCGAATAACTCATTTTACTGCGGTGAGATGCGACTCCTTTGGATCAGCCTGAAATCTTGCACAAATCTCAATGCTGAAACATATATCTGGTCTACTAGTTGTTAAATACAATAAACTTCCAATCATGCCTTTGTATAATTTCTGAACAACTGCAACTCCTTTCTCATCCTTTACCAGTTTATCAGAAACCCACATAGGAGTTCAAACTACTCGAGCATTGCTCAGATCAAACCTCTTCACTAAATTTAGAGCATACTTACTTTGATTTATGAACAAACCATTCCTTCCTTGCTTGACTTGCAATCCCAGAAAGTATGTGAACTCTCCAACCATGCTCATTTCAAATTCAGCTTGCATGATGGTGACAAAATCCTGTACCATAGAAGATGAAGTAGATCTGAATACTATATCATCAACATAAATTTGAGCAATCAGAAATTTTGATGCCTTTTCCAGCACAAATAAGGTGCAATCTACTCCCCCTCGACGATAACCTTTCTGAAGAAGAAAGTTAGTAAGTCGTTCACACCATGGGTGATTGCTTTAGACTGTATAGAGCCTTCTTGAGACGATACACATGATGTGGATAATGAGGGTTCTCAAAGCCTTTAGGTTGTTCAACATAGACCTCTTCATTCGCCACTCCATTTAGCAACGCACTCTTGACATCCATTTGATACAAAATAAAGTTCACAGAGCAGGCAATAGCAAGTAATATTTGAATTGACTCTAACCTAGCAGGTAGTGTGAATGTCTCATCAAAGTAGACCCCTTCCACTTGTGTATATCCTTGAGCTACGAGTCTGGCCTTATTTCGAGTAACTAGGCCATCAGCATCAGACTTATTCTTGAAGATCCACTTCTTGCCAATGAAATTAATGCCTTTGGGGGCGAGGAGTAAGATACCAGACGTCATTACGTGCAAACTGACCTAGTTCTTCTTGCATAGCAGCAATCTAGTACTCATCTAGCAAGGCTTCTTCGTAGTTCTTAGTTCAATGAGAGAGGCAAAGCAATGCAATCCAGCTAGCCTTCTGTAATCCACTCGAGGAACCGATCGAGTACTCCTTATGATTGATTTAGGTTGATCCTATGTTGGAACATAGGGTTCGGTAGTGGGGGATGATGTTCCAACATGCTCAGCTTCGACAGGTTCAGCACTAATCTGCTCAGATATTCCTGCATGTTGACGGGGTTCAGCTTCAACTAATGGATCTGCCTTGTCAGGTTGACGAGGGTGTGTTGGAACATGAGTGTTACTAGGTTCTTCTTTTATAACATCTAACTTTTGTCCTTCTTCTGAATCATCAACAATAACATTTATAGATTCCATTACAGTGTTGGTTCGATGATTATAAACTCTATAAGCATGGATGTTGATAGAACACCCAAGAAAAATTCCAGTATCACTACGATTGTCGAATTTTTCCAACTGCTCTCTGTCTCTGAGAATGTAGCACTTGCTTCAGAACACATGGAAATATGAGACATTAGGTTTCCTGCCCTTCCAAATCTCGTAGGATGTTTTGCTAGTAAATGGCCGCAGATATACTTGATTGATTGTATAACAAGCTGTATTAATAGCTTCTGCCCACCATTTATTATGAATTTCTTTCTCAACTAACATGACTCGAGCCATCTCTTGCAAGGTTCTATTTTTCGGTTCTACAATACCATTCTGTTGAGGGGTGATAGGTGCCAAAAATTCATGTTGAGAATTCTCAAACTCTCTACTATGATCACTACGAATTCGAACAATCTTTCCAACTGGACTTCCCTTTTCAGTTTGTAACTTTATTACTAGACTTCTAGATACTTCCAACGTATTAGATTTATCTTTTAAAAATGCCACCCATGTAAATCTGGAGAAATCATCAGCACATACGAAGGTATATTTCTTTCCACCTATGCTAGGTGTATTGACTGGACCCATCAAATCCATATGCAATAATTCCATATTTCTATAGGTGGTTATATATTGAACTGAAGAATAGGGAGATCGAATTTATTTACCTTGTTGACATGGTCCACACACAATTCCGTCCTTGCTGGTTAAAATAGGCATACCTCATACACCTTTTGCATTTGCAATTTTCACCAATGTTTTGTAATTGATGTGACCGAGCTTCCTGTGCCACAGAACTCCATCCTGCTTCGAGATCATACATCGCACTTTCTGTTTCAACAGATAGCAGTTATCTGATGATCTTATGCCTGAAAGAACCTTAGTTTCTCCATGTCTCACAACACATTTATCTTTCTGAAATTCCACCGTCATATTGTCATCACCACTGACTTATGCTCAACAGATTTGCCTTTAGATCTTCAACAAACAACACACTAGTCAATACTGGAAAACCTTCAATCTTTAATTCACCTTTTCCAATCACTCTACTTTTCTTTCCATCACCGAAAGTTACATACCCACCATCGTATGGTGTGATATTTGTGAGAAATTCTTGAGTGCCAGTCATGTGGCAAGAACAACCACTATCAAAAGACCACGAATCTCTTTAATATGATATAAGAGAAGTATGTGCAACTAGACATGTTCCAGAACGTTTGACAACCCATACCTTTCTGACCAATTTTGTTTTCTGGACTTTGCCTATGTTGGAAAATACCAAGAGTTGTCATCCTGACATTTGGTCTCTGATCAGTTTCTAGCATTGTTCCTCTGAATGACCTTGATATGAGCAGTAGCTGCAGATAAGCGGTTTCCTTTGGTGAGGCTTGCCAAACTTCCATTTTACCTCTCGAATCTTGGTCTTGAGGGTTACTGGATTATTAAGTATATCGTGTGCATCAGCCTTGTGTGGGTTGTAATACCCAATACCGTGTCGATTACCAAAGTTCCTTCCCGTGTCCAGAATATCGTTAAGCTTTTATTTTCCAGAGTTTAGCTTAGAAATTGCTGCTTCGGAAGTCTTAGCTCTCTTAATTGCTAATATCAGTTCCCCATTTATTTCTTCATTATTCTTTGCAAGTTCATCAACTTTCACATGCAATTCTCTTTCTATTTCCATCAACTTAATTTTTTTCTTCTTTCAGCTCTTTGTTTGTGTCAACTACTTGAAGCCACATAGCGTACATCTTTTCATACGTGTTGTAGATTTCTTCATCACTTACAAAAATTCCATCGTCTTCATCATTGGGTGCTTCATACGGATCTATGTTGGAACATACAGCTTCGACTTTGTCTAGTGTGTTGGAACATCCATCCTTCGATGCATTTTCCTTGACACAACTAAGGGAATAATAAGTGACCAAGCTCTGATACCAATTGAAATTTGGTTTTACCAAAATTTTCTAATCCTTATTAGTATGTTCCAACATGACCTATCTAACCAAGTATGCAATAAATTAAAGCATTAACGACACAAGACTTGGTTACGCAGTTCGGTGAAATCCACCTACATCTGCGGGGCTTGGCCCAGTTCAAAATGAATCCACTAATTAGAAAGATATTGTACAAAGTACATCATACAAAATACTTATCTTTACTAACTATGACGTGTGAATTCTGTAAGCTCCCCTTGCTACCGATCCACCTTGATCAGACTCCCTCTGACCTCGAAACTCGTCGACGTTAGATCTCCTCCTCCTGAGGAATTAAGGCATATGATTCTAAACTTTGAACAGCATGTCAAGTATGTTGGAACATAGAATTCTGGCTCTTTGCAATTCTCTCGAAAGTATAAAAATCTGTGTGCAGATTTTTCTCTGTTAAAACCGTGAACAATGCAGCCGTGGTTGTCCCCTTTTATATCCATAAGCAGATCAGAATACTCCCTGATTATCTCCACAATATTCCTATTCCAAATCTGCTTCTTGAAGCATATCCAAATCCCATAAATAAAGGGATTTTTCTTATCACAATATATCTCATATATTCGCAAATCTCAACTCCATATATATAGAGATTTTCCATAAATCAACTATGCTTCCATACGCCTAATATACAGCAGAATATACAGATTTTCATAACTCACAAATACCATAATATTCGGTCTTCTTTTTCCATAAACATCCTTGGCGTAAATATGCTGTTTTCGCATGTTCCAACATGAAAAGTTTTTTGTTTCCAAATATGTTCACAAAAACTGCCAATTAAATATTCAATGCATATCTCTTGACTTTACACCTTACGTACTGTATAGATTATTTTATCACTTTTTCTTATTTCTATTTATTCAATAAAATATTTATTTAGAGTCTGTCTCTTGAAAGACGATCTTTCTATAAGTCATGGAAAAACCAAGGATTAAAGTGCAAATTAGAAGAAATGAACATAAAATTATCGGCTTGTATGAATTGGGTTATAAACTTTATAACTACTACGTGTTACATAGTAAATTTTTAACATTGCAACTAAAACTTTTTACCTATTATTCTAATTAAACCCATCTTTTCATAAGCCCATGGAAAGGACGTTCTTTCCCAAGACTTTGCCTTTATTTAATTATACTTTATATTTTTGCAGAATAATAACCGAACTTACAATTTATTAATATGTAAATTAGTTCATATGTTTAGAATTTTTGTTAATTTTAAGAATTTTAATATAAACTTTTATTTTACGAGATAACTATAATTATTACACCTAGTCTAGCATAATGTAAATTAGTTATATGTTTAAAATGTTTGTTAATTGTTTTAACTATTTTGTTTAGGTCAAACTTCTATTTTCTACCAGACTTTGCATTGGTACACTAATTACTTCTTCTATTTATAATGTTTGTTAATTGTTTTACTAATTAAGTTCAATTTTCCTTTTTCTGCAAAATATATGACTATTAAAAATATATTACTTCACGTGTATAGATACTTTGTTAATCATTTTAAGTACTTAGTTTGAACTTTCCCTTTTCTTCAAAACTTACAACCAGTAAAAATATATATATTTTTTTAAATGCACCCTAGGGTGGGGGATATTTATTAGGTTCCCCAAGCCTATATAGAACCAAATGATGCACAACGATGTTTTGAAAATTTACATCGGTAAGGCAACATCGTTGCCTTCAAAAGAAAGATCTAAAAACTAGTGGACTAGTGATTCAAAAGGAGAGGATGTATTAGTTAAGATGTCGAGGTCTCGAGGGGGCAAAACTCGATGGTTCCGGGTTCGAGTGATTGTGTGTTAATTGGTTCGAGTGTCAGATGTCTCGAAGGTGTCTGGGATGGAGATGTCCGAGGTATCCAGTGAGACGGTGGCTCCACAACTCGATGTAACTAGGGCTCGAGGGGTTGGGTGCTCGAGTGCACGAGGACTCCAGTTCAAGGCCTGCTCCATTGCTCGAGGGGGTCCAGTTCTTGATGGCCCGAGAGCACGAGGGTTCCAGTGCACGAGGGCTCCAGTGTCTTCAGAGCTCGAGGGCATGAGTGCTCGAGGGTACGAGTGCACGAGAACTACAGTTCGAGGCCGTTCCTAGTGCTCGAGGCCTCCAATGCTCGATGTTTCCAGTGCTCGAGGGCGCCAGTGCTCGATGTCTCCAGAAGCTTGAGGGCTCCAGTGCTCGAGGGATTCAGTGGCTTCAGTGCTCGATGGCTCCATGTTTAGAATGCTTAGAATGCTTGTTAATAGTTTTGTTTAATTTTATTTTCTAAATGTCTTAAAGCTAGCATTTGTATACTAATTAATTCATGTGTCTTGATAGTTTGTTACTCATTTTAAATACTTAGTTTAAACTTTTATTTTTCTGCAAAAATTAACAACTATTAAAAGATAAACTAGTTCATGTGTTTAGAATATTTAATATTTTTAAATATTATTTTTAAAGTTTTATTTTTTACAAGACTTATAGTTAGCATCGGTATACTAATTGGATAATGTGTCTAAGTAATTTGTTAATCGTTTTAAGAAGTTAGTTCAAAAAAAAATTCTATAAAACTTACAACTAGTAAAGATAATGTGTTTAGAATGTTTAGTTCATGTGTTTAGAATGTTTGGTAATAGTTTTAAAAACTTAATTTTAACATTTTTTCCTACAAGTCTTGTAGATAGCAACGGTACACTAATTAGTTCATGTGTCTAGATAGTTTGTTAATCGTTTTAAGGATTTTGTTCTTACTTTCATTTTTTTGCAAAATTTAAAACCATGAAAGATATATTAGTCCGTGTGTTTAGTATGTTTGTTAATATTTTTAAAGATTTAGTTCAAACTTTAATTTTTTACGAGACTTATAGCACGAATCCATATACTAATTAGTTCACGTGTTTAGAATGTTTATTAATCATTTTAAAATTTTCGTTCAAATTTTCATTTTTCAAGAAAACTTGCAAGTATTAAAGATATAATAATTCACGAATCCAAAGTGTTTGTAAATCATTTTAAGAATTTAATTCAAACCTTTTCTTTTTATGATACTTACAACCAATAAAGATATATATAAATTCACGTGCTTAATATTTGTTAATTTTATGAAGAAGATCAAGACTAACACCATCCCTAATTCATACATTTCCTAATAGCAAGTCTATTAGTATCTCGTAAGAAATTAATGTTTGAATAAAATCATTAAACAAATTATCAAACATTCTAAACATATAAATTATATATATACAACTACTTTGTATATTTCCTAATAGAAAGTTTATTATTATCGTGAGTGATATAAATGTCTGGACAAAGTCATTAAAAAATCAACAAACATTTTAAACACATAAAGTATATATGTATGCTACTTAAGTCAAATGAAAATTTTTACAAGTAAAAATTAACTAGTTCAAATGAAAAAAAAAAAACATTTCTTATAATTCTTGACTATACTAATTGAAATTATGCCCTTAAAACATTTAATTAGAACATTAAAAATGTGAACTAAAAAGTTTAAAATAATTCAAATTTATATATAGATAAAATCATTTGTTTAAATTTTGATATGTATTATAGTCTATTTCAATAAAAACATTCTTTTTTAGATATATTATCAATGTACATATAAAAAAAATGAAAGATATATTCTATTGAATAAATAAAAAAACTACAAGTTATATAACATTTGTTTGCAAGAAAGTTGAAAAGGAGTTGATAGCTTAATGGTTGAATGGTAACATGTAACACCAAAAGTCTCTAGTTCGAACTCCATAGCGGCATTAAATTTTTATCGCCCAAGCCCAAAATGGCTCTAGCATTTGACCCAGATGTTGCAACTTTTAACCCGGATCTGACTCGTGGAATTCTGTCAATATTTTCTAAAAGTTACACACAAACCCCGTGAATTAATTAAATATTCCAATTTTTGCACATAAAACCTTAGTCATACCATAAGGTAATATGTGACGGTCAGGGACTTTCTCATCTAAGAAAATGTTTCTTTTTAAAAACTTATAGTGAATACATAATATTAATTCTCACTTTTATAAATAAAAAATTCTTGTTTTAGACTGGGGTTCATTATGCAGTTAACGTAAGTTTCTATTGGGGTGGGTTTTTTTTTCTAAATAAGCTGAAAAAGTAAAGGACTTCTATTATAAATATAGAAACTTTTGGTCCATCTATAAATATCGCAATTTCAAATATCTATTTCCTTTCTCATTATTATTTTTGCTGGAATATGCTGCCGAAAATCGGCTCCGACCGAGGTAATTGCCTAATTTTCCCCGAAAACCACCACCGTCAGCCAGATTTTTGCTGCTTTTTGTCGGATCTGCTATGACATTTTTGCTTCTGCTCTGATGCTACCATATTTTTTACGATAACCGTATCTGCTCCGATGCTTCCAACGGTGGCACCGCTGGGCTGAGTGACGAGTCGACGATGTTGTGCCCTAGCTCTTCCGCGATGCTAAAACCCTAGCTCTGTTGCGACCGTGACGCCTCTATAATTAGACACTAGCTCTGCCGCCAAAACCATGACGCCTCTGTAACTAAATGCATCAGAAGCGAGGCCATTGTCGAGAATTGACAAAGTCGAAGGATTGACGACGGCGTCAAAGAATTGACGATTGGAAGAGGAGCGCGACGTTGACAGAAGAAGCAGACTGTGCTGAAGAAGAAGGCGCGTGAGATGCACGCACCCGAAGGAAGAAGGCGATGCACATGGCTTCACGTGCGACCTGAGGCGGCAGACATGGCAGATGCAATGACGGCTGGCAACGATAGCGTACGACGGGGGACAGCAGACCTCACTGCGGCAGATGACAGACAGCAATAGCGATTGACGTCAGGCCGCGGTGACGGCGGACTGGGACAATAACAATGAATGACGTTAACGACTGAGCTTCTACGAAAATCATCAATATTTCTAGCTACGTATAACAATTTAGAAAATACTTAGAAAATACTCCCTCCGTCTCACTAAAACTTGCTTAATTACTCTTTCAAAGTCAAATTTTGTAAATTTTGACTCTAAATTTCAACTAATGTATATATATATATGTGATAAAAATATCATGTGAGATGTTGTTAGATTCATTTTACTAAATATCATTTTTTTATGCATAACTACCATACGTAGCTAGAGATACTAACGGTCAAATATGATCAATGATTTTTTTTGTTATATGGGTTGATATTTTTAGCTTTGTTTTCCTCTTGTGTTGATGTTTTTCATTTTATAGGTGAGGTTTAGGTTATAGGAGTTAATGTTTGTAGTTTTTTTGGTGATACTGGTTAATGTTTTGTAGTGTTTTTTTCTCATGTTGATGTTTTTCATTTTTAGGGTGAGATTTAGGTGATGAGAGTTGATGTTTGTAGTTTTTTTTTGAAAAAAATGATAATTTAAGGTTTGTTGATGTTTTCATGATTTTCAGTTTATGATTTTCAGTTGATGTTTTATTAGTTATACTCAATGTTTTTTTCAATTTTTTTTTCAATTTTTATTTGATTTTTTAAAATATTTTTGCTTCATTTTTTTAGTCAATGTTTTATGATTTTCAGGTGATGTTTTGCTAGTTATAACTGGTGTTTATGATTTTCAGTTCGATGATCATATTGATTTTTTGTATTTTTAAATTATTTTTTTATTTTTATTTATTTTTGCAAATTGCAGCTAGAGGGAAAAGATGGAAAAATTGGAGAAAAGTCTCTGGAAAAATATTGGAGATTGGTCCTTGAAAAAAATTAGAGACAAAGTCCCTAGACAATTATTAGAGATAGGCCATTGGAACTAGAATAGGGTTATAATTGCATAAAGGTCTCTGCCTAGAGTTTAGGCTACCTAAAAGGAGACCATCTCTTTAGAAATTGAATCAAAATCTCCCTTCTTAATATAATTTATGGTAAGACAATCTCAATTAAGTCTTGGAAAAAATACCATTCCATAGACATATGGAAAGACGGTGTTGAATTAGAATTATAAAAAGGTAAAATATTTTAGTTGCGATATTAAAATTTTATTATGCAATGTGCAGTAGCTATAAGTTTATGACCCAATTAATGTAAATCTTACCCACCGCCGCCGGACGAGGTAGGGCTATATCAACACATTATGAAAACTAATAGGGTTATACCAGCACATTCCTAAAATTTATAGGGTCATATTAGCACATTCGTAAAAAAATGTATGGTTATATCAACATATATTATAAAAGCAAAATCCATCAACATTAAAATCCCTAGGTCGAAGAACACAACAAAATAAAAACAACACACACAACACAAAAGGTCATCTAATCATCAATCTGGACTAAACTCAACAAAATAAATAAAATATCATCAAAATCCTTACATTCTATACCATATATACCACATATCTCTATTCGTGTGACAAAAAGCAAAAAAAAACTCATAGAATCAAACTCAATATCACATTAATCTAGCAAATTAAGGGGAATTTCATATGAAGATACCATTTTTGAAAGGTTCCCGCACCTCCAATTCAACATCTATTGTGTCAACCTCTCCAAAACTCTTTCTTCGCACTAGAATCACACTATGTAACATCGACAATCGGTAGAAAAGGTTGAAATGGCAATTGCGTGCAGTTAGCGTTGATTTTGTACTAATATGACACTTTATTTTATATTATGTGCTGATATAACCCTACATATTTTACGAATATGCTGATATAACCTTATGAGTTTTAGGAATGTGTTGATATAACTCTATAAGATTTAGGAATTTGCTGATTAAACCCCATTAGTTTTCATGATGTGAGTAAATAACCATACATGTTATGATGGCAGCGCAGCAGTGGTCCGGCGACAATATTTTGGTTTTAATGATGCTAAGGGCAATAATGTCATTTTCTATTTTATAGCTTTTTATATTTTTCAGAAGGGTGAAAATATCTTTTCATGAAATCCCGGCTAAAAGTTACCGTAAAGGGTTATGTTTGTACTTTCACTTATTTTCTAGGGTTATATTTGCACTTTCAATTATCAAAAGGTTATTTTTGCATTTATGTGAATTATATAAGGTTATATATGCACTTTTCTCTTCAAGGTAAGACAATCTCAATTAAGGCTTGACAAGATTTTGGAAAATACCGCATTTTCATAGACATGTGGAAAGAAGTAGTTGAATTAGAATTATCAAAAACTAAAATGTTTGATTGGAATATTAAAATTTTATTATGCAACGTGCAATAGTTATAAGTTTATGATCCGATTAATGTAACCCAAAAAATTTATCATGATTTATTCTAATTTGCAATTTAAACATTGATTTTTTTATAATTTATAAAAATACCATCTTTCAAGAGACGGACTTTTAAGCCTTTATAAGGAAAAAATTCTCGTATTAATACGATGTTTAAATGACTAAAACTGAAACTTGTGTAGTCATGTGACATTTTTTAAAACTACAAAAACCATTTAGAAAATACGGTAAAATTCAGGGGTTTCTATCAAAAACTTTTGAGCAAACATAGAAGGAAAAAAAATGTCCAAGTAAGTCGGCCCTTTTGGATTTTGCTGGAACCGTCTTCTCCGCGGCCCGCGGCCCGCAAGTCTAAACTCCAAACCGACTCCAGAAGGAATCGGACTTAAAACAACAGCTTTATTTTCCTATAAATTCAGACCCCCTCCTCCACAAGTTGATACCAAATACAATTCCAGTTCAAAGAAACCCTAGTTTTGCGGGCAAGCAGCTCGAAGATGGCAGAACCTTGGCTGATTACAACATTCAGAAGGAGTCTACACTTCACCTCGTCCTGTGGCTGAGCGGAGGGATGCAAATTTTCATCAAAACTTTGCCCGGAAAGACCATCAAGAGGTTGAGAGTTCTGATACCATTGACAACTTGAAGGCAAATATTCAGGACAAGGAAGGAATCCCGCCGGGTCAGCCGAGGCTGATATTCGCTGGGAAGCAGCAAATTGGCTGATGAACTGAATTTCTGATTTTAGTATCCATCTTTTTTTTTTTTTTTAAATAACCATCATAGATGGGGGAATTTGTATTAGCCTTCCCAAGCCGTAATAAAAACACAAATAAAGAAGCCAAAAGGCTAAGTAGCTATACAAACTGAGCGGATTGCTCTTGAAGCAACCATTAATTGCTTCCAAAAGAATAAAACTAGAGTATAAGGATGCTACAGGCTGGACTCTCGAACTTGTTAGTGAATCAACATAGAGACACAGATCAGTCAGAGAGATGAACCATAAGAGTAGCCTCTCAGTGTAGCATGATCAAAAGAATTGACAACAGCAGCAGATTTAGTAGAGGAAGAAGAAGGCTGAGCAGGTTGGTAGAGAAAAGGATAGAAGCTGAGGTGAGCTTTGTCATTCCAAAGCTTGTGACCTGGAGATCTTGAAGGCCATAAATAATCTGAAGAACCGAGAAGGAAACAGTAGTGCGTCCTAGACATGAAAACCTGCAAGCAAGATTAAGAATGAGTAGCATCCGAACTATAAAATTCGTATCTCAGGGATGCCAGATTGATCTAGTCTAATTAGACCCCTAACCGAGTTCGGAAGTTCAGATAAAACATGAAAGGATGAATCACATTGTTCTTGTAAACATAGTTTAGCCAAGGAATGAGCCACAAGGTTAGCCTGTCTGTATATATGAACCAAATTGATGTCATGTAAAGATTGATGGATCTCATCGGCTAATGAAAAACATCTCCAGTGAGAACGGAGTGGATTAGTAGAGAAGAGAACCGCAGAAAGACAATCCGATTCCAAATGAAGGGGGCCAGATAAATCCTGTGCAATCTGAATGGCAAACCTAATAGCTTTTAATTCGGCTTCTAGAGGTGAAAGAGCTACCGTAAATAGAGTGTAAGCTCCCACGAGGTCCCCTATAATGTCTCTAATGATGACTCCAATCCCACACTTCTCCATGTTACCTGACCAGGAGGCATCGACATTAATCTTAAAACCTGTTGAAGGTTTAGACCAAGCAATTTTCCAAATTTTTGGCTTTGGTGGACGTTTAAGGAGTGGTAGAAAGGAATGATCAGCAATACTCACATCTATAGGAGATGATATATGAACTGGATTTGCACTAAATGAGAAAAAAATCTGATCTCTAATAAGCTGAAGCACTAAGGTGGTGGAAGGCTTAGTAGATTCAAATAAGTATCTATTTCTCATCTTCCAAATATTCCAGAATGTGTAGATGGCAGCAGTGTGGATCATAGTAGCATGTAAGGGGGTTAGAGCTGGTAAAGTCAAGTAGTATGAAATTCTTTCCCAAACGGAGGGGAATGTTCTATCATGAATACCCATAAACTGATGAATGACTTTCCAAACAGAAAGAGAGAAATGGCACGAATTAAAAACATGATCCAAAGAATCCTCATGATTATTGCACATACAGCATTTAGAAGCCAGACTAAATCTCAGTTTCCTGATTATGTTATCAAAAGGCAGCAGAGAATTGAAGACTTTCCACATAAAAACAGATATTTTTTTCTCAAACCTGGGATTCCAAAGGATTTTTGCAGAGAAGAACAAACCTGAGTGGTTACTTAGCAGCTTATATGTGTCTTTGAAGGAGAAATTTCCAGAGATACCTGGTTTCCAAATTAGTCTATCAGCTCTGTGAGGGAAGAGTTTTGAATCCTGCAAAAGATTAATAATGTAAGATGGCAGAAATGGCTCAATTTTTCTCATAAGAACAGCTTTGTTAGATATGAATTGGGAAACTGAACATTCAGCATCAATATCAACCCTATTTTGGTCGCACACATCAATTAGTGCACCTACATCCAACCAATTTGAGGTCCAAAAATTACAGTCACCTCTCCCTATGATGACTCTAACATTAGCCTGAGCCCAATTATTAACAGAACAAATTCTCCTCCAGTTAGGAGAAGACCTGTAGGATTGAGGGAGGGCAGCCATTAGGTGAGTCCAGAGGGCATCACCTATTTGATACTTCCACCACAATTTAACCGAGCATGTCTTAATTATTGTACTGATCGACCTGAAGCCTAAGCCATTCTGATCAGTTGGGAGACATAAATCAGACCACTTTTTCCATGATCTCTTAGCTTTTAAATCATCCCCCCAGAAGAACCTGCTCATTTTTTTCTCAATGATGGAAATGATCAATTTTTTCGGTTTGATGACTTGCCATATGTGTTGTGGAATGGCATAAATGCAAGACTCAATCAATGTAATTTTCCCTCCCATCGAAATCCATCTATTTTTCCAATTACCAATCTTATTATCAATAAGTTCCAAAAGAGGTTGAAAATAAATTTTTTTAGACACTCCAGTAAAGATTGGCACACCTAGATAAGTAAAAGGAAAGGAACCCAATTTCATTCCTAGAATCCTTTTAATCTGGTTCACTTTATGTTCAGTAGCATATTTACTCAAGTAGATATCACTCTTGTTATAGTTAATAGCCTGCCCAGTGACCTCCTCAAAGACAGACAGGAAAGCCTTTAATCTAACCAAAGTTAATTTTGTAGCTTTAAAGAAAATGACAGTATCATCAGCATAAGATAAGTGGGAAATTCTTGGAGGATTACCTGGAAGATCAAAATAGTCTAGCTTACCTTTGTCAAAAATGTAGATCAAGCTCCTTGTAAAAGATTCAGAAAAAATATTAAACAAGAAGGGAGAAAGAGGATCACCCTGTTTAATGCCTCTAGAAGACTGAAAAAATCCCACAGGCTTACCATTAATTAGAATAGAGAACCAAGCCTGTGACAAGTTTTTCATAACAGTGTAAATGAATTTTGCATGGAAACCAAATTTTGCCAGAATTTTATATAAAAATGACCATCTAACCCTGTCAAAAGCCTTTTTAAGATCAAGTTTAATTAAGCAATTCGGATCTCTTCTTTTTCTGTTAATGAGTCTAACCATTTCCTGAAGATGTATGACATTATCAGAAATATCCCTACCATGCATAAAGGCTGTTTGGTTAGGAGAAATAATCTTAGGCATAATAGGTTTAAGTCTTTCCATAAGCACTCTAGAACAAATCTTATTAATGACATTGGAAAGACTTATAGGCCTGTAGTCATCAAATGAGGATGGGACTTTCTTTTTAGGGATAATGGTAATCCAGGTACTGCATATGCCCCTAGGTAGGTTTGAGGAAGATTGGAAATCCTGGACAGCTAGAAGAAGATCATGTGATATTATGTCCCAAGATTTCATGTAGAATTTGGCCGTAAAACCATCCGGACCTGGGGAGCTTGACTTGTTAAGGCTGAACACAATATTCTTGAGCTCCTCCATGGTGACTGGTTTTATTAGGTTGTTATTATCTTCCTGAGTAACCAGATTGGGTATATGGTTGAGAAAATGAGATGTGAATGGAGAGCAATCAGTGAGGCAGTCTTCACTCAACAAATCTTGATAATAATTAATTGCTTCCAGCTCCACATCCAGTGTGTTTTCCAACCACTGACCATTTCTACCTTTGATTTTTGTGATCCTCAATCTATTATGCTTGTCTTGTACAGATCTATGAAAGAAGGATGTATTATTGTCTCCATCTTGTAGCCACTTTATCTTAGCCTTATGTTTCCAAAAATTCTTTTGTTCAGATAAGGCCTTAACTAAACTAGCCCTAGCCTTTCTAAGATTAATCTGATTATTAACAGAGTCATCCTGATCAGTTAGAGCTTCCTGTACCTGCAAGGTTAATTCAGCCTGATGAACATTATCATGAATGTTACCAAAATGTTCTTTGTTCCAGGTTTTTAAGGCTTTCTTAAGTCTGACTAGTTTTAAATAAAAAGCTAGCAGTCCAGAATTATGCATAGGGGTATCCCAATCCTTCTTAATTACTTCATTAAAGTCTTTTCTCTTGTACCATGTATTTAAGAACCTAAAGGGCCTCGGATTGGATGGAATGTCACTTCCTACAGTTAGCAACAAGGGATTGTGATCGGAGCTAACTCTATTTAAGATCTGGATTGTAGAGGAAGGGAAAGAATGAGTCCATGATGAAGTGCATAATCCTCTATCTAGTCTTTTAACTGTAGGAGATCTTAAGCGATTATTAGTCCAAGTAAACAAGTTTCCAACAGTATTAATTTCTTCCAGCCCCAGACCATTAGTAAAATCATTAAAGTCTCTAATACTACCAATTTTTGGAGAAGATGGACCTTTGTATTCTGATATAGATGAAATGCAGTTGAAATCTCCAATAAACAAGGAATCAGAATGGTTAAATGAGCTAAGATCAGACCAGAGATCCTTTCTTCCTAATCTGGTTCTCAGACCATATATAAAGAATGCATCCATTGGCTTAAGAAGAATAGAACTGGTTATGTGTACTCCAAGAAATTGGAGATTATCATTTCTAACTGTCAGAACAATACTTGAAGACCAAAAGATCCATATCTGACCATTAGTAGCAGAGAAGCAGTTATCAAACCTTATCATTTGTCTATATTGATCACACTGGGAGTTATCATGTTTAGGTTCAATTAAACAAATGAGTTCAAATTTATGTCTGTTGATAAGATTAGAGAGCCTAAGCATAGATGTATCCATTCCTCTAATATTCCAAACCAACATTTTAATTCTGACAGTTGCACTATTCATGATGAAACATTAGAGGAGCTTTTTGATCTTGTCATAATAGTGTTCTTCTGTGTGAAAAAAGTGTCATTATATGGCTTCTTAACAGACTTACCTTTGTTCAACTTACTTTGATCAGTAGGAGGAGAAGAGTGTCCCTGTGATTGGTCAGCTCCAGTTTCAGGAGCAAAGGTGGGTTCCTCTTCAGCAACCGAAGATTCAATTTTGGTGCCCTCATCTCCTGATGATTCCTCACCCGCCAAGGGTAGAAATCTGTTTGACCTATTTTTCTGCTGAGAGAAGATAAAGTTTTTTGCTGCAATGATGGAACTGAAAGGGGAGAAGGATTTACCTCGTTTACTTGGTAGATCATCTTTGGCAAAAACTGGCCTAAAATTAGGCGGGGCAGAATGAGGATGCCTATCTTGTGTCACTAATGATTTAGGATCCATAGGAAAGGCTCGAGGGTAAAGGGAGGGGATTATTTTTCCAGGTTGAGGGGATGGAGGGCAATCTTTCTCTGTCACCACTTCCTCTGTACTAGTAGCAACATTGGTTTGCATATCAACACTACAGGGAGTGGAATTCTGCATCTCAGGAATTATAAGATCATCTATGTTACTAGCTACAAAGGTAGGCAAGTCAGCAGTACTGGGAATGAGTTTCTGCACCTCAGGTATTGAAGGATCAACCAGTGGGTCAGGGCTAGTTAGATCATTAGTTTCCTGCACTGCATCTAAACTTTGCTGTTTCTTAGGAACATATATGAGTTTCTGAGACTGGTAACCCTTTTGTTTTTCAGCTATAGAGATCCCTGAACTCTCCTCACCTAAATTACCAGTCTTAGCATTATTTGAATTTCCTTTTGTCTGAACCATCAAACCTTTCAAATGGGAGTCATTTAAATTAACAGCTTCATTCTTCCTAGCTGAGGATCTCTTTAGTTCCGGATGCAAATAGATACAATGATTATCCTCATGCCCTATACATTTACAATGTAAACAGTAGGGGGGAATATCCTCAAAATCTAGGGGGAGTTTTACCACATTGAACTCATTACCATCCTCCTCAATTCCCACTCGAATGCAAGAAGGTAATTTCTTTTTTAGGTCGATTTCAACACACATTTTTACACAGGAAGGTCTAGATAAAGCCTCAGTCGCAGCATCAACTTTAATAAAGTTCCCAATTTGGTTACCCATGATTTCAAGCATAGCTGAGTTATAAAAGTAGATTGGAACATGAGGAATAGTAACCCATACCGGGACAATGGATGATTCTGCCTCCGGCGAGAAATCAGATTTTAGTATCCATCTGATTCTGGGATTAGAGCATATGCAATGCAATGGTAGAATTATCGGTTTCTTACTAATTAAATATATTATTTCTCCTATTATTTCTCTTCTACCTAATCTTAAGAAATTATTGAAGAAAAACCATTATTTTTTATCCCCACAATGATAAGAAATCACTTTTAACTATTTATTGGTCCCACTTAATTTTCTCCATTATACTCATTAATTTTATCATTAATATTTAATTTAATTTAATTTATTCATTCAAAATAAGTTGAATGTAAAATTTAATAATACATTATAATTTTTATTAATAGAAAATTTTTCTATTTAAAAAAATATAAAATAATTCACTTTTTTATTTGTGATTTTCGTGTTTTATTATTCAAATATGAAATGAAATTTCTTTTTTCCCGTCATGAAATTGTTAAATATTTTATTATTTATAATAAAGAATAAGATATATTGATTTTATAAAAATAAGTTAAAATATGACATTAGAAATGTCAATTATAACGAGAAGATAAATTACAATAAATACTTAAATGATAAAATATTTGATCTAGTCGGACCAATTATTACGAATTGGAAATAGAAATAAGGATCTAGTCTGACCAATTATTACAAATATATTGATCTAGTCTGACCAATTATTACAAATATGAAACTGAAATATTGATCTAGTCTGACCAATTATTACTAATACAAAATAAAAAATATGGATGACAGAACCATACCGACATGCTAATTTTGGGTGGATATTGGTATAGATGTTCAGTTAGGTCATTTTTCAATTGGTCATGTTTAGCTCTGTTGCATACTTCCCTCCAATTTTGTCTAAAAGTCGGTAGATCAGCATGCCGCTCTGCGTTGTAACGCCAAGAAGAGTCGTCGAATATTGAGAATTCATATAAAAATTGGGCGGGATGTTTGACGAATTTTCATAAAATTCTGAATTTGAAATTGGACGAATATTCAAATTTTGGGATGAATTTTAGAATTAGAAGAATTGGAATTACCTTATCTTTCCCACTGAGGCAAAGAATTGGAGACAAATTTAGGAGATGAAAGATTGAGGTAGAAGTGTTGGAATTGAAAGTGGTGTGGTTAAATTGGGTGAATTGACTCTATTTATAAGTAAAAAAAAAGGACCCGTTGGAAAATTTTGAACTCATTTATAGATCTGAAATTTAATTTTTTAAAATTAAATTTGCATTTTTTTAAAAATAGCCGTTGGGACATGTGTCACCATACGGTTGGTACACGTGTCCCATTTAAAAATGGACACCAAAATTTTTCCGTTGAGATGAGACACGTGTTGCCATATAAGTGGGACACGTGTCGCCATATAAGTGGGACACGTGTCCCACTCATTTTTGTTGAATACGCCATCAGAATTTTAGAAGCCGTTGGACACGTGGCCCAACCAGAAGGCGCCACATCAATGGATTTAAAACAAAAAATAATAATAATCCTGCATGTGGGACACGTGGCCCAATGCATGGGTGACACTTGTCCCACTAAGGCAAAGAAAAATGGGCCGCAGCTGGTAGCCCCTTTTGCCATGTGCGGCCTGACAAGGCTAACATGGAGCGATTTTTTAATCGATTTCCTACTTGGCAACCAAGGGCTGTTTTTTTAACAAGAAATCGACCTAAAAACTATTACTGTGGATATTTTCGATTTTTAGAACGAGTTTTTAAAATTTAAGAACCACCCACTGCACTTGCTCTTATTGTTGACGTTCCTTTGATACAATTTTATTCTCTGATTTCGTGTTTTATGTTCCCTTGCTGTGTGGAGATTGGTTCAATTCTCTGTATCTTGGTCCTTGGATTTTAATAGTCCTGTTTAATGTTTATAAGCACTCCCTGATAGTTTAATGTTTATATTATAACACTCATAAATTAAATTCAGCACTATCAAATTAGATTTTGTGCTAATAAATTAAATTAAATTCAGCACTAACAAATTAGATTTTTTAAAATTAGATTCTACGTTAATAAAAGAGTGCAACTAAAATATTTTACTTTCTATTATTTTAATAAAATTTCATTTTTTTTATAAGTTTATTGAAATACTTTGTCACAAATTAAAGAGAAAAGTGCAAAAATAACCCTATTAAACTGAGAAAGTATAGATATAAATTTTTAAAATTTTAAAGTGTGAAACTAACCTCATATTTTTTTTACGTTTCAAAAGAATCCATTGATAATACAAAGATTTTCTCTCTCCTTTTGACTGTTACTTTGAATCCCCAACACCTCTGTTTCTCGCCGGTAACGGCTCCTCCCATCGTTAACGGCTCCTTCTCGCCGTTAGCGATCCCGCTGGCTACGTTTCTCCCACTGCCGACCAATATGGCTGAGAATAGCAACACCCTTAACAACCAAAAATCCTTCCTCTCCGCCCTACAATCCAAATCACCTCCTCTCTGCCAATCACTTCTGAACAACCCTGTGCTGACCCCTAAATCGGAACACCTCGGAGAACCAGCATGCCTATACTCCGACGAAGAGATTTCAAAACTCTCAGCTCACTACGCTAATGCTCTGGTCAGAAAATTTACTAAAGGAAGACTCTCAATGGAACAATTGGAGTCATCTTTCAAGACGGTCGGGTTCGCCGGGAAATATCAATTGGGATCGCTGGACTTCAAACACGTCCTCATCAGATTTGACCAAGTGAATGACTACCAGAGATGCTGGATCAAAGCGAGCTGGAGTTTCAATGGTGTTCAGATGAAGGTCCTAAAGTGGTCGCCAGACTTCTCAACACACAAGGAATCCCCAATTGTCCCTATCTGGTGTACAATCAGGGAAGTCCCTCTTTACTACTATAATACTTCATCAATAGAGGCTATTGGTAATAGTATTGGCAATTTCATTAAAAAAGATCTAGCCACTGAAATGCTAACCAGACCCTCAACTATCAAACTGTGTGTTGAAATTGATTTACAGAAGCCACTAAACACCTTCATCAGATTAGGTTCAATAAATAGCAACAGGAAGTACACAATTAAGTATGAAGATATCCCACTGTATTGTGATCACTGTGCCAAACTAGGGCATTCGCTCAGCTAATGTAGAGCTATCTCCCAAAACTATGTACTGCCTCAATGGCATGCCACTGGGAACAAATTTGACAAAGTTCCAGCTAGGTTTACTGATAATCAGCCTCCTGATAATGCTCTCAACTTAGCAAATGTTACTTACCAGCTAGCCAAAACTAACCCTGCCTCTGATCCATTATCCTATGCCCCCCCAGGTTCCAGTAACTGTCCCTAAGATCATTACCCCCAACTACCTTAACCACCTTCTCCAAATCAGTCCCCTGCTAATCAATCCTCTGATAGATCCCAATCATCTCTTAGAAATCTATTAAACCAAATAGGCATTACTCCTCCAGTTAAGTCCTACAAAACCTATGCAAAGGATGACATCTATATTGGATCCCACAAACTCACTCTTTTTCAGCTCTCTCCCACTAACCCCCCCCCCCACACTTTCACACCAAGGAAAGATGGAAAACATATTTTCTATTTTGCAGGATATGGATAACCTCTCTATCACTGATGAATGTGCTGATCAGGATCTCCAGGACCCTATGAAGGATGGAAAAGATCACTCAGTTGACCTCCACTATCAGCCTGACTCACCGATTGGAATAACTAAACCACCAGGTAAGAATGATGGCTAAGGTAAGTCCAAGCACAAAAAAAACTACCTTAGTCAACCAAACAAGATGATGCTAAGGTCTGCCACTAAAAGCCACAAATCAGGTGAACAATGATACACCTTTAAATTTAATTTCTTAATCTGGAACCTAAGGGGAATTGAAACTTCTATGCTTAGATTAAAACACTTGATCTCCCAGAAGAAAATTCAACTTCTATGTATTATAGAACCTATGCATGATAATTCTCAATGCCAATCCTATATGGAGAAGCTTAATTACTTCCATAACCTTCCTCTCCGTAATGGCAAAATCTGGCTAATGTGGAATGACTCGATATCTGTTAATCTTATCTGCCATCATGATCAGTTCCTAAATGTCAAAATCACCCACACAGGCTCTAATACAGATATGGAAATGGTCTTTGTTTATGCCCCTAGAACCAGGAAGGGTAGGAAAGCTCTATGGCATGACCTTAACCTCCTCCCAACTAATGAAACTGTTTTCATAGGCAATTTTAACACAATCATCACGCCTTCGGAATATAAAGGCCCTAGCTCTCCTAATCTGGGTAGTATTAGGGAATTTCATAATTGGATTAACACCAAAGGCTTACAGGAAATTAATACTGTAGGAAACATTTTTACATGGACTAATTCTAGACTTAGAAACCCCACTTCTAAGAGATTAGATAGAGGTTTATGTACAATCAAGTGGAGCAATAAATTCCCAGCTTCCTCTATCCAAGTCCTCAACAGGCAATCCTCAGATCATTCACCCCTTGTCTTTCAAATATCATCCCAGGTCCCTTCCCACCCAAAACCTTTTAGGTTCCTCAACTGCTGGTTCAATAGGCATGAATTCCTGATTCTAATTAGAAATAACTGGTCCATCCCTGTTCCTCAGTCAGGAATGATGGGCCTTTACCTCAAACTGATTCGACTAAATAAAGTGATAAAGCTATGGAACAAAGAGTGTTTTAGCAATATTGACTCCAATGTCACCACTGCTGAGGAGAACCTGAAAATGCAGGAAGCAGTTTATGACCAATCTCACTCTGACCATGACCTCATCAACCTTAATAAGAAAAAGGCCTTATTAATTAGAGCCTTAAAGGAGAAGGAAAAATACTGGAAACATAAGTCAAGACAGAACTGGTTCAAGTGTGGTGATAATAATACTCAATTTTTTCATAAAATAGTTCAGGAGAAAAATTGCATGTTGCACATTTCCAAAATAAAAAATTGTCATAGACAATGGCTTGGTAACTTCTCAGACATCCAAAAGGAAGCTGTTGAGTATTTCTCTGATCTACTGACTGAGCCTACCCAATCTGTTGACTCCACCTATTACCCTCATTTTCTTAGCCAAATACCTTCCATTATTACAGAGCATGACAATTCTAACTTATCTAAGCCAGTGACTGAAGCTGAACTTAAACTAGTGGCCATGAGTCTAAATAAAAACAGTAGCCCAGGGCCTGATGGTTTCTCTTGCAAATTTTACACCAAATGCTGGGATTTCATAAAAGAAGACTTAATAGCTGTTGTCAATAATTTCCTCTTAGGCTCTAACATACCAAGAGGTATCACCAGTACTTGGATAACTCTAATTCCTAAAAAACCTACACCCTCTTCATTTGATGACTTCAGACCTATTAGCCTCTCTAATGTTGCTAACAAAATTTGTTCTAAGGTCTTAATGGAAAGGCTGAAACCCTATATGGGGAAACTGATTTCACATAACCAATCTGCCTTTATGAAGAATAGAGATATCTCTGATAATATTCTATACCTTCAGGAGATGATAAGGTTATTAGACAGAAAAAATAGAGTCCCCAATTGTATACTTAAGCTTGACCTTAAAAAAGCTTTTGACAGGGTTAGCTAGAAAATTTTAAATTGTATACTGTGTAAATTTGGTTTTTTAGGTCAATTCCTCAATGCTATGATGAACAACCTTTCCCAGACCTATTTCTCTGTTCTTATCAATGGTAATCCGGTAGGTTTTTTTAAAGCCTCTAGAGGTATCAAACAAGATGATCCCCTATCCCCCTTCCTGTTTAATATCTTCTCTGAAGCTTTCTCTAGGAGTCTCTCTTTTATTTTTCAGAATAACAGCTTGCAATATTTCTCCTTGCCCTTTGCCATTACACCAGCTACCCACTTAAGCTATGCAGATGACACTATAATTTTTATGCAAGCTTCAAAACCTAGCCTGATTAAGATTAAAGCCTTTCTGCAAATTTTTGAATTAACATCAGGCCAGAAAATTAATTATGAGAAATCAGATTTCTACATTAGCAAGAGAGCCACAGCTGCTAAGACTCATCAGATTAGGACTATCCTAGGGATGAAGAAAGGCTCTCTCCCCTTTAAATACCTAGGTTGTCCTATTTTTAAAGGCAGAACTCTAACTAGATATTTCCATCCTTTGCTGGAAATCATGGACGAAAAATTGAAAAATTGGAAGAATAAGTGGCTCAGTTCAGGAGGGAAAATGATTTTGATCCAATCGTGTATATACTCTCTCCTACAACATATATGAACTGTCCTAAAGCCCTCTAAATCAATTGTTAAATCCTTTGAAAGAAGAATGTCAAGATTTTTTTGGGGAGAAACTGATGATAAGAGAAATAAGGTATGGGAAAAGTGGTCTGATATTGCTATTCCTAAAACACACTATGGACTAGGTTTCAAATCTATTCAGGCAATTATTGATTCATGCTCACTTAAATTATGGTGGAAATGCCAACCGGGAAACACCTTGTGGTCCAAACTGTTATGGTCACTGCCTCAGACTCATAAAAAATCCAAAACCTGGAAGAGAATCTGTAATATAAATGCATTTGCGGAAAAAAATTCTCTAATCATCCATAGCCAGGGTAACTGTGACTTTTGGTCTGCGAACTGGTGTCCAAATGGTCCACTGCTTAACTGTGTTCCACCCCACATCATTTCTACACGCTCCCCCTGCTCAGTAGCTGACTTTATTAATAACAAATGCTCTATTCTATCTCAGATCTCTCCCTTCCTGGAAAATGATAATCTAATCTTTTTGTAGGATGTAGAAATTACTTATGAAAGGGAGGACAAATTGGTCTGGATACCTGAAGAAACTGGCAGGTTCACCTTTAAATCAGCTTACAAAGCTCTCACATTCTTATCAGGTACCTTCCCAGTTACAAAACTGATATGGAACTCTAGGTTGCCAAAGAAGATTTCTATCTTTACCTGGAAATTGCTAAACTCTTTTTTACCATTTGATGATGTACTTAAAAAATGTGGTTTTAGTATGGCCTCTAAATGTCCTGTTTGTAACCACACTGATTCTCTGGAACATTTTTTTATCAATTGCCATCTGGCTAAATCTATTTGGACTGAGAGTGCTAATTTTGTTAACTTTAACCTGCAAAATTTGCATAATGTAGTGGGCACCTTCTTTACCTTTTGGAACTGTAATGACCTTCCAGGTCAGCAAAGAATGTTATGTAGATTGTTGCCCTCACTAATCTGTTGGTCCTTATGGAAAGCTAGGAATGCTTTCTATTTTGATAACAAATCTTTTTCTTCTTTCTATATTGGCAAAGAAGTTAGGGACCTCCTTCACCTATCCATTTCAGCTTTTCCCTTTACTCCTATTGTTCACCCCAACATACACCTTCCTTTCCCCTCACTGATTCCCCTCCCCAGACCTCCACCAAAACCTTCCATATCCATTGTATTCTAGGAATTTCCAGGTCCTAACCTCATCAAAATTAATGTGGATGCCTCATGGTCTTATAACATTGCATCAATTGGTTTTATTGCCAGAGATAATAATGGTTTTCCAATCCTAATCAGGTCGGCAATCACAACTGCCAAATCAGCTCTAGAAGCTGAAATAAAAGTTGTTTTATTGGCCTGTCAGATTTGTATCCCTAGGTTTCCTAACCTCATCTTGGAATCTGACTCATTGCGGGCAGTTAATATGATTAATGATCCAACCTGTTCTAAATGGTCTCTGTACCCGTTAGTTTTCCAAGTTCACACTCTTCTAACTGATGCCATCCTTCAGCATACTTACAGAGGAATTAACTCAGTGGCCGATGCTATTGCTAAATACCAATCTTTCTATCCGATGGAAGCCTCTCTAGATTTTTCTAACATCCCTGTTCACATTAAAGGCCTCAGGTTTGTATGCTATTTTACTCTAGCTTGGACATGTTTTTACTCCTCTCTGCTTTCCTCTGGCTGCATTATCAAATTCTGCAACTTTTTCCCGGCTATGAACTCACACCAACACCACAACAACATGGGAGACTCTTCCACAACCCCTCCAGCTGTTTCTTTCTGCTATGATGGAATGGTAGTTTTCTGGCCAAAGTAATGTATTAACACATGGGGTGGAGATTCTTTACTTTGGAATCGCAACTACCTTTATAAGTTTCTTTATCTCTAACCATTGAATCATTGTCAATAGATCGATCCGTAGATATTAGTAACTAATTCATTCTTTTGGAGGCAATGATGTTGCCTTTTGTATAATCTACTGTAATGCTCTCCTGTACACTATCTTTTTCTTCTAGTTTAGGGTACCAAATATACCAACCCCCACCTCGGGTGTTTTCATTTGAAAAAACCTCATATTTTTGTAAAATTGTATAATTACATCAATTTTGTTCAATTCCGACATTGACCCAATTAAATTAACATTGAACAAAAATGGAAAGGCACAATTATTTCTGGACTCAAATATAAAGATGTAATGACAATTATACCCTTCTTCTTCATCTTCTTACATTTTCTTCTTCTTCATCTCTGTCACCTGCCGATGCCGCCTTGACCCGTAATGTTTTAGTGTTTCATCTGTTGATGTTTCAACTTTGAATGCTTTAAATTTCTTTTACTAGCATTACCCGTTCAATTTCCAAAAGCATTAGCAAGGTTTCAAGTCTATTTGCATCTTACCAAGGAAATTCATTGTGCAAAAGTTATCAAGCATGTACAGCGACATGTTTTCTTCTTCTAGTTACTATATAAAAGGAATACTTGGAAATGGCATGCTTGTGTCAACCGTCGTCATGGCTATAGTGGTCATTTCCAAGCAGAGCCAAATGTGTGCTCTCAAGTTGCCGCCTGAAACGACATCATTTCGGGCATCACTTTTGTCTTTTTGTGAATCCTTTTTGTCAAAAGTTGTGGTGCCTCCATGTGCAGCTGCATGTGCTGCCAAGTGGCCAATGAAAATGACGTCATTTTAGGCACCCCATCAGCCCTCGAAGGGGTGTGCCTTTAGCCCTCGAAGGGGTGATTCTTCAGCCCTCGAAGGGGTGATTCTTCAGCCCTCGAAGGGGTGAGCCTTCAGCCCTCGAAGCCCTCAAAGGGGTGATTCTTCCGCCCTCGAAGGGGTGAGGCTTCAGCCCTCGGAGGGATGAGGCTTCAGCCCTCGGAGGGGTGAGCCTTCAGCCCTCGGAGGGGTGAGCCTTCAGCCCTCGGAGGGGTGAGCCTTCAGCCTTGAAAGGGGAAATTTTTCAGCCCTCGAAGGGGTGATTCTTCATCCCTCGAAGAGGTGGATCTTCTACCCTCGAAGGGGTGGATCTTCAGCCCTCGAAGGTGTAGATCTTCAGCCCAAGAAGGGATGAGCCTTCAGCCCTCGAAGAGGTGAGCCTTCTGCCCTCGAAGAGGTGAGCCTTCTGCCCTCGAAGGGGTGGATCTTCTGCCCTCGAAGGGGTGGATCTTCAGCCCTCGAAGGGGTGGATCTTCAACCCTCGAAGGGGTGGATCTTCAGCCCTCGAAGGGGTGATTCTTTAGCCATCAAAGGGGTGAGGCTTCAGCCCTTGAAGGGGTGAGGCTTCAGCCCTCAAAGGGGTGCACCTTCAGCCCTCGAAGGGGGAATTCTTCATCCCTCGAAGGGGTGGATCTTCAGCCCTCGAAGGGGTTGATCTTCAGCCCTCGAAGGGGTGAGTCTTCAACCCTCGAAAGGGTGAGCCTTCAGCCCTCAAAGGGGTGGATCTTCAGCCCTTGGAGGGGTGGATCTTCAGCCCTCGAAGGGGTGGATCTTCAGCCCTCGAAGGGGTGGATCTTCAGCCCTCAAAGGGGTGATTCTTCAGCCCTTGATGGTGTGATTCTTTAGCCCTTGATGGTGTGATTCTTCAGCCCTCGAAGGGTTGGATCTTCATCCCTCGAAGGGGTGAGGCTTCAGCCCTCGAAGGGGGAATTCTTCAGCCCTCAAAGGGGTGATTCTTCAGCCCTTAAAGGGGTTGAGCTTCATCCCTCAAAGGGGTGGATTCTTCATCCCTCGACGTGGTGGATTCTTTAGTCCTCGAGGTGGTGGGTCTTTAGGCCTCGAAGGGGGAATTCTTCAGCCCTCGAAGGGTAATTCTTCAGCCCTCGAAGGGGGAATTCTTCAGTTCTTGATGGGGTGGATCTTCAGCCCTCGAAGGGGTGGATCTTCAGCCCTCGAAGGGGTGAGCCTTCATCCCTCAAAGGGGAAATTCTTCAGCCCTCGAAGGGGTGGACCTTCAGCCCTCGAAGGGGTGAGCCCTCGGCCCTCGAAGGGGTGAGCTCTCAGCCCTCGAAGGGGTGAGCCTTCAACCCTCGAAGGGATGAGCCTTCAGCCCTCGAAGGGGTGAGCCTTCAGCCCTCGAAGGGGTGAGCCTTCAGCCCTCGAAGGGGTGAGCTTTCAGCCTTCGAATAGGTGAGCCTTCAGCCCTCGAATGGGTGGATCTTCAGTCCTCGAAGGGGTGAGCCTTCAGCCCTCGAAGGGGTGGATCTTCAGCTCTCGAAGGGGTGATTCTTCAACCCTCGAAGTGAGCCTTCAGCCCTTCAAAGGGTGAGGCTTCATCCCTTGAAGGGGTGAGGCGTCATCCCTCGAAAGGGTGAGGATTCATCCTTCGAAGGGGTGAGGCTTCAGCCCTCAAAGGGGTGATTCTTCAGCCCTCGAAGGGGTGGAGTCTTCAGCCCTCGAAGGGGTGGATTCCTCATCCCTCGACGAGGTGAGTTTTCAGGCCTCGAAGTGGTGGGTCTTCAGCCCTCGAAGGGGTACATTTACAGCTTCAATTATAGCTTCAATTACAACTCTTTTAACATTCCTATACAATTTCTATAATTTGTTATCAAGCTCACCGCGCAATGCGCGGTGCAGCCACACTAGTGTTTATTCAAAAGGCTTGCATCAAGCACGACTAAAACACACATTTGCAATCACTGATCCAAGAAAACTAGTTATCAGTATCATACAAAAACATAGCATGACTATACCTCATTTTCTATTATGATGTAGGGTGCATTAAGCTTAATTAGCCGCAATGACCAGCACTTCTCTGAAATGTTTTTGTTTGATCGGCAAGGGATTCGCTATAGAGGATCAAGTCTCTAAGTTTTAGTTGTTCGGTGGGATTATCTTGTAGCAGTCGTGATTGACAGATAAAAAAGAACCAAATGCTAGCTAAGTGAGACAAATGATAACCCATCGTTGTGACGCCGCTCCAAAAACCCAGCCACTAACCCGCCCCCACCTCAGAAACCCTCCACCAGCACCACCATCACCCTCCTCCACCTCAGAAACCCTCCACCAGCACCACCATCACCCTCCTCCACCAATGCCCTCCGTCGCCCAAAACCCATAAATTCCGCCACTAACCCGCCGCCTAGAAACCCTAACCCCTCCACCAGCATTGCCATCGCCCTCTTCCACCAGCGCTGCTGTCTCCTCCACCAATGCTCCAATTAGTGGTGGAGGGCTCATTAAATTCAGAATTAGAAGGTGGTTCTGTGAAAACTTTGTAAAACCGCTTCCTGGAGAGGTTCCGAGCTCGGAATCTTTATCCGTTGGACCCCTAATTTTTTTATGGTGGATATTGGTTATTTAAAGGCGGTTTATTTATAACCATCTTTGAATGATGGAGATGGAAGGCAGTTATATTGGTGTGACTTTGAATGCGCCAAGTTACGAACTCGGAACACGGATCCGACAAACGTTCCGGAATCGGAACAAGGATCCGATTGTTGTTCCGAACTCAAAACAGGTGGGTATGCTTTGTATATGAAACAGTGATTTGTCTTCCGAGTTCTTAATGTATATTGTTAAGATGATCCGGGTCCGGAACAATGCCTGACTATAATAATGGAAGGAACGATCATAGTTCCGAATTCGGAACACCCCGAAGGTAGCAATAAATACGGACGACCAACTTCATTTTCATTTGGAGAAACAAGTTGAAACTTTTAGGGCACTCTTTTGAAGTAAAAGGCTAAGGTAATTATACATATACAAATATTCTTACCCAATT
Source organism: Rubia yunnanensis (assembly GCA_037428765.1). NCBI lineage: Eukaryota > Viridiplantae > Streptophyta > Magnoliopsida > Gentianales > Rubiaceae > Rubia > Rubia yunnanensis. The sequence continues at coordinate 103,636,551 of CM075061.1, read as the reverse complement.
GAACTAATTATTTTCTTATTGAAGTATGTTTTTTGATGCTTTGAAATAGGGTTTTGATTTGATATGTTGCATATATGATTGAATTTGTCTTGATGTTATTTTCATTTAGTTAATGGATAGAATCGGACTCATCGAGAGTGACCTTAGGACATCACCCGATTATATTCGATTAGTAGATTCATTAATTGTGGTGGCTTTTGAACATGCAGCCGAAAATGGGGTCGTGCGTGTACGTTGCTTATGTAAGGATTGCAAGAATGATGAATATTTAGGGAGAGAGAAGTTGTGTAAACACCTACTTTTTCGAGGTTTCCAAACAAGTTACACTTGTTGGATATGGCACACCGAGGTACCGACGGATATAGGTGGAAATTTTGGAATCAATGAAGGGGTTGAGTTAGATTGTGATGATCAATTTTATGAGATGGTGGAGTATGTTGCCATAGAATTCCATGGTAAACCTGAGGTCCTAGAGTCGTTGCTTAATGACAAGAATTGCCCATTGTACGTTGGGTCAAAACATTTAGTTTTGAGCGCGACGTTGAAAATCATGAATTTGAAGGCCAAATTTGGTTGGACTGAAAAAAGGATGACAGAAACTTAAGAATTGGTTCAAGATTTTCTTCCCAAAGGAAATCGTATGCCTGATAAATCCTATGCTGCAAAAAGAGTTCTTTGTCCTATGGGTTTAGAATTAGAAAAAAATCCATTCATGTCCGAATGATTGCATGTTCGTTAGGGGGAAGGAGGATGAGAAACTTGAAACATGGTGGGTATGCGGTGAATCTCGGTACAAGTTAAAGCGTGGTGGGTGTGTGTACAAAGGCGGGGACCATTTCGAAGAAGAAGACACCCGCTAAGGTCTTATGGTATCTTTTGATAATTCCACAAATGTAGATTTTTTTTGCTTTCAAAGAAGATGTAAAATTACTATGATGGCATGCGGAAAAAGATCGTCCAGCAGATGATGTCATAAGGCATACGTCCGATGGTGACCAATGGAAAAAGTTTGATGGCATATACTCAGAGTTTGGATCGGATTCCCAACATTTAAGGTTAGGAATTTCAATCGGTGGAATAAATCCATTTGGAAACATGAGCAGCATACAGTTCTTGGCCCGTAATGTTGGTGATCTACAATCTACCATCGTAGCTGATAGTGACAAGAAAATACTTTCTCTTGTCCATGATGATTTTGGGCCCCAAGCAACCGGGTAATGACATTGATGTATATCTTGCACCCTTAATGGATGATTTTTTAACTTTGTTCAAAAATGGAATTCATACTTATGATGTTGTCGTGGATGATATTTTCACAATGAAGGCCCTTTTATTTTGCACCATAAATTATTTTCCCGCTTATGAAAATTTGCCAGGCTATTCTATGAAAGGACACTATGCATGTCTGATTTGTGAGAAAGAAATCTTATTTTATCAACTTAAGCATGGTTCTAAAAATGTTTACTAGGGATATCGATAATTTCTCCCTGAGGGGCATCCGTGGTGTTTTGCCAAGAAGTGGTTCAATGGCAAGACAAAGTTATGAGGTATGCCTGTACCACTAACCGGTGCTAAGGTATTTGAAAAGGTTAGAGGATTTCCTAACAAATTTGTAAGGGGAAGCAGAAGTTGGCAATTGAAGGTAGTTGGAAGAAATGCTCAATCTTCTTTAGACTCCCTTATTGGCAGGATATGGATGTCAGACACTGTCTAAATGTAATGCACATAGAGAAAAATGTCTGCGATGCTATAATTGGCACACTTTTGAATACTCCTGGTAAAACCAAAGATGGATTGAAGTCTCGACTTGATTTGGTTGACATGGGTATTAGGAAAAATCTTGGTCCTATTACTGATGGAGATACTTGTTATCTACCTCCGCTTGTTATTTTATGTCTCGGATGGAGAAGAAGGTGTACTGTGAGATGCTGAGTAGTGTGAAAGTGCTTGGAGCTTATTCTTCAAATATCAATGCTTGTGTATCGCTAACAAAGTTGAAGTTGGGTGGATTGAATTCGCATGACTTTCACAATTTGATGCAAGAATTGAATGTCATTGCTATTCGGTCGTCGCTTCCATCCCATGTACGATTGTGTATTTCTAAGCTATGTTTGTTCTTCAAATCTATATGTTCAAAAACCATCAGTGTTGCAAAGCTTGATCAGTTGCAAATTATGATTGTAGAAGTATTGTGCCGAATAGAGATGTACTTCCCACCTTCGTTCTTTGACATAATGGTTCATTTGATAACTCACTTGGTTAGGGAGATTAAGCTCTACGATTATGCATCTTGATCGGTTTAGCAGCTACTGGTGTCTTGTGATGTCACTTGTGATCCACTAACACCCACGTTTTCTTCATAAAATATTTTTTTTCGAAGTACTAGCAGGGTTTTTCCTTCCCAATTAACTCCAACCCCTCCACTGTCTTCAAAATAGAGGTAATCAAGTTTCCATATAGAAGACTCTTAATTACCTTCTTTGAGGTACTAACCGACATCATATGTGATAGAATAGCTGACCCGGGGTTAATTCTATGGTCCTCAATTATGTAGTAGAACAACATAAGTGTGACATAGGTAGGTATCGTGTCGTGGACAGATTTGGGAAGGATTGATCTAGCTATGAAGTCCCATACCATATGGACTGGGTGTTCCAAGCTAAAACATCCCGACCTCCTAGATCATGCGCATTGTGGTGAAAATACCGCACACTACATTCTACGGGGTCTATCCTAGGATACTCATCATTAAGCGGCCACTCTCCCCTATGTTAAACATCACCTAACAGACCATTTTCTCATTGTGGACGTTAGAGTAAATCACGTTTCTGATTAGATATTGATTGATTCTGGATAAGTCATATTGACAAACTAGAGTTCTACTTATATTATGTTTCCTTATTGTGTTCCATATATTCTTGTCAGTATTACAATAATTCATTACGGCAAATACACCAATTCATTATGAAAAATACATCTTATCATGGTATCAGAGCAATGTCTTGATTCATCTTCCAAAACCTAGATATTTTTTCTTCGGCCGACATCCTTCTTCTTCTTCTAGCAAGCGAACCTCTTATCCATTCTCATCATGGCCAGTGAAAAATTATCGTTCAATACCCTTCTCCAAATGATGCAAATTAAGCTCAATAATTCTAACTTTGTTCTCTAGAAATGTCAGATTGAATACATCCTCAGGCCTCAAAAGATTTTTGGATATCTCGATGGGTCGAATCCATGCCCACCTCTCCCCATTCTGCCGTCGTTTAGCTCATCGTCTTCCACTTTTGCCACCGCCCTCTGCGCTCCTTCCATTGACCGTGTGGCGGCTCAGGCGGCTTATAAATTGGCCAAGGAAATCTATGATCTCTGGATTGATGAAGATCAGAGGGTCTGTAGTATGATGTTCACCTCTCTCTCTCTCTCTTTCTCTCTCCTGAGGCCCTTTCCGAACTCCCGGCCTCGTGTGTGACTGCCAAGGACATTTGGGACAGCTTTTGTGCCACTTTTCAGAATAGTAGCACATCCACCATTCTTCACCTTCGTGCAGATGCTCACGGTATATTTAAGAGTGATACTGTTCATGAACTCCATTTACAATTCAAAGATATTTTTGAGCAGTTATCCCTTATGGGTTCTCCAGTTTCTAATGATGATTAAATAATTTGGTTTTTAACTACTCTCGGGTCTAAGTTTAAAGATTTTTCCACCTCCCTGGTTAATTCTTCCCCTACACCGCTTTATGCTAACATTTTGTCCCATGTTAAGAATCATGAGGCATTTTTGAAAAATATCCAAGAAATTCAGTACTTGCATCTGGCCCAGTAGCTTTTTCTACAGGAGAGCAGCCCCCAGCCGAGTGCACATAGGATCACGTGTCGGTCAGGAGCAGCGGCGCATGGGGTTTACATGCCGCCAGAGGCGGCCGAACTGGTAGTTGCAGAGGCGGTCTGTTTGGTTCTGGTCCTGGTCAGTTCATGGCTGGGGCTAGTTCCAGACGTGACCATCCTCATTGTACTTGGTGTGATCGTCCGGGCTATTATGCTGCTACCTGTTACAAGATGTTAGCGCAGACTCGTCGTTCAGACTCCACACACTTGGCCAAAAATTTTCAGACTTCCTTGCAGATAGAGCTAACTTCTCGCACATCCGAATGGTATGTTGATTTTGGTGCTACCGGTCATATGGCGTCTTCAGCCTCTGGCCTTGACAGTGTCGTACCTTATTCTGGTAATTCCTGTGTTTCTGTTGGTAATGGTACTTCTATTCCAATTTCTCACATTGGTGATTCTTGGATTTCTAATACCTTGGCAATATCTGATGTTTTGGTCGTTCCTGCCATCACAAAAAATTTACTGTCTATTAGTAAACTGGCCAAGGATTTAAATGTATTTGTTACTTTTGATGATTGAAACTTTGTGATTCAGAACAAAGTTTCCAAGGTAGTCATTGCCAGGGGCCACAGTGATGGAGGACTGTACGTGTTAGACAAGGGTGATGCAGCACTAGTTTCTTTCTTGCAGCAGAAAAAAGGACGAGCATCGTTTGAGCTTTGGCATGCTCTACTGGGGCATGTGCCAGCAACTGTCATTTCTGGTTTACAGAGGTCCGGTCTTCTATCAGTTTCCTCGTTACTACCTAAACCACACACTTACGCTCCTCGTGTTATGGCAAAGGGGCAACAGTTAGCCTTTATTGAGAATCATAAGCGTGTTGCGCACGTCCTAGGCTTGATATATTGTGATTTGTGGGGGCCTTCCCTAGTTTTCTCTGCAAATGGTTTTTCTTATTATGTCTTGTTTATGGATGATTACTCTCATTTTACCTGGTTTTTTCCACTGCGTCTAAAATATGAGTTTGTTGACACTTACTTGCAGTTTGAGGCCTTAGTCGAGAATCAATTTACATCCAAAAAAAAAAATTCAAAGTGACGGTGGCACTCAGTTCTCAAATATACACCTACGATCCCATTTTGCCTCCAAATGCATTCATCATCAAGTTCTGTGCCCATACACCTGGCAGCAAAATGGTCGGGCAGAGCGCAAACATAGACATGTTGCAGAAATGGGCCTCACTATTCTTTTTCATTCGAATCTACCCTTGTCAAGATGGGAGGATGCTTTTGCCACTGCAGTTTACATTATTAATCGGCTTCCCACTCCGATGCTACAAGGGACTTCTCCTTATGGCCTTCTTTATCACCGTGATCCGATCTACTCAAACTTCTATCCTTTTGGTTGTAGTGTATTTCCTTATGTTTGTCCTATGGCCCCTCATAAGTTATCTCCTTGAAGAATCCCTTGTGTTTTCATTGGTTACACCTATCATTATAAGGGTTTCCGTTGCCTTGATCCTTTCACTGGCAAGATTTATGTCACCCGTCATGCTCGTTTTGACAAAGGCTGCTTTCCTTTTGCCTCTTCGGCTTCGACCACTGGTTCTACTCTCATGAACTTGGATGTTTCTTATTTTCTGGACACTGACGGCAGTTCTAGTCTACCACTCTCGACTGTTGATCAGCCGTCACCTATGCCTTGCACTATTTGCTCATCAGACACTGTTCCACCGTCTATTGACCTGTCAACCCCACCACAGTCACCGGCGGCCAGTCCAACTCCCCCTGCAGCATCATCACTGGCCACCTCAGTCATTCATTACCTGGCGTCCTCTCTGGCTCCTTCTCCTCTGGCCTCTTCATCGCAGTGTCGTACTCATCGTATGGCCATTAGATCATCCACTAGATCATCCACTAGATCATCCACTAGATCATCCACTAGAGCTATTTAGCGTTAAGACTGTTTTGGTCTTGTGGTTCATGGTCATCTTGATGTCCTTCTCGCCCAGTCGGAGCCCACTAATTATCATTCAGTGTTGAGGACCAATCTTGGGTTGCTGCTATGAATGAGAAGATTGCTGCTTTAAAGGGCCAGCACACTTGGGATCTTGTTTCACGCCCTTCTGGTGTCAACATTGTTGGTTCCAAATGGGTTTATCGGTTGAATTATCATCCTGATGGTACAGTTGATCATCACAAAGCTTGCCTTGTTGCACAGGGGTTCTCTCAGATTCCAGGCTTCAATTTCGATCATACTTTTAGTCCTGTGGTCAAGGCCTCCAGTGTTCGAACCATTCTTGCCATTGCCACTATGCGCTCCTGGCCTCTTCATCAGTTGGATGTCAAGAATGCCTTTCTGAACGATATTCTTGATACTCTGGTCTATATGGCACAACCAGTTGGTTACAAGGACTCTCTTCATCCAGATTATGTTTGCCATTTGCGAAAGGCTAACTGTGGTCTTAAGCAAGCACCTCAAGCATGGTTTCAGCAGTTCAACACCTATATATCTTAGTTTGGGTTTCGGTGCAGTTCTACCGACACTTCCCTTTTTGTTCTCTTCCAAGGCTCGTCATTACTCTATATCCTGGTCTATGTCGATGATATCATCCTCATAGTCAATGACTCTAGGCTCAATTGACAGTTTATTGATTGGAAACATCGGGAGTTTGCTATTAAGGATTTGGGTGCCCTCCACTACTTTCTTGGCTTAGAAGTATCACCCACTTCTTTAGGTCTGCTTCTCGGTCAAGTTAAGTATGCTCGGGTATTCTCGCTCGTGCCAGTATGTCTGATGTGGCCCCGATCTCTACCCTCTTTGTTCATGGTTCGCAGCTACACAGCTCCACCAGACTGCCATTTCAGAATCTGAGACTGTATTAATCCCTTGTTAGTGCTCTACAGTATCTGACGATTACCAGACCTGATCTGGCATTTGTGGTTAACACCGTCAGTAAGTTTCTTTAGGATCCTCGTGATGACCATTATGCTCCAGTCACTCGGATTCTCCGCTATGTCAGAGGCACTCTCCATTTTGGCCTCAACTTTTGCTCTGCCAGTACTCCTGACGTCTTGGGGTATTTAGATGCCAATTGGGATCGTTGTCTCGAGACTCGCTGCTCTACATATGGTTATGCAGTCTTTCTTAGTGGAAATCTTATTTCCTAGAGTGCCAAGAAGTAACCTACCATCTCTCGTTCCAGCACTGAGTCAGAATATCAGCCTCTTGCCTACACAACCTCGGAGATGGTCTGGATGACTCATTTACTTCTAGACCTCTGTGTTCCACTTTCGAGCTCCCTATTACTGTTATGTGACAACAGTAATGTCATTTTCTTATCTCAGAATCTGGTTGCTCACAAGCGGTAAAACATATTGACATCGACTATCACTTTGTACGTGAGTTGGTGGCTTCTGGCACGCTGCGTGTTGCCTATGTCTCCACTGGTCTTCAGATTGCTAACATCTTCACCAAAGGACTTTCTCATCCACTGTTTGAGTTCTTTCGGTCCAAGCTTTACGTCGCTGAATGATGAGATGTCAAATGCATGTATTTTCCAAAGCATTTAACACTCTTTTGTCATATTTTTGTTGTAAGATTGCTAGATTTGGGTAGGTTTACATGATAAGGGGTTTAGATGAACATTTTTAATTTTTATATCTAAATCCTTCATTTTGTAGCCTATGTTTAGTCTAGAGGATTTTTGGTCCTTACGAGCATCTAGATTCATTTTTGTAAGCTTAATTTGTAGATTTCTTGTAAGCACATAGGAGTGGTTTAGTGAAAGCCATTCGAAAGGATGGTAGAAGATGGAAGGCCACTCACAAAGTGGTTGAAGATAAAGTGAAGAAAGGAGAGCAAAGCAAATGGTGAAGAATGATCTATGTTTTGAAGTAGAGTTATGAGAATTTTCCAAGAAGAATCAGCCTCCAAGAGTGGTACCATTAGATTCCTCTTCTCGATTACTTTAAAATTGACTACAAGAACTCCCAAAATGGATCAACGGTTCACCCGTAGGAAGCAAAACAAAACGGGACTTTTTTCCGTCGGGACTCGCGAAATGTTGACATGAGAGCTCACAATTTCCTGATCTGGTTGTGACTCGCGATAAAGGCATCATGACTCACGATAATTGGCATGCAACTTGTATTTTACTCCCTTTTTTCTGGTACTATAAATAGCTTTTAACCCCCTTCTTCCCCAACTCTCAAAGCCCGACTTGGGGGCTCCAAAACCCTAGTTTTTCACCATTTTATTCCATTTCTTCTTCTTTCTTTGTAGATATTTGTTCTATGGTATGGGTTTTGATTATCTATCTTAGTTTTGTACTTGGGAGCTATTGATTGAAGCTTCAACACCTATGTAGTAAGAACCTCTATTTCACTCTTTCTTGAAGCATTTGTTATTTAGCATTCATGTGTTTAAATGTGATGTTTTACTTCATTTATGCTATGGGTTGTTTGAGTATATGAAGTGTTTGTATGATTGAAGTGTTAGGGTGTTATAAAAGTTACAAATTTCTTAGCTCTTTGACATGAGAATCCAAGAACATGGAATTAGAATTTCTTGTGCATAATGTGTTGTGATTCTTGCTAGATAAATATGTTAATGTGGATTGTTCTCATGTTTATCCTATAGATGCAATGCAAGGTTGAATCTTGAATGTGGTTTGTTCTAGGTTTAGCCTAATGAATGTTATGTTTGGTTAATGGCTATGGCTTTGGTAGAAGGCTTGTTGTTATCAAATCTATGGTCCTTCGTCTATAATGCCGTTGATGAAATACCGTTATGGTGTGGTTTGCCTAGAGTGATTATCAATGAGGTTTGCAAATGGACGTTGTTTGTCTTTGCAAATTACTATTAAGAAGGAATGAATGGTGATCTTCAAATGGGAAGTTTTAGCATTCCCCGTGGGTAACAAATGTTATAGTATAGAATGAGTGAATGGTTCAATGATCTACATTAGGTTTGAAAGTGGCTATTAATTGCCCCCCAAGGCTTTGTCTTTTGTAGTTTTTACCCTTTTTTCTTAGTTTGTTTGATGATTAGCATAGTTACTTAAATTTGCTAGTTATCTTGTCTTTTAATTTCATAACTTAGGACCACAACCAACCAAAACCCCCATTTTACTTGCATTTTATATATCTATATATATATATATCTACTTCTAGCCTAATATCAAACCTTATATGTTCAAACGCTTAAGAAAATCCCTCTTCTTCGTGGATGATCCCGATTTGCCACTATCTACTTAATTGTATTTAGTAAGCATAAATGGCTTATAAATTCTAACTTTGAGAGGTACGATGACGATCTCCCACTGAACATCTGACGCTTTGCTTGAGGGGGGGGGTGTTAGAGTAAATCACATTTCTGATTAGATATTGATTAATTCTGGATAAGTCATGTTGACAAACCAGAGTTCCACTCATATTATGTTTCCTTATTGTACTCTATATATTCTTGTCAGCAATACAATAATTCATTACGGAATATACATCTTATCAGTGAATATAAATTCCTGGGGCCTTTATGGGGACAATCAATTATTTTAGTTATAATCCATGGGCTAAGATCTACATTGAAACCATTGACCTTAGTCCAATAAGCATGGCCTCCCTCAATCTCATGCAAGTTGCTATAAAATTGGCAAACTTCATACAAACAAGATGGCTCATTCATTGTCAATAGTTTTAGGACATGTTGGCCTTCTAGTTTTTGTAAGGGGTCGGCTAACCCTATGCTATGGTGAACATTAAGGTCTAGCACGTAACAATCCATCAATTTGCCACTACTCCTTAAAGCATTGTACCTATTTTCCGATTGAAGAGATACGATCATTCTCATGTTATAGCCAGGGTTCGTGCCACGTCCAAGTCCACCTCTATTAATTTTAACCTCCTTCCATGAATCGGAGCATCGACATTTGATGTTGACATTGTCACCCACCAAATATCATTGAAATAAAAATTTCCAAAAATAAAAAATTGTATGAGTTTTTAAAAATATCGAACTCGACAAACTTAAAAATTAGTTCAAACCAGTCATAAACTAGTACAAATTTAATGTTAACGATAAATCTTAAAAATTCCATGTCCATGATAATCACGCTATCAAAGTACAAACTAATCATCATCTTCTTCAATGTCGTGGTCCATCCCACCAATTTTCGAACTGGAAGGCTCATCACCATTGCCACCGTCCTCTTCCACCACATCCTCCTCTTCATCATCACTATCACCGTTGTTGAGTTCGATGTGTATGCCTGTGGAATCAACAAATTTGTTATAACGTGCTAGTGCTGTGTCCACTTCATTGTTAGCTAAACTAACATCCTTCTTGATGCACGCCAAATATTTTTTGAATGTCTCCATCCAACCCTTATTCTCACCTGCAGCATTAAATTTTTGAGCACAAATATAATACTTTTATAACCCTGTAATGAAGAGGTGTACAAGCAAGTTAATAAAAGGACTTATGTTCAATGTACTTACGTGATGAAGATCCCTCAGCCTTATCCATTGATGCTTCCCTTGCTCGCATAGTGGATTTGGCGGCTTTCCCTAGATTGTTTTGAACTTGCCCCTTGTAAGTTTCATCCAACATCAAACTCTAGTGATCAAACCAAGCCTCATAGTAGTATGCCAATGGAGTGGCTTTTCGATAGGGATCATTTTCCATTTCTTAATCAAAGCACTTATTAAACCGCTATATGGGAGATCTTTATTCTTCTCCGCAGCCACTTTAAGCATGTACAACAAAATGGTATACCCAGGATTTAATTTCACCCCCTCTAAGATGTAGTAGAGCAATATCAAGTTCCCTATGGTTGCCTCACACGCATGACCACCCAACCGGAGGATATTCTGGTAGATTCACTCATAAACTAACCTGTGCTCAACACTTAAAACCCCCACATCAAACTCATCAGCTTGCCCTGCCACTTCCCCCGTACAACCAAAATATTTGCAAACCATATCAACTGGGCATAGAGGGGTGAGTACACTAACAACATGCCAACTTTGTTGGTGAAATATCTCAATTGGACCCTTACTCCCATCATCTGGAGTAAGTTTGCTAGGGTTAGTGTACTCGCAACCTAAGGCTTCATTTATGCTAAAAAAATTTAACGAGAATAGTTATGCCATTTACCATAGTGAGGTCTCTATTGTTTCTACTCTTCCCCAAATTAGCGTAGAATTGCAATACCTCATCATAATGGATGCCTTCTTCCATGTTCACTAACTTATCGAAACAAAAGAGCTTCAAAAAATCAATCAAATAACCTAGCCCTAGGGGTTCAATGTCCACACTAGCAATAACCCTAGTGACCTGCCTCCCCCCCCCCCGTGGTCGTTAAAACTGTAGCTTAGAATTAACCTAGTTGGAGGTGGTGTGGTCAAAAGATTGAAATTTATAACTCGGCACCCTATTCCTATGCTACACTACCCATAAGGTAGTTAGGAGTAAGTCCTAGGTTTGTCCACAGAGATGCTACGTCTAATGCATCAACTTAAACACAACATCATACAGGTCGTCAATCTGTATGGGTGAAAGGAGTATCTAGTAAAGCAAACATGCAAATAGGGGGATTTGGTTTTTCAATCTAATAACTAAATAGCATGAAAAGTAAAAACACAAGTACAATATTAAGCTAAGCACTTGGGGAAATCATTGAGCAACTTTGTCAATCTAATGCTTCTATCCTCGATTCATTCACATAGAGATCTAGGCAAACCTAATAGAGTGTCCATAGTACGTGGTGTGGCCAATGGCATACACTTCTCCATCCATGTCATGGTGGGTGCTCTCACAACCCTCCATCGACACCGACATCGTGATTAGGGGAGTACAACAAGGTCCGACCGTTGTTATAGGTCTATTTATCCCCCATACAATTACGTCCCAGGCTTCCACCATGAATGCGCTACTTCCCTCAGGTCCAATCAATTAGGCCCAAGGGTCATAGGCACCTTATCTATAATACTAGGGTTTCTTGTAACCCTAGCTTGCTACTATTTAGCTATCTCTACCTGGAACCTCTCGGACAACTTTACGAAGTCAGCTAAGACTAGTGTGATGGTAAGTAGATCAAAGTGACCTCGAATCCCCTGTGCACACACCCACGTAGACAACTCCTGTACCCATTCTAATAACCAGGTTTCTTATCCCAATGGGGCATCGATATTTGCACCATACATGAATATAGCCCAAAGTTTGTGCTTATATGTGGTGTACTATTCATTTATTTAAACTCAAGAGCAAATCACAATAATATCATGAACACAAAATTATAAAGAACTAAAGAATCTCAAGAATCATATAGATTAGACCAAGTCACTACAATTTATCCCCAAGCTATAGAAACTACTCCCTTGACACATAATTCAAATAAATATTTGAATTCCACATCTTAGGATCAAAGCAAAATAAAAAGAAGAAAAGGATAAAGTTTCTACTAAGGAGAGAGTCTCCAAACTACTCTTCTAATCTAATGTATGGTATGTAATATCTGAAAACCTAGTAGACAAAGGTTCTATATATAGTAGCAGAAGATTGGGCCTAAAAATAGGCCCAAATAGAGTAAACCTAGCTCAGCCATCCCCCAACGTGGGGCATCACGGATGATGCAGCCCATGGCTTATCCTTGGTGTGGAGTACGAAGACTGGCGCGGGACCTGTCTCTTCATGTGCATAGGGCACCGGATCTGGGGCATGGCATGAATCTTCATATCGTGCAGGGTGCGAGGCTTCATGCAAGCCGAGTCTAACCCTTGGCACGGGCCACTTCGTCTACTGCGGGGCACCGTTAGGTTTCTAAAAATTGAGGTTCTGATCCGCGCTCGTGGCCATTGGCGTGGGCTGTGGTCAGAAATGGTGCTTTGCTCAAAAACTTTGGCTCGAGCCTTGTGATTTCCCACACCCCACTGGCTAGTCTTTCCATATCGAGCTTAGAACGATGCGGGATGCAAAAAATGGGATGTCTAGTACTCATACTTAGCTGCGTGGAGGGGTCTTCACTATGTGCTAGCGGCCCATGGCCTCTGGCACGGGCTGCACCATAGCCTCACACCGGTCTTCTTGGCAAATGGCATCTCTTTTGGCATAGGCCACTGGTGCCAAACCATGCACAACCCGCACCGACCCATTGGTGCCTTGGCCGACTGAACTAGTTTCATTCACTACGGGAGAACCATTAGTCCAATTTGAGAGTTTTAGTAGTCAATTTTGTTCTAATTGAGAAGAAAAACCCAATGGAACTAGCTTTGAAGGCTAATTATTCTTGGACCATTCTTGGAATTGAGCACAACTCATTTGACCACGATTCCCCATTTCTTCGTTGGCCGCTTTGAACTCCGTTGCCACCTATCTTTGGCTTCAATCTTCTTCTACCACACATTAATGATTGTGGCCTTCGTCTACTACCATTCTAATGTGAATGGACTTCGTCACTACTACCGTCCTTGTAGATGGCCTTCAATATCTTCTACCGCTCTTATGAACGGTCTTCACATAGAGTGTAAAAAAAAAGTATCCACTGGCGACCTACTATAGATGATCCCAAGGAAGATTAAGGAGCTCGTGGATACAAGATGTTCATTAGTACCAATTAAGTCTACAAAATGCGGGATTTAGACAAGAAAATCAAACGTGACCATCTAGCCCTTGTCATGTAAGCTCAACTAATACTAGCAATCCACCATATAAAACTAACTAAAAAATATGCCAAATGCATCGGTTAACGCACGTAAAATGAAGCAGATCACCTAAGATTGCTACATTTCCTACTTTGAAATTGACCATACCTTGCTTCTGCATCGGTATTGAAGAATATGGACGATTGCCCCAACTCTTCATTTGGAATATGACTCCGTGTTGAAGTGTTCTCATATCCACCGCCAGAACATCCATCTCTATACCTTACCATGCTTGAATTTGGAACACTTGGTTGATTGAAATTCTAGGGTTTAGGTGTTTGATATTTTGGGTTTTTTGACTTGGACCAATCAAAATGAGTTTCCCATTGCAGAAATATTTTTATATACAAAGACCAAGTTTTGAGTCCAGAACTTGTTATTTTCCTAGTATAGAAGCACCGAACATGTTTTGAGTGTGTAACCTAGTTCTGAGCTCGGAACAACTAATCGACCACAACTTCTATATTGCATTAAAGTTGGTTTTCAAATGGGCATTTAATACTCTTTCAAAAAAACCATGAATTTCCCCCCCCCCCTTTTTCCCTCAAAAACCCTCCTTCATTCTTCCATCTTTGATCCTTTCAAAATTTCTTCCCCCATTCTTCATATATGCTATAACTACATAAACACTACTAAGTGTGTCATGTACACATCCAAAGGCCTAGGGTTTTACATTGGGTAAACCATGGGTTAGGGTTTCCAAGTTCACGAGGTTTCTTAGGTAGTCAAAGGAAAATTTACATCCAAGTTTGAATTGTTTGGATGAAAAGGTTAACATTTCACCATTTCCTTTGTTCTACTACATGATTTCTACCTAGGGTTATTATATCATGTCTATGATGTTAGTGTATTCTTTGTTAGTATATTTATATGTTATAAGCATACAAATTAGTTTTCCATTTGTTGAAAATAAAACCCTAGTTTTTTATTGTGATGTATGTTGTTAGGTAGTATAATGTCCCGGAAGAGGACTCGTGATGAACATGTGCGTCCAATAAGTGGTCATTCACAAAACCTAGGCAGTGATGAAGATGAAGAGGAGGGGTCGGAGGTGGGAGGGTTTGCTAGAACACATTGTAGAACATTAGAAAGGAGAATGGCTAGGAACGAATTAACTTTGTGAATTTCAACAAATCCAGAAAGTGTATATCCAAGGAATGAGCTAAATGTTCTAATTGGGTAAGGAAGGTTGGTAGAACAAGGGTGGACATCACGTATGATACTTGGCACGAGGATCCAAAAGAATACAAAGATATCCTGTGGACGGAGTGCAAGGTAACTACAAAATTGAAATTATTTAACTACAAACGTAAATAAATAATATCCTACATTAATCTTTAATTATTAACTTTGATTTAAATCAACGTAGAGACCATTTGAGTTCGATGCCCCAGATATGGATGATTTAAAAAAGAGGGCAGCGGCCATGATGGCGAAGAGTTGGAGGGAACAAAAATATACCTTATCGCGAGGTTACATTTTTTCTAATAGGAAAGAAGATCGTTCATGGTTGATTTATACACATATTCAACCCAAAAGTTGGGAGATCCAGAAGAGGCGAGCTTTGGAGAATAATGAAAATGTGAGCCCAAATAAATGTTGCTTATTTTTATTTCGACAAAATATATTTGGTTAATGTTATATAAACAGATTTCCCCAACAAATATAGGGTACGAGGAGTGAAAATGACAGTTTTCAAGGGAAAAAAAACCCGTCATCGTAAGAGTCGTGGTGGATATGGATTGGCTGCCCTTCAGTTAATTAAGAAACATTTTGAAAAGGAGTCCAAATAGAAATTAGCAGAGGAAAGACCGAGGAGGAGGCAAGATCATCGGTAATACACATGGATGAGGAAGAGATTGATCGGTGCAATCTATTCCTAATTAGCCACCAAAACAGTAAAGGTGAATACGATAGTGATCACGAGCAAGAAATTGTCAAACGAGTGGTAAGCACCGTTATTCTCTTTTCCATTTAAGAATAGAAATCCTACAAAACAAACTAAAATGCTTTATTTAAACATCCTGCTTAGGCTAAATTAAAGATTGAGCAATTGGAAGGGATATTCTTAGCGAAGGCTAGCAAGACATCCTCCGTGAGGCTATAGAAAAACTAGATCACCCGGGCCGTACAAGAGGTGTTGGATCATTATTATCACAAAGATATGTGTTTAGAATTATCCGATCGTACAAAAGGGCTAAACCATCCAGGTTTACGTCTTGCAAGAGGAAGCACTGGCATGCGACAAAAAGATTGAGCAACGGGATATCTTGATCCGTAAGTTAATTGAATACACCGGTCTCCCCGTACCCAAAAATTTAGCCAAATTAACACCGGGTTGGACTCCGCCTTCTAGAGGATTGCGCCACTCACCGGGAAATGTTGGGGCTAACCACAAACCTATTCTACCTCCGTAAGGAGATGAAGTCAATAATGTTGACCTCACCATCATGTCCGCTGAAAAAAAGGTCAAATTTTTATTTTTATAATCATATTGAATTTCATTTAACTTTATTTATTTGACATAGTTTTTTTTGTTGTAGACATCACATTTGTGTGAGTTGTACATTGATCAATCGGAGAATGGTAAGCTGATCCACATCATAGATGGTATTTTGCAAGAGTCAATGAGACATCATCACTCCGTACCAATTCAAGATAGGATATGTAGAGTCTCACTAGAGAAGCCACTAGTCCTCAACGCTCTATTGCCAATTGCATATGGCTACTACAAGCATGTGGGTACCGCCAAAGGACTTTTTCTCCAATGGCCTCACCGCCTAATCTATGTGGACCCTATAAAGGATGGACATTTGAAGACCAAGCCTAAAATGGCAATCATAACAGTTAGCAAAACACCAAAGAAGGCTAAGCCCGCACTCCCAAGGGTACAAGTGTTGAAGGATTCACTATACTTTGTTAGAGTCTTGCATGATTTGATTGGCGAACACCAAGTAAACTCAACCTACACATTTTTGGGCAATGAATGCGTATTTGGCCAAAAGAGGGAAATTATTGCCGCATGGAAAGACTTTGAAGACTTATGGAGGTGTGACCAAGTCAATCAAACCATAATGTCCTTATATGTATTGTAAGTACTACATACTTTCATAATTGGATAGTATAATCTATTACCTTTAATATTTTTACAATAAAAAGTTTCTCACTACATTTCAAAGGTACGTGTATTATTTTGCTAACCAAAGGGAGAAAGGGTGGATAGGGTATTTGTGCCCAGTGATGATGCAAGAAATTGAAAACACGGTCAAAGAGAGGGTCAACTACATCCGCAAAATTCTTGGAAGAACGAATAAAAAACTATTCGTCTGCCCACACATTGAGAGGTGATGGTCAAATATCAAATATACTTAAAATAACATAATTTTTAGATCATTTTTATGTATCACATTCTTGTAGGGACCATTGGAGATTAATATTTATTTCCCTGGAGAACAACAACGTTTATTGGATGGACACTCTACATTATAAACCTTCCAGGTCATTTATTGAGATTTTGGATGCTTCCGTCACTTTTTCCACCGAATCTAGTACAAAGGGTTTGGGGATAGTCGAGATCAAGGTGAACCTTTTTTTTCATGTTCACAATTCAATTTGATTCTATAATTCTAAAGTTTTGATATGATTACTTAATTATTTTGTATTAAATAGTACAAAAAACAAGAAAAAAATTGGGAGTGCGGGTATTATGTAATGCTATATGCGGCTGAATGTCTTCAACAAATCCGCATGGATTTTCTTGAAATCAACGACGTAAGATTTGAATTAGATCTTTTTCCATTGTTACAATGCTATAGGTTTATTACAAATATTAATAACATTTCCAAATTCACAGATTTTTAAAGAGGATGAGAAGTCGTATTCGCAATGTGATATCAACATGGCAAGAAATTGCTTGGCAAGGTATATTGTCAATGCTCATTCCAATTCCATTGGAAATCCCAATGTAGAAGTGGTATGAGTAGCTAGTATATATGATTACATTGTCATTGGAATAGATTTTGTTAGATTTCTATTCTTATCCATAGATTGTTGCTGCCCTAGCGTAGTCTATATATTTTTGAAAGATAGTTCAAAAATGACAAGTTATTTTGGTGTAACTTGACCTAGTATGAGAGGCTTTCATATAGCCAGATTCTATTGAAATTGCACAATTTTGACCATACTTTCCAAATGGAGTTTCGATATTGGAACTTATATCATTGCTTCTTCGTATTATTATCAAAGATCTGATTCACTGTTACAAACTTAGAACACATGATTCAAATTCTGTTTCGAGTCCAGAACATTATATACAACATTAAATGACCCGAGTCCAGAACTAATCATAGCATCCAAGGTTTTTGCGATTGTTCCTAGCTTGTAACAACTCCAAAGATCCAACAGTGTGACTTACATTACGAGTTTGTAACATGAGACCTTGTCCAGTGGACTATAGGTTGTTACAAGCTCGGGACAAATAGAAGGTGGTTCCACTCTATAGTTAAAAGGTGGGTTTTAACCGCCTTCAATTGGTGCGTTAAAAGGTGGTTCCAAGAACCGCCTTTGATCCTCATCAATGGAAGACATGTCTAGAGAAGTCACCCCCAAAGTAACTTATATTGTCCAAAGGAACAACCTTTAATAGAGACGCCTCCACCATGTCCTGCCGCCCTACACCAGAGCCCCCGTTGCCCTCCTCTACCAGCACCTATGGGAGGTCATCTCCGTACCTCTCAAATTTAATAACTTAAAGCCCTAATGCTTCCTATCTACAATTAAGAAGATAACGGCAAGTCGAGGTCGTCCACGAGAAGAGGGATATTTTCAAGTGTTTAAACATATATAAGAGAAGACATACTAGGCATATATATACATAGATATATAGAAAAGCATGTAAACAAGGGGGGGGGGGGGGGTTTGGTTGGTTTGATCCCAAGTTATCAAATTGAAATACAACAACTAGCAAAGCAAGAGAACTATGCTAATCATGCAATACAACTAAAGATACGATATAAATGATAATTAACGGAGCCTTGGGGGCAATCGATTTCCACTTCCAAACTTCATTTAGATCATTGATTCATTCACTCATTCAACTACATTTACTGTCTATGGGGAATGTTATCACTTCTCATTCAAAGATCAACATTCATTCCTCTTTAAGAGTAGTTTGCAAAGACAAAAAAAGACCATTTGCAAACCTCATTGATGATCACACTATACAAACAACATCATAGGGGTGTTTCATCAATGGCATTTCACCCAAAGGACCATAGGTTTGATAATAACAAGCCTTCTACCAAAGACATAGTCATTTAACCAAACAAAGCATTCATTAGATTAAACTTAGAACAAGCAACATTCAAGGTTCAACCTTTCTTTGCATCTATATGACAAATATAAGAATAAACCACATTAACATACTCATCTAGCAAGAATTACCACACATTATACACAAGAAGTCCTAAATCCATGCTTTTGGATTTCCATTTTAAATGAGTTAAGAAATTTGCAACTTTCCTAACACCCTAACATTTCAATCTTACAAACATTTCATATACTCAAACAATCCATGGTATAAATGAGGTAAAACACAACATTAATGGCATAATAAATGCTTTCCAATAAATGTTCATAAATGAGCAAACATAGAATCTTACTACATAAGCTTGGAAGCTTCAATCAATTGCTTCCAAGAACTAGATTTAGCTACAAGAGTTCATACTAATTAATGCTAAACAACTAAACATAAAACAAGAGAATTCAAAGATGAAAATGGAAGAAAATAGGGTTCTAAACAGTACCAAAAATGCAGATGAAGAAGATATGAATGAGAAGAAAGAGAGTGCTATTTGTTGTACAAAAAGGATAAGGTGAAATTCCGGCAACCCGTTGGTCGCGACTCACGACGGGCTCGTCGTGACTCGTGACGGTCTCGTAACGAAGTCATCGCGACTCACGACGGGTGCTAGAATTTTGTCCTGTTTCCCTTTCTTCTTCTAGTGGTGTAAATTCATCTTCATAGCACTTCCTCTCATTTTTCAAGTCTTCAATGTCTCCAAAAATGGTCTTCAATGGCCTCTGGTCTTCATGTCTTCAAAACTAGTCTTCAAAAGTATTCAAAAATGTGATCTTTGATGGCCTCCGGTCTTCATGCCTCCGTGTTCTTCCCTTGTCACACAAAATCCACTTAGAAGAGGTAAAAGAGCGTAAAATTGCTCTTACCCCTCCTAAGAGAATTTCAAGGTAAAACACAAGCTCTTGATGATAAAAGAGCACAAAATTGACACTAAAAATTATTAAATTATGCACATAAAATGGACATATCAAACCTCCCCACACTTAAACCTTACTCACCCTCGAGTAATAAAAGATCCGAGCATACGAAGAAAATGACATATCCACATCCTAACTACTATTCCCCCAAATCAATACCTCACAAAACTCTCAATATCACACATCCCAATGTTAAGGTCAGATGAGAAGTTTCCCACAACCCCTATTCCTAAATCTACCCAAACCATATCAACCCAACAATTCATTGATATCCCTAAAACATCTCCAAATCCCGAATTGACAATCCCACACTACCACAGGAACACACCTGTAGCACCGATTTTTTTCTTCGTAGCACCGGTTATTGGTTGGTAAAAAAAACCAGTTCCTAAGTAACTGATGATATGGTTTCACCGATTAGAAAAAATTGGTGTTAAATTTCTTCTATGTGCACCGGTTTTATTTAGCACCGGTTTAAAAAACCGGTGCTATAATGTACCAAATTAGCACTGGTTGTTTTGTAACCGGTGCTATGTAAAATCGGTGTTAAATTTTTCCTTCTAACACCGGTTTTAAAACCGGTGCTAAATATTATTTTGTAGCCCCGGTTTTTTTAGCACCCCATTTTGTAAACCGGTGCTAAAATTATATATTTTGCACTGGTTATTTTTTGCACCGGTTATAAATCTGTATATTTAACACCAGTTTTTAGTTAGCACCGGTTTTTAAACCGGTGATAAAAAAATTTATTTGCTCCGGTTTGTAAACCGGTGCTAACCTGTTATTTTTTAGCACCAGTTTTTGAACCGGTGCTACAGGTGTACATGTTGCACCGGTTATATTTTGCACCGGTTTAAAAACCGGTGCTATGAGTGTAAATTTATCACCGGTTATTATTTTGCACCGGTTTTTTAACCGGTGATAATAGTGTATATTTTGCATCGGTTTATTTTTTAGCAGCGGTTTTGAAACTGGTGCTAAAAGCATAAATTTTGCATCGATTATTTTTAGCACCGGTTTTGTAATTGAAAGAAACCGGTGTTAAATGTGTGACTAACTATTGTGGACACTGTAAGCTGCGGCGCGCTGCCGCTCTTTCAGTTCATCTTCATGCAGCCAGTTTCATTTTTACGCTTATTTTCCAACCCGGTGCATTCTTTTCAAGGTTGGTACCGATTATTTTTTGTGCATAGTAACATAACGGTGCACGAATAAAAATAGAACAAATTCTGAGCAACCATGATGCATAGACAAGAAGTAGGTTGAAAAAAACATTGAATTCGATGAATTATAATTTTTAACTAGCAAAAGAAGAGCATGACGTGTTTGTTAGTGGCCTAAGATACTGGAACCCCCCTCATCATGGAGTTGACGAGTATCAAAAGTCAAGGTCAATTACCTTTCTCATAAGAGATAATACTAACCACTATCCGATGATGGAGGCAAGTCCATTTATGACATTCAATTGAGCTATGCATTTTGACAGAGTACATTCTGCAAAAATACAAACCCATTTCAGAGCAATTCTCCATAGTTCATCGCTCCCCAGTAGAGTGTAATCTTTTGGAAATTGTTGAAACAATGTATTAAATCACATGTTAAGAAAAGGATATATATGTGAGAGAATAACAAATACATAAAAGCAATGTAGGAAAATGTACTAGAATAATGTCAATGTCATGCACGTGCCTACCAATTTTTTCCATGTAATACATGCAATGGTATCAACACTCCCAAGTACTACTTTGTATCTTGTGCTGATGTAAAAGAGAATTTGTTGAAACGATTATGAACATGAAAATGACAGATGAAATATGACGTTATGGGATAATACGTACATTGATGTTTATGACATTCCATGTATAGTTCAAAGGGTAGGAGCTATTTTGGTCGGAATTGTACCGTCGATATTTTGTTGCAATCCTACAATCGATGAAAACATATTTATGTCAACATATTAAAAAATATTTTCAGAAATTGGGGTTCACACAATATATGAAAATATATTAATTAACATTAATTGTAAATAATTGAGCCAAGAAAGTGAGAAACGTACAAGAACACATTTACGTGAACAAACATTTTTTTAAAACATTGAAGTTGAAGGAATGGCATGAATGTGTTCCACTTACAAATGAATCAATTTAAGGCATGACCTATTTCATTTGCAAATTCCCCCAGTAATTGAGTCGATGCAATATACTCGATCGATTTCCGGTACGAAGACGAGCAAAAACCAATGGTCCCTATAAAAAAAGGAAACAGCAAAATACTTAAAATATATTTTGAAAATAAAATCACAGCATATGGTTGCTATTGCTTCTATGTGGCCGGGTCTAGCAACTCAGAAAACAAATGGAACTTACTCTCGATTGTACGGGAAGACGTACATCCTCGCTTGAGTGCGACACATGACAGCTGAAACCTCATCCGCAGTCAATTCCACCATTTGATTTGCCTTTTGAGCCATTGAATTTGAAGAAGCTAGAATAAACTGGACGTGGCCTCCATGAACCACCCCATCACAAAGGTATCTTGCAAAATAATACTGTAAGTGAAACAAATATAATGATGCATCTATATATAAATAATGTAACCATACAATTCTTACGATGCCTATATATCAAGTTGGCGCCCACTGATCCACTCCATTTCATCTTCTACGTCCAAGCTGCTCATGAACAGTCTTAGCTTGTCAGTAAATATGACTTTGTAGACTTCTTCTAATCCAAACACCTCTGTGTTGAAATTGATGCGGAAGACTTTGTTTGGTCCACATATTTGTGTAGATAGCTTTAAAGCATCATTAATCTGTTGAGCAGCAGCGATGCATTCTTAGTCTTTCGTTACCCCCTAATTACATTGAGAATCTAATAATTTTAGTTGACCAGTATTTGTATATAATTCAGAAGTAGATTATATTGTAAAGGCTAAAATGGGTTCTCACAAAAATGTACTGGTTAGAAATCGACATGGGAGGATTTGGTTGCCCATTCTCCATTGATGTAGTATTTTCTTTTGGAACTTGCTAATGGGTAAAATGTTAGTCATGCATTGGAAAAAATCGGTCGGAATGAAATAGTCTGGGGGTATGTACCTCTCCTTTTACCGATCGAGCAACCACCTCTCCATGCGGAGTATCTTCCTTAGCCACCGCCTCCTGTAAGGGACAATGTGTTAATAATATGTATCTGGATGTCATAGCCAGTTAATATGCTTATTTTTTTAACCTGTGTAGTGTCCTTGCCAAATTTTGGTGTGAGGTCTATTTGAGGACTTCCAACTTCGTCAACTACCATTTCTTGCGGAGGCAGTTACTGCTCGTTCTCCTACATAAGCAGATGAACAACATATTATGTTTTAGTAATATCTAGAAAGATATATATGATTTGATAAGAAGAAGAATACAATTATCACACCTCATCATCCTGTTTCCCAATGACACTTATCAGCTTTCCCGACCATAGAATGTTATATCCAATGGCCTCAGTGACAAACTCAAATTCTTCGTGTTCAATCGGTAAAGGTGCCATGGGAATGATCACAGGTCCACAAAGATTTACTCAATCCCACTTGATGGTTAAGTCCGTTTCCGTGTCCTTTGGAAACAAGATACCAAATGCAGCTACATCCCTTTCTCCATTATGGTTCAAAACATATAGGCAGCATTTTTTTCCTTTCTAAGAAATAAACTCAGAGATTGGGGAAATACATCAGTTGGAAAATAAGTAAGTGTTATTAAGTAAAGAAAATTAAATAATTTCATAAGTGCAATCGATAGATTATAACAAGAAATGAAGTCTACATGTAGCTGCTGATGGCTGCAGCGCGCTGCAGCTTTTAGTTTTCAGCTGAGACTGAGAACTGGATCGCGCTGTAGGTTTCAGCATTCATCTACCATGAACTGTCTATCAAATAAAAGTATATTGGCAAAGATACATTTTCTCAGTTTAGGGGGGGAAAGAACAAGATGAAGATATAACTAGGCCAAAAAATACCAACATCCAAAATGTACGTGATAGTAGTCAATGTATCCCCACAAAATCATTTTGATAGGAAATAGAAATCCATAAACTAAAAATCACAGAGCAAGAAAGGATCTAACGACGAGGTTCATGGTATGGAATACCTTGTCATCCGCTACGATTCCTTGTGGGTCACTACATCCAGATGCTGAAGGAATGAATACCCGGTTGTCCTTATTCGCGGGGGTGGAAGATGTAGCAAGGAAATTGCGGGCATCAAACTGTGGGAGAATAGCTTTACCTAATAGTCCAGCTAGCCAATTTTTTTGGGCCTCAAATAAGGCAACAATTCTTTCCTTGAGCTCGATGACATCTGTTGGTTGTTTTTTTGAATTTGATATTTCCTCAGATGGTTTTGTGTTTGTGCTCCCACATCGACTAGATGCATAACGGCTCACAGCCATATGTGGTAGGGCCTCATTCACCTTGGACGTTGTGGAGAAACCTCTCCAACGACCCCCATGATCCTTCTCACCCATTGCTTGAACGAGAATATCTTCTTTTCCTTGTATAACCAAATCTCCCTTTTGCTTCTTATCCAAAAGGTTTTTCTAGGAAACAAAACATATATTAGCCATTACTATGCATTACATCTGAGAATATTAATAGATATAGAATCAATTATGAATTATGCTCACAAGAGTGGTGGCTGCTATTTTAACGGAATCGTTGGTGAAGGTTGATAATTTCTTGTCCCAGTTAGCTTCAAGGAACACCTCCGAGCGGTCCGGTTTGAAATCTATGATTTGAACTAAAGCCTCCGCTTCTTCTACACTCTGACCTTCATCCAAAAGCTCGTCAATTTTAGCCTTTCTTTTCCTCTTCTCAAGTTCTATTGCAACCCTACGATTCCCTCCACTGCCTGTGTGATGGATGTACTCCTTCTGTGAGGCGCTTACTGTTGTTGCGTCACTTAATGCCTATTTGTCCATCAATTTGTAAAATGCTCACAAAGTAATGACTAGAGATTTATAATTTTCAAGGAATTACCTTGAATTCAGGGTTGATCTATGTTTCACAAATAGCTCCCACTCATTTTTGTCCATCCAGCGATAATTTCTCCATGCACAAGAACCCAATTTTTTTTGCACGATGTACTTGTGAGCCACCTTAGTCTTCCAATTCCTCCAATTTTCTCCTACATAAATTTTCCATTTATTTTGGAACTTATTCATCTCATTGAACGTCATTTTGGTTTGTATATCCTAGCTAATCTAGTGGACAAAGATACAAGTTGTTAGTGCAAAATGTAATGAAGTTGACATGAACTGATGAAAATGGAGAATTAGAACACACTTACGAGAATGTCTTCCCATGCATCTTTCTTTACATGGTCTGGGACTGATTTCCAATTAAACTATGTCTCGAAGTGGATTCTTCGTCGGAAGGCATAGCCAACATACATTGACCATCGGCTGCGCATAACTAGGGGTTCGAAGTCATCATCGAAGAATATTTTAAGGGGCTTCTTTTGCTTTGCTAGCAACACGAACGTGCACGTGGCTGTGCCTCTACGCTTGCAATACTCTTTAATCTCAAACTTGTCAAAGATCCCACTCATGTCATCTTTTAACATAGTTTCTTCTTCCCCCCCCCCCAACTTTTCAGGGTTCATCTTTTAGGGTTTAGGGTTTAATACAATACATCCGAAGACGGATATCCACTAACAACCAACCGAGAACATATTGTATGGGGGAAAAACAGGGTTTGCAAAAATTCGTATGGGGGCAAAAACAGGGTAGGCAAAAATTATAAAATTATTAGCAAACATATCATCTATCCACATGAAACACTACCCACACTAGTAACCCAAGAAATGAAAACACAAACTCACAAACTAAGAGACCCAACAAAATATAGCTACATTAAGCCCAGGAAAGATGTAAACTACCAATCACTCATACCTTATTGGTACACACTCTCGGCGGTATTGTATTTTGCCAAGATCCGGCCGGCTTTGTAACCCGCTTTACTGGACCAAAATTCCGACCAGAATGGCGACCAAAATTGTGAAGCAGAATCTCGATCAAAATTGGGAAGTAGGATTGCGACCAAGATTGGGAAGTAGAACTGCGACTAAATGGTGAAGGGATGGACAATATCTTCGGGAAAAATCTGCAAGGGGTTATGGTGGAAAGAGGGAAAATTTGGGGTTAAGGTTATGGAGGGAAGAGGGAAATTGGTAGAGGTGTTGGGTTGGGAGGGGTACGAAAATTTGGGGTTAAGCTTATGGAGGGAATAGGGAAAATTTTGAAGGGAAGGAAAATAATGCTTTGTTGGGTCATTTTAGTGTTTTATACTTTCAAATATTTCTTTAAAAAAACATTAACCCATATGAATGGGAGGGATATGTATTAGCTTCCACAGGACCTGAAATCGTAAAAAAAATCTTATAGCAATTTTGGAGACTTTGTACAAAAAGGTCTACTTATAGCAATTTGGCTACTTATAGCAAAAAGGTCTGCTTACAGCAAAAAGGTAATTTGCAGCAGTCCAATTTGGCTGAGCAAAGTCTACTTATAGCAAAAGTCTACTTAGAGCAGAAGTCTACTTAGAGTTTAATTATACCATTCTTGTTGCCTTTGTTGGCCAAATTGGTCATTATCATGACATGAATTAGGTTCAGTATTTTGTATACTACTTCGTGAAAATCGCTCGTATCAAGAATTGTGTATTAATTGTTTTATACTATTACTTGTACACATAGAACGGCTAGAGAATTAGAGTCTAACCAAGAATTAGTCTGAGTCAATACAAACATGTTTATGTGCCTCGCTTAGTAGTAGCCTCACTTAGTTGCACTTGAGGAAGACTGTATTTGAGTCGCCTCTGTAAGTAAGGGACGACAGGAAGACTGTATTTGAGTCGCCGTAACCAATTATTGTATTGCTCACAAAAATATATGGAGTACAATAAGGAAACATAATATGAGTAGAACTCTAGCTTAGTAGCCATGACTTGTCCAGAATCAATCAAGATTTGATCAGAATATTGATTTACTCTAACAATAGTATAACAATAATAGAAAATGATCTATTGTTGACAGAAATAAATAGAATACAAAAGGAAGTAGAGTCCTACTAACAGTCTGTCCTAGTCAACATCACTTCTTCATAATCATTAAAATCAATCCTGATTTACTATAACACCCTCGAGCCCCTCGACCCCTCGGACCTCGAACCCCTCTACTTGTTGAACCTCGAACCCCTCGAGCCCTCGAACCCATCCACCACTCGAACCCCTCGACCCCTCGAACCCCTCTAACCTCGAACCCCTCGATCCATCAAACCCCTCGACCTCTCGACCCCTCGAACCCCTCTAACCTTGAACCCCTCGACCCCTCAAACCCCTCGAACCCCTCGACCCCTCGAACCCATCCACCCCTCGAACCCATCCACCCCTCGAGCCCTCGAACCCATCACCCCTCGAGCCCTCGAACCCCTCAAGCCCTCGAACCCCTCGACTTGTTGAACCCATCCACCCCTCGAACCCTCGAACCCCTCGACCCCCTAAACCCCTCGAACCCCTCGACCCCCTAAACCCCTCGAACCCCTAAACCCCTCGAACCCCTCAACCCCACGAATCCCTCGACTTGTCGAACCCATCCACCCCTCGAGCCCTCGAACCACTCGACCCCTCGAACCCCTCCACCCCTCGAACCCATCCACCCCTCGAGCCCTTGAACCCCTCCACCCCTCAAGCCCTCGAAGCCCTCGACCCCCTCAAACCCCTCCACCCCTCGAACCCCTCCATCTTTCCACCCCTCGAACCCCCCCACCCCTCCACCCCTCGAACCCCCCCACCCCTCCACCCCTCGAACCACTGGAGCTCTCGATCCCCTCGAGCCCTTTGAACCCCTCAACCCCTCGAACCACTAGAGCTCTCGATCCCCTCGATCCCTTCGAACCCCTCCACCCCTCGAACCCCTCCACCTCTCGAACCCTCGAACCCCCACCCCTCAAACTCATCGACCCCTCGAACCCATCCACCCCTCGACCCCTCGAACCCCTCGATCCCTCGACCCCTCGACCCCTCGAACCCATCCACCCAGCGAGCCCTCAAACCCCTCGACTTGTCAAACCCCTCGACCCCTCGAACCCACCCCTCGAACCCCTCCACCCCTCGAACCCATCCACCCCTCGAACCCTCGAACCCCTCGACCCCACGAACCCCTCGATCTCTCGAACCCATACACGCATCGAACCCCTCGACCCATCAAACCTATCCACCCCTCGAGCTCTTGAACCCCTCCACCCCTCGAGCCCTCGAACCCCTCCACCCCTCGAGCCCTCGAACCCCTCCACCCCTCAAACCCCTCCACCCCTCAAACCCCTCCATCCCTCTACCCCTCGAACCCCTCAATCCTTCCACCACTCCACCCCCGAACCACTGGAGCTCTCGATCCCCTCGAGCTCCTCGTACCCTGCCACCCCTCGAGCCCTCAAACCCCTCCACCCCTCGAACCCCTCCACCCCTCGAACCCATCCACCCCTCGAACCCTCGAGCCCCTCGAACCCTGCCACCCCTCGAGCCCTCAAACCCCTCCACACCTCGAACCCCTCCACCCCTCGAACCCATCCACCCCTCGAACCCTCGACCCCTCGACCTCTCGACCCCTCGAACCCCTCCACCCCTCCACCCCTCAAACCCCTTGAACCCCTCGAACCCCTCCACCCCTCGAGCCCTCGAACCCCTCCACCCCTCGACCCCTCCACCTCTCGACCCCTCGAACATCTCCACCCCTCGAACCCCTTTCACCAATAGAGCCCCTCAAACCCCTCGAGCCCCTCGAGCCCCTCCAGCCCTCGAGCCGCTTGCATCGAACCTCGAAGGTAAGGGCTCAAGCCTCAATCCGTGCCTCTTAATACAGTTAACATTTTTCAACCCATGTTTTGTAAAATTCAACCCAATTGGGTGTAAAATTCAGCCCATTTGTTCATAGACTTGGTGCAATGTGTTTGTGAAATTGGTCACTCAACCCGACCAATACCCTAACACCTTTCCTCTCCCAAGCTCCCTCTACATTCCCCACTCCTTCCACCGGTAAACTATGTCCCCGCTCCCTCCGCCATCCCCGTTCCCTTTGCCAACCCTGGTCCCTCCGCCCTCCCTGCTCCCTTCGTCATCCCTGCTCAATTCCACCTCCGTCGAGCTCCGTCCTTTCCACCATACACCTTCCACCAAGCTACCATCCGCCAAGCTCCCTAGGCTAAGCTCTGTCCGCCAACCACCGTCCGCACTCCAAACACCTTTCGTCAACAAACCATAGTCTGAATTAGGTAAGCGGATACACACTCGTGTTTGGTTTCCTAGGGATTGTCTACAATTTTTGTATGCTTTAGGTTTGATTTCATGGAAATGCCTAATTGTAATGAACCTTATTGTGCTTTTGTTTGGGAAATGCGTGAGTAATTGTGTACAAACCTGATTATTTATTCCGAATATGAAAAAAAACTGATTCTGGAAAAAAACTTATTGTATAAACCCTCGAAAATTGTCATGTGAGGTTATTCTGGATGGAGAATTTATTCGTGCTAGTGTTGATATTCTGTCCACCTAGTTTTCTTATTTTGCTTGTGCTTTTATTTTTGAAATGCAGGAGTAATTGTGAAAAAACTTGATTCTGTATTCTGAATGTGAGAAAACATGATTCTGTGAAAAAACCTGATTCTGTATTCTGTATTATGTATTCTGAAAGCTGATTGTGTATTCTTGATAGAAAATTTGCATGTAAGGTTATTCTGGTTTTTGAATTTTTTTCCTACTTCCGTTAATATTCTAACCACCCAGCTTTCTTATTTTCCATTAATATTCTGGCCACCCGTTAATATCTGGCTTGTGTTAACATTTTGCTGGAGCATTACATACCATAACACATTTATTTTACCAGGTATGGCCCCCAATAAAAGTGCACCCTGGCAGAAGACCAACACCCAAAACTCAAGGGAAAAAGCCAGAGTCGGCGAGAAGGAGGAGCGTCAGCACGGGTCTCAGATTGTCCCCTCAAACAATCCAATAACGACCCCAGAGGTGGACTGTCATGAGGCAATAACTGTGTACAAAGAATTCATTAGCAGGGGCCTCATACTGGAGAGAGGGTTGAGACTAGAAAAGCCCTACAAGGACTACGTGAACGAGCACGGCTGGGTAGGCTTCATCTCACAACCGCCTCGTGTAAACCAGACCATGGCATGTGAGTTCTTGTCGCTCATGAAGCACATGAATTGTCCAGATGTTTTCCACCGTGGTCAGTTCGTTGAGCTTGCAGCGGATGTGATCAACAGGTTCTACAAGATCCCACCGAAGCCCTAGAGTTTGTACGAAGCCGCCAAGAAAGCTTTTCAAAAAGCTTCATGGGAAGACATCATAAGAGAAATATGTGATGATAGCGATGAAGTTATCCAGAATCTGCCACAAGAATGGTCCAGTATTGAGAAGAAATACTTGACTGAAGACATGAACGTGTGGTACAGTTTCATAGCTGCCCGGCTTATCCCGGGGAAAATGAATAGTGAGGTTCATCGGTCCCATATATTGTTGCTCTACAAGATTAAGAAGAACATGAGCATCGATGTTGGGGGTACGATAATGGTGTACATATGGGATTATGTCAATGCCCATAATTGCATAGGCTTCTCCTCACTTATCACTGCCATATGCGTGGAAGCAGGTTGCAAATTCAAAGATGAAGATGTCACAATGATGCCAAAGCTTCCCATAAACCCTCTAATATTCTCGAAGAAGAAGAACGTTGCTAAGTCATCTAGGACGAAAATAAGTAAATCATCTAAGGAGAACTCGGATGGGGACATGGCAGTATTGCAACTAAAGGTGGATTACTTGATGCAATGGACATCGCAGGTTGGGAAGATCCTGACTGCTATGTGTGGCAAGAGAATCAAGGAATTGGGTCCAATCCCTACCTTAGATTCGTCAACGTCCAACACTGGGGAGAACAGCTCGCGCAGGGATTGACTACCTACATTGAGCTCACATCTTCATTTTTTCAGGTTGTTTCTTTTGCTAGGTTAATATGGATCTTTGATTCAGAGATTTTTTATTTGCAAAACATATATTGCTACTGTGTTGCTACTCTTTGGATGTGATTTTGGAATTTGACATTTCTAGTCTCTTAACGTATTCATGTTCTTGTCTTAGAGGAACTGAACGAGCAACTCAAAATAGGTAATGTGTGTGTGAAAAAGGTGCAGTGCGCTGAACTAAAAACGCTGCAGCGCGCTGCAGCTATCATAGGAAAATGAAGCTAATTTTGTCCAAGGCTTTACCAAAATAGCGGCAGCGCGCTTCAGCTCACAGAGCTGCTCAAAATTGGGACCAATGGGAACATAGTTGTAGAATAGTTAATAGTGGTACAAAACACAACAAACTACAAAAATACATAAATTTTATCTCAAATTCATTGATCAACCCCGCTAGTCTTCAACCATCTTCCTCTTCTTGGATTGATCGTCTCGAATTTCTTGGCCATCTTTATCTATCCAAATGCCATCTTTGTGTTTCCTCCGTATTGCTCCCGCCTCAATCCCGTTGTTATTAAGTAGAGGGAAAATAGAAGGAAACTCTAACCTTTCACTTGTAACTTCAAAATCAATTTCATCACGGAAACAGAATTTCTTACCTTGTAACACAATAGACCAACCTACATTGCACGGGTCATTTACGTAGAAAACTTGTCTTGCTTGTTCGGCCAAAATAAACTGATCATTTTCATATGCTTCACGAGTCTGGTCAACAAGGGTAAATCCCATTGTATCATCAGTTCGAACTCCAATTGTTTTATCAAACCACTAGCACTTGAAAACTGGAATCTTGAATTCTCCATAGTCAAGCTCCCAAATCTCATTAATAACACCATAAAACGACATCCCAGCTAGGGCTGGTTTAATGTCTTTCTTACTTGATTGCCACATAGTCTCCAACTCAATGTATAACCCACTATTTTGTGTTGTGCTCTTTAAATATTGGTCCCTGGTAGAAAAACAGAAACCGTTCATGTCATATCTGAAATACCTTAAAACCGTGCAGTTAGGCTTCCTTGCAAATGCCATAATTTTTGGGTCGTAATCACCTACATAGCATCGATCATATAACCAATCCACAAACTTGTCATTGTGCTCCAACTGAACTTTATTAGGGGGTCACATGGGATGAGACTCTGTGATCGACTTAAGGTGCTTGGTCACATAAGCAGTAGTCTCCATACAATTCCTCAACACATACAAATGAACTGACATCAGATCACTATTCAATGGAGTAAATAACATTCCCCTTGACCTTGGTTTGCCCACCTTCCTTCCAACATGTGGATTCTGGGGCACCCTAAAATTTCTGTGTTCCTCCAAATAGCTAGAGAAAAATTCAATTACTTCTTCGGTATCATACCTCTCAACAATACTAGCATCTGGCTGACTCATACATTTCACGTATCCCTTGAAGACTTTCATGTGATGCTCGAAAGAATACATCCAATGCAAACCAAACGGACCACATATCTTTACCTCCCGCACTAAATGAACAACCAAGTGAACCATTACATAAAAAAAAGATGGATGGAAATACATTTCAAACTTGCATAGCACAACAACAACCTCTTTTCGTAGGACATCCAAATGGTCCCAGTCAATAGACTTCCGGCATATGGAAGCAAAAAATAAACAAAGTCTAGTGATTGAGTACCTTACGTCGGCCTTCATTACCCCACAAATAGAAATAGGTAACAATTGTTGCATCAAAACATGACAATCATGAGATTTAAACCCGGTTATTTGACAATCCTTTGTAACTACCCACTCACATTCGATGAATAACCAATTGGGGCCTGTACTGATTTCAAACTATCACATACTGAGATTCTCTCCTCCTTTGACAATGCACAAGGTGCAGGGGGCAAGTAAGTCCTCTTACCCTTCACTTCTGGGGCGAGGTCATTTCTGATTCCCAAATCAACAAAGTCCAACCGGGCATTCAAACTATCTTTCGTCTTCTAGGGAATATTCAAGGGGGTGCCTATCAAACTTTCACAAACATTTTTCTCAATATGCATCACGTCTAAGCAATGCCTAACCTCAAGATGCTCCCAGTATGGTAGATAAAAAAATATTGACCTTTTCTTCCATGGATCATCACAATGTATTCTGTCCTTGCCTTTATACTTTCCCAACACCACTCTCAATTTCTTAACCTTATTGTGAATCTGCACACCAGTTAGTGGTGTAGGGGATTTCCTTCGTTCTTTCCCACCAACAAAATTGACCACATCATCCCGGTATTTATGGTTTCCTTGCAGCCATTTTCTATGGCCAAGATACACTGTCTTTCTTCCATGTCTTAGCTGTTTGAATTCTGTGTTCTCCTCACAAATAGGATATGCTTTGTGCCCCTTCACAACATAGCCCAACAAATTTCCATAGGCTGGAAAATCATTGATCGTGCAAAAAGCATGGCACGCAATTGAAACTCTACATTCATATGAGCATCAAATACCAACACCCCTTTTTCTTCCCACAATATCTTCAAATCATTGATCAATGGTCTCAAATACACATCAACCTCGTTCCCAGGTTGTCTAGGACCTGAGATTAACAAAGGCATTATAACATATTTACATTTCATGCACAAATAAGGGGGCAAATTATATATAACCAACATCACGGGCCAAGAGCTATGCTTCGATGACATATTACCAAATGGATTCATCCCATCAGTACACAATGCAAGGCGTAAATTTCTAACTTCCGAACCAAATGAAGGATATCGCTTGTCAAAAATTCTCCATTGTTCACCGTCTGCCGGATGTCTTATCTTGTCGTCGCTTGGTCTTTCCCGCTCTCCATGCCATCGCAAGTTCTTTTCATCTTTTTAATTCGCGAATAACCTCTTTAACCTAGGAATTAAAGGAAGATACCACATACACTTCAATGGGGCCTTCTTCTTCTTCTTAGCCAAATACCCATCATCCTCATTCCTCACACCCTTATATCTTGAATGTTTGCACACGGGACATTCAACCGCATCTTTCAAATCACCTTCATACAACACATAATCATTTCGACATGCATGTATTTTCTTGTATTCCAAACCGAGTGGACACAATATTTTCTTGGCCTCGTAAAAGTTTTTCGGTATTACATTCCCTTCCAGAAACTTATCCTTTAGAAGCTTTAGGAGTGAATTCACACTTGCATCACTCCAAGAACTTGTAGCTTTCAAGTTGAAAACCTCAATAAAAAAAGAGATTATGGTATCCTTACTTTTACATCCCGGATACAATGGCTTCTCTTTTTCGTCGAGCAAAGCACTCAACATTTTAGGCTTCCCCTCAAAATCTCTTACAATGTCATCAAACATAGCATCAACGGTACATTTGTTTGCATCTACCTTGTCAAAACCACCGTTATGTCCTTGCTCAACCTCTCCATGAAATGTCCATACAATGTAACCTTCGTCAAATCCGTTCTTCAATAAGTGAAATCTAACAAGCCCACGATCATCAAACCGTTCACGACACAAGCATCTTTTGCATGGACAAAGTATCCTCTCCTCCCGACCAAAGGCATAATCAAGAAACGAATCAATAAATGCAACATGTTCCCCACTCCCTCTAGCTACACTTGGATAGCTAACCATTTTTCCCTCCACACAAACATCGATTCTCGGTCCATTGTAAACAACACATAATAAACAATTACACAAATTTTCATTGTTCAAACATAATAAAAATAAACACAATCAATTTGCTACACAATACTAAAAGTGTCATGTATGTGTATATGTATGTGAATCGATCAACTTGTTCTTGGGATACATACATACATACATATATATATATATATAC
Source organism: Rubia yunnanensis (assembly GCA_037428765.1). NCBI lineage: Eukaryota > Viridiplantae > Streptophyta > Magnoliopsida > Gentianales > Rubiaceae > Rubia > Rubia yunnanensis. The sequence continues at coordinate 103,601,861 of CM075061.1, read as the reverse complement.
CATCTACCAAAACAAACACAACCATGTCAACATCCACACTCATTTACACTCTCACAACATGATACTAAACCGACATAAAGCATATAGAAACCATTAATAAATACGAATAAACACTCTCCAAGCATGCATTTATGGTTATTATAACAACTACCTATTTGATTGAAATTCCAAGAAGTTAATGAAAACTTACATCCATGGGTCTTCATTGCTTTGAGTTATTGCTCACCATCCAAAAAATATTCCATCAATGAAGGGAGAAGGAAACTACAAGTTTAGATCTAATTTTAGAGGGCTAGTTCGGAGCATTAAATTCTGAATTTAGCACCGAATTTTGTGAATAGTACGTAAAATCGGTGCAATTTTTCCTATCGGCACCGATTGTTAACCGGTATAAAACCAAACGGTGCCATTTTTCTAGCTTTCTTCTCCGGAATTCTTTTAGCACCGGTATCTTTAATTTTTTAGCACCGATTTCTTTGATTTTTTAGCACCGGATTCTAAAACCGGTGCAAAATATATACTTTACACCGGTTTTCTTTAATTTCTAGCACCGGTTTGAAAACCGGTGCAAATTTAGCATCGGTTCTTGAATTTTTTTAGCACCGGTTTTCAAACCGGTGCTAATTTAAAATTGGTTTTTGTTATTTTCAACACCGGTTTTTTGACCGGTGTTAGTTTAACACCGGTTTTCATCAATTCTTGCACCGGTTTTCTGACCGGTGTTATTTTAACACCGGTTATTATAAAGAAAACGGTGCTAACATAACTATAACCGATGCTAAATTAACACCGGTTTTAGAACCGGTGTTAACAAAATAAAAACCGTTGCAATTGCATTATTTGCATTGGTTTTTAAAACCGATGCTAAAAACCCGGTGCTAGAGGGGGGTCTTTGTGGTAGTGCCAAATCCAATGATACAAGGTGAAGCTAAAGACATGTATAAGGTTCAAAACACATGCTCCAGTTTATATCAATATATCAACCTAAAAATGAAACATATTAACGATCAAGAATTTCATAACCTTCTTCGTCTTCTCACGCTAAATTTTCCACTCCCAAAAGCTCCTCAAGATGTCAAGCTACCCGATCCATCTGTATGGTCACCGTAACCTTATGACACCAATGCCGGCAAATGAGTGAACACTTAACAATTTTCAATTTCTCTCGTTTTCTCTAATTTTTCCTAGGAACCCTTTTGAGTTATCATCCTAGCCACACATCATGTTTTTTTAGCTCACATCTCACCTTTTTCCACACATTTAGCCTCTCATTTTTACCTAGGTCGCCCTTTCGAGTTTTTGACCTATCTTGGCCCCCAATGTTGCCTAAGTTGCCCTCTCGGGTTTTCAACTTAGTGGGATTCTTTTTATTTTTTTATTTTTCTTTTTCTTTTTTATTTTTCTTTTTATTATTTTATTTTATTTTTATTTTTTCATTTCATTTTATATTTTTTTCAAATTTTTTAGCATTTTTCACTTGTCTCCAATCCAAAAAGTAGCAAAGTGCTTTCCAAATGTTAAGGCTAAGAAAAGTATCAAAGGAAACATTATGCAAGTACATCAAAAGAAAAACATCCCAAAACAAAAGGGAGAAAATATCCAAAACAAAACAAAAGAATTATGCAAAAGTGTCTCCAATCCCAATCACCTCAAAGTAGATATCTCCCCCCATACTTAGAGCACTACATTGCCCTCAATGTAGACAATAGGGAAAAAATGTACAAAGCAAAGTATGGAAAGGGTAAAAATATGGTGCTCACAAAATCATTGATGTGATGAAGAATGGCCACCACCAAAATAGCGCTGCTGATACTGTGCCAGCCACTCCGTGCTCCTATGTCTCCTAGCTCTCTGCCTCTCCGCTCCTGGATCGGGGCCTGAGACACCGCCTGCATGGGACTGCATCTCATGGATGCGATCTGACAGAGGGTCAATCTCATCATCCATGTCGATCAAGGTCTGGGAGACAAATACATTATGCTCTAATATCATGCTGTCCTGGCAAGGGAATCTATCCTGCATAGTCTGCATCATCCGCTCGGAGAAGTTAAGTGGAGGCTGGGAATAGTGAGCTGGCACATCATTCTCCTGCATCGGCTCTTTCTCTGGTGAAGGCTGCGTGGAGTGTTGCTGGGAGTGCTGCTGGGAGTGCTGCTACTGCTGTCGCACAGAGGGAAGTAGACTGTTATCACCACGCTGGACAAGAGCTAGGTCAAGGTCGCAGAGCTCGCGCTGGAAATCATTTCTACATGAGGAGTCAGGTGAAATCGTCATGTCTCCTAGAGGTGTGTCAAATTCTAGCTTTGTCTGATTGGGCTGAGGAAGTGCCATGAATGTGACCTTCCTCGTGCCATACAACCAATGGAATAGCCCCGTGGTCCATGTAGCACTGAGCATCTCAAATCTAACTAACCTCTTAGCAGTGATAAGATAGGACGTGTGCCTCCCTAAGCACGGAAAGTCAGCCAGAGGAACAAATCCCAAGTACTCTGCTAAAAGGCCTATCATACCTCCGACCATGATCTTCCCATTGGGTTTTCCTGCCACCACCATGATTCTCTTCATCCACAACTCTGCCCACAGCCAGTATCCTGGTCCCTCACTCATTAAGTGCCACAGAAAGTGAATGTCATTGTCTGGCACATTCGTCGGCTCTGCAGAGAAAAGTACTGTGCCGGCCAATAGTCGGTGCACATAACAGAGTGCAGGGTGGATAATGGTGCTACTCTTATCATGAGAGTTCTTTGGTCTCATATTGATGACATTCCAAAAGTGCATGTCATCCTTAATTGATCACTCCCGGGCATGTGGGTTCAGCCTGGCCTGTATCTCTGCAGTGCCGAATCTAAAGGCCTCCTCTATCAGCGAGACAGTCATTTGCCTAGATATATCATCTAAGTGAAAAGCAATGTACCTCTCGCATGGTTGATCCCCTCTCATGCTGCTTATATGGACCATAGATAAGAACTCTAGCGTGTACCTCCGGTAAGAGGGCGCGCTCCTACTCATAAACCTTTCCATTCCCCCCTTTGCAAGGAGGCATCTGACAGGCTGAGTGAGCCCAAGAGCATCTAATGTGGGCACGTCGACAAAGCTTGTCTTCTTGAGTTGACGCCTTTCTAGGGCATCCCACCTTTCCGCATAGGACCTTGTGATCCGGGTCAAACCCATGTACCTATCCAGAGAGGGAGGTACAGGGCTCAATTCCAGAGCTGGTGGAGAAGTTGGAGGTGGAGCGGCAGTACGCCTGCCTCGGGGGGAGCCCTAGGTCTCTTCGCGGGGGCCATATCTAATAACCACAACAAACAAGTCAAACGCACAGGAACATGTGTATATGAAATATTACAAATTCCCACTCAACCTTAAACTAGTTCATCATCACAAGCTAAATCAAAATTAAGTCAACTAGTTCAAGTCCTAATCACAATTGCATATACAATCCATATTATGTCCAACAAGCCCATATTCTAAAATCCATGAAGTTCTCACATAGTTGAAATCAATATGCTATATCTCAAAACCACAGTTGTGCTCAACTAATTTAGCCACCATTAGTAGATTCACAATGTCAACATTCAAAATAGGGAAAGAAAATTCTCTCTGGAGAGAAAAAAGGGCGCAGCCCTTCTCCGGACAATCGGGGCCGATTTTCTTCCAGTTTCTCTCCTACGATTCAGAGTTTCCGGGTAGGAATCCAACATTAATGTTGGATTCCTCGCCGGGCATCTTTCGAGGTATGATTTGTGCTTGAATTTGAAGATTTGATCTTTGGATCTGGAGGTTTTGGGTGAAGATCAGACTTTTCGATCTTGAAGTTGTGGATGGAGCGTATTTAATGAAGATCTATCATTGTTCCAAGTAAGTTTTAATCTTTCATTGATAGATCTAATCTGGATGATTGCTGAGGGGTTTGTTTATGATGAATCTGTGTGGATTTGTATGGAAGATTATTTTTTTATGGTGGTTAGTCAATGTGATGTTCATGTTGGATTGGGAGTAGAGATGAATTTGAAGCATGAATTTTTTATAGTATTTGGAAGAGTTCATGATGGATCTGTTGAGAGGGCATTTATGTGATCAGATGGCACCCTGTCCATGATTGTTTACTTTAATTAGAATTTCGACCAGATTTCTATGTTGCATGCCAAGAATTTAAATTTATTTTCTTGACTGATGAACACTCATGTGGGATTAAAGATTTTGGGTGTTTGAATGTTATTGTTCGATGGGGTTGATGGTTTGGGATTAGTCGGATTCAAGACAGATGTTTGGAGTTAATTGGTTTAATTGGAATCATCAACGACCATAGGCCCAAGGTTTTCTCCTCATTGTTTCAATCTTATGATAGTATTCAGATCTTGATGAATGGAGGAGCAAGTTTTTCATAAGGGATGGATTTTTAGGTAGATGATGGTTTGAATTTTTCGATCGGGTTCGCCGGAAAAACACTTTTCCGGTGAATTATAATGATTGTTATGCTTTGAAGGATTTGGTTCGTTTTGATATGCATCATCCGATCAAAAAAGTTGTTGGGAAATTTCGGATTTGAAGTTGATTAGGAGGGTGGTTTTTTTAATTTTCCGATCGGAGGTCGCCAGAAAAATACTATTCCGACACGGGTAATGCATGAAATAGCCACGATTCTACGTCCCTAGACTCGGATTCATAGTTTTTCATGTTAGAGGTGCATTACACGGCTGGAAACGGGATTACTAGAATGGTTTAAAGTTGGATTTTGCTCACCAGAAAAATGCGTTTCCGGCGAGGTGTATGGTATCTATCGGCCAGATTACGTAAGCTCAGTTTTGGAGGATGAAATTGTATTGTTATCGGTGCTAATTCCGGTCGAAATTGCATGAAGGAAGAATGCCCAAATTTTGATGGAATTTTTTGCAAAATTTTATGCGGATTCCAGCGAATTTTTCAGATTCCGGCGGGTTTCCGTTGCCGAAAAACTGCGAGTCCGGCGAGGCTTGGGATCTGGGAACACGACCCGGATAGCGCACCATCGGATCAAAAAACCCGAGCAAGAAAAATGGGGCAGCAACTCTCTTAGGGTTTCGACCCGTCTTGGTGGCGGCCGGGTCATTTGACCTGCATATGGAGGCATCGGGTCCAGGGTTTAAACCCTAGATGTTGGGCCATTGCTCGTGGGCCGTTTAAATCGGCTGCTGGGCCAAATTACACAAGAGACCCGGATCTCCTTATAACCCGGTTGGAGACCCGGGTGCATGGCCGGGTCGCACGGATTTTAATTTCGACCGAGCTGGGCTGCTGGGCTGACAAGCTGGGCCGAAAAGGAGCACCGCTGGGCCAAAAATGGGAATGGCGGGCTGACTAAATTGCAAGAAGAAATGGGTCAAGCTTATAACCCGGTTTTAACCCGGTCAATGGCTTCACACCTGGTGGCGGCTGCAGTCAAGTTGAAACCCTAGCTTAGGGTACTGGGCTGAGCGCTAGGCCGAAAGTGGAGCTTCTGGGCCGAGGGAATTAATCAAGCGGTTGGGCTGAATTTAAAGGCTCTTGGGCCTAATTAAATGAAGTATTTTTTTTAGCTTACATGCATTATTCTTGGGGGAATTTCCTTCATTTTGGGCTCTAATTTGTGGATTATTGTGGAGTTTTGGCCTTCTCATTGGGCTAAAATTGTATTTGGTCGATAATTGCATATTTTCCACTTGGATGGGGGAGAGCGGCCTTTCTACATTTGGTTGCTTGACCACAGGAGTTGGGTAGTGGGTTAATTAATTAGCGTACGCGAAATTAATTAACTCACTGCTAGTAGTTACTTGGACTTGACGGTCATTACGCGCTCTATGCTCGCACTACACTTTTTGTGTTAAATTAGCATACAGCTGTCCATTTGCTCAAAATGAAGTGGGCGATTACAGAATCGTCAGGCTTGACGCATGCCGTATAAGTTGTGTCCGTTCTCTCCACCCTTAGGAGGGCTACTTTTAGAGGGATTCACAAGAGCTATTGGCACTGCCTACGATGCTCTTGCCCTCTAAATTAGCCTCGGTTCATATCACAAGAACGTTTGAAGGCCAATAACACCCCTCTATCCTCACCTTAGGGGTGTATATGGTAGAAGCTGCTCCTCCTTTGTCGGTCCTAGCTTCATTCGGATTTAGCAACACCAGCACACCATGGCGACCATTCAAGACCCGAGTACACCACACTCGGCTGCGCTTTTTGTCTACCACTGGCGTCCTCTTCACTATTTTCCTCAAGACCTAAGACCCGAGTCTCGCCTGCGATGAGGTTTTCATATGAAGAGCCAGTACACATTTCTGGTTGCTATGTATAGGTCCAGATTCACACATCCGGACTTGCAGTTAATTTTCCCTAGGCTTAGTACTTTCTAGCTTAGGGTTAGCATTACTTTAAAAATAATTGGGGGGGGGGGAGAGGGGTACTCAATTGGGTATCCCCCTTCCCCCCTGCATCTTTTTCCCTAGGTTTTTAGCTTAGGGTTGGATTATGTTTTGCATTTGGTAGGGCTCTTTTAGGGCTCTACCGTGGGTTCCACCATCTATACTATTTACCTATTTACGACAATGTCAACATTCACGTCCCATGGCTAAACTACCCTAAGAAAAATAACATTGCAAAGCACAATAACATTTTATCCAAATAACAACTATGTTTAATCAAGGGCCAACATGTCTCATATCTAGCATCAGTCACAATCTATTCTCAGCCAAAGCAACACAAATGCACACAATTTAAACTCAAACAAGCACAATACAATACAAATTGCAACCACAAAATATGCACACAATACCCATCAAATTAAATTGCAAGCACAATATATTCACCAAAATCAAAGATCCAACAATTCAATTTTCTAAGGCATCACACATAATCTACACAATATCCAAAAATAGGGTATATATTCGTAATCACAATTGAAGCTCAATAAAGTGAAGAAATGCACCACTAAGATGCGTAAGAAGAAGAAAAGAGGAAGCCCAGAATCAATTCAAAATCGAATTGCCCAAAGTGACAAAACACCCAAATTTTAGGGTTTGTGTTCTTCAAAGATTTTTTTGGCAATTTATGGGTGGATATTGGGAAGAAATTATGGGGTATGGAGTGGTGGTTGTGAGTGGCGGAGGGTGGCTGTTAGCGGCTGCGAGTGGCGGTTGCTTGGTGGAGGAAAAGAGGAGGAAGGTGAAGAGCAGACAAAGAGCAATGGGAGAAGATGAAAAACAGGGGTAGATTGTGGATGTGTTTATGGAAAAAAGGTTTTTGCCCGTTATTTAAAGCAGACTTGTATGACCTTCGCAACTTGCGACGTGTTCGTCACGACTCGCGATGGGTGGTCTTGAGGGGTTTGGGTCTGGCTAGGCTCGAGGATGAAAGATGACACCTTGAGGGACCACGGCTTTGAAGTCTCAAGAGGTTTGGGTATGGGTGGGCTCGAGGATGAAAGATGACACCTCGAGGGCTCATGTCTTTGAGGTCTCGAGAGGTTTGGCTTGCGACCCCGAGGTCTCGAGAGGTTTGGCTTTGGCTAGGCTCGAGGATGAAAGATGACACCTCGAGGGCTCGTGGCTTCGAGGTCTCGAGAGGCTAGGATCAAGGATGAAAGTTGACACCTCGAGGCTTCGAGATCTCGGGAGGTTTGGCTCGCAACCTGACTCGAGGGCTTGCGGTCTCGAGGACCCAAGGTCTTGAGGACTGGTCTCATGAGGGTGACGTCTCGATGATGATAGACTTTATGGCTCAGCTCTAGTCTAGGGCTTGGGGCCTCAAGGTCTCGAGGGGGTGATGTCTCGAGGACTGGCCTCAAGAGGGTGATGGATTTTCTGGTTTGGCTCGATTCGAGGGCTTGCGGCCTCGAGGTCTTGAGGGGATGATGTCTCGAGGGTTGGTCTCAAGAACTGGCCTCGAGAAGATGATGGAATTTTAGGTTCGACTCGAGTCGAGGGCTTGCTGCCTCAAGGTCTCAAGGGGATGATATCTTGAGGGTTGGTCTCGAGAACTGGCCTCGAGAGGATGATGGACTTTCAGGTTCTACTCGAGTCGAGGGCTTGCTGCCTCGAGGTCTCGAGGGGATGATGGACTTTTAGATTTTTCTCGAGTCGAGGGCTTGCTGCCTTGAGGTCTCGAGGGGATGATGAACTTTTTGGTTTGGCTCGAGTCAAGGGTTTAGAGCATCGAAGTCTCGAGGGGATTATGGGTTTGACTGGTCTCGGGGGGGGTGATGTCTCGAGGGCTCGTGATGAGGCCCTCGCGACTCGCAAAAAGTGGAGGCCGGGAGCTGAATTTTAACACAAGATTTCTGATTACATCATGACTTGCGACCACTACGTCGTGACTCGCGACCACTACATCGTGACTCGCGACCACTACGTCGCAGCTCGCGATGAGGCTCTTGCGAGGCCATCGTGACTTGCGAAAAGTGGAGGCCAAGACCTTCATTTTAACACAAGATTTCTAATTACATCGTGACTCATGACCACTCCGTTAAGACTCGTGACAAGGCCCTCGTGACTCATAAAAAGTGGAGGTCGAGACCTCCATTTTTAGCCAAAATCCCTGATTTGGTCACAACTTGCGAGTAGGTCCTCGCGAGGCCATCGCGACTTGCGAGTAGGCCCTCGTGAGGCTATCGTGACTCGCTACCACTTCTAACCTGGTACTTAGAAAAATTTTCTGATTCCTTATCTTGTCCAAGTCTTTCCTTCTTGACTCCAAACATTTCTCCCTTCAAAAGTCCAATGCCTTGGCTTTAAAATTGCTACAAAATCATGGAAAAACAACGCGTGAAAAGCATAAAGCAAAACAATGACACTTAATGACAAAATCTAAAACCAAACAACATCAACGGAAAGTCATGAATAACGATCTGGATGATCAAAACCAAGTTTATTTAACGTCGTCAGCACGGTTTACTCCCTTTTCTTAGGTTTTATTCACAAACTGGATTGAGAAGATCAACGACTGGATCGACTTACTCCCTTTTCTCATAAGACTCCCACCGGATCTCATCCAATTCATCCAATTGTAACTTCCTATGCAAGCCAGCCTTATCCATATCAAGATTGAATTCTTTGACCGCCTAGTAAGCCTTATTTTGAATTTCCAACGGTAGATGACAGGGCTTACCAAACACTAACCGGTATGGTGACATACCGATTAGTGTCTTGTAAGGCGTCCTATATGCCCTCAAGGCATCATTCAACCGAGAACTTCAATCCTTCCGGTTATGGTTAACTATTTTTGAAGGATGGACTTGATATCTTGATTGGAAACTTTGGCTTGCCTGTTGGTTTGCAGGTGATAGGCGGTGGATGTCTTGTGAGTGACGTCATACTTCTTCAAGAGTGTTGTTATGGTCCGATTGCATAAATGGGTTCCACGGTCACTAATCAAGGCTCGGGGTATCCCAAACCTAGAAAAGATGTTATCTTTCAGGAATTCTGCAACCACTTTAGAATCGTCAGTCCTAGTGGGTTTTGCTTCAACCTACTTCAACACATAATTAACGGAAAGAAGAATGTATGTAAAGCCATAAGAACTAGTGAAAGGTCCCATGAAGTCAATACCCCAAACATCAAAGATTTCATAATATAGCATAGCTTTTTGGGGCATCTCATTTCTAGATAAGATATTTCCTACTCTTTGACACTTGTCACAAGCCTTACAAAATATGTATGCATGCTTATTCAAAGTTGGCCAATAAAATCCACTTTCCAAGACTTTCGTAGCAGTCCTTTTAGCTCCAAAATGACCCCCGCATGCATGAGAATGGAAAAAAGTGAGAATTGAATGCACTTCATTATCGGGGATGCATCTCCTAACAACTTGGTCTACACAATTCTTCCACCAAGAGGGATCATCCCACACATAAAATTTAGCATTCTCTCTTTAGCTTATCTTTCTTTGCTTTAGAAAAGTGAGGAGGAAATTTACCTGAGACAATGAAGTTCACAATGTCGGCATACCATGGTTGGAGGTCCCTGATAGCGAACAAATGATCATCGGGAAACTTCTCCCGTAGTTGCTCCTTCATTAATAGATTTACCTCACTATCTTGGCAGGGTGCCAACCGGCATAGGTGATCAGCCATGAGGTTCTCTGTGCCTTTCTTGTCTCATACCTCTAACTCAATTCACTCAGGAGCAGGATCTACCTAATCAATCTTAGCTTGGCCTGTTTCTTTATCATTAAATGACGAAGCGCTGCATTGTCAGTGTACACAATAACTTTTGTACCAAGCAAGTAAGATCAAAATTTTTCCAAAGAAAATACCACTTCTAGCAACTCATTTTCGGTGGTGGAATAGTTTCTTTGGGCTTCATTGAGAGACATAGATGCCTAGTAGATGGCGTGAGGTGCTCTCCCCACCCTTTGACCAAGCACAGCTCCAACGACATAATCACTAGCATCACACATAATCTCAAAAGGCAACGACCAATCTGGAGGTTGTATAATAGAGGCTAAAACTAACCTTCCTTTCAATGTATCGAATGCCCCTTTACAACCCTCATCAATCACAAATTCCACCTCTTTTTGCAACAAATTTCATAAAGGAGATGTTATCTTCAAGAAGTCCTTGATGAATCGGCGATAGAATCCTGCATGGCCAAGAAAAAGTGCACTTCACACACATTAGTAGGATAAACAAAAGTTTGAATTGTGTCTATCTTTGCCTTGTCAACCTCAATACCCTTAGAGGAGACAACATGGCCTAAAATAATACCTTGCTCTACCATAAAAAGACACTTCTCAGAATTTAACACAAGATTAGTATCAATGCAACGTTTAAGAACTTGTGCCAAATTTGCTATACAGTTGTCAAAAGAATTACCATGAATGGTGAAATCATCCATGAATACCTCGAAAAAAATTTTAGAATATTCTGAGAAACTGCTTAGCATACACCTTTGGAAAGTTGTGGGGCCATTACATAACCCGAAAGGCATGCACTAGTAAGCACACATACCAAAGGGGCACGTGAAAGTAGTATTTTCTTGGTCTTTCGGGGCGATAGCCACTTGAAAATACCCCTAGTACCCATCCAAAAAGAAATAGAAAGGGTGGCTTTCTAACCTCTCAAGCATTTGATCTATGAATGGCAATGGGAAGTGATCCGTCCGGGTTTCCGCATTTAGCCTCCGGTAGTCAATGCAAACACGCCACCCATTTTGAACTCGGGCGGGCACCATGTCTCCCTTTTCATTTTCAACCACCGTCACCCCACTCTTCTTGGGTACCACTTGAGTTGGACTCACCCACTTTCTATTCGAGATTTGATAGATCATGCCCACTTGGAGAAACTTGAGGATTTCTACCTTCACCACCTCCATCATAGGTGGGTTTAAACAACATTGGGGTTGCCGGATAGGTCTTGCATCTTCTTCCAACAAGATTCTATGCATGCAAGTGGACGGGTCTTGCATCTGCTTCCTTGTTCTCCTGCAACACCACCATCAAATTTTCTTCTTGCTCCTTGGTGAGTTTGCTTGAAATGATGGCCGGAAGCGTCTCCCCTTCCCCAAGAAATGTATACTTGAGGTCACTTGGCAATGGTTTGAGCTCAATCACCGGAGCCTTCACAAGTGATAGGAGGAATTCCGGTTCTTCGGGTTCCTCTAAGACTAGAGGGTCGGGATTTTGCATCACTTCCTCAAGAATGATTAACTCCTCAATGCTTTCCTTCAAGTTAGTACTTATGGAATATACAAGACATGCATCTTCAACATCATTTTCCAAAGCAACTAATAAGGAATCATCACCACTCAATTCAAAAACATCTTGCACCACATTGTCAACAAAATCAATAGCATGGCAAGAATACTCTTCAAGAGGATACTTCATAGAGTCATTTATGCTAAACTCTACTTTAATCCCATCAAATTCCATGGTGAGGGTACCGTTATGCACATCAATGATGGTCCTAGAGGTTTTCAAAAATGGCTTCCCCAACAAGATTGGGGCGGCATGTTTATCATGCTCCATGTCTAAGATATAAAAATATGTGGGGAATATTAAGGAATCCACCCTAACCAACACATCCTCGATGACACCCTTAGGGTACGCACTAGAACGATCAGCTATTTGGATCACCACCCCGGTTTTGTGCAAAGTACCAAGATTGAGGCTTTCATACAAAGAATAAGGAATCACATTTATCGATGCACCTAAGTCAAGCATTGCTTTTTCAAAATGTTTATTTCCTATCATGCAAGGGATTGTGAACATGCCAGGATTGCTACATTTAGGGGGTAACTCCCTTTGGTACAAAGCGGAGACATGTTCACTTCTCCCATTTTTAAGCTTGTTCTTAGTTCTTTGTTTCCTATTTACTACACATAATTCTTTCAAAAATTTTGCATAGATAGGAATTTGTTCAATCGTATTCAAAAGAGGGATATTTACCTCACACCTACGAAAGACTTCATAGATGTCCTTGTTGGATTCCTTCCTCCTTTTGTCTTTTAGAGCTTCCGGGAACGGTGGCTCCAGCACATATGGAGGAATCTCACTAATCTTTCCTTCTTGTGAGGGAGGGACAAAGGTTTGGAAATAGAGGTTGATTTCTCAACGGTGATCTCCCCTTCCTTCCCCTTTCCCTTCCTTGCTTGCTCTTTGGCCTCCTCCTCCTTCTCCTCCTTCTCCTCCTTCCCTTCTTTCTCAAGCATTTCAAGCTTCCTAGGTTTGTCCTAAAAAAATTCACCAATTGTGGGAGAGCCAACCTCTTTACCACTTCTAAAAGTGATAGCACTTGCATTTTGTCGAGGGTTGATCTCCGGTTGGGAGGGCAACTTACCCTTTTCCAGGGATTCCATCTGATTCACCACTTGAGCTATTTGGCTCACTTGAGTTTCCAAGTTCTTGATACTCGCCTTGGCTTCATCTTGGAATTTATAACTTTTTTCCACGTACATGCCCAACCGGTGAATGGCTTGCATCACCTCATCCTTTGTTAGCCCTGAACTCTCTCCTTGGTCTCGGGGTTTGTCTTGGAGCCTTTGAAATTGCTATTGAGGTGTCCTATATTATTGTTGAGGAAGCCGATATGGTTGAGGGTTTTGGCTTCCTTGAGGGATTCCATACTGGAGGTTTGGGTTATCATGATTTCCCGAATTGTACAGCTGGTTTTAGTACCCTTGATAATCTTGGTAACCTTGGTTACCAGCCACTTTGAGCTCTAAAATGAGGCATGGAAGGGAGCAACTCTGAAGAAGTTCTGGGGGATTTTAGCTCATATTTGGGTTGAGAACATCTATGAGATCTACCATTCTTCCTCAGTAGCTCAGCGGTAGAGCGGTCGGCTGTTAACCGATTGGTCATAGGTTCGAATCTCCTACTTGGGGAGATTTGATTCATTCTGAATTAAAGTTAAAGAATTCAGAATCAAAGAAAGGGGCTCACTTTGACCGTTAAGAGTAGGTTCGAAGAAATATCTCTTCGCTTGACAGAAAGAGAATGAGCGTTCGTTTGATCTTGATCCTTGTGAAGCGAAAGGGAGACTAGACTCGATCTGCACGGACCTCCCAATAATATCCATAAATGACTTGTTTTTGGTAAAAAATGGATATTACCATATGTAAATTCAGGTGCATGATACACGTCGGTACTCCGGTGCATTTCGCCCTCTGAGTCAGAATAAATATGTTTTCTTTCTTTCTCTTTAAAATGAAAAGTGGATATTCCCGCCCGAATCTCAGCAATCACCTGTTCTGATTCTACATATTGATTGTTTTGAATTAAAAGAAAACTCTTTGATGGAATATTCACATTATGTATAATATCTTCACTCTCAATAGTTACATACAAGTCCGTTGGCGCCTTTCTTCGTTCAACCCATGCTATAAGTCTCCTTCTTTGTCATCAAGTGCCAAGACTCCGCCCATGCCAACAAAAGAATCAGTCAAAATGAAACCTGAAGCTAAATCCGCAACAGAGCGAGTAGCCAGGTGTTATGGATCTAGCTGTTCACGAGCTGCAGAGCTACACAAGCAAGCAACAAGGCTCTTTTCTGCCCGGGATCCTCTTGGAAATGGGAAGATCTAGGATAGGCGGCCAACCTCCTGGAGAGAGCAATGTGCATGGACCAGGTGAGTAGGGATGCATCTCCGTGGACCGCTCGTTGGGACAGAGGAAAGCGCCCTCTTTTTGTCATCCCTGCAGTTTTCCAGATTTTGTATTGAACGCATGGCGTAGCTAGGACCCTTCCAATCATGTTTGGGAAATTTACTTTATACCTACTATTTCGTCTGGTTTTTGGTTCCTAGTCTTATTTTATTAGTAGCCATGATTGGGGCTATAGTACTTACTATGCATAGGACTACTAAGGTGAAAAGACAGGATGTATTCCGACGAAATGCTATTGATTTTAGGAGGACTATAATGAGGAGGACGACAGACCCATCACGATCGACTAAGAGGAAAGTCGCACGGAGATATTGGTTCAAATCCAATTCGTGATCACAGACGATAAAATAGACCCTTAAGCATGCCTATCCTACACGAATTCCTTTCTTTTCAAACAGCATCTTTTTCCTAACATAACAGCGGCTATGCACCTTATCCCTCACTTCAATGCTGCTTTACTAAAACATTTTTCCATTTCTTTAGTCTTTAGGGAGCAGAAAAAGGCGCCAGGAAAGATGTCTTTCTTGTTAGATCACTTAAATACCTAGCACTCTTTTCAAGCAGGAGGGAAGATATTAAGAAAGAATAGTTCAAATAAAATTACAATTAAATAGAGCAGTCTCCTAGAGATTGAAGTTCCAATCATAGGTTGAAGTGTGAATTTTCTAAGAAATTTTTAGAAAATACTATTATATATTTGCGCGAGATATTCGAGATTGTTCGGGTCCATCCCAGTGAGCATATACTTAAAAACATCATTGCGCAGTCTTTCTCCTGGTAGTATCATATTAGCCTCGTTCAATAATGGTTGTAAGAGGCTTTCTGCTATTTGTTCTTGAATAGTTTCAGAAGCAGATTTATGCACTCGCTCGTGGTAATTACTACTACTAATCCCAAATGGATTCGAATGAGTCGCCAGACGAAGCCGACAAACTCGCCGAAAGAATCCAAATGAATAAGGGTAATGCTAAAGCCGGATTCCGGCTTAGCTCGATTAGACAGTTTAATACTAGATCTGCAAGTTGGTTTTCACTTTGGTTCATTCTTTGACCACTCCCCCTTGTGATCGGTGTAGACGGTGACTCCGCAAAGGTAGTGTCTCCACTTCTTTAGGGCAAATACCACCGCAGCCAGCTCTAAGTCATGGGTTGGGCGTTCTCGATCATTTTGTCTCTCTTGGTGTCCTTGTTTCCTCTCACTCTACATGGCCTCCCTTAAAGGCATGTATCAAAGACATGAGACATCGAGCGCAGTAACTCTAGCTTTTTTACTTTCATAGGATGCCTTAGCTGCGAACAAAGTAAACAGACACCGAAGGATTCTTCCTATCCCTATAAGAAGGAAAGATTCTATTTCATCCTTTACTCCCGAGTTATCTTCTCTTCTGCTTCCTGTCCTCTCTAAGAGTACCTTATAACCTGGAAGAATAGGGGCCCACCACTACTCTAACAGCTGCCAATTCTCCCCCTCGGGGAACTGAACTCGCTCCACTCCAGAACAATGCCATGACCCGGTCGAGAGCCTTCCATGTGGATTCCTTCAAAGATAAAGAGAGAGTGTATCCCCGGCATCAATACAATCACTTCCTGGTCCGAGAACAAGAGCCCTTCTTGGTCCCACCAAAACACGAACAGTCGACTCAACAAGAGCAGGGGATATTGAAAGTCAGACGAATTCCGTCTATTCGACATTGGCATAGGCTAAAAAGGAACCTAATACCTCAATCATTGGAAACTCTTTCTGAGCCTCGCTCTACTACAGGAAAGCTAGCATTCGGAATAGTCGTACCCGTCACTATTATTATTCTTTAATAACTTACCTTTTCTTTTCTTCTGGTTAGCTATGCAACTACTCGCTTGTCAGCTCTTCGGGGAGAGAGGCGAAGCCAATGAAGGGTATCCGGGGATCGATAGTGAAAGCAGAAGGCAGACAGGAACTCATCCCCATTACCAACAATTCCAACTTGAAGGGCTGACACCTTTGATGCAGCAAAACGAGAAGAGTTGGGCACCTCCGGAGTTTTTACCTCAGGCGGAATGCCCATTTTCAACCAAAGGGTGGGGGAATGGGATAAGAATAGAGTAAACATTCTCATTAAGAAAAGAAAGCACCCCTTCCAGCTTCAAGGGAGGTCCCATCCCAAGATGAATGAAAAAGCGTCCCAAAAAAATGCAAGAAAGGGAGCGCATTGAGTCACCTGAGATGCTATCTAGACTCGAGCCAGGCGCGTCAACCACTGTCCCCACAGGTTACAAAGCAGAAAAGGAAGCAAGGGAAAGAGTTTACTTCTTCCTCTTGAGCGTAGGATAGCCACTGACTCTTCCGATTAATTAAGATATAGCAGTCAACCATAAAGAAATCATCAACCATTTAACCTCGGATGGGCTCATACCTTTTTTCCTTCCCTCGCTTAATCAGAATCTAACTCACTCTTTAGTTTCAATGCTAAATGGGAGCCTAGTTCAATGGCAGCTTTCTTCCTAAATAGGAGAGTTCGAAGTGAAGGCCCTTCTCTGCTGATTCGTCCTAAGATAAGGAAGAGCTTAACCCACACCCAAAGCAAATTCAACTTCCTTAGAACTGAAGGAGAGCAATCACAGTCGAAAGAGCAAACTGATTCAACTTCGAGCTAGGCTTTGCTGACTTGAAGGTCCAGGTGGAAGTAGTAAGAATTGATGACAAGCAGAGCTCTACTGAACCTACTTTATAAATGCAATCATCGGATGATTTCCCATCTCCTGACAAATATCTTAAGTGAGGTGGACTTTATCCATACCGTACAGGCAGGTACGATGAGCTTCCTTAAGAATACCAATTATTTCAGACCGAAGCGCGTGATATGGCTTTTTGGGGCTTTTCGCGATGCCGAGATAACTAACTACCCCTCCTCCCAATGGGCATAAGGATAAGGGTTAGTTACGTCATGTACGAAACTTTCTTTATAGTATACCACTTCTGGCTCGTCATGCTGCATCTCTTCCGAGACCAGGACCTTTTATCACGACTTTCGCCTCTAGCGTACCTTGCTTCCACTACTGTACGAATAGCATTTCCTGCTACGGTTTGAGCAGCAAACGGGGTGTCAAAAATATCTTATTCTCTTTTTCCTTTGAATTAAAAACTGCGTAGGACCAAGAAACCCCCGGCAAGAGTAGGCCATCAAAGGAATGAGCGTCTCGCCTTTACTCTAATAAGGGCATTAGCGTAGTGCGATGAAGCAGGCTCAAGGCCAAGGGAATTTTTTTTAGGAAAGCAAGTCCCATCGAGTTAGCTCTTGGAGTAAAGGCATGACTTAAGGTAGCGATTGACTTGAAGGTGAGATGGTTCAATAGTCGATTAGAGAAAGCTACTTGCCACGAGGGGAGGAAACTCACAAAATAACGTAGATAAGGAAGTGGCTATTATTTTTCATGACTCCACTGCGCTCGAATAAGCTCTTTGCGCAAGAAAGGGATATGAGATAGATGCCAACAATAGGTTTAAAAAAATATAGTAACTTACTGGTACCACTGTCACTCTTGTTTTGATGCTTAAATCAAGGCCTTTCTAAAAAATAAATAGGTCTGATGTGTCACTAGCCGAGTTAGAGGGCTAACCCCTAACCTTCAATAGACTCTTTCTACAAGGAAATGACATAATTATTATAATAAGGAAAATGCATCGAATGCTCTTGTTACAGAATAGGCAGATGTGAGGGGATTGGACAATTAAGGGCTTTGCGCCTTAGATGGTCTTGTCTTTCTCTTTGTGCAAATCCAGTGCTGGTGTCGAAGGTTTAGCCCAGCCCAGTGAATCAAGCAATTGAATCAGCTCTTGAAGCAATAGGAGTTCTTGGTGTAACCGCAGTTGAGTAAATATCCTCCGTGGTTAAATCACTAAGCTGTGGTAGTGCTGGAGTACTCCTATCCGCTTCTGGTGGTAAAAGAAAGAAATTCAACGGCTAAAAGACTTGCAGCTGATGAAATAGCTAAGGTTCCCTCGGGGACGGATCTATTCCTTAGGGCTAGCAGTCTCTCTTTCTGTATCGGCTTTATCTAGACGTCTATACGACGAGCTTCGCACAGAACAGTCAATCTACGAGGGGTGGAGGAAGAAAAGTCAAAGAAAGGGGACGCATAAGGAAGGATCTCTCTTTCCTTGCCTACGGGATGTGCACATGAATCACTCTTATATAAGGAGTATTCTTCTAGTGAAAGTAGCAATTCCTTTCTCTGCTTCTTTTGACGTCTCAGCAGATTATATTCATTCTGCTGCAAGCCATCTCGGCTTACGCAATGATCAGAAGAACTCTCTTCAATAGCCCATGATTGAAAGAGGGCAAATTCATCAGGAAAGGAAAAAGTAGACTGAAACTGTCTATGTTCTCCGGGTGAGAGAAGGAGGTAAAGAGACTTTTTCAAAAGAAAGTTAGGGATCGGTATGGACTTTAGCTATGACATCATATTAGACTCGCTCTTTGGATGCTTCTCTGGCTTCCTGTCTTTGTCCAAGCACTCTTAAGAGCCTGTCCCCCCCCCCATCTTTTCTATGGGGTGTGCTTTCGATTGATTGAAGTCTACCTTGGTAACCTTGGTTACCTTGGTTACCTTGGTTACCTTGGTTACCTTGGTTACCTTGGTAACCTTGGTTACCTTGGTAACCTTGGTTACCTTGGTAACCTTGGTAACCTTGCCCACCTTGATATCCTTGGTTTCCTTGGTAGCCTTGATTCCTTTGATAGCCCATGGCACTTACCTCTTCAACATAATCCTCTTGCAAAGTGGGGCAAGTGTCCGTAGGATGCGCCAAGTAACATATTTCACATGATTTAACATGTGGTGCATTCCAGGGCTTCTTCATAAAATATTTGACCATAGATGCAAGGGCAGAGACTTGATCCTCAAGCTTTCAACTATTTGAAGAGTCACTTGTGGGCATTGGATTTCTCCTTCTCAAATCGGCCCTTGAGCTAAAGTTTCTTGATTCTTCCGCAAGCTCCTCATACAATTGCATAGCCTCGGGGGATGTTTTGTTCCCAAGGGTTCTAACACAAGAACTCCTTACCAACCTTTGATCTTCATCAAGAAGGCCATTGTAGAAGTAATAAACCAAATCCCCCTCCGTATAATCGTGATAAGGGTAACTCGCAAGAAGCTTCTCGAACCTCTCCCAATAGTCGAAGATAGATTCTTCATGCCATTGGAGGATGTTGCTTATTTCCTTCTTCAAGGCAGCGGATATAGAGGTTGGGAAGTATTTGGCTAGAAACTTCATTTTCATATCAAGCCAACTCTTGATGCTCTTGGGCGGTAGGTAGTTAAGCTAATCTCTTGCACCATCCCTTAGTGTGAACACACAGGAATGCCTTCAACTTATAGAAATCTTTGTACACTCTATGGGGGACCGTACCACCACACAAGAAGTGAAACTCGGTGAGGTGTTTTTTGGCATTCTCCCCTTATCTACCAAGGAAGAGGGGTAGCATGTTGATGAACCCGGTCTTTAGCTCAAAGTGCCCATTCGGTCCAACCACGGGATACTCGATGCACATAGATTGTTGATCGAGGTTGGGGGCCATGATATCTCTTAACAAAGCTTGCCCCAAGGGAATCTCTCTTTGGTGGAGAGGAGGAGCTTGCCCTTGGAGAGGAGGAAAATGAGGTCTTTCTCTCGGATTCTCATCTTCGTGCTCAAGTGGATGTTCCAGAGGGGAAGATGTATCCACAAAATGGTCACTAGGAGGGGTGTTATTCACACTTTCCAAAGAAAGCCTCCTAGCCCGTCTCAAATTCAACTCTAACTCAGGGTCGTGGTGTAGGGGTTCTTGTGAAGAGGGTCGCGTACGAACCATACACCAAGAACTCGAACAATACGTCTCCAAGCCGAGTGAAAATGGCAAATCAACTAAGAAATCAAAGTAAAAGCAAACTAACAAATATTTACAAATAGCATATAATCACACATAATATGCCCAAACACTTAAAAATAAATGCCTCTTCCCCGACAGCGGTGCCAAAATTCGAGAAGCCATCGTTGTACCTCTCAAAGTTAATAATTTTAAGACCTAATGCTTCCTATCTACAATTAAGTAGATAGTGGCAAGTCGGGGTCGTCCACGAGAAGAGGAAAATTTTCAAGTGTTAAACATATATAGAAGAAGACATACTAGGCATATACATACATAGATATATATATATATATATATATATATATATATAGAAAAGCAAGTAAACAAGGGGGTTTTTGGTTGGTTTGATCCAAAGTTATCAAATTGAAATACAACAACTAGCAAAGCAAGATAACTATGCTAATCACGCAATACAACAAGGGTGCCAGAATTTTGTCCTGTTTCCTTTTCTTCTTCTAGTGGTGCACATTCATCTTCATAGAAATTCCTCTAATTTTTCAAGTCTTCAATGTCTCCAAAAATGGTCTTCAATGGGCCCTGGTCTTCATGTCTTTGAAGCAAGTCTTCAAAAGTCTTCAAAAATATGATCTTTAATGGCCTCCGATCCTCATGCCTCTGTGTTCTTCCCTTGTCACGCAAAATCCACTAAGAAGAGGTAAAAGAGCATAAAGTTGCTCTTACCCTTCCTAAGAGAATTTCAAGGTAAAACACAAGCTCTTGATAATAAAATATCACAAAAGTAACCCAAAACAGTATTAAATTATGCATATAAAATGGACATGTCAGCCTCCGCTGCCCAAAAACCTCCTGCCGGCGAATAGAGTGAATGATGGTGTTGGACGAAATTGATTGAAAAGTTTCACCACCGCGCCAAAAGTTCACCTCCACCGGTCTTTACAAGAGCAAAAAAAAATGGAAAAACGAAAGGGAAAAACAAGGAAAGAAAATTAAGAAAGGTAAATATTTGTTTTTTTAAAAAAAGGCATAGAGACAAAGAGTTTACTATATTATTATTACATATGATATGTGGTCAAAGTTCGATAGTGTTGACTGTGAAATAGTTAATGTACTGCTTATGTAGAGACAAAGGGAGTACTTTTTTTTTTTTAAAATAAAATCACCCGAAGGTGGGGGTACTATATTAGAGGTTCCCCACTCCTCATCTGAAACACTTTTACATAGGTAAACCAAAGTTTGTGATGAGGCAACAAAATTGCCCTCCAAAAGTCCTACTAATCCTATACCGAGTTCTTATATTATAAGCAAACTATCCTAGCAAAAGGATAGATGATGAAGTTGCGATCCGAAGGTGGAAATCTCCACCCCTCGTGTTAATTTACACCTCCGGCCAGGCAACCTCAGTACCCAAATTAGACTAGAGATATACAGTAATCCTAGATTATGCAAAAGTGAAATCAGTAACATGTCATCCTTCCAGCAGAAGGCCGGGAGAGAATCCAAGTGCTGAAGAAATTTGCCTTTGGTTCCGAAGACAGAACATCATCCTGTTTCCAAGGAAGAGAAGAGGACAGTGCATCATTGCAAGACTGGAGGTGCAGAGGCTGAAGAAGACCAGTTTGAGATGGATCGTGATCTGCAAACAAATAGGAGAACTAATTAGCAGTATCAGTCTCTAAGTGAGAAACTAGTGAGCTCTAACATGGGGAACATGAGCCTTTTCCAGCACAATGAGGCCCTTGATATGATGGGGAATGTTATTAGGCTGGATACTTTGAAGATGACAAGTATGATACCTCGCAATCGCATTTGCTACAGAGTTACCCTCCCTAAGAACATGATTCAGCTTTGCTCCACACAGCAGGACATTAATTTGAAAAGCTAAGTTAAAGAGGTTCCAATTTGCTGAGTAGGGGCAGTTTATCATATTAACAGCTTGCTTACAATCAGTTTCAAAAATGCAGTTCATATGAATATCAGGCAATGATTCAATAGCAAATAGAATGGCTTTCATTTCAGCCTCGATCGGAGAAGCAGCAGAGATGGAGACTGAACATAAATTAATCAAATCACCACAGCAGTCCCGGACTACCATCCCAGCTGCAGCCTTATCAGTGTACCAAGAGGCATCAGTGTTTATTTTAAAAAACCCATCAGGGGGTCTCTCCCACAGAACAGTTGTTATGTTAGGCTTAGGTGGAGGTCTAATGAAAGGTATCCACTGATTCAAAGGTAAAGAGATAGAAGAATGAGTGAAATATGTCTTTGGAGTAGTTAGGAATGCCAGTTTTATTAAGTTGTGAATCTCCTTAGAGATCAGATCTGAGGAAAATGGCACATTATCATGTAATAATCTATTCCTAGCTTTCCAGAGTGACCAACAGGTTAGGGAAGGTATTATTTTGCAGATGAAGTGTTTCCAGTTAGCAAGATCTCTAGTATTCCAAAAAATAAAAAATCTTTCAGGAAGAGAATGAGTGTCCTGAAGATGAAAGTTCACAATGGAAGCCATGTTACCCCAAACAGCTTTAGCAATATGACATGAAATGAAAAAATGCTGTATAGAATCTGAGTTTGAGCAGGCAGGACATTTTGAAGCAAGGCTGAATCCACATTTAATGAGCACCTCATCAAAGGGCAGAAATGATTGCAGCATTTTCCATGTAAATATGGATATCTTTTTTTGCAATGCATTATTCCAAATGAATTTAGAGACAGGGAAATTACCTGGCATCTGAGTGAGCATTCTGTAGGTAGACTTAGAAGTGAAATTACCTGAAGCTTCAGGCTTCCAGACCAGTCTATCTTTTCTCCTTGGGACTAAGACCGCTTCCTGGAGGAAAGACACAGTATCAAGGTCCAAAAAAGAGACAATCTGAGGCAATATGATGGACTTATTATGAATGAAATTTGCTACAGTTAAGTATGTCATGCAATCTACTATGTGCTCAGGGATAATAGTACCTAAAGGCCCCCTAAAACTCCAGTTTTCTACCCAAAAATTACAGGTACCCTCCCCATGAATAATTGACAGGCGGGCGGTCGTCGCGCCCGCCGTGCAAAAGATAATTTATAAGCCCTAAATGCTTACTTTCTACAACTAGGTTTTGAAAACCAACATCTCCAACCTCTTCATAGTACCCATGGTTTTGAAAACCAAGGGTTCTTTCTCGGTCATCGTGTTGTTCCCACAACAAAGGGCAAGATTCGGTAGGATGGTTGGAATGACACATCCTACAAAACCTTGCTTGTTGAGCCTCTCTTCTCATCATGAGTTCCCTCAAGGTGAGACGCTCCATTAAAATTTTTTTTTTCAAAAGTTCGGAATCATAGTACAAGGATTCTCGATAAAATAAATCACCAAGAACTCAAGCAATACCTACTCCGAACAAAAACAACCACCAAGTAGTGGAAAATAAAAACAACTAGCTAATACACAACCAAATACACCTAAATACTTAAGAATAAACGCCTCTTCCCCGGCAACGGCGCCATTTTGACGGGCGGGCGGTCGTCGCGCCCGCCGTGCAAAAGATAATTTATAAGCCCTAAATGCTTACTTTCTACAACTAGGTAGATAGCGGCAAATCGGGGTCGTCCAATGAGAAGAGGGATCTTCCTAAGCAATCAAGCACAAATGGTTGATACTAGGCTAGGAGTAACTATATTTACACACACTTAAAAGCAAGTAAAAGGGGGGGGTTGGTTGGTTGGTTTCCTAAGTTAACAAAGATAAAAAGACAAGATAACTAGCAAGGTCAAGTGACTATGCTAATCATCAAACAAAACTAAAGAAAAGGGGTTTTAAACTACAAAGATAAAATGCCTTGGGGGCAACGGATATCCACTTCCACATCTAATGTAGTTCATCGAATCATTCACACATTCCATCATATAGCATTCAGGACCCAACACTCACACACCCATCTAGCAAGTACCACAACACACACATCACAAGGAGTTCTAAGTTCATGCTCATAGATCTTCATGCAAAGGCGCTACGGAATTCATCACGTTCCTACACCTAAACAATTCAACCACACAAGCACTACCTATGCTCAAACAACTCATGGCACACATGCAGTGAAACACACCGTCAAGAATACATAAACGCCAAATAACAAATGCTTCAAGAATGAATTTAAATCATCTATTCAATACTTTAACTACTTGTCGTGGAGACTAAACTCCTATCCTTCTTAGTTCGTAGTTTACGAGAGTGAGTTCCACATCTCTCGTCAAACCTCACCAATGACTCCCGAGTCGCGACCACGACTCAAGGTGTCATTGGTGGCATTTAGCACGAAGGACCAACAAGCTTGGCAATGCCTATGACCACTACACCGTGACTAAGCATTTAACCAATTCATGCAATTACACGAGATTAGTCAAGAGCGACCACTCATAGACCACGAGCATATAACTCTTCTCGTTTGCTACACAAATGAACATGACGAAGAGTTCAACATCAATCACATTCGTCTAGCACATTGTCAACACACTAACACAATCAAAAGCTCTAATTCACACTCATACATTCCTAACAAGAACAGGGGGAAATTAACCCAAATCCCCCAAACCCTAGCTAGCAATTCATACAAGCATTCATATCCTCAAGCTCCCAACAACATCAATGGAATCAACAATTAACATTCAAAGCACAATAAATGCACAATAGCAAAAACACCAAATAGATAGATAGAAATGGTTCTCAATACATAGAAGTGGAAGCTTCAATCCATAGCTCCCAAGTACAAGAACTACTCTAGAACAACAAAAGACATAATTAAACTAAGAAAAAGCTAAGAAAAGAAAGAAGAGAAAAACCTAGAGTTTTTGCCCAAAAACCAGAGAGAAAACGGGCTGAGCAAAACTGGAGAAGAGGAGGAAAGAGAGTAGTATTTATAGTGCAAAGAAGATAAAGTTGATTTCTGGCCGCCCGTTGGTCGCGAGGTCAAGTGACTATGCTAATCATCAAACAAAACTAAAGAAAAGGGGTTTTAAACTACAAAGATAAAATGCCTTGGGGGCAACGGATATCCACTTCCACATCTAATGTAGTTCATCGAATCATTCACACATTCCATCATATAGCATTCAGGACCCAACACTCACACACCCATCTAGCAAGTACCACAACACACACATCACAAGGAGTTCTAAGTTCATGCTCATAGATCTTCATGCAAAGGCGCTACGGAATTCATCACGTTCCTACACCTAAACAATTCAACCACACAAGCACTACCTATCCTCAAACAACTCATGGCACACATGCAGTGAAACACACCGTCAAGAATACATAAACGCCAAATAACAAATGCTTCAAGAATGAATTTAAATCATCTATTCAATACTTCAACTACTTGTCGTGGAGACTAAACTCCTATCCTTCTTAGTTCGTAGTTTGCGAGAGTGAGTTCCACATCTCTCGTCAAACCTCACCAATGACTCCCGAGTCGCGACCACGACTCAAGGTGTCATTGGTGGCATTTAGCACGAAGGACCAACAAGCTTGGCAATGCCTATGACCACTACACCGTGACTAAGCATTTAACCAATTCATGCAATTACACGAGATTAGTCAAGAGCGACCACTCATAGACCACGAGCATATAACTCTTCTCGTTTGCTACACAAATGAACATGACGAAGAGTTCAACATCAATCACATTCGTCTAGCACATTGTCAACACACTAACACAATCAAAAGCTCTAATTCACACTCATACATTCCTAACAAGAACAGGGGGGAAATTAACCCAAATCCCCCAAACCCTAGCTAGCAATTCATACAAGCATTCATATCCTCAAGCTCCCAACAACATCAATGGAATCAACAATTAACATTCAAAGCACAATAAATGCACAATAGCAAAAACACCAAATAGATAGATAGAAATGGTTCTCAATACATAGAAGTGGAAGCTTCAATCCATAGCTCCCAAGTACAAGAACTACTCTAGAACAACAAAAGACATAATTAAACTAAGAAAAAGCTAAGAAAAGAAAGAAGAGAAAAACCTAGAGTTTTTGCCCAAAAACCAGAGAGAAAACGGGCTGAGCAAAACTGGAGAAGAGGAGGAAAGAGAGTAGTATTTATAGTGCAAAGAAGATAAAGTTGATTTCTGGCCGCCCGTTGGTCGCGACTCATGACGAGTTTCGTCGCGACTCGCGATGGTGTCGCGACGGGGGCCAGCACTTTGCATTGTTTCTTTGTCTTCTTCATAGTCATCCCTCTCAATCTTCAAGTCTTCAACAGCTCCAAAATGGTCTTCAACGACGACGGTGTTCATGTCTTCGAAAAAGTCTTCGAAGGTATAGTCTTCAATGTCTTCCGGTCTTCGTTGCCTCCGTGTTCTTCCCTCGTCACACAAAATCCACTTAGAAGAGGTAAAAGAGTACAAAGTTGCTTTTGCCTCTCCTAAGTGAATTTCAAGGTAAAACACAAGCTCTCGATAATAAAAGAGCACAAAAGTGATCCTAAATACTACTAAATAATGCATCTAAAATGGACACATCAATAATTACTGAGTTTTGCTCTGCAAAAGAGTTAATGTGGAAATTCTCTTCCATGTTACAGATTTTCTATAGGATATAGGAAGAGACCAGATCAGTTTTGACCAAAGGGAATTACCTAATTGACTTATCCACCAAAGTTTAGCTGAACAAGTATCAATTATAGCTTTGACTGATCTAAAACCAAGGCCATTCAAGTCAGTTGAAACTGCAATGTCTTTCCATTTTCTCCAGATTTTATTATTTTTTCCATTTGATTCACCCCAAAAGAATCTTGCTAATCATTTCTCAAAGGTACAAATTATCATCTTTGGTGGTTTTGTAACAGCCCAAATATGCTGTGGGAGGGAGTAAAGACAGTGTTTTATTAAGACCAGCTTCCCCCCTGCACTTAACCATCTATTCTTCCAACTTTGAAGTTTAGAATCCAGGTTAGCCATTAAAGGTTGGAAATACCTTTTTAGTGTTCCTCCCCTAAATATTGGACATCCAAGGTATGTAAATGGGAGTGCACCTTTTTCATTTTTAGAATGGACTTAACCTGGGAGATCTTTATGTTTGAGGCTCTTTTACTCAGATGGAATTCTGACTTATCAAAATTAAATTTCTGTCCTGAAGTCACCTCGAAGACATCTAAAAAAGCCTTTATTCTTATGAGATTTAATTTAGATGCCTGCATGAAAATTATGGTATCATCTGCATATAATAGATGAGATATGGCAGGTATTGAGGCAGGTAATTGGAAATGAGATAGCCTCCCAGTAGAGAAAACATATGAGAAACTCCTTGAAAAAGCTTCAGTAAAAATATTAAAGAGGAAAGGAGAGAGAGGATCACCTTGCTTAATACCTCTAGTAGCTGGAAAAAAACCAACAGGTTTTCCATTAATTAGAATTGAAAATTTTTCCTGTGTTAAATTCCTCATAACTGCATTCAGAAAAATTCCTTGAAAACCGAATTTAACTAAAATCTGCCTAAGAAATTGCCAGTTAACCCTGTCAAAGGCTTTCATTAAGTCCAGTTTCATTATACAGTTAGGAATTCTGTTTTTCTTATCCAAGAATCTAACCATTTCCTGTAAATATAATATATTATCAGAAATGTCTCTCTTCTTCAAAAAAGAAGATTGGTTAGGAGATATCAGAGAGTCCATATAAGGTTTTAATCTTTCCATAAGAACCTTGGAGCAGATTTTATTAGATACATTAGATAAACTGATAGGTCTAAAATCCCCAAACTGACATGGGGTTATTTTCTTAGGAATAAGTGTAATCCATGTGCTAGATATCCCATTAGGAATATTAGATCCTACAATAAAGTCATTTACTGCCTCTAAAAGATCATTCTTAATAAAAGGCCAGCATTTCTTATAAAACTTAGGTGTGAAGCCATCCGGACCAGGGCTACTGTTGCTACTTAAACTCTGAACAACAAATTTTAATTCAGGTTCCAGAATAGGAGAAGCTAAAATATGATTATCGGAATCAGTTAAAATCACTGGAATTTGGCTCAGAAAATGAGAAGAGAAAGTATCATCAGTGCTTTGGTCAGGTTCGGTTAGTAGATCCGAGTAAAAAGAGATTGCCTCATTCTGAATTTCAGATTCTGTGTTTAGCCATTGACCAGCAGAGTTTTTTATTTTATTAATCTGTATCCTGCAATTCTTTTCTTGGACAACCTTATGAAAAAATTCAGTATTGTTGTCACCTAATTTATGCCATTTAAGTCCTGCTTTTTGTTTCCAAAACTTTTCTTTTTCTTTTAAGGCCCTCTGCAAACTAGCTTTTTTTTTATTAAGTTTAACCAGTTCAGTCAGGTTAGGATCATGATCAAAAACAGATTCCTGTAGTCTTAGGGCATCCTCAGCTTGTGAAACATTAGCATCAATATTACCAAACGATTCTCTGTTCCATGTTTTGATGACTCTTTTAAGCCTAATCAGTTTCAGGTAAAATTTAATCATTCCTTTTTCATGTATAGGTTTATCCCAAGATTCCTACATTAAACCTATGAAATCTGACCTTTGGAACCAGGCATTGATGAATCTAAAAGGTTTGGGATATGAGGGAGTTAGATTAGATAACTGAAGGAGGAGAGGTGAGTGGTCTGAAGTGTGTCTATTGAGAATTTGGATGGAGGAAGATGGGAATTTGGAGCTCCAAGCTAGTGTACAGAGCCCCCTATCTAACCTTTTGGAAGTGGGATTTCTTAGCCTAGAGTTACACCAGGTGAATAAATTGCCTACTGTGTTTATTTCCTGAATACCATTCGAATTAATCCATGTGTTAAAATCCCTAATGCTCCCCAGAGCTGGATTAGAGGGTCCTCTATATTCAGAAAGACTCCTAATAGTATTAAAATCCCCTATAAAAATAGTGTCACTGTTGGATAAAGGCTCTAAATCTTTCCATAAAGCTTTTCTACCATCTCTATCCCTTAAAGCATAAATGAAGGCAGCATTCATATTAAGGGCCAGAGAAAGATGAGATATGTTAACAAAAAGGAATTGGTCATAAGAAGTAATAAGTGAAACCGTGAGGAGATGAGTCCACATTAACCAAATTTTTCCATTAGGAAGGGCCAGACAGTTTGCAAAATGTAATGATGTCATATAGGTCTGTATTTTTGAGTTATCATGCATAGGTTCTATTATGCATAGCAACTGAATTTTCTTAGTTTTGATCAGATTAGATAGCCTAAGCAATGATGTTTCCATACCACGAAGATTCCAGATCAGAAAATTAATATTAACTGTTCCTATCATATTTCACCTGGTTTTGTACCTTTTGTAGCTGATCTTAATAACATTTTATTCAGCTGACTAAGATAGGTCACCTTTTTGTTTTTAGATTTACCTGGATGTTCAAACTTACCTGTATGCTCAGATCCCTCTTCCAGAATTTGTTGTTCACATGGGTCCAGATCCAAAGGTTGCTCCAGGTTCTTCTGTTTACTGCAACTGGTTTCTTCTTGTTCCTGAGAGTGAGTGTCTTCTCCCTGCAAAATAGAGAATCTATTCGATATCTTTCCTCCTAAGGAAAGTGTAGGTTTAGCAATAGAATCAATCATAAGGGAATGATGTAAGCCAATGTGAAGATCATCTCTAGCATAAGCTTTCAGAACTGGTTTAGATTTTGCAGTAGCCTTTAATAACCTAGTGGTGGAGTTATCTGGACTCTCTATTGTCAGAAGACCACTAGAAACAGGGGTTGTGGGAGTTTGAGCAGGTTGCAGGAGGGGATCAGGGTTCCTAACTTCCTTATCATTAGAAGAAACATAAGGATCAGTAGGAGAATCAGAGAGCAGCGGTGGTAAATCGAATTTTTTTTCAGTTGCCTGCCACTGAGGGATAGGTTGAGTCTGAATTCTATTAGTTTCCTCAGTCCTTTCCTTTATGTTCTGAGGGTTAACCCTACATTGGCCTAAAGAATGCCCCAGTTTAGCACAATATCCACAGTATAGGGGGATATCCTCGAACTCAATTGGATATTTCCTATTGTTTGTTATTGAACCAAGCCTAATGTAATGTGGCAGGGGCTTTAGTAGGTCAATTTCAACACAGAATTTTATGGCCGAAGGCCTGGTAAGCATCTCAGTAGCATAATCATTCTTTATAAAGTTACCAATACTATTACCAATATCTTCAATAGATGAAGAGTTATAGTAATAGAGTGGTACCTCCCTAATTGTACACCAAATCGGGACAATGGGAGATTCTCTCTGGGTAGAGAACTCAGGAGTCCACTTAAGCATTTTCAGTGAAACGCCATTGAAATTCCATATGCCCTTCATCCAACAGCGTTGGTAGTCGTTAACCTGTTCAAAACGAATTAGTATATGTTTATAATCAAGAGATCCCAATTGGTACTTACCTTCGAACCCAATAGTTTTAAGGACAACCTCCATCTGATCCATTGAGATTCTACCTTTGGTAAACTTACCGACCAATGCATTGGAGTAATGAGCTGATAATGTAGCAATTTGCTCATCAGAGTATAAGCAGGCAAGATCACCTAGATGGGAGGATTTAGGGATTAGCTCGGGGTTATTTGGGAGTTGTGATGACAACGGAGGAGATTTTGTTTGAAGAGCAGCCGCGAACGTTTTAGGGGGTGGTGGCAGATTGGAGTTGGAGGTGGAAGCTGCCATCGATCGTCGGGAAGAAACCCCGCCAAGAGGCGGAGAAAGAAGCCGTTACCACTGGCAGTTACCGTTACCGGCGAGTAACGGTCAGAAAAAAGGAAAAGAAAAGAAGGAGTAGATGAACAGTAGAGGACAGAGAAATAATCGCACACACTAACGCACATTCAATCGCACACAGTAAAAAACTCAGTGATAGACAAAGGGAGTACTAAATTTTAAAAAGGTTAAATATTTTTTTATATTATATTTTTTTATATATTTCACATTCAAATACACATTATTACTTGTTTTAACTTATAAAATACAACATTTAAATTTTGTTAAATATTACAATTTTTACACAGTCTTGTTTTGTTTTAGGCACCGTAAACTTTAGGCCATGGTTTATTGTGCAATTATTAAAAATTTCATTTGTGATGAATTTTTTTAAAAGATACCAATAAATTTTGGGACCTACTGTAAAACTATAAAATTATTATTTATATTACAAAAAAAATTAGAATTTTCATTTTTCTTTCCTCCCCCAATAATCAGAAACCTGCTGGGGTGTGCATCAGTTCGGGTTAATCGGTTCTCAATTTATTCAATTCAATTTATTCAATTTTTTCCCTAAGAGTCCAAAACTGAAACCGATCCAAATAAATCAATTAACCCAAAAAAATCCATGCCGAATTCAAAATTCAGTTTCAGTTTAAAACCAAATTCAAACCAAAAAACTGAATAATTTGATCACTCGGCCCAGACCAAAAGCCCGTTAGCATGTTAAAAATTAAACTTAAAAGTCATATTTAGGCCCATTTGTCGACACCAATTTTATTAATTGGTCTACAAATTGGGACATACTGAGAATTTAATCAACTGATGGAGTGGTACCCAATTTATAAGATATTTCCACCTTATATTTTCTATATACTACTGATGGAGTGGTACCCAATTTATAAGATATTTCCTCCTTATATTTTCTACATACTACTGATGTGGGACTAGTGTCCTTCCTTCTTCCTTCCTTTAAAACATTTTTCCCCTCTTACACATAGTGCATCCGCCGCCGCAGCCTCCTCCTCCTCCATCTTCAAAATGGCGCAAGATTAGCTCGCTCTCTGTGACACCATGAGGGCTCACACCGACTGGGTAACCGCAATCACTACCCCAATCGACAACTCTGATATAATTATGACGTTGCCACCGCATCACCGACCACTCTCATATCGTGCAGGACGTCTTGCAATGTTTCTGAAGCCAGTGCATCGCTTAAGAATTCACTACTTTTTTACTCTTTGAGATGGCTCTTTTATAAGCTAAATTCATTTGACACAAAAGAAATATTCATCAAGCTTTCGTGTCGTGTAGGATGAGTAATTCAGAGGAATCATCATCTCTTCGAAAAAAAGGAAAGAGAGAAAGATGGGAGGCCAATGCAGTTCGATTCCAAGGGAAAAAAATAGGTGTTGGGCTCTAGCTGACATAGTGCTCGGCAGCCACCCTGAGCGGTGGCCTAAAGACACTGCTGGCAACGTTGTCTACAAGCGCTTCTTCAACTGCAGCGGCTGCCTATGCTATGAATATGACCATATCATCCCCTACTCCAAAGGTACTAAAAAACTGTTTTTCTTTTATCGTATTTGGTTCTCT
The DNA here is from genome assembly GCA_037428765.1 of Rubia yunnanensis. Classification (NCBI taxonomy): domain Eukaryota; kingdom Viridiplantae; phylum Streptophyta; class Magnoliopsida; order Gentianales; family Rubiaceae; genus Rubia; species Rubia yunnanensis. The sequence continues at coordinate 103,569,610 of CM075061.1, read as the reverse complement.
GGATTGATTACTTGCTTTCTTGTGTTCAGTTCCTCATCGGGTTTTTGTTCCAGAATGTTAAAAAAATGTTAGTGTATGTTCAGTCTCCCATTTTTATCTTCATGTCACACTTATATTTTTCTGGTCAAAGTTTGCAAATTTGGAGGTCAATTTTCATAATTGAAGTTAAATAAAACTAAAGATGCTGATGATTAAAACTGAAATTAAATAATATTATAGATTAATTAAATTAATTACAATTCGGTATTCGGTTCGGGTGTCAGTTTGTGTTTTAATATCCAAAACTGATCCAAAAACCATATTCAGAATTTGGTTTATTCAATTCAGATATCTGAAAACCATATATTAAATTTGGTTTGGGTTATTCGAATTTGGATAAATCAATTTTCAATTCGGTTTTTGGTTTTTCGGTCCACCCCTAGTTACCGCCGGATTTCCACCGCCTTTGCCAAAATCTCGCCGGCATTTCGTGTGCTCCATTCTTAGAAATTGCCAGTGCGCACAACTGACAAGATTCTTCTTCTTCATCCAGAAAAATTGATGCAATGCCGGTGAGATCTAATCGACTCGGGCGAGATCAATGTGACTTCCAGTCACCGTGCCCTAGCTCTACCGCTGCAATTATAGTCGAACGACAACAATGAGGCGACGAGGCTGAAGAAAAATGGTGTTGAGATGCAGGTGGCGCGTGATATGCACGTGACCAAACAGACAAGATGACTCACGCGTGCAAACACGCATGACATTAATGACTCTGCCGATGGATGGCGATAGCGATGGACTTAGCATCTGCATATGAAAGGTGAGGTTTAATTTTGAGTTTTTTTCAAAGTCATATACTAAGGTTTAATATTATTTGACTGAGTGTATGATCAGTAAAGGTTCTCTTGTGTAGTGATTGGTACTCTAGACTTTGAGATTAGTAACATGGGTTCGAATCCCACTAGGCCTTGTTTTTTGAAGAATTTATATTCTTGAGGTACATGCTGAGGTTTATTATTATTTTACTGGGAGAATGTTCTGCAATGGTTCTTTGGTGTAGTGGTTAGTATTGTGTACTTTGAGGTTAGTGGTCTAGGTTCTAATCCCATCAGGACCTCTCTTTTTTTTAACGAATTTATGTTCTTGAGGTATTGTAGTTTTTTTGTTGATGTTTGTAGCTTTTTTTTTCTCATGTTGATGTTTGTAGCTTTTGTTTTTCTCATGTTGATGGTTGTAGCTTTTGTTTTTCTCATGTTGATCTTTTTCATTATTCGAGTGAGGTTTATTTGATGGAGAAAGTCTCCTATGAGACCGTCTCACCAAACCTTATTATAAGACGAGGGAATAAGTTGCAATATTTAAATTTTATGCATAATTCACGAGTTGGTATCTGGGTCGGAACGGGTCATTAGATCCCCATAGATGATTCATGCCCATTCTCCCCAATTTCTATCGTCCATCCCTAGGTTTCTTAGCCGCCCACCTCTGCTCTGCAGTAATCTGAAGTCAATCTGAATGCAAGAATCTCTCAGATTTAAAAACATCCGAGTCCACCTTACAATTCGGGTTCACCCGATTGTCAAAACATTCCCAAATATTGTAGCGCATTAAAATGATATCCTGAGTAGTTTAGGTTGTAAATTCCTTCCTTGATAATGGCATCTGATAGAGGTTAGGCTTAAGAAGGCCATTGGGTCACATGTATGGCAGCCCAGTTAGGGGAATATTTAATAATCTAACTTAATTACCGCATTCGTGGGTAGTTAAGGGAGATAATTAAGGAGTACGTTATTTAGGACATATAGTATAAATACAAGGTACACATTTACTTATCATTCATTCTGTCTTAATCATATTGAACGCTTAGACTAACTTAAGCATCAGAGTGCTGACCCTTGGAACCCCAGGGATAGCTCTAGGGATAGTTTGATTGCAGGTTCATTCAAGAAGAACCCAAGCCCACAAACCAATCGGTGGTCAAAGACGCATCAAGTGGCACCATATGTGGGGGACGACTAAGCTGGATCAAGGGTTTGGAGAGATTATGTCCATGGTAGTTCGACGGAGTGAAAGATTGAGGTCAATAGGTACGGAGGCTGAATCGCCACCAAGGTTAACATCAGAGAATCTAGAAGGAGGAAATGATGCTCGCATCGAGAACAGCGATATGGACATACTTAAACGATGGGAGCGGAGTTGCGAGCAGAACCTAGAACAAGCATAGGCCACGAAGGAGGACAAACCTCAGTGGCGATTGGTGCAAACACCCTGCTACCAATCCAGCATGATATGTCGGGGCCCTTGAGGACTTTGGAAGTGATAGGAGGGCTAAGCCAGGGAAATATTGATCCCCTGCTAAAGAGGGTGGTTGATTCGAGGGATGGAAGGTTTACGGAAGTTTGGGAGGCTCATATATGGAAGCCTATGGCTAACATGGACAAGGAAACCAAAATGTGGAGAGGGCAACCCCAAATCAAGATGTGGAACAAGCAGCCCAGGTCCTGGCTGCGAGTGGTTACTGGATCACCCCTCCTCCGAGGGTCACGATGGGAATAGTACCGCCCTCGCCTTTGGGAATAACTACGTGGTGGGCCTCTCAGCCCCAACCCCCAATAGCCTACCCTTATCAGGGATATGTTGGAGAGCCGCTACAGGCCAGGCCCCATCCTTCAATTCCTTGTTATTCCCAAGGTCCTATATATGAGCTACCTTCACTAGCCCCATCTGCTCCTACCCTCGACCTGGCTGGTCCAGAAGCAGCATATGGAATGATGGCTTCTTCTAGCACGCAAGGACATGGGAGTATGGGAATCGTCCAGGGCCTATAAAATTCTTATGTTCAACCGCCACCGCCACCAGAATACCCAAACCTCGGATCGCACTGGATGAACCCATGATATGGAGAAACCCAACCTCTCTATATGCCACAGTTGGGTGGTCACGATAAGGTGTTAAACCTGACAGTGGGTCAGCACGAAACCCCCTCAGATGCAAGTGAATCATTAAGAGAGGAATTGGATAGGTTGATCGGCCCCTTGGGCCAGGCTGCGTGGTCTTCTTTTAGCTTGGTGATCACAGGGGTTCGTTGGCCGATAGAAGTGAAGCCCCCAGGAGGACTTCCCACATACAGTGGTGAAACTGACCCTCGAGAGTTCATACAGACTTTCCTAGGCTTGATGAGTTCGAGGGACTTTGATTAGAAATTGACATGCAAGCTGGTAGGCAGCTACTTGCGGGGAAAGGCACAGGAGTGGTTTAATAAGTTTCCAAGGGGCTCAGTCCAATATTATCGGGACTTCAGCAGAGTGTTGTTGAGCTAGTACTCGCAGAAGAAGAAGTTTTCCAAAACTTTGTTAGAACTCTACCATACTAAGCAAAAGCCAGGGGAAAGCACAGAAACCTTCTATCACCGATATGAAGACGAGAGTTTGGGGGTGATAGAAATGACGGAGAATGAGGTAATCCAGGGGTACCTATTGGGGATGCAGGACCTATAATTATACAAGAAGCTGAGTACTAATACCCCTAAGACACTGCAAAAACTTCAAGAGGTCGTGGAGCAATATTTGAGGGTAGAGGAAGCAACGAGATAGAAAAGATATAGCCTTGCAGAGAAAGCACGAAGAAATGTAGAGCATAGAGGGAAGAGGTCGGTCGAACCCATAAGAACACCTTTTGAGAGGTATAATTCATTGTCATCAACCCTTGGAGGAAGAACCCTACACAAATTTTAAACATACATAGAGGTTTATTTTGAAACCTCCACCCTTGTAGAGTTTGCAAAACTCGATTGCAGCCTGGAGAGCAACAAATCGGCACTGTGATCATCATAGAGATTATGGTCATGACATAAATGATTGCATGCAGTTAAGGATGGAGATTGATAGGTGTGAGCGGGAAGGACTGTTTTGAGGATAAGGACATAGGAACCAGGCTGTCCCATCGAGGCCCCAGATGAATCAATGGTAGCCTTACAGAAGAAAAAATCAAAACAATGGAGGTAGAGGAGATAAAAGGCCTCGAGAACAGGTGGTTGTAACAAGGGGGAAATCAGGGAAACCAAAATGGAGAAAACCCACCCGTTTGAAGGGTTAATTAACGTCATCAACAGCATGGTGGGAGAGAGATCCTCGAACGTTGTTATAAAGGCTGAAGCTCGAAGGGTTCCCGCAGAGAAGCCTAGTCATAAGAGGTTCCGGGCGGATGAGACTGTCACTTTCTTGGAAGCGGATGCTGTGCCGGACCAAATGTCCTATGCAGACCTCATGGTAATTTCAACCATCATTGGAACATCCTTGATCAGGAGGGTGTTCGTTGATGATGGGAGTGGGGTAGAAGTGATGTTTGCTGAGTGTTTTGACCAGTTAGACATAGGCCATGAGAATTTGAAAACAATATGCTTCCCTTTTATCAAGATTCACAGGAAATCCAATATTTCCCATAAGAGAGATAACAATACCCGTTCGAGTGGTGGATGGCAACAAGGGAGTGACCATCAGGTGTGGTTTTGCTATCGTGGATGCACCTTTCCCTTATAATGTGATCTTAGGAAGGCCAAAGATGTGCCAGGCTCGAGCGGTCTGGTCATCCTACCACCCGATGATGAAGTTCCCAATTGAAAAGGGGATGGCATCCATTCGAGGGATCAGACTATGGCCCAAAAATGTAACCTAACGGCAGTGCGAGAGGCAAGGAAATAAAGGGATGTAGTGGCAGTGAACGGAAAGGCAGGATTAGCTAATACAATATAGATGCCCATTTGGGATAAAGGGTCAGTAGCTGTTGGGAAACTAATTCCTGAAGATGTGAAAAGAGGATTGCAAGACTTATTAGGAAAGTATGGAGATGTGTTCTCGTGGGATACATCTGACCTAACGGGGGTCCATTTGAGTCTCGCATTGCATAGGCTGAATATCGACCCTTCAATTAAACCAGTAAAGCGGAAGAGAAGAGTGTTCGCTCCCGAATGAGCTGAGGCAATTAAAGAGGAGGTGGAAAAAATATTGAAGGAAAATGTGATCGAGGAGGTATTCTATCCCGATTGGATCGCCAACCCAGTTATGGTTCCAATGCATGATAGAGCATGAAGGATGTGTATAGACTTTACTGACCTAAATAAATGCTGCCTCAGAGATAGTTACCTGTTGCCACCAATCGATAAGTTGGTGGAAGCCATCACTGGATACCAAATTTTGGCAATCTTTGACGCACATAAGGGGTACCACCAAATTCTCATGGCAAAGAAAGATAGGGAAAAAACATTGTGCATTACAGATGTGGGCACGTACAGCTATAAGAAGATACCCTTTGGGTTGAAGAATGTTGGGGCTACTTATCAGAGGTTGGTCGATACATTGTTCAGGGGACAAATAGGGAAAACATGGAGATATATGTGCATGACAAGGTGGTCAAAAGTAATATTTAAGAAGAATTTTTAAAAGACCTGAAAGAAACATTCGGTAAGCTTCGAGAAGCTAATTTGAAGTTGAACCTGTCTAAGTGTGTCGTTGGTGTGGGAGCAAGGAAGTTTCTTATATTCATGGTCTCAGAGAGGGGGGATCGATGTAAACCCGGAAAAGGTCGAAGCTCTGAGGACAATGAAAACCCCACAATCGATAAAGGATGTGCAGAAGCTTACAGGATCTTTGGCAGCATTAAGCAAGTTCTTCTCGAAGGGGGCAGAGAAGCACTTGCCTTTCTTTGATGTTCTTCGAATGGCAAAGAAGTTTGAGTGCAATGGTAAGTGTGATGAGGCATGCGAGTAGTTGAAAGAGCATTTGGAGACATTATCTACCTTCATGAAACCAGACAAGGATGAGACGTTGTACTTGTATATTTCTGCGTCACCGCTAGCAATTAGCGCGGCTTTGGTTAAAGAAAAAGAAAAGGTTCAGCACCCGATCTATTTCATTAGTTGTTCCTTGTAGGAGCCGGAGACAAGGTATACGGCTCTCGAAAGGTTGATTCTAGCTCTCATGCATGCAGCCCAAAGGTTGAGACCCTACTTCCAGGGACATAAGATGGTGATGCTCACGAACCACCAAATTTGACAGATCCTGCTAAGGCCAGAGATTTCTAGAAGAATGATGAAGTTGGTAGTAGAGTTGGGAGAACATGATATCCAGTATCAACCTCGAGTTGCAATTAAGGGGTAGGCACTAGCAGATTTTATAGTGGAAATTACAGACTCCCTTGAAGTGTGTTTAGAGCCCATTCAGAATGAAGAAATAAGGCAAAGAAAGATATGGAAGTTGTATGTGGATGGTTTGTCATATTCAGAAGGAAGTGGAGCGGGGGTCCCACTAACTAGCCCCGAGGGCAGAGATTATCCTTATGCATTGAACTTTTCATTCAAAGTAACTAACAATGAAGCTGAGTATGAGGCATTGATCACTAGATTGTGCCTCGCGAAGGAGCTGCAAGTGGAGGAATTGGAGGTTTTCAGTGATTCTCAAATGGTTCAACGGGTGAATGGAGAGTACGAGGCCAGAGAGCATAATCCGCAGAGATACCTCGAGATAATAAAGAACTTGTTAAAAAATTTCAAATTTTATACATTGACACATGTTCCGAGGTAAAACAATCATAAAGAGGACGCTCTAAGTAAGCTCGCTTCTTTGGATTTGGGAACCCAATCCCAGCAACAACTCCTCATGGAAACTTTTAGTAAGCAATGTTTTGAACAGCCTATAGTGCTGGCGGTTGAAGTGGAAAACTCCTAGATAACACCGTTCGTGACATATTTTCGAGAGGGAATCCTGCCAGAAAATGAAGTAGATGCCAGAAAGATAAGGTTGAAGGCCCCAATGTATGTGTTTCAAGAAGAAGGGTTATATAGAAGAGGCCATTTGCAGCCATTACTTCTATGCATTAACTCTTACAAAGCAGATTACCTCATAAGGGAGGTTCACAAAGGGATATGTGGAAGCCATCAGGGAGCCAGATCTATGGCGAGAAGGCTCATTCGAGCAGGATTTTACAGGCCGACAATGTTCGAGGATGCAAACCGGCATATTCAGGCTTGCCATCAGTGTCAGAGACATGCACCTATAAAATATGTTCCACGGAAGAAATGAGAAACATGTATAGTTCGTGCCCATTTGACAAATGTGGAATCAATTTGGTAGGCCCTTTTTCGGAAGTGCCAGGAAAATTTAGGTACTTAACAGTGGCAGTTGATTATTTCACCAAATGGGTAGAAGCTGAGCCCTTGACAAACGTAAGGGGAAAAACTGTCATCTCCTTTTGCTGGAAGAACATTGTGTGCCATTTTGGAATCCTAAGGAAGATCATCACGAACAATGGAACGCATTTTACTCGGGATCCCTTCAAGAAGTGGTGAGAGGAATATAAGATTAAGCAAAAGGTGACATCCGTTTACCTCCCCCAAGCCAACGAACAAGTGGAAGTGACCAACATAATAATAGCAAATGGAATACTAACGCGTTTGGAAGGGGCAGAAGGTAACTAGATATAGGAATTACCCAATGTGTTGTGGGCATATCGGACAACTGAGTCCTCCACTACTGGAGAAACACCTTATAATCTCGTCTGTGGCTTGGAAACAGTAATTACTGCGGAAATAGGAGTTCCTAGCCCAAGGATGATGGTTGCTGCAGATGAGATGGTGAATCAGCAAAACTGATGTCTGGATCTGGATACGGTAAAGGAAAAGAGAGATCTAGCTTCTCTACACAAGGCTAAGGTCAAGGAATGGGTCAGAAGATATCATGAAAGAATGGTAAAGAAGGTTTTGTTTAACCCGGGAGACTTGGTAATGTGGAAAAAAGAGAAAAGCATAAAGGAGCCCAAGGGGAAGTTAGCTGCGAATTGGTAAGGACCTTATAAAGTGATTGAATTGCATCTGAAAGGAAGTTATGTTCTCGAACAGATGAATGGAATTTGAGTACCAAGAAGGTGGAACAGTAGCAACTTGAGAAAATACTACCAGCTATGATGATCGAGTGGTTTGCTCTAGAGCGGCACTCTAGTTGGTATTTGAGCGGGTTGCTTTACAGAGGCGCTCTAGATGATGTTTCTAGCTACGGCTGATGTTCAAGTGGTTTTCTCTAAAGCAGCACTCTAGATGATGTTCGAGTGGTTTTCTCTAAAGTGACACTCTAGATGATGTTCAAGTGGTTTGCTCTAAAGTGGCACTCTAGTTGGTATTCAAGCAGGTTGCTTAAAGCGGCGCTCTAGATGATGTTTCCAGCTACGGCTGATGTTTGAGTGGTTTGCTCTAAAGTGGCACTCTAGATGATGTTCGAGTGGTTTGCTCTAAAGCGGCACTCTAGTTGGTATTCGAACGGGTTGCTTTAAAGCAACGCTCTAGATGATGTTTCCAGCTACGCCTGATGTTCGAGTGGTTTGCTCTAAAGCAGAACTCTAGTTAATGTTCAAGTGGTTGGCTCTAAAGCGGAACTCTAGATGATGTTCGAGTGGTTTTCTCTAAAGCAGCACTCTAGTTCATGTTTGAGTGGTTGGCTCTAAAGCGGCACTCTAGATGATGTTCGAGTGGTTGGCTCTAAATTGGTACTCTAGTTGATGTTTAAGTGGTTGGCTCTAAAGTGGCACTCGAAAGCTATATTGTACTCTTGAAATGATAAGCTAGTAGGCAAAATTGGCAGGATGTAGGTGAAAACACCAAACCTGGGTAAAATGCTTGTCTGTAAATTGCTTAATTTCTATTTACCAAACATGCACAGGGCTCCCCTGTTCGAGGGGTAAAATATTAGAGATGGAAAGAATATTAACTATTCATTCAAAATATTAACAAATACTAAGGATACAATATTCACACTAACAATTATCCAAGTTGATCCATTTACATATATTCATTCACTGGGAGGAAATCCCGCTTGAAATAACTCTTCAGTGGAAATAGGCTTTCCTAGCTTCTTCACGTTTGCCTCCATTTCTTTGAGTTCTTCAAGCTTTATACCAGCCGCCCTTTAGATATCCTTCATTTGCTCCTCTACAGGATATTCTAAGGAATTAAGGGGAGTAACAGTGACGATCCTACACCGTTTCTTCGTGGAAGGTTAGAATGGGGCCTTTGAGGATGACCCAATGCTTTTGCGGAATTTTGAGGAAGACCCTTGGCTAATTTTTCTCAATGGGACAAGGTACCATTAAACTTCTTTAACAGCACACTTTTGTGACCGAGGGGCAGAGAAAAAACTCAAGGGGGTAAATCCATTTACCTTCAGTTCTGCTAGCCAATCGAGAATGAGGTCAAAAGTCTTCTTCTGTCATGGAGTCCTATTCTCATGAACGTTGATCTCTTCCATCCAGTACTGGGCAACTATAACTAGAAACTTTGGAAGATGATCATTGATGTTTAAGTATGAGGAAGGTATGTCATGAGAAATCATATGGGCATGAAGGCTTACTTCGCGTGCAGCAATTTTTTCTTCAAATTCAGCGAAACGTTGTTCCATTTCTGTATCTTGTACCTTCCAAGCCTTGATCTCCCCGGCGATTTTTGCATGTTTTCATAAAATGGATTCCACCAAAGAGCTAACTTCAACTGGGGGGCTACCTCGAGGGGTTGGAGGGGGTTCGCTTGTGGAAGGGGGGTCCTCGCTAGCTATCTTCCAAGCGAATAAGTCCTCTTCAAGGCTACTCACTCTGCATTGAGCTAACAGATGTTGTTCAGCAATTAATTCCCTCTAGGCTACCAGTCTGCAATTTTTGCCCAAACAACCGATTAGGCGCCCTTCCATTACTGAAAGCCTAGTTGTAGTGGCAAGGTAGGACTTTAGAGAACTGAACTTCAAATAAATTTGACGCATCAGTTCTCCTAGTTCTTCATCAGCAGGATTGCGACCCTTGACCACTTCTAAAGGATAGGTACCATTAAATTCCTTTCTAAGGAAATCCTTGACAAACCCCTTGAAAGTAGGATGTTCTTTAGATTGCCACAGCTTCACCTCGGCTTTGAGGTTGTGGAGCTTGTCCTTCAAGGAGTCTTTCGCTTGGTTACACTTATAAAGATCTCGAAGGGCAATCAGTAGCTATTTACTTGTCTCATCCAGTTCTTTTTGGGCACTTGAAAGTTCCTCGCAAGCACCTACTAGCACCATTTTCAATGAATTATACTACGAAAAGTAACAAAGGTAAAATCAATAAGTCGTGGCAAAAAGAAAAAAAGGTATTTTCATTAATTCTAAAAAATAGGGTCACAATTGAGGGGCCCTAAGTAAAAAATAATAGTGAAGAGGAAAAATTTTACAATCAAGGACCAACTCTAGAATCATCCTCCTTTGATGTGGAAGCGATCATTTATTCGACCTGGTTGGCTGGGGAATTCCGCCCAGGAGAGGCGTCTGCAGCCTCAGGAAGGGGGATCGCTTGAATCCCCTCAATAGTGAAGAACTGCCCTTTGGCCTTAATGAAATCCAGTAGGGCAAAGTGAAGGCCGTTGTTATTTATGGCCTCATCTCTTTTTACGTCCAAGGTGGTATCGAGCTCTGGATTAACTAGTTCATCCGCCTTCTTGGCTAAATCTTCAGAAAGAGAGGCAGACACTTGTGGCTTTAAAAATTCCTCAGCTAATTCACTGCAACCGATTTCCTTGGCCACCCTTAGAAGATCCAGGAAAAGTTCAAGCAGCTTGGGGCTATTCAATAACTTGTGTTTGAAAGCCTCGAGCATTTGCACCTGTATGGCCTGATCTTCTGCAGCTCGAACCCTCTCATCTGCAGCTTGAACCCTCTTGCCGAGGGTATCCTTCTCTAGCGACCATTGATGCCTCTGGGCATCAACACCTTGCCTCTCACTTTCCAAAAGTTTTTTCTTTTCTTTAAGTGTCATATCCTTGTCCTCGAGCACCTTGTTTTTCTCCTTGAGCGCCTTCCTTGGCTGCAAAATCTCAACATCTTACTTGATGAGCTCCTCACGAAGGTTACCTTTGCCAGCGAATTAAAGGGAAATGAAGGCCACCAATTTCTCGGTGGCCTCGCGTAAAATTTTAGAGGCCTGTCAAAGTAACTCGGCTCAGATTAAGGCAAAAAAATAAAAAAAAATGAAGAGAAAGGAGAAGGGATAAGAACCTCAGGTTTAGAGACCATCTTTGCCAGTTGATGCTCAATCTCAGAGACGGACTTTGCATCAGTTGAAGGGGCGGAGATTGTTGATGAATATCCTCACCGCTATGTGTTCCAATTACCAGCCTTGGTCAGGAGGAGCCAATAGTATTGTTGTTTGCCTTTGTCTTCTAGCAAACGTTCCTGGTGTGAGGAGACTGCTCAGCACCAATGGTTGAGATAGACCTTCCAAAGCCTTCTACAGGAGGGAAAACTGAGTTCGAGGGGGGAGACACCGGAGTGGAAGCCTGGTTCGAGGAATCAATTATCCCCCTTAATGGAGCCTGAGCCTGTTTTGAAGACTTTGGCTTCTTTAAGCCCTTAGTGAAACCCACTGAAAATGGAAAAAGAAATAGAGTCAGTCAATATAGACGGACATAATAACACAACAAATGAGAGAAATAAATTTCTATTAAGGCACCTTTGGAAGTTCCAAAATTCCTAGAGTAACTACCGATAATCTCGAGGGGAGGGCCATCTCTGGGACCCTCATGTTCTCTTTGCCTCTTTCTTGTATCTTTCCAGAGTTTGTTATGCACATATTCTTCATAGAATCTGGGAAAGAATGCAAAACCACCAATCTAGGGTTGGGGTTGTTGAAAAGGCTGTAGTCGAGAAAGCTAGACAACATGTTTTATCTGCTCTCATGCGCATCTAGGTAGATATATTCCCCAGGTTTGGGAGACTTGACTCGCACGGCCTAATTCCACGAAGGAACTCTATACCTCCTGCTATTGAACAAGATACCTTTCTTCCAGCTCTTCCAATCACCCAAATTTCCAGGAAGACTAAAAGCTTTATGATGTGCTTCTCGGTTGACAAACGTGACGATCATATCGATAGACCGCCCACTATAGGACACAAAGTATAGTGACTGAAGCAGCTTATAACTGGGTTTCATACTGAATTCATCACATCTAGTCAAGAACATCATAATGATCACCAAAACGTTGGGGTGGACTTGCGCAGGGCTCACCTGAAACTGTCTAAGGAGTTTGGAAAAAAGGGACGAAAAGGGAAAGGTGATCCCGCAAATGTGTCGGAGAGAGATGGACGATCTTGCTTCGGGAAGGTTATGGGGGGAATCACCTTCTCAAAAGGGTTAAAAATTGGCATCCGGAGCTAATCTTTGGCCAAGAGGGATCGATTCCAAAATTTTAGAAATAATGGTTCCCGCTACTGAAATGGGGGGCTCCTATAGCCTTAATCTTTGACGAGTCCCCTTTTTCTTCTTTAGAGAGAGCTCAGCCAGAGAGGACTCCCAAGTTCCACTCGAGGGTACTTTCCCCTCCTCAAGGATTGCCTTCTCCCTCAAAGGAAGTACTTCTCCCTCAAAGGAAGTACTTCTCCCTCCTCCCCTATGGCTTCGAGCTCTGGACTTGGAGGAGAGTAAAATTCATCTTGCCGCTCGTAGGGGACCTGGTTATGTAGGGTTTGCTCATGCCTGGAGGCCAATTTTTTACAGCTTCTTGACAGGGCATATCAGTTATGGGAATGACCCTCTCTTCCCCAGGACTATTAGCACCATGATCAGATACGCCTTCTCCAGCATCTGAATCGTGTTGGAGTTCTTCAAGATGTGTACATTTAGGATTGCTAGCGGTTCTCTCCCGTGTACTAACCCCTGACTCGCCTACCCTAATTTCACCGAAAAGTTTCTCGGAGGTAGAACCCTCATCAGAGTGGGCCATGATTGAAAAGGGGGGGGATAAGAACATTAGAATGATAATAGGGATGAAAGAACTTACTGATTTCTGTAAAAAGTGATGGAGCTTGGATTGCTCGCGAGAGAAATACAGAAAGAAATATTGTAAGAAGACGCCTGCAAATGAGAAAAGTAAATAAGGAAGTGCGGATGAGGGGTAAATATGGGGGATGAAGTGATGGGAAATTATTTTTTCATTGGAAATCTAAAAATTTATGGAAAGACGTGATCGCCTCTTTGTCTTCTAACAATAAGGTGTTTGGGGGGGCATTGACACGCGTGATTGTCTAGCACACACGCACCCTTTTGGAATCTGAAATGACGAAGTTGATTAGAAAACCATGTTCTCATCCTTGAAGGCAAGAACACAGCGTATAAGGTTCATTTCGAGCCTTCAATGTCCTCAAATTAGCCCATGCATTCGAGACCTCAAAGACCTTCGTGATGTTCCAGCTTTCTAAGGTCGAGAACCTGCTTTTCTAAGGGATCTTGAAAGAGGTTAGGCCCAAGAAGGTCATTGGGCCGCAAGTATGGCATCCCGGTTAGGGGAATATTTAATACTCTAACTTAATGACCGCATTCGTGGATAATTAAGGGCAATTATTAAGGAGTACGTTATTTAGGACATGGAGCATAAATACAAGGCACACATTTACTTATCACTCATTCTGTCTTAATCATATTGAATACTTGGACTAAATTAAGCATCAAAGTGCTGACCCCTGGAACCCCAGGGATAGTTCCAAGGATAGTTTGATTGCAGGTCCATTCGAGAAGAACCCAAGCCCATGAACCGATCGGTGGTCGAAGATGCATCAGCATCTTGGTTTTGAATCGAGAAATTGATTTTTTTTTTTTGTTTTGTATCGTAAATTCAAGTGGTTCATTGAGTACTTTTATTGGTAATTTGTGAATAAATTTGGAAACAAAAAATATTTCATGTTGGAACATGCGGACAGCCACATTCACGCCTACAAGATGTTACGAAAGAAAAACATAATATTATGGTGTTTGTTGATTTATGGAAATCTGAATATTCTACAATATATTAGGTGGTGATAAAAGTATATTAGGTTTATGGAAAATTGCTGCAAATATGGTATTGGGTTTATCCAATATATGGGATATATGGTGATAAGGACAATCCCTTTATTTATGGGATTTGGATATGCTTCAGAAGCCGATAAGGAATAGGAATATTAAAGAGATAATCATGGAGAGTTCCGATCTGCTCATGGGTTTAAAAGGGGACATCACGGCTGCATTAAACTGATGAACTTAATTGCAAATATCTGCACACAGATTTTTTATCTTTCCGAGAATCTTGCAAGAGCCAGATTTATATATTCCAACATATATGACCAGCTGTTCAAAGTTTAGAATCGTATGCCTTAATTCTTTGGAGGAGGAGATCCGGCATCGACGAGTTTCAAGGTCAGAGGAATTCTGATCAAGGCGGATCCATAGCTAGGGGAGCTAGCAGAATTCACACGTTTAATTAGTGAAGATAAATAGTTTGTATGGTGTACTTTGTACTGTATCTTTTTATTAATGGATTCATTCTAAACTGGGCCAGGCCCTGCAGATATACGTGGATTTCACCGAACTGCGTAACGAAGTCTCGTGACTTTATGCTTTACTTTATTGCATACTTGGTTAGATAAGTTATGTTGGAACATAGCGATAATAATTAAGAAAATTTGGTAAAACCAAAGTTCATTTGGTATCAGAGCACGGTCACTTATTTTTTTCCTTGGTTGTGTTAAGGAAAGTGTGAATTGGTTTTACCATGGCGACCAAAGAAGGAGTTTCGGTGTCTCGGCCACCTCTACTAGAAGGCAATAACTACTATTATTAGAAGGCATGCATGAGAGTTTTCATCAACTCACTGGATGAACTTGTTTTGCACTATGTTGAAAATGAGTTGAATCACCCTACTTTTTTAAAAAACTTTAAACACCCGTAGGTGAGGGATATTTTATTAAGGTTCCCCAGGCCTGTGTAGTAACCAAGAGTACATAGATTTCGAGAGTGTCTTACATAACGGCAATATATTTTCCTCAAGAGAGAAATCTAAAATTCTACATCGGATTTGGAATGTAGGAAAAATATATTTGGAAAGGTAGTTACGATTCCAAAAAGAAGAATCTCCACCCCATGTGTTAATTCTTCCCTTTGGCCAGGCAACACCTTTCATTGCAATAAAAACAGCCCGGTCCAGGTTCTGATGGTGGAGATCCAAAGGCCAGCAGGGTTCTTTCTGTGAAGAACAAAAGTTCTTGCCACTTTCTTGCATGAATACCTGAGGAAAGCAAACAGGGTGAAACAGAAGTCTCTATTCTAATTTTAAACAACTGCATTACATTTGAGATGAATACTCTGATATGTATAAAAACATGGAGTAAGAGATAGTAAAATTTCAAGCACCTACTCTAATCACAGGAAAACCACTGCTATCAAGAGTTAGCAGTCCCCTAAGAAAAAGGGAGGCTGCCTGAAAATCTATATCACCGTGGAGGTTATTTTCTAAAGCATATTTTTCCAGGAAGTCAGCAGCACTATTTGCCTCCCTAGGGATATGTTGAATTGGGTATTTGTGGTGTTCTAAATTAAGGGAGCTGCAGGTGGAATAAGTTCTCCAAGGGGAACTCATGGGGTTTTGAATACCCTGAACAGCCATTAAACAATCTGATTCCAACACACAAATATTTAGAGCAGTTCAGAGCAAATATCATATCCACATTGAATGGCGAAGAGTTCAGCATGTAAAGGAGATAGAGAATGGAAAGTATTTGCTCTCATTTTAACCACATTCCCATTCCATTTCCTAACTATCACAGCAAAGGAAGAAAGACCACCTCTAATCCATGTAGCATCAGTATTAATTTTATATCCGGATTGTGGTTTCTTCCAATTCACAGCAGTTACTGATTTTTTTCTCTTTTGAAAGATTTGAGGAATAATATTTGCCTGAGTCCAGTACTTATGCTTGTCTAAACTGCCTATCAAATGGTGGACTGTGAGAATTTGATAGATCATGCCTTTGATTTCATGAAAGCAAGCAACTTGGGAGAAAGATTCATTTTCAAAGATAATTTTGTTCCTTTTAATCCAAAGAAACCAGATTGTGACAAGAAGGGCAGCAGTTGTAATGTTTGACTGAATCTTGGATTCAGCCTTAAAAGAGAGATAATACTCAACTCTACCCTTCAAATTTCCAAAATCTGATTGTTGTAGCTTTAAAAGGTCATTAACACATTGCCATACAGCAATAGAGGATGGGCACGAGTTAAGAAAATGTTCCAACGTATCAGAGTGATTCTGACAGAGGTGACATTTAGAGGCAAAAGAGAATCCTAACCTACATAAAATATTATCAAAAGGAATTAATCCATTCAGGGCTCTCCACAGGAGAACTAACATTTTTTTGGGGATGAAAGAGGACCAAACCTTATTGAAGTGCCTGATTTTTGCCCTTTTCTGTCTGAGGATATTGTATGTAGACCGTATGGAGAAATTTCCATCAGTGGCTGGCGTCCAAACGAGCTTATCCACATGAGAGTACTCCAGCTTCGCATCCTGCAAAAGGGCACATAGATTGGTAGCCAAATATGGCTCCAATTTTGGGAGAAGAGAAGCTTTGTTATTGATAAAAGACCTGAGTGAAATATCCTCGAAGGGGATATTCCTCTCATGAGGCCACTTATAAAACAGAGCTCCCTCTCCTGTCCAATTAGCATTCCGGAAAGAGCAATCACCATTACCATAGATTACTCTGGAATAGCTGTTTGCCTTAACTGTGATATAACATATTCTGGACCATGTGTGAGATTTTTTATAAGAGATAGGAAGTGACCATAATAGAGAGGACCATTGAGCAGAGTTTTTTGGCAGTTTCCACCACAATTTACATGAAAAAGCATCAACAATGGCCTTTAAATCCCTGAAACCTACTCCATTTTCTTCTACAGTTAGACTCATTTTTTCCAAGACCTCCACTTTTTCCTATCAGAGTTATCTGAACTCCCCGAAAATAGACTGGATGCCATTTTCTCCATTTTTTTAAAAACTATCTTTGGAGGACTCAAAACAGCAAAAATATGCCTGGGAATTGAAATAAAATAGTGATTTATCAATATAATCTTACCAGCAATGTTGAGCCATCTGTTCTTCCAGTTATTGATTGATTTCTCCATTCTTTCCAGCAGAGGTTGGTAGTGTACCTGTAGATTGCGACCAGAAAAAATAGGGACTCCTAGATATTTGAATGGGAAGGAACCTTTTTCCATTCCGAGTATTTGAATGAGTGGAATCACCCTACTGAAGATGCTGAAATAAGCTCTAAGGCAAAAGAAGGAGAATCAAGTCAAATGGAGCAGAAACTCAAAGACAAATCTACTTGGTCTTCTGATGAACTCCAGGCCACACTGGCAAATTCAAAAGCATTAAATGATATATTTACGATAGTTGATGAAAATCAGTTCAAACTCATCTCTAAATGCCATCAGGCCAAGAAAGCATGGGATATTCTGCAAACTGTTTATGAAGGAGCTAGTCGAGTTCAAGAATCTAAATTACAGATGTTGGCTACAAAGTTCGAGGAACTCAAAATGGAGGAAGATGACACTATTTTTATATTCAAGGGGAAACTTGGAAAAGTCTACAAAGAGGCAAAATTGGTACTCGGGGACATCTCCAATATGGCGTATCAACTTGGAAAAGTCTACAAAGAGGCAAAATTGGTGAAAAAGACCTTGATATCACTTCCTAAAAGGTTTTCAATGTAGGTTGCATCAATAGAAGAAGCAATAGATGTAGACACCATGAGCTTAGATAAATTAATGGGATCATCACAGACTTATGAGATAACATTCCAACAAACTACAAAAAGGGTCCAAAAGGAGTTGGCGTTCAAAACATCATCATCAAAGGACAATCACGAATCTGACAGTGATAATGAATTTGAAAAACTAGCACTTATCATGAAAAATTTCTCAAGAATGCTGAAGAAAGTAGTAAACAAGAAATCGTAGGAAAGGTTTGGTGGAAGTAGACCAAGGCCACAAGAATTTGGAAAAAATCATGGGATACGGTTTGAACAAGGAAATCAGCAGTTTCCCAGAAATCAAAGAGGTGAACCAAAACAACCTGGACGAATTCAATGTAGAGATGTGAAGGATATGGTCATATTCAGGCTGAATGTGCGAATACCCAAAAGAAACAAGGAAAATCTTATATCACCTTATGGAGTGAAGATGAAGAAGATGAGAAAGACGAAGAGAAACTTACAAGCAACTATGTGGTGTTTGGAGAAAAATAAACGATTGATGTTCCAACACATCAGATAGAATCGAAGCTATATGTTTCAACATAAATTTATATGGGGTGTCTAGTGATGATGATGGACTTGTTGTTAGTGATGAGGAAATATACAATACATACAAAAATATGCATGCTATGTGGCTCCAAGTTGTTGATACAAACAAAGTACTAAAGGAAGAAAAAAATTATATGGCTGAGATAGAAAGGGAGTTGCGTGTGGAAGTTGCTAAAATCAGAAAAGAGAATGATGAGTTGAATGTGAAGCTAATTTCAGCAACCAAGAGAGCTGAGATGTCTGAAGCAGCTATTACCAAGTTGAACTCTGGAAAAGCAAAACTTGATGATATTTTGGTTATGGGAAAGAGCTTTGGAGATCGACACGGAATTGGGTATGACAACCCACCTAAGAACATAGTCACGCTCAAGTCAAAGACTCGAGAGATACCTAAGAACACAATGATGCTCAATTCGAAGATTCGAGAGATAAAGAGAAAGTTCGGCAAGCCTCATTAAAGGAAACCTCTCATCTGTAGCTACTGCTCAAATCAAGGGCATACAGGGGAAAAATTCCAGAAACTGCTCAGAGACATCATGGCAGGACGAAAACTCTTGGTATGTTCCAACATAGACGAGGTCCAGAAATTAAAGATGGTCAGAAAGGTATGGGTTGTCAAAAGCTCTAGTTCTGGCCTTGTTGCACATACTTCTCTTATAGCACATTCCAGAGATTCGTGGTACTTTGATATTGGTTGTTCTCACCACATGACTACAATTAGGAATTTCTCACAAACATCACACCATATGATAGTGGTTTAGTTACCTTTGGCGATGGAAAGAAGAGTAGAGTAATTGGTAAATGAGAACTACAAATTTAGGGATTCCCAATATTCACCAGTGTTTTGTTTGTTGAAGACTTAAAGGGAAATCCGCTGAGCATAAGCCAACTGTGTGACGACAATATGACTGTGAAATTTCAAAAAGACAAATGTATAGTGAAACATGGAGAAGCCAAAGTCCTTTCAGGCATTCGATCGTTAGATAATTGCTATTTACTGGAACAGGAAGTGAAGTGTATGATCTATAAACAAGATTAAGGATCTCTGTGGCACAGAAAGCTCGGTCACATCAATTACAAAACCTTGGTGAAAATTGCAAATGCAAAGGTAGTACGAGGTATGCCTACATTGACAAGAAAAGGCAGAATTGTCTGTGGATCATGCCAACAAGGTAAACAAGTTCTATCTCCCCACTTTTTAGTTCAATATATAACTACCTCAAGAAATATAGAATTGCACAAAGATTTGATGGGTCCAGTCAATACACCTAGTATAGGTGGCAAGAAATATATATTTGTATGTGTTGATGATTTCTCTAGATTTACCTGGGTAGCTTTTGTAAAAGAAAAATATGATAATGTGGAAGTGTTTAGAATTTTTGTGATAAAGTTATAGACAAAAAAAGGAAGTCCAGTCGGGAAGATTGTTAAAATTCGCAGTGATCATAGTAGGGAATTTGAAAACTCTCAATTCAGTGACTTCTGTAATGAGCTTGGAATTCAACATGAGTTTTTTGCACCAATCACCCCTCAGCAGAATGGTGTTGTAGAACGGAAAAATAGGACTCTTCAGGAGATGACTCGAGTCATGTTAGCCGAGAAAGAAATTCATAAAAAATGGTGGGCAAAAGCCATTAATATAGCTTCCTATACAATCAATCGAGTGTATATACGTCCATTCACAAGAAAAATGTCCTACGAGATTTGGAAGGCCAGGAAGCTAAATGTCTCATACTTTCATGTGTTTGGAAGCAAGTGCTACATTCTCAGATATAGAGAGCAATTGGAAAAATTCAACAATTGCAGTGATATTGGAATCTTTCTTGGTTATTCTGTGAACAGCCAAACTTATCGTGTTTACAACCTTCAGACAAATACACTCATGGAATCCATAAACATTATTGTGGATGATTCTGACAAAGGACAAGGTTCAGGTGATGTAGAAGATGAACCTAATAAAGACTATGTTCCAACACAGCACAGTCAACCTGACAAGCCAGACCCATCGCATGTTGGAACATCTGAGAAGACTGATTATCCTACTGAACCAAAAGATATTGAGTATGATGGAACATCATCCCTCACTACCTTATCACATGTTCCAACACAGGAGCAACCAGAACCAATGACAAGGAGTACTCGATCAATCCCTCGGGTTTACTACAAGAAGTTAGTAGGATTACAGTACTTCATCTCTCTCATTGAACCCAAGAACTACAAGGAGACCTTACTTGACGAATACTAAATTGCATCAATGCAAGAAGAACTTGGTCAGTTTGCACAAAATGATGTATGGTATCTCACTCCTCATCCTAAAGGTGTAAATGTTATCGCCACAAAGTGGATCTTCAAGAATAAATCAGATGTTGATGGACAAATCACTCAAAACAAAGCTAGATTGGATGCTCAAGGATATACACAAGTTGAAGGAGTCGACTTTGATGAGACATTAGCACCAATTTCCAGGTTAGAGTTAATTCAAATTTTACTTGCTATTGCCTGCTCTATGAACTTTACTCTGTATCAAATGGATGTCAAGAGTGATTTTCTAAATGGTGTGGTAAATGAAGAAGTGTATGTGGAACAACCTAAAGAATTTGAGGATCCTTATTACCCTCATCATGTGTATCACCTCAAGAAGGCTTTATATAGCTTAAATCAAGTACTAAGGGCATGGTATGAATGACTGGGAAGTCGTCGTTGTACCTCTCAAAGTTATATTTTGAAGCCCTAATGCTTCCTATCTACAACTAAGTAGATAATGGCAAGTTGGGGTCGTCCATGAAGAAGAGGGATTTTCTTAAGTGTTTAAAAATATACGGTTGATATTATGCTAGAAGTAAATATATATATATATACACACACATATAAAAGCAAGTAAATAGAGGGTTTTGGTTGGTTAGTTTTCCTAAGTTATGAAATCAAAAGACAAAACAACTAGTAAAGTTAATTAACTATGCTAATCATCAAGCAAACTAAGAAAAATGATAAAAACTACAAAAGACAAAGCCATGGGGGCAATCGACATCCACTTCCAAACCAAATGTAGATCATTGAACCATTCATTCGTTCTATCACATTTGTTACCTGTGGGGAATGTTATCACTTCTCATTCGAAGATCAACATTCATTCCTTCTTATAGTAATTTGCAAAGACAAACAACGACCATTTTCAAACCTCGTTGACAATAACTCTAGGCAAACCACACCATAGAGGTATTTCATCAAAGGCACTTCACACGAAGTACCATAGATTTGATAACGACAAGCCTTCTACCAAAGACATAGCCATTTAACCAAACATAGCATTCATTAGGCAAAACCTAGAACAAACCACATTCAAGATTTAATCTTTCATTGTATCTATAGGATAAATATGAGAACAATCCACATTAGCATACTTACCTAGCAAGAATCACAACACATTATGCACAAGAAGTTCTAAGTTCATGTTCTTAGATTTTCATGCCAAAGAGCTAAGGAATTCGTAACTTTCCTAACACCCTAACACTTCAATCATATAAAAACTTCTTATTATCAAACAACCCATGGCATAAATGAAGCAAAACATAGCTTTAAGAACACATGAATGCTAAATAACAAAGGCTTTAAGAACGAGTGAAACAATCTATTCACTACTTCCACTACTTGTTGTGAAGATAAATCTTCTATTCTTCTAAGATAGTAGTTTGCAAGAGTGAATTCGACATCTCTTGACAAACCTCACCAATGACTCCCTTAGTCAAAATACGACTAAAAGTATCCCATTGGTGGCATTGAGCATGAAGAATCAACAAGCTTGGCAACACTTATAAACACTACACCGTGGCTAAGCATTTAACAAATTCATGCATTTACACAAGATTAGTCATGAACGATCAACATTCATTGACTTCTCTCATTTTCTACCTAAAACAAACATGACAACGAATTCAACATCATCACATTCATCTAGCAATTCTCAACACATCAACATCATTAAGAAGCTCTAACTCATGCTCTTGGATTCCACATTAGAAGAGGGAAGAATTAGCTACTTTTTCCCAACCCTAACAAGTAATCATACAAGCAATTCATATACTCAAGCTTCCAACAACATCAATGTCATTAACAATTCACATTCAAAGCTCAATAAATGCACAATAGCAAAAGCACTAAATAGATAGATATGATTCTCAAGACATGGATATGGAAGCTTCAATCAATTGCTCCCAAGATTAAACTAACCTAGATAATTAAAATACATGATTAACCTACAAAAAATAAGAAAAGAAAGAAGGGAAAAACTAGGGTTTTTACCCAGAAAATCGTAGGAAGAAGAAGGGTGTGAAGAGGAGATGATAGGGTTTAGTATTTATAGTACAAAAACGTAAGAAAGTTTCTGGCCACCCGTCCTCGCGAGTTGCGACCACTTCGTCGCGAGTCGCGACCAAGCCAGGTTTTAGCATCTTGATTTCTTTCTTATTTTTGTTTCAAATCCTCCTCTTCACTTCATTTATCTTGAAGTCTTCAAGTCTTCAAAAGCTCAAATACAAGTTTTCAAATCTTCAAAGATATTCTTCAAAGTCTTCAAACAAATTGCCTTGTCACACAAAATCCTCTACAAAAGTAATAAAAGTGTAAAAGTCGCTTTTAACTCTCCTTAGAGAATTTCAAGGCAAAATGCCACATCTAGAGCACAAAAGTGTACAAATGTTAATCCTAAAGGTCCTAACATAACCATATAAAATGGGCACATCAACGACTTACTAACTTTCTTCTTAAGAAAGGTTATCGTCAATGGGGAGTAGATCGCACTTTTTTGTGCTTGAAAAGGCATCAAAAATTTTGATTGCTTAAATTTATGTTGATGATATAGTATTTGGCTCTACTTTACCATCTATGGTACAGGATTTCATCACTATAATGCAGGCTGAATTTGAGATGAGCATGGTTGAAGAACTCATGAATTTTCTGGGACTG
This sequence comes from Rubia yunnanensis, assembly GCA_037428765.1. Taxonomy (NCBI): domain Eukaryota; kingdom Viridiplantae; phylum Streptophyta; class Magnoliopsida; order Gentianales; family Rubiaceae; genus Rubia; species Rubia yunnanensis. The sequence goes on along the minus strand of CM075061.1, from coordinate 103,546,497 downwards.
CTAGTCAAGCACGGAAAAAATGGCATGTTTATAAATCAGAGTAAGTATGCCCTGAATTTAGTGAAAATATTCGGACTAAGCAATGCCCGTGCAGTTTGAACACCTATGAGGGTTTCTGATAAACTGGTAAAGGATAAGAAAGGAGTCACAGTTGACCAGAAGTTATACGGGGGCTTGATTGGGAGTTTATTGTATTTCACAGCAAGTACACCATATATACCTTTCAGCGTAGGAATATGTGCAAGATTTCAGGCTGACCCAAAGGAATCTCATCTAACTGCAGTCAAAAGAATTATTAGATATATAAGTGGGACTTCAGAGCATGGTGTCTGGTATTCTAAGAATCGAGACTCTGATCTGATTGGGTACAGTGATTCTAATTGGGCTGGTAATGCTGATGATCGTAAAAGCACTACAGGTGGATGTTTCTTCATTGGTACGAATCTAGTTTCTTAGTATAGTAAGAAACATAATTCGATCTCTTTGTCTACTGCGAAGCTGAATATCTTGTTGCTAGAAGTTTTTGTGCACAACTATTGTGCATGAAGCAAATGTTGAAAGACTATGGAATTCATCAAGGGCCTTTGAAGATTTTATGTAACAACGCAAGTGCTATTAATATTTCTAAAAATCCAGTCCAGCACTCTCGAACCAAGCATATTGACATCAGGCATCATTTTATTTGAGATCTTGTTGAAATGAAGGAAGTAGTGGTGGTTTATGTTCAAACATGTGAGCAATTTGCAGACATTTTTACAAAACCGTTGGACACTGCCACATTTAAGATTCTCATACAACACTTAGGTGTTTGTCAGATTTGACGTATTTTTTATATAGCTTTTATTTAGCTGTAAATATTTTCTTCCCACATTATTTTTTTTGGAAAATTGGGGGAAAATATATATATATATATATATATATATATATATATATATAGAAAGAAGAAAAAGCTACCAAAGTTGAAGTTATGGTATGTTGGAAGTTCATGGTATGTTGGAAGTTCAAGAAGGTGTGCCTTTAGTTGACAAGTGAGAAAAGTGAAATCATTACTCTTCTTTGAAAGGGAAAAAGTTTTTTACGGTAAAAGATGTAAATAGTGAAGAGTTTGTTTTTGTTCAAAATTGTCTCCATCTCTCCATATCCCTCTATTTTTTGCATACACTCCCACATTCCTTGGCATTTTCGGATTCTTGTTGCCGAAATTTGCTTTGTGAGTATATGTTGAAAAATCTGAGCGAAGATCTTTCTCCTCACAATGAAACTTTGCCAAAAAAATGTCTTCAAGCCCTAAAGTTTCCACGGCCGAGAAAGAGACTCAAGAAAATCTCCACCCTGTAGGGAATGACAATGGTGAACAGAGGAAGAAACAATGGAGGTAGACTCAACTGGTGACGGTGGCTAGAATGAAGAACTCAAGAACAAAGGGAAAGCTTCCTATCAAAAGGTAACTGGTCCGGATCCCTCTACTCTGAAGTTGCATGGCATGGAGTTTAAATATGTTGATAAGTTTTTGAGTGGGTTGAAGCTAATAGAATCACGGTAGATTTGTCTAAATATAAAATTTTAGAAGGGAAATTTCTCAATGTGAATGTTAAGGAGTTTTTTTCTGGAGATATTGGTGAGCTAGAGGATATTGAAAACTATGAAACTAGGCTATTGAGAAGGAAATATGGTGTTTACCATAGGAAGGATAAGTTTCATGTGTATTCATGTATTCTTGGCCCTAGTAATGTTAGAATTGAGGAAATTGGTGATGATGAGGCTGAGGGACTAGAAGTGATTAAGTCCATTGATAGGATGCCCTTAGAATTTTATGATGCTGAGGCTGCCGGGAGAGTTAAGGAAATTAGAAAGCCTGTGATCATTAAGATTACAGATAGTGAAGAAGGAGAAAGTGTTAGGTATGTTCCACAGAGGGCAGAGTTGGAAACAGCTGAAGATGTGGAGGTTGATGATACTGAAATGGGAGGAAAAGACCAGTTTGATGTCACTGGGAATGCATATGATGACTTGGAGTATTCAAATAGAGAAAAGACTGGAGGATTTGATTTAAGGCAAGAGGAATCAGACAAGGAGCAACATGTTGGAACACAGGGTGAGGCAGATACAACTGAGCAAAAGGAAGAGGTTGAACATCCTGAGTATGTTCCAACATAGGAACCGGGCCTGAACTACTCCAGTGATGAAGTGCTAGATGAATTCTTCCAGGCTGCAAGGGCTAAGAGGAAGATGCCTATTTCTAAGGATTCTCCACCAGCCAAAAGGTCCAAGAAAACCCAAGCTACTCCTAAGATGAAGAAATTGATGCCACATCCTTCTATAAGTGAAGCATTGTCTTTTTCAATCTTTGATATTAATATTGAGAAGATGAGAGAGATTTTTACTGAGAGGAAGATAATCTATGAAAGGCCAGTGGATTTAGAGTCATATAGGTCTAGTGGTTTTTCTGACTTTCTAGAGATAATTGGGATGAAAAGGGCTGCCACTGTGCAACTTCAGTATAATAAAAAAGTCGTTACTGGAGTTTACTCTAACTTGATGGCTGGAAACTTGAAAATCGATTCCCCATGGTGTGATAGAGTTTATGTTAGGGGGGAGGTAATAGACTTCTCTGCTGCCAGGAGAACAAAACGTTGGCGCTAAAAACTCCAAATTTTGAAGGTGTCTTTCTTAATAATTTGGAGGTATCTGATAACGGGATTCTGGAGGTTGTGTCAGGTGGATACAAGGCAGTGTGGCCAGAGATAGGGTATTCACATGCATCATGCCTTTCTTCTAGGTTTTTTGGGTTGTATCAGGTAGCTGTGGGGATACCTTCTTCCAACACTACAGCTATGACAATAGAAATGACAAAGCTGCTCTACTGTGTTGGAACACAGAAACCAGGCAACCTGGGGTTATTCATTCAGCAGAGCAAGCTACTGTTCCCAAGGCTAAGCATGCCCTGGTGTACCCGTGTCTGATTTCTGCATTGGCTAGGAGTGCGAAGGTGAAGGGAAAAGCAAAGGATGCCATCAATGATACGGAGTTTCTTTTCTTTAACAAGAAGACCTTTGGAAGCGGCAAGTGCATGATTTACCTTGGAATCCAGAGGCATCCACTTCTGCTGATGCTGAGAAAAAGGCCAAGTTATTGGTGCTTAATGCAAGGTTGGGGGCTATAGTCATCCAAATTGCGGCCCTTGAAGCAGAGAAGGCTAGGATTGAGGGGGAGAAGGCTCTGTTGGAGGCACAAGATGCTGCTCTTGAACAGGATTGATGGTCCTGAAGTGTCTATGTTCCAACATAAATCACGTGATCAGTTCAGGGGGAGCTGACTTTATTATCTTTTTAGATTTTATTTCTGTGGTTTATTGCCTTTGGCATATTCATGGCCCAGGGGAGGATATTATTTTTTTTATTGGATGACTGTAATCTGAATTATTTCGTTGTTCTAGAATTTTGGTTTTCGAATGGTATTCTTTTATGATCAGATTCAGTGTAGCGCATGTTCCAACATAGGTGGATTTCTAGAAGACTTATGTGAATAATTGGAAGTTTTTCGTTACGTTCTTATTTTCAAAATGGTTGGGTCCACAAAATTTCAAAAGGAGAGATTGTAAAGTCAAGTAGTTTTCATTGAGTATTTTAATTGGCAATTTGTGAAAAAAATTTGGAAACAAAAAAAATCCATGTTGGACCATGCGGACAGCCACATTCACGCCTACAAGATGTTATGGAAGAAAAACATAATACTGTGGTGTTTGTTGATTTATGAAAATCTGAATATTCTGCAATATATTAGGCGGTGATAGAAGCATATTAGGTTTATGAAAAATTGCTACAAATATGGTACTGGGTTTATTGAATATATGGGATATATGGTGATGAGGAAAATTCTTTTATTTATGGGATTTGGATATGCTTCAGAAGCCGATAAGGGATAGGAATATTATAGAGATAATCATGGAGATAATCATGGAGAGTTCCGATCTGCTCATTGCTTTAAAAAGGGCCATCACGGCTGCATTAAACTGATGAACTTAATTGCAAAAATCTGCACGCATATTTTTTATCTTTCCGAGAGTCTTGCAAGAGCCAGATCTATATGTTCCAACATACATGACCTGCCGTTCAAAGTTCAGAATCGTATGCCTTAATTCCTTGGGAGGAGGAGATTCAGCGTTGACGAGTTTCGAGGTCAGATGGAGTTTGATCAAGGCGGATCGGTAGCTAGGGGAGCTAATAGAATTCTCACTTTTAATTAGTAAAAATATGGGAGGAGGAGATTCAGCATCGACGAGTTTCGAGGTCGGGGGGAGTCTGATCAAGACAGATCGGTAGCTAAGGGAGCTAGCAGAATTCACACATTTAATTAGTAAAAATAAGTATTTTGTATGGTGTACTTTGTACTTTATCTTTCTAATTAGTGGATTCATTCTGAACTAGGCCAGACTCCGCAGATGTAGGTTGATTTCACCGAACTACTTAACCAAGTCTCGTTTCTTTATGTTTTCCTTTATTGCATAATTAGTTAGATAAGTTAGGTTGAAATATATCAATAATAATTAAGAAAATTTGATAAAATCAAAGTTCATGTATGATAAAATGTATCAGATTCATTTTTGTTTATTTTGATTCAACAGCTTACAGTAATGAGAAGAATATGTATTTGATGTTTTGGTTGTTCTGTTGCATGCGATATTTGCGACAATTTTTCAGGTAGGGGCAAGCATCTTGTGAATGGGTTGGGAGAGAAGATGACAGAGGGACAGAGGGTCAGAGGGAGGACATTATTGGTTAAGGGTATGAAAATGAATGGGTAGACTTGTCAACACCTAATCATGCGTACTCCCTTCTTTTCTGAATGATTTAGTTTTTTGGATGAACTAATAGCTAATCAATGGGTAGACTTGTCAACATCTAATCATGCGTACTCCCTTCTTTTCTGAATGATTTAGTTTTTTGGATGAACTAATAGCTAAAAACTACTCCCTCCGTCCATTATTGGCCTATTTATTTATTTTAAATTAAATTTGATAAATTTTGATATTAAATATAAATTAATATTTTTTTTAACTGAAAACACCCGAGGGTGGGGGTTGATATATTGGTACCCCAAGCCACATAATTTACGAGTCAGTGACATCATAGTAATTTTATACAAAAAGGTAACATGCCTCCAAAAGAATGATCAGATACTAATAACTATAAGTCTATATATGTGCAAGATCTAGAAGAGAAAGGTAGTTGCGATTCCAAAGTAGCGAATGTCCACACCCAGTGTTAATTCATTACTTTGGCCAGGCAACAACCAGTCAGTCATAACCGTAAGTAAAACTGATGGAGGAATTAGGGTAGTAAGCCTGCCGTTGTTGGTATTCCGAGCTCGTAATCAGGAGAAACTTGCAGACCATGGTGAAACAGCCGGAGGAATATGTTGTTGAACGGCATGTGTCTAGCCGGGAAAAACCAAGCGTAATCATCTCGAGCACACGAATGTAGCTCGAGCACACAAATGTTCCCTCGTGCGCACGGAAGTCCCCTCAAACACACGAATAGCCCCATCGAGAACACGAATGTCCCCTCGAGCGCACGAATGTCTCCTGTAGCAGTCCCCTTGAGCACAATGTTGTCCCTTGGAGCACACGGATGTCCCCTAGAGCACACGGATGTCCCCTAGAGCACACGGATGTCCCCTCGAGCACACGGATGTCCCCTCGAGCACACGGATGTCCCCTCGAGCACACGGATGTCCCCTCGAGCACACGAATGTCCCGTCGAGCACACGAATGTCCTTTGGAGAAGTCGTAAGTTCCCTCGAGCACACGGATGTCCCCTCGAGCACACGAATGTCCCCTCGAGCACATGAATGTCCCCTCGAGCACACGGATGTCCCCTCGAGCACATGAATGTCCTCTCGAGCACACGAATGTCCCGTCGAGCAGTCGAAAGTCCCCTCGAGCAGTCAAAAGTTCCGTCGAGCAGTCTAAAGTTCCGTCGAGCACACGGATGTCCCCTCGAGCACATGAATGTCCCCTCGAGCACACGAATGTCCCGTCGAGCAGTCGAAAGTCCCCTCAAGCAGTCAAAAGTTCCGTCGAGCAGTCTAAAGTCCCGTCGAGCAGTCGAAAGTCCCTTCGAGCACACGAATGTACCGTCGAGCAGTCGAAAGTCCTCTCGAGCAGTTGAAAGTTCCTTTGAGCACACGGAAGTTCCCTCGAGCACACGAATGTCCCCTCGACCAGTCCAAAGTTCCGTCGAGCACACGAATGTCCCCTCGAGCACACGACTGTTTCCTCGAGTACACGGATGTCCCCTCGAGCACACTGGTGTCCCCTCAAGCACACGGATGTCCCCTCGAGCACACGAATGTCCCCTCTAGCACACGAATGTCCCGTCTAGCAGTTCAAAGTCCCCTCGAGCACACTAATGTCCCCTCGGGCACATGGATGTCCCCTCGAACACACGGATGTCCCCTCGAGCACAAGAATGTCCCCTTGAGCACACGACTATCCCCTCGAGCACACAAATGTCCCCTCGAGCACACGGATGTCCCCACGGGCACACGAATGTCCCGTCTAGCACATGAATGTTTTCTTGACCAATCAGAAGTCCCCTGGAGCACACGGATGTCCCCTGGAGCACACAGATGCCCCCTGGGGCACACGAATGTCCCCTCTAGCACACGAATGTTTCCTCGAGCACACGAATATGGATAGAAAATGTGGTTGTGAGCTCCCCTCTGGAAAGTGAAACATCATAACCATCGGGGGGAAGCATAGGGTTCCAGAGCCATGATGAGGTCTATAACCTGCGGCAAAAAGGAAGGAAAAATCAGCAGTATCAATCATCTTTAGAGGCTTGCCTATGGATTCTAATATAAGGTGTATGAATGCTATCCATATAAATTATCCCTTTAATATGCGCCGGAATGTTATTCAAATTAAGTGAAAAATCCATCCGGGAGGTTGAGTGGTGTTTAACAATAGCATCAGCCACTGAATTACATTCTCTGTATATGTGCTTAAGAGAAACCTGGGATAGAAGTGTGTGAACTTGGAAAACCAATGGGTATAAAGTCCATTTGGAGCATAATGGATCATTGATCATTTGAACTGCCTGTAAAGAGTCAGATTCGACAATGAAGTTTGGATATCTAGGAATACAGATTTGACATGCCAGAAGGACTGCCTTTATTTCAGCTTCCAGTGGTGAAATGGCTGATATGGACTCTGACTTGATTAGGAGTGGGAAACCCAGGTTATCACGAGCAATTAAGCCAATAGAAACAGATGTAGCAGACTGTGAGGCATCCACATTAACCTTGATGACATTGGGACCAGGAAATTCTCAGTATACAGTGGAGATGATTGGCTTTGGTGGTGGTCTGGGGAGGGATATCAGAGAATGGAATTGATTGCATGAGTTATGGTGTATATTGGGGAGGCAGGGAGAGGTTGAAATGGAAAGATTAAGAGTATCTATAGCTTCCTTGCTTATATGGGTAAAAGAAAAGGGTTTGTCCTCAAGAAAGTAGGCATTTCTAGCCTTCCATAAAGCCCAGCAGCTCAATGGAGGCAACAGTCGACATATTATATTCTGATACCCAGAAAGGTCACTACAATTCCAAAATATGAAGAAAGTATCCACAACACTATGGACATTTTGCAGGTTGAAGTTAACTAAACGAGCACTCTGAATCCAAACAGATTTAGCAAGATGGCAGTTAATGAAGAAATGTTCCAGAGAGTCAGACTGATTGCACATAGGACATTTTGAAGCCAAGCTAAAACCACATTTAATGAGGATATCATCAAAAGGTAAGAATGAGTTGAGCAATTTCCATGTAAAGATGGAGATCTTCTTAGGTAACCTAGTGTTCCATATGAGCTTAGTTACTGGGAAATTACCTGGTATATATGTAAGAGTTTTATAAGCAGGCTTGAAAGAGAATCTACCAGTCTCTTCAGGTTTCCAAATCATCTTGTTCTCTCTGTCATGTATAATTTCTGCACCCTGTAAAAATGGAAAAGTATCATTTTCCAGAAAAGGAACGATCTTAGGTAAAATTGATACTTTGTTATTTATAAAATCAGCTACTGAATAGGGGGAAAACATGGAAGTGATGTGGGATGGGATACAATTTATCAACGGGCCATTTGGGCACCAGTTAGTAGCCCAGAAATCACATTTACCTTGCCCATGAATAATCAGTGAATTTTTTTCTGCAATAGGGTTTACCTCACAGATTCTCTTCCATGTTTTGGACTTCTTGTGGGATTGTGGAAAGGACCTCAGTAATTTGGCCCACAAGGTGTTCCCTAATTGGCTTTTCCACCATAATTTAAGTGAGCAAGCTTCAATAATTGACTTGATAGATCTAAAACCCAATCCATAATGAGATTTAGGGATAGCAATGTCAGTCCACTTTTTCCATACCTTATTTTTTCTTTCCTCAGTTTCCCCCCAAAAGAAATTGGCCATTCTTTTTTCCATGCATTTTACAATAGAAGTCGGAGGTTTACAAACAGTCCAAATATGATGAGGGAGAGAGTATATGCATGTTGGATCAGTGTCATTTTCCCTCCTGCACTTAACCATCTATTCTTCCAGTTTTTAAATCTCTTATCCATAGTTTCAAGAAAGGGATGGAAATATCTTGATAGGGTTCTTCCTTTGAAAATAGGGCAGCCTAGGTACTTAAATGGGAAAATACCTCTCTTCATTCCTAGGATAGACCTAATCTGATGTTTCTTAGTGACTGTAGCTCTCTTGTTAATGTAAAAATCTGATTTTTCATAGCTGATTTCCTGTCCTGATGTTAACTCAAATATCTGCAGGAATGCTTTAATCCTAATTAGACCCGATTTTGAAGCTTGCATAAAAATTATGGTGTCATCAGCATAGCTTAAGTGGGTGACTGGTAAAATAGTAGAGGGAAGAGAAAAATATTGCAAACTGTTATTTTGAAAGATGAATGAAAGGCTCCTAGAGAAGGATTCAGTAAAGATATTGAACAGTAAAGGAGAATGGGGATCACCTTGTTTGATTCCTCTAGCTGATTTAAAAAAACCAACAGGATTACCATTGATGAGCACAGAGAAGTAAGCCTGGGAAAGGTTGTTCATGGCTGCCTTAAGAAATTTACCTGAGAAACAAAATTTATGCAAAATACTCTGCAAAAAAACCCAGCTAACCCTATCAAAAGCCTTTTTCAGGTCCAGTTTGAGCATACAATTTGGTACCCTATTTTTTTTGTCAAGGAATCTAACCATCTCTTGGAGATATAGGATATTGTCTGAGATATCTCTATTCTTCATAAAAGCAGTTTGGTTTTTGAGAAATTAGTTTGTCCATATATGGTTTCAGTCTTTCCATGAGAACCTTAGAGCAAATTTTATTAGCAACATTAGAAAGGCTAATAGGTCTGAAATCATCAAAAGATGATGGGGTAGGTTTTTTAGGAATAAGAGTTATCCAAGTGCTAGAGATACCTCTTGGTATGTTAGATCCTAGAAGAAAATCATTTACTGCAGATAAGAGGTCATCTTTTATGAAATCCCAGCATTTGATGTAAAATTTACTAGAGAAGCCATCAGGCCCTGGGCTACTATTCCTATTCAACCCCATGACCATTGATTTGAGTTCAGTTTCTGTTACATGCCTAGATAAACTAGCGTTATCTTGCTTAGTGGAAGGAATCTAGCTAAGGAAGTGTGGATAGTAGGTGGAATCCACAGGGTTCCTAGATTCAGTTAGCAGGTCTGAGAAGTATTTGACAGCTTCATTCTGAATGTCTGTAAAATTGTCCAGCCATTGACCAAACGAGTTTTTGATTTTTGATATATTCAATCTACAGTTCTTCTCCTGAACAGATTTAAGGAAAAATTGGGTATTATTATCCCCACACTTAAACCAATTCAATCTTGACTTATGTTTCCAGAATTTTTCTTTCTCTTTTAAAGCTCTGAGAAGAAGTGCCCTTTTTTCATTAAGAATGACAAGTTCAGTTTTTGAATGGGATAAATCATAGATTACCTCCTGTCTTCTGAGATTATCCTCAGCCATCATTACATTAGAGTCAATATTATCAAAGCTCTCTTTGTTCCATATTTTAATTACTTTCTTAACTTTAATTAGCTTAAGATATAGCCCCATCATACCTATTTGGTGAATAGGAGAAACCCAGTTTGTTCTGATTAAATCCAAGAAATCAGGCCTATTGAACCAACAGTTGAGAAATCTAAAAGGTTTTGGGTATGAGGGAGTCTGAGTAGCAATTTGGAACAAGAGGGGTGAATGATCCGAGGATTTCCTATTGAGGATCTGTATGGAGGAAGCTGGGAATTTATTGCTCCATTGGAGTGTACACAGACCTCTATCTAATCTTTTAGAAGTAAGGTTTCTCAGTCTACCATTGGTCCATGTGAAAATATTCCCTACAGTATTAATCTCCTGTATTCCTTTGGTGTTAATCCAATTATGGAAATCCCTAATACTGCCTAGATTAGGAGAGCTAGGGCCTCTATATTCATCAGGTGTGACAATTGTGTTGAAATCACCGATAAAAACAGTTTCGTTTTGTGGGAGAAGACCTAGTGCATGCCATAGTAACTTCCTACCTTCTCTATTCCTAAGGGCATAAATAAAAACTATTTCCATCTGAGAATTAGAGCCAGAGTGGATGATTTTAACATTCATGAATTGCTCATGGTGACATATGAGATTAACATTCAGTGAGTCATTCCACATTAGCCAGATCTTACCATTATGAAGAGGAAGGTTATTAGAAAAATTCAGTTTCTGCATGTAGGATTGGCATTGAGAGTTATCATGCATAGGCTCTATAATACATAATAGTTGAATTTTCTTTTTCAAAATCAAATGTTTCAATCTGAGCATAGAAGTTTCAATTCCCCTCACATTCCAAACCAAAAAGTTAAGTTTGACAGGGTGCATCATTAGTCAACTGATTTATGGCTTTTAGTGGCAGATCTTAGCATCATCTTATTCAATTGGACAAGGTAATTGTTTTTGGTCTTAATCTTACCTTGGCCATCATTCTTACCTGATAGATTACTTGAAACTACCACAGGGGTGGCCTGAGAGTGAGCATCTGAAGCAACTTCACAAACATCGTCAAAGGATTCCAGAGGGTCCTGAATTAGACCTTCATCAGAGTTCGACAGATCCTCCATATCCTACAAAATAGAAAATCTATTTTCCATCTTTCCTTGGTGTGAAAGTGGAGGGTTAACGGGGGAGCACTGGAAACGAGTCAAGTTGTGAGAACCAATCCCTATGTCATCCTTAGCATATATTTTAGGTTTTCTTATTGGGATAGTAACCTCTGTTAGGTTTATTAGTTCCCTAAGAACTGTATGGGATTTATCCAAGGCTTGTGTTACTGATGGGTGGTCTGGGGGAGGTGGTTGAGGTAACTGAGGTGTGGTAATCTGAGTGATTGCTCCTGTTGTCTCGGGGCCATATGCCAAAGGATCAGAGGCAGGGTTAGTATTAGCTAGCTGATGAGATGCTTTCTGAGTTGGGCTTATCTGAGGAAGGCTGATTGTTAATAAACATAGCAGAGGATTTTGCAAATTTATGCCCAGTAGCATACCATTTAGGCATTGGTTCAACATTATTATGGGAGATAGTTTTACATTGACCGAGTGAATGTCCCAGTTTAGCACAGTGATCACAATACATGGGGATATTCTCATACTCAATATTATATTTCCGATTGTTATTTGTTGATCCTAATCTGATAGAGGTGTTAAGAGGTTTCTGAAGATCTATCTCAACACACAACTTAATGGCAGACGGCCTGGTTAACATTTCAGTGGCTAAGTCTTTCTTGATGAAATTACCTATGCTATTTTCAATAGATTCAATAGAAGAATCATTATAATAGTACAGGGGAACTTCCTTGATTGTGCACCATACCGGAACAATTGGGGATTCCTTGTGTGTTGAAAAATCCGAAGACCATTTGAGGATTTTCATCTGGACTCCATTGAAAACCCAGGTTCCTTTGATCAAGCATCTCTGATAATAATTAATCTGGTCAAATTTGATGAGGACGTGCTTGAAATCTAGTGTCCCTAATTGGTATTTTCCAGCAAACCCCGCCGTTTTGAAGGATGATTCCAGTTGCTCCATTGAGAGCCTACCTTTAGTAAATTTGCCTACCAGGGCATTAGCGTAGTGGGCGGAAAGTGTTGAGATCTCTTCCTCAGTGTATAGACATGCTGGCTCACCCAAATGTTCCGATTTTGGGATCAATTCGGGATTGTCTGGAAAAGATTGGCGGAGAGGGGGGGATTTTGCTTGGAGTGCAGAGAGGAAATTTTTTTTGTATGGTTATAGGATTGCCATTCTCTGCCATGGTGGCCGGCCGCGACGGAGGCGTGGTCAGCACCGTTGCTTGTTGACAGGGAAGAGCCGTTAGCGGCGAAAGAAAGCCGTTTCCGGCGTGAAAGGACGTTGGATTCAGAGATTGTGAGGTGAGAGAAGAGAGAAATTGGCACTGTTCACTATTCAGAGATTGTACTGTTCACTATTCAAAAGAGTTTCTCAATGGATCATGGATGTACTGTTACAATGAAATATAAATTAATATATATTTAATATTTTTTTTAAATGAAACCATCGTAGATGGGGGAAATTATATTGGCCTTCCCGAGCCGTAATAAAACAAAAATAAAGAAGCCAGAAGGCTAAGTTAATGTACAGACTGAGCGGATTGCTCCTGAAGCAACCATAAGTTGCTTCCAAAAGAATGAACTAGAGTATTTGGATGCTATAGGATGTACTCTCGAACTTGTTAGTGAATCGACGTCGAGACACAGGTCAGTCAGAGAGAACAACCATAAGCATAGTCTCTTAGTTTGCAAAAACAAGTGAAAACTAGCAAATTGTAGTGGAAAGAAGAAAAAACTGATGAGCTTTCTCATTTCCCTACTCAAAACTGATGAACAACCTACTCCAAATTGGATGATCAGTGCTGACCATAGCATGCTCATTTAGGAGCTTGTAACTTGAGAATCTTGAGAGCCGTGTATAGGTTGTTGAAGCGAAAAGGATGCAGTAGAGCAACATAGACTTGAAACCTAATGTTGCTCGCAGCAACCTGGTATTATGGCCTCAGGTGTGTCATCGGATCCTATTCGGGTGAGCTTGAGTTGAGCTTGAGTGATTTAATGATTCCTGTGAGCTTGTTCTGAGCTGGAGCTTGATTTGATCCATCCATAGTGACCATCCTGAAAACCTGCATCCAAAAAATTGGAAGTTAGTAGCATCCGAGCTTGTTTAGGATATCCTTAGGGAGGGTATCCTAAAAACCTGCATCCTGAAAACCTGCATCCAAAAAATTGGAAGTTAGTAGAATCCAAACTTGTTCAATATCAGAGTCCAGCAGTGAAAACCAGATCCAATCTTTGTCCTGCCATGGAAAAACATGAAAGAAAACAGTAGCTTCCAACTAATGATCAATTCTCACAGAGGGAGTGTTCATTTGGTCCAGTCTAATTAGTCCTTGTACTTGGTTAGGCAGCAATGAGAATTGAGAAAAAACTAAGTTACATTTTTGTGAGAAGCATGTCTTTGCTAGAGAATGTGCTACCTGGTTTGCTTCCCTGAAAATATGCATAATGCGAATATCCCTTAAAGAGAGATGGATCTCATCTACTAAGTTAAACAGCTGCCAAGGTGATTTTGATGGATCATTTGCATATAGCACCGCATTAAGACAATCTGATTCCATACATACACTAGACAAAGAGTCACAGAATTGAATAGCAAACAGAATAGCTTTTAGTTCAGATTCAAGAGCAGACTTTGCATCAGTAAAAGATGTATATGCTTCATGAAAACACCCTCTACAATCTCTTATGATCATGCTGAGGCCACATTTATTTGTCTTAGAACACCAAGCTGCATCTACATTAACTTTAAAACCAGTTGATGGCCTGATCCATACAATTTTCCAGATTTTTGGCTTTGGGGGAGTCTTAATGAGAGGAAGAAAAGAGTGGTTTGTAATGCTGAGATCAGATGGAGAAGATATGTATACTGGTTTAGCAGAGAAAGAAAAGAAGATTTGATCTCTGATCTGGTCAAGAACAATAGAAGCAGAGGGCTTAACTGAATCAAAGATGAAACTATTTCTCATCTTCCATAAGTTCCAGAAAGTGTAGATTGCTGCTGTTCTAACAATGGTGGTATGTAATTTAGAAAGAGTGGGGAGGGATAGATAAACAGATAATCTGTGCCACACAGAATGAAAAAATCTATCTCTAATTCCCATAAACTGATGAATATATTTCCAGACTTTCAAAGCAAACTCACAGGAGTTGAAAAAATGATCCAGATCATCCACATGTAAGTTGCACATACAGCATTTAGAGGCCAGATTAATTCTTAGATGTTGAAGAATATTATCAAAAGGAAGCAGTGAATTTGTCATTTTCCACATGAACACAGATATTTTTTTCTCAAATCTGGAATTCCAGAAATGACTTGGAGAAGCATACTGACCTGAATTGTTACATAGTAACAAATAAGTGGCTTTGAATGAGAAGTTACCATTGGATCCTGGCTTCCAGATCAGTCTGTCAGGTCTATGTGGCCATGTTCTTGATTCCTGCAAGAGAAGAGTAGTGTGAGGTGGTAGGAATGGTTGAATTAAAGGGAGAAAGCTAGGTTTATTATGTATAAACTCAGCAACAGAGCAATTATCATCAATAGCTATGCTATTTTGATCACATAAATCAGAGATCATTCCAGTTCCCAACCAATTGGAATTCCAGAAGTTACATTCTCCATTTCCAATTATTACTCTTGAGTTAGGTTCAGCCCAAGAATGCACTGAACAGATTCTTTTCCAGTTAGGAGATGTTCTATAAGATGGAGGGAGGTTAGCCAACAAGTGAGACCATAATGTATCTGCCATCTGGAATTTCCACCACAGCTTAACTGAACAAGTTTTAACAATAGTTCTAATATTTCTAAAGCCCAAACCATTTTGATCAGTTGATGCACATAATGCAGTCCACTTTCTCCATGCTCTTTTTGGTTTCTGTTCATTATCTCCCCAAAAGAATCTGCTCAGTTTTTTCTCCATGGAGGAGATAATCAGTTTTGTGGGCTTAATTACTTGCCAGATATGTTGAGGGATAGAGTAGATACAGGATTCAATTAAAATGAGTTTACCTCCTGTAGACAACCATCTATTTTTCCAATTGTTAATCCTATTATCAATTTGCTCAAATAGAGGTTGAAAATAGATCTTCTTTAAAGCACCAGAGAAGATTGGAACACCTAGATACATGAATGGAAAAGTGCCAATTTTCATTCCCATGATTCTCTTAATCTGATTTACCCTTTGAGCAGTAGCATGTTTACTGATAAAAATGTCACTCTTATTATAGTTAATAGATTGGCCCGTGACTTCTTCAAAGGTAGATAAGAAAGCTTTTAACCTAATCAAAGTTAGTTTATTAGCTTTAAAGAAAATGACAGTATCATCAGCATATGAAAGATGTGAGATTTTAGGAGGGTTACCTGGCAGGTCATAGGATGAGATCTTACCTGTTTGGAAAATGTAGGCCATACTCCTAGAAAAAGACTCAGAGAAAATATTAAATAGAAAAGGGGAAAGAGGATCCCCTTGCTTAATACCCCTAGAAGATTGAAAAAAACCACAAGGCTTGCCATTAATGATAACAGAGAACCATGCTTGAGACAGGTTCTTCATAACTGAAAAGATGAATTTTGGATGGAAACCAAATTTAGCAAGGACTTTATATAGGAAAGACCATCTAACCCTATCAAAAGCCTTTTTAAGATCTAATTTCATTATGCAATTAGGTTCCCTTTTCTTCCTATTGAGCAGCCTTACCATTTCTTGTAGATAGATGACATTATCTGAAATGTCCCTACCTTGAAGAAATGCTGTTTGGTTAGGGGAAATTAATTTAGGCATTATATCTTTAAGTCTCTCCATAAGCACCTTAGAGCAAATCTTATTAATCACATTAGAAAGACTTATAGGCCTGTAATCATCAAAGGAGATTGGAGTTTTCTTCTTTGGGATAATAGTAATCCATGTGCTTCCTATACCTCTAGGCATAATGGATGAAGATAGGAAGTCCTGAACCGCACTAAGAAGATCTATAGCAATAATGTTCCAAGATTTAATATAAAATTTTGCAGTGAAACCATCTGGACCAGGACTGCTAGACTTATTCAGGCTGAAAACAATCTGTTTAAGTTCATCAAGGGAGACTGGCCTGAGTAACTTTTCATTATCTGACTCAGTCACTAGAGATGGGATATGATTAAGAAAATGAGATTGAAAAGGAGAGCTGAGAGTTGCAGCTTCTTCACTCAGGAGTTCCTGATAGTAATTAATAGCCTCCATTTCAATATCATTAGGGTTATCTAGCCACAATCCATTTCTGCTCCTGATTTTTGTTATTTTCAGTCTGTTATTTCTATCCTTAACCGAGTTATGGTAGAAACTAGTATTGTTATCTCCCTCTTGCAGCCATTTAAGTTTAGCCTTATGTTTCCAAAAATTTTTTTGTTCAGATAGAGCCAAAACTAACCTAGCTCTAGCCTCTTTCAACTTAACCTGATCTGACAAAGAATCTGAAACATCAGCTAGAGACTCTTGAGTTTGTACTGCAAGTTCAGCTTGAATCACATTATCATGAATATTACCAAATTTTTCTTTGTTCCAGATTTTTAGAATCCTTTTAAGTCTAATTAATTTAAGGTAGAAGGCTAACATTCCAGTATTGTTGACAGGAATTTCCCAATTTTGTTTGATGATTTCATTGAACTCATTCCTTTTAAACCATGTATCAAGAAATCTAAAAGGCTTTGGGCAAGAGGGAGAATCATTTCCTACAGTTAATAGCATAGGGCTATGATCCGAGGTTGCTCTATTAAGAATCTGGATAGAGGATTGAGGGAAACATGAAGACCAAGATTGGGTGCACAAACCTCTATCCAGTCTTTTTATTGTGGGAGATCTTAATCTATTATTTGACCAAGTAAACAGATTACCAGAGGTGTTGATGTTTTCCAAAGCCAAACCATTTATGAAACCATTAAAATCCCTTATACTACCTAAATTTGGAGATGATGGTCCCTTATACTCAGTGATAGAAGAAATGGCATTAAAATCACCTATAAATAAAGATTCAGAATGGCTATAGGAACTAAGGTCTGCCCAAAGGGGTAATCTTCCATTTCTGGTCCTAAGTCCATAGATAAAGAAAGCATCCATTGGGCAATTAAGCTTTATACTACTCAAGTTTACTGCTAGAAATTGCAGGTTATCTGTATTAACCTTTAGGATTAGATTTGATGACCAGAATAACCAGATTTGGCCACTATTAGCAGAGAAACAGAAATCAAATTTTAGTTTCTGCCTATATGACTCACATTGGGAGTTATCATGTTTAGGCTCTATTAGGCAGATAAGGTCAAAATTATGTCTTTGAGAAAGATTACAAAGCCTTAATATGGATGTATCCATGCCCCTAATATTCCAGACCAACATTTTAAGCTTGGTGGATGTACAATTCATTGAGAAACATTAGAGGAGCTTTTTGATCTGGTCATTATAATGTTTTTTTGTGAGAAAAAGGATTCTTTACCTTTTTTTAATTGCTTCATTTGAGGACTATCAGATCCTTCCTTACCATGATGAGTAGTGGAGGGACTAACCTTATGGCTCAGGTCCTCCATAGTACCTGGAGAGGCTGAGGATGAAACTACTTCCAGTGTGCCACTTTGTAAAGGATCTTCCCTAATGTGCAGGTCTTCATTCAATGCTTCATCAGCCAAAAGGGAGAACCTATTTTGCTTATGTTTCTGTTGAGAAAAGATGAAGTTTTTTGCAGCAATAATGGAATTAAGAGGAGAGAAAGATCTACCTCGCTTACCATACAGATCATCCTTTGCAAAGGTTTTCCTACGGTTGGTAGGATCAGATTGAGATATCTTGTTTATCTGCCTAATTGGACTATAACCAGAGGAAGGAGCAGCAGGGGAAGTGTCCCCATACAAGGGTAGAACTTCTCCAGAGATTACCAGATCATTTTGAGTAGTACATGAATTTGAAACCTTATTTTTTCCTGTCATCTCCAGAGGGGGAGGGAGGGGAGGAACCATTGTTGCCTTATTAAGCTGTTGGTTCTCCTTGTCTTGTTCTATTATCAGTATTTGGCTCAGATCATGATATGGCATCTCATTAGTACAGTTAATAGCATCAATCTTAGTGTTATGATCTAGCATATCATTTGTCATAGCATCATGAATCATTGTAGTTTGTAGAGCCAGTAGGGGAACAGAACCAGATGGCACAGAAACATTTGTCACAGGATCAGAAATCATTGGGGGAACAGATCCATTTGTCACAGGATCAGGAATCTGTAAGCTATGGGGAGCTAATAGGGGAACAGAACCAGAAGGATTAGTCTTATTGGTGTCCTGCTCAATATTAGGGACTTTCTTAGGAACATATACCATTTTCTGAGCTTGGGAGTTTTTCTGTTTTTCCAAAATAGACATTCCAGAACTCCCAGCTTTAAGAGACTCTAGTTGAGATGAGTTAATCTGATGAGCCTCAGGTATTTTGAACTCTGGTTTTTTTGTCCAAGTTCTCTTAAGTTCAGGGTGTAAATATACACAATAGTTGTCCTCATGACCAATACATTTACAATGAAAACAGTAGGGTGGGATATCCTCATATTCTAGGGGTAATTTGCGTACATTAAATTCATTTCCCTCCTCTTCAATACCCACTCTAATATGTGTTGGTAATTTGTTCTTTAAATCAACTTCCACACACATTTTGACACAGGAAGGCCTAGTCAGTGCCTCAGTAGCAGCATCAACTTTGATAAATTTTCCAATTTGGTTCCCAATAATCTCAAGCATGGAAGAGTTATAAAAGTAAACTGGAACTTGGGGAATTGATACCCATACCGGAACGATCGACGATTCTGCCTCCGGTGAAAAATCAGGAGTCCATTTGAGGACCTTCATCTGGGCATTGTTGAGAGTCCACTGTCCTTTAAGCCAGAATCGTTGATAATCTTCCTTTTCGTGGAATCGGATGAGAATGTGACGATAGTCAATCGAGCCAATCTGGAACTTGCCCTTGAAGCCTACAGAATTGAAAGCACTATTTAGTTGAATCATCGTCGGCTTTCCACGGGCAAACTTACCTATCAGAGAGTTGCAGTAGTGGGAGGCAAGAGTCTCAGCATCCTTGCGCGTGACAAGGCATGCGATCTCCCCTTTGAATTGGACTTTGGGCGAAATCTCCGGGTTTGAGGGGAGGGAATCACGTAGGGGCGGTGGGCGGTTAGCGAGGGCCTGAAGAAAGGATTTTCCTCCCCCGTGGCCACCGCTACCAGACGGCGGAGCCGCCATAGCAGCGGAAGGATGACACTCCGATGAAGAAAAATATAGCCGTTAGCAGAGGAAATTGAAGAAGAAAAGAAACAGAGCAGGGGAAAACGACGACAGTATAGTCGTTTCGGTGATTTCGTACGGTTACTCGCACACAGTTACTCAATCTCGCACACAGTTACTCTAATATAATATATATTTAATAAAAATATCATGTGAGATATTATTAGATTCATCTTAACATCCATATTCTAAATATTATTTTTTATGCAAAAATATTATATGTAACTAGAGATATTGACGGTCAAACATAATCATTGAAAATCGTGAAAAAGTAAATAGGCCAATAATTATGGAATAAAGGGTATGATTTAATCAATTAAAACTGCGAAGTAAAAAACGTATATCAGTCACATCATTACTAAAAGTTTTATTTAATAATAATGAACTTATGCCTTAAATCTATGATCTAATCAAATAAAACTACGAACAAAAAAACTTATATCAGTCGCATTATTACTAAAAGTTATTTAATAATAATGAAATAATGCCTTGAATCTATCATCTAACAACTTAAAACTACAAACTAAAACACTCATCTCAGTCACACAATTTTATCTACTACTAAAAGTTTCATTTAATTATAATTGTAATGAACTAATGCTTAAAAACTATAACCTAATAACTAAAAACTACTAACTAAAAAAATCATATCAGTCAAACAATTTCATTTATTACTAAATGTTCAATTTAATAATAATGAACTAATGTATAAAAACTATGATATAATCACTTAAAATTATGAACAAGAATATTCATATCAGTCATACAATTTTATCAATTACTAAAAGTTTCAATTTAATAATAATGAACTAATACATAAAAACTATGATCTAATCACATAAACAACCAACTAAAAAATTCGTATGGGTCCCATAATTTTATCTATTACTCAAAAGTTCATGTAATAATATTGAACTAATGTCAAAAAAATTTATGACCTAATCATGTGAAATTATAAGCTAAACGATTCATATCAGTTACACAATTTTATCTATTAATGAAATTTTTATTTAATAATTATGAACTAAAACCTAAAGAACTATGATATCACTAAAAGTCACTTAAAAAAATTCATATTAGTAACGCAATTTTATCTATTGCTAATTAATTTTTAATAATAAGGAACTAATGTCTAAAAATTATGATCTGTTCACTTTAAAAAAAAAAAAAACAAACCACCAATAGGTGGGGGGACTTTATTATGGCTCCCCAAACCTCCAAATTGGGCTTAAATCCCATAGAGTTTATCAGACAGTTAGATACATGAGAGAATTGGACAAAAGTTGTCACAGTTACAGCGGCATAGGCATATGCCATATACAAAAGAAGCCTGTACAAAAAGAAAGTGGAGAGTGACTCTCCATTCGTGTGTTCAAATCCGGGAACAGGAGGAGCTCTTCTGTTTGTGTAAGACTCCACAACCCCAAGTGTCGACTTACACTCCAGCCTAGCCTAGCCAAACATGTGTTATGCCCTGATTCTTCTCCAAGAGTGGAGATTATCCATCAAAAGCTTCTCTCTCAGTTGTGGAAAGTGTCTGAGATCAGTGAGATGCCGTGATTCCCTCCTTTGCTGTCCATACTTTGCTAAAAAATCAGCAGGACCATTGATTTCTCTGTAGATGTGGAAAGCTCGGATGTTGTTCTGCCTCATCAGATCTGCCACTTGTCTGGCCAATTGAAGACAGTTCCACGGAGGCTCCAATTTGCCATTAATGATGTTCACTGCAGGTTAACTGTCCATCTCCAGTGAGACATTGTTAAAGCCGTGTTCCATTGCCAATTGGATGCCCTGAAGGGCTGCTTGGAGCTCCACCTGCAAAGGGGAAACCCCGTGTATTAGATTGTAAAATGCCAACCTGAATCTTCCCCCAGTGTCTCTTATAAGACCCCCAACAGACGAAGAGTTTTGTTTAAAGGATGCATCAACATTCAACTTGAATCCAATATCAGGGGATTCCCACTTGATGGGGATTAGTCTTGTTAGTGGGGGTGGATTCAGAACAGAGATTAGTCCTCTTTGGATCCATTTGCAATCAGAGGGATTGGCAGAAGCAGGTGGCTGACAGGCGTGGGCGGTCGTCGCGCCCGCGCGCCAAAAGATAATTTATAAGCCCTCAATGCTTACTGTCTACAACTAGGTAGATAGTGGCAAATCGGGGTCGTCCAAAGAGAAGAGGGATCTTCCTAAGCGTCTAAGCACACAATGGTTGATACTAGGCTATGAGTAAATATATATACACACACTTAAAAGCAAGTAAAGGGGGGGGTTGGTTGGTTGGTTTCCTAAGTTAACAAAGATAACTAGCAACGTCAAGTGACTATGCTAATCATCAAACGAAACTAAGAAAAGGGGTTTTAAACTACAAAGATAAAATGCCTTGGGGGCAATGGATATCCACTTCCACATCTAATGTAGTTCATCGAATCATTCACACATTCCATCATATAGCATTCATGACCCAACACTCACACACCCCATCTAGCAAGTACCACAACACACACATCACAAGGAGTTCTAAGTTCATGCTCATAGATCTTCATGCAAAGGCGCTACGGAATTCGTCACGTTCCTACACCTAAACAATTCAACCACACAAGCACTACCTATGCTCAAACCACTCATGGCACACATGCAGTGAAACACACCGTCAAGGATGCATAAACGCCAAATAACAAATGCTTCAAGAATGAATTTAAATCATCTATTCAATACTTCAACTACTTGTCGTGGAGACTAAACTCCTATCCTTCTTAGTTCGTAGTTTACGAGAGTGAGTTCGACATCTCTCGTCAAACCTCACCAATGACTCCCGAGTCGCGACCACGACTCAAGGTGTCATTGGTGGCATTTAGCACGAAGGACCAACAAGCTTGGCGATGCCTATGACCACTACACCGTGACTAAGCATTAAACTAATTCATGCAATTACACGAGATTGGATGAACGTGCAACGCACATTCATCCACGAGCATATGACTCTCTCGTTTGCTACACAAACGAACATGACGAAGAGTTCAACATCAATCACATTCGTCTAGCACATTGTCAACACACTAACACAATCAAAAGCTCTAATTCACACTCATACATTCCTAACAAGAACAAGGGGGAAATTAACCCAAATCCCCCAAACCCTAGCTAGCAATTCATACAAGCGTTCATATCATCAAGCTCTCAACAACATCAATGCAATCAACAATTAACATTCAAAGCACAATAAGAGCACAATAGCAAAAACATCAAATAGATAGATAGAAATGAGTTCTTGCTACATAGATAATGGAAGCTTCAATCCTTTGCTCCCAAGAACAAGAACTACTCTAGAACAACAACAAAAGACATAATCAAACTAAGAGAAAGCTAAGAAAAGAAAGAAGAAGAAAAACCTACGGTTTGCGCCCAAAAACCAGAGAAAACGCGGGCTGAGCAAAACTGGAGAAGAAGAAGAAAGAGAGTAGTATTTATAGTCGGAAGAAGATAAAGTTGATTTCTGGCCGATGTCCCAACTTGCGATGGTGTCGCGACGGTGTCGCGCCGGGAGCCAGAGTTCTGCATTGTTTCTTTGTCTTCTTCATAGCCATCCCTCTCGATCTTCAAGTCTTCAACGGCTCCAAAAATGGTCTTCAACGGCCTCCGGTCTTCATGTCTTCGAAGTGAGTATCCAAAAGTCTTCGAAGGTATAGTCTTCAATGTCTTCCGGTCTCCGTTGCTTCCGTGTTCTTCCCTTGTCACACAAAATCCACTTAAAAGAGGTAAAAGAGTGCAAAGTTGCTTTTGCCTCTCCTAAGTGAATTTCAAGGTAAAACACAAGCTCTCGATAATAAAAGAGCACAAAAGTGATCCTAAATACTACTAAATAATGCGCCTAAAATGGACACATCAAACCTCCCCACACTTAAACCTTACTCGCCCTCGAGTAAGAAAAGATTTAAGCATACGGAGGAAATGGCATATCCACATCCTAAAACCCCCAAAATAACCACACAAAATGGACACATCAAACCTCCCCACACTTAAACCTTACTCGCCCTCGAGTAAGAAAAAATCTAAGCACACGGAGTAAATGATATATCCCAAAACCTAAACTAATCCCCCAATCAAAGCCTCACAAAAACTCTCAATATCAAAAATCCCAAAATAAAAGCTCACATGAGAATTTTTTCACGCACACATCCCCAATCCTAAATCGAACCAAACCTACCACTTATCAATTCACTACCCATAAAAATATTTCACAGCCCAGAATTGATATTCCCAGAATCCAATGACACAAAATGAAGCTAAAACCATAGAGGAAGTTTTAAACACATGCTTCACCTAATGCCAATATATCAACCAAAAACGAAGTAGAAAGAGATAAGGAATTTCATAACCACACTTCGTTTCCTAACCCACTAAGCTACCCAATCCCAAGAGGTCTAAAGATATTGAGCTACCCGATCCATCCATGTGACAACCGCAACCTTATGACTCCAACGCCGGCAAGTGAGTGAAATCATAGCATTTTTCAATTTCTCTCAATTTCTCTCATTTTGCCTAGGAGCTCTTTCGAGTTTTCATCCTAGCCACACATCATGTTTCTTTAGCTCACATCTCACCTTTTTCCGCACATTTTAGCCTCTCATTTTTGCCTAGGCCGCCCTTTAAGGGTTTTCGACCTATCCGGGCCCCCAATGTTGCCTAAGTTGCCCTCTCGGGTTTTCAACTTAGCGGGTTTTCTTTTTCTTCTTTTTTTAATTTTTTTTTTTCAATTTTTTTTTCTTTTTGTTTTTCTATTTTTTTTTCATGTTTTTCCAATGAAAAGTAGCAAAAAACATTCCAAAACAATCTAGCATGCATATGAGTCCTCTAACCCCTCCCCACACTTAAAACATGACATTGCCCTCAATGTAAACACGTAAGGCAAGAACAATAAAAATCAAGGTAAGGGAGTTAGAGTGACACCCATTTCTCCGCAATTTCGCCGGTGATATGGCGATATCCAAATACTTGGATGGTCCCGAGATAGGTTTCAGAACCGGAAGGGTGAGCAAAAATGCCGTAGAAGAACTCACCCCTCGAGAAAAGCATTGTCTCCATGGCGCCGTTTGATCAAGACTACACCACGAAGAACACATTAAACTCACAAGTACATAAGGATATGTAATACTAGGTTTAGCATCAAGAGTTAATAACCATAGTATTGTCAAAGAACAACCAATCAACCCTCAATCACCACTATAAGATTATGCATGAAAAATATCCAACATATATTGACATGTATACAAGCATCATTATAGGATAAGAACTTACGGTCACAATGACGTAGTCGGCATACTACAATCAACAAATGTACTATAAAGATGCAAGAATGTTCATATGCCAATATATGTAGGATGGTGGAAGAAATGAGAGGTATGTGATGTTCTTGGGAGTGTTGGGTGGAGAAGAAGGAAGGATCATGCAATGTTTAAAATCATTTGGGAACTTGGAAGCTTGGAAACTTGAAATTCGGGCTCAAAAAATTTTCAAAAGTTACTGAGCATGTCGCGACTCGCGACGAGGTTCGTCGCGACTCGCGACGAGCCTCGCGACGTCATCGCGACTCGCGGAAAGCAGAGTCCGGGAGCTCAAATTTTTCTGAGCTCGTCGCGACTCGCGACGGTGTTCGTCGCGACTCGCGGAAAGTGGAGTCCGGAAGCTCAAAATTTTCTGAGCTCGTCGCGACTCGCGACGAAGTAGGTCGCGACTCGCGACGAGCCTCGCGAAGTCATCGCGACTCGCGGAAAGTTGGCGCTGGGAGTGGTTTTTGCTCCCCTGTTCGTCGCGACTCGCGACGAAGCCCATCGCGACTCGCGACGGCAGGGTATCCCAGTCTTAAAATTTTTCGTTTTCTTACCAACTGTCCAAGCTTGCTTCCCTCGTTCATTGATCTCGTTCCTTCATCTCCTTCATTGCAATGCATTTCATGTTGCTACAAAATCATAGAAAAACATGCCATAAAAAGAACAAAACAAAACAACAAAAACTAAGAAACAAAAACTAAAAGAAACAAAAACTAAAAGAAATGCCAAATTTATTTAACGTCGTCGGCACGACGAAGCTCCGTATTTTTAAGGTCGTCGGCACGACCCTAATGTTATCCGTATGGTGAAGGCTTGAAGCTCTTCACCATGAGTATCCAAAATAAGAGAGGTGGGGGCACAAAACTTCCAAGAGGAAAGTCTTGTGGAGGTGGAGATGGTTCAAAGGGAATTAAGTGGTTAGGGAGCTTGGGATAGTCTTTTGGCTCCTCTCTCGTTTCCCTCAAAACTTCTGAAAATATTAGAGTTGGTTCACTAGGTGGAAGAAGGGGTGATAATGCTAATGGATGACGTAGCACTATCACCTCTTCCTCCATTTTTCTATCCTCTACCAACAACTCCTCATCCCTTTCAAACTCAAAATCATTTTTATTGGTGACTTCACTCACCGAATCATCGAGTTCAAGTTGGGATGGTGTGTTTTCGGAATCACGAGCTTCCATTTGGGCCAATACCTCTAATATGTTCCTCACATGCCCCTCAATGGCCTCAACACTAGAGGAGAGCTGGGTATCCGGCTCTTCACTAGTAAAGGAGTTCAAGTTTGCTATGGTATTTAAGACATCCTCACGTTGCAAACTTGAACTTCCTTGTTGGGCTTGGTTTTGGGGTATGGTATAGGGTGGTGATGGCCAACTAGGTTGCTCGTAATATTGGTTTTCTGGCTGATTCTCATACCACAAATCCGGACTACCACTCCATTCCGGATTGTAAGAGTTGTGGTATGGATAGCATTCATGAGCTTCTTGCCCTTGAAAACCAATATCTCCTACCTCTTGATAGCACTCTTCATAGTACCCATGGTTTTGGAAACCAAGGGTTCTTTCTCGGTCATAGTGCTCTTCCCACAACAAAGGGCAAGATTCGGTAGGATGATCGGAATGACACATCCTACAAAACCATGCTTGTTGAGCCTCTCTTCTCATCATGAGTTCCCTCAAGGTGAGACGCTCCATTAAGAATTATTTTTTTATTTTTTTATTTTTCAAAAGTTCGGAATCATAGTGCAAGGATTCTCGATAAAATAAATTACCAAGAACTCAAGCAATACCTACTCCGAACAAAAACAACCACCAAGTAGTGGAAAATAAAAACAACTAGCTAATACACAACCAAATACACCTAAATACTTAAGAATAAACGCCTCATCCCCGGCAACGGCGCCATTTTGACAGGCGCGGGCGGTCGTCGCGCCCGCGCGCCAAAAGATAATTTATAAGCCCTCAATGCTTACTGTCTACAACTAGGTAGATAGTGGCAAATCGGGGTCGTCCAAAGAGAAGAGGGATCTTCCTAAGCGTCTAAGCACACAATGGTTGATACTAGGCTATGAGTAAATATATATACACACACTTAAAAGCAAGTAAAGGGGGGGTTGGTTGGTTGGTTTCCTAAGTTAACAAAGATAACTAGCAACGTCAAGTGACTATGCTAATCATCAAACGAAACTAAGAAAAGGGGTTTTAAACTACAAAGATAAAATGCCTTGGGGGCAACGGATATCCACTTCCACATCTAATGTAGTTCATCGAATCATTCACACATTCCATCATATAGCATTCATGACCCAACACTCACACACCCCATCTAGCAAGTACCACAACACACACATCACAAGGAGTTCTAAGTTCATGCTCATAGATCTTCATGCAAAGGCGCTACGGAATTCGTCACGTTCCTACACCTAAACAATTCAACCACACAAGCACTACCTATGCTCAAACTACTCATGGCACACATGCAGTGAAACACACCGTCAAGGATGCATAAACGCCAAATAACAAATGCTTCAAGAATGAATTTAAATCATCTATTCAATACTTCAACTACTTGTCGTGGAGACTAAACTCCTATCCTTCTTAGTTCGTAGTTTGCGAGAGTGAGTTCGACATCTCTCGTCAAACCTCACCAATGACTCCCGAGTCGCGACCACGACTCAAGGTGTCATTGGTGGCATTTAGCACGAAGGACCAACAAGCTTGGCGATGCCTATGACCACTACACCGTGACTAAGCATTAAACCAATTCATGCAATTACACGAGATTGGATGAACGTGCAACGCACATTCATCCACGAGCATATGACTCTCTCGTTTGCTACACAAACGAACATGACGAAGAGTTCAACATCAATCACATTCGTCTAGCACATTGTCAACACACTAACACAATCAAAAGCTCTAATTCACACTCATACATTCCTAACAAGAACAAGGGGGAAATTAACCCAAATCCCCCAAACCCTAGCTAGCAATTCATACAAGCGTTCATATCATCAAGCTCTCAACAACATCAATGCAATCAACAATTAACATTCAAAGCACAATAAGAGCACAATAGCAAAAACATCAAATAGATAGATAGAAATGAGTTCTTGCTACATAGATAATGGAAGCTTCAATCCTTTGCTCCCAAGAACAAGAACTACTCTAGAACAACAACAAAAGACATAATCAAACTAAGAGAAAGCTAAGAAAAGAAAGAAGAAGAAAAACCTACGGTTTGCGCCCAAAAACTAGAGAAAACACGGGCTGAGCAAAACTGGAGAAGAAGAAGAAAGAGAGTAGTATTTATAGTCGGAAGAAGATAAAGTTGATTTCTGGCCGCCCGTTCGTCGCGACTCGCGACGGTGTTCGTCGCGACTCGCGACGATGTCCCGACTCGCGATGGTGTCGCGATGGTGTCGCGCCGGGAGCCAGAGTTCTGCATTGTTTCTTTGTCTTCTTCATAGCCATCCCTCTCGATCTTCAAGTCTTCAACGGCTCAAAAAATGGTCTTCAACGGCCTCCGGTCTTCATGTCTTCAAAGTGAGTATCCAAAAGTCTTCGAAGGTATAGTCTTCAATGTCTTCCGGTCTCCGTTGCTTCCGTGTTCTTCCCTTGTCACACAAAATCCACTTAAAAGAGGTAAAAGAGTGCAAAGTTGCTTTTGCCTCTCCTAAGTGAATTTCAAGGTAAAACACAAGCTCTCGATAATAAAAGAGCACAAAAGTGATCCTAAATACTACTAAATAATGCGCCTAAAATGGGGGTGGATTCAGAACAGAGATTAGTCCTCTTTGGATCCATTTGCAATCAGAGGGATTGGCAGAAGCAGGTGGCCTTGCTATGGAGATTAGTCTACTGTTTGCCTTTACCTGATTCCAGGTGTGTAAAGGAGTTTTCTTAACACCCTGGTATAGTACCTGGCCCCTAGCTTTCCACAATTCCCATAAAATTAAACATGGTAGGGAACAGCACAGGAAAACATGCAGTTTTGACAGATGTGATATACTCCAGTATGATGTTAATCTATCCCATAGATTAACAAAGTGAATCTGTGGTAGTTCTAAGATAGCATGCATTTGTTTCCATATGAGAGAGACATAAGGGCATGTGTTAAAAAAATGTTGCAATGTATCCTCATGCTGACAGAAAGGACATTTTGATACATTAATGATCCCAAAATCTTTAAGCATATCATCCATTGGCATCAAATTATTAAGGATTCTCCAAGTAAGGAAGGTAATCTTCACAGGTAAGTTTAGAGATTGTACCTTCGTTAGTGATGCAGATTCTCTATGCCTGTGTCTCAAGCTTTTATATGCACTTTGAATCGAAAACTTACCTTGCGGATTTGGGGTCCATACCATGATGTCCTTGTCCTCAGTAAAAATGTGCTCCCTTTGCATCTTCTGTATCATATCAGCAGAAATGTATGGTGCCAAGAAAGGTAATATTGATACCTTATTAGTGTAAAATTCTCTAACTGTCAGGTTAGGGTGCAAAGGCCTGATTCCATCTAACTTATCTATCAGCATTCCATCACCAAGCTAGTTTGAGCCCCAAAAACTGCAGGTACCATTTCCTAGAATGATTCTAGTGTGGGATTCTGCAAAGTCAGAAACTGACTTCACTCTCTTCCATACATCAGAAGTTCTTCTGTGGTTTGGAAGAGACCAAAGGAACTTGGTCCAGAGTGCATTGCCCTGCTGCATTTTCCACCAAAGCTTAAGGGAGTATGCATCTATAATGGAGTCTAAGTTTTTAAAACCTATCCCATTTTCTTGTTCTGGAAAGGCCATTCTTTCCCAAGATCTCCAATGCTTATGCTTCCTTCCCTCTGTTTCCCCCCATAGAAAATCTGAGCATAGCATTTCAATTTTCCTAAGAATGAAACTAGTTGGTTGCATCACAGCAAATACATGTTGGGGTATGGAGGAGAGAACATGCTTGATAAGTATTATCCTTCCCCCTCTAGAAATCCATTTAGAGTTCCATGTATTTATTCTAGCACTTATAGATTCTAAAGTTCCATGAAAATGTGCATTAAGTTTTCTACCCTTATATATGGTACAGCCTAGATACTTAAAGGGAAAACTACCCTCCTGCATTCCCAAGATTCTCTTAATTTTACTTTTATGTGCTCTACTGCTTTTATCACCTGTGTAGAAGTTGGATTTTTGCATGTTTACTTTTTGCCCAGTTGCCATTTCAAACGAGGTGATAAATGCAGCAAAATTTTTAAGAGACTTATCAGTTGCTTTAAGAAATATACATGTGTCATCAGTATAGATTAGATGTGTAAGTGGTGTAGTGTGCTGTGGCAAATGAAACCTAGCTAATGTACCAGATTCAAATAAGGTATGGAGCTTCCTGGACATGAGTTCAGTCAAGATGTTAAACAAAAAAGGGAGACAGAGGGTCACCCTGTTTGAGACCTCTTGATGGTTTTAAAAAACCATAAGAAACTCCATTTATGATAACAGAGAACCATGCAGATGCTATATTAGACATAAGTATTCTGACTAAAGTGCCATGGAATCCCAGTTTGAGCAAAAGTGAATTAAGAGCCGGCCAGGAAACCCTATCAAATGCTTTGGTCATGTCTAATTTGAGGATAAGGTTGAGACATTCTTTATCTTTCTGCAAGAATCTAGTAGACTCTTGCATCAGGATGACATTGTCTGCTATTTCCCTCCCTTGAAGGAATGCTGATTGTTCACTTGATATAAGTGAAGGCATCAGTAGTTTTATCCTTTCCATCAGTATCTTGGAGCAAACTTTATTGCTAAAGTTTGAGAGGCTGATTGGTCTGAACTCACTAAAGGTTGATGGTTGTTGGTTTTTGGGGATAAGGGCTATATTTGTGGAGGCCATTACCCTTGGGATTGGTGTACCAGCTTGAAAATTCCTTACTGCCTCAGTAAGGTCCTGGGCTATGATGTCCCAACTGTTTCTATAAAACAGCCCATGGAAACCATCGGGACCACTTGCACTGTTTTCTCCAAGACTAAAGACAGCAGCTTTGACCTCGTCAGTTGTGACTGGTTTCAATAGCTCTGAGTTGGTCTGGGGAGTAATCAAGGAGGGAATATCTGTGAGAAAAAAGGCTAGGTTTTCACCCTGCATGTCTGTATTCTCATCCTGCAGGAGATTTTTAAAAAATCTTTCCCCTGCATTTCCAATAGCATCCTGGTCAGTTAACCAGTTCTGATGCTCATCCTTAATCTTTTGTATGGACAATCTAGAGTGCTTCTGTTTTACAGACTTGTGAAATAACTGACTGTTGCAGTCCCCATCTTTCAGCCATCTAACTCTACTCTTTTGTTTCCAGAAAATGTCTCTCTCCTTAATTTTGAATAGGAGGTTGGTTCTAGCAGTATTGAGAGCTTCTAGGGTTAAGGGGTTATCAAGATCATCATTCTCAGCTTCCAATCTATCTACCTCCTGTTCTGCTTCTTTTATGTTTTGGAAAACATCTTTGAAAACTTCCATATTCCACTGTTTAAGAAAAATTTTGAGCCTTTTGAGTTTATTACAGAATTTTAACATGCCATAACATTCTATAGGCTGCTCCCAGTTATTTCTTAGAACCTGTTGGAATCCTTCTCTCATGTACCACATATTTTGGAACCTAAATGGCTTTGGGTAGATTTTGGCCTGATTATTAAAGCTTGCTAAGAGGGGGCAATGGTCTGAAGTGGTCCTATTCAGTACATGGATTGAGGTGCTTGGGTAGATTTGCCTAAGTTTCAGGTTGACTAAACCTCTATCTAGCTTTTTAGAGACTTTTTCTTTAACCTTTATTCCTTTCCCTTTTAATCTGTACCCAGCCCATGTGTAAATGTTCCCAACTGTGTGAGGTTCCTCCAGTTCCATAGCATTTATAAAGATATCAAAATCCATTATACTATCAATTTTAGGATTAGAAGAACCATTATATTCAGAAAGAGTTCTAATGACATTGAAATCTCCTACCAGGAAATATGGCAAGGAAGGTAAGTTTAGGATTCTACCATACATCTCTTGTCTTCCTAGCCTAGAGTGTTCAGCATAAACAACAATTAGATACCAGACATTTCCTGGATTCTGGTTTTGAATTTTAAGTACTGTAAAATTTGGGTCATCATGGATTAGTTGGGTGTGTATATTAATGTTCCACAAAATCCATATTTTCCCTGATTTAGATGCTAAGCTAGAGTGAAATTGTAATATCTTAGTAAAGCCATCCAGGGTGTTAATTTTCTGTTTAGGTTCAATAATGGCTAAGATATCAGGCTTATGAACTAAACTTAATTCTTTTATTCTTTCCACAGAGGTGGTTAATCCATTTACATTCCATGTTAAGAGTTTACAATTCATGGGAAATGTTTTGTTTGGCAGCTAGTCTAGAACTGATTCTGTTCGGTTGAGAGAAGAAAGTAGGTTTCTTCTTCTCAACCTTGCCAGTATGTGTCTGCTGATCTACATTGGGTGTATTGGGTACAGCATACTCAGAGGGCACAGAGTGAGCAACAGAAATTTGAGAAGGAACTTGTAAAGAAGTGACAATTGGGGTGGCCACATTATGATTCATGGGCTCCACATCCTCAATGTGCACCACATTTACATCCTGAGCGTCTATATTAGCAGTTGCATTCTCAAGCTCTATTTCAGGTATATTGACTACAGTGATGGAGTTTGATACATTCTCGATCAAATGCGAATCATTTTCTGTTAGCTCAACAGCATTCCCTATATGCTCTAACACTATCACATTCACATTATCACTAACAATCATGTTATCATCCTCGTTCATATCACGTGAAGATTTGAAAGAAGAATTGTTTGTGTTTCTTTTAGAAGAAGAAGGTGGAGGTGGAACCTGGTTGATGAGATTCTTTTCTGCATTGACCAGAGAAATCTCTTTCTGGATGCTTACTTCCATAAGATCCATTTCAAGATCTTCAGCTTGCTCCTCTGCTTGTTCCACGTTATCCTGCTCCTTATCCAAAAGTTGAAAGCGATTAGTAGTTTGAAATATAAGTTGACCAGAATTACCTGTTCTCAATGGTGGTGTGAAGTCATCCACAGAACCTCCAATCTTTGATGGACCCGATTTGGCTGGTGACTGAAAGGGGGAATCATGAATGATCTTTCCCTTTCCTTTATCTAAAGTTGGTTCCTCCATGGTGATGGCATCCAGGAAAATATCTTCCTCCTCCTCCTGGATAGTGTGAGGGTCTATATCTTCTTTCTTTTTCCAGACCTCCAAAGGTTTCTTTCTGATTTCTTGGTGTTGTTGAGGTTTCTTTGGGGCACCACTGATTATGACTTGGCCTCTTGATACTTGCCCCTTTGCTGAGTTCTTAGTAGCACCAGAGGTTGATTGTGAAGCTGCTTGTATTGTAGCCGAAGTCATCCCATTCCTCATTCTGCAGTTTGACCCATTATGACCCAGTTTCTTGCAATCCTTGCAATAAAGGGGGGGTCCTCATAGATGATATTGTAATACTTATGTTTTCTCAGGGTCCCAAGTCTAACCTTGCCCGGAAGTGGGTTCCTAAGATCAAACTCTACGCTCATTCTGACTGTGGAAGGTCTCGATAAGTTCTCTGTTGGGGTATCAGCATATAGAAACTTACCTAGAGACTCACCAATACCTTCTATGGCGTCAGGGTGGAAGAAGTACGTCGGCGGTAGCTCAACATTGATCCAAATGGGTGCGAATGGGGGCTCCTCATCGATGTCAAAATCTTTGGTCCACTTTAGGATCCTCATTACAGATCCTCCAAGATTCCATGTGTATCTGCTCCAGCAGCGATGCAGATCTTCATCTAGGTCGAAGGTGATTCTCACATGCCTCGCATCCAGAGCGGTGATTTTGAATTCCCCTTTGAATCCGATTGTCTGGAAATGGTGCCGGAGAAATGGCAATGTTGGCCGGCCTCTGGTAAATTTTCCAACTAGGGCGTCATTGAATGGTTCAGCGATGAGGTCGATTTCTTCCTCCGTGAAGAAGCAGCATGGTTCCCCTTTGTAAGATAGCTGAGGTTTGAGATTCAATTTCTGGAGCTTGGGGTATGGTTTGCCATCAGGGTTTCTCTTTAGTTTGAGGCAGTCGGCGTAGGCCGATAGCGGGCTGCCTCCAGGTGGAGGAGCCGCCATGGAAACAAGAAGTCGGGGACAATTGGACCTAATTCGGACTGATGAAACCGATCAGAGGTGAGGGGGGGGGAAGAACAGTGAGTGTTGTGTGTGTTTCGCACTAATTTTCGCACATAGATACAGTAATTCTATCCGTTAGTCAGCTTGTATGTGGATCAGTTACATGCTAGTTTTATGATCTGTTCACTAAAAACAACGAGCTAAAAAATTCATATAAGTCAAACAATTTTCTCTATTACGAAAAGTTTCATTTAATAATAATGAACTAATACCTAAAAACTATTAACTAATAAACTAAAACTATAAACTAACATAATTGTCTATTAATAAATAAATTAATAATAATAAATTAATACCTAAAAACATGAACCAATAAATTTAAAAAGATGAATTAAAAAGCTATATTAGTCACGAAATTTTAATAATGATATTTTCTTCAAAATAAAAAAAAAAATTGATATTGATTTCAATAGTGTATTAATTTTTTCAAAAATAATATTCCATCTCTTTTATTAATAGTGGCACCATAGGTTTAGGTGTTTGGATTTAGGTGAAGAAAATGATGGGATGAAACTGAATCTAGAAAGTAAAATGTAAATGAGTGAATGGAATTGAAATTTTTTTACCAAAAATATAAGTATATCAACTTAAAATAAATATTTTAAAAAAAATATATGTCAATATTAAAGAAAGAGAGGAGTACTTAGGTCCGGGTTCAACTCCCCCATACTTTTGAAAAAAACCAAAATCTTCACTTTTTTTTTATTAAACCACCCCTTATAGTAAGGAGGGAGGGTTGTTTATGGGCTACCCCAGACCCGAAAAAGAAAAACGAGCACGAAGAGGGAGCATAGCTCAGTTCAATACAAGCATGACCAAAGCGAAATAACTTGCTTCCAAAAGTAACAGTGATGAGTGCCACACACGGCTCTCCTCGCAAATTAGTAGTTAGGGTGGTTGTTCCCGTTTTAAGGTGATATGGGAAGGGATGCAGTTTAGCGAATCGTAAGTACGAAACTCAACTTAGCATCCAATGTATATCAGCCTTAAACCAGGAACACACAAACCACTAACCATATAAGCAAAAGAATGGTAAGCTATTCTAGTCCTATGTACTGATAAAAAAAAAACTTATGCAGTGATCAAAACCGAATATGAGATAAGTGCACCAGTGAGATGAGGACCCTGTAGATGCTGCTCAAGCTGTGATTGCAATAATCATGGAGGATGATGGATTCTGATTGTGGGAAGATTAAGATTGTCTCCTGCTATTGCTTGTTTTAGAGGAATAGGAGCATCCTGTACTGAGATCTGACCCCTAAATTCATTATGATCCAGTAAGCTTCTTGCCAGGGAGGCCAATAGATGAGCCACCTGATTCTGCTCCCTGTACCTATGAGTAAAAGAGATGTGTCTAGTTGCAGTGAGTTCCTTAATCTGCCAAATGAGTCTCTGGATATTCCAAGGCACCTGATTTGAACCATTTAAAATCTGGACACCCTGCAAAGAGTCCATTTCTACAATCAAGGGAAACAAGTTAAGTGAAATACATGTTTGGATCCCAGTGAGGGAGGCCCTTAGCTCAGCAGTTAAGGGATCATATATCTGTTCCATTTTCTCCATTCCCATAAAGAGAATCTTGCCTGATGTGTCTTTGATAACAGTTCCTCCTGCAGCAAAATTTAGCTGAGGGCAGTGTGCATCTGAGTTCATTTTGTAGCCAATATCTGGAGGGTTCCATTTGTAAGATTTGATCATCCTTGGTTTAGGAACTTTAGAGCTAGTGAAAATTCCTATAGCTTTTAAATGAGAGCAATCAGGATGTTGAGTGATAGGATTTAGGGAGAATATAGACACAGCCATGTTCTTAATCTGTAGGATTGTGGACATTAGCACAATTGGTTTAGAATCATAGAGAAAACTGCATCTATCCTTCCATAGAAACCAGATTAGTAAGTTTGGCATAATATGACATGCACTGTTCTTTGATTTTGAAATTTTTGAGATTGTCCAGAACCATGATAATGCATGAAAGATATGGTCAAAATGTCTATAGGGGATTTCTAAGATTGTGAAGAGCCATTTCCAGAGTTCAGATGCTAGTTGGCAGTGTAAGAAGTAGTGAGTTAGTGAATCTTCATTTTGACAGCAGATGCATTTAGAAACAACATGAATGCCCATCTTCCTAAGTTTTTCATCAAATGGCAGATAGTAATTAACCAATTTCCAAACAAAAACAGATATCTTAGGAGGAACCAAAGGATTCCAATTCTGTTTCATTGATCTAATCTCTGAACGTTTATTGGAAATTGATTTGAAAGCTGATGATATTGTGAACTTACCTGTAGAGGATGGATTTTCATTATGCTAGACGTACAGAAGAGCATGGATTTTCATTATGCTAAACCGCACGCACCTCTATTAGTTGATCAACTCGAGCCCCGTAGTGTGTTATAACCCGAAAATTATCCATCTACACCCACGGGTGTACCCCAGCGGTTGGGGCATGGGTGAGATTACCATTATCCCAGGTTCGATCCTCGGTAGCGGCAGTGTGGGGAGTTCTTCCTTTGCAAGGCTCCCTTGTGCGCACCGAGGCAAGGCCGAGCCCATGGGTCCTGGCGCTGGGCTACCGTGATTTACCTCTCATACGATGGCCTGGGTGTGGGCTGGTATGGGCCCTGAGGGCGAGGGTATCGCCTTTTGCCGAAAATTATCCATCAAATAGATCCGCGAATTTTGTACTAATATTTTTAGAAATTGCATATCAGCCATTGGTATAACAATAAGTTATGGTGAAATGGTCTCACTCAAGTGTTTGTATATTTGATATGAGTTGTTGTTTTATAGTGTTTTGGGTGATATGGATTGATATTTGTAGTTTTTTATAATTATTTTATCATGTTGATATTTTACATTTTTTTGCTGAGGTTTATGTGATAGGAGTTGATATTTGTAGTTTTTTTTTGTGATATAGGTTGATGTTTGTAGGTTTTTTCTCATATTGATGTTTTTCATTTTCCGGATAAAGTTTAGGTATTAGGAGTTGATGTGTGTAGCTCTTGGGTGATATAAGTTAATATTTGTAGTTTTCTTAAAACAAAAAAAAATTTGTTGATGAATTTATACTCTCGAGGTACTGTAGCTTTTTGGTTGATGTTTTTTGTTTTTGAGTTTGTCTCTTGAAAGACGGTCTTTTCATAAGTTATGGAAAGACCAAGGTTTAAAATGAAAATTAAAAGGAACGAAGATAAAAAATCCAGGTTGCATGAATCGGGTTATAAACTTTATAGCTACTACACATTGTATAATAATTTTTTAATATTGCAACTAAGACCTTTTATCTTTCTATTACTCCAATAAAACCCCATCTTTCCATAAGCCTATGGAAAGACTGTCGTTCCCAAGACTTTGCCTTAGTTTTTTTCTCTCATGTTGATGTTTTTCATTTTTTGGGTGAGTTTTAGTTAACATTTTTTGGGTGAGTTTTAGTTAACATTAATTATAAAATGATTATGTATCTAATGGTTAGTCAGTCTAGAACAAGACATTTTGAATTAAAATTTCTTTGGAAAAAATACAAAACCAACCCTATTATTGTGTGAAAGTGTCAATCAAACCCTGTAAAATGTGAAAGTACAAAACTAACCCTAAGATTTTAAATATGTTCTGATACACCCAAATTGCTCTATTCCGACATTGATTGGAGGAATTCAGGCATTGACGTAATCTGAAAAGACAAAAATACCCCCGGGCTTAAAGGTAAAAATTTCATCACCATTCTGCCCCTTGCTAAATCATCACTTAAAATTAAATCATAGGGTTAGATCAACACTTTAAATTAAAACATAGGGTTAGATCAACACTTTTGATTAAACAATAGGATTAGATAAGCACTTTTAATCAAATCCTAGGGTTAGATCAACATATTTCATAAAATCATAGTGTCGAAATCAATGAGTAGCGATCCAGACCTATCTCATCCAAGTTAATAAGGATTTTTGGTTGTTTATAAGGAAAGGAAACAAACAAAGAAAACGGAAATCAAAACCTTCTCCTCTAGTCCACCACATTCTCCCTCTTTTTGTTCTCTTTACCACCACACCGCCTGATACCCCCTTTGCCGATGATTGCCAATTTCCCCATGATGATCCCCCGAACTGTATTTGTTTGTTTAAATATTGCATATGTTAACATTCATAGTGTATTTGTTATTCATGCCTATCTAAATGTTCTTTCAAAAGTTTTTTTTATCAAATGTTGTTTTAGAAACTTATTTGTTTGTTTAAAAGTTGCATATGTTAATATTCATAGTGTATTTGTTATTTGTGCCTATCTAAATGTTCTTATTCAAAAATTGTCTGTCTTGAATGTTATTTCAGAAACTGTATTTGTTTGTTTAAATGTTACATATGTTAATATTCATGATGCCTTAGTTAAATATATCACGTGTTACTGGTTCTTGCTTTTTTAACTATAAACTCACCGTATTGAGGGGAATTATATTAGGTTCCCCAGGCCCTGAAATAATTGTTGTGTAAAACGCTTAGTTTGTGGTACATCAATAAGATACAAGTGGAATAATATATACACTAGGCTATATTCCAAAAACCTTTGTTTACACCCCTGTGTAAACCAAAGGTTCGGCCCTTTAAACCTATGTCAGAGTCTGATACGGCCTACCATTTTTATGCCTCCACACCCCGTGTTGACATAAAGGGATGACCTTCCGTAAAATCCCCTTGGAAAACACTTGCCCATAAGTGGTTCACTACTAGAGCCTCTTAGCAAAAAGGTATCTTAGATCAGGCATAAGCTAGCTATTGCCAAACGTAGAAACATCAGCAATCTGCTCAGAAGTATCATCAATGTCCTTGTCCAAAAATCTCTGAATTGTTGCTTGAACCAACCAGTTTGTTCTCTCACAGCCTTTTGCTTCCAGAAGATGTCTTCAGTACCTATCATTAGCAAAGGCAAACAGCGGCAAAAAGTTCTATAGAGAAGCTTGAACCTCCATTGATTTAGCATAACTCTCTGCTCAATCAACAGGTGATTAGCATATGTATATAGTCCAAATGCAACATCTTAGCTTACTCGAATGTATGGGAAAGATTCTGATTCAAGTTTAACTTGACCGAGAATATCTTGTGGCAAGTTTACAGTATGAAATTATTGGTTTACCTGATCTTTAGTGGCCAATTTGGATAGTGAATCAGCTGCTCCATTTACCTCCCTAAAGATGTGTTGAATAGTATAGTCCATATGTTGGAGAAGCTGCCATATTATTTTCATCTGATTTAGACATTTCCAGGGTTTTTTATACTGTTTATGCACCATTCTTATCAGTATCTCCGAATCAGTTTCAATTTTAATGTTGTTGATCTGGTGGTTCTGGACTAATTGAAGTCCATGCATCAGAGCCATGGTTTCAGCCTATAAACTAGAATCCGCCTTGATAATCTTTGATAAAGCAACAATCATTTTTGCCCTTATGATCTCTTATAATGCATCCATTCCCTGCATTTCCATTCTTTAGACAAGAGCCATCGGTATTCAACTTATAGCTAGAAAGTAAAGTCCATCTGACAATTCTCATTGGTTTCTGAATTTTTTCTTTTTGATATAACATTTTTAAAATATTGGATAAATCCCATTTGAAGTTCAGCTTGAAAGCCAAAGAGTGCCATTGAAATGATATAGTATTCTACTGATGATATTTCTTGTCACTGGTTTCATCCATTCAAAATTATAAGAACATCTAGCACACCAGATAAACTAGATAACAACATAGGGTATGATTCTAACCAGTTTAGAAAATATGGCATAAGTGGTGTCTAAATTCCAGTAAAAATAGTATATATCCCATAGGTACTGAAAATATTTTGGGCTCAGGTTGAAAACTTTGTCTATGGTGTTCTGGATATGTTGCACTTGTTTACAGTTGTTAAAA
Source organism: Rubia yunnanensis (assembly GCA_037428765.1). Classification (NCBI taxonomy): domain Eukaryota; kingdom Viridiplantae; phylum Streptophyta; class Magnoliopsida; order Gentianales; family Rubiaceae; genus Rubia; species Rubia yunnanensis. Next base: position 103,506,599 of record CM075061.1, on the reverse strand, counting down.
CTGTGATGTATAGACTCGGAATCCTTAAAACAGAAGCAACATCTAGATGGAAGATGAAACTGGAAGTCTTCTAAAACATCTGAGAATGAAATTAATTTGTTAAGTAACTTCCAGTTCATGTAGTTTTTTTATATTAAGTTAGACCACAAATGTTTAAATGAAGGTATCTTTGTTTTCCTTTGTCTAATTAATTCATAAGCTGACTTTAGTGTGAATTGGCCACTTTAAGTGAGCTTCCACATTAATTTATCCCCATATTCTGAGAAAATTCTATGATCCAAATTCAGAACATTAATTATGTTATCTGGTAGGCTGGTTCTGAAATGGTTTACATAGAAGGATTTGTTTGATAAGAATTTAGCTATAGTGATTTCTGAATATAACACTTCTGATGTGTTCTGAATTTGGTCTATGAAAGGGCCAAACTCAGTCCAGTTTGAATACCATAAAGAGGTTGATCCTTTGCCTATCTGAACTTGTGTGTTTTCAGATGCTATTTGCAGAATTTCTTTGATTATTTTCCATGTTTTTGAGGTCTTATGAGTATCGGTCATGGACCACATGATTTGGGCCCAAAGAGATTGCCCTTGTTGCAGTTTCCACCAAAGTTTGATGGAAAAACTTTTTGTTAAAGTGCATAAATTTTTAAAATTTAATCCATTTTCATCTGATGGAAAGAATAGTTTAGGGTATGATTTCCATGTTTTCTTCTTTGTCTCACTCTCGGAATTGGAATCAGAGTTCCAAAAAAATTTGGCAAGTGCTCTATGAATTTGAGTTATGATGTGCTTGGTTGGTTTTAAGAAGGTAATTATATGTATTGGCATTGTTGCCAATACATGTTTTATTAGCATTGTCTTAGCAGCTGAAGACAAAACTTTATTATCCCAGTGATTAATTTTTTATTTAATTGGAGTTAGCATCCCTAGGAAGAAATTTTTTTTGTTCTTCCTGTGTAGATAGGGCATCCCAAATATTTAAAGGGCAGGGAGCCTTTTATCATGTTTTTTTCTTGTTTGATTAAGTTAATGATTCTATTAGGTCTGTGTTTTATAAAGTAAAATGATGATTTCTCAAAAACAAATTTCCCTGTAGCTAATTCAAAAGATTTTAAGAAATTGATTACAGTTTTAAGAACATTCTTAGAATATTTTAATAGAATTGTTGTGTCATCAACAAAGGAATGATGGGTAGATGTTTTCATTTTGTAGGGTAGCTTATTTTACTGAATATTTCCATAATTGAATAGGAAAATTAAATTCTTAGAGAAAGCTTCAGCTATAAAAATAAAAAGAAGAGATGATAAGGGATCTCCCTGTTTAAACTCAAGATGTTGAAAAGAAACCAACTATTTTCCATTAATCAATAGTGAGAAGAAAGCTGATTTTATGTTCAGCCTTATTAAATTAACCACTTTGTTTGAAAACCTAAGTTTATTGAGAACTTTGGATAAAAAGGTCAATGAAACTCTATCAAAGGCCTTCATCATATCCAATTTGATGATCATGTTATGTCCTTTAACTTTTGTGTGTAAGTGATTTGTTAATTCTTGCATTAAAAGAACATTATCAGCCAGTTCTCTGCCTGAAACAAAAGCTGATTGTTTAGGGCTTATTATTAAGTTAAGGAAGATTTTTAATCTGTTAGAGATTATCTTTGAAAAAAATTTATTTGTAAAATTTCAAAGACTTATAGGTCTATAGTGTTTGAATGTTGATCACACATCTTTTTTAGGGATTAGTATAATTAGAGCTGATGATATGGCTTTACGTATATCTTTTCCATTGAAAAAATCTTCAACTGCCATTAACACATAAGATTTTATGATTTCCCAACATTTGCTGAAGAAAATCCCAGAAAAACCATCTGGTCCAGGAGAAGATTGACTGACTGTCCATGGATTTTATTACCTCAGTTAGTTCTTGCATTGTCACTGGTTTAATTAGATGAGAATTCATGTCATCAGTTACCACTTTTGGGATATTTTCCAGGATCCGTGCAGTATTAACACCTGATGGATCCTGATTTTCTTCAGTTAAGAGATTGGAGAAGTATCGAAAATTTCTTCTAGTTAATGTAACCAGTGACCCTCAGTGTTTTTAATTGAGGAGATGATATGTTTTTTTGTGTTTTCTTTGGACTGTTTGGTGAAAGAACTTAGAACTGGCATCTCATTCTTTCATCCATTTTAATCTAGCTTTTTGTTTCCAAAACACTTCTTGGTTAATTAGAGCTTGTTTTAATTTTGCTTTTGCAAAGTTCATGGATTGCAAGTTCTCAGTTGTTTCTGATTCTTGCAAATCCTTTTCAGCTTTTAAAACCATCTCCTCACATATTTGAACATTGTCAAAGATGTTTCCAAAGGTGATTTTATTCCATATTTTTAAATTGTTTTTTAAGTTCTTTAATTTGAGTGCCAATTTGTTCATTCCTTTTTTTATGAGTGCAAATACTCCGAGCATCTTTAATGGTTTTCATGAAGGTTGGATGATTAATCCAACACTCTTGAAACTTGAATGGTTTTGGATTAGTTCTTGGTACATCATTTGAAATGTGCATTATTAAGGGAGTGTGATCATATTCTTCCCTTGCTAATGTTTTAATCTTAGAGTCTTAAAATAGTAACCACCATAGATTGTTAGATACTCCTCTATCTAAACTTTTCCAAACCCTGCTCTTTGGTATCATTCCAGTCCATGTAAATAGGCTTCCAGAGGTAGGTATTTCTGACAAATTTTGAGTATTTAGTAACTTGTTAAAGTTTCTAATAGCTCTCTGGTCAGGTATGGATTTACCTAAGTACTCTTTATTCTTAGAAATTTCATTAAAGTCTCCAATTAGAAACAGGTATTTATTAATCAGTGGTGCTAAGAGTTGCCAAAGTTTATTTCTTTCATCGATGGTGTGTTTAGCATAGATAAACCCCCCACTTGGCATTCTTTTGACAGATTCTATGATTTTATTTTGGTTAGAAGAAGTTTTTCATCAGTGGAAATGATACCCACTGATATGTCTTCATTCCATAAAATCCATATTTTACAATTTGCACTTGCAAAGGTGTTGCTGAATCCAAGTTCTCTTGCAATGGATTGAGCTTGATCACAATTTAGCATTGGCTTAATTAAGACAAATATTTTGATTGCATTACGTCTTTTAATGTTTTTTATCTGATTTGTGTAGGTTTATTTCCTACTCCTTTTATATTTCATACACAGATATGTAGACCTATCATAAATGTGTTTTGGAGTGAGTCAAAGAGGAACGGGTAAAAACCGTTTTGGGAGTGGAAGAGTAATCTTTCTTATTATACTTCCTCAATTTATTTTTAAATTCTGATTCAGAAGGTTTTTCAGTGTTAAATGTTTTTATTTAGAGCATTAAATTTAACCTGGACAGCAGTGAGATTGACCTTTATTTCTTCAAAGTTCAATCTTTCTTAGTTAAAAATTTGTTCTTTCTATTTTTTAGAGGTTTCCGTGTTAAGCCAGTCAAGATTTTTAGAGTTTTTCCTGTTAGAGAATAATAGGGGGGAATCACCTCCATTAATCTATATATAGTCCTCTTCTGGTTCAAAAGGGGGATTATTTCTGATTTGCTTCTTACTTGGATCATTATTCAAAATTAGAGAAGCATTTTCCAGCCGATCAGGAGTATCCTCAAGTCTACTATCTGATGAGTTAATTAGGTTAACATTATTTTTTCCATGCCTCTGCGTGTTTTTTAAGGTGTCACCCTGAGCATTTTCCAATCTAGCTTCTTTAGTAGATGGATCTTTGTTAATCTATTTTTTCCTTCTTAACAACTCAATGTCAGTAGAAAGATTTTCATCAGGGTTAGGGTTAGCAACAACATTTTGAGAGGTGTTTGGCACAACATTTTTCGAAATATTAGTTTCCTGATTAAGATGATTATTCCTTACAAACAAATTAGGGAGAACAGATGGAAGCACAACCAATCCCATATGTTCCTCAGAGTTCACTATAGCTAAGTTTTTTTGATTTGAAGAATGAACCTGGGATCCTTGTTCAAGGATTAGAACTTCAGTACTTGCATTCATATTAGCTGGATTTATGCCTTTCATTCCATTACTCTCACTTTCCTTATCCTGCAGCATTTTCTTAGACATAGCATCAGCTTTATTTTAATGGACACGGATATACACTCTTTCCTCAGAAGTAAAGCTAGAGGTAGAAGGAACATTCCCTTTACCTTTGGTTCTACCATGTTCATCTATGGGAATAGCCTTATTACCTGTATGAATATTTGATTCTTTTGGCCTCCAAAAGGTGAATTTGGAGGTGTATTTATCAAATCTGCACACAGTAGTTGTGTGTCCTAGTTTAAGACAGTTAGAGCAATACATATGAACCCCCTCATATTCAATGTATTTCTAAAAACCGATTTCTCTAAACCTTAACCATATTATTTCCAACATAGGTTTAGTAACATTAATTTCCACACAGATTCTTGCAACATGTGGTCTCGTCCTATGGAGTGATGCTTTATCTACCCTAATAGGAGTACCTATGAGATTACTGATTGGCATTAACACCCAGTAATCAAAGAGCTGTTGTGGTAAACCATATAGGGCAATCCAAATATAAGGCAATAGGGGAATCTGTATTAGGGCTGAAATTAATAACCCATTTCGTCATACGAATTGAATACAAAATGAAATTCCATATTTTGTGAAGCCAATAATGATAATAATCATCAGGCAAAGAAAAGGATATTAGAACCTGACGATTATCAGACAAAGCGATATCTGTGTGGCCCTTAAAACCTGCAATGTGGAAGTCCTTCCTCAGTTTTCCATTTGCGTTCGGCTTCAAGAGAACTTCCCTACCAGTATCCAACAGAATGGGGCTTCCAATATCGAGCATTTCTTATCTGTGAAATGTAAACCAGGTTAGCCCAGGTGTTTGATTTTTGCTTGTGTATTGAAGGGAGTGCTATGGTCAGTGGTGTTTTTGGTCGGGTTAAGGTTTAGGGCATCACAAAGTTCATCTTTAAGGGCTTGTGCATGTGTGAAGGGTGGATTAGGCACAGGCGGTGGCTCCATCGTCACGGCGGCATCGGCGATGAGAGGTAGAAGGAGCATATGAGAGATTGGTGATCCACTATTTTCAGAGCAAAAGGTAACACTTTCTTTTGAAAATTATTTTGTAAAATTTTATTTGAGATCTACTCGTTATGACTAGTTATAGTTTACTAATTTATCTTTGTGTGTTATATTTAAACATTTTTGTGCATACACTAATTAGTATTATGAATTTATTAGTAATTTTTGAAACTATGTATGCTTACTATTTTCACATTCAATTTTTTAGGTTTGCTAAAAAATTCTCTACTTTCTGCTTTCCTGCAAAGCTTAACTCTGTACTTGTTGCCCTCACTCCTAAGCAAACGATTTATGTTGAAGATATGGATTTTGGTCAACTTCTTAAGTTTGACATTTCATCTCTCCCTTCCAGAAGTGTTCCTTGGCTAGTTGACAGATTGATCACGTGGGTTGTGTCCAAGAAATAGCCAGCTCTAGGTGCATTATTAGCCTTGATGATGTGTTTCATATATTTTTGCATTCCTAGGATTCTGGGGTGTCCTGTGGGCATGGTTAAGAATAATAGGAGGGGTGTGTCAAAGGATGTAGACATTAGGGATAGATGGAGGGTTGAGTTAGATGCTGATAAATATGGCAATATCTCTCATGTTAATCTTTTTGAGGATTTGGTAAAACTACGTAGTGGTGGTGATTGTTTTAAAAGATATTTTGTTATGTATGTGATGTGTACTTTTTTGGCCCCGACTATGAGAACTTTGGTAGATTTGAAGTTTATGGGTGCTTTAGAAAATGTTGGAACGATTAAGCATCTTAATTGGTGTATTTTAGTGCTAGATCGATCATGTCAGGGTGTTTCTAGTTTTAAATTTGGTAGCAAAAATGTGTCTTCTGTTAGTGGATGTGTGTTTGTACTGTTGTTGGCATACATTTATAGGTTCCCCTTTAGAGGCCAGTCTGACCCTATTAGATTGCCAATGTATATTCATTGGTCGAACCAATATTTGTTGAAGATGGTTCATTTTCTTGAGAAGATGGGGTATGATAAGGGAGTTATGACTGAGGGTGGGTATCCTTTGAGCAATGATGGTAGGCTGAAAGTGAATAGTATGAGCCAGGAATCTGAGGGAGTTCGTAATGGGAATGTTGGTTCTAAGGGGCTTCGTACTCCTAGTGTTGCATCTGACGGTGTTGCTCAGGAGCCAAGAATGATTTTGTATCGCATCCCAAGTGGTCTTATGACCAATGGGGCTATTGATAGAGCTGCCAGTGATGTAAGTCTTTTTTTGTCATTTTTTTTTGTTTTTATGATACTTATTTAAGACTAGTGCATGTTATGTTCAAACTTATGGCATTTTTAATAAAACTTATGCAGTTTGTAGTTCTTATTGTTTTAAAGAAGTTTTTGATTATTTGTTGTATTGATATTTGTGGTTTTTTCTCAGCCCGTTCATAGGGCTTGTCTCATTTTCAAACGAGACATGGAGGTTATTATGTGAGTCTTGGTGCATAATCTTGAGAGAGCAAATGCTATCCCATTGTGCAACCACAAGCACAACCTCAACCACAACCATAGCCACAAAAAGAAGGCGCAAATGAAGATCCTGAGCATGTTAAGACCACACAGGAAGTTATGGAAGACCCGGAGACACATGAGCTGGTTGATAGGGTGGTTGAAGAATTCATGAGGAAAACCTGTTCCTCGATTCCTTCATTCTCTCATGGGAATGAAGAACTTGATGATCTATAGCTTTGGAGTCTTTTAATTGTTTTTGGATGATTTGTAATCAACTTATTTTTTGACTGATTGGTTTATGGCTTATAGGTTAAGTGACTTTGAAACGTTGTTTTAGGATTTATTTTTTATGGCTGAAGGTTGTATGAAGCAAGTGTATGTTGAACGTTAAGAAGTACTATTTTTATGCTTATTAATACCAAGTTGCATTTTAGTTATGTTATGTTGTTCATTGTGTTTATTTGCCGAGCTTATAGGAAAAAACATGCAATTGATGAGTTAATAAATTACATGTGTAAGCTAAGTTATTCTACATGTATTCAATGATTTAATATCATTAAAATTATGTGAAACAAAATGCAAGTCGCTTAAAAAACGTTGGTTCTTGGGAAGCAAAAGAAATGCAATTCATAAGTTGATAAGTTATAGTTGTAAGCCAAAACATACAATATGTTATTCAGTCTATACAATATTTTAAGTTAAGGAAAAAAATACAATATATAGGTAAATAAATGCAACTTGTATCCTAAACGATGCTAATTTTAGAGTGTCTTTACATCTGGTGTTTTTGTGCTGAAATCAGTAGTTTTTTTCCTTGGTTTTTTTCTTTTCCAAGCATGACTTCAGCCTTTTTCCTCTTCCTTTTGTCTTCACTTGGGCAAGATCCAATACCTTAGGCGCATTTGTTATGGTTGCGTTTCATTGGCTACTTGTGGCTGATTGTTCAATGGCATTGGTCTTTGAAGTCAACAATTTTTCTATTCTTGTTGAACACCTGTCAAACATCTCTTCAAGATTTCTTCTAGCTTATGAGTTTCATTTTCTTTTCAGAACTAGATTGTAGAATCTCCTAGACATATGATTCCTCCATGAAACTACACCATTGATGCTTTTTGATTGGCTTTTTCCTTGTCCAAGAACCTTGTCCCATATTTCTATTTTGGCCCTTTTTGTCCATCTATTGAGGATGTACTTCTCTGGGATTTATGTGATAGAGTTGAGATGCAATACTCTAAGAATATGAAAGCAAAACATACCTAACACTTCAAAGCATTTGCATTTTCATTTTACTTCAACTAAGTCATTTTCATTTTTGTACTCGACTGTCTCATATCTAGACTCATCATGTTCTAGGCTGACTTCATACTTCTTTGTCGGTGGTTCTGAGAACACTTACTTGAATTTAGTTTTCATTGCTAGAGAGAATTCATTTTTGAATCCCTTGTACAATGCAAGTGTGTAAACATTTGCAGCATGTTTAACCAAATGTGTACAGGTCCAGTAGTTGAGAAACAAATGTATATTATAAGTTAACAATTTCAGGTTCTAGGAAAAGTAATACCCATTGGTATTAAATCATCTGAAAGTATACCTGCTTTTTTTTCATAATTTGGCTTTGCTTTTGCACATGTATTTTCCTTGTCTGCTTCATCTCCCCTCCACTTTTTGATTGTTTAGTTGAAGAGCTCAAAGAAGTGAGTGAGTGTGGTTGTTTTGTTTTCAGTGAAGCATAGGGTGTGGTTGGTACTTTCGCTCCTTTGTGATGATAGAATGCCTGCAAAGAAGATATCTTTCCTGAATGTTGTGCTCCATTTCTCACAAATGTCGTATAGCCGTTGAAACCATGTGTTATTTTTCAGCTTGTAGTTGCCAATAATTGAGTTCCATTTCTCTTCAAATTTAGCTGGATCACCATATCCTTTCATAAAATAGTCTAAAGCATTTTTAAACGATTCATCTTTCTTCAATTTTCGAAAATGTTGGATTACATTCTATTTTTTATGCCATGAGCACAACCTGTATTTTGTGTTTTTGAAGACCTGAAAGTTGTACCCAGAAATCAAAGTTTGGTTAATACATGTGTTTTCGAGTAACTAATTTTCCATATAGTATAAGTTATACATATTGTAAGCTAACAGTTGCAATTTCTAATATTCCCTATATCAGTTTTTAGATCTGTAATTAACAAATTTCTGAAGCTGCAACATTTTCAGGATATCTGTGTTTTAAAGTAACCAGTAAGGCTTATAAGCTATGTAATACATACCGTAAGGTAATCGCTTAGATCTGTAAGTAACATGCGTCATTTATTGCTTTGCCCATTGCATGATCTTGATCTGTGAATATTGTGGCAGGTTCTTTCCCTTTAATTGATTTCTTAAAAGTGTTAGGGAGCCAAACAAAAGTATCAACCAACTCATTTGCAATAAAAGCACAAGAAAACATTGTTATGCTCCAGTGATTGTTGATTCCAACTATTTGTGCAAAAATTAGGTTATACTTGTTTTTTCTGTATGTAGTATTGAATATGGTGACATCCCCATAGAGTTTGTAGTCCTCTAGCATAATTTAATGTCTCAAAAACACTACCGACAGTCTTTTTTCTTCGTCAAACTTGACCTTTGAACAAGAAATATTTGTCCTTGTCATTTATTTCCAAGAGTGCATCGAAATTTTTTCGAGCATCTCCATTTTCAATATTTTTCATTTGAAGTCGACTCACAAAGTTGAGGTGATCTTTCATCGTATGCACTAGATTTTCTTCTCTATCATCTTCAAATGTCATGTATTTGTATCATACAGTAGGTCTTAAACTTGCTTGTTCCATTGATGTAATGGCCTTGCCTTTGTCTTATGTAATCCTCCGTTCACTCCTACTGAGATACTACCAGGCTGGTCTTGTTAACTCATGGGTGTGTTCCGTGATGTGGTGAGCCACTATGTAATAATCTTACTCAAGCTTGACTCTAATTTGAGCTAGGCATCCAGTTTTTGTAATCAGATCCTTTCTCTTCGTCTTCTTCTTTTCATAATGACTTTCATTATCCACACAAGGAGCAGGACTGATAATGCAGGCTTTTAATTTTTTCGGTTGGCCTCCACAAGACCACTTGTAGTACTTTTTGCGAATCTGCCTTTGATGTTTAGACGTTGACAGTACTTCCTGTAGCTGAACCAATAGCATTTGCATGCTTCTTATACAGAGCATGTATTGCTTCTAATTTTTTTGCTTTTATGCCGATAAGATTTTTACTGACATCAATTTCATTTAAATTTGGAAATTTTGTACCTGTAACAATAATGAATACAATTTCTAATGTAAGATATGCATGTTCTAATGTAATTTATGCAAAGTTTTTAGGAAGTTACTTAAAATTAGAAAATTATAGAAACTTTGTTCTGATCACCATAACAAATACTATTTGTAGTGTAACATATGAAAAGTGTAGTGTCTTTCGTACATGTTATAATCTGAACAATGCACAAGTTTGCCAAAAGTTGAAATTAGTAAATGCATTCTCTGTGTTTGTTCATTTTGATTTAATGCATGTTTTATTGTAAACTATACATGGTTTAAGGTAATGAATGCATAAACTATACGAAAATTCTCTCCAACATGTAGTTTATAGTGCTAATGTTTCCACATGTTCATAGCAGCCGAATTTCAGTGTTCAGAAGTTTCAAAAACATTTACATTCACATCGATTGCCATTCAACAATATATTCTCAGTCCGATGAGAGAAAATCATACCTTCAATAGAATTCGGTAATATTTTTGCTTCTTGCAACTGAATTTCATTTGATTGGAGTTGAATCTCGGTGGTTACGATCATGTTTTCTTAAGCAGGTTCCGATTCAATTGCAGTAGTTTTTACGACTAAAATTGTTGAAATTTGATTGGCTTCAATCTCATCTAGCAATAGATCTGCTCTTATTTCGCAAATTTCTTCCTCAATTTTGTTCCTCAATTTTGTTGGAAACGTGTCAGTTGTCGTCGGAGAACACTGGAAAGGCGCCGGTTGTCGTTGGAGAAATCCGAGAAGAAGAAGGATGGAAATCAGAATCGGAGAAAGGAAGAAACGGTTAACTGTGTGTTTGTGCGTGATTTGTTTTAAAGTTTATGATCCGGATCCGCGTGGTTTTATTCAATTTCCATTGTTTGCAAATAGGTCCCTACATGTCCATAAGTTTATGGACATGCTGCCTATCAAGAGACCTACTCTTTGAAAAAAAAATCTCATCCTTATTAGAATCTATAGTAATTGCATAATGGTCCATGTTTAAAGTTTATCCTACCTAAAACAAAACTTTGTGAAACTAAAATAGTAAAAATATGAATTAATAGCTTAAATATATAATCTTTAAAACTTAAGAGAAATTCTCATGTTAGATCATCTAACGGTTAGACCAATCATGGAAAACCTCATTTCGATAACTTTTAGGGTCAAATTATAATTTATATATTTTAAAAGATTTCCAAAGTTATAAGAAATTCGTTGCAATAAATGGAAACAAACATTAAATCAGCTTAATAGTTAGACTAATTATAAAATAACCTCGTTTAACGGTTATGCTGTTTAAAAATGACTTTGTGAAAAATTAAAATCTTGTAAATCAAAATATTAAATTTATAAATCAAAATTAATGCTAAAATGTGTTTTAAAACATCAACTCATTTATCAAAAAATGCAACATTTTTTTGGGACTGAGGGAGTACAAAGCATCAACTCATATCAACTAGAACTCACCCAAAAAATGAAAAACATCAACATGAGAGAAAAAATGAAAAACATCAACATGAGAGAAAAAAACTAAAATCATTGACAAAAAAATTACAGTAACTCAATAGTATAAATTCTTCACTCTGAAAATCATAAAACATGAAGAAAGCTTAAATAATCAGTTCTTTTAAAAAAAACTAAAAACATCATCGTATATCACCCAAAAGCTATAACATCAACTCGTATTACCTAAAGCTCATTTGGAAAATGAAAAACATTTACATGAGAAAATAGACACTACACCAAAAACGCTACAAACATCATCTCCTATCACCTAAAACTCAGCCGGAAAATGAAAAACATAAACATGAGAATATTTTAAAAACTACATATATCAATCAATATCACCCAAAAGAACTACAAAACATCAACTCATGTCTACTAAACCTCACCCAAATAATGAAAAACATCAACATGTGAGTGAAAAAAAAACTACAAACATCAACGAAAAAGGTACAGTACCTCAAGAATAAAAATTCTTTACAAAAAACTGGTGGGATTTGAACCCAAGTCACTGACCTCAAACTCCAGAGTACTAACCACTACACCAAAAACTCGCTATTGAACATCACTCAGTTAAATAATATTAAATCTTAGTATATGTATTTGAAATAATAAAACACAAAATTAAACCTCACCTCTCACGCATAGAAGCTCAGTCATCGTCCGCTGTCACAGTTCGCCGTCCAGCGCCGTCACCGTCTGCTGCCCTTAAATTTATAAAAACAATTAATGCTAAAACGTATTTTTAAAAATTAAACTAAGAAATTGAGAGTAATATAACTTAAAACACAATCTTTAAAAACAATTTTGTAAACAGAATTGTAAACAAAAGTTTTCATTTAAAAATAAATCTGAAAATATTTTTGTAATACTGAATTAATACATTAAAAATATATTTTTTAACTAAAATATATGATCTAAATATTTGTAATCAAAATAAAAATTAAATTTTAAACAAAATAAAGATTTTGGATATATTTATAAACATTGAACTTATATATTTAAAAAGTATAATAATTTAACTTATAATTAATAACTACAACCTTTATCATTTAAATTAATATTTAAATATATTTATAAACATTGAACTAATATATTTAAAAAGTATAATCATTTAAATAAAGGAAAGAAAATAAAAGATAACTAGTGGAGTACTGTGCGATATCATTAATCAAAATATTGAGGTTAAGTTTTATTTAAAATTTTAAAGTTTAGTCATCTAAAGAATATTATATGATTTATGAAGTGAAATAATTAATTTAGTTAGAAACCGTTAAATACAAAATACAATAAAAATTAATTATTTTATAATATTTCATTCAAATTATTTTTAAAATAATTATTTATATGTTGAGATTCATTTTAAAAGATTATCATAATTATATGTATCTCATTGCAATAAATAAAAGTAAATGTCAAATGACTTTATTAGTCTCACTAATAATAAAATGTCCTCATTTAACAATTAATCGGTCTAAAATAAGACTTTGTTATACATTAATAAATAAATAATAGGTATACATATATCTATCAAAAGTACTATATCATTGTATTAAAAAATGGCAAAGTCTTGGGAAACCCTAGCAGTGGCTCCGCCAAGGCGCTAAAATTCTAACTCTGTTGCGGTCATGACACCTCTGCAATTAGACGCTTCTCGCCGCCAAAACCGTACCCTAGCTCCACCGACGAAACCATGATGCCTATGCAACTAAATGCATCAAAGGTGGGGCCGCTGCCGAGAATTGACGACGATGACAAAGAATTGACGATAGGAAGAAGAGTTCGACGTCAACAGAAGAAGATGACCTCGCTAAAGAAGAAGGCGCATGAGATGCACGTGCCCAAAGGAAGAAGGCACGCACATGGCTTCATACACAACTGGTGGTGGATGGATGGGAACAATAGAGTACGACACTAAACAGCGGATCGCAACGGACCGCGACAGCAATTGACGCTGGGCCGCGACGACGGCAAACCGGGACATCAAAGACGAATGGCATCAACATCTGAGCTTCTACACTGACCGTCAATATCTCTATCTACGTATAACAATTTTGCATATGAATTTGATATTTAGAAAATACTCCATCTGTCTCAATAAACCTTGTTTAATTACTTTGTCAAAAGCAAATTTTATAAATTTTGACTCAAAATTTCAACTAATATATATATATATATATATATATCATATGAGATGTTGTAATATTCATCTTTAACATATATTTTCTAAATATCATTTTTTATGCATAGCTACTATACATAGCTAGAGATATTAACGGTCAAATATAATAATTGATTTTTTTATTTGTTATATGGGTTGATATTTTTAGCTTTTTTTTTCCTCTCGTGTTGATGTTTTTAATTTTATAAGTGAGGTTTAGGTGATAGGAGTTGATGTTTGTAGTTTTTTTTGTGATATAGGTTGATGTTTTGTAGTGTTTTTTTCTCATGTTGGTGTTTTTCATTTTTAGGGTGAGGTTTATGTGATGGGAGTTGATGTTTGTAGCTTTTTGGTGATATAGGTTGATGTTTGTAGTTTTCTTTTTGAAAAAAATGATAACTTAAGGTTTATTAATGTTTTTATGATTTTCAGTTTATGATGTTTATGATTTTCAGTTGATGTTTTTGATTTTCAGTTGATGTTTTATTAGTTGTACTCAATGTTTTTTCAGTTTTTTGTTGATTTTATTTGATTTTTTAATATATTTTTGCTTCAAATTTTTAGTCGATGTTTTATGATTTTTAGTTGATATTTTGCTAGTTGTATCTGGTGTTTATGATTTTCAGTTCGATGATCATATTGATTTTTTGCTCCTTTTTTTATTTTTAAATTTTTTTTGTAGATTGATGCTGGGGGGAAAAGGATGGAAAAATTGGAAAAAAATCCCTAGAAAAATAATGGAGATAGGTCCCTGAAAAAAATTAGAGATAAGGTCCTTAAACAATTATTAGAGATAAGGTCCCTAGACAATAATTCAATGAGGCCGATTGGAGTGACTGCATATGGGAACTGATCTTTAAAAAAATTGGCATACCGACTGTTGAAGAAATTGCGGGATTCCAAATCATAAATGTGATAGCCTTTCTTTCCGGGAGGATAACCAAGAAACAAACATCGCCGACTTCTTGGTGCAAATTTGTCTTGATATCTAGGAATGTAAGCAGCAAAGCACAAGTATCCAAATACCTTCAAAGGTGCGTAATTTGGAGCTCGTCCATAGAGCATCTCAAATGGTGTGCGACCATTGAGTTGCTTTGTCGAGGTCCGGTTAATCAGTAAGCAGCAGTGAGAACACATCCTCCCCAAAAATCAATAGGCAGATTAGCTTGAAAATGCAAAGCATGAGCCACATTCAACAAATGTCGATGTTTGCGCTCTACACGGCCATTCTGCTGTGGTGTATCAGCCATAGAAGTCTCAAAAATAATACCGGATTCAGCAAAGTAGAATCTCAGGGGCAGAAATTCTGTACCATTATCAACACGGATACGACAAATGATGCGCCCAAACTCTGTCTTGATCAAAGCATAAAATTCTATAAATCTACAAGCTACTTCTAACTTAGCCACTAATAAATAAACCCAAACAGCTCGGGAATAATCATCAACTATTGTTAAAAAATAAAATACACCACTAGAGACGGGAAACTATAAGGCCCTCAAACGTGTACTAATTCAAACAAAGAACTAGTATTTGAAGAACTGAAAGGAAAGCTATGTTTAATATGTTTTGCTCTATAACACACAGAGCAATGAATAGAAGTATTATTTTTGCTAAGATCAAGAGTAGGAACAAAAGACAACACCGTAGAGGATGGATTCCTAAGACGCTGATGCCATAAATCAGATGAAGAGACCGACGCAACTATCGGAATATATGGTAGGATATGAGGACGAACATGAGTATCCAGCAGACGAAACTAGTAAACCCCCCCTGTTGTTCACCCACGCCAATCAATCACAGTCCAAGTACTGATTTTCTGTAAAATACAATAGTTTTCAGTAAACAAAGCTAGACATTTTAAGGCAGATAACTATCTAGAGAATGATAATAAATGACATCGCAAAGTAGGTATGTGTAGCACATGAGTAAGGGTGACATCACCAAAGTAAATAGAACCATAATGTGTAGCAGATGACACAGATCCATCAGGCAGTATAACATTCACAGAGTCGATAGCAGTAGTAATATCAGTAAGAGAACCCTTGTCACCGGTCATGTAATACGAGGCTCCTAAATCAAGAATACAGGGTAAAGTAGACTTACCTGACCCATGGTTAGAGGGGTAATGTATCTGATTAAATAAATAAAGGGCTATACTCCATTGGTCATCAGACAGAGAAGGGCCAAAATCATATCAGGTAGGGGAGCCGGAGGCCGCAGCTACAAATCCTGGCAGCGAGGTAACGACGCTAGTGAACGGAGGTTGAGGGCAGCGGTGGGTAACATATTTAAATTCAGAGGTAGACATTGAAGCAGATCAGAATAGAGTGGCAGCGGCATATCGAATCTGATCAGCGGCAATAAATTGGATCGACAAGGTGCGGCGGCGCGTGGCTTAGACGGCGGCGCATAGAGTTCGGAGTCGGCGCATTGAGGGAAACACACTGATGGTAGTAGACTGTCGAACGATCGCAGCAACCTGGAGACTCGGTGCGGCGGTCGGTGGATAGAAATCAGTGAGCAGGACGATGCGGCGGTACGTGAGCTTCATGGCAGCGGCACGTGGATCGGTGTCGGTGCGTAGAAGATGAGATGTGGATGGATGAATAACAATGAGCAGTCGGACGATTGCGAAAACCTAGAGACTCGATGCAGCAATTGGTAGATGGAGATCAGTGAGCAGCGGCGGCGGAGACTGGCGGCGCGTATGACAAATGCGCAGCTAGACGTGACGGCAACGGCGGCTCAGGAAAGCAGTTGAAATTTTCTTAGGATTTCAAGATTTTAGTCTCTGATACCATGTAGAAAATAAGGATAATAATGTGTGTTTGTGTTCATGATCTCATGGTACATTATATAATGGTACTGAATACCTATACAAGGTGGGAAAAGGAAATAGAATCTAATTACAATTACAAGTAATATCTATATTCCTTAACAACGGCAGAACCCTAGCCGATTATAGCATTTAGGAGGAGTCTACCCCTCACCTGGTCTCGAGGTTGTGCGGTGGAATGCAAATCTTCGTTAAAACCCTGACCGGGATGACTATCACACTCGAGGTAGAGAGTTCTGATACAATTGACAATGCCCAGTCCAAAATTTAGGACAAGGAGGGGATTCCACCAGACCAGCAGCGTCTGATTTTTGCGGGCAAGCAACTCAAAGATGGCAAAACCTTGGTTGATTACAACATTCAGAAGGAGTCTACACTTCACCTCGTCCTGAGGCTGCGCGGAGGGATGCAAATTTTTGTCAAAACTTTGACCGAAAAAACCATCACCTTAGAGGTTGAGAGTTTTGATACCATTGACAACGTGAAGGCAAAGATTCAGGACAAGGAAGGAATCCCGCCAGATCAGCAGAGGCTGATATTCGCTGGGAAACAGCTGGAGGACGGGATGACCTTGGCGGATTACAATATCCAGAAGAAGTCCACCCTTCATCTTGTTCTACGTCTCAGGGGCAGCAGTTTCTTGATGTAATAATCGAATTGGCGGATGAACTGGATTTTTGATTTTAGTATCTGCATCTGATTCTGGGATTATTGTTGATGTTCCTTTTATACAATTTTATTCTATGTTTCCGTGTTTTATGCTCCCTTGTTGGGTAGAGATTGGCTCAATTCTCTGTATCTTGGTCCTTGGACTTTAATAGTCTTCTTTAATGTTTATATGCACTCCCTGATAGTCCATTGAATTTAATTTCCAGAAAATCTGCATACTGATGATGCGATATCAGACATCTAATGAAAATAGCAGGCATCCAATAAAAAATAGCGGTCACACCTAATGTAATTAATTTATTTACTATTCCTTTTATAATTTACCTTTATGGCAAAGTCTTGGGAAAGACGGTATTTTCATAGGCTTATGGAAAGACGGGGTTTGATTAGAATAATAAAAGGTAAAAGGTCTTAGTTGCAATATTAAAGTTTTAGTATGAAACATGTAGTAGTTATAACATTTGTAACCCGGTTCATGCAACCCGAAAATTTTATCTTAATTTCTTCTAATTTACACTTTAAACCTTGGTCTTTCCATAACTTATGGAAAGACCGTCTTTCAAGAGACGCACTCTACCTTTATTTACTATTTCTCTTAACCATCACTCTCTGATTTTTACTGACGGCCTAATTATTTGTACCTACCAACTATTTGTACCTACCTACTCCACGTTGCACGTTACAATTTTTCCTTGAATCTTTCCTAAATACTATACACCAATATAACCATACCTACTTGAGTAAGTGTCAATATAACCCTCAGATAATTTTTAGAGCAAAAATAACCCTAACTAGTTGACATAAGTGCCAATATAACCCTAAAACATTATTTCCGGTGTTGACCAGCATTGACCACATAAAAATGACTAAAATACCCTTTAACCTAAAACCTGAAAGAGTTAATACAATTTTTCCCTCACCCCCTCTTGGCCACCACCCCTACTTCGGCCCAGAGCAGCTATTTTGGCGCAACTTCTGAGGGGTGTTGCAAATAGTTTTTACACAAAGATGTCATTCCATAATGCTATCTTTAGAAATTAAATATCAAGATTTACATGTATATGCTAGGCTGTGAATTTGAATCCTATGAATTCTGGCATATTCATAGTGACACTTCTGTTTCTCCTTCCTAAAAACCATCGATCTGGAAAACAGGAATGCCGACACCGATTGCCACCACTTCCTCTTCCCAACGCCACCTATCACATTCCTTAAAGTCACCCGCCAACTGGGTTCTTCGGTAATCATGAAACTCCAACCATTAAAACCACCCAGACCACTATATGTTGTCGCTCTCCGTCGCTTCTCCGCCAAACCCAAACAATCCACCTGTAATCCGCCGCAGTTTCGATTACCACCGTACGTCCGTTGTTGACCTCCCCGACTGCGTTTTAGCCTCTTCTTCAACCTCTGGTTTGACTCGTCAAACCCCGATGAATCTAGATCCCTCATTGAGTTTGGTTTATTCCATCACTGCTGATTCAATCTCAGATCTTTGCTGCCTCCTCTGAACGACACGTCCTGGTCCCGACCCTCCGAGCAGCGCCTCCTACTCCGAGCAGAGCCTCATACTCCGAGCGGCACCTCCTACTCTGAGTAGCGCCTCCTCCTCCGAGCGGTGCCTTCTCCTCTGAATGACGCATCCTCCTCTGAGCAGTGCCTCTTGTCCTCTGTGCAACGCCTCTTGGCCGAGCGGTGCCTTTTCCTCTTAATGGTGCCTCCTCCTCTGAGTGACATGTCTCATCCTCCAAGCAATGCCTCTTAGCCGAGCGGTGCCTCTGGATGGAAGACGGAAGGATATATGTCAATAAAGATAAACGCAATAAGAGTTTCGGATTATTATGGGCAATATAGTAAATTTAATTTTTTCTTGTTTTCAAAGGGGTAAAATTAACTTTTCACCCAATTCCGCCCTAAATCTGTCTGAATGGGTATGTTTGCACTTACACTAAATATATAGAGTTATATTTGCACTTTTAATTATCAAAACGTTATATTGGCACTTATGTGAAGTAGGTAAAGTTATAAAAGCACATTTCTGCTTTTACTTTTGGGGTTTATGCGTTCTTTTATATTGTGATTCATTGTGTTTGTTTTATTGCTTTCAATGATAAAGAAATTATATAAAGATATTCTATGGGTTTCTACATCAGTATTTTTATTACCCAGAATACATGTCTTGGAAAGATTGTCCTTGACTTATACACTCATTGGCGAATTATTCATCATTCATGGAGGATGGAGATTGATAGAATGCTACCTTGGCGTGAGGAAATGGAGTAGTAAAATTTAGAACCCATAATACATGTGTTGGAAGGATTATACTTGACTTATATACTCATCAGCGAATTATTCATCATTCATGGAGGATGGAGATTAATAGAATGTTACCGCAGCGTAAGGAAATGGAGTAGTAAAAATTAGAGCGATGGTTAAAAGAACTGGTAAATAAATTTACGTTAAGTAAATTGTACGTGGCAGTTATTGATTGTATGCCTGACTAGAAACCGTCTTTGCTCGATGGTTACCAGCGGATTTCCACCCCCTTTCCTGAAATCTCACCAATATTTCGTGTCCTCCATTTTTAGAATTCAACGCGCACAATTGACAGGATTTTTCTTCTTCCGTTGGCAAAATTGATGTGATGCCAGTGAGATCTAATCGACTCCAGTGAGATTGATGCAACGACACCGCAACATCGTGCCCTATCTCCACTGCTGCAATTTGGGATGCCTCTGTGACTCGACGTTTCTAGAGTCGAACGATGACAGTGAGGCAGCAAGGCTGAAGAAGAACAGTGGTGAGATGCACGTGATTGAATAGACAGGATGAATCGTGCATGAAAACACGCGCGAGATTAATGACTCTGCCTATAGACGGCGACGACGACAGACTGAGGTTCCGTGCATGAGAGGTGAGGTTTAATTTTCTATTTTGTTTTTTTTAAAAACATATATTGAGGTTTAATATTATTTGATTGAGTGTCTGATCAATAAAGATTCTCTAGTGTAGTGGCTAGTACTCTAGACTTTAAGGTTAGTGACTTGGGTTCGAATCCCACTAGGCCTTATTTTTTGAAGAGTTTATATTCTTGAGGTACATGCTGAGGTTTGTTATTATTTGACTGAGAGAATATTCAGCAATGGTTCTTTGGTGTAGTGGTTAGTACTGTGGACTTTGAGGCGAGTGGCATGAGTTCTAATCCCACCAGGACCTTTTTTTAAAAGAGTTTATCTTCTTGTGGTGTTGTAGCTTTTTGGTTGATGTTTGTATTTATTTTTTTACATGTTGATGTTTTTCATTATTTGATGTGTCCATTTTATGTGCATAATTTAGTACTATTTTGGGTCACTTTTGTGCTCTTTTATTATCGAGAGCTTGTATTTTACCTTAAAATTCTCTTAGGAGGGGTAAGAGCAACTTTACGCTCTTTTACCTCTTCTAAGTGGATTTTGCGTGACAAGGGAAGAACACGGAGGCAATGAAGACCGGAGGCCATTGAAGGTCACATTTTCAAAGACTTTTAAAGACTTGCTTCGAAGACATGAAGACCGGAGGCCATTGAAGACCATTTTTGGAGACATTGAAGATTTGAAAAATGAGAGGAATTGCTATGAAGGTGATTGTATACCACAAGAAGAAGAAAAGGAAACAAAGCAAAATTCTGGAACCCGTCGCGAGTCGTGATGGCCTCGTCGAGAGGAGACCGTCGCGAGTCGCGACGAGACCATTGCGAGTCACGACCAGACCATCGCGAGTCGCAACCAACGACCAACGGGTGGCCAGAATTACACCTTATCCTCTTTGTACTATAAATAGCACTCTCTTTCCTCTCATTCATATACTTCATCATCTGCATTTTTTTTGTATTGTTTAGAACCCTTTTCCTTCCATTTTCATCTTTGAATTCTCTTGTTTTATGATTAGTTATTTAGCATTGATTAGCATGAACTCTTGTAGCTAATATATTTCTTGGGAGCAATTGACTAAGGCTTCCAAGCCCATGTCTTAAGAACAATTTGTAGCCTATTTAATACTCTTACTATTAGGCATTTATGGAGCATTGAATGTGTTTGTTAATGTCATTAATGTTATTGAAATCTTGAGTATATGAAGTACTTGTATGATATGCTTGTTAGGGTTTGGGGAAATGGGTTGATTTCCCCCTTTCTTGATAGGAATCCAAGAGTATGATTTAGAGCTTTTGATTGTGTTGATGGATTTATAATTGCTAGGTGAATATGATAATGTTGAACTCTTTGTCATGTTTGTTGCTTGTAGCAAATGAAAGAAGTCTATGAATGTCGATCGTTCTTGACTAATTTTGTGTAAATGCATAAATTGGTTAAATGCTTAGACACGGTGTAGTGGTTATAAGTGTTGCTGAGCTTGTTGATTCTTCTTGCTAAATGCCATCAATGGGATACCTTGAGTCGTGTTTCGACTACGGGAGTCATTGGTGAGGTTTAACAAGAGATTTCGAATTCACTCTAGCAAACTACTACCTAAGAAGGATAGAAGTTTAGCCTTCACAACAAGTAGTGAAAGTAGTAAATAGGTTGCATGTTCAATGATGGATAAGATGTTTGGAAGTGAAAGTCAATTGCGCCCAAGGTTCCGTCAATTGTTATTTTCATCTTATCTTTAGTTGTATTGCATGATTAGCACCGTTCTCTTACTTTTCTAGTTGTTGTATTTCAATTTGATAACTTAGAAACAAACCAACCAAAAACCCCCCGTGTTTACATGCTTTTATATATATATATGTATGTACATGTTTAGTATGTCTTCTCCTATATATGTTTAAACACTTGAACCCGACTTGATTAGCATCGTTCCCTCTTCTCATGGATGACCCCGACTTGTTATTATCTACTTAATTGTAGATAGGAAGCATTAGGGCTTAAAAGTATTAACTTTGAGAGGTACGGCGACGACCTCCCATTATTCGAGTGAGGTTTATTTTATATGAGTTGTTTGGTAGTTTTTTGGATATTATGGATTGATATTTTTAGTTTCTTTTATTTTCTCGTACTGATATTTTTTATTTTTTGGCTGAGGTTTAGGTGATAGGAGTTGATATTTGTATTTTTTTGTGTGATATAAGTTGATGTTTGTAGTGTCTTTTTTATCGTGTCGATGTTTTCATTTTTCATATGAGGTTTAGGTGTTAGGAGTTGATGTTTGTAGCTTTTGGGTGATATAAGTTGAAATTTGTATTTTTTTAAAAAATATTTGTTGATGTTTCATGATTTTCAGAGTGAAGAATTTATACTCTTGGGGGTAATGTAGCTTTTTGGTTGATGATTTTAGTTTTTTTCCCTCTCGTGTTGATGTTCATTTTTCGAGTGAGTTTTAGTTGACATCAATTATAAAATGATTCCGTCTCTAACAGTTAGTCAGTCTATAACAAGACATCGTGAATTAAAATTTAGGGTAAAATACAAATATAACCCTATTATTTTCCAAAAGTGCCAATATAGCCATGTATAATCTGAAAGTGCGATTATAACCCTAACTTTTGCATCAAATGTGCTGATATAACCTTTTCATACTATTCCGAAGTTTACTTGGTATTTTTCGGCATTGACCAAATACAAAAAGACTAAAATTCCCCAGTCTTAAAGCTATAAAATCAAAGACAAAAATACCCCTAAGGTTCTTCATCTTCAAAACCACCTTCAACACCACCTACGCCCGTTCCGCCCCTACCGCTGCTGGGCCTCCGCCGCTCCACCACCAGCGCCAGATCGTTGCTGCTCCGTCGACAGCAGCGGCAGCTGAAATATGGAATTTTTCCATAAGAAGCAAGTGCTACGACACGGTTATAGCACCGGAATCTGGAGTGGAAATCAGTGAAAATAAACTTAAAATCAGTGAAAACACACACAAACACACACCAAATAAAAAAAATTAACATATGATTCATTCACACAAAAACCACATCCAATTCACCTTTTCTGAATACTAGAATTAAGGGGAAATAAAACACATGCAATAGAAAAAAATCATCGGAGAAACCGTGTATTTGGCAACGGTGAAGAAAACAAGAAAGAAATGGATTTTTAATAAAAAAAATAAATAAGTAGCACATGAGCACCCAATTTCGTTGCGTAGTACAACGCCAGAATCTGGAGTGGCACCACTCCAGAAAACCCTAGCACCCACGCCCCGACACCGACGCCACCTCACCCCAGCGCTGGTACCACTCCAACGAACCCCGGCCCACCCAGTCCACCCCTACCCTGATGCCACCCCTCCTCAGCGATGATGCCACTCTAGCAGAACCCTAGCCCACCCAGCCCACCCCACGTCACCCTACCCCAGCACCGGCGCCACTCCAGCGGACCTTAGCCCACCCCCACCCTGACGCCACAACAAAACACTACCCAACTCCACCCCACTGAAGGTTCGCCCCCCCCCTGAAATTATAAAAAAACCTCTGCCACCCCCTGAAGCTTGACGCCACCCAAAGAAAGTGATATGGATGTGGCAAACATATTTGAGAGAAGAAGAAGAACAATTGGATGATGCAAGCACGATGAAGCAGAATAAGCGAACCCTAGCCCACCCCCGCGTTATCCATAGATAAGAGAGAAGAATAAGAGCACCACCATCATGGACCCTCAACGACAATCTGAGAATGTTTGTAGTTTTTGAGCTAAAGATCGGGTTAATCAACATGCTACCAATCTTCCTTGGTAGGCAAGGGGAGAATGCCAACAAACACCTCACCAAATTTCACTTCTTGTGTGGTGGTAAGGTTCCCCATGGAGTGGATGAAGATTTCTATAAGTTGAAGGCATTCCCATTCACACTAAGGGATGGTGCAAGAGATTGGCTTCGCTACCTACCACCCAAGAGCATAAGAGTTGGCTCAATATGAAAATGAAGTTTCTAGCCAAATACTTCTCGACCTCGAGGTCCACTGCCTTGAAGAAGAACATAAGAAACATCCTCCAATGGCATGAAGAATCTTTCTTCGACTATTGGGAGAGGTTCAAGAAGCTTCTTGCAAGTTGCCCTTACCATGGTTATTTGGGGGGGATTTGGTTTATTACTTCTGTAATGGCTTTCTTGATGAGGATCAAAGGTTGGTAAGATGTTCTTGTGGTGGCACTCTTGGGAACAAAACTTTATCTGAAGCGATGCAATTGTATGGGGAGCTAGCGGAAGAATCAAGAAACTTTAGCTCAAAACCGATTTGAGAAGGAGAAATGTGACTCTTCCAATAGTGGGAAGCTCAAGGACCAAGTCTCGGCCCTTGTATCTATGGTGAAATCATTGATAACGAAGCTCAGGAATGCGCCACATGTTAAATCATGTGAAATTTGTTACTTGGCGCATCCTACGGACACTCGCCCTACTTTGAAAGAGGACTATGTTGAGGAGGTGAGTGCCATGGAATATTAAGGAAATCAAGGCTACAAAGGCAACCAAGGATATCAAGGTGGGCAAGGCTACCAAGGTCACCAAGGCTACCAAGGTTATTAAGGGTACCAAAATCGGCCGTTCAATTTGAGAAATCGTGATAACCCAAACCTCCGACATGGAAACCCTCAAGGAATCCAAAACTCTTAATCGTATCGGCCTCCTCAACAACAATATAAACCACCTCTACAACAATTTCAAAGGCTCCAAGACAAACCCTGAGACCAAGGGGAGAGCTTGGGGCTAACAAAGGATGAGGCGATGCAAGCCAGTCACCGGTTGGGCATGTATGCGGAGAAAAGTGAGAAATTTCAAGATGAAGCCAAGGCGAGTACCAAGAACTTAGAAACTCAAGTGAGCTAAATAGCTCAAGTGGTGAATAAGATGAAGCCCGGGAAAAGGGTAAGCTACCGTCCCAACCGGAGATCAACCCTCGACAAAATGCAAGTGCTATCACTTTGAGAAGTGGTAAAGAGTTTGGCTCTCCCCCGATTGGTGAAGTTGTTAAGGAAGAACCTAGAAAGCTTGAAATGCTTGAGAAAGAAGTGAAAGAAGAGAACGAGGAGGTGGCCAAAGAGAAAGCAAGGAAGGGAAAGGAGAAGGAAGAGGAGATCACCGTTGAGAAATCAACCTCCATTCCCGAACCTTCATCCCCCCTTCACAAGAAGGCAAGAGTAGTGAAAATTCCTCCATATATGCCGGAACCACCATTCCCGGAAGCTCTAAAGGATAAACGGAGGAAGGAGTCCAACAAGAACATCAACGAAGTCTTTCGTAGGTGTGAGGTAAATATCCCTCTTTTGAATGCTATTGAACAAATTCCTAGCTATGCAAAAAAATTTAAGGAATTATGTGTGGTAAATAGGAAAGAAAGACCGAAGAACAAGCTTAAAAATGGGAGAAGTGAACATGTCTCTGCTTTGTGCCAAAGGGAGTTACCCCCTAAATGTAGCGATCCCGGCATGTTCACAATTCTTTGCATGATAGGAAATACACATTTCGAAAAAGCAATGCTTGACTTAGGTGCATCATTAAATGTGATTCCTTACTCTTTGTATAAAAGCCTCAATCTTGGTACTTTGCACAAAACTGGGATGGTGATCCAACTAGCCGACCGTTCTAGTGCGTACCCTAAGGGTATCGTCGAGGATGTGTTGGTTAAGGGGGATTCCTTAATATTCCCCATGGATTTTTATGTCCTAGACATGGATCATGATAAACATGCCGCCCCAATCTTGTTGGGGAGGCCATTTTTTGAAGACCTCTGAGACCGTCATTGATGTGCATAACGGTACACTCACCATGGAATTTGATGGGATTAAAGTATAGTTTATCATAAACGACTCTATGAAATATCCTCTTGAAGAGTATTCTTGCCATGCTATTGATTTTGTTAACAATGTTGTGCAAGATGTTTTTGAATTGAATGGTGATGATTCCTTGTTAGTTGCTTTGGGAAATGATGTTGAAAATTCATGTCTTATATATTCCATGAGTACTAACTTGAAGGAAAGCATTGATGAGTTAAGCATTTTTGAGGAAGTGGTGCAAAGTCCCGACCCTCTAGTCTTAGAGGAACCTAAAGAACTGGAATTCCTCCCATCACTTGTGAAAGCTCCGGTGATTGAGCTTAAACCTTTGCCAAGTGACCTCAAGTACGCATTTCTTGGGGAAGGGGAGACGGTTCTGGTTATCACTTCAAGCAAGCTCACGAAGGAGCAAAAAGAAAGGTTGATGGTGGTGTTACGGGAGAACAAGGAAGCAATTGGATGGACTATTTCCGACATCAAAGGCATAAGTCCATCCACTTGCATGCATAGAATTTTGTTGGAAGAAGATGCAAGACCCGTGTGATAACCCCAACGCCGTTTAAACCCACCTATGATGGAGGTGATAAAGGTGGAATCCTCAAGTTACTCCAAGTGGGCATGATCTATCTAATCTCGGATAGCAAGTGGTTGAGTCCAACTCAAGTGGTACCCAAGAAGAGTGGGGTGATGGTAATCGAAAATGAAACGGGTGAAATGGTACCCACTCGAATTCAAAATGGGTGGCACGTTTGTATTGACTATCGGAGGCTAAATGCAAAGACCCGGAATGACCACTTTCTGTTGCCATTCATTGATCAAATGCTCAAGAGGTTAGCAAGCCACCCTCTCTATTTCTTTTTGGATGGGTACTCGGGGTATTTTCAAGTGGCTATCGCCCCAGAAGACTAAGAAAAGACCACCTTCACGTGCCTCTTTGGTACGTTTGCCTAACGGCGTATGCCTTTCGGGTTATGTAACACTTCCAAAACTTTCCAAAGGTGTATGGTAAGCATTTTCTCAGAATTTGTTGAAAACTTTGTCGAGGTATTCATGGATGATTTCACCATTCATGGGAATTCTTTTGACAACTGTCTGGCAAATTTGGCACAAGTTCTTAAATATTGCATTGATACTAATCTTGTGTTAAATTCTGAGAAGTGTCATTTTATAGTAGAGCAAGGCATTGTCTTAGGCCATGCGATATCCTCAAAGGTTATTGAGGTTGACAAGGCAAAGATAGACACAATTCAAACTTTGCCTTATCCTACTAATGTGAGCGAAGTGCGCTCTTTTCATGGCCACGTAGGATTCTATCGCCGGTTCATCAAGGACTTCTCGAAGATAGCAACTCCTTTATGCAAGTTGTTTCAAAAAGAGGTGGAATTTGTGATGGATGAGGGTTTTTAAGGGGCCTTCGATACATTGAAAGGAAGGCTAGTTTCGGCCACTATATTACAACCCCCGGATTGGTCATTGCCTTTGAAATTATGTACGATACTAGTCATTACGCAATTGGAGCAGTGCTTGGTCAAAGGGTGGGGAGAGCGCCTCGCGCCATCTACTATGCATCCATGTCTCTCAATGAAGCCCAAAGAAACTATTCCACCACAAAAAAGAAGTTGCTAGCAGTGGTATTTTCTTTGGAAAATTTTAGATCTTACTTGCTTGGTACAAAAGTTATTGTGTACACTGACCATGCAGCACTTTGTCATTTAATGACAAAGAAAGAGGCCAAGCCAAGATTGATTAGGTGGATCCTTCTCCTGAGTGAATTTGAGTTAAAGGTTCGAGACAAAAGGGGCATGGATAACCTCGTGGCTGATCACCTGTGCCGGTTGACACCCTGCCAAGATAGTGATGTAAATATATTAATGAAGGAGCAACTACGGGAGGAGTTCCTCGATGAACAATTGTTCGCTATCAGGAACCTCCAATCATGGTATGCTGACATTGTGAACTTTCTTGTCTCTGGTAAATTTCCTCCTCACTTTTCTAAAGCACAGAAAGATAAGCTAAAAAGTGATGATAAATATTATGTGTGGGATGATCCCTTTTTGTGGAAACATCGTGTAGACTAAGTTGTTAGGAGATGCATCCCCGATAATGTAGTACATTCAATTCTCACTTTTTGTCATTCTCATGCATGCGGCAGTCATTTTGAAGCTAAAAGGACCGCTAGGAAAGTCTTGGAAAGTGGTTTTTATTGGCCTACTTTGAATAAGCATGCATACATATTTTGTAAAGCTTGTGACAAGTGCCAAAGAGCAGGGAATATCTCATCTAGAAATGAGTTTCCCCAAAAAGTTATGCTATATTGTGAAATCTTTGATGTTTGGGGCATTGACTTCATAGGACCTTTCCCTAGTTCTTATGGCTTTACATATATTCTTTTTGCCATTGATTATGTGTCAAAGAGGGTTGAAGCAAAATCTACTAGGACTGAAAATTCTAAAGTGGTTGCAGAATTCCTAAAAGATAATATCTTCTATAGGTTTGAGGTACCCCGAGCCTTGATTAGTGATCGTGGCACCCATTTTTGCAATTGGACCATAGAGGCACTCTTGAAGAAGTATGGTGTTACTCACAAGACATCCACCGCCTATCACCCACAAACCAATGGGCATGCCGAAGTTTCCAATCGGGAAATCAAGTCCATCCTTAAAAAAATGGTTAACCCTAACCGGAAGGATTGGAGTTCTCGGTTGAATGATGCCTTGTGAGCGTATAGGACAGCATACAAGACACCAATCGGTATGTCACCATACTGGTTAGTGTTTGGTAAGCCCTGTCACCTACCGGTGGAAATTCAACATAAGGCTTACTGGGCGGTCAAGGAATTTAATCTTGATATAGATGAGGCTGGCTTATATAGGAAGTTACAATTGGATGAACTAGATGAGATCCGGAGGGATTCCTATGAGAACACCAAAGTCTATAAAGAGAAGATAAAGGTGTGACACGACAGATGATCATTAGGAAGGAATTTGACGTTGGTCAAAAAGTCCTCCTATTCCAATCCCACTTTCGCCTATTCCCAGGTAAGTTGAGGTCCCAATGGATTGGTCCTTTTGAGGTGGTAAAGGTATCCCTGCATGGCACGGTGGAGATTCTAGATCGAGCTAAGTCCAATACATTCAAGGTCAATGAATAACGTTTGAAATCTTACCACGAGAATTTTGTGCGGAAAAGGGTGAGGATGTTGATCTCCTCAATTTATTTTGTGAGTAAACTCCAAGAAAAGGGAGTGAGTCATGCCGACGATGTTAAATAAACTTGGTTTTGATCATCCGGATCATTATTCGTGACTTTCCGTTTATGTTGCTTGATTTTGGATTTTGTCATTAGTTTCATTGTTTTTGCTTTGTGCTTTTCGCGGGTTGTTTTTCCATGATTTTGCAGCAATTTGAAACCAAGGCATTGGACTTTTGAAGGGAGAAATGCTTGGAGTCAAAAAGGGAAAGACTTGGACAAGAGGTGAAAGCAGAAAAAAAATTTCTAAGTACCAAGTGGGTAGCCCATCGCGAGTTGCGACCACCTCGACGCAAGTCGTGATGGGCTCAAAAAATTTTGTTCTCATTTTGGGTTTCAGCCTCCACTTTCCACGAGTCACGATGGCCTCATTGCGAATTGTGATGGACCATCGCAAGTCGCGACTAAGTGGTCGTGAGTTGGGACCAGATCAGAAATTTTGGCTAAAAAATTGAGCTCCCAGGCTCCACTTTTTGCGAGTTGCGACGGACCATCGTGAGTCGCGATGAAGTGGTCAAGAGTCGCGAACAAATAAAAAATTTAGTGTGAAAATAGAGCTCACATCCTACAATTTTTCTGAGTCACGATGGCCTCATCACGAGTCGCAATGGACCATTGCGAGTCACGAGGAAGTGGTCGTGAGTCGCAACGTAAGTATTGACTTCAGGTACTCGTTGACCTACCTGTCGCAAGTCGCAACGAACACGTTGCGAGTCGCGATGGGTGTGCAGACTTGTTTTAAAAAATGGGCAGAATCAAATTGTTTGGCCAAAAACTTCCCAATCTCTTATCATCTTCTCCACTGCCTTCAACTGATCCACCTCCACCTCACCGCCGCTCACCGCCACCGCTCCCCGCCGCTGCTCCATACCCCATTCTTTCTTCCCAAGCTCTACCCACAAATCACCTTACAATTGTTGAAGAACACAAAACCCTAGAATTTTTTTATTTTTGTGATTTTTGTCAATTAAACTTCAAATTGCTTGTGGGCTTCATTCCTTTCTCATCCTAAGCATCTAAGTGGTACATTTATTCACTTTATTGAACTTCAATTGTGATTATGATTGTATACTCTATTTATTGGATATTGTGTAGATTATGTGTGATGCCTTAGGAAATTAGATTGTTGGACCTTGGTTGATTTTTGTGAATATATAGTGCTTGCAATTTAATTTGATGGGGATTGTGTGCATATTTTGTGTTTGCGCTTTAGTTGGCTATATTGAGTTGCTCGTATGGTCTTGTGCTTGCATTGCGCCATTTGTGTTGCTTTGGCTAAGAATGGATTGTAGCTTATACTAGATATGAGGCATGTTGGCCCTTGATTAGACACAGTTGTTATTTGGATAAAATGTTATTGTGCTTTGCAATGTTATTTTTCTTAGGGTAGTTTGGCCATGGGACTTGAATGTTGACCTTATGAATGTACTAATGGTGGCTAAACTAGTTAGGCATGACTGTGATTTTGAGATATAGCATACTAGATTTCAACAATGTGAGAACTTCATGGACTTGAGAATATGGGCATGTTGGATATAATATGGACTATATGTGCAATTGTGATTAGGTTTTTAACTAATTAGCTTTGACTTGATTTGGCTTGTGATGATTGACAAAAAACTAGTTTAAGGTTGAGTATGAATTTGCAATATTGCATATGTACCTATTACTATGTGTTTGACTTGTTTGTTGTTGTTGCAAACAGACCCAGGGCTCCTCCCCGAGGTGGGCGCACTGCCGCTCCACCTCTGCCTCCACCACCGGCTCCAGAATCGAGCCATGTACCTCCCCCTCCAGATAGGTACATGGGTTTGACCCAGATCACTGGGTCCTATGCTGAGAAGTTGGATGCCCTAGTGAGTCGTCAACTCAAGGAGAAAAGCTTTATATATGTACCCACATTGGACACTCTTGGGCTCACCCAGCCTGTCCGATGCCTCCTCGCTAAAGGGGGGATGTAAGGATTCATGATCAGGAGCGCACCCTCTTACCGGAGATACACGCTAGAGTTGCTGTCCACATTAAGGATATGCAGCATGAGAGATAATCAACCATGAGAGAGGTACATCACTTTCCACTTGGATGATATATCTCGACAGATGACCATCTCGCAGATTGAGGAAGTGTTTGGATGAGACACTGCAGCGATACGGGCAAGGTTGTACCCACATGCCCAGGAGCGATCGATCGAGGATGACATGCAATTTTGGAGTGTTATCAACATAAGGCCAAAGAACTACCATGACAAGAGCAGTGTTATCATCAACCATGCACTCCGTTATGTGCACTGACTGTTGGCTGGCACAGTACTTTGCTCGGCAAAGCCAACGAATGTGCCAGACAACGACATTCACTTTCTGTAGCACCTGACGAGTGAGGGGCCAGGATATGGGTTATGGGCTGAGCTGTAGATGAAGAGAATTATGGAGGTGGCAGGAAAGCTAAAGGGGAAGATTATGGTTGGAAGTATGATAGGCCTCTTAGCGAAGTACCTAGGATTGGTTCCTCCTGCTGACTTTCTGCGCGTAGGGAGGCGCACTTCCTACCTCATTACTGCTGAGAGGTTGGTTCAATTTGAGATGCTCAGTGCCACCCAGACCACGGGGGTATTCCACTGGTTGTATGGCACTAGGAAGGTCACATTAATGGCACTTTCTCAGCCCAACAAGACAAAGCTGGAATTTGATACACCTCTAGGAGACTTGCCAATTTCACTTGACTCCTCATGTAGAGAGGACTTCTAACGCGAGCTCCACGACCTTGGTCTAGACCCTGTCCAGCATGATGATAACAGTCTGCCTTTCTTCGAGCGACAGCATCAGCACTTTCCACAGCCTCCACCAGACACCGAACCGATGCAGGAGGATGATGTGCCACCTCACTACTTCCAGCTTCCACCGGATTTTTATGAGCAGATGATGCAGACCATGCAGGATGGATTCGGCCACCAGGACAGCATAATTCTGGAGCACAATGTGTTTGTCTCCCAGACCTTGATCGACATGGATGAGGAGATTGATCACCTATCAGCTCGCATCCATGAGATGCAGTCCCAGGCAGGCGGTGTCTCAGGCCCTGATCCAGGAGCATAGAGGCAGAGAGCTAGGAGGCAGAGGAGCATGGATTGGCTGGCTCATTATCAGCAATGTTATTTTGGCGATGGTCATTCTTCCTCACATCAGTGATTTGTGAGCACCATATCCTTACCATTTTCATACTTCGCTTTGTACGTTTTGGCCCTATTGTCTACATTGAGCGCAATATAGTGTTCTAACTGTGGGGAGGGGTATCTACTGATTGCACGGTTGGAATTGGAGATACTTTGAACACTTTGCTACTTTTGGATAACTCTTTTGTTTTATTTTGGATATTTTTTCCTTTTGTTTTGGGATGTTTTTCTTTTGATGTACTTGAATAATTTTGGCTTTGACACTTTTCTTAGCCTTAACATTTGGAAAGCACTTTGCTACTTTTTGAATTGGAGAAACATGAAAAATTTGAGAAAATTTTGAAAAAAATAGAAAATGAAAAAAAAAGAGAATCCCACTAAGTTGAACCATAGAGGGCATCTTAGGCAACATTGGGGGCCCATATAAGTCAAAAACCCGAGAGGGCGACCTTGGCAAAAATAAGAGGCTAAATGTGTGGAAAAAGGTGAGAAGTAAGCCGAAGAAACATGACGTGTGGCTTGGATGAAAACCCGAAAGAGCTCCTTGGGAAAATGAGAGAAATTGAAAAATGTTAAGTGTTCACTCAATTGTCGGCGTTGGAGTCATAAGGTTGCGGTGACCATACAGATGAATCGAGTAGCTTGACATCTTGAGGACCTCTTGGGAGTGGAAAATTTAGCGGGAGAAGATGAAGTAAGTTATGAAACTCTTTATCGTTGATATACTTCATTTTTAGGTTGATATATTGATATAAAGTGGAGCATGTGTTTTGAACCATATACATGTCTTTAGCTTCACCTTGTACCATTGGATTTGGGATTGTCAATTCGAGATTTGGAAATATTTTAGAGATAGCAATGAATTGATAGGTTGATTTGGTTTGGGTAGATTTAGGAATGGGGGTTGTGGTAAACTTCTCATTTGACCTTAACATTGGGATATGTGATATTGAGAGTTTTGTGAGGTATTGATTTAGGGGAATAGTAGTTAGGATGTGGATACGTCATTTCCTTCGTATGCTTGGATCTTTTCTTACTTGAGGGCGAGTAAGGTTTAAGTGTGGGGAGGTTTGATATGTCCATTTTATGTGCATAATTTAGTACTTTTTGGGGTCACTTTTGTGCTCTTTTATCATCAAGAACTTGTGTTTTACCTTGAAATTCTCTTAGGAGAGGTAAGAGCAACTTTACTCTCTTTTACCTCTTCTAAGTGGATTTTGCGTGATAAAGGAAACACATGGAGGCTTGAATACCAGAGGCCATTAAAAGATTTTTTTTTTGAAGACTTACTTTGAAGACACGAAGACTTGAAGATTGGAGGCCGTCGAAGACCATTTTTGAAGACTTTGAAGACTTTCTTCAAAGAGTTGAAGACTTGGAAAATGAGAGGAATCATGGGAAGATAAGTGTTTACCACAAGAAGAAGAAAAGAAAACAAGGTTAAGTTCTGGCGCCCATCGCGAGTTGCGACCAACCAACGGGTGGCCAGAGCCTAACCTTATCCTTGTATTATAAATAATACTCTCTTTCCTCTCATTCACATCTCTTCTTCCTGCATTTTTGGTACTGTTTCTAACCCTAGTTTCTACCATTTTTCATGTTTAAATTCTCTTGTATTATGTTTGGTTTGTTAGCATTAATTAGTATGAACTCTTGTAGCTAAATCTAGTTCTTGGGAGTAATTGATTGAAGCTTCCAAACTTATGTAGTAAGATTCTATATTTGTTCATTTATGAACATTTATTGGAGAGCATTTATTACGCCATTAATGTTGTGTTTTACCTTATTTATACCCTGAGTTGTTTGAGTATATGAAATGTTGTAAGATTGAAATGTTAGAGTGTTAGGAAAGTTGCAAAATTTTAACTGATTTGATATGAAATCCAAAAGCATGGATTTAGAACTTCTTCTGTATAATGTGTGGTCATTCTTGCTAGATGAGTATGTTAATGTCGACTGTTTTCATATTTTTCATATAGATGCAAAGAAAGGTTGAACATTGAATGTTGTTTGTTCTAAGTTTAACCTAATAAATGCTTTGTTTGGTTAAATGACTATGCCTTTGGTAGAAGGCTTGTTGTTATCAAACCTATGGTCCTTTGGGTGAAATGCCATTGATGAAACACCCCTATAATGTTGTTTGTCTTTGGTGATCATCAATGAGGTTTGCAAATGGTCGTTGTTTGTCTTTGCAACTACTCTTAAGAAGGAATGAATGTTGATCTTTGAATGAGAAGTGATAACATTCCCCATGGACAATAAATGTAATTGAATGAGTGAATGAATCAATGAGCTATAGGAAGTTTGGAAGTGGAAGTCGATTGCCCCCAAGGCTTCGTTAATTATTATTTACATCGTATCTTTAGTTGTATTGCATGATTAGCATAGTTCTTTTGCTTTGTTAATTGTTGTCGTTTAATTTGATAACTTAGGCCCAAAAACCAACCAACCCCCCTGGGAGGTCGTCGTCGTACCTCTCAAAGTTAATACTTTTAAGCCATGTTGGTTTCTATCAACAATAATGTAGATAATGAAAAGTCGGGGTCGTCCACGAGAAGAGGGATCTTTTCAAGTGTTTAGACATATATAGGAGAAGACATACTAGGCATATACATAAATAGATATATATAAAAGCATGCAAACAAGGGAGGGGGGTTGGTTTGATCCTAAGTTATCAAATTGAAATACAACAACTAGCAAAGCAAGAGAACTACGCTAATCATGCAATACAACTAAAGATGCGATGTAAATGATAATTAACGGAGCCTTGGGGGCAATCGATTTCCACTTTCAAACTTCATATAGCCCATTGATTCTTTCACTCATTCAATTACATTTATTGTCTATGGGGAATGTTATCACTTCTCATTCGAAGATCAACATTAATTCCTCCTTAAGAGTAGTTTACAAAGACAAACAACGACCATTTGCAAACTTCATTGATCATCACCCTAGACAAACAACATCATAGGGGTGTTTCATCAATAGCATTTCACCCAAAGGACCATAGGTTTGATAAGAACAAGCCTTCTACCAAAGACATAGTCATTTAACCAAACAAATCATTCATTAGATTAAACTTAGAACAAACAAAGCATTCATTAGATTAAACTTAGCACAAACAACATTCAAGGTTTAACCTTTCTTTGCATCTATATGACAAATATGAGAACAAACCACATTAACATACTCATCTAGCAAGAATTACCCCACATTATACACAAGAAGTTCTAAATCCATGCTCTTAGATTTCCATATCAAATGAGTTAAGAAATTTGCAACTTTCCTAACACCCTAACATTTCAATCTTACAAACATTTCATATACTCAAACAACCAATGGTATAAATGAGGTAAAACACAACATTAATGGCATAATAAATGCTTTCTAACAAATGTTCATAAATGAGCAAACATAGAATCTTTCTACATAAGCTTGGAAGCTTCAGTCAATTGCTCCCAAGAACTAGATTTAGCTACAAGAGTTCATACTAATTAATGCTCAACAACCAAACATAATACAAAAGATTGCAAAGATGAAAATGGAAGAAATAAGGGTTTCAAACAGTGATAAAAATACAGGTCCAGAAGATGATGAATGAGCGGAAAGAGAGTGCTATTTATAATACAAAAAGGATAAGGTGAAATTCTGGCCACCCATCGCGACGAGGCCATCGCGACTCGTGACAAGGCCATCGCAACTTGCGATGGGTGCCAGAACTTTTCCTTGTTTCCTTTTCTTCTTCTTGTAGTATACAATCATCTTCATAGCAATTCCTCTCATTTTTCAAGTTTTCAATGTTTCCAAAAATGGTCTTCAATGGCCTCCGATCTTCATGTCTTCGAAGCAAGTCTTTGAAAATGTGATCTTCAATGGCCACCGGTCTTCATTGCCTCCGTGTTCTTCCCTTGTCACGCAAAATCCACTTAGAAGAGGATAAAAGAGAGTAAAGTTTCTCTTACCCCTCCTAAGAGAATTTCAAGGTAAAACACAAGCGACCCAAAATAGTACTAAATTATGCACATAAAATGGACACATCAAACCTCCCCACACTTAAACCTTACTCGCCCTCGAGTAATAAAAGATCCAAGCATACGAAGGAAATGACGTATCCACATCCTAACTACTATTCCCCCAAGTCAATACCTCACAAAACTCTCAGTCTCACACATCCCAATGTTAAGGTCAAATGAGAAGTTTCCCAAAACCCCTATTCCTATTCTACCTAAACCATATCAACCCATCAATTCATTGATATCTCTAACACATCTCCAAATCCCGAATTGATAATCCCAAATCCAACGATAAAAGGTGAAGCTAAAGGCATGTATGAGGTTCAAAACACATGCTCCACTTTATATCAATATATCAACCTAAAAATGAAGCATATTAACGATCAAGAATTTCATAACTTACTTCATCTTTTCCCGCTAAATTTTCCCCTCCCAAAAGGTCCTTAAGGTATCAAGCTACCCAATCCATCCATGTGGTCAGCGCAACCTTATGACTCCAACGCTAGCAAATGAGTAAACACTTAATGTTTTTCAATTTCTCTCGTTTTCTCTCATTTTTCTTTGGAGCCCTTTCGGGTTTTCATCCTAACCACACATCATGTTTCTTTGGCTCACATCTCACCTTTTTCCAAACATTTAGCCTCTCATTTTTGCCTAGGTCTCCCTTTCGGGTTTTTGACCTATCCGGGCCCCCAATGTTGCCTAAGTTGCCCTCTCGGGTTTTCAACTTAGTGGGATTCTTTTATATATATATATATATTTCAGCATTTTTCACGTGTCTCCAATCCAAAAAGTAGCAAATTTCTTTCCAAATGTTAAGGCTAAGAAAAGTATGAAAGCCAACATTATCCAAGTACATCAAAAGAAAAACATCCCAAAATAAAAGGGAGAAAATATCCAAAGCAAAACAAAAGAGTTATGCAAAAGTGTCTCCAATCCCAATCACCTCAAAGTAGTAGATACCCCTCCCCATACTTAGAACACTACATTGCCCTCAATGTAGACAATAGGGCAAAAATGTACAAAGCGAAGTATGGAAAGGGTAAAGATGTGGTGATCACAAAATCAAAGTTGTGATGAAGAAGGGCCACCGCCAAAGTAGCGATGCTGGTACTGTGCTAGCCACTCCGTGCTCCTTTACCTCCTCACTCTCCGCTCCCGGATCGGAGCCTGAGATACCGCCTGCCTGGGACTGCATCTCATGGATTCGAGCTGACTAGTGGTCAATCTCCTCGTCCATGTCAATCAAGGTCTGGGAGACAAATACATTGTGCTCCAATATCATGTTGTCCTATCGGCGGAATCCATCCTACATAGTATGCATCATCCGCTCGTAGAAGTCTGGTGGAGGCTAGGAATAGTGAGGTGGCACATCGTCCTCCTGCATGGGCTCTATCTCTGGTGGAGGCTGCGTGGAGTGTTGTTGGGAGTGTCGTTGCTGCTGTCGCTCAGAGAGAGGTAGAGTGCTATTATCACGCTGGACAGGACCTGGGCTAAGGTCGCGGAGCTTGCGCTGGAAATCATCTCTACATGAGTAGTCCGGTGAAATTACCAAATCTCCCAGAGGTGTGTCAAATTCCAGCTTCGTCTTGCTCGGCTGAGGAAGTGCCATGAATGTGACCTTTCTGGTACCATACAACCAATGGAAGAGCCCCGTGGTCTGTGTGGCACTGAGCATCTCAAATATAACTAGCCTCTCAACGGTGATAAGATAGGACGTGCGCCTCCCTAAGCGTGGAAAGTCAGCTGGAGGAACCAATCCCAAGTACTCTGCTAAAAGGCCTATCATGCCTCCGACCATGATCTTCCCCTTGGGTTTTCCTGCGACCTCCATAATTCTCTTCATCCACAATTCTGCCCACGGCATGTAGCCTGTCCCCTCACTCGTTAAGTGCCACAGAAAGTGAATGTCATTGTCTGGCACATTCATCGGCTCCACAGAGCAAAGTACTGTGCCAGCCAATAGAAGGTGCACATAACGGAGTGCAGGGTGGATGATAGAGCTACTCTTATCATGGGAATTCTTTGTTCTCATGTTGATGACATTCCAAAAGTGCATGTCATCCTCAATTGATCGCTCCTGGGCCTGTGGGTCCAGCCTGGCCCGTATCTCCACGAGGTCTAATCCAAAGGCTTCTTCGATCTGCGAGATGGTTATTTGCCTAGATATATCATCTAAGTGAAAAGCAATGTACCTCTCGCAGGGATGGTTGCCTCATGCTGCTTATACAGACTGTGGACAAGAATTCCAATGTGTACCTCTGGTAAGAGGGCGCGCTCCTACTCATAAACCCTTCCATTCCCCCTTTTGCGAGGAGGCATTTGATAGGCTGAGTGAGGCCAAGAGCATCTAATGTGGGCACATCGACAAAGCTTATCTCCTTGAGTTGGCGCTTCTCTAGGGCCTCCCACCTTTCCGCATAGGACCCGGTGATCCGAGTCAAACCCATGTACCTATCCGGAGGAGGAGGTACATGGCTCGATTCCAGAGCCGGTGGAGGCGTTGGAGGTGGAACGGCGGTGCGTCCAGCTCGGAGAGGAGCCCTAGGTCTCTTCATGGGGGCCATATCTAACAATCACATCAAACAATTCAAACGCACATGAATATATGTATATGCGGTATTACAAATTCATACTCAACCTTAAACTAGTTCATCATCACAAGCCGAATCAAAATCAAGTCAACTAGTTCAAGTCCTAATCACAATTGCATATACAATCCATACTATGTCTAATAAGCCCATATTCTCAAATCCATGAAGTTCTCATATAGTTGAAATCAATATGCTATATCTCAAAACCACAGTTGTGCTCAACTAGCTTAGCTACCATTAGTACATTCACAATGTCAACATTCACGTCCCATGGTTAAACCACCCTAAAAATAACATTGCAAAGCACAATAACATTTTATCCAAATAACAACTATGTTGAATCAAGGGCCAACATGCCTCCTATCTAGCATAAGCCACAATCTGTTCTTAGCCACAGTAACACAATTGCACACAATCCCAACTCAAACAAGCACAATACAATCCAAACCGCAACCACAAAATATGCACACAATATCCATCAAATTGAATTGCTGGCATAATTTATTCACCAAAATCAACCAAGATCCAACAATTCAATTTCCTAAGGTATCACACATAATCTACACAATATCCATAAAAGAAAATAGAGTAAACATTCATAATCTCAATTCAAGCTCAATAAAGTGAAGAAATATACCACCAAGATGCGTAGGAAGAAGAAAAGAAGAAGCCCATAATCAATTCGAAATTGAATTGCTCAAAGTGACAAAACCCCAAAATTCTAGGGTTTGTGTTCTTCAATGATTTTTTTTGATTTGTGGGTGGAGGTTGGGAAGAAAGGATAGTGTATGGAGTGGTGGTCATGAGTGGTAGAGGGCGGCTGTTAGTGGTGACAAGCGGACATAGCGAGTGGTGGTGGCAAGCGGCGGTGCTTGTAGAGGACAGGTTGAAGATGAAATAGTAGCGGGAGAAGATGAAAGAGTGGCGGGAGAAGATGAAAGACTATGTTCGTGGCAAAATAGGTTTAGCCCAACTTTTTAACGCAAATTCGTATGACCGTCACAACTCGCGATGTGCTCGTCGTGACTCACGACGGATGGTCTGGGGACATTAGGCTGCCTAGGCTCGAGGATAAA
Organism: Rubia yunnanensis; assembly: GCA_037428765.1. Taxonomy (NCBI): domain Eukaryota; kingdom Viridiplantae; phylum Streptophyta; class Magnoliopsida; order Gentianales; family Rubiaceae; genus Rubia; species Rubia yunnanensis. The sequence continues at coordinate 103,466,729 of CM075061.1, read as the reverse complement.
AGGTGACACTTCGAGGGCTCACGGCTTCGAGGTCTCGAGAAGGTAGGTTCGAGGATAGAATATGACACCTCGAGAGCTCGAGGCTTCGAGGTCTTGAAAAGCTAGGCTCGAAGAGATGAAGAATGACACATCGAGAGCTCGAGGCTTCGAGGTCTCGAGAAGCTAGGATCGAGGGTGAAAGATGACACCTCGAGGGCTCACGAATTTGAGGTCTCGAGAAGCTCGGCTCAAGGATGAAAGATGACACCTCGAGAGCTCTCGGCTTTGAGGTCTCAAGAAGCTAGGCTCGAGGATAAAATATGAAACCTCGAGGGCTCGAGGCTTCGAGGTCTCGAGAAGCTAGGCTCGAGGATAAAAGATGACACCTTGAGGGCTCGAGGCTTTGAGGTCTCAAGAAGCTAGGCTCGAGGATAAAAGATGACACCTCGAGAGCTTGAGGCTTCGAGGTCTTGAGAAGCTAGGCTTGAGGAGATGAAGGATGACACCTCGAGGGCTCGAGGCTTCAAGGTCTCGAGAAGCTAGGCTCGAGGAGATGAAGGATGACACCTCGAGGGCTCGAGGCTTTGAGGTCTCGAGAAGCTAGGCTCGAGGATGAAAGATAACACCTCGAGAGCTCGAGGCTTCAAGGTCTCGAGGTGGTGATTTCTTGAAGGGGTGGCCTCGAGAGGGTGTTGGACTTTATGGTTCTGCTTGAGTCCAGGGTTCAGGGCTTTGAGGTCTCGAGGTGGTGATGTCTCGAAGGGGTGGCCTCGAGAAGGTAATGGACTTTATGGTTCTGCTTGAGTCAAGGGTTCGAGGCTTTGAGGTGTCAAGGTGGTGATGTCTCGAAGGGGTAGCCTCGACAAGGTGATGGCCAATCATCTTCTGCTCGAGTCGAGGGCTTGCTGCCTCGAGGTCTCGAGAGGGTACACTTCGAGGGCTCACGACGAGGTCCTCGCAAGGCCATCGCGGCTCGCAAAAAGTGGATGCCGAGACCTCCATTTCAACACAAGATTTCTAAGTACATCACGACTCGCGAGGACCTCATCGCAACTCGCGATGAGGTCCTCGCGAGGCCATCGCGAGGTCATCGCACTCGCAAAAGGTTTTGGCCGAGACTCCCATTTTTAGCCAAAATCCTTGATTTGGTTGCGACTCGCGACGAATCCCTCGCGACTCGCGACGAGGCCTCGTAAGGTCATCGCGACTCGGGAAAGTGGCATCCGAGAGCAGAAAATTTCACCCAAAATCACTGAGCCCATCGCGACTCGCGATGATGTGGTCGCGCCTCGCGATGGGCTACTAAACTGGCACTTAGAAAATTTTTCTGATTCCTTCTCTTATCCAAGTCTTTCCTTCTTGACTCCAAGCATTTCTCCCTTCAAAAGTCCAATGCCTTGGCTTTAAAATTGCTACAGAATCATGGAGAAAACAACCCGTGAAAAGCATAAAGCAAAACAATGAAATTTAATGATAAAATTCAAAAACCAAACAACATCAACAGAAAATCATGAATGACGATCCGGATGATCAAAACCAAGTTTATTTAACATTATCGGCACGACTTACCCCCTTTTCTTGGGTTTTACTAACAAACCGGATCGAGGAGATCAACGTTCTCTCCTTTTTTGGCACAAAATTCTCGTGGTAAGGTTTTAAACATTGTCCATTAACCTTGAAAGTATTGGACTTAGCTCGATCTAGAATCTACACCGTGCCATGCGAGAATACCTTAACCACCTCAAAAGGACCGATCCATCGGGACCTCAACTTACCTGGAAATAGGCGAAGGCGAGATTGGAATAGGAGGACCTTTTGACCAACATCAAATCCTTCCTAATGATCATCTTGTCATGCTACACCTTTGTCTTCTCTTTATAGATTTCGGTATTCTCATAGGACTCCCTCCGGATCTCACCCAGTTCCTCCAATTGTAACTTCCTGTGCAAGACGGCCTCATCTATATCAAGATTGAATTCTTTGACCGCCCAGTAAGCCTTATGTTGAATTTCCACCGGTAGATGATAGGGCTTACCAAACACTAACCGGTATTGTGACATACCGATTGGTGTATTGTAAGCCGTCCTATACGCCCACAAGGCATCATTCAACCGAGAACTCCAATCCTTCCTGTTAGGGTTAACCATTTTTTGAAGGATGGACTTAATTTCTTGATTGGAAACTTTGGTTTGCCCATTGGTTTGTGGGTGATAGGTGGTGGATGTCTTGTGAGTGACGCCATACTTCTTCAAGAGTACCGCTATGGTCCGATTGCAAAATTGGGTGCCACGGTCACTAATCAAGGCTCGGGGTACCCCAAACCTAGAAAAGATGTTATCTTTTAGGAATTCTGCAACCACTTTAGAATCGTCAGTCCTAGTGGGTTTTACTTCAACCCACTTCGACACATAATCAACGGTAAGAATAATATATGTAAAGCCATAAGAACTAGGGAAAGGTCCCATAAAGTTAATACCCCAAACATCAAAGATTTTACAATATAGCATAGCTTTTTGAGACATCTCATTTCTAGATGAGATATTTCCGACTCTTTGACACTTGTCATAAGCTTTACAAAATATGTATGCATGTTTATTCAAAGTAGGCCAATAAAAACCACTTTCCAAGACTTTCCTAGCGGTCCTTTTAGCTCCAAAATGGCCGCCACATGCATGAGAATGACAAAATTCAAGATTTGAGTGTACTTCATTATCAGGGATACATCTCCTAACAACTTGATCCGCACAATGTCTCCATAAAAAGGGATCATCCCACACATAATACTTAGCATCACTCTTTAATTTATCCTTTTGGGCCTTAGAAAAATGAGGGGGGAATTTACCGGCGACAAGAAAGTTTACAATGTTGCCATACCACGGTTGGAGATCCCTAATGGTGAACAATTGTTCATCAGGGAATTCCTCCCGTAGTTGCTCCATCATTGTGGGGTTTACCTAAATGTCTTCGCATGGATTCAACCGGCTCAAATGATCGGCCACAAGGTTTTCCGCACCCTTCTTGTCTCGCACCTCTAACTCAAATTCGCTCAAAAGCAGGATCCACCCAATTAATTTTGGCTTGGCCTCTTTCTTCATTATTAAATGACAAAGCGCTGCATGGTCAGTGTACACAATAACTTTTGTACTAAGCAAGTAAGATAAAGATTTTTCCAAAGAAAATACCACTGCTAGCAACTCCTTTTCGGTGGTGGAATAGTTTCTTTGGGCTTCATTTAGAGACATAGATGTGTAGTAGATGGCGTGAGGTGCTCTCCCCACCCTCTGACCAAGCACCGCTCCAACGGCATAATCACTCGCATCGCACATAATCTTAAAAGACATCAACCAATCTGGGGGTTGTATGATAGGGGCCGAAACTAACCTTCCTTTCAATGTATCGAAGGCCCATTTACAACCCTCATCCATCACAAATTCCACCTCCTTTTGCAACAACTTGCATAAAGGAGATGCTATCTTCGAGAAGTCCTTGATGAATCGGCGATAAAATCCTGCATGACCTAGAAAAGAGCGCACTTCGCGCACATTAGTAGGATAAGACAAAGTTTGAATTGTGTCTATCTTTGCCCTGTTAACCTTAATACCTTTAGAGGAGACAACATTGCCTAAGACAATGCCTTGCTCTACCATAAAATGACACTTCTCAGAATTTAACACAAGATTAGTATCAATGCAACGTTTAAGAACTTGTGCCAAATTTGCTAAACAGATGTCAAAAGAATTACCATAAATGGTGAAATCATCCATGAATACCTCGACAAAATTTTCAACAAATTATCAACAAATTATGAGAAAATGCGTGCCATACACCTTTGGAAAGTTACGGGGACGTTACATAACCCGAAAGGCTTGTGCTGGTAAGTAAATATACCAAAGGGGCACGTGAAAGTGGTCTTTTCTTGGTCTTCCGGGGCAATAGCCACTTGAAAATACCCCGAGTACCCATCCAAAAAGCAATAGAAGGGGTGGCTTGCTAACCTCTCAAGCATTTGATCTATGAATGGAAAAGGGAAGTGATCCTTCCGAGTTTCAGCATTTAGCCTCTGGTAGTCAATGCAAACACGCCACCCATTTTGGACTCGGGTGGGCACCATTTCTCCCTTATCATTTTTGACCACCGTCACCCCACTATTCTTGGGTACCACTTGAGTTGGACTCACTCACTTGCTATCAGAGATTGGATAGATCATGCCCGCTTGGAATAACTTGAGGATTTCCGCCTTCGCCACTTCCATAATCAGTGGGTTTAAATGGCGTTGGGGTTGCTAGACGGGTCTTGCATCTTCTTCCAACAAAATTCTATGCATGTAAGTGGATGGACTTATGACTTTGATGTCGGCAATAGTCCATCCAATTACTTCTTTGTTCTCCTGAAACACCACCATCAACTTTTCTTCTTGCTCCTTGGTGAGTTTGCTTGAAATGATGGTCGAAAGCGTCTCCCCTTCCCTAAGAAATGCGTACTTGAGGTCACTTGGAAATGGTTTGAGCTCAATCACCGGAGCATTCACAAGTGATGGGAGGAATTCTGGTTCTTCGGGTTCCTCCAAGACTAAAGGATCGGGATTTTGCATCACTTCCTCAAGAATGCTTAACTCCTCAATGCTTTCCTTCAAGTAACTCATGGAATATACAAGACATGCATCTTCAACATCATTTTTCAAAGCAACTAACAAGGAATCATCATCACTCAATTCAAAAACATCTTGCACCACATTGTTAACAAAACCAGTAGCATGGCAAGAATACTCTTCAAGAGGATACTTCATAGAGACATTTATGCTAAACTCCACTTTAATCCCATCAAATTCCATGGTAAGGGTACCGTTATGCACATTAATGATGGTCCTAGAGGTCTTCAAAAATGGCCTCCCCAACAATATTGGGGCGGCATTTTTATCATGCTCCATGTCTAGGACATAAAAATCTGCGAGGAATATTAAGGAATCCACCCTAACCAACACATCCTCGATGATACCCTTAGGGGATGAAGCTCCACTACTCTTGTCTTATTGTGAGGGGGGGATGAAGGTTCGAAAATGGAGGTTGATTTCTCAATGTAGATTTCCTCTTCCTTCCCCTTTCCCTTCCTTGCTTGCTCCTTGGCCTCCTCTCCGTTCTCCTCTTTCCCTTCTTTCTCGAGCATTTCAAGCTTCCTAGGTTCGTCCCCAACAACTTCACCAACCGTGGGAGACTCAACCTCTTTACCACTTCTCAAAGTGATAGCACTTGCATTTTGTGAAGGGTTGATCTCCGGTTAGGAGGGTAACTTACCCTTTTCTTGGGCTTCCATCTGATTCACCACTTGAGCTATTTGGCTCACTTGAGTTTCCAAGTTCTTGATACTCAGCTTGGCTTCATCTTGGAACTTCTTACTTTTTTTCGCGCACATGCCCAACCGGTGAATGGCTTGCATCACCTCATCATTTGTTAGCCCCGAGCTCTCCCCTTGGTCTCGGGGTTTGTCTGGAGCCTTTAAAATTGTTGTTAAGGTGGCCTATATTGTTATTGAGGAGACCAATATGGTTGAGGGTTTTGGCTTCCTTGAGGGTTTCCATACCGAAGGTTCGGGTTATCACGATTTCCCAAATTGTACGGCTGGTTTTGGTACCCTTGATAACCTTGGTAGCCTTGGTTACCTTGGTAACCTTGCCCACCTTGATATCCTTGGTAGCTTTGATTCCATTGGTAGCCCATGGCACTGACCACTTCAACATAATCCTCTTGCACAGTGGGGCAAGTGTCTGTAGGATGCGCCAAGTAATAAATTTCACATGATTTAACATGTGGCGCATTCCCGGACTTTATCATCAACGATTTAACCATAGATGCAAGGGCCGAGACTTAATCCTCGAGCTTTCCACTATTTGAAGAGTCACTTGCGGGAATTGGATTCCTCCTCCTCAAATCGGCCCTTGAGCTAAAGTTTCTTGATTCTTCCGCTAGCTCTTCGTATAATTGCATGGCCTCAGAGGATGTTTTGTTCCCAAGGGTTCCACCACAAGAACTTCTTACCAACCTTTGATCTTTATGAAGAAAGCCACTGTAGAAGTAATAAACCAAATCCCCCTCCGAATAACCATGATAAGGATAACTCGCAAGAAGCTTCTTGAACCTCTCCCAATAGTCGAAGAGGGATTCTTCGTGTCATTGGAGGATGTTGCTTATGTCCTTCTTCAAGGCGGCGGATCTAGAGGCCGGAAAGTATTTGGCTAGAAACTTTGTTTTCATATCAAGCAAACTCTTAATGCTTTTGGGAGGTAGGTAGTGGAGCCAATCCCTTGCACCATCCCTTAGTGTGAATGAGAATGCCTTCAACTTGTAGAAATCTTCATCCACCCCATGGGGGACCGTACCACCACACAAGAAGTGAAATTTGATGAGGTGTTTGTTGGCATTCTCCCCTTGCCTACCAAGGAAGATGGATAGCATATTGATGAACCCGGTCTTTAGCTCAAAGTGCCCGTTCGGTCCAACCACGGGATACTCGATGCACATCGGTTGTTGATCGAGGTTGGGAGCCATGATGTCTCTTAGCAAATCTTGCCCCAAAGGAATCTCTCTTTGGTGGAGAGGAGGAGCTCGCCCTTGGAGTGGAGGATGCTCATCTCTGTGCTCAATTTGATGCTCCATAGAGGAAGATGTATCCGTAAAATGGTCACTAGGAGGGGTGTTATTCACACTTTCCAAAGAAAGCCTCCTAGCCCATCTCAAATTCAACTCTAACTCGGGGTCGTAGTGTAGAGGTTCTTGTGAAGAGGTTCGCGTGCAAACCATACACCAAAAACTCGAACAATACGTCTCCAAGCCAAGTGAAAATGACAAATCAACTAAGAAATCAAAATAAAAGCAAACTAACAAATATTTACAAATAGCATATAATCACACATAATACACCCAAACACTTAAAAATAAATGCCTCTTCCCCGACAGCGGCACACAAATTTGGGAGGTCATCGCCGTACCTCTCAAAGTTAATACTTTTAAGTCATGTTGCTTCCTATCTACAATGAAGTAAATAATGGCAAGTCGGGGTCGTCCACAAGAAGAAGGATGTTTAAACATATATAAGAGAAGACATACTAGGCATATACATAAATAGACATATATAAAAGCATGTAAACAGGGGGGGGTTGGTTTGATCCTAAGTTATCAAATTGAAATACAACAACTAGCAAAGCAAGAGAACTATGCTAATCATGCAATACAACTAAAGATGAAATGTAAATGATAATTAACGGAGCCTTGGGGGCAATCGATTTCCATTTCCAAACTTCATATAGCTCATTGATTATTTCGCTCATTCAATTACATTTATTGTCTATGGGGAATGTTATCATTTCTCATTCGAAGATCAACATTCATTCCTCCTTAAGTGTAGTTTGCAAAGACAAACAACGACCATTTGCAAACCTCATTGATGATCACCCTAGACAAACAACATCATAGGGGTGTCTCATCAATGGCATTTCACCCAAAGGACCATAGGTTTGATAAGAACAAGTCTTCTACCAAAGACATAGTCATTTAACCAAACAAAGCATTCATTATATTAAGCTTAGAACATACAACATTCAAGGTTCAACCTTTCTTTGCATCTATATGACAAATATGAGAACAAACCACATTAACATACTCATCTAGCAAGAATTACCCCACATTACACACAAGAAGTTCTAAATCCATACTCTTGGATTTCCATATCAAATGAGTTAAGAAATTGCAACTTTCCTAACACCCTAACATTTCAATCTTACAAACATTTCATATACTCAAACAACCCATGGTATAAATGAGGTAAAACACAACATTAATGGCATAATAAATGCTCTCCAACAAATGTTCATAGATGAAGAAACATAGAATCTTACTACATAAGCTTGGAAGCTTCAATCAATTGCTCCCACGAACTAGATTTAGCTACAAGAGTTCATACTAATTAATGGTAAACAACCAAACATAATACAAGATATTGCAAAGATGAAAATGGAAGAAATAAGGGTTTCAAACAGTGATAAAAATGCAGGTCTAGAAGATGATGAATGAGAGGAAATAGAGTGCTATTTATAGTACAAAAAGGATAAGGTGAAATTCTGGCCACCGTTGGGACGGGTGCCAGAATTTTGCCTTGTTTCCTTTTCTTCTTATTATGGTATACAATCATCTTCATAGAAATTCCTCTCATTTTTCAAGTCTTCTATGTTTCCAAAAATGGTCTTCAATGGCCTCCAATCTTCATGTTTCGAAGCAAGTCTTCAAAAGTCTTCGAAAATGTGATCTCCAATGGTCTTCGGTCTTTATTGTCTCTGTGTTCTTCCTTTGTCACGCAAAATCCACTTAGAAGAGGTAAAAGCGCGTAAGTTGCTCTTACCCCTCCTAAGAGAATTTCAAGGTAAAACACAAGCTCTTGATAATAAAAGAGCACAAAAGTGACCCAAAATAGTACTAAATTATGCACATAAAATGGACACATCACCCCCCATGTTTACATGCTTTTATATGTATTTATGTATGTATATGCCTAATATGTTTCCTCCTATATATGTTAAAACACTCAAAAAGATCCCTTTTATCGTGGACGACCATGACTTGCCATTATCTACTTCATTGTAGATAGGAAGCATTAGGGTTTAAAAGTATTAAATTTGAGAGGTACGACGACGACCTCCCAATGCCCTGTTTTCTGGTTGAAAACGCCACTATAAGCGACGCTTCTCTTTCGTTGGCCAGTACAATTCTTGCGCCTCCGCTGCAGAAAATCAGCTACATCAATCAGATCCTCACTGGGAGATAACGATCGTGAGCGATTGGATGCATTGGGGAGGTTACTTTTTTGTTTTCGGGTTGGGAAAGATGAAAGGGTTGAGCGGGAAATAAAGACAGGAGAATAAAGAAATATGATTTTTTTGTTAATAACATCTGAGGGTAATATCATCTTTTCAAGTTTCTTGAATTTTGATTTTTTTTCCAGAGAATAATGGACAGTTTACAGAATTCTGGCCACTTTCAGGTTGAAAAGATTAGATTGATACATTTGTAAAAAAACATAACGTTATATTTGCACTTTTAAATTTTACAGGGTTAGATGTACACTTTCGACTTGAACATAGGGTTATTTTATCACTTTTCTCAATATCTTTAATTTAAAATCCAAATATTTAGTTGAATGGTAAAAATAATTGAGTAAGTGCTAAAATAACCCTAACTTTAGGCTGAAAGTGTCAATCTAACCCTGCAAAATGAAAAAGTGCCAAAATAGCCATACTTTTTAGATGTATGTTCCAATCTAACTCTGAAGGCTATTGACTTCAATTTCCAACGGGAATTTTGGCCAAAATGTGATGAAATGACCATTTAACACATGGAATTTAAAAAAGACAAAAAAAGAAAAGATAAAAAAAATCCTTATTTCTTCTTTCTCCTCTATTCACCCACCGACCTCTGCATTAGTTTTCTTCTCTGTTGAATCCTCCCTTCAATCCATGTTTTTATTTCTCCATTGTAGTTCACGATTTCGTGGGGGAGACGATTTGGGAAGGTTTGAGGTGTAGGGTTTTCGTGGGTTAAGATGTAGAGGTGGCGGTGGAGACGGAGGTGCGAGATCCGAAGGTGGTGCGGAGATGGAAAAACTGATGCCACAGTGGCGGTAGTCAGTAGCGGCGGGGTTTTGTGGCGGAGTGTGTGAGCGTGGTGGTGTGTGGTGGGTCTGGGCGGGTGATGTGGTGACATGTGTTTCTGGGCAGGTGAGGTGTTCATGGGCGGTAGAGTGGTGGTTGGGTGTTAGAGTAGTGGCTGGATGGAGGTGGAGTGTTGCTGGGTGGCGGTGGAATGGTGGTTAGGGTGGGTCTCAAGGCTAGGCGGCGGTGGGTGGTGACCTTGTCTGGCTACTTAAAAAACCGGTCTCCACATTACTTCAACACCGGAGTAATGGTGATGAATCTTGAGAAATGGAGGATGAACAACTACACGAGCAAACTTGAGCACTGGATGAAGATTCAAAAGCAGTACAGAATCTACGAGATGGGGTCCCTCCCGGTGTTCCTCCTTGTCTTCACCGACGGCGTCGATAGGGTGGAGCACCAGTGGAACCAGCACCAGTGGGGGTGTTGCTGGGAGGTGGTGAAATGGTGGTTAGAGTGGTTCGCGTGGTTGGGCGGCGGTGGGGTGGTTAGGCGTTAGAGTTGTGGCTGGGCGGAGGTGGAGTGTTGTTGGGCGGCAGTGGAATGATGGTTAGGGTGGTTCTTGTGGTTGGGCGGCTGTGGGTGGTGACCTTGTCCAACATCTTCAAAAACCGGTCGTCGTGTTACTTCAACACTAGAGTAATGGTGATGAATCTTGAGCAATGGAGGATTAACAACTACACGAGCAAACTTTAGCACTGGATGAAGATCCAGAAGCGGTACGGAATCAATGAGCCGGGGGCGGTGTTCCTCCCCGTCTTCACCGACGACGTTAATGGGGTAGAGCACCGGTGGAACCAGCACCAGTGGGGATGTCAATGGGGTGGAGCTCCGGTGGGGTGTTGCTGGACGGTGGTGGAATGGTGGTTAGGGTGGTTCTCATGGTTGGGTGGGGGTGGGGTGGTGGCTGGGCGGAGTTGTGGTGATGACCGGTGGTGAGTGGTGGATGGGTGGCGATGGGGTGGTGACTAGGCGGCGGTAGGGTTGGGGTGGTATCGGTGGCAGGGTGGGGTGGGGTGGGGGTGGTGGTTAGGGTTTTAGTAAATTGAATTAGAAAATGATAGTAATATAATGTTAGGAAAAATGGAAGGGTAAAATGGAAAAAAAATCCAACTTAAAGGTTAGGGGCATTTACGATCTTTCACGTTTGGTCAACGCTCAACTTCTTGGTCAATGCCAGAATTAGGCCAAAAGGTGGTACAATTCATCATAAAGTTGAGATTATTTTAGCACATTATTAATTTGTAATGTTATATTAACACTTTAAGACTAAATTTAGGGTTTTAAATGTAAAATTCCCAAAATTATTTTTTGTTGCTATACTACAGTAGTATTCGCCGCCGTTTATTGCCTTCACCACTCTGCCCCTACCGCCCACGTTGCAGCTGACCCTAGATTAATTGATAAAATAAACCCCTCTAAAATCCTAACCCTAGTTTCCGCAGGCTCACATCTCATCCGTAAACTCTGCAATGTAAGTCTCTACTTTCTGGGCTCTTAACTTGGAGAAACTGCGGGAGTGTTTCATTTTGATTAGTTGTTGTGGAAACAGGTCTCGAATTTGCGTGAAGAATGTGCCCAAGTATGTTTCTGAGGATCGTCTCAGGGATTTCTTCTCCCAGAAGGGTGAAGTTACTGATGCCAAGCTCATGCGGACCACGTATGTATTTCTCTTTTTCCCACTTCTCCGTTCTCTTGAATCTTTATTTACCTTTTTGTTTTTGTTTTTTACCGTGAATTTTTAACGTTGTGTGCAGTGATGGGAAGAGCAGACAATTTGGGTTTGTGGGGTTCCGGTCTGAGCAGGAAGCGGAGCAAGCTATTAAGTTCTTCAACAAGTCTTTCATGGATACTTGTCGAATTTCGTGCGAGGTGCGTCAGATGCACCTTTTTCATGTTGTTAAATGATTTTTTTTTGTAGAAAACAAATTCTTGTTTGACAAGTCATTACATTTAATTATGTTATAGGATAGGGTATGTTGTTTATTATTGTTCTGAAGATATTATTGTTCTGAAGATGAGATATATTGCATATAGCTAGATTGCTCGTAAAGTTGGGGATCCAGATATTCCGTGCCCATGGAGTAGGCACTCGACGAAGAAGCTAGAGCAGCCTTTGAAGCAGGGAGGGGAGTTGATAGATTCGGTAGGTTCGAAGCGTATGAGCTCAAAGAAGGAGAGTAAGAAAAGTAAGAAGGAAGATGAGAAGCACGATCTGCACCTTGAAGAATTTCTTCAGGTCATGCAACCTCGAAGCAAGTCTAAGTTGTGGAGTAATGATACCCTGGCAGCTGCCTCAGCAACTGCGAAGAGAGGAGATGTGGGGAAAAAAACTGAAGTGAAAGGAGGTGATAAGAAATCTAAAAGGATGGTGCCTGAGTTGAACAATAGTGATGAAGATGAAAATTTGTCGTCTGAGAGTGATGATGCAGACAAACAGCAAAATTTGATTCATGATGAAGTGATCACTGATATGGATTATTTCAAAAGTAGAGTGAAGAAAGGATGGTCAGACTCAGAAGGTGATGATAGTGATGGGGATACTGACAGTGGAAATGATGGCAATGATCAGGCTGGCAAATCCAGTTATGACATGCAGTCTGTAAATGGTGATGACGATAATTTAGATGAGGAAGCTGAAGATGGATCATTGGGAGAACCTGATACCAAATTAGACGAGTCAGGAGAGGCACCATCAATGATGAAAGATGAGGAAGAAGCTATTAAGACTGACAGACTATTTGTTCGTAATCTGCCATATAGTACCACGTATGTCTATTTCTACTTACTGTTCAATCCAGAATCCTTGTATTAGACTAGTAATCTATTAATATTTGTCTACATTGTCTTAGTTCTAACCTCTGCTAGCTATTTAGTGAAGAGGAACTTGAAGGGCACTTTTGCAAGTATGGCAATATTACACAAGTTCATATTGTTGTGGATAGAGAGACAAAACGATCCAAGGGAATTGCATATGTTCAGTATGCAGATCCAGAATCTGCTTCTAGGTAGTTGCTCGTTGAATAAGTAGAAGTCTACTTCTTGAGTTGAGCGTTTGTCCACCTTCAGTTTCATGTAATTTTGTCGGAATAATTTTGAGAAGACCTGAAATGCCTAGACATTGTTATTCAATGAGCCAAATACTTATATTCAGCCGGGGGGGGGGGGGGGGGTGGGGGGTGGGGGGTGTTGTTTTGGTATTTTGCAGTTTATATACTCCATATGAATGTAGCCATCATCGCTGGTCATCCCCCAGAAATAACACTCTTATTTATGCTAATGATTTTATACAGGGTTTGGGAGATTTAATGGCATGTTACGTTATTCTTTTCGTCTTTTCTGCAAATTTATTTTATTCAGCACTTGTAATTTGTACTGCAAAAGGATTTCTGAGGTTGCTTTTAAAATACATGCACATTAAAATTTCACCATGAGAGCCATTGATGATGTATAGGGATTGATATTTCAGGGCCTTAAAGGAGCTGGATAATTCGATATTCCAAGGAAGATTGATGCATATTATGGTGGCAAAGCAAAATAATCCTTCTGGACAAGAGTAAGCAGTGCTCAATTTTTGCCATTGGTTGAAATTCTTTTCTAGAAGCTTACGTTCATATAACAAGGTGCATGTGTTACTGTGATCCTATAGGACCAATGTGCAATACCAGCAATCATTAAAGACATTAAAGAAAACGAAGTTGGAAGAGAGGAAGGCTTCTGAAGCAAGTGGGAATACACGTGCTTGGAATACTTTGTACATGCACCCCGATACAGTTAGTAACCACTTTTGTTCAGTATTATCAAACATTATTTTTACATGTATTTGTTGTTCTTTAGTATTGTTACTGGAACTAAAGGTGCTCAAACCCTGTTGTCTACTGCTTCTATAAATTTCCCCTTTTATTTGGGCTCTGATATGAAAATATTACTATATGAATGATAGGTTGTTGAAAACATAGCTCGGAAATTTGGGGTTAGTAAGAGTGACCTATTTGATAAGGAAGGCGAGGGCCTTGCAGTGCGTATTGCATTGGGAGAAACTCAAGTAATTGCAGAGACTAAAAAGGCTCTTGCAGACGCTGGGGTCAATGTTGCTTCACTGGAGTATGCTGCTGCTGGGAAAACTGATGGTATTAAAAGAAGCAACCATGTTATATTAGTGAAGAACTTGCCATATGGGACAACCGAAAGCGATCTAGCTAACATGTTTGGGAAATTTGCGAGCTTGGAAAAGATAGTTCTCCCTCCTCCTAAAACTTTGGCCTTGGTATGTTTCCAAATTCTGATTAAACTAATTTGGTATTCCATGTTATACCCTGCAGTTAAAGTGAATGCCTTAGCTCTCTGAAGGCAGATGGTTTTTGTACTCCTTAATGTATCTATAGTATTTGGGACATGTGGAGTCTGTTCTTGTACCAATTTGTAACCCTTCAATTTTCTATTAATCTGGAAACCTTGCTTGTTATCTCCATGCAGATCCTTTTCATGTGCAGCCTTTGTGCTCATTTTAGTTTGATATTCATGCTTCCATGGTTGCTCACTGACCTGTTTTTGCTGGACCCCTGTTTCTAGATTTGATATATATCAAGTAGAGAGCCTCAGTTATGAATTTTATTTCCTGGCAGGACCATCAGCGTAGTTGAGCTGTGTTTTGCATTACATGTCATGTATTTACAGAGAGAAATACCTTTGTTTGTGTGTAATATGTATGTATACTGTTTGAGGCTCAACAATGGATTACGAAAAGTAATTACTGCTAAAGAAACATTATTTTTACATGTATCTGTTGTTCTTTAGTAACGTTACTTGAACTAAAGGTGCCCAAATCCTGTTAGTCTACCACTTCTATAACATAATGTTTGTAGTTGAATCACAGCCATTTTTTCTCCAAGTTTTGAACACTGCATTGTCTTTGTATTCTTCAGGTTGTATTTCTTGAAGCAGCTGAAGCACGTGCAGCTTTCAAAGGTTTAGCATACAAGCGCTACAAGTAAGTTTACTCCTTAGTTCACATGATTGTGGTTTCAGCTATCTGAGTTTATAAGAGGGGATATTTTATACTCCCTCCGTCCCACAATGATTTTCCTAATTTGACTTTTGAAGTCAAACTGAACCAACTTCAACCATTAAATTCTCTTAATATATATGTGAGATTATTATCGTGTGATATGGTTTTAGATTTATGATCATATATTTTGAAACTATTATTTTTTCAGAATTTTTTAACATACCAAAAAATATATATTACTAGTTAAAAAATGAAGTAGTTGACTCCTAAAGTCAAGTTAGGAAGATCATTATGGGACGGAGGGAGTAGTTTGGTATTGCAGCTATAGTTTGTCTTTGTTTATGCTTCTCTACTAGGATCGGGAGTTCAATATTCTTAGTTGGTAATGCCTTTTGTTATGGAGAAGCTAGAATTGTCAAATGACATTGGTTTCATTAAGAATGACAAGGGTATGGATGTTGGATGTGTAGAACTAAGGATGGAGAGACCAGTACTTAGAGTCAATAAATTCGGTCTGTTGCATTAATAATGTAGCAGGCATGAAATTTGTAGCATGGGCATGTGCGGACATCAGATTTGATAGAATAAGTAACGAATGCATTTGAAAAAGTTGGGAGTAGGCATCATGGACGAGATGATGAGAGACACATAAGGTGGCCTTTGTTTTTATTGGAGACTGTAAAATGCGTTAGCCATGGTCTCTGAAAACATGGTGAGCTACTTGCTTAAATTAAAAGCCGAAGGGATAAACCTAATGGGTTTTGGAAAGAAATTATTCAAAACACGATAAACTTACTCATACATGAGAGAGAAATGTTTGATAGAACACAATAGCAATATGTGATGTGATATGTATAGTGGTCCCTTGGTGATGTTATAAAAGTTCATCATTGGTTATACCAACTACCAAGAAATTGGTTGCCCCTATTGAGATGGAATATGACATGCTTTGAGTGGCTATGGGGCTGCGACAGCTAAACAAGTTAGAAACACAAGTTAATAAGTAATAACCTCATTGTAAAGTTTATTGATAAATATAAGACTAAATTATTTTTTTGTTCCCCTACAAAGTATCTTATACTATATTTTGGTCCCCATTTGCAAATCAACCCTCTGATGGTACCAAACAAATTCAAAACAATTTGTTTGATCCCTAAACCCAGTTTTCGGCCTGTTTTCTGGTTTTCCGAACGCACGTGCCTGGCACGTGACTTTTTTTTTCGGTAAGGCCAGGGATAATTTAGTAATTTAGTAATTTTTCTTCACCAACCATTATGCCCTGAAGCTTCCTCCCCGCCACCATCTCCACCGTCACTGGTCGTCGCCATTGACAACCATTGCTGGTCGTTTTGTCACCTTCGCCAGTTGGAGGTCCCTTTCTTCCCCAATCTATTGCTCCCCGATTTGCTCTCCTCCGATTTTCCCCAATCTGACCCATCATCCTCTGATTTGTGACCGATTTGCTCTCCTCCAATAACCCCGCCGGAGCTGAGTTGAAGGCTTCGTCGTCTGAAGCTACGCTGCTGAGCTAATTGTTGTGTCCTCATTGGAGTGTTGCACAGTCTGTAGGGCATTGAGATGAAGCAATCCCTCGAAGCTAGTCAACGCGGTGGTCTGCCGCAGCCGGAGGCCCTTCGCTCATCACCATTGGCCTTAAGATAGCTCAAAGTTCCTTGCAAGCTCAACCCTTTAGATCGCCATAGCCTTTCATTGCCTCTCGATTGAGCCGGTGCCCTCGCCGAGTCCACTGAGTTAACTCACCAAGTTCATAGAGTTAACTCGCTGAGCTGGCGTTGCCTTCGAGCTAGTCGCCGCCAGCGTTATCTTCGGGATGTGCCTTTCGCCCAGTGCCTCGAAAAGTAGAGGTGGCAAAATAGATATGCCTTCGAGATGTGCCTTCAAAAATGAGATGTGCCTACGAGATGTGCCTTCTACCTAGTTGATTTGCAAATGAAGACCAAAACATGGTATAAGATACTTTGTAGGAGACCGAAAAAACAAATTAGTCAATATAAAAAGTAGAGAGTGAAATACATTAAGCATTTTAAGTATATTTTAGGTTTATGGTGGTTACAATTCCGGACCGTCTTTCCAAAGAGAGTTTGCAGACATGACTTATGAGAATCTAGACATTTTGTACTCAAGCTCAAGATTGTTGCTTAATATTAAATGCAACTATATATATGCTAAAGTATACTCCCTTCGTTCCACTCTAAATTGCTTATTTACTTTTTAAGAGTCGAACATTGTAAACTTTGACCCTAAATATAAATTAATATATAAATAATAAATATATCATTTGAGATATTGTTAGATTTATCTTTAACATCTATTTTTTAAATATTAATTTTTCATGCAAAATTATTAGACGTAAGTTGAGATGTTTACGGTCAAACATGCTCATTGAAGACCATGAAAAAGTAAATAAGCAATCTAGAGTGAGACGGAGTGAGTAGTATTTTGCAGTGCTTCCATTTAAAATATTTGGAACTTGAATTGGTTTTCTTTACACTGAATTACTTTGCTTCCTCTTGTTACCTCTGTGCTCACCTATATCCATATGCATTCAACAATTGTATTTTGCCCCTTGTTTGTGCTTTTAATTATTGATATATTTCCTTTTGAGTTCATGGCACTTGTTCGTCTAGAGGTGTCAGTTATATTTCATGTCAGTTATATTTCAATGTTTGGTTATGGCTCTGTTTGGAAGAATTTATAAAGCTGCTTTGCTTATAAGCAAAACACTTTTTAGTGTTTGGTAAAGTGCTAAAAATTAGCTTAATTTGAAAGCAGAAGCTATTTTTGGGAGAAAAGCAGAATCTAGTGCCCTTGCTTCGAAAATAAGCCAGTTTTGCTTATAAGCATAGCTCTGTCAAATAGAGCCTTTATGATACTGGTGTGACCGAATTTTTGAGGGATTTTATGTACTCCCTCTGTCCCAGGTTAAAATGCAGGCTTTACTATTTGACACTATTCTCTATTAAACTTTGATCGAATATTTGAATAGATATATAAGCAACAATACTATCGTATGTGATATGTTGAATTTGTCGTAATAGGTAGTTTATAAATATCAAGTTTTCATTTTGCGGCTATTATGTGGTGTTAAACTTATTAACGGTCAAATATTTCTTGATAACTGTGAAAAAGATTCTATGTAATATAACCTGGGACAGATGGAGTATTTATAAGTTTTGTGAGAGTCCTCTTGTTTAAACTTTAAATTGATGTGATCAACACAATCGAATGAATGCTAGGCAAGTGACACCTATAGTGTGTAATAACTTATCTTACTACCACAAGTTGGAAAAAGAGTGAAGTTCGAATATACTGGACACTGCTCAATTTGTCAATACACTTGAGCCTTTTGGTCATTTTTGATAAAGTATATGACTTATTATTGCTAGGACACAAATCAGTTGCACATAATCTCCTGACCTCGTGCATTTTTACATGATGCTACTTGATTTTCTGAAACTATATTAATTGTGTAAACTGTCATCTGGAATGAAGGAATTGTATGAGGTTATTAATGTCTTACCATGGTTAGGGATGCTCCACTTTACTTGGAATGGGCACCCGAAAATATTCTCAGTCCAAATGTGTCCACTCTGGATAAATCATATAATGCTGTGGTTGGTCAACTTGATTCAAAGAGATTTTTGCTAGAAGAAGAAACTGGGAGATTGACTGATCCAGATGCCGATCCTGAAAGAGTTGAGGTACTAGTTTGTTTTTCTGTCCCTAGGCTCTTCAAATTTTGTTGGCATCCATATATTACTAGAATTTCGATAATTTTAATCCTCTAGCTCTCTTTAGATTGTATAATGAGCTTGGTAAGTTTTTATCCCTTCATCACTCCCGCATCTCCTACATTTGATTGTTCTTGTCTGTCCCTTGTATTTCCCAAATAGGTTATATGAATGTGAAAGCATCAAGATTGTCTAAGAGTTGGGAACTAGAGGCACTGCCTATATTACAATTATGGCTTGGTTGATATACAACCATCTATTTAATTACATTGCATGCTAACAATGCTACTTTTATGCTGTTAAATGTAGAATTTTTGCTCCTGTTATGTGATAACATATTCCCAAGCAGATCTGTAGCACCTAATATATAGTCTTGGGGTAGTAGGTGGTTTGTCACCGCCAACCACAATAGTTGGACCAATAGCCCACATTTGTGTGAGCATGGTTGGGTTGTCGTCTGTTGATGTACCCACATCTACCCTCTATAAGGAGCTCCCATTCTTCGGGATCTATTTCCTCCTCCCACTATTGAAAGAGTTCATGGTCAAAGCACAGATCCCTTTGTAGAGGACAATCCGTACATTTGTAGTTGACTGAAACATAATGCGTACATTTTCTGCTTCGACGAACATATGTTTGTCTTTCAGTTTAAGGATCTAGTCAAGATCTCATATTGCACGTCATGCTTTTATATATTCTGCAGTCCAGATCTTTATACGTCAAGAACCTGAATTTCAGAACATCTGATGAGAGTTTGAAAAAACATTTTGATGATCAAATAAAGCAAGGCAAAGTTCAGAGCGTGAAGGTAAGAGTGACTCCAACTATTACTTATAGCCACAAATTACATTCGACAGCTCTCTCATATTATTAGTACAATTTCTTCTGTATTCTCACCCTTCTCCTTGTTTGTGTCCAGGTGAAGAAACACTCAAAGAATGGAAAATATGTCTCAATGGGTTTTGGGTTCTTAGAGTTTGATTCTGTGGATACTGCAACAAGTGTCTGCAGGGATTTGCAGGCAAGCTTTACTACTTCCTGTTGCCTTCAAATATGCCTCCTTAGGTTTCTGCTTCTCATACAGTGTTTTCTTCCTTCCACAGAGAACTGTTTTGGATGGGCATTCGCTCATCCTCCAACTTGTTCATGGTAAAAAGGGTGAAAGAGTATCTAAAAAGGTGGAGGATGACAAGAGTTCAACCAAATTAATAGTCAGAAATGTAGCTTTTGAGGCAACAGAGAAAGAGCTTAGGCAATTATTTAGTCCATTTGGCCAGGTAAACATCAGCCATTGTCATAGGAAAAACAATGGATTTATATGTCGTACTATCTTTTTGGTTGGCTGATTTTCTTACTGCTAATAGTACTTTAAACGAGCAAGTTATTGAGTCAAAACTAAGGAATTTCTCTAGCAATTATCAAGTTTCATTTTCCCCCCTTTCCACGACCTCCCAAAAGAGAACTAGCAAAACAAGTACACTTTCTAGAGATAAGGCTAACAGGTTACCCTGTAACAGGGAGGTGAAGAATATTCACCAATGTGATTTATATCTTGAGAATTCAACAGGATGTGAACTGGCTTTTTCTCAGAGTGAGTAGTTTTCTGTTACTGACATCTGAAAACATCTTTACCTAACCAGATAAAGAGTTTGAGATTGCCAATGAGACTAGGCGGCCACCGAGGTTTTGCTTTTGTTGAATATGTTACGAAGCAAGAAGCAAAGAATGCCCTTCAAGCTCTTTCCAACACACATCTGTATGGTCGCCATCTGGTATGTCTTACAGCCATTGTCGGACAAGTTTGAATTCACCCCACTTCTATTCAGGTATTCTGATTGCCCTTCTTAAATTTAGGTGTTGGAACAAGCCAAAGAAGGTGAAAGTTTAGAGGATTTGCGTGCACGAACAGCTACTCAGTTCGAGGGGCAGGGTTCAAAGAAGAGGAAGAAAATGGCTGTATCAGATGAAGGCAATCTTGAGTTTGTGTGAGCAGAGCAGATTAGCTAGGCTTAATAACATTTCTAGAGTACATCTGTATATTTGTTTACTTCTACAACAAACCTGGCTGTTATTTGTTGAATTGCTCCATTTTTCCCAGTTGGCAGCCTTGATTTTACATGTTACATTATGTAAGAGAAGAATATAAACACCGACTCCACTCCTAGGTTTGTAATCAATCATGTGAAGAGCATTTGGTTATACTTCAAACACGGGGCCTTTTATAACAATATTGAAATTATTCTTGGTTCTTTCAACCTGTTGTAATCTGCAAAGAACATCTGCTTCATTACCTTTGCGTCCACTCTTTGCAATTTGCATTAATCACTGAGGTTGCACAACTAAGGAAGTGAAGCGTCTAAAACTCGGTAGATTATCATAATGTTTTTGACAGCCGGAATTTGTACAACTATGATGGTTGGGATGAGTTGTAAAATCCTACTTGTTCATATATGAAGCAATTGTTTGTTTTTTGACCTATAGTTAGATGTACAGGACAATGTAGCGCATGCTTTATTTTTGTAGAGTCGATCTCCTGATAGGCGGACCGCCAATAACCTTATGGACATGCCAGAGACAAAGTTGCAATTAAGGTAGATTAAGCAAACTTTTCTTCCCTAAATTGAACCGCGAATCATTCTTCTTCCCTAGACTCCCATTCTCTGCAAATTTCTCCATTTTTCTTCCTTTCCAAACTTCAATCTATGCCGCTTCCAAACTCCAATCTCCATTCTCTGCAAATTTAACTTCTGTCCATGCTTCTTCCTAACCAAATCCATTTTTTTTGGTCTCGATGAGCTCTTCAAACGACTGGTTAGTGTCTGGTGAAATTTGCGATGAGCTCTTCTCCCTGCAACAAGATCTGCCTAAACGAATTTCAATTTCAAACGAATGAAATTTAGTTTCAAGAGGATGAAATGATACGAATATCAAATACTTTGATGTGCTTTAAATGCTTTGATGGATCAACTATATGATGAAGAATTGAAGGAGTCACCATTGACATCTTGGATTCATTATTCAAGATTGTCGACGAACTGAAGACATCATGAAGAACTATACTCTTTTTTCCCACTGAGTTTTTAATGAGGTAGTGTGATCACTGTAAAATATTGTAAAATTATTTCATTTTGGGTTTATTGGACTGATAACTCGGCCATATGGGCTTTGAAGAGCTGAATTTCAAAAATACAGTCCATTAGAGTTTAGTATATTCAGTTTTATTCTGATTAGAATTAGATTTGGTAAGATTAGATAATGTAATATTCTTCAAGGTTACTTCTTGAAGAATTCAACTAGATTACCTTAGATTACCATTTATTTTAGGTATTTTAGTTAGATATGGTTTTAGCTTCTTAAAGCTGCCATAAGTCAATTTAGTTTTTAGTTGTGATTAAGGTTTATGGCCAAAATCTACCCTATAAATAGGTGAGGCCTTTGGACGAATTTCATACCATTTTTATCAATCAAATCTTTTGAGTTCATACTCTTTGCTTGCGAGCTATTCCATTGTTGCTTAATCCCGATGGCTAGTTAAGTATCAATAAACCTTGTAATCTAATCCTGAGGGCTAGATAGAGAGCGAGTTGAAATTGAGTGTACCCCGAGGGCTAGACCTTGAATTTCGTGCGACATTGAAGGGTTTGCGAGTTCCGCTGTTCTGTCAAAGATCTTAATTTCGCAATCCAGATTTTTCGCAAGGGTATTCATATCAGTTGGTATAAGAGCCAAGCGAAAGATCTATTGAGGCCGGAAAAAAACCAAAAAAAAGGGTTTCGAGTTTTTGTAGCATTGATTTTCGATTTTTTTAATTTATAAACTCTTTCATGTCGTATTTTAACTATGATTGTTTGATCTTTCTTACCAGGATGATTGAATCTAGAGTCGAAGGACGTTGAAGGGTCCGAGAGTTAGAATACTTTGGTATTACCATCCACCTTCACCTTCATCAATCGAGTCAGGAGGACGTCAAAGGGTATGAGCGTTAACAAGTATTATCCGCCTTAACCTTCTGGTCAGTTTCGTAGTTTTTAGGTGGCTTAAACAGTTTATGTGCTTGTGATATTTTTCATCAACTCTTCTGAAAATTATTGCATGCTCCTAATCCTATTTATTTTCTGTATCGTTCTTTGATTCCGTGATCTTGAATTGTTCTTTGATTCTTAATTACACCTTATTAAAAAAAAGATTCTTGTGCCATTTTTCAGATATATAGCTTCATATTCTTGATCCTTACGATCTTGAATACCTCGAAGTTCATTTGAATCAAGAGGAAATTGTCGCAGTTTTCTTATTCCAAGTTTTGTATAGGCGATTTTTGTTCTAATTTTTTTTTAAAAAAAGGTAGCAGATTTTTGGGTTTCAAAATTGGAATTTAGGATTTGAAATCTGAAATTTGGGGCAGATTTGTAATTTTCAAAAGTTTGGGGGCAGATTTGCAATTTACAAAAACTTTTGGTAATTGTGACCGGAAATTTTTCTTGGGGAATAAAATTCTGGTTGTGAGTTTTATAGTACAAAAAAAAAGGAAAAAAAGAGAGTCGTGGCTGAAAATAAAAGGAAAGTAAAAGGAAATCTGGTTTGAAAAAAGAAAAGAAAAGTCAAAATCCTAATCGGAAGAGGAAAATGAAATAAAAGAAAATTGAGAGAGAGGTTTTAATCTGAATTTTTGACTTGGGGGAAAACTAAGTCATTAAAATCCTTTACCACAAGGGATTTGGATATGAGTTCCTATTCCACTTTGTTTTCAGAAAAATTTCTTGAATTTTCGGAACTTATTTGTCGCCTATATAAAGCAATCTTGTTTTCATCATAATTCATTCAACACAGCTCCATTTCGTGCCATTCAAATTGTGTTTTGTTCCTTATTCTTTTGTAGAATTTGGAATTCCAAATTGTAGAGCCCAATTTTGAGTTTATATATTTTTAAATTTCGAAATAAGTTCTGCAGTACTCATCTCCATAGTTTGCTTTGAATTGCGGTGAATTGATCAATTTCCGTTGCATTGGCCTTCGCCTTATGAGGTGTGAGTGTTATATAGTTTGTGAGTGAACTTACTAAACAAAGGGGAAGGAGGGACATTTATTCCTGACGGTTTGTTTCTTCTTAGCAGGGATGGGGCACGATCCATTTGTCCCGCCATTTGTTGGCAATCCCAATAATAAATCATAAATGAATTCCATGAATGTCATAAATGCCATAATGAGCGAGGTTCATAGATTCTCTAGGATGGTAGATGACTTATCAAATCCAACGACACCTCGTTCTACAAGACAAGTTGAATCTGCTTGTGACATCAAAGGTTTGAAGTATGATATTCCTAGATTTGATGGTCGACACAATCCTATGAAATACTTGGATTGGGAGAGGCAGATTGAGAACCTATTTAATCTTAACTACCATGAGAAAGAGAAGATCAAGGTTGCAGAGTATTCTTTCACCCAATATGCCACAGAGTGGTGGGAGAATTTGAAAGAATCAAGATATCTTGCCGGAAACAAACCTATCTCAACCTATGAGAGATTGAAAACCAAGCTTCGATTACATCATGTTCCACGAACATATTTGATGGAGCAACATTCATATCTTAGCAATATGAAGCAAGGAAACCTCAGTGTAGATAAATACTGGCAAGATCTTGAATCAGCTATGAGAAGAGTTGGCATGAGAGAAAATGATGCTTTTATAAAGAATCAGTTTATTGAAGGTTTAAGAGGAAATCTGAAAGTTCCGGTTAAACTCCAATATTATGTTTCCATGCAAGATTTATTGTTCAAGGCCAGGTTGGTTGAGTCGACATTAAGGCCCAGTGGAAGCTCTAACTTCGGCTTTGACAGTCAAAGGCAATTCTCCGATTTCAGATCCCAAATTCGACCAGGGGTTGTAGCAATTTGAACATGGGTGGCCGAGGAAACCCTAATTCGACCAAAACCTACTCAAATTCACCATTGGAACCTACTGATCAAAGAATGATCGCAATTAATCAGTCTCTTAGCCAAGATACATGTAAAGCAATTTCTACTTTGTCAGATACAGTTTCTTCTAACATTCCTACATGTTTTCATTGAAATGAACGAGGACATGTTCACAATAACTGCCCCCATGAAAGAATTATAACAACAATGGAGGAGGAGAAAGATAATGATATGCCTGCACGGTATGACACCGAAGAAGAACAAATAGATGATGAAATCATCATTGTTGACAGAGGTGGGAAAGGTCCTGAAACATAAAATGTTTTTGAGGCGTATTACACAAATGTTGCCAAAATTACTCCCCCACAAGGAGCAAGTAATTTCGACCAAAATAGTGTCAATTCCACCAAAATAACAATAAATGTTGCCATAAACAAGTTCCAGGTCGATCATAAGGTAGGTAAGACAGGTAAGTTGCAGAATAATTATGAAAAGTCGCATAAAGTCTGGTCTTCACATCTTAGTCCTTTACATTCTATTTATATGATGAGTCATGAATTATCTACTAACTCTGGTAAATCATTTTATGCTTCGATAAGAGATGTGAATCGATCTTTGACTAATCATTATTTTGTTCTTATAATGTTCTTTAAAGAAAGTTACTATTCCAAAGAAGATATTCTTGTAGATATGTTTTCACGGTTTGTTAAGTTGTTACAGGAATTCAAGGATGTCTTTATAGTTATATGCTTCCCGTTTCGTGGATGAAAGTTTTTGATCCGGGAGGGAATGATACGAATATCAATTGCTTTGATGGATCAACTTTATGATGAAGAATTGAAGGAGTCCCCATCGACATCTTGGATTCATTATTCAAGATTGTCGACGAACTGAAGACATCATGAAGAACACTATACTTTTTTTCCCACTGAGTTTTTAATGAGGTAGTGTGATCACTGTAAAATATTGTAAAATTATTTCATTTTAGGTTTATTGGACTCATAGCTCGACCATATGGGCTTTGAAGAGCTGAATTTCAAAAATACAGTCCATTAGAGTTTAGTATATTCAGTTTTATTCTGATTAGAACTAGATTTGGTAAGATTAGATAAAGTAATATTCTTCAAGGTTACTTCTAGAAGAATTAAACTATATTACCTTAGATTACCATTTATTTTAGGTATTTTAGTTAGATTTGGTTTTAGCTTCTTAAAGCTGCCATACGTCAATTCAATTTTCAGTTGTGATTAGGGTTTATGGCCAAAATCTACCCTATAAATAGGGGAGGCCTTTAGATGCATTTCATACCACTTTTATCAATCAAAATACAACCTTTTGAGTTTATACTCTTTGCTTTCGGGCTATTCCATTGTAGCTTAGTCCCGAGGGCTAGTTAAGTATTAATAAACCTTGTAATCTGATCCCGATGGCTAGTTAGAGAGTGAGTCAAAATTGAGTGTACCCCGAGGGCTAGACCTTGAATTTTGTGCGACATTGAAGGGTTTGCGAGTTCCCTTGTTTTGTCAAAGATTTTAATTCCTCAATCCAGATTCTTCGCAACGGGATCCATATCATGAAATTTTGCCTAATAGTGTCAAAGAAATGAAAATTTCACATTTGAATGATATGATGTTAAATTGCCTTCGATGTAAATGAAATTGTTGTTGAAACTTCTAAATATAGGAATTCTACTGCTATGAATATGTAAAAAATATGTGGCAACTATTCGAGAAACGAACTAAATGCTGTTGAAAATTTTTGTATGTACTATGCACCTGTTACCTTAGAATACATATCATTTGCATTAAAACATGCACCTGTTATAAAAACTGTGAATATGAATTATGAGACTTTTTCATGAAAGCATGCATAAGTTAAGTTAAAATTTGACAATTTAAAATTGTCATATTAACCGTGCATTGATTACTTTACAACATGTATTGTTTAAACAAAAACACACACCTGATTTAAAAATGTCAATTCCTTTTATTAATAGCAAAACTTTGTCAGGAGGTAGTGTATAAATTACCTTATGAATCATTTCTGTTTTGTTAAAACATGCATATGTTAGCCTACAACTAGTATTTCTTATAGTATACTAAAGAAAAGAGGTAACATGATTTTGTAAAATTTTTTTAAATTTTCATATGAACTTTATTTGATACCTTTCAATGTGTACTAATTACATTAAAACTTATATTTTTTTTTCAAACACGGGAGTAATTTTTCATGGTTTCAACTAAAGAGATGCCACTAAAAGTCTTGTCGCCATGAAAACAACACATGTAAAAGCATTGCATAGTTTGTATAAAAATCAATCAAATGTTGGTTTCATACACGAGAAGAACTCTCAACACTTGAACAAAGGGCAAGACACAGGATAAATCCTACAAGTGCTCATAAAAAAAATTCTATTATGGAACTTACAATTATAATGTTCCTATATAGATTAACTAACAATATCTAATACAATGAATTAATTATTAATCTTCAAAGGTATATCATCTTCGAATTCCTTGAGTACAGTCAGCTTCATCTAAATCGAGCTCGTGGAGTCCAATGTTCAATATTGTGTGATCCATACCACTTCAAATTTAGATCCAACACCTGCAAAAAGTCATACACATTGGATATTAACAGCTGCATCATATAAACAAACAGGTACAATTTGTAATTCAAAACAAACAATAATCAACAATGAAAATAAAAGTCAAACAAAATAAAACTAACACGTACATATTGGATACTAACACATGCAATATATAAGTAAATAGATGCAGTTTTAATGAACAATTAACAATAAATTTTTTATTATAAAAAAAGTCATACACAACACAACTAACAAGTGTACACTGAATACTAACAGATGCAACATATAAGTAAACAGATGTAACTCGTTATTCAAAACACACAATTAACAACGAATGAAAACAAAATGTCATACACAGTACAACTAACAAGTACACATTGAATACTAGCAATAGCAACATATAAGTAAACAGATGCAACTCGAAATTCAAAATGAAGAATCAACGAAAAAAGGAAAAAGGTCATTTTACAGTATAATTAACAAGTACACGTCGGTTAATAACAGCTGCAACATATAAGTAAACGAATGCAACTCGTAATTCAAGACAAACAAGTATCAAGTTTGTTGTAATAGCAAGAGGACGATTCAAAATCTGCACAGAAAAAACACATAAATCAACTCAGAACACAGAAAAATTATGTCTAACGGTCAAAGAACATACCAAATCTGAACAATAGAACAAAAGTTCAGCAATAATACAATCAGAAACAAATCCTAGACAAACGACATACCTCATCCGGCGAATGATGCAACAACCGAAGAAGAAACAAACCAGCGGCAACCCCAGAGAGACGAGCGGTGACGGAAAAAGGTGGAGAAGAGGCAGGGGAAACGAGGGGATACGTTGCACATTCGATTGCAGATAAACTTCCAATCAACATAAAAATTTTGAGCAGATTACGAACAAAAAACGAGCGCAAAGAAGAGGTGAAATAAAAGTGAAAAAAGCATTAGCAAAGAAGAGGACAAGATGTGCACATGTCAGAAGAAATGGAGAACGAGAGAAGAAGAAGGAGAGAGGCGAAGAAGTTAATGATCTGGAAGATATTTGTAAAGATTATTCTTTCCTTGATTGGGCATTCAATTTTTCATTAATTACAAATTGAACCCCATTTTATAAAATAGTCCCTGGTCTGTCCATAAATTTATGGATATGCCATCTCTACCAAGACTTCTCATTTTTGAATACTTCCCCCGTCCCAGTCCGGACAATGCAGTGAATGTTTTTTTTTGATAACTTCCTCCGTGCCAATCCTTTCTGCAGAAAGAAAAAAGGCTTATTTTTTTGTGGGCATTGTTTTATGCAAAAACCTGGTTGCTCCTCTGATTTTTGCATCTTCCCTTTCATCCCTAGTTTTTTTTTCTGTTGGGGAACAACATGCGGGTCAAGAACTTGACCAATGAGGAGATTCAACATCTGGGTCAGTTTCTTTTGGAGCATCATCGAATTGGGAAGATCAAACATTTTAAACGGGTCGAGGTAGCAACATTGTTCAGCTAATCAATAAGAACAATGAGCACCATATGGTCTCAAGCTAGAAAATGATCTGTGAGCCACTGCGAATCTGAATATGCTACATGCCCATCCTTGAGGCTAGGTCAAGACCCCTAATGAGTTCTTCATACTCAGCTTTTTTGTTCGTTAAGGAGAACTTGAATCAGAGATTGTATTTGTGTTCATCTCCTTCTGGGCTGATCAGTAGGAGCCCAGATCCACACGCTTCTTTGGATGATGCTCCATCGACTAACAAGGTCCATTCTCTATGAGTTACCTTATGTTTCCTCTCTTGACTCACTGGCTTGTCAGTTTTTTCCAGCTCTGGGTGTATCTCATCAGCCATACCTGCTAGAAAATTTCCAAGACTTGTTCCTTGATCGACGTCCATGGGCTGAATGTAGTTTCGTGCTCACTAAAATCAATGGCCCATTTTGTCAATAGACCCGATGCTTTTGGATTGTAGAAAATCTACTTGATTGGTTGGTCTCTGTAGACCACAATCTCGTGGGCCTGAAAGTAGGGTTGAAGTGTCATGACAGAGTGAATCAGATCCAAAGATGAGTTTCTCCATGGAGGAGTAATTCTTCTATGCTCGTTGAAAGCATCTGCTGACATAGTATATTGGTATCTAGCGACTAGGTTCTTGCCTTACCAGTACATAACTCACAACATGCGTTGAAACTACCAAGTATAAGGTTATATTTTCATCTGCCTTGGGTGCTGATAGCCACTGTAAACGTTGTAATTCAACTTTGAGGTTGTCATAAGCATATTGGCATTACTTTATCCAAGCAAACTAGGATGCTTTTCTTAGCATGTCAAAGAATGACATATATTTTTCTGCTGCCTTAAAGATAAAGCGGTCGAGTGCAGCCAAGAAGACTGTGAGTATTTGAACTTCTTTGATAGTACGGGGAGAGTGATGAGATTTTGAATCCCATGAACTTTCCTGCTCCTACACGATGGTGCATTTTTAGGGGTTAATTTTCATCCTGATCCATTACAATGTCAACAACGTTTCTTCTAGATCCTTTGGGAATTCCTGGAGGGTTTGCTTTTGATGACCATATCATCCACATAGAATTCTATGTTACACACTTGGTGTGAAAAATTCTTGTCCACTGTTCTTTGATACATAGCTCATTTTTTTTTATAGACCGAAGGGAATTTTGTTGTAGCAGATGGATCCAAAGCTAGTGATAAATGCTATTTTTTCTGCATTCTCCGGGTTCATTATAATTTTATGAAATCCTTTTTATGCATCTAGGAATGCCAGAATTTTGTACCTTGAGATAGATTCAACCAATTAGTCTATCTTAGGAAGATGGTAACAATCTTTTGGGCAGTATTTATTGAGATCAATGTAATCGATACACATCCGCCAACCAACATCGACTTTTCTCACAATAATAGGGTTGGCTATCCATGTGGGGTATACTATTTCTCTCAGTATTCCTTCTTGTACTAAGGTAGATACCTCAGTTTCTATGGCTTTCTATCGGTCATGTGCGATGATTCTCTGCTTTTGTATCACTGGCTTAAATACTTGGTCAATGTTTAGGTGGTGTGTAGCTATGGATGGGTTGACACCCCCATTTCCTACATAGACCAAGCGAATGAGGTCTTGTATGTTTTCAGGATCCCTATCAATTATGATTTTATCGGTTATAGCAGTTTTCCCCTGTTTGGACTTCTCTGGGTTTGTCAAAGTTATCAATATGCAATGATTCTGTGTCTTCTCCTAGTTTTATCTTTTTGACAAGGTCTATTTCGGGTTCTAATCTGTTGATAGAATGGACCATAAGTTGTGCCTCACTTCTTGAGGATCACATGGCTATGACTATACACTACCTTTCTATTTTTTGTTCTCCTCCAACAGTCACCAACCTCGAATCAGTTGGGAGTTTCATGACTAAGTGGTATGGTGACCAAATGTTTAGGGATGCATTCATCCATAGCCGTCCTATGATTGCATAAAGCAGGCCAGGTATATCTATTGACCATGAAGTCATAATACATCGTACCCTTCCCGTCATCTCGCCCGACTGTTGTGGGTAGGGTGATATTACCGAGTGGCTATTTGGATTTTCTTGGGAAGCCAACTATTGAAGATGTCAGCCTCTTGAGGTCCTCTATTTTGAACCACAGTTTGTCGAAGCATTCTGCAAACTATATTTATATTGCGCTTCTATCGTCTACAGAGAATCGGGGTACTTGAGAGTTACCTATTATTGCTATAATGATCATTGGGTTATTGTGAAGCGATATGGTAAGAAAATGCGTCTTCTTCACTAAAAGTGATTTTCTCGCTTGGGTGCATTCTTTTCCCAAGAGATTCTCACGGTGGTGAAACCTCGCTTTCTCTTTCCACACATGGATAAATATCTTAATAGTTGATTGATGCGTCCACTTTATATGCTTATTTTAGTACTATTTAGGATCCATTTTATGCTCTTTCATTACAACAGCTTGTGTTTTACCATGAAATCCTCTTAGGAGGGGTAAGAGCAACTTTGCGCTCTTTTACCTCTTTTAAGTAGATGTTTTGTGTAACGAAGTAATGAAGACCGGAGGCCATTGAAGACTACACTTTCGAAGATTTTGAAGACTTGCTTCGAAGACGTGAAGACCGGAGGCCATTGAAGATCACTTTTGAAACCGTTGAAGACTTAGAAGTTGAGAGGAGTGACCATGGAGATGACTACATGCCACAAGGAGAAGAACAAGAAATAATGCAAAAATTCTGGTTGCCGTCGCGAGTCGCGACGGACTCGTCGCGACCAACATATTCGTCGCGAGTCACGACGACCACTGACCAGAATCCTACTTTCTTTTCCTTCCACTATAAATACCATTTTTTCTCTCCTCTCATTCCAGTTTTTAGCAGCTGCGGATTTTGTACTGTTCTAAACCCTATTCTTCCATTTTTCATCTTTGATTTATCTTGTTGTTTTGATTTGTTGTTTTAGTTAGATTAGCATGAACTCTAGTAGCTAATCTAATCTCTTGGGAGCAATTGACCAAAGCTTCCAAACCCATGTCTTAAGAACAATTTGTAGCTTATTTATTACTCTTGATATTGTGCATTTATGGATCATTGAATGTGTTTATTGATTTTATTAATGTTGTTGAAAGCTTGAGTATATGAAATGCTTGTATTAATTGCTTGCTAGGGTTTGGGGGATTTGGGTTAATTTCCCCCTGTTCTTGTTAGGAATGTATAAGTATGATTTAGAGCTTTTGATTATGTTGATGGATTGATGATTGCTAGATAGATATGCAATGTCGAACTCTTTGCCATGTTTATCATTTGTAGCAAACGGGAGAAGTCTATGAGTGTTGAACGTTCTTGACTAATCCCGTGTAAATGCATAGATCGGTTAAATGCTTAGTCACGGTGTAGTGGTCATAAGTGTTGCCGAGCTTGTTGATCCTTCGTGCTAAATGCCATTAATGGGATACCTTGAGTCGTGTTTCGACTGCGGGAGTCATTGGTGAGGTTTGACAAGAGATGTCGAATTCACTCTTGCAAACTACTATCTAAGAAGGATAGAAGTTTAGTCTTCACAACAAGTAGTGAAAGTAGTAAATAAGTAGCATGTTCAATGATGGATAAGGGGTTTGGAAGTGGAAGTCAATTGCGTCCAAGGCTTCGTAATTGTATTTGCATCACATCTTTATTTGCGTTTACATGATTAGCATCATTCTCTTGATTTGCTAATTGTTGTATTTTAATTTTCTAATTTAGGAACCATCCAACCAAACCCCCCCTTGTTTACATGCTTTTATATATATCTATGTATGTATGTGTTTAGTACGTTTTCTCATATAGGTGTCTAAGTACTTAGAAAAATCCCTTTTCCTGTGGACGACCCCATCTTGCCACTATTTACATTATTGTGGATAGGACGCATTAAGGGCCTAAAAGTATTAACTTTGAGAGGTACGGCGACGACCTCCCAAATTTTGGCGCCGCTGCTGGGGATTAGGCGTTCATTTTTAAGTGCTTTAGCATATTATGTGTGATTATGTGCTACTTGTGAATATTTGTTAGTTTGATTTTATTTTATTTTGATTTCTTAGTAGATTTGCCATTTTCGCTTGGCTTGGAGACGTATTGTTCGAGTTCTTGGTGTATGGTTCGCACGCGATCCTCTTCACAAGAACCCTTACACTACGACCCCAAGTTGGAGTTGAATTTGAGACGGGATAGGGGGCTTTCTTTGGAAAGTGTGAATAACACCCCTCCTAGTGATCATTTTGTGGATACATCTTCATCAATGGAGCATCAAATCGAGCAAGAAGATGAGAATCCGAGAAGGGAACCACACCATCCTTTGGGACAACCCTTGTTGAAAGACATCATGGCACCCAATCTTGAGCAACAACCGATGTGCATTGAGTACCCAGTGGTTGGGCCAAATGGGCATTTCGAGCTGAAAACCGGGTTCATCAATATGCTACCCGCATTACTTGGAAGGCAAGGGGAGAATGCCAACAAGCATCTCACTGAATTCCACTTCTTGTGTAGCGGTACGGTTCCTCATGGAGTGGACGAAGATTTTTACAAGTTGAAGGAATTCCCTTTCACTCTTAAGGATGGTGCTAGAGATTGGCTCCATTACCTACCGCCAAGGAGCATAAAGAGTTGGCTTGATTTGAAGACAAAATTTCTCGCCAAGTACTTCCCGGCCTCGAGGTCCGCTGCTATGAAGAAAGACATAAGCAACATTCTGCAGTGGCATGAAGAGTCTTTCTTTGAGTATTGGGAGAGATTTAAGATGCTCCTCGCAAGTTGTCCCTACCATGGCTATTCGGAGGGAGATTTGATGTATTACTTCTATAATGGCCTTCTTGATGAAGACCAAAGGCTGGTTAGAAGTTCTTGTGGTGGCACCCTCGGAAACAAAATGGCCACCGAAGCCATGCAACTATATGAAGAGCTAGCGGAAGAGTCGAGGAATTTTAGCTCAAGGGCTGATTTAAGGAGGAGAAACCCAATACCTGCAAGTGACTTTGCCAACAGTGGGAAATTGGAGGATCAAGTCACGGCCCTCACATCCATGGTGAAGACCTTGATGACAAAGCCCGGAGGAAATGCGCCACATGTTAAGTCATGTGAAATTTGCTACTTGGCGCACCCTACGGACACATGCCCCACTCTACAAGAGGATTACGTTGAAGAAGTAAGTGCTATGGGGTATCAGGGAAATCAAGGGTACCAAGGTAGCTATGGGTATCAAGGTGGTCAAGGCTACCAAGGTAACCAAGGCTACCAAAGGTACCCAGGGTACCAAAACCGACCGTATAATTCGGGAAATCGTGATCACCCGAACCTCCGGTATGGAAACCCTCAAGGAGGCCAGAACTCTCAACCGTACAGGCTTCCCCCACAACAATACCGGCCACCTCAACAACAGTTCCAAAGGCTTGAAGACCAACCTCGAGACCGAGGGGAGGGCTCGGGGCTATCCAAGGATGAGGTGTTGCAAGCTATTCACCGATTAGGCATGAGTGCTGAAAAGAGCGAACAATTCCAAGATGAGGCTAAAGAAAGTATCAAAAACTTGGAAACTCAAGTGAGCCAAATAGCCCAAATGGTGAACCGGATGGAAGCCCGTGAAAAGGGTAAACTACCTGCCCAACCAGAGATCAACCCGAGGCAAAATGCAAGTGCTATCACTTTGAGAAGTGGTAGAGAGGTCGGTACTTCACCGGAGGCTGAAAATGTTGAAAAGGAGCCAACGAGAGTTGAAGAGTTTGAAAAGGGAGTTGAGGAAGAGGCAGTCCATGAGAAGGAGACCAATGAGCTAGCCAACAAAGGCAAGGAGGAAGAAATCGAGTTGGAGACATTGCCACCAAGACCGAAGTCAACCTCCATCCCGGAACCATTCTCTCCTCCACACAAAAGAACAAAGATGGTGGATATCCCTCCATATGTTCCGGAACCCCCATTTCCGGAGGCATTGAAAGACAGGAGGAGGACGGAGGATAACAAAGATATCTACGAAGTCTTTCGTAGATGTGAGGTAAACATGCCTCTCTTGAATGCAATTGAACAAATTCCTAGATATGCAAAATTTCTCAAAGAATTATGTGTTGTGAATAGGAAACAAAGGGCCAAAAACAAGTTGAAAAATGGAAAAAGTGAGCATGTTTCCGCATTGTGTCAAAGAGAGCTACCCCCTAAATGTAGCGATCCCGGCATGTTCACAATCCCGTGCATAATAGGAAATACTCGTTTTGAAAAAGCTATGCTTGATTTGGGTGCATCCATAAATGTGATTCCTTACTCTTTGTATGAAAATCTCAACTTGGGAACATTGCATAAAATCGGGGTGGTAATCCAATTGGCCGATCGTTCTAGTGCATACCCTAAGGGTATTGTAGAGGACGTGTTGGTTAAGGTGGATTCCTTAATTTTCCCTGTGGATTTTTATGTCCTTGACATGGAGCATGATAAACATGCCGCCCCAATTTTGTTGGGGAGGCCATTTTTGAAAACGTCTAGGACAATGATTGATGTGCATAAAGGTACCCTCACTATGGAATTTTATGGAATGAAAGTAGAGTTTAACATTGACAGGCAGGCGGTCATCGCGCCCCCTATGCAAAAGATAATTTATAAGCCCTTTTTGCTTACTTTCTACAACTAGGTAGATAGCGGCAAATCGGGGTCGTCCAAGGAGAAGAGGGATCTTCCTAAGCGTGTAAGCACACAATGGTTAATATTAGGCTAGGAGTAGATATATATACACACACATAAAAGCATGTAAAGGGGGGGGGGGGGTTGGTTGGTTGTTCCTAAGTAACGAAAGTAAAAAGACAAGATAACTAGCAAGGTCAAGTGACTATGCTAATCATCAAACAAAACTAAAGAAAAGGGGTTTTAAACTACAAAGATAAAGAGCCTTGGGGGTAAGGGATATCCACTTCCAAATCTAATGTAGGTTATTGAATCATTCACTCATTCTATCATATAGCATTACATGACTCAACATCAACATACCCATCTATCAAGAATCACAACACGTTATGCACAAGTAGTTCTAAGTTCACGCTCATAGATTTTCATGCAAAGGAGCTACGGAATTCGTCACGTTCCTAACACCTAACCAATTCAATCATACAAGCACTCCCTATGCTCAAGCAACTCATGGCACAAATGAAGTGAAACATACCATCAAGAATACATAAATGCTAAATAACAAATGCTTCAAGGATGAATTAAAACCATCTATTCAATACTTCAACTACTTGTTGTGGAGACTAAACTCCTATCCTTCTTAGTTCGTAGTTTGCAAGAGTGAGTTCGACATCTCTCGTCAAACCTCACCAATGACTCCCGTTGTCGCGACCACGACTCAAGGTATCCCATTGGTGGCATTTAATCATGAAGAACCAACAAGCTTGGCAATGCTTATGACCACTACACCATGACTAAGCATTTAACCAATTCATGCAATTACACGAGATTGGATGAACGTGCAACGCACATTCATCCAAGAGCATATAACTCTCTCGTTTGCTACACAAACGAACATGACGAAGAGTTCAACATCAATCACATTCATCTAGCACATTATCAATCCATTAACACAATCAAAAGCTCTAAATCATACTCATACATTCCTAACAAGAAAAGGGGGGAAATTAACCCAAATCCCACAAACCCTAGCTAGCAATTCATACAAGTATTTCATTCAAGCTTTCAACAACATCAATGGCATCAACAATTAACATTCAAGCACAATAAAAGCACAATAGCAAAAACACTAAATAGATAGATATAAATGCTCCTTACTACATAGAAATGGAAGCTTCAATCCTTGCTCCCAAGTACAAAAACTACTCTAGAACAACAAAAGACATAGAAACTAAGAAAACAAGAAGAGAAAAGCTAGGGTTTTGGCCCAAAACAGGGGCCAAAAGCTGTGGAGAAGAAGGGGTGAAGAGGTATTTATAGTGGAAGAAAAAAGGGAGAAAAAACGCTGCTGCAGAGCTGGATTCGCGCTGTCATCGCGACTCGCGACCAGTTCCATCGCGAGTCGCGACCAGCAGTGAAATCCAACCCTGTTTTGTTTTGCTTCCTCCGGGTGAACCGTTGATCCGTTTCGGGAGTTCTTGTAGTCTATTTTATAGTGCTCGAGAAGAGGAATCCAATGGTGCCACTCTTGAGGGCTGATTCTTCTCGGAAAATTCTGAGAACCCTGGATCATCATTCATCCGTTGCTTTGCTCTCCTTTCTTCATCTCTTCACTTCTTCAAATCTTCACAAAGCTCAAATGTAAAGGTCTTCAAATCTTCAAATCTTCAAAGATAAATCTTCAAAGTCTTCAAAAAAATCACCTTGTCACACAAAATCATCTAAAAAGTGATAAAAACGTCAAAGCCGCCTTTATCCCTCCTTAGATGATTTCAAGGAAAAATGCCACATGTAGAGCACAAAATTGCACAAAACCTAATCCTAAAAAGCCTAAAATAACCATCTAAAATGGACATATCAAACATAAATAACTCTATGAAGTATCCTAGTGAAGAACATTCTTGCCATGCCCTGTATATTGTTGAAGAAGTTGTGCAAGATGTTTTTGAACTAAATGGTGAGGATTCTTTATTGGTTGCTTTGCAATGTGATGTTAATGATGCCCACAATGTATATTCTATGAGCACTAACTTGAAGGGCAGCTTTGAGGATTTGAACTTGCTTGAAGAGATGACACCGAGTGTCTCAACACCTCCTCCTCCACTCTTAGAGGAACCTGAGGAACCGGAATTCCTCCCCTCACTTGTGAAAGCCCCGGTGCTTAACCTTAAACCTTTGCCAGATGATCTCAAGTATGCATTTCTTGGGGCAGGGGAGACGCTTCCGGTTATCATTTTGAGCAAGCTCACCAAGGAGCAAGAAGAAAAGTTGATGGTGGTGTTGCGGGAGAACTAGGAAGCAATTGAATGGACTATTGCCGACATCAAAGGCATAAGTCCATCCACTTGTATGCACAGAATCTTGTTGGAAAAAGGTGCGAGACCCGTCCGACAACCCCAACGCCGTTTGAACCCGCCTATGATGGATGTGGTGAAGGCGGAAATCCTCAAGTTGCTTCAAGCAGGCATGATATATCCAATCTCGGATAGCAAATGGGTGAGCCCAACTCAGGTGGTACCCAAGAAGAGTGGAATGACGGTAGTCGAAAATGAGAAGGGTGAAATGGTACCCACCCGAGTTCAAAACGGGTGGCGAGTTTGCATTGACTACCGGAGATTGAATGCGGAAACACGGAAGGATCACTTTCCATTGCCATTCATTGATCAAATGCTTGAGAGGTTAGCAAGCCACCCCTTTTATTGCTTTTTGGATGGGTACTCGGGGTATTTTCAAGTGGCTATCGCCCCGGAAGACCAAGAGAAGACCACCTTCACGTGCCCCTTTGGTACGTTCGCTTACCGACGCATGCCTTTCGGGTTATGTAACGCCCCAGCAACTTTCCAAAGGTGTATGGTAAGCATTTTCTCAGAATTTGTTGAAAATTTTATCGAGGTATTTATGGATGATTTCTCCATTCATGGTAATTCCTTTGACGATTGTTTAGAAAATTTAGCGCAAGTTCTTAACCGTTGCATTGAAACTAACCTAGTGCTAAATTATGAGAAATGTCACTTTATGGTGGAAAGAGGTATTGTCTTAGGCCATGTTGTCTCCTCTAAGGGTATTGAGGTTGACAAGGCAAAGATAGACACGATTCAAACTTTGCCTTATCCTACTAATGTGCGCAAAGTGCGCTCTTTTCTTGGCCATGCAGGATTCTATCGCCGGTTCATCAAGGACTTCTCAAAGATAGCATCTCCTCTATGCAAATTGTTGCAAAAGGAGGTGGAATTTGTGATGGATGAGGGGTGTAAAGGGGCGTTCGATGCATTGAAGATAAGGTTAGTCTCGACCCCTATCATACAACCCCCGGATTGGGCGTTGCCTTTTGAGATAATGTGCGATGCGAGTGATTACGCCGTTGGAGCAGTGCTTGGTCAAAGGGTGGGGAGAGTACCTCATGCCATCTACTACGCATCCATGTCCCTAAATGAAGCCCAAAGGAACTACTCCACCACTGAAAAGGAGTTGCTAGCAGTGGTATTCTCTTTAGAAAAATTTCGATCTTACTTGCTTGGTACAAAAATTATTGTGTACACTGACCATGCAGCGCTTCGTCATTTAATGACGAAGAAAGAGGCCAAGCCAAGATTGATTAGGTGGATCCTGCTTTTGAGCGAATTTGATTTGGAGGTGCGGGATAAGAAGGGCGCTGAAAACCTTGTGGCCGATCATCTGAGCCGGTTGAATTCGGGGGAAGACATTGAGGTAAGCCCCGCAATGAAGGAGCAACTACGGGAGGAATTCCCTGATGAACAATTGTTCACCATTAGGGATCTCCAACCGTGGTATGCCGACATTGTAAACTTTCTTGTCGCTAGTAAATTCCCTCATCATTTTTCTAAGGCCCAAAAGGATAAGTTAAGGAGTGATGCAAAATATTATGTGTGGGATGACCCCTTATTGTGGAGACATTGTGCAGATCAAGTTGTTAGGAGATGTATCCCTGATAGTGAAATACACTCAATTCTTGAATTTTGTCATTCTCATGAATGTGGCGGTCATTTTGGAGCAAAGAGAACCGCTAGGAAAGTTTTAGAGAGTGGGTTTTATTGGCCTACGTTGAATAAGCATGCATATACCTTTTGTAAATCTTGTGATAAATGCCAGAGAGTAGGAAATATCTCCACTAGGAATGAAATGCCCCAAAAACCTCTTTTGTACTGTGAAATCTTTGATGTTTGGGGTATTGACTTTATGGGGCCTTTCCCTAGTTCTTGTGGCTTTACGTACATTCTTCTTGCTGTTGATTATGTATCGAAGTGGGTTGAAGCAAAACCCACTAGGACTGACGATTCTAAAGTGGTTTCAGAATTCTTGAAAGATAACATCTTTTCTAGGTTTGGGGTACCCCGAGCCTTGATTAGTGACCGTGGCACCCATTTTTGCAATCGGACCATAGCAGCACTCTTGAAGAAGTATGGAGTCACTCACAAGATATCCACCGCCTATCACCCACAAACCAACGGGCAAGCCGAAGTTTCCAATTGGGAAATCAAGTCCATCCTTCAAAAAACGGTTAACCCTAACCGGAAGGATAGGAGTTCTCGGTTGAATGATGCCTTGTGGGCATATAGGACGGCTTACAAGATACCAATCGGTATGTCCCCATACCGGTTAGTGTTTGGTAAGCCCTGTTATCTACCGGTGGAAATTTAGCACAAGGCTTACTGGGCGGTCAAACAGTTTAATCTTGATGTAGATGAAGCCGGTTTGCATAGGAAGTTACAATTGGAGGAACTGGATGAAATCCGGAGGGAATCCTATGAGAACGCCGAGATCTACAAAGAGAAGACAAAGGCATGGCACGACAAGATGATCATCAGGAAGGATTTTGACGTTGGTCAGAAGGTCCTCCTATTCCAATCTCGCCTTCGCCTATTCCCAGGTAAGTTAAGGTCCCGATGGATCGGTCCTTTTGAGGTGGTTAAGGTATTCCCGTATAGTGCGGTGGAGATTCTAGATCGAGCTAAGTCCAATACCATTAAGGTTAATGGACAACGGTTGAAACCTTACCACGAGACTTTTGTACCGGAGAAAGAAGAGAACGTTGATCTCCTCGATCCGGTTTGTGAGTAAACTCCAAGGAGGGAAGTGAGTCGTGCCGGCGACGTTAAATAAACTTGGTTTTGATCATCTGGATCGTCACTCGTGACTTTCTGTTGATGTTGTTTAGTTTTGAGCTTTTATCATTAAGCTTCATTGTTTTGCTTTGCTTTTCATAGGTTGTTTTCTCCATGATTTTGTAGCAAATTTGAAGCCAAGGCATTGGATTTTGGAAGGGGAAAATACTTGAATTCGAGAAGGAAGAACTTGGAAAAGAGAAAGAAGCAGAAAAATTTTCAGAGTGCCAGGTTAGTTGCCCGTCGCGAGTCGCGATGAACTTCGTTGCGAGTCGTGACGTGCTCAGAAACTTTTGGGAAATTTTGGCCTTTCGGATCCCACTTTCTGCGAGTCGCGATGACATCGCGAGGCCTCGTCGCGAGTCGCGATGAACACGTCGTGAGTCGCGACGGGCTCAGAGATTTTTTGGGAAATTTTGGGCTTTCGGATTCAAATTTCCGCGAGTCGCGACATAACACGTTGCGTGTCGCGACTACCCATCGCAAGTCACGAAAAATACGTCACGAGTCGCGACAAGCTCAGAAATTTTTAGTTCAAAATCGACCCTCGGACTCAACTTTCCACGAGTCGCGACGAAGACGTCGTAAGTCGTGATTACCCATCGCGAGTCGCGACTATTACGTCGCGAGTCACGACGGTAGGTTTAAAAGAAAAAAAAATCTGATTTAAGAGTGGGTCGAACAGTACATTCTTCTCACTTCCACCCCTTCCGCTTCCATTCTCCTCCGCCCGCCCACCTTCTCCTCTCAACTTCCACACCGCCGCCACTCTTCACCTCGCCGACGCACCGTTGCCGCCGTGCCGCCACCGTCAACCTCACTGCCAGGAAGATTTGAACCCTAGATTTTGGGGGTTTCGAGTATTTCAGCAATTCCAATTCGAATTGCTCGTGGTCTTTCAATTTTCTTCTTCCTCCGTTCAGTATCGATATGGCCCCCAGAAAGAGGTCCAGGGCGATGCCCCGGGACGATCACACCACCGCTCCACCTCCTCCGGCTTCAGGATCAGGTTCTGCTCCTCCGCCTCTGGATAGGTACATAGGCTTGACCCGGATCACCGGGTCCTATGCAGACAGTTGCGAGACTCTTGAGAGGCGCCTGCTTAAGGAAACCAGTTTTGTTGATATGCCTACGTTGGATGCCCTCGGCCTCGTGCAGCCTGTCAGATGCCTCCTCGCCGAAGGGGGAATGGAGGGATTCATGAGCAAGAGCACGCCCACTTACCGGAGGTACACGCTGGAGTTCCTATCCACTATCCGTATAAGCAGCATGAGGGGTGACCAACCCTGTGAGAGGTACATCGCCTTTCACCTGGATGACCTATCTTGGCAGATGACCGTCTTACAGGTTTAGGAGGCTTTTGGTTTTGACACTGCTGCGATACGAAACAGACTGGATCCAGAGGCCTAAGAGCGGACAATTGAAGATGGATTCCGTCTCCTGCGAGACTGTCTTACCGTAAGACCAGGGACTTACAGTAATTTAAGGTAAAATGCAAAAAAAAATCGGGGGTCCTTGCATAATTATTTTATTTTCGGTGCCCATTTAAAACGCGCGAAAAAATAGAAGGACTAGCCTGTAAATATAAAAAATATGGAAAGAATTCTGAGAAGAAACACAGGTTCTGAGAAGAAACCTTCAAATTCCAAAACATTCTAACGATTTCAATCGATCGCAACCACTGCAATCCATCGATCCTAAACCTTCAAAGATTAAATCCTCAACTTCTGCGAATAACAATGAACAACGACGATCAACAAGAAATCAGGTTTGTTATTCAAAACTACATAATCAAATCAGTTTGTTGAACATTGTACAATTAGATTATGTAAAATTTCATTTATTTTGTAGATCCGAACATCAATTGATGTGCGAAGAAGATGATAGCAAAACCGAAGCTTCATCAACAAGCCTTCTGAACAATGAACAACAACTTACTGTGGCGAACGACACAATCAATGAAATCGAAAAAAATTCTGTAAAAGGTGAGTATGAAAAACTGGAATCATCATACAAAACCTGATTTAATCTGCTTGCGAATAATTCAGCTCATGAAGCTTGTGAATATTTTGATGCAGACTGATCTTTCAGCTCAAAAACCTTCACAGTGTTTTAATGTTCAAAATTGATGCTCTGTTCCAGTATGTGAAAATACTGTTGTATATCTGTATCAAGTGGACCACAATAAACTATTATGTGATGTTACTGACATAGAGATTGATGTGTTAATGAAAGTGACCGGTACTTGTGTATCTAATTTCAGTTGTTATTGAATATTGGCTGTTAGAACTAGTGTAACATGCTATAAACAGAATGAGTGATTAGATTATGCTCATTCATAAAACTGGATGCTCAGTTCTGGCATGGGTAACAAATCTTGGAATTCTGATTCAAAGACATACATGCATATACTGCTATGTGATGTTTCTATTATACAGATTGATGTTTTAAGAAAAATGTTTGATGCTTCTCCACCTAATTCAGAAACTGACCTACATATACTAGTATGTGATGTTTCTATCATATATATTGATGTTTTAATAAAAGTGTTCGATGTTTCGGCACCTGATGTCAACTGTTACTGAAACTGATAGAATTAATATGTTATTTTACAATCAATCTGAGTGATGTTTGATTTAAATGACAGATCTGCCAGATGATTTTCCTAATCTATTGGAGATAGATGCAAGGGAGTGTTTGCAAGGAGTGAGAGCAAGAACTTGGGAAGAGCTTGAAAAACTGTATCGAGCACATGCAACTGTGCTTGGATTTTGTGTAAGGAAGTCAACAACAAGGCAGTCAAACCAAGGAGTAATTAGAGAAAAATATTTCACATGCTCATGTGAAGGAAAGTCCATTTCAAGAACTAAAACCACACCTACTCTACAGCTAGAAAGGAAGAGAAAAAGAAAATCAAAAGATTTTCCAGTGGTAAGAACAGGATGCAAAGCTCAGATCAGGATTAAGCTTGTTGATGAAAGGTTCTATGAAATCAAACACCACTTTGTAGAGCATAACCATGAGTGCACAAGATCAGAATGGCAGTACCTGCAACGTAGTGAAAGAAGAATTGAAAATGAGAAAGCAAGAGCAATCGAAGCAATGGAAAAGGCAGGTCTCAAACCAGCAGCAAGTTACAAATATTTAGCATGTACTGCCCAAGGAGAAGAAAATGTTGGGCACACTATGAGAGATCACATTAACTATGTGAATAGGTACAGAATGGACACTATAGAAGGAGTGGATGCTCAAAATGTCATAGATGATCTTTATCAGATTGCTGCTACCGAGGAAGACTACTTTTTTAGAGTCAAGCTGGATGATGAAGGAAAACTAACTGCACTCTTTTGGAGAGACTCGATGATGAAAGAAGATTACATGCTATATGGTGATGTTGTGATTTTTGACACCACTTATCGGACAAACAAGTATAATCTCATTTGTGCTCCGATTGTCGGGATAAACAATCACTGGAACAATGCAATGTTTGGGTGTGCTTTTATTGGAGATGAAAGGGCTGAAACTTTTGTATGGCTGCTAGAGGTATTTAAAAAATCAATGGGGGGAAAACAACCAGTGACTATATTCACTGACCAGGATTTGGCTATGGCAAAGGCAATTAAAGAGGTATTTCTAAACTCTATCTGACGATTGATGTTTCAAGTTATGTGTTTAAACTTTTAAATATTTATTATGATGTTTTAAATATTCCTTCAGTTGAAGTTTTGAACCAGTGTAACTTATTATATTATTTAGTTGATGTTTCATCAAAAAGGTCTAACATGTAATGTTATACAGTTGATGTTCTA
Organism: Rubia yunnanensis; assembly: GCA_037428765.1. NCBI lineage: Eukaryota > Viridiplantae > Streptophyta > Magnoliopsida > Gentianales > Rubiaceae > Rubia > Rubia yunnanensis. Next base: position 103,422,714 of record CM075061.1, on the reverse strand, counting down.
AATATATATTTTAGAACCATGATTCTAATTATCTTAATTGTGATGTGTCAATAATTTAATTTTTAAGTCACCACCACAACCAGTTTTAGAACATCTGATAACTCATCATGGACATGTATACAATTTCTTTTGGTTTGACACTGCAACATGAGCATCCTACATTTATAATTGATGATACATTAGTAGCATATGACCTTTTTAAGAAACAATTTGATGATGCATTTTCTGAAATTGTTATTTCATAGGTATTCAAAGAAATAAAACATAGACTCTGTTTGTGGCATCTGAAACAGAATGCAATTAGTCATTACGGTAAAGTTAAAAGTGATGAAGAATTTGGAATGGCATTCGACCACTGTTTGAAAGGTTGTGCAAATGAAGAAGAATTTGAAAAGTGCTGGAATTCCATGATAGAAACCTACCAGCTGCAAGAAAAAGATTGGTTCAAGCGCTTGTACGAACTCCGAGATAAATGGTGCACTGCACTAAGCAAGGATTTCTTCTCAGCTGGAACTTTGTCATCACAACGTAGTGAAAGTACCAACAAAGCAATCAGCTTCAATGCTTCAAAAACAACCAACTTGACACAGTTTTTTGCAATATTTGGAAAAACTGTCAAAAGTTGAAGAAGTACGGAGACAAGCAGGGAATACAGTGGTTCAATAGGAAAACCAAGAGCAGCTGTAGAAGGGCCTGGATTACTGAAGCAAGCTGGGGAGATATACACTCTTAAAATTTTCAAGGACTTTGAAACAGAGTGGAAGTTAGCAATGGCAAGTAAAGTGGAGAAAATATTCAACATTGGCTATGAAGATATTTACAAAGTCAGCCCAGAAACTAATGAAACAAAGGTAGAGAAGGTTTATTATACACTCAGGGATGGTAAAGTGGAGATCAAGTGTTCATGTAAATACTTTGAAGAAGTTGGGCTGTTGTGCTTCCACAGCCTTCGTGTGCTCCACTTGCGCAACATCAAAACAATACCTGAAGATTATATACTAAAGAGATGGACAAAGATGGCAAAGAAGGAAATATGGAACCGAGTACTTGGAGGTGCATCAACACAAAATAGTGAAAACTACAGTGAGATGAAAGGTAAGATACCATGGCGCCATGAGATGCTCAGAAAATACTACAATTTAGTGTTGAAATGTGAAGATGACAAAGATACTCGTAGAACACTTGAGGATGGTTTGAACAGGGATTCGACTACAGTAGGTCAGCTGCTTTCATTTAAAGATTAAGACAAAACTGAACATTCGGCAACAAACAATGCCAAAGACTCACCAACAAAAAGTGCTCCCGAAGTCCTAGATCCAAAAAGAGCAAAAACAAAGGGAAAAAGTAAGAGGTTGAAAGGAAAGCTAGAAAGGAAGAAGCCACAAAAGAAGGAATTTGGGTCAAAGACTCCAAAAGCCCAAATCATCTGAATTAGGGAAGACCAAAGTTGATGAAGGGTGAATTCTTAAATTGCAGAACAAATTTGATGTTTCATTACTTTCATTTGACATTTTAAGACTTTCATTGGATGTTACATTTTTCAAAAGTAAGGACTTTGAATTAAAATTACTACTCAACTTAGTAGAATACATATGCTTTTATTATGGAAATCATTCTAGAGTTTACTAGTCTCTATAAGTTTCTTGTTTGAGTACTGAAATTTAATTTCCAGGAACATGATCTTTTAACTTAAATGTGTGATAACTTACAGATATGTAATGAACATTTAAAGTTTACTGGATTTTTACATATACCAAATTTACTACTGGAAATATGTCACATTTTTTTATAAATAAACTAGACAACACCTAAAATGTGAACCTAATTTTAAAGCATAATCTTTCGAACATAATCAGTAATGTAAAAAAAACTCTACAAATAAAGCATAAAAATAAGATTTACTATCAACACCATAAAACATCAAGACTTACTCATGAAATATCACTGCATTACTTCAAAATGCCAAATTCAAACAAGAATTATGAGAATCACCTAACCAACAATCCAAAATACTTGAAACATCATCCACAAACTTAAGTTCATCACATCCAAAAACCATCCAAAACCAACAATGCTAAAAACCATCCAACAGTAGTAATTAAAAACATCATTCTCAAACACAAGTTCATCACATCATTAAAAAAAGAATTATTTCTTCTTCAATCCCTTTGATGACTTTCCCACTTGTCCTCCCTTCTTCTGAGCAACTGTAGACCCCTTCTTTTCACGTACAACAGTAGAAGAACCTGCAACTCGTCCAATATCTTCCAAGCTCTCAATCCCAAGACTAAAAGATGGTTCAGGTCCAGTCTTCAATATTGGAACTTCAGGAGTGCACTTCTTCACTGACTTCTTAATGATTTCTTCAATATGATAAAAAAAATCATCAGAAAAATAATCCTGTGAACAAACAGGAATATGAACTGGAGGAACACTATCTTGTGCAGTAGCTGGAGCTTTTTCACCAAGCTTCATCATCTCAGCTACATAGGATCTGGTAACAATTTCAATATTCCTAGCAAATCGCATTGAGCGCTCAACAGCATCCTACAAAAAAATAAATTATTACTCATAATTTGAAACATCATATAAAAAACAACAAACATAAGATAAATAAAAAAAACTTACAGAAGAAGCTTCAGCAAGAATTTTCTCGTCGGTGGGTAAATCATCAGGAATTTCCAACACTACAAAGCAAGAGGTACTGCGGGCAGTGCCATTACCTGGTCCTGAACCTAACTTTAATTTTCCCATTGAAGTCAAAGGAAAACCATTGCCGCTCATCACACAAGCATCAAACCCAGCACTCACTATGGACTTACAAATTACCTTAACCTTACTCTCATTAAAATGTTGGACTAAGGGGAGGGAAGTAGGCAATGGGATTCCTTGGAATGGAAATCTATAAAGATAGCACATCAAAGGTAGAAATACACAACCATTTACAGCATCAAATGGACCTTTGTTGTACCTCTCAACAGCATCACAGAATTTTTTCAACACATACCCACACCAATCCATCTTCCTGATTTCATTCACACTTTCCACAACCCTCAAAAGCTTAAAATCAACAGTACTTCTAGATGTGGGAGCAAGGAAAGTATACAGCACATACATCAGAAAATACTTCTTAAAAAGATCACCTCCCTCGGTCAATAATGACATCTTACATAGCAACCTATCACAAGGAATATTGTCATGTTTATCAGCCCCTAAATCCATCTTCCAATTAAGCCTCAACTCCATATCCCTATTCTGGCCCTTACCCGAGTTATTAACCTCTACAACCTCAACATCACTTATAGGCAGACACATGGAATCATAAACATCATCCCTGGTTATATAATACTTATCACTACCTATTCGCTGCAAGCGACTAATTGGGTTGAAGTTAGATATCAAATATTGAATCACATTTTTGGGCAAGACACCAAAATTTATCTTCAATAATCCTTCAAATCCTATATCAATAACTGACCTGATCTGCCCATCAGTCAATGATTTCACAAGCTTTACAATCTTACCAGGGCTACACCTCGTAGAGTAGCCCCTTTTCGAGCTGCAAAACAATATAAAAAAAGATAAGCAACACCGAAATATGAAACATATCATAAAACTATTAGTCATTAATGCATACCTGGATGGATCATTGACACCCTTTAGATTTTTTGACTTCATAACTCCCCCACTCTTCTCTCTAACATTCTTCTTCACAACAGATTTCCCTTTACCAACATTCTTCTACTCTCTAACACCTTTGCCACCTTCCTCATCTGAATCATCAGACTTTCCACCAGCATCATCAAACACTTCATCAGAATCATCAGAGTCATCCTCCTTCACATCACATCTATCTTCATCATCATCCTCATTTTCATCAGAATCCTCCTCACTGTCAGACTTACTACCAATATCATCACCAACTTGTTCTGAAACATCAACAACATTTTCAGAATCCTCCCCCTTGTCAGATTCTTCACCTTCAACAGAATTGTCTTCACTTTCATCCCCTCCCTCCTTCTCAGATTCCTCTTCAGCCTCTCCATCTTCCTCAACATCATTTGGCTTCTCACCTTCATCATCAGAACTGTCATCAGATTCTGAGCTATCACTTGTCTTCATTTCATCATCATCACGACTAGCCTGATCTGCATGACCAGTTTCATCAGTGGTAGTATGAAGTTCTTGAGATTGAGAAGGAGCAGTACTGAAGATCTCCCCTGCAAACAAAAATATGAAATACAGTCAAATAATGGGTAACAAAAAAATATCATATGTATTGAAAATTTAAAACAGCAAGGTTAAAACATATGATTTACCAGATAGGATATCAGCAACTCCAGCATCTAGACGTACAGCATCACCTGAAACATATAAAACATCAAACCATATTAAAAAAAGGTAAAAGGTAATAACTGAAACATAAAAAATCAGAAATATTGTACCTTTTGTAGCAGATTTTTTAACAGGCAGATCAGAAGCTGAAACATCAAAACATAGTCCTATTTGGTAAAAGATAATAAATAATAAAAATCAAAACTATGAAAGTATTGGAAAGAAAAACTATCTTTACCCTTTTTAGCAGATTTTTTTTCAGCCACAGCAGAACCTTGACTAACACCATCAGCTGAATTACATAAACATCAAACCATATTGGTAAAGAGTAAAGAGTAATGGATTAAAAATCAAAATCAGAAAAAGAAGTATTAGAGAAAAATAATGTTTACCTTTTTTAGCAGAAATTTTTCCAGCCCCAGCAGATGCTAAACTATCACGATCAGCAAGAACCTTACCCTTACCGCTAATCAATTTGACTCGTTTAACAGCCGCTTGTTTTACACACCGCTTCCGGACAATTTCTGTAGGAATGGATGAATCAGGAACTGGAGATGATGGAATGGACACCTCGGCAACTTTCTTCTTTTTAACATTCCTAGGATTCAAATCTGGAGGAAAACTAAAATATTAATAAAAATTCAAAACATACAACAAAATTATACAGATAAACATATACCTGCAGTAAATGTAGGTGTTGTCAAGCCACGAATCCTATCAGATTTTCGTACAGCAACACCACACTCTAAAACAAAAAGGAAAAAATATTTATAGCATCAGAACTGTAAAGCATCAGAACTGTAAAGTCAAATGGAATACTTGTATCATCAAATCAGAACTGTAAAGCATCAAATAAAAACATATATAATGAAAACATCAACTGATATACTTCAAATCAGAACTGTAAAGCATCAGAACTGTAAAGTCAAATGGAATACTTGTATCATCAAATCAGAACTGTAAAGCATCAAATAAAAACATATATAATGAAAACATCAACTGATATACTTCAAATCAGAACTGTAAAGCATCAGAACTGTAAAGTCAAATGGAATACTTGTATCATCAAACTAATAAACACCAGCATCATCATAACACATAAAACCAAACAGTACAAAGAAACATCAGTATAAGAACAGTAAAGTCAAATGGAATACTTGTATCATCAAATCAGAACTGTAAAGCATCAAATAAAACATATATAATGAAAGCATCAACTGATATACTTACATCATCACTCTTACTGAAAATTATGATAGAATCACTGTAATTTAAAAATAATACAATATTGACAGTAAAACACACATATAATAAGAACAACATACATAACACCTTTCCAATAGAAACATCTCATAAACAGAAAATAAAGTCAAATGAAAACCTTGAAACATCATAATCAAACATTAAAACATCATGTAAAACCCTAGACGACAAAAAATGAACAAATATAGTAATAAATTCAAATATTCCCGCCAAACAAATTTAAAAAAGCAACAAACCTTGGGAAGAAGTTTTCCTCTTCTGCTTTACAGCAGCATTCGAAGAAACTGAAGGCTGCGAGCATGCCTTTGCAATTTTAGTTGCAGCATCGTATATACCAGCGGAATCAACAACATCTACTTTCTTTGACATCTACAAAACGATAAACGTGAAAAATAATAGAGTTCAAAAAGATCAAAATCAATGAAAACCTAATAAATAACATGCATGTAAAAACATTCAGCTTTGCAATATCCTCTTCATTTACGATAACAACCTCAAAATAGAATAGAGTAATAATCGTAAAAAAAGTACAGAAACCTCAGAGCTCAACAACAAAAAGCTTACCATACAATAAAACGACTAAAAAACAAAGATTACCGGCTAGAAGAACAAATCTAAGTCGTCGGAGTTACCTGATGCAGAGCCGAACCGATTATCAAGCAAAATTCCAAGAAACTCCAAAAATTGGACCAGAACAACCGATTACACTCACGTCAAAACACTATATAATGCGTAATAAGCAACAAAAACACAAGAAAGTACAGAAACATCGATGGAAAAAGAAAACCTAGGTCGCCAGAAAAGAGGGAAAACGCGAAGGACGGCAGAAAACAGAAGCGGTTTTCGAGAGAGAAAAACAAAAGGTAAATAATGAGGGGAAGAGGAAGAGATAAAGTAAATGTATGCTCATATTTACCATATTTACCGTATTTACAATTTAACCCATAACAATATGAAAACTATAATTAATACCCCATCCCAAATTAAGTATATAATATTTATAATTTAACCCCCGGTCTCGCTGTGAGACCGTCTCGCACAAGACTTTGTCTTGAAGATGACATGCAGTTCTGGAATGTCATCAATATGAGGCAAAAGAACTCCCACGACAAGAGCAGCGCCATCATTCACCATGCGCTCCGTTATGTGCACAGACTCTTGGCCGGCACAATCTTTTACTCCGCGGAGCCGACGAATGTGCCAGACAACGATATTCACTTCTTATGGCACTTAACGAGTGAGGGGCAAGGATATGGGCTGTGGGCAGAGCTCTGGATGAAGAGAATTGTAGAAGTGGCAGGAAAGGCCAAAGGGAAAATCATGGTCGGAGGGATGATAGGCCTTCTGGCAGAATACTTAGGATTAGTCCCTCCGGCTGACTTCCCACGTTTGGGGAGGCGGGTGTCTTATCTGATCACCGTCGAGTGACTTGTTCGATTTGAGATGCACAGTGTCACCCGAACCACTGGGCTCTTCCATTGGTTATACGGTGCGAGGAAGGTCACATTCATGGCACTTCCTCAACAGAGCAAGACGAAGCTGGAGTTCGACACACCGCTGGAAGATTTGGCGATCTCCCCAGACTCCTCATGTGCAGCTGAGTTCCAGCGCGAGCTTCGTGACCTCGAGCCAGCCCCTGTCCAGCGTGATGATAGCACCCTACCTCCTTCGGAGCCGTAGCAGCAGCAGCAGTACTACTCTCCACAGCCTCCACCACAGACGGATCCTATGCAGGAGGATGATGCTACCCCTTACCACTCCCAGCCTTTGCCAGATTTCTATGAGCGAATGATGCAGACCATGCACGATGGTTTCCGCCGCCAGGACAGCATGATTTTGGAGCACAACGTGTTTGTTTCCCAGGCTTTGATCGACATGGATGAGGAGATTGACCACCTGTCAGCTCGCATCCATGAGTTGCAGCCCCAGTCGGGTGGTACATCAGGCCCCGATCCAAGAGCAGAGAGGTGGAAGGCACGGAGGCAGAGCAACATGGAATGGATAGCACAGTACCAGCAGTGCTACTCCGGCGGTGACCCTTCATCTTCACAACATTGATAGTGTGAGCACTACATTCCCCCCTTACCCATGTTTTTCTTTGTACGGCTCTACCTTAGTCTACATTGAGGGCAATGTAGCATATTAAGTGTGGGGAGGGGTTTCTACTATCGTAGGGTGATACACTTTTGCACAACTCTGTTATTTTCTTTTGGATATTTTGCTTCCGATGTATTTGGGATAATGTTGGTTTTGATACTTTTCTTAACCTTCACATTTGCAAGCAATTTGCTACTTTTCAGATGGACGATCAAAAAAAAAAGAAAAAAAAGAAAAAAAAGAAAAAAAAGAAAAAAAAGAAAAAAAAGAAAAAAAAGAAAAAAAAAGAAAAAGAAAAAGAAAAAGAATCCCTTGAAAACCCGAGAGGGAAACTTAGGCAATATTGGGGCCCGGATAGGTCGAAAACCCGAAAGGGCGGCCTAGGTAAAAATGAGAAGTCAAATGTGTGGAAAAAGGTGAGGTGTGAGCTAAAAGAAAAATGATTGTGTGGCTAGGATGAAAACTTGAAAGGGCTCCTAGGCAAAATGAGAGAAAGTGAGAGAAATTGAAAGACATCAAGTGTTTACTTATTTGCCGGCGATGGAGTCATAAGGTTGCGGTGACCACACGGAGGGATCGGGTAGCTCAACATCTTGAGAATCTTTTGGGGATGGATAATTTAGCGGGGAAAAGACGGAGTAAGTTGTGGAATTCTTGATCATTAATAGACTTCGTTTTTAGGTTGATATATTGATATAGAATGAAGCATGTGCTCTGAACTTTATGCATACTTTTGGTTTCATCTTTTATCATTGGATTTGGGATTGTCAGTTCTGGATTTGGAGATGTCTTAGGGAAATTAATGAATTGACGGGGTGATATGGTTTAGGTAGATTTAGGAATAGGGGTTGTGGAAAATTCTCATTTGATCTTAATCTTGGGATGTGCGATATTGAGAGTTTTGTGAGGTAGTGAATTGGGGGATTAGTAGTAGGATGTGGATGTATCATTCCCTTCGTATACTTGGATCTTTTCTTACTCGAGGGCGAGTAAGGTTCAAGTGTGGGGAGGTTTGATGCGTCCACTTTATATGCTTATTTTAGTACTATTTAGGATCCATTTTATGCTCTTTCATTACAACAGCTTGTGTTTTACCATGAAATCCTCTTAGGAGGGGTAAGAGCAACTTTGCGCTCTTTTACCTCTTTTAAGTAGAAGTTTTGTGTAACGAAGTAATGAAGACCGGAGGCCATTGAAGACTACACTTTCGAAGATTTTGAAGACTTGCTTCGAAGACGTGAAGACCGGAGGCCATTGAAGATCACTTTTGAAACCGTTGAAGACTTAGAAGTTGAGAGGAGTGACCATGGAGATGGCTACATGCCATAAGGAGAAGAAGAAGAAATAATGCAAAAATTCTGGTTGCCGTCGCGATTCGCGACGGACTCGTCGCGACCAACATGTTCGTCGCGAGTCGCGACAACCACTGACCAGAATCCTACTTTCTTTTCCTTCCACTATAAATACCATTTTTTCTCTCCTCTCATTCCAGTTTTCAGCAGCTGCGGATTTTGTACTGTTCTAAACCCTATTCTTCCATTTTTCATCTTTGATTTATCTTGTTGTTTTGATTTGTTGTTTTAGTTAGATTAGCATGAACTCTAGTAGCTAATCTAATCTCTTGGGAGCAATTGACCAAAGCTTCCAAACCCATGTCTTAAGAACAATTTGTAGCTTATTTATTACTCTTGATATTGTGCATTTATGGAGCATTGAATGTGTTTATTGATTTTATTAATGTTGTTGAAAGCTTGAGTATATGAAATGCTTGTATTAATTGCTTGCTAGGGTTTGGGGGATTTGGTTTAATTTCCCCCTGTTCTTGTTAGGAATGTATAAGTATGATTTAGAGCTTTTGATTATGTTGATGGATTGATGATTGCTAGATAGATATGCAATGTCGAACTCTTTACCATGTTTATCATTTGTAGGAAATGGGAGAAGTCTATGAGCATTGAACGTTCTTGACTAATACCGTGTAAATGCATAGATCGGTTAAATGCTTAGTCACGGTGTAGTGGTCATAAGTGTTGCCGAGCTTGTTGATCCTTCGTGCTAAATGCCATTAATGGGATACCTTGAGTCGTGTTTCGACTGCGGGAGTCATTGGTGAGGTTTGACAAGAGATGTCGAATTCACTCTTGAAAACTACTATCTAAGAAGGATAGAAGTTTAGTCTTCACAACAAGTAGTGAAAGTAGTAAATAAGTTGCATGTTCAATGATGGATAAGAGGTTTGGAAGTGGAAGTCAATTGCGTCCAAGGCTTCGTAATTGTATTTGCATCACATATTTATTTGCGTTTACATGATTAGCATCATTCTCTTGATTTGCTAATTGTTGTATTTTAATTTGCTAATTTGGGAACCATCCAACCAAACCCCCCTTGTTTACATGCTTTTATATATATCTATGTATGTATGTGTTTAGTACGTTTTCTCATATAGGTGTCTAAGTACTTAGAAAAATCCCTTTTCCTGTGGACGACCCCATCTTGCCACTATTTACATTATTGTGGATAGGACGCATTAAGGGCCTAAAAGTATTAACTTTGAGAGGTACATCGACGACCTCCCATTGATCCATGGATTTCATAAATAACATTCTCTGGGATAGTACTATCCGCGCTGTCTCCTATATCTGTGGTTGCTGTCATCTTTGGTTTTGGCTTCCCATGGTTCTGGTTTGCCAGTAGGATATTGTCACCGTAGTAGAATGCAGATACCCCGGACTGGGTGTTGTCCCACATGTATTGAGCTAGCCATCCTTGTCGCAATAGCTCTTCTGTCTATTGACTTGCACCCGCGGTGTCGTTCTTTTTGTGAAGCTCACTCGCGAATGCTGGGGGATCAAAGATAAGATTCATATATTCCTCCTGTACTCACTGCTAACTATAATAAAGTATCTAGTGGTAAATCTAAGTGCTGTCCACAAAGATACTAGTGTATAAAGGTTAGCTTAACACAATTCTCGCTCGGGCGTCACCCCATTTGTGTGTCGGGAATAACTTGTACTAATTGAAAATAGGGAGGGGGTGTGTTTGATTCTAAAACTACAAGCATGTAAGTAAAATGATTGGTGTATATGTAGCCCATCGGTTAAAAGGCTGATAGCTGCTAGGCCCAACCCAATCTAATCCCACAAAGAAATGAAGCTATTTCAGCCCAAGGCATAGATCAGCTACGGATGGGACTTCTGGTCGTGCCAGAGAACATAGGCTGAGAAACATGGAACGAACGACAAACACGAAGCCATGAACACAGAGCGTGGTGTGACCCACGATCTCAATTTCTAAAAACAAGGAATCACAACCATATCAGCCTATAAATACAACAAGCTCGAGAGGAGCTGGGGTAAGCATGAATATCTTAAGAAATTCTAGTTCTTAAAGAGGGAGACTGACTTGATCGTCAGATATTTTCCTCTGGAATCATTTTTGGGATTGGTTTTGCAGGAGAACAAATTCACGGAGTGAACAACAAAGAGTTTTCCTGACCTGATCACCACATCATTTGGCGCAGAATGTGGGGACGGATTTTTTTTCATTTCAAAGTCCTTCAGGTAAACAATGGTGTTCACCTAAAGTGAGAAGAGCTACAATCACCAGACACATGAACATACACCTGGACGCAGTAGAAGCATGCATCCTACCCAGAACCAGGATTACATCTCCAGTAAAGAAAAAGAGCGTAGTAAGGAGGAAACAAAGAAGGAAGAAGAGGAAGCAGAATTCCCTAACACGAACCAAGAAAAAAAAGAAGGGCAATCATAGCATTCTTAGAAGCAAACAAGGAAAATTTGTACAATCAGTTTCTGACGACACTCAAACCAAACCCTCCAAGATTAGAAAAAAGAGTAAGGAGCATGAGAATCTCAAGTACGAAGAAGAGTTGCGGGACATCATTGCAGGCGATGATGCAGACAAATCACCCCTGGCGCCACACCTACAAGATTTTCAGATGCCAAGTTGACTTCAAAATTTCTTTACATGTTAAAATTTACAATGGAACTATATATCCGAAAGAGTTCCTACAATCATATAGAAATAACATGAGATTTTGCGATGTGAACATCACATTAGTGTGCAAAACGTTCCCCATATTTTTGTCAGGAACATCGATCACATGGTACACGGATCTTCCAAATGGAAGTATCAAATCTTGGGCGTAATTGTCAGATATATTTCTTGTTGTTTTTATCAGAAGAAAAGATTCATGAAAACAATTGCAGATCTTAACAACATAGCCCAGTAAAGTGATGAGAGTCTGGCGGAGTATCATAATAGATTTGTCACAAAATTTTTACAGGTTCGCAACTTGTCATTCCAATTGTCATTAGGAGCATTCACAGGAGGCATACGGTCAGGGGAGTTCTACAAAGAACCAACGAAGAACAGGCCCAAGAACCAAAGAGAACTGCAAAAGATGATTGAGCAGCATGTGCGAATAGAAGAGGAAAACAACTGCAAGATAGATTGGGAACAAGGTGAAAAGTGGACGATGGAAGATTTTCAAAAGGGGTTTATGAAGAAAGGAAAGGGAAACACTCCTTTCAAAGGAAGAAAACCAGGGTCGTAAGGCGTGCCATTCCAAGATATGCCTCTTACATGATCAAGGAAAGAGATATGGCAAGTGAACGAGGAGCTATTTCAAAAACTGACACCTATGTTAGCACTTCCAGAAGAGAGATCCATGGAGTATTATTGTGCCTTCCATAAGGACCATGGTCATGACATTGAGTATTGCAGGGAAATGAAAAGACAAATTGAAGAAAATTTGAGGAATGGCTACTTAAGCTAATACAGAATGGAAGGAGAATGCCAGTATGGTGACACAAATAAAATTACAAACCCTTGGCATGAAACCAAGGGACAATGATCACACTGGCAAAAAAAAAAAAAATCAAAAAATGACTGCAGTAGTGGATTACAATGATGATGCAGGCGATTAAGTACCAGAAACAGTCATCCTATCCATACACAAATCCATGGAGTCATTTTCCAACAATTCTTGGAAGGCTAAAGCAAGGTACCCTCCCCTACAAGAGCCTGTTGACAAAAGACTTCGTTCGAATGAGGCGATCACCTTTAGCGAGGAAGATACATGATCTGCACCATTATGCATGCTTTAACTGATGCATTTGGCATAGTATTTATTTACTTTTGGTTGGTAGTTTGGCAACATTAGTTAAGTTTACATGACAAGGGATTTAGATAAACATGTTCAACTTTCTATTCTAAATCCCACGTTTTGTACACTTAGTTAGTGAATATTGACATATCGTGTTCCCGGGCTTCTTGGTCTTCATTATAAGTACCTTTAGTTGGTCGCCCGTGAATGCTATTTGTTACATTACATTCTTGCGAAGGCCATTTTCTTTTAACTGTAGAAGATTTGAAGGCCATTTGCATTGAATGGTAGTAGATGAAGGCCACAAGCATCAATGGATGGTAGAAGGAGATTGAAGCCAAGGATAGGCGGCTTCAAAGTTCAAGACAAAAAAAGGTGGAAATGGTGAATCGTGGTTCGAGGAGTGTTGCCTTAGTTCGAGAAAAATCTAGGAAGAATTAGCCTTCAAGGCTTGTTACAATTAATTTATCTTCTCAAATACTACAAAATTGACTACTAGAACTACCAATTTGGACTAATGGTTCACTTGTGGTAAGAAAACGAAGTTCAGCCAACAAAGGACTAATGACCCGTGAGAGCCTGCACTATGCAAAGCATCAGTGACCCGTGAAGATGCCCACAGTCCGCCCTACACAAAGAAACAATGTCGGTCCATGACAATGAAGCAAGACCGTGAAGCATGGATGGAAAATTTGGCTAAGTATGGAAGCCGGTCCTTGAAAACCTTCACGGACCGTGATGAGAGTTCTAAGCAAACAATCATTCTGCTCGCGGTCCGTGAAAAGGAGGCCGGGCCATGAAACTACTGAGTGGAAACCGTGGTGTTGCTCGCGGTCCGTGAAAACTTTCACGGACTGTGGCACGAGCCCAGTTTGACGGACCATGGCATCACGTGACTATTAATATTCACGGATCACGCCAAATCTGGTGCTCCGTGCTTGAAGGCTTCACGGATTGTGGCATCCGACCCGGTCCATGATCACTAGGCAGCTGACCTAGGGTTTTGGCACTTTTGCCCTATTTTAGGCCTATAGTTAGGCCCAATCTCCTACTACTATATATAGGACTCTAGTGTACTCATTTTTCATATACATTAGGAGAGAGAATTCATATCTTGTAACTTGGAGAGCATTTGTGAGAAGGAAGGAGTTCCTTAGTTGGTTTTGAACTTTTCACTTTTCTTTTCTTCTTGTTTCATGCTAAAGATGTGGAATTCAAATCTACATTTGAATTCCACGTTTAGGGAGCAGTTAGATTAAGCTTGGGACATATTTGGAACATGTGTATCTTTTGATGCTTTATGAGATTCCTTAAATTCCATATATATTTGTGTTTATGATATTATTGTGATTGTTCTTGAATGTGACAAATGCATGAACACTACACCACATATGAGCACACACTTTGGGCTATGTTCATGTATGGTGCACTTATTGATGCCCCATTGGGAAGAGAAACCAGGATGTTTGAATGGGTGAAGGGGAATGATTCAGTGTGAGTGTGTGCACAGGAAATTCAAGGGATCTAATCCACATACCATTGCCCCAGTGTTAGCTGATTACTTAATAATTTTTCGATAGGTTACATGTATAGATAGTTTATAGTAGCAATCTAGGTGTTGTGTTGAAACCCTAGTATCATAGATAAAGTGCCAATGAACCTAAGGCCTCGCGTATAGAGAACCATTGGGAATTAGTGCAATCGTGGTGGAAGCCTGGGACGTAATAGCACGGGGGAGAAATAGAACCACAACAATGGTCGGACCTTGTTGTGCTCCCCTAATTACGATGGCAGTGTCGATGGTGGTTTGCGAGTGCACCCACTGTGATAGGGATGGGGAAGTGTATGCCATCGGCCACACCATGTGTTGTGAACACACTGATAGGTCTTTTGTATGTCTATATATGAATGAATAAAGGATTGAAGCATTAGAACTACCATGTTGCTAAATTAGTCCCAAGTGCCTAGTATAAATAGTTTACTTGTTTGTTTATTTCATGCTTGTAGTTGTTAGTTGAAAATACCAAACCCCCCACTTTGCATGTTAACACTAGTAGCTATTTCTTTCACTCATGTGGCATGAAAACCTTTACGAGGATGTGTTTTGACTTTTACTTGAACCTAGCATCTCTGTGGATAAACCCATGGCTTGCCGCTTACTACCCTTTTACAGCATTAGCAGCTAGAACAGGTGCAGAATATAAATCTTATCTTTGACCATCCCACGGTACTAGTGCCTCGGCTCCGGCTAATTGATTACGCTGCTCCAGTTGTCTTAACGACCCCAGGTTGAGGTAGGTCAATGTAGTACCTAACACTTCACCTCATAACGATCCCATGGTCATCATATCAAAAATAAAAAATGCCATCGTTCACAGAGTGTCCGTAGATGATGGAAGTGTGGTTGAGATACTATTCATAGAATTCTTTGACATGATGGATTTCATGCGATCGGATCTAAAAAAATCATGTCCTCGCTGGTAGAATTGTACCATCATGTGCGAAGAATTGTCACCATTGGAGAAAACACCTTTCAGGAATATACCATTTTCTGTCACCATTGGAGAAAGTGGTAAGAATTGTACCATCATTTGCGACTTTGTGGTCATTAATGTTCCAAGTACTTTTAGCACTATCATCGGAAGTCTATAGATAAACAAAGAAAAAGTGATATGGCCTTACCATCTGGTAATGAAATTCCTAACTATGGCTGGAATTTTGACCATAAGAGAAAACCAACAAACAACGAGGCAATCAATGTATGGTTATTGCAATGAAGGCAAGGAAAAATGGGGAAAAAGGTGAAGATGGTTAAACACAATCTCAGATGGTGGATTACTAAACAAGCTAAAATCAAAGGTGGATCTGGGGGAAGAAACGAAGCTGGTTAGCCTGGATGATGAAGATAATTCCATGTGCATAAGGATAGGAAAACACCCTCCAAGCATAGAAAAGAAAAGGGTCATAGAAATCCTACGAAGCCATAAAGATACTTTCACATGGAGCATCTAGAACATGGAAGGAGTAGATCCAAGCATTGCTACCCATTCCTTGAACATCAGTGACTCGATTAAAACGGTTAAGCAAAAGCAATGCTGCTTCGCTAGAGATAAGTAAAAAGCAATCGAAGAGGAAGTTACAACAGTACTTCAAGCTGGTATATTGAAAGAAGTCATATACCCAAAGTGGTTAGCGAACACGGTTATGGTGAAGAAGTCAGATGCAGGCTGGAGAATGTACATTGACTTCACAGATCTGAATAAAGCATTCCCAAAGGACTGCTGTCCTTTACCCAAAATCAACCAGTTGGTTGAAGCAATTTCAGGTTATAAAGACCAAGCATTTTTAGATGTATATAAATGATACCACCAGATACTAATGAATCTAGAGGATGTAGAGAAAATGGCCTTTATAACAAGCTTCGAGACCTTTTGTTAGGTAAAGATACCATTTGGGCTAAAAATGCTGGGGCAACGTACTAGATAGTAGTCGATAATGCATTTCGTGATCAGTAGGGAAAACTGTAAAGGCATATGTTGAAGACATTGTTATCAAGAGCAGGAAGGTGGGTAGCTTTGCTATAAATTAAAAAAAAACTTTAGACACATTACGTGCCATATGAATGGAGCTCAACCCTAAGAAATGCATTATTGTTGTAGGCACATGAAAGTTCTTAGGATAAAAATTATCCTCAAAAGGTATTGATGCCAACCTAGAAAAAATCCAAGCCATAGTTAATCTTCCCTAGCCACGAACAGTCAAGGAGGTGCAAATTCTAATGGGTCGCTGGCACTGCTTTACTGCTTTGTCTCAAAAATAGGGGAGAAGCATTTCCACTCTTCGAAGTCCTAAGAAAGGCCAAAAAGTTAGCTGGAGCGAAGAATATCAGAAAGCAAATGATAATTTGAAGGAAAAACTTTAAGCACTGCCAATGTTGAAGTCACATCTCCCTGTACTTATACTTAGCGATTTCGCATATACAGTCAGCTCTATTTTGGTTTTCTTGGAAGGACAAAAACAAGCACCAGTCTACTATATCAGTAGGATATTACAAAACACAGAGAAGACATATATGCCAGTTAAAAAGTTAGCCCTAGCTTTGATATATTCAGCACGAAGGTTGATGATGTATTTTCACAGTCATCGCATAGTGGTCCACACTGATTTCCCAATCAAGAACAACCTTAGCAATCCTGAATCATCGGGAAGACCGACGAAGTGGGATCTAGAACTAGGACAATTTGAGATCCAATTCCAACCAAGAACAACAATCAAGGCTCAAGCATTAGCATACTTCATTGCAGAAATGACCAGCGAAGACACACAAATGGCGAATATGCACCAGAGTCTAAGAGTCAATAAAGGGAAATCAAAGTGGGAAGAAATTGCGTGGACATTGTTCATTGATGGCGCGTCCAGTAGAGAAGGTTGCAGTGCAAGATTAATGTTAGTGAATCCAGAAGGAGGTGAACACAAATATTCACTTTGTTTTGACTTTCTGCTAACCAACAATGAAGCGGAGTATGAGGCTTTGATATGTGGACTGGACCTTACCATCATAATGAAGGTGATAAGAGTCCGAGTATTCAATGATTCACTAATAGTAGTCCAAAGGGTGCAAGGAGACTACGAAGTATGGGAAGAACAGTTGGTGAAGTATTTAAAGAAAGTTCAACTGCTCATAGCCCAGCTTGAGTAAAAATACAAAAGTGGAAGCACTAAGCAAGCTAGGAATAAGTGGATTTGAATCTTAGAGTGAACATGGAGACTGAGTGATAGAAGTTATTCCAGTCAGAATCACAGTTTCAATTACTAAATAAAAATTTCAAACAAAAGATGCAAAATGGAGGACACCACTAATAGAGTACTTCACGAAGGGAACATTTCCAGATGATAAGGTGCAAGCCAGGATGTTGGAGTTACGTTCTAATAAATATACCAACGAAGACAGATACTTGTACAAGAAAGGCTTTCTATCTCTATGGATAAATTGTGTAGGACCAGCATAGGCAACAAAAATTCTAAGAGACGTCCATGAAGGGCTGTGTGGAATGCATCAGGGAGGTAGAACAATAGCAAAAAAGATCATTTGAGCAAGATACTACTGGCTGACTATGTTTAACGATGCGCACGACCTGTGATCAAATGTAGGAGTTGACAAATCAATGCTTCGCTGTCACATAAGCCACATGCGAATTTGAGAGGGGTACATGGAGCTTGTCTATTTGATAAATGGGGGATTGACCTAGTCGGGCCATTCCCAAAAGGCGAGAGCATTGCAAAATTTCTAATTGTGGCAATTGACTACTTCATGAAGTGGATGGAAGTGAAACGATTAGGACGGGTCACGCTTGAGGTAACTAGGAAATTTTTTGGCAGAACATAGTGTACCGCTTTGGGGTGCCACATACCATTGTCATAGATACTGGTACACAGTTCACAAGTGGAGCATTCAACGATTGGTGTTCGAAGATTGGGATTATTCAAAAGTTCACCTCTGTGGCGCACCCTCAAGCTAATGGACAAGTGGAAGTAACGAACATGACCATCGTCCAAGGAATTCAGGAGCGACTAGAAGGAAATCAAACAAGATGGGTAGATGTAATACCCAACACCCTATGGTCATATAGAACAACCGCTCAAGAACCAATGGGGAAGACACCATACAGTCTAGTCTATGGTCATGAAGCAGTGATACCAGTTGAAGTCAGAAATTCCAGCCTTCGAGTTTACGACTACAGGGAGAAAGACAACCCAGATATGATAAGGTTGGATCCGGATGAACTGGAAGAAAATAGGGAGTTGGCAATGATCACAGAAGTTAAGTATAAGGAAAAACTGGCTAGAGCTTACAATCATAAGGTGAAGGAAACAGGATCTCAGATTGGTGATCTTGTGTTAAGAATAAAATGAAGCAAGCCTGGCAGAGGAACAAGGAAAGCTATGCCCAAAGTGGGAAGGACCTTACAAGGTTACAAATACTCATAGATCCAACAACTACAAACTAGAAAGGTTGGATGACGCTAGTGTTCCCAACACATAGCATGTGATCAATTTGAGAATATTTTATGTCTAGATTTGAGGAAGAGGATAAGAAGCATCTACCTGTTAAAAAATTATGAGATTATCATTGGTTGCATTCGTTCCATTGTTCCAAATGCGACATTATCGTAGTGGTACATATTAAACATTAAAAAACCACCTTTTTGAACCACAATTACATTTTTAGTTCTCTACTTACATTTCTTAGATGATAGTACATTCGTAGCATATTGTGATCAACACCCTAAAACTTTCCAAGTGTTAAAAATTGAGCATAAGGTTGCAAATACCAAGCTATAGATCTTGCACAACTACCGATGCTTGCAAGTTTTAGATCTTTGAACTTTGCAAATCATATATTCGCAAGCTATAGATATTGCACAACTACCAATGCTTGCAAGGTTTAGATCTTTCAACTTTGCAAATCATACACTCACGAGCTATAGATCTTTCATGACTAACGATAATTGTAAGCTTTAGATCTTGAAACTCGACGAACCATACAATCAAAAGCTATAGACCTTGCACAAGAGCAGATTTGCTCAAAAAAAAGTAACACAAGCCAACAATGGATCTTGCTCGTCACGAAACCCGAAGCCTTTAAAAATGCAAGTAATACATCATGCAGCTTTGCTATAATAATTGTGCAAGCTATAGATCTTGCAGAAGGGAAGAAATCTCAACTAACCAAGATAATGCGCTAGAAGCAAGCCATAGATCTTGCAACTTTGCAAACTTGATCAAAACAACTTAACCAATTGGCAAGGAAAGTGGGAAGACAACTTATTAAGTGATAGCAAAGATGCAAGTTTACAATGTCACAAACAAGATTATTCAAAACACTACAGGAAAATAGCTTAAAACAAGGGATCTATCTACATCTAGAAGCTCGCAACAATCCAGAAGAGGAAAACCCACCGCAACGATGGCCATGCTCAACTTCGCGATGGGAATGTTTTTCTCTACGCCAATTTTCTTTAGTTGTACGCTCCTCGCTGACTATGTGGTCGTATTGCCACTTCATGTATAAATAAGCGGGATGGTGTATTTGACCCCTTCACTCCATATGACTAATATATTTAGCATAGTATTTCCAAAGTCGTCTATAGGACCAAAGTCCTCGCGATCCAGTTGCATATTCATAACATTAACAGTCTCTTTGTATTTATTTTTCTCGGTAGTCAAATTTTGTACTTCCTCTTATAGGCACCGAATATACGATCGGAAAACATCAGTCAAATTAATCCTTTTCTCCACGACTAGTAGCCCTACAAGATGACAAAGGGCAAGTTTGAATTCCATTTTTACACTTAACACAAGCTTGGTCAAGTTGATGCACAGAAGTATCAAGCCGCTCACACTCAGCGCAGAGCTGCTCATTTTCATTTCGCAGCTGAGTGTTTATAGTAAAATGTTCGTCGAACTTTCTTTGCCATCCGAGAGCTATTGTTCAATGGTGATCACATTCAACCTGTTTTTTCTTCAACCAATCAAACAAGTCATCAAGGAAAGTACACTTCTTATCAATGATAAGTGTTTTCTGATGGGCTGCGTGAGTCTTGATCACATCGTAAATTTTAGCCTCCTTCTGTTGTCGAAGCATCTACACCATAGTAAGCTGTTGGCGGTAAATAAGACTGTTTTGCTCATTGCAAATCCCCTGCAAATCATGTACGAAATCCTGGGTGTCCTTTACATTCTTCTCCCACTTTTCTTTGAGGTCATTAATACCTAAGAACATGTACTTTAGATGAATGCCTAAAGAAAACGCCCATTCTTGACCATTGGCAGGAAGGTTGAGCGAACACATATACACAACAACATATTAAAAATAAACCAAACCACAAACAATGTCTTTGCCAAGCAATTCAACATTATAACCATCGGGGATAAGCTTACTGCAAGGGCATGCAATGGAAGAAGATGGAGATGATGAAGAAGTAGGAGCTCCCCACTGATATGCAGAGGAATAGACTCCATACAAGATAGGCGATTAGAAGAAATAAGTTGAAGATATTCCTTCGATATACACTTAGTAGCTTTGATCAGTTTAATAGGGCAACATACGGGAGGAGACGAAAACCCTTTATGACAGGGAAAACGAACATAACACCCCAAACATTCAACACTTTTCAAAATTTTTTGATCATACATAATATCAAAGCCCCGTAAGTAAATAAATATAAGGAGATCAGTCAAAATGTAAAAGGAGAATGCGACGGTAACATCTTCGATAGTACAACAAAATACATACATACTTAAAAATATTGTTATGAATTAAAAAAATAGGTCCTTAAAGTCCATAGCACTAAGGTTAGGTGTAAGCTCAAGAATGCGAAGCTTTGAAGAGGGTGGGCCAAACAAAAGATCCTCAAAGTAGTCGACCACATATTGCTGTAACTCGAACGAAGAAGGTAGATTTTGAGTGTTATCTTGAAAGAGCTCGACGTGAGAGAAAATTCTCTCTGGAGAGAAAAAAGGGCGCAGCCCTTCTCCGGAATACCGGGGCCAATTTTCTTCCAGTTTCTCTCCTACGATTAAGAGTTTCCGGCGAGGAATCCGACATTAATGTCGGATTCCTCGCTGGGCATCTTTCGAGGTATGATTTGTGCTTGAATTTGAAGATTTGATCTTTGGATCTGGAGGTTTTGGGTAAAGATCAGAATTTTTGATCTTGAAGTTGTTGATAGAGCGTATTTGATGAAGATCTACCATTGTTCCGAGTAAGTTTTAATCTTTCGTTGATAGATCTAATCTGGATGATTGATGAGGGGTTTGTTTATGATGAATCTGCGTGGATTTGTATGGAAGATTATTTGTTTATGGTGGTTAGTCAATGTGATGTTCATGTTGGATTGGGAGTAGAGATGAATTTGAAGCATGAATTTTTAGTATTTGGAAGAGTTCATGATGGATCTGTTGAGAGGGCATTCATGTGATCAGATGCCCCACTGTCCATGATTGTCTGCTTTAATTGGAACTTCGACCAGATTGCTATGTTTCATGCAAAGAATTTAAATTTATTTTCTTGACTGATGAACAATCATGTGGGATTCAAGATTTTGGGTGTTTGAATGTTATTGTTCGATGGGGTTGATGGTTTGGGATTAGTCGGATTTAAGACAGATGTTTGGAGTTAATTGGTTTAATTGGAATCATTAATGACCATAGGCCCAAGGCTCTCTCCTCGTTCAATCTCATGATAGTATTCAGATCTAGATGAATGGAGGAGCAGATTTTTCGTAAAGGATGGATTATTTGGATTATGATTGTTAGAATTTTCCGATCGGATTGGCCGGAAAATAACTTTTTCCGGCGAGTTATAATGCTTGTTATGGCTTGAAAAAATTTGGATTTCATTTTGTCATGCATTAACAGATCGGAAAAGCAACTAATAATTTTTGGATTTTGGAGATTGAAGTTTTGGATTTTCCGATTGGAAGTCGCCGGAGAAACGCAATTCCGGCAAGGGAAAAGCACGAAACCATCTCGATTCTCTGTCCCTAGACTTGGATTTCTATTGTTTCATGCTTAAGATGCTTCTTACGGCTGGAAAAGAGAACAAAGGAGTGTGGATATGGTTGTTTTTGCTCGCCGAAAAATTGCGACTCCGGCGAGGGGAATGGTTAATTTTCGGCCGGATTTCACATACCACGGTTTTGGGGTATAAAATTCAGTATTCTAGGTGCTAAATCCGGTTGAAATTTCACTTGGAAGAGTGCCCAGATTCGAGAGTTTTCATTGGCAAATTTTTGCAGATTCCGGCTTCTTTCCGGCGGCCGGACGGTGCCGGAAAATTGCAAAACCGGCGAGGATTTGGATCTGGGTACTTGACCCATTTTGTACACCGCCGGGTCAGAGTATTCGAGATAGGTAAAACGGGTTGGAGGCTGTTTAGGGTTTCGGCCCGACTGGTGGCGGCGCGGGTCAAATGACCCGCTAAGGATGCGGCCGGGTCAGCAAAACAAAACCCTAGTGCAAAGGCTGTTGGGCCGAGCTACTGGGCTAAAAGCTATAAATATCTTGGTCCAATGCTGGGCTGAAACACGGGCTGGTTAAATAGAGGTTAGGCACGAAACGGGTCACGGTTATAACCCGACTTAACTCGGTCAAAGGCATCACTAAAGGCGGCTGCGGTCAAGTTGAAACCCTAGCTTAGGGTACTAGGCCCAGCGCTGGGCCAAAACTGGAGCTGCTGGGCCAAGTGAAGGGTGGGCCGAATTCAAGGGTTCTTGGGCCTAATTAAATGGAGTATTTTTCAGCTTACATGCATTATTCTTGGGCTGAATTTCCTTCATATTTGGGCTCTAATTTGTGGATTATTGTGGAGTTTTGGCCTTCTCTTTGGGCTAAATTTGTATTTGGTGGATAATTGCATATTTTCCACTTGGAGGGTGGGAGAGCGGTCTTTTTACATTTGGTTGCTTGACCATAGGAGTTGGGTAGTGGGTTAATTAATTAGCGTACGCGAAATTAATTAACTCACTGCTAGTAGTTACTTGGAATTGATGGTCATTACGCGCTCTATGCTCGCACTACACTTTTTGTGTTAAATTATCATAAAGCTATCCATTTTCTCAAAATGGAGTGGGCGATTACATAATCGCTAGGCTTGACACACGCCGTATAAGTTGTGTCCGTTCTCTCCATCCTTAGGAGGGCTACTTTTAGAGGGATTCACAAGAGCTATTGGCACTGCCTACGACACTCTTGCCCTCTAAATTAGCCTCGGTTCATATCACGAGAACGTTTGAAGGCCAATAACACCCCTCTATCCTCACCTTAGGGGTGTATATGGTAGAAGCTGCTCCTCCTTTGGCGGTCCTAGCTTTATTCGGATTCAGCAACACCAGCACACCATGGCGACCATTCAAGACCCGAGTACACCACACTCGGCTGCGCGTTTTGTCTATCACTGGCGTCCTCTTCATTATTTTCTTAAAAACCCGAGACCCGAGACCCGAGTCTCGGCTGTGATGAAGTTTTCATATGAAGAGCCAGTTCACATTTCTGGTTGCTATGTATAGGTCCAGATTCACACATCTGGACTTGCATTTATTTTTCCCTAGGCTTAGTACTTTCTAGCTTAGGGTTAGCATTTCTTTAAAAATAATTGGGGGGGGGGGGTACTCAATTGGGTATCCCCCCCTCCCCCCCGCATTTTTTTCCCTAGTTTTTTAGCTTAGGGTTGGATTATGTTTTGTACTTGGTAGGGCTCTTTTAGGGCTCTATCGTGGGTTCCACCGTCTATATTATTTACCAATTTACTCGAACGAAGAAGGTAGATGAGGAAGGCTAGAAAGATGGGATAGAAGTGCAAAGGGATTACCACAACTAACAATGCTCTTGAGGAAACCTTCATTCAGAGCCTCCTTCTACCGTTACAAAACCTTTTCTGATTTGGCCAGCTCAGGTAGCTTCTCAACCTTTTCGGTGGGGTTCAGCTCTGCACTTCAACCAAGGCCTCACAATATCCAACATTGAAAGCACTAGTTGTGACCTCCTCAAATAAAGCATAAAAGGATTTTGTCTTCACCTGTTGATCAACTACAACCTAAGGGTATGCAGGCAAAGGGGGGCCAGTGGTCCACATCTCTTCTAACTGGGAACGAATCTTCTTCATCCCATCCTAAGCATCCAGCGCGTGTGCTTTGGCAGAGCATGCTCGCTTCTCGGTAGCACTCGCATACTCCTCAGTAGCTTTAATAGAGGTGCTCAGAACAACACACTTTGCTTCAGTAGCTTCCAACTTTCCCAGCATTGTTCCATCTCCTTTCACAAACCTAGCAACCTATTTGCTGATGAGTTGAAGGCTCTCACCAACCTTATTTTCAAATCAAGAAAAGAAGCAAAGAAGTTATACACTACAAAACACACATTTCAATTATGATAATACATCAATAGAGAGAGAACATACCACAACCATTGTTTCCATAAAGTGATAACTTCGTAAATGTAGCATGAAAAGTCCCTTCCACAATCAAATTGCCACTCCGGGACAGTAGGTTCGGAAGAGGATGACCAACACACAACTTCTTCTTAACAAGCTTCAGCTTTGCATTGGCAAACACTCTTAGAAGCATCAAGAGCTTTAAGTTCATACGAATATAGAAAATGGAAGCTATGTTTCAACTCCTCAACATAAGAATCAGAGAAGATACTATTAATTATTGAAGATCCGGCGAGGTGGTTGGAGTCATCCCAAGAATCAACATCGTTTTCAGGGTTATTTAGCGTAGAAAGTCCAATATTATTAGAGGCAGACATGGAACGACTCAAAATTCCTAAAATCCAGACGAAGGTGGCATCAATTAAAATAATATAGGCCATAATGGACAAATCTGACCAAATGTCCGGAACAGAAACAGATCGCCGGAGAAGAAAAATATCACTTCAAGGGAACTGAACCACATTACCGAAATAAAGCCCTACAAATTCAAACCTACACAACTTGGTTCAGAGTAAATAAAGAGAAACACAAGAGAACTTACTAGTTTAGTAGGGAAAACAAAAGAAGATAAGAGCAATATAAGGGATGGTAGAAGATGAAACCGCCTGAAACTATGGAAGGTTTTAATTAGAGAAGATGGAAAGCTAAGAGACAAAAAGGGAATAGTGCATAATCATGACAGCCTGACAAAAAGCAACTTACCTTTTTCGGAACTCGAGAAGGCAGCAATGGTAGTACAGAAATAGGGACAACTATCAAAGCACAAGTTTCAAGAAAATTATATGAAAAGGAAAATGTAACGATGGATGAGGAAATTGCGGATTGAACAACGAATACAAAGGAACGATCGGCTGCAAGATCGCAACAACTAGATATCCACACGATACGAAACATTAAAAAATTTGAAATTCAAATTCAAAAGAATGCGTAATTCAATGGAGTAGTGATACATAGCTAAACAACATACAACACTTTGCAAAAGTAGTTCATATTGCAGCGAAAATGAACTGATTATTACGCATAGGTTCAAGGCAAAATAGTAAGTTTGAACGCTGCTCCTGAACATGGCCTTAGATTTGTACAGTATTAACTTCGTGGCTGGGGGGGGGGGTTATGGTATACATGTAGCCCATCGGTTAAAAGGGTGATGACCGCTAGGCCCAGCTCAATCTCATCACACAAAGAAACAAAGCCGTTTCAGCCCAAGGCGCAGATCAGCTACGCATAGAACTTCTAGTCGTGCTAGTGAATGTGGGCTGAGAAACATGGAACAAACGACTAACACAAAGCCATGAACATAGAATGTGGTGATCAAGGTGTGACCCATGATCTTAATTCCTGAAAACAAGGAATCAAAACCATATAAGCCTATAAATACAACAAGCTCTAGAGGAGCCGGGGCAAGCATGAATATCCTAAGAAATTCCAGTTCTTAAAGAGGAAGACTGACTTGATCGTCATATCTTTTCCCCTAGAATCAGTTTTGGGATTGGTTTTGCAGGAGAACAGATTCACGGTGTGAACAACAGAGAGTTTGCCTGACCGGATCACCACATCAACGATGTAAACTATGAGCTGACTATGGGGTTATTTGCATTACATGATTACCGTAAGATTTGATCCCATACTCTAATTCATATAAGCAACTATTCACCCATTTTATGTTATATCACATAGTGTGGAGATGTTAATTTCCCAGGAACTCCCACTGTCAATCACACTACTGGTTCTGCCCTCCCTTAACATCTCACATCATCTGTAACTTTCCAGGGGCGCATTTCTCTACGGACTACCCCCGTCGTCACTCCTGGGGCTAACCGGTCCCCAATTATAGGATTTATACACTGCGTAGGTTGCAACTGTTAGATGTGAGAGTGAACCCAATCACAGAACCAGGACCTCCACTATGAACACCCATCCTAGACCTCAAGAGGAAGAGGACATCAATACCTCATGATAGCTTTACATTCTGCACCACCCTAGTCGCTACGAATTAAAAATGCTCAATTATCGGGGTAAGCTAGGCTTTCCCTTATTAGGATTTTAATAACACCAACTTGGTAGGTCCAGTGCTCCTAACATGAAATTCCTCACACGACTACCCAATTAATATTATTTTCTATTACCATCTCGACACTCACAAGAGGGATCTAACGCACACATCCTCTCAGTACTCAAAACACTACCATAGTGCCAATAATCCAGTACTCTAAAATTAGCATTTAAATCCTAGCATGATATCATGCAATAAATAAATCAAGTGTACATATTAACACATTTCATAGAATAAATCACACGTGTCAAACCTAAAAACAAATTGTGGAATCCATTAGCTAGAAAAGAACATAAAATCTTTGGAACATTATTGAACGAAATATAAACATATTTTTGGCCTATAATGAATCTTAAAATACAGTAACACTAGTGGAGAAGGGTCTGTTAAAGATGTCTCCTTAAAGGCGGTTCCAACCGTTTTATGAAGAACCGCCTCTGCGAGAGAGTTCTGAACTCAAAACCCTTGTTAATCAGACCCTATGTTTTTTCTAAGGTGGTTCAACAAGTTTAGAAGGCAGTTTTAACCAACCGCCTTTAATGGACCAAGTTTAAAGGCGGTTCAGCTATGAACCACCTTTAATTGACCAATTTTAAAGCCGATTACGCCCAGATGACTTTGATCATCCTAGGTTCCAAACTCAGAACCTAGGATCCGATCTTACTTCCAATCTCATAAATGTCTGGTTCATCGGTTATTAAAGGCATAAATATATTTTCGAATTCAGAATATTTTTGGGACTCTGTTCCAAGTTTGAAACCACCTCTCTCGAAGTGGTTACCTTTGAACTATAGTTTTGAACTTGGAACTCTGTGTGGATTTGAATGTTTGGGTCCTTTTGTACTTTTTTTCATTTTGAAAAACAAAATATTTGAAAGGGAACCACACTTTGGGCTTCATGAGGAACTAATTGGGGAAGGTATGTCTACACATTCATTACTAATTAAGTAGATGTACATTGCTAAGAGTTGAATTATGTTGAATTTATGGTTTATGGTTTAGTTTATTTTGCAGGATAATGTGTTTTATGAATGGGGAAGATTTGTCTACACATTCATTACTTAATTGAATGTATTACTAAGACTTGAATGGTGTTGAATTGGTGGATTTTAGGGTCTAGGTTGTTTTTAGGGTAATATCTTGATTGTATAAATGCAATTTCAATGTAGGTAGGTGGTAATGTATCATACTGAACTCATTGGTAATGATCATAGGAATTCACAGGATTGAATTCTTTGATTGAACAATTTCTTGTGTTTTTTTACAAACATGCATCCAAGAATGGCGTGGTGCATGCACGATGCCCATGTAAGGATTGTTGGAATGATGTATTCTTGGGGAGAAATAAGTTACGGGAACATCTTGTCATGCGTGGGTTTCAAACTACTTACACTTCCTTGGTGTGGCAAAGGGAGTGACCCGCACCTCGCAGGGTCATTATCATTGGAGAAAGTAACCTGTAGAGTGTTGAAAAGGTCAAAGATAGAATTTATAGATGTTTCTCCCGTATTCACTGCGAACTACAACAAAGTAGTATTGGCAATTCCGGGGTAGTCCACATGAGATATACTAGAATTCAAAAGTTAGCTTTACACAACCCAAAATTAGGCGTTACTCCGATTGTGTGTCAAGAATAGCTAGTTCTTTAATAGGTAATTTGGGGGGGGGGGTGTGTCTAACAAACTACTGAACATGCAAACAATGAGATTAAAACTATGATTAACTAGTCTTGGGGGGTATTTGCGTAACATCATCGATTAGTGACTTTGACCCTAGATCCTATTTGTGTCAAACCTAAAGTCATCATGGGATGGAAACTCACTTGCTCTCTAGGCCTAGGGATTGGTGTCCATAGTGGAGTGCCTGAGACATATTGTCTTCACTCTCATATCTAACAATTGTTACCTACGCAAGACCTTGTTCCTTTAAGTGGAGGCATGTTAGAATTGGGAGTAAGATTGACAGGGAAGGAATTGCGGTATCAAAAAGGTAATCGAAGCGCCTTACCTAATTACAGAGGTGGTGTGGTAGCTTCTTAAAGTGGAGACAAACCTTTGTGTGACAGACATTGGGAATTCCTAGCTATCTCCACACTCTGGGACATAGGAATATGATAGGTATATATATCTTGCATGTGATAGAATTTAGGATCAAAGTCATTAATCAGTTACGTTACGCAAGTATTCCCCAAGGCTAGTTTGTAATAGTTTAATCTCTCCTATTTGTATGATCACTAGTTGTCATATAAAACCCCTAAAATATTATGTTTGTAGCACTAGTTATTCCTGACACACAATAGGAGGGACACCCGATTGTGGGTTGTGCATAGTTAACTTTCAAATTATAGTATCTTGGACGATCCCAGACTTGCCACTAGCTACTCTATAATAGTGAGCAACTTATAAATCTTATCTTTGTGAAGCATTTCACAGGTTGTCTCCCAAAAGGTTAGTTCTGTAACAACCTCACGGGGTGCAGATAAAATTTTGGTACCGTTACCGGGGATACTAGTTTAAATTTGATTGTTAGCTTGCATGACTAGTTGGTAGTAATAGTTTGTATTTTTTTCCTTTTTGTAGCTTTTGTTGGTGATTGTTAGGGGTGTTCAAATTGCCCGAACTGTCCCATTTGGGTCAATGTCTCATTTGGGTCAAGCGGGTCGGGTCAAAATGGGTCGAGTCAAAATGGATCAGGTTGAATTTTAACCCAAATCGACCCCATTTCAACCCATTTACAATTTTGCCCCATTTTCTTGATTTTTTTATAAAAAATAATTAGTTTAATACAATTTATCTTACATTAATTTATTTCAAAAACAATTTTAACATTTTTGAATAATAACATAAATTCTCCTTCGGGAAAGAACATAATCAGTTTGGTGGTCAATTTAATTTACTTCATAAACAAACAAGTTTAAATTCTTGAAAAGAAATATATTTATAAAAATAAAAAATAATATTTTAAAACTACTACTAATTATAAATAATATATTAATTAAAATATGAGATATATATTCATACTTTTATAAATAAATTTAAGGAAATTTATATTTTTTAATTGAAATATTAAATGTATTCCAACTAAGTAGAATGAAAATAATTGTATTTTTCTTCGTCAAGTGAATAATTTATAATTAAATAAAATAATATTCTTATTTTAAATCATATGGGAATAAATCATTATTTTATTTATTATTTAAGTATTATTATGTTTAAAATTTATTAATTTATTTTAATAACTATAAATTTTAAAAAATATGATTTGGGTCAATTTGGGTTGATTTGAGTTGATTTGAGTTGATTTGAGTTGATTTGTGAACTGGTCTGACTCAATCCGATCCGCGGGTCAACATGACCTGCCCTAGTGATTGTGTTGAGCCCTTCAATAGTTTTTCTTGTACTCCTAACTTGTTTTGCTAGTGTTCTTTGTGGATTGGTAGCGTTTTGATTCTAGTTTACGGAACACACCTGTACCACGAACCAAGGAGCCCTACACTACCTACTAGAAGACACAGGTGGGCGAAGAAGGAGGAGAATAGGAGTTAGAGAGAAAGTTCCGCAGGGATCGACAGTTTGTGTAGAGGTAGAGAGAGGTACTATAGCGGAAGACAATGGGTCATTGGGGGAGTTGATGGATATAAATTTGGAGAATCAACCCTTCTGCATCGTCTTCCCGCCTCTTCTGCAGAATGTTACATGTGAGCTCAAGAGTGAGATGATTCAATGTCTGCTCACATTTCACGGGATGGTCGGTGAGGATCCCAATAAGCACCTGTCGGAGTTCCATTTGGTATGTACGAACATGAAACCACCGGGGGTGTCAGAGGAAAATTACAACTTGAGATCCTTTTCCTTCTCGCTTCGAGATGCGGCTAAGGATTGGTTGTACTACCTTCCGCCAGGCCATAACACCTCATGGATGGATATGAAGTGCATGATCCTCGAGAAATATTTTCCCACTTCAAAGTCTGCTAGATTAAAGAAACATGTATCCAATATCTCATAGCTCTTGAATGAATCTCTATATGAATATTGGGAGCAATTCAAGCATTTTTTGGAAAACTGCCCTTATCAAAGAGGGATATCTCGTGTACTATTTATTTGAGGGCTTGTGTGATGAGGACATACGGATGGTAAATGCTGTATGTAATGGATCGATAGTGAACAAGATCCCCAAGGATGCAATTACCTTATTTGAGGAGATGGAAAATGGTACACGACAGTTTAGGATTCGATCAAGAGTGATGACATTGGAAGACCCATTCACTCCCCTAAGCTAGAAGAGCAAGTCGAAGCCCATGCATCAATGATGAAAGATTTTATGAAGGGGAGGACTCACCAAGTGAAAGTTTGCGAGATTTGCAGTTTGGACCATCCGACCTACATGTGCCCGCAAGTTATGGAGGATTTTGAGGAAGTGAAGATAATTAACTTCAATGGAGGCAATCAGAAATATGGTAGGGGACAACAAGGGTTCCTCGGGAATCAAGGAGGAGATAACCACCAAGATCCCTACGCCAATTCCTCCAACCCCCGATATCGAGACCACCCAAATTTCTGGTGGAGAGATGACCAACAAGGATACAATCGAGGGGAAGCTCTACCTCAACCCTACCCAAGAGGGGAGGGGGCCTTCAAACAACAATGGTCTTATCTATAAATCAGATCGAGAAGAGATCTTGGAGGCGATTGCGCAAATGACCAATAAAAATGACATGGTCGCGGAGCACACACGAAGGGATATTGAAGAGTTGGGAATGGGGGCTTTCTCAACCATTTAGAACCTTGAGGTTCAAGTGAGACAATTAGCCACCTCACTTAGCTGTCTCGAGGCAAGATATTTTGGCAAGATACCTTCCTAGCCCGAAGTTAATCCACAAAATATGAGCGCTTTAAAGTTAAGGAGTGGGAAGGAAATGAGAGAAGCCAAGAATGAGACTTTGAAAGAGGATTAAAAGATAGTGGGGAACACCAAGTCTGCATTTGAAGAGGAAGAAGTAGTCGTTGAGGAGGAGTCCGCACAAGAGCTCCCTACCACCGAGGCGAAGGTCAACCTTCTGCCACCATTCTCGAGTGCTTTGAGGGGAATGGCAAAGGTGGCACCCAACAAAGAAAAAAATTGTAAATCTTCACAAAGGTCGAGGTTAGTATTCCACTCTTAGATGTTGTTGAGTTAATTCAATGACATGCTAAGTTTTTAAAGAATGTTTGGACAAGAAAGAGGCCCAGGTCTATTAAAAAGATAGGTAAATTGAAAATAAGAGGGGTTGCATCATTAGCTCATAGGAATATTACTAAGAAATGCAATGACCCTGACATGTTTTCAATTCCTACTATCTAGGTGGTAGGCTAATTAAGGATGCTATGATTGACTTTGGAGCTTCTATTAATGTTATCCTCTATAGTCTCTTTGAAACTCTAGATTTAGGAGAACTTAGAGATATTAGGGTGATAGTCCAACTAGCCAATCATTCCCAAACTAGTCCTAGGGGGTTAGTCAGGGATGTTATGGTTAGAGTGAGCCATCTTGTTTTTTCAGGGAACTTCTACGTCCTTGATGTTGTGCACGATGAGGTGCACCCCCAATTCTATTAGGGATACCATTTTTGAAAACATCCAGGACTAAGATAGATGTCCACTTAGGAACGTTGACCCTAGATGATGACATAGATAAGGTTAGTTTTGAAATTTATAAATCTAAGCATGAACCCTTTAATTCTTCTCTTGCATAAGCCTCTATGATGAATTTGACCAATTTGATGAATCTTGCATGTGTGATTATGATGAGAATCTCTGCATGAATGATGAGGGAAAGCATGTTTTGAGCTTTGATTTTGATGAGAATGTTGATGACACCTATGCCTTGCGTGATGTTAGTGCTAATCTTCCTATTGCTGACATTTTTCTATGGAAAATAACATGCATTGGGTTGTGGAGCATGACAAGGAGTTAAAACCTCCTAGACCACCTCCCAAACCCAAGGAAAAGGCAATGTTATGCATCTTTATTGGTTTTATTTGTTGGAATCGTCTCGCTGAATTTGCATAATCTATACATATAAATTAAAATGACAAGTCACAGATGAGCTATAAATGGAATAATAAAAAAATAACGAATATATTCTCGTTCATACCTGTTGTCTCTACCTCATCAATATTTAAAGAGTCAAAGAAAGTAGTATGTAAATAATTTTCATTGGAATAACGGGTACCCATGAATCATTAGAAGGATGATCTATGCAAAGAAAAAAAGAATATTGTATTAAATAAAATAAAGAAATAATCAAAATTCTATATATGTTACGTAAAAAGAAAATTACCAAACATAGACATTAAATTGGATAAAATAAAGAAACATATGTTAATCACACAAAAAATGACTAACTAGTTAATGTATAATAAACGAAAATAGTTCCAATGCAAGACATTTGCTTCATCTAATACCCAAAAATAAAACGGAAGGACAAAATTGTTCATATTAATTTTTTCTTAAAACTTTATTTCTTACCATATGAAATATAATTAAATATATTTCATATTTATAAATAATATATATTTAATCTATAACATCTATATAAAATAACCAAAAATAAAGTAATATTTTAGCAATCAGTAAGAATTCATACAAAAATAATCATTGTGTATAGCTTGATTACCAAGTCTGACGCCACAGGGAAAAATGACAAAATGTGCGGCGGTGAAGCAGAGCGAATACACCGTGCGACACGACCATGAGCAGC
The DNA here is from genome assembly GCA_037428765.1 of Rubia yunnanensis. NCBI lineage: Eukaryota > Viridiplantae > Streptophyta > Magnoliopsida > Gentianales > Rubiaceae > Rubia > Rubia yunnanensis. The sequence continues at coordinate 103,389,108 of CM075061.1, read as the reverse complement.
GATGTTAAGAATTACTTTTCTTGTTCTTCTACCAATCTTTTTAAAAGTTATTATGGATCCACTCTCTAATCTAAAGGATTAAAATATTTATTTTTTTCAACTCATATTTTTAAACTTTAAATGAGATCAACCAAATCTTGAATGTATTAAGATACAAAAAAATAATAATTTAAACTTGAATTAATTAGATTGATTTAAACCATGTAAAAATACCTTTATGAGTAACCTCCATAATGTTGGCATCTCCAATGTTTTGGATGGTTTGTCCCGTAGAACTTTGGTGTACTTTGACTTTGGTGTATTCCAATGTATGTCATCTTAGTTGATTTCTTATGATGTCGTTGCTATGCATCGATAATTATTTTATTTGTTGGAATCGTCTCACTGAAAGTTGTGTGATCAAAACATATAAATTAAAATGGCAAGTCACGGATGAGCTAGAAATAGAATAATACAAAAATAACGAATATATTCTCGTTCATACCCGTTGTCTCTACATCATCAATATTTGAAGAGCCAAAGAAAGTTGTATGTAAATAGATTTAATTGGAATAAAAGGTCCCCATGAATCATTGGAAGGAGGATTTATGCTAAAAGAATATTTTATTAAATAAAATAAAGAATTAATAAAAATTCTATATATGCTATGAAAAAACAAAAATTACCAAGCATAGACATTAAATTCGATAAATTAAAGAAAAATACGTTAATCGCACAAAAAATGACTAATTAGTTAATATATAATCATTGAAAATAGTTCCTATGCAAGGCATTTGTTTCTTCTAATACCCAAAAATAAAATGGAAGGAAAAACATGTTCATATTAATTTTTTCCAAACTTTATTTCTTACCATGTAAAATAAAATAAAATATACTTAATATTATAAATAAAAAATAATTAATCTATAACATCTATATAAATAAACTAAAAGAAAAGTAATATTTTAGAATTTAGTAAGAATTCAAACAAATTAATCATTGTGTATGGCTTGATTGCCAAGTCCGACGCTGTTGTGCGATGTGACAAAATGTGCGGCGGTGGAGCGGAGCAAACACACAACGCGGTGGCAGTGCAAAGGGAACACACTGTGCAAGACGACTGTGAGCAGCAACGACAAGAATAAATTATCTTATCCTTCTTCCTATCCTTTTCTAGTTATTGTGGCCCTCTGTCTAATCGAAAGAATAAAAGTAGTTTTTTTTTCAACTCATATTTTAAAACTCTAAATGAGATCAACCCAATCATGAATGTATTAAGATACCAAATGTACCAAAAAATTGAAACTTGACTTAATTAGATTGAATTGAACCATGTAAAAATACCTTTATGAGTAACCTCCGTAATGTTGGCATCTCCAATTTCTTGGGTGGTTTGTCCCATAGAGCTTTGGTGTACTTTGACATTGGTGTATTCTGATGAATGTCATCATAATTTCTTTCTTATGATAGCAGTGCTATGCATCCATATTGGTTTTATTTGTTGGAATCTTCTCACTGAAAGTGTGTAACCTAAACATATAAATTAAGATGGCAAGTCAAGGATAAGCTAGCAATGGAATAATAGAAAAATAACGAATATATTCTCGTTTATACCTGTTGTCTCTACCTCATCAATATTTGAAGAGCCAAAGAAAATTGTATCTAAATAGATTCAATTGGACTAACATGTCCCCATGAATAATTGGAAGGAGGATTTATGCAACAAAAAATTGAATATTGTATTAAATAAAATCAAGAATTGATCCAAATTCTATATATGCTATGAAAAAAATTACAATTACAAAATATAGAGATTAAATCAGATATATGAAAGAAAAATACGTTAATCGCACAAAAAATGACTAACTAGTTAATATATAATAAATGAAAATAGTTCCAATGCAAGCCATTTGCTTGTTCTAATACCCAAAAATAAAATTGAAGGACAAACTGGTTCATATTAACTTTTTCCTAAAACTTTATTTCTTACCATGTGAATAATTAAATATATTTAATATTATAAATAATATATATTTAATATATAAAATCTATATAAAATAACAAAAAGGAAAGTAATATTTTAGCATTTAGTAAGTATTCAAACAAATTAATCATTGTGTATGGCTTGATTACCAAGTCCGATGTCGCAATGCGATGTGACAAAATATGAAACAGTGGAGCGGAGCGAACACAACGTGAAGGTTCGGTGCGAAGCGAACACACCGTGCGAGATGATCGTGCGCATCGACGACAAGAATTAATTATCTTATCCTTCTTCCAATCTGATACGATATCAAAATATCATTTATTTACAGTTTTCTTAGTTTAGTATTTTTAGTAGGATGACACTATACTCTTTTTCCCATTGGGTTTTTTTAATGAGGTAGTGTGATCATTTATTTTATTTTAGAATAAGGCCCATTAATTCAGCCATGTTGGCCTTAGAAGAATTAATGTTTCGGTCATGCATTTATTTTAGGTGTTAGAATATTAGTTCTGATTTGATTAGAATTAGATTTGGTAAGATTAGATACGACAATATTCATTCAAGATTTATCATGAAGAATATAGCCATTTATTTTAGGTAGTCTAGTTAAATATGGTTTTAGCTTCTTAAAACTGCCATAATCCTTTTTTTGTTTCTTATTTGTATTTTTTTGAAGATCATACCAGTGTACTATAAATAGGGGTGGTTTTCAACATTAATTTTGACCTTATAACTTTTCATCAATCAAATATACAACCTTTTGAGTTCATACTCTTTGCTTGCGAGCTATTCCATTGTTGCTTAACCCCGAGAGCTAGTTAAGTATCAATAAACCTTGTAATCTGATCCTGAGGGCTAGTTAGAGAGCGAGTCAAAATTGAGTGTACCCCGAGGGCTAGACCTTGAATTTCGTGCAGCATTGAAGGGTTTGTGAGTTCCCTTGTTTTGTTAAAGATCTTAATTCCGCAATCCAGATTTTTCGCAAGGGGATTCATATCAGTTGGTATCAGAGCAAAGCGAAAGATTTCTTGGTGACCAAAAATTCAACAAGAATTTTGAGTTTTGTTTGAATTTATTTTCAAAAAAAAAATCATCTTAGAGCTTCTGCCGCCAGTCTTCAACACCGCCGCCGATAAGCTTCATCTCTGGCAACTCCGTCATCTCACCACTGCCGCTACTCAGCTCCATCTCCAATCGACGTAATCCACAGCTATCATCACCGTTGTTTCGACCGAATCTCCATCGCCATAACCTGCCGTTTAGCTCGTTGTAAACTTCAGATCCGATCGTCGCTAGTCTTCCGCATCAATATCTATCTCTGATGAATCTCGGTGAATCCTCCATCTTTCTTTCTCCGACGAGCTCGCCTCGCCACACCTTGTTTTCCAAAGCCGAGAATCCTCACCGTTCAGAGTTCTCTGACTGCTGGCAGTGTAGGTTCAACACCAAAGAAGAGAAGTTCATGAAGAAGAAGACGAACAGTTAGGTGCATGTAAGACACACGTGAGCAGTAATAGAGGCGTATGTAAGACACGCGTGAGCAGTAACAGAGGCGCGTGAGACCCATGCACAGGAAACTTTTGAAGTGCATGTCCTTCACGCACGAAAAAGTCAGCCCACCTCTTCAACTCGTGAGCTGTTCAATATCTCATGAGTTGGTCATTTTATCGTGAGTTATTGAATTTATCTCGAGTTGTTCTCCAGTTCTCTTAATCTCACGAGTTAGTGCCAAATCAGCATCCAGTCACTACCTAGTCAGCGTGTTGTCACCGCTTTATTAGCTGTTCTTCACAGGGATGACTTGGGACGTTGATCTACAGTTATTTTTGAAGATCGTTCACGTTTCGAGGATGAAACTTTTTGACCTTGGAGGGAATGATACGCTATCAAAATGTAATTTATTTACAGTTTTCTTAGTTTAGTATTTTTAGTAGGATACTCTTTTTCCCATTGGGTTTTTTAATGAGGTAGTGTGATCATTTATTTTATTTTAGAATAAGGCCCATTAATTCAGCCATGTTGGCCTTAGAAGAATTAATGTTTCAGTCATGCATTTATTTTAGGTGTTAGAATATTAGTTCTGATTTGATTAGAATTAGATTTGGTAAGATTAGATAAGGCAATATTCATTCAAGATTTATCTTGAAGAATATAGTCATTTATTTTAGGTAGTCTAGTTAAATATGGTTTTAGCTTGTTAAAGCTGCCATAATCCTTTTCAGTTTCTTATTTGTATTTTTTGAAGATCATACCTATGTATTATAAATAGGGGTGGTTTTCAGCATTAATTTTGACCTTACAACTTTTCATCAATCAAATATACAACCTTTTGAGTTCATACTCTTTTCTTGCGAGCTATTCCATTGTTGCTTAGCTCTGAGGGCTAGTTAAGTATCAATAAACCTTGTAATCTGATCCTGAGGGCTAGTTAGAGAGCGAGTCGAAATTGAGTGTACCCCGAGAGCTAGACCTTGAATTTCATGCAGCAATGAAGGGTTTGTGAGTTCCCTTGTTTTGCCAAAGATCTTAATTCCGCAATCCAGATATTTCGCAAGGGGATTCATATCACAATCATTTTTTCAGTTATTATGGCTCCACTCTATAATCTAAATGATAAAAGTAGTCTTTTTCTCAACTCATCTTTTTGTACTCTAAATGTGATCAACCTAATCTTGAATGTATTAAGATACAAAATACCAAATATATTTAAAATTGATTTAATTAGATTGAATTAAACCATGTAAAAATACCTTTATGAGTAACCTCCGTAATATTGGCATCTCAATTTTTTGGGTGGTTTGTCCTGTAGAGATTTGGTGTACTTTGGCATTGATGTATTCCATTCAATATCATCTTAATTTCTTTGTAATGATGGCATTGCTATGCACCCATATTGGTTTTATTTGTTGGAATCGTCTCACTGAAAGTTGTGTAATCTATACATATAAATTAAAATGGAAAGCCACAAATGAGTTAGCTATGGAATAATAGAAAATTAATGAATATATTATCGTTCATACCTGTTGTCGCTACCTCATCAATATTTGAAGAGCCAAAGAAAGTTTGCAGGTCATTTGCCCTTCTTTGCTGGTTCAACTCATTTTGCTGGATGCTTCAGGGATGCTACTAGATGATTGATGGCTGTTCTTGTCTATACTGATGAGTTGCTAGATGGAACTTGTTTTCGATCTCGAAGCTTTCTTCTTGACTGTTTAGCTCTGTAGGGGATGAGCTTCTTAGTTTAGTTGGGGTGATTTTGACTGACCTGTGTTTCGTCTTTTCGATCCACAAATAAGTTCGATGATCTCCATTTAAACTAAGAGTTTTTGTAATCCTCTAACAATTAGCCTACTCTTTTTTATTTTGGAAGCAACAAATGTTGCTTCAATGAGCCTATGGTTCACAAATGTACATATTAACTAAGCCAATGGCTTTCCCCCTTTCTTTACTTTTCAGTTTTGTAATTTTACGGCTTGGGAAGGCCTAATATAATTTCCCCCATCTTAGGATGGTTTAATTTTAAAAAAAAAGAAGAGCCAAAGAAAGTTGTATCTAAATAGATTCAATTGGATTAATCGGTCCCTATGAATCAATGGAAGGAGGATTTATGCAAAGAAAAAAATGAATATTGTATTATATAAAATCAAGAATTGATCCAAATTCTATATATGCTACAAAAAAAATTACAATTACCAAACCTAGAGATTAAATAATATATATGAAAGAAAAATACATTAATCGCAAAAAAAAAAAAGACTAACTAGTTAATATATATAAAATGAAAATAGTTCCAATGCAATGCATTTGCTTCTTCTAATACCCAAATAAAATGGAAGGACAAACTTTTTCATAATAATTTTTTCCTAAAACTTTATTTCTAACAGTGTGAAATATAATTAAATATATTTAATATTATAAATAGTATATATTTAATCTTTAACACATGTATAAATAACTAAAAGTAAAGTAATATTTTAGCATCCAGTAAGAATTTAAACAAATTATCATTGTGTATAGCTTGATTACCAAGTCAACGCCGTAGCGCAATGTGACAAAATGTGCGGCGGTGGAGCTGAGCGAACACACCGTGCGATGTCGGTGCAAAGTGAACACACCGTGCGAGACGATCGTGAGTAGTGATGACAAGAATTAATTATCTTATCCTTCTTCCAATCCTATTTTTTATAGTTATTATGGCTCCACTCTCTAATATGAAGGATTAAAGTAGTTTTTTTTCAACTCATATTTTAAACTCTAAATGAGATCAACCTAATCTTGAATTTATTAAGATACAAAATGTACCAAATAAATTTAAACTTAATTTAATTAGATTAAATAAAACCATTTAAAAATACCTTTATGAGTAACCTCCGTAATGTTGGCATCTCAATTTTTTTTGGGTGGTTTGTCCCACAGAGCTTTGGTGTACTTTGACATTGGTGTATTACAATCAATATTATCTTAATTTCTTTCTCCTAATGGCAGTGCTATGCATCCATACTAGTTTTATTTGTTTGAATTGTCTTACTGAAAATTGCATAATCTATACATATAAATTAAAATGGCAAGTCACAGATGAAATATCAATGGAATAATAGAAATATAACAAATATATTCTCTTTCATACAAGTTGTCTCTACTTATTCAATATTTGAAGAGCCAAAGAAAGTTGTATCTAAATAGATTCAATTGGAAGAACGGGTCCCCATGAATCACTTGAAGGCAGATTTATGAAAATTAAAAATGAATATTTTATTCCGTAAAATCAAGAATTGATCAAAATTCTATATATGCTATGAAAAAAAATACAATAACCAAACATAGAGATTAAATCAGATAAATTAAGGAAAAATACATTAATCGCACAAAAATGACTAACTAGTTCACATATAATAGAATGAAAATAGTTCCAATGCAAGGCATTTTCTTATTCATATTAATTTTTTCCTAAAAATTTATTTCTAACCATGTGAAATATAATTAAATATATTAAATATCATAAATAATATATATTTAATCTATATCATTTTTATAAAATAACTAAAAGTAAAGTAATATTTTAGCATTTAGTAAGAATTCAAACAAATTAATCATTGTGTATCCACTGTTTGTCTCTTAAAAAAATGCGCTTTCTGTTTCTAACTCCACTCTCTCTTTTGGAACATCATATCCACTGCTTGAACGAAAACATTTCTTCGTAAACCACCATCAGCGCCACCGTAACTCCACCGCAAACCACCAATACCCGCTACCTTCAGTTATCAGCCATGGCGGCTCCTCTTCTAGGAGGTAGCCCACCATAGTCTTATGCACAAATGGTTAATGGAACAAACCAAAAACCAACACAAACCAAAAACCAACACAAATCCCTAATTCCTACAATCCACAAACCACCTAAAGGGGAGAAATCACAGTTCTATACTTCGAAGAAGAGGTCAAATCTCTCTTCCAAGATCTAAGACTGGCTCTGGTAGGGAAATTCTTGAGAGGTTGTCCGCCGATGGAATAACTGAGAAAAATCCTCCCGACGCTGGGCTTTAAAGGAGAAATCAAAGATGGGTTAATGGATAATCGACATGTGCTCCTCAGATTCTCACTCGAAGAAGACTACCAGGAGTGGTGGCTAAGAACGGTGTGGCCCTATGGCCAGTACCAAATGAGGATTCTCAAATAGACTCCGACCTTCATACTAGAGGAAGAGACACCTATAGATCTTGTATGAGTGAATATCAAAGGTGTTCCTGCCTACTATTACCGACCGGAGCCCATCAAAGCAATTAGCAAGTCTTTGGGAATACCTCTTCGCCAAGATGCTGCAACCAGGTCACTCTCTAGAACCTCCCTTATTAGATTCTGTGTGTAAAGTGACCTGTCTAAGGAAAGAAAACACAGAATTAGGCATGGGTCTAAGGAAAACAATGAATTGTAGTAGATTGAATATGAAAATATCCCTGCATATTGTCAATCTTGCAAGGCAATTGGTCATTGAGAGGTCGTTGCCATACCTCTCAAAGTTAATATTTATAAGCCCTAATGCTTCCTACTTACAATTAAGTAGATAATGGCAAGTCGGGGTCATCCACGAAGAAAATGGATTTTCTTAAGTGTTTAAACTTATAAGGTTTATAATAGGCTAAAAGTAGATATATATAGATATATAAAAGTAAGTAAATGAGGGGTTTTTGTTGGTTTTGGTCCTAAGTTATGAAATTAAAAGACAAACTAACTAGAAAAGTTAAGTAACTACGCTAATCATAAAAAACTAAGAAAAAGGGGTAAAAACTACAAAAATATAAAAGCCTTGGGGGCAATTGATATCCACTTCCAAACCTCATGTAGATCCTTGAACCATTCACTCATTCTATCACATTTTGTACCTATGGGGAATGTTGTCACTTCCCATTCGAAGATCAACATTCATCCCTTCTTAATAGTAATTTGCAAAGACAAACAACGACCATTTGCAAACCTCGTTGACAATCACTCTAAGCAAACCACAACATAGAGGTATTTCATCAACAACATTTCACACGAAGGACCATAGATTTGATAACAACAAGCCTTCTACCAACGAGTTCAATATCATCACATTCATTTAGAAAATATAAACACATCAACACCATTTAGAAGCTCTAACTCATGCTCTTGGATTCCACATTAAAAGAGGGAAAAATTAGCTACTTTATCCCAATCCTAACAAGCAATCATACAAGAAATTCATATACTCAAACTTCCAACAACATTAAGGCCATTAACAATCCACATTCAAAGCTCAATAAATGCACAATAGAGAAAACAATAGATAGATAGAAATGATTCTCAAGACATTAGCAAGGAAGTCTCAATCAATTGTTCCTAAGTACAAAATAAGCTAGATAATCAAAACCCATAACATAGAACAAAGATCTACAAAGAAAGAAGAAGAAATGGAAGAAAATGGTGAAAAACTAGGGTTTTGGAGCCCCCAATTCAGGTTAGAGAGTTGGGGAAGAAGGGGGTGAAAAGCTATTTATAGTATAAGAAAAAAGGGAGTAAAACGTAAGTTGCATGGTAATTATCGTGAGTCGCGATGCCTCCGCCGCGAGCCGCGATGCCTCCGCCGCGAGCCGCGATGCCTCCGCCGCGAGCCGCGATGCCTCCGCCGCGAGCCGCGATGCCTCCGCCGCGAGCCGCGATGCCTCCGCCGCGAGCCGCGATGCCTCCGCCGCGAGCCGCGATGCCTCCGCCGCGAGCCGCGATGCCTCCGCCGCGAGCCGTGACCAAATCAGGGAAATTGTGAGCTATTAGCTCAACTTTTCGCGAGTCGCGATGGAAAAAAGTTCAGTTTTGTTTTGCTTCCTCCGAGTGAACCGTTGATCCATTTTGGGAGTTCTTGTAGTCGATTTTATAGTACTCAAGAAGAAAAATCCAATGGTACCACTCTTGGAGGCTGATTATTCTCAGAAAATTCCCAGAACTCTACTTTAAAACATAGATCATTCTTCACCATTTGCTTTGCTCTCCTTTCTTCACTTTATCTTCTACCACTTTGTGAGTGGCCTTCCATATTCTACCATCCTTTTGAATGGCCTTCAATAAACCACTCCTAAGTTCTCATGAGAAATCTACAAATTAAGCTTACAAAAAGGGATCTAGATGGTCGTAAGGACCAAAACTCCATTAGACTAAACATTGGTTACAAAATGAAGGATTTCGATATAAAAACCAAAAATGACTATCTAAACCCCTTATCATGTAATACTACCTAAATCTAGCATTATTACAACAAAAATATGACAAAAATAGATGTTAAATGCTTTGAAAAATACATGCATTTGACGTCTCATCGGTCATAGTGATAAAAGCTGTAAAACCAGCATCATAAATACCAAAAATACTCAGACTGAACCAAAATAAAAGGATAATCATAAGGCTGAGGTTAAAATTGATGAAATCAAGCCAGTACTTTAAGTAGACCAAAAAGACTGGTCCAGAAACATTAATTACAATAGGTGGCAATCTGTCTCTAATGGACATGCATCATGTATGATTATGAGTAAAAACAGAAAGATACAAATGTGGAAAAAAATCAAGATACCTGACCCTTTTGTAGAACTATTAGAATATCTCTCCCAAGACAAAGATACACGACCTAACTCACAGAATAACCTCACCGATGATATAGATAATGACACTGTTAGGATAAATCAGATTACTGATTAGATTATATTTTATTGTGATTAGAGTTCTTTCCTTATTCCATCTCTATTGTACTCTCTATATATACAGTTATCAATAATATAATTCCTTACGGAAAATCATTCTCTCACGGTATCAAAGCCTCTTCTAATCCAAAACCAAAAACCCTAGCATCCAAAGACTGGATAGGTGTAAAGATATTATATTCCAAAGACTGGATCGGGGTCTCTGTAACTTAGAATGGCTTGATCTATTTCCCCACAGCTCTATTCAGGTTTTAAATAGAATCACTTCGGATCATTCCCCTTTACTCTTATCCATACAATCAGCTTCAGAGATGTCCCCTAGGCCTTTTAGATACCAGGAAATGTGGTCCTCTAGGCAAGATTTCAGGGATATAGTAAAAATGAATTGGAACTTAACATCTCCTCTAAAAGGCATGACTGGTTTTGTTTTCAAACTAAAGAGGCTCAAAGTGGAAATAAAACAGTGGAATAGACTTATTTTTGGGAATGTCAACCAGAATCTTATTCAAGCTGAAGAGAGAGTGAGTGAATTGGAAATAATCTTCCAACAAACACAGAATGCTCAGGATCTAGCTGTTTTAAATGAATCAAAAGCCTTATTGTTAAGAGCTCAAAAAGAAAAGATAACATTCCTATCACAAAAAGCTAGACTTAATTGGCTTAAATTTGGGGATGCTAATACAAAATTTTTTCATCATGCCATTAAGGAAAACATGATAAAATCTAGAATCAGCAAAATTAAGGATTTCTCAGGCAATTGGATCTCGGACCCTAATCTGATTAAGGAAGAAGGTATCCAGTTTTATAAGGAATTACTAAATGAGAAACCTACACCTAAAACTGGATCTCACCTCAATTACTTTCTTCAAGAAATACCAGTGCTCATATCTGAAGAACAAAACCTTTTGCTTCTTCAACAGTTTAATATCCAGGAACTTAGGCATGCTGTTTTTGAATTGAACAAAAATAGTGCTCTAGGCCCTGATGGCTTCTCAGGGAATTTTTACACAACTTTCTGGGAGACCATAAAAAATGATCTGCTAGATGCAGCTAATGACTTTCTGGTTTCTGGAAACATCCCCTTAGCAATCTCTAGTACCTGGTTGGCCTTGATCCCTAAGAAGCTAATTCCACTTTCCTTTTCTGACTTTAGACCAATAAGTCTTTCTAACTTCATCAACAAAGTTTTTTCAAAAATGCTAATGGAGAGAATTAAACCATTAATGCACTCCTTAATTTCTCTTGAACAAAGTGCCTTTATTAATGGTAGAGACATATCTGATAATGTGCTACAAATGCAGGAAATGGTGAGAATTTTAAACAGAAAATCAAAGGCTCATAATATAATTGTGAAACTTGATATGCAGAAAGCCTTTGATAGAGTGTCATGGTCATTTTTAAGCTCTATACTCCTTCAATTTGGTTTTCATGGACACTTTGTTAAAGTTATTCTGAGTAATATTGCCTCAGCTCATTTCTCAGTCTTGATAAATGGAGTCACTTCAGGTTTTTTTAAATCCTCCAGAGGACTAAAACAGGGAGACCCCCTGTCCCCTTTTCTATATAACTTAGTTTCTGAGGCTTTCTCAAGGACTCTCAAAAAGATGATATCCATTGGCTACCTTCACCAGTTTAGTTTACCCCACTCTTGTCCAACTGTTACTCACCTTATGTATGCTGATGATACAGCAATTTTTCTAAATGCCAAACCCACAACTTTAAAGAGATTTAAAAGGTTCTTAATTGCCTATGAACATACTACAGGTCAGAAAGTTAACTTTGGGAAATCTGAGTTCTTCACCTCACATAAAACCCCTCCTCACATCATTCTGTCTGTTAAGAGACTTTTGGGAATGGAACAAGGGGCAATCCCCTTCAAATATCTTGGTGTGCCAGTATTCTATGGTCGAAACTTGCAGGTTTATTACAAGCCACTGCTGGAAAGGATGGAGAAGACAATAAACAATTGGAAGAACAGGTGGCTCTCCAGTGCGGGTAAGTTGGTTCTTATCAATCACAGTATCCTCTCAATTCCCACTCACATTTTCTCTGTTCTGCGCCCTCCTAAGATTGTTATAAGGAAAATGGAAAAATTGGCATCTACTTTTTTCTGGGGGAAAGTGGATAACACTGAAAAAAAAATGGAGATCATGGAAAAACATGTGTATTCCAATTGATGAAAATGGCTTAGGACTTAGGGATATAGGAGCAATTGTTGAAGCATTCTCATGCAAACTTTGGTGGAAATTACAAGCCAACAAATATCAATGGACATCTTTAATATGGTAACTCCCCAACTCATATAAAACATCTCACACCTGGAAAAGAATCTACTTAATCACAGAGAAGGCTAATAGACATTCAAAAGTGATTTATGGACTGGGTGAGTGTTCCTTTTGGAACTCCAATTGGACTGGTAAAGGGGCCCTTTGCTATGAATGGCCGGAAGGGCTGACTATCCCCTTTGAGGATATATCCCTGAGGCTTTTCATACAAAATAGAAATAACTTTCTCCCTCTCCTGGAGCCACACTTGGCTACCAATACTCTTGCCATCTTGCAGGTTGCTGAATTGATTTACCATCATGAGGATAGGATGATATGGACTCCAAATATCAATGGTAGATTCTCAATTAGTTCGGCTTATCAAACCTTCAGGCAAAGAAAACTCAGAATCAGACATTTATCAAAGGTATGGAGTTCCTTTATCCCAAGGAAAATGTCTGTCATCTTGTGGCGTGCTTTAAATGGCATTCTGCCTTTTGATAATATTTTAGCAAGAAGGGGCTTCCAATTTACATCTAGGTGTCCTTCCTGCATGAATCATCCTGATATCCTTGATCACTTTTTTAACTCATGCTCATTTACTATTAAAGTATGGGAGGCTGTTGGTGTCTTGCTTAATATGCATATGCCTAGATTTGGAAATTTGAAGTCAAGAGTTGATTATCTCCTATCTTTCAAAGCTGCCACAAGGATTCAGTCACAAATCATCATAACTTCACTTTTGGTCACAGTTTGGATTCTATGGGTAAAGAGGAATAAAAACATATATGATAATGAACCTTTCTCCCTTCATGCCTGCATTCATGAGATTAGATGCTTCATTCATGACATTTTTACTGCTCATCAACCTTCTGGCAACTTAGACAGGAATAGATATTGGATCCAATCTAACATTATTCCTAAGATTCACCCCAAGAGGAAGAAAATTATAACAGTTGTTACATGGAAGAAACCTTCCTCTGGCTTTAAAATTAACACTGATGCCTCATGGATTCATCCTGGTCTGGCCTCATCAGCTGTCATAGTTAGAAACATTTCTGGAAATGTGATATGCATGAGGACCAAAACCTTCCTATCACCAACACCTTTTGATGCTGAGTTGGTAGCAATTCAGGATGGATATGAAATAGGATATGAACTTGATATTGCTAATGGAGTATTGGAAACTGACTGTTTAAATGCTGTAAGAGGTATACTCAATCCATTGAATGCTCCATGGAGGAACTTCTCCATCTGCAGTGCTCTCCATATTCAACATAAGAAATATCCAATCTCTCACATTCACAGTGAGACCAATAATGCAGCTGATTATCTGGCTAAATACTCATTACAAAACAATATCCAAGGCAACCTTGAACTCCTGTTGGCACCAGTTGTACTCAGAGGACTCATCTCCCTTGATAGATTAGAAATCCCTTCAGTAAGATTAGGCACAGGACCTGGAGATGCCACTTAACTTTAACTACTTTTAACCTCACAAGCTAATACTTTACGGACTCCAAGTAGTCTTATCCTTTCATTGCTTTGGAATGGAATCTACTTTGTTGCTTTTCTCTCTTTCAGGTCTGCAGCTGGAACTGGGAGATCTACCATGGCGCAATACAAGGAGGAACACCTATCTCAGTCTTAACTCCATTGGCTGAAGCACCTGCTGCTACCCTAGTATTTAGGACTTCTACAGTCTCTCTGGCTGCTCTTTTTACAGATTCCTTCCTAATGTTTTCCACGGACTAATAGGGGTTTCGATTTGCTCGATTCCCCGACTTGTTTATGGACTACATTTGGAAGCAATTTGTAGAAAGTACCACACTAGTTTTTTTTTATTTTTTGCATCTTGCATCTGTTTCGCTCTCAGATCACCATACGGATGATCTTTTGTAAACCAATATGCACTTTCAGGCTTATGCCAGTTCTACGGTCTGGGGAGCCAAATAAAAATCCCCCCATCCTTGGATGGTTTAAACTTAAAAAAAAACCCTAGCATCCCATTTTTTCTCCCTCGGCCGCCGTCGCTTCTCCTAGCCCTTCCCAGCGGCTCCACTCCGCTCCGGTGCACTCCACTTCGCTCCCAGCGGCTTCCACTCTGCTCTGGCACACTCCCCTCTGACGCTGCTCTCTCCACCGCGGTTCTCCGGTGCTGCTCCTCTCCAGCTATGGCTCAAGAAAAACTCTCCTACAACACTCTGCTCCAGATGATGCATATCAAACTTAATCCATCAAATTATCTTCTCTGGAAGCATCAAGCAGGTTATGCACTCCGTCCCCAAGGTCTGTATGGTTTTATTGATGGCACTAAACCTTGTCCTACTCTTCTTTGTTGCCACAGTCTCAACTTCTTCGCATGGCAGTGGAAACGTTAATCTCCAGGAGGCTTATTTGCAAGCAAAAGAAGAGTATGATCAATGGGTTGATGAAGATCAACGTCTCTACAGTCTCCTATTTTCCTCTCTCACCGCTAAAGTTCTTGCGGAACTCCCAGATTGTGCCACTTCAAAAGATATCTGGGATAATCTTGCTCTCATATATCAGAATAACAGTGCCTCCACCATTCTCCGTCTTCACGCAGATGCACATGGTATTCGTAAATCTGGTACTGTTCATGAACTTCATCTCAAATTTAAGGCGATTTTTGAAAAACTCTCTGTTATGGGTAATCCGGTTTCAAATGTTGATCAAATTGTATGGTTCTTGACTGCTCTTGGTCCTGAGTATAAATATTTTTATGCTCTTTTGATTAATGCCGTTCCAACCCCGCTTTATGCGAATGTTCTTGCCCATGCCAAAAACCACGAGGCCTTTTTGATGAATTTACAGGGACACTCAGGACCAACCGTATGACAGATCGCGTTCTAGACCAGCGACGCACCTCAAGCCGGCCGCACATGGGATCACAGGCCGACTCGAGGTGGCTGTGCGTGGCCTTCTCACGGTGGCCGCGGTGGTCGCTTCGTTGGGTGGAACAACGGTGGTCAGCAGTCCTTCTCCGGTTCTCAGGTGGCTAGTTCGGTCCTTGGTAGTGGTCGTCCTCACTGTTCCTGGTGCGGACGGCTTGGTCACTATGCTGCGACATGTTACCAGATGCAAGCACAGATTGGTCGTTCGCCAAGCACTCATTTGATAGAAAATCACCACACTTCTCAGCAGTCCAATACTTCTTCTCGTCTGTCAGATTGGTACCTTGATTCCGGTGCTACCAGTCATATGGTGACTTCCACCTTAGGCCTAGACAGTTTCACTCCTTATAATGGTAAATCTCGTATTCTTATTGGTAATGGTGATCCAGTTATGATATCTCACATTGGTGATTCTACAGTCTCTGAGAACTTGCATTTGTCTGGTGTTTTGGTTGTGCCTGATATTACTAAGAATTTACTATCTATTAGTCGGTTAACCAGAGATATGGGTGTCCTAATTACATTTGATGACCGGAATTGTGTCATTCAGAACAAAGTAACCAGGGCCATCGTGGGTCGGGGGCACAGTGAGGATGGATTACACATTTTGGACGGGGAGATGCAGCATTTGTTAGAGTTTTGCAGCAAAATAAGAGTTGAGCTTCATATGAGTTGTGGCATGCATGCCTAGGTCATGTTCCTGGTGTAGTAATTACTAGCTTACATAAGTTTGGTTTACTTTCAGTTTCTTCTTTATTGCCTAAACTGTATCCCACACCACGTGCAGCCTCGGTTGGTCCAGGCTCGATCCTTCCCGCACTGCCACACACATCCTTGGATGGTCCCAGCTCACTCCATCCCATCTCAGCCACGGTCACGGCCAGTCACGCTTCAGTTTCAACTCCAATTTCTCGCATGGTTACGCGCTCTTCCACCGGAGTTATTCAGCATCAAGATTATTTGGATATTCATGCTTATGGTCTTCTTGCTGCTCTTCTTGCTCGGACAGAACCGGCTGATTATCATTCCACAAAACAAGATCCTTCTTGGGTTTCTGTCATGGATGAGGAGATGGCTGCTCTTCATAGTCAGCATACTTGTAATCTTATTCTGCGCCCTTCAGACGTTAACATTGTTGGGTCCAAATGGGTTTATCGGCTGAAGTACAAATCTGATGGTTTGGTTGATCACCATAAGGCACGTTTGGTTGCTCAGGGTTTCTCTCAAATTCCTGGTTTTCACTTTGACCATACTTTCAGTCCTGTGGTTAAAGCTTCTACAGTTCGGACAGTTCTTGCTATTGCTACTATGCGTGCTTGGTCTCTACATCAGTTGGACGTTAAGAATGCCTTTCTTAACGGTGTTCTTAATTCTCTGGTTTTTATGATGCAACCCATTGGCTATAAGGATTCCACTCATCTAGACTATGCCTGTCATCTATGGAAGGCCATTTATGGTCTTAAGTAGACACCTCGAGCATGGTTTCAGCATTTCAGTGCTTATCTTTTGCAGCTTGGGTTTCGTTGTAGTTCTTCTGATACTTTGCTATTTGTGTTGTCTCGTGGTTTGTTATTGTTGTATCTTTTGGTCTATGTTGATGAAATCATTTTGACTGGCAATGATTCCAATCTTATTCGGCAGTTCATTGATCGCACTCACCGGGAGTTTTCCATTAAAGATTTGGGTGCTTTACATTACTTTCTTAGCTTGGAGGTCATGCCCACTGCCTCGGGACTTCTTCTAGGACAGACAAAGTATGCTTGGGACATTCTTTCTCAGGCTGATATGTTAGATGCAATGCCAGTCTCTACACCATTTATGCCGAATTCTCAGCTTCACAGCAGTACGAGTTCCCAGTTCAAGAATCCAACACTATATCGCTCTTCAGTTGGTGCTCTCCAGTATCTAACCATCACTCGTCCGGACTTGGCATTTGCTGTTAATTCTGTTAGTCAGTATGTTCAGGGCCCTCGAGAAGATCATTTTTTGGCTGTCACTCGGATTCTTCGCTATGTTCGGGGGACCCTACATTTTGGCCTCAAATTTTCATGCAGCTTCTTCTCCAGAGGTGCTTGGTTATTCTGATGCAGATTGGGCCAGACGTTTAGAGACACGTCATTCTACTTATATCTATGCTGTCTTCTTCGGCGGTAACTTGGTTTCTTGGAGTGTGAAGAAACAACCCACTGTGTCCAGGCCAAGCACTGAGTCGGAGTATCGTGCTTTGGCCAACACTGCTTCTAGGGTCATATGGATGACACATTTGCTTCATGATCTTCATGTTCCTCTTTCTAGTGTGCCTCTTCTACTTTGTGACAACAACAATGCCATCTTCTTTGCTCAGAATTTGGTGGTACATAAACGAGCTACGCCTATTGACATTGATTATCATTTTGTTTGTGAGTTGGTTTCTTCAGGTAAGCTTCGTGTTTCCCATGTACCTACATCTCTACAGGTTGCGGATATCTTCACCAAGGGTCTTTCTCGTCCTTTATTTGAGTTCTTCAGATCCAAGCTTTGCGTCTCTGAAAATTCGATGCTTTCTGGGAGGTCATCGTCGTACCTCTCAAAGTTAATACTTTTATGCCCCAAATGCTTCCTATCAACAATTAAGTAGATAATGGCATGTCGGGGTCATCCACGAGAAGAGGGATCTTTTTAAGTGTTTTAAACATATATAGGAGAAAACATACTAAGCACATACATACATAGATACATATAAAAGCATGGAAACAAGGGGGGGGGGGTTTTGGTCGGTTTGATCCTAAGTTAACAAATTAAAGTACGACAACTAGCAAAGCAATAGAACAATGCTAATCATGCAATACAACTAAAGGTAAGATGAAAATAACAATTTACGGAACCTTGGGCGCATTTGACTTCCACTTCCAAACCTCTTATCCATCATTGAACATGCAACTTATTTACTACTTTCACTACTTGTTGTGAAGGCTAAACTTATATCCTTCTTAGAAAGTAGTTTGCAAGAGTGAATTCGACATCTCTTGTCAAACCTCACCAACGACTCCCGTAGTCGAAACACGACTCAAGGTATCCCATTGATAGCATTTAGCACGAAGAATCAACAAGCTCAGAAACACTTATAAACACTACACCGAGTCTAAGCAGTTAACCGATTTATGCATTTACACAAGATTGGTCAAGAACAATCAACATTCATAGACTTCTCTCGTTTGCTACAAACGAAAAACATGACAAAGAGTTCAACATTATCATATCCACCTAGCATTCATCAATCCATCAACACAATCAAAAGCTCTAAATAATACTCATATATTCCTAACAAGAAAAAAGGGAAATCAACCCACTTCCCCCAAACCCTAGCAAGCAATTCATACAAGTAGTTCATATACTCAAGTTTTCAACAACATTAATGATATCAAAAAACACATTCAATGCTCCATAAATGCATAATAGTAAGAGCAATAAATAAGCTACAAATTGTTCTTAAGACATGGGTTTGGAAGCCTTAGTCAATTGCTCCCAAGAGGTATATTAGCTACAAGAGTTCATGCTAATCAATGCTAAACAACGAATCATAAAAACAAGAGAATTCAAGGATGAAAAATGGAAGAAAAAGGGTTTGAAACAGTACTGAAATCGCAGCAGAAGAAAAAGTATGAATGAGAGGAAAGAGAGTGGTATTTATAGTACAAAGAAGATAAGGTGAAATTCTGGCCACCCGTCGGTCGTGACTCGCGATGGCTCATTACGACTCGCGACAGTCTCGCGATGAGGCCATTGCGACTAGCGACGGGTGCCAGAATTTTGCATTGTGTCTTTTTCTTCTTCTTGTGGCATGCAGTCATCTTCATAGTCATTCCTCTCAATCTCCAAGTCTTCAACGTCTCCAAAAATGGTCTTCAATGGCCTCCGGTCTTCTTGTCTTCGAAGAAAGTCTTCAAAAGTCTTCAAACGTGTAGTCTTCAATGGCCTCCGATCTTCATTGCCTCCGTGTTCTTCCCTTGTCACACAAAATCCACTTAGAAGAGGTAAACGAGCATAAAGTTGTTCTTACC
Source organism: Rubia yunnanensis (assembly GCA_037428765.1). Classification (NCBI taxonomy): domain Eukaryota; kingdom Viridiplantae; phylum Streptophyta; class Magnoliopsida; order Gentianales; family Rubiaceae; genus Rubia; species Rubia yunnanensis. The sequence goes on along the minus strand of CM075061.1, from coordinate 103,369,719 downwards.
CCTCCTAAGAGAATTTCAAGGTAAAACACAAGCTCTTGATAATAAAAGAGCACAAAAGTGACCCTAAATAGTACTAAATTTTGCATATAAAATGGACACATCAAGCCTCCCCACACTTGAACCTTACTCGCCCTCGAGTAAGAAAAGATCCAAGCATACGAAGGAAAAGATATATCCACATCCTAATTACTAATCCCCCAAATCAATACCTCACAAAACTCTCAATATCACACATCCCAATGTTAAAGTCAAATGAGAAGTTTCCCACAACCCTATTCCTAAATCTACTCAAACCATATCATCCCATCAATTCATTGATTTCCCTAAGACATCTCCAAATCCCGAATTGATAATCCCAAATCCAATGATAAAAGATGAAGCCAAAAGTATGTATAAAGTTCAAAACATATGGTCCACTTTACATCAATACATCAACCTAAAAACGAAGCATATTAATGATTAAGAATTTCATAACTTACTCCGTCTCTTCCCGCTAAATTTTCCATTCCCAAAAGGTTCTCAAGAAGTGAAGCTACCCGATCCATCCGTGTGGTCACCGCAGCCTTATGACTCCATCGACGGCAAATGAGTAAACACTTAATGTTTTTTTTTCTTTTTTTTAATTTCTCTCGCTTTCTCTCATTTTTCCTAGGAGCCCTTTCGGGTTTTCATCCTAGCCACACATCATATTTCTTTGGCTCACATCTCACCTTTTTCCGCACATTTAGCCTCTCATTTTTGCCTAGGCCTCCCTTTCTGGTTTTCGACCTATCTGGGCCCCCAATGTTGCCTAAGTTGCCCTCTCGGATTTTTAACTTAGCGGGATTCTCTTTTTTTTCCAATTATTTTTCACGTGTCTCCAATCCAAAAATTAGCAAATTGCTTTCCAAATGTGAAGGTTAAGAAAAGTATCAAAACTAACATTATCCAAGTACACCAAAAGCAAAACAATATCCAAAATAAAACAACCGAGTTTGTGCAAAAGTATCTCCAACCCTAATCGCCTAACAATAGTAGATACCCCTCCCCATACTTAGAACACTACATTGCCCTCAATGTAGACTAGGGAAAAACCGTACAAAGCGAAGTATGGAAAGGGTAAAAGTGTGGTGCTCACACAATCAATGCTGTGATGAGGACGGGCCACCGCCGAAGTAGCTCTGCTGGTACTGTGCTAGCCACTCTGTGCTCCTCTGCCTCCTCACTCTCTGCCTCTCTGCTCTCGGATCGGAGCTTGATGCACCACCCGACTGGGACTGTAACTCATGGATACGAGCTGACAGGTGGTCAATCTCCTTATCCATATCGATCAAAGCCTGGGAGACAAACACGTTGTGCTCCAAAATCATGCTGTCCTGTCGGTGGAAACCATCTTGCATGGTCTACATCATCCGCTCATAGAAATCTAGCAGATGCTGGGAATAATGAGGTGGAGCGTCATCCTCCTGTATGGGTTCCTCTTCTTGTGGTGGAGGCTGTGTAGAGTAGTGCTGCTGCTGCTGCTCCGAGGAAGGTAGGGTGCTATCGTCACGCTGGACATGGGCTAGCTCGAGGTCGTGGAGCTCGCATTGGAACTCAGCTGTACATGAGGAGTCTAGGGAGATCGCCAAATCTCCCAGAGGTGTGTCGAACTCCAGCTTCGTCTTGCTCTGCTGAGGAAGTGCCATGAATGTGACCTTCCTCGCACCGTATAACCAATGGAAGAGCCCAGTGGTCTATGTGACACCGAGCATCTCAAATCAAACTAACCGCTCAACGGTGATCAGATAAGACGCCCATCTCCCTAAACGTGGAAAGTTGGCTGGAGGGACTAATCCCAAGTACTCTGCTAGAACGCCTATCATCCCTTCAACCATGATCTTCCCCTTGGCCTTTCCCGCCACTTCCACAATCCTCTTCATCCACAGCTCTGCCCACAGCCCATATCCCGGCCCCTCACTCGTCAAGTGCCATAGGAAGTAAATGTCATTGTCTGGCACATTCGTCGGCTCCACGGAGCAAAGGACTGCGCCAGCCAAGAGTTGGTGCACATAGCGGAGTCTAGGGTGGATGATGGCGCTACTCTTGTCATGGGAGTTCTTCGGCCTCATATTGATGACATTCCAAAACTACATGTTATCCTCAATTAACCGCTCTTGGGATTGTGGGTCCAGTCTGTTCCATATCTCGGTGGTGTCAAAACCAAAGGCCTCCTCAATCTGTGAGATGGTCAGTTGCCAAGATAGGTCATCTAGGTGAAAGGCAATGTATCTCTCACAGGGTTGATCACCCCTCATGCTGCTCATATGGACCGTGGACATAAACTCCAACGTGTACCTCCGGTAGGAGGGCACGCTCTTACTCATAAATCTCTCCATTCCCCCTTTGGCGAGGAGGTATCTCACAGGCTGCGTGAGGCCGAGGACATCCAGTGTAGGCACATCAACAAAACTGGTCTCTTTAAGCTGGCGCTTCTCTAGGGCTTCCCATCTCTCCGCATAGGACCCGGTGATCCGGGTCAAACTCATGTACCTATCCGTAGGGGAAGGTATAGGGCCCAATTTCGGAGCCGGTGAAGGAGGTGGAGGTGAAGCGGCGGTACGCTCGTCTCGTGGGGGAGCCCTAGAACTCTTCTTAGGGGCCATATCTATCAATCACAGCAAACAAGTCAAACATAAAGGAATATATGTATATGCAATGTGGCACATCTATTTCCAATCTTAAACTAGTTCATCATCACATGCCAAATCAAAATCAACTCAACTAGTTCAAGTCTTACTCGCAGTTGCATATACAATCTACATTATGTCCAACAAGCCCATATCATAAAATCCATGAAGTTCTCACATAGTTGAAATGAATATGCTATTTTTCAAAATCACAGTTATGCTCAACTAGTTTAGCCATCATTAGTACATTCACAATGTCAACATCTACGTCCATGGCCAAACTACTCTAAACAATATAATATTGCAAAGCACAATAACACTTTATCCCAATAACAACTATGTTTAATCAAGGGCTAACATGCCTCAAATTCAGTATAAGTCACCATCTACTATCAGCTAAAGTAACACGAATGCACACATTCCAAAACCAAGCAGCACACTACAGTCAAAATCGCACTAGAAAATATACAGTATACACCACAATTGCAAAATATGCACACAGTACCCATCAAATAAAATTGCGAGCATAACATATTCACCACAATCAACCAAGATCCAATGATTCCCATTCCAAACAAAATAACACACAATCTACACAATATCCAATAAGTAGAATATATGTTCATAATCACAATTAAGACTCAATGGAGTGAAGAAGTGTACCACTAAGATGCTTAGGACGAAGAAAAATGGAAGCCCACTATCAATTCGGATTCGAATTGCCCAAAGCTACAAAAAACCCCAAATTCTAGGGTTTGTGTTTTTCAAAATCGAAAGGGCGATTTTGTGGGTGGAGATTGGGAAGGAATGAAGTGGGTACTGGCGGCGGCATGGTGGTGCAATGGCAGCGCGGCGGTGGCGGCACGGCGGTGGAAAGGGTAGAAGGAAGGGCGGATGGGAAGAGGCAAGAAACGAAACGAAGGGGAAAAAATGGGGAGAAAAGCTGTTCAGCTCATCTTTTAAATCTGATTTGTACGACCGTCGCTGCTCACGATGTGTTAGTCGCGACTCGCGACGGGTCCCCTAAGTCATCGCAACTCGCAACGTGTTCGTCGTGACTCGCAACTAAGCGTCGCGAGGTCATCGTGACTCACGGAAAGTGGGATCCGAGGGCTAATTTTTTTTTCAAAACTTCTGAGCCCGTCACAATTCGCGACGTGTTCGCCGCGACTCGCGATGAGGCCTTGCGATGTCATCGCGACTCGCAGAAAGTTAGATCCAAGGGCTGATTTTTTTTTCAAAACTTCTGAGCCTATCGCGACTCATGATGTGGCCTCGCGATGTCATCGGGATTCGCAGAAAGTTGGATCCGAGGGCTGATTTTGGACAAAAAAATTTCTGAGTCGCGATGGGCTATTTACCTGGTACTTAGAAAATTTTTCTGCTTTCTTCTCTTGTCCAAGTCCTTCCTTCTCGAATCCAGGCATTTACCCCTTCCAAAGTCCAATGCCTTGGCTTCAAAATTGCTACAAAATCATGGAAAAACTACCCGTGAAAAGCATAAAGAAAAACAATGAAGCTTAAGGATAAAAGCTCAAAAATAAAAAACATCAACAGAAAGTCACGAATAAGGATCCGGATGATCAAAACCAAGTTTATTTAATGTTGTTGGCACGACTCACTTCCCTCCTTAGAGCTTACTCACAAACCGGATTGAGGAGATCAACGTCCTCTCCTTTTTCCGGTACAAAAGTCTCGTGGTAAGGTTTCAAACGTTGTCCATTAACCTTGAAGGTATTGGACTTAGCTCGATCTAGAATTTCCACTGCACCATGCGGGAATACCTTAACCACTTCAAAAGGACCGATCCATCGGGACCTTAACTTACCTGGGAATAGGCGAAGGCGAGATTGAAATAGGAGGACCTTTTGACCAACGTTAAAATCCTTCCTGATGATCATCTTGTCGTGCCACGCCTTTGTCTTTTCTTTATAGATTTTGGCATTCTCATAGGACTCCCTTTGGATCTCATCTAGTTTATCCAATTGTAACTTCCTATGCAAGCCGGCTTCATCTACATCAAGATTAAACTCTTTGACCGCCCAGTAAGCCTTATGCTGAATTTCCACTGGTAGATGACAGGGATTACCAAACACTAACCGGTATGGGGACATACCGATTGGTGTCTTGTAAGCCGTCCTATAAGCCCACAACGCATCATTCAACCGAGAACTCCAATCCTTCCGGTTAAGGTTAACCATTTTTTGAAGGATGGACTTGATTTCCCGATTGGAAACTTTGGCTTACCCGTTGGTTTGTGGGTGATAGGCAGTGGATGTCTTGTGAGTGACGCCATACTTCTTCAAGAGTGCCGCTATGGTCCGATTGCAAAAATGGGTGCCACGGTCACTAATCAAGGCTCGAGGTACCCCAAACCTAGAAAAGATGTTATCTTTCAAGAATTCTGCAACCACTTTAGAATCGTCAGTCCTAGTGGGTTTTGCTTCAACCCACTTTGACACATAATCAACAACAAGAAGAATGTACGTAAAGCCATAAGAGCTAGGGAAAGGCCCCATAAAGTCAATACCCCAAACATTAAAGATTTCACAATACAAAATAGGTCTTTGGGGCATTTCATTCCTAGTGGACATATTTCCTACTCTCTGCTATTCATCACAAGATTTGCAAAAGGTTTATGCGTGCTTATTCAACATAGGCCAATAAAACCCACTCTCTAAAACTTTCCTAGCGGTCCTCTTTGCTCCAAAATGACCGCCACATGCATGAGAATGACAAAATTCAAGAATTGAGTGTATTTCACTATCAGGGACACATCTCCTAACAATTTGATCCGCACAATGTCTCCACAAAAAGGGATCATCCCACACATAATACTTAGCATCACTCTTTAATTTATCCTTTTGGGCCTTAGAAAAATGAGGAGGGAATTTACTGGCAGCAAGAAAATTTACAATGTCGGCATACCACGGTTAGAGATCCCTAATGGTGAACAATTGTTCATCTGGGAATTCCTCCCGTAGTTGCTCCTTCACTGTGGGGTTTACCTCAATGTCTTTGCCTGGGGTCAACCAGCTCAAATAATCGGCCACAAGGTTTTCCGCACCCTTCTTGTCTCGTACCTCCAACTCAAATTAGCTCAAAAGCAGGATCCACCTAATCAATCTCGACTTGGCATCTTTCTTCGTCATCAGATGATGAAGCGCTGCATGGTCAGTGTATACAATAACTTTTGTACCAAGCAAGTAAGATTGAAATTTTTCTAAAGAAAATACCATTGCGAGCAACTCCTTCTCGGTGGTGGAATAGTTTCTCTGGGCCTCATTAAGAGACATTGATGCATAGTAGATGGCGTGAGGCGCTCTCCCCACCCTTTGACCAAGAACCGCTCCAACAGCGTAATCACTAGCATCACACATAATCTCAAAGGGCAACGACCAATCCGGGGGTTGTATGATAGGGGCCGAGACTAACCTTTACACCCCTCATCCATCACAAATTCCACTTCTTTTTGCAACAATTTGCATAGAGGAGATGTTATCTTCGAGAAGTCCTTGATGAACCGGCGATAGAATCCTGCATGGCCAAGAAAAGAGCGCACTTCGCGCACATTAGTAGGATAAGGCAAAGTTTGAATTGTGTCTATCTTTGCCTTGTCAAACTCAATACCCTTAGAGGAGACAACATGGCCTAAGACAATGCCTCTTTCTACCATAAAATGGCATTTCTCAGAATTTAGCACAAGATTAGTATCAATGCAATGTTTAAGAACTTGCGCTAAATTTGCTAAACAGTTGTCAAAGGAATTACCATGAATGGTGAAATCATCCATAAATACCTCGACAAAATTTTCAACAAATTCTGAGAAAATGCTTACCATACACCTTTGGAAAGTTACGGGGGCATTACGTAACCCGAAAGGCATGCGTCAGTAAGCAAATGTACCAAAGGGGCACGTGAAGGTGGTCTTTTCTTGGTCTTCCGGGGCGATAGCCACTTGAAAATACCCCGAGTACCCATCCACAAAGCAATAGAAGGGGTGGCTCGCTAACCTCTCAAGCATTTGATCAATGAATGGCAATGGGAAGTGATCCTTCCGGGTTTCCGCATTCAATCTCCGGTAGTCAATGCAAACGCGCCACCCATTTTGAATTCGGGTGGGCACCATTTCACCCTTCTCATTTTCGACTACCGTCATCCCACTCTTCTTAGGTACCACCTGAGTTGGGCTCACCCACTTGCTATCCGAGATTGGATAGATCATGCCCGCTTGAAGCAAGTTGAGGATTTCCGCCTTCACCACATCCATCATAGGTGGGTTCAAATGGCGCTGGGGTTGTCGAATGGGTCTCGCATCTTCTTCCAACAAGATTCTGTGCATACAAGTGGATGGGTTTATGCCTTTGATGTCGGCAATAGTCCATCCAATTGCTTCCTTGTTCTCCCACAACACCACCATCAACTTTTCTTCTTGCTCCTTGGTGAGCTTGCTCGAAATGATAACCGGAAGCGTCTCCCCTTCCCCAAGAAATGCATACTTAAGGTCATTTGGCAAAGGTTTAAGGTCAAGCACCGGGGGTTTCACAAGTGAGGGAAGGAATTCCTGTTCCTCAGGTTCCTCTAAGAGTAGCGGAGGAGGTTTTGAGACACTCGGTCTCATTTCTTCAAGCAGGTTCAAATCCTCAAAGCTTTCCTTCAAGTTAGTTCTCATAGAGTATACATTGTGGGCATCATTAACATCACATTGCAAAGCAATTAACAAAGTATCTTCACCACTTAGTTCAAAAACATCTTGCACAACTTCTTCAACAACATCTAGGGCATGGCAAGCATGTTCTTCACTAGGATATTTCATAGAGTCATTTATGTTAAACTCTACTTTTATTCCATCAAACTCCATGGTGAGGGTACCTTTATGCACATTAATCATAGTCCTAGATGTTTTAAAAAATGGCCTCCCCAACAAAATTGGGGCAGCATGTTTATCATGCTCCATGTCAAGGACATAAAAATCCGCTGGGAAAACTAAGGAATCCACCTTAACCAACACATCCTCGACAATACCCTTAGGGTATGCACTAGAACGATCGGCCAATTGGATTACCACCCCGGTTTTGTGCAATGTACCCAAGTTGAGATTTTCATACAGAGAGTAAGGAATCACATTTATTGATGCACCTAAATCAAGCATAGCTTTTTCAAAATGCATATTTCCTATTATGCATGGGATCGTGAACATGCCGGGATCACTACATTTAGGAGGTAGCTCTTTTTGACACAAGGCGGAAACATGCTCACTTTTTCCATTTTTCAACTTATTCTTGGCCCTTTGTTTTCTATTCACAACACACAATTCCTTAAGAAATTTAGCATATCTAGGAATTTGTTCAATGGCATTCAAGAGTGGAATATTTACCTCACATCTACGAAAGACTTCGTAGATGTCCTTGTTGTCCTCCTTCCTCCTTTTGTCTTTCAAGGCTTCCGGAAACGGGGGTTCCGGCACATATGGAGGGATATCCACCATCTTTGCTCTTTTGTGTGGAGAAGTTGAGGGTTCCAGGATGGAGGTTGACTTTGGTCTTGGTGGCAATGTCTCCAACTCGATTTCTTCTTCCTTACCCTTGTTGGCTAACTCTCCGGTCTTCTTCTCATGGACTTCCCCCTTCTCAACTCCTTTTTCAAACACCTCAATTCTCTTGGGCTCCTCTTCAACAATTTCATTATCCGGTGAAGCACCAACCTCTCTACCACTTCTCAAAGCGATAGCCCTTGCATTTTTCCTATGATTAATTTCCGGTTGGGAGGGTAGTTTACCCTTTTCACGGGCTTCCATCTGGTTCACCATTTGGCTATTTGGCTCACTCGGGTTTCCAAGTTCTTGATGCTTGCTTTGGCCTCATCTTGGAATTTCTCACTCTTTTATGCGCTCATGCCCAACCGGTGAATAGCTTGCAACACCTCATCCTTGGATAGCCCCGAGCCTTCCCCTTGGTCTCAGGGTTTGTCTTGGAGCCTTTGGAATTGTTGTTGAGGTGGCCTATATTGTTGTTGAGGAGACCGGTATGGTTGAGAGTTTTGGCTTCCTTGAGGGTTTCCATACCAGAGGTTTGGGTTATCACGATTCCCCGAATTGTATGGCCGGTTTTGGAACCCTTGATACCCTTGGTAGCCTTAGTGACCTTGGTAGCCTTGACCACCTTGATAACCTTGGTTGCCTTGGTATCCTTGATTCACGTGATACTCCATGGAACTCACCTCTTTAACGTAGTCCTCTTGTAAAGTGGGGCAAGTGTCCGTAGGATGCGCCAAGTAGCAAATTTCACATGATTTAACATGTGGCGCATTTCCTCCGGGCTTTGTCATCAAATTTTTCACCATGGATGTGAGGGCCAAAACTTGATTCTCTAGCTTCCCACTATTGGAAAAGTCACTCGCGGGCATCGGGTTTCTCCTTCTCAAATCGGCCCTTGAGCTAAAGTTTCTCGACTCTTCTGCTAGCTCTTCATACAATTGCATAGCCTCAGAGGAAGTTTTGTTGCTGAGGGTGCCACCACAAGAACTTCTAACCAACCTTTGGTCCTCATCAAGAAGGCCATTATAGAAGTAATACACCAAATCTCCCTCCGAATAACCATGGTAGGGGAAACTTGCAAGAAGCTTCTTGAACCTCTCCCAATAGTCGAAAAAAAAGACACTTCATGCCACTGAAGGATGTTGCTTATGTCCTTCTTCAAGGCGGCGGACCTCGAGGCTAGGAAGTACTTGGCTAGAAACTTTGTTTTCATATCAAGCCAACTCTTGATGCTCTTGGGCGGTAGGTAGTGGAGCCAATCTCTTGTACCATCCCTCAGTGTGAAAGGGAATGCCTTCAATTTATAAAAATCTTCATCCACTCCATGGGGGACCGTACCACCACACAAGAAGTGAAACTCGGTGAGGTGCTTGTTAGCATTCTCCCCTTGCCTACCAAGGAGGGCGGGTAGCATGTTGATGAACCCGGTCTTTAGCTCAAAATGCCCATTTGGTCCAACCACGGGGTACTCGATACACATCGGTTGTTGATCGAGGTTGGGAGCCATGACGTCTCTCAACAAGGGATGCCTCAAGGGGATCTCTCTTTGGGGGAAAGGAGGATGGCGAGGTTCCCCTCTTGGATGCTCATCTTCGTGCTCGATTTGATGTTCCATTGATGAAGATGTATCCGCAAAATGGTCACTAGGAGGGGTGTTATTCACACTTTCCAAAGAAAGCCTCCTAGCCCGTCTCAAATTCAACTCCAACTCGGGGTCGTAGTGTAAGGGTTCTTGTGAAGAGGATCGCGTGCGAACCATACACCAAGAACTCGAACAATACGTCTCCAAGCCAAGCGAAAATGGCAAATCAACTAAGAAATCAAAATAAAACCAAACTAAAAAATATTTACAAATAGCAGATAATCACACATAATATGCCCAAACACTTAAAAATAAACGCCTCTTCCCCGACAACGGTGACAAAATTTGGGAGGTCGTTGCCGTACCTCTCAAAGTTAATACTTTTAAGCCCTAAATGCTTCCTATCTACAATTAAGTAGATAATGGCAATTCGGGGTCATCCACGAGAAAAGGGATCTTTTTAAGTGTTTTAAACATATATAGGAGAAAACATACTAAGCACATACATACATAGATACATATAAAAGCATGTAAACAAGGGGGGTGGGTAAGTTGGTTTGATCCTAAGTTAAAAAATTAAAGTACAACAACTAGAAAAGAAATAGAACAATGCTAATCATGCAAACAACTAAAGGTAAGATGAAAATAACAATTTACGGAACCTTGGGCGCAATTGACTTCCACTTCCAAACCTCTTATCCATCATTGAACATGCAACTTATTTACTACTTTCACTACTTGTTGTGAAGGCTAAACTTATATCCTTCTTAGATAGTAGTTTGCATGAGTGAATTCGACATCTCTTGTCAAACCTCACCAATGACTCCCGTAGTCGAAACACGACTCAAGGTATCCCATTGATGGCATTTAGCACGAAGAATCAACAAGCTCGGCAACACTTATAAACACTACACCGAGTCTAAGCAATTAACCGATTTATGCATTTACACAAGATTGGTCAAGAACGATCGACATTCGTAGACTTCTCTCGTTCGCTACAAACGACAAACATGACAAAGAGTTCAACATTATCATATCCACCTAGCAATCATCAATCCATCAACACAATCAAAAGCTCTAAATCATACTCATATATTCCTAACAAGAAAAGGGGGAAATCAACCCACTTCCCCCAAACCCTAGCAAGCAATTCATACAAGTATTTCATATAACATTAATGATATCAAAAACATTAATGATATCAACAACATTAATGATATCAACAACATTAATGATATCAAAAAACACATTCAATGCTCCATAAAGGCATAATAGTAAGAGCAATAAATAAGCTACAAATTGTTCTTAAGACATGGGTTTGGAAGCCTTAGTCAATTGCTCCTAAGAGGTAGATTAGCTACAAGAGTTCATGCTAATCAATGCTAAACAACTAATCATAAAAACAAGAGAATTCAAGGATGAAAAATGGAAGAAAAAGGGTCTGAAACAGTACTGAAATTGCAGCAGAAGAAAAAGTATGAATGAGAGGAAAGAGAGTGGTATTTGTAGTACAAAGAAGATAAGGTGAAATTCGGGCCACCCATCGGTCGCGACTCGCTATGGTCTCACGACGAGGCCACCGCGACTCGCGACGGGTGCCAAAATTTTGCATTGTGTCTTTTTCTTCTTCTTGTGGCATGCAGTCATCTTCATAGTCATTCCTCTCAATCTCCAAGTCTTCAACGTCTCCAAAAATGGTCTTCAATGGCCTCCGGTCTTCATGTCTTCGAAGCAAGTCTTCAAAAGTCTTTGAAAGTGTAGTCTTCAATGGCCTCCGGTCTTCATTGCCTCCGTGTTCTTCCCTTGTCACACAAAATCCACTTAGAAGAGGTAAAAGAGCATAAAGTTGCTCTTACCCCTCCTAAGAGAATTTCAAGGTAAAACACAAGCTCTTGATAATAAAAAGCACTTATAGTACTAAATTTTGCATATAAAATGGACACATCACTTCGTTTGGGGAGAGGGGTGTTAGGATAAATCAGATTACTGATTAGATTATATTTTATTATGATTATAGTTCTTTCCTTATTCCATCTCTATTATACTCTCTATATATTCAGTTATCAATAATACAATTCCTTACGCCAAATCATTCTCTCAGACACCTCCTCCGAAAGTGAGATTCTTGTTGATATTAGGCCAAAAGGCTTACATATAAAGCATGAACAAATGCTAGAATACTAGGACAGAGATCCTGTGGATAACCTGCAAGTTTTACAAACAGAAAATCCTTTCCTTTTATTATCTTAGGAAATGGAGGATGACAATGAAGACTTACAATCTGAACTGGTGCAAGGATTCAATACAATTCCCACATTACCAACTACAAAAAACCAAATCAAACTCAGGATGGAAGGACTCCATCTACAGGAAGACTCTGATACAACACCTCATTTAATAAAAATTTCTCCTTTCCCCTTAACAACCCCGTCCCCTAATTTTCAGATACAGATGGAAACTTCAGGAAGACCTGACATTTGTTGTTACAAAGTAGACTTTGGAAAAGAATACCAAGCACTGACTAACATAGATCAAGAGCAATATGAGGAACTCAACTAAGACATGGTGAGTCTACAACATCTCACTCAGGCTCAGGAAGGAGAACATGAACTGAATAGAAACTACTTCCAAGGGCCTAACCAGGTTATGACTAGGTTAGCTTTTAAAAAAGCTTCATAATGATAGTTAACTTTATGATATGGAATGTGAGAGGTATTACTACATCATTGCTGAATCTTAAGAGCTATTTTAGGCTTCATTAAATTTAGATGCTTGCTATCATAGAGCCTAAGCTTACAGTTAACCAAAGAGAAGATTATAGGCAGAAACTAAAATTTCAAAAAGTCATGCAGACAATCAACCCATGTATTTGGATCTTTCATAATGATGGCATCATAGTTTAGAGTAGCTAGGATTTTGAAAACTTCATTAAACTGGATTTTAAATTGGTAGGTTGTTCTGAGATTGTTACTCTATTTTTGGTGTATGCCAAACACTCTAGGAAACTCAGGAAAAAGATGTATGATAACATTACTTCCCTAATCAATAAGGATGAATATACCATAATTGCTAATGATTTTAATGTTATTAGATCAATCTTAAAATACAGGTGTCCTAGCTTTCCTGAGATCAATAGTATTCTTGACTTTGATGATTTCATAAATTCAATTGAATTTACTGAAATAAAAACAATAGGTAATGAATTTAATATGTCTAACGGAAGAGCTGTAAAGCCCACAACAAAAAAAATGGACAGGGTTTTGGGTAGTAACAATATACAAAATCTTTTTAGCTCAATCTCACTCCGTATTTTATCTAGACTATCTCTAGACCACAATCCTCTCCTGCTATCCCTACAGAGTAATGAACAGTCAAAGCTAAAGCCTTTTCGCTTTCAAATATGTGGCTTAAATGGAAGAGTTTCCAAAGATTGGTTTATGAAAGTTGAATAGAGAAATGGACTCACAGGGAATGTTAAGGTTCAGTGGTGAAATCAAAAGACTTAAAATGGAGATAAAATAATGGAATAAAGAGGTCTTTGATGACTTAAAACTTAACAAAGATAGGGCTGAAGAACTAATTAGAACCCTAGAGAGTACATTTGATAGATCACAATTGCCACGGGACAGAGCTAATCTCCACAAAGGCAGAGCCAAACTAACCAAGAGATTACTAGAACAAGAATCATTGTGGAAACAAAAAACCAGAACATCTTGGGTTTAAAGATGGAGATATCAACATCTCATATTTTCATAATTGTGTTAAGGAAAAAAAACCAAAATAAGGATTATGAAAATTAAAAATTTCAGAAAATGTGTGGCTTGAAGATATTGATGAAATAGGTAGAGAAACCATTAGTTTCTTTTCCACACTCCTAACTGATGAGAATCAGGACATCATGTTAAGGAATCACTTACTTTTCCAACTTCATACAACCAGTAATTACTGATCTTGACAATCAGAAGCTACTGAAATTGGTAAGTATGAAGGAACTAAAAGAGGCTGTCTTTGAGCTAGGAGAATTTAGCTCACCCGGATCAGATGGATTCCCAGGAATCTTTTATAGGAACTTATGGGAATTGATCAGTGAAGATCTCTTGCAAGCTGTTAGGGAGTTCCAGTGTGGAATAAAAATTCCAAAGGCCATAGGAAGTACGTATATTTCCCTAATCCCCAAAACATAATCCTCATCCCAATTCTCACAATTTAGACCCGTAAGCTTATCAAAATTTTCAAATAAGGTGATGACTAAGATTCTAACCGAGAGGCTTAAACCATTAATGGCCAAGCTCATATCCCCTTAACAATCAACCTTTTTAGCTGAAAGGGATATAGTTGACAACATCATCCTAATGAATGAGGCCTTAGGTATGCATGACCAGAGAAATGAATTGTTAAACACAATCATCAAATTAGATATGATGAAAGCATTTGACAAAGTGTATTGGGGTACATTAAACACACTTCTACTGAGATTAGATTTTCACAATCATTTAATTAAACTCATTTTAACAAATCTAACTTAGCCTGGTTCTCTATATTAATAAATGACTCACCAGTAGGGTTTTTTTAAACCTTCAAGGTGTCTCAAATAGAGAGACCCATTTTCCCTTTTCATCTTCTATTTAACTATTGAATTCCTAACAAGGGGATTGAAAATAATGTTCCACTCCAATCTTATTGATAGATTTGGGGTCCCAGATGGAGCTAAGAAGCACACCCACCTTTCCTTTGCGGATGACCATGTCATCTTTATAAAAGCCCCAAAAAAAAATCCATCCTTAATCTCACAAGATTTCTGAAAATGTTTGAACAAGCCACCGACTCAAGGGTTAATTATAACAAGAGCTCTTACATAAAAGCAAAGAAAATGAGTAGGGCTAAAATTGACTAGATTATGAAACTGACAAGGACAGGACATTAACTAACACCACTAACATATCTAGGAGTTAGAATGTATAAAGGTAGGAAACTTAACTCTAATTTTAACCACCTACTGGACATGATCAATTATGGATTAAATAACTTGAAAAATAAATGGCTTTCTTGTGGTGGTAGGCTAATTCTGATTAACCAGGTACACCTTAGCATTCCACAACATACCTGGGCTGTAATTGAGCCAACAAAAATGATTTTAGAAAATATCCAAGCCATTTTCTCCGATTTCATTTGGGGTCAGGACTCTGAAGGAAAAAAAATAAAAGGCACTGGGCCTCATCCAAAAAATAAAAATGGCCTTGGAGTGAGACATCTACAATAAGTTATTGACTCTTTTTCATTGAAAACATGGTGGAAAATGGCAAGGAGGTACCCTAATGATTGATTTCCTTTGGCCCCCACTTGATACCTATAAAGATTCAGAAACATGGAAAAAGTATAAAAGGTAGACCAAATGGAGATTGCTAACACTAAGATCAGATTAGGTAATGGGGAATCAAATTTTTGGACATACACCTCCATTGGAACATTCCTGGGAGGAACTTTTTATCCCATTCCCAAGATCAACGAGTTTCTCCAAAACCCCTTCTTTTATCTCCCTCATTTGCAGGCAGGCTTGGAAAATAACATATAACAGATGTTGGAGGCCCCACATCAAATCACTCAAGGAGAAGACATGATGATCTGGATCCAACATCCATCAGGTTCTTTTAATTTTAACTCTACTTATCAATTGATTAGACCGAGGCAACACTCTACTGCCACTCTAAAAAAGGTATAGAGTAAATACATCTCCATAAAATGCTCTATCTTATTGTGGATATTATTGAATAACATTGATACGAGGTTAAAATATTATTTATTTACAGTTTTCTTAGTTTAATATTTTTAGAAGGATAACACTATACTATTTTTCCCGCTGGATTTGTTAATGAGGTATTGTGATAATTTGTAATTCATTTCATTTTAGAATAAGACCCATTAACTCAACCATGTTTTCTTAGAAGAGTTTTGGTTATATTCTAATATAGAGTTTAGAATATTTAGTTTCGATTTGATTAGAATTAGATTTGGTAAGATTAGATAAGACAATATTCATTCAAGATTTATCTTGAAGAATAAAGTAATTTATTTTAGGTATTGTAGTTAGATATGATTTTAGCTTCTTAAAGTTGCCATAAGTTATTCGAGTTTCAATTTGTACTGGCCGAATTGTAACCTATAAATAGGGGAGACCATTCACGAGATTTATTCAACACTTTTATAAATCCAATATACAACCTTTTGAGTTCATACTTTTTGCTTGCGAGCTAATTCCATTGTTGCTTAATCTCGAAGGTTAATTAAGTACCAATAAACCTTGTGATCTGATCCCGCGGGCTAGTTAGAGAGCAAGCCAAGATTGAGAGCATCCCGAGGGCTAGGTTCTTGAATTTTGTGCGACTTGGTGACAATTTGCAGATCCCTTCATTCGATCAAAGATTTTTATTCCAAAATACAGAGTCTTTGCAAGGAGATTCATATCAAACATGCTTCCTTTTGATAATATTCTGATCAAAATGGGATACTAGATAGCATCTAAATGCCCTTTTTGTGGAAATTATGACACTGTTTCACACTTCTTTAATAAATGTACATCTGCTCAGTTCATTTGGAAAATTTTTCACTCTCTCATAAACATCCCTCAGCAGAGCTTCACACACATTTTCCACTAATTATCTTGGTACTACTGTTTTCATGTAAGGTCTAAGGTCCAAAATGTTATGATCACTTTGCTAACATTGATTTGCTGGGAACCGTGGAAGGCTAGAAATCAGTTTGTTTACTATAACAACATGATTCCCTCACACACACTATGGCCAAACATTCTTCATAGTGTTAGTCTTTGTTTTGCGGGTAGACCAATAGAACAATCCACCAAAACTGACACCAGATTCATCCAATTGGGAATCATTCCATACTTCAGAAAAAAGAAAAGAAAAGGTGTGGGTCTGGTATATTGGGAACCTAATCCTCATGGCATAACCATCAAAACTGATACCACCTTCTATTACAAGACAAAAACTTTTGGGCATGTCATCATAATAAGGTACAACAGAGAATTATTGATCACAACAAGATAGAGAAGGGGTATTTCTTTATCTCATTTACATGCTGAATTAACTTTGATTCTTTTGGCTTTGCAAATGGGACTGAAGGAAGCACAAATACAATCTAAAAAATTACAAGCAATCAACACTATCCTCAAAGGACTACCGATAGATTGGAGAATGGGATACATAATCTCGCAGATCAAAAGACTCCTTTCTGAACATAGCTCATCCATCATCCATGTATAAAAAGAGGCCAATGGAGCTGCCAATTTCATAGCTAGATTAATCGCTGAGCAATGGGACATAGAATTTTAAGACGTAACCACAGCTCCCCTCCGAGGCATACTACTTTTGGATAAAAACAAAACTCCATCGCTCAGACTTTTATCTTATGTATAGCCTCAACTACTTTTGTAAACGATTTCCTTCTAAGAAATATTTTGGTTATCTAGGACAAAAGATCTCCCATGAGTTTATTTGTATGTGTGGCCGAGGAGAGTTTAACACAGGGGTGGAGAACTCTTAATGGCAAACACATACAAAAATGATTCAAGGAATCTTTCTTTTTATCATATCTTTTTGTACCGTACGCTACTAGTTTTACCGCATTTCCAAATGGGCCAGGGGGCCAATAAATTCCTCCACACACTAAGGTGAGTTTTTGAATTAAAAAATCATTGTGTATGGCTTGATTACCCAGTCCTATGCCGCAGTGTGATGTGACAAAATGTGCGATGGTGGAGCAGAGCGAACACACCATGCAATGGCGGTGCAAAGCGAACACACAATACGAGATGACCGTGAGTAGCGACGACAAGAATTAATTATATTATCCTTCTTCCAATCCCTTTTTAGTTATTATGGCATCACTCTCTAATCTAAAGGATTAAAGTAGTCTTTTTTTCAAATCATATTTTAAATCTGTAAATGAGATCAACCTAATCTTGAATGCATTGAGATACCAAATGTACCAAATAAATTTAAACTGGACATAATTAGATTGAATTGAACCATGTAAAAATACCTTTATGAGTAACCTCCTTAATGTTGGCATATCAAATATTTTGAGTGGTTTGTCCCGTAGATATTTGGTGTACGTGGCATTGGTGTATTCCAATAAATATCATCTTAATTTCTTTATCATGATGGCATGCTATGTATCCATATTGGTTTTATTTGTTAAAATCATCTCACTGAAAATTGTATAATCTCTACATAATGGATGAGCTAGCAATGGAATAACAGAAAAATAACGAATATATTCTCATTCATACCTGTTGTCTCTACCTCATCAATATATGAAGAGCCATAGAAAGTTGTATCTAAATGGATTCAATTGGAATAACACGTCCCCAAGAATCATTGGAAGGAGGATTTATGCAAAGAAAAAATGAATATTGTATTAAATAAAATCAAGAATTGATCCAAATTCTATATATGCTACGAAAAAAGTATAATTACAAAACATAGAGATAACATTGGAAAAATTAAAGAAAAATACGTTAATTGCACAAAAAATGACTGACTAGTTAATATATAATAAAATTAAAATAGTTCCAATGCAATGCATTTTCTTCTTCTAATACCCAAAAATAAAATGGAAGGACTAACTTTGTCATATTAATTTTTTCCTAAAACTTTATATTTAACCATGTGAGATATAATTAAATATATTAAATATTAAAAATAATATATATTTAATCTATAACATCTATTTAAAATAACTATAAGTAAAGCAATATTTAAGCATTCAGTAAGAATTCAAACAAATATAATCATTGTGTATGGCTTAATTACCAAGTCCGATGCCGCAATGCGATGGGACAAAATGTGTGGCGCTGGAGCGCAGTGAACACACCGTGGGGTGGTGGTGCAAAGCAAACACACCATGTGGGGGCAGTGCAAAGCGAGCACACCGTGGGAAACGAGTGAGAACAGTGATGCCAATAATTAATTTTCTTATCCTTCTTCCAATATTTTTTTATAGTTAGTATGGCTCCACTCTCTAATCTAAAGGATTAAAGTAGTCTTTTTTTTCAACTCATATTTTAAAACTCTAAATGAGATCAACCTAATCTTGAATGTATTGAGATGCCAATTGTACCAAATAAATTAAAACTTGACTTAATTAGATTGACTTAAACCATGTAAAAAAAACCTTTATGAGTAAATTCCAAAATGTTGGTATCTCCAATTTTTTTTTGGGTTAATTGTCTCGTGGAGCTTTAGTGTACTTTGGCATTGAAATATTCCAATCAATGTCATCTTAACTTCTTTCTTATGATGGCAGTGCTATGCATCCATGATTGTTTTATTTTTTGGAATTTTTTCACTGAAAGTTGTGTAATATATACATATTAATAATAATACCAAGTCACGGATGAGCTATAAATGGTATAATACAAAAATAACGAATATATTCTCATTCATACCCGTTGTCCCTACCTCATCAATATTTGAAGAGCCAAATAAAGTTGTATGTAAATAGATTTAATTGGAATAACGGGTCCCCATGCATCTTTGGAAGGAGGATTTATGCAAAGAAAAAAAGAACACACCGTGCGAGACGACCGTGAGCAGAGACGACAAGAATTAATTACTTATCCTTCTTCAAATACTTGTTTTACTTATTATGGACCCAATCTCTAATCTAAAGGATTAAAGTATTCTTTTTTTTTCAAATCATATTTTAATTCTCTAAATGAGATCAACATTTTTTTTAATTTATTAAAAACTCACCGAAATGAGGGGGGATATATTAGGCTCCCCAAACCCATCAAAAGAAACAATGAGAAGTAGATCATATACAATCTATGTGCCGACAAGTATAAAAATGCGGAAAAGCTATGCACAAGAGATATTATTCCAAACCCTATATCTTCAAACCCCTTGTAGACAAATGTACAAGATACCAAATCTTGAATGTATTACGATACCAAATGCACCAAATAAATTTAAACCTTGAATAATTAGATTGAATTAAACCATGTAAAAATACCTTTATGAGTAACCTCCGTAATGTTAGCATCTCAATTTTTTTGGGTTGTTTGTCCCGTAGAGCTTTGGTGTACATTGGCATTGGTGTATTCCAATAGGTATCATCTTAATTTCTTTCTCCTCATGGCAGTGCTATGTATCCATATTGGTTTTATTTGTTGGGATCGTCTCACTGAAAATTGCATAATCTATACATATAAATTAAAATGGCAAGTAACGGATGAGCTAGCAATGGAATAACAGAAAAATAATGAATATATTCTCGTTCATACCAGTTGTTTCTACCTCATGAATATATGAAGACCCAATGAAAGTTGTATCTAAATAGATTCAATTGGAATAACAGGTCCCTATGAATCATTAAAAGGAGGATTTAAGCAAAGAAAAAAAAAATGAATATTGTATTAAATGAAATCAAGAGTGGATCTAAATTCTGTATATGCTACAAACATAAGTACAATTACCAAACATAGAGATTAAATCGGATAAATTAAAGAAAATACGTTAATCGCAAAAAAAGACTAACTAGTTAATATATAATAAAATGAAAATAGTTCCAATGCAAGACATTTACTTATTCTAATACCCAAAAATAAAATGGTAGGAAAAACTTTGTCATATAAATTTTTCCTAAAACTTTATATTCAACTATGTGAAATATAATTAAATATATTTAATATTATAAATAATAAATATTTAATCTATAACATCTATATAAAATAACTAAAAGTAAAGCAATATATTAGCATTCAGTAAGAATTCAAACAAAAATAATCATTGTGTATGGCTTTATTACCAAGTCCGACGCTGCAGTGCAATGTGACAAAATGTGTGGCAATGGAGCGGAGCGAACACACTGTGGGGTGGCGGTGCAAAGCGAACACATCGTGCAAAACGACCGTGAGCAGCGATGACAAGAATTACTTTTCTTATTATTCTTCCAATCCTTTTTTTATAGTTATTATGGTTCTACTCTCTAATATGAAGGTTTAAAGTAGTCTTTTTTTGAACTCATAGTTTAAAACTCTACATAGGATCAACCTAATGTTGAATGTATTGAGATACTAAATGTACCAAATAAACTTAAACTTGACTTAATTATATGGACTTAAACCTTGTAAAAATACCTTTATGAGTAACCTCCAAATTATTAGCATCTCCAATTTTTTGGGTTGTTTGTCCCTTAGAGTTTTAGTGTACTTCGGCATTGGTGTATTCGTATCAATGTCATCTTAATTTGTTTCTTATGATGGCAGTGCTATGCATCCATAATTGTCTTATTTGTTGGAATGTTTTCACTGAAAGTTGTGTAATATATACATATTAATTAAAATGGTAAGTCACAGATGAGCTAGAAATGGAATAATACAAAATTAACGAATATATTCTCGTTTATACCTGTTGTCCCTACCTCATTAATATTTGAAGAGCCAAAGAAAGTTGTATATAAATAGATTTAATTGGAATAACGGGTCCCCATCAATCATTGGAAGTAGGATGTATGCAAAGGAAAAAAAATATTGTATTAAATAAAATAAATAATTAATCCAAATTCTATATATGCTACGAAAAAAGAAAAATGACCAAACATAGACATTTAATCGGATAAATTAAAGAAAAGTATGTTAATTGCACAAAAAATGACTAATTAGTTAATATATAACAAATTAATATAGTTCCAGTGCAAGGCATTTGCTTCTTCTAATACCCAAAAATAAAATGGAAGGAAAAACTTGTTCATATTAAATTTTTCCTAAAAATTTATTTCTTACCGTGGAAAAAATTGTAAATAATATATATTTAGTCTATAACATCTATATAAAATAACTAAAAGTAAAGTAAAGTAAAGTAATATATATATATATATATATATATATAATATTTAGTCTATAACATCTATATAACATCTATCATTAGAAGGAGGATTTATGCAAAGAAAAAATGAATATTGTATTAAATAAAATCAAGAATTGATCCAAATTTTATATATGCTACGAAAAAAGTACAATTACCAAACAAAGAGATAAAATCGGATAAATTAAAGAAAAATTTGTTAATCGAACAAAAAATGACTAACTAGTGAATATATAATAAAATGAAAATATTTCAAATGCAAGACATTTGCTTCTTCTAATACCCGAAAATAAACCGAAGGACAAACTTGTTCATATTAATTTTTTCCAAAAAAATTATTTCTACCTATGTGAAATATAATGAATTATATTCAGTACTATAAATAATATATATTTAATCCATAACATCTGTATAAAATAACTAAAAGTAAAGTAATATTTTAGCATGGGATAGAATATGGGATAGAATATTACATTATCTGACATGCCGTACCAGATCAGAATATCAGTAGTTGTTGAGAATAATTTCATGCATTGTAATATGGTTTATTTGGTGTGCTCGAAATAAATAAAATTTTGATAATATACAGCCTACAACAAATGATATTATCAGAAATATACTACACCAAATAAATGACATACGATTTATGAATAAGATGCAATTTCTTTTGGATTCAAATGATGCTTGGCCTAGATTATTAGTTCAAAGGAGACCTATGAATAAAGGCTCAAGGATTATACAATGACACCTTCCTATCTTATAAACTGAATACGGATGGTTCATTTCTTCAAAATTGTGAGTTAGGTGCTGGTTGGATCATTCGAGACAACAAAGGACACAATATTCTTGCAGCTGCTACATATCTGACTAGGTTCTCCAGTTTAAAAGCTGAGACTACTGATAATGTGTAAATTTTTACTGGGCCAAAGTGCCTAAGTACGTCCGGCCCAGACTCCAAATATTATCCCTTGGATAATATTCTTTAGGCTGGCCCAAGGGAGAAGTACTTGCTCCATAAGAAAATAAAAAAGCTGCCCTACCCGTCTACCTATATAAAGGCTAAAGGTAACCCTACAAACTCAACTATTCATTCCTAATTACACTCTTGTAATTCTTTTTGCTTACTTGGCCATTAGAGCCTCTTCCCCCCAAACACCTCCGGGGGCTTTGCTGACTCTTTGGCGATATTGCACATATTTTCTGAGAAGCAAACACACTTGCTGACTCTTTGGCGAGACTTGCAAGCTCAAAAGGTAAATCTAACTTTTGTAGATACAGGTCACCCTTTTGAAATAAAGAACAAAGTGAGGATGGATGCAGAGGTTTTCAGTCAAGGTATTCTTTTATTTTTTGTGAGGTAAGGCTATTATGCCCCCTTCTTCTTGTACTTTTTTATTTTAATTAATAAACAGGTTGGGGTCCGCCAAACCCCCCACCATAATAGATGATATTCTTTAAAAAAGTAATATTTTAGCATTCAGTAAGAATTCAAACAAATTAATCATTGTGTATTGCTTGATTACCAATTTTGACGCCACAGAGGAATGTGAGAAAATGTGCTACGATGGACCGGAGCGAACACACCATGTGGTGGTAGTGCAAAGCAAACACACCGTGCAAGACGACTGTGAGAAGAGACAACAAGAATTATTTATCTTATCCTTCTTCCGATCCTTTTTTTCAGTTATTATGGCTCTACTCTCTAATCTAAAGGATTAAAGTAGTCTTTTTTAAATCATATTTTAATTCTCTAAATGAGATCAACCTAATCTTGAATGTATTAAGATACCAAATGTACCAAATAAATTTAAACCTTACATAATTAGATTGAATTAAACCATGTAAAAATACCTTTATGAGTAACCTCCGTAATGTTGGGATCTCAAATTTTTTTTGGGTGGTTTGTCCCATAGAGCTTGGGTGTACTTTGGCAGTGGTGTATTCCAATCAATATCATCTTAATTTCTTTCTCCTAATGGTAGTGCTATGTATCCATATAGGTTTTATTTGTTGGAATCGACTCACTAAAAATTGCATAATCAATACATATAAATTAAAATGGCAAGTCACAGATGAGCTAACAATGTGATAATAGAAAAATAACGAATATATTCTCGTTCATACATGTTATCTACCTCATCAATATATGAAGACCCAAAGAAAGCCGTATCAAAATAGATTCAATTGGAATAACGAATCCCCATGAATCATTAAAATGGGGATTTATGCAAATAAAAATGAATATTGTATTAAATAAAATCAAGAATTGATCCAAATTCTATATATGCTACGAAAAAAGTATAATTACCAAACATAAAGATTAAATCGGATAAATTAAAGAAAAACAACACGTTAATCGCAAAAAAAAGACTAACTAGTTAATATATAATAAAATGAAAATAGTTCTAATGCAAGGCGTTTGCTTCTTCTATTACCCAAAAATAAAATGGAAGAACAAACTTTATCATATTAATTTTTTCCTAAAACTTTATATTTAACCATGTGAAATATAATTAAATGTATTTAATATCATAAATAATATATATTTAATCTATAACATCTATATAAAATAACTAAAAGTAAAGCATTGTTTTAGCATTCAGTAAGAATTCAAACAAAAATAATCATTGTGTATGGCTTTATTACCATGTCCGATGATGCAGTGCGATGTGACAAAATGTGCGGCGGTGGAGAGGAGCGAACACACTGTGGTGTGGCGGTGCAAAGTGAACACACCATGCAAAACAACCATGAGCAACGAACACAATAATTACTTTTCTTATCCTTCTTCCAATCTTTTTTATAGTGTTATTATGGCTCCACTCTCTAATCTAAAGGATTAAGGTAGACTTTTTTTTCAACTCATATTTTAAAACTCTAAATGGGATCAACCTAATCTTGAATGTATTGAGATACCAAATGTACCAAATAAATTTAAACTTGTCTTAATGAGATTGACTTAAACCATGTAAAAATACCTTTATGAGTAAACCCCAAAATGTTGGCATCTCCATTTTTTTGGGTTGTTTGTCCCGTAGAGCTTTAGTGTACTTTGGCATTGGTGTATTCCAATCAATGTCATCTTAATTTATTTCTTATGATGATAGTGCTACACATCCATAATTGTTTTATTTGTTGGAATGTTTTCACTGAAAGTTGTGTAATATATACATATTAATTAAAATGGCTAGCCACAGATGAGCTAGAAATGGAATAATACAAAAATAACGAATATTTTTCATTCATACCAATTGTCTCTACCTCATTAATATTTAAAGAGCCAAAGAACGTTGTATGTAAATAGATTTAATTGGAATAACGAGCCTCCATGAATCATTGGAAGGAGGATTTATGCAAAGAAAAAATATAATGTATTAAATAAAATAAAGAATTAATCCAAATTCTATATATGCTAAGAAAATAGTAAAATTACCAAACATAGACATTAAATAAAATAAAGTAAAGAAAAACGTTATTCGCACAAAAAATGACTAATTAATTAATATATAATAAATGAATATATTTCAAATGCAAGGCATTTGCTTCTTTTAATACCCAAAAATAAAATGAAAGGAAAAACTTGTTCATATTAATTTTTCTTAAAACTTTATTTCTTACGATGTAAATTATAATTATATATATTTAATATTGTAAATAATATATATTTAGCCTATAACATCTATATAAAATAACCAAAAGTAAAGTATTATTTTAGCATTTAGTAAGAATTCAAAAATATTAATCATTGTGTATGGCTTGATTACCAAGTCCGACACCTCAATGTGGTGTGACAAAATGTGCGGCGGTGGAGCGAAGCGAACACACTGCGGGGTTGCGGTGCAAAGCGAACATACCGTGCGAGACGACCATGAGCAGGGACGACTAGAATTAATTATCTTATCCTTCTTCCAATCCTCTTTTTAGTTATTATTGCTCCACTCTATAATCTAAAGGATAAAAGTAGTCTTTTTTTAAACTTATATTTTAAAACTCTAAATGAGATCAACCTAATCTTGAATGTATTAAGATACCAAATTTACCAAATAAATTTAAATTTGACTTAATTAGATTGAATTAAACCTAGTAAACATACCTTTATGAGCAACCTCCATAATGTTGAAATCTCAACTTTTTGGGTGGTTTCTTCCTTAGAGATTTGGTGTACTTTGGCATTGCTGTTGGTGAATACCTAGCCCAGGAACCCAATCAAATTGAACTTTAGGCCCAGCCCATAAATGGGCTCTACAATAGGCCACAAACTGAAGTGGAAGGCTAATGAAAGTTAGATCGCGAACCGAGAAAGGCAGAAGCCACAATCGAGCTCCAGGCATGAACTGCCTTTCTCGGAACCACAATCAAGCACATAATGGAAAACTTGGACAAAGAGAAGCCACGTTCGTAACACACTATAAAAGGAAGAAAGAGGACACTAATTCAGGTAGGTGCAACTAGACTGAAGATACTTAATTATGAAAAGTGAGGTGGCTGACTTGGGTATCAGAGTCTTTTCCTCGGAACCATTTGCGTTTTGCAAGCACATCCTAGTGAACAATGGTCACATGGTTGGATCAGGGATACCACAACATTTAGCGCCATCTGTGGGGATGAAAATTGTTTTTCGATCGATCGTTCATTCCCAACAAAGTCAACAATGGTGTTCACCAGACTTGAAAGAAGTCAAAACCACCATACTCAAGAGCAAAAAACTGGAAGAAATATGAGCGCACATCCCAATCAAGTCAGGTTCATGTTCCCAATAGAGAGCAAGAATGCGTTAGGGATGAAACATAAGATGAAGAAGAGGTAGAGTCTCCTAACATGAACAAAGAAACTGAAAGGAGAGCATTTGTGTTATTTATAGAAACGAACAGAGAACAACTGTATAATTAGTTCCTAGCCACTCTCAAACCAAAGTCCCCAAGGGTAAGTAAAAAAATTGGTCAAAACAACAATGACTTTAAATATGGGGACAAATTAAGAGACATAGTTGTAGATGACGATGCAGACAAGTCGCCACTAGCACCAAATCTTCACAACTTCAAGATACTGAAAGACTTCAAGTTGCCATTACATGTCAAAATTTATGATGGAACGACTAACCCAAAGGAATTTCTACATTTTAACATAATAGCATGAGGTTCCGCGATGCTGAAATCGAGTTGGTGAGTAAGACTTTCCCCATATTTCTGTCGGGAACAACGATTACATTTTATGAAGATTTACCAAATGGAAGTATCACATCTTGGGCACATCTTGAGCACATCGATCTATTCTTGGGACACTTCTACCAAAAGTAGAAGTTCACCAAGACAATAGCAGACCTAAACAATATATCTCAACGAAGCGATGAAAGTTTGGCAGAGTATCACAGAAGGTTTGTCACGGAGAGTCTGCAGGTTTGGGACTTATCTTTTCAATATTCCTTGGGTGTGTTCACAAGAGGCATGTGATAGGGAAAGTTATATAAGGAACTAACAAAGAATATGCCAGAAAACCCAAGAGACCTACAAAAAAATGATTGAGCAATACGTTCGAATAAAAGAAGTGAGTAACCGTAAAATAGAGCGAGTGTGAGGAGAGAAAAGAGTAATGGAAGACTCACAAAGAAGTTTGGCAAAGAAAGGGAAAGGAAACCTCAATTTCAAAGGAAGAGAAATAGGAACACAAAGCATCTTGTCCCAAGAGACACTGCTAGCAAAATCACGAAAGGAGATCTTGCAAGCGAATAGAGATCCCTTTTGTAAACTGGCACCAATGATAACACCTCTAGAGAAAAGATCAAGATAACTATATTGTGCCTTCGATAAAGATAACGATCATGATATTGAATATTGCAGAGATCTGACGAGGCAAATAGAGGAAAACTTGAGAAATGGATATCTTGGATGGTATAGGAAGGAAGATGGAAGTAACAAATACAACAAAGTAAGCAAGGGAGAAAGTTCCATGCCAAAAATCGATGCCACAATGAACACTCATAACAAGAATCAAAAGATAACATCAGCAGTGGACTATGAAGATGATGTGTCCAATGAGGCCACAGAGAAATTAGTCTTTCCTATACATGGGTCAATGGAGTCCTTATCAAATAATGCTTGGAAGGCTAAGGCCAGGTATTCACCACCACAGGAGCCCCTAGATAAAAGATAACGAATTGATGAAACAATCATAGTTTAGCAAAGATGACACTGTTCCTAATGCTTCACCTCACAATGATCCGATGGTCATTATTTCCAAAATCGGAAACACGACAGTTCATAGAGTGTTCGTAGATGATGGAAGCGAGGTAGAAATCCTTTTCGTAGACTACTTTGATAGACTAGGATTCAAAATGACTGACTTGAAGAAATCTATATCCTTCGCTCGTAGGATTCACATGGCGAGCAGAGACACCGTTAGGCAACATACAACTGTCTATAAAAATTGGCGAGAATTATAGGAACTGCACCACAATTTGTGACTTCGTTGTCATATATGCTCCAAGTTCATTTGATTCTATCACCGGCAAGCCATTGGTGAACATGAAGTTCCCAACCCAACAGGGATCACAACGGTGAGAGAAAGCCAACAAACGGCTAGATAGTGTATGGTTATCAGAATCTAAGCAGGAAGAACCACGCAGCAAACAAAGATGATTAGTACTATCACGAACAGTGACTCACTCAACCAGGTGGGCCATCAGAAAGATCTAGGAGAAGAGACTGAAGATGTCATTTTGGATGATAACGATGCGTCTAAGTGTGTCAAAATAGGGAAATGTCTTCCAGATCAGGAAAAAAAAGAAGGTAATAAAAATTTTGAGAGATAAAAAAGACACGATCACATGGAGTGTACAGAACATTGGAGGAATCGAACTGAGTATTGCAACTCATTATTTGAATATTTCTGATTCGATCAAACCGGTCAAGTAGAAAAAAATAAGCTTATTCAGTGATAGACAAAAGGAAAATCGAGGAAGAGGTAAAGGCATTGTTGCAAGCTTAGATCATAAAGAAGTGATATACCCGAAATGGCTAGCAAACCCGGTGATAGTTCAAAGGGCAGATTCTAGGTGGAGAATGTGTATAGATTCCACCGATTTAAACAAAGCATACCCAAAGGATTGTTATCCCCTGCTAAACATAGACCAGTTAGTGGAAACAATCTTTGGATATGAGGTCCTAGACTTCTTGGATGCATACAAAGGATATTATATGATATTGATGAACCCTTAGGATGCAAAAAAATGGGCTTCATAACAAGCTTTGGGACATTTTCCTACGTGAAGATGCCATTTGGTTTGAAAAATGCAGGAGTAACATATCAACGAGTGGTTGATAATGCGTTTTGTGGTCAGATTGGGCAAAACATAGAAGCATATGTGGATGATATGGTCATAAAAAGTAGGCGAGTATGTGACTTCACGAATGACTTAAGGGAAACCTTGAATACATTAAGTGCAATTCGAATGAAGCTAAATCCCAAAAAATTGGGGTAGGTGCAGGAAAATTCCTGGGATACAAGGTATCCTCAAAAGAGATTGAAGCTAATCCGGAGAAAATACAAGTGATTGTTAATCTACCCCTGTCACGAACAGTTAAGGAAGTCCAAATCTTAATTGGATCACTAGTATAGCTTCATAGGTTCGTGTCAAAGGCAGCGAAAGACACTTCCCACTCTTTGAAATTCTTAAAAAGGCTAAGAAGTTCAGCTGGAGTTAAGAGAGCCAGTCAGCATATGAGTCGTTGAAGGAGCAACTTCATACACTGCCAATGTTGAAGTCACCAATTCCGGGAGAAACATTATACTTATACTTGGCTGTTTCAATTAACATGGTGAGCTTAGTTATGGTGAGGCAAGAAGGCCAAAAGTGGATACCAGTGTTCTACACTAGTTGAATACTACAGGAGACTGAAGGAGCGTATATTCTAATTGAGAAGTTGACCCTAGCATTAATATATTTGGCAAGAAGACTGTGAACCTATTTCCATAGTCATAGGATTGTAATCTATATTAACTACCCTATCAAAAACATCCTGAGAAAGACTAAGTAGTCCAGGAGGATGAACAAATGTGCTCTTAAACTGGGACAATTCGAGATTCAGTTTCAAACATGAATTTAATGATTTAAGCGTAGGCTTTAGCAGAATTCATTGCGTAGATGACAAGTGTGGGAGCACAACAGGTGAAAACACAATAGTATCTTGACATAGACAAATGAATGTCCAAATGGGAAGACATCTCATGGAACTGTTTGTGGATGGGGCATCTTGCAAGGAAGGATACAGAGCATGACTGCTGTTGATCAACTCAAATGGAGGAGAATATAGATACTCGCTTTATTTTGATTTTTCACTTACCAACAACGAAGCTGAATACGAGGCATTAATATATGGCTTGGATCTCACTGTAAAGATGAAGGTCAAGAGCACTCAGGCATTTAGTGATTCGCAGATTGTAGTCCAACAAGTACTAGGAGACTACAAGGTGCAAGAGGGGTAATTGATGAAATGCTTATCCAGGGTTCGTCAACTCATCGCTCACCTCGAGTACCTCAACATCTAGTATGTACCAAGAAGTGAAAATATGAAAGTAGACACCCTAAGCAAGCTAGGGGTTTGATTCATTAGCCAAATGCAAGAATGTGAAGGTAGAGGTCATTCCAGCTGGGAGCACATCAAGGACAATCGTGTCAATGGTTCAGGCACATGAGGTAAATTGGATGACACCATTAATTGAATACTTTGAAAAGGGGAAGTTTTCGATAGACAAAGTACATGCCAGGAAGCTAGGAATGCAATCCCACAACTATGTTTACGAAGCTGGGACCTTATACAAGAAAGAATTCCTGTCTCCATGGATAAAGTGTGTGAGGCTATCACAAGAAAATGAGATCTTGAAGGAAGTACACGAAGGATTCTATGGATTGCACCAAGGTTCTTGAACACAAAGAAGATCATTCGAGCTGGATACTACCAGCCAACCATGTTTAATGACACACAAGCCGCAGTCAACATTAACGAGAATATACAAAGCTTGTCTCTTTGATAAATTGGGAACCGATCTGGTCGAACCCTTTCCAAAAGGTGCTGGCAGTGCAAAGTTTCAAATTTTGGCAATTGATTACTTCACAAACTGGGTGGAAGAGAAGCCATTACGAAGAGTTACAATGGAAGTAACAAGAACATTTTTCTGTCGGAATATAGTTTATCGCTTCGGAGTACCGCAAACCATCGTCACCGGCAATGGCATATAGTTCACAAGTGGAGTCTTTATGGAATGGTGTTTGAAACTGGGAATTGCACAAAAATTCACTTCTATAGCTCACCCTCAAGAAAATGGTCAGTTGGAAGTAACAAATAGAATAGTCATTCAGGGTATCTAGAAAAGACTGAAAGGAAAGCATCCATGCTGGGTTGATTAGATACCCAACACCTTTTGGTCGTACAGAACAATAGTGCAAGAACAAACAGGAGAAACTCCATACAGTCTTGTATATGGGCACAAATCAATAATACCAGTGGAAATCGATAACTCAAGCCTTCTAGTCGAAGAATATAGAGAAGACATTAATCTAGAGATAATGAGTCTGGATTTAGACGAACTCAAAGAAAAGAGACAGACGAAGGTGATCACGAAAGAAAAGTGCAAAGAAAGGATGGCTAGAGCATACAACCAAAAAGTCAAGGAAACACAATTTCAAATTGGCGATCTATTGCTAAAGAAGAATGAAGCTAGCCTAGCTGAGGAGAAAGGAAAGTTATATCCTAAGTGGGAAGCACTTTACAAGATAAGAAAGACACACCGATCCAACTGCTACAAGTTAGAGAGAGTGGATGGAAGCAGCGTTCCCAACACTTGGCACATAATCAACTTGGGGAATTTTTATGTGTAGGATCAGCAAAGGGGTAGGAAAATCTAGTTTCATGGTATAGAAACCATGAAATGATCATTGGTGGTGTTCATTCCCTTGTTTTTTTTGAAGAAGATATTATTGCAATATAAATATTCATATTTTGGAACAAGATCTTACTTACATAAAATAGTTATGCATTACGACTACAAAGCAAACTTAAAAAATCTTTAAAAATAAATGCATGATTACAGCAGTACACATTGTTGATTACGAGAGCTACACATCTTGCCACTTGGCACAATGAAAATCTTAAGTCTGCAAGTTATAAACCATACAATAAGGCAGATATGCCTACAAGAAAGTGATAAAAGCAACCGATAGATCTTGTGGCTTCACACTCTCAAGAAAGTAAGATGTAGACATTGCAACCAGGAAAACCTGGCTTCAATAGAGCGACAAAAGCAAGCGATAGATCTTGCAGCTTTGCACAACACATACTTTGAATTGATCAAGTGATAAACCTTGCAATAAGGAAGATATGCCAACAATGAAGAAAAAAAAAACAAGCGATGGATCTTGTGGCTTCACACTCTCAAGAAAGCAAGCTATGGACCTTGCTTCCAAGCTAATCTTGCTTCAATATAGCTACTAAAGCAAGAGATAGATCTTGCAATTTAGTGAAAAACAAAGTTTCAATATTCAAAACAAAGACAATATATGATATCTTACGAAGAAAAAAGAATTATGTGACGTTTGGGTTTATTAGACGACCACATCATCCAAAAGCTAGAACAAAGAGGGATTTGTGCTAGAACCGTTCAAATGAAAAATCATTAGATATTATCTATGCCACGATGCATTGGAAGATCTAGAGAAAGAAAAACTGCCACAATGACAAGATTGGAAGGCCCGATGCTCTTCAGCGATCATATAATCATAACGCCACTTCATGTGCAAGTACACAGGATGTCGAGTTCAACCACTTCGCTCCATGTGATCAAGATACTTAGCATAATAAGCTTTAAATTTAGTTATATGGCCGAACTCCTCCTGATCGGGTTGCATACTCATAAGGTCAACGTTTTCTTGATAGCTTTTATTAATTTTTTTTCCAAATTATCGATCGTCTGCTACAGTTGGAGAATATGATATTGAACAACCTCAGATAAATTAACTCTCTGGAAGCCAATACTCATTGTCAGATCACCTCGACCAGTGTAGAACCATGATAACTAGCAGACATAGCTTTCAACTCATCCTTATAATTGAAGCGCACTTGCTCAAGTTGACAAACGCTTGAATCTAGATAGGTACACTCAACACTCAGGCGATCATTATCACTACTGATGTGGTAGCTTGTTCAGGTAGCTTCTTATCTACTCACCTCTGTAAGTTCCTCCACATGTAAAGAAAATCCTGGAAATGACTCCGTGAGAATCCCTCCGATGATCAAGTTAGTCATCTCTTTCAGAAATAGAATTCCTATGAATAGTAGCGCTTACCTTAACTTCTTCTCCATTTGATGTATTTATAGACTGACCCAATTGTGCTTCCTTAATTTTAGGGACAGAGATCATGGGGTACATCACGATCCCACTTTCTGAGTTCGTGGTCTTCATGGTCTGCGTTCGTTCCTTATTCATCGGCCTACGTTCTTTGCATACCCCTAAGTTCTCAATAGTTTGGGCTGAACCGAGTTTGCCTTTGCTGTTGAACATTGTCGGGCTGGGCCTAGCAGCTGCTACCTTTGCTTGCTAGACCATATATACACCATAAGCCCCTCAACCATGAATCCAATGCCATACGAAGCAATGATTGGTTTCCTAAGCTGCGTAGCGAACATATTTCTTCTCTTTGTGCATAATGCGTTGTAATATGTTCGTCTGAGCTCCGATGCGAACCATTTTTTGTGGAGTGTTAATTGCTTCTTGGCCGTATGTTGCAACTTCCTGGAATCACACTTCCATTTTAAATTTGAAACCTCTAGGCGTATCTTATCTCCATGAGATCTATCCGTTGAAATATTGTGACCGAGATTCACTCCTTAGTATTTGTTTGTCAGCTCCGCAATTTGCTCGGTTGCCATTTTGATTGATGTGTCTTATACTTTGAATTTAGCATCTCAATAATAGCCCCTATTCAGAGTATTTTCTCCACTGTCTCCTCGAGAATCCAAAATGGTATTGCACTTTATGTCAGCTTTGTCATGGTTGCACATTATTCTTTTTATTTGTCTTGTAGCATTCCTTCTTGCATTTAAATTCTTGTGCTAACCCAAGCCTGTTCATCTTCTTTCTTCATCTATATTGCTCCCAATATCTTATCGAATCCTGCGCTATAACGGTAAGTTTTTTTGCTTCCTTCCTTCCTGCTCTTCCTTAAGCTTTTAGTTTTTGATTTGTGTACATGTGCATCTTTTAGCGTAAGTTTTTTTTATTATAATTTAATAATTTTTTTGCTACCCTTCTCATCACTTTGTTCTAGATTCTGGTCGGATTTTTTCTCTTTTAGTTTCTGTCCTTTAATTGACACCGCCCATCGTTTTGATTTTAGGGATTTTGAATATGTCAATGTATGATTCTAACAACCTCAGGATGTCTTCTCCCAACATCGTGAGCTTAATACTGATTCCGATGAAGATTCCAACCACCGTGCCAGATATTTCATTATTAGTAGTCTCCTCACAGATTCCTATGTTGAAGATTTAAAATACAAATTCTTTTTTTTTGCATTCGCATGAGCTTAAGGCACCCGAGGCCTCTGAGGCCATTCACACTCCTCCCCCTGGTTATTTTTCTTGCTATTTAGACTACTTGAAATTTGGATTCTCTTTTCCTCTGCTCGAACATGTGGTAGACCTTCTTTGTTACTATAAATTAGGATTATGTCAGCTACATCCAAAAGAAGTCTCCATTTTCATCTTTTTTATCATGTTTGCAAAGAGCCTGGTGTTGATTATTCTATAGATCTATTCTGTAACCTTTTTCATCTTCGCAAAATAAAAAACTCCCCTGATGAATTCACTGTTTACCCTGTAATTCCTAATGTTGAGTTCATTAGCGAGTTCCCCAGTAATTGTTGGGTGTGGCGAGTGAAGTTCTTCTACATAAAGCTTGATCCCAATTGTAGTTTAGATTTTCCCCTTTGGAACTACGACACTCTGAAGGCGAAGCTACCTAGGGCTAGGGCTCGCCTGACTGTCGAGTCTGAGGTTGTAGTAACTCTTAGTTATCATTCCATCACGCTTCTCTCTGCTAGTACCTTAATCAAATGTGTTGAAGTTATTGATCAATTAACTATTTCTGGTTTGTTTGTCCCCGCTATGTGTTTCTGCTCGCTTCTTATGTTTGTGTTCTTATTTAACTGGTTCTGCTTTCTTTCATTGAAAAAATGGACCTCACATGCTATACCCATGAGAGGAAGTTCATTTATGAAGATAACGATGAGGAGGTAGAGACCCTAACTCCCTCGGGCAAACAAAAAACTGACGTTGTTCTTCATCAAGTGATTACTAATGACACAAGTACTCAGCAGAATGCATCTAGGTCTCATACTAATGAGGTCGAGGGTAATGGTTAGTAAAAGGCCAAAGATAATGGCCATCACAGAAGGCGCAAGGAGCGAACCAAAAATACTTCAACTGATTAGGGACTTGTAAAGAAGAAGGGTCAAGCTGGCCAACTACCTCCGCATTCTCTCATGCTAAGCCATAAATGTTTTGTAAATGGAATTGTTCTTGCTAGGCTCGGTAAGCTATCCCTTCAGAAACCATGGCTGTGGTATGTTTTTGTTATGTTGAAGATTTTATTGTAATTTAAGTGCTTTGTTTTGTCGTGTAGCCATTGTCATCGTTGGTGTGTTTTTATATTAAGGTTAGTGAGAGCTTGCAACTTGTCAGCAAATGAGTTGCTAGCTTTGTTGAAGGGGAAGGAGTTATACTGGCACAGCTACATGCCAGGAAAGTGGAGTGTAGTGCTTTAAGTTAAATTGCTGCAGATGCTGAGAAGCGAGCGCGCAAGGCCGAGAAACGTGCTGTGAGTGCTGAAAGAGAAATGGTGAAAATGTACTTTTAGTTAGAGGAGATGAGGATGAATGGCTCGATTCGCCTGGATACCCTCAACTACTGGTCAATCGACTGTCGAAGACTAATTCTTTTTACGCCTTGTTCAAGGAAGTCTCAGCTAACGCTCGTGATGATGTCTATTGCGAGGCTTTGATTGAGCCAAGGAAGTTGAATCTAACCGTAAAGCTTTATAAGTCACCAAAGCTGGCCAAGATAGAGGAGATCTTAGGGGAACCGACCAAAATTCTCAATGATGGCTCTGTGAAGACCATCTCCGACAATGGTCATCCTTTTGTACTGCTATCCTATCTTGCTGGTCTGCCAACTCTTCCCTCCGCAGCTGAGATAAAAAAGTGTATGGTTGATTACTACAAGGAGATTCCATTCAACTCTTCTATCTCTGAGGATCGCTAACCGGGTCAAGATATTGTAGCGAGCGATGTTGCCAATCCTGGGGGGGTTGAAGGTGCAAGATGCTGCAAGCGCGGATGATACTGCTAACGTGGCTCATACTTTTCTCTCACCTCTTTCCAAATTTAGTCAAACACCATAGACATGAAACAAAATTTTCTTGTAATTTACTGAATATATTTTTAAGTTTGTTTGTATGGTTTCTGTATTATTTGAAACTTATTGGGTCCTTGTTCTTGCTTTTTATAATTTGACTAATGGTTTATATTTACTTATTTTCAGGGCTTTGATATTTTGATTGACGAAATTTTTTTAAAAAACATTGGACATTTGGGTTTTTACGTTCATTTTTGTAGTTATAGTGTTTTTTCGTCATCTTTTGGATGCTGCCTGTGAATTTAAATGAAGCGACCAAGCGTATATCAAAAAGGTATTTCCAGCTCATTTCTTCCGACCACTTGTCTCAAATGGATTCTATTCCATTACATATTGGGTGGAAAATTCGTTCATTCTTGTCGACTTTGCCTTCCTCCACTTCTTGTCCTTGTAGTATGCTTACTTGATGGTTATTATGTTTCATCTCTTGGAAAAGATATTTTTTGCGGTGTGGTTGACCTTGAATAAGCTACTGTATACTTGTGCTTGCTCAACCACCCTATTCATGTTCAGGAGTGGGCATTAACCTTGGGCATTCGTCTGAAGTATATGATGTTAGGCATTCATGACCTTGAAAAAAAGTGGGGGAAGACTGTGAAAGAGGCTCAGGATAGTGTTCATGATTTGAGAAAAAATTGCAACGAGCAGAATGATCTTATTTATCGGCAACAGTTGAACATGGTTAAGATACTTCGCAACCAGGTGGACGCTAGAAACTATGCCACAAATAAGACACGCAAAGTCCACCAGAAGACAGCAATCATAGACAAGCAATGTGACCATATCGATGATTTGTACGCTTGGATAAATAAAAATCAGGAGGAATGCAATCACCTCTCAACCGCTACTGTTGGTTGGCAGACAAAGTTTGATGAGTAGTTTCCCATTAACACACAGCTGCAAAGTGATACTGATACACTTCATGCTAAGTGCGATCGACTTGATAGATATGTGCATCAACTTGAGAAAGATTGGATTGGATATAAAGAAAAACTCCAAGCTCTCCCATCATTGTCTCGAAGGTCTACCGGTCGTGGGAATCTTACCATGGACTTTGGTGATCAAAGGATCACTGTTCGGATGCACATTTGATCCTTAGAAAAGGAAATACAAGACTTGAAGGTCGAAATGAAAAGATATGAAGAAACCTTTACCGTTATGAGTATACAATTGGATCGCGAGGAGTTTGGTCCCATCACTGACTTGAAGGTGTAATATGCTAAACATTTTGCTCACATGGAGTGAACAAGCTTTATACGCCATCCTGCTTATTTACATATGAAGTGGCGATATGAGCATCTTGTTAGTGAAGAAGATGATGCTGAAGAGAAACGACGTGGGGCTGAGAATTATTGCTGTGACTCTGAGCGTGGTTGTTGGTGTGGTGAATCATCGTCTTCTGGATCATTGTTGGCTTCAAGACGTAGGTAGATATGGTAGATTGGAAAACTTATTTTGTAATGTTTTTAATAATATTGGAAATGTCTTGGTGAAATGTGTGCATATGTTTTTGCTAAGGAAAATTCCTTGTTGACATTTTGTCCTCTAAGTTAGTGAACTTGATAATCTTTGAGGATGCCAGCTTTATGGATTGTTTTTATTGTTTTGTTCTAACTGGATAAGTATGAAGCTGTTCGTATGAATTATTATAGTGTAGTATTTTGGGCTGTATGATTTCCATTGCGTATGTTGTATTTATGAGAAAATATGCTCCTGAGCAAGGTCTATAGCTCTTGTTTTCTATGAATGAGCAAGGTCTAAAGCTTGAAATGTTTGGTAGTCTTTGCAAGATCTATTTCTTGCACTTGTTTGATTTGAGAAGTTGCAAGATCCAAAGCTTGCAATCATCGATAAATGTGAAAAATATAAAGCTTACCTTGTTAGTTTCACAAGATCTATAGCTTGCATTTGCTTGATTTGAAAATTTTCAAGATCAAAGCTTGCAAGCATCGATCGTCATGCAAGATCAAAAGCTTACAAGCATCGATAGTCGTGCAAGATCAAAAGCTTGCTTTTGTTTGACTTGCGAAGCTACAAGATCCAAAGCTTGCAGGCATCGATGGTTGTGCAAGATATATAGCTTGTGATTTGTTGTTTACCCAGTAAAGTCTAGGTAATTCAATGTTAACATGCTACGAACCGATCATCATGTAACAAGTGTAAGTAAAGAATGATAAACTTGATATTGGTCTAGCAGAGTGGTTTTGCATTGAATATGTACAACCGTGATTATATCATGTTGGAAAAAACCAAGGATAATATCTTGGAATCTATACAGGTTGATGCTCGTTGTTTTCCTTCTAGACATAAAACTTTCTGCGGTTAGCTACATGCCATGTGTTTGGGACTGTGGTTCCATCCATTCTCTCCAAGCTCTTACACTTGTGGGCCTTTGTGACCTTGTATGGTCCCTCCCACTTCACATTCCTCGTTCTTCTGCCAAGCTAGCTTCGTTCTTCCTGAACATTAGGTCACCCAGCTGAAATCGTGTTTGTTTCACCCTCTGATTGTATGCTCTTTCCATTCTTGCTTTGTATTTAGCTTCTGTGATTGTTACCAGATTTCTTTTTTTTCTCAAGTTCCTCTAGTTCGAGCCTCATCGCATCTGGGTTGTCTATCTCCTTATAGTTGCTTGTCTTAAGGCTTGAGTTACCAATCTCTATGGCACTTTGTGACTGTACACCAAATTGTATGGTATCTTTCCCGTTGGTTCTCAGATCGTTGTTCTATACGACTATAACATGTTTGGTAACTCATCTACCTATCCTGTTAGCTTTCCTTCCAGCTGCTTCTATATTCCCTGAACTATGGTCCTATTTGTCACTTCCACTTGGCCATTAGCTTGTGGGTGTGCCATAGAGGTAAACTTTTGAAGAATCCCAAAATTCGAGCACCAATCGATGAACACCACGCTTGTGAATTATGTATCGTTATTTATGACAATAGTATGTGGCAGCCCAAAGCGACACACTATGTTTTGCCAAACGAATTCCCTAGCGGCTTCAGTTGTGACACATCCTAATGGTTTAGTTTTGACCCACTTTGTGAAGTCAATTGCAATGATTAGGAACTTGGAATTGCTTTCTCCCCTTGGAAATGGTCCAACTGTGTTTATCCCCCACTTATCAAATAGCCAGGCTCCATATACTCCTGTCAAAGTTGACCGCGGTTTGTGTGACAACGAGGCGTTGATTTGGCAAGTCTTGTATCTGAGAATGAAGTTGTGTGCATCGTTGAATATGGTTGGCCAGTAGTATCCCACTCTGATTATCTTTTAAGCTATCGTCCTAGCTCCCTGATGCATTCATATAAGCCTCAATGTAATTCTTTTAAAATCTCAGTCGCTTTCGGTGGTCCTACACATTTTATCCATAGGGACAAGAAGGTTTTTTCTGTACAAGGTCTCGTCTTTGTAGGCATAATTAATAGAACACAACTCAAATTTTGGCTTCCATATTATTTTCTAGCAACGTCTCTTTTTCAAGGAAGTCCTTCAGCGAAGTTATCCAACTTACTTAATCCTCTTGGATTGTTAACACAATCGTTGACATTGTGCTTCTGACTAGGATGGCTTTTATAATGATGTCCCCCTGCTCGCTAAGAGAATCAAATCCTGCTGTTGCTATCTTTCTTGATGTATCCGCCTTTGTATTTTCACTTTCCGGTACGTTTTGTATATTAAAATATTCAATCTGGGCTTTGAGTTGATTCACCATACCTAAATAATTTATCACCTAATCCACTCGCACCTCACAATGACCTCGCACTTATTGAACTACAATCAACGAATCGCTGGATACTCAAAAACTCTTTACTTCCATTCTGATAGTGAGATATAGTCCACAAATTAGGGCCTTGTATTCTTCTTCATTGTTAGTGGGAAAAAATTGAATTATAATGAGTGTCTGTGTTTGCCCCCATTTGGGTCAACGAGAAGCTATCCTGCTCTGTAACCTTCCTTGCTGGATGCACCGTCAACAAACAAGGTCCAAGCAACCTCCTCCCATTTTGTCTTTCCTTTGTCAATCCTCCAACTTTGACATACGCTGGTCTTCGGTGTCTCTTTGCTTGTCATCTCTGTGATGAAGTTTGCTAGCGCCTGAGCCTTCATCGTTGTTCTAGGTTGAAATTTTATTTCAAATTGACCTAGTTCCATGGCCCACATCGCTAGTCTGCCTGAAGACTCTAGCTTAGTGAGGATGTTCTTGATTGGAAACCCTATGTAAACCACTATGCCATGACTATGAAAATAATTTCTCAATCTTTGTGCTAAGTAGACTAGGGCTAAGGTTAGCTTTTCTACTGGCATGTAAGCTTTCTCCGATTTCTGCAGGATTATGCTATTGTAATAAATTGGGACTTGTTTTTACCCTTACAGGCGAACCAATACCGAGTAGACAGCGTTCTATGAGATTGCTAAGAACAAGTACAATGTCTCTTCGAGTACGGGCAATTTTAACGTTTGTAACGCTTGAAGCTGGTCCTTTAACCCATCATACGATTTTTTCCAATCTTCACTCCAACTAAAATTTCTCACCTTTCTTAACACTTCAAAAAGTGAAAAGTTCTTCTCTGCTGCCTTTGATACGAAGCGGCTAAGCGCTGCCAGTGATCCCATCAAGATTTGCATCTCTTTACTTGTTTACGGCTAGGGAGGATTGACTATGGCTTGAATTTTGTTTGGGTTGGCTTTGATACCATTTTAAGAAATCTTGTATCCCAAGAATTTTCTAGCCCCCACTCTAATTACTCACTTCTTGGGGTTAAGCTTTATCCTTGTTGCCTTCACCGTGTCCGGAGTTTCTTTTAAGTCTATAGCGAAGCTTCCTACTATTTTACTCTTGATCGCCATATCGTCAACATAAGCTTCAACATTTCTCCCTATTTGGCTTCAGAACACCTTATCGATCACTCTTTGGTATGTTGCTCCAGCATTTTTGAGTCCAAATGGCATCTTCACATAACAAAACGTTTCAAAGCTCATCATAAAAGTAATTTTCTCTACATCATCTGGGTTCATCAGTATCTTGTGATAACCTTTGTATGCATCTAAGAAAGGCAAGGCTCCGCATCCAGAAATTTCTTCTAACAATTGATTAATCATTGGCAAAGGGTAGGAATCTTTTGGACATACTTTGTTCAAATCCATGAAATCAATACACATTCTCCAAGCAGCATCTAATTTCTTCACAATGACCGGGTTTGCTTATGATTTTGGGTATATAACTTCTTTTATTATACCGGCTTGCAACA
The DNA here is from genome assembly GCA_037428765.1 of Rubia yunnanensis. NCBI lineage: Eukaryota > Viridiplantae > Streptophyta > Magnoliopsida > Gentianales > Rubiaceae > Rubia > Rubia yunnanensis. Next base: position 103,328,353 of record CM075061.1, on the reverse strand, counting down.
ATGATGTAATCTCCTCCTCGATCACCTTTTACCTGCCTTTAGTGAAGAAAATTTGTTTTTGTTTAACCAATTTGACCGAGCTACTGATGTGCAATGAATGGGTAGCGATGTCTGGGCTTACTGCTCCCATGTTCTATACGTCCCATACAAATGTGTCCTCGTAGCTTTGCAAAATTTGAATAACCTTTGCCTTCTATTTGCTTGGAAGGTGTTTTCCAATCTTCACGTATTTGGAACCATCCTTAGTATCTAGCCTTACCAACTTCATTTTTCCCCTAAGTGTACAGATGCAGCTGATTGTTCTAGCAAGCTACCTCCCCAAATGGTATTAACCAGCTTTACCTTTTCCCATATCTTTCCTTTCTTCATCGCTATTACTATACATTGCCTTGCTGCATGCTGGTTTCCCTTAATGGCTATAATTCCATTTGGGGTTGGGAATTTCATTACCAGGTGATAAAGGGACCAAATTTTATGGTGTTAAATATACTTGGGGCGTCCATAACCACAAAGTTGCACATGATGGTGCAATTTTTCCCATTCTCTCTGATTGTGACTGGCAGTTGTATATTTCCCAGATTTGTTTCTGTTTGCCTTGTGAATCCAACCAACAAAGATGTGGACTTTTTTAGGTCTATTCTTTTGAACCCCAACCTATCAAAGCAGTCCACGAATAGTATTTCAACTGTGCTATCGTCATCTACAACTACCCTATGAATAGTTGCATTTCCAATTCTAGCTATGATAAATATTGGGTTATTGTGCAGTGAAGCGTTGGGTACCGCATCATCTTTACTGAAGGTAATCACTTCGCTTGGTCGAAATATTTTGTCCTCTGGTTCTTGCAGGGAAGAATATCTTGCTTTGGCCTTCCATGCACTGTTGGACAGTGACTCCATGTGTAGAGAAGATAACTATCTCTATTGCTTTTCCATCCACGTTGTCACCGTATTCTATAGCCGCAATCATTTTTTTTTATTTTACACGATGTGGTCGCAGTTTCTTGGTTTCTTAGAGGGGGGTTTGCTTTCTTTCTCGTGACCCCTTACTGACTTGTCGCATCTCTCCTATATTGTCCCAAGTTACCATTCCTAAGATTTTCTTTAACTTGTCGTCTTAGGTCCCCGCAATACTCGATGTCATGGACACGATCTTTGTGGAAGGAACAGTAAAACTCCCTAGACCATTTCTATGGTGGTGCAATCATTGGTGCTGGCTCCCAAAATAGATCCTTATTTACTAGCCATATCTCCTTCCATGTCTTTGTTAGAGGTGTGTCTTGAAACGGAGAACCCTGCACTCCCGGTTCTTCTTATCTCAAACCGATATTTTCTTTTCCTTTTTTAGGCCAGCTCTTCTATGAATCCTTCTTTGTTCACTTCTCGCTTTGCTCCTTTTCTATTTTTTTATTGTTCACCTCCTCCATTCGTACATGTTGTTCAATCATCTTCTGTAGATCCCTTGGGTTTTCTGGCATGTTCTTCGTCAGCTCTTTGTAAAACTCACCAGACCTCATGCCTCCTATAAAAGCACCCAATAACGATTGAAATGGAAAATCACAAACTTGTAGGCTCTCCGTGATATATCGATTATGATACTCCACGAGGCTTTCATCGCTTTTCCGCGCTATATTGTTGAGATCAGCATCTGGTGAACTTCTGTTTTTGGTAGAAACATCCTAAAAATAGATCTGACAGCTGCACCCAATACTTGATACTTCCATTCGGAAGGTCTTCGTACCACATAATTGTCGTGTCTGATAGAAATATAGGAAACACATTGCATACTAATTCTATGTTCGCATCCCAAAATTTCATGTTGTTTCTATATGAATGTAACAGCACTTTTGGGTCTATGGTACCATCGTAGACTTTAACGTGTAGGGGGAGATTGAAATCTTTAGGCATCTTAAAGTCTCATAAATGTGGTGCTAGGGGGGACTTGTCTGGGTTATCTTCTGCGACAATGTCCGTAGCTCTTCTTCATAGTGAAGACGTTCGCGTTCTTGATTCACCCCTTTCTCTTGTTTTTGGGGTTTTTGCTTTAGAGTATTCAAAAATTGATCATACAGGTCTTCTCTATTCGCTTCTAAGAACCCTGCGAATGCTCCTTTTTTGTCATAATTATTGTTGGAAGTTTCCGCTTCTTCTTATATTTCTTCTTTGCTAAACTCTTTTTCCTTACTTGGGGTATGTTGCTGCTGATGGTAAGTGCCCCCATTACGTCCAAGCATCTGTTCTTGTGACTAATGATTATAGTTTTTTTCACTCCTGGTGAACACCATTACTTACTTGAGCAACCTGAAAATGAAAAAAATCAGTTCCCCACAGATGGCGCCAAATGATGTGGTATCTTGTTCAGGTAGCTTCTTTGCTGCTCACCTCTATAAGTTTATCCACCTGTAAAGATAATCCTAGAAATGACTCTGAGAGAATCCCTCCAACGATCAAGTCAGTCACCTGTTTAAGAAATTGGATTTCTCTGAATAGTAGCACTTACCTTCACTTCTTCTCCATTTGATGTATTTATAGACTGACCCGATCATAGTTCCTTGTGTTTAGGGATAGATATCATGGGGTACATCATGATACAACTTTTTGAGTTCGTGGCCTTCATGGTCTGCGTTCATTCCTTATTCACCGGCCCAAGTTCTTTGTGTGCCCCTAAGTTCTCAATAGTTTGGGATGAACCGAGTTCACCTTTGCTGCTGAACATTGTTGGGTTGGGCCTAGCAGTTCCTAGCTTTGCTTGCTAGACCGTATATACACACACTACACAACTGGATATTCAATGAAACCTATTCGTCATACTTGCACTGCCACTCTACGGAATAGCGTGAAAGATCATTACATTCTTCTTGCTTATTCTTCAGATGGTCAAATAAGTCATCGATAGGGAACATTGTTTGTCAATGATACTAGTCTTCTGATAAGCTTCGCTTACTTTACTTGCAACGAAATTATTTGCTTCCTTTTGCTGGAAAATCATCTTAATGAATTTAAGCTACTGACAATGGATAAGATCATTCAATTCCAAACATAACTGTTTTATCCCATGAACTTGAGTCTCATCATGAGTCTTCTTCCATGCAACTCCAGATCATTCAATTCCAAACATAACTATTTTATCCCATGAACTTGAGTCTCATCATGAGTTTTCTTCCATGCAACTCCAGATCATTAACACCGAGTAGCATGTATTTCAGGAAAAGACCCAATGACACTGCCCACTCTTCAATGCATTTTGGGAGCTTAAGCGAGTGAACATAAGCCCCAATAGACTCCAGATCAACTTATGTGCAAATAATATCTTAACCGAGAGACTCTAAGTTATAACTGTCAGGAATAAATTTGCTACATGGATAATCCCTAGAAGTTAGCATAGCCATCGAAGGAGTATATGCGCACCACCCAAGACATAAAGGTATAGAACTCAAATCCAAATTGCCAATGTTAGACAAATGGTTTCCAAAAAATAACTCAACATACTCCAAGGAGATAAGGCTAGAGGCCTCGACTAGCACATTAGAATACCAAGTAGTAGAAGACATAGACCCAAGAGGAGCCCCAAGACGATCACTAGACCCAACATGCCATGAAGATTCAAAAACTTGCGGTTAATGAAAATAGAAACACCTTGCATACTATCAAATTTAAAGCAAAGGTATCAAATCAAAATAGAAAAATTATGCAAAGTCAAGTAGCACACACAATTTAAAAATATTTGATAATGTCATTAGATGTTACAGAAAAAAGTTAATAGTTTTCCAAATCAAATCATAGATCTAAAAGTTCAACTGACTTCTGTGTGAGAGGGGGGAGTGCTCTGTACCGCAAGGGCAGTCTCTTCTTGGCTTGTATCCTAGCTAGATTTATCTATTTGGGCTTCAGACTCCAGGAGGGGGGGTCGATGTAGCTTTAGGAGAAGCGAAAAGAAGATCTTCAAAATAGACGACCTGGAAACCTTAGAGCTCAGAAATGGTCGGCAATAAAGGAAGGCCCACAAGATGCGATAGCAAGGTATATGGGTGCCCATCATCAGAAATGTTTCCAATAAAATCGTCATTGAGAATGGCCTTCTGCTTTGCCAATGCCGTAGTACACTTCTTCAAAGAGAGTAAAATCTTCAACATTGCAGTTGGGTTCCACTCATGCTTATCTTTCACAGCCTCACAATAATCGATGGTGCGAGCAGAGCTGGAAACATCCTCAAATAACTTGGAGAAGGACTTCATTTTGCAAAGCCGATCCACCAAAATTTGGGGATATTTAGGGGAAGCAGATCCATTTGTGTGCATTTCCTTTAGCTCTAATTGAAGCTTGGAAACTTCTTCCTCTGCAATCCTTTCGCGTTCCTCAGCAGTGTTCACCCATTCCTCTACGGCTTTAAGGGAACTCTCTGGGGTCGTACACTCCTTCTCCTTTGTTTTATACTTCTCCATGAGCAAACCATCAGTAGGGGAGAACTTTGAAAGCCGCTCACTCACGAGCTGAAGACTCTTACCGACCTTACAGAGCAAAAGACATATGAAGGGGATAATCAATATTCTAAATACAAGGTATCAAAGTACAACGAAAGTTACTCAAACTAACCAAAAATTTACCACATCCAAAGTATCAGGAAGAGAAATTTTGGAAAGAGTATCAAGTATTGTTCCTTCCACTAGCAGGTTATCGGTTTGTGTCGAGCCTTAGAGCAAGGCTGGTTGGTTCGACCTTTTTTCATCGGAGGCGGTAAGTGACCTGATGCTCCATTGGTCCTATCTCCCTTCTTCTTCTTCTTCTCCTTCAACACACCAATAGTTCGATCGCCACCCATGCCTTCGCCCTCAGTGGACTTGTCCTTAGCAAGTGCATTCCCAGTACTAGTTTTGGTAACACCTTGTTGGCAGATGTCACATGCAGTAGTCTTATCAGGCTAGATAAGAGTTTCAGCCACCTTCTCATCATAGCTATAAAAAAGCGACTTCTCAATAGCACCTCTAGCTAAGTCCATGTCTACAAAAATGAAGGCATCACAGATCAAAAGAACACACAAAGGAAGTACACATTCGTCAGAAATAAGACCAAATAAAGATCCAACGTGTGAAAACAATAACGAACAAAACACCTTCAGCATCAGAATCAACATGGCAAAAATGTTGTGTATGGGTACGAAGTGTTACCACAATCTCGGTATTAGTAGTAAAACGAACACTCAGTCCAGGAAGCTTAGATTTAGGAACTTTGTAGTTCCAAGAAGGAAGAGCCACCTTATAATTCCGGTTTAGTTTCAACAAAAACTTTTGGTACGCCAAGGACCAACGTTGCTAGAAAAACCGCTCACAAGTTCATCCCCACCAACCACATGATAAAAGGTAAATTCATGTATGGTATTTTTCACTTTTCGAAGATGGTAAAAGTTACAAAAAAAATCATGGGTGAAAGAAACGTCCGCTTTCTCACACACCTGAAGAAACCCCATTATGATAGCGATGCCCTTGGTCTGAAACTGGGACAACACGATTTTATACGAGCGTAGAAGGTCAATAATGTGTTGAGGTAAAGGAAAATAAAGATCAAAATTCAAATAAGCCAAATAACATGATATATAGCCAGGAGGAGGATTGCAAACACATTCAGAGTTCGTAGGAAAGCGGAGCTCAACCATAGATAAAAATGGAAACTAGTTCTTTAAGTCATCGAAATATGAACCAGACAGCGTACTACTTATGGCAGAGGATCTTGTGACATGACCGGAATCCCCATCAGAGTAAACATCTTTCTGTAGGTGACTCGATATGGCTAGAGGAAGACATTCAAGAAAATGGGTATCCTAGAATGTGAAATAGAAGCCTTGATCAGAGCTAAAAAGGTTGGGTGCAAATTTTCCAGACCAAAAGTTAAAGAAAACAGAAGAGGATATACCGGAGAAGATGATCGAAGTTATATAATTCAAGTTTAAGCGCAAGTCACCAGAAAATGAAGAGCCAATACTTTACAAATTCAGCGCATGCAACAAAGAAAGGAGAAAGAAAGTTGAAACAAACTTACTTTTATAGAGGAAGAAGAATGGTAATTTTTAGAAGAGTTCAGAATAACCAGAGAAGACAAGAGTTTTCAGCAACTGAGAAAATGAATCAAGGGAAATTAATTCCAATATGTAAGACACAATGGAGAAAAGGAAAAATCGATGAGACTAATTAGTTCATGAAGCCTAATGATGAGGTTCTGATACAAAAATTAGGTTACCTTTCAAAGATATCGAGACAACGATGGAATTTGATTAGACATCGCACTGACTTGCGATGGAATTAAATTAATTGATCCAAAATTCCCCATTTAAGTGATGGAGCGATAACTAAAATCAGGAAAATCATAACAATATGGCAAAGAATAAGGATTAAATTTTGGTCATTGGATACAATATCTAAGCAGATGAGCTTATCAGGACAACGATACAGATGGAGAAGATTCAAAATTCAAATTCTAGACTTGAGAATATTCACAAAGGCACAAGTATAGCCATGAAACCAATTACACTTCGCAATGAAAAAAAGGAGAAATACTAATGACGAACAAGTTGTTCGAATACAACATCAGTTCGCCTTCATTTCACAGGTAATACCATTGCTTAGTGTCTTTTAGTCTTCATAGCTCGGGGGGGAGGGAGGGCTTATGGTGTATACCTAGCACATGAACCCCATAAAATTGAAATTTAGGCGCAACTTATAACTGGGCTCTACAATAGGCCACAAATTGAAGCGGGAACAAGCTAAGGAAAGTTAGATCGCAAACCGAGAAAGGCGGAAGCCACGACCGAGCTCCAGGCACAAGCCACCTTTCTCGAAACCATGATCAAGCACACAATGACAAACCCGGACAAAGTGGAGCCATGTTCATAGCACACTATAAAAGGAAGAAAGAGGACACTAATTCTGGTAAGTGCAACTAGACTGAAGATACTTGATTATGAAAAGTGAGGTGGTTTACTTGGGCGTTAGAGCCTTTTTCCCGGAACCACTTTTGGGACCTCTTTTGCAGGCACACCCCGGTGAACAACGGTCACTTGGTCAGATCGGGGATACCACAACAAATGTATTCCGATCAATATCATCTTAATTTCCTTTTCATAATGGCAGCACTATGCATCAATATTGGTTTTATTTGTTGAAATGGTCTCATTGAAAGTTGTGTAATCTATACATATAAATTAAAATGGCAAGTCACGGATGAGCTAGCAATGAAATAATATAAAAATAACGAATATATTTTCATTCATACTCGTTGTCTCTACCTCATCAATATTTGAAGAGCCAAAGAAGAAGCTTCACTACCAAAATGGCATGACTCTTTTTAACAGTAAGATATGGATTATGTGGTCTAACTCTATCTCAGTCTCCTTACTAGCCTCCCATGAACAGTTTTTATATGTGCATATAGAGCATCTGTCCTTAAATTTTCATATGAATGCTGTCTTTGTGTATGCACTTAGAAATAGAGAAGGTAGGAAGACTCTTTGGGAAGATCTAGCTCCCATCTCTAATGGAGATACCATTTTTATTGGTGATTTCAACACTATCACCTCCCTTTCTGAGTATAGGGCCCAAGCACACCCTCCTTAGGCAGCATTAGGGATTTTAATGCATGGATAAATACCTCGGGTTTGCAGGAAATTAATACGGTTGGGAACTTGTTCTCATGGTGCAACTCTAGACTTAGGAATCCCACATCCAAAAGGCTAGATAGAGGTTTATCTACTATCTCCTAGAACCTTAAGTTTCCCTCCTCCTCCATTCAGATTCTGAACAGGCAAACCTCTGATCACTCACCATTGTTACTGCAAATCTCTGATTTAACCATCACTAATCCTAAACCTTTTAGGTTCCTTAATGTATGGTTTAATCGTCAGGATTTTATCCCACTCATATAGGCAAATTGGGACAAACATTTGAATGTTAAGGGCCTGCTTGGTTTTTATCTCAAACTGATCAGACTTAAAAAAGAGATAAAAACATGGAACAGAGAGTGTTTTGGGAACATTGATACTAATCTGTTAAATGCTGAAGAAGCCCTTAGACTCCAGGAATCTAGATTTGATCTTAATCCCTCAGATACTGAGCTTATGGAATTAAATAGACATAAAGCTTTACTGTTACGAGCTCAAAAGGAAAAAGAAAAGCTTTGGAAACAAAAAGCTAAGTTGAAATGGAATAAGTTAGGGGATAATAACACCCAATATTTTCATAAAGTGGTTCAAGAGAAAAATTGTAGACTTCAGATTAGTAAGATTAAAAATACAGAAGGTCAATGGCTTAACTCCCAAACTGATATAAACAATGAAGCCATTTCTTTTTTTACTGATCTGCTGCAGGAACCAAACACTGAACCTAATGATACATACTACCCACATTTTCTGAATCAAATACCTCATATCATTTCTGATGCTGATAATAATGATCTTTCTAAGCCTGCAACTGAATCTGAAGTAGAGTTTGTAATTAAAGGTTTGAATAAAAATAGCAGTCCTGGCCCTGATGGCTTTACACCTAAATTTTATCTGAAATGCTGGCCTATTATTAAAACTGATCTAGTGATGGCTGTTAATGATTTTCTAGATGGTTCTCCTCTGCCCAAAGGAATATCTAGTACTTGGATTACCTTAATTCCAAAAAAAACCCACTCCTAGTTCATTTAATGACTTCAGACCTATCAGCTTGTCTAATGTAATAAATAAAGTATGCTCCAAGGTTCTAATGGAAAGGCTTAGACCACATATGGACTTACTGATCTCCCCTAATCAATCGGCTTTCATGAAAAATAGGGACATATCAGATAATATCATTTATCTTCAGGAAATGATTCATTTTCTAAATAAGAAAGCTAGGACTCCTAACTGTATCCTGAAACTAGACTTGCAGAAAGCTTTTGACAGAGTGAACTGGCACTTCTTGAGAAACATATTGTTTAAATTTGGTTTTCAAGGAAAATTCTTGAATGCTGTTATGGCTAACCTTTCTCAAGCTTACTTTTCTATTCTTATCAATGGTAATCCTGTGGGTTTTTTAGGGCAACAAGAGGGATTAAGCAAGGTGATCCCCTTTCCCCCTCTCTTTTTAATATTTTCTCTGAAGCTTTCTCTAGATCTTTATCTTTCATTTTTCAAAACAATAAACTTGCATACTACCAGATACCTTCTTCAATTACTGTAGCTACACATCTTATGTATGCAGATGACACCATTATTTTTATGCAAGCATCTAAATCTAATCTGGTTAGAATTAAGGCTTTTCTGGATGTTTTTGAATATACTTCTGGTCAGAAATTTAACTTCCATAAGTCTGATTTCTATATTAGTAACAGGGTTTCACTTGGAAAAATAAATCAGATTAGGACTATTCTTAAAATGAAGCAAGGTTCCTTACCTTTTCAGTACCTAGGATGCCCAATCTTTACAGGTAGAACTCTCACTAGGTACTTCCAACCACTAATGGAGAAATATGATAAGAAACTTCATAACTGGAAAAATCTGTGGCTAAGTTCAGGAGGCAAATTAGTATTGATTCAAACTTTCTTGTACTCATTGCCTCAGCATCTTTGGAATGTGACTGAACCACCTAAATCAGTAATCAATAACTTAGAAAAAAGACTCTCTAGGTTTCTCTGGGGTGAGACTGATGGAAAAAGAAACAAAGTTTGGAAAAAATGGACTCACATAGCTACTCCAACTTCCAATTGTGGTTTAGGTTTTAGGTCAATCAGAGATATCTTAGAGGTATGCTCACTAAAGCTGTGGTGGAAAAGTCAAACAGGCAACACATTATGGGCTAAATTGTTATGGTCACTTCCTGAGTCTCATAAAAAATCTGTTACATGGAAAAGGATTTGTTCAGTTAACCAGTTTGCTGAACAAAACTCCTTAATAATTCATGGTAAAGGGCTATGCAATTTCTGGACTTCAAATTGGTGCATAATTGGACCACTTACTTGTCATGTTCCTGAACATATTTCTGCTCCAGTTCTGCAACTCACTGTGTCTGATTTCATCAGGAATAAGTCTATCATTTTGCATCTGATTTCTCCTTATTTAGAAAATGATACTCTCTCCTTTCTACAGGAAGCCCAAATTGAAGAAACAAGAGATGACAGGCTTATCTGGAAACCAGATCCAATTGGTAATTTCACTTCCAAATCTGCATATCATGCAATTACTGGCTCATCAGGTAACTCTCTGGTCTTCAAACTCCTATGGCATAGAGCTTTACCAAAAAAGATCTCTATTTTTGCTTGGAAGATGCTACAATCTATACTTCCATTTGATAATGTGCTCATTACATGCGGCTTTAGTCTTGCCTCCAAATGTCCTTTCTGTAGACACAGAGATTCCCTTGAACATTTTTTCATCAAATGCCCCCTGGCCAAATCTGTATGGAGACACATGGCCTCTTTGGTCAATTTCCAACTACCTGAACCTCAAACCTTAGCTCAAACCTTCTGCACCTTTTGGAACTGTAGTGATTTACCTAAGGCCTTCCAGCTACTTTGCTATATTATCCCTACCATCACTTGCTGGTGCCTTTGGAAATCTAGGAATAGATTTCTCTTTGATCAGATTCCTCCCTCTGCTGACTACACCTACAAGGAAGCTATAGACATTATTAGGCTAGCTATATTCTCTAACCCTACTTATCTGAAATCCACATGTAGCATGCCTCAGCTCATAAAGAATCTATTTCAGCATTTAAGACCTCCTCCGAAACCGATTATTAGACTTGTTTCCTGGGATAGACCACCACAACATTACACAAAGATTAATACTGATGCATCTTGGCTCCCGGACAGGGCCTCTGTTGGGGTAATTATTAGGGACTGCACTGGTTCACCTTCACTGATCAAATCGGTTCCCATCTTTGCAAACTCATCCTTGCTTGCTGAAATACTTGCAGTTAAAATTGCTTGCCAATCCTATATCAACTTGAATGCTTCGGTTATCATTGAGTCTGATTCTCTATTAGCTGTCAAGATGATTTATGAACCCTATACTGCTCATTGGACACTTTTTGATGTGGTTTATAAAGTTAATAAGCTTTTGAGTGGTGTTACACTTAAGTATGTTCCTAGGGAAGGAAATTTGGTTGCAGATGCAATAGCAAAATATCATCATACTGCACATAATATATCATTAGATCTCAACAATCTTCCTCTGCATATCCGAGGTCTTATTGCCCTTGACAGATCACAAACTCCCCAAATTAGGACTTCTTCACATGACTTGAGATAGGATTGATACTGCTGATGGCTATTTCTGCAGGTCAATTCTCCCTGTTTTTCAACTTGCTGTCTGATGCTCATTCCAGTTGGCCACTGATTGGCCACCTGATTGTGGACCTCTCCATTTTGTTCTATGATTTCCTGCTGCTGCTGCAGGTACTGTGCTACTGCTTCAGTGCTACTGCTGCTCGGCTGTGCCTTTTTAGAATACATGTTTTCAAACGGTTATTCTGTTAGTTGCCTGGCCAAAATGCAAATTAACACGGGGTGTGGAGATTCATAGCTTTGGAAACGCAACTAACAAAACTGGACCGAAATTTCCGGTTTACGTACAGACTTTAGATTAGGCTCACTTTTGCGGGCAATGAGGTTGGCCTCTGTAAAATTTACTTTCTATACTCTGGTTCCTTTTGGCTTGGGGTACCAAATATATATTCCCCCACCCTCGGGTGTTCTCCATTAAAAAAAAAAGAAGAGCCAAAGAAAGTTGTATTAAAATAGATTCAATTGAAATAACGGGTCCCCATGAATCATTGAAAGGAGGATTTATGCAAAGAAAAAAAGAATATTGTATTAAATAAAATCAAGAAATGATCCAATTTCTATATATGATACGAAAAAAATTACAATTACCAAACATAGAGATTAAATCAGATAAACTAAACAAAAATACGTTAATCGCACAAAAAATAACTAACTAGTTAATATATAATAAATTAAAAATAGTTGTAATGCAAGGCATTTGCTTCTTCTAATACCTAACAATAACATTGAAGGAAAAACTCGTTCATATTATTTTTTTCCTAAAACTTTGTATCTTACCATGTAAAATATAACTATGTATAAATATTTAATATTGTAAATAATATATATTTAGTATATAACATCTATATAAAATAACTAAAAGTAAAAAATTATTTTAGCATTTAGTAAGAATTCAAATAAATTAAACATTGTGTATGGCTTGATTACCATGTCCGACGCCGCAATGTGATGTGACACAATGTGCAGCTGTGGAGCAGAGTAAACACACCGTGCAGTTATGGTGCAAAGCTAACATACCGTGCGAGACGAGCGTGAGTAGGGACGACAAGAATTACTTATCGTATCCTTCTTCCAATCATTTCTTTAGTCATTATGGCTCCACTCTATAATCTAAAGATTGACACTAGTCTTTTTCTCAAATCATATTTTAAAACTCTAAATGAGATTAACCCAATCTTGAATGTATTACGATACTAAATGTACTAGATAAATATAAACTTAACATAATTATATTGAATTAAACCATGTAAAAATACCTTTTATGAGTAACCTCCGTAATATTGGAATCTCAATTTTTTGGGTTGTTTGTCCCGTAGAGATTTGGTGTACTTTGGCATTGATGTATTCCAATCAATATCATCTTAATTTCTTTCTCATAATGGCAGTGCTATGAATCCATATTAGTTTTATTTGTTGGAATCGTCTCACTGAAAGTTGTGTAATATATACATATAAATTAAATGAGAAGTCATGGATGGATGAGCTAGCAATGGAATAATAGAAAAATAACGAATATATTCTCATTCATACCTGTTGTCTCTACCTCATCATTATTTGTAGAGCCAAAGAAAGTTGTATCTAAATAGATTCAGTTGGAGTAACGGGTCCCCATGAATCATTGGAAGGAGGATTTATGCAAAGAAAAAATAAATATTGTATTAAATAAAATCAAGAATTGATCCAAATTCTATATATGCTACGAAAAAAGTACAATTACCAAATAGAGATTAAATCAGATAAACTAAAGAAAAATACGTTTATTGCACAAAAAATGACTAAATAGTTAATATATAATAAATTGAAAATAGTTCCAATGCAAGGCATTTTCTTCTTCTAATACCCAAAAATAAAATGGAAGGACAAACTTGTTAATATTAACTTTTTCCCAAAACTCTAATTCAAACCATGTGAAATAAAATTAATTATAATTAATATTATAAATAATATACATTTAATCTATATCATCTATTTAAAATAATTAAAAGTAAAGTAATATTTTAGCATTCAGTAAGAATTCAAACAAATTAATTATTTTGTATGGCTTGTTTACGAAGTCCGACGCTGCAGTGCGATGTGACAAAATGTGTGGCGGTGGAGCGGAGCGAACACATCGTGCAGTGTCGGTGGAAAGTGAACACACTGTGCGAGACGACCGTGAGCAGCAATGGCAAGAATTAATTATCTTATCCTTCTTCCAATCCTTTTTTTTAGTTATTATGACTCCACTCTCTAATCTAAAGGATTAAAGTAGCCTTTTTTTTTCAAATCATATTTTAATTCTATAAATGAGATCAACCTAATCTTGAATATTAAGATACAAAATGTACCAAAAAAAATTAAACCTTACATAATTAGATTGAATTAAACCATGTAAAAATACCTTTATGAGTAACCTCCATAATGTTGGCATCTCAATTTGTTTGGGTGGTTTGTCCTGTAGAGCTTTGGTGTACTTTGGCATTGGTGTATTCCAATCATATATCATCTTAATTTCTTTCTCCTAATGGCAGTGCTATGCATCCATATTGGTTTTATTTGTTGGAATCGTCTCACTGAAAATTACATAATCTATACATATAAATTAAAATTATAAGTTACAGATGAGCTAGCAATGATATAACAGAAAAATAACGAATATATTCTCGTTCATACATGTTCTCTCTACCTCTTCAATAATTGAAGAGCCAAATAAATTTGTATCTAAATAGATTTAATTGGAATAATAGATCCCCGTGAATCATTGGAAGGAGGATTTATGTAGAGAAAAAATGAATATTGTATTAAATAAAAACAAGATTTAATCCAAATTCTATATATGTAAAAAAAATAAATTACCTAACATAGAGATTAAATCACATAAATTAAAGAAAAATATGCTAATCCCACAAAAAATGACTAACTAATTTATAAATAATAAAATGAAAATAGTTCCAATGCAAGGCATTTGCTTCTTCTAATACCCAAAAATAAAATGGAAGGACAAACTTGTTCATATTAAATTTTCCTAAAACCTTTTTTCTTACCATGTGAAATATATTTAAATATATTTAATCTATAACATCTTTATAAAATAACTTAAATTAAAGTAATACTTTAGCATTCAATAAGAATTCAAATAAAAATAATCATTGTGTATAACTTGATTACCAAGTCTGTGACCGCAGTGCAATGTGATAAAATGTGCGGTGGTGGAGCAGAGCGAAAACACCTTGCAGTGGCTGTGCAAAGTGAACACAATGTACGAGACGACCGTGAGTAGCGATTACAAGAATTACTTTTCTTATCCTTTTTTCAGTCTTTTTTTAGTTATTATGGGTTCATTCTCTAATCTAAAGGATTAAAGTAGTCTTTTTTTCAACTCATATTTTAAAACTCTAAATGTGATCAACCTATTCTTGTGTGTATTAAGATACCAAATGTATCAAATAAATTTAAACTTGAATTAATTAGATTATTTTAAACAATGTAAAAATATCTTTATAGGTAACCTCCGTAATGTTGGTATTAATGTTGGTTAATGGTTGAGTTCCCCTCTCATTGTATTAGTTATTTAAAGATAGTTACAAGTGTATTCTAGAATGTACAAAGAATATTCTAGAGTCCTAATTAAAAATTATCACCCCCCTCAAGCTAAGCGTGGGATGCGAAGTCACACATGGCTTGGACAGAAAGAAATAAAAAAAGAGGGAGAGAAAAGCCCTTGGCAAAGATGTCAGAAATCTTTAGTGATAAAGGAACATGACGATTGAATAATTTTACAGAGGAGGCAAGCTCGTTAACAAAATGATAATTGATGTCGATATTCTTCGCTCTCTTACGCAATTGGATTCTGGGTAACAAATATGGTATTTTTATTGTCACACAAAGGTAGAGGTGGCGTGGACAAAGGAATACAAAAATCCTTAAATAAGTTGCATATCCAAGCAAGCTCGGTAGCGGCATTGGCCATAGCACGATATTCAGTCTCACAACTAGAGTGAGAGACAGTAGGCTACTTTTTGGCGCTCCATGAGACAAGGTTGCCGCCGAGAAAAATAGCATAGCCATAGGTGGAGCGGCGATCTCTAGACATCGAGCCCAATTATCATCAGAGTACCCAGTGCCTCAAAATGGGCTGATAGGGGGCCAAAATAGCACACCATAATGAAGAGTGCCACGTATATAGCAAAGAATACGAGTAACAACCTAATAGTGAGCATCACGTAAAGATGGGAGAAACTGGATAACTAAGTTGACGGCAGAGGTAATATCTGGATGAGTGATGGTCAGGTACTGAAAAGCGGCAATGGGGGAGCGATTAAGCTTGGGGTTGGAGAAGGGTTCCCCATAAGAGCTGAGCAGTTGACTGCTAAGGCAAAAAGAAGTAGAAAAAAGGGAAGCATCGGTCATTCCAGCACACTCAAGAATTTCCATGGCTTACTTAGCTTGACCAAGGAAAAGACCGGAGTCAGACCGAGATACCTCGAGGCCAAGAAAGTAATGAAGAGAGCCGAGATCCTTGATGGTGAATTCTTGATTAGTATGAGAGATGAACTACTGAATAAGAATAGGGTCATTGCTAGTGAGGATGATGTCGTCAACATAGACGAGGAGATAAAGAATCTTGTGGCTTGAACAAAAGTCAAAAGAGAGGTGTTGGATTTATATTTTAGTTTTGAAAGAAATTTTGGATTGTTGCATTAAGAAGAAAGGTTGGATTTTAGATTGTTAAAGTAAGATAAAGGAAGAGTGCTATGAGAGGGATGAAGCAGTGTAGCAGATTTAGGATTTAGTTTTGGAACCAAGAGCCTTAGGCTCTGATACCATATTAATGTTGGTTAATGATTGAGTTTCCCCTCACATTGTATTAGCTATTTCAAGATAGTTACAAGTTTATTCTAGAATGTAAAAAGAATATTCTAGAGTCCTAATTATACATTATCAGTTGGCATCTCCAATTTTTTGGGTGGTTTGTCCCATAAAGCTTTGGTGTAATTCGGTATTAGTGTATTCCAATCAAAGTCATCTTAACTTTTTTTTCTCCTGATGGCAGTGCTATGCATCCATATTGGTTATATTTGTTGAAATAGTCTCACTAAAAATTGCATAATTTATACATATAAATTTATAGGCAAGTCATTGATAAGCAAGCAATGGAATCATAGAAAAATAATGAGTATATTCTCGTTCATACATGTTGTCTCTACCTCATAAATATATGAAGAGTCAAAGAAATATGTATCTAAATAGATTCAATTGGAATAACGGGTCCCCATGAATCATTGTAGGAGGATTTATGCAAAGAAAAAAATGAATATTGTATTAAATAAAATAAAGAATTGATCCAAATTCTATATATGCTACGAAAAAAGTAAAATTACCAAACATAGACCTTAAATAAAATAAATTAAAGAAAAATACGTTAATCTATCAAATAATGATTAACTAGTTAATATATAATGAAATGAAAATAGTTCCAATGCAAGACATTTTCTTCTTCTGATGCCCAAAAATAAAATAGGACAAACTAATTCATATTAATTTTTTCCAAAAAATTTATTTTTTACCATGTGAAATATAACTAAATATAGGGAAAGTTTCAGGAAAGGCGACCTATCCATAAGCTTATGGACAGGCCGAGGACCTACTTGTACTTAATTAAAAAAAGGAAATTGCATGACAAGACCAATAGTTTGGATCCATCATTGTCTGTACACATTTAGAGGTTAGCCAGCAGAGGGAGCTCTGGCCATATCTGAGAGATCTCGCCCACAAAAATGGGGTCCTCGTAGATTGATCATAGGTCGTTGTATAGGGTGTTGTCCATGCGCTTTATGCTATGTGCCTCCTGGTATATACTTAGCGGGGATGGCCTTGATTTTGGCGATTGCAATTTCATATCAGTGGTGGTGGTGGCGGGAAGGTTTCAAGATTGCAACTCATTCAGCAAGCAAGGACTATGGAAGGAAGCTTTTTGGGCTTCCTGCCAATAATTTGTTCTGGTACTAGGTTGGAGATGATGATCCAAAAGCCTATTTTTTATTAAAAGTTTCAAAGCCTAGTGTGCAGATGATTAGAGAATGAGTAAATCAAAAAATAAATATTTTTGAAGCCATATAGTATGGAAAATGATGATAAATCATCAAGCAAGGGATTTGTATGGTCGTTCTCTTAAGCTTTCACCTTTGGTTGTTGAAAAATTATTGACCACTTTTAGCCATCAAACATTCAAGCAGATAAGTCATATCCACAGGTCAATGTTGGGTTGGGGTACAGTGTGGGATTAAAGATGGACCGCTTGTAATCGGCATAGCTGGAAAGGAAGTCCTCAACTAGGGTTACGATGTTTACTTAGATGTTTCATATGTTAGTATTCAAAGTGTACTTGTTAGTTATATTGTCTATAGACCTTTTGTGAATGCCTTTTTTTCCTTCTCTTTTTTGCTGATTGTTCATTTTGAATTACGAACTGCATATGTTTACTTATATGTTGCACGTGTTAGTATTCAATGTGTACTTGTTAGTTGTACTATATGTGACCTTTTGTTTTCATTTGTTGTTAGTTGTACAATTTGAATCACGAGTTGCATCTATTTACTTATATGTTGCAACTGTTAGTATCCAGTGTGTACTTGTTAGTTGTGTTGTGTATGACTTTAAAAAAAAAAAACAAATTTACTTGTTCGTTTGGAATAAGGAACTGCATATGTTTACTTATATACTGCATCTATTAGTATCCAATATGTACTTTCCAGTTTTATTGTGTTTGACATTTATTTTCATTGTTGATTAGTGTTTGTTTTGAATTACAAATTGTACTGTTTGATTATGTGTTGTAACTGTAAATATCCAATGTGTATGACTTTTTGCAGGAGTTGGATCTAAATTTAAAGTGGTATGGAATCACACAATATTTAACATTGGAATTCACAAGACATTTCAGCACGCACTTGATTTAGATGAAGCTGACATTGAACTCAAGGAATTCGAAGATGATCTACCTTAGAGAATTAATAATTGAGTCATTGTATTATAGATTGTTAGTTAATCTAGACAGAAACACTGTTGTAATTGTAAGTTTCGTAATAGGAGATTTTTTCTATGAGCACTTGTAAGATTTATCCCATATCTTTCCCTTTGTTCAAGTGTTGAGAGTTCTTCTCGTTTATGAAACCAATATCATTTGCTTGATTTTTATACGAAGTATGCAATGCTTTTACATGTGTTGTTTCATGCCGACAAGACTTTTAGTGGCATCTATTTAATTGAAATCAGGAAAATTTACTCCCTTATTTGAAAACAAATAGAAGTTTTATTTTAATTGGTACACATTGTAAGGAATCAAATGAAGATCATATGAAAATTTTTATTAAAAAAAATACAAAATTATGTAACCTCTTATGTAGTATGCTATAAGAAGTACTAGTTGCAGGCTAACATATACATATTTTAACAAAACAGAAACAAAACAGAAAAAATACGTTAATCGCACAAAAATGACTAACTGGTTAATATATAATAAATGAAAATAGTTCCAATGCAAGGCTTTGCTTCTTATACCCAAAAATAAAATGGAAGGACAAACTTGTTCATATGAATTTTTCCAAAAACTTTATTCCTTACCATATGAAAATATATTTAAATATATTTAATATTATAAAAAAAAAAAAATATATATATATATATAATCTATAACATCTATATAAAATGACTAAAAATAAATTAATATTTTAGCATTCAAAAAGAATTAAGAAAAAAAATCATTGTGTATGATTTGTTTACCAAGTCCTATGCCACAATGTGATGTGAGAAAATGTGAGGTGGTGGAACGGAGTGAAAACACCAAGCGGCGGTGGGGTGCAAAGCAAACACACCGTCTGAAATGGCAGTGAGCAGCGACAACAAGAATTATTTTTCTTATCATTCTTCCAATCCCTTTTTTAGTTATTATGGCCCCACTCTCTAATCTAAAGAATTAAAGTAGTCTTTTTTTTAACTCATCTCTTAAAACGCTAAATGAGATCAACCTAATCTTGAATGTATTAAGATACCTAATGTACCAAATAAGTTTAAACTTGACTTTATTAGATTGACTTAAACCATGTAAAAATTGTTTTATAAGTAACCTCCGTAATGTTGGCATCTCCATTTTTTGGGTAGTTTATCCCGTGGAGCTTTGGTGTACTTTGGCATTGTTGTATTCCAATCAATGTCATCTTAATTTCTTTCTTATGATGACAGTGCTATGCATTCATATTGGTTTTATTTGTTGGAATCATCCCATTGAAAATTTTATAATCTATACATATAAATTAAAATGGCAAGTCACATATGGGTTAGCAATGGAATAATATAAAAATAACGAATATATTCTCATTCATACTTTTTGTCTCTACCCCATCAATATTTGAAGAGCCAAAAAAGGCTGAACGTAAATAGATTTAATTGGAATAACGGATCTCCATGAATCATTGGAAGGAGGATTTATGCAAAGAAAAAAAATAATATTGTATAAAATAAAATCAAGAAGTAATACAAATTCTATATATGCTACGAAAAGAGCAAAATTACCAAACATAGACATTAAATCTAACAAATTATAGAAAAATGCGTTAATTGCACAAAAAATGACTGACTAATTAGTATATAATAAATGAAAATAGTTCTAATGCAAGGCATTTGCTTCTTCTAATGCCCAAAAATAAAATGGAAGGACAAACTTACTTTCTCTTTTGCACAAGCTTTAGGCAAGGAATTACTTCATGCTCTTAAGCCCGAATCTGACATAGTAAGAACTCCATTAAATCCAAATCCAAGAGTCGACCATCTCGGAAAACCTGGGTTGCAATTTACAATTGAAGAATGGGAAAGATTAGAAGCCCCTCTGAGATGGACTCTGGTTGGGATGTTTGCGCGTAGCAGACCTTAAATGGAATGTTTTCAAAATGATTTTCATACTGCAGGGTTCAAAGGTAATACATAGATTCACCTGATTGATAATAGATATGTTCTAATTTCTTTCACTTGCCCTGATGATTATTACCATTGTTGGCTTCATAAGGTTTGTAATTTAGGATACTCTTTTGGTATTACAAAATGGGATCCAAATTTTAATCCTAATGCAGACTTATCAATAGTGCCATTTTGGATACCTATGTATGGTCTCCCTCAATAATATTTTGATAACTGGGCTGATGTCTTTGGGAAGTCTAATTGGTAATCCTATTAGGGTAGATAAAGCCACTCTGAATAGAACTAGGCCTCATGTTGCCAAAGTCGGTGTTGAAATAGATATTAATAAATCATTGGTTGAGAGAGTTTGGATTGATTATAGGGACTTAGGCTTCTAGCAATATGTCGAGTGTGAAGGTATTCCAAACTACTGCTCTAACTGTCTTAAATTAGGGCATATGACTTCTGCTTGCAGAAATGATATAATGAAGTTCATAATTAATGCCTGGAGACCTAAAGATCAACAACCAGCTCAGAATGCTTCAGGTAAAGAGACTCATCCCTAAGATGAATAGAGAAGGTCCTCAGGTAATGGAATGAAGTCTTCTTCTGGGCTTCCACTCAATAAAAAAAATGTTATGTGCCTGTTTTAAGAAATAAGACTTATCCAAGTTCTCAGAATATGAAAGTTGCAGAATCACAGCACTGGAAAAACCTATGTATGAGACTAATGATCAGTCAAAGAATCAGAAAGGAAAAAAAGGAACCTTAGGCTTCATCTAAAACTAATCTTGATTATATTATGTCCGAACCAGTGAAGCATGCAGTGGCTGAACCTGCAAATGTTTGTGTTTTAATTGATGAATTTGTAAATGCTACTTTGAACAATGAAAAGGCTACATTTGTCAATGAATCTCTTGTTTCTGATTTGGCTACTAAGTCTAATAAGGATGTTGTTTTGCCTGTGAAGCATGCAGTAGTTGTACCTGCTAATGCTTATGTGTCAATTGATGAATCCAAGAATGATAATGTGAAGGAAAAAAGGCTGAATCTGTTAATGTATCTTCTATTTATGAAAAAGCTACTGAAATTAACACTATCCAAAAAGTTTTGCCCGTGAAGCATGCAGTGGCTGAACCTGCAAATACTAATTTGTTTAATGAGAAAACTGCAAATGTTAAGTTAAACTTTGATAAGGCTGTACCTGTCTATGTATCTCTTAATAATACCAAAACTGACATGCCTACACTCAAAAATCTGAACCCCGTAGTTTGGCTGAATTGTCTACCAACCTGTCCCAAGATGTCCTTCCTGATAATCATATTGAAACCTTAACTGATGATTAAAATGATGTCAATCCTTTTCAAGAGAACAGTTCTGAACATAATCTTAAAAATCAAATTGATAAGAAACTTAAAAATAGAGAATCAGATTTAAATCTGGTTATAAATTAGGAGGAATTCATTGAAATAAATGCAGGTGGTTCTCCACTATTAATATTTGGGAGGCAAAGTCTTGGGAAAGACGGTCTTTCCATAGGCTTATGGAAAGACGGGGTTTGAATAGAATAATAAAAGGTAAAAGGTCTTAGTTGCAATATTAAAGTTTTAGTATTAAACATGTAGTAGTTATAAAATTTATAACCCGGTTCATGCAACCCGAAAATTTTATTTTAATTTCTTTTAATTTACACTTTAAACCTTGGTCTTTCCATAACTTATGGAAAGACCGTCTTTCAAGAGACGGACTCTATTTGGGAATAAGAAAATAAAATATTGGAATGGCTAAAAAATGAAACATCAAACAAAGTCATCAACAATCAAGCAACATATAAAAACACTAACATGTCAGACATAATTGGTGACCTTTAAATTAATCCAAGGATAAATTCAATACACTAC
Organism: Rubia yunnanensis; assembly: GCA_037428765.1. Classification (NCBI taxonomy): domain Eukaryota; kingdom Viridiplantae; phylum Streptophyta; class Magnoliopsida; order Gentianales; family Rubiaceae; genus Rubia; species Rubia yunnanensis. The sequence continues at coordinate 103,306,227 of CM075061.1, read as the reverse complement.
TAATAAACAATCCTGAAGAAACCACAGAAGATAAATCAAAAGCCAGGAAATACAACAGGAAAGTTTATACCTCAACTCCAAAAATGGTGGTTACCCATTCCACTTTGAATTAAACCAAAACTAGTTAATGATGGGAATAAATACTTGTGTCTGGAACATCAGAGGAGTGGGATATAGTACAACTCAAATAAGATATCATTAAAAAACACAATCCAGAAATTTTACATGTAATTAAACCCATGTTATAAGAAGAAGACATACAAGGAATAACCTTTAAATTAGATTTCAAACATTTCTTTAATATACAAGGATGTAAGATCTGGTTTTTCTGGAATGACACTATCACATTAGATATCATTTCAACTGATGAACAAATCGTTTTAGCAAGGATCATACATCATAACTTGCTTAAAGAATGTTTATTAGGGTTTATCTATGCTAAACACAAAATCAAAGAGAGGAATGTGATTGAAAAAGGAGAAGAATATTTAGGACCTTCCACTCCAAACCACAAGCATGTACATAATTTTCAAAAATTCTTAACCAAAGCTAATATGAGTAACATACCTACCTCAGGAACATTATATACATGGATGAGAATGAGGCCTAAAGGTAGAGCATGGAAAAGATTGGATGGAGGCATTTCAAATCCTAATTGGTGGATGAATTTTCCTAATTCAACTATAAAAACATTCCTAGGGAACAATCTGATCACACACGATTAATACTAAACATTTCTGACCAGCAAGACAAAACTGGTCCTAAAAGTTTTTAATTTTTGAACTGTTGGGAAAATCATCTAGCATTCAAAAATCTGGTCTACAGTGCATGGAATATAAAATCTAATCTTTCCGGAATGCAAAGATTTGCATTCAAACTAAGAAATCTAAAATATGCTTTAAAAATATGGAACATAAAAACTTTTGGAAATATTTTTGATGAAGTCTCCTCCACTTAAGAGACTTTAATAAAAACTGAAAAAGACCTTCAAGATAATGAGAATGATAGTACATTAAAAACTTATAATTTAGCAAGAGCCATATATACACAAGCTCTTATTAATCAAGATAATTATTGGAAGCAAAAGTCTCGGATTAAATGGATTAAAGAAGGAAATACAAATACCAAATTTTTGCACCAATCATTAAATTCAAAGCATAGGCATCAAAGAATATGTAATATAAAAAAACTTAGAAGGAATTTGGATTAATGCACAAGATGAAATCCAAAAAGAAGCAGTTCAATTTTTCGAAAACCTGCTAATAAAAGAGACTCAAGACAACTTAGGAATCAATAAAGCAGTATTATTGGAAAACATACTAGAATACTTAAAACTAAACATAAAGAAATGGTCTCATATGAAGTAACTCTTGAAGAACTATCTGAAATACTCAAATCAGTGGATGGAGCATCAGCCCCAGGGACCCGATGGATTTTCAGGATATTTTTACAAAGAATGCTAGGAAAACATCAAAGATGTTCTACTTCTGGTAGTAACATATTTCTTGAACCAATATCCCATCCACCTTAATAATTATAATTCCAAAAAAAGGAAATATACTCTTCATTTAAAGACTATAGACCAATTAGTTTGTTTAATTTTATTAACAAAATATTCACAAAACTAATTGCGTCATGATTGAAACCAATTTTAAATGAAATCATATCCCTTGAACAAACAACTTTTGTATAAGGAAGGGAATCAACGGATAATGTCCTATTAATGCAGGAATTAACTAATTTTTTACATTCCAGAACTGATAGGCATAATATGATAATTAAACTAGACATGATGAACACTTTTGATAGAGTCTCCTAGGAATTATTATCTAAACTCTTATGTAACTATGGATTTCCAACTAAACCAAATGACATGATACAACAAAATATGAGAGCTGCACATTTTCCAGTCCTAATAAATGGTATACCTTGTGGACTTTTCAAGGCATCAAGGTGTTTAAAGCAAGGGGATCCACGATCCCTTTTTTGTAATCTTAATGTCCGAGGCATTCACAAGAAATATCAACTTCCTGTTTCAATATGCTGAAATAGGTGATTACAAACTACCAAAACCAATGATTAATGTAACACACTTATCCTTTGTAGATGATACAACAATCTTAATGAAATACTCTAAACAGAGTATTAAAAAACTAACGGGTTTTCTTAAAATTTATGAAAAAGCAACTGGACAAAATATAAACATTGAAAAGCATCCTTTTTTTTGTCCAACAAAGCAGAACCAAGAATCACAACAATTATCAGATTTGAAACTCGGATGATTACTGGCTCTCTACCTTTTAAGTACCTTGGTTGTCAAATCTTCACTGGCAGGAACAAAAAATGCTTATATCAAGGAGCGCTAGACTCCATAACTTAAGAATAAACTCCTGGACAAACAAAACTCTTTCTCAGGCTGGAAGACTAACTTTAATTAAACATGTCTTAGCCACAATACCAGTCCATATCCTTACAGTACTAAAACCACCGTTGGGTACTATAGATAAGCTATATAAAATATTCAACAAGTTTTATGGAATTCATCATATCCAAAACAACAAAACATAAGAGTTTGGAAATCATATAAAAAGCTATGCTATCCAAAAGAAGAAAATGGACTGGGATTAACTAATCTTCACACAATGACACAGAGCTTTTCTATCAAATTGTGGTGGAAATTGCAATAAAATCAATCTCTTTGGGCTTGGATTATGGGGTCAATGGCAGAAAACTCTAAAATATCAATAACATAGAAAAGAATTAAAGAAGTACATGACATAGCCATGGATAATTCTTTCATACAGATTGGGAATGGTACTTCATCCTTTTGACATGCAAATTGGACCAAAACTGGTCCACTTAGTCAATTTTGGATGAAGAAACTGAATTACCATTCCCTGAATTAACAATTTCAGAATTTGTTAATAATGAAAATTCATTTGTGGAAACACTTAAAGGATGCTTTCCAAATGAAATAATAAGTATTACACAACCTAAAATCAATATGTACCAAAATTACAAGGACAACATCATCTGGAAGTTAACTGAAAATGGAAGCTTCACGGTGAAATCAACATATGAGCTAATTAGACCCCGAAAGATTAAAGTGCCATCCTTCAAACATTTGTGGTCTAATCTACTGCCCCAAAAAAAATCAGTTTTCTTAATTGGAGAATTCTGAATAGGCTTGTAGCTTGGCAGATATCTTGGAAGATTTTTCTTTCAACTTACCATCAATTTGTTGCTTTTGTAAATTAGAATCTGAAAGCCTACATCACGTTTCAGTAATTGCGCATTCATTCAAGAGCTATGGGCTAAAAAGATTCTACATTTAGCATTTCATCACAAAACTGCTTCTTTCTTTGGGATAGATATTTCCTTACTGAATCAAAAGTTTCAACACACATTGTTTACAGATATGATGAGAATATTTTCATGCATTGTGGTTTGGTTTATCTGGTGTGCAAGGAATAATTTTCTTTATGATGAACAAAAACCTAATTTGGAAATATTAAAAAGGCAAATTATAATCATGGTAAATGAATACCTCGGGCAAAGAAGATGAAAGCATTATGGGACTTGAATTCAAGTATCCCTAAACTAATACGAATCAGAATTAAAAAGACTCCACAGAAAGCAAAGATTATATCATGGAAACCACCAATGGAATCCTTTAGACTAAACATAGATGGTTCATCCATAATCAATGGTAACTCTTGAGCAGGTATAATAATAAGGGGTACAAATGGTGTGCATATTATCTCTAGCTATGTTCTTAGGACACTGTACAAGCTTAGAGGCAGAGGCTCTTGCATTCCTTCATGGACCAGAATTGGCTAAGCAAGAAGGCATATTGAAGCTGGAAATAGAGAGTGACTCAATGATGCTGATGAAGATGGTTCATCAACAATTAAAGATCCCTTGGAGATGCAGCATCATTATGCGCGACATCATCACAAGAATAGAATAATTTCAGTATTCATTGTCCACATTTCAAGAGAAGCCAATTGTGTTGCAGACTCTCTAGAAAAAATAGTGAGCTCAAGAAAAGTAAATGTTAATTATGTTTTTGAAGGTCTGCCATCAAATGTCAAGAGAATGATCGAGTTGGATGTTGAATCCTTCCCAAACATTAGATAGCTTAGATTATTTTGGTTATAGTATATCTTGTATTTATCCCACGTTTTAGTTGATCTTCAGCTTTTTTTATATATGTAGGATGTTTTTAAAAAGCTGAGGATCTAATTCTTTCTTGAGGTAAGGTATTAAGTCCCCCTCTTTATTTGCATATTTTATTTTTTATTTAATGTACGGGTAGAGGTCTGCTAAACTCCCCACCATAACAGGTGGTATTTCTTTTTAACAAAATTATTCCAGAAACTTTATTCCTTGAGTGAAATATAATTAAATATAAAAAATATTATAAAAATATATATTAAATCTATAACATCTATATAAAATAACTAAAAATTAAAGTTATATTTAAACATTTAATAAGAATTCAAACAAAAATAATCATTGTGTATGGCTTGTTTACCAAGTCCGAAAGTGCAGTGCAATGTGAGAAAATGTGTGGCGGTGGAGCGGAGCGAATAAACCATGCGGTGGTTGTGCAAAGAGAACACACCGTGCGAAATGACTGTGAGCAGCAACGAAATAGAATTACTTTTCTTATCCATCTTTCTTTTTTTATATAGTTATTATGGGTGCACTCTCTAATCTAAAGGATCAGAGTACCCTTTTTTTTCAACTCATATTTTAAAACTCTAAATGAGATCAACCTAATTCTAGATGTATTAAGATACTAAATGTACCAAACAAATTTAAACTTGACCTAATTAGATTGACTTAAACCATGTAAAAATACCTTTATGAGTAACCTCCGTAATGTTGGCATCTCCAATTATTTGGGAGGTTTGCCTCGTAGAACTTTGGTGTACTTTGCCATTGGTGTATTCCAATCAATGTCATCTTATCTTTCTCCTAATGGCAGTGCTATGCATTCATATTGGTTATATTTTTTGGAATTATCAAACCAAAAATTGCATAATTTACACATATAAATTAAAATGGCTAGTCACGGGTGAGCTAAATATGAAAAAATACAAAAATAATGAATATATTCTAGTTCATACCTGTTGTCTCTACCACATCAATATTTGTGGAGCAAAAGAAAGTTGTATGTTAATAGATTTAATTGGAATAACAAATCCACGTGAATCAATGGAGGAGGATTTAAGCAAAGAAAAAAGGAATATTTTATTAAATAATATAAAGAATTGATCCAAATTCTATATCTGCTACGAAAAAAGCAAAATTATGAAACATAGAATTTAAATCGTATAAATTAATGAAAAATACGTTAATCGCATAAAATATGACCAACTAGTTAATATATAATAAACGAAAATAATTCCAATACAAGGAATTTGCTTCTTCTAATACCAAAAAATAAAATTAAAGGATAAACTTGTTCATATTAAATTTATCCAAAAACTTTATTACTTACCAGAAGAAATATAATTATATATATATATTTAATATTATAAATAATATACTTTTAATCTATAACATCTATATAAAATAACTAAAAATAAAATAATATTTTAGCATTCAATAAGAATTTAAACAAAAAAAATCATTATGTATGGCTTGTTTATAAGTCCCATGCCGCAGTGCGATGTGACAATGTGTGGTCGTGGAGCAGAGCGAACACACCGTGCGGTGGCGGTGAAAAGCAAACACACCGTGCGAGATGACCATGAGCAGCGATGACAAGAATTATTATCGTATCCTTCTTCCAATCCCTTGGTTTTATTTGTTTGAATCGTCTCACTGAAAGCTATGTAATCTATACATATAAATTAAAATGGCAAGTCACAGATACGCTAGCAATGAAATAATAGTAAAGCCTTTGATTCTGTGCTTGCTAATTGCATTGTTAAATTGGATCTTAAGAAAGCCTTTGATAGAGTTAGGTGATCTTTTCTCTATTCTGTGCTTGCTAAATTTGGATTTCATGCTAGATTTATTTTTCTTGTTATGAAGAATTTGTCTCAGGCTTGGTTTTCTATCCTTATAAATGGTAAGCCAGTTGGTTTCTTCCAATCCACTAGGGGAATCAAACAGGGTGATCCCCTATCACCTTTTCTTTTCAATATTTTTTCAGAGGCTTTCACCAGAAGTCTGTCCTTTATTTTTCAGAATGGTAGCTTGTCATACTTTGGTGTTCCAGGTAATGCAACCCAAATTTCCCATTTATCTTATGCTGATGATACTATAGTATTCCTTAAAGCCAATAATAATACTCTGATCAGATTTAAGGCATTTTTGGCTACTTTTGAGGAAGTTACTGGACAACAAATTAACTACAGTAAAAGTGATCTGTACATAGGAAAGCATGCTACTGTAAATAGGGTAAATAGAATAAGGAGAACTTTAGGTATGAAAGTAGGAAAGTTTCCTTTCTTATATCTAGGGGTTCCCATTTTCACTGGTAGAGCAAAGAACATATATTTCCAGCCTTTAATTGAGCAAATTGACAGTAGATTAGGAAGCTGGAAAAATAAGTGGCTCTCAACTGGAGGGAAACTTACTCTCATACATTCATGTATATATGCAGTTCCACAGCACATTTGGTCTGTAATCAAACCAGGTAGGCAAGTCATAGTAGCTATAGAGAAAAAAATGAGTAATTTTTTCTGGGGATACAATGATCTGAATCCTAAAAGAGCATGGAGAAAATGGGAAGAAATATGCTATCCTACCTCACAAAATGGACTAGGATTTAGATCAATTACCACCATAATAAATACATGCTCTGTTAAACTCTGGTGGAAATACCAAAAGGCTGAAGCTCCCTGGACACATTTTGTTGCATCTCTTCCACCCTCCTACAGATCTTCACCAAATTGGAAGAGGATCTGCTCCATTAATGCTTGGGCAGAATCCCAATCTAGAGTCATAATAGGAAGTGGGGAGTGTAATTTCTGGACTGCTAACTGGTTGGACATAGGTCCCCTGCAGGATCTCTGTAATCATTCAAATGTTGATATACCAGCTAGTTGTAGTGTGTCTGAGTTTATGAACAATAAAGCTATCCTGTTTGCTAAAATCTATCCATTTCTTCCTACTTATGCCTCCTCTCTTTTACAGGATGCTAAATTATCCCCTCACAGGAAGGACAGACTGATATGGAAACCAGGTATCAAGGGAGAATTTTCTTTCAAATCAACCTACCTTTTGCTAAGGGATCAAAGAGGTACTGTTGCTTCCTTCAAACACGTATGGAGCCCTAGAATAGAAAAAAAAATCTCAGTATTCATGTGGAGACTGATGAACTGTTTGCTCCCATTTGATAATGTTTTGATATCCTTGAGAATCTCAATGGCTTCCAAATGTTGTATGTGTCAGAATCATGTGGATTCTCTGGACCATTTTTTTAACACATGTACATTTGCAGTGTATATATGGAAACAGATTCATTCCTTCATGGGAATTAGGGACAGAGGATTCACATCCATATGGGATAGACTCTCTTTTTATCTTACTTATACTGGTATCAGTAAGTTACATCTAGAAATGATTCATGTTTCAGCATTTATAACTTGTTGGAATCTGTGGAAAGTCAGAAATAAGTGCTTATATGATTCTGCTAATCCTGTGACCAGTGTAGCTCTAAATAACATAAGGACACACATTTTTTACATGTTCACTGCTAAACCAGTGTATATTATCTCTAGGATAGATAAGACTATTGCTGATCATTCTTTTCTGCCACTGATCAAACAACCTCCTAAACCAAAGATTTTCAAAATTGCTTGGACAAAACCATGTAAGGGTTTTAAATTTAATGTGGATGCTGCTTGGTGCTGTCAAACAAACATGAGTGGATTGAGTTTGATTATTAGAGATTGCATGGGTGGTTTCTATGCTGCTCATACTAAGATCTCTCCTGCTTATTCTCCTTTGGAGGCAGAGATGATGGCAATTAAGTTCGCCTTACAAACTGGTTTAAATCTAGGTTTTTCTTACGTTGTAGAATCTGATTGCCTGAATGCTGTTAGGTATGTAGTTGATCCTGATAATGCCCCATGGAAAATATACCAATTAGCTGATGAGATTCATGCTCTGCTAGGAGAAATTTCTATACTACATGTGCATAGGCAGGCAAACCTGGTTGCAGATACTTTGGCTAAAGATTGTTTGAGAAGTTTGTCATCCTTTTCTTACCTTCGCTTTCAGAGTTTATCAAATTTTGTGCAAGGATTGATTAGATTAGATCAAATGGGTACACCTTCAATCCGGTTTGCTAATTGAATGATGTTACTGACTGTACCTCATATCAGAACTATTTCTTTTTCGAATGGATGCTACTGATTACTGTATATATTGCAGGCTTGATGATGCAAGGATTTTGCTGAGGCAGGACTTGTTGATTACAGAGGAATACACTAACACTAATTGCTACAGCTGCTCAGCTACTCGACAAAACTTGCCATGATTATAGATACACACTGGATACCCTGTTGATGGATTTGCTCATCCAAGAATCAGATTTTTCCATTTCTGGCGCACTCTTCTGCACATAATCCCCATTGGTGGGAGTTCATGTTTGGAAATAACTGTTTCTTTTTCTCTGTGAGTAGAGGCTTCGTTTCTTAGGTATGTGGAGAAAATTGGACTGACTTGTGTTTCTTTGATTAGATTCACTAATAAGTTTGATCTTCTCCAACATAGTCTAAGAGCTTTTGGAATCCTCTAACGATTTGCCGGTCGTTTTTTCATTCTTTTGGAAGCAACAAGCGTTGCTTCAAGAGCTTAGTGCTCAACAATGTATATCTCAACTTAGCTACGGCTTCTTTTGAATGTCTTGTCTTTTTTATGGCTTGGGAAGGCCTAATATAATCTTCCTCCATCTCAGGATGGTTTTATTTAAAAAAAAAAAGTAAAGTAATGAATATATTCTCGTTCAACCAAGTTGTCTCTACCTCATCAATGTTTCATGAGCCAAAAAAATTTGTATGTAAATAGATTTAATTGGAATAACAGGTCCCCATCAATCATTGCAAGGAGGATTTATGTAAAGAAAAAAAATATATTGTATTAAATAAAGAGTCCATCTCTTGAAAGACTGTCTTTCCATAAACTATGGAAAGATCAAGGTTTAAAGTGCAAATTACAAGAAATGAAGATAAAAATTTTGGGTTGCATGAATAGAGTTATAAATTTTATAACTACTACACGTTTCATAATAAAGTTTTAATATTGCAACTAAGACCTCTTACCTTTTATTATTTTAATTAAACCCCATCTTTCCATAAGCCTATGAAAAGACGGTCTTTCACAAGACTTTGCCTTAAATAAAATTAAGACTTTATCAAAATTCTATATATACTAAGAAAAAATAAAAATTATAAAACATAGACATTAAATCGGATATATTATGAAAAATACATTCATCGCACAAAATATAACTACCTAGTTAATATATGATACATGAAAATAGTTCCATTGCAAGGAACTTGCTCCTTCTAATACCCAAAAATAAAATGGAAGAAAAAACTTGTTCATATCATTTTTTCCCAAAAACTTTATTACTTACCAAGTAAAATATAATTAAATGTACTTAATATTATAAATAATGTATATTTAATCTGTAACATCTATATAAAATAACTAAAGGTGAAGGACTACTTTAAAAATAAGAAAGAATTCAAACAAAAATAATCATTATGTATGGCTTGATCACCAAGTCTGACGCCGAAGTGCAATTTGACAAAATGTGCGGTGCTGGAGCGGAGCGAACCATGCTGTGGCGGTGCAAAGCGAACACACCGTGTGAAACAACAATGAGTAGCGATGACAAGAATTACTTTTCTTATCCTTGTTCCAATCATTTTTTTAGTTATTATGGTTGCATGCACTCTCTAATCTAAAGGATTAAAGTAGTCTTTTTTTCAACTCATATTTAAAAACTCTAAATGAGATCAACCAAATCTTGAATGTATTAAGATACCAAATGTACCAAATAAATTTAAACTTGACTTTATCAGATTGATTTAAACCATGTAAAAATGCCTTTATGAGTAACCTCAGTAATGTAGGCATCTCCATTTTCTTGGGTGTTTTGTCCCGTAGACCTTTGGTGTACTTTGGCAGTAATGAATTCCAATGAATGCATCTTAATTTCTTTCTAAAGATGGCGGTGCTATGCATCCATATTGGTTTTATTTGTTGGAATTGTCTCACTGGAGATTTTGTAATCTATTCATATTAATTAAAATGGTAAGTCACGGATGAATTAGCAATGGAATAATACAAAAACAACGAATATATTCTCGTTCATACCTGTTGTCTTCTACCCCATCAATATTGGAAGAGCCAAAGAAAGTTTATGTAAATAGATTAAATTGGAATAACGGGTCCCCATGAATCATTGGAAGAAGTATTTATGCAAATAACAATTCAAACAAAAATAATCATTATGTATAACCTGATTACCAAGTCCAACGCCACATTGCGATGTGGCAAAATGTGTGGCACTGGAGCGGTGTGAACACACCGTGCGGTGGCATTGCAAAGCAAACACACTTTGCGAAATGACCATGAGCACCGACGAAAAGAATTACTTTTCTTATCCTTCTTCCAATCTCTTTTTCAGTTATTATGGGTTCACTTTCTAATCTAAATGATTAAAGTAGTCTTTTTCTCAACTAATATTTTAAAACTCTTAATGAGATCAACCCAATATTTAATGTATTAAGATACATAATGTGCCAAATACATTTACACTTGAATTTATTAGATTGACTTAAACCATGTAAAAATGCCTTTATGAGTAACCTCCGTAATGTTGGCATCTCCTTTTTTTGGGTGGTTTTGTACCATAGAGCTTTGGTGTACTTTAGCTTTTTTTGTATCCCAATCAATGTCATCTTAATTTTTTTTCTTATGATGGCAGTGCTATGCATCCATATTGGTTTTATTTGTTGGAATTGTCTCACTGAAATTTTTTTAATATATAAAATTGAAATGGCAAGTCACGGATGAGCTAGCAATGGAATAATACAAAGACAACGAATATATTCTCGTTCATACTTGTTGTCTTCTACCCCATCAATATTTGAAAAGCCAAAGGAAGTTGTATGTAAATAGATTTAATTGGAATAACGGGTTTCCATGAATATTTGAAGAAGTATTTATGCAAAGAAAAAATAATATTTTATTAAATAAAACAAGAACTAATACAATGTCTATATATGCTACGAAAAAAGTAAATATTACCAAACATAGATATTAAATTAGAGAAATTAAAGAAAAATACGTTAATCGCGCAAAAAATAACTAACTAGTTTATATATAATAAATGAAAATAGTTTCAATGCAAGACATTTTCTTCTTTTAATATCCAAAAATAAAATGGAAGGAAAACTTGTTCATATTAATTTTTTCATAGAACTTTATTTCTTACCGTGGTAGATATATTTCAATTTATTTTAAAAAATAAATAATATATATTCAATCTATAACATCCATATGAAATAACTAAAACTAAAGAAATATTTTAGCATTCAATAAGATTTTTTTTAAAAAAATATCATTATGTATGACGTGATTACCAAGTCCGGTGCCACATTGCGATGTGGCAAAATATGCGGCGCTGGAGAGGTGAGAACACACCGTCCGGTGGCAGTGCAAAGAACACAATTTGCAAAACGATCAAGAGCAGCGAAGACGAGAATTATTTTTTTATCCTCTTCCAATCTCATTTTTAGTTATTATGGGTTCACTTTCTAATGTAAATGATTAAAGGAGTCATTTTCTCAAATCATATTTTAAAACTCCTAATGAGATCAACCTAATCTTGAATGTATTAAAATACCAAATGTGCCAAATAAATTTACACTTAAATTTATTAGGTTGACTTAAACCATGTAAAAATGCCATTATGAGTAACCTCCATAATGTTGGCATCTCCTTTTTTTGGGTGGTTTGTACCGTAGAGCTTTGGTGTACTTTAGCTTTGTTATATTCCAATCAATTTCATCTTAATATGTTTCTTATGATGGCAGTGCCCTGCATCCATATTGGTTTTATTTGTTGGAATCGTCTCACTGAAAATTTCGTAATATATATTAATTAAAATGACAAGTCACAGATGAGCTAGCAATGGAATAATACAAAAAACAACGAATATATTCTCGTTCATACCTGTTGTCTTCTACTCCATCAATATTTGAAGAGCCAAAGAATATTTTATGTAAATAGATTTAATTGGAATGATGGGTTTCCATGAATCATTGGGAGAAGTATTTATGCAAAGAAAAAAAGACTATCGTATTATATAAAACAAGAATTAATCCAAATCCTATATACGCTACAAAAATAAAGTAAATATTACCTAGACATAAAATTGGATAAATTAAATAACTTACTTGTTAATATATAATAAATGAAAATAGTTCCAATGCAAGACATTTGTTTTTTCGAATACACAAAAATAAAATGGAAGGAAAAACGTGTTATAAACTTTTGGACGAATTAATGTGATGTTTTGCAGATCAATCAAACTTTTGGAAAATCTACCCTAAATATAGAGGAGGCCTTTGGACGAATTTCACAAACTTTTATCAATCAAATATACAACCTTTTGAGTTCATACTCTTTGGTTGCGAGCTATTCCATTGTTGCTTAACCCCGGGGGCTAGTTAAGTGTCAATAAACCTTGTGATATGATCTTGAGGGTTAGTTAGAGAGCAATTCAAAGTTTGGTGTACCCCGATGGCTAGACTCCTGAATTTCGTGCGAGATAGTGAGGGTTTGCAGATCCCTTCACTAGATCAAAGATATTAATTCTAGAAATCGTGAGTTTTCGCAAAGAGATTCATATCATTTGGTATCAGAGCAAAGCGAAAGATCTACCGAGGATGAAAAAAAAGGGTTTCGAGAGTTTGTTGAATTTATTTTTTGACTTTTTTTTAAAAATATTATAAACACTTTTGTTTCATAATTTAACTATGTTTTTTTATCTTTCTTACAAGGAGGATTGAATCTAGAGTCGAAGGACGTCGAAGGGTTCGAGAGTTAGAATACTTCGGTATTACTACCCCCTTTCACCTTCATCAATCGAGTCAGGAGGTTGTCGAATGGTCTGGGCATTAACAAGTATATCCGCCTTCACCACCCAGCCAGTTTCGTAGTTTTAGGTAGCTTAAACAGTTTATGTGCTTGTGATATTTTTTGTGCTCATAATCCTATTAGTTTTCTTTGTTGTTCTTTGAATCCGTGATCTTGAATTTTTCTTTGATTCTTGATTACACCTTATTAAAAAAATAGTCTTGTGTCATTTTCCATATATATAGTGTCATATTCTTGATCCTTATGATCTTGAATATCTCGAAGTTCATTTGAATCAAGAAGAAGTTGTCGCAGTTTTCTTATTCCAAGTTTTGTATAGGAGAACTTTGTTCCAAAACTTTTTGAAAATAAAAAAAAAGGTAGAAGATTTTTGGATTTCAAAATCGGAATTTAGGATTTGAAATCTGAAATTTGGGGCAGATTTGCAATTTTCAAAAGTTTGGGGGCAGATTTGCAATTTCAAATATTTTTGGGAATTGTGACCAAAATATTTTCTTGGGGAATAAGATTTTGGTTTTGATTTTTATAGTACAAAAAAAAGGAAAAAATGAATTGTGGTCCAATTTGAAAAAGGAAAAGAAAAGTTAAAATCCTAATCGTGAGAGGAAAAGGAAATAAAAGCCAATTGAGAGAGGGGTTTTGATATGAATTTTCAACTTGGAGGACAATTAAGTCATTTGATGGAGATGCCAAGATGACTACCACCATAAATGAAGACATTCCACGACTTGTCAAACATTTAAAGGATATGTTCGAGATCCTCTAAGTGACATGGCAGGACCGATGACTAGGTCAAGAACTAAGCTTAGAGATGCTTCTTTAAATGCTTTGATTGATCACCTTTATGATGAATAATTGAAGAAGGAGTCACCATCGACATCTTGGATTCATTATTCAAGATTGTCGACGAACTGAACACATCATGAAGAACACTATACTTTTTTTTCCCACTGGATTTTTAATGAGATAGTGTGATCACTGTAAAATATTGTAAAATTATTTCATTTTGGGTTTATTGGACTGATAGCTCGGCCATGTGGGCTTTGAAGAGCTGAATTTAGAAAATACAGTCCATTAAGGTTTAGTATATTCAGTTTTATTCTGATTAGAATTATATTTTGTAAGATTAGATAAGGTAATATACTTCAAGGTTACTTCTTGAAGAATTCAACCTGATTACCTTAGATTACCATTTATTTTAGGTATTTTAGTTAGATATTATTTTAGCTTCTTAAAGCTGCCATAAGTCGATTCAATTTCCATTTGTGATTAGGGTTTGAGGCAAGATTGTAACCCTATAAAAAGGGAAGCCTTATGGACGAAAATTACAACTTTTCATCAACCAAATATACAACCTTTTGAGTTCATACTCTTTTCTTGCAAGCTATTCCATTGTTGCTTAACCCCGAGGGCTAGTTAAGTACCAATAGACCTTGTAATCTGATCCTGAGGGCTAGTTAGAGAGCAAGTCAAAATTAGGCGTACCCCGAGGGCTAGACTCCTGAATTTCGTGCGAGATAGTGCTGGTTTGCAGATCCCTTCACTAGATCAAAGATATTAATTCAGCAAATTGTGAGTCTTCGCAAGGAGATTCATATCAGTGTAGATGAATACTGGCAAGATCTTGAATTAGCTATGAGAAGAGTTGGCATGAGAGAAAATGATGCCTTTATAAAGAATCAGTTTATTGAAGGTTTAAGAGAAAAACTTCAAGTTCCGGTTAAGCTCCAGAATTATGTTTCCATGCAAGATTTATTGTTCAATGCCAGGTTGGTTGAGTCAACATTAAGGCCCAGTGGAAGCTCTAATATTGGCTATGACAGCCAAAGGCAATTCTATGATTTCAGAAGCCCAAATTCGACCAGGGGTTGTAGCAATTTGAACTTGGGTAGCCGAGGAAACCTTAATTCAACCAAAACCTACTCAAATCCACCATTGGAACCAACTAATCAAAGAATGATCGCAACCAATCAGTCTCTTAGCCAAGATACAGGTAAATTAATTTCTACTTTGTCAAATACAGTTTCTTCTAACACTCCTACATGTTTTCATTGTAATGAACGAGGACATGTTCACAATAACTGTCCCCATGGACGAATTATAACAACAATGGAGGAGGAAGAAGATGATGATATGCCTGCACTGTATGACACCGAAGAAGAACAAATAGATGATGAAATCGTCATTGTTGACAAAGGTGAGAAAGGTCCTGAAACACAAGATTTTTTTGAGGTGTATTTCACAGATGTTGCCGAAATTACTCCACCACAAGGAGCAAGTAATTTCAACCAAAATAGTTTCAATTACACCAAAAAGACAATAAATGTCGCCAAAGACAAGTTCCAGGTCGATCCTAAGGTAGGTAAGACAGGTAAGTTGCAGAATGATTATGAAAAGTCGCATAAATTCTTGTCTTCACATCTTAGTCCTTTACCTTCTATTTATATGATGAGGCATGAACTATCTATTGACTCTGGTAAATTGTTTTATGCTTCAATAAGAGATGTGAATCGAGTTTTGACTAATCATTCTTTTGTTCTTATAATGTACTTCAAAGAAAGTATTATTCCAAAGAAGATATTCCTGTAGATATGTTTTCACGGTTTGTTAAGTTGTTACAGGAATTCAAGGATGTCTTTCTAGGTTATATGCTTCCCGTTTCGAGGACAAAACTTTTCGATCGGGGAGGAAATGATACGAATATCAAATGCTTTGATGCACATAATGCTGATAAAGCTAATCAAAGCCACAAGTTGATGAGGTTCAACGTGGGAGATTATGTTTGGGTTCATCTGCGGAAAGAGAGGTTTCCAAATGCTTGGAAATTTAAGTTGAGTCCACGTGGAAATGGTCCTTTTAGAGTGTTGGATCGTGTGAACGACAATGCTTACAAGATTGCGTTACCAGATCATTATGGTGTTAGTGCGACCTTCAATGTTGCTGATTTATCTCCATTTACATTTGAAGATGATTCAGTTTCGAGGGCGAAACCTTTCGACCATGGAGGGAATGATGGAGATGCCAAGATGACTACCACCATAAATGAAGACATTCCACGACTTGAAAAAAAATTTAAAGGATATGTTCGAGATCCTCTAAGTGACATGGCAGGACCGATGACTAGGTCAAGAACTAAGCTTAGGGATGCTTCTTTAAATGCTTTGATTGATCGCCTTTATGATGAATAATTGAAGAAGGAGTCACCATCGACATCTTGGATTCATTATTCAAGATTGTCGACGAACTGAAGATATCATGAAGAACACTATACTCTTTTTTCCCATTGGGTTTTTAATGAGGTAGTTTGATCACTGTAAAGTATTGTAAAATTATTTCATTTTGGGTTTGTTGGACTGATAGCTCGGCCATGTGGGCTTTGAAGAGCTGAATTTCGAAAATACAGTCCATTAAGGTTTAGTATATTCAGTTTTATTCTGATTAGAATTATATTTGGTAAGATTAGATAAGGTAATATACTTCAAGGTTACTTCTTGAAGAATTCAACCTGATTACCTTATATTACCATTTATTTTAGGTATTTTAGTTAGATATGGTTTTAGCTTCTTAAAGCTGCCATAAGTCGATTCGGTTTCCATTTGTGATTAGGGTTTGAGGCAAGATTGTAACCCTATAAAAAGGTAGGCCTTATGGACGAAAATTACAACTTTTCATCAACCAAATATACAACCTTTTGAGTTCATACTCTTTGCTTGCGAGCTATTCCATTGTTGCTTAACCCCGAGGGCTAGTTAAGTATCAATAAACCTTGTAATCTAATCCTGAGGGCTAGTCAGAGAGCAAGTTGAAATTAGGCGTACCCCGAGGGCTAGACTCCTAAATTTCGTGCGAGATAGTGCTGGTTTGCAGATCCCTTAACTAGATCAAAGATATTAATTCCGCAAATCGTGAGTCTTCGCAAGGAGATTCATATCATCATTAAAATCCTTTACCACAAGGGATTTGGATTTTTGTTCCTATTCCAATTTGTTTTCGGAACAGTTCCTTGAATTTTTGGAACCTATTTGTCGCCTATATAAAGCCTTCTTGCTTCGGTCATAATTCATTCAATACAACTCCAATTCTTACCATTCAAATTGCGTTTTGTTCCTTATTCTTTGTAAAATTTGGAAATCCAGATCGTAAAGCCAAATTTGAGTTTATATATTTTTAAATTTTGAAATAAGTTCTGCAGTACTCATCTCCATAGTTTTCTTTGAATTGAGGTGAATTGATCAATTGCCCTCGCATTAGCCTTAACCTTGTGATTTGTGAGTGTTATACACTTGGTGAGTAACCTTACTAAACAAAGGGAAGGGGGATGAGTTTTTAAACTAACCGTTTTATTTTCTTACCAGTTTAGTGAAAATGGGGGACGAAAATCCATTCATCCCACCTTTTGTTAGAAATCCTAAAAATTTTCCATTGAAGAACACCTCTAATGGTGGGCATGGTATTCATCCATGAGAAGAAGCTCCAGATAGTTGGGAATGACATCGATTTAATCCAAATAAAGCCAATGATCCTAATTGGTTTGCTGTCGCAATAGATGCACTTATGAGTGAGGTGTAAAGGTTGGTGAGAAAGGTTGACAGCATGGAACCACCTAAACCTACATCATCGGTTAAGAGGGAAAATACCAAGAAATATGTCTGTCAATTCAATGGTTCTGTAAGTTCAGATGATGGTTCCAAAAGGTGATCACACCGAGGGTCTTCTAAAAGTTATCGCCACAGTAAACCTGATTTTCGAAGGAGAGTGAAGAGTAATTTAGGATCTAATTTAGGTTATGATGAAGCTCGAGACATCAAGGGTTTAAAACATGACATCCCTCAATTTGATGGTCAACACAATCCAGTGAAGTATCTTGATTGGGTGCGATAGATTAAGAATCTATTTGATCCCAAAAATTACCAGGAGAAGGAAAAGCCAAAGTGGCATAGTATTCTTTCACTCACTATGCAACTGAATGGTGGAAAAATAAAAAGGAGTCGTGACATCTTGCCGAAAAGAAACCTATCTCTGCCTGGGAGAGACTGAGATCTGATCTTTACCAATATCATGTTCCGCCTACTTATTTGATGGAACAACATTCTTATCTGTCCAACATGAAGTAAGGAAATTGCACAGTTGATGAATACTGGCAAGATCTTGAGTTGACCATAAGAAGGGTTGGAATGAAAGAAGACGATGCATTCATCAAAAATTGATTCATTGAAGGCTTGCGTGAAAACCTTCAAACGCCAGTCAAGCTTCAACATCACATATATATGAATGATTTATTGGTGAAAGCAAGGTTGGTTGAGAGTATCCTGTGACCAAGGAGGCCACAACCAAGATTTTTGAGCCAACAACCAGGGTTTGACTCCGGAAACCCTGGTTATGGACGCGGTAGGGGCATTTACATCGGAGGACGAGAATCGGTTCAAACTTATTAAAATCTAACTTATGATCCTACTTAGAGGAGGGTGGCACCACCAACCCAACAGGTTTAAAAAATTCCAGGTAAGTCAACTACTTCTTCATCAAATTTGGTTTCCGCTAACTCTCCTACTTGTTTTCATTGTAAAGAAAGAGGTCATGTCTGCAATAATTGTCCTCATGCACGAGTGTTAATAAAAATTGAGGAAGGAGATGAAGAAGATGAATATGGTGAGATGGCACCATTGTATGAAAGTGGTGAAGAACATGTAGATGAAGAGATCATCATAAATGGTTACGGTGAACAAGGTCCGGAAACACAAGGTAAATTTGTGTCATTAAGATTTCTTAAGTCTCAAATGGCTGAAACACAGGTACAAAGGATTAACATTTTTCATACCCATTGCCTTGAGAAAGATAAGAATTGTTTACTGATTATTGATGGTGGTTCTTGTGCTAATACTATGTTTAATCTTCCTGTTAAATCATTGCCTTTGCCTGTGATTACTCATCCATCACCACATAAACTTATTTGGTTAAGTTGTAGTGGTGAAATTAAGGTTAACAAACAATGTATGATTAACTTTAAGATTGTAAAATACCATGATTCTATCTTTTGTGATGTTATACCTATAGAAGCTAGTCATATTTTGTTAGGGAGACCTTGGTAGTTTGATCGTAAATCTATGCATGATGATTACACTAACAAAATTACTATGATTAATGATAAAACAAGGTATACTTTGGTTCCATTATCTCCAGTGGAATTTTAGAGGTATAGAGACGCATGAAAGTCGATAAAGAGAAGTTTGCGACTGATGTGCAAATGGCCGACCAAAATCCTAGCCAGGGTTTGAAGGAGATCGGCAACAAGGTGAAAGATGGAGGAAAAAACCTGGATAAGTTTGACCAAAAATCAAGCGAGGCCGTCCCAGGTAAGCCAGGTAAGTCTAAGAATGATTCTGATAAGTCGCGTAAAATCCTATCTTCACATCTTAGTCCTTTGCCATCGATTTACATGATGAGACATGAACTTCCTAATGATTCTGGTAGATCATTTTATGCATCAATTAGGGGTGTGAATCATGCTTTTTCTAATCATTCTTACACGCTTATTATGCATTTTAAAGAGAGCAACTTTGCTAGTGATGATATTCCTATGCATGTTCCTCCACGGTTTGCTCAGATGTTATAGGAAGTTGAGGATGTATTACCAGAAGATTTACCCTCAGGTTTACCACCGTTGCGAGGTTTTGAACACCACATTGACTTGATTCCAGGTTTGGTTTTCCCAAACTGTCTGATGTCTAAAGCAAACCCTGAGGAGACAAAGGAATTACAGCGACAAGTCGAGGAGTTACTTCAAAAAGGTTATGTACAAGAATCCTTATCTCCTTGTGTTGTGCCTATCATATTAATTCCTAATAAAGATAAAACTTGGCGTATGTGCATTGATTGTCGTGCTATTAACAATATTACCATTAAGTATTGCCATCATATCCCTAGGTTAGATGATATGCTTGAAGATTTGGATGGATCTGTGATTTATACTAAAATTGATTTAACTCAGGGTTATCATCAGATTTGAATTAATGAGGGGGATGAATGGAAAACTACATTTAAGACTAAGTTTGGGTTATATGAATGGATTGTTATGCCTTTCGGTTTAACTAATGCACCTAGTACTTTTATGCGGTTGATGAATCATGTCTTAAGAAAGTTTATTGGTCAGTTTTTGTGGTCTATTTTGATGATATATTGATTTATTCTAAGTCTACTGATGAACATATTGAGCATGTTAAAATGGTTCTTGTTGCACTTTGTGAGTCTTGTTTGTATGCGAACATCAAGAAGTGCACATTTCGCCCTTTAGAATTGGTGTTTCTCAGTTTTGTGGTCTCTAAAGAGAGCATAAAATTTGACAAAACCAAAATTGAGACCATTAAGACCTAGCCGAGACCTTCTAATGCCAACCAGTTACATTCTTTTCATGGTTTAGCTTGTTTTTGTAGACGGTTTGTGCTTGATTTCTCATTGCACCTCTAAATGAACTAGTTAAAAATGATGTGAAGTTTTTTTGGACTGAGAGTCAAGAGAATGCATTTAATGAATTGAAAGTACGATTATGTATTGCTCCTATTCTTACTTTACATGATTTTAATGGTACTTTTGAGATTCATTGTGATGCTTCTGATGTTGGTATTGGTGTTGTTTTGATGCAAGAGAATCGACCTATAGCTGATTTCAGTGAAAAGCTAAAGGGCGGTGCTCTAAACTATCCTGTGTATGATAAAGAATTTTATGCCATTATGCGTGCATTAGAAACTTGGCAACATTATTTATTTCTTAAAGAATTTTTCATTCATAGTGATCATGAATCCTTGAAATACTTGAAGAATCAGATGAAGTTGAATAAGCGTCATGCTAAATGGTCTAGTTTCATTGAATCTATTCCTTATGTGATGTGTTACAAAAAGGGTAAAGAAAATGTTGTTGCTGATGCTTTGAGTTGTAGACATGTTTTACTTGCACGATTGGAATGCATTATGTTAGGGTTTTCATTAGTGCAAGATTTATATGCGACTGATTCTGATTTTTCATTTATTTATGCTGCATGCAAAATGGTGCTTATGAGAAGTTTTTTCGGCATGATGGTTTCTAGTTCATGAATAATACATTATGTTTCCTCAATGTTCTATGTGTGAATTACTTGTTAGAGAAGCTCATTCAGGTGGTTTAATGGGACATTTTGGTGCATTTAAAACTTATAATTTTTTTGCGAGAACACTTATATTGGCCAAAAATTACACTTCCTATTGACAGGGTTTGTAGGAATTGTCTTAATTGCTTGAAGGCTAAGTCTAAAACTAAGCCTCATGGTCTTTACACTCCATTACCTGTTCCTACACATCATTGGGTTGATATTCTCATGTATTTTGTCCTAGGTTTACCACATTCTCAGTCAGGTAATGAATCTATCTTTGTGGTTGTGGATAGATATTCGAAAATGGCACATTTTATTCCTTGTAGGAAGACAGATGATGCAAAGCATGTTGTGGATCTATTTTTGAAGGAAGTAGTTCGGTTGCATGGTATTTCTGTGTCCATTGTCTCTGATCGCAATGTTAAATTTTTAATCTAATTTTTGAATACCTTGTGGCGGAAGTTTGGGACAAAGTTGCTATTTTTGACTGCCAGTCATCCTCAAATTGATGGAAAAACCGAAGTGACCAATCGAACCCTAACGGCTCTCCTGCATGCAATAGTTCAGAAGAACTTAAAGAATTGGGAAAAATGCATTCCCATTTCAGAGTTTTCTTACAATCAGACTATTCATTCTACTACTTCTTCATCTCCATTTGAATCTTTTATGGTGTTCTACCTATTACACCTCTTGATCTACTTCCTTTGAATTTTAAACAGGTTAAACACGTTAATCACACAAAAAATAACTAACTAGTTAATATATAATGAATGAAAATAGTTCCAATTCAAGGCATTTGCTTCTTCTTAAACCCAAAAATAAATTGGAAGGAAAAACTTGTTCATATTAATTTTTTCCTAAAACTTTATTTCTTACCTTGTTAAATTTAATTCAATATATTTAATATTATAAATAATTTATATTTAATCTATAACATCCATATGAAATATTACTCCGTCCCAGCCGAATGTGCACACTTTTTTGTCAACTTTCTCAGGTCATGTTTGACCAACGATAACTTTAGTTACGTATATTAATGGTGTGTTAAAATTTGATATTTAGAAAATACAGCATGCAGAGAATCCAACAATATCTCACATGATGATATTGATATCTATATACTAGTTGAAATTTATGGTCAAACGTGTCTTGAGAAAGTTGACCAAAAAGTGTGCAGATTCGGCTGGGACGGAGGGAGTAACTAAAAATAAATTAATATTTTTGCATTCAGTAAGAATTCAAACATATACAATCATTATGTATGTGATGGAGATGCCAAGACGGCTACCACCATAAATGAAGACATTCCACGACTTGATCAAACATTTAAAGGATATGTTCGGGATCCTCTAAGTGATATGGCGGGACATATGACTTGGTCAATGACTAAGCTTAGGGATGCTGCTTTAAATGCTTTGATTGATTGCCTTTACGATGAAGAATTGAAGAAAGAGTCATCATCGACTTCTTGGATTTATTGTTCAAGACTGTCGAAGAACTGAAGACATCATGAAAAACACTATACTCTTTTTCCCACCGGGTTTTTTAATGAGATAGTGTGATCAAAGTAAAATATTGCAAAATAATGTCATATTGGATTTGTTGGATTGATAGCCCGGCCATGTGGGCTTTGAAGAGCTGAATTTCGAAAATACAGTCCATTAAGGTTTAGTATATTCAGTTTTATTCTGATTAGAATTAGATTTGGTAAGATTAGATAAGGTAATATTCTTCAAGGTTACTTCTTGAAGAAATTGACCATATTACCTTAGATTGCCATTTATTTCAGGTATTTTAGTTGGATATGGTTTCAGCTTCTTAAAGTAGTCATAAGTCAATTCAGTTTCCAGTTGTGATTAGGGTTTATGGCCAAAATTTATCCAATAAATAGGGGAGACCTTTGGACGAATTTCACACACTTTTATCAATCAAATATACAACCTTTTGAGTTCATACTATTTGCTTGCGAGCTATTCCATTGCTGCTTAACCCCCGAGGGCTAGTTAAGTGTAAATAAACCTTGTAATCTGATCCTGGGGGCTAGTTAGAGAGCAAGTCAAAGTTAGGCGTACCCCGAGGGCTGGACTCTTGAATTTCGTGCGAGATAGTGAGGGTTTGCAGATCCCTTCACTAGATCAAAGATATTAATTCCGCAAATCGTGAGTATTCGCAAGGAGATTCATATCAACTTTATTTCTTACTGTGTTAGATATATTTCAATATATTTGTTATTATAAATAATATATATTCAATCTATAACATCCATATGAAATAACTAAAACTAAAGTAATAATTTTGCATTCAATAAGAATTCGAACAAAAATAAACATTATGTATGGCTTGATTACCAATTCCAATGCCACTTTGCGATGTGGCAAAATGTGCGGCATTGGAGTAGAGCAAACACACCGTGCGGTGGCGGTGCAAAGCAAACACACTTTACGAAACAACCGTGAGCAGTGACGACAAGGATTACTTTTCTTATCCTTTTTCCAATCTCTTTTTTAGTTATTATGGGTTCACTTTCTAATCTAAATGACTAAAGTAATCTTTTTTTCAACACATTAAAACTCTAAATGAGATCAACCGAATCTTGAATGTATTAAGATACTAAAGGTACCAAATGAATTTAAAATTGACTTAATTAGATTGACTTAAACAAGGTAAAAATGCCTTTATGAGTAATCTCCGTAATGTTGGAATCTCTATTTTTATGGGTGGTTTGTCCCGTAGAGCTTTGGTGTACTTTGGCATTGTTGTATTCTAATCAATGTCATCTTAATATTTTCTTTTGATTAAAGTGCTATGCATCCATATTGGTTTTATTTTTTGGAATCATCTCATTAAAATTTTTATAATACATATAAATTAAAAGGGCCAGTCATGGATGTGTTAGCAATGGAATAACACAAAAACAATGAATATATTCTCGTTCATACCTATTGTCTTCTACCCATCAATATTTGAAGAGCCAAAGAAAGTTGTATATAAATAGATTTAATTGGAATAACAGGTTTCCATGAATCATTGGAAGAAGTATTTGCAAAGAAAAGAAGAATATTGTATTAAATAAAATCAAGTATTAATCCAAATTCTATATATGTTACAAAAAAAGTAAATATTATCACACCTAGACATTAATTGGGATACGGTTTTTCTAACGAGTGCCCATGGGCACTCGTTAACAACTTCAGATTCCATCGAAAACTGTGTTAGTAAATGCAAATCCATCGAAAACTGTGTAATAGTACATAGGGAATGTAAGTTTTTGAGGGATGTCATTAATCATTAACTCTATTTGCATTTAATAACGCAGTTTTCGATGGAATCTGAAGTTGTTAACGAGTGCCCATGGGCACTCGTTAGAAAAACCGATTTAGATAAATTAAAGAATAATATGTTAATTGCGCAAAAAATAACTAACTAGTTAATATATATTAAATTAAAATAGTTCCAATGCAAGGCATTTTCTTTTTCTAATACCCAAAATTAAAATGGAAGGAAAATCATTCATATTAATTTTTTCTTAAAACTTTATTTCTTACCGTGTTAGATATTTCAATATATTTAACATAATATATAATATATATTTAATCTATAACATCCATATGAAATAACTAAAACTAAATTAACGTTTTTGCATTCAATAAGAATTCAAACAAAAATAATCATTATTTATGGCTTGATTAGCAAGTTTGATGTCACATTGCCATGTGGCAAAATGTGCTGCGCTAGAGCGGTGCGAACACACCGTGCAGTAGCGGTGCAAAGCAAACACACTTTGCGGAACGACCGTGAGCAGCGACGAGGAGAATTACTTTTCTTATCCTTCTTCCAATCTCTTTTTAAGTTACTTTCGAATCTAAATGATTAAAGTAGTCTTTTTTCAACTCATATTTTAAAACTCTAAATGAGATCAACCTAATCTTGAAAGTATTAAGATACCAAACATGCCAAATAAAGTTACACTTGAATTTAATAAATTGACTTAAACCGTGTAAAAATAGCTTTATGAGTAATATACATAACATTGGCCTCTCCATTTTTAGGGTGGTTTGTCCCGTAAAGCTTTGGTGTGCTTTGGCATTGTTGTATTCCAATCAATATCATCTTAATTTTTTTCTTATGATTGAACTGCTATGCATCCATATTGGTTTTATTTGTTGGAATCATCTCACTAATTTTTTTTAATACATATAAATTAAAATGGCAAGCCACGGATGTGTAAGTAATGGAATAACACAACAAAAAAAAATGAATATATGCTACAAAATAAAATCAAGTATTAATCCAAATTCGATATATGCTACAAAAAAGTAAATATTACCAAACCTAGACATTAAATTGGATAAATTAAAGAAAAATAATACGTTACTCATGCAAACACTATTAACTAGTTAATATATATTAAATGAAAATAGTTCCAATGCAAGGCATTTGCCTTTTCTAATACCTAAAAATAAAAGGGAAGCATATTAATTTTTTCCTAAAACTTTTTTTTTAAAATTAAAACCATCCTAGGATGGGGGGACTTTATTAGGCTCCCCTAAAACTTTATTTCTTAGCGTGTTAGATATATTTCAATATATCTAACATTACAAAAAATATATATTTAATCTGTAACATCCACGTGAAATAACTAAAACTAAACAAATGTTTTTGGATTCAATAAGAATTCAAACAAAAAACATCATTATGTATGGCTTGATAACCAAGTTCGACGCCACATTGAAAAGTGGCAAAATGTACTGCGCTGGAGAAGTGCGAACACACCGTGCGGTGGCCGTGCAAATCAAAAACACTTTGCAAAATGATCGTGAGCAGCGATGAAGAGAATTACTTTTCTTATCCTTCTTCCAATCTCGTTTAAAGTTATTATGGGTTCACTTTCGAATCTAAATGAGTAAAGTAGTGTTTTTACTCATATTTTAAAACTCTTAATGGGATCAACCTAATCTTGAGTGTATTAAGATACCAAATGTGCCAAATAAAGTTACACTTGAATTTATTCGATTGACTTAAACCATGTAAAAAAGGCTTTATGAGTAATCTCTGTAATGTCGGCCTCTCCATTTTTTTGGGTGGTTTATCCCGTAGAGCTTTGGTGTACTTTGGCATTGTTGTAATCAATTTAATGTCATCTTAATTTCTTTCTTATGATTGAACTGCTATGCATCCATATTGGTTTTATTTGTTGGAATCATCTCACTAAATTTTTTTTAATACATATAAATTAAAATGGCAAGTCACGGATGTGTTAGCAATGGAATAACACAAAAACAACGAATATATTCTCGTTCATACCTATTGTTTTCTACCCCGTCAATATTTTAAGGGCCAAAGAAAGTTGTATATAAATAGATTTAATTGGAATAAAGGGTTTTCATGAATCATTGGAAGACGTATTTGCAAAGAAAACAAGAATACTGTATTAAATAAAATCAAGTATTAATCCAAATTCTATATATGCTACAAAAAAAGTAAATATTACCAAACCTAGACATTAAATTGGATAAATTAAAGAAAAATATGTTAATCGCGCAAAAAAGAACTAACTAGTTAATATATATTAAATTAAAATAGTTCCAATACAAGGCATTTGCTTCTTCTAATACCCAAAAATAAAATGGAAGAAAAATCATTCATATTAATTTTTTCTTAAAACTTTATTTCTTACCGTGTTAGATATATTTCAATATATTTAATATTATAAATAATATATATTTAATCTATAACATCAATATGAAATAACTAAAACTAAAGTAATGTTTTTGTATTTAATAAGAATTCAAACAAAAATAATCATTATGTATGGTTTGATTACCAAGTCCGATGCCACATTGCCATGTGGCAAAATGTGCGGCACTGGGATGGTGAGAACACACCGCGCGATAGCGGTGCAAATCAAACACACTTTGCAAATTGACCGTGAGGAGCGACGAAGAGAATTACTTTTCTTATCCTTCTTCAAAATCTCTTTTAAAGTTATTATGGGTTCACTTTTGAATCTAAATGATTAAAGTTGTCTTTTTTTAAACTCGTATTTTAAAATTCATAATGAGATCAACCTAATCTTGAAAGTATTAAGATACAAAATGTGCCAAATAAATTAACACTTGAATTTACTAGATTGACTTAAACCATGTAAAAATGGCTTTATGAGTAATCTCTGTACCGTTGGCCTCTCCATTTTTTGGGTGGTTTGTCCCCTAGAGCTTTGGTGTACTTTGGCATTGTTGTATTCCAATCAATGTCATCTTAATTTCTTTCTTATGATTGAAGTGCTATGCATCCATATTGGTTTTATTTGTTGGAATCATCTCACTAAATATTTTTAATAATTTAAATTAAAACAAGTCACGGATGTGGTAGCAATGGAATAACACAAAAACAAAGAATATATTCTCATTCATACCTATTGTCTTCTACCCCATCAATATTTAAAGAGCCAAAGAAAGTTGTATATAAATAGATTTAATTGGAACAACGGGTTTTCATGAATCATTCGAAGAAGTATTTGCAAAGAAAAGAAGAATATTGTATTAAATATAATCAAGTATTAGTCCAAATTCTTTATATGCTATTGAAAGTTTTAATAAAGAGTAAAAAGCTCTCTGACTAGGTGCGAAAACACACTCTGTAGGTGCGATTGTTGCCCTAACGGCTCTGCGCCGCCTGTCTGCTCAGTCTCCGGCGCTGCCGCCATGGCGGAGCCACCGCCTGCGATCTCCTACGCTCAGGCCGTAACCCAGGAGCTACGTGAGGCTCTGAACATCGCTCCAATGTCCAATCTCGCAGACCATGATTTCACCCCAAAAGCCAAAATCGATCATTTGGGTGAACCGGGCCTCCACTTCTCCGACGAGGAGTGCCTTCGACTGGAAGCCCCTCTCAGGTGGACGCTGATTGGTAAGTTCTCCCGTAGCCGCCCCCAGCTCGAAAAACTCTGGAAAGATTTCCATACGGCTGGCTTCAAAGGGAGCTGTAATATCACTTTACTCGATAATCGTCAGGTTCTGATCTCTTTCTCCCTATCTGATGACTATTATCGATGTTGGTTACATAAGGTTTGGAATTTCGGAGCTTATTCCATCAGAATGTCTAAATGGGTGCCTACCTTTAATCCCAATGCTGAATCCCCCATTGTACCAATCTGGATATACTTATATGGCTTACCCCAGCAGTTTTTCGATTATAGTGTTCTCATGTCGATTGGCAATCTAATTGGAACCCCAATCAGGGTAGACAGAGCATCCATTAACAGAACTAGGCCACATGTTGCTAGGGTTTGTGTTGAGCTTGATGTTACTAAGCCTAGAATGGATAGAGTTTGGCTCAGTTTCAGGGAATGTGGGTTCTGGCAGTATATCGAATATGAAGGAATCCCTTCTTATTGCTCAAATTGCCTTAAGTTAGGGCATACTGACTCTGTCTGCAGGTATGACAAAAATACTGCCAAGTTTATACCCTGGAAACCACAGAGCAAATCCACAAGGGAAGGTAATAAAGCCATTCCCAGAGACGAGCAGGGAAGAACTCAAGGTAAAGGAAATGGAACTGCTTTCACTGGTCTATCTGTCCCCAAAACTAACCATGTTTACAGGCCAAAAGATGACCATTCTGGAAAACAATACTTTCAAGCCCCTAACGCTGCCAGGAACCCAAAGATGAACACAGTGACAAGTACTGAAGCATTGAGCCCTTCTCAGGGCTCTCAGGTATCACCAACTCCTACTCCAACTATTGTTATTGCTGCAGCTTTACCAAAACAGCATGTTCCCACTGTTTCACCCATACAAAATGCTGAAATGAATGAAACATACCCCCTCTCCCAAAATGATATAACCAAAACCTCTACAGCCTCCCCCCTTGCAGTCACACTCAGGAACACAACAAGCCCCACTAACAAAACAGCACACTCCCCTTCCAATGATACACAAGTTGATTGCTGCCCAGAAAAGCAAAACCTGATGCAACAACAAGCCAACCATTCTGTTTCTGTCAGCTTAGATGTTTCTGCTGATGTAGAGGCAGAGTATCAGCAGAACATCATAAATCAGAAAACCCCTCATTTTTTTTCTGAAACTTTCGAGCACAATCTGACTGACTCAAGCCTCATCAGAAACCCTTACAAGCCACTCGACTGGATAAACACTGAAACACCTACTAGAAAACCGGAAAACACTTTAGAAATTGACCAATTTAATTTTGAGGAAATTAAAAATATATTACTTAAAGATCAGATAAGAATTAACAAAATTCTCCAAGCTAACCCTAACCAAACCACTACTAATCAGAGGAAACATACGAAGAAAGATTACTCCTCAATACCAAAAACGGTTCACACCCGTTCCTCACTGAAACTTTCCAAAACCTTTCCATGAATAGTATCCACATTTGTGCATGGAATGTTAGAGGAATAGGAAATAACCCAACCAAACTTCGTCTTAAACACATCAAAAGACACAACAGGATAAAAATCTGTGCCCCAATGGAACCTCTTCTCAGCCCTGATCAAATACATACAGTCTCCAGAGAGCTTGGTTTTATTAACTGCTTTGCCACTCCCATCAACAAAATATGGATAATGTGGGATACTGATATCTCCATAGACTTAGTAAAAGTAGAAGAACAGATGACTGTTGTCAAAATCAAATCTGCTTTGCTATCTTCAGACTGTCAGGTTGGATTCATTTATGCTAAACACACTATTCGGGAAAGGAATGAACTGTGGCAAGCCTTAGCACCTTTTAAGAATGAATCCCTCAGTCTGATAGGAGATTTCAATGTCATCAGGACAAATGAGGAATATCTGGGAACTCCATACCCAACCAAAACAGCCTAAAAAACTTTAACTCCTTTCTAAATGATCAGAACTATACAGAAATCCCAACCTTTGGCAGTTTATTCACATGGACTGGCATGAGAACCAAAGGGAGGGTCTGGAAACGCCTCGACAGAGGAATTTCCAACCATGAATGGTGGCACAGATTTCCCACCTCAAAAATTAACACACTCCCCCGTGAAGGCTCTGATCATACACCACTAATTTTAACTGTCTCAGACACACCTCCCCTGAACTCCCCAAAGCCTTTCAAATTTCAGGAGTGCTGGGTAAACCATCCAACATTCATGAACCTGGTAGAAAAATCGTGGAATACACCAACTCATCTTAATGGAATGAGTAAATTGGTCTTCAAACTTAAGACCTCAAAGGCATCGTTGAAAATATGGAACAAGGAGGTTTTCGGAAACATCTTCGATGCTGTCCATGAATGTGAGGAACGCTTAATGCAAGCTGAAAGAGATGTCCAGCGAGGGGAATCCATTATAACCATCCAAGCTTTAAGCCAAGCACGGGCTAACTTAAGAATAGCCCTAAAAAACCAGGAAACCTTTCTCAAGCAAAAATCAAGACTTAAATGGATGAAGGAGGGTGACGCCAACTCAAAGTTCTTTCATCAATCTATCTCAAACAAGCATAAAAGGCAAACAATATCCATGATAAGGAACAAAGATGGTAACTGGTTGCATAAAACGGAAGATATTGAAAGGGAAGCAATCATTTTCTTTACAAATCTCCTCACTGAAGAGACACCTGATCCCTCAGGTATCAACTCAGCATGGATTCTGGATAATATACCAAAAAGTGTAACACAAGAAATGAACAATCACCTCCTCAGACCAGTTAACATGGAAGAGTTAACTAACATGGTCGCTTCCATGGATAGCCACTCTGCCCCGGGGCCAGACGGTTTCTCTGGTTTTTTCTTCCAACAATGCTGGGAATTTATTAAACAGGATGTCTTGGAAGCAGTGAAAGATTTTTTCACCGGAACAGCAATCCCAAAAGCAATCTCATCGACACTCATCATACTAATTCCTAAAAAAGAGATATGCTCATCTTTCGGAGGTTACAGGCCCATAAGCCTAAGCAACTTCACGAATAAAATCCTTTCCAAAATAATCTCATCCAGACTTAAAGCCTACCTTGATATCATAATCACCCCTGAACAGTCAGCCTTTGTATCGGGTAGAGAGATAGCTGACAATGTCCTCCTCATGCAGGAATTCACAAATCATCTCCATTCCAAAGCTAGGGGACACAACATGATCCTCAAGCTTGACATGATGAAAGCATTTGACAGAGTATCGTGGACATTTCTAAAAAACACCCTATCTAAATTGGGTTTCTCCTCCATCTTGGTCAATCTCATCATGGGAAACATACAAGCCGCACACTTCTCAATCCTGATCAACGGCAAATCTGTTGGATTCTTCCCGGCCTCCAGAGGCTTAAAACAAGGGGACCCCCTCTCCCCCATGTTATTCATTTTAACGGCCGAAGCATTCTCCCATAACCTGAATTTCCTATACCAGTACGGGAACATCCATCCGTATAAGCTTCCCAGAGGCATGAAACCTTGCTCACACCTCTCATATGCTGATGACACAGCAATCTTTATGAAATATACGAAGCAAGGACTTCAAACAGTTATGAAATTTCTGAAATCATATGAATTAGCCTCTGGACAGAAAGTCAACTTCGAAAAATCGACCTTCTTCATCTCAAAACACACACCTCACAGAATCACTCATCTCATTAAAAGTGAAACAAAAATGATGGAAGGATCCACACCCTTCAAATACCTTGGAAGCCCCATTTTTGTTGGCAGAACCAAAAATGCCTATTTCCATAACATGTTACTCTCAATCCAGAACAAAATCAACCACTGGAACAATAAACTTTTATCTCCGGCCGGAAAAGCAACACTTATTAGGCATGTGCTGGCATCAATGCCAATACATCTCCTAACTGTTTTAAAGCCAACCTCACACATCATAACCCTCACTCACAAGGCTTTGGCAAAGTTTTTTTGGAACAACCACCTTGATAAAACCAAAAAACATAGGACCTGGAGATCCTACTCTAAACTTTGCTTTCCTCTGATGGAAAATGACCTTAATTTTAAAAACCTTTACACACTAACTGAATCTTTCTCAATCAAACTTTGGTGGAAACTCCAGAGTAGGAAATCCTTATGGGCTTCAGTATTGTGGTCGATGAGTGACAACCAGAAAACCTCTAGAACCTGGAAAAGAATCAAGGAGGTAAACCAGATTGCAGTAGACAACACAAAAGTCATACTTGGGAATGGATCTGTCTCCTTCTGGCATTCCAACTGGACATCTATGGGTCCACTGTCTGACTCTCTGATCAACCCCCAAGTTTTTCCCCACCAAGCACTCACAGTAGCTGAATTCTTCAACAATAAAGCCACAATCTCTGACCAGATCAAACGAGCAATACCTGAACATCTTTTCCAATGCCTGGATTTTGAATATCACATTACTCCCGGCTATGATGATACTCTCATCTGGAAACCAACCCAATCAGGTAACTTCACAGTTAAGTCGGCCTATGAACTAATCAGGGAAAAGAAAAACAAAATCCCATCCTACAGCCACCTCTGGTCACAACTGTTACAAAAAAAAATCTCTTTATTTAACTGGAAACTCTTGAACAGGTTAGTTGCTTTCCCTGATGTCTTGGTGGATTTCAATTTCCATCTCCCCTCCAGGTGTAGTCTATGCTTGTGTAAATCAGAATCTATACACCACTGCTTTAATTCTTGTGCGAAAGTACGGCAACTCTGGAAAATGGTGAACTCTACTTTCAATATGCCTGACAACACTTTTCAACTCTTATGGGATAGGTTTTACTTCTACTGGAATTTCCAGTCTCTTGACAGACCCATCACCAAGCTAATTCGAATTTTACCATGCATCGTGAATTGGCACCTGTGGTGTGCTAGGTGTTCATATACATTTGAGGGCACAAAACCGGATGTTATGATCATATATAGGCGTATTCTGTACCATTACAATGACATCCTTTTGGCCTTCAAATTGGATTATACATGGGTTATGTCAAACATCCCTAAGTTGTTGTCCCCGAATTCAGCCAAACAAAAGCCACCTAAA
Organism: Rubia yunnanensis; assembly: GCA_037428765.1. Classification (NCBI taxonomy): domain Eukaryota; kingdom Viridiplantae; phylum Streptophyta; class Magnoliopsida; order Gentianales; family Rubiaceae; genus Rubia; species Rubia yunnanensis. The sequence goes on along the minus strand of CM075061.1, from coordinate 103,272,980 downwards.
ATTCTGAAATGGTTACTGCCTTCGGCATTTAAACTGAATACGGATGGATCTTATCTTAGCAAAGACTGTGTGGGAGTTGGGTGTATCATTAGAGACCATATAGGCCATGTAGTAGCAGCTCTCTCTAGACCTGTTATGGCAGACAATATCTTGCAGGTTGAAGCTCTGGCTTTGCAGCACGGACTCCAGCTTACTAGGGACAAGGGCATATCAAGCGTTGACATAGAAGTGGATTCAAAAGTACTGATAAGCATGATTAGACGCCAGTTCAAGATTCCATGGACACTCCTGCACACGATCAGGCGGATCTGGGAACTTCTTCAAGGACTCAAATTCACTCTCAACCACATTTTCCGGGAAGCCAATGGAGCAGCAGACATTTTAGCTAAAATGGCCAGCCGGAGTCAGGTTAGTAACTTATATAATTGTGCAGGTTTACCTCCACTGCTGGCAGCCAAAGTGAAGCTCGATGCGCAAGGCATTCCGTATGTTAGAGCAGGTTAATCTCAGCCAAAATGTATCATTATGTATCAAACTGATCTATGAGAGCCCATAGACTAGATATAGCATTTTTGTATTAGGTTTAAGGGCTCATCAGATGAATCAGTCGAGGTCAGGTATTAAGCCCCCCTCTTTCTTTGTACTTTTCTTTTAAATTTAATAAACGGGTAGGGGTCTGCCAAACCCCCCACCAACACAGGTGGTTTCTTTAAAAAAAAAAAAATTCTTTATATGCTACAATTTTTTTTTACCAAACCTAGACATTAAATTGGATAAATAAAAGAAAAATACGTTAATCGCGCAAAAAAGAACTAACTAGTTTATATATATTAAATTAAAATAGTTCCAATGCAAGGCATTTACTTCTTCTAATACCCACAAATGAAATGGAAGGAAAATTATTCATATTAATTTTTTTCTTAAAACTTTATTTCTTACCGTGTTAGATATATTTCAATATATTTTCAATTATAAATAATATATATTCAATCTATAACATCAATATGAAATAACCAAAACTAAAGTAGTGTTTTTGTATTTAATAATAATTCAAACAAAAACAATCATTATGTATGGCTTGATTACCAAGTCTGACGCCACATTGCCATGTGGCAAAATGTGCGGCGCTGGAACGGTGAGAACACATCGTGCGGTAGCGGTGCAAAGCAAACACACTTTGCAAATTGACTGTGAGCAGCGACGAAGAGAATTTATTTTCTTATCCTTCTTCTAAATCTCTTTTTCAGTTATTATGGGTTCATTTTTGAATATTAATGATTAAAGTTGTCTTTTTTTCAACTCATATTTAAAAATTGTTAATGAGATCAACCTAATCTTGAAAGTATTAATATACAAAATGTGCCATATAAATTAACACTTGAATTTATTAGATTGACTTAAGCCATCTAAAAATGGCTTCTCCCGTAGAGCTTTGGTGTACTTTGGAATTGATGTATTCCAATCAATGTCTTCTTAATTTCTTTCTTATGATTGATGTGCTATGCATCCATATTGGTTTTATTTGTTGGAATCATCTCACTAAATTTTTTTAATACATTTAAATTAAAATGACAAGCCACGGATGTGTTAGCAATGGAATAACACAAAACAACGAATATATTCTCGTTCATACCTATTGTCTTCTACCCCATCAATATTTAAAGAACCAAAGAAAGTTGTATATAAATAGATTTAATTGGAATAATGGATTTTCATAAATCATTGGAAGAAGTATTTTCAAAGAAAAGAAGAATATTGTATTAAATAAAATCAAGTATTTATCCAAATTATATATGTGCTAGGGAAAAAAAACCAAACCTAGACATTAAATTGGATAAATTAAAGAAAAATACGTTAATCGCGCAAAAAATAACTAACTAGTTAATATATATTAAATTAAAATGTCTCCAATGCAAGGCATTTGCTTCTTCTAATACCCAAAAATAACATGGAAGGAAAATCATTCATATTAATTTGTTCTTAAAACTTTATTTCTTACTGTGTTAGATATATCTCAATATATTTAACATTATAAATAATATATATTTAATCTATAACATCCATATGAAATAACTAAAACTAAAGTAATATTTTTGTATTTAATAAGAATTCAAACAAAAATAATTATTATGTATGGCTTGATTACCAAGTCCGATGCCATATTGCCATGTGGCAAAATGTGCGGCACTGGAACGGTGAGAACACACCGTGTGGTGGCGGTGCAAAGCAAACATACTTTGCAAATTGACCGTGAGTAGCGACGAAGAGAATTACTTTTCTTATCCTTCTTCCAATCTATTTTTAAGTTATTATTAATTGACTTTCTAATCTAAATGATTAAAGTAGTCTTTCTTTCAACTCATATTTTAAAACTCTTAATGAAATCAACCTAATCTTGAATGTATTAAGATACCAAATGTGCCAAATAAAGTTACACTTGAATTTATTAGATTGACTTACACTATGTAAAAATGGCTTTATGAGTAATCTTTGTAACGTTGGCCTCTCCATTTTTTGGGTGGTTTGTCTTGTAAAGCTTTGGTGTACTTTGGCATTGTTGTATTCCAATCAATGTCATCTTAATTTCTTTCTTATGATTTTTTTTAAAAGTAAACTCAGCTAAGTGAGGGGGTGTATATTAGGCTCCCCAAACCTTTCAGAGAAGACGAATTTTAATTGTACAGCTAGAGAGAATAACGTGGAAGCTAAAGTGGAAGCTAAATACAATCAGATGTTACCAAAACCTTCATCTAAAACCCCTATCTCGATGAAGGAGATGGCCCTAAAACCCGGCCGAGGTTGACTATGGCCTTACACTTCCTTTCCCCCACAACCTAGTGTTGACAAGAAGAGGTGACCGTCCATAGTGTCCCCTTGCAAATTTCTTCCCTAGAAGAGATTTACTAACTTTATAGTCTTGATTTGAAGTGTGAAGATTATGAATCCATTTGTTTGCCATTTTTATGTTGTGTAGCTGCCTCATCTGCATCAGGATTGGCTCGTTGATGCCCATCCCAGCTATACCTATCAAGAAAAAATAAAAACCAGCAGTAACAAGTTCCACTAAAAAAACACCTAGCAATGCATGTGCAAATGATAATGTCAACTGAGTCATAGGCAAACCCTATATGTAGCAGAATATATGTGGTTTATTAAGAAACTAATGGTAGGCTAGAGCCTTCTGATAGAAGGTATAGCTTGTTTATCTGCAATAACTATAGCTTTCAACTCTTTTGATAATTGTGCAAAACGTGTGAAAGTGTGTACCTGATTTGAGCTTCCCATTTTTCCTAGTAAATCCACTGCTCCATTGGCTTCTCTATAGATATGATGTAGTGTGATTTCAATGGTTTTCATAAGCTCCTGGATTTTCCTAATTTCTTTAGTGGTTCTCCAAGGTGGCTTAAGTTGTTTCTTCAACACTTTTATGAGCAGTTTATTGTCACTTTCAATGTGGAGATGGCCAATACCCAAATTGATTGCCTTTTGTAATCATGTTCTAATTGCGCTTGCTTCAGCATGAAATGGTGAGGGGCTACATAAATGTTGAGCATCAATTATTAACATGTTCCCATCGTAGTCTCTGATGATTGCTCCAGTTCCTTCCTTTTTGAGATCCCTCCATGATCCATCTTCATTTAACTTGTAAAAGGATGATAATGGTGCTTTCCAGGTTACGATAACAAATTTAATTTGTTTTTGTTGACTGCCTATTAGTAATCTTGGTAAAGCATTGGACAAATACCATTTGAATTTTAGGTTAAAGGCCAACATAATATCATTGAAAAGATGTAAATTTTTCCTAAATATATTGATAATGTTAGGCTTCACATTTTCATGATAGTGTTTGTTCCGAAAATACCATATAGACCATACTACTAAGCAAGGGATAGTCCTAAGAAGTTACCTGTGGTCTGGAAATTGAGCTTTCAAGTTCCAGTACAGAAAGTATCTATGCCACAGGTATGGAGTGTGTTTTGTCTGAACATTGAAGACAATATCCATCCATGTCCATAGTTTCTTTATTTCTTTGAAATAATTGAAACTATGATGTATACTCTCTTCATCATCAAAACAAAAACAACAAATTTAAGGTAGATTAAAGGAAAGATTCTATAATACATCAGGAAGGGTTAAGATTGTGTTTAGCATTTTCCAGTTCATAAAACTTACTTTCCTAGGCAAAATTGAGGACCAGACATGATTGAAGGAAGGAACCACTATTTTCCTATTTTTGATAAGTTCATATGCACTTTTCAATGAGAACATTCCATTTTCAATTGGTTTCCATATCATAACGTCCTCATAATCAGGAAAGGTTGCTTGATCATGCTCTAGTACAGAAATTATTTGTTCAGGTAAGTGGTTTCTAAGAGGGTTGATGTACAAATGTCTGTTGGCTAAGTATTCAGCCACTGTCAGATTTGGGAAGGGAATATCTAAGTTGCTATCCCAAACCCTATAAAGTGGACCACAAGTTGTCCAACTGGAATCCCAAAAAGAAACATCCCCTTTCCCTATTTGTATTTGTGAGTTCAATATTGCTACATCCTGAATTTCTTTAATTCTCTTCCAAGTTTTGGAAGTTTTGTGGTTGTCTAGAATTTACCACATAAATTGTGACCAAAGTGAACTACCTGCTTGAAGCTTCCACCATAGTTTAATGGAGAAATTGTTGATTAATGTGTTAAGATTTTTAAAACCTAAACCATTTTCATCAATTGGATAACACAAACAAGGAAATGACCTCCAAACTCTTTTCCTTTGTGAGGAGTCTGTATTAGAGTTCCAGATAAATTTGCCAAGTAATTTGTGAATTACATCAATTATATGGTTTGTTGGTTTCAATACTGTGATTTGATGGATTGGAATAGAAGATAATACATGATTTATAAGAATCATTTTTCCAGCTTGAGAAAGTAGCTTGTTATGCCAGTTATTGATTTTTGCTTGTATTGATGATATCATGCTTGAGAAGTATACATTTTTATTTCTACCTATATATACTGGGCATCCTAAGTATTTGAATGGAAGACTGCCCTGTAACATCCCTTTTGCATTCTTGATATCTCCAATAATTCGGCAATGTAAAAAGAAGATTTTTCAAAATTTACTTTTTGCCCTGTGGCCATTTCATAGGATTCCAGGGAACAAGTTAGTGTTTTATGTCCTGATTTTGTATATTTCAGCAGGATGACAGTGTCATCTGCAAAAGGTAAGCGTGAGATCTGCTTAATTGGACTAGGTAGCTTATAGTATTTTAGGTTTGAATATTGAAATAGGAAAATAATATTCCTCGAGAATGCTTCTGCCATTAAAATGAATAACAAGGGAGATAGAGGGTCTCCTTGTTTTAAACCTCTGGTTGCTTGGAAAAATCCATAAGATGATCCATTTATCAGGATGGAGAAGAAGGCTGATCTCAGGTTTTTCATTATTAGGTCAGTGATTTTCTTGAAAAACCAAATTGGCCTAATAATTTAGCTAGGAAAGACCAAGAGACTCTATCGAATGCCTTCATCATGTCTAAATTTTTTATCATGTTATGTCCTCTTGTTTTGGAATTAATGAAAGAGGCTAACTCTTGCATTAAAAGAATATTTTCTGAGATTTCCCTGCCTGAAATAAACGTTGTTTGTTCAAGGCTTATTATGGAATCCATTAAAGGTTTAAGCCTTTCAGAGAGGATTTTGGTGAAGATTTTATTAATAATAATACAGAGGCTGATGGGTCTGTAATCTTTAAAGGATGAACACACTTCTTTTTTAGGTATTAGGATAATCAATGTGGCTGATGTTGCTTTTGGAATGTTGGCTGATTGGAAGAGGTCATGCATAGCATGTAATAAATATGTGCTTATGATGTGCAGATATTATTTTATAGAAAAAGCCAGAGAATCCATCTGGCCCTGAAGTTGAGTTTCCATCTAGTTGTTTAACTATGTTTGTTAACTCTTCAATAGTTATAGGTTTGGTTAGGTCAGAGTTCACTTCTTCTATAATTAGCCTTGGTATATTTTCTAATATCCAAGCAATGTTAATGCCAGAGGGATCTTTATCCTCTTCGTGTAATAAATTGGAGAAGAAGTTGATACCTTCTTCTGCAATTTCATCCTATTTATTCAAAACTGTACCAAAGTCAGTTTTGATTGAAATAATGGATTGTCTTTTATGTTTAGAATTTACTGTTTGATAGTAAAATTTAGTGTTTTGATCACCTTCTTTTAACCATTTAATTCTAGATTTCTGCCTCCAGTAAATTTCTTGCTTTTTTAGGGCCATAGCTAACTTTGCTTTTGAGTTATTTAAAATTTTCAGGTTTTCTAGTGATTCATTTTGTTGGAGGTCAGTTTCAGCTTGTAGAAGATCTTCTTCACAAGTTTTGACTGCATCAAAGATGTTCCCAAAGGTGTGTTTATTCCAAAATTGGAGAGCATATTTTAAGTTTTTTAACTTAAATGTTAATCTTTCTATTCCTTGTTTATTAGATTGGATGTTCCATGAGTCTTCTACAAGATTCATAAAAGTTGGGTGAGTAGTCCAACATTCTTGGAACCTGAAAGGAGTTGGTTTAGAGAAATTTTGGGTTTCAGCAATTGTGAATAGTAAGGGGGCATGATCTGATTGCCCTCTTGCAAGTGTTTTGATTCCATATGATCTAAAAATATCCCACCATAGATTGTTAGATAAACCTCTATATAATATTTTCCAGACTCTTCCTTTTGATCTCATACCAATCCAAGTAAAGAGTGAACCTGATGTGGGAATTGTGGACATATTTGCTTTTCTCTGAAAGTGGTTAAAATTCTCTGTACTCTTTGGTTCAGGAATATATTGACCTAGGTATTCATCCATGGAGCTTATGACATTGAATTCTCCTATTAAACTCAATGGTGAATTTTTATGGTTTAGAACTTGTTTCCACAGTTTTTTCCTTTCTGTTATGAAACATGTGAAACATTCTTGAGTTAAAAATTGGTTTTTGAGCTTGGTTAATACGATTTGCTCATCCACTGAAATAATCCTCATTTGAACTGAATCATCCCACAGTATCCAAATTTTGCAGGTTGGATCTGAGAAGTGATGTTCAAAATTAGTTTGAAAGGCTACATTTCGAATGGAATTAGCTTCTAACATTGGCTCAATTATGGTTAGGATATTAATTTTATGTCTTTTTTTAATATCTTTTATCCTATTCAGTGTGGCAGAATTGCCTACACCCCTTGCATTCCATACAAATGTTCTCAAACCTGTCAATGAGAAGATTTATTATGTGTCGACGCTGAACGGGTTAGGACCATTTTTGGGGTTTGAGTGTAAGACTTTTTACTGTATTTCTTAGTTTTATTGGAATTCAGGTTGTCCAATACGTCTTCTGAAATCATTAAGTGATTGAATATATTCTGTGATTCTATGAAAGTGGATTTAGAATGTTCAAGATCTTCCACGGACAATTTTTCTTGATTAGTACTATTAGAGATGGATCTTCTGTTAATTTTTGAGTTGGAAGATAGTAGGGGGAAGTGTCCTCCATTTATTTCTATAAAAGCTTCTTTTGTGATTTCAGAGCCAACCACAGAACTATTTGGCTCAAGAATAAGATTTGATACTTTATGATCATTTTGATTCCTATTAGGTTTGGCTTCTGAGATATGATGAGTTATTAATGTCTGGGATGATATTAAACTGTCAACATTATGTACCTTAGGGGTCATATGATCATTAGAAGGTATTGGTTCTGCTGGTTTCATATGTAGTACAACAGTAGGTTCTGTGTTCATCTGAACAGTAGGGATTTGCACAACAGGTTCCATTGGTATCACAGAATCTGAGTCTAGGTTTTCAGTTATAGCATCAATACGCACAAAATGATTAGGAACAGAAAGTAGAGTAACATTACCATTGGCAATTGAGACAGTATCTGAAATCATTTTCCCTGTATCCATTTGGGGTTCAGTATCAACATGAGGAATATTCAAATTGGGTGTTTGCCCATTGTTCACATATCCAGTAGATTGAGTGTTAGCGAATGGAACCTGGGAACCTTGACCAAGGCTCAAAACTTTCGAACTTGAACCATTAACCTGGTCTGTCTCCTTGGCTTTTTCCTGATCACTTCGAGAAGAAGTAGTAATGTTGCTCTAGTTTGGGGCCTTGTCCATTTCTAATGTATTAGCTTGCACAGATTTGTGAGTTTTGTTCATATTGACAGGTATAAATATTTTGTCCTGAGAAGTTAAGCTAGAAGAGGATGGCTTAATACCATTACATGTAGTCATTCTCTGTTCTCCTTTAGTATAAGCCATATTACCTGTATTATTGGGTGATGCTCCAGATGGTCTCCAGGCATAAAAAGCGGTTAGGTTTTGTTCTTTCCTGCAAGATATGTTTGAGTGCCCTAATTTGAGGCATTTAGAATAGTACTTTGGCATACCTTCGTATTCTAGATGCTGCTAGAAACCCAAACCTCTATAGTCTATCCATATCATTTCTAACTGTGGCTTTATGATATCTATCTCCACACAAACCTTAGCTAAATGAGGTCTAGATCTACTTAGCGTAGCCTTATCTACCTTAATCGGTTTCCCAATTATATTCCCCAAAGAGAACATTACCCATTCATCAAAACATTGTTGGGGGAGGCCATACATAGCAATCTATATGGGGACTATGGGAGAGTCCACATTAGGGTTAAAATTAGGTTCCCATTTGGTGATTCTAAGTGAGTATGATCCAAAGTTCCATACCATGTGTAGCCAACAACAATAGTAGCAAGGAGAATCTGATCAATACCTGATGATTGTCGAGAAGGGAGATGTCCATATGGCCTTTGAAATTCGTCATCTGGAAATCTTTTCTAAGACGATCAAGCCGGGGCCTGCTTCGAGCAAATTTTCCGATCAACGTTAGCCAGAGTGGTGCCTCTAGCCTCTCAAATTCATCGATAGTGAAGCTAAGCCCTGGCTCGCTCAGATGGTCTATCGACTGTTTTGGATTGAATGGACCTCTAGAGTGGGATGCTATGGAATTGGTGTTTGGTCGTAAATATCTGAGTAATTCTTTGCCTAGCGCTTGTTTGTAAGAGAAGGCCGGTTGAGGTTCTGGTGGTGGCTCCGCCATGAAGGCATTGCCAATGATTGATGGATGGTTTCGATAGTCAGGAGGGAAGGGTTTGAATCACCTCGATCGCCTTAGAGGAAGAAGGACTGAAATTGAAGTGCTATGCATCCATATTGGTTTTATTTGGTTGAATCATCTCACTAAAATTTTTGTAATACATATATATTAAAATGGCAAGTCACGGATGTGTTAGCAATGGAATAAAATAAAAACAACGAATATATTCTCATTCATGAAAACAACGAATTTTTGTAATACATATAAATTAAAATAGCAAGTCACGGATGTGTTAGCAATGGAATAAAATAAAAACAACGAATATATTCTCGTTCATACCTATTGTCTTCTATCCCATCAATATTTGAAGAGCCAAAGAAAGTTGTATATAAATAGATTTAATTGGAATAACTGGTTTCCATGAATCGTTGGAAGAAGAATTTGTGCAAAGAAAAAAATAATATTGTATTAAATAAAATCAAGTATTAGTCCAAATTCTATATATGCTACGAAAAAAGTAAATATTACCAAACATAGACATTAAATTAGATAAATTAAAGAAAAATACGTTAATTGCGCAAAAAATAACTAACTAGATAATATATATTAAATGAAAATAGTTCCAATGCAAGGCGTTTTCTTCTTCTAATACCCAAAATTAAAATGGAAGGAAAAACTTGTTCACATTAATGTTTTCCAAAAATTTTATCTCTTACCGTGTTAGATATATTTCAAGATATTAATTATTATAAATAATATATATTTAATCCATAACATCCATATGAAATAACTAAAACTAAAGTAACAATTTTACATTCAATAAGAATTCAAACAAAAAAATCATTATGTATGGCTTGATTACCAAGTCCGATGCCACATTGCGATGTGGCAAAATATACTGCGCTGGAGCGATGCAAACACAGCATGCGATGGCGGTGCAAAGCAAACACACTTTGCAAAACGACTGTGAGCAGCGACGAAGAGAATTACTTTTCCTATCCTTTTTCCAATCACTTTTTAGTTATTCTGGGTACACTTTCTAATCTAAATGATTAAAGTAGTCTTTTTTTCAACTCATATTTTAAAACTCTAAATAAGATCAACCTAATCTTGAATGCATTAAGATACTAAATGTAACAAATAAATTTAAACTCGACTTTATTAGATTGACTTAAACCATGTAAAAATGCCTTTATGAGTAATCACCGTAACATTGGAATCTCCATTTTTTGGGTGGTTTGTCCCGTAGAGCTTTTGTGTACTTTGGCATTGTTGTATTCATATCAATGTCATCTTAATTTCTTTCTTATGATTAACATGCTATGAATCCATATTGGTTTTATTTGTTGGAATCATCTCATTAAAATTTTGTAATACATATAAATTAAATAGGATGTCACGGATGTGTTCGCAATGGAATATCACAAAAACAACGAATATATTCACGTTCATACTTAATGTCTTCTGCCCCATCAATATTTGAAGAGCCAAACAAAGTTTTATATAAATAGATTTAATTGAAATAACGGGTTTCCATGAATCATTGGAAGAAGTATTTATGCAAAAAAAAGAATAATGTATTAAATAAAATCAAGTATTAATCCAAATTCTATATATGCTACAGAAAAAAAATGAATATTACCAAACATAGACATTAAATCGGATAAATTAAAGAACAATATGTTAATCTCACAAAAAATAACTAACTAGTTAATATATATTAAATGAAAATATTTCCAATGGAAGGCATTTGCTTCTTCTTATACCCAAAAATAAAATGGAAGGAAAAACTCGTTCATATTAATTTTTTCTTAAAACTTTATTTCATACCTTGTTAGATATATTTCAATATATTTAACATTATAAATATATATATATATATATATTAATCTATAACATCCATATGAAATATCTAAAACTAAAGTAATGTTTTTGCATTCAATAAGAATTCAAACGAAAATAATCATAAGTATGGCTTGATTACCATGTCTGATGCCACATTGCCATATGGAAAAATGTGCGGCGCTGGAGCGGGCGAACACACCGTGCGGTGGAGGTGCAAAGCAAACACACTTTCTGAAACGACCGTAAGCAGCGACGAAGAAAATTACTTTTTTTACCCTTCTTACATTCTCTTTTTAAGTTATTATGGGTTCACTATCGAATCTGAATGATTAAAGTAGTCTTCTTTTAACTCATATTTTACAACTCTTAATGAGATCAACTTAATCTTGAATGTATTAAGATACGAAATGTGCAAAATCAATTTACACTAAAATTTATTATATTGAACTAAACCATGTAAAAATGGCTTTATGAGTAATCTCTGTAACGTTGGCATCTCCACTTTCTGGGTGGTTTGTCCGTAGAGCTTTGGTGTACTTTGGCATTGTTGTATTCCAATCATTGTCAACTGGTTTTATTTGTTGGAATCGTCACACTGAAAATCTTTTAATACATTTAATACATATAAATTAAAATTGCAAGTCACGGATAAGCTAGCAATGGAATAATACAAAAACAATGAATATATTCTCGTTCATACGTGTTGTCTTCTAGCCCATTAATATTTGAAGAGCCAAAATAATTGTATATAAATAGATTTAATTGGAATAAAGGGTCCCCATGAATCATTGGAAGAAGTATTTATGAAAAGAAAAAAAGAATATTGTATTAAATAAAATCAAGAATTAATCCAAATTCTATATTTGCTACAAAACAATTAAATATTACCAAACATAGATATTAAATCGGATAAATTAAACAAAAAAACACGTTAATCGCACCAAAAATAATTAACTAGTTAATATATAATGAATGAAAATAGTTTAAATTCAAGGAAATTTCTTCTTCTTAAACCCAAAAATAAATTGGAAGGATAAACTTGTTCATATTAATTTTTTCCTAAAACTTTATTTCTTACCGTGTTAGATATATTTCAGTATATTTAATATTATAAATAATATATATTTAATCTATAACATCCATATGAAATAACTAAAACTAAAGTAATATTTATGCATTGAATAAGAATTTAAACAAAAATAATCATTATTTATGGCTTGATTACGAAGTCCAACGCCAAAAGTGCGGCACTGGAGCGGTGCGAACACATCGTGCGGTGGCGGTGCAAAGCAAACACACTTTGTGAAATGACCATGAGCAGCAACTAAGAGAACTACTTTTCTTATCCTTCTTCCAAACAACTTTTTAGTTATTATGGGTTCACTTTCAAATGTAAATAATTAAAGTATTCTTTTTTTCAACTCATATTTTAAACTCTAAATGAGATCAACCTAATCAAGAATGTATTAAGATACTAAATGTTCCAAATAAATTTAAACTTGACTTTATTAGATTGACTTAAACCATTTAAAAATGTCTTTATGAGTAATCTCCGTAACGTTGGCATCTTAATTTTTTGGGTAGTTTTTCCCGTAGAGCTTTGGTGTACTTTGGCATTGTTGTATTCCAATCAATCTCATCTTAATTTGTTTCTTATGATGGCAGTGCTATGCATCCATATTTGTTTTATTTGTTGGAATCATCTCACTGAAAATTTTGTAAGCTATACATATAAATTAAAATGGAAAGTCACGAAGGAGCTAGCAATGGAATAATAAAAAAATAAATAATATATTCTCATTCATACCCGTTGTCTTCTACCCCATCAATATTTGAAGAGCCAAAGAAAGTTGTATGTAAATAGATTTAATTGGAATAACAGGTCCCCATGAATCATTGGAAGAAGTATTTATGCAAAGAAAAAAGAATATTGTATTAAATAAAACCAAGTATTAATTTGAATTCTATATATGCTACGAAAAAAGTAAATATTACCAAACATAGACATTAAATCAGATAAATTAAAGAAAAATACGTTAATCGAGCAAAAACTAACTTACTAGTTAATGAAAATAGTTCCAATGCAAGGAATTTGCTTCTTCTAATACCCAAAGTAAAATGGAAGGAAAAATTGTTCAAATTAAAGTTTTCCTAAAACTTCATCTCTTACTGTGTTAGATATATTTCGATATATTTTACATTATAAATAATATATATTTAATCTATAACATCCACATGAAATACCTAAAACTAAAGTAATTTTTTTGTATTCAATAAGAATTCAAACAAAAAAAAATATAATGTATGGCTTGAATACCAAGTCCGACGCCACATTGAAATGTGGCAAAATGTGCGGCATTGCAGCAGTGCGAACACACCGTGCGGTGGCGGTGCAAAGCAAACACTCTTAGCTTAACAACCGTAAGTAGCAACGAAGAGAATTACTTTTCTTATACTTCTTCCAATCTGTTTTTAAGTTATTATGGGTTCACTTTCGAATCCAAATGAATAAAGTGGTCTTTTTTTCAACTCATATTTTTAAACTCTTAATGAGATCAACCTAATCTTGAATGTATTAAGATACCAAACATGCCAAATAAATTTATACTTGAATTTATTAGATTGACTTAAACAATGTAAAAATTGCTTTATGAGTAGTCTCCGTAACGTTGGCATCTCCATTTTTTGGGTGGTTTGTCCCATAGAGCTTAGGTGTACTTTGGCATTGTTGTATTCCAATCAATGTCATCTTTATTTTTTTTTATTATGATTGAAGTGCTATGCATCCATATTGGTTTTATTTGTGGGAATCATCTCACTAAAAATTTGGTAATACATAAAAATTAAAATGGCAAGTCACGGATGTGTTAGCAATGGAATAACACAAAAACAATGAATATATTCTCATTCATACCTATTGTCTTCTATCCCATCAATATTTGAAGAGCCAAAGAAAGTTGAATATAAATAGATTTGATTGGAATAATGGGCTTCCATGAATCATTGGAAGGAGCATTTATGAAAAGAAAAAAACAAAACTGTATTAAATAAAATCAAGTATTTGTCTAAATTATATATATGCTACAAAAAAAAAATATTACCAAACATAGACATTAAATTACATAAATTAAAGAAAAATACTTTAATCGCGCAAAAAATAACTAACTAGTTAAAACATATTAAATAAAAATAGTTCCAATGCAAGGTGTTTTCTTCTTCTAATACCTAAAAATAAAATGGATGGAAAAACTTGTTCATATTAATGTTTTCCAAAAATTTTATCTCTTACCGTGTTAGATATATTTCAAGATATTTATTATTATATCTAATATATAGTTAATCTATAACATCCATATGAAATAAATAAAACTAAAGTAATAATTTTACATTCAATAAGAATTCAAACGAAAATAATAATTATGTATGGCTTGATTACTAAGTCCAACGCCACATTGTGATGTGGCAAAATTTGCGGCGCTGGAGCGGTGCAAACACAACGTGCGATGGCGGTGCAAAACAAACACACTTTGGGAAACGACCATGAGCAGCGACGAAGAGAATTACTTTTCTTATCCTTCTTCCAATCTCTTTTTTAGTTATTCTGGGTTCTTTTTCTAATCTAAATGATTAAAGTAGTCTTTTTTCTACTCATATTTTAAAACTCTAAATGAGATCAACCTAATCTTGAATGTATTAAGATACTAAATGTATCAAGTAAATTTAAACTTGACTTTATTAGATTGACTTAAACCATGTAAAAATGCATTTATGAGTAATCTCCGTAACATTGGAATCTCCATTTTTTGGGTGGTTTGTCCCGTAGAACTTTTGTGTACTTTGACATTGTTGTATTCATATCAATGTCATCTTAATTTCTTTCTTATGATTGAAATGCTTTTCATCCATATTGGTTTTATTTTTTGGAATCATCTCTCTATTTTTTTTAAAAAAATTTAACCATCCGAAGATGGGGGGGAATATATTAGGCTCCCCTAACCATATTGAAATAAGCCATAAAGGCGCAACGTGAAAGAATTCATTACAAAAGATCATCCAATTGATAATCCAATAGCCGAAATAAGCTCTTGAAGCAATTGAGCACTTCCTTCCAAAAGCGGTGATTCCACCAATTCAAAGCTAGAGAAAAAGACTAGAGAACATTGTTGTGCTAACAGAGGTCTATCCTATTATTCCTTCGGACTGAAATACCATGAACAGGTCGGGGAGTCTAGAGATCGAAACCCCTGTTTGTCAATGGTATGCAGCCAAATGGAAATGAAGAAATTATTTGCAGTAGACCTCCTGAGTAGCAAAAGGATTGTTGCAATCAGTGGATTTGACTAAAGGGGAGTGGTGCAAGCAATCAGCAGGAACTCCTATACTCTCCCTTCGCCATCAGATGAGTGGAGAAGAGGAAGTAGCTGCATCATTTCGGCAACAGATCTGCACAGCAAAGAAGAAAAAAGGCAGCAGTTTCTATTCTAACCGTAAAGAAGGAGATTATATGATTAACTAGAGGATGCCCTTTAGAAGAATTTGATATCGGCAAAATTAGAAACATACCCCAGTAAAATCACAGAACCTAATTCATATTATTGTTTGATGGAGTTCTAATTCGAACCCCAGGAAAGCCATTGGTATCAAGGAGAAAAAGACTCCTAAGAAATATGGGAACGTTATCTATATGTAAATCTCCCTGTAAATTATTTTCCATGGAAAATTTTGCTAAGAAATCAGCAGCAGAGTTAGCTTCCCTGGGAGTGTGTTGGATTGGATACGTAAAATGTTTTAAATTTAGACTGCTGCAAATGGAGTAAAATCTCCACGGGCAGCGCAATGGATTCTGAATTCCTTTAACAGCCAATAGACAATCAGACTCAATCACACAACAATTAAGATCCAGTTCTGAGCACAAATTATAGCCACTTTTAATGGTTAAAAGTTCAGCATGAAGTGGGGAAAAGGATTGGAAAGTGTTAACTCTCATTTTAACCACCTCACCCTTCCAATTCCTAACTATAACAACAGATGAAGATAGACCACCAATTTTCCATGTAGCATCTGTATTCATTTTGTAACCATTTAGTGGTTTATTCCAACTGACAGCAATAATCGATTTTTTCATTTTTGGAAGGATTTTTGGAATGATTCTTGCTTGGATCAAATCCTTATGCTTATCTATATTACCTTTCAATTGATGAGCTGAGAAAATTAAGTATATCAGTTCTTTAATGTTCAGAAAACATGCATCAATTGAGAAAGATAGATTGTCGAAAAAGATTTTATTCATGTAGGTCCAAAGAGACCATGTTGTGACTAATAGGGCAGCAGTAATCAAATTTATTGTCGAAAAAGATTTTATTCATGTAGGTCCAAAGAGACCATGTTGTGACTAATAGGGCAGCAGTAATCAAATTTGCATGTATCTTAGTATTAGCCCTAAAGGAGAGATAGAAATCAACTTTAATCCTGAGGTTTCCAAAAAATGATTGTTGAAATTGTAGCAGATTACTAACTCTTCGCCATATAGCAATAGAAGAAGGGCAGGAGTTAAAAAAGTGATCCAAAGAATCTGAATGGTTCATGCATAGAGGACATTTGGAAGCTAAAGAGTAACCAAACCTACAAAGAATATTATCAAAAGGAAGGATTCCATTGAGTGCTCTCCACATAAGTACAGACATCTTTTTAGGAATGAAAGGGGACCAAACCTTGTAAAGATGTCTGATTGGTAATCTTTTTTGTCTGATTATTTTGTATGCAGAGCTTATGGAAAAGTTACCATTCGATGTTAGGGTCCAGACAAGCCTGTCTGCATGAGAGTGAGCCAGTTTTACTTCCTGCAGGAAATTAAGTGTATTGGTAGCCAGGTGAGGCTCCAGATTTGGAAGGATATAAGCTTTGTTAATTATGAATGACCAGAGGGAAATATCCACGAAGGGGATATCCACCTCATGGGGCCATTCATAGCACAGAGCTCCATCACCTTTCCAGTTAGCATTCCAAAAAGAACATTCTCCAATACCATATATAACTCTAGAGAGACTATTAGCCTTGGCCGTGATTTTACAAATTCTATTCCATGTGTGAGAATTTTTGTAAGATGCAGGGAGTGACCATAAATGAGCAGACCACTGAGTATTGTTTATTTGAAGTTTCCACCATTGTTTACAAGAAAAAGCATCTACTATAGCATTTAGGTCTCTGAAGCCTATTCCATTTTCCTCTACAGGAAGGCTCATTCTTTTCCAGGATCTCCACTTTTTTCTTTCTATGTTATCACAGTTCCCCCAAAAAAGGCCAGAAGCTAGTTTTTCCATTTTTTTAAAACTATCTTTGGGGGACTTAAAACCGCAAACATGTGTGTGGGAATTGAAAGAAAACAATGGTTAATCAGTATGATCTTGCCTGCAGTACTTAGCCATCTATTATTCCAATTATTAATAGATTTCTCCATTCTTTCCAAGATAGGATGATAGTGGACCTGTAAATTATGACCTGGAAAGATAGGGATTCCTAAATACTTAAAAGGGAAGGAGCTTTTCACCATTCCTAAAATCCTACATACAGATTGAACACTTGCCACTGAAGTGTTTGGAGCAACAAAATATTCAGATTTTGCAAAATTTACCTTTTGACCTGATGTTTGCTCATATGCCCACAGAAATTTTTTAAATCTTTTCAAATTGTTATGATTATTGTTCAAGAAAATAGCTGTATCATCAGCATACATCAGATGGGAAATGGGGGAACAGGGCCTTGGCAGAGAAAAATATTGCAAATATCCTATACTAAACAGTTTTTTTAAGCCTCTGGAGAAGGCTTCAGACAAGATATTATATAGAAAGGGAGAAAGTGGATCCCCCTGTTTAATACCCCTAGAGGATGCAAAAAAACCTGAAGTTATTCCATTTATTAAAACTGAAAAGTGAGCTGCAGCAATATTATGCATGATGCGATGCACAAATTTACCATGGAAACCAAATTGGAGAAGGATTGAATTCAGGAAAGACCATGAGACCCTATCAAAAGCTTTTTGCATATCTAATTTAACTATCAGATTAGAAGCCTTAGATTTTCTGGACAGAATTCTGGTCATCTCTTGCATTTGGATAACATTGTCAGATACATCCCTACCTTTTATGAAAGCACTCTGCTCAGGGGATATACTTAATGTTATTAGGGGTTTAATCCTTTCCATTAACATCTTTGAGAAAAATTTATTCACAAAATTAGATAGGCTAATGGGTCTGAAGTCTGAAAAGGTGATTGGGATTGGTTTTTTGGGGATTAAGGTCAGCCAGGTGCTAGAGATGGCCTTAGGGATATTACCACTAGTTAGGAAATCATTCGCAGCATCTAGAAGATCATCCTTAATAGTGTCCCAGAAAGAAGTGTAAAAAGCACCAGAAAAACCATCAGGTCCTGGAGCACTAGATTTATTTAGGTCAAATACAGCAAATTTAAGTTCCTGGATATTAAAGGGTAACAGAAGATTTAGATTATGTTGATCCGTAATCACTTTAGGAATTTCTTGTAGGAAATGATGTAGATAAGTTCCCATTTTTAGAGGTTCCTCTTCATTAAGTAATTCCCGAAAAAATATCACTTCTTCTTCTTTAATCAATTGTGGTTCTGATATCCAGTTCCCACTACCATCCTTGATTTTACTTATTCTAGATCTTGCTCTGCTTTCCCTAATGGAGTGATGGAAGTAACTAGTGTTTGCATCCCCATATTTAAACCAATTTAACCTAGCCTTTTGCTTCAAGAAAATATTATTTTCTTTTTGAGCTCTCATTAGCATGTCTTTTGATTTGATTAGTTCAGCTAGGATTGATTCATCCTGTGTTTGCTGGAAAGAAATTTCCAGATCATTAACTTTGTTCTCAGAGAGTAGCAAATTTTGATTGACATTACCAAAGTGTGATTTATTCCATTGTTTAATTTCCAACTTTAGCCTCTTTAGTTTAAAAACAAAACTATGCATTCCACAGAATGGAGAAACTAGTTTCCAGTTTGAAACTACTAAAGCCAGAAATTCTTGTCTATTTGACCACATCTCTTGGTATCTAAAAGGCCTAGGAACTTGTTCTTCAGCTGATTGAACAGATAAAAATAAGGGGGAGTGATCCGAAGTCATTCTATTAAGCACATGTATAGAGCTATTGGGAAATAGTTCCAACCAGTCTAAATTAGCAATGCCCCTATCTAGTCTCTGAAACATTAAATCTTTACATTTATCCCTAAATCTATTATTGCTCCAAGTGAATGTGTTTCCTACTGTAGGGATATCATGCAAGTCCATATTATTTATAAATCCATTAAACTGTTTCATACTTTTTTTTGGTGTTGATTTCCTTCCTTTATATTCAGATACTGAAGCAACCGTATTAAAATCCCCAATATAAATGGAAGGATCCTGTGTTGGAGTCTGTACATCATTCCATAATGCCTCCCTCTTTTGTCTACTTACACTAGCATATATGAAAAAACAGTTCCAGCTGACAGAATTGGCAATACCAGAAATTTTGACTTGTAGAAATTGATCTGTCTCCCTTAAACTTAGTACACTGAAAACATGGTTCCATAAGATCCAGATCTTAGCACTCTGAGCAGGAAGGGCATATTTGTATCCAAGGTTATGCATCAAAGTATTTAAATTTTGTTTATCATGCCAAGGTTCTATTAAACATAAGATGTCAATCTTATGCTTAAGTTTTAGGGCCTTTAATCTATCTAGTGATGTTTCATAACCTCTAAAATTTCAGACTAATATGTTCCCTATTATGGTGTGTTTTATCATTTAAGAACTGTAGGGGTTGCTTTTTGTGACGATCTTAGGTTTCTAAGTGTCTTACCAGAGTTCTTACTTTTGGTACCAGACTTGCCCTTACTATTTTCCATGTTATCCAAAGTAAATATCTGTTCAGAGTTGCTAACCTTGACCTGAAGTATATGCTCTACTTTAGAAATCAGATCGGATGTTTTAGATTCACTAACTTGATCTCCAACAGTGATTGCTGAGTTGGTAGTTTGCTCTGTGGGACCTATTTGTGCATCCTCAGAGATAGACAAACATGCTGTTGATGGTGTTAACCTATCATCCGAAGTAGAGTGCACCAAAACTTCCTGTGTTTCCAAAGACTCATGGAATATTTCTACAACATCATCTTCCTGATCATCCTGTAAGTCATTTAAGGTTTGAAAAGCATTTGATATTGTGACCATGTTATTTTTAGTTAAATCTTCCCTGATAGGAGAAAGTTCTGATTGTTGATTCTTTTTTCTCCAGAAAAAAGTGGTTATTGGTTTAGAAATGTCATCCAAAGAGTAGAAAGGAGGATTTCTTTTCTTATGACTAACATTGAAAGAGTTGAGATTATTTTCCTGTTGAAAGCCTGCAGTCATTTTTTGAGTCTGAAAATCTTTCTCTTTTTGTGAGACAGATAGAGTTGAGGATCCTTCTATGTTTAGTTTCCCTTTTGGAGGGACTTCTAAGACTTTTTGAGTGTCAACATGTAATGGATATTTTCTTTCCTTATGCTCATTGATTTCAGATTTATTAGCATTCTTTTTCTTCAATTCTGGGTGGAGAAAGTTGCAATTAACCTGGCTATGACCAATTATCCTACAGTGAGTACAGTATGTAGGCAATTCATCATATTCGATAGGATATTCTGCTACCTTGTTACCAATTCCTACCACAATTGTAGATGGAAGCTGGGATAATAAATCAACCTCAACACATACTTTAATAGCAGAGGGTCTAGTAAAGGCATTTGTGGCTGCATCCATCTTAAGGTATTTACCTATCTGGCTGCTTATACCAATAATTGCAGAAGTGTTATAAAAGTGAATAGGAAGTTTGTGTACTGTTACCCAGGCTGGGACAATGGACGATTCCGCTATTGGAGAGAAGTCGGGAGACCACTTCTGAACCTTCATAGTCGATCCTTGAATCATCCATTGGCCCTTCATCCAGCATCTTTGATAATCCTCGCTTTCCTGAAAACGAATTAAGACATAGCGGTAGTCAATAGAGCCTAGTTGGAATTTTGATTTAAAACCAATTGATTTGAAAGCCGATTGTAAAGTTTCCATAGGAGGTTTCCCTCGGTTAAAATTTCCAACAAGGGCATTTTGATAATGCGAGGCTAGAAGATCGCCTTCCTCCGGAGGAAGGATGTAGGCAATCTTGCCCTTAAATTCCATGATGGGGTGCAAGTTAGGCGTATCGGGGAGAGATGAAAGGAGCGGGGAGGGTTTTGTACTGAGGGCTTGTAAGAAACTTTTGTTAGCGGGAATGGAGGTCTCAGGCGAAGGGTTCGGCATTGGAGCCGCCATGGTCAGCGGCCGGAATGAAAAAGTAACCGTTATCAGAGGAGGAGGAAAGAGGTAGAAGAAGAGTAATTGTTCAGTGCGTGTTTCGCACACTATTTCGTACGCATGTACAGTAGATCAGAAGCACACTATGGAATCATCTCTCTAAAATATTTGTAATATATAAAAATTAAAATGGCAAGTCAGGAAGTTTTAGTAATGGAATATCACAAAAACAACAAATATATTAACTTTGATACCTATTGTCTTCTACCCCATCAATATTTGTAGAGCCAAAGAAAGTTTTATATAAATAGATTTAATTGGAATAACAGGTTTCCATGAATCATTGGAAGAAGTAATTACGCAAAGAAAAAAAGAATATTGTATAAAATAAAATCAAGTATTAATCAAAATTCTATATATGCTACGAAAAAAGTAAATATTACCAAACATAGACAATAAATTTGATAAATTAAAGAAAAATACGTTAATCACGCAAAAAATAACCAACTAGTTAATATATATTAAATGAAAATAGTTCACATGCAAGATATTTGCTTCTTCTAACAACCAAAAATAAAATGGAAGGAAAAACTTGTTCATATTATTTTTTTCCTAAAACTTTATTTCATACTTTTTTTAATTGAAACCATCGGAGGGATGGGGGGAAATATATTAGGCTCCCCGAACCAGTAGAAGAGAAAGAAGAGAGATTAAAAGGAACAGACCTTGAAGAAGGAATAATACTATACAAAAAGGTCATCCTAATGATGATCCCAAAGCTGTATTTAGCTCTTGAAGCAATGTAGCACTTGCTTCCAAAAGTGGTGTAGCCATCTATAATGAACATCGATGATGGAGTAGGGCACTGTCCTTATATACCATCTAGTCGAATTGCCACGAACAGGTCGGCGAATCAAATTTTCGAAAACCCAGTTTGTCAATGGCAAGTCAGCTAGATGGCTTCAAATCAGTATTTGGCCCCAAAACAGTGCTCCTAGAACAGGTTTGGCAAAAAAAGTGTTGGATGCATGTTATCTCTGTAGAGCAGTTTTGCTTCCATCTGGATACCTTCTAATGTGTAGGGGCGATTTGCATCAGTTTGGTAATTGTATGTACAAGACCACGGCCGTTGTGATACTCTCCATGCCAAGGTAGGGCACCTGTGAAAACAAAAAACAAAAAATCATTGTGTAGTTTCTATTCACAGATGTCATTAGCAATTCTAAATGAGGGAACACCCCTTTTATCCAAATATATTAGACCTCTAGTCTTGCCATCCAATTCATCAAAGTTGATAATGGAATTTATATTCTCGGCTCTGGCTCTCTTTGCTAAGCAGTCAGCTGGCATATTACCTTGTCTAAATACATGGGACAGTTTCTTATTACCTAGTAGATTATGTATCTCGTCAGATAGAACATATAGCTTCCAAGGAGCACTGAAAGGGTTCATCACACACGAGATAGCAATCATGCAATCAGTTTCAAGCTCAAAATCAGATATGTTTTTTTCATGCATCAGTTTAACAGCACTCTGTATGGTAATCAACTCCGCATTCAGCGCTGAGCAAGCAGTTATACTGAGTGCTTTTGCCAACAAACATTTACCATATTCATCTCTAACAATCAGACCAATACCACATTTATTAGACTTTGAATCCCAGGAGGCATCAGCATTTACTTTAATAAATTTGTCAGGTGGTTTCCATATTACCATTTTTACTGTTCTCCCTTTTTTTGTTTTCAGGAAAGGCACTATGTTGGATGAGGTCGATATTTTATCAAACTCACCGCCTAAGAAAAAAGGATGAATTATGGATATATCATGCAGTGACTTCTTAATGTCCAATAAAATAGTAACATATCTCGGTTTGATTTCATCAAATAGCAATTTGTTTCGTGCTTTCCACAGATGCCAACAGACTAGTAGTGGTAGAAGATGAATGAGTGCAGAGTGTGTGTTGGTGAAACCCACCATTGACCAGTAATAACACAGTCTATCCCACAGTGAATTAAAACGAAGCACAGGTAAGGAAAGCCATCTATGAATCTCATCCCACATAAGTAAAGTGAAAGAGCAATCATTGAAGAAATGTGAAATGGAGTCCATGTGTGTGTAGCAGCAACATTTTGATACTATTTGGAATCCCATAAATTGAAGCACATTATCAAAAGGAAGTAAACTGTTTAAGAGTTTCTAGTTAAAAATACTTATCTTTTTTGGTATTCTGGAGTGCCATATTTTGCTCATTGTCCTCACCCTTTGCCTGGATTCCCTTATCAGGTTGTATGCACTCTTAAATGTGAAAGATCCATTCCATGAAGGTTGCCAAATCATTCTATCCTTTCTGTCCGAGGTTATTGTGAGATTTGCCAGCATGTGGAAAATAGGTTGAGGCAGTGATGTTTCAAGTGTTCCAAGATTAGCATTTCTATTTTCCAGAAATTGAGAGATAGTCAGATTCATGAGTTCCTGTGGGTATTCCGGTGGTAGGAAGTCCTCTAATGGGCCAAATTGAGACCAGTTGGCAGTCCATATGTTGCAGTTTCCAACTCCTAAGATGGTTTTAGAGAAAGATTCTGCTAGACGGTTTATCTTGCAAATTCTTTCCCAATTTCTACACTTTCTTGTTGCTATTGGTAGAGACCATAGGAACTTGGACCAAGGGGTCTCTCCTTGTTGGAATTTCCACCAGAGCTTGATGGAGAAAGCTGTGATGATCGATTTTGTATCTCTAAGCCCAAGACCATTTTCCTGTACAGGAAAATAAAGCTTCCTCCATGCTCTCCACACTTTTTTCCTCTTACCATCCTTTTCACCCCAAAAGAATTTGGAGAATTGCTTCTCCAAAGCATTGATCACATTCTTAGGTGGATTAATGGTTGCCCAGAATGTTGTGGAATGGAATATAGGCATTTTTGGATTAAAGTTAGTTTCCCATCCATTGAAAGCCATTTATTTTTCCAATTGGATAATTTAGATGCTACTGTTTCCAGTAAAGTTTGGAAATAGACTTTTTTTATTCTTCCAACATACATAGGGCATCCGAGATACCTGAATGGGAATCCTCCCTTTTTCATACCAAGAGTGATTTTGATGGTTCTGTCACGATTTGCACAGGTAGAATTGCTCACATAGTATTCACTCTTGGAATAATTTATTTTTTGGCCAGTTGTTAGCTTAAATTTCTGGAGGAAAGCTTTTATGCGGATAAGATTAAGCTTGGTAGCTTTTAGGAAAATTACAGTATCATCTGCGTAGCTTAAATGAGTTATAGGAATAGCATTCCTTGGCAAGTCATAGTAATCAATCTTTCCATTATTAAAAATGAAGGATAGAATTCTAGAGAAGGATTCAGAGACTATGTTAAACAGAAATGAGATAGGGGGTCTCCCTGTTTGATGCCTCTGGTTGCTTTGAAAAAAACCATTAGGTTTGCCATTTATAAGTATGGAAAACCATGCATCCGAAATGTTATTCAAAATATTCCTCACCAGATTACCATGGAAACCAAACTTTAAAAGGATGCTATTCAGAAAACCCCAGTTTACCCTATCAAAAGCCTTCATAAGGTCTAATTTGATGATACAATTTTGACCTCTAGTTTTCCTGCCCAGAAACTTAATCATCTCCTGTAGATATATCACATTATCTGCAATATATCTACCTTTTAAAAACGAAGTTTATTGAGGAGAAATGATTTTATGCATTAAAGGCTCAATTCTGTCAACCAGGATTTTAGAGAAAATCTTATTGATGAAATTCGAGAGAGAGATGGGTCTATACTCTGAGAAACTGGAAGGAGACTTGGTTTTTGGGATAAGTGTGATCCATGTACTGGAAATTGCTCTGGGTATATAAACTCCACACAGGAATTCATTTGTGGCCTGAAGTAGATCGTGGCATATAATATCCCATGCTCTACAATAAAAAGCACCACAAAAACCATCAGATCCAGCAGCACTGTTTTTGCTAAGGCCAAAAACTGCCTTCTTAAGTTCCTCCATAGAGGCCAATTGGACTAGTTTAATATTATCCTCTTCACTGATCAGTTTTGGGATTTGGCTTAGAAAGTGAGGGAAAAATAGTCCAGCTTCTTGCTCATATGGTTCTGTTAGGAGGTTTTTATAGAAGTGAACTGCAGCCTCTTCGATTTCAGATGGTGAATTTTTCCAGTCCCCGTGAAGATCCTTTATCTTAGTAATTAAAGTCTTAGATCTTTTTTCCTGAACCACCTTATGGAAATAAGATGAGTTATTATCTCCATCTTTTAGCCATTTCAATCTAGCCTTTTGTTTCCAGAAACCCTCTTCTTCTTTGAGAGCTCTGATCAGTAGAGCTTTTTTCTGGTTAAGACTGATAAGTTCAGTTTCAGTAGGGTTATCTTGGTAAATTAACTCTTGTGTGTTCAGATTTTCTTCAGCTCTGTTAAGATTTTCATGGACATTGCCAAAAGTTTCTTTATTCCATTTTTTTAGAACAGGCTTGAGTCTTCTTAATTTGATGGAAAAGCCTAACATTCCCCCCTCATGGAGCGGGAGATGCCAATTATCCGCCAGGATCTGAAGAAAATCAGATCTGTGGAACCAAATATCCATAAAGCGAAAAGGTTTGGGGGATGTAGGTATTTCATAACCTAAGGTTAGAAGCATGGGGCTATGGTCTGATGGGTGCCTGTTCAGATTATGCACAGAGGTATTGGGGAAGAAATTATTCCAAGAGGAAGTACATAAGGCCCTATCCAATTTTTTGAAAGTTGGGATTTTCCTGCCATTAGTCCAGGTGAAAACATTTCCCACTGTATTGATTTGGTGAAGATTATTGTGGGAAATGAATTCAGCAAAATCATTTATGCTACCTAGTTTTGGTGTACTGGGGCCCTTATATTCAGTAACAGATGAAATTGCATTAAAATCCCCAATGAATAACCTTTCAGTATCACAAATCTGTGTTAGATCAGTCCATAATATTTCTCTTTCTGCTCTACTATGGGGGCCATATATGAAGATGCTTTCATTTTCCTATCTAATGTGCAACAGTCAATATGTACAGATAAATGTTGAGGGTGATCTATTTCTATAGATACATTAACTTTGTGGTTCCACATTATCCAGATTTTTCCCGAATTTGAAGTAATGAAATTTTCGAAACGTAGTTCATGTATATAATGAAAACATTCTGTATTAGCATGCTTAGGTTCAATAATGCACAGAAGATCAATATGATGTACTTTCAGCAGTCTCTCTAGTCTTAGCATAGCAGGGTTCATGCCTCTAACATTCCAAATTAAGAATTTTTGCATGACTATTTTGTCTATCATTTATAACTAATCTTGGATCTCTTTGTCGAGGATCTTAAGTTCCTCAAATTAGCCTGAGTGAAGAAGGTTTGGAGTACCTGTTTTCCTGATTCAGAATTTGCAGCTGATACAACCTTACCTAGCTTTTTTTCCAGCTCCTTCCTTAGAGATATCTGATCCTTTTTTGAGGTGGTGGATGTTGAAAGAGGTACTTGTCCGCTCACACCCTCCTCAGTAGGTAATAAGTCGTTTCCTTCCTTATCTTCTGAATCCATCATGTGTCCCAGAATCTCAAACCCTCCTTAGGAGACTGAGGAGCTGAAGAAACGTTAGAGTTTAATTCAGTCTGAAAAGTGTTAGTGTTCTTACCTGTGAGGTCATCATGACTGAAGTGTAGTTTGATCTGTGGGAATAACTCAGTGGCATCACACAGTTGTCTTTCCATCTCAGTTAGTTTTTGAGAAGTCTCTATCAGTAACTGATTCTTCTGTGAGCATCCCTGTGTGTGTTTCCCTATTTGATCAGTGTCATCTAGTAACATACCCTCCACTGAAATCCCAACAGTAGGCTGAGCTTTTCGTATAGATGTATCTGGTTGTGTAGATTCGGGTGAAAGGATTTGTATCTCCTTTTCAAGGTTCAGCACTGGGCTCTGAGCGTGAGAATGAGACTGAGGTTGTTCTAGATTAAATTGCAGCCCTGTTTGAGTGGAGGGGGATGGTTGGTCAAGGGGGTTTGGTAGTACCAGTTCCTGATTTTGATTTATTCCTTTCCTTAGTGGAAATTCCTGGCTGGTATTGCTAAGGGATTCAGGTTGTAAAGTTCTTCCTGTGGGTTTCCATAAGGTTTGCTGATTATGGTTATTTACATCTTGAACCAGAGGAGGAGGCGGCCCCAGGATACCACCTGATTGACCATTCCTATGGGTTGCTAGCATAGCATCTTCCCCTAATTGTGGTACATGTAGAGGTTTTTTAGTGTCCAAAAAGGGTCTAGGTTGAGACCTATTAGGGTTCAGATGTTTGCAGTTAGAGATACTATGACCCAGCTTTCTACAGTAATTGCAGTACAGAGGGACATTTTCATAATCAATTTCACACCTTACACTATGTTCAGGGGATCCAAATCTTAAGAAAGTAGGGAGGGGGGAACTCACATCGACCTCAACACAGATTTTGACTGCCGAGGGGCGTGTAAGAGATAGAGTAGCAGCGTCCATCTTCATGTATTTTCCCAGCTGGTTTCCCACATCTTCTATTACAGCAAGGTTGTAATAGAAAATCGGGACATTTCGAATTGTAAGCCACACTGGTACGATAGGTGATTCCGTTAATGTGGAGAACTCAGAGGTCCACTTGAAGACTCTCATCTGTTGCCCGCCCAGAGTCCAATTTGCTTTAAGGCAACAGCGCTGGTAGTCCTCCTTTGACTGGAATCTGATGAGCAGATATTTGTAGTCGATAGCCCCCAGTTGATATCTTGACTGAAATCCAACCGTCTTGAACGCCGTTTCCAGCACCTCCATTGAAGGTCGGCCGTTGTTGAATTTGCCGATTAGGGCATTTTGGTAATGGATTGATAGTTGCTCAATCTGCTCCGAAGTGTACATGCAGGCAAGCTCCCCTTTGTATTCTTTGATCGGTGTTAGGTTGGGAGTGTAAGGAAGGGTGGAATTTAGTGGCGGGGATCTGGCTGTGAGAGC
Organism: Rubia yunnanensis; assembly: GCA_037428765.1. NCBI lineage: Eukaryota > Viridiplantae > Streptophyta > Magnoliopsida > Gentianales > Rubiaceae > Rubia > Rubia yunnanensis. The sequence continues at coordinate 103,244,689 of CM075061.1, read as the reverse complement.
TGAAAGAAAGGATTCCCCCCCCACAGGGGGAGGAGCCTCCACCATTGACGGTGGCATCAGTATAGGTGGCTGTTTTATGACCGTTATCGGTGGAATTTTGGCCGTTGCCGGTGAAGTTAGGTTTCAGTGAGGAATTTGATAAAGGAGGAGAGAGAGAGAGAGAGAGTTTCGAAGGACAGGATATTTATTATCACTTAGTTGAATTAACTTCCTGCTTTTGAAAAACTTTATTTCATACCGTGTTAGATATATTTTAAAAATATTTAACTTTATAAATAATATATATTTAATCTATAACATCCTTATGAAATAACTAAAACTAAGGTAATGTTTTTGTATTCAATAAGAATTCAAACAAAAATAATCATTACGTATGGCTTGATTACCAAGTCCGACGCAACATTGCCACATTGCCATATGGTAAAATGTGCAGTGCTGGAGTGGGCGAACACACCTGCAGTGGCGGTGCAAAGCAAACACACTTTCCAAAATGATTGGTAGCACGACGATGAGAATTACTTTTCTTATCCTTCTTACAATCTGTTTTTTAAGTTATTATGGGTTCACTTTCGAATCTAAATGATTAAAGTAGTCTTTTTTTCAACTCATATTTTACAACTCTTAATGAGATCAACCTAATCTTGAATGTATTAAGATACCAAATGTACAAAATCAATTTACACTTAAATTTATTAGATTGACTTAAACCATGTAAAAATGGCTTTATGAATAATCTCTGTAACGTTGGCATCTCCACTTTCTGGGTGGTTTGTCTCATAGAGCTTTGGTGTACTTTGCCATTGTTGTATACCAATCAATGTAATCTTATTTTCTTTCTTATGATGGCAGTGATATGCATCCATATTGGTTTTATTTGTTAAAATCGTCACACTAAAATTCATTTAATACATATAAATTAAAATTGCAAGTCATAGATGAGCCAGCAATGGAATAATACAAAAACAACGAATATATTCTCGTTCATACATGTTGTCATCTACCCCATCAATATTTGAAGGGCCAAAAGAATTGTATATAAATAGATTTAATTGGAATAAACGGTCCCCATGAATCATTAGAAGAAGTATTTATGCAAAGAAAAAAAGAATATTGTATTAAATAAAATCAAGAATTATTTTAAATTCTATATATGCTACGAAAAAAGTAATATTACCAAACACAGACATAAAATTGGATAAATTCAAAACAAAAAACTGTTAATCGCACAAAAAAAACTAACTAGTTAATATATAATGAATAAAAATAGTTCCAATTCAAGGCATTTGCTTCTTCTTAAAACCAAAAATAAATTGGAAGGAAAAACTTGTTCCTATTAATTTTTTCCTAAAACTTTATTTCCTACCTTGTTAGATATATTTCAATATATTTAATATTACAAATAATATATATTTAATCTATAACATTCATATGAAATAAATAAACCTAAATTAATATTTATGCATTCAATAAGAATTTAAACAAAAATAATCATTATTTATGGCTTGATTACCATGTCCAATGCCAAAAGTGTTGTACTGGAGCAGTGCAGCACTGGAGCGGTGTGAACACACCGTGCGGTGGTGGTTCAAAGCAAACATACTTTGCGAAACGACCTTGAGTAGCGACGAAAAGAATTACTATTCTTATTCTTCTTCCAATCCCCTTTATAGTTATTATGAGTTTTCTTTCAAATGTAAATGATTAAAGTCTTCTATTTTTCAACTCATATTTTAAACTCCAAATGAGATCAACCTAATTTTGAATGTATTAACATACTAAATGTTCCAAATAATTTAAACTTGACTTTATTAGATTGACTTAAACCATGTAAAAATGTCTTTATGAGTAATCACCGTAACGTTGGCATCTTAATTTTTTGGGTGGTTTGTCCCGTAAAGCATTGGTGTACTTTGCCATTGTTGTGTTCCAATTAATGTCATCTTAATTTGTTTCTGTGGTTTTATTTGTTGGAATCATCTCACTGAAAATTTTGTAATCTATACATATAAATTAAAATGGCAAGTCACGGAGGAGCTAGCAATGGAAGAATAAAAAAAAATAAAGAATATATTCTCGTTCATACTTGTTGTCTTCTACCCCATCAATATTTGAAGAACCAAAGAAAGTTGTATGTAAATGAATTTAATTGGAATAATGGATAAATTAAAGAAAGATACGTTAATCGTACAAAAAATAACTAACTAGTTAATATATAATTATTGAAAATAGTTCCAATTCAAGGCATTTGCTTCTTCTTAAACCCAAAAATAAATTGGAAGGAAAAATTTGTTCATATTAATTTTTTCCTAAAACTTTATTTCGTACCGTGTTAAATTTAATTCAATATATTTAATATTATAAATAATTTATATTTAATCTATAACATCCATATGAAATAACTAAAAATAAATTAATAATTTTGCATTCAGTAACAATTCAAACATATACAATCAATATGTATGTGATGGAGATGCCAAGACGACTACCACCATAAATGAAGACATTCCACAACTTGATCAAACATTTAAAGGATATGTTTGGGATCCTCTAAGTGACATGAAGGGGCCTATGACTAGGTCAAGGACTAAGCTTAGGGATGCAGATTTAAATGCTTTGATTGATTGCCTTTATGATGAAGAATTGAAGAAGGAGTCATCATCGGCATCTTGGATTTATTGTTCAAGACTATCGAAGAACTGAAGACATCATGAAGAACACTATACTCTTTTTCCCACTGGGTTTTTTGATGAGGCAGTGTGATCACTGTAAAATATTGTAAAATAATTTTATTTTGGGTTTATTGGACTGATAGCTCAGCCATGCGGGCTTATAAGAGTTGAATTTTGAAAATACATCCCATTAAGGTTTAGTATATTCATTTTTATTCTAATTAGAATTAGATATAGTAAGATTAGATAAGGTAAAGTAATATTCTTCAAGGTTACTTCTTGCAGAATTTGACCAAGTTACCTTAGATTAGTATTTATTTTAGTTATTTTAGTCAGATATGGTTTTAGCTTCTTATACCTATCATAAGTCAATTCAGTTTCCAGTTGTGATTAGGGTTTATGGTCGAAATCTACCCTATAAATAGGGGAGGCATTTGGACGAATTTGACACACTTTTATCAATCAAATATACAACCTTTTTAGTTCATACTCTTTTCTTGTGAGCTATTCCATTGTTGCTTAACCCCGACGGCTAGTTATGTATCAATAAACCTTGTAATCTGATCCTGATAGTCAGTTAGAGAAGCAAGTCGAAGTTAGGCGTACCCCGAGGGCTAGACTCCTAAATTTCGTGCGAGATAGTGCGGGTTTGCAGATCCCTTCACTAGATCAAAGATATTAATTCCACAAATCGTGAGTCTTTACAAGGAGATTCATATCAGTTGGTATTAGAGCAAAGCGAAAGATCTACTGTGGCCAAATAAAAACAAAAAAAAGGGTTTCGAGTTTTTGTTGAATTGTTTTTTAATTTATAAAATCTTTCTTGTCTTGTTTTAAGTGTGTTTGTTTGTTCTTTCTTACCTAGAGAATTGAATCTAGATTTGAAAGACGTCAAAGGGTCCGAGAGTTAGAATACTTCGGTATTACTATCTGCCTTCACCTTCATCAATCGAGTAAGGAGGACGTCGAAGGGTCTGAGCATTAACAAGTATTATCCGCCTTCACCTCCTGGCCAGTTTTGTAGGTTTAGGTAGCTTAAACAGTTATGTGCTTATGATATTTTCGTCAACTCTTCTGAAAATTATTGCATGCTCATAATCCCATTTCTTTTCTTTATCGTTCTTTGATTCCGTGACCTTGAATTGTTCTTTGATTCTTGATTGCACCTTATTAAAAAAAACACAAAAGAAGAAAATTCTTGTGTCATTTTCCATATATATAGTGTCATATTTTCTTGATCCTTACGATCTTGAACACCTCGAAGTTCATTTGAATCAAGAAGAAGTTGTTGCAATTTTCTTATACCAAGTTTTTTATAGGAGATTTTTGTTCCAAAAATTTTTGAAAATCAAAAAAAAAAGGTAGCAAATTTTTGGGTTTCAAAATCGGAATTTAGGATTTGAAATCTGAAATTTGGGGCAGATTTGCAATTTTCAAAAGTTTGGGAGCAGATTTGCAATTTCAAAATATTTTGGTTATTTCTGGTTTTGAGTTTTATAGTACAAAAAGAAAGGGAAAAATGAATTTTGGCTGAAAAAATAAGAAAATAAAAAGGAAATCCAATTTGAAAAAGGAAAATAAAAGTCAAAATCCTAATCGGGAGAGGAAAAGGAAATAAAAGCCAATTGAGAGAGGGGTTTTGATATGAATTTTTGACTTGGGGGACAAGTAAGTGATTAAAATACTTTACCACAAGGGATTTGAATTTGAGTTCCTATTCCAATTTGTTTTCGGAAAATTTCTTGAATTTTCGGAACCTATTTGTCGCCTATATAAAGCAATCTTGTTTTTATCATATTTCATTCAATACATCTCCAATTTGTTCCATTCAAATTGTGTTTTGTTCCTTATTATTTTTAGAATTTGTAATTCCAGATCTTAAAGCCAGAGTTTGAGTTTATATATTTTTTAATTTCAAAATAAGTTTTGTAGTACTCATCTCCATAGTTTGCTTTGAATTGTGGTGAATTGATCAATTGCCCTCGCATTAGCCTTCGCCTTGTGAGTTGTGAGTTTTATAATCTTGGTGAGTGACCTTACTAAATAAAGGGAAGGGGGGAAATTTTTTTAAAACTAACCGTTTAATTTTCTTAGCAGTTTAGCGAAGATGGGGACGAAAATGCATTCGTCCCACCTTTTGTTAGCAATCCAAACAATTTTCCATTGACGAACACCTCTAATAGCGGGCGGAGTATTCATCCACGTGAAGAGGCTCCAGATAGCTGGGAGCGACATCAAATTAATCCAAATGAAGCCAATAATCCTGATCGGTTTGCCATCGCAATAAATGCACTTATGGATGAGGTGCAAAGGTTGATGAGAAACGTTGACAGCATGGCACCGCCTACACCTACATCATCGGTCAAGAGGGAAGAAACCACAAAATATGTCTGTCAATTCAATGGTTCTGGAAGTTCAGATGACTATTCTGATGAAGGTTAGGAAAGACGATCACACCGAGGGTCTTCTAGAAGGCATCGCCACAGTAAACCTCATTCCCAAAGGAGAGTGAAGAGAAAATCATGATCTAATTTGATTTGTGATAAAGCTTGAGACATCAAGGGTTTAAAATATGACATCTCTCGATTTGATGGTCAACACAATCAAGTGAAGTATTTTGAATGGGAGAGACAGATTGAGAATCAGTTTGATCTCAACAATTATCGGGAGAAGGAGAAAGTTAAAGTGGCACAGTATTCTTTCACTCACTATGTGGCTGGATAGTGGAAAAATAGAAAAGGAGCCGCGATATCTTACTGGAAAGAAACCTATCTCCACCTTTGAAAGATTGAGATCCGGGCTTCACCAATATCATGTTCCGCCTACTTACTTGATGGAACAACATTCTTATCTATCCAACATGAAGTAAGGAAATCGCATAGTTGATGAGTACTGGCAAGATCTTGAGTTGATCATGAGAAGGGTTGGAATGAAAGAAGACGACGCATTCATCAAAAATTGATTCATTGAAGGCTTGCAATAAAACCTTCAAATGCCAGTCAAGCTTCAACATCACATATCTATGAATGATTTACTGGTGAAAGGAAGGTTGGTTGAGAGTAATTTGTGACCAAGGAGGCCACAACCCTGATTTCCAAGTTAACGACCAGGGTTTGACTCTGGAAACCCTAATTTTGGCCATATTAGGGGCACTTCCATGGGAGGACGAGGATCGGTTCAGCTTATTCAAATCTGACTTATATTCCTACTGAGAGGAGGGCGGCAACACCAACCCAACATGTTTCAAAAATTACAGGTAAGTCCACAACTTCTTCATCAAGTTCGGTTTCTATTAACTCTCCCACTTTTTTTCATTGTAAAGAAAGAGGACATGTCCGCAATAACTTTCCTTATGCACTGTTATTAACAACAATTGAGGAAGGAGATGAAGAAGGTGAATGTACTGAGATGCCACCATTGTATGAAAGTTGTGAAGAACAGGTAGATGAAGAGATCATCATAAATGATCATGGTGTACAAGGTCTGGAAACACAAGGTAACTTTGTGTCATTAAGAGTTCTAAACTCTCAAATGGACGAAACATAGGTACAAAGGATAAACATTTTTCATACACATTGCCTTGTGCAAGAAAATAATTGTTTACTGATTATTGATGGTGGTTCTTATGCTAATAATGTGTCTAATCTTCTTGTTAAATCATTGTCTTTGCATGTGCCTACTCATCCATCACCATATAAACTTATTTGGTTAAATTGTAGTGGTTAAATTAGGGTTAACAAACAATGTAATATTAGCTTTAAGATTGGAAAATACCATGATTCTATCTTATGTGATGTTAAACCTATGGAAGCTAGTCATATTTTGTTAGGGAGACATTGTCAATTTGATCGTAAATCTATGCATAATGGTTACACTAACAAAATTATTATGATTATGGATAGAACAAGGTATACTTTGGTTCCTTTTAGAAGCACAGAGAAGTATGAAAGTCGACAAAGAGAAGTTTGCGATGGATGTGCAAATGGCTGACCCAAACCCTAGCCAGGGCTTGAAGGACATCAGCCACAAGATGAAAAATGGAGGAAAAAACCTTGATAATTTCGACCAAAAATCAAGGGAGGCTGTCCCAAGTAAGCCAGGTAAGTTTATGAATGATTCTAATAAACTTAGGGATGCTGCTTTAAATGCTTTTATTTATCGGCTTTATGATGAAGAATTGAAGAAGGAGTCATCATCGACATCTTGGATTTATTGTTCAAGACCGTTGAAGAACTGAAGACATCATGAAGAACACTATACTCCTTTCCCACTGGTTTTTTTAATGAGATAGTGCAATCACTGTAAAATATTGTAAAATTATTTCATTTTGGGTTTATTGGACTAATAGCTCGGCCATGCGGGCTTTGAAGAGCTTAATTTCAAAAATATAGTCCATTAAGGTTTAGTATATTCGGTTTTATTATGATTAGAATTAGATTTGGTAAGATTAGATAAGGTAATATTCTTCAAGGTTACTTCTTGAAGAATTCGACTAGATTACCTTAGATTACCATTTATTTTAGGTATTTTAGTTAGATATGGTTTTAGTTTCTTAAAGCTGCCATAAGTCAATTCAGTTTTCAATTATGATTAGGGTTTATGGCCGAAATCTACCCTATAAATAGGGAGGCCTTCGGACAAATTTGGCACACTTTTATCAATCAAATATACAACATTTTTAGTTCATACACTTTGCTTGCGAGCTATTCCATTGTTGCTTAACCCCGATGGCTAGTTAAGTATCAAAAAACCTTGTAATCAAATCCTGAGGGCTAGTTAGAGAGCAAGGCAAAGTTAGGCATACCCCGAGGGCTAGACTCCTAAATTTCATGCGAGATAGTGCAGGTTTGCAAATCCCTTCACTAGATCAAAGATATTAATTCCACAAATTGTGAGTCTTCACAAGGAGATTCATATCAGTATGGCTTGATTACCAAGTTCGATGCCGCATTGCGATGTTGCAAAATGTGCAGTGTTGGAGAGGAGCGAACATCTCGTGCGGTTGCGATGCAAAGTTAAACACACCATGCAAAATGACCGTGAGCAGCGATGATAAGAATTAATTTTCTTATCATTCTTCCAATCTCTTTTTAGTTATTATGGGTTCACTTTATAATATAAATGATTAAAGTAGTCTATTTTTGAACTCATATTTTAAAGCTCTAAATGAGATCAACCTAATCCTGAATGTATTAAGATATCAAATCTAGTAAATAAATTTAATCATGACTTTATTAGATAGACTTTAACCATGTAAAAATGCATTTATGAGTAACCTATGTAATGTTGAAATCTCTATTTTTGGGTGGTTTGTCCCGTAGAGCTTTAGTGTACTTTGGCATTGTTGTATTCCAATCAATGCCATCTTTATTTCTTTTTTATGATGCCAGTGCTATGCATCCATTTTGGTTTTAATTTTTGAAATCGTCTCACTGAAAATTTTGTAATCTATACATATAAATTAAAATGGCATGTCACAGATGAGCTAGCAATGGAATAATATAAAAATAACGAATATATTCTATTTCATACCTGTTGTCTTCTGCCCAATCAATATTTGAAGAGTCAAAGAAAGTTGTATGTAAATGGATTTAATTGGAATAACGGGTCCCCATGAATCATTGGAAGAAGTATTTATACAAAGAAAAAAAAGAATATTGTATTAAATAAAATCAAGAAATAATCTAAATTCTATATATGCTATGAAAAATGTAAATATTACCAAACATAGAAATTAAATCAGAAAAATAAAATAAAAATACATTAATCGCTCAAAAAATAACTAACAACTTAATATATAATAAATGAAAATAGTTATAATGCAAGGCGTTTGCTTCTTCTATTACCAAAAAATAAAATGGATGGTAAAACTTGTTCATATTAAATTTTTCCTAAAAACTTATTTCGTACCGTGTTAAATATAATTCAATATATTTAATTTTATAAATATTTTATATTTAATCTATAACATCTTTATTAAATAAATAAAAATAAATAAATATTTTAGCATTTAGTAAGAATTAATACATATATAATCATTGTGTATGGCGTGATTACCAAGTTCGACGCTACAATGTGATGTGGCAAAATGTGCGGCACTGGAGTGGAGCGAACAAGCCATGCGGTGGCGGTGCAAAGTGAACACACCGTGCAAAACGACCGTGAGCAGCAACGACAAGAATACTTTTCTTATCTTTCTTCCAATCTTTTTGTAGTTATTATGGGTTCACTTTCTAATATAAATGATTAAAGTAGTCTTTTTAAAACTTATATTTTAAAACTCTAAATGAGATCAACCTAATCTTGAATTAATTAAGATACCAAATTTTCCGAATAAATTTAAACTTGACTTTATTAGATTGACTTAACCATTTCAAAATGCCTTTATGAGTAACCTTTGTAATGTTGACAACTTAATTTTTTTTGGTGGTTATTCTCGTAGAGCTTTAGTGTACTTTGGCATTGTTGTATTATAATAAATGTTACTTAATTTCTTTCTGATGATGACAGTGCTATGTATCCATATTAGTTTAATTTGTTGGAATTGTCTCATTGAATATTTTGTAATCTATACATATAAATTAAAATGGCAAGTCACAGATGAGCTAGAAATGGAATAATAAAAAAAATAATGAATATATTCTCGTTAATACCTGTTGTCTTCTACCCTATAAATATTTGAAGAGCAAATGAATGTTTTATGCAAATAGATTTAATTGGAATAATGGGTCCCCATGAATCAATGGAAGGAGGAATTATACCAAGAAAAAAATTTATTGTATTAAATAAAATCAAAAATTAATTTAAATTCTATATATGCTACGAAAAAATTAAATATTACCACACAGACACATTAAATCAGATAAATTAAAGAAAAATACATTAATCGAGCAAAAAAAACTAACTAGTTAATATATAATAAATGAAATTAAGTCAAATGCAAGGCATTTGCATATTCTAATACCCAAAAATAAATGGAAGGAAAAACTTGTTCATATCAAACTTTTCCTAAAACATTTTTTCTTACCGTGTTAAATATAATTCAATATATTTAATATTATAAATAATTTATATTTAATGTATAACATCCATATGAAATAACTAATAATAAAATAATGTTTTTGCACTCAGTAAGAATTCAAACATATACAATCATTATGCATGGCTTGATTACCAAGTCTAACAGTGCAGTGCGATATTGCAAAATGTGCGGCGCTGGAGCAGATCAAACACACGGGCGGTGGCGGTGCAAAGTAAACACACTGTGCAAACGCTTGTGAGCAGCAATGTCAAGAATTACTTTTGTTATTCTTCTTCCAATATTTTTTAAGTTATTATGGGTCCACTTTCTAACCTAAATGATTAAAGTAGTCTTTTTTCAACTCATATTTTAAAACTTTTCCTGAGATCAACCTAATCTTGAATGTATTAAGATACCAAATGTGCAAATAAATTTACACTTGAATTTATTAGATTGACTTAAACCATGTAAAAATGCCTTTATGAGTAACATCTGTAATGTTGACATCTCCATTTTTTTGGGGGAGTTTGTCCCGTAAAGCTTTAGTGTACTTTGGCATTGTTGTATTCCAATCAGTATCATCTTAATTTTTTTCTTATCATGGCAGTACTATGCATCCATATTTATTCTATTTGTTGGAATTGTCTCACCGAAAATTTTGTAATCTATACATACAAATCAAAATTGCAAGTCACGGATGAACTAGCAATGGAATAATACAAAAATAACGAATATATTCTCGTTCATACCTGTTGTCTTCTACCCCATCAATATTAGACGAGTCAAAGAATGTTGTATGTAAATAGATTTAATTGGAACAACGGATGCCCATGAATCATTGGAAGGAGGATTTATGCAAACGAAAAATGAATATTGTCTCAAATAAAAAGAAGAATTAATCCAAAATCTATATGCTACAAAAAAATTAATATTACGAAACAGACACATTAAATCAGATAAATTAAAGAAAAATAAATTAATCACACAAAAAAAATTAAATAGTTAATATATAATAAATGAAAATTGTTCAAATGCAAGGCATTTGCATATTCTAATACCCAAAAATAAATGGAAGGAAAAACTTGTTCGTATTAAATTTTTCCTGAAAATTTATTTCTTACCGTGTTAAATATAATTCAATATATTTACTATTATTAATATTATTATTGTGTTAATATTATTAATGTATCCCCAGCCACATCTCATCTGCACTACTATATTGCTCTGTGGCAGATTTTATTAGTAACAAAGCTACTATTCTAGCCCAGACTTCACCCTTCCTCAAACATGATACTCTTTCTTTTCTTCAGGAAGCTGCAATTACACAAGACAGGAATGATAGATTGATATGGAAACCAGAAAAGTCAGGGGCTTTCACCTTCAAGTCAGCTTATAAGGAACTCACACTCTCATTAGGTAATTTTCCAGCAACCAAGCTTATCTAGAACAATGCATTACAGAAAAAGGTTTCTATATTCATATGGAAAATGCTGCACTCTTTCCTACCTTTTGATGATGTGCTAATTAAGTGTGGTTTTAGTCTAGCTTCTAAATGTCCGGCATGTTATCATTCAGATTCCATTCAACATTTCTTCATATCCTGTCCTCTAGCTCAAACTGTATGGAATAACTTGGCTTCTTTAGTGGACTTTCATCTTGATCATCAACATTCCATCAATGATAGATTTTTTCTTTTCTGGAATAGTCATGATCTACCTAAATGGCACCAGCTGATTTAAAAAATTCTCCCATCCCTAATTTGCTGGTGTCTTTGGAAGGCACGGAATAGATTCTTATTTGATCAGAAGTGTTTCTCTTCAGACATTATATGTAAGGAAGTTCATGATCAAATTAAATTGTCTCTCTTTGCTAAATCTTCCCACCTAGTCCCCCTTTCAGCTTCTCCAACCAGCCTTATGCATCTGGTTCCATACATTAGACCACCCCCAAAGCCAAATATTTCTACTAATTTCTTGGAAAGGCCTAAGACTGGTTCCATAAAAATCAACATAGATGCACCTTGGTACCCTAACAAAGCTGCAGCAGGGCTGATTGCAAGGAATAGTTCTGGAACACCGCTTCTAATTAAATCAATAACAGTAATTGCTTCTTCCCCAATCCAAGCTGAGATCTTAGCCATATTATTTGCCTGCCAAACTTTCCCACAACTGGATCATACTTTGACAATTGAATCTGACTCTATGTTGGCAGTTAAAATGGTTAAGGATCCTTATACTGCACATTGGCCCCTGTTTGATCTGACCTCGAAAGTACATTCCCTCTTAAGGAATACTGAGCTTAAACATGTTTTTAGGGAATGCAATTCAGTGGCAAATGCAATTGCTAAACATCACTCTACTCATAATCAGAGTCCTAGCCTTTCTAATGTTCCATTACATATCAAAGGACTTATTTCCTTAGATAAGGAGCATACTCCCTATATTAGAATACATAAAAATGGCACTTCATAGGATTGATACTGCTGACAAAGTTTCTTTCTCTCTGTAGGTTCTTTGGAAGGCTTCCAAGCTACAATGTTGCCACCAACACAGTTTCAAGTGGATTCTTACTATGATTTCTGGGAACATCTGATCCACTTTCCATATTGGTTTATGAGATTATCAACCATAAATTCGGTTCGAACCATGGGATATGTACTTCCTTGATTAAAGTTGCCTGGCCAAAGGAAGAATTAACACAAGGGGTGGAGATTCTTCTCTTTGGAATCGCAACTTTAACAACTAACCTCTTCTACTTTGGTTAGTTTTAGATTACTTGTATGTTTCGATAGGTATCTCTTTTGGAGGCAACTATGTTGCCTCAGTGCTCTTAGCAAACACTCAAACTCTTTGTATACTCCTTTTGTTTTTAAGGCTTGAGGAACCTTATATATAACCCCCCACCTATGGGTGTTTTCATTTTAAAAAAATAATATTATTAATAATTTATATATAATCCATAACATCCATATGAAATAACTTAAAATAAATTAATTTTTTAGCATTCAGTAATCCAAACATATATAATCAATATGTATGACTTGATTACCAAGTTCGAAACCTTTGTACGGTGTGGCAAAATGTACAGCGCCGGAGCGGAGCTAATACACCGTGCGGTGGTTGTGCAATGTGAACACACCATTTGAAACGATCGTGAGCAACGACGACAAGAATTACTTTTCTTATACTTCTTCCAATCTTTTTTTAGTTATTATGGGTTCACTTTCTAATATAACTGATTAAAGTAATCTTTTTTTAACTCATATTTTAAAACTCTAAATGAGATCAACCTAATCTTAAATTTATTAAGATACCAAATTTATCGAATAAATTAAAACTTGACTTTATTAGATTGACTTAAACTAGTTAAAAATGCCTTTATGAGTAGTCTCTGTAATGTTGACATCTCCATTTTTTTTGGAAGTTTGTCCCGTAGAGCTTTAGTATACTTTGACATTGTTATATTCCAATCAATGTCATCTTAGTTTCTTTCTTATCACGGCAGTGCTATGCATCCATATTGGTTTTATTTGTTGGAATCATCTCACTGAAAATATTGTAATCTATACATATAAATTAAAATGGCAAGTCACAGATGAGTTAGCAATGTAATAATACAAAAATAACGCATATATTCTCGTTCATATCTGTTATCTTCTACCCTATCAATATTTGAAGAGCCAATGAATGTTGTATGTAAATAGATTTAATTGGAATAACGGGTCCCTATGAATCAATAAAAGGAGGATTTATGCCAAGAAACAAAATATTATTGTATTAAATAAAATCAAGAATTAATCCAAATTCTATATATGCTACCAAAAAATTAAATATTACCAAACAGACACATTAAATTGGATAAATTAAACAATAATGCAATAATCATACAAAAAATAACTAACTAGTTAATATATAATAATTGAAAATAAGTCAAATGCAAGGCATTTGCATATTCTAATACCCAAAAATAAATGGAAGGAAAAAATTGTTTATATCAAACTTTTCCTAATTTTTTTCTTACCGTGTTAAATATAATTCAATATATTTAATATTATAAATAATTTATATTTAATGTATAACATCCATATGAAATAACTAAAAATAAAATAATATTTTTGCATTCAGTAAGAATTCAATCATATATAATCATTATGTATGGCTTGATTACCAAGTCTGACGCCGCAGTGCAATGTGGCAAAATGTGCGGCGCTGGAGCAGAGCGAACACACGTAGATTGACTTAGATTGATTTAAACCATGTAAAATTTCCTTTATGAGTATCCTCTGTAATGTTGACATCTCCATTTTTTGGGGTTTTGTCCTGTAGATGATATGAATCTCCTTGCGAAGACTCACGATTTACGGAATTAATATCTTTGATCTAGTGAAGGGATCTGCAAACCCTCACTATCTCGCATGAAATTCAAGTGTCTAGCCCTCGGGGTACGTCCAACTTCGACTTGCTCTCTAACTAGCCCTCAGGATCATATTACAAGGTTTATTGATACTTAACTAGCCATTGGGGTTAAGCAACAATAGAATAGCTCGAAAGCAAAGAGTATAAACTCAAAAGGTTGTATATTTGATTGATAAAGTGTGTAAAATTCATCCAAAGGTCTCCCCTATTTATAGGGTTACAATCTCGCCCCAAACACTAATCACAACTGGAAACTGAATTGACTTATGGCAGCTTTAAGAAGCTAAAACCATATCTAACTAAAATACCTAAAATAAATGGTAGTCTAAGGTAATCTAGTCGAATTCTTCAAGAAGTAACCTTGAAGAATGTTACCTTATCTAATCTTACCAAATCTAATTATAATCATTATAAAGCTGAATATACAAAACCCTAATGGACTGTATTTTTGAAATTACGCTCTTCAAAGCCCACATGGCTGAGCTATCAGTCCAATAAACCCCAAATGAAATAATTTTACGATATTTTACAGTGATCACACTACCTCATTAAAAAAACCCAGTGGGGAAAAGAGTATAGTATTCTTCATGATGTCTTCAGTTCGTCGACAATCTTGAATAATGAATCCAAGTTGTCGATGGTGACTCCTTCGTCAATTCTTCATCATAAAGGCGATCAATCAAAGCATTTAAAGCAACGTTCCTAAGTTTAGTCCTTGACCTATTCATAGGTCCCGCCATATCACTTAGAGGATCTCGAACATATCCTTTAAATGTTTGATCAAGTTGTGGAATGTCTTCATTTATGGTGGTAGTCATCTTAACATCTCTATCATTCCATCTGTGGTCGAAAGGTTTAGCCCTCGACACTGAATCATCTTTAAAGGTAAATGGAGATAAATCAGCAACATTGAAGGTCGCACTAACACCATAATGATCTGGTAATTCAATCTTGTATGCATTGTCCTTCACACGATCCAACACATTAAAAGGACCATCTCTACGTGGACTCAACTTAGATTTCCAAGCATTTGGAAACATCTCTTTCCGCAGATGAACCCAAACATAATCTCCCATGTTTAACCTCATTAACTTGCGTCTTTGATTAGCTTTATTAGCATTATGTGCATTTGTCTGTTCAATTTATATGCGCACCTTCTCGTGGATTTTCTTCACAAAATCAGCTTTCTTTTCTCCATCAAGGTTTTTAAACTGTTTAAAATTCAAAGGAAGTAGATCAATAGGTTTAATAGGTAGAAAACCATAAACAATTTCAAATGGAGATAAAGAAGTAGTAGAATGAATAGTGCAATCGGAATGCATTTTTCCCAATTCTTTAAGTTCTTTTGAACTAGTGCACACATAAGATCCCCTAGGGTTCGATTGGCTACTTCTATTTGTCCATCAGTTTGAGGATGACTGGCAGTCGAAATCAGCAACTTTGTCCCTAACTTGCGCCACAAGGTATTCCAAAAGTAGGATAAAAATTTACCATCACGATCAGAGATATGTATGTAGGAATGCCATGTAACCGAACTACTTCCTTCAAAAATAGATCTGCAACATTCTTTGCATCATCTGTCTTCCTACAAGGAATAAAATGAGCCATTTTCAAAAATCTATCCACAACCACAAAGATAGAATCATTACCTGACTGAGATCGTGGCAAACCTAGGAGAAAATCCATGGAAATATCAACCCAAGGATGTGTAGGAACATGTAATGGAGCATAAAGACAATGAGGTTTAGTTTTAAACTTAGCCTTCAAGCAATCAAGACAATTCTTACAAACCCTGTCAATAGCAAGTGCCATTTTCAACCAATAGAAGTGTTCTCACAACAAATTATAAGTTTTAAATGCGCCAAAATGTCCCATTAAACCACCTGAATGAGCTTCTCTAACAAGTAATTCACGCATACAACATTGACGAATACATAACCTATTATTCATAAACAAGAAACCATCATGCCGAAAAAACTTCTCATAAGCACCATTTTCGTATGAAGCGTAAATAAATGAAAAATCAGAATCAGTCACATATAAATCTCACGCGAATGAAAACCCAAACATAATGAATTCCAATCGTGTAAGTAAAACATGTCTACAACTCATAGCCTCAGCAACAATATGTTCTTTACCCTTTTTGTAATGTAACATATAAGGAAAAGATTCAATGAAACTAGACCATTTAGCATGATGCTTATTCAACTTCATCTGACTCTTCAAGTATTTCAAGGATTCATGATCACTATGAATGAAAAATTCTTTATGAAATGAAATAATTTTTCCACGTTTCTAATGCACGCACAATTACATAAAATTCTTTATCCTACACAGGATAATTTAGAGCACTGCCCTTTCGCTTTTCACTGAAGTAAGCTATAGGTCGATTCTCTTGCATCAAAATAGCACCAATTTCAACACCAGAAGCATCACAATGAATCCCAAAAGTACCATTAAAATCAGGTAAAGCAAGAACAGGAGCATTACATAATCGTACTTTCAATTCATTAAATGCATTCTCTTGGCTCTCGGTTAAAACAAATTTCACATCCTTTTTAACTAGTTCATTTAGAGGTGCACCAATAGATGAGAAATCATGCACAAACCATCTATAAAAACTAGCTAAACCATGAAAAGAACGCACATGGTTGGCATTAGTAGGTCTCAGCCAGGTCTGAATGGCCTCAATTTTGGTGTCATCGACTTTTATGCCTGATGTGCCCATTTTATATGGTTATATTAGGACTTTTAGGACTCAGTTTTGTACAATTTTGTGCTCTACATATGACATGTTTCCTTGAAATTCTCTAAGGAGAGTTAAAAGAAACTTTTACGCTTTTATTACTTTTCTAGAGGATTTTGTGTGACAAGAAAATTTGTTTGAAGACTTTAAAGAATACCTTTGAATATTTAAAGACTTGAAGACTTGTATTTAAGCTTTCTAAGACTTGAAGAATTGAAGATAAGGGAAGTGAAGAGGAGAACTTGAAACAAAAAGAAGAAAGAAATCAAGATGCTGAAACTGGGCTCGGTCGCGACTCGCGATGGACGTATGGCCAGAAACTTACTTTTTTGTACTATAAATACTCACCTTATCCTTTCCTCTTAACAACCTTCTTCTTCCTGTGATTTTTCTGGGTTCAAAACCCTAGTTTTCTTTTCTTTCTTTTCTTAGTTTTTGTAGGTTAATCATGTTTTTTAATTATCTAGGTTAGTTTAATCTTGGGAGAACTTGATTACAGACATCTAACTCCATGTCTTGAGAATCATATCTATCTTTTATTGTTTTTGCTATTGTGCATTTATTGAGCTTTGAATGTGAATTGTTAATGGCATTAATGTTGTTGGAAGTTTGAGTATATGAATTGCTTGTATGATTACTTGTTAGGGTTGGGAGGAAGTAGCTAATTCTGCCCTCTTTTAATATGGAATCCAAGAGCATGAGTTAGAGCTTCTTAATGATGTTGATGTGTTGATAATTGCTAGATGAATGTGATGATGTTGAACTCATTTTCATGTTTGTTGCTTGTAGCAAATGAGATACATCTATGAATGTCGATCGTTCTTGACTAATCTTGTATAAATGTATGAATTGGTTAAATGCTTAGACACGGTGTAGTGTTTATAAGTGTTGCCAAGCTTGTTGGTTCTTCATGTTCAATGCCATCAACGGGATATTTTTAGTCGTGTTTCGACTAAGGGAGTCATTGGTGAGGTTTGACAAGAGATATCGAATTCACTCTTGCAAACTACTATCTAAGAAGGATGGAATATTTATCTTCACAACAAGTAGTTAAAGTAGTGATTAGATTGTTTCACTTGTTCTTGAAGCCTTTATTATTTGGTATTCATGTGTTCTTAATGCTATGTTTTGCTTCATTTATGCCATGGGTTGTTTGCGAATAGGAAGTGTTTGTATGATTAAAGTGTTAGGGTGTTAGGAAAGTGACAAATTCCTTAGCTCTTACACATGAAAATTCTAGAACATGAACTTAAAACTTCTTGTGCATAATGTGTTGTGATTCTTGCTAGATAAGTATGTTAATGTGGATTGTTCTCATATTTATCCTATTGATGCAATGAAAATTTAAATCTTGAATGAGGTTTGTTCTAGGTATAGCCTAATGAATGATATGTTTCGTTAAATGGCTATGTCTTTGGTATAAGGCTTGTTGTTATCAAATCTATGGTCCTTCGTGTCAAATGCTGCTGATAAAATACCTCTATGGCGTGGTTTGCCTAGAGTGATTGTCAACGAGGTTTGCAAATGGTCATTGTTTGTCTTTGAAAATAATTATTAAGAAGGAATGAATGTTGATCTTTGAATGGGAAGTGATAACATTCCCCATAGGTAACAAATGTGATAAAATGAGTGAATGGTTCAATGATCTACATGAGATTTGGAAGTGGATATCAATTGCCTCCGAGGCTTTATGTTTTTGTAGTTTTTACCCCTTTTTCTTAGTTTGTTTGATTATTAGCACAATTACTTAACTTTACTAGTTAGTTTGTCTTTTAATTTCATAACTTAGGAAAACCAACCAACAAAAACCCCCCATTTACTTGCTATTATATATCTATATCTATATATATATATATATCTACCTCTAGCCTAATATAAACCTTATTTGTTTAAACACTTAAGAAAATCCCTTTTCTTTGTGGACAACCCCGATTTTCCAATATCTACTTAATTGTATTTAGTAAGCATAAAGGGATTATAAATTATAACTTTGAGAGGTACGGCAACGACCTCTTAATGCCCTCCTTAGAGACCACAAAACCAAGAAACACCACTTCCAAAGCGCAAAATGTGCACTTCTTGATGTTCGCATACAAACAAGACTCACGGAGTGCAACAAGAACCATTTTAACATGCTCAATATGTTCATCAGTGAACTTAGAATTAATCAATATATCATCAAAATATACCACAACAAACCGACCAATAAACTTCCTCAAGACATGATTCATTAACCACGTAAAAGTACCAGGTGCATTAGTTAAACCGAAATGCATAACAATCCATTTATACAACCCTAACTTAGTCTTAAATGCAGTTTTCCATTCATCCCCTTCATAATTCGAATTTGATGATAACCTTGAGTCAAATAAATCTTAGTATAAATCACATATCCATGTAAATCTTCAAGCATATCATCTAACCTAGGGATAGGATGGCGATACTTAATGGTAATCTTGTTAATAGCACGACAATCAATGCACACACGCTAAGTTTTATCTTTCTTAGGAACTAAAAATGAGGGCACAATACAAGGAGATAGGGATTCTCGCACATAACCATTTTGAAGTAACTCCTTGACTTGTCGTTGTAGTTCCTTTGTCTCCTTAGTTGCTTTATATGCCAGACGGTTTGGGATAACCAAAATCGGAATCAAGTCAATCTGGTGTTCAATACCTTGTAAGGGTGGTAAACCTGCATGTAAGGATTCCAAAAAAACATCCTCAAATTCCTGTAACATCCGAGCAAACCGTGGAGGAACATGCATAGGAATATCATCACTGGCAAAGTAGCTCTCTTTAAAATGCATGATAAGCACATAAGAATGATTGGAAAAAGTAAAGTTCACATACCTAACCGATGCATAAAATGATCTACCAGAATCATTAGGAAGTCCATGTCTCATCATGTAAATCGATGGCAAAGGACTAAGATGTGAAAATAGGATTTTACGCGACTTATCATAATCATTATTAGACTTACCTGGCTTACCTGGGACGGCCTCCCTTGATTTTTGGTCTAAATGATCAAGGTTTTTGCTTCCATTTTTCACCTTGTGGCCGATCTCCTTCACGTCCTGGCTACTGTTTTGGTCGGCCATTTGCACATCAGTCACAAACTTCTCTTTGTCGACTTTCATATGTCTCTGTGCCTCTGAAAATTCCACTGGAGATAGTGTAACCAAAGTATACCTTGTTTTATCCTTCATCACATTAATTTTGTTAGTGTAACCATTATGCATAGATTTACGATCAAACTGCCAAGGTCTCCCTAACAAAATATGACTAGCTTCCATAAGTATAACATCACATAAGATAGAATCATATTATTTTCTAATCTTTAAGTAAATCATGCATTGTTTCTTAACCCTAATTCTACCACTAACATTCAACCAAATAAGTTTATATGGCGATGGATGAGTAGTCACAGGCAATGGCAATGATTTAAAAAGAAGATTAGACACAGTATTAGCACAATAACCACCATCAATAATAAGTAAACAATTCTTATCTTTCACAAGGAAACGGGTATGAAAAATGTTAATCCTTTGTACCTGTGTTTCGGCCATTTGAGAGTTTAGAACTCTTAATGACACAAAGTTACTTGTTTCCGGACCTTGTTCACCATGACCATTTATGATGATCTCTTCATCTACCTATTCTTCACCACTTTAATACAATGGTGGCACATCACCATATTCATCTTCTTCATCTCCTTCCTCAATTGTTGTTAACAGTCGTGCATGAGGATAGTTATTACGGACATGTCCTCTTTATTTACAATGAAAACAAGTAGGAGAGTTAACAGAAACCAAATTTGATGAAGAAGTAGTGGACTTACCTGGAATTTTTTAAACCTATTGGGTTGGTGGTGTCGTCGTTCTCTCAGTAGGATTATAAGTTGTATTTTAATAATTCTGAACTGATCCTCGTCCTCCCATGCGTGTGCCCCTACTGCGGCCATAACTAGGGTTTCTGGAGTGAAACCCTGGTCGTTGACTGATAAATATGGGTTGTGGCCTTCTTGGTCGCAGGGTACTCTCAACCAACCTTACTTTCACCAATAAACTTTTCATAGATATGTGATGTTGAAGCTTTGCTGGCATTTGAAGGTTTTCACTCAAGCCTTCAATGAATCAATTTTTGATAAATGCATCGTCTTCTTTCATTCCAACCTTTCTTATGGTCAACTCAAGATCTTTCCAGTATTTATCAACTGTGCAATTTCCTTGCTTCATTTTTGATAAATAATAATGTTGTTCCATCAAGTAAGTAGGCGGAACATGATATTGGCGAAGCTCGGATCTCAATTTTTCCCAGGTGGAGATAGGTTTCTTTCTGGAAAGATATAACGACTCCTTTTTAATTTTCCACCATTCAGCTTCATAATGAGTGAAAGAATACTGCACCACTTTGACTTTCTCCTTCTCCCGATCATTATTGAGATCAAACAGATTCTCAATCTATCGCCCCTAATCAAGATACTTCACTGGATTGTGTTGACATCAAATTCAGAGATGTTATATTTTAAACCCTTGATGTCGAGCTTCATCGGAACCCAACTCAGATTCTAAATTACTCTACACTTTCCTTCAGGAATGAGGTTTACTGTGGTGATGCCTTCTAGAAGACCCTCAGTGTGATCATTTTCCGAACCATCATTAGAATAGTCATCTAAACTTCCAGAACCATTGAATTGATGGACATATTTCTTGGTTTCTTCCCTCTTAACCAATGATGTAGGTATAGGCGGTTCCATGCTGTCAACTTTTCTCACCAACCTTTGCACCTCACTCATAAGTGCATTTATTAACACAGCAAACCGATCAGGATTATTGGCTTCATTTGGATTAATTCGATGTCGCTCCAAACTATCTAGAGACTCTTCATTCGGATGACTACCACATGCACCATTAGAGGTGTTTTTCAATGGTAAATTGTTAGGATTGCTAACAAAAGGCGGGACGAATGGGTTTTCGTCCCCCATCTTTGCTAAATTGCTAAGAAAATCAAACGGTTAGTTAAAAATAATCGTCTCCCCTTCCCTTTGTTTATTAAGGTCACCCACCAAGTGTATAACACTCACAAATAACAAGGAGAAGGATAATGCGAGGGCAATTGATCAATTCACCGCAATTCAAAGCAATCTATGGAGATGAAAACTGCAGAACTTATTTCGAAATTTTAAAATATATAAACTTAAAATTGGGCTCTATGATCTGAAATTCCAAATTCTACAAATAATAACGAACAAAGAGCAATTTGAATGGCACGGATCGGAGCTGTATTGAATTAATTATGTTGAAAACAAGATTGCTTTATATAGTGATTAATAGGTTCCGAAAATTCAAAAAACTTTTCCGAAAATAAATTGGAATAGGAACTCAAATCCAAATCACTCGTGGTAAAGGATTTTAATGACTTACTTGTGTAAAGTCTAGATTTATCTAGTTGACAATTTGTGGAAATTATGCAAATATGGAATTAGTGTGTTGAAACATCAAAGAAGGAATGATTGAGATTTATGGAAGTTTGCGAAAAAATCTGAGAAAGAAATATTTCGTCCATGGAGTTTAAAATTCAGAATATATCAATTCCTATGGGATTAGATTGGATTTATAAAAATTGGAATTGATTTGATAAATATCCTTTGTGGAAGGATTTGGATGAAATATATTAATCAGAATATTTATGTGGAGAAGGAATTATTTGCACATGACTTCATGTGTATCAGAATTGGAGATGAAATAAACTTCATGTGTGCAATGACTTTCCATGTCGGAACATATGGAAACCTGAAGCTTAAAAGTACTGTTGGCTGATATTGCGTGGATATTTGTTTATGGAAGAAATGAGATTTTGCAATATGGTATTTTAGGCATGTGGTAGAAGCATACTAGATTTATGGAAAATCCCTAAAATTATAGAAAAGGATTTATGAGATATTTGAGATAAGGAAAATTCTTTTATTTATGGGATTTGGATATACTTGAAAAGCAGATAAGGAATTGGAATATTATGGAGATAATTATGGAGAGTTCATATCTGTTCATGGACTATCTATAGAGGACATCACGGCTGCATTAATCTCACAGACTTAATAGAAAAAATCCGCATACAGATTTTATATCCTTCGAGAGTATTGCAAGAGCCAGAATTCTATGTTCCAACATACGTGAAATACTGTTCAAAGTTCATAATCATATGCCTTAATTCCTCAGGAGGATGAGATCCAGAGTCGACGAGTTTCGAGGTCAGAGGGAGTCTGATCAAGGCAAATCGGTAGCAAGGGGAGCTTGCATGATTCACGTTATAGTTAGATAAGATAAGTATAATTGTATGGTGTACTTTGTACTATATCTTTCTGATTAGTGGATTCATTTTGAACTGGGTGTAGGTGGATTTCATCGAACTGCGTAACCAAGTCTCGTGTCTTTATGCTTTACTTTATTGCATACTTGGTTAGATAGGTTATGTTGGAACACAGTAGTGATAATTGAATTAATTAAGTAAAACAAAACTTCAACTTTTCCCCCTAGTCAAAAATTTAGATCAAAACCCCTCTATCAATTGGCTTTTATTTCCTTTTCCTCTCCTGTTTAGGATTTTGACTTTATTTTCCTTTTTCAAAACGGATTTCCTTTTTCTTTCCTTCTTTTTTTCAGCCACAATTCATTTTTCTCCTTTTTTTTGTACTATAAAACTCACAACCAGAATCTTATTCCCAACAAAAAGATTTTGGTCACAATTCCCAAAATTTCCAGAAATTGCAAATATGGTCCCAAACTTTTAAAAATTGCAAATCTGCCCCAAATTTCAGATTTCAAATCCTAAATTCCGATTTTGAAAGAAAGAAATGAAGATGAATTGACTAGAAACTGAATTGACTTATGGCAGCTTAAAGAAGCTAAAACCTAAAATAAATTTTAATCTAAGGTAATCTGGTCGAATTCTTCAAGAAGTAACCTTGAAGAATGTTACCTTATCTGATCTTACCAAATCTAATTCTAATCCAAATAAAACAGAATATACTAAACCCTAATGGACTGTATTTTTGAAATTTGGCTCTTCAAAGCCCACATGGCCGAGCTATCAGTCCAATAAACCCAAAATGAAATAATTTTACAATATTTTACAGTGATCACACTACCTCATTATAAAAAAACCTAGTGGGGAAAAGAGTTTAGTGTTTTTCATGATGTCTTCAGGTCGTCGACAATCTTGAATAGTGAATCCAAGATGTCTATGGTGACTCCTTCTCCAATTCTTCATCATAAAGGCGGTCAATCAAAGCATTTAAAGCACCATCCCTAAGCTTAGTCCTTGACCTAGCCATAGGTCCCGCCATGTCATCTAGAAGATCCCAAACATATCCTTTAAATGTTTGAACAAGTGTGGAATATCTTCATTTATGGTGGTAGTCACCTTGGCAACTCCATCACTAGAGCTTCAGTGTACTTTGGCATTGTTGTATTCCAATCAGTGTCATCTTAATTTCTTTCTTATCGTGGCAGTGCTATGCATTCATATTGATTTTATTTGTTGGAAACATCTCACTGAAAATTTTGTAATCTATACATATAAATAAAAATGGCAAGTCACGGATGAACTAGTAATGGAATAATACAAAAATAACGAATATATTCTCGTTCATACATGTTGTCTTCAACCCCATCAATATTTGAAGAGTCAAAGAATGTTGTATGTAAATAGATTTAATTAGAATAACAAGTCAACATGAATCATTGGAAGGAGGATTTATGAAAAGAAAAAAAGAATATTGTATTAAATAAAATCAAGAATTAATCCAAATTCTATATATGCTACAAAAAAATTTAAAATTACGAAACAGACACTTTAAATTGGATAAATTTAAAAAAATCATTAATCACGCAAAAAATAACTAACTAGTTAATATATAAATGAAAATAGTTCAAATGCAAGGCATTTGCATATTCTAATACCCAAAAATAAATGGAAGGAAAAATAATTTCATATTAAATATTTCGTAAAAATTTATTTCTTACCGTGTTAAATATAATTCAATATATTTAATATTATAAATAATTTATATATAATCCATAACATCCATATGAAATAACTAAAAATAAATTAATATTTTAGCATTCAGTAAGAATTTAAACATATATAATCAATATGTATGGCTTGATAACCAAAGTAGTCTTTTTTTAACTCATATAATATAAATGATCTAGTATAAATGATTAAAGTAGTCTTTTTTTAACTTATATTTTAAAACTCTAAATGTGATCAACCTAATCTTGAATGTATTAAAATACCAAATGTATCAAAGAAATTTAAACTTGACTTTATTAGATTGACTTAAACCATGTAAAAATGGATTTATGAGTAACCTCTATAATATTGACATCTCCATTTTTTTGGGTGGTTTGTCCTGTAGAGCTTTAGTGTACTTTGGCATTGTTGTATTCCAATCAATATCATCTTAATTTCTTTCTTTTCATGGCAGTGCTATGCATCCATATTGGTTTTATTTATGGGAATCTTCTCAATGAAAATTTTGTAATCTATACATATAAATTAAAATGGCAAGTCACGGATGAGCTAGAAATGGAATAATATAAAAATAACGAATATGTTCTCGCTCATGTTCGTTAAAGAGTCAAAGAAAGTTGTATGTAAATAGATTTAATTGGAATAACGGGTCCCTTTGAATCATTGGAAGGAGCATTTATGCAAAAGGAAAAAAGAAAACTATATTAAATAAAAACAACAATTAATACAAATTCTATATATGCTACAAAAAAATTAAATATTACCAAATAGACACATTGAATCGGATGAATTAAAGGAAAATGCATTAATCACACAAAAAAATAACTAACTAGTTAATATATATTAAATAAAAATATTTCAAATGCAAGGCATTTCCATCTTCTAATACCCAAAAATAAATGGAAGGAAAATTTGTTCATATTAAATTTTTCCTAAAATTTTATTTCTAACCGTGTTCAATATAAATAAATATATTTAATATTATAAATAATTTATATTTAATCTATTACATCAATATTAAATAACCAAAAATAAATTAATATATTAGCATTCAGTAAGAATTTAAACATATATAATCATTATGAATGACTTGATTACCAAGTTCGACAACGCAGTGCGATGTGGTGAAATGTGCGGCGCTAGAGCGGTAGCAAACACACCGTGCCGTGGCTGTGCAAAGTGAACATACCGTGCAAAACGATTGTGAGCAGCAACGACAATAATTACTTTCTTATCCTTCTTCCAATCTTTCTAATATAAATGATTAAAGTTGTCTTTTTTTAACTCATATTTTAAAACTCTAAATGAGATCACCTAATATTGAATTTCTTAAGATACCAAATTTACCGAATAAATTTAAACTTGACTTTATTAGATTTACTTAAACCATGTAAAAATGCCCTTATGAGTAACCTCTGTAATGTTGACAACTCAATTTTTTTGTGGTTTGTCCCGTAGAGATTGAGTGTACTTTGGCATTGTTGTATTCCAATCAATGTCATCGTAATTTCTTTTTGATGATGGCAGTACTATGCATCCATATTAGTTTTATTTGTTAGAATCGTCTCACTGAAAATTTTGTAATGTATACATGTAAATTAAAATAGCAAGTCACTGATGAGCTAGCAATGGAATAATACAAAAATAATGAATATATTCTCGGTCATACTTGTTGTCTTCAGCCCCGTCAATATTTAAAGAGCCAAAGAAAGTTGTATGTAAATAGATTTAATTGGAATAACGGGTCCCCATGAATCCTTGGAAGAAGTATTTATGCAAAGAAATAAAGAATATTGCATTAAATAAAATCAAGAATTAATCCAAATTCTATATATGCTATGAAAATAGTAAATATTACCAAAAATAGACACTAAATCGGTTAAATTTAAAAAGAAATACATAATCGCTCAAAAAACAACTAACCAGGTGATATATAATAAATTAAAATAGTTCTAATGCAAGGCCTTTGCTTCTTCAAATACCCAAAAATAAAATTGAAGGAAAAACATGTTCGTATTAAATTTTTCCTAAAATTTATTTCTTACCGTGTAAAATATACTTTAATATATTTAATATAATAAATCATTTATATTTAATCTATAAAATACATATGAAACAACTAAAAATAAATTAATATTTTAGAATTCAGTAAGAAGTCAAACATATAAAATCATTATGTATGGCTTGATTACCAAGTTCGATGCCGCAGTGCGATGTGGCAATATGTGCGGCACTAGAGCTGAGCAAACACACCGTGCGGTGGCGGTGCAAAGTGAACACACCGTGCAAAACGACCATGAGCAACGACGAAAAGAATTACTTTTCTTATCATTCTTCCAATTTTTTTTTAGTTATTATGGGCTCACTTTCTAATATAAATGATTAAAGTAGTCTTTCTTTAAACTCATATTTTAAAAATCTAAATGAGATCAACCTAATCCTGAATGCATTAAATATAAACTTGACTGTATTAGATTGACATAAACCATGTAAAAATGCCTTTATCAGTAACCTCTGTAATGTTGACATCTTCATTTTTTTGGGTAGGTTATCCCGTAGAGCTTTAGTGTACTTTGTCATTGTTGTATTCCAATCAATGTCATCTTCATTTCTTTCTTATCATGGCAGTGCTATGAATCCATATTGGTTTTAATTGTTGGAATCGTCTCACTTAAAGTTTTGTAATCTATACATAAAAATTAAAATGGTAATTCACGGATGAGCTAGCAATGGAATAATAAAAAAATAACGAATATTTTTTTGTTCCTACCTGTTATCTTCTACCCTATCAATATTTGAAGAGCCAATGAATGTTGTATGTAAATAGATTTAATTGGAATAACGGGTCCCCATGAATCAATCGAAGGAAGAGTTATGCCATGAAATTTTTTTTTTTGGAACTCGGTAAAACTTCCATATCTTTTCAAAAAATATGCACAACCCCGTGTTACAAAGACTCTATATCAGTCAAAATATACCATAAGCTGAGCACATAACGCTTTCAACTTTGGTTTAACCCATGCTCTATATACCATACACTCTATGTTTTTACTTACAATATTTTTGCTCTTTTGTTTATGGAAACACACTTCATTTCTCCTCTTCCAAGTCCAATTAATTGCTTCTGCTGCTACCATATTCAAGAGCTATACTTTCCTTCCTTTGCCTCGACATTTTTGCACCATCCATGCTATCTCGGCATCCTAAGTAAAAGGTTCCCTTGCAACATATACCTCTAGATTTTCTTCGTTTCAGAACAAGCAAAGAACAAGTGCTGCACCGTTTCCTCCCTGTCGCAGAAGCTGCACTTTCTTTCAGTGCCTATTTCGAACTTTGCCAATCTGTCTTTCATAGCCAATCTCTTAAAATAGCACATCCAGAGTGTAAATTTTGCCTGTGGCCTTGCATAGTTGTTGTAGAAGAGTTTTCTCCAAACCATATATTGTTGCTCCTGCATCAGTTCCTCATAAATCATCCTGATGTTGAAATTTTTTAGCCCCTCTTACTTCTTCCACGCCTCCATGTTCAGTACCCTGTCTCTGCATTTTCCTAGACTTTTGATCATCCATGATGCATTGGCTGGGACCTTAACTCTCAGTCCATCTCTATCCTTTATGTAATATTCACGAAGCCAGCGTATCCATAGCCTATCTGCATTTCTACAAACATTCCATAAGGTTTTACTCTCACTTGCTATACTTCATTCCTGTAACAAGATTAAACCTAGTCCCCCTAGTTTTCCTCCTTCCACATATTCGTTCCCATGCCACTAGTGACTTTCTGGAAATCATCTCCCCTCCACACCAAAGGTAGGGACGGCATAGGGCCTCTATGTGTTTAACTACAGCTTTTGGTAAAGGGAATACTTGCTCCTAGTAATTAATAACAAAGAAGATCACACTTTTTATCAATTGTAGTCTACCCGAGTAGCTTAATAGCTTAGCACTTCAGTGTTTAACTCATTCAACTATTTTCTCAATCAAAGGTTGCCACATATGGATTGTTAACTTTCTACTAGCTGAAGGAATGCCAAGATACCGGAATGGAAGTTCCCCTTCTGTGAACCATGTCAGCTCTAGTTTCCTCCTTTTCTAGTCTTGTGCCACATTTCCAAAGTACACATTACATTTGTTCCTGCTAACCCTGAGTCCGGTGGAGTTCTCAAATTTCTAGTATACCCTCATCAAAACATTGACAGAATCAGCCTTCCCCTTTGATAGTAGCAGTACATCATCCGCAAAGCTGAGGCTATTTAACTGCAGTAGTTCACAGTTCGGATGGAACTTAAACCCAGCCTTCTTACTCCTATCCTGTAAGCACTTTGTCATATATTCCATAACGAGTACGAATAACAGTGGCGAGAGGGAATATCCCTGCCTTAGTCCCCTCTTTGCCTGGATAAACCTGGTAGTTTTCCCATTAATATTGTACCTGTATGACACTGTTTTCACACCCACCATAGCCCATCTCACAAATTTCTCAGGTATTCCTATCTCCTTCATAATATCCTCAAGCGCTTCCCATTCGACGGTGTCGTATGATTTCTGTATATCCATCAGTATAGCACATCTCAGGGTTCCTCCCTTTTTCTTGTATCCTCTTAGAAATTCATAAACCACCATGATATGGTCGTGAATACTTCTCCCGGGAACAAAGGCAGCCTGGTTAATTTGCAATATCTCTCCAATTACCTTGCTCAGCCGATTAGCCATTACTTTAGATATCACCTTGTATATTGTTGAAACACAAGATATGGGTTTGTAATCCTTCACCTTGCTTGTCGTGGAACTTTTTGGAATGAGGGTCACTAATGTGCTATTTGCAGCTCTGTATATCCTTCCTGTTTCAAAAACATCCATCAATGCTTTAATGAAATAATCCTTCACCACTCTACAGTTCTCTTTAAAGAATCTCGCATTATACCCGTCACAACTCGGTGCTTTCATGTCACCTATACCCTTCAAGGCTTCATATATCTCTTTCTCATTAACCACTGCAATCAGTTTCCTTCTGCCTTCATTATTAAACATTCTGTCATTCCTCATGATCTCCACATCAATGCTTTCTGATCTATTACTTGCCATGCCAATCAAATTCTCGTAGAAACTGAGTATCTCTGCTTCTATTTCCTCCTGCTCAGTAGTCACAATTCCATCCTCTTTTTCTATTTTGAGTATACATGATGCCTTTTTTTTTACTTCACCGATGCATGAAAATATAAGCTATTCCCATCACCCAAGCACAGCCAATCTGTTTTTTATTTCTGTTTTGCTATCTTCTCATCTATTCCACTCCACTTGTATACTTCTTCTATACAGGTTATAACCCTCAGTACTTTCTCTTTATCCATCCTATCAGTCATCAAATTTCTTTGAGCTTTACTTAACTCTTCTCTGGATTGCTCCAACTTTTTTTCACCCCTTCCCCAACCTGCTTCATAACTAGATTCAAGTCTTGTTGTAGCCTCAGTAACTTCATCCACACAATGTAAATAGGCCTATCAATCACAAGTTTCTCCCATCTCTCCTTAATGCTTTTCAAAACTTCCTCCCTTTCTAGTATGCAGTTTAAGAACTTAAACTGTCTAGGTCTCCTCCCCTTGTCTTCAAATAGCTTCACCCTGAGTAACGCATGGTCTGAGATCCCCGCATCGATAATTTCTACTACGGACTCAGGAAATATCATAAACCATTGTGTATTCCCCATTCTTGGAAGAATTCTTGAATAGATGATTCCTCCCACCTGTCTATTCGACCATGTGTAAAATTCTCCCATTGATTCGCATTCACTCAGTCCAACAGTCATCATCATTTGTTCAAGTTCCCAATACTCACTAGCCTGCACATCATTACCTCCCATTCTGTCGTTTGTGCCTAGGACATTGTTGAAATCCTCTATTAAAAACCAAGGCCCAGTAACCAGTTTCAAAGATTTTTCAATATCCTTCCAGAGTATCTTTCTCACCTTCATCTGATTCTCAGCATAGACAGCAGTCAACCAACACAATAATTCCCCCACTTCTATCAGCTACTTCACAGAGTAGCATTTGATCAATCACTTCCCTCTTCATTACTCTAACTCTTTTATCATCCCATAATAGCCATATTCTACCATTAGGGTGGGCCTCATAGTTATCCATAACTTGCCTCCTATTTTTGAAACATTTTCTTACTTCATTCATGTTTTCTCTTTTAACTCTAAATTCTACTATAACAACAATGATAAAATTCATACCATAAAGATGGGAGTAAATCTCTCTCTACTTCGCTGTATTATTTAACCCCCTCACATTCCATGAGATGACCATGGAACGTGGTCAAAGCTCTCTGGAGAATCAATCAAAATTCCCAGAGCTGTCTCCAGTCCCATCAAACCTTGTCTATTACATTCTCCTTGTGCTATAACCACACCCTCCTTTTGTTTCCCCATGTTCCTTGGTGCCACCACCTTCCAGACATTTCCTTCACCACTGATCACTGCCTGATGTGCAACCACATTCCCGCTGATCACAGCCTGCTGTATGCCCTCATCCTTACTTTCCTTCCCTTCAACTGGTGATGTTCTTTTCTTTTCCTGCCACAATTGTACCTTTTTCTTCTTTTCTCCCTCACTGTTACACCTATGCCCTCCCATTTGGCATTTGTCACAGAACAGTGGCCTCCCTTCTATTTCAATTGGCTGTTGGATTGTGTTTCTTTTCAACATCCTTAATTGTTACAACCTCCCTAATCTTCTATGAAATATCAACTTCCACCAAAATCCGTGCATATGATACCCGTAGCTTACTTGCAGTGCATTCGTCTGTGAACAAGGGCTTTCCCACCTCACTTCCAATCTTCCCTAAGCTCTTAGGCCCCAAAGATGGACTGGTAAGTTCGGTAACTTCACCCAGACAGGCAGAATTTGCACCATATCGCTCTTTAAGGAAAAATTGGGCTTCCATAAATGCAGGAACATGAACATAACATAGATTGTGTATGCCCCCCTCCTCAGAACTTCATCCCTATCCTTCTCAGATTTGAGACAGAGGATAAAATATTCCTCGTCATTGTATAGTACCTTTTCACAGCATTCATCATCAAATTCTCACCGAAAATGTACATAATAAAAGTGTTTTCCAGTAGTCCAATTCATCCTTCACATCCTCCATTCAATCTCTACCTCAATTTCCCCATCTATAACAGCAGGAGCTACATAATCGATCTGCATCCCATTTTTCCGAACCTTATTTCCACTGATAATGTCAACCCACAACATCCCCACTTTTCTCTCACGATTTTCAATCAAATTTCCCTTATAAGTTGAGATAATATAGTTTACCTCTTCTGTAGCTTCCACCGCCTCAGTATTTTCCTCCGATATCTTCTCATCGTCTTCTTCCATCAGACTGGTAGCCTCAACACGCTCCTCCCATATAGATCTACTCCACTCCACCATCATCGGAGCCACCTTCTTCCGTGGCCTACCCCTCCCACGCTTCATGGTTGCTGCGAAATTGCAACTCTGCTCTGTGTGTTTCGCTTGCATAGCCACCGTTGTTTCCATGAAAACAAAATTATAGTATTAAATAAAATCAAGAATTAATCCAAATTCTATATATGCTACGGAAAAAATTAAATATTACCAA
Source organism: Rubia yunnanensis (assembly GCA_037428765.1). NCBI lineage: Eukaryota > Viridiplantae > Streptophyta > Magnoliopsida > Gentianales > Rubiaceae > Rubia > Rubia yunnanensis. The sequence continues at coordinate 103,212,175 of CM075061.1, read as the reverse complement.
ACAGACACATTAAATCGGATAAATTAAAGAAAAATGCATTAATAACGCAAAAAATAACTAACTAGTTAATATATAATAAATTTAAATAAGTCAAATGCAAGGGATTTTCATATTCTAATACCCAAAATAAATGGAAGGAAAAACTTGTTCATATCAAACTTTACCTAAAAACGTTTTTCATATTGTGTAAAATATAATTCAATATATTTAATATTATAAGTAATTTATATTTAATGTATAACATCCATATGAAATAACTAAAAATAAAATAATATTTTGGCATTCAGTAAGAATTCAAACATATATAATCATTATGTATGACTTGATTACCAAGTCTGATGACACAGTGCGATGTGGCAAAATATGCGGCGCTAGAGCAGAACAAACACACGGGCGGTGGCGGTGCAAAGTAAACACACCGTGCAAACGACCGTGAGGAGCGATAACGAGAATTAGTTTTCTTATCCTTCTTCCAATCCTTTTTTAGTTATTATGTCCACTTTCTAATCTAAATGATTAAAGTAGTCTTTTTTTCAACTCATACTTTAAAAATCTGGATGAAATCAACCTAATCTTGAATATATTAAGATACCAAATGTGTCAAACAAATTTACACTTGAATTTATTAGATTGACTTAAACCATGTAAAAATGCCTTTATGAGTAACCTCTGTAATGTTGACATCTCCACTTTTTTGGGGGGTTTGTCCCATAGAGCTTCAGTGTACTTTGGCATTGTTGTATTCCAATCAAAGTCATCTTAATTTCTTTCTTATCGTGGCAGTGATATGCATCCATATTGATTTTATTTGTTGGAATCGTCTCACTGAAAATTTTGTAGACTATACATATAAATTAAAATGGCAAGTCATGGATGAACTAGTAATGGAATAATACAAAAATAATGAATATATTCTCGTTCATACATGTTGTCTTCTTCCCCATTAATATTTGAATAGATAAAAAATGTTGTATGTAATTAGATTTAATTTGAATAACGGGTCCCCATGAATCATTGAAAGGAGGATTTATGCAAAGAAGAAAAGAATATTGTATTAAATAAAATCAAGAATTAATTCAAATTACATATATGCTAAAAAAAATTAAATATTGCCAAACAGACACATTAAATCGGATAAATTAAAGAAAATTTCATTAATCATGCAAAAAATAACTAACTAGTTAATATATAATAAATAAAAAATAGTTCAAATGCAAGGCATTTGCATAATCTAATACCCAAAAATAAATGGAAGGAAAAACTTGTTCATATTAAATTTTTCCTAAAAATTTATTTCTTACTTTGTTAAATATAATTCAATATATTTAATATTATAACTAATTTACATATAATCCATAACATCTATTTGAAATAACTAAAAATTAATTAATTTTTTAGCATTCAGTAAGAATTCAAACATATTTAATCAATATGTATGGCTTGATTACCAAGTTCGACGTTGCAATACGATGTAGCAAAATGTGCAACGCTGGAGCGGAGCTAACACACTATACCATGGCGGTGCAAAGTGAACACACCGTGAGAAACAACCCTGAGCAGCTACGACAAGAATTACTTTTCTTCTCCTTCTTCTAATATTTTTTTATTTATTATGGGTTCACTTTCTAATATAAATTAATAAAGTAATCTTTTTTTAACTCATATTTTAAAAATCTAAATGAGATCAACCTTATCTTGAATGTATTAAGATACCAAATGTACCAAATAAATTTAAACTTAACTTTATTAGATTGACTTAAACCATGTAAAAATTCATTTATGAGTAACCTCTGTAATGTTGACATCTCCATTTTTTGGGTGGTTTGTCCCGTAGAGCTTTAGTATACTTTGGCATTGTTGTATTCCAATCAATGTCATCTTAATTTCTTTCTTATCGTGGCAGTGATATGCATCCATATTTTTTTTATTTGTTGGAATCTTCTCACTGAAAATTTTGTAATCTATACATATAAATAAAAATGGCAAGTCACAGATGAGCTAGCAATGGAATAATACAAAAATAACGAATATATTCTCGTTCATACCTGTTATCTTCTACCCTATCAATATTGAAAGAGCCAATGAATATTGTATGTAAATAGATTTAATTGGAATAACGGGTCCCCATGAATCAATAGAATGAGGATTTATGCAAAGAAAAAATGAATATAGTATTTAATAAAATCAAGAAATAATCCAAATTCTATATATGCTACAAAAAAATTAAATATTACCAAACGGACACATTGAATTGGATAAATTTAAGAAAAATGCATTAATCAAACAACAAATAACTAACTAGTTAATATATATTAAATAAAAATATTTTAAAATTTTTCAAAAATTTTATTTCTTACCGTGTTAAATATAAATCAATATATTTAATATTATTAATAATTTATATTTTATCTATAACATCCATATGAAATAACTAAATGTATGGCTTGATTACCAAGTTCGACAGTGCGATGTGGCGAAATATGCAGCGCTAGAGCGGTAGCGGACACACAGTGCAGTGGCGGTGAAAAGTGAACACACTGTGCGAAACGATCGTGAGCAGCGACGACAAGAATTACTTTTCTTATTCTTCTTCTAATCTTTTTTTAGTTATTATGGGTTTTTTTTTAAAATAAACCATCCTTACATGGGGGAAATTACATTGGCCTTCCCGAGCCGTAATAAACAAAAATAAAAGAAGCCAAGGCTAAGTTACTGTACAGACTGAGCGTATTGCTCTTGAAGCAACCATAAATTGCTTCCAAAAGAATGAGCTAGAGTATTTGGGATGCTATAGGATGAGCTCTCGAACTTCTTAGTGAATCGAAAACGAAACACAGGTCAGTCAGAGAGAAGATAACCATAAGCATATCCTCTAATTTTTGCAACAAAAAAGAAACGAGCAGATTAGAATGGAAACTGTGGCCTCAGTATTTGAGCTTTCATGATGCCCTAATCCAATGTGAACTGATCAGGAATGTTCATTGCAAGCTCTACCAAAAGCTTGTTACTTCGAAGTCTTCAAAGCTGTGCGTAATACACTTGGATTCCAGGAGACTTGTGTGTTGAAACAAATAGGAGGCAGATATGCAGCAGCGACATCAGAAACCTGCATTCAAGAGCGAGAATGAGTAACATCCGAACTAATTAAACAAATCGTAGAGCAGGGGTGCCAATTTGATCTAGTCTCACTAACCCCTGGACCATGTTCGGAAGTTCAGATATGGTAATAAATGATGAATCACATTCTAGTTGCAAACAATGTTTAGCAAGTGTATGAGCCACCAGGTTAGCCTGTCTATATATATGTACGAGTTTGATGTCATTAAGTGATTGATGGATCTCATCAGCTAGGGAAAAGCAGTTCCAGTGACATCGGAGTGGTTCAGTAGAAAAAAGAACCGCAGAAAGACAGTCTGATTCCATGTATAGGGGGCCAGTTAAATCATGTGAAATCTGGATGGCAAACTTAATAGCCTTCAATTCAGCTTCCAAAGGTGATAAAGCATTAGTAAATAGAGTGTAGGCTCCCCTAAAAACACCTCTAATGTCTCTAATGATCACTCCAATCCCACACTTCAAAGTATTGCATGACCAAGAAGCATCAACATTAAGCTTAAAACCTGATATAGGCCTAGTCCAAGCAATTTTCCAGATTTTTGGCCTTGGGGAAAGTTTAAGGAGTGGTAGAAAGGAATGATCTGCAATACTCACATCAAGAGGCGATGCTATATGAACCGGATTTGCACTGAAGGAGAAAAAAATCTTATCTCTAATGAGTTGGAGCACAAGGGTGGAGGAAGGCTTGATAGATTCAAATAAGTATCTGTTTCTCATCTTCCAAATATTCCAAAAAGTGAAGATGGCAGCAGTACGGATCATTATAGCATGTAAAGAAGTTAGAGCTGGCAAAGTGAAATAGTATGAAATTCTTTCCCAAACCGATGGGAAGGCTCTATCTCGAATACCCATGAACTGATGAATAATTTTCCATACAGATAGAGAGAAATCACATGTATTAAAAAAATGCTCTAAAGAATCCTCATGCTTATTGCACATGCAGCATTTAGAAGCCAAACAAAACCTCAGTTTCCTGAGTATGTTATCAAAAGGCAGCAGAGAATTTACTACTTTCCACATAAATACAGAGATTTTCTTCTCAAATCTAGGGTTCCAAAGGTGTTTAGAAGAGGAAGTCGAACCTGTGTGGTTGCTTAGCAAATTATATGTATCTTTGAAGGAGAAATTCCCAGAGATACCTGGTTTCCAAATTAATCTATCAGCTCTGTGGGGGAAAAGTTTTGACTCCTGCAAAAGATTGATAATGTGAGATGACAGAAATGGCTCTATTTTTGTGATGAGAAGATCTTTGTTAGTTATGAAAGCAGAGACTGAACATTCAATATAAATGATTATGGGTTCACTTTCTAATATAAATGATTAAAGTAGTCTTTTTTTCAAACTCGTATTTTAAAACTCTAAATGAGATCAACCTAATATTAAATGTATTAAGATACCAAAGTACCAAATAAATTTATACTTGACATTATTAGTTGACTTAAACCATGTAAAAATTCATTTATGAGTAAACTCTGTAATATTGACATCTCCCTTTTTTTGGGTAGTTTATCTTGTATAGCTTCAGTGTATTTTGGCAATGTTGTATTTCAATTAATATCATCTTAATTTCTTTCATACCATGGTAGTGCTATGCATCCATATTGGCTTTATTTGTTGGAATCGATCACTTAAAATTTTGTAATCTATACATATATATATAAATTAAAATGGCAAATCACGGATGAGCTAGCAATGGAATAATACTAAAATAGCAAATATATTCTTGTTTACACATGTTGTCTTCTACCCCATCAATATTTGAAGAGTCTATGAAAGTAGTATATAAATTGATTTAATTGGAATATCGGGTCCCCATGAATCCTTGGAAGAAGTATTTATGCAAAGACAAAAAGAATATAGTATAAAATAAAATCAAGAATTATTCCAAATTCTATATATGCTATGAAAAAATTAAATATTACCAAACAGACAAATTAAATTGGATAAATTAAAGAAAATGCATTAATCAGGCAAAAAAATTTAACTAGTTAATATATAATAAATTAAAATAGTTCTAATGCAAGGTGTTTGCTTCTTATATTACCCTAAAATAAAATGGAAGCAAAAACTTGTTCATATTAATTTTTTCCTAAAAATATATTTCTTAACATTTAAAATATATTTAATATTATAAATAATTTATATTTAATTTATAACATCCATATGAAATAACTAAAAATAAAATAATATTTTAGCATTCAGTAAAATTTTAAACATATATAATCATTATGTAAGGCTTGATTACCATGTTCGACACAGCAGTGCGATGTGGCAAAATGTGCGGCGCTAGAGCGGAGTGAACAAATCGTGGGGTGGCGGTTCAAAGTGAACCCATCGTGCGAAGCGATCGTGAGTAGCGACGACAAGAATTACTTTTCTTATCCTTCTTCCAATCTTTTTTTAGTTATTATGGGTTCGCTTTCTAATATAAATGATTAAAGTAGTTTTTTTAAACTCATTTTTAAAACTCTAAATGAGATCAAACTAATCTTGTATTTATTAAGATACCAAATTTACCGCATAAATTTAAACTTGACTTTATTAGATTGACTTAAATCATGTAAATATGCCTTTATGAGTAACCTCTGTAATGTTGACATCTCCATTTTTTTGTGGTTTGTCCACAGAGCTTTAGCGTCCTTTGGCATTGTTGTATTCCAATCAATGTCATCTTAATTTCTTTCTGATGATGGATTTGTTGTAATCCAAAGAAATTTGCATGTAAATAGGTTTAATAGGAATAACGGTTCCCCATGAATCATTGGAAGAAGTATTTATGTATAGAAAAAAAGAATATTGCATTAAATAAAATCAAGAATTAATACAAATTTTTTATATGTTACCAAAAATGTCAATATTACCAAACATACACATTAAATTGGATTAATTAAAGAAAAATACGTTAGTCGGGCAAAAATAACTAACTAGTTAATATATAATAAATGAAAAGAGTTCTAATGGAAGGTGTTTGCTTCTTCTAATACCCAAAAATAAAATTGAAGGAAAAACTTGTTCAAATTAATTTTTTCCTAAAACTTTATTTCTTACCGTTTTAAATATAATTCAATATATTTAATATGATAAATAATATATATTTAATCCATAATCCGTATGAAATAACTAAAAATTAAGTAACATTTTAGCATTCAATAAGAATTCAAACAAAAATAATCATTATGTATGGCTTGAGTACCAAGCCCGACGCCGTTAAGAGTGGGCATCGTGTTGGTTTATTCAGTTTTTGGTTTATTTAATTTGGGTTAATCGATTTTGCCCCTAAAAAATCCAAAACAAAAACCCTATCCAAATAACCAAAAAAACCAAATTATCCAAACTAAATTCAAATTTTGGTTTTTGGTTTGAATTCGGTTTCAACCAAATAAAACGAATTCTTGGGAAATTTTATAAAAAAATATCAAAACTATATAAACTAATTTAAAATTCTATAAAAATATGTAATTTAATTTCTAAATCATCAAACTTAAGTTTTTAAAATAATAATCCAAAATATACAATACAAACTAAATCATAACAATTTTAGAGTTTTAAAATAATATTATTAAAATATATAATTTAATTATTTTTTAATTGCAATTCGGTATTCAGATCGGTTTTTGGATTGAGTTTCAATATCCAAAACAAAACCAAAAACCATATTCAAGAATCGGTTTACTCAATTCGGTTATCCAAAAACCGTATTTGAAATTTGGTTCGAGTTATTCAAATTTGGATTATTTGATTTTTTTTTTATTCGGTTTTTGGTTTTTTCCCACCCCTAGATGCCGCTGTGTGATGTAGCAAAATGTGCGGCGTTGAAGCGGAGTGAACACACCATGCGGTGGCTGTCTAAAACGAACATACAGTGCAAAACGACTGTGAGCAGCGACGACAAGAATTACTTTTCTTATCCTTCTTCCATTCTCTTTTCAGTTATTATGGGCTCACTGTATAAACTAAAGGATTAAAGTAGTCTTTTTTTAACACATATTTTTTAAACTCTAAAATAGATCAACCTTATCTTAATAGTATTAAGATACCAAATGTACCAAATAAATTTAAACTTGACTTTATTAGATTGACTTAAACCATGTTAAATATAATTCAATATATTTAAACTTGACTTTATTAGATTGGCTTAAACCATGTAAAATACCTTTTTGAGTAACCTCCGTAATGTTGGCATCTCCATTTTTTTGGGTGGTTTGTACCATAGAGCTTTAGTGTACTTGAGCATTGTTGTATTCCAATCAATATCATCTTAATTTCTTTCTTATGATGGCAGTGCTGTGCATCTATATTGATTTTATTTGTTGGAATTGTCTCACTAAAAATTTTGTAATCTATACATATAAATTAAAATGGCAAATCACAGATGAGCTAGCATTGGAATAATACAAAAATAACTAATATATACCTGATGTCTCTACCCCATAAATATTTGAAGAGCCAAAGAAAGTTGTATGTAAATATATTTAATTGGAATAACGGGTCCCCATGAATCATTGGAAGAAGTATTTATGCAAAGAAAAAAAGAATATTGTATTAAATAAAATAGGAATTAATCCAAATTCTATATATGCTATAAAAAAGTAAATATTACCAAACATAGACATTAAATCGGATAAATTAAAGAAAAAAGCCTAAAAAAAACTTACTTGTTATTATATAATAAATGAAAATAGTTCCAATACAAGGCATTTGCTGCTTCTAATACCCAAAAATAAAATGGAAGAACAACTAAGAAGATAGTGGCAAATCAGGGTCGTCCACGAATAAGAGAGATTTTCTTAAGCGTTTATACATGTAATGTTGATATTAGGCTAGAAGTATACATACATATATATATATATATAAAGCAAGTAAATTTAAACTTGACTTAAGTAGATTGACTTAAATCATGTAAAATTACCTTTATGAGTAACCGCTGTAATGGTTGCATCTCTATCTTTTGAGTGGTTTCTCCCGTAGAGCTTTGGTGTACTTTGGCATTGGTGTATTTCGATCAATGTCATTATAATTTCATTCTAATGATGGTATTGCTATGCATCCATATTGGTTTTATTTGTTTGAATCGTCTCACTGAAAGTTGTGTAATCTATACATATAAATTAAAATGGCAAGTCACGGATGAGCTAGCAATGGAATTATAGAAAAGTAACGAACATATATTTTCATTCATACCCGTTGTCTCTACCAATATTTGAAGAGCCAAAGAAAGTTGTACGTAAATAGATTTAATTGGAATAACAGGTCCCCATTAATCATTCGAAGGAGGATTTATGTAAATAAAAAAAATTATATTAAGTAAAATCAAGAATTTATCAAAATTCTATATAGGCTACGAAAAAAGCAAAATTATCAAACATAGACATTAAATTGTATATATTAAGAAAAATATGTTAAATCGCATAAAAAAATGACTAACTATTTAATATATAATAAATGAAAATAGTTCCATTGCAAGGCATTTGCTATTTCTAATACCCAAAAATATTTCCTCTGTAATGTTGGCATCTCCAATATTTTGTGTGGTTTGTCCCCTTGAGCTTTGGTGTACTTTGACATTGTTGTATTCCAATCAATGTCATCTTAATTTCTTTCTTATGATGGTAGTGTTGTTGATACTCTTATGAAGTTAGAGTTGGACCGCAGCCCAACTCATTAAATAATAAGAGTTGGGCTATAGTCCAAATGTTATCTTTGGATTGGTTTAGCCCAATAAGGCTTAAGCATGATTAATATTGTCATTTAATATATTTAATAAGAGTTTCAGTTATGGACAATGACTATAGGGTTTAAGCATGATTAATATTGTCATTTAATATATTTAATAAAAGTTTCAGTTATGGACAATGACTTTTAGGATTCAAGTGTTATAAATAGTAAGGTACGTAGGCCTTTGGAATCAATTCTGTCTTTGATGTGGTATTAGACACTGTAAGAGTGTTCCCCCGGATCATTCTGGGGGCTTTGTCTTGCAGGTTACAGCAGTGGAGTTGGCGGCACAGTCAATCGTGTTCCAGACGCATCAATTGGCGACGTCTGTGGGGAACAAAAGATAATGGTTTGGTTTTGTGTCGCTGGCCTAGCATGGCAGGGTGCGATGAAGCACTCGTGTTTTGATGCGGACCTGACAAAAACCCCAGATTATGATGGATGCATGATGGAACGTTGGTTTCCTGATCGAGCATCAATCGACATGGTTTATAACTAAATAAGTACTCGATACCTTAAGCATCTTTACATGTTTTCGTAGATCTTAAAGATTCTCCAATTTCTACCTACTTTTTTGTTATGATAATGGATCCGGAGTTTCTTATCTTTGTGGGTGAAGATAGCGGATTAGTCGTTCATGCCTAACTGATATCCTACACGCTAATGCCTTGTTGATATTTGGCTGCAGGAAACTTACGTGATAACCTCATAATTGGTCCAATTAAAGTTTCTTTGTGCTGAGTTTGATTTAATACATCTGCAATTCTGCAATTCCAAAAACAAAAACACCAAAATCATTCAGTGAATTCAGACCTATAAGCCTTTCCAATTTCATAAATAAGCTGATGTCTAAGATCATGGTTGAAAGACTAAAACCCCTAATGAGTTCTATAATCTCAGAGGAACAAACTGCATTTCTAGAAGGTAGAGATATTGCGGACAATATTTTAATGATGAAGGAGGCAGTGAGACTACTTGACAAGAAGAATGAATCCCTTAATCTAATTATTAAGTTAGATATGATGAAGGCTTTTGACAGAGTGGCTTGGTCAACCTTAAACACTCTGCTTCTAAAATTGGGATTCCATGGTCATATAGCTAAAATTCTAATGAATAACATAAACTCTACCTGGTTTTCGGTATTGGTTAATGGATCACCTTGTGGTTTTTTTAAACCTTCTAGAGGTTTAAAATAAGGAGATCCATTATCACCATTCCTTTTCAATATCCTGACAGAACTTTTTACTAGGAGCCTTAGGATTCAGTTTTCAAATGGGAACATTAAGCAGTTTAAAACCCCTGGAACAACAAACCATTTGAACCAATTATCCTTCGCAGATGACACAGTGGTTTTCTTAAAGGGAACAACAAAATCCATTAAAAACTTGATGACATTTCTGGAGATTTATCAGAAAGCCACCGGTCAGAAGATAAACTTCCAAAAATGTGCATTCTACTCGGGGAGGTTGAGCAGAAATAAGAAAAAAGAGATAATGGACTTAACCAATATGTCACAAGGTTTACTACCCTTTTCTTACCTAGGAGTCACAGTCTTTAGAGGTAGAAAACTAAATTTACACTTCAAAACTTTAATTGATTTGGTTAATAATAGAATTGCCAATTGGAAAAACCAATGGCTTTCTGGGGAGGTAAGATTATACTTATAAACCATGTACTAACCTCAATTCCTCAGCACACTTGGGCTGTTACAGCTCCCACGAAATACACGGTTAATAAATTTGGATCCATTTTTAGTAACTTCCTATGGGAGAGCTCGGAACATGGACTTAACAAACACTGGATCTCTTGGGATAGGATATCATACCCACAGAGAGAAAAGGGACTAGGAATAAGGCATATTCAGTCAATAATTGATTCTTTTTCAGCTAAGATCTGGTGGAAATTACAACTAGGACAGTCACATTGGTCCAAATTTATGTGGTCTTTGCCTTCCTATGCTAGAAAATCAGAAACATGGACCAGGTTTAGGAAAATTAATGTCAGGGCAGAGGAAAACTCTCAAGTGATTATAGAAAATGGATCCTCTAATTTCTGGATAGCAAATTGGCTGGGCACAGGCCCTCTCATCAATCAGGTGGATGAATCTCAAGTAAACATTCCTTTGCCATATCTCACAGTTGCTGAATTTCAGCTAAACAAAGGTCAGTATATCCCACAACTCTCTTTCTTGTTCAATTCTGCCACTATTTCGAAATTATGGAAGGATGTAACCTTAACAGATAAACATGATTATATCATATGGAAACCTGACATCTATGGTTTTTTCACAATCAAGTCTGCTTATTATGCTTTTAGACCTAAAAATCAAGAACTGGATATTCTCCAAATAATTTGGGACCAGAAGTTGCCAAAAAAATCAGTTTTTTCATGTGGAAAATGTTACATTGTACTCTTCCCTTTGCGGATATTCTGATGCAAACTGGTCTTCATCTGCCTTCAAAATGTACAGAGTGTGAAAATATAGATTCCCTATCACATTATTTCAATTCATGTGATACAGCCAATTTTTTATGGAACAAAATGCATGACGCTCAGGAAATTCCTGTTAGAGCTTACAGTAACATCAAGGACAGAATTTTTTCTTACTGGTCTCTAAGGCAGTCTTCATCTGCACATTTGTCTATATTGATTGTTCTTCCATGCTTAATATGTTGGGAATTATGGAAAGCCAGAAACATGATGACACATGAAAATAAAAAAAAATATGCTCCTTCTATCTGGAAAAGGATTTCTAACCTGTGCACATTGATTTACTCAGTTCATCCGCAAGCACCTTGTCATTCACAATGTCATCTGGTTACTAGAGGATTATTTCCTGTGTTTAAAAAGAGGAGAATAAAAAGGCTATACTTGATAAAATGGGAACCACCGGATTCTGGCCTAAAGGTTAATTCTGATGAAACAATCAAAGGAAATAACATAGGCTTAGGATGTATCATTAGAGACAATAACAAAAAGATGGTATTTTCTGTATCAACTTACCTATCTACGGATAATGCCGGTTTGTTGTCTCACATTGCAGTTCTAAAGGCGGAGATGATGTCAATCTATGAAGGATTAAAGACGTCAGCAGGAAGGACTGATCAAGTTCACATTGAATCAGACTGCTCAATGCCTATACAAAGTCTCTGAAGCAGACTCTAGAACGGATCAAAGCGGCAACATCAAGATTTCAGGTGGTCAAATTCAGCCATATAAACAGGGAAGCAAATCAGACACCAAACTTTCTGGCGCAATTGGCAATCAGAAGAAGATACAACACGCAATTTGAAGACGTAATCAAATCCCAGCGTTTCTTGTTCATAAACCGAAGGGAAACCTTTTTTCCCCAATTCAGGTGGAAACACCAATAGCTTAAGTTAGTTGTTCTTGTCACTGAATGCTCCTTGGTTGATAGTCCTAGACAGTCTGGCCTTCATGAGCTTCACACAGGGGTGGAGAGCTCATCGAAGGAGACACTGTCCAACTCTTAAGCCGAAGGAAATCCACAACTTCTGATAGATGTTGGAATTCAGTGTTTTGTACATTAACAAGTTTAGGGCGTGGGATCCCTTAAATCAAAATCCCCGCTCATTCCGATGAGCGTTTTGGTCAAAAACAAAAATACATCTATGTGCTAATTATAGCATATTCATCCAAATTGAAGGGTCTGGTGACGAGAATTATAATTTTTTATTGCAATTTGAATGTTTTCATATTATATGTTTTGAAAATCACATGATTGAGTTGTGATTAACAAATCATTAATCCCTTTGTTGTTTATTTATTATACAAATGTTCCTAATAGGAGTAAATTGTGCTAAAAATTAATTTTTGTGTATGAATATTTACTGGTTAACCTACAGAGCCATTGCAAAAGGCATCGTTTTGTGTCAATAAAATGATTTCCCTCTTTTATTCTGGTTAACCTAAAAGGCTCTCTTGGGGCTGGTCTTGTTTTATTTGGTTACAGTTGAAGCCTTATTTCTTTATAAAAGCATTAGATGCATACAACTACCTTCTAAATAGAAGATATGTGTAAAGCACCTCCTTTGGGGGCACTTTTTGCATTCTCTCGGGTTGGGGTGTTCTCTTGCGAACCAGTGAAAGTCTGCAGTAGACAACTGAATGGTAGCTTATAGATTAGTTGCTAGATAAATGGCTTAAAGATTATTAGTTCTTAATTGGATTCTTGATCTCGGTGAAGCATCTTCTAATCCAAAGCAAGCTTGTTTGGTTTGAGGATCTTGAAGAGTAAGGCAAGCATCAGTACAGTGTCCCATTTGTGAGCAAATTTCTCACTTAACTCCACGTGAAGTCTTCATGGCTAGCTCTCATACCAAGGATGTGAGGGTATCCAACTTCTCATCCATTTGTGAAGTTATGGCTACCTTAACCGGTCTTGATCTATCATCATCTTCATCATACTCCTAAGTGACCATATCAAGAATAATCTCCTTCGCCTCACCCATGGTTTTGTCTAGCACATTACCACCACAAGCTACATTAAAACTTTTCATGTCTATTGGACACATGCCTCCATAAAAATAATTAGTGATGAGCTGATATTTAGTAAAACCAGAGTTAGGACATTTGTGGCATAATTGATTAAATCGATCCCAATAACCAGCAAGACTTTGTCCCTTCTTTTGTCTTATGCCACTAATTGCAGCTCTTAAATCAGCTGCTTTAGACTTGGGAAAAAACTTTCGTAAAAGTTTTAGGTCAAGATCCTCCCAAATTCGGGTTGAACCCAAGGGAAGTTCAAATAACCAATCACGAGCTTTTCCCTACAAAGTGTGTGTAAAGGTGAGCAATCAGAAAAACCTTGGGGTCAAAGAAATGCACACACGAGATAAAATTCATCAAGATAGTCATAAGCCCTCCCACCTGGCATAGCACCGAACTTAGGTAATACTTGTACAAACCTAGTTTAATTTCTGAGTATCGGCAGATGTTAGGAAGAACAATGCATAGTGGGCGATTGTGTCGGTAACACCCCATGTCCCTTATCCGCTGAGGTGCTAGTTCTTCCTCACGTCTCTGTTCTTTGGCCATGTTGAGTTGTTCTTCGCTGGCAGGAGACTCAGATGAGGAAGATTCCTCCAAGGCTTTTCTCTTCTTCATTAAACTTCGTGGAAATTTCTCAATCTCTGGAGCAAAGATTAATTTGCTTGTACGAGAAGAATAGGCATATACCAGAAGGAAAGAGAAGCAAATAAAAAGTTTAAGGAAAATATTGCTTAAAATAGTCCCCGGCAACGATGCCCAAATTTGATGCGTTCATTTACACAAAAATAAATTCTATCTCTAAGCCAAATTCCAAACTTAGGATTCGGTAGTCGGGATGATCATATTGACCAGTACAACAACAAGCAAGTTTGTTTCCCAAGAGATTGGTGAGATTTTTCTTAACTCTTAACTTGCGATTTTGTAATCAAAATAATGATTTGATGATGATGAATAATAAAAATGAAATATTGAGAAAAAATAAAATTGGAAAATTGTCATTGATTGAAAATGTTGAAAGATATATCCCACATCGGTTTCTTACAAAAATAATAACTAATATATAACGTCTTGGGTCACCTCCACTTAGTGCCAATTGGTTTTTAGGATGGAAGTTCGGGATACCTTGAAATTTAACATGGCATCAGAGCCCAGGTTGGGCGACTGGGCCGATGTACAAATCCCCTTTATTTTGGCCCAATGTGGGTTATGAAATGTTTCCACGTTGGCACGTGAGGGGACGTGTTGAAAGATATATCCCACATCGGTTTCTTACAAAAGTAATAACTAATATATAAGGTCTTGGGTCACCTCCACTTAGTACCAATTGGTTTTAAGATGGAAGCCCAGGATACCTTGAAATAAAACAGCAAAAGATTCAACTATGATGAGAGAATTCTGGTTCCGATCAATTCCAAACTGGCTTTCTATATCGATCATCGATACAAAGATGACTTTAAATGCATGCACACAAATTGGTTATAGTTGCAAGAAACCAATCTTTCCTAACCTTCTCGAGAATCAGGAGGATGCAACCAACTATTTCTCTAACTAACATATAACCTAAGAGACGCTTTATAGATTTAATATGCTAGAGGCATTAATAATGAGAAAGACCCAATTCATAACCAACAAACTTTGACGCATGATTGTTAAATTAAGACTGTTGTTTCCTACCACTAATTGAACTTAAATCACAATTACGGATGATTGGTTTAATTGGTATTAAATTAACTAACATGCTATCAAATATTGCGCAATATTCAATAACATGAAAGCAATCATAAACATTATATATAATCAAGAACAACAAATGCTAGCATGCAATCAAAGTATAAAAACTAATTAGATCTCATGAGAATCAACGTTAGTACTTCCTTGATCTTTACCAAAAAGATGAATTTTGCTAGAAAACATAGTTAAATTAACAATCAAAAGCATAAAAATAAATTATAAAAATTTTATGAATAAAATACTATAAAAAAGTTCCAATGTGAATAATGTTTCTACGCGAATGACTGTCTGCGCCGTAAGCATGCGAATGGTCTACGAATGAAAAAATAGAGTATGGAAAAAATTACTACAGCCAAAAGATAGATAAAGAATCAAATATGTATTCCTTATCTAATAGAACTTTAAAAGATACTAGAATATCTTCTCCTAAAATTTAGGAGTATTCAACCAATCATTTCCAATTCTATATTGGACATGGCAAAATAAATCCACCAAAATATTCCTTCATAATATCCAAGTTCATTGCACAAAGACTTTCCTCATTTTTCTGCTCCATACTGGATTAACTGTTTACAACGTGTGCACTAGAGAGGCAATGAGGATTCCCGAGCCCATGCAGTATCCTAGTACAAGTTTAACCTTCCATTTGGGGTATGATCCCGCAAGCAGAACCTGCAAATTGTTGAGGTTGATATTCCGTGTCGGAGGCCACTCTCCTGCTAAGTTGATGGATTACCAGCCCCGAGCCAATGTAATGACTCTGCAAAGTCCGGGCTTAGTATCAACAAGGGGGAAGCTCGAGTGTGAAGCAGCCTGTATTCGGGATAGGATGAAGCTCAAGTGTAGTGTAACTGGTACTGGTGACAGGCCTCGGGCAACTCGTTATGTTTCTGAATTGCAAGGTTAGGAGGAAGCGAGGACATATCCTAGTGATGGGGTTCTGTGTTGGTTTCGACGTGTGAAAGGCCTTTTTTTTGTTTGATCTAAACCAGGATATTAAGGAATTAGAATATTACTTGTAATTGTTATATTCTCTTACCTTTTCCTAACTTGTATATGTATTATGTACCACTATATATTGTACCATAAGATCATGAATAAAAACACACATTATTACCCTTATTTTCTACATGGTATCAGAGCCTAAAATCATGAAACCTAAACCCTAAATTTTTTGTCGTTCGTGCGTGATCTTCACGCATCGTTGATTCGAGTTTCCTTTCCTCCGTAAAAAAAACACTTGGGCGTTGCTTGTTCACCACCACCAGCCCACTGCCGATAATGTATTCAGCTGTTCTAATCAAGTTAGGCTGAGCCTCGGTTCTTGCTCTCCAGCTCCGGTTCGAGCTTCAGTTTTTGCCACTGCCATCCTCAGCTCTCCGATCAAATTTTCCAACCTTAGCTCTCAGTTTTTTGTGCCTCCGGCTTCTCCCACTTTTGGTGCCTCTATTTTTTGGCGGTCTCGTTTGGCTCAGTTGGACCGGCGATATCAGTTGCCTCCATTTGACTGACGATTCTTCTGACTCCATACAAGCCTTCCAGAAGCGCGTGCACCCACGTACAAATACAGAGACGCGCGCCCCATCCAGAAGCGCGTGTTTCCAAGAGCGGTGACTTAGACGCGCCCTCCATTCGGCTGGCGCGTACAACCATGCGCTTAGGTCACTTGCTGTTGTTTTACCCAGATTGCAACCACGCGCCTGGTGTCCATTGCTATTTTTTTCCTGGTGTCTCCTGCTAGTGATTTATTTTTATTATTTATTTAGTAAAAAAAATATTTTGTGTTATGGCTCTTTTTCGCCGGTGCAGTGACATCACCGCAAGGGTTTGTGGCGGCGGCCTTCTCCGGCACCCCTACTCAATCTGATTTTGGTCCCGCTCTGTCTGACGATCAATGGAGTACGACCCTACATTTATTTAATCAATTTAACTATTTGTCTAACCATGGGTCAGATAAGTCTACTTTACCCTGGATTCTTGATTCGAGAGCCTCATATCACATGACTGGTGACAAGGGTTCTCTTACTGATATTACTGCTGCTACAAATTCTGTGAATGTTATATTTTCTGATGGATATGTTTCATCTGCAACACAATATGGTTCTATTTATTTTTGCGATGTCACTCTTACTCATGTGCTCTACATACCTACTTTGCAATGCCATTTTTTATCATGCTCTAGATTGTTATGTGCCTTACAATGTCTAGCTTTGTTTACTGAAAAATTATTGCATTTTACAAAAAATCAATACAAGCACTGTGATTGGCGTGGGTGAACAACAAGGGGAGTTTATTAGCTTCATCTGTTGGATACTCACGTTCGTCTTATATCCTGTAGTCTTTTTCGACAGTTGCTTCAGTTTCTTCATCTGATTTATAGCATCAACATTTTGGTCATCCATAATCCACAGTGTTGTCTTCTGTTCCTACTCTTGATTTTAGAAAAAATAATACTACTATACCTTGCTCTGTATGTTATAGAGCAAAACAGACTAGACATAGTTTTTCATTGAGTTCTACAAATGCTACTGCATTATTTGAATTAATACATTGTGATCTTCTAGTGGTGCATTTTATTTTTTAACAATAGTTGAAGATTATTCCCGAGCTGTTTGGGTTTATTTTTTTGTGGCTAAGTTAGAAGTAGCTTCTAGATTTTTGGAATTTTGTGCTCTGGTCAAGAATCAATGGGGCCGAACTATACTGTGTGTCCGTGCTGACAATGGGACTAAATTTTTGCCTTTGAGATCTCATTTTGCTGCATCTGAGAATATTTTTTAGACATCTATGGTTGATACACCACAACAGAATGGTCGAGTTGAACCAAAGCATTGCCATTTACTCAACGTGGCGTGTGCCTTACGGTTTCAAGCCAGTCTTCCAGTTGATTTTTGGGGAGAATGTGTTCTTATTGCTGCTTATTTGATTAACCAGACACCGACGAAACATATTAATGGTCGTACTCCCTTTGAGATGTATATGGAAGAGCTCCAAATTACTCATCTTTAAAGGCATTTGGATACTTGTGGTTTGCCACTCACGATCCCAGATACCGTGACAAATTTGCACCAAGAAGTTGGCGATGTTTATTTCTTGGTTATCCTGCCGAAAAGAGAGGCTATTGCCTTTTTTACCTGGAATCCCGTATCATCTTTAACAGTCGGGATGCCAATTTTTTTGGATACCAGTTCCCTTATGCAGCTACTCCAACATCAACCTCTTATGTAGATCCCAACGACCCCACCACCTCACTATCGGGATCACTTCCACCACCGCCAGAGTTACATGCCCAGATCGCGGCACCATCGGTCTTGTCGACCGCCACTGACCCTATGCCATCAGTCATCACAGCTCTTATCCCGCTGGCCGTCATTGTACCCTTACCAGTAGATGCCGCCGTGCCTATACCATCGACCACTTCTCTGGTTCCAGCGATCAATCCAGATTACAGGTAACCCTTGTCGGTCCGTCCTGACGATGCACTTCCCAGGACGCTACCGCCTCACGCGCTTCACGCACCACCGGCAAACGACAATCACGCGCTTCACGCGCCGCTAGCTCCAGTGACTCCTTCTGCTCTGCCACCCGATACGGTGTCTGTGGCTCTGACTAATTCCACTCGCCATCTACTTTTGTTAGCTCCCCCTATTTCGCCAATTGTTTTGACATCTCCTCCCGCCGCTGCGTTACCTCCTATCAGAAAGAGTGTTCGGGCTCGCCGACCTCCTCCTTATATTGAAGATTACAATTGTGATGATTATGCCTATGCTCTTACTACTTAAGCCCCCCCTAATGCTATGTTCACTCATGCTCCGTCATTATCCTCAGGTGTTCTCTATCCTCTTACTGATTATGTAAATTGTGATAG
Organism: Rubia yunnanensis; assembly: GCA_037428765.1. Lineage (NCBI taxonomy): Eukaryota > Viridiplantae > Streptophyta > Magnoliopsida > Gentianales > Rubiaceae > Rubia > Rubia yunnanensis. The sequence continues at coordinate 103,193,232 of CM075061.1, read as the reverse complement.
TTTTTCTAGTATGCATCCTAGATTTTTAGGTGTAGTAACATCTAATGCAGATCCCACCACTTATTCTGAGGCATCACAGCATGCTCATTGGCTAGATGCTATGACAGAAGAGCTTACTGCGCTTGTGCGCAATCAGACTTGGACTTTACCCCCTCCCCCCCCCCCCGCCTCTGGATAAGAAGGCGATTGGTTGCAAATGGGTTTACCAGACAAAATTTAAGTTAGACGGTAATACTGAACTTCATAAGGCGCGCCTAGTGGTTCTCAAGATTTTCCAAGTTGAAGGGATTGATTATACTGAGACATTTACTCCGGTTGCGAAGATGTGTTCGCCTATTTTTATCTGTTGCGGTCATTCGTGGTTAGGAACTGAATCAGATGGATGTCCATAATGCTTTCCTGCATGGAATTTGCATGAAGAGGTAATTATGTGACCCCCACCAGGCTATGTCGTGCCCCATGGTCAGGTATGTCACCTTCAGAAATCTCTTTACAGTCTTCGCCAGGCTCCTAGAAATTGGTTTGCCAAATTGGCTCAGGCTTTACAAGTATTTGGTTTTTTTCCAGAGTAAGGTAGATTACTCTTTGTTTATCTTTTCCCGTGGATCGGTTTCTTTGCATATTCAGGTTTATGTGAGTGATTTGGTTATTGCTGGTAGCTCTTCTGCGCTCATCTCTGAGTTCAAGAAATACTTGAGATCTTGTTTCCCGATGAAAGATGTTGGTTTACTTAAGTATTTCTTGGGCATAGAGATTGCTAGAAGACCGGAGAGGATATTTCTTTCGCAAAGGAACTATGCCTTGGACATTTTATCTCATACAAGCTTATCTGCTTCTAAACCGACTGACTTTCCAATGGAGCAACAACATGATCTAGCGCGTGTGGAGGGTCCAGCTCACCATGATCCCGAGCAGTACAGGCGTCTGGTTAGGCACCTGATATACCCGACTATAGTTATTCGGTTCATACACTTGCGCAATTCATGAAGTCTCCTTGTGTTCCTCACTGGCAAGCTGCAGTTCGTGTGTTGCACTACCTGAAGAGTCATCCTGGTCAAGCTGCATTTCTCTCTTCCATTAGTGCGTTGCAGTTGACTGCTTACTGTGATTCAGATTGGGCTGCATGCCCAATTACTCGGCTTTCTCTTTTGGGATATTTTGTGATGTTTGGTGATTCTTCGGTTTCTTGGAAGACCAAGAAGCGACCTACGGTTTCTCGGCCTTCCGCTAAAGCGGAGTATCGGGCTATGGCCGTTACTTGTTGTGAGTTGTTATGGTTTAAGTCTTTACTGGAACACTTAGGGGTTATGCACACTTCTCTTATTCGGCTGTTTTGTGACAGCCAATCTGCTCTTCATATTGCAGCAAATCCATTTTTCCTTGAACGCCCAAAGAATATTGAAGTTGATTGTCATTTTGTCTGGGATCTTGTTCAATCTGGCATTATTGTTAGCATATATGTACGTCAGACCAACCTGTGGACTTGTTTACTAAGCCTCTCGAACGCAACCAGTTTCATTCCCTACTTGGCAAGATGGACATTTATGATCCCCATGCTCCAACTTAAGGAGTAAAAAAGAATTAGAATACTACTTTTAATTGTAATTATATTCTATTACATTTTCCTAGCTTGTATAGGTATTCTGTACCACTATATAATGTATCATGAGATCATGAATAAAAACACACATTATTACCCTTATTTTCTACATAGGAGAAATTCCAATGGTTTAAGCTTCATGGGGATATCAAAGACGTGAAAACAGCAGATCATTCCTCGGGCTCAACCACACCAGGAACGTCTGAACCTATCTCTGTGGGTTGTTCCAAAGGCAGGCGAGCTCTACTGACCCCAATGTTTTGTGATGCAAGATAACGAGGGTGATATATGTAAGCATCCCGTGGAATTGCCAGAAGAACTTGAAAGAGGTACACTAGGTTTAGCTCTCGCAAACGGGGAAATGTCGTTAATGAGCCCTGCGATGGTTAACAGTCCAGTGCTGTTTATTGTTTTGGACATCACGAAAATAAGAAGGTGGAGCAGTTTTGGGTTAGAAGGCTCCCTGATAGCCATCTTGCTCTGGGAGATAGTAGTTTCGGTTGGGATGCTGGTTTCAAGGATGTTGCAAGGCTATCTTGTTTGCTTGATAATAATCACCTTTATCAACCATCACATGATGTGCTTAGTGGTGGAGGAATTCGCCTTGAAGATCTCCTTGTGGACTAACAAAGTCGTAAGAGATATTCCTAGGATTAACTGCAGTTTCCTATAATATGTGTGTGAGTTCTGTTGATGATTTGAGGTCAGGTTGGACTTTCAATTTAAGCTCTCTGCTCTCTGATCCCATCTCTGTGTGTTTCAGGAGCTTTAATATATTAGCATCAACAGCTTATCTAAGTAGGATGCTTTGTCTTAGCAGTTCAGTGATGAAGTTTTTCTTTTCTTCAAGCTTACTTTTGCACGTGCAAGGTCCATCGATTGAGTGCTTCTTGTTTCAATAAATATTTTAACGAAAATTTGCACCAAACATAAATGGAAAGTGAAAACAGGAGACTAAATTGGAAGATTGAAGTTTTTCGCACTGCATTGAATGAGTGTAATCTCCATGATCAGTGATATACAGGAAATAAATTCACATGGTGCATGAATTGGAGGACATAGTCCACTATAAGAGAAAGCACCTTTTACCTCGGTTCTGCAGGGGATTTTACCTTGGTTTTTTGTCCAAAAAAAATCGAGGTAAATACAACCAGAATAAAGAGTAGGTTTTTTACCTCGGTTTTAAACCAACGTTGGTAGGTATAATCAGCGACGTCGATTATAGAAAGAAGGCCGACGATTGCAGAACATATGTGCGACCTCGTTTGGAGAGACATCCGCTTCCACTTGTATGCGAGATCGTCGACTGTGCGAAGGAAGTCGAAGGTGGAATGTTGCAACGTTGTCTTGACCAATGACAGTCCACACAGCGTGCGATATTGCATGACGTGGATCACCCATGTCGTGTGCATGCTGGCGTGGATCACCCATGTTGCGTGCATGCTGACGTGGAACGTTTACAAAAATGATGTCATTTTGATTAGTGGAGGTCGCAAAAAAATGCTGATAACTGCAACATTAGTCACGTGTCGTCAGGGCACTAGTCCGCGCGACATCGCATACAAAGTCAGTCAGATTTCATTTATCGTACAATATTATAATATTTAATATTTTATGGTTAAATGATTATACGTCATACCACATTCAATTGTTTTCATTTCATGTGGGATAGAATGATGATGTGTCCATTTTAGGCGCATTATTTAGTAGTATTTAGGATCACTTTTGTGCTCTTTTATTATCGAGAGCTTGTGTTTTACCTTGAAATTCACTTAGGAGAGGCAAAAGCAACTTTGCACTCTTTTACCTCTTTTAAGTGGATTTTGTGTGACAAGGGAAGAACACGGAAGCAACGGAGACCGGAAGACATTGAAGACTATACTTTCGAAGACTTTTGGATACTCACTTCGAAGACATGAAGACCGGAGGCCGTTGAAGACCATTTTTGGAGCCGTTGAAGACTTGAAGATCGAGAGGGATGGCTATGAAGAAGACAAAGAAACAATGCAGAACTCTGGCTCCCGTCGCGACACCATCGCGAGTCGGGACATCGTCGCGAGTCGCGACGAACGGGCGGCCAGAAATCAACTTTATCTTCTTCCGACTATAAATACTACTCTCTTTCTTCTTCTTCTCCAGTTTTGCTCAGCCCGCGTTTTCTCTAGTTTTTGGGCGCAAACCGTAGGTTTTTCTTCTTCTTTCTTTTCTTAGCTTTCTCTTAGTTTGATTATGTCTTTTGTTGTTGTTCTAGAGTAGTTCTTGTTCTTGGGAGCAAAGGATTGAAGCTTCCATTATCTATGTAGCAAGAACTCATTTCTATCTATCTATTTGATGTTTTTGCTATTGTGCTCTTATTGGGCTTTGAATGTTAATTGTTGATTGCATTGATGTTGTTGAGAGCTTGATGATATGAATGCTTGTATGAATTGCTAGCTAGGGTTTGGGGGATTTGGGTTAATTTCCCCCCTGTTCTTGTTAGGAATGTATGAGTGTGAATTAGAGCTTTTGATTGTGTTAGTGTGTTGACAATGTGCTAGACGAATGTGATTGATGTTGAACTCTTCGTCATGTTCGTTTGTGTAGCAAACGAGAGAGTCATATGCTCGTGGATGAATGTGCGTTTAACGTTCATCCAATCTCGTGTAATTGCATGAATTGGTTTAATGCTTAGTCACGGTGTAGTGGTCATAGGCATTGCCAAGCTTGTTGGTCCTTCGTGCTAAATGCCACCAATGACACCTTGAGTCGTGGTCGCGACTCGGGAGTCATTGGTGAGGTTTGACGAGAGATGTCGAACTCACTCTCGCAAACTACGAACTAAGAAGGATAGGAGTTTAGTCTCCATGACAAGTAGTTGAAGTATTGAATAGATGATTTAAATTCATTCTTGAAGCATTTGTTATTTGGCGTTTATGCATTCTTGACGGTGTGTTTCACTGCATGTGTGCCATGAGTGGTTTGAGCATAGGTAGTGCTTGTGTGGTTGAATTGTTTAGGTGTAGGAACGTGACGAATTCTGTAGCGCCTTTGCATGAAGATCTATGAGCATGAACTTAGAACTCCTTGTGATGTGTGTGTTGTGGTACTTGCTAGATGGGGTGTGTGAGTGTTGGGTCATGAATGCTATATGATGGAATGTGTGAATGATTCGATGAACTACATTAGATGTGGAAGTGGATATCCGTTGCCCCCAAGGCATTTTATCTTTGTAGTTTAAAACCCTTTTTCTTAGTTTCGTTTGATGATTAGCATAGTCACTTGACGTTGCTAGTTATCTTTGTTAACTTAGGAAACCAACCAACCAACCCCCCATTTTACTTGCTTTTAAGTGTGTGTATATATATTTACTCCTAGCCTAGTATCAACCATTGTGTGCTTAGATGCTTAGGAAGATCCCTCTTCTCTTTGGACGACCCCGATTTGCCACTATCTACTTAGTTGTAGAAAGTAAGCATCTAGGGCTTATAAATATTATCTTTGAGAGGTACGGCGACGACCTCCCAAATGACATGTTCAAACCAGCAAAACTATAACATATAATACAAATACATGTTATCACATATTCAAATACATAACGTTAATTTGAAATTGACTAATTATTTGTATTGAAACACCATTTTCTACGTTGCACGCCATTAAAACTGTCAGGGCGACTAGTGAAATGACAAGTCATTCCATCTACATGCTGAAGGTCCATCGATGGCTCTCCTTGGGCCTATTAATATCATTACGGACGAAACAAAATTTATGCTAGAATTGGGGAGTCCTCAAATGAAATACACATAATGTAGTAAAACGTAGATGACATTAAATCATAGATGGTAAAAGGAAACAGAACTGGTTACATGCTACGTCGCATATATGTGATGTCCAACGTCACAAAGACCGACGAATAAGCGACGTTGAACATTCATTGACATGACAACAATATGAAATGATATCTGAAGTTGGTATTAGTTCGGTAACATTTTGCATGGGCCGATGACATGTGAACAAGGTCGCACATTCAAACTATGTTCATAGAAATCTCTGGATATTTCTTCATAATCGAAACAAACATGGCACTATCTTGGAAATAATAACAACAAAAAATATATAACATATAACTCAAGCATCATACCTAATGTAGTGTAAGAATCTTTGATCAATTATTGATTAAAAAATATATAGTAGGATCATCACTTAATTGGTAATTGAACATGGAATAGATGGGAAAACTACCTCAATTAATTAGGAATTGGAGATGCTCTATCCTTGGACACTTGTTGATGTTTGAGAGAATCAACTTGATCAGATCTTTAATTGTTGTAAGGTTATAAGGTTGTGAATGAAATGGATGGTGGGAGTTTGGGTTGTAAGATTGGTGCCAAGATTTATTGGATTGAAATAGGGTGGGGGTAAATTTTGGGTTCAAATTTTTGGCTGAATATTTGAGTTCCCGCTTGAAATTTCAGAGTTACCGATGTCGGTTCATATTCATTTTGGTGTCGTATCAATCAGCACAAGTGCTACCTTGCACTTAATTTAAATTTTGCGGGTAATATACACCGTTTCAAGATTGCAGCTCATCCATCAACCCGTTCATGCCAAAAGCTGAACTTTATTGTTATAAAAATTTGAATAAAAAAAAGTTATCTCCAATTTTGCATTTTGGTAAGGGAAATAATGGAATACTAATACAATTGACGTTGGGCTTTTTAAAATTTGATGGACGAACTTTTATTAGCTTTTAATTTCATTAAAAACTTAGATGCGATTCTATGTGGTGGATATTATCGTGTTCATAACACTTATTGTAAGGGTAATAATGGAATACTAACACAAATGACAGGCGGTTACCCTGAATCGCGGACGGTACACTTGCAATCCCAAGTTAAACTCTTTGCCACTATAACTGATAAAGAAACTCGCATAATCTCACATAGAGTTCCACAAGTTCTTTACGAATGATCCTTGTATACTTAAAAGTAATCATCTACAATTTACTCTGGACAATGTACTTGCGCTTTTTAAAATTTGATGAATGGAGTTTTATTAGCTTTTAATTTCATAAAAAACCTAAAAATGTAGAATTTCATGTGATTCTATGTGGTGAAATTATTGTGTTCATAGCCCTTATTGTAAGGGTAATAATGGATTACTAACACAACTGCTGGACGGTTACCCCGGATCGCGAAAGGTATAATTGCAATCCCAAGTCAAACTCTTTGCCACCGTAATTAATAAAGAAACTCGTATAATCCCGAAGAGAGTCCCACGAGTTATTTACAAATGACCCTTGTATGCTTATAAGTAATCATCAGACAATGTACTTGCACTTTCTAAAATTTGATGGACGGACTTTTACTATTTTTTAATTTCATAAAAAACCTAGAATATTCAATTTCATGTGATTCTATGTGGTGGAAACAATTTTAAAATTGATGGACAGAATTTTATTAGCTTTTAATTTAAAATTGATTCCGATCTGAGGTTTGTCAATGTTTAGTTTTTCTCTGTGTTCTACTCTATACTCACATTTTTGACATGGGGAACTTTTGTTGGATTCAGACTTGGGTACTACATTTTGGTAGGTCTCCATAGGTTTTTTGTATAATTTTATGTTGTTAAAGCTTAGTTTTTTCCGAGGTTACGTGTTTTTACCCACAACTTCCTCTAATATATACGACCTCGGTAGGCCGTATTTTACATTTCGGTTAATGCAATAATAAAGCGATGTCGCATACTGTTATTTTTAGTAGCATATATTTAGTATGAGACGTCGCACATATGTTGGTCATCCCTTCATTCTAACCAATGTGTTCCTGACCTTATAGCAATCTCGCTAGTATATGTTGTCCATGCCACTGGTTTGGACCGACACATACATGAGACACGTAGGCAAAGTCGCACGTTGAAATTCATGGGTTGCTTCCCTATTCACACTTGCATTTCTTAATCAAGACTAATGGCGAGTGAAGATCTTCAAATCGTCCATTTTTCCAGGCCCTCAAACATTTCACAACATATAATTAGTAAAACACATCTTCATATTTTGCCATAATATTTTGTTTTCATGCAGTTCTCCGCACAACGGAGCAATCCTAAGCCTATTGTGTTTGTCATTGAGGATCATACAATTCTCCCAAAAGCCCACACTTCCACTGTACTCTGAAGTAGCAGACTTTGGGAAGAACCCAACTTTGGTAAGGTATTTAAAATTAATATGAAATTTCAAATATTTCCACACACACATATACATAAATATATTTCAAATCAATATTTTTTTTCTGAAATAGTACATCCTGTGGGAGATTGTACCACTACTGCCCAGTGCCCGTAGTGCTGAGATGCTACGGGATAGAGTACCATATGAACTACTCGGGGGTGGGAAGATCAAGGCCCTTTCCCCAAAAGGTTTTGGCGAGTTCCTTAAGGGAAACAACCTCCACATCGGGGACACCTTGTTCTTTGAGGTTATCGAACTAGGGGGCCTATCGTCCAAGGTCATCATTATCAGAGCTGCTTGAGTTTATTGTAATCTCTATTATGTTTGAATTAAGACAAATGTTATTCGAATTGAAGTACTAATTGTGAGAATGTTTTCACTACTACTATTTTTCTAGATATTAAACTATCTAATTTGAACATCATTATATTGACTTTATGTGTTCATATGCGTGTTTTCATATGATTTGAACATCATATGTGTGTTTCCATTTCCTTTTTTTATTCTTTTCTATCACCGTCATATTCTTTACTTTAACTTATCTCTTCAGATATGTGCAATGTCGCTAAGTCATTTGCTAAACGTATCTATAAAATGATGTTAAGGATGAAATCGATCATGCTTCCAACACAACATATGCGACGTCGCACGCTATTCCGTAACACTATTCACTTCTTTTTTTAATCTTTTACTTTGGTTATTTTATTAACTAAGGTAAAAAAACCAATTATTTACCTCGGTTTTTTTGTAACCGATGTAAAAAATTCCTTTTTTGAAAACTACAACCGCAATAAAAGAACTTTTTACCTCAGTTTTTTGGGGTTAAGAAAACAATCGAGGTAAAAGGGGCAAAGTAAAAGATCATTTTTCTTGTGTGGTCAAAGTGAGGTTGGATAGAGCAGTGGCCTCATCAAATTGGTTAAATATGTATTCGGCATCGGAAATCAAATATCTCTTTAGCCACAGATCGGACCATGTTTCCTTCCTCTTACAAATTCAGAGACAAAATGTCCTCCTAATGGGCCCTTGAAAAAAGAAATTCTTCCCTTCGAATTTTTTTGGATGTAATGACCAAACTGTGTGTAAATTATTCAAATAAGTTAGAATGAGGGAGAAGGAGGACTTTTTCCATGATAAAGTGTTGAGCAACCAAATTACAAAGATGGGCTCAAAAGGAATTTAAGGATCATGACACTAGTGGAGGCACCTCTTTTAAAGGTGGTTCCTTTGAACCAGAGAAATCAATTTGGGGGTGACTTCTTTGGATATGTCTTCCATTGATGAGGATCAAAGGTGGTTCCTGGAACCGCCTTCTAACGAGGGGTTGGAACCATCTTTTAGTAGTTTCAAAATTGGAACGATTGCCATCCTATCAGACTGTCTCATGTTATGAACTCGTAACGTAATGAACCCCGTCAGATTGTTGAAGTAGTTATGAGCTCGAAAAAAGATAAAAACCCTCGGATCCTGTGATCTGTTCCAAACTTAGAACATGAGGCAAATCGTCGGAACTATACATTAGTTACAAACTTAGAACTCGTGTTATTTCCAAACTCTGATCGATTTTATTTTCCCAATATGTGTATTTTAGGTCTGGGATTTAATGATTGATAAATTGTTCCGGACTCAGAACATATATCGGATCTTCTCTTTTGAGGTCATAACGAGTAATCTGATCTATGATAAAAAGTTAATGAAGGACCAACATTAGTTTCAATTTTGGAACAGCTTTTGGAAAGTATGGTCAAATTTTGCATTTTTAATAGAATCCGGCTATTTGAAAGCCTCACATACCAGGTCAACATACACAAAAATTACTTGTCATTTCCACACTATCTATAAAAAAATTATAGACTACGCTAGGGCAACAACAATCTATAGATAGGAATAGAAATCTATCAAAATCTATTCCAATGACAATGTCAACATATATACAAGCTACTTATACCACTGCTATGTTGGGATTTCCAAGAGAAGAGAAATGGGCGTTGACAATATACCTGCCCAAGCAATTTCTTGCCATATTGATATCAGTTTGCAAATACGGCTTCCCATCCTCTTTAAAAATCTGTTAATTTGGGAAAGTTAATAGTATGTGTAATAAACCTATAGCAAGGATTCAATGAAAGAAGATCTAATTCAAATCTTACATCGTTCATTTTAAGATAATCCATACGGTTTTGTTTAATACACTCAGCCGCACATAGCATTACGTAATACTCGCACTCCCAATTCTTCGCCTGTTTCTTGTACCAATTAATTCAAAATTATTCATATCAAAACTTTGGAATTCTAGAATCAAATTGAATTGTCAACATGAAAACTAAAGTTCACCATGATCTCGACTATCTCCAAACCCTTTGTACTAGATTCGGTGGGAAAACTGATAGAAGCATCCAAAATCTTAATAAATGACCCGGAAGGTTGATAATGTAGAGGATCCATCCAGTAAACGCGATTGTTCTCGAGGAAAATAATTATTAATCTCCAATGGTCCCTACAAGAATGTGATACATAAAAATAATCCAAAAAATACGTTGTTTTAAGTAGATTTGATATTTTACCATCACCTCTCAATGTAAGGGGAGGCGGATATTATTTTATTCATCCAACCAAGACTTTTACGGATGTAGTAGACCCGCTCTTTGACTGTGTTTCCAATTTATTGCGTCATCACCGAGCATAAATACCCTATCCACCCTTTCTCCATTTGGTTAGCAAAATAATACATGTACCTTTGAAATAAAATGAGAAAACGTCAATTGTAAAAATAGTGAAGCTAATAAATTATTCCTTCGAATTATGAAATTATATAGTGCTTACAATATGTATAAGGATATTAGGGTTTGATTGACTGGGTCACACCTCCACAAATCTTCGAAGTCACTCCATGTGGCAATTATTTCCCTCTTTTGACCAAATACGCATTCATTACTCAAAAATGTGTTAGGTTGAGTTGACTTGGTGTCCACCAATCAAATCATACAAGACTGTAACAAAGTGCGGTGAATCCTTCGAAACGTGTGCCCTTGTAAGTGTGGGCTTAGACTTCTTCGATGTTTTGTGAACTATTACAGGTGTTATTTTAGGCTTGGCCTTCAAATGACCATCTTTTGTAGGGTCCACATAGATTAGGCGACGAGGCCATAGGAGAAAAAATCTTTGGGAGGTTTCCACATGCTTGTAGTGGCCATCTGCAGTTGGTTTAGCCTTCTTGTAGGACCGGAAAATTCCGAGCACGTCTCTTTGTGATAATAATGATCCAACACCTCTTGCACGCCCTAGGTGATCTGGTTTTTCTGTAGCCTTGCGGAGGATGTTGTGCTTACCCGTGGCAATTAATCGCCCTTCCAGCTCTGCCAGCTTTAATTTAGCCTATGCAGGAGTTTTAAATCAAACAATTTAGTTTATTTTCCAGGATTTGAATTCTTAAATAGAAAACAATATTGTAGGTGCTTACCACTCATTCGGCAATTTCTCGCTCAGGATCCTTATCGTATTCACCTTTACTGTTTTGATGGCTAATTAGGAATAGATCGCACCGGTCAATTTCTTCCTCATCCATGGGTATTACCGATGATCTTGCATCCTCCTCGGTCATTCCTCTGCTAGTTTCTAGTTGGATATCCCTTTCAAAACGTTGCTTTATTAACTGTAGAACTGCTAATCCATATCCCTCACGACTCTTACGATGAGGGGTTTTGTTTTCCTTTGCAAACCATCGCTTGTCACTCCCCGTACCCTACATTTGTAGCTAATAGTGTTCATTAAAAATAAAAAATATATAATGTGTTGAAATAAAAATATGCAACGTTTTATTGGGCTCACATCTTTATCGTTCCCCAAAGCTTGCCTCTTGTGGATCTCCCAATTTTTGGGTTGAATATGGATATAAATCTACCATGGACGATCTTCTTTCCTACTAGATAAAATGTAATCTCGTGATAAGGTATATTTGGGCTCCCTCCAACTCTTTTCCATCATAGTTGTTGCCCTTTTAAAAAATCATCCATATCTAGGGCATCCTCAAATGATCTCTATGTGAATTGAAATCAAAGTTAATAACTAAATATTAATGTAGGATATTATTTACTTACATTTGTGGTTAAATAATTTCACTTTTGTCATATAATTGTAGGTACCTTGCACTTCGTCCATAGGACATCTTTATATTCTTTTGGAACTTCATGCCAACTATCGTACTTGATGTATACCCTTATTTTACCGACCTTCCCTATCCAGCTAGACCACTTAGCTCATTCCTCCGATATACACTTTCTGGATTTGGTAAAAAAGTTAATTCTTTTCTAGCCATTCTCCTTTCTAATGTTCTACAATGTGTTCTAGCAATCCCTCCCACCTCCGACCCCTCCTCTTCATCATCATCAATGCCCAGGTTTTGTGAATTCCACCTATTGAACACACATGTTTATCATAAGTCCTCATCCGGGACATTATACTGCCTAAAAACATACATCACAATCAAAAACTAGTTTATAAAAACTAGGGTTTTATTTTTAACAAATGGAAATCTATATTTGATGCTTATACACATATATATACATATATTTATACTTAGAAAAAAAACACTAACACCATGAACATATCAAGATATAATAACCCTAGGTAAATTTCTAATAGTAGAACAAAGGAAATGGTAAAAAGGTTTACCTTTTCGTCCAAACAAGTCAAAGTAGGAAGAGAAATTTTTTTGACCACCCTAGAGCCCTCATGATCCATGAAACCCCTAACCCATGGATTTGTTTTTACCACCCTAGAGCCCTCATGAAATTTTTTTGACCACCCTAGAGACCTCATGTAAAACTCTAGGGCATTAGATGTGTAGATCACAAATTTAGTTGGGTTTTATGTAGCTACGATCATAGATGAAGATTGGATGAAGAAATTTCGAAGGGATGAAAGATGGAAGAAGGGAGGAGGGTTTTTGAGGGAAAAAGGGAAGGAATTCACGGTTTGATGAAATCGGTAGTAAATGCCCATTTGAAAACCGCCTTTAATTCACTTATGAAGTTGTGGCCAATAACTAGTTTCGAGCTTGTAATTAGTTTACACTCTCAAAAGATGTTCGGACCTACGTTACATGGAGAAGACCAAGTTCCGGACTCAGAACTTGGTCTTTGTATAAATAAAAGAATCTACAACGGGAAAATCATTTCAATTTGCCAAAGTTGAAATATCCCCTTTTTTTAAACGCTTAAACCCTACATTTCCTAGCATTCAAAAATCCAAATTCAAGCATGCCAAGGTATAGAGGTCGAGGTGGCGGCAGTGGAGTGGGTGACGCTTTATCACGGAGTCATCATCCAAATTGAGAGTTGGGGCAATCAGACTTGTTCTTCAGTATTGATTACGAACATAGGTATGTTGAATTAAAACGTAGAAAATGCTGCAATCCTAAAGTAATTGATAGTTCGTACATTGAGTCGTTATGCCTAGGTTATTTGATTAAATATTTGAAACCGTCCAATTTTGATAATTTAGTGAAATTAGAAGAACCCGTCCATAATGACGAGGTATTAGAATTCTATGCTAATTTAGGGAAGAGTTGAAACAACAGAGACCTCACAATGATATATGGCGTAACGATTCCCGTTATGAAATTTAGCATAAATGAAGCCCTAGGTTGCGAGTACACTGGCTCTAGCAAACGTAATCTGGTTGATGGGAAGTGTCCAATTGAGATATTTCACCAACAAAATTGGCCTGGTGTTAGTGAACTCACCCATTTATGCCCAGTTTCTATGGCTCGCAAATATTTTGGTCGTACGGGGGTAGTTCCAAGGCGAGCTGACGAGTATGAAGTGTGTGCTTTCAGTGTTGAGCATAGGTTAGTTTATGAGTGGATATGCCAGAATATCCTCCCGTTGGGCGGTCATGTGTGTGAGCCAATCATAGGCAACTTGATGTTGTTCTACTACATCGTAGAGAGGGTGATTTTAAATCTTGGGTATACAATTTGATGTACATGCATAAGGAAGCTGTGGGGAAGAAGAAAGATCTCCCATATGGCGATTTGATAACCCCTTTGATTAAGAGAGGGAAAGTGATCCCTGTTGACAAGCCACTCTGTTTGACCTACTATGATGAGGCTTGGTTTGATCACAAGAACTTGGTGTTGGATGAAGATAAAAAGTGGCGAGTTTGGGATATTCTAGGGGAATATGCCAAAGCCGCCAAGCGAGCAAGGGTAGCATCATTGGATAAGGCTGAAGGATCTTCATCACATAAGTACATTGAATACAAGACCTTTTAATAAATTTGTTGTACACATTACCTATATTACATAGTTATAAAAATATTTTTTTTTCAAATAAATTAAATGCGGCAAGTGAGAAGAGGGGTTGGATGGCCATATTCGAAACATATTTGGCGTGCATCAAGGAGGATGTTAGTTGGCTAACAACGAAGGTGGCAGCAGCGGAAGTGTGTCATTCCAAGTTTATTGATTCCACAGACCTCCACATCGAACTCAGTGACGATGACTTCATGCTTAATTTCAAACCCGAGTACTCTAGCGATGATAGTGATGATGAGGAGGAGGATGAGAAGGAGAAGAGCCATGGTGATGCTGATGAGCAATCCGGTTCGAAAGTTGGTGGGATGGACTATGACCATGAAGAAGATGATGATCAGTTCATAAAGTGATAGCCCAATTATTTCATGAGACTGGATTGTACTAATTTGAAATTTTTATGAGAATTTATCATGAACATCGAATTGTTGTTGCTTGTTTAACATTTGGAGGATTTTGAAAATGAAATAAGTTTTGATATCTGGTAATGTTTAAGTTAGCTATATTTGGGAAAGTAGTTCTATGGTTAAGGAATTGAATGCTGGGAATTAGTGGATTACAATTAGATAGAATAGCATCACATTTCTTACCAAACTTTCCGAACAGGTTTTGAGCCCGAAACTATGTCTGATCTTTTAAAATCACATAGAAAGACATAGTTCTGATGTCACAAAAATGTCTTCCAATTAAGTACACTTTCAAACTGACTCAGTTCCGAGCTCTTTCTTCTTTTATGATCCTAAGCTGTAAATCTTACCTTATTGTGCCAATTTCTTTCTTTTCGGTGATAGACTCGGTTATGAGTTCTTATGTAATTTCCGATCCCAAGCTGTAAGTCTCACCTTGTTGTGCCAATTTTTTTGTGACATACTATGTTCCGAGCTCAGAACAAAGGTTTCGACCTCTTATGTTTTTTCCAATCTTAAGCTGTAACCTTAACCTCGTTATTCCATTTTCCTTTTTTCAGGTGACAGGCTCAGTTCCAAGCTCAGAACTAAGGTTATATCCCCGTTCATATTTTCTGATCCTATACTGTGTGACTGACTCTTTGTTGCCCTTTTTTTTGGGCGACAGAGTTTGTTCCAAGCTCGGAACAGAGGTTCTGAGCTCTTTGCTTCTTTCTGTTCCCGGTTTGGGATTTTTTTAACAAACGTCAGACCAAGTTTCGAGCTCGGAAGCCTATCCCCTTTATAAAAAAATGCAATTTAGATTTCATAAAATCCCAAATTTCAAACCCAAGATGAATTCTGGTGGAGGAACCAAACAATCAAGCATTTCACGTAAATAGGTAAATAGTATAGACGGTGGAACCCACGGTAGAGCCCAAAAAGGACCCTACCAAATACAAAAGAATCCAACCTCGGTTTACATAGTAAACCTAAGGAGTAAAATTCGTGAGGGAGGTGGGGGGAACGGATGAGTACAGGTTCGAAGGACAAGACTCAACCTTCCCCCCCTCCTTTTTTGCCTAAGAAAACACAACCAACCCTAAGCAAGAAGCAAAGGGAGAACAAAACAACCTGGAAAAACACAGGCTATAAAATAATCGAAAATATGAGGTGAGAACAAACTCACTACCCATAAACAAACAACCCGCTTCTACCCCTAACAAATGGGGCCTTCTTCACTTCGATTCCAAAATGCAGCCGAGAATTGTGTGTCTCGGGTCTTGAACTAATGTAGTTGCCGGACCGTAGATGAAGGAGCTAAGATCCAAAGTCAAATGATGAGAATATCCCAATGCAGCCTAGAATTGTGTGTCTCGGGTCTTGGATGTCGCATGAAGAGTTGAAGTCGATGGTCCAAGTAGCACCTTTCTGGTACGGATGAACAACAGCTTCTACCATATACATCCCTAAGATGATGAAAAAGGGATGTTATTGGCCTTCTAGCATTCTCTAATTGCACCGAAGTTGGTCTTATGGGCAAAGGTCAATGAGGCCGTGCCTCCAACCTTTGTAACCCCCAATCCAACCAACCTCCTGAGGATGTGACAATGGATGCACTTATACCGCGTGCACCAAGCGTGGCGAGTATGTACTCGCCCACTCCATTTTGAGCAAATGGATAGCTATATGCTAATTTAACACAGAGTGTAGCGCGAGCATAATGCGCATAAATAACCGTTAAATCATTAGTTAAAACTAGGCTTAGGAGAAAGAGCAATGGAGTGTAAATCCTTACTCTAAAACCTATTGCCTCCTCCAGAAAATCAAACTGCTCTCGCTAGAAGAAAACCGAGCAGAACCGTAGCCAATATTGGTCCCAACGAGCTCAAAGCAGCCCTCTCCCGGCGCAGAAAGTCGCACCATCGGCCTCCAAAAAAACCAATTCCCGCGCCAAGAGCACCCAACATGATGCACAAGCCCAGCATTCGCTCCAACAACCAATCGCTCAAACCGTTGGCAAAATCCAGCGCAACGCCTGATGCCCAGCACAGCGCCAAGATTGAAGCACCGAGACCCTGAAAATGAAGCACCCAGTGCGACACGAACAGCACCCAACTGCCTCCAAGCAGCGTCTTCATCTAAAACAAGTGTTCATCCGGATATAGTCTATTCATCACCATGTAGCAATCCTTCATGATGATTTTTACCACTCTTTCAGAACTTGGTTGGGCACCATCCATAACCACATTGTTCCTTTCCCTCCAAAGGCGATAGACCGTGGTAATTAAGGCCAAAATACCAAATTTCCTTCGCATTTTAGAACCTTTAATTTGCCTCTTTACCCAAGTCATAGAACTCGAAATTGAATTCGTCCGTCTCCTTAAACCAATCCAAGTCCGTATACGCCCCCATACAACTTTGGAAAACTCACATTTGAAAAACAAATGATCATTTGTCTCCTCTTCCAGATGGCATAAAGAACAAACCCTCTCCATACTCTCGCCTTCCTCCAATCGATGCTTGTCTTTGGTGTGTAGTCTCTTTATTGCCGCCAACCAAGCAATAAATGAGAATTTCGGTGGAACAAAACCACGCCAAATACTGTTAAAGACCTTTTCACTTGATCGGCCAAGATCATAAACACTTGGATATTTGTGCCTATGCATATGGAGATAAGCCGCACTAGTAAACTTCCCTGAACTAGACCATAAGCCGAGGTGGGTAATTACCTCTTGCGTATTGCCATGAAACATTGCGCACAATTCATCCCTGAGCTTACAAAGGTCCCCAAAGTAGCTCGAATATCTTTCTCCCAAATGACCATTAGCAATCCTCGGATTTAAACCCCAGAAGTCATGCTCATGAAGATAAAACGAGTGTATCCATTTAACCCACAAACTATCCTTCTTCAAATGAATATCTCATAGCCTTTTAGCCATTGAAGCACGGTTCCACGTGAAGAAATCTCTCAAACCGAGACCGCCAAAAGCTTTTGGTGCGCAAAGTTTCTTCCACGCCACCTTTGCCTTATGCTTGCCTCCCCATAAAAAGTGTTTACACTTCTGTTCGAGGGCATCCATTACAGTGGATTGTATTATAAAGTTCTGAATCCAAAATCCTGCAATACCTCCCACAATTCATCTCACAAGTTCCAATTTACCTGCATACGAAAGAGTATGACCCTTCCATTTTGCTATCTCCGAATCAACTTTCCCTAGCAGAGTACCAAATTGTGTCACCTTCAACTTGCTGGAATCAAGTGGCACGCCTAGATACTGAACTGGGAATGTCGCCCAAGGAATACCCGTGAAACTCAAGTCCTCCTTTATACCAACCCCAAAGAATTTTGACTTTGCAGCATTGATTCCTAAACCCGAAGTGCGCTCAAACTCATTCAAGGCATCCATGAGTATATGTACGGAACTCGTGTTAGCCTTAGAAAAGAGCATGAGATCATCAGCAAAAGCCAAGTGCGTGATCCGAAGTGCCTCACATCTCGGGTGAAAAGTGAAGTGTCTAGAGGCCGTTCTTCTTTTCAGCAATCTCGAGAAATATTCCATGCAAATCACAAACAGGTGAGGCGACAATGGATCACCCTGACGAATACCTCTTTGTCCCTGGAAGTGATCGCACAGTTTACCATTTACTGCTATCGAGAATGTAGAAGTGCGCACACACTGCATGATTCGATTAGTCAGTCTTTCAGGAAATCCCAGTCCAAGTAAAACTTCTTCCAGGAAGTCCCAAGAGACTGTATCGAAAGCCTTCTGCAAGTCCACCATAATCATGCAGCGAGGAGAATTGCGTACCCTTCCATAGCCCCGAACAAACTCCTGTGCTAACATGACATTGTCCGAGATACTTCTGCCCTTCACGAATGCACCCTGACAAGGGTCGATGATCCCTGGTAAAATACCCTCAAGCCTATTTTCTATAACTTTTGTGATGATTTTATATACCACGTTGCAGCAAGCTATTGGTCTAAAATCACTGACTTTCAGATTATCAGGCTTCTTCGGTATTAATGCCACCGAAGTATGATTAAGCTGCGCTAAAATATCACCTGTCTGAAAGAATTCCTGGACAGCAGCTGTCACTTCCTCCCCCACGATATTCCACTGTTTCTTGAAGAATCCGGCCGTATAACCATCAGGTCCCGGAGACTTATCATCCGCCATTACAAACAGTGCCTGCTGTATCTCAATACCCTCCACATCCTGATTTAGATAAGCCCTATCCATGTCCGATAGCTTATTACCCGCACCAAAGACATTAGGATCCGTGATTAATCTATCTCTTCTAGTGCCAAATAATCCCTTGTAAAAGTCTGCAAATAGTTCACCCTTGCGACTATTAGAAGTTACAATTCGATTTTCACCATCAGTAATCGCTGGGATACCCCCTCCTTTTCTTTCGGAGACCATAGTATGAAAGTACTTTGATCCCTTGTCCGCTTGCGTAATATGATTTATCCTTCCCTTTTGAGCAAGAAAAGAAGACTCCGCCAGATAGTACAGCATAGCTTGCTTCTTTAAATTACGCAATGCCAAAACATCCTGATCCGAAGCAACCATAGCATCAAACTCATCAAACGCCTTATTGTACTCCGCATCCGCACGCTTAGCCTTTTCAGAAATATGGTCAAAATCAAGCTTACCCAACTCCCTGAATGGGTTTTTCATCCGAAATAATTTCTTGGCCACCGAAAATTGTTTAGTCCCCTCAACCACCGGACTCAAATAATCCTCCACTATTTGCCCACAATTCGGGTGGCCTAACCACATATTCTGAAAACAAAAAGGTCTACCTTTCCCGACAATCTCTTGCAACATATCTACCACCATGGGAGCATGGTCTGATTGAGCCGAGAGTGGCAGAAAAGTTGTACGACATGCTGCATCATCCCATCCGTGATTCAAAAGCACCCTATCCAGTTTCCTCCAAATCTTCCAATCCGCACTATGCCAGGTTAAGTGCTCGCCCAAAGCTGGCGCATCTCTTAGTCCACATTTTACACAAACATCCTGAAACTCTTTCATTGGATACAAGCTGGGAACAGTAGCTCCATAATGATCATCAACACTAAGGATAGCATTAAAATACCAAGAACCATCCAAGGAGAATTCAGATTAGCACCAAATGACTTCAATTCCGCCCATAGTGGTAACGCTCCAGGCGTCCTTCACTATGTCCATACACAAATGTACAGAAAAACTCAATACCAGAAGCAAGGTTACGAACTTTCAGATGGATACATTGCGGAGTCTTCCCAAGGACATCAACCAAGAAACCTTTTGGATCCCAGATAATTAGTATCCTCGAGTTCTACCACAGTTCAAAATTATGCGTAAACTTCCATCCTTTAAAGCCCTTTAAAAAAATTCGCAATACCTTATCCTCCATTTTCGTTTCCAACAAACCACACAGTCCAACCCTATTTGTGGAGATGATATTTTTCACCCACCTCCTCCTTACAGGGGCCGATAGGCCCCTGACATTCATAGCTGCTGTATTCATTGGGAAACAGAGGTCCCTTCTGGCTTCGGACCGCCGCCTTCCAGTGATTTACTTCCAGAACTATCTGAGTGACTCCTTGTAGCAGACAACATACGTTGAAAAGGCTTCTGGACACCTTTCCCTGGCTCATTAATTCGTGTCCTGCTCTTACTTCTAGACCTAGTCAAAGCCCCAGGAGTGGGGGGAGGCCTACTCTTACTCTTGCTCCTATGCAACCTTGGAATTTTTGAGCCTCGAGCATCCGGATGAATCATCTGCTTAGGCAATTTTCCAGCACCTTCAATCGGATTGTCATCATCCCCAAAAGCTTGCTGTTCCTTAGCAGGACGGGTGCTGGATTTCCGGCGCTCAGTGCTTCTGCCGCGCGCTGGTTGTGCTTGATTTCCAGCGCCAGCAGCTCCAGGCGCCGCTTGTGACTTAGCGCCAGCGCCATGGTTTCCAGCGCTAGCATCCCCAGATGCTGCCTGGGTAGACGTGCTTCTGCTTCGCGCTATTTGTGCTTGATTTCCAGCGCCAACAGCTCTAGGCGCTACTTGTGATTTAGCGCCAGCATGGTTTCCAGCGCTAGTATCTCCCAACGCTTCCTAGGCAGATTTGGGGCCAGTGCTACGGTTTCCAGTGCCTTTGTTTGCTCCAAGTACTGGCGACACGGGCAGCGCAACAACAACTTCGTTTACCTCTTCTTGCATGCCCCTAATGGATATACCGTGCCCCTTTTTAGCACTTCCCACTTTCTCAATACTTTTAACTATGCCTTCGACCAACTTTCCCTTCCCTTTCCTTTGCCTCTCTACCTCTTCATTGTCCGAAGAAGCATCCTCAATGTTCACATGCTCTTCCCCTCTAACCGAATTTGAACTTAGGGTATCTCCAATGGTTTCAGCTTGCATCTTTCGAACCCAAACCCGGTCATTGTAACGAGATCTCCAGGTCTTCTTTCCCTTTGTCTTTTTATCCATGTTATCTTCCGTAGTCATCTTTCGATCTATCTCCTTGGCCTTCCAATAGTCATCACAAACTTCCATGAGATGATTGTTTTCACCACAATTCGCACACCAAGGTCTACAATAGTCGTAGATGATTTTCTGCGTGAACACTTCTCCAGATGGAATACGGAAGCTTACCTCCTCTTTGAGCTGTTTCGAAGTGTCAATCCAAACCAAAAGACGAGCATAATACCCTCTTAACTCGAGAGTACCATTATCCATTAGTATTGGATCACCTAACGAAGTTGCGATCTTTTCCAGTGCCTTCTTTTGCCAATAACTCTTTGGCAAGTGCTCCATCCTTAACCAGACTGGCTTAGTGGCTTGAATTTGCGCATCATACTGCCCGGATTCATCAATTAAAAACATGAACAATTTTTTACCATGGAGATAATGGTCAGGACCATTCATCACCAAATCTCTATCTTCAGCACTATTAAACATGAACATGACATATCCATTTTGCTTGCTCCGAATGGTACATGCAACCTTCCACTTAGCTACCAGAAGAGTTCGAATTGCATACATTCCAGGAAAGAACCCTGGGAATACGCCCAAAAAACCATAGAAGGGTTTGTATAGGTCCTTGTGAACTTCATCCTCAGTGAGCACAAAATCGACACTATCTCCATTGTTTTCAACAATCTCAATAGTCGACTTGTTCATGAGAATTTCTGGATCATCCCATCTCCGTCTTCTCTCAAGCTTCGGATCATTCCATTCCCTTGGATGTACTTGTTGATTCTGATTTACATTACGAACACCCTCGGCCATTCCTTGTTTCCGTTGATTAAGCTTACTCTTGCCAACCGTAGAATTCTCCCCGTTAATCACCATTGTGATCAAACCCCCAAAGTGTGAATTCCGATAGACAGATCGGATTCACCAAAGAAGTTCGAACAAGCAAACACACAAACAGCACAAATCCGATCGGAATTAACCCAAACCGATCGAAATTACACAGAAAATAGCAAAGTCCGATCGGAATCAACACAAACCGATCGGATTCAACAATAAACAACTAAACACCAAATTGGATTGAAAACAAGCAATAACAAATCGCAAAGCTTGAATTCAAAACCGAACTAACCCTATGATCAATAGGATTCAAAAACAAAATATATGAATTGAAAACCGAAAACTTCCAACACCCAAATCGGGATCAAAACACATAAACAATGCTCCAAATTGAAAAACAATCAAACCGCAAAAGGTTTAATCGAAAAACCTGAAAACCGTGATGACCTCCAAGCAATTCTGATCAAAACCTTGAGTCCGATTGATGCTTCCAACTCCAAATCGCCAAATCCTTGCTAAATCTGATGAAGGTGGTAGGAATTTGATTAAAAAGTGTGCTGAAAATTTTAATCAAACACTTTATACACCTTTGCGCAACCAAATCCAAGTCAAAACCCAAAAAAGTTCGGATTTTTTCAACCAAATCACCTTCTCGAACTAGGAATTGTGCAAGAAACCGATGTGATCTCCCTTGCAACCCCCAATCCGAGACCGGTCCGAGAACAACCCAACAATCACGATCAAGATCCGCCTAGAACTCTCCTTTTCCGTATTCAAACCCTACTCCAAGGCCGAATAAGATCAAGAACTCGCCACAAATTGCATATGATTTTATGCGGAATCAAGAGTAGAATCCGCTAAACCATAATTCATCGGTGGAAAGTGGATGAAATTTGAAGAAATCGGCCTCCAAAGGAAGGAAGAAAGGCTGTGCCTTTTTTCTTCTTTTTTTGCCCCAGAGCTAGAGAGAGCTTGAGAGCTCTTTCGAATTGAGAGCTCTTTACAATCAAGCATTTCAAATTCTAGTTTAGGCGGGTGACAATGTCAACATCAAGTACCGATGGAACGGCTCGGGGAATGAGGTCAAAATCAACTAGAGGCGAATGTGGCACAAACTCTGGCTATGACACGAGACGGTTCATATCTTTTCAATCGTAAAATAGGTACAATGCATTAAGAAATAGTGGGAAGTTGATGGATTGTTATTTCATAGACTTGAATATTCACCATAGCATAGGGTTAGCTGGCCCCTTACAAAAATTAGAAGGCCAGCATGTCCTAAAACTATTGACGATGAATTAACCATTTTATTTTGATAAAATGTTCCAATTTTATAGCAACTTGCATGAGATTGAGAGAGGCGGTGCTTATTGGACTAAGGTCAATGGCTTTAACGTAGAGCTTAGCCCATGGATTATAAATAAAATCATTGATTGTCCCCATAAAGGCCTTGAGGACTTATATCCACAAGTAGAGAATGATCCTTTAGATGATGTTTTCCATACGGGAGAGTGGCCTCTTGATGATGAGTATCCTAGGATAGACCCCGTGGAATGTATTGTGCGGTATTTTCACCAAAATGTGCATGATCTAAGAAGGGCGGAATCTTTTTGTTTGGATCACCTTGTTCCCGACGATCATATTGTGTGGGACTTCATAACTAGGTCAATCATTCCCAAATCTGGCCACATCACCGAACCTACCTATGCTACACTTATGATGTTCAGCTACATAATGGAGGGTCATAGAATTAATCTCGGGTCGGCTAGTTTGAAACATATGTTGTCAATTGGTACCTCAAAGAGGGTAATCAAGAGTCTTCCGTATGGGAACTTGATTACCTCTACTTTGAAGACATTAGAGGGATTGGAGTTAAGTGGGGAGGAGAAACCTTGCAAGTACTTTGAAAACAGTACTTTTTGAAGAAAATATGGGTAGTACTCGAAAACAAGTGGCATCACCAGACACCGGCAAAACCAAGAAAGAGGCGTATAATCAAAGAAGGTAATATAATTACCCTACATTCTTTAAAAAAAACAACTGTCATTAATTGTTATGTAATCCTAATAACTTATCCTTTTATTTTGTAGATGAGTTCGGCCTAAATTTTTGAAGGGCATGAAGAGGGTTTACAAATGGGTTTGCGATGAGGTGTGCCAATTGAGAGAGCGAGTATAAGCCCTTGAGCGGAAGTAGAGAGCTTATGAGAGAACTCTGAAAGAATTTAGGAAACCATGCCTTAAGAGATGATCTTCCTTGTAATGTCCATTGACTATATTCCTACTCTAGATTCTCTCTATTTAGATGTTGAATATTATCCTACTCTAGATTCTTGTTTTGGATGTTGAATTTCTTAACTCTTAGGTTTTCACTCATAAGATGTTGACATTCAAATACTTTGATTCGTATTTAAAATGTATGAGCTTGCAATTGCAATGTATTCGGATTTCTAAAGTTTAGGTTGGAATGGCATGTAATGAACTTGTTAATTTGTTAGGAAATACAGATAAAATTACATAAGACCACATCTCTCGACGAGCTTCTGAGTTCGGAAGTAGATCTTTGGCAATGGTCAACTTCAAAAAATAGCGCTAAATGTTTATCTTACAATGCTTCTTCTTTTTTTTCATCTTCCCTTTTGGTGCCTTCCGCCGCTTGTTCATCTTTCTGTGGTTGTCGACCCATATGATTTCATTGTGGTCTGTGCGACCCACAAACTCATGCAAACTAGCATCATCCTCTTTGAGGATAAAATCTTCTTCATTTGATCCAATCCTTGTGTTTGTACCAAAACCAATCAAATCCTCTAGTTCAAAATCCTCCACAAAAGCCCTTTTGCCCTCAACCACAATCTGTCACTAAGAATCAATATAATCTTTTATGTAGAAAATTTGATGAGCTTGTCCGGCCAATATGAATAGATCTTCTCTCCAACCCAGTCAACTTTGATCCACCAGTGTGAAACCCAAATCTCCCATTTTTTATCCATTGTTAAAAACAACCCATTCACATTTAAAAACTGGCACTCTCATTGTAACACAATCGAGCTCCCATATTTCCATAATGGTACCAAAGTAGCACGTATGGGCGTATATCGGATTGTTGTTAGCCATACTACGAACATGCAATTCTTCGAAAACAAGTGAAACTACACTATTCTGAGAGACACCTTTATCATCCATTGATTTTGTAGAAAATGTAAAACCGTTGATGTCATAACCCATGAAAGATAGAATGGTACCCAACGGTCTCCGAGACAACCATTTGACTGTTTCTGGATACGGACCGGTTGCCACGTGAGATTATAACCAAGATGCAAACATTCAAGTGTGTTGTTGAAGAACTTGTGCTTCGTTGAAAGTGGGATTCAACCCTCGAATTTCATCCATGTGAATCTCAATGTATGAGACAACGTCCTCATGGTTCCGAAGAACATACAAATGTGCAATGCACAAATCCTCAGCACTGGGACTAAATAGCTTACCTTGTCAAACCCCAACTCCATTCGACCACCCTTCATGCCTCGAACTCGAAACCCCCACAGATTCAACCTCTTTGATATAATCGGTACGAAATTCAATAACTTTCTGACCAAAATACCGTTGCACAATACTTGCATCAGACCCATACCCATTCTTCATAAAATGCTTGAAAATTTTCATGTACCGCTCAAAGGGATACATCCATCTTAAAAAATAAGACCATGGAGCTTAATATCCCGAACCAAGTGAGTTATCAAATGGACCATTATGTCGAAGAATGAAGGTGGAAAGTACATCTCCATTCAGCATAATACTTCTACAATCACAGCTTGCAACCGATCAAGCTTTGCAACACTGATGGTTTTTGAACATATAGATTTGAAGAACAAACAACAAACATAGCTTAGTAATACACAATCGTACATGGGATGGCATCGACGACCGAATCGCAATGGCATTCAATTCCTGCATTAATTTGTGGTAGTCGTGTGATTTCAATCCACCTTCAACTCTGTTAGCAATACACAAGCGCTGATATTGGAAAAATAAGCTCCAAAGCACTTCAGACACAATTAACGTGGCTCAGTTGTTCTTCTGAGATGTGTACTAACTCCATGGCCTACAAACCTCTATCGTCTCCGACAATGACGCCCGGTTCCTAAGTCACTTTTGGCGCAGCTTGTGGAAGATGGTGAATACACAGCTCAACTTCAGTAGCGCCTATCACCCTCAGACTGATGGCCAGACCGAGGTGGTTAACCACTCCCTCATAAACTTGTTGCATTGTCGTTGGTGACCACACTAAGAACTGAGATCAGAAATAGATTCGAACCAAGTTCGCCCATAACTATGCCACTAATCGGAGAACCGATTTCAGCCCATTTCAGGTCGTGTCCTCCGCTCAACCCCGCAGACCACTTGATCTACTTCCTCTTCTGACCGCCACAAAGGTTCATGGTACAACTTCTAAATTTGTTGATAGCCTTTGTGATGTTCACAGAGAAATGTATGAGAACCTATCCGTGGAAAATTCCTGCTATAAAGAGCTCGCAGAAAAGCATCGACGATACATGGAGTTTGATGTGGGCGACTACGTGTGGGCGGTCCTGACCAAGAAGTGCTTCTCCGTTGGTGACTACAACAAGCTCGTGTCCAAGAAGATCGGCCCTTTGGAGATTTTTGAAAAGTTCAATCCCAATGTTTATCGTCTCAAGCTGCAGAGTCACCTCCTCACTGCCAATGTGTTGAACGTCAAGCATCTCGTTCCCTTTCGTGGTGACTCCAGTGACGAAGACACAGCCCATTCACGGATGAATGCTTTCCACCCCGGCGGGAATGATGTGGGCCGACGTAAAAACACAGCCCATAAGCACGCTTTGCTCTTCTTGGAGCAGTTCGACAAGAATTCTCACGGGTCGCAAAAATCCCATCTTTGATGTTCGGCAAGAGTACCTTTCTTTAAGATTTTGAGTGATTTTCTTTCCTTTTATTTCCTTGGTATTTGTGGGAAAATGATGGCTTAGTTATAGACCTGGCAAACGGGTCTCTTCGATCGGATACGGGTGAGACCCAATCGGTTTAGGTATGATTCGGTAGATTATTTTATCTTCGGGTATCGGGTCTTGATCGGGTGTGTTCAGGTTCGGATGTCTTTCGGTAGTTTTGAAAAATATCCGAACGGGTCGGGTTTGGTTCTAGTTGTTTCAATTTCAATACAATTTGGGTATAATTTTTTTGAATCGGGTTCGGATCAAATTTGGTTCAGGTTGTTTTGGTTTCAGGTACAATTCCGTTTTACATTTTTTTAATCAGGTTTGGATCGGGTTTGGTTTGAGTCAGTTTAGTTTTGGTACTTTTCGGGTACATTCTCTTTCAGGTCGGGTTTGGTTGGATTCCAATATATTCAATCCAGGTCTTGTTCAAATAAATATAGTAAATTGTCATTATAATGAACATAAAATTTTAATATATTAATTTTGTAAAAATACTTTAGCTGAACTAATCTATTATATATATATAATTTTACTAGTCACTTTTTTAATGTATACTTTCAATTTTTTAAAATGAAAAATTATTTCTTTTGTAAAGAACATGATATTTATGCATATTGCAACCATTGATCTATATACTTTATCGCATAAAGATTATATTAGTATGTAAGAACAAAATAGAATAGTTTGTATTTATTTTTTTTTCTATTTTATGTTGTCGATCATAACTCACAAAACTCTTGGAGTTCGTCTCTTGAAAGACGGTCTTTCCATAAGTCATGGAAAGACCAAGATTTAAAGTGTAAATTAGAAGAAATTAAGATAAAATTTTCAGGTTGCATGAACCGGGTTGTAAATTTTATAACTATTATATGTTGCATACTACATTTTTAATATTGCAACGAAGACCTTTTACCTTTTATTATTCTAATTAAACCCTGTCTTTCCATAAGCATATGGAAAGACCGTCTTTCCCAAGACTTTGCTAACTTGGAAGTTATAATATATTAATATATATATATAGTAGTTCTCCTGAAAAACGGTCTGTCCATAAGTTTATAGACAGACCATTAATTTTTTACCTTATACATTCACATTCAAATACATATTATTACTTGTTTTAACTTTAAAAATAAAATATTTAAATTTTATAAAAAAAAACTTACACATTTAAAGTAAAAATCACCGTGAACTGTCCATAAACTTATACAACATTTTAATTTTATAAAAAAAACTTACAATTCATGATTGCTTGCGATACATTTTAAAATATTAGCATATTAAATTAAGATAAGAAAATATTCATAGAAAGACATGCTCATTTTTTCTTAATTAGGTAAAATATTAGTATATTACCAATAAATTCCTTTAGAACTATTTAACTTTACATAAACAGTCTTGGCCGACTTTATATAGAAATTAAATATTCCCTATTTACTAATTATAAATTATGAGTCTAATAAACAGTCTTGGCCAACTTTGTGCACAATCATCCATTCAAATTCAGAATGCGGAGTTTGCAGATTTCTACTACTCCCTCCATCTCATTCAAATATGCACATAATCTTTTTTCACTCAAAGTTTTCAAACTTTAACCATATATTTGAATAGATATATGAACAATAATATTATCGTATGGCATGATAGTTATGCTTTTGATATGCTATGGAAGAGTAATTATACTAATTAAGCATATTTTAAATTTAAGCATTAGAGAAAAATAGATCGTAAATGCAATATTATTTTAGATGTAATTTTATATTCTTACAAAAGAATTGGATGATTGAAAATATTGATTTAATTTTTTTTGCAAAATTTAATGAAAATAAATTTTCTGAAAGAAAATAATAATAACGAAAAGTTAATATTGTATGAAATTTTTTTCTAATAATAAATAAAATAACTAATCAATATTAATTTTAGCTTATAAAATAATTTTAAATTAATAATTTGCAATGTTCTTTTATTTAATACATAATATACTCTTAAAATAATTTCATCTTTTTTTTTTAACTGAAACCACCTGTAGGTGGGGGGTTCTATTATGGCTCCCCTTACCATCAGATTGAGATTTAATTCCCGTGAAACCAGTCCAGTAGATTTATACAAAAGAGAATTAGACACTAGTTGTCGCAATATGTGCGGCATAATCTATGCCAATATCAAAAGAGACCTGTACATGGAAATTAAGGCGACTGACCCTACGTATAAGCTAAACGTTTAAACCGGAAATGCCCTTCTGTTTATGTACACCTCCACCCCCCGTGTCGATGTACACTCCAGCCTTGCATTTCCGGTTCTACGCCCTGATCCGTCTCCAAGAGTAGTGTGTGTCCTTTAGAAGTGTTTCCTTTAGCTGTGGGATGCATGTAGGATCCGCGAAATGTTGTGGAACCCTTCTTTGTTGTCCATACTTTGCCAAGAAATCTGCTGCACCATTGATTTCTCTATAGATGTGGCTAACTCGGATGCCATGTTTCTTTGTTAGATCTGCCACCTGCCTAGCTAGTTGAAGGCAGTTCCATGGAGGCTTCAGTTTGCCATTGATGATGCTCACTGCATTCTGACTGTCCATCTCGAGTGATAATTGATGGAAACCGGTTTCCACTGCCAGTTGGATGCCATGAAGGGCAGATTGAAGCTCCACCTGCAAAGGGGAAATACCCATAGTAAGTTTGTGGAAACCAAGTCTGAAACTTCCCCCCTTATCCCTAATGAGTCCCCCAACAGATGAAGAGTTTTGATTGCAAGATGCATCAACATTCAGTTTAAATCCTGTATCTGGGGGCTCCCATTTAATAGGGATCAGTTTTATAGGTGGGGGTGGGTTCAGGAGTGGGATTAATCCTCTTTGGATCCATGTGCTATCTGAGGGGTTACTTGAAGACAGTGGCCTAACTATAGAGATGAGTCTACAGTTTGCCTTAACCTGCTTCCAAGTATGTAAAGGTGTTAGCTTAACATTTTGAAATAGCACCTGACCCCTTGCTTTCTATAATTCCCATAGGATTAAACAAGGCAGCGAGTAACAAAGGAAGTTATGCAATTTTGACAGGTTTGTAATGTTCCAATAGGTTGTTAATCTATCCCATAAATTTGCAAATTGATCATGTGGTAATTCTAGGATTTCATGCATTTGTTTCCATATGAAAGAGGCATAGGGGCATGAATTAAAAAAGTGTTGCAGAGTATCCTCATGCTCACAAAAAGGACATTTAGATACAGTGACAATCCCAAATTCAGTGAGCATATCATCCATAGGCATCAAGTTGTTTAGAATTCTCCAAGTCAGAAAGGTGATCTTCACAGGTAGGTTTAGAGATTGTACCTTTTTCAATGATGCTGATTCTCTATGTTTGTGTCTCAAACTTTTGTAAGCACATTTAATCGAAAAATTACCTTGTGGACTAGGAGTCCAAACCATGATATCACTGTCCTCAGTGAGAGGGAATTCCCTTTGCAGATCCTGTAAGAAGTCAGCAGTAATATGTGGTGCCAGAAAAGATAATAATGGAGCCCTATTTGTGAGAAATTCTCTAACAGTTAGTTCTGGATTCAGTGGGGCATTTCCACATATCTTATCTATCAATAGTCCATGTCCTGTCCAGTTTGAACTCCAGAAACTACAAGTTCCCTTTCCCACAATAATTCTTGTGTGGTTTTCTGCAAATTCTGAAACTGATTGGACTCTTTTCCATACATCTGAAGTTCTCCTATGTTTTGGGAGAGACCAAATAAATTTTGTCCAGGGGGCTATTCCCTGCTGCATTTTCCACCAGAGCTTAAGGGAGTAAGCATCAATTAATGAGTCTAAGTTTTTTAAGCCTATCCCATTTTCATCTTCAGGGAAAGACATTCTTTCCCAAGA
Organism: Rubia yunnanensis; assembly: GCA_037428765.1. NCBI lineage: Eukaryota > Viridiplantae > Streptophyta > Magnoliopsida > Gentianales > Rubiaceae > Rubia > Rubia yunnanensis. The sequence goes on along the minus strand of CM075061.1, from coordinate 103,162,581 downwards.
TCTCCAGTGTTTGTGCTTTTTACCTTCAGTTTCCCCCCATAGAAAATCAGAACACAACATTTCAATTCTTCTTAGGGTAAAACTAGTTGGCTGTAGCACTGCAAAAACATGTTGAGGAATAGAGGAGAGAACATACTTAATGAGTATGATCCTTCCTCCTCTGGAGATCCATTTGGAGTTCCAGGTGTGAATTTTTGCACTAATTGCTTCCAGAATACTGTGAAAATGTGCATTTAGTTTTCTACCCTTGTATATAGGACATCCTAAATACCTAAAGGGGAAACTGCCCTCCTGCATGCTCAGAATGTTAATGATTTTTCTTTTTTGTGCTCTGCTGCATTTATTTCCAGTGTAAAAGCAAGATTTCTGCATATTTACTTTCTGACCTGTTGCCTTTTCAAATGAGGTGATAAAAGCAGCAAAATTCCTGAGTGATTTATCAGTTGCTTTTAAAAAAAATGCAGGTGTCATCAGCATAAATCAGATGTGTTAGTGGGGTAGTGTGCTGTGGAAGATGAAACCTAGCTAGTGCCCTAGATTCAAATAATGTGTGGAGCTTCCTAGACATAAGCTCAGTGAGGATATTAAACAGAAATGGAGACAAGGGGTCACCCTGTTTGAGACCTCTTGATGGCTTGAAAAAACCATATGCTACTCCATTTATTAAAACTGAGAACCATGCAGATGCTATGTTAGACATTAAGATTTTGACCAGGGATCCATGAAATCCTAATTTGAGCAGTAAAGAATTCAGAGCTGTCCAAGAAACCCTGTCAAAAGCTTTTGTCATGTCCAGTTTCAGGATTAGGTTAAGACATTCATTGTCTTTCTGCAAGAATCTAGTGGATTCTTGCATCAGGATCACATTATCAGCAATTTCCCTCCCTTGTAGAAAAGCTGATTGTTCAGGTGATATAAGTGTGGGCATCAACTGTTTTATCCTCTCCATCAAAATCTTTGAACAAACTTTATTACTAAAGTTTGAGAGACTTATAGGTCTAAACTCATTAAAAGTTGAGGGATGCTGATTTTTAGGAATGAGGGCAATATGGGTGGATGCCATAGCCCTGGGGATTGGTGTTCCTGCTTGAAAGTCTCTTACTGCCTCAGTAAGATCTTTGCCAATAGTGTCCCAACTGTTTCTATAGAACAGTCCATGAAATCCATCAGGACCACTGGCACTGTTTTCACTAAGACTAAACACCGCAGTTTTAACTTCTTCAAAAGTTACAGGTTTCAGAAGCTCTATGTTTGTCTGGGGGGAGATCAGAGGCGGAATGTCTTGGAGAAAAAAGGCAAGGTTTACACCACTGATGTCAGTATTCTCTTCCTGTAGAAGATTAGAAAAAAACCTTACCCCTGCACTCCCAATATCATCCTGGTCAGTTAACCAGCTGTTGTTATCATCCTTAATTTTTTGTATGGATATTCTGGAGTGTTTCTGCTTCACTGAGTTATGGAAGAATTGGCTGTTATAGTCCCCTTCTTTCATCCATCTCACCCTACTCTTTTGTTTCCAGAATGTATCTCTTTCCTTAATTTTGATTAGGAGGTTTGTTCTTGCAGTGTTAAGGGCTTCTAGGGTTAAAGCATTATCATTTTCATCATTTTCAGCCTCCAATCTATCTACTTCCTTCTCAGCTTCTTTAATGTTCTGAAAAACATCTTTGAAGACCTCCTTATTCCACTGTTTAAGAAAAATTTTTAGCCTTTTCAGTTTGTTACTAAATCTTAACATTCCATAACTCTCTATAGGCTGCTCCCAATTGTTTGTCAGGACTTGCTGGAAACCCTCTCTCAGATACCACATATTTTGAAACCTAAAAGGCTTTGGGTAGGTTTTGTTCAGATTATGTAAACTTGTTAGAAGTGGACAATGATCTGATGTGGTTCTATTCAGAACCTGTATAGATATGCTTGGGAAAATGAGTCTAAGGTTTTGATTAGCTAAGCCCCTGTCTAGTTTCTTAGCTACTCTTTCTTTTACTTTGATTTCTTTCCCTTTCAGCCTATACCCAGCCCAAGTGTAGATATTTCCTACTGTGTGGGGTTCTTCAAGTTCCATGGCATTAATAAATATGTCAAAATCCATAATGCTATCTATTCCACGATTAGAGGTCCCTTTGTACTCTGAGAGTGTTCTGATAACATTAAAATCACCAATAAGGAAATATGGCCTTGAGGGTAAATTTAAAATTCTACCAAACATTTCCTGTCTTTCTAGTCTTGAGTGTGCTGCATAAACTACAATTAAATACCATTCTTTCCCTATCACCTGATTGTCTATTTTTATTATTGTGAAAGTAGGGTCATTATGGATGAGATGTATTTGTATATTATTGTTCCACATTATCCATATCTTTCCTGATTCCGAAGCTAGACCAGAATGAAAGTGTAAAGTCTTTGTGAAATCTTCAAGAGAATTTTGTTTTTGCTTAGGTTCAATAATGGCTAAAATATCAGGCTTATGGACCAGACCTAATTCTTTGATTCTTTCCACAGAGGTGGATAAACCATTTACATTCCATGCTAAGATTTTACAATTCATGGATAACATTCTGTTTTGCTGCTAGCCTTGAGCTAATTCTGTTTGGTTGAGTGAAGAAAGTAGATTTTCTCCTCTCAACCCTTCCAGACTGAGATTGTTGGTCTGCACCTAGCAAGTTGGGGGCATCGGTTACCTGAGGTGCTGAGTGGGAGCTAATGGTGCTAGAGTGGAATAGTTTTGAGTTATCCCCTAGGAGCAGAGGTTCTATATGATCTTTATTTCGTTTGTTTACCTCCTGTGAGATGTTAGCAATATGGTCCTCACTTAATTTTTCAATCCTATTATCATCAGATATTTCATTAGAAGGAACATTTAGCACTTTTTCCAACACAGACTCCTTTTCTATATCAGGCATATCTTTGTCTACATGCACCTCAGGCATATCTTTTTCTATATCAGGCATATCTTTATCAGGCAGATTCACAATCTCTTTCCCAGAATCGATCACTGTCATAGCATGTGGTGATGTGGCAGTGAGTGTATTAGTTTTGTGTGTGGTAGAGAAAGGGAGAACCTGGATAGAAGGAAGCACCTCAGTGGCCTCCATGAAGTCCATTTCCAAGTCCTCAGCTAGGTCCTCTGCGTTTTGATCTTGCTCCTGTAGCTCATCCAACAGCTGAAAATGGTTAGTAGATTGAAAAATTTGTTTATCCGGATTACCTGTTCTCTTGGGTGATGAGGGATCATCACAGGGTCTTTTTTGTTTGGATGGCCCCGACTTAGCAGGTGGTGGGGAGTCATTAGTCATCAGGCCTTTTCCTTTGTCTGAGGGAAGTTCATCCGTGTTTAAAGCATCCAGGAATTCTTCTTCTTCCTCCTCAGGGGTTATGCGTAGACCAGCATCCACTTTCTTTTTCCATACCTCTATATGCTTCTTCCCAGCTTCAGGAACAGTTTGAGGTTTCTTATATGTTGCGGGAGTTGGACCTTGTCCTTTTGGTGGTTGACCTTTTGCTGTGATCTTCTTGGTGTCATTACCAACCTGCTGATCGACTTGTTCTGCTGAGTTACCTAATCTTATTCTGCAGGTTGATATATTGTGTCCCAGTTTCTTACACTCCCTACAATACTGTGGAGGGTCCTCATATACTATATTGTAGAACTTGTGTTTTCTCAGGGTCCCTAGCCTAACCTTGCTTGGGAGGGGGTTTCTTAAATCAAATTCTACGCTCATTCTAACAGTGGAAGGTCGTGATAAAGTCTCAGTTGGGATATCAGCATATAGGAATTTACCTAGAGACTGACCAATTCCTTCGAGAGCATCCGGATGGAAAAAATGGGTCGGAGGTAGCTCGACGTTTATCCAGATTGGCGCAAATGGGGGCTCCTCATCAATATCAAAATCCTTCGTCCATTTTAGAACTCTCATGACAGCTCTCCCAAGATTCCAAGTGTACCTGCTCCAGCATCGATGCAGATCCTCCTCGAGGTCGAAGGTGATTCTCACATGCCGCGCATCTAGAGCTGTAATTTTGTAATCCCCTTTGAAGCCAATTGTCTGAAAATGGTGCCGGAGAAATGCCAAGGTTGGCCGGCCTCTGGTGAATTTCCCAATTAGGGCTTCATTGAATGGCTCTGCGATGAGGTCAATTTCCTCCTCCGTGAAGAAGCAACATGGTTCCCCTTTGAATGACAATTGAGGTTTGAGGTTGAGTTTCTTGAGTTTAGGGTTCACTTTGCTTGCTGGGTTGCTCTTTGTTTTGAGACAATCGGCATAGGCTGATTGCGGGCTTCCTCCAGGTGGAGGAGCCGCCATGGGAGCGAGATGAATAGATCAATAGATCGATTGTGGTGGATTTAAAGAGATCGGGGATGGATTGAAGGAGATCGGAGATGGATTGAAGGAGATCGGAGATGGATTCGGTGTTCGCACTTTCAGAATTGTGGTGTTATGTAAAACTTCTTAAAATAATTTCATCTAACTATGCTATGAATACACATTTTAAATTTATAAATTTAATTTATTATGTGATATTTTAATATTAAATAACATATCAACACCGTTTATAATCGTTATTTTCAACTAAATATGATCAAGTTAAAATTTTAGACAGTAACAATTGTAACACACTATTCAATCATATTCGGGTCTTGTTCGGTTTGAGTTAACATTAATCCGGATGTCTTCAAATTTGGATTAACATCAATTTGGTTCATTTCGAATTGAGTAGTAGTTGAGTATGATTAGGTTTTTTCATGTACGGGTCCTTTTCGGGTTCGGTCCAAGTGCCGGTCCTTTTCGGGTTTCGGTTCAAGTTCGATTCGGATTCAGGTGTTATTCGAGTTTAGGTCCCATCAGGCCTGGCAATTTAAGTTCGGGTACGGTTCAATCGGGTGATTTCGGTTTCCGGTTATTGATTGGGTCTCACTATTTGGATGTCGGTTCGATTCGGTTCGATTATTTATTACCGGATTTTCGGGTTCGGTTATATTTTGCCAGGTCTACTTAGTTATAGGGTTATTTTGGAAGACTATTTAAGTCTTCTTTTCCGGGGTTTGAAAACAGTTTTGGTTAGTCTAAATCACTTTTTGTTTCTTAAACCCTAGAGTCTGGTATTCTTGTGATTGAAACAAGAAGTTTTGAAAAGATCAAATCTACCGGTGCATCATAACTTCTGATCAACTAACTAAACTAACCACTCTTAACTGATCCTATAACTACTGTCAATATACTAAATGAAAGCTATTAAAAGAGAGCAGAGTTTGTTGCAGAGCTTCTGAAACTGATTGCTGCAAGGTCCTCGATGAAGTCTGAGAGACTACTCTGAGGTGGCATACTTCATCAGTTTCAGGTGGGACACTCATATTAACTATACTGGTAGGCTATCTTGTTTATTTGATGCTAATAATCTTTATCTTCCATTACATGATGTTCTTAGTGGTAGAGGAATTTCCCTTGAAGATGGATTAACAATGTGGTGAAACTGAACTGTCATGGATCTGTCTTCGGTTTGAAGTGATGCTGGTATTTTAATTTCAAGCCATCTTTTATCTGATCCTTATATGCTGTCCTTCTCATGTTCTAATATCTAGGCTTATCTAAGTGAGGTTGCTTTGCCTTTGCATTTCAATGCTGCAGTTCCTTTTTTTCTGTATAAGCTTACCTTGCATCTTTAAGTAACAGCCTGGTTTCAGATTTTCGGATGTGTTACATATAGGTCACCACAAGCAAAAACGGTCAGTACTTGCTCAGAAATTCTTGTAATACATTCGATACCATTTGTCGAAAGAAAACTCCAACACCGTTACAATATATGGCGTCGAAAATTGGAAATGCATCAAGGACAAAGCAGTAAACTAATTGCAGTTTTACAAAATGGAATGAACCTCTGTACACTACCATATGGTTCCCAAGCAGTAATGTTAAAATTTACACCACTTATATACATAGACTGAAGGTTCAGTAACTGAAATGAAAGCACATTCTGCAGTTTCAAAAGTGATGCTCAATACAATAGTCAATTCCCATTATAAATGATATCAACTTTCCATGCCTTCATTCTTCATATATGCTTTGGAAGAGCACCCATATATCAGCAGCTTTTAGACTGATGAGCGTTGTTGCAGAGGATCCGCTTCATGATGGGTAACCACCTGGTTTTGGTTATCAAGTGGCATGTACTGCGACATAATTGCCATGATCTCGGAGTCCATGTAAGACTGCAGTTTCAGACAGAGGCTTTGATTATTGTTAGAAAACGCAATCAATTCACAAAGTAGAAAAATTATTGGTAAGCTGATATCGAAAGCATACTCGAAGTCTATATTTGTAGAATACATAACCAGCTACACCAGCACCACCCGCTATGGCTAAAACCAACAGTGGAAGGAGCCATCCCCATTTTGATGAGTGTCTCTCTGTTATGAATAGCAAGAAAGAAAATTAGATCAGAGGTTTGGTCGATTACACATGCTAAGAAATCCATCCGAATTTGTATTACTCTACTGAAAAAAATCACAAGTTAAATGACCAAATAAAATTTACGATAATGATGTGATCCAATGGAGTTATGATTTCTTACCAATGCAAGTATCATGCTCCACTATGTAAAGCTTACCCCCGTTACATTTACAGTCATATCCACCCCACGTATTATTGCAAGAGCATCCATCACACTGGCAAACATTACCTTGTTTACATTCATCAATATCTGCCATCGTAAAATATTTTTGCAAATATAAAAACACTGAAAGTAACTGGAAAAAGATATATCACAAATGAAAGAATCGGTTATAATCAGAAATAGGCAGGTATTATCGAACCTTCACATTTATGACCATCTCCCCTGAAACCAGATGGACAACGGCAGCCTGTTAGATCAGATTTCTGTGTTTGCAAAATGGGATGATTATTCAGTAAGACAGGAAATTTATAAGAAGCTTGTGACGATTTCAGTGTTAGCTAAAAATGTTTACTGAACTGGGCAAGCTGAAAATCTAAGCCCATTTCGAGTTTCTGACCAGCAACCTCCGTTGTTAATAATACATCTTCCGGGTCCAACAGCTGTAAAGAAAGAGAATATGATTAAGTACAAGGTGGACTTTAATACCAAATAGAAAACTAATTACCTAGAAACAAAGTTATATAAAATTTGTTTACATACCCTCGCAAGAAGTATATCCATCACCTCTATATTGAACGCCATCTGCCACAGGACACTGGCATACTTTTCCCCTAAACGTATCCTTAATAAAGGCAATAGCAATGCTTAATGAGGTACCGAATTTTTCTTACTTACATTTCTAGCGCACTTAAAAACTCTAAACAGACGCAGTCACTTATATGATGCACAAGAAAAGTGTTTCTTACCTTGCAAGCAGTCACGTTAGAATGTGGATCCTTCCAACAGCCACCATTATTCTCAAGGCACTCATTAGTCTCAAGATCTGTTTAATAGGTAGAAATCAAGAGATCAGAGCATGCCATCATCGTAAAGTTTAAGGCCACGTAACACAAAGCCAGATACCAACCTCCATTAAGACAAATGGGAGGATCAGTAGTCTCCTTGAATCCAGCACAAATGGCTTTTATGACAGCAGTCCTCTCCAATTTTCCTTCACAGATGGAAGGAAGAAAAGTAATTTTAGATAGTGAGCAACCAGCATGATGTACATATCTTCTTCTCAACATGTCCAGTAATGGGAATTAATAAAAAAATTACTGTTTGTGTTAAAAAAGCTCCGAGCATTTTGAGTTTCTTCAATTCTCTAATTCACCATGAAATGAAATGAAGAAATTTGCTTGCCTAATCAGCAGAATCTTACAGAAAGCCATCTTTAAAGTCCAAAATATTTGGTGATAGTAGATACAACTATCACTAAGACTAAACAGTTATTGATAAAATCAAACCAACAGACCTCTATACTGGACATTGTTTATGACCAATGTTGGCAAGATAGTCACATCGCCCCGAGTTCCCTGGCCAACCTAGTTTTAACACAGAAGAACAAGTTCAACGAAATGGCATTCATCAGCATCGAGCATAGCAGATGATAAATGCATAATCTAATATCATGAACAAGAATTAAGAGAGCACAGAAACCTGGAGATCTTGCTCGGTTTTCAGCACTTCATTTTCCATGTCAGCCTCTGGATCACCCACACACTCTCTAATCTTCTCAACTGGTAGGTCTGACGGATTGCAATTGAGTACACAATCAACAAATACTTCAAAGAAGAAGAAGAAAAAATGGAAAGCATGTTGCACTATAAATACAAACTTGAAACATTATATGTGCTTACTCAATGATCGGATGACCTCTTCTGCACATTCTTTGGTATATTTCTTTTGCTTCATCGAACACCGGATGTGAAAATCTGTCACATAATCCCACCAAACCCAAGAGTGACCGCTCTGATTCGCAACCTTGTGAACACAGAGCTGTCTCAAGTTTTCAAACACTACATCCTTCCCTTGATACCCCATTCCAAAGTCCTCTTCAGGGTCCGGAGCACAATATCTTCCATGATTGATGCACTGAGACTTGCACTGACTGCTGAGAATAAAAGGCTGAGGGCAGTACCAAGTGATATAATGCGGCCTAAAAAGGGTGTATCCACCCTTCTCAAGAATCTGAGCATGCCCCTTGAAATCCCTTATAAAATTCATCTGTTCATCGCATCGAGTCCCACACTCATCATTGCTATTAGTCCACAGCTCATACTCCACCCTCTCATCAGGATGGGGCACCGATTCTGTCCAGTCAATCTTCACAACAACATCTTCTGATCCCTTCAACGCGCCCTTCAACTTCTCACCAAAAGAATGATCAATCAACGCTGAAGGGATATCAATCTTCTCCAAGTATCCATCGGCATCTTTACTCTCCTCAGGAGAATCCATGGTTATCAGTGGCTCATCTATGGTGTCTGCCACCAGAACCGCCGCAGCTCCAGCCTGTTGTCCGTTCCAAACCTTCAGCGCAAAGTAACAACCTGCACACAACCCCACCATAATCAAGAATTGAAAAGGCAACAACCTATCTAGAACCATATGCAGATTTGAGGTGGCTAAAGTATTCAATCGAGAAATCCCAGAACAACAAAATCAACAAACTGGAATCTACTAATGCTATATTGATGAGTGATGACCACGCGGGAGACATGCAGCAAAGTTGACCATCAAAAACAGAGCCCAAAAAAGAAAAGAAACAGCATTTCTCCCAAAAAAACATCGAACGCCCCACCAAATGAATAAACAAAATGAAAAAGAAAAAGAACCAGACAAGACTGGATCACCTCCAAAACTCATTCAAAAACCGAAAGACTACTCATTGCATGTTGAATTCAGGCATGCAGGTTAACAAAAAAACATAAAGGGTATGCATATATATGATCGATGAATTGAATTACCTCCGCGATCAAGGAGAAGAATGGTGGGGCGAGAGGTCTTAGACTTGAAGGGCTTGTCACCGTCAAAGGGAGAGCAACCATTGGCACCTTGGTGAGGATAGGCAATGGTTCCGACCATTGATCCTCCATAATCAGGCACCCCAAAATTCCCAATCGCACCATCATGCTTCGACCTCTGATCGAACGGATTCAGCAGACTAACACTGCCTTTCTCCACCACAAATCTCGCCTTACTAACACTAACCAAGAGGGTCGCTAATAGAAAGAAAGCTCTCCAAAACAGAGCACTGCCCATCTCAAAGATCATACAGAACAAGGCTGTAAAAATAGATAATTTTTTAGCTGGATGGAAGATGCAATAGATTTACATGGATGAATTGAGCACCGATTACTAATACTAGGAAGAGTAGACTTGGAATTTGGAGTCTTTGGGACAAGTGGTAGAAAACCGGGAAAAGAAGGTGGTGGACTTTGGCTTCCATTGTTCCTGAAATTGTCATTTTTAATTAAATTCTGGGTTCTATTTTCTAAATGGTAATGTATTTGGAAAAATTGTCCTTCCAGACAATTTTTATGAAATTTAATTAAAATAATAAAATGTAAATAATTTTAATTATAATATTAAAATTTTATTATATAATATATAATAAAATTTATAATTTGATTCATTCAATTTAAAATTTTTAAATTTAATTTTTTTACTTTAAAATTTAAATCTTTCAATTATTTATGAGTAGTCCGTCTTTCCATTGACCAACTTTTTCTAAATTTCTAGTATAATCTTGCTCTGACGTAAAGGGAACGACTTGAACAGTTTGGAAGAGAGAGAGTCAGCAACCACCATGAATGCAACTTCGAACTGGAAAGTTTCAACTTTCATTACTAACCAAATTTGTACTTATTAGAAAATTAAATATATTTGGGTAATAAACAAATATAATCATATATGTTGGAGAATATGTAAATATAATCTTGAGTTCTTTTTTAGTGCAAATATAATTCTAACTATTATACATGTGTGCAAATATAACCCTAAAGCCATTATTTCAGGCATTGACTGATCAGGGTGATATCTGCACTTTCACTATTATAGGATTATATCTGCACTTTCATTATTGCAAAGTTATATCTGCACTTTCATCAATTATATAGGGGTATATATACACTTTTCTCAATATATTTTGTACAATAGAAATTTCACTCAATTCTCAATCTAAAAAACACGAGTTTATGGGTTTTTTTATTTGGGTAATGCAAATATAACCCTATATGTTGGAGAAAGTACAAATATAACCCTGAGTTGTTTTTTAGTGCAAATATAACCCTAACTATTATACATATGTGCAAATATAACCCTAACTATTATACATATGTGCAAATATAACCTTAAAGTCATTATTTCCAGCATTGACTGACTAGGGTTATATTTGCACTTTCAATTATCGCAGGGTTATATCTGCACTTTCAATTATCGCAGGGTTATATCTGCACTTTCATTATTGCAGGATTATATCTGCACTTTCATTAATTATATAGGGTTATATATGTACTTTTCTCCTTTTATTTTAGAGAAACTCGGAGTTTAGGGTTGCAAACGTGCTGGCCTCATCCAATAAATCAGCTTTACTGATTCACTATTTTCATTTATGATAAAATCTTTTAAAATGTGACATTGTTAAAGGATAAAATAAAAAAGAGACCTAATTTAATATATATTCTTTTTGTAATTAGTCAAAATTAAAAGCATGATTCATATATATTAATTTTTAATTTTAATTTTTATTTTTCATTTTCAGGACATCCATCATCCACTCCTCTCTCATAACCGCCACCACCATTATGTGTAGCTTTCATTCATGACCTACGCCACCGTCGTTCGTCATGGTTCCATTGTCGTCGGTTCCTCCGTATTCTCTTTTCAATTCTGCTGTCATGTATTCTTTCTTAACTGCTTGTAACCATCAGTGGTTCCGTTGTGATCTCCGTTCCGACTTCTTCTATTTCATTGTTTGCATTATGTCGTACATTGAGAAGCGGTCAGTTTGCTCATTTTGTTCATTTTAGGTTCGTCTGATTGTTTGGGTTTGTTTATTTTGTAGTGAATTTGATCTTTAGGTAATGGCAAACACTAACCAATGTTCGTATAAACAAGGGAATCCTACTGGTGTGAGAAATCCTCATCAAAAGAAAAGAAATGTTGGAGCTAAATCTGAGAAATTGTCTCAGATTCGCTGGTATATGCGTTTTTCTGTGTCTCATGTCACAATGCTCGTCTTGTAGTTTTAAATTGGTGTATTGTCGCATTTTATGAGTTGCTTTGTTGACTTTAAGTTAATATGGTAAATAGTATAAATGCATCAAGATGTTCGATGGGTGTGGGTTGCTGAAATAGCCACTTACCCCCGTTATTACACATGTGTTCCCTTACAAACCTCTCCACCTTTGGGTGAGAGGCCAAATACGGACATCATATCCCTTTGAGGTAATACAATCAGCAACCTGAAACTAGAGTTTTGATGGTGGACAGGAGAACATGCTCTTGTACCCAACTAAATCCACTTCTACCTTAAACCAGAAGAGTCCTATTAAAAGGTGTATAACTGAGACATGATACTCGCTCATTTTGAATTTGATTCTACCTCAGAGTAGGGGAGTGCGACCTTCAAATAAGGTTCTAGCTAATGGTGTATCTGGCACTTCAGACTGTGTATCTCGTCCTCTGAGATGGGGTATGAATGCAGAACCAAAATGAATTATTCTCCTGAGCAAGTAAGAAGTGCGCTTTGTCTACTTCTACCTCGAGTAGTTGAGGCCTTCTATTAGTGTTAGACCAAGGTTTGACTCCAGGTCTTTCAAGTGTGTTTGTCTTTAATGCTGAGGTCTATGATCCAAGACCGATGTGGTGTCGGCGGATCTTCACAAAGTGTGACTAACCTTGATGGGAATCCAAGGCCTTTAGCTGCATGTTCTACCTTGATATTGTAGTCAAGGACTTCAATAATGATAATCGTGTTGCTCTCTTGGCTTTTAGTTTTAATTGTTGTTGATTTTTATTTTTTAATTAAAATTTTCATTTGTTTAGTAAAATTTTGTACATGTTAGTTTTAAATTTTGTAAAAGTAAAGCTCTGCATTTGTGGGAGGTTGATGTTATAATATGCATTCCTTTAGTTAGATGTCGCATTTGTTAGTATTCAGTGTGTATAAGTTAGTTATATTGTGCATGACTATGTTTTCATTGTGGTTGATCGTTCATTTTAAATTAAGCACCGCATTTGTTTAGTTTGATGTTGAATCTATTAGTATTTAGTGTGTACTTGTTAGTTGTACTGCGTATAAATATTTATTTTCATATTTTTGTTGATTGTTGATTTTTAATTATAGGAATTGCAAATATTTTATTTATATGTAGCATTTGTTATGAGTGTGCACTTCCTAGTAGTAGTGTGCGTGAATTTTTATTAGAGCAAATGACTTTGGTGACCCTTTAACTATCACAATCGTTTACCTTTGACCCCTTGTCCTTTTTAAAACACTGTTAGCCCCTCAACTTACAAAACTGTTGAGTTGTGATCATTCCATCAAGTCCAAATGTCAAGTTTGGTCACAATGTCAATGTTAAGGCAAAACTATCATTTCCCAATTTTTTTTTACTTTTTCTAGTTTCCTATTTCTTTTTTCTTTCTCCCTTATTTATTTTTCTCTTTTCCCTTTTACCCTATTTCCTCATCCCTTCCTTCTAGGTTAATTCTGTCGCCAGAGTTGCACTCCCCTGCCATGATTTAATCCAAGCCCTGCCATGATCTTCCTAGCTTGATCAGCTCCTCTATCGTGTCCTTCAGAAGCTCCAGTTACGCCTCCCCAAGGGGGTGGGGATACTCCTCCCGCCATTAGCAGCGGTTGTTCTGCTTCGCGACGGTGCGACGCATCGCATCCAGCGCCTCCCCACGCTTCTTCTCCATCTCTATCTGGTTCTCAATCTGGGTAGACTGAGCATTCTACTCCCTTACTACTCCGGAATTGGGAGTGTCACCGCCTCCTCCGCCTCCACCAATTCCGTTCTGGAATAGGTTCGCTACTTGCTCCACGTCCGGGCTCCCATAGGAGAACACCTTCCCTGCCGGCGAGAACACGGCCAAGGCCACATCCACTCCTCAAAGGGTGCTCAGCTCATGGGCCTTCTTGAAAAGACTGGCGCACCGCTTGGAAAAGGTAACGTGGAGGTGGTTCGGGTTCTCAATTATTGCAATTTTAATCTTCCGCTTGCCCAAGCTTGATCACTTCTTCATAGCCACCGTGCGAAGGTTATAGGGAAGAAAAAGAAGGTGGTTACATGGAAGAAGAAGAAGTTATAAGGAAGTGGATGTGACAAGTTGAGCGGACTGGTTGCATTTTTTACGTAAATGTTATTACTCTGTCCCAGCCGAATGTGCACACTTTTTGGTCAATTTTCTCAGGTCATGTTTGACCAACGATAACTTTAGTTACGTATATTAACGGTGTGTTAAAACTTGATATTTAGAAAATACAACATGCAAAGAATCCAACAATATCTCACATGATGATATTGGTATCTATATACTAGTTGAAATTTATGGTCAAACGTGTCTTGAGAAAGTTGACCAAAAAGTGTGCAGATTCGGCTGGGACGGAGGGAGTACATTAGTGTGTTTTCAGTGCGTAGTAGTTACTTATTCTTGTGGGAATGTAGCCTTCTTTTTTTTGTTGTTTATTTATTTTTAATTACAAATATGTTAGTGTTTAACCCATGGATAATCTGATTTGATTCTAGGATTGTGAAGAAATTTTCTACAAGTTTCTCTCTTGCAAAATTGAGTAGTTTAATGAGTTTCTTAACTTCACAACAGCGACAGGATGTTAATGACATCGATTTTGGTGCTCTTCTTGTTTTCCAGATTTTGTCCTTGCCTACAGGGATCATTCCTTGGTTGGTTGACAGATTTCATGATGTTGGCTGGTATATACCTACCCACTCGAGCAAAGACTAGCATCAAGATGACCACGACACATGGGAAAATTGGTTTGCTTGGCATACGAAGCACTTGGTTTGAAAAAGTAAAAGAACCACTTACCACAAACACTCTCCACTAAACCACAATCTAGGAAAAAGGGGGGAAAATACGTAGGCCACTATTGCAAGATCCAACATCTATAAATAAATCCACAATAGACGAATCACGTAAGTAAATTCTGGCACAAACAATAGCTAAAAGGAGAATAAACCTAACTTGGGCGTCAGAGCTTTCTTCTCGGTGACCACCCTTGGGATCTCTTTTACAAGGACTTAAAGAGAACGAGTTTGCAGTGGGGTTTTGGGAACTATGTTGATCCAGAAGGACCCCGGCATCATTGACTGCGTGCAAGAAGTGGGTCATCACAGGTACATTATTAGCCCTGGTGTTGTGTTTGATCTAACTGCATTTCGAGGGTTCATGGAGGTTATGTGCAGTAGGTGAAAAATAATGGTAGGGATGTGTCTAAGGATGCTGAGATAAGATAATGTAGAGTTCTAAGATGAAAGCTAATAATAATTGTAACATCTCATCTGTTATAGCGTTAGATGAAATAAATAAATTAATTGAGGGCGGTGTTCTGTTTAAAAGGTGTTTTGCGATGTATTGTATGTGCACTTTTCTTGCACCAATGATGTGCCCATTTTATATGGTTATATTAGGACTTTTGAGATTCACTTTTGTACACTTTTGTGCTCTAGATGTGGAATTTTACCTTGTAATTCTCCAAGGAGAG
Source organism: Rubia yunnanensis (assembly GCA_037428765.1). Classification (NCBI taxonomy): domain Eukaryota; kingdom Viridiplantae; phylum Streptophyta; class Magnoliopsida; order Gentianales; family Rubiaceae; genus Rubia; species Rubia yunnanensis. The sequence goes on along the minus strand of CM075061.1, from coordinate 103,147,412 downwards.
TTAAAAGCGACTTTTGCGCATTTATTACTTTTCTAGAGGATTTTGTGTGACAAGACAATTTGTTTGAAGACTTTAAAGAATACCTTTAAAGATTTAAATAATTGAAGATAAGTGAAGTGAAGAGGAGGACTTGAAACAAAAAGAAGAAAGAAATCAAGATGCTGAAATTGGGCTTAGTCGCGACTCGCAACAAACCTATCGCGACTCACGACGGACGTATGGCCAGAAACTTTCTTACTTTTTTGTACTATAAATACTCACCTTATCCTCTCCTCTTCATACTTCTTCTTCTTCTTGTGTTTTTATAGGGTTCAAACCCTGGTTGGCGGCAGTTACAATATTCAAATCCGAGAGGAGAGGAAATGAAAAAACAAATGTTATATATAATATTTGATTATTGCACAATAGGTCCCTCGATATATTGGCATATTTTAAAAACACTCCATCCCAAATGAAACTTCTTATATTTGCACAATAAACCATGGTTTAAAGTTTAAACTGCACGAAAGAAGAATTTGTGTGTTTTAAATCACTGCTAAGAGTTTTTATCCAATGGCTATAAATGATTATTTAAAAAAAATCAAACCAGAATCTCAGTTACTCCCTATGTCCCAGATGAAATTGCACTCTTGCTTTTTGAACACTATTCTCTATCAAAATTTAATCACATATTTGAATAGATATATGAACAATAATATCATCGTATATGATATTTTTCAATTTGTCGTAACAAGTAGTTTCTAAATATCAACTTCTTATTTTCCATTGTTGTACGTAGATAAATATATTAACGGTCAACCATGTCTCTTAAATGGCGTGCAAAAAGCAAGAGTGCAACTCTAGGTGGGATAGAGGGGGTAGTTGAAAACGAGAAGATCAGAAAACAAGAGAAAACTAATATGAGAGGGACAACACAAGTCTTTCTCAGGTCTGGGAAGTCTAATGTATATCCACACTTATATGAGTTTTAAATATATCTCTCTATCTTCAAAGCGGCGATCCAAGAATGAACAGTTACTTTTCGTCGTTGCTAATTCATTTTCTTTTCCTTTTTTTATTTCTCCTTCCCATCTCTACTAATACGTGTCATCACGTCTCTCTATGTGCTTCTTATCTTTTTCCACAACTGTACACGCGTCATGCACTCTTGTGAGCTGTGATTAAGAATGTTGATGTGGTGAGTAAAGCGGCATCATCTCATCTTTAATTTTTTTCCTTTCTTTTGGTGAATTTGATCTTTTTGATGATTAATTTTCTCCTGCATCTAATTGATCTATTCCTTGATCTGTAACAATCGCTCTAAGAATGACGGCTCCTCCACCGCCTCTATTTCCTTTCAAGGTTTGTACAATCTAAATTTTGCTTCTTTTTTATGTCGTTGTTCTTGTTCGTTTTGCTTCATTACCATGGCGATGGCGCTAGTTGTTCTAGATTTATAGGGTTTCAGATTTGGTGATGATGTTAAGGAGCTGGTTGAGTTCACAAAGAATCAGGGGCTGAGGTTGAAGGGTGAAGCTCAAGTGTTCAATGAAATGACCCTTACAGAGGTTTTCGTCTTCTACGTTGGCCTAGCGCATAGGAAAAGACCCAGAAGTAGCAGAGGTATCCCAGGCTCGCCATCTTCCATTTGTACAAGTAGGGGAACATCAACATTTGAGAAGAGGTTAGAGTGGTAATGGGTTTGAGTGGTACTGGTTTGAGTGGAGAGGGTTCAAGTAGAGGGTTTGAGTAGAGAGGTTTGAGTGGAGAGGGTTCAAGTGGTACTGGTTCGAGTGGTACTAGTTTGAGTGGTGAGGGTTCGAGTGGTACTAGTTCGAGTGGTACTGATTCGAGTGGTACTGGTTCGAGTGGTACTGGTTTGAGTGGTACTGGTTTGAGTGGTACTGGTTTGAGTGGTACTAGTATGAGTGGTACTAGTTTGAGTGGTACTGGTTTGAGTGGTACCTCTTCATCTGAGGTACCACTCTCATCTTCATTCATCCCACTGAGACCTTCCTCGAAAGAGTCTTCTAACTCCACCACTGACACACCGAAGGCAACATGATTGGTATACTCCTCTCCATCCTTACACTCATCTACTATGTCATCGTCACTCCAGGTTGTGGTATATGATTTTCCTTGCCTTTTAAGCGTATTTGCACACTCAGCTTGTGTGTGCCCAAAACCTTCACACTCTCTACACTGGATTTTCCTGTTCAGGTTTGGATTTGTTGATTTAAACTTTGGTGTTTCAACACCAATTGCTTGGCCAAATCTTGGAGTGGAGTTTGTGTTTGGATATTTGTTCCCACCTGACTTCTCTTGTGGCTTCCTGCCCATCTTCTTCATAAATCTGGAGAAGTTCCTAGTTAAGTTTGCAATTTCGTCGGACTCTTCATTATCTGAATGATCTTCTGACTTTTCAGAGGTTCTGCTTGAAAAAGCCATCTCTTTCTTTCCTGCTTTTGTTTGCAGCATCTCCATCTCATAAGATTCCAGTGATCCCATAAGTTCATCAAGTGTCATTGTCCCTATCCTTCTATTTTCATTAATTGCTGTGACCTTCATGTTGAACCGCGGAGGTAAAGCTCTTAACACCTTCCTGACAAGCTTTTGATCTTTGTACTTTTTGCCAAACTGAAAAGCTTTGTTTGCAATATCTCGAACTCATCCATTGAACTCAGAAATAGTCTCATCTTCACGCATCTTTAGTTCCTCGAATTTTGACGTGTAATACTGCAGCTTTGATTCCCTGACGGAGCTTGTCCCCTCATGGTAAGTTTGTAACACATCCCACGCTTCCTTAGCAGTCTCACAGTTTGAAATCATCTTAAACTGATCTTCATCCACTGCCGTAAAGATGGCATTCAATGCCTTTGAGTTGGACACGTGTGCTTTGTGCTCCTCGGTGGAGTATTTAGAAAATGGTTTAGTGGTCAGCGAGCTTGATCCTTCAGCTTCGTCACTTGCAGGTGGAGTGTATTGATTTATGACATAGTTCCAAGCTTGATCATCTAGTGCTCCAATGAACACTTTCATACGTGCCTTCCAGTAAGCATAATTCCCTTGTTCCAGCAACGGTGGTTGCGTGACTGACGCCCCCTCCTTTGGTGCCATGGTGAAACCTGATCTCACTCTCCTTGTATAGGGGTCAGTAAGTGCCTTGCTCTGATACCAATTGAAATTCTGTTCCACCTACTGTCTATACTTTTATGACAAGTTGTTTAATGTTTGGTGTTAAAACACGAAGTAAAATACGCGGTGCACACACAACTTGTTTACGCAGTTCGGTGCAAACACACCTACATCTGCGGGGCCTTGCCCAGATCAGAAACCATTCACTAGAAAGCAGTCTTTAGTACAAGAAGCTTAACTTAAATACTAATACATTGCTAACCTATCGAGTGAATGTTGTGAGATCCCCTCACTGCCGATCCTACGCCGTTGAACCCTCACGATCAACACGTCTCTCTGGATCTCCTCCTCCCGAGGAATTAAGGCTTCCTTGTTTCTGATCTTTACAAACTTGGTCGGTTGATTTTCGAACCTCCAAAACAGCACGGGCAGATTGCTCAAAACCACAGTATCTCACGTAGAGATTAATACTTAGTCACCTCTTGATTGCGTTGTATCTTCTTCCTTTTATCATCTTCGCAATCCTGCCTTGTACCATAAATAAACTACTTAATTAATTCCTAACTATTACAGGAATATTTGGTTACCAGAAATAGATTGCCACGAAATCACACACTAATCTTCACAATATTCTGATCTGGTCGCATAATTATACTCCATAATTCGTGGCTAGAATAGCAGTGGTGTTAAAACATCATATCACTAGTATTCACAATATGCCATAAATAAGTCCAACTCCCGAGGACTCTACAATTATAATAAAAATAAAAGACAATATTTCATATTAGACTGACTAACAAAGTTTATTTATTCTAATTTGCACTTTAAACCCTGGTGTTTCCATGCCTTATGGAAAAACCGTCTTTCAAGAGTTGGACTCATTATATTTAGAATTTAATTTTAGTTTATACTTAATCTCTAAAATTTAAAAACAAAATTTATTCAAATTAAATTTTTTCATCAAAAATACCACACAATGCGCGGTGGGACTCCAGCTAGTATATAAGTAAAATATATTAACGGTCAAATATATTTCTTAAACTGCGTAATAATGATTTCAGTGCAAATAATATTAATGCGGACAAGTGATTAGATGCGGGCATGCACATGGCACTGGATTGATAGCTATATCCTGAGCTAAGGAGCGAAGCAGTACCCCTCAATAGACCATCTCTGAAGTCTCTGAACATGATAAGCCCTATCCCAACACTTACCGCTGCGAATCTCTCTGATTATACTTTGCGGATGAAAAGGAAGTTGCCCGGCCAAAGTAAGCGATTAACACAGGGGGTGGAGATCACTTACTTTGGAAACGCAACTTCCATCACCTCTAGTATTGTGCATAGTCTACTACTTCCTCCCAAGCAGAACCACTAGACCACTAGTATTAGATCATTCTTTTGGAGGCAACGAGGTTGCCTTATCGATGTATATTCTAATATAATACTGTAGCTCTTTTGGTTTCTAAATAGGTTCGGGGAACCTAATAAATAATCCCCTACCTTACGGTGAATTCATTAAAAAAAAAGGGTATAATTTAAGGGCCGAGACTTAGACTTCTAGGGCAAGTATGCTGGAACGAGACTTAGACCTCCTGGGCAAGTATGACGTAACATAATTACTTTTCCATTGGTAATGCAATTTGTTCATTATTGACTAAACGAGTCCGAAATTATATACTCCCTCCCCGTTTATTTTTTTAATGGGAAAGTCTCAGGAAATGCGGCATTTCTTTAGGCTTATGGACAGTGCTTAGGGGCATTTAACTTAAATGTTGTAATTTTTTATAAAATTTAAATATTGCATTTTATAAGTTAAAATAAGTAATAATATGCATTTGAAGGTGAAAATATAAAAATATATGATATAAAAAAATATTTTCAAAAATTTTAAATTTTGTATGTAATTTAAGAAATGCAGTGTATAAGGTAAGAAATAAGTGGCCTGTCCATAAGCTTATGAACAGGCCGCCTGTCAGGAGACCCACCCTTTTTTAATAATAGATACAAATATTTTGATAAAAATAAAATAAGTAAAAGTAATTGAATTTGAAAAACAAATTTTAATTTACATGATTAAAAGAAGATACAGTTTTGAAAAATACCATCTTTCTTAGGCTTATAAAAAAATGGAGTTTAATTAGAATAATAAAAGGTAAAAAATTTAGTTGCAATATTAAAAAATTTATAATGCAACGTGTAGTAGTTATAATGTTTATAATCCAATTCATGCAACCCAAAATTTTTATCTTCATTTCTTCTTATTTACGCTTTAAACCTTGATCTTTCCATGACTAATGATAATATCGTCTTCCAAAAAATGGACTCCTGAAATAATATGAATTTTGTTAGCATTAAAATAAAGTCAATTAAACAAAACAACTCAAAATGAGAATCATTTCTACTCTTTAAGTCTTCTCCTCTTGGCATATTTAACTATTTCAAAGCCTTCATTTGTTTATAGATAGATATGTCTACTTCACCCGTACATCAAGCCAAAACTATATTTTAAGATATTGATGCGTCTGGAAATCGATCAATCCGCACCGCCGAATCTCTTGGTTGTAATTTATCCCAAGAGGTTCTACAGGTAAACTCTTTGATGCTTAAAATAGTAAAATACTCGAATAGGTGACAAAAAGTGTATATCAATGAATACGTACCTATTTTTTATACTGTATCATAAGAACAATATTCATCCTTAATTACTGTAATTAGCTTCCTTAATATACGGTAACCGTATATTCTACCTTGTTTCGGCCCAAAATATCTTCTGGACTTTCTCCGGGTCTGCCCATCATCAAGAGCCCCCAGAAAAATTAATGGGACCTCGAAACTAATAACTTCCGAGGTGTCTCGGCCTTAATCTTGAAATTCCCATGCTTGAAGAACTTCGAGGGTTGGAGTTTTAAATTCACCATACCCTCGAATGGCCTTCTCGAGCTTTGGGGTACCATTTAGTTTTCTCCTTTTCTGTTTTCTAATAAAATTTTAAAAGGTGCGCGTGTCAGCCGGCTATGCAGAAGAGCACATGAATTGTAGTAATTTTCAGAAAAGGTATGACAACTTTTGCACTTTTTTTTTGAATTTTTGTCTTCCCCAAGACAATCATTATTTTGGCCGCCACTTTAGACTTCTTAACTCCCTACTTCTCCCACGTCTTCTCACTTTATTTGCATGTATCCAAAGAAGGTTTCATCAGCATTTTCCTCATCTACTCACAGTCTTTTACCTTCATCTTTCTTATTCTCTCATTAGTAAGTTTCCTCGTTCTTCATCCTCTCTATTTTCTTTATTCTTCTTTATTATGGCCATCTCCGGCGAGAAATCTGATGAGATGGGACAGTCCGGACAGGTTGGGTCTGAGGGATTGGGGACCGAATCGGCCGGAAAAGTGAATTCTGTTACCTTCCCCAGTGACTTCAAACATTCTCCCCAAGATTCTGTTGTAGGGGTTGATGAACGCGGCCACACCAATTTTATTCCAATAGTTGATATACCCGAGGAAAGGGATATATCTAAAGATCATTCCACGTGGGGGATATCGAGTTTAGCGATACTCCCCCTGAAGGGGGAAGCTCCCCGAGAGTTCCGATAGGGGAAGAACAAAGTGTTCTTGTGCCTCCATCCCCTACCCTCGAGGCTGTGGAAAGGAATGTTCGAGAGTCCCCTATGGAAGAAGAAACTTGAGAGCCCCCCACTCTTGAAGGGTTATGGTCAGTGTTAGGAATTCTACAGTCACTATCCTATGGTCAAAGAATTCCTCCTGATGTTGAATTGCAACTGTTGGGAGCAACGGGTTCTCCTGAAAATATTCCTGAAAGAAGGTCGACTGTATACGTGTAGCAGATCCGTTCTGGGTTATGTTTTACATTTTCTCCAATATTCTCTAGGATACATAAGGATTTTTAAGTGAGCCCTGCTCAGATTCACCCTAACACGATAATAACCATCATGTTGTTCCTAACGTAGTGTAATAGACTCGGCGTCAAGCCTAAGTACAAGTTGTTTCGTTCTTTTTTTACTGTATCAACTAGCGCTAACTATCTTGAGAATATCATCATGCTCTCAACTAGGCTAAGGAGGCGCACATTTTTTACCATCCCCGATAATATGGGGAAGTGGAAAGATGCCAAGAAAGGGCTCACTTTCAACGATCTCAGGTATAAGGTCCCCCAATGGAACCCTGATGTCAAAGTCGAGACCTAACTGCCAAAAACATTCTTTGTCCTGCTCATCTCGAGGGTATAAGGGATTAACTTCTAGCCTCACCCTTTCTTATACTAACTATTCCAACCCAGATAAATCGATTGGGAGGAAAGCTTGGCCAGTTAAGGTTTATGAAAAGTATGTTTATGAGCCGGCTAGAAAGAGGAAATTGTCAAGTCTACAACATGGCTCAGAAGGTGAGCCTAAACAGGGGCATAAGTGAACAAGGCTAATCAAGGAAGCAGATAAGCCTAACCCTTCCATCAACCTAATCATCCAAGAGCCCACTCTCGACGATTATATTGATTGTTATGATTTTGAAGGTGTTTTTATGTCTTATTGTCTATTTTTGTACCTTTTCATCTCAGGGTTTTCTTTCTAACTTTTTTTTCATCTTCTTCAGTGGGCAGGAGTTTGGGTAATGCAATGAACAAGAAATGGAGTAACAATAAACCTGTGAAGGTCATCTCCCCTCCTACCCCCCACGAGATTACCCCTTCTGTGAAATGCTGAGAATGACCCCTCCTTGAGGGAAAATACCAAAAGATATATCAAGACAAGGCTATTCAGGAGCAACCCCCTGAAGGTCCTGATGTCGGGGCTAACCTCGTGGCCCCCTTGTTGAACCTTTTGGTCGTGGGGGAAAATACTCTCGGCCCTTTTCCCAAGAATCCCCAGGTAGGATTTCTACCAAGAGGTTTTATTTTATTATTATCATACTTTTATTTTGCATGTTTTTTTTATATTTATATGTATTTGGTTTTTCTAATCATTCTACCTTTTTTAGGTAATTAACGGTCTCCAACTGGTTTCTTCCCCTCTTTCCTCCCTCATTCGGGACTTGGGCTCCCAATAAACCTCTCTTTCCTCTGTTCAAGAGGAAAAAGATAAGATTGCCTCATTGGAGCGGGCGCTCGAGGCTTTTAAAAAGAAAGCCGCTGACCTCGAGGTTGTAAATGAGCATCTCATCCTTAAGAAGAATGTCGTTGTTGAAGATGCCAAACAAGCTCAAGATCCGACAACTCCAATGGTTCTGCTGGAGGTGTTCAAAGACAATGTCCTCCAAAGCAAAGAACTTTTTGATCTTTTCGTCGATCTTCTCGACATGTGGCTAAAGGTGTTAGGCACAATCTCCTTGTCGAAGAGGTTATCCTACCCCATATGTCTTCATTTCTTTCTGAGGATGATATTTAATTTTTAAGGGATGCTTCTAAATGTGAAGGTGTGGAGCTGATCAACCAGAAGCGGGACAAGGCTGTCTAAAACGGGGGTTTGAACTTGTCCCTGGTAAAACATCTCAAGGCCTCTAGAAAACACCACTCTGCTGAGGATATTCACACCATTGCTGACCATGCTGAAGTGTCAAAGAGGGTCCACACTAAGGCCGAGTCCCATAACGAGGTTCCAATAGGGGATAAGCCTTCAAATGTAGGAAACACTCTGTAACTTTGGCCTCTTTGGAGCCTTTGATGTAACTCTTCATTCCTTTTGCTATAAACAAAATTTATTTTCTCTATAACTTTTGTGTCTATATGTTTATCTTCGTAGTTTACCGCCTTGCAAAAGGAACTTTAAACCATTCGCAAAGATTCTGCTAAGACCAAGACAGAACTTGAATATGCTAGAGTGGAGTTAATGAGGACTATGTTAATCTTGAGGAAGTGCTTTGAAGAATTAGAATCTTGGCGCAATAAGACTCATCTATGCATAGTGAGTCTTGAGGATGAGGTATTCAACTTGTTAAGAAAGAGTTGTACTCTACCAGAGGGGATTTAAAGGCTTGGAAAAATGGAGACCATCCTGTGTTTATAAACTTGTTGAGGGACATCGAGCGTAGAAAGTATATTGGCGTTGTGCCCCTCGAGGTTGTTGAGAAATTTGACCCCTCCAAGGCTAATTATTAAGAATTAGTGCATGAGATACTCAAAAAATTTGGATATCTCAAAATGTGTCTTGCTGATGCCAATAGGGTATCAAATCTCAAGGGCCCACTTATAGCTAGCCAAAAGGAGGTCTATAGACTTAGATCCTAAGTGGGAGAAATTGCAAAGCTTTACAAGGTGGTGTTAGATAAAATTAACAGGATAAATGAGGACCTCTTGAGAGAAAATACCATCGTCGGTGAGGATCCTTCCTTAGTTGAATCAGTTATTGTCGAGAACGACCGATTGGTAGATGAAAATAAGTCCTTAGAAAAGATTATCTCATAACTACAAGAGGAGGTTCACCTCGATGATCAGAGTCTCCAATCTCACAGCCTATTTCATTGTGTTGCTCACCCTCAACTTATTGACGACAAATTTCTTCTTTGATTTATTCTTAAAGCGCATCACCACTGGATTTTGAAGAACCAAGTGGAACTAAGGGAATCTGACCACCAAAAGGAAGCTTCCAATGCCATTCGCTAATGGATACAAAGATTACATGTGTATCCTCCCCAAAATCGAAGATCCTCGAGATTAGCAGTCAAGAAAAATACCAAGAATAGTGGTTCAACAAGTCATAATGTTAAGCTATCCACGAGGAAACCTACTGAAGAGGAACAGGTTAAGGATTCCCAACATGCGGCCGACATCAAGATAGAAGATGTAGAAAATATCGAAAAAGAGTCAAAGAAATTTGTTCCTTGATACCTCGAGACTGTAGTTATAAACTGTACAATATTTTTACTTTTATTTCTTCTATAATATATATTGTTTCATAGATTAGCCCTTTCTTAATGATTTTTCCTGCTATTAAGTTCCACCAAGCCTTAAGGCAAAGCATATTGTATTTCCAACAAGCAATCAACATATGAAAGTACTTAGAAAGCATAAAACACAAGTGGTTTTACCCAGGCTCGGTGTTTCCACGTACATCCTACAAAAATCATTCCACTAGATCATTCATCAAGGTTACAATCAATGAGGGTATATCAGGGGTGTAGCTTTTTTATCTTTTCACTCCTCACTTCATCCGTAGCTGGAAAATACATAGGAGATTTCTAGGCTGAATTCCTAGATTTGCTGGAAAAGTACATGGGAGCCTTTAGCTCATATCCTCGGCTTTGCTGGAAAAGTACATAGGAGCCTTTAGCTCAAAGCCTCGATGGAAAAATTACACAGGAGCCTTTAGCTTAAATCCTTAGCCTTTTTATTGAAATTACAAATGATCCTCTAACTCGAATCCTCAGCCTTGCTGGAAAACATAGGAGCCTTTAGCTCAAAACCTCAACCTTGTTGGAAAAATTACACATAAGCCTTTAGCTCGAATCCTCAGCCTGGTTGGAAAAATTACGCATGAGCCTTTAGCTCGAATCCTCAGCCTTGCTGGAGAAATTACACAAGAGCCTTCAACTCGAATCCTCAGTTTTACTGGTATCATATACCCGAGCCCTTAGCTCGAGCCTTCAGCCATGACTGACATAATAAACAAGAGCTTGTAACTTGAGTTTTTGATCTTAGCGCATAGCATAAGAACTTGTGATGTTTTTCACTTCTATTATAGCTGATGATACCTTTATAAGTTGGTAAGATTCCACCTCCTCGGTATTTGGATTCCTCCCATACTCTTGAGGACATAGCTACCTCCTGAATATGCCTCCATAACCTTATAAGGCCCTTTCCAATTAGCAGCTAGCTTTCCTTCAGGTTCTTGTTGGCTTTTCTCATTTTTTCTCATCACCAAGTCCCCTAGTATGAACTGTACTTTCCTGACCCTTTAATCATGATAATGCTTCACCTTTTCATTCACCTTAGCCTCATGGATCGAAGAAAACTCCTATACCCCTTCTACCATATCAAGGTCTAAGCACCAATTTTCATTGTTATCATTTTATTCAGGTGTTGCCATTATTCTTGGGCTAAGTACCCCTATTTCTACTGGAATTACAGCCTTAGAACCATAAACCAGACTGTAAGGTGTCTCTCCAGTGGTAGGAGACTCTGCCGTTCATTAGGTCAATAAGACACTGAGCAGCTCACATATCCAGTTTCCTCCAGCCCCTCCGAGCCTAGCTCAAATTTCATTAATAATGGTTCGATTAGTTAGTTCCACTTTTCCATTTTCCTTGGGATGATAAACAAATGTTACGTTTTGCTGTATCTTATACTCTTCACACCATTTCTTAAACGGGTCATGGGCAAACTGTCTTCCATTATCCGTTATTCTGATCCCAGCAGGCTGTTCTCACAGAGCTCTATCCCTTCTTCCTTGCTCTTTGTCTCGAGGTTCTTGGCCCTAAGGCCTTCTATCCCCCCGACTCCTATTATTTTGGTAATTTCTCCTATTTGGGGGTCGACCATTTTAGGGCCTAGGAAGTTCACCCCAATTTCCCCATTTAGGACCAGGACCTTGAAGTCGTCCTTCATTTTCATACCTGTATATTTCCATTTTTAGATGAATGCAATCATTCATATGTTGGCCATAATCCTTATGAAAATCACAGAATAAATTTGTGGCCCTCATTCCTTCTTGATTGTTCAACATCGGTTGGGGCTTCTTAAGTATCCCTCGATAGATGCTCAAGATCTACGTCGGTGACTTGTTCATAGGCGTATACCTCTTGAAGGTAGGCCTTGCCACCTCAATAGGTTTCTTACCCCTAGAGTCACTGCTTCTGTCACTGCTTTTTCCTGGCTTATCAGTCATACTCTCTCTTTCTTCTCGTGGCTTCTTTCACTTTTGAATACTGCTCGACAACCTCTTAAAGCTTCTAAAGTGTTCAAGGGACATTGGTACTCAACTTCTTATATAATTATATATCCCGTATACCCAACAAGTATCCTTGAATAACTCTGTTCTTTGTGGTTTCCACAACTCCCAAACTCTCATCCACGTAACGATGGTAAAAGGCTTCTGTCGTTTCCCCGGGATTGTACTTTGTCTGATATAACTCCAATAGAGTTTTTGTAAATTTCTTCTTCTGGGCATATTGGCTTAACAACTCAACATTGAAATCCCTGTAAGAATGCAATGACCCCCTTGGTAATTTCTTATACCATTCATGGGCCTTCCCTTAAAGATAACTACCCACCAAATTACATGTTAACTTTTCGTTAAAGTCCCTCGAGTTCTTTAGACTGAGGAATGTCTTAATGAACTCTCGAGGATCCAACTCTCCACTGTAGGTAGGAAGCCCCTCCGGGGGTTTTGTATCCACTGGTCATCATTCCCCCATTATCAATGGAGTAAAAGGCAACCTAGCCGCCTGGCCAAGTGGTCCAATCAACCTATCTAGCTCTATTTTTAGTGCATCTCCTGTGTCCTTTCCTAGTCCTTGTTGCTCTCTAAGAAAATTCAATCATCTATCAGCATTTCCATGTGGAATCTGATACATGGACTGTTGACCCCTATACCAAGGATTCATCCAAAGCTGCATGGCCCCTGAACTTACAGGAGGCAATCCATACGGGCCATAGAACCCCTGACTAATGGGATAATTTGGCATCCTTGCACTACCATATCCCTAAAGCCCCTGACCTACCTCTGCTCTAGGAAGAGCTCCTGTGGAGGCTATCTGTATCAAGAGGGAAATATAATATACTATCCCCGGTGGATATTTGGGGAAAAAAGGTTCTGGTTATGCCTAATTCCCTTCTCGTTTATATCTGAAATAAGGGAATTCCAACATGGGTTAGGAAATGTTTCCTACATGGATCCCAATGACTGTCGAGGGCAACACATCTCTCGGCATGCCCCTGGATGCCGAGAGAGGCGCTACCTGGTATGCGGCAGCTGCTAGCATCTGGGATGCTCGCCCAAAATCTGGCTGTGAACCAACAGCTCCCATGGCCTGATTTTCCTGCACAACCAGCTCATAAGCCTCGACATGGGAATCACTAGAAACTTCCATAAAGTGGCCATGTCTTTCATCATATGACCTTGCCGGTATATCATGTGCGGGATTCATGGCCCTTGCATCACATCCCAGATTATCCACAATAGGTCTCGAGGGTCCAGCTACATCCTGAGGGGCATCCATAATCAGGGGGTTCAGCTCGGTTGAGCCAAGCACTGCCTCATGCCCACCTGCCGAGACTTGCAGGGCTCCCGACTCACCTGTCGGAGCTGGCACTACTTCTCTCTCAACGTTCTGGGATGCCAAAGGGTTAAGCATCCCTCTTCTTCTTCTTCTTCCACGATATGGGAATTGTATCTCATCTATAGCACCTGTCTCCTTCAACTTCAATCTCTCACTCTTTTGAGTATTCGTGGAAGTGGACATAAACCAAAGGAATCCAATTTGACTAAATCGGTCCCACCAAGCTTGTCAATTGATGCATCTAGAAACTAATCAAGCTACACCACTGAGTCCCTTGGTCATAATATGCCAACAATAAGCCCTGGGAGGTCCCGGGGGTAAGCTCTCCAATGCTTAACTCAGTAAAACAATCGAATAGGTGACAAAAAGTGTATATCTAATACTGAATACGCACCTAGTATTTATACTGTATCATAAGAATAATACTCATCCTTAATTACTGTAATTAGCTTCCTGAATATACGGTAACTGTATATTCTAACTTACAATACGGGCCAAAACAGGCCCAAAATATCTTTTGGGCTTTCTCTGGGTCAGCCCATCATCACATATAGAGAGAATTAGGATTGCATGAGAACACCTACTTAAAAATCTCATCCTATGGCTCTAACTGAACGATCTATTGCTTAAATTACATCATCTTTATATCTTTTACTATTCCCCCATTTGTTCATTTTCAATTCCTTTTTCACAATATTATTCAACATCTGGATCTCTTCGTATGCCACAAGAGTGCGGAAGATGTCCTTAGCGATGTGGAAGATGTTGTCGTTAATGAGATGCTAGAAGTATATGTTTCCTAATGCATTTAGCACATTTTTTTAGTAGATTTTGTATGGTTGATTGCTACGTTTAAGTGGGTTTACATTACAAGGGGTTTAGATAGCCTTTGTTGGTTTACTTGTCTAAATCTCTTGTTTTATAGATTATTTAGATCTAATGGATACTATGTCCTTACAAGCATCTAGATTCTATTTTGTGAGGTTCATTATAGATTTCTCATAAGTACTTCAAGGTTGTGAAGGCCATTCGCAAGAATGGTAAAGAATAGTTTATGGCCATTCGTAAGGATGGCAGTAGACCAAAGGTCACGTGCTTAATCGTGGTAGTAGATGGGATGCACCGAAGAAGAAAGAGTTAAAGTCCAGGATGAAGTGAATATTGGCAAGACCCGTGCTAAACCAAAGGCTTGTGCAACTAAGTCCTGGCGTGGGCTCTGTCTTTTAGCACGACTCGTGTGCCCTAAAGATCAAGACACAGACTCCAGTCCGCGCCCCACAGCTAAATGCGTGGCCGCGCCATCAGAAGGCAAGGATAATGACTCCAGTCTGTGGCTCGCATGCATCTACAAGGGTAGGCTTGCATGCACCTGCAAGGGTAGCACCACTCAGACAGCCAAAGCACTCTCCAGCCGATGACCCACACTCTTTCGCACGGGCCGTTCACTCAGGTTGGCCAAGATTTTTCTTAGTCCACAGCATGTGTGATTTTACACGGGGCATGTGGTGCGAGCTGTGTGCTAATGGCTAGCCCATGATGACTTGGATGCCATGGTTTCCCTTTGTTTTGGGCTTCTTAAGGCCCATTTCAACCTACTTTTTAAGGAGGCACTTGTCTACTGGGGTTTATGAAGTTGTAATTTCATTTTTCTAGTTCTAAGAGTAGGTGGAGAGAGAAATAGACTATCTCTTCTCTTCTCTTAGACTATATCCTAGTTTATGCATATGCCATTGAATCCAATGATTAAATTGGGTTCAATGTCCATGCAATAGTGTAATTACCTGGGGATTTTATTCGTATTCATGACTAGGTAATGATTTTGAAAGATTCTAGATCCTCCTATCTCTTATGTCTAGAAATATTCATGTTTAATTTGAGCTTTATATTCTTGTATGATGCATGTTATGAATATTCTATGATGCACCATAGTTCATATATGATATGTTATCATGCTAGTCTTAATTTTCCCTTGGGAGTGTCGGGTTAGGTGTATAGTAGGTTCGTGAGTATAAGCGATGTGAGTGTATGCATATTTGATTGTGAGTACCATTACAATTGTTATAGCCTATCTTGGTTGATCTCATCATGTAATAATGTTCATTTTAGGGAAGACATTGCCCTTACTGAGGGTACGAGACACACTTGGTGTACCCCGATAGGCAAAAATACGATAGTTTGTAGCAACTGGGATTGATGTGTAGCGACCATCATCATTTCAAACCTAGATTCATCATGAGACGTTAATTCATTTACCTCAATATTCCTATGGAGAAGCATCCATAGAGGAGTTCTCGGGATGTATTTCTTTACTTTCATACCTAATGGTTGCAACATCTTCAAGGAGAATGCTTAGGCACTTGATCCTTTACGTGGGGGTGAGTTAGCATTGGGAGTGAGTTTTATGAGGAAAGAGGATCATTCTCCGATTCTATGTTCGTTGATGCACTTACCCTAATTACGGAGGCTATGTTAATAGAATCAAAATAGGCTTAGGTACCTTTGTGTGACAGACATTGGAAAGTGCCGAATATCACCCACACTATGTGACATAGACATGAGATAGGTTTATATGTCTTATATGCAATAGAATCTAGGACCAAAGTCATTCACAGGTCATGTTACACAAATATCCCAAAGGCTAGTTTAATATATTTTTATCTCTTGTTTTGCGTGATTAGTAGTTTGGACACTAAACCCCCCCAAAACCCATGTTTGTAGCCCTAGCTATTTCCGACACACAATCGGAATAATACATTGCTTACTTACTTTCCATAGGATGACTGGAGAGGATCCCAATAAGCACCTCTCAAAATTTCATTTGGTTTGCGCCAACATGAAACCACCAGGGGTATTAGAAGAGGAATACCATTTGAGGCCTTTTCCTTTTTCTCTGAGAAATTTAGCTAAGGATTGGCTCTACTACCTCCCACCAGGCTGCATCACCTCATGGATGGATATGAAGCGTATATTTCTCGAGATGTATTTCCCAGCTTCAAAGCATGTGGGTTTGAAGAAGCAGTTTTCCAATATTTTGAAACTCCCAAATGAGTCTTTGTATCAGTATTGTGAGAGGTTCAAACGTCTATTGGCTAGTTGTCCTTACCATCCGTTCAAAGAGGGTGATCTTGTGTACTACTTCTTTAAGAGCTTGTGCAATGAGGACATGCGAATGGTGAACACTGCATGCAATGGCTCTATAGCAAAAAAATCCCTAAAGACGCTATGACCTATCCAAGGAAATGATGAATGGCATATGGTAGTTTGGGTCTCAATCACGAGAAAACTTTGGAAGAGCCCGCTCACTCCCCTAAGCTTGAAGAGCAAGTCCAAGCTCTTGCTTCAATGATGAAGGAATTCATGAAGAGGAGGACGCAACAAATGAAAGTGTGCAGGATTTTCAACTTAGACCACCTGACTGACACATGTTCGCAAGTTGTGGATAACTTTTAGGAGGTGAAGGATTTGGATTTCAATGGTGGGATTAGACAGTTTGGGAGGGGCAGCAATAAGGTTTATGAGGGAATCAAGGTTTATGCAAACTCTTTCAATCCCCGATATCATGACCAATGAACTCCCAGTGGCATGATGACAACCAAGGATACAATCGAGGAGGAGTTCCACCTCAACTTTACCCAAGGGGTAAAGGGCCTTCTAACACTAATGCTCCAATTTATAAGTCGGATTGGGAGGAAATTCTTGAGGCGATAGCACAGTTGACAAAAATGAGTGATATGTTCGTGAAGTGAATGAGAAGGGAAATTCAAGAGCTAGGAACAAGAGCTTTCTCTATCATAAAAACCTTGAAGTTTAAGCTGGTCACTCGCCACTCCAGTGAGCCAGATGAAGGAAAGAGATTCTAGAAAGCAACCGTTACAACCCAAGATGAATTCACACAATCTGAGTGCACTAAAATTGAGAAGCAGGAAGGAGGTACAAGAAGTCGAGAAGGAAGGTGTGCAAGAAGATGTGAATTTGTGGAAAACAACAAGGCCGCTTTTGAAGAAGAGAAAGTAGTAATTAAGAAGGAGCCCACAAGAGAGCTTCCTATCACTGAGGCGAGGGTCAACCCTCTAGCACCGTTCCCTAGTGCTCTACGGGGAAGGCCAAATATGGTTTCCACCAAAGATCAAATTCGTAAAGTCTTCAAAAAGGTCGATATTAGTATTCCACCTTAGATGTCATTGAGAAAATTCCATCGTATGCTAAATTCTTTAAAAATGCTTGCACTAGGAGAATGACTAAGCCTATTAGGAAAGTAGAAAAACTGAAAATAGGAGGAGTCACCACTTTAGCCCATAGGAATATTCCTAAAAAGTGTGATGACCCCTACATGTATTTTCCATTACCATGTTTATTATGTTATGATAGAATGGGTCCTAAAAGGAGTAGACCAGAGAAAGTAACAACTTACCGAGATGATAAAGGGAAGGGTTTGGCTAAAGTTGGAGACAAAATCCAAAACTCTACTCCCGCCATTTTTGTTGATGAGTTTATTGGATTGACCAACATTACTAGGAAGTATCTCAATAGGCCCAGGAGAATAATCTTGGAGACCAAGTTTGCGTGCAAAGAGACTTTGGTGGCACTAGGCCTACTCGAACCTATCAACAACTTGCTAGGTCGGATAGGCCTAGATGGCTTCCTCGAGATGCAGTCCAAGACGTACATTAAGTTGACTTTGGAGTTCTTGGAAACTGTGGAGCAAACCTTGGACACTTACGAGAGGATGGCTATCACATTCAACTTGGTTGACAAAGAGTACTCAATGACCTATAGGGAAGTCGCTCAAGCGTCTGGGTGGAAGTAGGAGAAGGAAGTTCCAAAGACACGCTGTCAAGGACTTTCATTCTCGTTAAGCAGCTTTTGGCGGAACTTGATGGGCATGGATTGGAACCACTTGTGCAAGAGTACCACAATAGTCCACCCGACTTTATGGTACATGCACCGGCTTCTATCCATGGAAGTTCTTTGCCACATGGAAATTTCTCAATGCCCATATCGAGATGAGCGAATCCTTTGGGCGATGACTCCAGAAGGGAACTTCTATCCCAGCTTGGTGGAGACATTTGTTGAAGAATATATAATCACATGGAAGAAAAGAGCTAGAAATATACCAATGGTAGGCATGGTCAGGCTTTTGGTAGAATACTTAGGAGATGCAGTGTCTCTCTGCTTTGCTTTGGCAAATTTGGGTCGTTTGGGGATGAAGTATACTATGGACAAGTTCGCAAGATCTTCCACAATCACCAGCACCATAGATGATTTCTTTTTTTGGCTATTTGGTGATGCCTCAGTTTGCAACTTTGTGATGCTTCCTCCACCCGGGTGTACGACAATCAATCACGACACTGTATTGGAGGATCTCTTGATAGCTCTCGATACAAGGTTTGAAAATTCCTTCTACAACACCCTATCGGCCCCAAATGTGGACATTGAAGAAGAAGATAGCGAGAGCCCACCTAGAGTGCAACCAACCCAAACTAACCTGCCGGCAGATTTCTTCGGCCAATTTTGCACATTTGGGGAACAACTCATGAGTTCAACCCAAATAGTGCTAGAATTTGGTCACGTAGTAGGTGGAGTGAGTTTGTAAATGGAGGAATTTCAGACTAGACTTGACCTTATGGATGGAACCATGAGAGCTTGAAGGAACTAAACTAAATTCCATCGAGCAAGAAGAGAATGAGGAGTTTACCATTATTGATGGGAGAGCCGATGTGCTTTGTGACCTCGTTCCCTATGATAGACAAGATTTGGGGCAAAAAGAAAGATGAAGAAGGTGCGAGGCGAGGCGCTTGAGAGAGAGCCATTCGAGGCCCCAAGAGTAAGTGGTTACCATTCTCCCTATTCCACTTTTGATTTTTATACTTTATATGGTTCATTGGGGATAATGCAAGGTTTAAGTGTGGGGGGAAGGAGTAGTTAGACACTTAGGAGTTCTAGCAAAATTCCTTTGTGTTGGTGTTTGTTTTTCATTATTGTCACTATAGTATGAAACCCACCTATGGGGCATTTGTGCTACAAAAAAATTGAAAAATTAGAAAATGAAAAAATATACCCGACTATTCGAAAACCTGAAAGGGAAAATTAGACAACAATGGGAAATGCCCAGATAGGTTTTAACCTATGAAGAAGTGAGAGGTTAAATGGTGTGGAAAAATGTGAGAATTGAACTTTGATAAGAAAAATATTGTGGGATGTTAGGATGGAAACCCGAAAGAGCTCATAAGCAAAATGAGAGAAATAAAAAACTATCCTATGCTTCCCTTTGAATGTTCTTTGGTAGTTCGTTTGGTAGAATAACTTGGTTTCACACATTCATATTTTGTGAACTTCACCTTTGAGTTGGTATGTTGGTTGGATAGATTGTCTTAGTTTCTTTGGGGTGTGAGAGTTGTGAGATTCTTAGGAATAAATGTTGGAAATTTTGGGGAATTCTTTGCATGCTATGTTTTTCTTTAATCTTTGCTCGTTCTTGTTTACTCGAGGATGAGTAAAGGTTTAGGTGTGGGGGATTTGATGAGACGCTAAAAGCATGTGCTTCCTAATGCATTTAGCACATATTTTAGTAGTTTTTGTATGAATGATTTCTAGGTTTAAGTGGGTTTAAAATACAAGGAGTTTAGATAGTGTTTGTTGGTTTTCTTGTCTAAATCTCTCGTTTTGTAGATTATCCCAAGCACCATATAATAGAATTTGCTTGCTTTATGTGGTTGGTGTGGTGGTGTTGTCAACCAGGGATATTGGAGTCATTTTGACTAGTTAAACTCAAGTTGTCTAAAAATAACATACTAGTAATATATAATCTTCAATGGCCCAATATTATTTGGCCATAAGTCAAAATAATGAATATTCATAATAATATTGGAAATTGGGCCTACCTGGCCCAATTGGGTAAAGAGAAATGACCCAATGTAAACTCTAGAGTTGCTAGAGTATATATACCAAGTTATGCCTACCATTACATATTATGCTCTATTATTGCTCATTGCTGATATTGGGGCTGACTTTAACATCGGAGGGTTTTCCCTCCGGATGACTCAGGGGGCTTGTTTTGCAGGTCATGGTGAAGGGATATGCGGTGTTGCATAGTTAAAATTTTTAGTTACATCAATTTGGCATGCCTAGTGGGACCTGAGAAGTTAGTCCCTTCACCGTCTATGTGGAATCTAGACATTCTCGCTAACTCTCCTCCTTTTAATAGTCTTGACATCGCTGAACAATATCAACTTCTGCTAGATTTTATAGCTTTGACCTGGCGATAATACCAACTTGGCTTGCAGATGGTCCTGGTCGAAACAGGCATATTACAGAGCCCATTAGGAGGTCGTCACCGTACCTTTCAAAGTTAATACTTTTAAGCCCTAATGCTTCCTATCTACAATTGAGTAGATAGTGGGAAGTCGAGGTCTTCCATGAAAAGAGGAATCTTTTCAAGTGTTTAAACATATATAGGAGAAAACACACTAGACATATACATATATAGATACATATAAAAGCATGTAGAAAAAAGGGGGGTTTGGTTGTTTTTTGATCCTTAGTTATCAAATTGAAAGACAACAATTTGCAAAGCAAGAGAACTATGCTAATCATGCAAGACAACTAAAGACAAGATTAAAACAACAATTGACAGAACCTTGGGTGCAATTGACTTCCACTTCCAAGCCTCTTATCCATCATTGAACATGCAACCTATTTACTACTTTCACTCCGTATTGTGAAGACTAAACTTCTATCCTTCTTAGATAGTAGTTTGCAAGAGTGAATTCGACATCTCTTGTCAAACCTCATCAATGACTCCCGTAGTCAAAACACGACTAAAAGTATCCCATTGATGGCATTGAGCATGAATAATCAACAAGCTTGGCAACACTTATAAACACTACACCATGTCTATGCATTTAACCAATTCATGTATTCACACAAGATTAGTCAAGAACGATCGACATTCATAGACTTATCACATTTGCTACCTAAAAAAACATGACAATGGGTTCAACATTCTAATATTCATCTAGCAATTATAAATCTATCAACACAATCAAAATCTCTAAATCGTACTCTAGGATTTCCTATCAAGAAAAGGGGAAATTAACCCATTTCCCCAAACCCTAACAAGCATATAATGCAAGTACATCATATACGCAAGCTTTTAAGAACATTGATGACATCAACAAACACATTCAATGCTCCATAAATTCATAATAGTAAGAGTATCAAATAGGCTACAAATTGTTCTTAAGACATGGGCTTGGAAGCCTTGGTGACTTGCTCCTAAGAACTAGATTTAGCTACAAGAGTTCATGCTAATTAATGCTAACAAACCAAACATAACACAAGAGAATTCAAGGATGAAAAATGGTAGAAAAAATAGTACCAAACGCAGAAAAGAAGAAGATGTGAATGACAGGGTGGAGAGTGCTATATAGTACAAAAATGATAAGGTTAGGTCCTGGCCACCCGTATATAGCGACTCTCAACGGGCGCCAGAGCTTAACCTTGTTTTCTTTTCTTCTTCTTGTGGTAAACACTTATCTTCACAATGATTCCTCTTATTTTTCAAGTCTTCAACTCTTTGAAAAAAGTCTTCAAAGTCTTCAAAAATGGTCTTCCACGGCCTCCGGTCTTCAAGTGTTCATGTCTTCGAAGCAAGTCTTCAAAGTCTTCAAAAAGTGATCTTTAATGGCCTCCGGTCTTCAAACCTCCATGTTCTTCCTTTGTCATGGAAAATCCACTCAAAAGAGGTAAAAAGGGCTTAAAGTTTCTCTCACCCCTCCTAAGAGAATTTAAAGGTAAAACACAAGCTCTTGATAATAAAAGAGCACAAAAGTGACCCAAAACGTACTAAACTATGCACATAAAATAGACATATCAAACCTTGCCACACTTAAAACTTACTCGCCCTCGAGTAAGAAAAGATCCAACCATACGAAGAAAATGATGTATCCACATCCTAACTACTATCCCCCAAAGTCAATACCTCACAAAACTCTGAATATCACACATCCCAATGTTAAGGTCAAATGAGAAGTTTCCTACAACCCCCATTCCTAAATCTACCCAAACCATATCAATCCATCAATTCATTGATATCCCTAAAACATCTCCAAATCCTGAGTTTACAATCCCAAATCCGATGGTACAAGGTGAAGCTAAAGACATGTACAAAGTTCAAAACACATGTTCCACTCTATACCAATATATCAACCTAAAAACGAAGTATATTAACGATCAAGAGTTTCATAACTTACTTCGTCTTCCCCCGCTAAATTTCCCACTCCCAAGAGGTCCTCAAGATGTCAAGCTACCCGATCCATCAGTATGGCCACCGCAACCTTATGACTCCAACGCCGGAAAATGAGTGAATACTTAACATTTTTCAATTTCTTTCATTTTCCTGAGAAGCCTTTTTGGATTTTTATCCTAGCCACACGTCATTTTTTTCGTGCTTACTACTCATCTTTTTCAACACATTTAGCCTCTCATTTTTTTTCCTAGGTAGCCCTCTCGGTTTTTGACCTATCCGAGCCCCCAAAGACTTAGCGGGATTCTTTTTATTTATAGTAAAAAAAATTCATTTTCATTTTTTTCAAATTTTTTTATGATTCTCCAATCCAAAAAGTAGAAAAGTGCTTCCCAAATGTTAAGGCTAAGAAAAATATCAAAGCCAACACCATCTAAGTACATCAAAAGAAAAGCATCCCAAAACAAAAGGGAAAATTATCCAAAACGAAACAAAAGAGTTATCCAAAAGTAGCAAGTCTTCAAAGTATCTCCAACCCCAACAGTGCAATCAGTAGATACCCCTCCCCACACTTAGAACACTACATTGCCCTCAATGTAGACAATAGAGCCAAAGCATAAAAAGAAAAGTATGGAAATGGTAAGGATATAATGCTCACAAATCACTAATGTGAGGAAGAAGGGCCACCGCCAAAGTAGCACTGCTGATAACGAGCTATCCAATCCGTGCTCCTCTGCCTCCTCACTCTCCATCTCTCTGCTCCTGGATCAGGGCATGAGATACGACCTTCCTGGGACAGCATCTCATAGATGCGAGTTGATAGGTGATCAATCTTCTTATCCATGTCGATCAAGCTCTGGGAGACAAACACGTTATGCTCCAGTATCATGCTGTCCTGGTGGTGGAATCCATCCTTCATGTGTGCATCATCTGCTCATAGAAATCTAGTAGAGGCTGCGGGGAGTAGTGAGATGGCACATCATCCTCTTGCATCGGCTCTATCTCTAGTGGAGGCTGCAGGGACTGCTGCTGTTTTCGCTCGGAGAAGGGTAGGCTACCATCATCTCACTGGATAGAGGCTGGACCAAGGTTGTAGAGCTCACGCTGGAAGTCCTCTCTGCACAAGGAGTTAGGTGAAATTTCCAAATCTGCTAGAGGTGTATCAAACTCCAACTTCGTCTTGTTGGGCTGAGGAAGTGCCATGAATGTAACCTTCCTGGTGCCATATAACCAATGGAATACCCCCATGGCCCGTGTGGCACTCAGCATCTCGAATCTGACCAACCTTTCTACAGTGATGAGGTAGGAAGTGCACCTCCCTAAGCACGGAAAGTCAGCCGGTGGAACCAATCCTAGGTACTCAGCCAAGAGGCCTATCATACCTCTAACTATAATCTTCCCTTTCGGCTTCCCTGCCACCTCTCTAATTCTCTTCATCTATAGCTCATCCCATAACCCGTATCCCAGTCCCTCACTTTTCAAGTGCCATAGAAAGTGAATGTCGTTGTCTGGCACATTCGTTGGCCTTACCAAGCAAAGTATTGTGCTAGCCAATAGTCAGTGCACATAACGGAGTACAGGGTGGATGATGACACTGCTCTTATCGTGGAAGTTCTTTGGCCTGATGTTCATGACACTCTAGAATTGCATGTCTTTCTCGCTTGACTGTTCCTGGGCCTATGGGTCTAACCTCGCCTGTATCTCCGCAGTGTCCCATCCGAAAGCTTCCTCAATATACAAGACGGTCATATCCCAAGATATATCATCTAGGTGAAAGATGATGTACCTCTCGCATGGTTGGTCATTCCTCATGCTTCATACCCTAACCATGGATAGAAACTCCAGTGTATATCGCCGGTAAGAGGGGGCACTCTTTCTCATGAAACCCTCTATCCCCCTTTGGCGAGGAAGCATCGGACTGGTGGGTGAGCCCAAGAGTGTCCAATGTGAGCAGGTCTACGAAACTCGTCTCCTTAAGCTGATGGTTGGCCAGGGTATCCCATTTCTACGTGTAGGACTCGGTGATCTAGGTCAAACCCATTTACCTATCAGGAGGAGGAGGTATGGGGCTTGACTCCGGAGCCGGTGGTGGAGGTGGAGGTGGAGTAGCGGTACGCCTACCTCGTGGAGGATCCCTAAGTCTCTTGGTAGGGGTCATATCTAACAACCACATCAAACAAGTCAAACACACATGAATATGTATATATGCAATATTGAAATATCATACGCAACCTTAAACTAGTTTTTGTCAATCATCACAAGCCAAATCAAGTTCAAGCTAACTAGTTCAAGTCTTAATCACAATTTCACATACAGTTCATATTATGTCCAACATGCTCATATTCTCAAGTCCATGAAGTTCTCACATAGTTGAAATCTAGTATGCTATATTTAAAATCACTATCATGCCTAACTAGTTTGACCACCATTAATACATTCATAATGTCAATATTCAAGTCCCATGGCTAAACTACCCTAAGCAAAATAACATTGCAAAGCACAATAAAATTTTATCCAAATAACAACTATGTCTAATCAAGGGCCAACATGCCTCATATCTAGTATAAGCCACAATTCATTCTCAACCAAAGAAACACTAATAGCACAATGCGAGCACAAGACCATACGAGCAACTCAACACACTTAAAGTGATTATGATGTTATCCTACATCCAACCAAGATGTAAACACACTATATTCACACAATCTCCATCAAATCAAATTGCAAGCACAATATATTCAAAATAATCTACAATGTTCCAATCAATCAAAATTCCCAAGGCATCACACGAAATTCACACAATATCCCACAAAATAATTGATTCAATCATAACTACAAGTGAAGCTTAAGAGAGTAAAGAATTGTACCACTTAGATGCCTAGGATGAGAAAGGAACTAAGACCACAAGCAATTTGAAGTTGAATTGCCAAAAATCACAAAACCCCCAAATTTTAGGGATTTGTGTTCTTCAACAAATTAGGTTGATTTGTGGGTAGACCTTGGAAAGATGGAATGGGGGGTATTAGGCGGTGGTGATGAGCGGCGGTGAGGTTGAGCAGTGGTGAGGTTAAGAAGTGGTGAGGTGGTTGTCGGATAAGGTGAAGGGAATAGAGGAGAAAGTGAAGGGAATATGTGGTTTGAGGGAGTGAAGGAGATGGTAAAGGTTCTGCCCATTTTTAAAACAGGTCTACATGTTAGTCGTGACACGCGACGTGTTAGTCGCGACCCGTGACGTGTTTGTCGTAACCTGCGACCAATTATTCACGATGCGACCACTTCGTCGTGACGTGGCAATGAGGCTATCGCGACTCGCAAAAAGTGGAGGCTGTGAGCTCTATTTTCACTCAAAATTCCTGATCTGGTCTTGACTTTCGACCACTTCATTATGACTCATGATGGTCCATCGCGACTCACGACGAGGCCATCGCGCCTCGCAAAAAGTGGAGGCCGAGAGCTCTATTTTCACCCAAAATTCCTGATCTGGTCGCGATTTGCGACCACTTCATCGTGACTCACAATGGTTCATTGTGACTTGGAACAAGGCCATTGTGACTCGCGAAAAGTGGAGGCTGAAACCCAAAATGAGCACAAATATTTCTGAGCACCTGGTACTTAGAATATTTTTTTTTCTGATTTCACCTCGTATCCAAGTTTTTCCTTCTTGACTCCAAGCATTTCTCCCTTCAAAAGTCCAACACCTTGGTTTCAAATTGCAACAAAGTCATGGAAAAAGAACCCGGGAAAAGCAAAAAACAAAACAATGAAACTATTAACAAAATAAAAAACCAAGCAACATCAACAGAAAGTCATGAATGACGATTTAGATGATCAGAACCAAGTATTTTAAATGTTGTCGGCATAACTCACTCCCTTTTCTTGGAGTTTACTCAAAAACTAGATCGAGGAGATCAACATCCTCTCCCTTTTCTGGCACAAAATTCTTGTAGTAAGGTTTCAAACGTTGTCCATTGACCTTGAATGTATTGGAATTAGCTCGATCTAGAATCTCCACTGTGCCATGTGGGAATACCTTCACCACCTCAAAAGGACCGATCTATCAGGACCTCAACTTACCTGGGAATAGGCGAAGGTGGGATTGGAATAGGAGGACTTTTTGACTAACGTCAAATTCCTTCCTAATGATCATCTTGTCATGCCACACCTTTGTCTTCTCCTTATAGATTTCGACGTTCTCATAGGACTCCCTTTGGATGTCATCTAGTTCATCCAATTGTAACTTATTTTACAAGCTAGCCTCGTCTATATTGAGATTGAATTCTTTGACCGCCCAGTAAGTCTTATGTTGAATTTCCACCAGCAGGTGACAGGGCTTACCAAACACTAACTGGTATGGTGACATACTGATTGGTGTCTTGTAAGCCATCTTATACGCTCACAAGGCATCATTCAACCAAGAATTCCAATCCTTCTGGTTAGGATTAACCATTTTTTGAATGATGGACTTGATTTCCCGATTGGAAACTTTGGCTTGCCCATGGATTTGCGATTGATAGGCGGTGGGTATCTTGTGAGTGACGCCATACTTCTTCAAGAGTTCCTCTATGGTCTGATTGCAAAAATGGGTGTCACAGTCATTAATCAAGGCTCGGGGTACCCCAAACCTAGAGAAGATGTTATCTTTCAGGAATTATGCAACCACTTTAGAATCGTCAGTCCTAGTGGGTTTTGATTCAACCCACTTTGATACATAATCAATGACAAGAAGAATATATGTAAAGCAATAAAAACTAGGGAAAGGTCCAATAAAGCCAATACCCCAAACATCAAAGATTTCAAAATACAAAATAGGCCTTTGGGGCATTTCATTCCTACAGGAGATGTTTCCTACTCTCTGGCATTCATCACAAGATTTACAAAAGGTGTATGCATGATTATTCAATATAGGCCAATAAAACCCACTTTCTAAGACTTTCCTAGCAGTCCTCTTTGCTCCAAAATAACCGCCACATGCATGAGAATGAAAAAATTCAGGAATTGAGTGTACTTCATTATCAGGGATACATCTCCTAACAACTTGATCCATATAATGTCTCCACAAAAAGGGATCATCCCACACATTATACTTAGCATCACTCTTTAATTTATCCTTTTGGCCCTTAGAAAAATGAGGAGGGAATTTACCGGTGACAAGGAAATTTACAATGTCGGCATACCACGGTTGGAGATCCCTAATGGTGAACAATTGTCATCAGGGAATTCCTCCCGTAGTTACTTCACTGCGGGATTCACCTCAATGTCTTGGCATGGAGTCAACCAGCTCAAATGATTGGCCACAAGGTTTTCCGCGCCCTTCTTGTCTTGCACCTCCAACTCAAATTCGCTCAAAAGTAGGATCCACCTAGTCAATCTTAGCTTGGAATATTTCTTTGTCATCAAGTGACAATGCGCTGCATGGTCAGTGTACACAATAACTTTTGTACCAAGCAAGTAAGATTAATTTTTTCCAAAGAAAATACCACAGCTAGCAACTCTTTTTCTATGAAGGAGTAGTTTCTTTGGGCCTTATTGAGAGACATGGATGCATAGTAGATGGCGTGAGGCGCTCTCCCCACACTTTGATCAAGTGCCGCTCCAATGGCGTAATCACTAGCATTGCACATGATCTCAAAAGGCAACGACAAATCCAGGGGTTGTATGATATGGGCCGAGACTAATCTTCCTTTCAATATTTTGAGGGGCCCTTTACAACCCTCATCCATCACAAATTCTAACTCCTTTTGCAACAACTTGCATAAAAGAGATTCTATCTTCGAGAAGTCCTTAATGAACAGGCGGTAGAATGGCCAAGAAAGGAGCACACTTCACTCACATTAGTAGGATAAGGTAAAGTTTGAATTGTATCTATCTTTGCCTTGTCAACCTCAATACCCTTAGAGGAGATAACATGGCCTAAGACAATGCCTTGCTTTACCATAAAATGACACTTCTCAGAATTTAACACAAGATTAGTTTCAATGCACCGTTTAAGAACTTGTGCCAAATTTGCTAAACAGTTGTCAAAGGAACTACCATGAATGGTGAAAACATCCATAAATACCTCGATAAAGTTTTCAAAAAATTCTTATAAAATGCTTAACATACAACTTTGGAAAGCGGGGCATTACATAACCCGAAAGGCATACACTGATAGGAAAACGTACCAAAGGGGCATGGGAAAGTGGTCTTTTCTTGGTCTTCCGGGGCGATAGCTACTTGAAAGTACCTTGAGTACCCATCCAAAAAGAAATAGAAGGGGTGTCTTGCTAACCTCTCAAGCATTTGATCAATGAATGATAACAGGAAGTGATCATTCCGGGTTTCCGCATTTAGCCTCAGGTAGTCAATGCAAATGTGCCACCCATTTTAAACTTGGGTGGGCACCATTTCACTCTTCTCATTTTCGAACACTATTACCCCACTCTTCTTGGGTATCACTTGAGTTGGAATCACCCACCTGCTATCCGAGATTGGATAGATCATGCCCGCTTGGAGTAACTTGAGGATTTCCGCCTTCATCACCTCCATCATAGGTGGGTTTAAACGGTGATGGGGTTGTCGTACGAGTCTTACATCTTCTTCCAAAAATATTCTATTCATGCAGGTGAATGGACTTATGCCTTTGATTTCAGCAATAGTCCATCCAATTGCTTCCTCGTTCTCCCGTAACACTGCTATCAACTTTTCTTCTTGCTCTTTGGTGAGCTTGCTTGAAATGATAACCGGGAGCATCTCTCCTTCCATGAGAAATATGTACATGAGGTCACTTAGAAAAGGTTTAAGTTCCATGACTAGCGCTTTCACGAGTGACAGGAGGAATTCAGTTCCTCGGGTTCCTCTAAGAGTAGAGGAGGAGGATTCGAGAGGCTCGGTTTCATCTCTTCAAGCAGGTTCAAGTCCTCAAAGCTTTCCTTCAAGTTAGTGCTAATAGATTATACATTGTGGGCATCATCACTATCACACTGCAAAGCAACTAACAAGGAATCATCACCACTTAGCTCAAAAACCTCTTGCACAACTTCTTCAACAACATCTAGGGCATGTCAAGCATTTTCTTCACTAGGATACTTCATAGAGTCATTTATGTTAAACTCTACTTTTATTCCATCAAATTTCATGGTGAGGGTACCCTTATGCACATCAATCATTTTCCTAGAGGTTTTCAAAAATGGCCTCCCAAAAAAAATTGGGGCGGCATATTTATCATGCTCCATGTCAAGGACATAAAAATCCGTGGGAAAAACTAAGGAATTCACCTTAACCAACACATCCTCAACAATACCTTTAGGGTATGCACTAGAATGATCGGCCAATTGGATTACCACTCCAATTTTGTACAATGTACCCAAGTTGAGGTTTTCATACAAAGAGTAAGGAATCACATTTATCGATGCACCCAGATCAACCAAAGCTTTTTCAAAATGTGTATTTCCTAGGATGTAAGGGATTGTGAACATGCTGCGATCGCTACACTTAGGGGGTAGCTCTTTTTGACACAGGGCGGAAACATGCTCACTTTTTCCATTTTTCAACTTATTTTTGGCCCTTTGTTTTCTATTCACAACACATAATTCCTTGAGAAATTTAGCATATCTAGGAATTTGTTCAATGGAATTCAAGAGTGGGATATTTACCTCACATCTACGAAAGACTTCGTAGATGTCCTTGTTGTCCTCCTTCCTCCTTTTGTTTTTCAAGGCTTCTAGAAATGGAGGTTCCAGTACATATGCAAGGATCTTCACCATCTTTGCTGTTTTTGTGAGGGGGAGATGAAAGTTCCGGGATGGAGGTTAACTTCGGTCTTAGCGCAAATGTCTCCACCTAGATTTTTTCTTCCTTGCTCTTTTTGGCTAACTCCTGGGCCTTCTTCTAATGGGCTTCTTCTTTCTCAGCCCCTTTTTCAAGCACCTCAATCTTCATAGGCTCCTCTTCAAAAATTTCATTACCCGGGGAAGTGTCAACCTCTCTACCACTTCTCAGAGCGATAACACTAGCATTTTGTCGAGGGTTGATCTCCAGTTGGGAGGGTAGTTTACCCTTTTCCCGGGCCTCCATCCAATTCACCAATTGAGATATTTGGCTCACTTGAGTTTCCAAGTTCTTGATGCTCTCCTTGGCTTCATCTTGGAATTTTTCACTTTTCTCTGCACACATGCCTAACCAGTGAATGGCTTGCATCACTTCATCCTTTGTTAGCCCCAAGCTCTCCCATTGGTCTCGGGGTTTGTCTTGGAGCCTTTGAAATTGTTGTTGAAGTGGCCTATATTATTGTTGAGGAGGCCGGTATGGTTGAGGGTTTTGGCTTTCTTGAGGGTTTCTATACTGGAGGTTCGGGTTATCATGATTTCCTGAATTGTACGGCCGGTTTTGGTTCCCTTGATGACCTTGGTATCCTTGGTGACCTTGGTAGCCTTGCCCAACTTGATATCCTTGGTTTACTTGGTAGCCTTGATTTCCTTGATACCCCATGGCACTCACCTCCTCAACATAGTCCTCTTGTAAAGTAGGGCAAGTGTCCGTAGGATGTGCCAAGTAACAAATTTCATATGATTAAACATGTGATGCATTTCTGGGCTTCATCATCAATGATTTCACCATGGATGCAAGGGCCGAGACTTGATCCTCGAGCTTTCCACTATTGGAAGAGTCACTCACGGGCATTGAATTTCTCCTTCTCAAATTGGCTCTTGAGCTAAAGTTTCTTGATTCTTCTGCTAGCTCCTCATACAATTGTATTACCTCGGATAAAGTCTTGTTCCCAAGGGCGCCACCACAAGAACCCCTCACCAACCTTTAATCCTCATCAAGAAGACCATTGTAGATGTAATAGACCGAATCCCCCTCCGAATAACCATGGTAAGAAAAACTTGCGAGAAGCTTCTTGAACCTCTCCCAATAGTCAAAGAGAGATTCTTCATGCCATT
This sequence comes from Rubia yunnanensis, assembly GCA_037428765.1. Taxonomy (NCBI): domain Eukaryota; kingdom Viridiplantae; phylum Streptophyta; class Magnoliopsida; order Gentianales; family Rubiaceae; genus Rubia; species Rubia yunnanensis. The sequence goes on along the minus strand of CM075061.1, from coordinate 103,115,903 downwards.
AGAGGATGTTACTTATTTCCTTCAAGGTGGCGGATTTCGAGGCCAGAAAGTATTTGGCTAGAAACTTCGTTTTCATGTCAAGCCAACTCTTAATGCCTTGGGTGGTAGGTAGTTAAGCCAATCCCTTACACCATTCCTTAGTGTGAGCGGTAATGCCTTTAACTTATAAAAATCCCCATCTACTCCATTAGGAACCATACCACCACATAAAAAGTGAAACTAGGTGAGGTGCTTGTTGGCATTCTCCCCTTGCCTACCAAGGAAGATGGGTAGCATGTTTATAAACCCGGTCTTTAGCTCGAAGTGCCCATTAGGTCCAATCAAGGGATACTCAATGCACATTGGTTGTTGATCGAGGCTGGGGGCCATAATGTCTCTTAACAATGCTTTCCCCAAAGGAATCTCCCTTCTATGGAGTGGAGGAGCTCTCCCTTGAAGAGGAGGATGTTGATGCCCTCCTCCAGTATGCTCATCCTTGTGCTCATGTTCATGCTCCATAGAATTGGAATTATTCACAAAATGGTCACTACAAGGGGTGTTATTCACACTTTCCAAAGAAAGCCTCCTAGCCCATCTCAAATTTAACTCTAACTCCGGGTCGTACTGTAGGGGTTCTTATGAAGAGGATCGCGTATGAACCATACACCAAGAACTTAAACAGTACGTTTCCAAGCCAAGAAAAAATTGCAAATCAACTAAGAAATCAAAATAAAATTAAACAAACAAATATTTACAACTAGCACATAATCACACATAATATGCCCAAACACTTAAAAATAAATGCCTCTTCCCCGGCAGAAGCGCCAAAATTTGGGAGGTCGTCGCCGTACCTCTCAAAGTTAATCCTATCTACAACTAAGTAGATAATGGCAAGTTGGGGTTGTCCATGAGAAGAGGGATCTTTTCAAGTTTTTAAACATATATAGGAGAAAACAAAGTAGGCATATACATATATAGATACATATAAAAGCATGTAGAATAAGGGGGGTTCGGTTGGTTTTTGATCCTAAGGTAACATATTGAAAGAAAACAATTAACAAATCAAGAGAACTATGCTAATTATGCAAGACAACTAAAGAAAAGATTAAAACAACAATTGACGGAACCTTGGGCGCAATTGACTTCCACTTCCAAGCCTCTTATCCATCATTGAACATGCAACCTATTTACTACTTTCACTACTTGTTGTGAAGACTAAAATTCTATCCTTCTTGGATAGTAGTTTGCAAGAGTGAATTCGACATCTCTTGTCAAACCTCACCAATGACTCCCGTAGTCGAAACACGACTAAAAGTATCCCATTGATGGCTTTTAGCACAAAAAATAAACAAGCTTGGAAACACTTATAAACACTACACTGTGTCTAAGCATTTAACCAATTCATGCATTTACACAAGACTAGTCAAGAACGATCGACATTCCTAGACTTCTCTCATCTGCTACAAGCAACAACCATGACAAAGAGTTCAACATTATCATATTAATCTAGAAATTATTAATCCATTAACAAAATCAAAATCTCTAAATCGTACTCTTGGATTCCTATCAAGAAAAGGGAAAATCAACTCATTTCCCCAAAAACCTAACAAGTATATCATACAAGTACTTCATATGCTCAAGCTTTCAAGAACATTAATGACATTAAAAAATACATTCAATGCTCCATAATTGCATAATAGTAAGAGTATCAAATAGGCTACAAATTGTTCTTAAGACATGGGCTTGGAAGCCTTAGTCAATTGCTCCAAAGAACTAGATTTAGCTACAAGAGTTCATGTTAATTAATGCTAACAAAACAAACATAATACAAGAGAATTTGAAGATGAAAATTGGTAGAAAATAGGGTTAGAAAATAGTACCAATCACAGAAAAGAAGAAGATGTGAATGAGAAGAAAAAGAGTGCTATTTATAGAACAAAAATGATAAGGTTAGGTTCTGGCCACCCGTTGGTCGCGACTCGCGATGGATGCCAAAACTTAACTTTGTTTTCTTTTCTTCTTCTTGTGGTAAACACTTATCTTCACAATGATTCCTCTCATTTTTCAAGTCTTCAACTCTTTGAAGAAAGTCTTCAAAGTCTTCAAAAATGGTCTTCGATGGCCTCTGGTCTTCAAGCTAAATGTCTTCGAAGCAAGTCTTCAAAGTCTTTGAAAAGTGATCTTTAATGGCTTTTGGTCTTCAAGCCTCCATGTTCTTCCTTTGTCATGCAAAATCCACTTAAAAGAGGTAAAAGAGTATAAAGTTGCTCTTACCTTTCTAAAAGAATTTAAAGGTAAAACACAAGCTCTTGATAATAAAAGAGCACAAAAGTGACCCAAAAAATTGCTAAAATATGCACATAAAATGGATATATCACCCATTTTTTACATCATATGATTATAACAATATCATCGCTGAAGTCAAAGTCTCGATAGGCGGCGCTATGTCAATCTCATCAACGCAGAACTGGCTTATTGTGTTTCCTAGAAAGTTTTCGACCTCCTGTGATCTTCCCTGGCACTTGTCGCACATCTCTGGAAGGGTTTTGGATAGCTAAGAGGGTGCAGTCCATCCAGCGATGAACGTCGCACAGCTCGTTAAAGGAGAAGGCCCAGCGTATGAGATCAACATGCTGATATTACTAAGAATTTATTTTCTATTACTCAGTTTACCAGGGATATTGGGGTACTAATTACATTTGGTGATTGGAACTTTGTCATTCAGAACAAAGTAACCAGGGCCTTCATGGGTCAAGGGCATAGTGAAGATTGATTGTACGTTTTGAACCGGGGAGATGCAGCATTTGTTTCAGTTTTACAGCAGAATAAAAGTCGAGCTTCATATGAGTTGTGGCATGCATGCCTAGGTAATATTTCTAGTGCAGTGATTACTAGTTTACATAAGTCTGGTTTACTTTAAGTTTCTTCTTTGTTGCCTAAACCACATACATGTGCCTCTCGTGTTATGGCGAAAGGTTAACGTTTGACTTTTGTTGAGAACCCTAAGTGTGCTTACAATGTTCTTGATTTAATACAATGTGATTTGTGGGGTCCCTCCTCAGTTTTATCAAGCAGTGGTTTTGCATATTATGCATTATTTGTGGTGATATTTTGAGAATCACTTGGTTGTACCCCCTTCATCGCAAATCAGATTTTATTGACACTTATTTGCAGTTTGAGGCACTTGTTGAGAATTAATTTCATCAAAAATTAAATTTTTTTAAAGTAAGGGTGGCATTGAATTTTTTAACACTAGACTCAGATCACATTTTGCAGCGAAAGGTGTCCATTATCAGGTTTCCTGTCCGGCTACTCCGGAACAGAATGGGCGTGCAAAATGCAAGCATCGCCATGTTGTTGAAATTGATCTCATGATGCTTTTTCACTCACATCTTCTGATTTCTCATTGGGATGATACATTCACCACTGCTGCCTACATCATCAATTGTTTGCCTACTCTAGTGTTGTAGGGATCGACACCTTATGGTCTTCTTTATTGTCGGGATCCCATCTATGGTAACTTTCATCCTTTTTGTTGCCGGGTTTTTAATTTTATTCATCCATTTTCTGATCATAAGCTATCTCCCATAGTATTCCGTATATATTTATTGGTTACAACTCATAGTATAAGGGGTTTTGGTGCCTCGACCCTTCTACTGGCAAGGTCCATGTTACTCATCATGCTCGGCCTGACAAAACTTGTTTTCCTCTTGCTCTGGCATCAGGAACTAGTTCTCCCTCTTCAATATTGGATGTCTCAGCTTTTATTAATCTAGATATTATGTCTGAGTCATTGCCAGCCTCGATTCCACTGCCTCGGTTCCATTTTCCTGACGATGAGACGTCTCGGCCATCTTCTCCAAAAGATAACTTGGTCTCGCCTGTGCCCAATTGTTCACGCGTGGTCTCCATCTCATTCCGCACCAATGTCACCTGCTTGATCTCCATCCAGTATGGCCTCAACCCTTAACTTGAGCAGTCTCGGTCTCCAGCTCGCACGACCAGGACCGTTTCTCCCAATGACGCCTTAGCCACAAGCTCTTCCCGCAATGGCACTATGGTTGTGTCCCTATCTTACACTCCAGCCTGCATTGCAACTCTGCTCTAGCATGGTGCCATGTCACGTTATGGCACATTAGCTCCGATCTCCTACCGTGATGGCACCACAGACACAGGTTCTTCTTGTGGTGCCACGACTACGGCTCGGGATGGCACATCAGCCTTAGTCTCCGCTCATCCCATGATGGAGCCAAGGTCACAAACAACAATAGCCCAAGCACGTCGTCTCAGCCATGCCCCAGGTTTTAGGTCTTCTACATTCGAGGTCTCTTTACATGGTTACTCATTCTTCCACCGAAGTTATTTAGTGTCGAGATTACTTAGATATTCACGTTTATAGTGCTTTTGCAGCTCTTCTTGCTAAAAAAGAGCCGAATGATTATCGTTATGCTCTTCAAGATTCTTCTTGCATTTCTGCCATGGATAGGGAGATGGGAGCTGTTCATAGTCAGCATTCTTGGGATCTTGTTCTATGCCCTCCGGACGTCAACATTGTTGGGTCCAAATGGGTTTATCGGTTGAAGTACAAACCAGATGGTTTGGTTGATCACTATAAGGCACGCTTGGTAGCTCAGGGTTTCTCTCAGATTCCCTGTTTTAACTTTGACCATACTTTCAGCCATTTGGTTAAGGCATATGCAGTTTGGGCAGTTCTTGCTATTGCTACTTTGCATGCGTGGTCTCTACATCAGTTGAATGTTAAGAATGCCTTTCTCAATGGTGTTCTTGATTCTCCAATTTTTATGGTGCAACTCATCCGTTGGCTATAAGAGTCCCACTCATTCGAAATATGTTTGTCATCTACGTAAGGCCATTTATGATTTGAAGTAGACACCTAGAGCATGGTTTTAGCATTTCAGTGCTTATCTTCTGCAGCTTGGGTTTCATTGCAGTTCTTCTGATACTTTATTCATTTTTTTTGTCTTATGGCTCGCCAATGTTGTATCTATTGGTCTATATTGATGATATCATTTTGACTGGGAATGATTCTACTCTTATTTGGCAGTTCATTGATCACACCTATGAGGAGTTTTCCATCAAGGATTTGGGTGCCTTACACTCTTGGCTTGGAGGTCACACCCACTGCCTTGGAACTTTTTATCTGGGTCAGGCGAAGTATGCTCGGGACATTCTTTCTTGGGCTGGTATGTTAGATGTAGTGCCTGTCTCTACACCATTTCTGTCGACGTTGTATCACTTTTTGGTTGGTGCTCTCCAATATCTAACCATCACTCATCCAGACTTAGAATTTGCATTTAATTTTGTCAGTCAGTATCTTCAGGACCCTTGGGAGGATCATTTTTTGGCTGTCACTCAGATTTTTTTCTATGTTTGAGGAACTTTACATTTTATCCACAGTTTTTGTGCAACTTCTTCTCCATAAGTGCTCGATTATTCTGATGTAGATTGGGCTAGGTGCTTGGAGACTCATCGTTCTACCTATAGCTATGCTATCTTCTTAGGCGGTTGCTTGGTTTCTTGGAATGTGAAGAAATAACCCACTGTGTCCAGGTTTAGCACTGAGTCAGAGTATCATACTTTGGCCAATACTGCTTTTGAGGTCATCTAGATGACTTATTTTCTTTGTGATCTTCATTTTCCTCTTTCTAGTGCGCCTCTTCTGTTCTGCGACAATAGCCGTGCAATCTTCATGGCTCAGAATCCGGTGGCGTATAAGCGGGTTAAGCACATCAACATTGATTATCATTTTGTTCGCGAGTTAGTTTCTTCGGGAATGCTTTGTGTATCTCATGTTCCTGTATCTCTACAGATTGAAGATATCTTCACCAAGGGCCTCTCTCGTCCTTTTTTTAAGTTCTTTAGGTCCAAGCTTTGCATCTCTGAGAATTCGACGCTTTGCTTAAAGGTGGGGGTTAGAATAAACCAGATTACAGATTAGATTATGATTTATTATTATTAGAGTTCTTTCCTTATTTCACCTCTATTGTACTCTCTATATACCAGTCATTAATAATACATTTCCTTACTATAAATCATTCTTTCACCCCCCGACAGAGTCCACTGCCCTTCAGCAGCTCCTCTCTCGAGCTTACCGCCGCTGCCCCTAGACGTCTTTCCCTCAAGAGCTTTACCACAAGCTCCGCTATCGACCCTCAACCTTACCTTGGTTAACCCTCAAGATTCCTTTAGTGTCCCTCATGAGCTCCAACACCGTCTAGAAAGCTTCATCTAGAAGTTTGGGAAATTGGTGGTCGACAAAAAATCCTATCCTAAACAGATTTACACATTATCAATAAGCCCTAAGAAAGTTGAGGGTTCGACCTCCGGGTTCATTTCGAGGCTCCGAGTTCGTTCCAGGTTAGCTTCGAATCTATTGTTCGAGCATATTAATGTGTTGGAGGTCCGAATCTCTGCTTTCTAATCTATGTTAGAGCCCAAGGGCCTGGATCCAGCCTCATTTGCTTCCCAAGGGGCCTTCTGGCTCCCAGAGGTTCTGAATAAGGGGTTTGATCCTTGACCTTTAAATCTTTGTTGGAATCCGAGAGCCTTCGAGCCCCCATTGTCAAAAGTAGGGGATTCAAATCTTGGCCTTCAAATTTGAGCTAGAATTTGAGGATGTTCAAATCCTGGTATTCAGGAAGAGGGAATTCGGCCTTTGGATTCCAATCGGTGTTGGAATCTGAAGGTGTTTGAATCCACATATTTAAGCATTGGGGATTTAACCTTTGGTCTTCTAACCTGGGATAGAGTCTGAGGGCGTTCGAATTCCAGTATATAGGAATAGGGGATTCAGATTTTGGGCTCCCATCTATGTTGGGACTCAAGGGTATTCGAAATCTAGTATATAAGAATGAGAGATTCCATCTTCGGCCTTCTAATCTGGGTTAGAGTTCGAGGGCATTTGAATCTTAGTATATAGGATAGAAGATTGTTCCTTTGAGTTCCAATCTGCGTTGAGACCCAAGGGTGTTCGAACCCAAGTATTTAAGAATTTTGATATTTGGACATCTAATATTGTTAGAGTCTGAGGGCTGATGTGTCAATTTTATGTGCATATTTTAGTAGTTTTTGGGATCACTTTTGTGCTCTTTTGTTATCAAGAGCTTTTGTTTTACCTTGAAATTATCTTAGGAGAGGTAAGAGCGACTTTACGCTCTTTTACCTTTTTCTAAGTGGATTTTTCTTGGCAAAGGAAGAACATCGAGACTTGAAGACCGGAGACCATTAAAGATCACCTTTTGAAGACTTTGAATATTTGAAGACTAGCTTTAAAGATTGAAGACAAGAAGAATCAAGGATTTGAAGGCAAGATGACAAAGCAAAGAGGAATTGACACAAGGGTGAAAATGGGCAGCTCGCCCGGGAGAGCCCATTCCCGCCCGAGGGAGCGGGCAAGATCCTGCCACCCACTTCTAATCCTATCCTCTTGGCCAAAATTCCTCCTTAAATAACCCTAGGTTCTTCATCTTTTTCATCTTTTCTCTCTTTATTTCTTTATGAATATGTCTATGGATGTTAGTATGATTTGTAGTAGCTAAATCTAGTTTTGGGAGCAATTGACCAAGGCTTCCAAGCCAATGTCTTAAGAACAATTTGTAGCCTATTTGATACTCTAACTTTTATGCATTTATGAAGCATTTAATGTGTTTGTTAATGTCATTAATGTTCTTGGAAGCTTGAGTATATGAAGTACTTGTATGATATACTTGTTAGGGTTTGGGGAAATGAGTTGATTTCCCCTTTTTTTATAGGAAATCCAAGAGTATGATTTAGAGCTTCTAAATGATGTTGATGTGTTGATAACTGCTAGATGAATGTGATGATGTTGAACTCGTTGTCATGTTTGTTTTAGGTAGCAAATGAGATAAGTCTATGAATGTCGATCATTCTTGACTAATCCTGTGTAAATGCATGAATTGGTTAAATGCTCAGACTAAGGGATACTTTTATTTGTGTTTCAACTAAGGGAGTCATTGGTGAGGTTTGACAAGAGATGTCAAATTCACTCTTGCAAACTACTACTTAAGAAGGATAGAAGTTTAGTCTTCACAAAAAGTAGCAAAAGTGGTAAATAGGCTGCATGTTCAATGATGGATAAGAGGCTTGGAAGTGGAATTCAATTGTGCCCAAGGTTCCATTAATTGTTGGTTTAATCACCTTCTAGTTGTTGTGCATTCTTTGCATATTTAACTTGCTTTATTAGTTAACTTGTCTTTAATTTCATAAGTCAGGATCAAAATTAATCAAACTCCCCCCCACCATTTACATGCTTATATATATACACATATATGCTTATTTGTAGTATATTTTTTCCTATATATGTTTAAACACTTGGAAAGATTCCCCTTCTTGTGGACGACCCCGACTTGCCACTATCTACTTAATTGTAGATAGGAAGCATTAGGGCTTAAAAATATAACTTCGAGTTGTAAGGTAACAATCTCCCAAATGTTGGCGCCACTGCCGGGGAAGAGGCATTTTATTTTTAAGTGTTTAGGCTTATTATGTGTGATTATGCGCTAGTTGTAAATATTTGTTAGTTTGTTTTTGTTTTGATTTCTTAGGTTACTTGCCATTTTTTCTTAGCTTGGAGACGTATTGTGCGAGTTCTTGGTGTATGGTTCATACACGATCCTCTTCATAAGACCCTACACTACAACCCCGAGTTAGAGTTCAACTTGAGAGGGGCTAGGAGGCTTTCTTTGGAAAGTGTGAATAACACCCCTCCTAGTGACCATTTTGTGGATACCTATACTTCTATGGAGCATCAACACGAGCATAAAGATGAGCATCCGGGAAGAGGGCCTCAACATCCTCCTCTCTAAGGGGGAGCTCCCCTTTTCCAAGGAAGGGAGATTCCTTAGGGCCAAGCCTTATTGAGGGACATTATGGCCCCCAACCTTAATCAACAACCAATGTACATTGAGTATGGGCACTTTGAGCTACAGACCGGGTTTATAAACACGCTACATATATTCCTTCGTATGCAAGGGGAGAAGGCCAACAAGTACCTCACCGAGTTCTACTTTTTGTGTGGTGGTACGGTCCCCCATGGAGTAGATGAAGACTTTTACAAGTTGAAGGCATTCCTATTCACATTGAGGGATAGTGCAAGAGATTGGCTCCACTACCTACCTCCCAAGAGCATCAAAAGGTTGCTTAACCTGAAGATAAAATTTCTAGCCAAGTACTTCCCGGCCTCGAAGTCTGCCACTTTGAAGAAGGACATAAGGCATGAAGAATCTCTCTTCGACTATTGGGAGAAGTTCAAGAAACTTCTCGCAAGTTGTCCTTACCATGGCTATTCGGAGGGAGATTTTGTCTACTATTTCTACAATAGTATTCTTGATAAGGACCAAAGATTAATGAAGAATTCTTGTGGTGGTACCCTTGGGAACAAGATTTCATCGGAGGCAGTGGAATTATACGAGGATCTAGTGAAAGAGTCAAGAAACTTTAGCTCGAGGGCCGTTTTGAGAAGGAGAAATCCAACTCCCACAAGTGACCTTTCCAGTAGTGGAAAGCTTGAGGACCAAGTCTCAGACCTTGCTTCTATGGTGAAATCTTTGATAATCAAGACCGAAAATGTGCCACATGTTAAATCTTGTGAATTTTTTTTATCAGCGCATCCGACAGACACTTGCTCTAATTTGCAAGATGACTATGCCAAGGAGGTGAGTGCTATTGGGTATCAAGGTGAGAAACGCTATCAAGGCACCCAAGGCTATTAAGGTAACCAAAGCTATCAAGGCTATCAAAGTAATCAAGGGTACCAAAGTAAGCCGTACAATTTGGGTAATCATGATAACCCAAATCATCGGTATGGAAACCCTCAAGGAGGTCAAAACCATCAATTGTATTTGCCTCCTAAATAACAATATAGTCCACCTCAACAATAATATCAAAGGCTTCAAGACAAGACCCAAGACCAAGGGGGGAGCTCGAGTTTGACAAAAGATGAGGTGATGCAAGCCATTCACCGGTTGAGCATATGTACGAAGAAAGGCATAAAATTCCAAGATGAAGCCAAGGAAAGCATCAAGAACTTGGAAACTCAAGTAATCCAGATAGCTCAAGTGGTGAATTAGATAGAGGCCCGGGAAAAGGGAAAACTTCCCTTCCAACCGGAGATCAACCCTCGATAAAATGTGAGTACAATCTCATTGAGAAGTGAAAGGGAAGTGAAGGAGCCCTAAGAAAGGGTTGTTGTTAAGCCAATGGTTGAAAAAACAGAAGACCTTGGTCGAGGAGTTGGCCAAAGAGAGCAAAGAAGAAGAAATTGAGGTGGAGACATTTGTGCCAAGACCGGGATCAAATCCTGAAACCTCATCCCCACAGCCCAAGAAGTCAAGAGGGGCAGAGATCCTTATCTATATGATAGAACCACCATTTCTAGAGGCATTCAAGGATAGGAGTATCAAGGAGAATATCAATGACATCTACGAAGTCTTTCGTAGATGCGAGGTAAATATTTCACTCTTAAATGTTAATCAAGTTCCAAGGTATGCTAAATTTCTTAAGGAATTGTGTACCGTCAATAGGAAACAACAATTGAAAAGTAATAAAAAGAGTGTGAAGAGTGAATATGTCTCCACCGTGTTTGATGATGAAATGGCTCCTAAATGTGATGATCCAAGAATGTTTACAAACCCTTGTGAGATAGGAGGCAAATGTGTTAACAAGGCCATGTTAGACTTAGGTGCTTCAATCAATGTGATCCCATATTCCTTGTATGAAATTTTAAATCTCAGAACTTTGCACGAAATCGGGGTTGTTATCCAACTAGCTGATCACTCTATCACACACCCGTAAGGTATTGTGAAGGATGTGTTGGTGAAAGTGGATTCTTTGACATTCCCCGCAGAATTTTATGTTCTTGAAATGGGAGGTGACAATATTTCTAAACCTATTCTTTTAGGAAGGCAATTTCTAAAGACTTGAAGAACCATAATTGATGTGCATAAAGGAAATTGACCATGGAATTTAATATGCGGAAGGTAGAATTTGACACTAATAATTCTATTGATCATCCTAGTAAACACCATTCTTGCCAAGCTATTCATGTTATTAATGATAAAGAGCAAGATTTAATTGAGCCCAAAGATGGTAGTTCCTTAAACGTTTCCATAGATGATGATTTGAGTGATGCTTTGATTTCAAATGTTAGTACGAACTTGAAGGAAAACAACAATGGAGAATACACTCTTGGGAAAGCAACATCCAACACTTTTCGTGTGTCCACGAGTAAGCCAATAAGGGTGGTTTTCCCTCTTTCTCTTGAGAGGACTTTGGTGGAAGAGTGCAAACTACCACCGAAAGCTGTTAAATGTTCACCCCTTGGAGAAGGAGAGAAACCCTGAAATGCTCACGTGTTTGAGATCACCATGGAACAAAAAGGTGAGTTGATGGAAATGTTGAGGGAACATGAAGAAATGCTAAGCTATTTGAAGATGGTTTTGTTGGGGGTGATGTGAATCCCGATTATTTTGACCCGGATCGGGGAAAGGGTGATCATCTCGATTCATTTAGTGAGTAAGCTCCAAGAAGGGGAGTAAGTCATGTCGAAGACATTAAATAACTTGGTTTTGATCATCCAGATTGTCATTCGTGACTTTTATCTCAATTTGATTTTTATTGTTATTTTTCATTGTTTTAATTTATTTCTATCACGGTTGTGTTTTCCATGATTTGTAGCAAAATAAGTCGAGCATTGGCGAATCAGCGATAATTTTGGAATGGAAAAATTGGCCATGGATGGAAAGAAAGAAGAAAAAAAGGGAGAAAAGCAGGCTAGCCACGGATGCTGGGAGCATTCCCGCACGGGCGGCCAAGCCCCAGCCTGCGCGACACACACAGGTACTATTCAATTATTTCTTCTTCTTTTTTCTGATTTCTCTCACTAATTTCTCCTATTGTTCATTTATTTCTTCTCCATCTCCTCTCTTCTCCATTTCAAGAACTCCCCCAAATAAACCCATCTCCATTTTCCAAATTTCACAATTCCTAGCAAAAACATTCAATCCTTTCAACTCATCAAATCCATCCTCCAACCCATTAAATCTTCAAATCCAAAAATTTATCCAAGAACCCTAACTTTTTGGGATTTTTGTTCTTGGGTTGAATTGGTCACTTGGGGAGCAAACAATTGCTTGGACTCGCTTGGAAAGGTGTTTTTCCCTAGTCACCCTGTTCACAATCACGGGTGTTTGTGCTTAGTTGATTTGAGGTGTGAGAATTTTTGTGGTGATGTGCTACATTGTCAATTGTTCGTTGGACTCTTGGAGCTAGTTTGTTCTTGGAGCTTGGGGGAATATTTGCATCAAGAGTTTGTAAGTCATTTTTCCTTCGCCCCTATACTTGAAACTTATTGCCTTAGGTGTTTTACATTGAGGGAAATATATGATTTTAAGTGTGGGAAGGGGGGTTTAATGATTGACATGTCTATAATTAGCTACTTTTGATTGGAAAAACACAGAAAAAAATATGTTGAAAATTTTGGAAAATACTAGAAAATAAAAAAGAACAAAAATAAAAATAATCTTGCGAAGTTAAAAACCCGAGAGGGCATCTTAGGAAACATTGGGGGCCCGGATAGGTCGAAAACCCGAAAGGGCGACCTAGGTAAAAATGAGTGGCTTAATGTGCGGAAAAAAGTGAGATATGAGCCAAAGAAACATGATGTGTGGCAAGGATGAAACCCCGAAAGGGCTCCTAGGTAAAATGAGAGAAAGAGAGAAAATAGAAAAATGTTATGTGTTCACTCATTTTCTGGCATTGGACTCATAAGGTTGCGGTGGCCATATGGATGGAATATGGATGGATCGGGTAGCTTGACAAGTTGAGATCTCTTTGGATTGGAAAATTTAGCGGGGAAAAAAAAGTAAGTTATGCAATTCTTGATTGTTGATATACTTCATTTTTAGGATGATATTTTGGTATAAAGTGGAGTATGTGTTTGAACTTTATGTATTCTTTTAGCTTCACCTTGTGCCATTGGATTTGGATTTGTCAATTTGGGATTTGGACATGTTTTAGTGATATCAATGATTGATAGGTTAATATGGTTTGGGTAGATTTATTAATGGGGGTTGTGGGCAACTTCTCATTTGATCTTAACGTTAGGATGTGTGATATTGAGAGTTTTGTGAGGTATTGACTTGGGGGAATAGTAGTTAGGATGTGGAGACGTCAATTCCATTGTGCGCTTGGATCTTTTCTTACTCAAGGGGCGAGTAAGGTTTAAGTGTGGGGTGGTTTGATGTGTCCATTTTATGTGCATATTTTAGTCCTTTTTGGGGATCACTTTTGTGCTTTTTTTATCAAGAGCATGTGTTTTACCTTGAAATTCTCTTAGGAGAGGTGAGAGCGACTTTACGCTCTTTTACCTTTTTCTAAGTGGATTTTGTGTGACAATGGAAGAACATCAAGACTTGAAGACCAGAGACCAATGAAGATCACCTTTTGAATACTTTATAGATTTGAGACTAGCTTTGAAGATTGGAGACAAGAAGAATCGAGGATTTTAAGGCAAGGCGAAAAAGCAAAGAGGAATCAACACAAGGGTGAAAATGGGAAGCCCACTCGGGCAAGCCCATTCCTGCCCGGGAGGGATCCTGCTACACTTTTGTTTTTTGTTTTTATTTTCCTCTCTCTTGTACTATAAAAGGAATTTTTAGCCACCCACTTCTAATCCTATCCTCTTGGCCAAATTTCCTCCTCAAAGAACCCTAGGTTCTTCATCTTTTTCATCTTTTCTCTCTTTATTTCTTTATGAATTTGTCTATGGATGTTAGTATGATTTGTAGTAGCTAAATCTAGTTCTTGGGAGAAATTGACCAAGGCTTCCAAGCCCATATCTTATGAACAATTTGTAACCTATTTGATACTCTTACTATTATGCATTTATGGAGCATTTAATGTGTTTGTTATTGTCATTAATGTTCTTTGAAGCTTGAGTATATGAAGTACTTGTATGATATGCTTGTCATGGTTTGGGGAAATGGATTGATTTCCCCTTTTCTTGATAGGAAATCCAAGAGTATGATTTAGAGCTTCTAAATGATGTTCATGTGTTGATAATTGCTAGATGAATGTGATGATGTTGAACTTTTTGTCTTCTTTGTTTTAGGTCGAAAATGAGATAAGTCAATGAATGTCAATCGTTCTTGACTATTCTTGTGTAAATACATGAATTGGCTAAATGCTTAGACATGGTGTAGTGTTTCTAAGTGTTGCCAAGCTTGTTGATTCTTCGTGCTCAGTTCCATCAATGGGATACTTTTAGTCATGTTTTGACTTAGGGAGTCATTGGTGAGGTTTGACAAGAGATGTCGAATTCACTCTTGCAGACTACTATCTAAGAAGGATAGAAGTTTAGTCTTCACAATAAGTAGTGAAAGTAGTAAATAGGTTGCATGTTCAATGATGGATAAGAGGCTTTGAAGTGGAAGTCAATTGAGCCCAAGGTTCTGTCAATTGTTGTTTTAATCTTGTCTTTAGTTGTCTTGCATGATTAGCATAGTTCTCTTGTTTTGCTAATTGTTGTCTTTCAATTTGATAACTTAGGACAAAAAACCAACCAAACTCCCATTTTTTCTACATGCTTTTACATGTATCTATATATGTATATGCCTAGTGTGTTCTCTCCTATATATGTTTAAACACTTGAAAAGATTCCTCTTCTTGTGGAAGATCTCGACATGCCATTATCTACTTAATTATAGATAGGAAGTATTAGGGCTTAAAAATATAACTTTGAGAGGTACGACGATGACCTCCCAAGGGCGTTCAAATCCTAGTATATAGGATTAGAGGATTAGGCCTTTGGGTTCCAATTTGCATTGAGACCCAAGGGAGTTTGAACACAAGTATTTAAGAATGGGGGATGTGATCTTCGGCCTTCTAACCTATGTCCGAAAATGAGGTTGTTCGAATCCCAAATTGGGAAGTGGAAAAGTCACGAGGGGGTGATGCTCACTCTCTTTTCATTGCGCGTGGAGTCCAGGTTGGGTTTCACGTGCACCACTTTTCCCATAAATGCCTTGGATTCCTCCCCCAACCGGTCAACAACCAATAAGTTTTTTTACCCTTTATCTCTTTTAACAATGTCTCAAACACCATCAATGGAAAGAATTCCATTCCAGCCTACAATCTGGCTGTGTCCTCTGCCGACGGTGTTGAAAGTTCTTGTCTTCAGGATTCTAGCGTCGTTCCCTCCTCGGCCGCCGGTTTCCCTTCAAATTATATAGAGTCTAGAGGAATATCTACTAGTTGTTTGGCGTCACCTAATGGATACGGCCGCAAGTGGGTTTCATCTAGATCTCAAAGTCCGAGTTGGGCAAAAGTTCAAGAGGATAAGGATGACCATCATTTCTTCTCTGAGAAGATCTTTGCCTCAGTCTTCGAGAGCCCCCAGCTAATTGCTGAGGAGATCTCTAACTTACTGTCTACTATGTCCCTCTGGGTTTAGCTTCCGGAGGAATTGCGATTAGGGCCCTCCTGGAAGATAAAAATCAAAGGGATACAAGGCCTGATTGGTGCACTGTCTACAAGCATTTTCTCTTATTTGGAATGTGCTTTCCCTTACCCCCTATTCTCTCTCATCTTCTTGAGGAACACCATCTTAATCCGGCCCAACTTCATTCAAACGTCATACTCCTAGTTATGGCGTTCATAACTCGATGTAACAGCCTATGTATAACCTCTAGATACGAACTCTTTAGATCCTTCTACTACATCTCTGCTAGAAGATCCATGGTGCACACAGTAAGTGGTAGGGATACAAAACTTGGAGGGATCATAACCTTTAGTAATAGGTTCTTGGACCACCCCATAAAGATCTCGTCGAATTGCAAAGGGTGGCATAGAGCCCCTATATACACCTTCAAGAAAGAGGCAGAGGAGTACTGAGTACCCGAATGGAACACGAGTTCTAATACGAGAATGCTTCCACTTACATAGTTTGGGAGAATGTAGTGGTAGATAGGGATCAACTATTAGGTGACCCTCTCAGTATTTTGAAGAACTTTAACTATGTCTGACCGGAGAAGGTTTACGAGTGGATGTACGACCATAAAATAGTTCTAATAACCCTCCATCCCTCTGGTAAAATCTTTGAAAGCCCATTCAGGAAAAGAAAAAGGGAAAAAGAAGGCAACAAGCCGAAGAAGACTAAGAGGAAAGCCCCTTCGACTGTTGATGATGGGGCTTTGAAAAAGCCAAAGAAAAAGAAGGCCAAGGTTGATGCCTCAAAGCCCACCGAGTTAGTTCAAGAACCATCGAAACTGACTCGGAGCCCTTGAAGGCAAGCAATGCTGAAGAGGCCCCTTTGAGGTATTCCTCCCCACCCTCTAAAGGTGTTTGGGGCATCTTTGTTTTCTGTTTTTAACTGCTTTAACTTTACCTCCCCCCCGCCTTTCTTTTCCTAACCGGTCTTTCTCTTATTTTTTCAATGAATTTCACTGATATCCTTGGTCTTAGAAACAAGGAAGAAGTAGAAGTGGTTTATGAGGAAAACTACTAGGAGATTCAATCTAAGCCCCTGGTTCCCGGGCTTACCCAAATGGATCCTGCTTCAGAGGTCCATGCAGAGTTCCGCGATGACTCCACGAGAAAAAAGCGACCTCAGGTGGATGTTTCCCCGCACCGCCCCTCCCCTCTGAGGCAGCAGACTGATGGGGCCATGCCATCTCCAAACCCCCTTATTGAAATTCAAGTTGGTGGCTTTAAGAATGCTGGTTTGTAGGCTGGTCATCTTCTGGGGAAGGGTAATCCCATCCCCCTGGGTTTGATGGATCCCTCTTTGGCTTCTATTCCAGAGGTGCCCGTCTTCTCGACCGCTTTAGATTCTGCTCTCCAGATCTTTATAGCTAAACCTAAGAAGGCTCAAGTGGCTATTACCAAGTCCAAGGACCCCAAGGAAGAGCTGAAGAAGGTTGCCTCCAATTACAAGGATTATTTAGAGAAGGTTGCCTCCAATTATGAGGCTGAACGTGCAAAGATGGCCACTCAAACATAAGGACGAGCTGGAGAAGCTGATCCTCGAGAGGTATGCCCGCTTGGGGGAGCTTGAAATGAAGTTCTCAGAGGCTCGGGCAGCTAATGGGTTTCTGGCTGGCAAAAATGCTAAGTTGGCCAGCCTTTGCTCTCTCGAGCAGCATGCCTCTATTGTCAAAGCCTACACCAACAAGCTGGTAAAAAATTGGAGGGAGGGGGTTCTGGGACTTCTTTTCATCCCTTTCCATGATTTTAGTGAGGCTTACTTGAAATAACCTGGCTCACTCCATCTGCAAAAAATTCCTCTTTGAGTATGTGACTGTACTAGATGCCCTTAAGAACAACATGGAGCCGGAGCAGCTGAACGACCTCTAGTGGAAGTCCATCCAGAATGAGGGAATCAAACTTCCATTGCTTGACCATTTGAAGGCCACTAGAAAATACTTCTCGGTGGAAAATATTTTCCATCTGGAGGTAGACAGAAACAAGCAGTGGCGAGCCTACCCTTTTGGGCTCAACCCAAGCGAATCCAAGTGTAGGAAACAATTTATGAACTATTTCCCTAGGGCTCCAGATATATTCCTTAACTTTTGTATATCAATGAAAATTTTTCTTTCTTTACTTATGTGCTTCTACTTTTTGTCACTTGTAGACTCTTGACTTAGTACCTTACCCTCCCCTCCCCCATCTGCAAGGGGGTACTTCATTCGACTTCGTTTCCAAGTAATGAAATAATGGTATCATTGGATTGAGGAATAGGAATTGGAGCATTGAATTGAGGCTTCTTGCTTTTAGTACAAGTATGTGCGGCTTGAGGAGGAACTTCAAGCAGCCCACGAAGAGCTTAACTTATAGTGCAATGAACTCCACAAGAAAGAAAAAGAACTCCTCGATGCACTTAGTCATTTGAGGGAATAAAGGGACTCTCTAGACATGGCAAAGATGAAATTTTGGGAGATTACCACTCTCTCGAGGCTCAGCACAACGAGGTCATCGAAGAGATCACCACCAAAGTTAGATTCACTTCAATAAATGAGTGTGTCACTACCACTAAGGCATTAAGGGCTTCAGGGAGGGGGTCTGACTCTCTTGTCAAAGACACCAACAATCGTTATCGACACAAAGAAAAAGGGCATCAGGTAGATGTAGAAAAGGATCGTGTAAGCCTCGTTGCCACCACCACCAAAGTTGAGGAATGGAATAGGCAAAATAAGGAATACCGACTGAATGTAATCCCTGCTTTAGAGTAGACCATTAGGGAGAACCAAGGCATCATTGTAGTTTCCTTTAAATATAAGGAGAAGGTCGAGAGGCACCATGCTGAGTTATATGAAATGTACAAAAGTGACCGCTAATAGTCTTTGAGCGTAATGGCTTCGACTTGGAACAGTCGAAGAGCCACTAGTTGTGGATTTTAAAGTTTTTCTCTAGGATACCATCAACATTATAAAGAAAAAGCATTTCACGGGGGTTCCCAAGTACCGTGATGCCTATGAAGAATCCAGAAGTGGGTGGGCAGATTTTGGAAGAAGAATAAGAGTGGAGCTTTAAGCTCCCATGCTGCTCCTAGAAGAAGTGGGGCTTCCGACCCTATCGAGGCCTCAACCCCAAGGGTTAACTCAGCAGGAAACTCGACTGGCGCCTCTGGCCGAGGGAGAGATGCTCCCACTCCCACCAAGGGTTCTTCATCTAGCAGATGGGGTAATATTGCTAGCCAAATTTGAGCGCCCCCCTTCGATGACAAAAATGAACCTTTGTTGAGGAGATCGAGGCGATAGGTTCCTCGGACCCTCGATTTTTGCCTAATGACTGGAGGCCGCAGGCTTGGGCCTTCTAGTAGTTTTCTCCCTAGAAGTATATGAATAGTTGTTGTGACCATATCAATGTATTTGTAAGCTATTACGGCCTTTTATAATTGAAGTAGAATTTTTTGTTTTCTACTATTTCTTAAAGCATTTTGATTTTTGAAGGGCAACAACCCTTTTATCTGAGTCGAGTGCTTGAATTCCTTTTCTAATTTCACATTCAGAGTTCTATGTTAGCCCTTAAAGAATTTTCAAAATCTGCACCTTAAATGCTTACTGGGCGAAAAGGGGATCTTAACCCCAAAATGTTCGATGGGATGTGTTGGCCCTTCAAACACTTGCAAGGCCTGGGCCTTGGGTGCTTGATGTGCGTTTGATGGGCTTTGTTGGCCCTTTGAATATGTATTACTCCGATTTGAGGAGAATGGCACTTGATGTGTGTTCGATGGTCTTTGTTGGCCCTTTGAATATGTATTACTCTTATTTGAGGAGAATGGCGCTTAATGCACGTTCGATGGGATTTGTTGGCCCTTTGAATATGTATTACTCTGATTTGAAGAGGATGGTGCTTGGTGCATGTTCGAGGGGCTTTGTTGGGCATTCAAATATGTATTACTCTGATTTGAGGAGAATGGGAAACTTTCGCTCTGTGGCAACGTGTGTTTTAATTCTTAGGAACAAGAATCGATTATAAGGGACACGGTTCCATGTAAAATTGACAAAAATAGAGGATCCTTATCGACTCACATCACTATTTTGTCGAGGGTGTTTTCCAACCCAAGGCTTTTTTGAGGCGGGCCCTTTTTTGGCCTCACCAAGTCTATTGGGATTTAGGGGAATAGTACCTCCTAAGGTTAGAAATGTTCCATCTATGTGGAATTGGTTCACCTTAGGGGGGTTCTAGTACATAGCTACCGCCCGGGTTGGCTTCAATGACTCATTAGGGTCCCTCGCAGTTTGCTGATAGTTTCCCCTCCGACTTTCTTTGGCTCTCCTTGTTTCTCCTTATTATGAAGTCTTTTAGGGAAAACTGGACTTTTCGAATCCAGTCGTGATACCGCTAAACCCTTTCCTTGACCCTGGCTTCGTGGAGAGATGCCTTCTTTCTTTTTTCTACGAGATGGTCAAAGTCCAAGCGGCACTACTCATCATTGACCTCCTATCATTCATTGCTTATGGAAAACCTTCAAAAGGTGGGCAGCTTTATATCTACATGAATGACCTCCTCCAAACCATAGACCAGGCCATAAGGTGTTTCGCCCATGGCAGATAACTCTGTTGTTTGAAATAACCAAAGTATATTAGGTAACTCATTAGCCCAGTTCCCGCCTGCCCCTTCAAGCCTCGTTCGGATACAGTTGACAATGGTTCCATTAGTGACCTCCCCCTGCCCATTGGCTTGGGGGTGGTAAACGGTGGTGACCCTTTGATGGATCTTGTATTCCTTGCACCAGCCTTTGAGTGGGTCATTGATGAACTGGGCACCATTATTGGTTATGATTGTTCGAGGGATCTCGAAACAACATGTGATATTCTTCCAGCAAAATCCAATCACTGTTTTCCCTTTTACGCCGGTTAGGGCTTCAGCCTCGACCCACTTTGTAAAGTAGTCGACAACCAGAATCAGGTATCAAAAGTGGCCTGGGGCCTCCAGGAAAAGACCCACCAGATTGATCTCCCATTTTTCGAATGGCCAGGAACTGTTAATGTTTATAATTTATTCTTGGAGGACATGGGTGGTTGGTACATGCCTTTGGCACCAGTGGCATGCCGGGATGTGCTTGTTTACCTCATTGAACATCTTCAACCAATAATATCTAGCCATAAGGAGCTTCTTAGCAATTGATTGAGCATGTTGGTGACTTTCGCAGGCCCCGTCATGGGTATTATGGATTAGGTAGTCAGCTTCGTGTAGGGCTACGCATCGAAGAAGCGGTTGGAGGTGGCCTTGGAAATAAATGACATCTTCATGGATCACATATTTAGGTGACTTTAGCCCTACTCTCCTTGCTTCGATGGCATCTTCCAGAAGGGTACCATCTGAAGGTAGCTAATAAAGGGTGTTATCCACGACTTCGGTTCTTCCACCATCATCAGCGTTGCTTCCTTCTTGAAGCTACGCTTACTCAGCGCCTCCACCATTATGTGTCCCTGGGATTGCAAGTCCAGGTCTAACGAGGCCAATTTGCTTAGGGCATCAGCCTTGTGGTTTTTCTTTCAAGGGACTTGAGTAAGGGTGAAATGGTGGAAATGTTCGAGGAGGGGTTTCACCACTTCTAAGTAACGTTGCAGGCTTCTCTCATTTTCCTCATATTCCCTCTTGACTTGAAGGACCATAATTTGGAAATCGCTGAATTTGTTTAGTCTTCGAACTCCCAGGTCTTTGGTTATTTGAAGGCCTGTGATCAGTACCTCATATTCCGCTTCGTTGTTCGTGGCCTTGAAGTCAAAGTGTAAGACAGAGAGATAATCTTTATGTTTGGGGCTCATGAGTAAAACTCTGGCCCTACTGCCTCCGGAGTGAGATGATGCATCGACGTACATCTGTTATGTCTCTTTGGGTTCTTTTTTTCGACTACTATTGGTTCGGTAGTTTCCACAATGAATTCCGCTAATACTTGGCCCTTGATGGTTGTCCTTGGGCAGAACTGGATGTCATTTCTCTGAGTTCAATTGTCCACTTCATCATTTGGCCCAAGGCCTCCGGCTTGAGGAGCACCTGCCTAATTGGATGTGTGGTGAGCAAAATGATCTTGTGACTTTGGAAGTACGGTCGGAGGCATCTCGAGGAATGGACTAGGGCCAATATTATCTTTTCGAGGGCAGTGTATCAGATCTCCGGACAATGAAATGCCTTACTAATGAATTAAACTAGGTGTTGGGCTTTGTATTTCTTCTTCACCAGAACTGCACTTATCACTAAGGGGATGCAGAGATGTACATGTATAGATCGTCCCCCTTGTCTAGTTTCATCATGGTGGGTAAACTTCGTAAGTTCTCCTTTAACTCTAGGAAGGCTTTGTCACACTCTTGTGTCCATTCGATTTTTTTGGCCTTTCGAAGTACATCAAAGAATGGAAAATGTTTTTTGGCCCCCTTAGAAAGAAATTGACTAAGCGTGCTAACGATCCTGTTATCCTTTGGACGTCTTTGACTATTTGTTTTGGGGGGGTTCATTTTGATAAGTGCTTCGATATTTTCAAGATTGACATCAATCCCTCTTTTCGAAACCATGAATCCCAATAATTTTCCTGCACTGACTCCAATCACGTATTTAGCTGGGTTTAGCTTTAGATTGGCCTCTCGAATCCTCTGGAAGGTTTCTTCGAGGTCCAGCAAAAACTGGTCGGAGCTTCTGCTTTTGACTACCATTTAATCAACATATATTTTGATGTTTCTGCCAATCTTTTTTTCAAAGAGTTTGTCAACCGACTTTTGGTAAGTGGCTCCAGCATTCATTAGGCCGAATGGCATTTTTTTACAACAAAATTTTCCCACGTCTGTTATGAAAGACATTTTCTACTTATCCTTCTCCACCATAAGTATCTGGTGGTAGCTCTTATAAGCATTGAAGAAGGCTAGCACCTTATGTCCTGCTATCGCTTCGACCGGCATATCCATTAAGGGTTGGGGATAGTTATCCTTGGGGAAAAATTTGTTAAGATCCATGAAGTCTATGCACATCCTCTAAGCCTCGTTGTGCTTAGGCACCATCACCAGATTTTCTATCTATTCGGGATAGAATGTTTCTTCGATAACCTCAGCTTGAAGCAGGTTTTGGACTTCCTCTTTTATGGCTTCAGCCCTTTTGGGGGCGAATGACATCCATTTCTTCTTGATTGGCTTTTGGGAGGGGTTTACATTTAGTCTATGGACCATCAGCTGTTTCGGTACCCCTGTGTGGTCAAAGGTGTCCCATGAAAACACGTCAACATAGTCGTCCAAGGGGTCTTTCATCTTGTTTCTTGTTTTGTATGGTACTATTTTTCCCATGGGGACAGTTCCTTTTTCTTGAATGGTCATTGGCTCCGTGTACGTGGGTTTGATTTCTCCGTTGATCGAAGCCACCATGTCCTCCTTTTTAGCTTCCTTCAAAGCTATAGCCAAATAGCTCCTAGCCGCAGGCTGGTTTCCCGTTATGACTGATATCCCCATCATTATAGGGAATTTCATTGTCAGATGATAAGGGGACCATACGATTCATGCCTGACATATCCATGGCCTTCCGAGTATTACATTGTAGGGGGATACAACATCAATCACTGTGCAAATGCAGTCGATTATAACTTTCTTTTCTTCATAGGCTATTTTAACTGGGAGGGTCACGACCCCTAAGGGTAGTACCATTTTCCCAGTGAAACCGGACAATGGAGAGGTTGTTCTCCTCAAACTTTCACGTCCGAGCCCTAGTTGATCGAATCAGTTGGCAAACATTACTTCCACACTGCAACTTTTGTCCACAAACACTCTCTTGACGTAGAAATCTTTGATGGTTACATGGATCACCATTGGGTCCATTTGGGGGGGTTCGGCTTGGCATTGGTTTAGCTTCCGAGAAGGTGATTGCTTCTTCCAGTCGAAACCATTTCTGGCATAATTCTCCAAGGGGCATGTACCAGGATTAGGCTTTGATGACGGTGTTCGATGCTTTGTCACCTACAACTCCATTAATGAAGTTGATCACCAGATTTTCTCCGTCCCTCTAGTTTTTGTTCAGTCAAGCCTCAGCATCAGGCTGGGCGCCTGCTTGGTTTCTAGCATACTCTCCATAGTTTGCCTATTTTCTGTGCCACCACGATTGGCTTTTTTCTTTCCTTTCCTATGGAATTTTCCTCATCCCCCCGAAGAGGCTTCTCCTCTCGGTCTTTCGAAGGAGTCTGCAGCAAGCCCTCTCTTGCGCATATTTCAACTTCCTGCTTCAAGTGAGTGCATTCATTCGTGTTGTGGCCTAGCTCTCTATGATGGTAAAAAAATTTGGGGGAATCTCTTTTTTTGGGGTATTCCCTTCCTGGAAGGGGGTTACGAAATAGCCCCATGTGGATGTAGTATATTTCCATCAAGGACTTGGTCAAGGGAACGTAGCCCTTGAAACCTTTTTTCAGAGGTTTGGGCCTTTTAAACTATGATTCGGAGGCTTTAGGCCCTTTCTCACTCCATCTGTTCTCCTCCCATTTCCTCATCGCTAATTCTTCTATCTTCGAATACTATTCCTGGATCTCTTGTAGCTGTTGCAACACATATGAATTTTTTGAGACCAACTTCTTGTACAAGTCGTGGTTTGACATCCCATTCATGTAACAAAGGATCACTCAATCCTCAATTCGATTGATTACAATGAGGCTCTCGTCCACATATCGATGATAGAACGCCTTTGTCGATTCACCTGGCCTCTGTTTATTCTGTTAGAGCTCAATTAGGGTTTTTGTAAACCTTTTCTTTTGGAAGAACTGTCCCAAAAGGGCATTTTTAAAGTCTCTACACGAATGTAACAACCCCCTGCCTAGCTTATCAAACCACTCTTGTATTTTTCCTCGAAGGTAGCTTCTGACCAACTTAAATGTCAACTGTTCGTTGAAGTCCCTTGAATTCATTAAACTAAGAATATTCTGTATGAACTCTTGGGGTCCAAATCTCCACTGTACGTGGGGATCCCTTTGGGTGGTTTCACATCACTAGGCCACCAGGTGGCCACTATTATAGGGCTGAAGAGAGAGGCTGCGACTTGGCATGATGGCCCAATCAACCTACTCAGCTCTCTCGTTAAGGCATCACTCAGTCGCACTCTCATCTGCGGGTGTCCGTATTGATTTGGCCAAACTGAAGAATTGAAGTTGGAGATCTAGTTTGAATCCATGTACCCAGACCGTGATCAACCCACCGCCGAGTTTAAATACAGCTCTGGGCGATAAGGATTGTAGGAGGGGACCTTCAGTTGAGGCCCTGAGTGCATCTGGCTTTCAAAGCTCGAAAAGAACCCCATCGTCCCATCTGTCGAATAAGAATTTGTCTAGGTAGAAATAGGGGGCATCGAGGTGGGTGTGGGGTATGCCAATGTTCGGGCCATGGTTGGGAATGTTGGTTGGGGTCGTGTTTGGGCCCCAATGTCCGCTTGGTAGGATACTTCTGGGGGGATCTGCAACTGGAGCCTTGGCTGCACCACCAAGGGCATCGAATGTGTGGGCCCTACTTACTGCTTGACCATCCATATGTAGAGCATTGGAAGCTCCACTTGATAGCCAGTTGATCTGAGGAGCTGGGCCCATAGCGCTAGGTCTTGCTCCAATAGGGGAACGTGTTGTCCGTGCCCCTCATCCCCCGAGCAGCCCCTCTCGTAGCTTCTATTTGTGAATCCCTCGTAGCCTCCATAAACTGCTGCTCTTCCTCCCTCAATCGGCGTGCCTAGCTTTGGGAAACGGTGGTTCCAACACATAGATAGGGATCTTCGCCTCTCTTGATTTCTTGTGAGGTGTGGATGAGGTTTCTGGATATTATCCCGGTCTTGGCACAAATATCTCCACCTCTGTTTCTTCTCCTTGGCTCTCCTTGGCCAACTCTTCTGCCTCCTTCTCATGATCTTCTTCTTTCTCAATCTTCTGCTCAACAACCCATGCTTGGGGCTTCTTCACTTCCCTTTCACTTCTCAA
Organism: Rubia yunnanensis; assembly: GCA_037428765.1. Classification (NCBI taxonomy): domain Eukaryota; kingdom Viridiplantae; phylum Streptophyta; class Magnoliopsida; order Gentianales; family Rubiaceae; genus Rubia; species Rubia yunnanensis. The sequence continues at coordinate 103,090,459 of CM075061.1, read as the reverse complement.
TGAGATTGCACTCACATTTTGTCAAGGATTGATTTCTGGTTAGGAGGGAAGTTTTCCTTTTTCTCCCTCCTCCATCCGATTCACCACTTGAGCTATTTGGCTCACTTGGGTTTCCAAGTTCTTGATGCTTGCTTTGGCTTCATCTTGGAATTTCTCGCTTTTCTCGGTACACATGCCCAACCGGTGATTGGCTTGCATCACCTCATTCTTTGTTAGCCCCGAGCTCTCCCCTTGATCTTGAGGTTTGTCTTGGAGCCTTTGGAATTGTTGTTGAGGTGTCCTATATTGTTGTTGAGGAGGCCGATATGGTTGAGGGTTTTGGCTTCCTTGAGGGTTTCCATACCGGAGGTTCGGGTTATCACAATTTCCCGAATTGTACGGCAGGTTTTGGTACCCTTGATAACCTTGGTAGCCTTGCCCACCTTGATATCCTTGGTTGCCTTAGTAGCCTTTATTCCCTTGATAGCCCATGGCACTTACCTCTTCAACATAATCCTCTTGCAAAGTGGGACAAGTGTCCGTAGGATGTGCCAAGTAACAAATTTCACATGATTTAACATGTGGTGCATTTCCGAGCTTTGTCATCAAAGACTTCACCATGGATGCGAGGGACGATACTTGATCCTCGAGCTTTCCACTATTTGAAGAGTCACTTGCGGGCATTGGATTCTTCCTTCTCAAATCGGCCCTTGAGCTAAAGTTTCTCGATTCTTCCGCTAGCTCCTCATACAATTGCATGTCCTAGGAGGATGTTTTGTTCCCAAGGGTACCACCACAAGAAATTCTCACCAACCATTAATCTACATCAAGGAGGCCATTGTAGAAGTAATAAACCAAATCCCCCTCTGAATAACCATGATAAGGGCAACTTGCGAGAAGCTTCTTGAACCTCTTCTAATAGTCGAAGAGGGATTCTTTGTGCCATTAGAGGATGTTGCTTATATCCTTCCTCAAGGTGGCAAATCTATAGGCTGGGAAGTATTTGGCTAGAAACTTCATTTTTATATCAAGCCAACTCTTGATGCTCTTGGGCGGTAGGTAGTGGAGCCAATCTCTCGCACCATCCCCTAGTGTTAATGGGAATGCCTTCAACTTATAGAAATCTCGTTCGGTCCAACCATGGGATACTCAATGCACATCGGTTGTTGATCGAGGTTGGGGGCCATGATTTCTCTCAACAAATGTTTCCCCAAAGGGATTTCTCTTTGGTGGAGAGGAGGGGCTCGCCCTTGGAGAGGAGGATGGTGAGGTTTCCCTCTCGGATGCTCATCTTCGTGGTCGATTAGATGTTCCATTGAGGAAGATGTATCCACAAAATGGTCACTATGAGGGGTGTTATTCACACTTTCCAAAGAAAGCCTCCTATCCCATCTCAAATTCAACTCCAACTCGGGGTCGTTGTGTAGGGGTTCCTGTGAAGAGGATCGCGTACAAACCATACACCAAGAACTCGAACAATACGTCTCCAAGCCAAGTGAAAATGGAAAATAAACTAATAAATCAAAGTAAAAATGAACTAACAAATATTTACAAATAGCATATAATCATACATAATATGGCCAAACACATAAAAATAAATGCCTCTTCCCCGGCAGCGGCGCCAAAATTTTGGAGGTCGTCGCCGTACATCTCAAAGTTAATACTTTTAAGCCCTAATGATTCCTATCTACAATTAAGTAGATAATGGCAAGTCTGGGTCGTCCACGAGAAAAGGGATGTTTTCAAGTGTTTAAACATATATAAGAGAAAACATACTAGGCATGTTACTGTACTTCTTCTACTTTCTTTCTTTTTTCTGCCTAACGGCTCTTTTCCTCTGTTGCCGGTCGAAGGTCATGGCGTCTCTGACGCCTAACCAATCTTCTGATCACAACCCACCTGTTAACAAAAGCTTCCTTCAAGATTTGAACACAAAAGCTTCTCCACTAATATCCTCTCTTCCAGACACGCCTAATTTGCACCCAATTACTGAATATAAGGGCAAATTGGCATTCATCCTTCCCCCTGAGGAAGGCGTGATTCTGGCATCTCATTACCAGAATGCCTTGGTCGGAAAATTTAATAGGGGGAAATCCCCAATGGATAAACTTGTTTCAGCTTTCAAATCTATCGGCTTTAAAGCAAAGTGCCAATTGGGGTCAATTGATTATCGACATGTTCTTATTCGATTTCAGGATAGCGAGGATTATCAACGCTGCTGGATGAAGGGCCAATGGATGGTCCAAGGAGCAACAATGAAAGTCCAGAAGTGGACTCTTGATTTCTCACCTACAGCTGAATCCTCAATTGTTCCAGCATGGGTAGCCATTCATCAACTGCCTTTACACTTTTACAGTACCTCAGCAATTATAGGCATTAGCAGCCAGATTGGTAAATTTCTCAAAATGGATGCTGCAAATAATGCACTAACTAGACCTTCTGCAATTAAAGTGTGTGTAGAAGTGGACCTACTGTCTCAACTCCCTAACTCAATAGTTGTAGGAATTGGCAATAAAGTGGCAGACTACCTAATTGAATATGATCAGTTGCCTTTGTATTGTAAGCACTGTAAGATAATTGGCCACAGTCAGGCAAACTGTACCTTCCTGCATCCAGAACTGAGAAAAAACAGTATGACCTCATCTAAGTTAAATGTTAATAAGGTTAGACAAGATACTGTTAAGGATGATTCTCAACCTGCTGCAATCCAGAACAACTCTGGTCATGAATCTAATGTACCATTGGAAAGAGAAGGTCATTCTAAATTGTCAGTTTCCCAAAAGGAATTTGATTTCCAGATCCAGAATCTGAGATCAGATTCTAAACTGGAAATAAATATTCATAGAAAAGAAACTCAAGACACTCATGTGAAAAGAAATACACCTTTCTATTCCCTGGACGATATCTCCAAACCTATCACTAACTTCTTTTGGAGAAAAAAGACTCAACAACCAGAACTCTTTCCCATTCATGAAGAGATAGTTAAGCAGAAAATGGTTTCTATATCAAATGCTTTCCAGTCTTTAACTAACCTACAGGATGATGACATTGATGCCCAAGAAGATGATGCTGTAGACATCTTTCATGAATCATTGGAAACACAGGAAACTCTGACAACTCTGACAGGTACTGAAAAAGTAGACATGGTGGATGTACCATCCACTCCTCCAACCGTACAGAGTGGTTCAGAAGATCAAGCCCCTGACGAGGTGCAGTGTTTTCTAGAAGATAAAGATCCTGATGCAGAGCAGAGCATTCCTGAACTGCAAGAACATTGCCCTGGATCTCAAGACCCAATCATTTTGGAAGAACTCAGTACAACTGCAAACCAAACTACTCTACCACAGGTAAGTATTACCCCTTTAGATGTTTTGAAGAAAGGTGAAGATAAAAGGGGCAAAAATACAAATCTCTCAGTAAATACACTAAGGAAACTAAGATCATCACAAAAAGCTACCCCCCTAGTTTTAAATGATAAAATACACCAAAATTGGGAAAATAATGGTTTGGAATGTTAGGGGTTATGGCACTTCACTGGATAGATTAAAAACTTTAATCAGGACACACAAGATAGACATTCTTTGTCTAATCGAACCATGGCATGATAATCAGAATTTAAATGTTTTGAAACATGAACTCGGTTATAATAATGCATTTCATGCTCACACGGCCAAAATTTGGCTGCTATGGAATCAGGTTTTCAGTTTGACAATTGAAAATGAATCTGATCAGTATATACAGGCTAGAGTAACAGATATTGCTTCTTCTGTCCATTGGAATGTTAACTTCATTTATGCTTGTGTCCATAGACAGTTGAGAGAGAATTTGTGGTCAGATCTGCTAATTTATATTGGAGATTTTAATACAGTAGCATCTGTCACAGAATATAAAGGTAGGAAATCCACCCCTAGGAAAAGCATGAAACAATTTGATGATTTCCTCACTATGATGGACTTACATAATATCCCCACGGTTGGTAACTCCTACACTTGGAGCAATAATAGATATAGAGACAAAGGAAAGGATCTACAGTTCCAAAGGTTAGACCGGGGAATAAGTAATCTAGAGTGGCTAGACCTTTTCCCTAATAGTTCTATCCAGGTTTTAAATAGGATTACATCTGATCATTCTCCTCTTCTATTAACTATTCAATCTGCTGTAGAATTAGTTCCAAGACCATTTAGATACCAGGAAATGTGGTCAAATAGAGAAGATTTTCATGAAGTAGTTGTATCTAACTGGAACTTACCATCCCCTCTGTTTGGAATGAATAATTTTGTTCATAAGTTAAAGAGGCTCAAGATAGTAATAAAGGATTGGAACAAAAATAATTTTTGGGATGTAAATAAGAATCTTTCACAATCTGAATTAAGAGTCAATGAACTGGAAATACTTTACCAGCAGGTTCAGGATGAGTCAGTTTTAGAAGATCTTCTGAAAGCAAAAGCTTTACTGCTAAGATCTCAGAAGGAACACAACATTTTCCTGAAACAAAAAGCTAGGTTAAACTGGTTAAAACAGGGTGATGCAAACACAAGTTATTTTCATCACACAATCAAGGAAAAGAAAGTAAGATCTAGAATTGTTAAAATTAAAGATGGTGATGGAAACTGGATAACAGATCCAAGTTTGATAAAAAGCAGAAGGTGTGAGATTTTTTCAAAAATTACTGAATGAGGATACATCACAAAAAGAAGGGAATTATCTAAAACATTTTCTGCAGGAAATCCCTAATGTAATAAATGATCAACAGAATACACTTCTGCTTACCCCCATTGACACACAAGAACTGAAAACAGCTGTTTTTGACCTCAATAGATCTAGTTCACCTGGATCAGATGGATTCTCGGGAGATTTTTACATCACTTTTTGGGAAATCATTAACCAGGATCTGTTAGAAGCTGCTAATGATTTTTTAAATACTGGTTATATTCCCAAAGCTATGTCCAGCACTTGGCTCACCTTAATACCAAAAAAAGCCATTCCAAACTCTTTTGCAGACTTCAGGCCAATAAGCTTATCAAACTTTGTAAATAAGGTTTTTTCTAAGCTATTAATGGAGAGGATTAAACCACCTATGCACTTAATGATTTCCCCTGAGCAAAGTGCCTTTTTTAAAGGTAGGGATATTTCGGATAATGTGATCCTCATGCATGAAATGACCAGATTGCTATCCAGAAAGTCTAAGATTTCAAATTTGATTATCAAACTAGATATGCAAAAGGCCTTTGATAGGGTCTCTTGGTCTTTTCTTAACTCAGTTCTACTACAATTTGGTTTCCATGGCAAATTTGTTAGACTTATCATGCAAAATATAGCTTCTGCCACCTTTTCAGTTTTAATAAATGGGGTCATATCTGGTTTTTTCTCTTCCTCCAGGGGAATTAAACAAGGAGACCCTCTCTCCCCATTTTTATACAATATTTTATCAGAGGCTTTTTCTAGGGGGCTGCAGAAATTGTTTTCCACTGGGTATTTACAGTATTTTAGTCTTCCCATTTCATGCTCTCCTCTTACTCACCTTATGTATGCCGATGACACTGCAGTTTTTCTGAACACTAAGCCCAAAAACTTGAGGCATTTCAAATTTTTTCTGAAGGCTTATGAGCTCACTACTAGTCAAAAAGTAAACTTTGCAAAATCAAAATTCTTTGTTTCACATAACACTCCTCTTCAGCTAATACAATCTGTTAAAAGGCAACTAGGGATGGAGAGAGGTTCTTTCCCTTTTAAATACCTTGGAGTTCCTATTTTCTCTGGTAGGAATTTAAAGGTGCATTATTTAACTGTAATTGAAAGAATGGATAGATTGATACATAACTGGAAGAATCGATGGTTAAGCTCGGCTGGTAAAATAATTTTGATTAATCATTGTTTCCTCTCAATTCCAACACATATTTTTGCAGTTTTAAAGCCCCCTAGGATAGTTCTAAAAAGAATGGAAAAGATGGCATCTAGTCTAATTTGGGGAAAATCTGATTTGGCAGATGGGAAAAGATGGAGATCATGGAAAAGAATGAGTTATCCAGTAAATGAAAATGGTTTAGGTTTAAGGGATTTGAATGCCATAGTAAATGCCTTCTCATGTAAATTATGGTGGAAGCTCCAAATGAATGATACTCAATGGTCTTCACTTTTATGGACATTACCTGCCACTTACAAAAAATCCCATATTTGGAGTAGAATCAGTGGAGTAACACCTATGGCAAATAGTTTAACTAGGATTATTTTTGGCAAGGGGGATTGCTCTTTTTGGAATGCAAATTGGATGGGAGATGGGGCCCTCTGCTATAACTGTCCTGAGGATATGGACATACCTTTTGAAGATCTTTCTTTGAGCTATTTTATTATGAACAAATCTGCTTTTTTACCAAGTCTGGAGCCTTATTTGGCTACCAATATCACTCATATTTTGCAGGAAGTAAAGCTGGAGCACCACCATAAGGATCAGCTAGTCTGGACCCCTACAACAGATGGGAAATTTACAGTCAGCTCTGTCTACAACATTTTTAGACAGAGGAACCCTGTAATACAGCACATACAAAAGGTTTGGTCTCCCTACATTCCTAGAAAAATATCAATACTTATTTGGAGAGCTTTAAACTGTATCCTCCCATTTGATAACATTTTGAGCAGGATGGGTTTTTCATTTGGTTCGAGATGCCCTCTTTGTTTAGTCAATAAGGACAATCTTGATCATTTTTTCAATTCATGTCCTTGCTCCTGTTCTGTTTGGCATAATGTTCACTCTCTTTTAAAGCTACCACAAATTGATTTTCTGAACCTAAAGAGCAGGGTTGAATTTTACTTATCTTTCAAGGCTGACTCTAAGATACACTCAAAATTGATAACTGCTGCTTTTATTGCTACATTCTGGTCACTCTGGACTAGCAGAAACAATTGCCTATTTGAAAATTGACCTTTCTCATTGGAGATCTGTGTCCAATATATTAAACAAATGATTTACACAATCTTCACAGTTCACAAATTGAAAGGTAATAGAGATAGGCATAAACACTGGATTCAGAATAAGATCATTCCTCAAAATTTTCATAAAAATATACCTACAATTACAGTAGCTACATGGGAAAAACCACTAACTGGCTATAAAGTTAACACTGATGCTTCATGGATTTCTAGTGGTTCCTCTTCTGCTGCAGTAATTGTTAGGGATTGGAGAGGAAAGGTTGTTAAAATGAGAGTTAGAAATTTTCAGAGTTCCTCTCCTCTAGATGCAGAATTATTTTCAATCAAAATGGGATATGAAATCTGCTCTGATCTAGCTTTAGTAAAATGTGTAATTGAATCTGATTGTTTAACTGCGGTAAAGAGTATTCATAATCCAAAGAGATGCCCCTGGAGAATATTCTCTATGTGCAATGCACTTCATGTTGATCACTCCTCACACCCAATTCAACACACATCTAGACAAGCTAACATGTCAGCTAATATTTTGGCAAAATTTGCAAGGGAAAACAACTTACAAGGTGATATAGATATCAGATCAATCCCCACTTTCCTTAAAGGATTGTTATCATTAGACTCTATTGGTTTCCCAGCAATTAGGGTTGTTTCTCCTATGGATACCAATAGGATATAGAAGAGGATTCTTTCTTTGTATTCAGGTGCTTACTGTATTTTATTAGTGAGTTTTAAGCACAAATAAGTGAGTTTCTGTCACTGTTTATAAGCACAAATACTGCTAGTTCTTTCCTTTCTGTGATTTCAGGTACTTGGCCAGGATGTTTGGAGATGGTGTGGAAACCGATACAGGGAATCGGGTACTTACCCTACTGACCGAGCTTCTATGAGATAATTCTGCATCTTCTCCCCTGATATGAACTTGCTGAATAGATTATATGCTACTGAACAATCGCTGCTAGACCATATTTAGGTCAAGAAATGAAGATTCTAGATCTTAGATCTTAAATGCACATATCGGTGTAGACTCTTTTGGCTGGAACTCCATTGACAAATTGGGGTCTCGAACCTTCGATTCCCCGTCCTGTTCGTGGAGTCTCGGCCATAGTTTTTTCATAGAGAGACTACTCTTTCACAGGGTAAGCCAAATTTTAGTACTAGAGATTCCACTCTGGAAACTCTTTTGCTGTAACAGCTTCCACAACTATTGTGGATCATCTTCATGTTGTAATTTCAATGAATCTTTTAGATCCAACTTTTGGCTATTAAAACGGCAAGGGGAGCCTAATAAACACCCCCCATCCTCGGATGGTTTAGCTTAAAAAAAATGTACACATATAGATATATATATAAGCATGTAAACAAGGGGGGGGGGGGGGTTTTGGTTAGTTTGATCCTAAGTTATCAAATTGAAAAACAACAACTATCAAAGCAAGAGAACTATGCTAATCATGCAATACAACTAAAGATACGATGAAAAAAAAATTAACGGAACCTTGGGCGCAATTGACTTCCACATCCAAACCTCATATCCATCATTGAACATGCAACCTAGTTACTACTTTCACTACTTGTTGTGAAGACTAAACTTCTATCCTTCTTAGATAGTGGTTTGAAAGAGTGAATTCAACATCTCTTGTCAAACCTCACCAATGACTCCCGTAGTCGAAACACGACTCAAGGTATCCCATTGATGGCATTTAGCACGAAGAATCAACAAGCTCGGCAACACTTATAAACACTACACCATGTCTAAGAATTTAACCGATTCATGCATTTACATAAGATTAGACATATGCTTGGAAGCCTTAGTCAATTGCTCCCAAAAACTAGGTTTAGCTACAACAATTCATACTAATTAATGCTAAACAAGCAAACATAAAACAAGAAAATTCAAAGATGAAAATGGAAGAGAATAGGGTTCTAAACAATACCAAAATGCAGATGAAAAAGATTGTGAATGAGAGGAAAGGGAGTGCTATTTATAGTACAAAAAGGATAAGGTGAAATTCTGGCCACCCGTTGGTCGTGACTCGTGACGGCCTCGCGACGAGGCCATCACGACTCGCAACGGGTGCCAGAAATTTGCCTTGTTTCCTTTTCTTCTTCTTATGGTACACAATCATCTTCATAGCAATTCCTAACATTTTTTTCAAGTCTTCAATGTCTCCAAAATGGTCTTCAATGGCCTCCGGTCTTCATGTCCCTCGAAGCAAGTCTTAAAAAATGTGATCTTCAATGGCCTCCGGTCTTCATTGCCTCTGTGTTCTTCCCATGTCACGCAAAATCCACTTAGAAGAGGTAAAAGAGCGTAAAGTTGCTCTTACCCCTCCTAAGAGAATTTCAAGGTAAAACACAAGCTCTTGATAATAAAAGAGCACAAAAGTGACCCAAAATAGTACTAAATTATGCACATAAAATAGACACATCACTCTCTTCCACCGAAGTCTTCTCAAGAGAATGAGGGGGAAACACCCTTTTGGGCTTACCCGCAGACACACGGAAAGGGTTGGATGCTTCATCCCCAAGAGTGCATTCGTTGTTGCTTTCCTTCAAGTAAGTACTAACAACATTTGAAATCAAATTATCACTCAAAACATCATCTATGGAAACATTTAAGGAACTACCATTTCTGGGCTCAATTTCATATTGCCATTCGTCATCAATAACATGAATAGTTTGGCAAGAAGGATATCTACTAGGATGATCAATAGAATTATTAGTGTCAAATTCTACCCTCCGCCCCTTAAATTCCATGGTCAATATTCCTTTATGCACATCAATTATGGTTCTTGAAGTCTTTAGAAATGGCATTCCTAAAAGAATAGGTTTAGCACTATTGTCACTTCCCATTTCAAGAACATAAAAGTCTGCGGGGAATGTCAAATAATCCACTTTCACCAACACATCCTTCACAATACCTTTCGGGTATATGCTAGAGTGATCGACTAGTTGGATAACAACCCCAGTTTTGTGCAAATTGCCTAGATTTAGACTGTTATACAAGAAGTATGGGATTACATTGATCCAAACCCTAAGTCTAACATGTCCTTATTAATACATTAGCCTCCTATCTCATAAGGGATTGTAAACATTCCCGGATCATCACATTTGGGGGGCATTTCATCATTGAACACAGCAGAGACATATTCACTCTTCATATTCTTTTTTCTTATTTTTCAATTGTTGTTTCCTATTAACGGTACACAACTCTTTAAGGAATTTAGCATACCTAAGAACTTGATTCAGAGCAGTTAAGAGTGGAGTATTTACCTCGCATCTACGAAAGACTTCGTAGATGTCCTTGTTGTTCTCCTTGGTCCTCCTATCCTTTAATGCCTCCGAAAACGGTGGTTCCGGCACATAGATAGGGGTTTCCACTCCTCTTGATTTCTTGTGAGGAGAGGATGAGGTCTTGAGATTTGATCCCGGTCTTGGCACAAATGTCTCCACCTCTGCTCCTTCTCCTTTGCTCCCCTTGGCCAACTTCTCGGTCTTCTTCTCATGATCTTCTTTTTTCTCAACCTCTCGCTCAACGACATCCCTTTCTTGGGGCTCCATCACCTCCCTTCCACTTCTCAATGAGATTGCACTCACTTTTTGTCGAGGATTGATCTCTGGTTGGGAGGGAAGTTTTCCTTTTTCTCTGGCCTCCATCCGATTCACTACTTGAGCTATTTGGCTCACTTGAGTTTCCAAGTTTTTTATGCTCGCCTTGGCTTCATCTTGGAATTTCTCACTTTTCTCTGCACACATGCCTAACCGGTGAATGGCTTGCATCACCTCATCCTTTGTTAGCCCCGAGCTCTCCCCTTGGTCTTAGGGTTTGTCTTAGAGCCTTTGAAATTGTTGTTAAGGTGGCCTATATTGTTGTTGAGGAGGCCGATATGGTTGAGGTTTGTGGCTTCCTTGAGGGTTTCCATACCGGAGGTTTGGGTTATCACGATTTCCCAAATTGTACGGCCGGTTTTGGTACCCATAATAACCTTGGTAGCCTTAGTGATCTTGGTAGCCCTGCCCACCTTGATATCCTTGGTTGCCTTGGTAGCCTTCATTCCATTGATAAACCATGGCACTCACCTCCTCAACATAGTCCTCTTGCAAAGTAGGGCAAGTGTCCGTAGGATGCGTCCGGTAACAAATTTCACATGATTTAATATGTGGTGCATTTCTGGGCTTTGTCATTAAATATTTCCCCATGGATGCAAGGGCCGAGACTTGATCCTCGAGCTTCCCACTATTTGAAGAGTCACCTGCGGGCATTGGATTTCTCCTTCTCAAATTGGCCCTTAAGCTAAAGTTTATCGATTCTTCCGCTAGCTCCTCATACAATTGCATAGCCCTGGAGGATGTTTTGTTCCCAAGGGTGCCACCACAAGAACTTCTTACCAACCTTTGATCTTCATCAAGAAGGCCATTGTAGAAGTAATAAACCAAATCTCCCTCCGAATAACCATGGTAAGGGCAACTTGTAAGAAGCTTCTTGAACCTTCCCCAATAGTCGAAGAGAGATTCTTTATGCCATGGGAGGATGTTGCTTATGTCTTTCATCAATGTGGCGGATCTAGAGTCTGGGAAGAATTTGGATAGAAACTTCATTTTCATATCGAGCCAACTCTTGATGCTCTTGGGCGGTAGGTAGTGGAGCCAATCTCTTGCACCATCCCTTAGTGTGAACGGGAATGCCTTCAACTTATAGAAATCTTCATCCACTCTATGGGGGACCGTGCCACCACACAAGAAGTGAATTTTGGTGAGGTATTTGTTGGCATTCTACCCTTGCCTACCAAGGAAGATAGGTAGCATGTTGATGAACCCGTTCTTTAGCTCAAAGTGCCCGTTTGGTCCAACCACTGGATACTCAATACACATTGGTTGTTAATCGAGGTTGGGGGCCATGATGTCTCTTAACAAAGACTGCCCCAAAGGAATCTCCCTTTGGTGGAGAGGAGCAGCTCGCCCTTGGAGAGGAGGATGTTAAGGTCCCCCTCCCGGATGCTCATCTTTGTACTCAAGTTGATATTCCATAGAGGAAGATGTATCCATAAAATTGTCACTAGTATGGGTGTTATTCACACTTTCCAAAGAAACCTCCAAGCCCATCTCAAATTCAACTCTCACTAAGGGTCGTAGTGTACGGGTCGGCGCGGGTCATTCATGGTCGGCACCAATGACCTATGCCAAAGGGGTTGGCCCATACCAATAATGTTCACCATAAGAAAATGATGCAGACTGTACCAAATGCCATAGGCCATACTCACCAGTTATAATCCTCATTCAAAATCGGCTAAGTATAGGCTCAGATTGTCCCATTTACGATGGCCCACACCATTCCAAGTTCAAGATATCGAGACCAGCCAGCAAGGTGTGGAGAATCAGGTGGCCCGTGCCAAGTTATTGATCAAATCAAGTCTCTGGATGACGGTCTGTGCCAAGGGACGCATCCTGCACGATCAGGAGTTCAAATATAGCCTTCTAGATGATGGCCCGCGCCAAAGGCCACGATCCGTGCCAGAGGTGTTGGCATGAACCACGCCAGATCTGGTAAACCATAGCATCATGGAGCAGTGGCCCGCACCTGATGCAGCACCCCGTGCTAAAGGCGTTGGCATGGACCGCATCAGATTCTGCGGCCCGTGATAACTACACGGCGTGGACCGTGCCAGGCGACGGCTGACCTAGAGTTTTAGACAATTTTGGTCTATTTTGGGCCTATTTTTAGGACCAATCCCCTTCTCCTTTAAATATAGCCTTAGTCTACTAGGTTAAAGAAGTCGGGAGAAGTAGATAGAGTTAATTCATTTAAAGTTCATCTAGTAGAAGAAGTAACACTCTTTCCCCTTTTCTTTTCTTTCTTTTATTTTACTTTAATCCTAGATTGTGGAATTCAAATCTATATTTGAATTCCATATCTATAGAGTAGTTTCCATAGCTTGGAGATAATTATAGGCACATGGTTTAATCTATGGTTTGTGAGATTCTATAGTTCATCCTAATTTTTCATTCATGGTATTATTGTGACTTGCTCTTAAATGTTTGAATTGCATGAATACTACACTCCATATAAGCACACACTTTAATCTATATTCATGTTGGTGAAAATATTGATGCCCCCTTGGGAAGAGAAACCTGGATGTTTGAATGACTAATAGGGTACGGGGCTTTGTGGGTGCGTGCACGGGAGACTCGAGTCATTCCCTAAATTATTTGCTATCTCACCAGTCTTAGTTGATTACATAAAGTGGTTCGAGAGGTTACGTCTAGAGATAGCGAAAAGTAGCAAGCTAGGGTTGTAAGAGGCCCTAGTGTCATATATAAGGTGTCAATGACCCCTTGACCTAATTGATAGGTGATTGGAAAGTAGAGCATTTGTGGTAGAATTCCTGGGATGTAATCGCATGGGGGAGAAACAGATCTACAACAATGGTCGGACCTTATTGTACTCCCCTAATTACGATGGTGGTGTCGATGGAGGGTTACAAGTGCACCCGACATGACAGGTATAGGGAAGTGTATTTCATCGGCCATACCACGTGTTGTGAACACTCTATTAGGTTTGTCTAAATCTCGATGTGAATGAATCAAGGTTCAAAACATTAAATCAACCATGTTGCGCAATGACTCCCCAAGTGTTTAGCTTTACAGATTAATTGCTCTTATATTTTATGTTTCGTAGTTGTTAAGTTGAAACCCCCTTGTTTGCTTTACTAGCTATTCCTATCACTCGTATAGACTGACAACCTGTATGAGGTCAAGTTTTAGTTGATTCTTAAGACCTAGCATCTCTGAAGACGTACCCAGGGCATACCACTAACTACCTTTTTAGGTAGCATAGTAGTGAGATTGGATGCAGAACTATAAATTTAAATTTGAATCCCTTTGACCTCAGTCGTCTCTGCTCGGGTTTAATTTGCTACGATTTAACGACCCCGAGTGGAGGCGGGTCATACATCTATCGTCAAGACATAGAACCTATTCTTTCTTCATGACACCCATGCCAACAAGGCCCGGTCTTGATCAAACAAGCACAACTCCCCATTTTCAATCACGGTCTTGCAACCATTTTCATCTAGTTGGCCAATACTGACAATGTTGCTGCTCAACTTAGGCCTGAAATATACATCCTTGTGCTCCTTTTTTTGTACAAGAACATTATAGCACCGCTATTGCAGATCTCCACCATTGATCCATCACCAAGCCTGACCTTGCCTTTCACAGTCTCATCAAGTTATTTGAACAATTCCTTGTTGCCCGTCACGTGGTTACTCGCCCCTGTGTTGAGATACCACACCCATTGCCAGTGTAGACTGAAAACCCATGCTCCTTATTGAGGAAGACATACTCATGTGCCTCTTTAACAGGACAAACACTATTAAGTTCAGGTGCCAGAATGGACACATTGTTTTGATTGAGGAACCTTACCCAGCAGCCGATGATGCTGATTATGTTCCAAGCTCGAAACTTATTTAATGGTTGTTCTTCCGCATTGTCGAAGACAACACAGAACCTCCTTTAATAAGCCCATTTAAAGGCGATTCTAGTAGCCATCTTTGATTGTCGACGATCAAAATCAGGACCAGAGAAGTCACCTCCAAAGTAACTTCTCTGGTCCGAAATACTTGTCTTTATACCCCACCCACCACCAGTGGATCACTCACACCATGCGACAAAGACATGAGATAGATCTAGATGGCTATATGCGATAGAATATAGGATCAAAGTTATTCATCGGTTAAGTTACGAAAATATATCTAAGGCTAATTTAATATAGTTTGATCTCTTATTTTGCATGATTTGTAGGGTGGCACTGCCGTTGAAGAGGGCATGGACTCCGGTGGCGGTGGTGGCATTTGGGGACAAATATTCAACAAGCGTGTTATAGGTGGGTGATGCAGAGCTACATTTGAATGGCGCCGCCTTAGCTGCTTCACGGGCTAGGAGTAGGCACAATAACAGAAATGGTGGCGGTGCCATTTTTCATTTTTTTTCAAGTAGTGTTGATGAATTCCTATGATTCGGAGCATTTATGGAATCAAGGTGAGTTTGACGAATTCAATGCTCCAACAGTATTCCAAATAGCAGTAATTCGTGACTTAGACCATCTTTATCCACAACTCAACCCAAGCTACTTTTTATTATTTTTAACTATTTCTCTCACATCCACGTCTTTTTTTAAATGAAAACACCCTAGGGTGGGGGATGATATATAAGGGTCCCCAGGCCTTTGTAGAAGCGAATACATGAAAGTAAACATTTGTACAGATTGTTCATTGATGCAACATAGCTACCTCCAAAAGAATACCTAGCATCTAGTGATATTAGAGAGATTTTTAGAAACTAAAGATAAAAGAGAGAGTAGGAATGGTAGTTGCGATTCCAAAGAAAAGAATCTCCACCCCGTGTGTTAATTCTTTCCTTTGGCCAGGCAACTTCATTCAGGCATATCAAAATTGGAACCTAAAAACCAAAGCTTCGCTGTAGGAGCAGCAAAAGAGCTCTAGTAAGGTATTGAGCACTTCACATCCTGAGCATTTCACATCTCACATCCACGTCAAAAATCCATTATACAACCAAGTCTCATCTTTTTCACATTTTATCAACAACCTAACATAACCTCAACTTCTTAACTTATTTTTACTATTTTTCAACTTATATATATCTTTTAGAGTCAATCTCTTGAAAGATGATCTTTCCATAAGACATGGAAAGACCAAGGTTTAATGTGCGAATTAGAAGAAATGAAGATAAAATTTTCGGGTTGCATAATCGGGTTATAAACAATATAACTACTACACGTTGCATAATAAATTTTTAATATTGCAACTAAGACCTTTTACCTTTTATTAATTTAATTAAACTCTGTCTTTCCATAAGTCTATGGAAAGACGGTCTTTCCAAAGACTTTGCCTATCTTTTATTGTTATAATATTTATGATTAAATATATTTAACTAACGTATGATAAATAATTAAATTATAATTAATTATAGAAAAAAACAATTAAATAGAAAAATAAATATTGAAGTGTGGAATTAAATTAAAAATTCACATAAAATATTTTAAATTTAGATAAGATTGAATTTATAAACTAAATTCTCAAAGTTTGAGGTCACCAAAAAGTTCTTGATCGAGTTCGTACTTACAAAAAATATTTGTGAAAAATTACAAGCAATAAAAAAATAGAATGGAAAAAATAAATGAAATAATTTAAAATTTTATCATATTTAACTTTGATAAATTTATACTCCATCTATTGAGAAAAATATTTTTTGAACATTACAATATTGTTCCAAAATATTAAATTAAAGAAAGTATCTGATTTTTGCAAAAGAGAAGAAGAATTCAACTAGCTAAACTCAATATTGTGAAAATAAAAAGTAATACTAAACTAGAAGCCTACAACAAGTAAATATGCAACACGTGTGTATTAACCTACAAAACCCACAAATGAAGGAAGAGTGAACTTTGGCCCCGATTGTGAGTGGTTGGAGGGTTTTTGTTTTATCTTTTCACTTTTACCATGGCAATGTCAACAACCCAATGTTTGGTGCTGTTGATAAACTTGGTCTTATGAAAGAGGGAATGGGCACTGGAGTGAGTGTTTGAATGAGTGGAGAAGAAAGTGAGAAGGCTTGGAGTCTTAGGTCACGTTTTTAATAGTAATTTATTGCAAATAGTTCAGATCAATTCATGTCATTCACAGGGAAGAGGGCAATAGTTCATATTTTAGTCTTAATTTTATGTTTATTTATGAATTATAAGTTATTCTCGTATGTTTTGGTCATGAGAACTTGCGTAGTTGCATTGCACATAATGTGTTTTATTACATAGAGAGCTACTTTAGCTCATACAATGCTTACGGTGGTGGTATTCTGCCCAAAACTGATATTGAAAGTTCGTATATTTTACACAAGTTAGAGACGCTTTTTGGTGTTGTTTTTTCTCTTAGCGAGATGGGAAAGGTACTAAGCAAGCTCCAAACATTCGTCAGATGAAATGCATAATGAAACACTCTGCGGATGATTGTAACAACATGGTGGTCCAGTGGTGGATTTAGAAAATAAATTCAGTAGGGGCACACTAATAATAGTTAATAGTATATTAGAATATAAAATATAAATTATGTATATTAATGAAATTAAAATCTCAGTATAAATAATATAACATTAAAATATTTAAACAATTTCTTTATATTTTGATAAAGTTTAATAACTCTTTCTTCAATAGTTCAATAAGATGTGCTTTTTTCAATTAATGCAACGAGAAAGTTATAAATTTAAACCAAGATCATTTCATTCCATTGCACATGATTAGTACATTATTAAGCAGAATATAATGTATATTTTTAAATTCCTCCTATCAATAATTTTCTTGTAAATTACCTCGAAATAAATTGATTAAAAACAAGGAGGGTGCAAATGGATTCTTACTTATTTTGGAAACGCAACTCCTAAACTTTTTGGCGTATATTTTGTATAGGACCAAACACTAGTATTAGATAATCTATCATCTTTTGGAGGCAACTTTGTTGCCTAAGTCCGTAGGGACTCAAACTCTGTACATTCTTTTATAAAAAAGGTTGGGGACCTTATTCATTTCCCTCCACCCTATGGTGGTTTTAATCTAAAAAAAAAAAGTAATCATGTGAGTATTTTGTTTTATGATGATGAATGAATAAAATGATAACTTGCCTAAATTTATAATTTATAAATAAAAAAAATATTCAGTACTTGTAATAGAAGATAAAGAGAAAAAAAATCAAGTTTAAAAAAAATTATGAAATGGATAAAATAAAAATTGTACGACAAACAAACTTCTTTAAAATTGCTACTGAAAATTTATCTATATATTGAGAGCATATACACAATTAATTTTTTAAAATTAATTTAAAAATAGGACTATTAAGCATTAAGAGTGGGGTCAGTGGGGGCTTGTGCCCTAAGTGCCGCCACCCTATATCCGCTAGTGGGTGGTTCCTGACTTTTTTTTACATCCACCATGTTGGAACAATGATAGAAAAATGGAAGAGATGAAGACAAGGTTGTGTTGCTGAAAAGATACAGTTTTTCTGATTTTTCATTCTCCTATTTATAGATTACAAACTGCCATCGAATTTATTCCTAAACTACTGAAGAGCTATACTATAAGCTTCTAATATCCATAACCTCCTACCACTAACTTGCTAGCACTAACTCTACTATGAAGACTACATAACCTCCTACCACTAACTAGCTAGCACTAACTCCACTAATGAAGGCTAAGTAATGTACCTTATTCCAAACTTGTAACTTCTTCAACCTCCCACCACTAAAACCTTTCTTTAACTTCATAACTTATGTAACTTCTATACCAGCACTAAGTCATAGTAATAATAATAATCACTACATCTGCAACATTGGTTAACTCAACAATTCACCCCCTTAACCTTGTTGCATGGAACCACTTTAACCATACCGAGCTTAAGTCTCATTTCGATGAACTTCACTCGTCCGAGTGGCTTGGTCAGGATGTCGACCATCTGTTTTTTTGTACCAATATGACTAATTTCCACACAACCATTTTCAATGCACTCACAAATGAAATGAAAACAAATGTCAATGTGTTTACTTTGTTCGTGATTCACCAGATTATGACTCAAATCAATTGCAGATTTATTATCCACGAGAAGCTTCACCACCCTTGGATTGCAGTTGGTGAGCTCACCTAACAAGCGACTCAGCCATACTCCTTAGCACGCCACTGCCGCTAGTATAATGTACTCTGTTTCACAAGATGAGAGTACAACTACCTTATGCTTCTGGGACAACCAAGTAATTTGGCTAAAGCCAAGGAAGAAAGCTATCCCCATTATACTCTTACAATCATCTGCGTCACCAGCAAGCTCATTGTCACTAAACTCGATCAAATCAAGCTCCAACTTGTCCGTCTTCTTGTACCAGCATCCTAGGCTAATGGTTCCCTTCACGTAGCACGGATCTGCTTCACCGTTGCCTAGTGTGGTGCCTTGGGTTCCTCCGTGAACCTACTAACTATTCCAATATCGTAGCTGATATTTGGCCTTGTGCATAGATACCTTAGACTTCCCACCACGCTGCTATACCTTGTTGTGTCCAAAATAATTCCTGAACCTTTCTTAGTTAGCTTCAACATGTTCACCATGGGCGTGGAGCATGAATTGCAGCTTCCCATGCCACACATAGAAAATTTTTGGGATGCATAAGTACTTTGGCATAAAGTGATTTCCTTCTCACCTTGTTTGACTTCTATTGAGATTGTAACTCAAGAGACCTAAGCCACTCATGTCAAACAATTTTTGCATCTCTCCTTTGAAGAAAGCTAGCTCCTTGGTGCTTGCCCTCGTGATGATCAAATCATCCATGTAAATTCCAACCAGTAGACTATTCAAGCTACCCATCTTCTGGTACATTGCTTGCTCCAATGTGCAGCGGCGAAAACCTAAGAAGAGCAGTGCTACATCCATCTTAGCATTCCATGCTCGCAGTGCCTAGCTTATCCCGTACTAAGCCTTGTGCAACCTGAGCACATTGTGCTCATTTTTGGGATCAACGTAACCTGGTGTATGGTGAACATAGACCTCCTCAGTGAGATCTTCATTCAAAAATGCTGATTTGACATCCATATGGTGCACCTCCCAGCTCCACTTTGCGGCTAGAGCCAATAACAAGAACACTATTTCCATGTTGGCCATAGGAGCAAACACTTGATCAAAATCCACTCCTTGGAAATGCACGTATCCTTTTGCCACAAGTCGGGCCTTGTACTTCACCACTTTTCCATTTGGGTCCTTCTTCACCTTGAACACCCACTTCAGCCTCATGGCCCTATGCCCAACAGGTAGAGAGGCTAACTCCCATGTCTCAATGTTTTTATTAACCCGATCTTATCATCCATAGGTTGTCTTCAACATGCCTCACTCAGAGCCTCATCTAGATTGCTAGGTTCCTCTGCGGCTAAGAAACAAAGACTGGTGATTCCAACCTCTTCGGTTGTGTCATAAATGTCTACCACCTTGCGGTATCGGGTTGCACCATCATCTGTATCTAATGCATCATCCCATGTTGGTGGGGTTGCCCATTTTCCTTTTTTATAAAAAAATGGGCCTCAGTGTCTGGTGCACAAGTGGGAAATGTGCCTCTTGTTGAACATCAGAGCTTGTGTCACCTAGCACACCAAGCTCCGGTATATACTCCACCGTGAAGGTGTCATCCATGGTCGCAGCTGCATCATGCACCCCTGACTTCAACTCTCACTTCTTGTGCTCCTCAAACACAACATCCTGACTTACATAGAGCTTAATTGTTTTTGGATTATACACACAGTAGGCCTTGTATCCCTCTTCATAACCGATGAAACACCATTGGTAATGAGCAATCAGGTAGATTGTTCACCCCGGGGCCAACTTTCTTAACATGCACCACACACCCAATAGTTATACAATATAGCACATTTGGCTTCCATCCATGCCACGCCTCATAAGGTGTTTACTCATCATAGCTTTGTGTTAGCACTCGCTTGAAGATGTAGACAGCGATTTTCACTGCCTCACCTCGGAAATTAGCTAGCATGCTAATGCTTTTGAGCAAGCAGCGCACCATCTCCACCACCGTTTGATTAAGCCGTTAAACCATGCCATTTTGTTGTGGATAGTATGGCACCGTGGTGCAGTGTTTTGTGTCTTACTCACCGTAATATTTTTGGAAATCAATGGAATTGAACTTACCATCTCGATCAGATCAGAACATATTGAGCTTACCTCCATTTTTAACCTCCACACGTGCCTTGAACTTCTTGAAAGAACCAAGTGCTCAATGTTTGATTATAGCACATCTAGCCATATGTAACAGCTATGGTCATCAACTATGAGCAAGAAGTAATGGCTTCCTCCAGGTGTGGTCGGCATGATATGGCCACACAAATCGATGTGTACAAACTCCAGACACAGAGCACCGCAATACACCAAGGCCTTTGGGAACGAGACTCAGTGTTGTTTTCCAAGAGCACACCCATCACAAAACTGATAAACACGGTCAATCAACAGGACCCCTTAGGCTATGCCTCATTGCGCCAATTTGAGCGATGGAAAAAATTTAAGGTGTTCGTAGCGTGCGTGCCATAGTAACGCTACATCGTCCGCTTTAGAAAGCAAACTCACTGGAGCGGCTACATTGATGTGCTTCATTTTTTGGTCGTTAACCATTGTATTAGGCATATTTTTTACCTTGTTTTATTTGGTGGATTGCTAGTATTAGTTGAGATTACGTGACAAGGGGTTTGGACGGCCATGTTTGATTTTCTTGTCCAAATCCCTCATTTTGTAGACTTAATTAGTACTAATGGACATCTTGTATCCATGGGCTCCTAGATCTTCCTTGTGAACATAATTAGTAGGTCGCCCATGGGTACTTTTTGGTATTCTATCTGAAGGCCGTTCGTAAGGGCGGTAAAAGATATTAAAGGTCGTTCGCAAAGACGGTAGAAGAGATCAAAGGACATTAATCTTTAGTATGGTAGTAGACGAAGGCCACGAACATCAAAGTGTGTTAGAATGATACTGGAGTCAAAAATAGGTGGCAACGGAGTCCATAAGCGGCCAACGATGAAATGGGAAATCGTGGTCCGATGAGTTGTGCCAAAGTATGAGAATGATTCGAGAAGACTTAGCCTTCAAGTATGATTTCATTGGATTTGTCTTATTGAGCGTTGTAAAATCGACTACAAAACTCTCAAATCAGACTAACGGTTCACCGGTAGCGAAGGAAACAAGGTCAGCCGGCCAAGGTAACACGGGTCGGCCCGTGCCATTCATGGTTGGCATCAACGACCCGTGCCAAAGGGGTTGGCCCGTGCCAACAGTGTTCACCACAAGGCAACGATGCGCACCAGTTATAATCCTCACTCAAAATTGGCTAAGTATGGCAGACCATTCCATTTACGATGGCCCGCACCATTCTAAGTCCAAGATATCGAGACCAGCCGGCGAGGTATGGAGAATTGGGCGGCCCATGCTAAGTTTCTAAGAAAATCAAGTCTCTAGATAATGGTCCGCGCCAAGGGTCGAGTCCTGCACAATCAGGAGTTCAAATCCATCCTTCTAGACAATGGCCTACGCCAAAGGCCACGGTCTGTGCCAAAGGTGTTGGAGCAGACCACGCCAGATCTGGTAGCCCACAGCAGCATAGAGCAGTGGCATGTGCCAGATGCAGCGCCCCATGCCAAAGGCATTTGCACGAACCATTCCAGATCCAGTGCCCCGCGATAACTACATGACGCGGACCGCGCCATCCACGACTCGTGCTAGGCTGCGGCTGACCTAGGGTTTTAGACGATTTTGGACAATTTTGGGCCTATTTTTAGGACCAATCCCCTTCTCCTATAAATATAGCCTTACTCTACTAGATTAAAGAAGTAGGGAGAAGTAGATAGAGTTAGATTCATTTAGAGTTCATCTTGTAGAAGGAGAAACACTCTCTCCCCTTTTCTTTTCTTTCTTTCACTTTAACTTTAATCCTAGGTTGTGGAATTCAAATCTATATTTGAATTTCATATCTATGGAGAGTTTCCATAGCTTGGGGATAATTGTAGGCGCATGTTTTATCTATGTTTTGTGAGATTCTATAATCATCTTAATTTTACGTTTATGATATTATTGTGACTTGCTCTTGAATGTTTAAATTGCATGAATATTACACTCCATATAAGCACATACTTTAGTCTGTATTCATGTTGGTGCAAATATTGATGCCTCCTTAGGAAGAGAAACCTGGATGTCTGAATGGGTAATGGGGTACGGGGCTACGTGGGTGCATGCACGGGAGACCTGATTAATACTCTGAATTATTTGCTGTTGCACCAGTCTTAGTTGATTACATAAAGTAGTCTGAGAGGTTACGTGTAGAGATAGCGAAAAGTAGCAAGGTAGGGTTGTAAGAGGCCCTAATATCATAAATAAGGTTCCAACGACCCCTTGAACTAATTTATAGGTGATTGGGAAGTAGAGCATTTGTAGTGGAATGCCCGGGACGTATTTGCACGGGAGAGAAACAGATCTACAACAATGGTCGGACCTTGTTGTAATCTCCTAATTACGATGTCATTGTCGACAGAGGGTTATGAGCGCACTCGACGTGACTGGTACGGGGAAGTGTATGTCATCGGCTACACCACGTGTTGTGAACACTCTATTAGGTTTGTCTAATGAGCTCTCAATAAAAATTCTCTCTCTAGCTCTGGGGCGAAAATAGAAGAAAAAAGGCGCAGCCTTTCTTCCATCCCTCGGAGGCCGATTTCTTCAAATTTCATTCACTTTCCACCGATGAATTATGGTTTAACGGATTCTCCTTAAGATTCCGCACAAAATCATATGCAATTCGTGGAGGGTTTTGATCTTATTCGGTCTTGGAGTAGGGTTTGAATACGGGAAGGAGAGTTCTTGGTGGATTTTGTCCGAGATTTGGTTGTTGATCTTGGATAAGAATTCGGATCGGGAGTTGGGTAGGAGATCGGACTGATTTCTTGCTTGGATTCCTTGTTCGAATTGGAGTTTGACTAAAAAATTCCAATCTTTTTTGGGTTTTGATTTGGATTTGGATGCGCAAAGGTGTATAAAGGGTTTGATTAAAATTTTCAGCACACTTTTAAATCAAATTCCTACCATCTTCATCGGATTTAGCAAGGATTTGGCGATTTGGAGTTGGAAGCATCAATCGAACTCAAGGTTTTGATCAGAATTGCTTAGAGGTCACCACGGTTTTCAGGTTTTCCGATCAAATCTCTTGCGGTTTGATTGTTTTTCAATTTGGAGCATTGTTTATGTGTTTTGATCCCGATTTGGGTGTTGGAGATCTTCGGTTTTCAATTCATATAATTTGTTTTTGAATCCGATTGATCATAGGGTTAGTTCGGTTTTTAATTCAAGCTTTGTGATTTGTTATTGCTTGTTTTTAATCCGATTAGGTGTTTAGTTGTTTATTGTTGAATCCGATCGGTTTGTGTTGATTCCGATCGGATTTTGCTATTTTTTGTGTAATTCCGATCGGTTTGGGTTAATTCCGATGGGATTTGTGCTGTTTTGTGTGATTGGTTGTTCGAACTTCTTTGGTGAATCCGATCTGTCTATCGGAATTCACACTTTGGGGGTTTGATCGCAATGGTGATTAATGGGGAGAATTCTACGGTTGGCAAGAGCAAGCCTAATCAATGGAAACAAGGAATGACCGAGGGGGTTCGTAATGAAAATCAGAATCAACAAGTGCATCCAAGGGAATGGAATGATCCGAAGCTTGAGAGAAGACGGAGATGGGATGATCCAGAAATTCTCATGAACAAGTCGACTATTGAGATTGTTGAAAACAATGGAGATAGTGTCGATTTTGTGCTCACTGAGGATGAAGTTCACAAGGACCTATACAAACCCTTCTATGGTTTTTTGGGTGTATTCCCAGGTTTCTTTCCTGGAATGTATGCAATTTGAACTCTTCTGGTAGCAAAGTGGAAGGTCGCATGTACCATTCGGAGCAAGCAAAATGGATATGTCATGTTCATGTTTAATAGTGCTGAAGACAGAGATTTTGTGATGAATGGTCCTGACCATTATCTCCATGGTAAAAAAATGTTCATGTTTTTAGTTGATGAATCCGGGCAGTATGATGCGTAAATTCAAGCCACTAAGCCAGTCTGGTTAAGGATGGAGCACTTGCCAAAGAGTTATTGGCATAAGAAGGCATTGGAAAAGATTGCAACTTCGTTAGGTGATCCAATACTAATGGATAATGGTACTCTCGAGTTAAGGGGGTATTATGCTCATCTTTTGGTTTGGATTGACACTTCGAAACAAATCAAAGAGGAGGTAAGCTTTCGTATTCCATCTGGAGAAGTGTTCACACAGAAAATCATCTACGACTACTGTAGACCTTGGTGTGCGAATTGTGGTGAAAACAATCATCTCATGGAAGTTTGTGATGACTATTGGAAGGCCAAGGAGATAGATCGAAAGATGACTATGGAAGATAACATGGATAAAAAGACAAAGGGAAAGAAAAACTGGAGATCTCGTTACAATGACCGGGTTTGGGTTCGGAAGATGCAAGCTGAAACCATTGGAGATACCCTAAGTTCAAATTTGGTTAGAGGGGAAGAGCATGTGATTATTGAGGATGCTTCTTCGGACAATGAAGAGGTAGAGAGGCAAAGGAAAGGGAAGGGAAAGTTGGTTGAAGGCATAGTTAAAAGTATTGAGAGAGTGGGAAGTGCTAAAAAGTGGCACGGTATATTCATTAGGGGCATACAGGAAGAGGTAAATGAAGTTATTGTTGCGCTTCCCGTGTTGCCAGCACTTGGAGCAAACAAAGGCACTGGAAACCATGGCACTGGCCCCAAATCTGCCCAGGAAGCATTGGGAGATGCTAGCGCTGGAAACCATGCTGGCGCTAAATCACAAGCAGCGCCTAGAGCTGTTGGCGCTGGAAATCAAGTACAAACAGCGCGCGGCAGAAGCACATCTGCCCAGGCAGCGTCTGGGGATGCTAGCGCTGGAAACCATGGCGCTAGCGCTAAGTCACAAGCAGCGCCTGGATCTGCTGGCGCTGGAAATCAAGCACAAACAGCGCGCGGCAGAAGCACTGAGCGCCAGAAATCCAGCACCCGTGCTGCCAAGGAACAACAAGCTTTTGGAGATGATGATAATCCGATTGAAGGTGCTGGAAAATTGCCTAAACAGATAATTCATCCGGATGCTCGAGGCTAAAAAATTCCAAGGTTGCATAGGAGCAAGAGTAAGAGTAGGCCTCCCCCCACTCTGGGGGCTTTGACTAGGTCTAGAAGTAAGAGCAGGACTCGAATTAATGAGCCAGGGAAAGGTGTCCAGAAACCTTTTCAACATATGTTGTCTGCTACAAGGAGTCACTCAGACAGTTCTGGAAGTAAATCACTGGAAGGCGGCGGTCCGAAGCCAGAAGGGACCTCTGTTTCCCAATGAATACAGCAGCTATGAACGTCAGGGGTCTATCGGCCCCTGTGAGGAGGAGGTGGGTGAAAAATATCATCTCCACTAATAGGGTTGGACTGTGTGGTTTGTTAGAAACGAAAATGGAGGACAAGGTGTTGCGGATTTTCTTAAAGAGTTTTAAGGGATGGAAGTTTACGCACAATTTTGAACTGTGGCAGAACTCAAGGATGCTCATTATCTGGGAGCCAAAAGGCTTCTTGGTTGATGTTCTTGGGAAATCGGCGCAATGTATTCATTTGAAGGTTCGTAATCTTGCATCTGGTATTGAGTTTTTTTGTACTTTTGTGTATGGACATAGTGAGGGACGTTTGGCGCGTTTACCACTATGGGAGGAATTGAAGTCTTTTGGAGCTAAACTTAATTCGCCATGGATGGTTCTTGGTGATTTTAATGCTATCCTTAGTGTTGAAGATCATTATGGAGCCACTTTACCTAGCTTGTATCCGATCAAGGAGTTTCAGGAGGTTTGTGTAAAGTGTGGACTAAGGGATGCGCTTTCTGTAGGCGAGCATTTAACCTGGCATAGTGCTGATTGGAAGATCTGGAGGAAGCTGGATAGAGTCCTTTTAAACCATGGATGGGATGGAGATGCTTGTCGTACAACTTTCTTGCCTATCTCTGCTCAATCTGATCATTCCCCTATGGTTGTTGACATGTTGCAAGAGATTGTTGGAAAGGGTAGGCCTTTTCGATTTCAGAACATGTGGTTAAGTCACCCGAAATGTGGGCAATTAGTAGAGGATTATTGGAGTCCGTCGGTTGATGGGACTAAGCAATTTTCGGTGACCAGGAAATTATTTCGGATGAAAAACCCATTGAGGGAATTGGGAAAGCTTGATTTTAACCATATTTCTGAAAAGGCTAAGTATGCGGATGCAGAATATAATAAGGCATTTGAGGAATTTGATGCTAAGGATGCTTCGGATAATGATGTTGCGGAATTGCGAAAGTTGAAGAAGCAAGCTATGTTGTATTATTTGGCTGAATCATCTTATCTTGCGCAAAAGGGGAGGATGAATCATATTACTCAGGCGGATAAGGGATCTAATTATTTTCATTCTATGGTCTCTGCACGAAAAGGAGGAGGTATTCCAGCGATTATTGACAGTGACAATCGTATTGTAACTTCTAATAGTCGTAAGGGGGAGCTATTTGCAGATTTCTACAAAGGTTTATTTGGCACAAAGAGGGATCGGGTTCCTATGGATCCGAGCATTTTTTACGCTGCTAATAAGCTCACGGATGTGGAGAGGGGTTATCTTAATCAGGAGGTGGCGAGTATTGAAATTAAGCAAGCTCTATTTGCAATGGCGGATGAAAAGTCTCCGGGTCCAGATGGCTATACTACTGGATTCTTTAAGAAACATTGGAACATCGTGGGTGAGGAAGTAACGGCTGAAGTACTGGAATTCTTTCAGACAGGTGATATTTTAGCGCAGCTTAATCACACTTCGGTGGCGTTGATACCAAAGAAGCCAAATAATCTGACAGTCAGTGACTTTAGACCAATAGTATGCTGCAATGTGGTCTATAAAGTTATCACAAAAGTTATAGCAAACAGGCTTGACGGTATTTTACCAGGGATCATTGACCCTTGTCAAGGTGCATTCGTGAAGGGCAGAAGTATATCGGACAATGTAATGTTAGCGCAGGAGTTCGTACGGGGGTTATGGAAGGGTTCGTAATTCTCCTAGATGCATGATTATGGTGGATTTGCAGAAAGCTTTTGATACAGTCTCTTGGGATTTCCTGGAAGAAGTTCTCCTTGGACTGGGATTTCCTGACAGACTAACTGATAGAATCATGTCGTGTGTGCGCACTTCTACATTCTCAATAGCAGTTAATGGTAAACTGTGTGATCACTTTCAGGGACAAAGGGGTATTCGTCAGGGAGATCCATTGTCGCCTCATCTGTTTGAGATTTGCATGGAATACTTCTCGAGATTGCTGAAAAGGAGAACGGCTTCTAGACATTTCACATTTCATCCAAGATGTGAGACACTTCGGATCACGCATTTGGCTTTTGCAGATGACCTCATGCTCTTCTCTAAGGCTAACACGAGTTCAGTACATATACTCATGGACGCCTTGAACGAGTTTGAGTGCACTTCGGGATTAGGAATCAATGCTGCAAAGTCAAAATTCTTTGGAGTTGGTATAAAGGGGGATTTGAGTTTCACGGGTATTCCTTGGGCGACATTCCCGGTTCGCTACCTAGGTGTGCCACTTAATTCTAGCAAGCTGAAGGTGACACAATTTGGTACTCTGTTAGGGAAAGTTGATTCGGAGATAGCGAAATGGAAGGGTCATACTCTTTCATATGCAGGCAAGTTGGAACTTGTAAGATCAATTGTGGGTGGCATCGCGGGATTCTGGATTCAGAATTTCGTAATACAATCTACAGTCATGGATGCCCTCGAACAGAAGTGTAAACGATTTCTATGGGGAGGTAAGCATAAAGCAAAGGTTGCGTGGAAGAAGCTTTGCGCGCCTAAATCTTTTGGTGGTCTCGGTTTGAGAGACTTCATTACGTGGAACAGTGCTTCGATGGCTAAAAGGCTATGGGATATTCATCTGGAGAAGGATAGCCTATGGGTCAAATGGATTCACTCATTTTACCTTCAGGGGGAAGACTTTTGGAGAATAAATCCGAGGATTGCTAATGGTAGGTTGGGAGAGAGATTTTCGAGCTATTTTGGCGATCTTTGTAAGCTCAGGGATGAGTTGTGCGCAAGGTTTCAAGGTAATACGCATGAAGTAATTTCCCACCTCGACCTATGGTCCAGTTCGGGGAAGTTTACTAGTGCGGCTTATCTCTCCATGCATCGCCATAAATATCCAGGTGTTTATGATGTTGGCCGATCAAGTGAAAAGGTCTTTAACAGTATTTGGCGTGGTTTTGTTCCGCCAAAATTCTCATTTATCGCTTGGTTGGCGGTAATACAGAGACTACATACTAAGGATAAGCATCGATTGGAGGAAGGGGAAAGTATGGAGAAGGTATGTTCGTTATGCTATCCGGAAGAGGAAACGAACGAACATTTGTTTTTCAAATGTGAGTTTTCTGAGGTTGTATGGAGGCGTATACGGACTTGGATTGGACTGAGGAGACGGATGAATTCAATTCCAAGTTCCATAACTTGGGTTAAGAGGCAAATTAAAGGTTCAAAAATGCGAAGAAAGTTTGGTATTTTAGCCTTAATTACCACGGTCTATCGCCTTTGGAGGGAAAGGAACAATGTGGTTATGGATGGTGCTCAACCAAGTTCTGAAAAAGTGGTGAAAATCATCACGAAGGATTGCTACATGGTGATGAATAGGCTATTTTCGGATAATCACTTGTTTTAGATGTAGACGCTGCTTGGAGGCTGATGGGTGCTGGTCGTGTCGCACTAGGTGCTTCACTTTGCGGGTCTTGGTGCTTCAGTCCTGGCGCAGTGCTGGGCGTCAGGCGTTGCGCTGGATTTTGCCAACGGTTTGTGCGACTGGTTGCTGGAGCGAATGCTGGACTTGTGCATCACGTTGGATGCTCTTGGCGCGGGAATTGGTTTTTTGTAGGCCGATGGATGCGATTTTCTGCACCGGGAGAGGGCTGCTTTGAGCTCGTTGGGACCAAGTATTGGCTACGGTTTTGCTCGGTTTTCTTCTAGCGAGAGCAGTTTGATTTTCTGGAGGAGGCAATAGGTTTTAGAGTAAGGATTTACACTCCATTGCTCTTTCTCCTAAGCCTAGTTTTAACTAATGATTTAACGGTTATTTATGCGCTTTATGCTCGCGCTACACTCTGTGTTAAATTAGCATATAGCTGTCCATTTTCTCAAAATGGAGTGGGCGAGTACATACTCGCCACGCTTGGTGCACGCGGTATAAGTGCATCTATTCTCCCATCCTCAGGAGGTTGTTTTGATTGGGAGCTACAAAGATTGGAGGCACAGCCTCATTAACCTTTGCCCATAGGATAGACTTCGGTGCCAAAAGAGAATGCTAGAAGGCCAATAACATCCCTCTTTCTTCATCTTAGGGATGTATATGGTAGAAGCTGTTATTCATTCGTACCAGAAGGTGCTACTTGGATTACCGGCTTCAACTTTTTATGTGACACCCAAGACCCGAGACATTCTCGGCTGCATTAGGATATTGATTTGCATAGACATTGGATCTCAGTTACTTCTTCGGAGTTTCAGCAACTATTTTCACCCAAGACCCGAGACACACACACTCGGCTGCTTTTGGAACCCAAATGAAGAAGGCCCCATTTGTTAGGGGTAGAAGCGGATTTTGTTGAGTATGGGTAGTGAGTTTGTTCTCATCCCATCTTCTGTGTTTTATAGCCTGTGTTTTTCCAGGTTGTTTTGTTCTCCCTTTGCTAGTTAATCTTGCTTGGGGTGGTAGTTATTTACCTAGATAAAAGGGGGGGGGGGATGGGGGAGTCTTATCCTTTGGATTTGTACTCTTCCATCCCCCCCTCCTTCATTTGCGGATTTAGTCCTTAGGTTTACTTCGTAACCTAAGGTTGGATTCTTTTGTATTTGGTGTGGCCCTTTTTAGGGCACCACTGCAGGTCCCACCGTCTATACTATTTACCTATTTACGTCTATTAGGTTTGTCTAAATCTCAATGTGAATGAATCGATGATCAAAACATTAAATTAACCATATTGCGCAAAGACTCCCCAAGTGTTTAGCTTTATAGATTAATTTCTCTTTTCTTTTATGTTTCATAATTATTAAATTGAACCCCCCCATGTTTGCTTTACTAGCTATTCCTATCACTCGTATGGATTGACAACCCGTACGAAGTCATGTTTTAGTTGATTCTTAAGCCCTAGCATCTCTGAAGACATACCTAGGGCTTACCACTGACTACCTTTTTAGGTAGCATAATAGTGAGATTGGGTGCAGGACTATAAATTTAAATTTGAATCCATTTGACCTCGGTTGCCTCTGCTCAGGTTTAATTTGCTACGATTTAACGACCCTGAGTAGAAGTTGGTCATACATCCATCTTCAATACATAGAGCCTATTCTTACTTCTTGCCACCTGTGCCAACAAGGCCCGGTCACAATCAAACAGGCACAACTCCCCATTTTCAATCACGGTCTTGCAATTATTTTCATCTAGTTGGCCAATACTGACAATGTTACTGCTCAACTTAGGCATGAAATATACATCTATTAGCACCTTGTGCTCCTTGTTTATGTATAGGAACATTATAGCACCGCCATCACAGATCTTCACCATTGATCCATCACCAAGCCTGACCTTGCCTTTCATAATATCATCAAGTGATGTGAATAATGCCTTGGTGCCCGTTATGTGGTTACTCGCCCCTGTGTCGAGGTACCACACCCTTTACATGTGTAGACTGAAAATACATGCTTCTTATTGAGGAAGACATATGCATGTGCCTCTTTGATAGGACCAACATTATCAAGGGTCAGTCCTATTGGGACACTCCCAACATGGAGCGCCTCATCACTCTGGCTTCCTAGCACCTGCCAAGTGATCTTTGGGGGCTACACCTCAACCACAGATGCCATTAGCAAGGCTGGCTGATCATCCTCGATCATTGTTAGGTGTGTCTTGTGTCGTTTTCCTTGTTGTTCCTTGCGACACTCAAATTCAAAAGAGTCATAATTGTCACAATTGTGACATTTCCCCTTCCTTGGACCTTTTTCTCGAGTCCCTGGGGTGCCTCCCTTATAGTCCCCTGAGTCTCCACGACCACGACTCTTAGCCTTTTCGTGACCCAGACCCTTTCCACCAGAGGTTTCGACTTTCTCCTAGTGGCTTTGATGTATTTGCCACTCCTCCACGAGAAGCAATTTAGCACCACCCTTGTCACTTGGATCACCGAATCCAAAATGATGCTCCACCGAACGTGGTCGTCCGGTCAGTTCATTAACCGAGAGCGTGCTTAGATCAAGCAAAGTCTCAACTACAATTACCACTTGGGCATAGCAAGGTGGCATAATGCGCAAGAACTTCTTCACGGCCTTCTTCTCCTCTAACGTGTCACTAAGGGCGCGAAGATTGTTGACAAGGCTGGTGATTCTCATGGAAAAAACATCAACGTTCTCACCATCCTTGAAAGTAATGGTTTCAAACTCTATGCGCAGCTTTTGCATCAGCTTTGCGGACACAGTCGACACCCGTTCGTTGCATCTTCACAGTGTCCCAGGCCTCTTTGGCCGTGTTCTTCATAGCCAATGTGGACAGCATCTCCGGTGGCACCGCTCGCAAGATCGCAGAGAGTGCATGCCTATCTTCACGGTAATCAGCATTCCCCTCCTCGACCACTCACCACAAACCCTGTGCTTCCAAATTCATCCTCATCACTAGGGCCCAATCAGCATAGTTTGTGCAAGTTAGGATAGGGTACACCAATTTTCCGCTACTCTCCCTCAACACCTGTTACACCACCACTTCACGAGCTCTTGGCCCCCTAGTCGCACTACGTCAACTCTGTCTTGGTGGAGTACGCGAACCCTCTGGTGTATTTAATCCATTTCTTTCCATTAATCAACCTTGCTATGATACCAAATGTTGGAACAATGATAGAAAAATGGAAGAAATGAAGACAGTTTTGGTGCTGAAAAGATACAGCTTTTCTGATTTTTCATTCTCCTATTTATAGATTACAAAGTGCCTTAGAATTTATTCCTAAACTAATGAAGAGTCATACTATAAGCTTCTAACATCCATAACCTCCTACCACTAACTAGCTAGCACTAACTCTACTAATGAAGGCTAAGTAATGTGTCTTATTCCAAGCTTGTAACTTCTTCAACCTCCCACCACTAAAACCATTCTTTAACTTCATAACTTATGTAACTTTATAACCTCTAACTAGCACTAAGTAGTAGTAATAATAATAATCACTACCTATGCAACAATGGTTAACTCAACACAAACCTATTTCATTCTAAACCATGGAATTCAAATTGAAATCAAGTTGTTTTATTTTAACCCACGAAATTCTATTTTGAGCTAATTCAACATAGTAACCAATTCCTTAAGATCAAACACCAACCGTGTTAGTGACATCCATCGTGTAACTCCTCAAATCCTTCATAGTCAAAATTCCACCAGTTTTCTGTATATCTTCAACAAGGATTCTCCAGATGTTCCATTATTAAAGGCCATTGGACTTTGTTGGGCCTCAGCTTCAAGGGCTAAGCCTAGCTTCACATTTCACCAGCTTTCAGCGGCTCTCCAGCCAGAGTATACGCCTGGTATGAAATGCACGAAATACATGCAAAGCATATAATAAGATTAAAAATGGAGAAAGTTGTGATCCATTAATGAAGCAGCCAAAGGGCCAGTTTCTCGCATGTAAAATGCTTAAGCTTGTCCAGGGGTACTTTGAAGCACCTACAAGCATAGATTGAAGTACCCACACCTTACACTTGAAGTACTTCAATACAACTTTAAATAACCTACCGACAAGCATAAATTGAGGTCTATACCTATGCTTACACTCGAAGCACTTCAATACAACTTCAAAGCACCTAGCAACGAGTATAGATTAAAGCACCTACACCTTACACTAGAAGAACTTAAGAGAAATACTTAAGTTTGCATGGAATTCTTATGAACCAATATTAATTTCAAATACCTAGCCATAACCATAACCATAACCATAACTTAAAGCACCTGAACACATAAGTTGAAACACCTTTATCATACACTCGAAGCACCAAAAATAAAATTTGAAGCACCTTCCGTACAACTTTGAAGCACCTAAAAACATAGGCTAAAGCGCCTACACCTTACATTCGATCACTCACAAGATATACTTAAACTTGAAAGAAAAATATTAAAACACCAACAATATTTATTTCAAGTACCTACAATCATAACTAAAAAGCACCTACAAGCTATACTTAAAGCACGTAAAACCATTACATCAACCACCATCGTTAGCTACAACTAATACTTCAATCACAAACAAGTATAATTTAAAGCACCTACAACCATAATTTAGGCACCCATAAACTAAACCAGAAGCATAATACTTCAAACACCAACAAGTTATATTTGAAACACCTACTACCAATTATAACTTAAAGCACCTACAAAATATAAGTGAAGCACCTTTAAGCTACTCTTGAAGAACCTACAACAATAACTTGCAGGAAAGTACACATAAATATGAATAGTTTAATCGGCATACCTCAAAAACAAAATTAACTTTCTTGGACCCCCAAGAAGGTTCATTAAGTTCCTACCACAGCTTCTTCCCCACTTATTCTTGTTTATTTCCATAACCTAGAGTAAATTTCGTAAGCCTTCGAAGTTTTATTTTCTCCCCGGCCGCTTCAGTTTGCTTCACCAAGTCTTTCACCGATAAACTACCATTCTTGATAAGAGGTGGTTTTATAAGCCCAAGCTTTCCAAACATCTTTGATATACTACCTTTGACGATTTTCCTTGCTAACAATGATAGCTAGAATGTCTTCAATGGTACACATATTTCACCTTGGAATGCAGCACGACTTGCATTACTAAATCTTCGACGAAAGTCTTGAAGTTTTCTGCTCTGCCAACAAAGGTTTTTTTTTTTACAGTTAAATTTAATGAGTACACCAATGAGGGCATTATGGATTCAGGACCCAATCCCACCTTCTGCGATAGTGTGCTAGATTTTTTGTCAGCAGGCGACATACCTTTTTTCCTCATATACTCCGATCGAGAGAGAAATTTGGAACGCCGGCTGTTCTCTCACCGGAGCTCAGCGTGGTGCAGGCCTGCAACATCTTCTCGGCGTAGCCTAATCTTGCCAATCCCCATCTCTGGAAAACCTATTAAGGTCTATACGTGGTGGGGCCATGTGGTGGCAAGAGAGAGGGTTTCTCCCGATATTAAGAATGGATTTGAATTCACTGTTATGATCCGCTTTGAAGTCCTATAACCTGAAACAGTGACTCACAAGTTTAATCTCTCCACCATTTTAGCCACCGCTGAAATTTGATTTTAGCGAATTATCTTAATTATTGTCTTAATTATCTTAATTATTACTATTATGTTTCAACATAACATATCTAACCCAGTATACACGAGACTTTGTTACGCAGTTTGGTGGAATCCACCTACATCTGCAGGATCTGGCCCAATTCAAAATGAATCCACTAATCAGAAAGATACAATACAAAAGTATATCATACAATTATACTTATCTTATCAACTATAACATAAATCCTGCAAACTCCCCTTGCTACCGATCCGCCTTGATCAGACTCCCTCTGATCTCGAAACTCGTCGACGCTGGATGTCCTCCTCCCGTGGAATTAAGGGATACGATTCTGAACTTTGAACAACATGTTACGTATGTTGGAACATATGAATTATGGCTCTTACAATACTTTCGAAAGAGATAAGATTTGTATGCAGATTCTTTCTATTACGTTCGTGAGTTTAATGCAACCGTAATGTCCTCTTCATATAGTCCATGATCAGAACGTAACCCTCCATGGTTATCTCCATAATATTCTTATCCTTATCTGTATCTTAAACATATCCAAATCCCATATAAAAGGATTTTCCTTGTCTCAAATATCCCATAATATTCCATAAATCATTTTCCATAATTATAGGGATTTTCCATAAATCCAGCATATTTCTAACACCGCGTAAAATAATATTGCTGAACATACAATCTTCCATAACTCAATATCACCGTAATATTCTGTCATCGGTTAAATCCTTTTAGGTTTCAGCTTTCCGTATGTTACAACATAGAAAGTCTTTGCACACATGAAGTTTATTCAATCTCCGATTCTGATACGCTTGAAATCATGTGCAAATATAATTTCTTCTCCACATCATATTCTGATTACAATCAAGTTCCTTGGAGGTGGGAATTACAAAATCTAATCCCTTAAATAAATGAATTAATATATTCCGTCCAAATCCTTTCCATAAAAGATATTTATTAAATCAATTCCAATTTCCATAAATCCAGTTCAATCCCATAGATATAGGAATTGATATATTCTTCAATAAAAACACCATGGACGAAAATACTTCTTCTAGGATTACGATTCCAAATTCCTTATACCACCAAAATTGCCTACTTTGATGTTTCAACCCAACAATACCATATTTGCATAATTTTTCAAAAATTGCCAATTTGAAAAATATGGACTTTACAATCTCCCCCTTCGGCATTTTATGGACCAATCACCTGTTGGAATTTCATCACAAAGCTTATGCAAATACGAACATCAATCTCTGAAAACCACTCTGAATGTTGGAACATAGAAACATGACATCTCCCATTGAATTCCAGATTCTCTCAACATCCAGGAATCGCAAGCATGTTGGAACATCAACCCAACAGAGCCAATAAAATCATCCAAGAAATCTAAAACATCTCCCCCTTGGGACCATAAACATACCAAAGTCAATAGACACGGATAACCAATATATGTAGCTCTCCCTGAAACAAATATTTGGCTTATGTTAGATCATAGCCCTATCAGAACCTTCAAACCTCTTCAGGAGCAATTATATGTGCTTTATTCTCATTAACATTAGAAGTTGTAGCCATAGAATTCAATCATGCACATGGCTTTGATCAAATGTCCTCTTGTTTGGCCGTTTCTCGAGTAACAGCTGATTGTTAAATTAGATGCATCAGTGTTCCCTTGAGTGGCTGAAATCCTCTAGTAATTTATTGCCCTTATGTAAACTCTTTTGTGCAACTCAAAACATGGATCAATGTTTCCTCCCTTAAAATTCTTGTACAATCTCCCAGTTGTACTCCTTGTAGATTGAGGTAGTAGTCTTGAGACCCTAATAGTCTTGGTAGGCTGTAAATCCATAATCCTCATACAGACCCAGATCAGTTGTCTTCTCGACTAAAATCCTCCTTTAACACACAATAGCATATCTCTTATGGTTGTCCACATAAAAAAGTTGAGTGCATCTTTGATTGAAGGAGCTTCCCTTGAACGATGTCCTCCTTTTGATTTAATTTCTTCTTGGTGACAGTGCTTCTTCTTTCACTAATTCTGCAGTCTGATCAGTAGTACCTTTAATAATCTATTGAACTTGTGTGTTGGAACATCAGTCAATGATCTTGGAACATAGCAGCTCTCGGCTTCACCCACTTTCTTTAATATTGGAACATCATATCATTTCATTGCTTCATAATCAACACCTCCAGTCTATATCAATGTTGGAACATCACATGCTCAGCTTTCTTCACTCCATCAGTACGTTCTCCCCCTATCTCAATGTCTAGTGTTGGAACATAAGCTTGTTCACCACCCAGATCATGATTTTCTCCAACCACATTTAATGATGTTTGAACATAAGAATCTCTAATCACACCAGGCTCATCTATTTCCATGTCCACATTTTCTCTACCTGTCTCCATTCTCTATGTTGGAACATGACCAGCATTACTACTTTCCAACTCCTCATTATCCTAAACCAGAATACCAAGAGGATCCATCTCTCTAGTCTATTCGACCATCATGTGCATCTCATGAACAAACTTGACCATTTCATAATCATCCTCATTAGCAGGTCAACCACAAATTCTCCTAATATTTTCACCAACTAGTCATCACATCGATCACCATAATGTCTTCAGCACCAACTTCTAACATGTCTCCAACGCTTCTATTTTTTGTTCACTTTTTCCTTTTTTCTTTTTTTTTTGTTTTTCTAATTTGCTGTACACACAAAAAGAAAGAAATCTACAGCCAAATAAAATCTTTAAGGAAATACATCAAATATGACAAACACCTAAGTGTTGTTTGAGGAGCTCAAACGTAGCAATATCCAATGGCTTAGTTGAAATTATCTGCAAATTGCTCAGATGTTAGAACATAAGCAACAACCACTTCCTTCCTTTCTAAAAGATCTCGAATAAAATGATGTCTTATATCATTGTGCTTTGTTCGAGAGTGCTAGACTGCGTTGCTAGAAATATCAATAGCACTTGTGTTGTCACATAGAATCTTCAGAGGCCCTTGATGAAGTCCATACATTCGCTTCATCAATAATAATTGTGCACAACAACTTCCACTAATAAAGAAACATCCACATGTGGTGCTTTTATGATCATCTACATTACTGCTCCAATCAAAATCACAATAACCAACCAGATGAGAGCCTTGATTCTTAGAATACCAGATTCCATACTCAGAAATCCCACCAACATATTGAATTATCATTGTGTTCCAATTACCCAAACCCTTCTTGCATTTCCGCAATACAATACTTATCAAGTAGAGCCTCTTTGTAATTCTTGAGTTCAATAAGGGGGAGAAAATATTATAGACCAACAAGTTCCCTATAGCTAACCCGAGGGATCGATTGAGTCATTCTTCTGCTTAATTCAGCTTGCACTGATGTTCGAACATGGGAGAGTTCTAGGGAGGACGGTGTTCCAACATTGCTTAAATTATAATAGTCATCAGCTTTATCTTAAAGATCTGCCTCATCTGATGTTCCAACATCATTACGTCCCTGATCTGAGAAATCAACTGATGTTGGAACATGGTCAGCCGTGCAATCTACCTCATCATATTCAGTACTCAAGCAGTTCACTTCTTTTTCCAACAAGTAATATTTGTCTGATGACCGTATACCAGGAAGCACTTCGTTGTTACCATATTTCATTATGCACTTCTCCTTATGGAATTCCACGGTAATATTATCATCACACAGTTGGCTGATACTTAGGAGATTAGCCTTTAGATCTTCCACCAACAAAACACTAGTGAATACGGGGAATCCTTCAATATGCAGTTCACCTTTTCCAACAACTCTCTTCGTTCCATCGCCAAATGAAACAAAACCACCATCATATGGTTTGATGATTTTCAAAAATTTCTGAGTTCTAGTTATGTGGCGAGAGCAACCACGATCAAAGTACCACGAGTCTCTAGAATGTGCAATAAGGGAAGTATGCGCAACAACACAACTACTAGTGTGCTTAATAACCCATACCTTTCTGACCACCCTTGATCGCTGGACATTGTCTATGTTGGAACATACCGATAATTGTTGTCCAATCATGATATCCCTGAGCATTTTCAGGCATTGTTTCTCTGTATGACCTTGATACATGCAGTAACTACAGATGAGGGTTTCCTCTAACGAGTCTTGATAAACTTTCTTTTAATCTCTTGAATCTCCGACATGAGATTGACTGTGCCACCTGGTCAGTTGTCATACCCGATTCCTTGTCGATCTCCAAAGTTCATTCCCATGGTCAGAATGTCATCAAGTTATGTCTTACCAGTGTTTAACTTGGTA
Source organism: Rubia yunnanensis (assembly GCA_037428765.1). NCBI lineage: Eukaryota > Viridiplantae > Streptophyta > Magnoliopsida > Gentianales > Rubiaceae > Rubia > Rubia yunnanensis. The sequence goes on along the minus strand of CM075061.1, from coordinate 103,051,262 downwards.
ATAGCTGGTCAGCCATTTCAGCTCTCTTAGTTGTTGAGCTTACATATAACTCTGGTTCTTCAATCTCTCTTCTGGGTTCAACAACTAAAACTAGCAACTCCTCCTTCTCAGAAAGTTGATTTTTCTCTTCCTTCAACGATTTGTTTATATCAACAAATTTTAGCCACATACCGTACATTTTTTCATATGCAGTGTAGATCTCTTCATCACTCACAATTTATCCTTCGTCATCACTAGAAGTATCATCGAAACCTATGTTGGAACATACATCCTTATATTTCTTTGACATGCTTGAACATATATCATCATCTGATCCACTGTGAACTTTTGATCCAAATGCTATATAATTTCTTGTAAGTTCCTTTTCATCATCTTCTTCATCTTCACTTCATGTGGTGATGTATGATTTTTCTTGCTTCTTTCAGGTATTATGCGGATTTTTTCTATTACGTCTGTGAGTTTAATGCATCCATGATGTCCTCTTTATATAATCCATGAGCATATCAGAACCCTCCATGATTATCTCCATAGTATTCCTATTCCTTATCTGCTTTTGAAGCATATCCAAATCCCATAAATAAAAGAATTTTCCTTATCTCATAATATTCCATAAAGCTTTTTCCATAATTATAGGGATTTTCCATAAACCCAGTATGCTTCTAACACTGCCTAAAATAATATTGCTGAATATATAATCTTCCATAACTCAATATCATCGCAACATTTTATCATCAGTTAAATCCTTTTAGGCTTCTGCCTTCCGTATGTTACAACATAGAAAGTCTTTGCACACATGAAGTTTATTCCATATCCGATTCTGATACGCATGAAGTCATGTGCAAATATAATTCCTTCTCCACATCATATTCTGATTACAGTAAAAAACCCTTGGAGATAGGAATGACCAAATCTAATCCCTTAAAGAAATGAGTTAATATATTTCATCCAAATCCTTTCCACAAAGGATATTTATTAAATCAATTTCAATTTCAATAAATCCAATCCAATCCCATAAATATAGGAATTGATATATTTTTCAATAAAAACACCATAGACGAAACAGTTCTTCTCGGATTACAATTCCAAATGTCTTATACCGTTAAATTTACCTTCTTTGATGTTTCAACCCAAGAATACCATATTTGCACAATTTTTCACAAATTGTCAACTAGAAAATATGGACTTTACAATAACAACTAGTTGATTATATTAGTAAACCTTTTAGATTTGTTGTCACATAAATGAGTATTCTCACACGAGTGGGTGTCCTGACAAACGGCCTGTCCTTAAACTTATGGACAAGCTATGGACCAATTTGCAATTAATATAAATCAAACAAAATTTGTGGGTTAAATTGCAAATATCCAACCCATACCCTTCTTCCAAAAAATTGAGTGTCACCACTGCATGATTACTTCGTGCTTGAGTCAGTCGATTCCTCCTCATCAATCTAGCCAACATAACTGTCGAAAGTCATCGAACTTGGATTCACCACCAAGGATTCCACAGAGTGACACCGTTCGGAGATGCTACTCTGGGACGACCAGGCTACGTCCTCGCTAAGATGAAGGAGGAGACCTTCAAGTACCACAGCCACATCACCTCCCTTTTTGTCCTCCACACCTATTGCAAGTTTGCCCTCGCCACTAAGCTCAAGACCGCCGCCCAGCTCGCTATGAACTAGGTACACCCTACACTCACTCACCTTATCAATTTGGACTCTGATACTGAAATTATGGTTCTTCATATATATGCTTAATGTATATGTTGCTTGTGAATTGGTTTTACCATTGATTCTTCACTTTTTTATTAGTTGGAGTGTGCTTTTGTGGGATGTAGTTTACTAGATTGATGTTCATTTGTTCTTTGAAAATGAATGGTTGCCTCCATTCGTAAGCCACTTTTTACCCATTATTAGTTCTTTAATCAAGGTACTAAAATGTTTCAAGTCATGCAGGATAAGAGGTTCCAGCTATAACATGTGCGTTTGTTCAGAGAGGTTTTTGTATCCCAGATGACTAATGTATTTCTTAACTTTATGAAGCATCCTCTTTGTGTGTGTGTGTGCTTCTTGTGGGTGATATTTATTGGCTAAGAGTTTAGAGAGAGCCTTGTGGAAGGCGAGGGCTAATCGGAGCTGAAAACTTGTTTGATTTTGTCATTCTTGAAGTTTTTATTTGCATTCTGTGTTTAGTTAGTTTGTTCATCATTTGTTGCATCCGTGTGTTGTTGCTTTGGAACTCGGACATAGTAGACTAGTTCTTCCTTTCACCGCGGTGAATGGTCATTTAATCTTATTCATGTAGCTTATTTATGTGCAGAAGAACCCATGGGTTAATGCAGAATTTGATAGCTCATGGATAGCTTTGAAAGCTGGTATATTGCAGAGAGAAAGTTAGAGAATATTTCACCCCATGTAGCTCTAGTGAAATGTTGGGTGAAGGTATCTCACAACTGCATTTTCTTTGGTGTCTTTAAGTCCCTTCTAGTTTTAACATCTTTAGAATCTTAATTGTATTTCAGATAGGACATAAATTCTCCCAAAATGAGGATACTGAGCATAATCCTATAACACTGTATAGTTTACTCTCATCATCTAAGAATGTTTTGAAAAGATCTCTTGGAGTACTATTGGAACAGGTTTGGTGGCGTGTACTTCACCATGCCAGCTTCTTGTTACAGCTTCCTTAAGCTTCCCCGCACTCTTCAGGACATTCAGATTCTCATGTGATTTTTTGTTTTGGTGAAAGGAATCTCATTTGAATTGGTGCATTGTTTTGATTTGTTTATTTGGTTTCCTGAAATTAATGAGATTTTGGGTTTAATTGCAAGATTGAACTGTGTAATGGAGCTGGTTGGACATGAATTTGATTGCCCTATTTTAGTTTTGGAAAAACTTGGGTTACTTTTTGTCTTCTTGTTTAAAGCCGGAAGCATCTATTTTTGGTTTTTGGAATGTTGATTGATTTAGCTGCATAAAGGGTTGCCTTTTCCTGTTTGAATGTGTTAGAATTTGTCCTTTTGATTTTTTTTATGGATTTGTAGTTTGATTTATGTTACTACCAAAGTGATATCTACGAATCAAATATTCATTAATGTTTGCTTAGAACAACTGCCTCTCAATGTGCTTTCTATGTGTCAGCAAGTAGCTAGTATATTGTTGCGAAAGAGTTCCTGTTTTCATTGGATTGTGAAATTTGCCTACTGTTGACATTTTGTATATTGTCGATAAGTTTACTGTTTCTTCATGAATCAAACGTAATAAATTGCGGATTGTGAACTCAATTTGCATTGTATCCTTAGGCTTCTTTTTGTGTACGTTTTGAAGTTAGGAGTGCAAGAATGTAAAGTGTTGTATTAGCATTTAGATATGCTTTATTAGAAATATCCAGCAATATTTAAAATATGTACTCAAGGGAAAAAAAGACAATTCAAGGTTGGTCATTACTCAAGCTTTAATGTACAATATTATGCATATGCATCTGATCTGATCCTTGGTCTGATTGTAGCTATGAAATGGTTTTTGATAGAGATGAGCTTCAAAGCACTAAAAAGGACAAGCTGCAAAGAGACCATGAAACTAAGAAGGATAACACAGGACTAGGTACTAGGCATAGAAATGGTGATGAAGAGTGGGAACGGAGAAAAGAAGTCCACCAATCGTGCAGGTTTGGTGAAAGAGGTAAAGATCACCGGGACAACAATGAGAAATATCAAGGTGATCGAATAAGAAATACTAGAGACAGAGATTATAGAGCAAGAGATGGGAGGATCCAAGAAGAAAAGAACACAGTGGTAATGACAGGAATAAGAAAGAGGATGGGAGGTACGAGAAAAAGGATGGAATTAATGCTAGTCGCAAAAAAGGAGGGATTTTTTTATCCTAACATGTTTCTTTGGCCTCAGTCGTGCCTTCACATTTTGCAGCAGCTTCATACATTCAATCAGGTCATTATGGGTACATTGATAGGAGCCCTTCTCTTATCGTTATGGTTTGGTACCCTTCCTTCTCTTTGAAATAAGACGAAAGGTGGAATTCCATAACCGACAAATAGAAGTTTGTTTTGGAGTTGTATAGCTAGAAAACAGATAGGATTTTTGTTCTTGTAATAATAGAGAGTTTCTAACCATCAGAATAGGATATTGACATGAATAGTTTGACTATGTGATGTCGGAGATTCATCAGTATATTAATTATACTGCTATGAACATGTAAAAATCATGTGGCAAATATTCAAAAAACAAAATAAATGCTGCTGAAAATTTTCGCATATACTATGAACGTGCTACCTTACAATGCGCACCGTTTGTATTAAAACATGCACTTGTTTTAAAAGTTCTGAATATGAATTTTGAAACTTTTCTAGGAGATCATGTATAAGTTAAGTTATAAATTGTTTTTGTTTTGTTAAAACATGAATATATTAGTCTAAAACTAGTATATGTTATAGTTTACACAGACAGAAGAGACTAAAATTTGATAGTTTAACATTATCATATTAACTCTGCATTTATTACTTTACAACATATATTTTTTAAATAAAAACACGCATATGATTTTAAATTATCAATTATTTTTATGAATAGAAAAACTTTGTCATAAGCTAGTCATAAGTTACCTTATGAATCGTTTGTGTTTTGTTTAAGCATACATATGTTAGCTTACTACTAGTATTATCTTATAGTATAGAGGCCACATAATTTTGTAGTTTTTCAAACTTTCACATATACTGCATTTAATACCTTACAATATATACTGATTACATTAAAAGATGTGTTTGTTTAAAAAAACATGAGAATATTTTCCTGATTTAAAATAAATAAGAGGTCACATAAAGTATTGTTGGCGTGAAAGAAACACATGTAAAACATTCCATACTTTGTGTAAAAAAAATGTAAATTTTATCAAATTTAAACACGAGAGGGGCTCTCAACATCTAAAAAAAGGAAGATAAAGTGCTCGTGACAGAAATATTCCATTAGGGAACTTACAATTACAATAGTTTTCCTATCTAGATTAACTAACGGTCCCTAATACAATGAATAAATTATTAATCGTCAAAAGGGGATCATCTTAGAATCTTCAAGTTCAGTGTTATCTTCATATGAATCTCCTCGTGTTGGAACGTCTTGTGGAGTCCAATGTTCAATGTTGTCTGATTCCTTAAAAGTTAAAACCAAAAACATTTTAGATCTAACTCCAGCAAAAATTCATACACATTGGATATTTACATGTGCATCATATAAAAAAACAAGTACAATTTATAATTCAAAATGAACAATAATCAACAATGAAAGTAAAAGTTAGACACAATAAAACTAACAAGTACATGTTGAATCCTACCAAATGCAATATATAAGTAAACATATGCAGTTCTTAATTCAAAATGAACAACCAACAACAATTTTTTTTTAAAAAAAAAGTCATACACAACACAACTAACAAGTACATACGAGATACTAACAGATGCAACATATAAGAAAACAAATGCAACTCGTTATTCAAAACGTACAACTAACAACAAATGAAAACAAAAGATCACAAGCACTACAACTAACAAGTACACATTGAATATTAACAGCTGCAACATATAAGTAAACAGATGCAACTCATCATTCAAAACATACAACTAACAACAAATGAAAAAAAGAAGATCATAGATAGTGCAACTAACAAGTAAATATTGAATACTAACAGATGCAACATATAAGTAAACATATGCAACTCATTATTCAAAAAAACAAATAAAAACAAAAGGTCATAGATAGTACAACTAACAAGTAAATATTAAATACTAACATATGCAACATATAAGTAAACATATGCAGTTCGTAATTCAAAACGAACGATCAACAAAAAAGAGAAGAAAATAAAGTCATTCACAAAAGGTCATAGACAGTACAACTGCAAGTACACATTGAATGCTAACATGTGCAACATATAAGTAAATAGATGCAACTCATTATTCAAAAAGTACAACTAACAACAAATGAAAAACAAAAGGATATAGATAGTACTACTAACAAGTACACATTGAATACTAATCGGTGCAACATATAAGTAAATAGATGTAGCTCAGAATTAAAAATGAACAAACAGCAAAAAAGAAAAGAAAAACAAATCAAGAGCTAACTCTGACCAGCACCCATGGAAAGTTGACAGTACAAATACAGATGGAAATATTGTATACAAGGCAACAGACGCTTCTTTTGAAACTAGCACCAAGCAAGAATTGATTCTGAGTGAAGAAAATGAGCCTACATAACTAGATATCAAGTGCATGGGAGGTCGTCGGTGTACCTCTCAAAATTAAATTTATAAGCCCTAAATGCTTCCTATCTACAACTAAGTAGATAATGGCAAGTCGGGGTCGTCCACAAAGAAGAGGGATTTTCTTAAGCGTTTAAACATATACGGTTGATATTATGCTAGAAGTAAATATATAGAGATATATAAAAGCAAATAAGGGGGGGTTGGTTTTGTTCCTAAGTTATGAAATTAAAAGACAAGATAACTAGCAAAGTTAAGTAACTATGATAATCATTAAGCAAACTAAGAAAAAGGGGTAAAAACTACAAAAGACAAAGCATTGGGGGCAATTAATATCCACTTCCAAACCTAATGTAGATCTGAACCATTCACTAATTCTATCACATTCGTTACCTATGGGAAATGCTAAAACTTCCCATTCGAAGATCAACATTCATTCCTTCTTAATAGTAATTTGCAAAGACAAACAACGACAATTTGCAAACCTCATTGATAATCACTTTAAGAAAACCACACCATAATGGTATTTCATCAATGACATTATACACGAAGAACCATGGATTTGATAACAACAAGCCTTCACCAAAGACATAGCCATTTAACCAAACATAGCATTCATTAGGCTAAACCTAGAACAAACCACATTCAAGATTCAACCTTGCATTGCATCTATAGGATAAACAAGAGAACAATCCACATTAGCATATTTATCTAGCAAGAATTACAACACATTATGCACAAGAAGTTCTAATTCCATGTTCTTGGATTCTTAGGTCAAAGAGCTAAGAAATATGCAACTTTCCTAACACCTAACACTTCAATCATAAAAACACTTCATATAATAAAAAAACCTATGGAATAAATTAAAAAAAACATCACATTAAAACACATGAATTTTAAATAACAAATGCTTCAAGAAAGAGTGAAATAGAGGTTCTTACTACATAGTTATGGAAACATCAATTGCTCCCAAGTACAAAACTAAGCTAGATAATCAAAACCCATGACATAGAACAAAGATCTATAAAGAAAGAAGAATAAATGGAAGAAAATGGTGAAAAACTAGGGTTTTGGAGCCCCCAAGTTGGGCTTTTAGAGTTGGGGAAGAAGGGGGTGAAAAGCTATTTATAGTACAAGAAAAAAGGGAGTAAAAAGCAAGTTTCAAGGCAATTATCGTGAGTCGTGATGCCTTCGTTGCGAGTCGCGACCAGATCAAGAAAGTTGTGAGCTCTCAGGTCAACATTTCACGAGTCGCGACACACTTGTCGCGAGTCGTGATGGAAAAAAGTCTCATTTTGTTTTACTTCTCCGGGTGAACCGTTGATCAATTTTGGGAGTTCTTGTAGTCGATTTTATAGCACTCGAAAAGAGGAACCTAATGGTACAACCTTTGGAGACTGATGTATCTCAGAAAATTGTCAGAACTCTGCTTCAAAACTTAAATCATTCTTCACCCTTTGCTTTGCTCTCCTTTCTTCACTCTATCTTCTACCACTTTGTGAGTGGCCTTCCATCTTCTACTATCCTTTTGAATGGCTTTCACTAAAGCACTCCTAAGTGCTCATGAGAAATCTACAAATTAAGCTTACAAAAAGGAATCTAGATGCTCGTAAAGACAAAAAATCCATTAGACTAAACATAGGTTACAAAATGAAGGATTTAGATATAAAAACCATAAATGACTATCTAAATCCCTTATCATGTAAACCTACCTAAATCTAGCAATCTTACAACAATAATATGACAAAAGATATGTTAAATACTTTGGAAAATACATGCATTTGACGTCTCATCAAATCTCCCCACACTTAAACCTTACTCGTCCTCGAGTAAACAATAACAAGCAAAGATCAAAGCATGTTTTAGCCCCGATTAAAAAAGAACCAGAGAAACTTTCAACTTGTTCACATTCACTGAAAGAATCTCTGCTAGACCCTTACTTGCCGGCTGAGGCAATGAGTGAACCCGATGGAACTCAGGCTTCTTCATATCCGAGTCCGGGAAGAAAGCAGTCAACTTATAGACAAAAAGCTGTCCCGTATTACAAATGAACAAAAAGTCCTAGCCAAAAAGGCTGTTGAAGCTGAAGCTGGGTTTGGAGTTGATGCAGTATCGGTTTCTGGGGAAGCTCTGAATCAAAGAAGCTAGCATAGCATAGCGAAAAGATGCTCGACATTATTCAAACCTATATTATTATACAAGATCCAACATCATATTCCTAGACTACCCTAACCCCCAAGACATAAGAATCTCTCACAATCTCACATCTCAAAGCCTAAGATAATCTAAACAACCAACAAACCATAAAAAAAGAGGGGTATACATATAATGCCAAACTAACTTACTCTACCGAAAAAGCCACCCAATAGACACATCAAGAGAAGCATAAAAATTTTCAATTTCTCTCATTTTCTCTCATTTGCCTAGGAGCCCTCTCGGGTTTTCATCCTAGCTTCGCACATTTTTCTTTTTCAATGCTCACCCTCACCTTTCTCCACACCATTTGGCCTCTCAATTTTGCATAGGTCGCCCTTTTGCGTTTTCGACCTATTCAGGCCTCCCACTTTTGCCTAAGTTGCCCTCTCGAGTTTTCAACTTAGCAGAATTTTTTTTTGGTTTTCATTTTTTTTTCAAACAAAACAAATCAAAGTGGAGCATATGCACACGAAAATACAATACAAAGGGATATATTCCTTTTTACCTCCCCACACTTCAAACACACGTTGTCCTCAATGTGAAAAGGACAAGATAAAGAAATAAGGGAGAAAGAAAAAATACTCACAACTTGGACTTTGAATCCTTCCCGGTGATGGCAATGCTCACTTCTTAATGAATATTCTCTCCTCCATGTTCTCCAACTCCACCTAATATGAAACTTCGATCCATCAACTACAAAGCCACAACTATGAAAATCCCGATCAACACTCACAAAAGACAACAACTAGTAGTACTCCTAGATGGTGGTTTTGGTAGTGGTTTTTGGTGGTGGATTGTGGTGGTATTCTTGTTGTTTTGGGTAAGGGTTTGAGGACATGGTTGAGGATTTTTTTTTCAAGAAACAAAAAATACTAATCTAACTTAGAAGCTCGGGTTGCCTCCCGAGAAGCTCCATATTTTTAATGTCGTCGGCACGACCCTAACGTTATCCATATGGTGAAGGTTTGAACCCCTTCACCATGAGAATCCAAAAATGGAGAGGTGGGGGTACAAAACTTTCAAGGGGAAAGTTTTGTGGAGGTGGAGATGGTTTCAAAGGAGTTGGGTGGTTAGGAGGCTTGGGATTGTCTTTTGGCTCCTCTCTTATCTCTCTCAAAACTTTTGAAAATAGTGGAGTTAGTTCACCAGGTGGGGGTAGGGGTGTGTAGCACAGTCACCTCTTCCTCCATTTTTTCATCCTCAACAACCAACTCCTCATCCCCTATGAACTCAAACTCATTTCCCATGGTGACCTCACTCGCCGAATCCTCGAGTTTGACTTGGAATGGTGTATTTTTGAAATCACGGGCTTCCATTCGGGCCAACGCTTACAATATACTCCTAACATTCCCCCCAATAGCCTCAACGCTAGAGGAGAGTCGAGTTTCTGGTTTCTCACTAGTAAAGTTGTTCAAGTTTTCTATTGCATTCATGACTTCCTCACGTGTCAAACTTGACTTCCTTGTTGGGCTTGGTTTTTGGGTATGGTATAAGATGGTGATGGCCAACTATTGTGCTCGTATTGTTGGTTTTTTGGGCCATTCTCGTGCCACCAATCCAGATTACCACTTCATTCCGGGTTGTAAGAATTGTGCTATGGATACTATTCTTATGTTTCTTGCCCTTGAAAACCAACATCTCCTACCTCTTGGTAGCACTCTTCATAATAACCTTGGTTTCCAAAACCAATGGTTCTTTCCTCCTCATAGTGCTCGTCTCTCAACATATAGCAAGACTCGGTAGGATGGTCAGAATGACACATCCTACAAAATCTTGCATGTTAAGCCTCGCTTCTCATCATGAGTTCCCTCGAGGTGAGACGTTTCATTTTTTTTAATTTCTCTTCTTCAAAAGTCTAGAATCATATTACAAGGATTATCGATAAAACAATTACAAAGAACTCAAGAAATACCTACTCCGAACAAAAACAACCACAAAGGAGTGGAAAATAAAAATAACTAGCTAATATACCACCAAATACGCCAAAACACTTAAAAATAATGCCTTATCCCTCTCAAAGTTAAATTTATAAGCCCTAAATGCTTCCAGACTACAACTAAGTAGATAATGGCAAGTCGGGGTCGTCCACGAAGAAGAGGGATTTTCTTAAGCATTTAAACATAAGGTTGATATTATGCTAGAAGTAAATATAGAGAGATATATAAAAGCAAGTAAAAGGGGGAGGGGGTTTGGTTTGTTCCTAAGTTATGAAGTTAAAAGACAAGATAACTAGCAAAGTTAAGTGACTAAGAAAAGGGGGTAAAAACTACATAAGACAAAGCCTTGGGGGCAATTAATATCAACTTCCAAACCTAATGTAGATCATTGAACCATTGACTCATTCTATCACATTCGTTACCTATGGGGAATGCTAAAACTTCTCATTCGAAGATCAACATTCATTCCTTCTTAATAGTAATTTGCAAAGACAAACAACGACCATTCGCAAACCTCATTGATAATCACATTAGGCAAACCACACCATAAAGGTATTTCATTAACAACATTATACACAAAGAACTATAGATTTGATAACAACAAGCCTTCACCAAAGACATAGCCATTTAACCAAACATAGCATTCATTAGGCTAAACCTATAACAAACAATATTCAAGATTCAACCTTGCATTGCATCTATAGGATAAACATGAGAACAATACACATTAGCATATTTATCTAGCAAGAATCACAACACATTATGCACAAGAAGTTCTAATTCCATGTTCTTGGATTCTCATGTCAAAGAGCTAGGAAATTTGAAACTTTCCTAACACCCTAACACTTTAATCATACAAACACTTCACATACTCAAACAATCCATGGCATAAATGAAGTAAAACATCACATTAAAACACATGAATAATATATAACAAATGCTTCAAGAAAGAGTGAAGTAGAGGTTCTTACTACATAGATATGGAAGCTTCAATCAATTGATCTCAAGTAAAAAAATAAGCTAGATAATCAAAGCCATGATATAGAACAAAGATTTAAAAAGAAAGAAGAAGAAATGGAAGAAAATGGTGAAAAACTAGGATTTTGGAGCTTCCAAGTCAGGCTTTTAGAGTTAGGGAAGAAGGGGGTGAAAAACTATTTATAGTACAAGAAAAAAGGGAGTAAAAAGCAAGTTGCAAGGCAATTATCGCGAGTCGCGATGCCTCCTTTGCGAGTTGCGGCTAGATCAGCAAAATTGTGATCTCTCAGGTCAACATTTCATGATTTGCGACACACTTGTCGTGAGTCGCGACGGAAAAAAGTCCTGTTTTGTTTTGCTTCCTCCGGATGAACCATTGATCCATTTTGGGAGTTCTTGTAGTCGACATTATAGTACTCGAGAAAAGGAATCCAATGGTACCACCCTTGGAGGCGGATTATTCTCGAAACATTATCAGAACTCTTCTTCAAAACATAGATCATTCTTCACCTTTTGCTTTGCTCTCCTTTCTTCACTTTATCTTCTACCACTTTGTGAGTGGCTTTCCATCTTCTACCATCCTTTCGAATGGCCTTCACTAAACCACTCCTAAGTGCTCACGATCAATCTACAAATTAAATTTACAAAAAGGAATCTAGATGCTCGTAAGGACAAGAAATCTATTAGACTGAACATAGGTTACAACATGAAGGATTTAGATATAAAAATCGAAAAATGACTATCTAAACCCCTTATCATGTAAACCTACCTAAATCTAGCAGTCTTACAACAAAAATATGACAAAAGTGATGTTAAATGCTTTGGAAAATACATGCATTTGACGTATCATCAGTGTACCCGTACTAAAGAACTAGATGGCGAATGTCATGGCATAGAATTAGAGCCCAAGAAATATTTCTCTGCGGCAGTCAATCCATTAGAGGGAAAAGGTGAGAAAATTCAGGAACCTTCCATGGTAGAGAAGACTGAAGATGGAAAAATCGCAGATGGTGAACATTTAACTTTCTATCAGTCACTAGAAAGTCAATAAAAATGACAAATGAACAATATAAGCAAGCAACTAAACCATTATCTATAGGAGACAAGAACTGCAAATCACAGCAGGACATTCCAAGTTCTCAAGAGTTTGGTAAGAACCCAAAAACATAAACAGAGAAGCGTACAAACGAAGAAAAAGATGTAAGTAAGCTAGCCATTACAAGTCATCTTACCTGCGCTTTTCAATCATGTACATTTTTTCTTATACCTACTCTTTTCAATTATGTAAATCTTTCCTGCTCTTTTCATTAGGGATGATTGTGCTTGAATTAGGAGATTGACTTGTAGGTTTTAGCGCCAATCGTAAGTCCTTATCACCTAATAAAACAAAAAAAGGCAATACATTAACAAAATAGATTGAATGAGAATCGGATACTCACAAACAAACTTCAGCTGCAATAGGATTAACAATTCCAGTACTCATAGTTGATACAACTACTGCTTTTGGTAGTGTGTGTACAGTGTGTTAATTTGAGGGTGTGAATTTCAGCAGAAATTACCATGTCAGGATCTAACATGCATGATGATAAAGCTAACTAAAACCCTAGCAGCTTGGAAAAATAAACAAAAATAATCTACTCAGAAAAAAAAATGAAACCTCACCAGAGTTCTAGAAGTTAGAGAGTTGGAAAGACATTGGCCAACAAGCGCATTGAGCACCATCTCCGCAGCCGAGTGCTCCGCCCGACGAAAAAGTGTGTAGTAGCGAAGACTCTCAAACGTCTCGCCATTGAAGTTCACAGTGGCTTTGAAGCGAGGCACGTGATCCAGACCATCTCATATGCACGCGTAGAACGGCAAATTGAAGCAGCTCCGCTACTCCAACTCATGTGGTTGGTTCTTATACATCTTCACCCTACCAATTCCCCTCCCCACCCCCACCCCCACCGCAGCCGCTCAAATTTGGTACAAAACCTCTCCTCGAGCTCAAATTAAGAAGAGGAATCGTCTCCGGTAACGGCGGTGAGGAATCAGCGGCGCGTTGAGGAGAAGGAATTAACCCTCTTTGCTGAAACATTATGACCCGATATTGAATGGATCTGATCCGCAAATTTTTTTGTAATTTTCTCAATTGCAAATCAGTCTCTGACCTGTCCATAAGCTTATGGACAGACCGCCTTTCCTGAGACTTTCTCACATAAAGGGGTGTTCTCATCTAAATCTGATCATGTGTGTATATATATATGAGTCCGTCTCTTGAAAGACGGTCTTTCCATAAGTCATGGAAAGACCAAGGTCTAAAGTGTAAATTAGAAGAAATGAAGATAAAATGTTTGGATTGCATGAATCGGGTTATAAATTTTATAACTACTACATGTTGCATACTATATTTTTAATATTGCAACTAAAATCTTTTACCTTTTATTATTCGAATTAAACCTCGTCTTTCCATAAACTTATGGAAAGACCGTATTTCCCAAGACTTTGCCTGAAACTAATCGATAAAATAAGAAAAGGATAAACGAAAGACAAGAAAAGGAAAGAGAAAAACGAAAATGGAAGAAAAAAAATCTGAAAACAAGTGTATGCAGTTACTACGCCAAATTTAACACGGCACTGTAGCAATGTAAGACCAACACGGTATATATACCTTTCCATTGGAGTGAAGAAACGGTAAATTTTTTTGTCTTTTTCTTCCTCCAGCGCTATTTTACAGTACCATTGGAGATGGCTTTAGTATCCAGTGTCAGCCATGGACTCTGCCCTTGCTTCTCACATACTTTAGGTCCTGAAGCATTATCCTCTTCACCGGGCTTCGATTTGCATTACCTTTCGAGCATCTGAACCTGTCTACAAATACAATCTACATAATCAAAATGTAGCACCACAAATTTGGCATGCAATTAGGCATATATTGATTTCAATTTCTATAAACACAAATCCAAGTAATTCCAATTTTATGAAATGAAAATAAATTGAAATTGAATTCTACCCATGATCTTAAGAGTCTGTCTTACGTGAAACCGTCTTATGGTGAGATCAGCGACTGCTGAAAATATAGAGGATGGAAAAATTAAATTGAGATTAAATCCATAATTATTTAGGCCCTAGCCCCTCGGTTCTTTTTAGAATAGGCAAAAAAAAGAGAAGTGAATGACTAAGTTGCAATTATGTAAAAAAACAAACATTTCGGAATTTTTCCACCTTCGCCACCGTTCAAGCACCGTATTCGCCACTGTTTTTTCTTTCGTTCCACTCATCTTCACCACCATCACGCTTTCGATTATCGGGTATGGAAAAAGGCGTAGTTGATTTTTCATCACCTTTGTTGGTTGATTTTCGTTGCGTTTGTCGCTGGATTTTTGCTTTCCGTCTGCCAGATTTGCATTTCATGATGGTTGGGAGTCTGTTCCGCCATTGATCTTCGTCTGATATGTTTGATGGCACATTCTTTCATCAACAACGTCGACGAATTTTCTGTTTTTCATTTTTCCTAGTATGTTCTGCGTCTAAGTACATGTTGAATTTTCATAAATGCAAGTATTTTTAATGAAGAATTTACTACACTGTCCTTATGACATGCATTTAGGCATTTTAGACCTGCATTTAGAATTTAATTCTTACTCTGATTTTTTAGTCCTAAAAAAATTTTAATCTTAAAAAAATCCCCAATAATCTTGATAAAATTTACAACAATCTCATATTTTTCCTAAAAATAAAAGCTGCAGCGTGCCAAAGCAATTACCAAGTGTATCTGGTATTTACATGTCTGCTTAGAGTATTGCAGATAGTGGTGATTGTGGTGATTAAAAGGGGGGGCATAAGAGAGAAAACTAAAAGAATAAAAAAGAGGCAAAGAAAGGACATAAAGAGAGCAGGTTGGGAGGTCATCCTTGTACCTCTCAATGTTATAATTTATTCGCCCTTTATGCTTACTAAATACAATTAAGTAGATAGTGACAAATCGGGGTCGTCCACGAAGAAGAGAGATTTTCTTAAGTGTTTAAACATATAAGGTTTATATTAGACCAGAAGTAGATATATATAGATATATAAAAGCAAGTAAAGGGGGGGGGGTTGGTTGGTTGTGGTCCTAAGTTATAAAATCAAAAGACAAGATAACTAGCAAAGTCAATTAACTATGCTAATCACCTAATAAACTAAGAAAAGGGGTTTAAAACTACAATAGATAAAGCCTTTGGGGCAATTGATATTCACTTCCAAACATTATGTAGATCATTGAACCATTCACTCATTCTATCACATTCGTTACCTATGGGGAATAAACATTCTCATTCGAAGATCAACATTCATTCCTTATTAATAGTAATTTGCAAAGACAAACAACGACCATTTGCAAACCTCATTGATAATCACTTTAGGCAAACCACACCATAAAGGTATTTCATCAACGACATTATACATGAAGAACCATAGATTTGATAACAACAAGCCTTCTACCAAAGACATGGCCATTCAACCAAACATAGCATTCATTAGGCTAAACCTAGAACAAACCACATTCAAGATTCAACCTTTCATTGCATCTATAGGATAAATATGAGAACAATCCACATTAACATACTTATCTAGCAAGAATCACAACACATTATGCACGAGAAGTTCTAAGTCCATGTTCTTGGATTTTCATGCCAAAGAGCTAAGGAATTTGTCACTTTCCTAACACCCTAACACTTTAATCATACAAACACTTCCTATTCTCAAACACCCCATGGCATAAATGAAGTAAAGCATAGCATTAAGAACACATGAATGCTAAATAATAAAAGCTTCAATAACCAGTGAACCAATCTATTCATTGCTCTAACTACTTATTGTGAAGACAAATCTTCTATCCTTATTAGATAGTAGTTTGCAAGAGTGAATTCGACATCTCTTGTCAAACCTCAACAATGACTCCCTTAGTCGAAACACGACTAAACGTATCTCATTGATGGCATTGACCACGAAGAATTAACAAGCTTGACAACACTTATAAATACTACACCGTGTCTAAGCATTTAACCAATTCTTGCATCTACACAAGATTAGTCAAGAACAATCGACATTCATAGACTTATCTCATTTTCTACCTAAAACAAACATGACAACGAGTTCAACATCATCATATTCATCTAGAAACTATCAACACGTCAACAACATTTAGAAGCTCTAACTTATGCTCTTGGATTCCACATTTAAAGAGGGGAAAATTAGCTACTTTCTACCAACCCTAACAAGCAATCATACAAGCAATTCATGTACTCAAACTTCCATCAACATTAATTCCATTAACAATCCACATTCAAAACTCAATAACTGCACAGTAGAGAAAGAAATAGATAGAAATAATTCTCAAGACATTAGTAAGGAAGTTTCTATCAATTGCTCCCAAGTACAAAATTAAGCTAGATAATCAAAACCCATTACATAGAACAAAGATATACAAAGAAAGAAGAAGAGATGGAAGAAAATGGTGAAAAACTAGGGTTTTGGAGCCTCCAAGTCGGGCTTAGAGGTTGGGGAAGAAGGGGGTGAAAAGCTATTTATAGTACAAGAAAAAAGGGAGTAAAAAGAAAGTTGCAGGGCAATTATCGCAAGTCACATAACCATGGGTGGAAAGATTGCATAACCATAGGTGGAGCGTCGGGTTTCTAGACAATGAGCCCAATCAGCATCTGAATAACCCAAGACTTCCGGAGTGCTGGCAGATCGGAAGGTAAGACCAAAATGTAGCGTGTCGCGAATATATCAAAAAATCCGAGTGACCGCAGCAAAGTGATCATCAGGAGGGTCCTGAAGAAATTGACTAACGGTGTTAACCAAAAAAGACAAGTCTGGTCGATTGATTGTTAAGTACTGGAGAGCACCAACCAGAGATCGATAAAGAGTTGGATTCTGAAAATGAGGACTGGTAGAACTGTGTAGCTATAAACCAGGAACAAAAGAAGTAGTGACCGGAATAGCATCAGACATGTCGGCACGAGTGAGAATATCCCGAGCATACTTAGCTTGTCTAAGAAGTAAGCCCGATGGAGTGGGTGAAACCTCTAGGCCAAGAAAGTAATGCAGAGCGCCAAGATCCATAATAGAAAACTCCCGATGTGTCCTATCAATGAACTGGAAAAGGAGCATGGAATCGTTGCCAGTGAGGATGATCACCAGGAGATAAAGCAAAGACATCCCTCTAGATTAAAAAAATAAGGAAGTGTTTACCAAACTGCACTGAAAACCAAGCTGCAAAAGATAAGTATTGAACCTCTGAAACCAGGCCTGAGGGGCCTGCTTAAGACCATATATGGCCATTTTCATACTGCAGACGTAATCCAGATGAAGTGGGTCCTTATAGCCAATAGGTTGCGCCATGTAGACTGGGGTATCAAGAACATTGTTCAGAAAAGCATTCTTGATGTCCAGCTGATGAAGGGGCCAGGAGCGCATCGTAGCAATGGCAAGGACAGTGTGTACTGTGGAAGCTTTGAGCACAAGACTGAAAGTGTTATCAAAGTAAAAACCCAGAATCTGCGAGAACCCCTGAGTAACAAGTCGGGCCTTGTGACGATCAACTGTGCCATCTGGGCGATACTTCAGCCAATAGACCCATTTGGAGCCAACAACGTTGACATCCGATGGGCGAGGAATCAAATCCCAAGTGTGCTGCCCTTTAAGGGCATCGATCTCTTCATCCATAGCAGCTATCCAAGAAGGATCCTTAAGAGCCGAACGCTAATTTGAAGGCTCAGACTGAGTAAGAAGAGCAGCAAGAAAACCATGGGCAAACAAAATTCAAATAATTTCATCGCTGAATAGCACCAGAGGCCATTCGAGTAACCATTCCTAAGTGCTCATGAGTAATCTACAAATTAAGCTTACAAGAAGGAATCTAGATGCTCGTAAGGACCAAAAGTCCATTAGACTAAACATAGGTACAAAATGAAGGATTTAGATATAGAAACTGAAAATGACTATCTAAACTCCTTATCGTGTAAACCTACCTAAATCTAGCAATTTTACAACAAAAATATGATAAAAGATATGTTAAATACTTTAGAAAATATATGCATTTGACGTCTCATCACGGGTTTAATGGAAGAAAGTATTTTCTAGAAATCCATTACTACAGTAAATAGATTAAATAAAAGTTAGCTGATGAGGCACTAAAGAGAGAAAACACAAGTTGCCATTAAGATGGGCTTTCACCTCTGGTATACCATTTCTGCAGCACAAGTTGCAGGGCATCTCCTTTGCAAAGGGATGATCAACATACACAAAAACACAAAACTTTTGAACCAAAGGGTGTATTTGTAAGGAGTAATCTAATTCTTAAGGTATTTTTGTAATTATAATTTTTGTTATGGATATATCTTGAATAAGAAAAGTTGACAAGGACCGAAGTTCAATAATTAAAATTTAATTAGCATTAAAATTAAATAAGGATAGTAAAGTAAATTCCTCCTTAAATTTACTTGCATTTCGGAAAACCCAACTCGTACTTAGATTTTGTGTTCCTTTTTTTTTAATTGGTTTAACTTTATTTACCAAAACTGCATATTTACATCATTACAACTCTTCTATTCGTCTTCTACCACAAACTTTAAACATTTTTCCTCACCTTTGGTTTCATCCATGCTCTATACACTATGCAATCTACTATCAAAATTTTCTAGTCACTGCCTTGCTTTACATTGTTAAAATTGGACTCATTCTTTCTTCGCCACAACTCGTATACTATCTCTGGGAAGGCTAGTTTCAACATCTCAGATTTTGTTCCTTTCATACTGCAGTTCTTCATCAACCAGCAGCTTTCCTCTTTCCAGCCTTTTGGCTCCCTCTCCACCTACATCCATTTGAGCACAACTCTCCAAACAACCTTGAATCTATGGCACTCAAAGAATATATGCTTTAAGCATTCCAGTTCATCACATAAAAGACACTTACCCTCAATTATAATGCCCATCTTTGCCATCCTGACCTTGGTTAACAGTCTACCATGACAGGTCATCTATAGAGTAAATTTTGCTCTGGATTAGGCAGCATTCTCATACATCAGTTTTCTCCATGGCACCTCCTCCTTCTTCTCCCTGATTTCCTTATAGTCTTTACAGACCTTATACTTTGTTTTGTTCCGTTGAGCACTCCATTGCTTCAGTGATCTTGCTTTCTCGCTGCATTGCATAATTCTTTTTATCATCCAAGAGCTAGTACTAGGAATTACAGCCTCAATGATTTCTTTCTCCTTAATATAACAGTTGTGAAATCATTTGATCTATAGACTATCAGTCTTCCTGCATACATTCCACAGAGTTTAATCATCACAGCCTCACTCTAGTTCACCAAAGCTATCACATTCAATCCTTATTCCCTCCTTGGTGAGCATATTTTTTCCCAAGAAACATGTGCTTTTTTGGTGATCTCCTCTCCCCCACTCCATATATATGACCTGCAGATTGCCTCTATATACTTTGAGACCATTTTTGGTAGGGGGAAGCACTGGATCCGGTAATTTTCCGTAGCTAAAAGGACACATTTTATCAATTGTAATCTACCTACATAGCTAACCAGCTTAGCACTCCATTGCCTAATTTTGCTGTGATATTCCCTATAAGGGGCTGGTATGCTTGAATTGTCAGTCTTCTGCTTGTTAAAAGACCTCCAAGTATTTGAAGGGCAGTTCACCCCTTTCAAATCAGTAATATCAGTGATCACTCTCCTCTCTTCTTCATCTACACCTCAAATAAAACCTTACGTTTAGCCTTCTTTACCTTCAGTCATGTAGCCTTTGAGAATTTCAAAAAAGCCTCTATCATCAGTTGCAATGAACTACTATTTCCCTTGGACAGTAGTAGTAGATCATTAGAAAAACATAAGTTCACTATTTTCATTTTATCCCATCTGTCATGGTAAAAAAATCCCTCCTTTCCATCCAATTCCTTCATGCATCTATGCAGGTACTCCATAGTCAGTACAAACAACAGTGGGGATAGATGGTCTCCCTATCTTAGCCCTCTCTTGGCCTGAATAGGTTCTGTTAAACAGCCATTCACCATATACTGATATGATACACTCTTTACACGTGTCATAGTCTAGTGGATAAACTTACTTGTAAATCCCAGCTCCTGCATAATGCCTTCTAAAGCTACCCATTCCACAGTGTCATATGCTTTTTGCATATCTATTTGGTTCAGGCATCTCTGTCAACCAGTTTTCCTGCTATACCCCTTGATTGGTTCATAAGCTAATATAATATGCTCATGCATATTCCTTCCAGGTATGAATGCAGCCTGGCTTTCATGTATAGTTCATTCAATCACTGAAGTCAGCCTGATGGTCATGATCTTAGAGATGATCTTGTATAAGTTTAGCAACATGAGATAGGTCTCAAGCTCTTCACTCTCTTTGTCCCATTGAATTTTGGTATTATAGTCACCAGGGTCCTTTTAACAGCCTTATACAACCTACCTTTGTCATGGAAGTCCTTGATAGCTTTCATCACATTCGTTCATATTATTTTCTAGTTTAGGTTAAAAAACTAAGCACTGTATCTATCTATGCCTGGGGCTTTTTGATCTCCAATACCTTACAAAGCTTGTAGCACTTCCCTCTCTGTCACTTCCCCTATCAGTCTTCTCCTTTCATCAGGTTTCAGAGTTTTGCCTTTCCTCACAATATTCTTGTTAACAGCTTCCAATCTGGTTTCAGCTTTCCCCACCAACTCCTCATAGAATTTCATGATTTCTAATTCAATGACTTTTTTATCCTTTATCACTCCATTCTTGTTTTCATTCTTTTAGGAGAGCAAGTCATTTTATGCATCCCTAAGTTTCCTCCTGGTGTCCTCCAGTTTTTTTGTGATCCATGTTATCCTCTTTGTGTGAGGAGTTAGAACTTGTTGTAATCTGAGTAGTTTTTGCCACACCACATACATTTTTCTCCCCTCAAAATCCTGCTCCCAATGTTCTTTAATTGAATATATAACTTCTTGGTTATCATGCAGATAGTTTAGTAGTTTAAAATATCTCTTTCTACTTTGTTTCTGCTCATGTGTTCTAATTCTGATCAATGCATGATCAGAAACCCCTGGTTCCAGGACATCTACTGTCACATTTGGGTATTTCTAGTGTGATGTGTCCATTTTAGATGGTTATTTTAGGCTTTTTAGGATTATGTTTTGTGCAATTTTGTGCCCTACATGTGGCATTTTGCCTTGAAATCATCTAAGGAGGGATAAAGGCGGCTTTGACGTTTTTATCACTTTTTAGATGATTTTGTGTGACAAAGTGATTTGTTTGAAGACTTTGAAGATTTGAAGACTTTGAAGATTTATCTTTGAAGATTTGAAGATTTGAAGACCTTTACATTTGAGCTTTGTGAAGATTTGAAGAAGTGAAGAGATGAAGAAAGGAGAGCAAAGCAACGGATGAATGATGATCCAGGGTTCTCAGAATTTTCCGGGAAGAATCAGCCCTCAAGAGTGGCACCATTGGATTCCTCTTCTCGAGCACTATAAAATCGACTACAAGAACTCCCGAAACGGATCAACGGTTCACCCGGAGGAAGCAAAACAAAACAGGGCTGGATTTCACTGCTGGTCGCGACTCGCGATGGAACTGTTCGCGAGTCGCGACGACAGCGCGAATCCAGCTCTGCAGCAGCGTTTTTCTCCCCTTTTTTCTTCCACTATAAATACCTCTTCACCCCTTCTTCTCCACAGCTTTTGGCCCCTGTTTTGGGCCAAAACCCTAGGTTTTATCTTCTTGTTTTCTTAGTTTTTATATCTTTTGTTGTTCTAGAGTAGTTTTTGTACTTGGGAGCAAAGGATTGAAGCTTCCACATCTATGTAGCAAGAACCATTTTTATCTATCTATTTGGTGTTTTTGCTATTGTGCTCTTGTTGTGCTTTGAATGTTAATTGTTGATTTCATTGATGTTGTTGGAAGCTTGAGGATATGAAATACTTGTATGAATTGCTAGCTAGCGTTTGGGGGATTTGGGTTGATTTTCCCCCTTTTCTTGTTAGGGATGTATGAGTATGATTTAGAGCTTTTGATTGTGTTGATGGATTGATAATGTGCTAGATGAATGTGATTGATGTTGAACTCTTCGTCATGTTCGTTTGTGTAGCAAACGAGAGAGTTATATGCTCTTGGATGAATGTGCGTTGCACGTTCATCCAATCTCGTGTAATTGCATGAATTGGTTAAATGCTTAGTCACGGTGTAGTGGTCATAAGCATTGCCAAGCTTGTTGGTTCTTCGTGATTAAATGCCACCAATGGGATACCTTGAGTCGTGGTCACGACAACGGGAGTCATTGGTGAGGTTTGACGAGAGATGTCGAACTCACTCTTGCAAACTACAAACTAAGAAGGTTAGGAGTTTAGTCTCCACAACAAGTAGTTGAAGTATTGAATAGATGATTTTAATTCATCCTTGAAGCATTTGTTATTTAGCATTTGTGTATTCTTGATAGTGTGTTTCACTTCATTTGTGCCATGAGTTGCTTGAGCATAGGGAGTGCGTGTATGATTGAATTGGTTAGGTGTTAGGAACGTGACGAATTCCGTAGCTCCTTTGCATGAAAATCTATGAGCGTGAACTTAGAACTTCTTGTGCATAACGTGTTGTGATTCTTGCTAGATGGGTATGTTGATGTTGAGTCATGTAATGCTATATGATAGAATGAGTGAATGATTCAATGACCTACATTAGATTTGGAAGTGGATATCCCTTGCCCCCAAGGCTTTTTATCTTTGTAGTTTTAAAACCCCTTTTCTTAGTTTTGTTTGATGATTAGCATAGTCACTTAACCTTGCTAGTTATCTTGTCTTTTTACTTTCGTAACTTAGGAAAACCAACCAACCAACCCCCCCCCCATTTTACTTGCTTTTATGTGTGTGTATATATTTTATCCTAGCATAATATTAACCATTTGTGCTTAAGCGCTTAGGAAGATCCCTCTTCTCTTTGGACGACCCCGATTTGCCGCTATCTACCTAGTTGTAGAAAGTAAGCAAAAAGGGCTTACAAATTATCTTTTGCATAGGGGTGCGACAACCGCCCGCTATCAAAATGGCGCCGTTGCCGGGGATGTGTCGTTCTGACCATCCTACCGAATCTTGCCCTTTGTTGTGGGAAAAGCACGATGACCGAGAAAGAACCCTTGGTTTTCAAAACCATGGGTACTATGAAGAGTGCTATCAAGAGGTTGGAGATGTTGGTTTTCAAGGGCAAAATGTTCAAGAGTGTTTTCCATACCACAACTCTAACAATCCGGAATGGAGTGGTAGTCTGGATTGGTGGTATGAGAATGAGCCGGAAAACCAACATTACGAGCAACCTAGTTGGCCATCACCACCCTATACCATACCCCAAAACCAAGCCCAACAAGGAAGTTCAAGTTTGACACGTGAGGATGTCTTAAATACCATAGCAAACTTGAACTCCTTTACTAGTGAGGAGCCGGATACCCAGCTCTCCTCTAGTGTTGAGGCCATTGAGGGGCATGCGAGGAACATATTAGAGGTATTGGCCTGCATGGAAGCTCGTGATTCTGAAAATACACCATCCCAACTTGAACTCGATGACTCGGTGAGTGAGGTTACCAATAAAAATGATTTTGAGTTTGAAAGGGATGAGGAGTTGGTTGTAGAGGATAGAAAAATGGAGGAAGAGGTGATAGTGCTACATCCATTAGCATCGTCACCCCTTCTCCCACCTAGTGAACCAACTCCACCATTTTTGGAAGTTTTGGGGGAAACGAGAGAGGAGCCGAAAGATTATCCCAAGCTCCCTAACCACTCAATTCCCTTTGAACCATCTCCACCTCCACAAAACTTTCCTCTTGAAAGTTTTGTACCCCCACCTCTCGACTTTTGGAAGCTCATGGTGAAGGGGTTCAAGCCTTCACTATACGGATAACATTAGGGTCGTGCCGACGACCTTAAAAATACGGAGCTTCGTCGTGCCGACGACGTTAAATAAATTCGGCATTTCTTTTAGTTTTTGTTTCTTAGTTTGTGTTTCTTAGTTTGTTTTTGTTGTTGTTTTGTTTTGTTCTTTTTATGGCATGTTTTTCTGTGATTTTGTAGCAACATGAAGTGCATTGCAATGAAGGGGATGAAGGAACGAGATCAATGAACGAGGAAAGAAAGCTTGGACAGTTGGTAAGAAAATGAAAAATTTTTAAGCCTGGGATACCCTGTCGTCGCGAGTCGCGATGAGCTTCGTCGCGAGTCGCGACGAACAGGGGAGAAAAATCCACTCCCAGAACCAACTTTCCGCGAGTCGCGATGACCTCGCGATGCTCGTCGCGAGTCGCGATGAGCTTCATCGCGAGTCGCGACGAGCTCAGAATTTTTGAGCTCTCGGAACCAACTTTCCGCGAGTCGCGACAGACTCGCGATGGGCCATCGCGAGTCGCAACGAAGAGGTCGCGAGTCGCGACGTGATCAGAAAATTTTTCCAAAAATTATGCTCCCGGCCTCTACTTTTCGCGAGTCGCGACGAACCCGTCGCGAGTCGCGATGAAGTCCGTCGTGAGTCGCAACCACTTCAGTCGCGAGTCGCGATGAAAATTCCAAGTTTTCATTTGATCTTAAACATTGCATGATTCTTCCTTCTTCTCCACCCAACACTCCCAAGAACCACCACATCTCCACTCATTCTCAACCATCCTACATATATTGGCATATGAACATTCTTGCATCTTTATAGTACATTTGTTTATTGTAGTATGCCGACTACATCATTGTGATTGTAAGTGCATATCCTATAATGATGCTTGTATACATGTCAATATATGTTGGATATGTTTCATGATTATTCTTATAGTGTTGGTTGAGTGTGATTTGGTTGTTCTTTGAAAATACTATGGTTATTAACTCTTGATGCTAAACCTAGTATTACATATCCTTATGTACTTGTGAGTTTAATGTGGTCTTCGTGGTGTTAGTCTTGATTAAACGGCGCCATGGAGACAATGCTTTTCTCGAGGGGTGAGTTCTTCTACGGCATCTTTGCTCACCCGTCCGGTTCCGACACCTATTTCGGGACCATACAAGTGCTTGGATTGCGCCATATCACCGGCGAATTGCGGAGACACGGGTGTCATTCTACCCCCTTACCTTGATTTTTATTATTCTTGCCTTATATATTTACATTGAGGGCAATGTAATGTTTTAAGTGTGGGGAGGGGTTAGAGGAATCATATGCATGCTAGCTTGTTTTGGAATGCTTTTTGCTAATTTTCATTGGAAAAACATGAGAAAAAAAATAGAAAAACAAAAAGGTGAGATGTGAGCTAAAGAAATATGATGTGTGGCTAGGATGAAAACTCGAAAGAGCTCCTAGGCAAAATGAGAGAAAAAGAGAGAAAAAAAATTCTAAGATTTCACTCATTTGTCGGCGTTGGAGTCATAAGGTTGCGGTTGTCACATGGATGGATTGGGTAGCTCAACATCTATAGACCCCTTGGGATTGGGTAGCTTAGTGGGTTAGGAAACGAAGTGTGGTTATGAAATTCCTTATCTCTTTCTACTTCGTTTTTGGTTGATATATTGGCATTTAGTGAAGCATGTGTTTGAACCTCTTATATGGCTTTAGCTTCATTTTATGTCATTGGATTTTGGTGGATATATTGGCATTAGGTGAAGTATGTGCTTAAACCTCTTAAATGGTTTTAACTTCATCTTGTGTCATTGGACTTTGGGAATATCAATTCTGGGCTTTGAAATATTTTTATGGGTAGTGAATTGATAAGTGGTAGGTTTGGTTAGATTTAGGATTGGGGATGTGTGTGTGAAAAATTCTCATGTGAGCTTTTATTTTGGGATTTATGATATTGAGAGTTTTTGTGAGGCTTTGTTTGGGGGATTAGTTTAGGATATGGCCATATGAATTCCTCCGTGTGCTTGGATCTTTTCTTACTCGAGGGCGAGTAAGGTTTAAGTGTGGGGAGGTTTGATGAGGCCATTTTATGCAGTTATTTTAGGGTTTTTAGGATGTGGATATGTCATTTCCTCCGTGTGCTTGAATCTTTTCTTACTCGAGGGCGAGTAAGGTTTAAGTGTGGGGATAGTGCCATTGGATATTTGCAAGAACCCTGTCTATTTGTGAGTGTATAATCCCATCTACATATCTATTGGACCATGTAAAATAATCTCCCATTGTATCACAGTCAGCCACTCCAGTTCTGTGCATCATTTCTTCCAGGTCCATAAATTCACTCAGTTGTACATCACTTCCTCCAATTCTATCATTGACTGAGAGTACATTGTTAAAATCCCCCATGATGATCAATGGTTCTCCACTATTCTGTACACTGATCATTTCTATTTCCTTCCATAATTATTTTCTCTTTTTCAGCTGATTGGCAGCATAGACAGCTGTAAACTAAAAATGGAGCTGACCCTTTGTATCACACACTACAATATGGATCATTTGGTCTGAGCTTTTTATCTTTTTAACTTCCACCCTAATATTATCCCAAAGCAGCCAAATCCTGCCATTCACATACTTATCATAGTTATCCAGGTAGCACCATTTTGTCCCTAGTTTTTTCTGACTTTTTTTGCATTTTCACACTTTACCTTTGTTTCAACCACAGCAGCAATTACAACATCCATTCTAAAGAGACGAGAGACAATCTCTCTAATCTTTGCCACATTATTTAGCCCCCTTATGTTACATGATACAATCATGGAACATGTTCATAAAGATCTCCAGGATCGTTCCAAATCCTGAGATCCTCATAAACAGTCCCCAGACTTGTGCTACTACTGCCTTCAATCTGATTAATCAGTTCAACAAATCTTCTCCCTCTACTATTTGATTTAACTATACTCTATGGCCTCTCATCAACATCACACTGTGCCTTCTTAGGTTCCCCATTTTTCTGCTCCATTCAAGACATGTAGAAATATAGGTATGTTATGAATGGTATAAGGCCCCTTCCTCAGAATCTCATCTCTATCTTCCATAGATTTAAATTTCATTATAAAATATCCCTCATCATTGTAAAATAGATCAGGCAAAGCAATAATGCACCAAAACTGCATCATGTATCTTTTGACAGCTGACATTGTTAATTCTCATCCCACAACATACATAATCAATGTTGATTCCCAGTATTTTAGTTCAGAATGTACATCTTCAATCCCAATTTCAATCTACACATCTCCATTAACTACAACATGGGCAGTGTATTGCATCTTTATACCATTTGATCCAACACGATTATCACTTATTACATCTACCAAGAGCCTATCCAATTTAGCATTATCGTTCATAACCACCTTTTCAGTAATTGGGGATTTAGAGTTTACCTCATCTCGATCCACCTCTGGTTTTGCTAGCATCTGCTCCAATTCTTGTACAATCTCCTTTTACTCTTCCATATCTTTCTTTCCAGACTGATAGTATCTGAACAATCCTCCTGTATAGCACTTCTCTACCTCACCGTCGACGAGATTGCCCTCTTTCTCAGCCTACCATGCCCACGCTTCATAGTTTCAGAGGAGGAACTCATTGAAAAACAAATCGAAGAAGGTTTTGTGGCTTGAAAAAGACAAGCATTGCAGGCTCCGATTTGTAGAGAAATGAGGATAACGGTTTCTGAGATCGGTGGTGATGGTAAAGGCTTCAAGGAAGAATGGGATTTGATGACTCGGGATTGTTGTTATAACCAGCAAAAATTTGTAATTTTTCATTAATTGCAAGTTCGTCAGTGGTTGTCCATAAGCTTACACCTGACACAAGACCCCTCTAACTATTTTAATGTTTATTTTATTATTTTAATATGATCATTTAACAAACTTTATTTGATCTTTTATAATTAAACATTGATGTGCTAAAGTTTAAATTAGAAATTACATTAAGTAAAATCTAAATAATTGTTATCAACATCAAGTAAAAATGAAGCCCATGTAACTGGGCCAAATAATTTTGTGAGTCCAAAAAGAAGCTAATACAGGAACACAAACTTTTCTTTTCTAATTGTCCCAACTAAATATGCATATTTTAAAATATAAGAAGGATGAAATGATGAAATGTATGCCATGCAACAAGATCTATAGCAACACACAATAGAAACGAGTTTGACCCGCACCTTGTTTATCGAAGCAAATCTAATTCTTTAAGCAGATGAAGTTTCACCAAAATTGACTCAAATTCTTTAAATTAATAGTGTCCAAGTTATGAATTTTTCACATTTGACTGAGTTTATGTTGTTCAATTCGATGTGAAAAAAAAATTGTTGAAACTTCTGAATGCTATGAACATGTAAGTAACATGTGGAGAACATTAGAAAAATGAACTAAATATTGCTGAAAATTTTCATATAAACTGTGCATCTGTTACTTTACAATATGTATTATTTGTATTAAAACATGCATTTGTTTTAAAAACTATGAATATGAACTATGAACATTTTCCTAGAGTTGTGTATAAGTTAAGTTGTGAATCATTTTTTTTCGTTAAAACATGCATATGTTAGCTTACAATTAGTATATATGTTATATATTACACAAAACAAATGAGACTAAAATTTGACGATTTAAATTTTTCATATTAACTATGCATTGATTACTTTACAACATGCACTATTTAAATAAAAACACACATATAATTTAAAATTGTCCATTCCTTTTATGAATAACAAAACTTTTCCATGAGGTAGTCCATAAGTTACCTTATTAATCATTTCTATTTTGTTAAATTATTAATATGTTAGCATGGAACTAGTATTTCTTACAGTAGACGGAACATAGTTTACTTAATTTCTTATAGTTTTTTAAATGTATATATATGCTGCATTTAATACCTTAGATTATGTACCGATTACATCATCTTAAACTGCATACTCAATCTTCCTCAATTCAAGTTCTCCTTCCCAGCACAAATGCTCTCCCCCCCTCTCCTCCCCTCCTTTTCACAGTTTAAACCCTAGCTGCTAGGGGGCCACCGCCGAACAACCACCTCCGGCGGTGGTAACCCCCTTCCCATTCTCACCCTCCCCAACACCCCAACCCCCTCATCTCCAACCTATCTCCAGCGGCGGCATTTTTCCAGATCCATGGCTTTCAAAGTCTATCTGTCCTTTGTGTTGTAGAGGGCTCCATTTTTTCAGAGTTTTCCGGCCGGTTGCAGACCCGCCTGGTGGTCGGGGACCCTTCGGTGCTGAGGGGTCCGTCGTCCCATGGCTAACAAGGCAGTGCTCATAGCAGTCTCCGGAGTTTAGATCCGTCCTCTACATTTTCAATCGGCGGTAATTCAAGAGGTCTCCTGTAGTGGTGGTCTGAGTCGTGATGGTGGCCTAAGTTGTGGGAATGGCCTGAAGCATGGTGGTCTCCTGTAGGGGTGGCCTAAGTAGTGGTTTCCTGAGGCTGCCTCAACGTGACTCGGCCGACTCAATGGTTTCGCCGCCTTGCTGACTCAACGGACTAGGTCGACTAGCGGCTCGCTGACTCGGCCAACTAGCAGACTCAATGCGACTCAATGTGACTCGGTCGACTAGGTGAGGCAGACTCGTTCGACTCGGTGCGGCAGACTCGAAAACTAAGGAACTTAGTCACCGGGCTTGAGGATTGCAGACGCAACGGCAAAAAGAGCGTTTATTTGGTTTTTTTAGTGATGCGACGGCATCATTCCCACCACTGAACCCTAATCTGCAAACCCTTGGGTCAGCGACTGAGCCCAAACAGTTTTCTGGGTCAACCAACAACTAAGTCCTGAGTTTTTTCTGGAGGTATCAAGGTCACGAGGGGGTAATTCTCCATTTTTGTTTTTATTCTACAACCTTTTATTTTCTATTTTCGGGTGGGATGCTTTTAATTTATGTCAGCAACTTATTTTTTCTGCTTTTTTCTCTTCTTTTCAGTTCTTAAATTGGGCAAATTTCTCAATGGTTTTTTTATTTAGAGTGTCGGAGGGAATTATCTCTGTCAATGTATATTTTTTCGGCAGCCTGAGTTGTTAAAATATGATTGACTTCAGATTTGATAACTTAAGAGACAGTGAGGAGAAATCCAAGTCAAAGTTGTAATATACGAACTTTTGGCAATACTGTTTTCTCAAGTAAATCAGATTTGTAGATTTTTATCCATAAGGGGGTTGAGGCCAGTTTATTGAGAAATCGATTAACTTGGTCGCTAACACCTTTTGGATTTAAATTAGGGATAATTCTACGCATAGAAGTGACTTCAGTATACCGATGAATTAAATTTTTGGCAATTAAAATGACGGGTCTTAGTTTCCGAGCAATGAAATGGTCTTTACGGGTTAAATGGAGACGGACTTGATCTTTAGATGGGGAGATTTAATTATTTCGTTTTGATTGCCTTAGCTGTTTGACCAAAGGTGTTCAAGGTTATTTGATGTGCGTATCTTTTGATACTTCACCGTGTTTGTTCTGATGGTAGTCTCGGGTCGTGTTATTGTGACTACACTATGGCAATACGGTAGAAACCACATATCCTCCACGTGTCCTTCTCATTGTCACATATGCTTTTGCTCAGTATTGTAATAGGCATATGTAAATATCTCACTTTATGTCTCTGAGACCTTAGATTATAAATCTAATATTTAGCTAGCGTCTCAGTGTAAATGGGTGATTCCCATATCAAATGTTTTAATGGCACATTGTGCAAATTTGAGCTTAATATAAAAGGGAAGGGAACCCTATAAACCCTCATCCCAGTGACGATTCAAAGTAAAAAAAAAGTACCGATTACATAATTGTTCAACTAACTTTCTTTGCTACTGTAATGAATTTATTCTTCCACCTCTGTCTTCGCCGGTAACGACTATTTTGCTGCCGTTAACGGCTAACCCTGCCGTTAACATTGGACCAATAGACATGGCCATTGACCGGCCGGCCGTGATGGCAGAAATCAATCCCAATCAAACCCCACCAAAATCGTTTATGGCAGCTCTCCAGACCAAATCAAACCCCCTATTGAAATCCTTGACGACTAATCCAGAGCTAACCCCCAAATTCGAGCATTTAGGTGACCCGGCCTGTCTTTACTCTGACGACCAAATTGCCAAACTATCTACACATTACTCAAATGCTCTGGTCGAAAAATTCACTAAAGGGAGAATCACGATGGATCAACTGAAGCAAGCCTTCAGGACGGTAGAGTTTACAGGTAGCTATTAATTAGGTTCTCTTGACTATAAGTATGTTTTGATCAGGATGCTGGATCAAAGGAGTCTGGAACTTCAATGGAGTTCTGCTGAAGATGCTAAAGTGGTCCCCAGACTTCTCGACTCACAGAGAATCGCCAATTGTACCTATTTGGTGCACGATAAAAGAGGTACCTTTATACTACTACAATTCTGCATCAATTGAAGCAATTGGAAACAATATAGGAAGCTTTATCAAGAATGACTTAGCCAGTGAAATGCTCACAAGGCCTTCAGCAATAAAACTCTGTGTAGAAGTTGATTTGAAAAAACCTTTGTGTAGTTTTATCAGATTAGGATCAGTCTCTAGTAACAGGAAATACACAATTGAATATGAAAATGTCCCACTTTACTGTGATCACTGTGCTAAGTTAGGACATTCTCTTAACCAGTGTAGAGCTATCCTTCAGAACACCAATGGAAAATCAAAGGAAAATCTTTTTCCACAAAGCCAAAATAATTCTCTCTGGCAGCCAACAGGAAATAAGTCCGGTAAGGCTCCTCTTATCTCTCTAGAGAATCAGGCTGTTAATGCCCACACTAATAATGAAAAGACAACTCAACAGAAAGCCATAACTAACCCCATACTTCACCCTTCCTCATACTGGCCTTCAGAGGCTACTAGTGGGTCTGGAACCGAAGGAATCCAAGCACCAATAATGACCCCTAGGCAATCTCCCAAAATCCCAACCCAAAATAATCTTCAATCCTCACTATCTAAACTCTTAAATGCAACAGCCTTAGCCAAACCCTCTCAGAATACCTATGCAAAGGATGATCTACACCTTGGTAATCTCAGATCATCCTGGGATCAATCCTCCCCAACTAACCCCCCACTTTCTCCACTAGGAAAGATGGAAAATAGGTTTTCTATTTTGCAGGATTTGGAGGATACACCAAAATCAGACGACCTCATGGAACAGGAAGAGCAGGAATTAGATGAAGATGCTAATATTGGCCACAAAGAGCACAATGAACCTCAGCCTATAAGGAATCAGGAGAACTCTATTCAGCAAGGTAAGTCTAAAGGTAAGAAAAAACTACTTTAGTCAGCTGAATAAAATGATGCTTAGATCGGCCACTAAAAGTCATAAATCTTGTGAACAATGACACACACCTCAACTGTCAATTTCTTAATATGGAATCTTAGAGGAATGGAAACCTCCATGCTTAGGCTATCTCATTTAGTTAAGGCTAAGAAAATTCAGCTCTTATGCATAATTGAACCAATGCATGATAACTCTCAATGTGGTTCCTATATGGAAAAACTCAACTTTTCACACAATTTGCAACTCCATAATGGAAAATTTTGGCTAATGTGGAATAACCCGGTTACAATTTCTTTAATCTCTCAACATGAGCAATTTTTGCATGTTCAGATAGCTCACCTTAACCTGGATATTGATATGGAAGTTGTTTTTATCTATGCTCTTAGGAACAGAGAAGGTAGGAAATCCTTATAGTCTGCCCTGACTACCTTACCTAATAATGAAACTATCTACATTGGGGATTTTAACACCATCACTACTCTTATAGAATATAGGGGTCCCTGTTCTCCCTCCCTAGGTAGCATTAGAGATTTTAATAATTGGATTAGCTCATCTGGTGTTCAAGAGATTAATACAGTTGGTAATCTATTCACCTAGTCAAACTATAGACTTGGGAAACCTACCTCCAAAAGATTGGATAGAGGCCTCTACACCATTAAGTGGAATCAGAAATTTCCATCTTCATCTATTCAGATATTGAATAGGCAATCCTCAGATCATTCCCCTCTCCTCCTCCAAGTTTCAACTCTAGCTATCTCTCACCCTAAACCTTTTAGATTCATAAATGCTTGGTTTAATAGACCAGAATTTATGGATCTAATAAAGGAAAATTGGACACTCCCACTCCCTCAATCTGGAATGTTAGGTTTCTACCTAAAATTAATTAGATTGAAAAAAGTGATAAAAATCTGGAATAGAGAATGTTTTGGAAATATTGATGTTAATGTAGCCAATGCAGAAGAGGCATTAAGAAACCAAGAACTTGCTTTTGACTCTACCCATTCAGACACAGATTTAATTAGTTTAAATGAGAAAAAGGCATTGTTGCTCAGAGCTTTAAAGGAAAAAGAAAAATTTTGGAAACAGAAAGTCAGATTAACATGGCATAGGCTAGGAGATAATAATACTCAATTCTTCCATAGAACAGTGCAAGAAAAAAACTGTAGATTGCAAATCACAAAAATAAAAAATGGACAGGGATAGTGGCTAAACTCTTACCTAGATATCCAAAAGGAAGTTGTTACCTATTTTTCAGACCTGCTAACTGAACCTAATCATATGGATAATAATTTCTATTACCCTCATTTCCTTAGCCAAATTCCATCTGTCCTTACTGAACAGGATAACCAACTGCTATCTAGGCCAGTTTCTGAAGATGAGCTTAAATCAGTCATCAATGGTCTAAATAAGAATAGTAGCCCAGGTCCAGATGGTTTCTCAAGCAAATTATATATTAAAAGTTGGACTATCATTAAGGATGACCTAATAGAGGCTGTAAATAATTTCATTTTAGGGTCAGAAATACCAAAAGGAATTTCCAGTACATGGATAACACTAATCCCCAAAAAGGCAACTCCTTCCTCCTTTGATGATTTCAGGCCAATTAGCCTCTCCAATGTCATCAACAAAATTTGTTCTAAAGTTTTAATGGAGAGACTAAAACCACACATGGAGAATTTAATTGCTCCTAACCAGACTGCTTTTATGAAAAATAGAGATATTTCTAATAATATTCTCTATCTACAAGAAATGATAAGATTCCTAGACAAAAAGAGTAGAACCCCAAACTGCATCCTTAAATTGGACCTTAGGAAAGCATTTGATAGGGTGAATTGGGATTTTATTAAAAGCATTTTGGTTAAATTTGGTTTTAGTGGGAACTTTCTAGGTGCAGTTCAGAATAATCTATCACAAGCTCATTTCTCTGTGCTTCTTAATGGTAATCCAGTTGGTTTTTTCAAAGCTACAAGAGGAATCAAACAAGGTGACCCTCTCTCTCCTTTTCTTTTCAATATTTTCTCAGAATCTTTTTCCAGAAGTCTTGCATTCATCTTTTTGAATAATAGTCTGTCATATTATCAATTACCTTCCTTAATCACCCCTTCTTCTCATTTAATGTATGCTGATGATACTATTATCTTTATGAAAGCCTCAAAATCTAACTTGATTAAGATTAAAGCTTTCTTAGAGGTTTTTGAGTATACTTCAGGTCAGAAATTTAATTTTGAAAAATCTGACTACTATATCAGTAAAAAAAGCCACGGTAGCTAAATCCAATCAGGTTAGGATGATACTAAGAATGAAGAAAGGTTCCTTCCCATTTAAATACCTAGGTTGCCCCATCTTTAAAGGAAGAACCTTAAACAGACACTTCCAACCATTGATGGAAAACATGGACAAAAACTGTTGAACTAGAAGAACAAATGGCTTAGCTCAGGGGGGAAACTAATTTTAATTCAGTCCTGTTTATACTCGTTGCCACAACATTTATGGACTGTCATCAAACCCACCAAAAATATTGTTCGGACTTTTGAGAGAAAACTGACATCCTTTTTCTGGGGAACATCATATGGTAAAAGGAACAAAGTTTGGAGGAGATGGACTGATTTAGCTGTGCCAAAATCACTAAATGGTCTAGGATTTAGATCAATGCAAGCTATAATAGACTCCTACTCTCTTAAACTCTGGTGGAAAAGTCAGTTAGGTATAACAATGTGGTCTAAATTAATATGGTCCCTACCTCAATCACACAGAAAATCAGTAACCTGGAAGAGGATATGTTCTGTCAACACCTTTGCAGAAAAAAATACTTTCATAATTCATGGAAAAGGTAGATGCAATCTCTGGTCTACTAACTAGTGCCCAAACGGACCACTAATGTCCCATATTCCCAGTTCCATCCTCTCACCATTATTATTTTACACTGTTGCAGACTTTATTAGACAGAAAGATGCTATTTTACCAATGATCTCCCCCTTCCTGGAACATGATACTCTCTCCTTTCTTCAGGATGCAGAAACTAATGCTAACAGAGAAGATAGATTGATATGGAAACCTGAATTGACAGGAGCTTTCTCTTTTAAATCTGCCTATAAGGAGCTCACATTCTCCCCAGGTAACTTCCCAGCCAGCAAATTCATTTGGAATTCAATACTACAAAAAAAGGTTTCCATCTTCACATGGAAACTGTTGCATTATTTCTTATCTTTTAATGATGTGCTTATCAAGTGTGGTTTTAGTCTTGCCTCTAAATGTCCAGCATGCTCTCACTCTGATTCTATTCAGCATTTCTTCATATCCTGCTCACTTGCTCATAACATATGGATTAAGATAACATCCCTTTTAGATTTTCACTTGCATGAGCATGACTCAGTTACTAGTAGATTCTTTTTGTTCTGGAATAGTCAAGACCTACCAAAAAGGCACTACCTGATAAATAAAATACTCCCATCATTGATATGTTGGTGTCTATGGAAGGCCAGAAATAGCTTCTTCTTTGATAACACTAGTTTCTCCCATGAACAAATATGTAAGGATATATGTGATCAAGTATATCCATCTCTCCATGCTAAACCTTATCACCATTATCCTTCTTCACATATTCCAACAAACTTGTTGCATCTGATCCCAAAGCTTAGACCTCCTCCTAAGCCAATAATATCTATGGTTTTCTGAGAGAGTCCAAAGAAAAACTGTTTTAAGATCAATGTAGATGCATCCTGGCACCCTAATAATGTAACAGTAGGTCTTATTGCTAGAAACAGTTCGGGGACTCCATTCTGATCCAATCGACAGATATTATTGCTGCTTCCCCTTTACAAGCTGAGATTCTTGCAATACAATTTGCGTGTCAATCTTTCCCTAATCTAGATTACTCTGTTACAATTGAATCAGATTTATTATCAGCAGTAAAAATGATTTCGGATCCATATACTGCTCACTGGACACTGTTTGATCTAACCTTCAAAGT
This sequence comes from Rubia yunnanensis, assembly GCA_037428765.1. Lineage (NCBI taxonomy): Eukaryota > Viridiplantae > Streptophyta > Magnoliopsida > Gentianales > Rubiaceae > Rubia > Rubia yunnanensis. Next base: position 103,014,681 of record CM075061.1, on the reverse strand, counting down.
ACATTCTATGTTAAAAAATGCTGAACTTAGACATGTTTTTAGAGAATATAATTCTGTTGCTGATGCCATTGCAAAACACCATTCGAGCCACAAACTGAGTCTAAACCTGTCAAATGCTCCAAAGCATATCAAGGGCCTCATTTCTTTGGATAAAGAGCATACTCCTTACATCAGACTAAATAAGCATGCTTCTCTTTGAATTGATACTGCTAATTTTCGTTTTCCTATTTTTCCTTTACTGTGAAGGGTCTCTCGTTCTGCTCTTTCGTGATGGCTACCGAGTACTCGAGCCTGGAGCCCTCGAGCCCTGGAGTTCTCGAGCACTCAAGCCTTGGAGCCCTCGAGCCTTGAAGCCCTCGAGCACTGGATACCTCGAACACTCAAGCTCTCAAGCCCTCGAGCCTAGGAGGCCTCGAGCCCTGGATCCCTCGAGCACTCAAGCTCTCGAGCCCTCGAGCCTAGGAGGCCTCGAGCCCTGGATCCCTCGAGCACTCAAGCTCTTGAGCCCTGCTGCCCTCGAGCCATTAGGCACTCGAACCATCAAGCACTCAAGCACTCGATCTCTCGAACCATCAAGCCTCGACCCCTCGAGACCTCGAACCAGCAAGCACTTGACCATCAACCCCTCGAGTCTACAAACCATCAAGGACTTGAGCCTCATCCGCACCAATCGTGAGCACTCAAATCCCTTGAGCACTCAAGCTCTCAAGCCCTCGAACCTAGGAGGCCTCGAGCCCTGGATCCCTCGAGCACTCAAACTCTCGAGCCCTGAAGCCCTCGAGCCATCAGGCACTCGAACCATCAAGCACTCAAGCACTCAAGGGCTCGAACCATCGAGCCTCAAACACTGGATACCTTGGAGTCCTCGAGCACTAGAGCCCTCGAGCACTCAAGCACTCGAGCCCTCGAACCATCGAGCCTAGGAGCCCTCGAGCACTGGATACCTCGAACACTCAAGCTCTCGAGCCCTTGAGCCTAGGAGGCCTCGAGCACTAGATCCCTCGAGCACTAGATCCCTCGAGCACTCAAGCTCTTGAGCCCTGCCGCCCTCGAGCCATCAGGCACTCGAACCATCGAGCACTCAAGCACTCGAACCCTCGAACCATCGAGCACTCAAGCACTCAAAACCTTGAACCATGAGCCTCGACCCCTCGAGACCTCGAGCCAGCAAGTACTACTTCCTCTCCTTTCTGAACCACTAGTCCACTAGTATTAGATCATTCTTTTGAGGGCAGCGAGGTTGCCTTATCGATGTAATATTCCAAAACATCATTGTACATCTTTTGGTTTCTAAATAGGTTTTTTTGCATGCACCCTAAGCAAAAAAAAATGTACCGATTACATTAAAACAAATAGTTGTTTTCAAACACTAGAGCGATTGTCCTTAATTTAAATCGGAGAGAGGCCACGGAAAAGTCTTGTCGACGTGAAAGCAAGATATGTAAAAGCATTACATACTTTGCATAATAAACAACAAATTTTTTCAGTTTCACACACAAGAGGGACTCTCGACATCTAAACAAAAAAGAAGAAATAGGATAAATACTACAAGTGCTTGTGACAATATTTTTCCATTAGGGAACTTACAATACAGTATTATTGCTATCTAGATTAACTAACAATCTCTAGTACATGAATCAAATATTAATATTCAAGGGAAGATCATATTCAAATTCCTGGAGTTCAGTGTCATCTTAATTTGAATCCTCCTCGTGCTAGGACATCTAGTGGAGTCCAATGATAAGTATTTTCTAATTCCTTAAAAGTTATAACCATTTCAAGTTTAGATCCAACTCCTGCAAAAAGTCACACACATTGGATACTAATAGTGGCAATATATAAGCTTACTGACGGAATTCCTAATTTAAAAAGAACAATCAACAACAAATTAATATAAAGAGCATACACAGTATAAATAACAAGTACACACTCGATACTAACAAATACAACATAAAAATAAATAAATATTTCTCATAATTAAAAATGAACAATCAACAACAAATGAAAATAAAAAAAATCACATTACAACTAATAAGTACACACTGGATACTAACAGCTGCAACATATAAGTAAACAAATGTAGTTTCTATTATTATATTGTAATTCTTATTCATTTAATTTTGTTTAGTCTTCAACGAAATTCAAAAATAAATTTACATCTCCAAATAGATTATCAAGAATACATTTTTGGATGATGAAGCCCCATTTATTTAAGTGGAGTGTGAAATTGATGCCCCTATTTTGGATCATTAAGAATGGACACTCATGACTAAAGAAGATTAGTTTGCAAGTTAATTCACAACATTGTTTCATGGGTTGAAAAACCTCGGATAGCTTGAATCGCTTGCACGATTACACGTTGAGAACTTGTATTTGACAGATGCGCCATGAGAATACAATAGGATATTCCAAACCTTATAAATGTTACTTATTTACAATAGGATCATATTCCACATACCTAAGTAAATAAGTGTTTGCTTGCTTTTGGATTGATATACTTTAAGGTTGTCAACCGCCGCATCATAAAATGAGTTGTAAAGAAAGCTCTTGGGTTCCATAACCGATTGGAGAAAACTAGAATGTACAAGAGTGAGATTGTCCTCACATCTACATCAGACTGTTGTCTTAAGGAATTCTCAGAGAGTTGAGACTAAAAAGTCCATTGTCATGCTCAGGTGGGTTGAGGATTAATCATCTGTCTCAATTGTTTGACTCAAAACTTCGAGAAATACATTTCAACTTGATAATGATAACACATACATTATAGTACAGACCAGCATTACTACATACTACAACATACCCATAAAGAATACTGAAAAGATACATCTTGTCACCATAGTTATCAGATATAGTATCCACTGAAGATGCATTGCTGTCTATTACTATCAAGTCTTTCTCATTGGCAAGATGAGCTCTAGGTCCTGGGATTTTAGTCGTGTTCCACGGATTACGAGTAGCATTATACAAACAGTGTGTTCTAGGTGTTTGTTATGTATCATTTCTGAAAGAATCAGAATCAGCAGCAAACTTAAGTTTGGAAGAAGAGGACTTCAATTAAGACAAACGGACTTGCTTAATTATTGGCGGGAGTTGGCGGGAAGTTGGCTCAACCGCCTTTCTTTTGTTTTTCCTTCTCCAACAGTTTTTTGAGCTGTTTTGTTAGTGTGGTTACAAACTGTAAATCAGTTAGTTAGGTAGAGTTGGTTACAAGGAGATATAGTGTATATATAGGTTGAATGTACAGTTTTTGGTTGATGAGTAATACAATCAGAAAATTTCCCAAATATCTTTCCCTTCAACCACTATGTGCATTTAGTGTGTGTTCTTGGTGTTCTTCGTCAAGAACAAGTTTATGCAGATTTCTTGAATTCTATCATGGTATCAGAGCTTCTAGGTTGCTTGATTCGATGCAGATAAGCTACCCCTGACGATTCTACCAATCAGGATTCAAATTTTACTCCAAAATACTGGTACGATTTGATTCTGAAGCTGCTCTGATGATGAACTCCAATTCCGATGAAAACTCGGTGACTCAGCCGGAGAAACAGAGAGCAGAAGGTTACAACGTGAGAAGGAACAATCAGATCGATGATGATGATTACAACTACAGAATCCGAGCGGAAGATCCACTGTACCTGCAGAACTATGATCAGTCCAATCAAATGCTGGTCACTGAACCTTTGACAGAGGTAAACTACCTATCCTGGAGTCAATCTATGATCACTGCTTTAGAGACAAGAGAGAAGCTGGGATTTATAACTGGTGAAATTGAAAAACCTGCACCTGAGCATAAGACATACAAACAATGGAAGAAAGTTAACTCTATGGTAACTGCCTGGCTTAAGAACTCATTGTCTAAAGAGATTGCTAGTGGATCTCTGTTTACATCAAATGCTAAAGATCTGTGGGATGAATTAAAGGATAGATTTGGTGAGAGCAATGGTGCACAGATTTATAACTTGAAGAAAGAAATTAGCAACATAAAACAAGAAGGAGATTCTGTGGCTATCTACTATACAAAACTTAAAGGACTGTGGGATCACTATGCATGCATTAGGCCTAGAAGAAGGTGTAACTGCTGTACTTGTTGCAAGTGTGGATACTATAAGGCTATGGTTGCTGATGAGGATGAAGATAAGATGCATCAGTTTCTCATGGGACTGAATGAAGAATATAGGCCAGTCATTGATCAGATATTGATGCAAGATCCATTGCCAAATTTAGCAAGAGCATGTGCTATCATAGGCAAGGTTGAAAAGCAAAGGAATGTGCATACCAGCTACCAGGGGATAGGACAAACATCAGCTATGGTAGGAAGGAGGCTGCTGATTGATGGATATGCTGAAAATGATCTTCACAATACTGTGATGCTGGCCAAAGGAACTGGATATCAGAAAGGAGCAAGCTACTCCAGGGATGGTTTTAAGCAGAAAGTGATAAGAAATCCAGACCTTAAATGTGATCATTGTGGGAAGATAGGCCACACAAAGGAAACATGTTTCAAACTGAAGGGCTTTCCAGACTGGTTCTATGAAAATAGGGGAGAGAAACCACCACCGAAGGGGAGATATCCTCACAGTGCCAATGCTGCTGGAGTTCAAATGACTAATACTACTATGCCAGAAGATCAAATGGGAGCCACAAATGGAATAGATATGAATGATGTCATTACTCAGTCAGGACAAGCACAACTGCAGGGAATGCTGGCTAACATGATCCAGCTGGAATTTAAGAAAATGCTGAAAGGGAAAGCACAGGAACAAGGTGCACCCACAGATTTTGTCAACTTGGCTCATCTGACTGATTTTTCAGGTAGCACTCTATTTCATGTTTGCAATGCTTCAACTTCTAATAATTGTTCTTCCTGGATTATAGATAGTGGAGCAAGTAGTCACATGTGCAGTAACCTAACATTTTTCCATACATATACAAAAGTGCAAATGCCTACACCAGTTCATTTACCTGATAACACCACAAAGTATGTGACTGCCATAGGTGAAGTTCACATGCCACATAACCTCAAACTCATTGATTGCCTCCATGTACCCTCATTCCATTTCAATCTTTTGTCTGTCAGCAAACTTTTGAACACTACCTCTATACATGCTGGTTTCTTCAAATCTTTCTGTTTGTTGCAGGACCTTAAAAGCTCTAAGGTCATTGCTGTTGCAAAGGAAGTGCAAGGTCTCTATGTTCTAGATACTCATTCTTTTTCAGAAGCTACCATTCAAGTTGCATTACATTACCTCAGTCTCTCAAACATCAGCCAAACTCACCATTCATTGTATGCAAATAAAACTACCAAGTGTGACTTTCACACATGGCACAGTAGATTAGGTCATCCTTCTATGGTAGCTCTAAAGCATCTAGTTGAGCATGTATCTGTTTCAATTCCTAGTGATTACACTTGTACAGTTTGTCCTCAAGCAAAACAAAAGAGACTTGAGTTTCCTATTAATGAAGAAGGTTCTGAGCACACTTTAGATTTGCTCCATATTGATCTTTGGGGTCCATACAATGTTTCTACACTCTCAGGAACCAAACACTTCCTCACTATTGTTGATGATTTCAGTAAATACACATGGACCATTTTGGTTAAAACAAAGGACTCAGTTCCCTTTTTACTCAAATCCTTCTTCATTTTCATTCAAAATCAGTTTCAAAAGACTGTCAAGGCCATTAAAACTGATAATGGCACAGAGTTTATTAACACTACCTTTAACACCATTTTGTCTGATCTTGGTATTTTCCACCAGAAAACCTGTTCATATACACCACAGCAAAATGGGACTGTTGAAAGAAAACATCAACATTTGTTGAATGTTGCTAGATCATTACTGTTTCAATCTCATTTACCTAAAAGGTTTTGGGGGGAATCCATTCTCACAGCTACTTTTCTTATAAACAGAATACCATCAGCCACACTTTCTTGGAAATCACCCTTTGTCATTTTCATGAATAAGTCACCTGATTATACCTTACTCAGAACTTTTGGATGTTTGTGTTTTGTTTCAGATACTACCCCTCACAAAGATAAACTACAATCCAGAGCCTTCCCTTGCATTTTTGTTGGATATCCCCCAGACAAAAGAGGTTACAAACTCTTTGACATAACCAGTCAAAAGATAGTAATATCCAGGGATGTTATATTCCATGAGAACATCTTCCCTTACTCTACCAAATCCTCCTCTACTACTTCTGTGTCATTGCCTATTGTCCCACCATACTATCACACTGATATCCAAAATCACATTGATCATCCATATACAGACATCACTCCACCATCTCCTAACTCTCCTCAACCTTCTCACACTTATGTTCCATCTCAAGAGCCTATTGTTGATACCTCATTGCCTTCTGATAATAATGATCTTCCTTGTCATAGTATCATATCACCTGATTCCCCCACTCCACAACTTCAACTCAGAAAGAGTACTAGACATAAGCAAAAACCAGCATGGCATAATGATTTTGTTTTAACTTCCCTTCATGATCCTCACCATCCTCCTGATTTTACCCCCTCATATGTGACATTTCTTGCTCAAATATCTAAAATCAAGGAGCCACAATCATATAGAATTGCTAGCTTGCATGCTGAATGGATTGCTGCCATGAATACTGAGCTCCAAGCTCTTGAAGCAAATGGAACTTGGGAGCTTGTTCCCTTGCCTACTGGTAAGAAGCCCATTGGATGTAAATGGGTATACAAAGTGAAACTATTGTCTGATGGAAGTGTAGACAGATACAAAGCCAGACTAGTGGCAAAAGGATTCAACCAGATAGAGGGAGTGGACTACTTTGATAGTTTTTCCCCAGTTGCTAAAACTGTTACAATCAGACTTTTGCTTGCTCTCACAGCAGCAAAGTCATGGCATTTGCACCAGTTGGACATCAATAATGCCTTTCTTCATGGTTATCTGGATGAAGAGGTATATATGGTGCCTCCAGAAGGATACTCCAAAGCCTTACCTCACCAGGTTTGCAAGCTCAAAAGGTCACTCTATGGCCTTAAGCAGGCTTCAAGGCAGTGGAATTCAGAACTGACCAAGGCCTTGTTATCCTTTGGTTTTGTTCAATCTCCCAATGATTATTGTCTGTTTCTGAAGTCATCTTCTGATCACCAGTTGGCATTGCTGGTTTATGTGGATGATATTCTGGTTGCAGGTTCATCTCAGGCTCATATTCAGCAGGTTAAATCCTTTCTGCATTCAAAATTCACCATCAAAGATCTTGGATCTGCCAAGTTCTTCTTGGGATTGGAACTGGCCAGATCTTCATCAGGCATCTATCTCACTCAGAGGAAATATATCACAGATATTGCAGATGATGTTGGTTGCTCAAAAGCCAGAGCCACATCCACTCCATTTCCTTCCAATTGGGACATGGATGCACCTTCACCACTGATTACTGATCCTAGTGCTTACAGAAGGTTAGTTGGAAGACTGTTGTATCTCAATGCCACCAGACCTGATGTGACATATGCAGTTAACCAACTTAGCCAGTTCATGCAATTTCCTACTGAGCATCACATGACTGGTGCCCTTCATGTTGTGAAGTACCTCCACACATATCCCAGTCATGGAGTGTTTTATCCCAGTTCTAATGATCTTCAAGTTTCAGCTTATTGTGATGCAGATTGGGCCAGATGCAAAGACACCAGGATGTCTGTCACTGGTTTCTGCATTTTTCTTGGTCATGCTTTGATTTCATGGAAGTCTAAGAAACAGCAAACTGTCTCCAGATCATCAGCTGAATCTGAATACAGGAGCATGGCTCTCACCACCACAGAGTTGCAATGGATTTCATATCTGTTGTCTGATTTCCAGATCAACTTTCCTCTCCCAATTCCTCTTTGGTGTGACAACAAGGCAGCCATTCACATTGTGGAAAATCCCAAGTTTCATGAACGAACTAAACACATTGAGATTGACTGCCATGTTACCAGAAATCAGTTTAAGGCTGGTTTTCTTACTCCTTGTCCAGTTTCTTCCAAGCTTCAGCTAGCAGACATTTTCACCAAACCGGTTTGTGCTGATATCCTCCATTCTCTATTGTTCAAGATGCACTTTTGTGCTCTCCCCAACGTCCATCTTGAAGGGGGTGTGAAAGAATCAGAATCAGCAGCAAACTTAAGTTTGGAAGAAGAGGACTTCAATTAAGACAAACGGACTTGCTTAATTATTGGCGGGAGTTGGCGGGAAGTTGGCTCAACCGCCTTTCTTTTGTTTTTCCTTCTCCAACAGTTTTTTGAGCTGTTTTGTTAGTGTGGTTACAAACTGTAAATCAGTTAGTTAGGTAGAGTTGGTTACAAGGAGATATAGTGTATATATAGGTTGAATGTACAGTTTTTGGTTGATGAGTAATACAATCAGAAAATTTCCCAAATATCTTTCCCTTCAACCACTATGTGCATTTAGTGTGTGTTCTTGGTGTTCTTCGTCAAGAACAAGTTTATGCATATTTCTTGAATTCTATCAATTTCTCTTGCATTTTGGCACCTAGAATCCACCATTTTATTTTATTTCATAAGGATTTCACCCAAAATGTTAATTTTGGTGTTGATGTTCTGCTGTTGAGTGATCAATTTTAATTAGTGAGTGTTTCCAATATGATAAAAAAAATATTTGATTTCTTCAATCTACAGAAGAGAATAATCTCCAATCATACATAGGTTGCCAATGGTAACATATCACAGATTTTCATATCCGCTCTTTGTTGTTTTTCATTTTATGTTTCTTGTTCTTTGAATTGCACTACCGCAATCAAGTGATTGAGGAAGATCAGGTTGTGTGTTTGCTAATTGATTCTTCTGTTGATTGTATATAAACATAGGCCTCGTGGATTCCGAAGAGATTCAACAATTTTCTCAATCAAACATTACAGATTCCCTGGAGACCATACCTTCATTCAATTCTATTATAATTAGCTTCAAACTCCACCCCTCACCAAAACCCATTTGTTGATTTAGATCGATTCCGTGATGAAAGGATTTCATGAAACTTCTAATATCAACAAAGTTTTCCAAGGATATCTTCTCAATCTCAACAACAATATGGATATAACTTTTCTTATCAAGATTTACTTAGTGCTCCGAATTGGATTAACATTTCCGCAAATTCTGAACAATCAAAACCTACCCAAAAGAAGAACAAATCATCCTTGAATTCTGAAAAAACTCCAGCAACTATTAGGCATTGGACACTTGATGAATATATAGCCCTTACAAAGGCTCGGCTATACATCTCATGTGATGCAGTTATTGAGCTGGTAAAAAAATTAGAAACCTTGTGGAGTCGCATTTTACAGGTTTAGAGAAAAAACATTGGGGAATTTGATAAAACACGAGACTCTAATGCCATTGAATGTCGATGGGCAAGACTTCAATCAGCAATAAACAAATTTCACGGATGCTATGAACGTTTGGAGAGGATGAAAAAAAGTGGAACAACTTATGAAGATGTGGTAAGTTCCGTCTTTCAATTTTTTTGTAGTTTATTGTATTTGTAATTTACACAGATGATACAATTATAGTTTCATTTTTTGCCATTGTTACATGTGTAGAAAAGAGTCGCACTACGAACATTTCAAGATACCACCAACAATTAATCATTCAAGCATGAAGAATGTTGGGAGATCTGTAGACAAAATGCAGAATGGTGTACAAAACACCTAATTAAACAAGATGGAGTCAAGAAGCGGAAGTGCGTAGTTGATATCTCTAATAAAAATCTACCAACATCAAATCAAACACAGTCTGACCCAATTTCCATTCCAGGTTTCTGTGCACCACCACCTTATGATTTACTTCTATATAATATATATTAAATATGCTTTGCTTGAATATGAAAGTTTCTGGTTGATTAACCATGATTAATTCATGCTAAAGAAGAAATCTTGTAGGTTAGTTTTACGCTTAGGAAAGTGAAGTGTGTGACGTTCTGGCTTCAATTAGTCCATCTCGTTATCATTTAAATTCTTGATTTTTAGGTAGTAGAAATTGTCACTGAAAGGGTATTTTACCATTTAATTTACAAATTCTGCTGGAAACGTTTGTTCTGATACAAACAAAGATGAATTAGACAACACAAATAATGAAGGAGTTTCTCATCCAAGCATTGGAAGAAAATGTGTAAAAGATCAGAAGAAAAAGGCAGTTTCCGAAAAGGGGTGGTTGAAGCACTAGGTAATCATCAAACGTCTCTTGAACGACAATTTGATTTGGATAGAGAAGAGATAGATCTCAAGAAAGAAAGAAAGAAAGAAATAAAGGAGAAAGAGTATTAGTTTAGGGGGAAAGATGTTTAACGCAGAGATTGAACTTAAGAAGAGCAACCAAGTGATGAAATAGAAAACTCAGAAGCAAAAAGAAGAGGAACGCATATTGGAGAAAGATCTTTCTAGCCTTAGTCCAAACGTGCGCAAGAAATATGAAATAATGCAGTCACGGATTTTAAAGGAATGGGAAAAGGATGGATTTTTTTGAGCTGTATGTTCCAATGATGATATCAGCCTATAATGCTTCTATCTTTTAACTATTCTGTTTTGAGTTTTGAGTTTCAAAATACTTATGAAATAAGGTAGTTTTTAGTTTATATTTTCAGTGGATATGAAGACAATAGTTAGTGATAAAGATGAATTCATTGTTTCTTGGAGAAGAACTTAGAACTCGATTATGCAACTTTTATAATTTATGAATCTTTTTTCCAATATGTTAAATGGTAATTTATTATGCAGCTTCATTCTGATTTATGCTTAGAACATATTTCATTATACTGCTTTGTAGGAAGTTAGCAGGAAGTAAGCAATCAAAATCTTTTAAAAAATTAGCAGGAAGTTAGCATTCAAGTTTGGCAATGAGAGTACTGCATGTGTGTGTGTGACCTAACTTAATGCAAAATTTCTTCTTTATCTTCATTCGTGTGTATGTGTTTGTACTGCAAATATGCTCCACTTTGCATGAGTACACCTCTTGCCAAATGAAAACAATCAACACTACTATTACTTCATTTACCAAGAGGCAAAACAATGGCCACAAGTAGTAAATGAACTTTGTTGCTTCCAAGTGGACTATCATACTACCAAAAGGTTGAAAAGTTTAGACATTTAAGTGCCATGCTCGGACACAAAAAATGTATAGAGACCAAATATGCAGGATTACGGCATCAATCAAACTAGACAACTAGTTATATATTTAAATTACAAATAGAAAATAGAAAACATTGGAATCACATATCAGATCTAATAGCACAACAAAAAATGGATATGGAACACCAAGGAAATGAACATTATTGTACTAAAAAAAGGATATGGAACACCAAGGATTTGATTTTATCTGACAAATGCCCTAAACTTTGGCTATTTTGCTCAGAACATTCAGGTGACAGAAAAAGAAAATGATCACTCGGTTGCTTCTGTATCCCCCTAACTTAAGTACAATACTCTGCCAAAATCCCTTTTCACTCAAATTATGTCCAGCCTTGGCTACTTGCATGGGCATGCATAAGTCACCCAAGTAAGAAAACTACAATCTCAAAATGCATATTTGATTCTTCATAGCAATATATCTACATGACCAAAAAGAATAGTTCACTTGGCTAATGAGATGAGAAGTTCACATCAATAACATGAAATAAGTACATCAGAACAAAATCCTTTCATTTGACTGCAGTTAGCATTAATTATTTCCTTTTAACATCAACTACAAGAAGGATCAAAACTCAATATGAGATAATCAACCAAACAGAGAAATTCAGAGTTTAGATAATAGCATTAATGAAGAAAACTAATTAAAGTTATGCAGCTCCATGTCTATCCCACAAGTGGTTGATGAGATCATTCTTCATGTCTCTGTGGATATTCGTGCTTTGTACTTCTTTGAGTCGCTTGATCATTGTAGAAACAATAATGGAACAGTCGTGCTCTTAATTCAAATCATTAATCTTTTCATCCACATCGGGAATCGAGAAAATTCTTATATTGTGGTTACAGTACATGCTAATGGATGCAAATGTGGAGAACACATTTGCTGAATGCATTCTCGGTGATTTTTATTTTTTAATTGCATGAAAAAATGAGGACGCATTTGCTAAATGCGTCCTCTGAATTTACGATTTTTTTGGGAGAAAAGATGAAATTCGTCCTTTGAATTTGTCTTTGTTTTAAAATTCCATTAATTTGAGGAATGCGTCATGATCCTTCATTATTAAACCAGAACTCTGGATAGAGAAGGAGAAAGATGAACGGTATCATTGTTTTCTCCGCCACTAGAATGTTCCCTCCTCACCGTGCTTAGGCCATTGTTGTCTACCTTGCCGGGATCACGGTCTCATATTTTTCCATTTTCATCGCTGGGTTCGTACCTCCCCAAACCTTAGTTCGTGTATTGTTTTCTATTTCTTCATATCTGTTCTTTTTGTATGTGTGTGATACTAAATTTTTGCTGGAATGTTAGTTTAAGCTTCCGGTTGGTCGTTGCTGACTTTCGCGCATCCATTGGATCCCAGAACGCGCCGCCGGTTGGTCTGCGTATCGATCTCATGTGCCGCCAACATCTCTGCGCGTTGAATTCACGCGCAGTCGGAATTCCCGAGTCTCCGAGAGGTACCTGGAAATTTTGTGATTATATCAATGTGTTGAATGATTATGTGTTGTTTGTTTATGTTTGATTTGTTCACTAAGTTATTTATTGGACTTGTAGTAATAGTGTAATTTGTGAAGTACTTGAAAATTCTTGAATATATGAATGTGTGGGAGAATTATGTGTGGTATGAATAATTATGTTTGGTTTTTTTATATGAATGTGTTCAATGAGGATGCGTGATTATGTGTGAATTGATTATGTGTGATTTGTTCACTAATTGTTTTATTGAAGTTGTAGTAATGATTTAATTTGTGTGATATAATTGAGTTCAAAACTTATACTGTGAAGAGACATTACCGATGTTGTAATGTTTTATGTCAATTATTAAGATAATCGATAATAGTGTATGATTTGGTTGTCCGATGACAATTGAACAGTGTATGGTTTAGGGTTTGAGGAGTTGAGGAGTTGAATAAAGGTTGCTGAATAATACCGTCTTTCTGAATATGAAATTATATGTTCTATATTTGTATAATGCAGTTCTACGATGTTTTTGAAGGTGTACTTGTACGAAGGGGGTCAGATTAAGTTTGATTTGAATGTGGGTGTGTATTATGATCCTCCCATAACTAACAAAAATGTGACTCTCGCATGGAGTTTAAGCCACTCCGAGTTAGTTAAATTAATTGTCAGAAGGCTTGGCATTGCAATGAGGAGTTGGAGAGTCTCGAACCATATGCTTAGGATTGGCTGAAACGTCATGATAGCAATAGTGGTGCCTTACTTTTGATAAGGAAGATCATCGTTGGGAATTCCCACGACTAATTTGTTAGAGAGTTACAACAATTGCTTAAGGCGCGCACAACATCTCTCGATAACAGCATGTGTCAAAGCAACTTTTGAACGAACGGTTGAAATGTTTGCACGAAGGCTAATGGATGCCACAAATTGAAGGTACTTTTTTGATAAATTATATTATAGCATGTGTTTGTGGACTAGTTGATATATTCTAAATTGATGTAGAATTGTGTAGGTTTGAGTTCCCAAGCAGGATTTGAAAAAAGTTTCAGAAGAAAAACACTTGGAGGCAAAGACATACAGTTATCGTGTATGGCCAGGCATCACGGACTTATAAGGTCTTGACAAGGACCATTGACGGCAGCATTGGTGAGAGCCAATACACCGTGAAATATCAGAGAAAAGAGTGTAGTTGTCGTGAATGGAAATTTTTTTGTTTCCTTTGTTCACATGCATTGGCTGTTTGTAGGTATAGGTGTGACGATCCGTCTACTCTCTGTGACAAGGTATATCACACGACCACTTATGTATAACAATATAGTGAGGGTTTCGTGCCTCTCCAAGATCCATCACTGTGGCAACATGCCAACTGGAGGTTGATTCCCGATATTGGAAATTTTCATAATAGGAGGCATGATCAGTTTGCGGATAGAAGGATAAGGAATCAAATGGATGAGAGACTTCCAGGTGATTGCAGAGGCGTCTGTGGGTAAAGGCATACTTAGGGTCGTGTTTGTAGTATGGAGTTTGTAGAGATCCTTATGTTTTGTTTAGACCAATATGTATTATATGATATCATGTAGCTATGCAACTTGTTATGTTAAATTATCCCATTTTTTGTTTAATTGATTGTGGGGATTTGTATTATTAGTATTTGTTTAAATTGAAGCTAATGTTTTATTTGGTTTGAATATGTATTACATGTAATAGTATTCATTTTGGTGGAAAGATGGACTGATCATTTCTCCATGTGATTCTGATTTTCACCAAGGATACACCATGTATCATCCAGGACCCATTGATGAGGAATTTCTTTACCTTCACCAAGAGCATCGTGCACATGCTCTGTACAATGGTAATTTAGAGAATGAGGTATTGCAGGTGAGGCGGTGTGATGGGGCTTGTTGGATTGGTGGGATCCCCAATCGAGTGATGTGTTATGTGCGTGACACTGAATTCCAGGGACTGTTAGATTCTGCACCTATTTACATCAACCATTTTCTTATCACTGCGTAAATCGAGCATTAGACACCAGAGACACACACATTTCACTTGCAGATGGGAGAGGCTGCCGTCACTTTACAGGATGTTGGCATCCTTTGAGATCTACCGATTGATGGCATAGCAATCACTGGTGTAGATACAAGCAGGCGCACAAATGACTGGCAAAGACTATGCATTGACTACCTAGGGGCTACACCAGACACGAGTGATATTAGATGGGGTTGCATAAGGGCCAGCTGGTTTGGAAACTTGTTGCGTAGTCCATTGCCTCTTGATGCTGCCGAGGTAGATTGTCAGCAGCAGGCAAAGATTTTCATTCTACTACGGGTCGGAGGATTGCTCATGTCGGACACATCCGGGCACCTGATCCCTCTCTCTATTTTTCGGTGCCCATGAACTTAGATTCAGCACATCAGTACAGTTGGGGGAGTGTGATTCTAGCACACTTGTACATGAGCTTATGTGACGCTGCAATTCCACAAGTCAAATCCATATCCAGGCCACTAGTCCTACCACATGTAACATTATTGGTTAAACTTGTTAGTTGGAAACGTGTCCATAATGACATCTTACATTTTTTTTCAAATTTACTGTCAGCTGTGGGCATGGGAGCGAATACCAACCATCCGTCCTGTCGGACGACTTCCAGTGACCGTCACCATGAGTGCTCTTGGGTCCCAGTTTGTATTCAATTAGTAAAGACACAATTTTAAAACCTTTTTAATTTCTAGGAATAGCTAATATTATTTATAATGTTCCTCACAGGTGGAGAGCCCCATACGATTAATCACAATCACCCATGCATGTACTGAAAGTGTACCGCAATCAGCTGACATCTCTCCATGATAGTCAGGTATAATGAAATTTAGATTTCCTTTTTCTGAACTAATGGAAAAAAAATTTCCTAACCACAACACTAGTTTGTTATGTCAATTTATTTGGCAACCATACACTGATGATGTCACACAACATCTCCCATAGTATTGTACAGTTGGTAGCAGCACTTGGCTATTGTGTGTTGACCCCATTTGTTGGCACGTCGTGGAGTATCATCATGTTCATTGTGTTCTCGGGAAATTTGGCCTTATCCGGAAAATACCCACGCAGTTGGTCACTAAGGATGAACAAAAACTGCTTCATTCTAGAGACCTTCGGGGGAGGTCAGGCATGGATTGGCGTGTTAAACTTAGAATATATCTTGATGCGTGGGAATATTGAGCAGAGCAAAAAATTAATGCACTTGGGGTCAGCGGATCCATATACACCCAATCGAGAATGCATAAAGTGGTATTTTTGCAGGACAGTGACCCTAATTGATCTGCTAGGACGGCACCAAACGATTACAGAGGGTTTTCATGGCGTCAGAGCTACTATAGAGTATATTGTATTTACTAAATTTCTAATAGTATCAACAAATAATACTTCAGATTCCCTCATTTTTAATTTCTAACATATTTATTTCATTTATGTAGTTGCAGGCAATGCCTGAGATGCATCTTATGTTAGATATTAATTTGGAAAAATGTCCCCCATGTTTTACGGACGTTATTAGGGGGGTATATGGTGTTGCCACACATATTCTAGAATATGCACATGAGCCCTCTAGACTGCAGTATTATCTGCCACATGTGCACAATGAGGAACCTCCCCCTGGTGTGAGATACAATGAAATCATAAGCCACCGTCTAGCTCCTCCTAGTCGATAGGGTTGTCGGTGACCGCGTGCTCGGGGTCCTACAACATACATTGGTTTATCTCAATCCAGACACTCACGTGCAAGTCCATCACATGGTGTACCTCACACTACGACACTACTCCAGCTGATTCTACTGCATACCTTACCCCCACTACTAGCCATGCGAATATGTCACCTACTGCTCCATTTGATACATGTAGTGTTCCCCCATGTCCAGTATGATTTGAATGAGGACGCATGAGACAATATGGAGGAGGATTTTACAGAGGGAGTTCTGCATGATGACGTGCATGTTTCTACTTAGATGGTTGTTCCACGATGCACATCTCGTACCATACGTCCACCCCCATGTGGAACACATGGAAAGCTTTGCAGAGGGCGTCATTAGTACATTACATGTCATTGGGCATTAATTTCATTACGTTTCTACCTATCTGTTAGACACGTGTTCTTCAAATATTGTATCTCAGAATCAATTCATGTTAATTTGGTATTCATTATCATCTCTAATTTCATAAACATTAAATGTGTTTAGTCTTATATTTTTGTTTATTTATATTAGTTAATAGTGGAAAAAGTGGAAAATTTAAAAAAATGTAAAATTTTGATTATTTACATGTCTTATTCATTTAAACTACAATTTTTTAAAAAAATTTTACAATTACAATTCAAATTCTGTAGTAACTCCCAAATTTTTTTATAATTCATTCATTTTCTATATTTCAGAATATTTAAAAAATTGAAATACTCACGATCAAATTTTCCATTACCTTTAATCAGGTAAGTAAGATGTTCATGTTTTATTATCATAAATTTTAAAGCGAGCTTCCAAATTCTTCCGATGCATTTATCATTATGGAAATTTTAAAAAAATATATAAAACAATAACATGTCTACTAGGCTAGAAGATTAATTAAAAATTAAAT
Source organism: Rubia yunnanensis (assembly GCA_037428765.1). Taxonomy (NCBI): domain Eukaryota; kingdom Viridiplantae; phylum Streptophyta; class Magnoliopsida; order Gentianales; family Rubiaceae; genus Rubia; species Rubia yunnanensis. The sequence goes on along the minus strand of CM075061.1, from coordinate 102,997,457 downwards.
AATTGAGGACGCATTCTCTGAATGCGTCATCTACATAGGTTTTTTTTAAAAAAAGAAACTCAATTGAGGTCGCATTCTCTGAATGCGTCCTCTTCATGCATTAAAAAAAAGAAATATAAATTACATAGAGGATGCATTCAGACCTCTTCATGCATTCGACAAAAAAAATGTGTCCTCTGCATTCGTTTTTTAAAAAATTAATAATTGAGGACGCATTTTCTGAATGTGTTCTCTGCAACCAGCTAAAAACAATTAAACACATAAAGGATGCATTCTCAAAATGTGTCCTCCACATATGTGTCCAATTTTCAAAAGCAGCATGGTTGCATCCGGATATAGATCAATTAGCACACTCAAAGAAACCCGTCTGAGGAACCCAATCTTTAGGGTTGATTCCTTTATGATTCCCACTTTCAATGATCATGTTAAGCAGTATGATACATGTTTTCATAATCTTTCCAAGATCCTTGACGTTATACATGCGTCCTGGTCCTTTCACAATGTGCCATCTACTTTGTAACACTCCAAATGCTCGTTCTACATCTTTTCTCACGACTTCTTGACATTTTGCAAACTTCTATTTTTTAGAACATAGCGATGATAGTGATTGGATTAGAGTTACATATGGCGGATAAATCCCATCATATAGGTAATATCCCATATCCTACTGATGACCATAAACTTCATAACGGCATGGCAGTGCAATACCATTGACAAGATCATCAAACAACGGGGACTTATTGAGAACATTAATATCATTGTTTGTACCTGATATACCAAAGAAAGCATGCCAAATCCATAGGTCTTTTGATGTCATGGCTTCAAGGATTAGGGTTGGAGTTTTCTTAAATCCACTTGTATGAGTACCATGCCAAGCTATGGGGAAATTTTTCTACTACCAGTGCATACAATCAAGATTTCTGACCATTTGAGGAAAACCACGTTCCTCCCCTTCTTTAAGTAACCTTTCAACATCCCTTTCATTCGGTCTCCATAGATACCCTTCTTAAAAAATATTTATCACAGCATCAGAAAATATTTTAAGGCTTTCAATTACGATACTCTCACCAATTTGAACGTATTCATCAAGAACATCTGAATCAAAAGGCATGTTGAAAATTACCACATTTTTCGTCCTCTAAATGCGTCCTCCACAAAGATGACCATTTTTTAAAATCACCACATATGCATCCAATTTTGGTGGATCATACACCATCAAAGAAAGCGCTCAGCGGCCACTTGAGCCCTAATAAAAATCGACCCCTTTTAAGTAGTTGGTAGTGGCTCCATCTACTATATGGTGTCAGACAAATAAATGTTTTTCCTAGATGTGTAGGATTACTGGGGTTTTTTATAGATTCATCTAAAAACTGTTGTTGGAGGATAGCGAATGATTTCTTAATTAGTATATGGAAAAGTTATTTGAAATTCACAAGAACTCTAAAAAAAATGTCGGAAACCAAAAAGAGAACTCCTCCTAACCCAACCCCTAGCATGGAATTTTGGAAATTATTACTACCTATGATGCAAGGGATGATAAACATATCGGGATAATCACATTTAGGGAGGAGTTTATTTTGAAAAATGGCAAACACTGGACCCCCAATTTTTATCTTCTCACCATTTTTCAAATTTTTGTTCCTCTTAGGGATACATAATTCCTTAAGGAATTTAGTAAACCTATGCACTTAGTAAATGGCATCAAAGAGAGGAATATTTACCTCACACTTGAAAAAGACCTTGAAAAGGTCCTTGTTTTCATCCTTGCAATTTTTGTCCCGCAAAGCCGCCGGAAATGGTGGTGGTGAAAGGATCTTCTCGATTTCACGCTTCTCCAGTTGCTGAGTGACCAAATCTTTTACCTTTTTCCTTTTCACCACAAGTTCCTCTTCTATCTCCTTCCCAGCCTATACAATTTTCTCAGGATCTTTGGTCTCCTTTCCAGTCCTCAAGGTTATGGCACTAGCATTAGGAGTCCCGGGGTTTAACTCTGGTTGTGATGGAAGTTTCCCGGAATCTCTAGCTTCCAATCGAGCCATGAAGGATGCAATTTGACTATCTTAGGTCTATAAGTTCTTTAATCTTACAGAAGAGCGATCCTCCAAGTTAGTCACCTTTTTTTATAGCATGCATGAGCTCCTCATGCTTCGACCTTGGCTTTCCTTATCAAGGTTAGATGACCCCTCATCCCTTGGTTAGAGTTGTTGTGACACCCGATTATGCCCTTCATTTTCTTGGTATTGGTGTTGTCCACCTTGATGATTCGGTTGATACACACCTTGGCCACCTTGGGGATTTGATTTTCTGGCTTAATCATCTTTCCACCTAAAGTTTGGATGGTCCCTCCACCCAGGATTGTAGGTCTTGGAGTAGGGATCATATTTATTATCATTGCCTTGTCCCCATTGGAAACCTTGACTACCTTGGTAGCCTCTGTTTCCTTGATAAAATTGGCCTTGTCCCCCTTGATAACCCATAGCCTTAGCCTCCTCAAACCCTTCATCTTGGAGCTGAGGACATACATCGGTGGAATAGTCCAACAAACACACCATACACACCTTGACTTAATGCGCTCTCCCCTTCATTAGCTTCTTCATCATGGAAGCTAAAGCTTGTACTTGCTCCTCAAGTTTGGGGATTTCCAAAGGTGGAGGTTCTTGCCACAAGGAAAATTGGGTTTTATCGAGTGTCAAATGTAATTGAAAAGAACACAAAGATGTCACTCTAAGTGTGTGGTAACAAAGTTGGTGGGTTTGTTTTTGGAAAACACTACAACTACTTTAAGCAACTAAATTAACCAACATTTAGAAAGAATAATGCAAATACGATCACAAATAGCACAATTGATGTAATTAAGAGTCTAGCGAGTCTTGGGCGCAATTGGTTTAAATTTCTAGTCATCCTTCGATCATCGACTACTTGTCCTATTTTTATGCATTAACCACATATTGTGAAGAACTTGTCAACACCTTCCGAGTGAAAATATTTCTCGCCTCTTCTCGGTTATAGTTAGAGTAACCGATCAGCGCTACACAGTAACCCTTACCCTCGGGTCACCCTAGATGATCGGCATCATAGATTTCCAAAAGAATAGCAATACACTTGGAGATCAACATAACTGCCACAATTTCCTACAAGAGAGAAACATATTGATAGTACAAGTATATCTACTAATAACGACTACGAGGATCGAACTTCATGCTAATCGTTATTAGTGAGCCACATTGTTAATTAGCCAAACTCGTTCAAATTCACCTTAAATCTAAGCAATTTCATCAACCAACAATCATAATTAGTTGTCACTCCTAATTATAACCTAGCATTGACCAATAATAATCATGTTGACTAAAAGTCGAATTCTTCTTGGTTTAACCAAAAACCTAGCAAATAACTAACCCACAATCTTCAACTAGTTGATCACCCTAATCTAAATCATGCATTAATCATACAACAAAGCACAAAATATACTTGATAATGAAAGCACAAAATAGGATAAATTGAATCTCACAAATTCATATTAAAAAGGCTTATCATTTGCTCCCAAGTGTATATTTAGCCTAGATTAGCTAAACCCATAACAAAACAACAATAATCCATGGGAAACATTGAGTTAAGGATGGGAAATAAATGAAAACTAGGGTTTCTTGAGGGTGGAATTTGGATATGGAGTAATGAGGGGGAGAGAGAAAAACAAAAGAGAAGATAAGATAAGGCTAGTCAAAACAAGTCTGGTGCGGTCCACGTGACATTGGTGCGGCCCTCACCAGGTCTTCTGTTGGGCCATTCATGATCTGCTACTACCGGTGCAGCCCGCACTACATCGGTGCTGCCCGCACCAGCCTTTCTGCTAGCTTCTACCAAATTTTCAATTAAATTGGCCATCTCTTCCCAAATCTTCTTATTCTTCAATTCTTCTTCCAAAATTCAAACTCTTCAAGACCCGAGCACTTCCATTAATCAAAAATACTTCATAAAATCAAGAATTAGGATATAAAACATGTTAATTTAACCTAACCCTCTAATTGATAAAATGTCAATTTATTCACAATCACGTCCCTAATCTAATACAAAATCATATTTAAAATGTGATAAAAATGAAATATAAATTGAGCATATCTGTTAAGGAGATATTTTGTTATATTCAATGTATATCTTGTACCATATTTGGAATCCTTTTCCATTTGTACTTTTGTATATGGTGCCTTTATATAGCACCCTTGTACCATCAATAAAACACACACATTCATATTTTTACAATATTTTACATGGTTATAGAGCTAAAATCCTAAAAACCTAAATTTTTCCACCACCATAACCGTGCCTCACGCGTCGATCTTCCACCTACCACCGCCTTCAGGGCCGCCGCCTCTCGCCGCTACGCGTCGCCGCTGCCGCCGTTCAAGGTCGTCCGAATTTCGTTCCTTTTCATGCCATCATGAATCCTCTTGATCATGTTAAAATTGAAGATATTGTCGTTGCCCTTAATCATGTTGTTTCTGATGCTGCCATTGGACCATCGGATTCCGTGGTGCCGCCTCTACGCCCACTCGCCAGAGCTGTTCCGCCTCCTGCCAGTGATGTCGACACTGTCGCACCTCCGCCGGTGATCATGCCGACGTCGCTGAATCCATCTACCTTTTCTTCTATCAAGAATTTTCCAGAGCCACCACATCCAGCTGCCGCGCCATTCACCGGAGCCACACCTGTCGTCACCGCTGCGACCGAACCTGTCGCCAATGCCGCGGTTGTTCTCTCCGATGCTAATCGGACAGATTTTGGTCCCACCCTGTCCAAAGAGCAGTGGAACTCGGTTATTAACATGTTCTCTAAGTTGACTAGTTCTGACAATGCGTCAGGAAAGTCTGTTTTACCTTGGATTCTTGATACCGGCGTGTAATATCATATGACCGGTGACAAGAATCTACTACATGATATGGAACCTGCTTATCATATTCATGTTATTCTTCCTGATGGCTCTATATCTACTGCTTCTCATCATGGGAACGTATATTTTGGAGACATACTTGTTACATATTTTCTAGTTATTCCGGAATTGCGTTATCTTTTGCTAAGTTAACTGCAGCCTTAAAATGCTTAGTCTTGCTTACTGAAAAATTATGTATCATTCAGGATATCAGCACGAGGACAGTGATTGGCGTGGGTGATCAACAGGGTGGGGTTTATTGGTTGCGCAGCCTTGGGAGATCGCCAAAGCTGTTACCGTCATCCTCCTTTACCGTCACCGATGTTTCCCCGTCATTATGGCACCAACGATTTGGTTATCCTTCCAGTTCGGTGTTTCCTTCTATACCAGATATTTCTTCTATCCATAGTCATTTAAATAAAAATGTTCCTTGTTACATTTTTCATCGGGCAAAATAGTTTAGATCTAACTTTCCTTTAAGTACTTTTAAGGCTAGTTATTTGTTTGGACTTGTTCATTGTGATGTTTGGGGGCCTTATCGCTCACCATCTTCTGGTGGAGCTTTTTCCTTTTTGACTATACTAGATGATTATTCCCGAGCTGTTTGGGTTTATTTATTAGTATCCAAAACTGAAGTACCTGCCAAGATGAAGGAGTTTCTTGCTCTTGCTCAGACACAGTTTCGTCGGTCAGTTCAGAAAGTTTGCGCTAACAATGGAACCAAATTTCCTCCTCTCAGACGTTACTTTGATAAGAAAGGAATCTGGTTCGAGACATCCACTATCTACACACCTCAAAAAAATGGGCACGTGGAACAAAAGCACTGCCATATTCTTAATGTGGCTCTTGCTCTTCGGTTCCAGGCCCATTTGCCTATTGACTTTGGGGGAGAATGCATTCTTACTGGTGCCTACCTGATCAATTGCACTTGTACACCGGTGTTGAATGGATGTTCGCCCTATCAAATGCTTCATGGTTGTGCACCAAGTTCCAGCCATCTCTGTGTAATCGGTTGTTAGTACTTTGCATCCCAACTTCCAAAGCTGCGAGATAAGTTTGCATCCAGAAGTCGCAAGTGTGTCTTTCTTGGACATCCTCTTACCAAGAATGCATGGCGCCTCTATGACTTGGAGTCCTACACTGTGTTTGACAGGCGAGATGTTGTGTTTTATGAAGCCTGTTTTCCATTTGCTCCGGTTCCTGAAAATCTTATTCCCATCGAGTCCGCTGAGGAGCATGCCGCACCGCCTCTTGAGACTTCACCGCCGGACCCTACCACCTTCATACCATTGACCGGCCAGATTCTGGCAAGCCACCCGACGACCAGCCAGATTCCAGCCACCCCACCGTCGACCGACCAGATTTCGGCCAACTCACCAACAACTGGCCAGATTCAGGCCAACTCACTGGTGACCAGCCTGATTTTGGCAGCTCCACCGGCGACTGGCCATATTCCGACCAACCCAGCGACAACCCACTAGATTCCGGCCAACTCACCGTTGACCGACCAAATTCCGGCTAGCCCACCGACAATTCACCGGATTCCGGCCGAGACATCTCCACCGGCCTTCCATCCAGCCTCTGCCTCTGCACCGCCAGCACCCACAGTGTCGCAGCCGTGTACATCTGAGCCACAATTGGACTTTATTGCTCCGTTTATCGAGTTAATCCCAGCACCGAAACCTGCTTACACTGGTTCTGAGTCTCCGTCGCCTCTTCGACCGTAGAGTACTCGTATCCGTCGTACTCAAGTTAAATTACAAGATTATGTCTGCACTATTACTCACGAAATAAACCCCCCCTCTACTGCTCTCGTTACACTGCCTGATCTGTCCTCAGGTACCCATAACTCTATTGCTGATTATCTTACTTATCATAATTTTTCAGTTTTGCATACTGTGTTTTTAGCTGTAATGACTGATAGCTCAGACCCTGCTACCTATTCCAAGGCTTCTCGTCATCCCCACTGGCAAGAAGCCATGTCTGATGAACTTAGTACCCTTTAGTGGAACAATACCTCGGTTCTGTCTCCTCTCCATACTGACAAACATGCCATTGGTTGCAAATGGGTGTATCATACCAAGTTCAAGCTAATGGCTCTATTGAGCGTTATAAAGCTAACCTTGTTATTCTTGGCAATAGGCCGATTGATGGAACAGATTTTACTGAGACTTTTTCCCTGGTCGCCAAGATGATCTCTGTTTGTTTATTCTTGGCCATTGCTGTAATTCAAAATTGGGAAATTCATCAAATGGATATTCACTATGCTTTCTTACATGGTGACTTGGATGAGGAAGTCTATATATGTTCTCCACCAGGTTACTCCGTTCTTATTTAGGGTTTGGTCTGTAAGCTTCACAAATCCCTGTAGGGTCTACGCCAGGCTCCCCGCAATTGGTTTACGAAACTTGCTACAGCTCTACGTACTTTTGGGTTTTTTTAGAGTAAAGCAGATTACTCTTTGTTCACTTATTTGTGTAATGGTGTTACACTGCATGTCCTGGTTTATGTTAATGATCTGGTTATTGCTGGCTCTTCCTCGGACTTGATGATCGAGTTCAAGAAGTATCTCAGCTCATGCTTCCATATGAAGGATCTTGGTGCTCTGAAGTATTTTCTGGGTATTGAGATTACTAGGACACCTGATGGTATGTTTCGTTCACAACGAAAATATACTCTTGACATCTTACATGAAGCTGAATTGCTAGCTGCAAAGCTTACGGATTTTCCGATGGAACAACAGCACAATTTGGCCTGTTCGACGAGTGCTCCACATCATGATCCTGCACTATATCGTCATTTGATTGGGAAACTCATTTATTTGACTATTACATGACCGGAACTCAGTTATTCAGTCCATACTTTAGCGCAATTTATGGAGAAGTCGTGCGTCACACATTGGCATGCTGCCCTCCACATCTTGCACTATTTGAAGGGTCATCTTGGTCAAGGTTTATTTCATTCTGCTTAGAGTTCTTTACAGTTGTCAGCTTTCTGCAACTCAGATTGGGCTGCTTGTCCAATTACTTGACGTTTCTTGACAGGATATTTTGTTATGCTTGGTGAATCACCCATATTGTGGAAGACTAAGAAGCAACCGATGGTTTCTCATTCTTCCGATGAAGCTGAGAATCGGGCCATGGCTATAGTTTTTGTGAGTTGATATGGCTTAAGTCCCTTCTTCGAGATTTGGGGGTTGGTCATTCTTCTCCAATGCATTTATATTGTGACAGCCAGGATGCCCTCCATATTGCAGCCAATCCTGTGTTTTATGAGAGGACGAAGCACATTGAGATTGACTGTCATTTTGTTCATGATTTGGTACATTCCAGAGAATTGCTACTCATTATATTCGTACTTCCAGTCAACCTGTGAATTTATTTACTAAAGCTCTTGGACGACAGTCATTTAAGACTCTTCTCGGCAAGTTGGGCATTCGTGATCCACATGCTCCAACTTGAGGAGGAGTTTTAAGGAGGTATTTTGTTATATTCTATGTATATATTATACCATAGTCTGCCACTTTCTTCATACGAGTTTTAGTATGCATTAAATGGTCGTTTAACAGCCGATCCACTTGATTTCTCCTTTGCAACATATCATGAGTGGTAGGCACAATAGAATCAGTAAAGGTTCCCAAGGGTGAGGTAGGTGGTTGGATACCATAAAGTGCCTCAAAGGGATTCATGTTTATGCTCAATTGATGAGTGGTATTGTACCACCATTTAGCTTCACCAATCCACTCATGCCAAGTAGCTAGTTTGCTACTACAAAAATACCTTAGGTAGGACTCCAAAATTTGATTAACACGCTCGGTCTTCCCATCAGACTCTGGGTGATAAGTTGTGCTTAATTGAAGCTCAACTCCCAAAGCTCTAAAAATCTCATTCCAGAAATGGCTTGTGATTATACGATCCCTGTCAGAAGTGATGGTGTCTGGTATTCCATGCAACTTTGTAACATTATCGAAGAATTTCTATGTAACTTGTTGTGCTGCAATGGATGGGATAAAACAATAAAGTGACTATACTTTGTCATTCTATCCAACACCACCAAAACAGTATCAAATCTATATGAAACAAGTAGTCTGTCTATAAAATCCATGGATATTTGTGTCCAAGGTATGCTAGGAATAGGTAATGGTTGTAGGAAGCATGGGGACTTACAAGTTCATGCTTATGTCTTTTGCATACTTTACACTTTTGAAAAAAAACTTATAATCACTATGGCAGGACAAGGGTATTTGCACTGGTAATTTAGGGAAATAGCACCTGTATTTTTGCCCCCAAAATACCGGTGCATATGTATAGGAGAGTAAAAATGCAACACATTTGCACTGGTAAAATGAACCGGTGTAGAAAATATTTGCACCGGTAAAATGAACCGGTGTAGAAAATTATTTGCACCGCCATCTTGAACCGGTGTATAAATTTTGGAATCACACTATATCTGCACCAGTATTATTTGGAACACGGGTGTAGACGTTTTGCATCGGTATTTAACATATGAACCAGTATAAAATAGTGATTTGTACACCGGTATTAAATATAACATCGGTCTTTCTTTTGTAATCGGAAAATTATTTTTTAGCACCGGAATAGATTGCACCGATATTTTTTTACATCGGTATTACTTTACTTTATGTACTGGTATTATTTAAATAATTAAAAATAAATTATTTAAAATGTGAAATTTTTACACCGGTACATTTATTTTATACCGATGTATTGTTTGGTTAAATTTTGCAATGCCCAATTTGTTTTCCGATGGTCCCTCCCGGATCATTTCCAAGGCAACAAGTGCCAGAGATACTTGTGATCTATTATAAATTGGAAACCTTTGAATCGGTAAGAAATTTGAAACATCCTATTACGAAAATATCGCTCGCAAAACATATGAACATTATTCAAACTATTAAATAGAAGAACTATCTTAAGTATGGAATGAAACAAAGTAAAACATCACACAAGTTTAGTATAACCAAACACCATCCACAGAATTCTAATATCATCATAATTCAAAATAAACCATCAACCTATTATGTCGTTATTATCCAGAAGTTACAACATAGTGTTCGTCTGCTGCTGGTAGTCTCCGAGCCAAGCCCCACACCATCTCTCTGCTACACCTTGAATTTTGTACACATGATACGGCCCTTTGTCCTCCGGGAAAATCTATTAATTTCAAACGTACATTGTTAGTCAATAATGTTGTGTTTACTAGAAATTAATAATAACAAATTTTGAGATGTAAGGTTTACCTCCAAGATATTGTTTGTCTCTGGGTGATTAACAAATTTTTCCATGAAGAGCATGATGGAGTACCCACATTGCCACGAACCATTCTGGGTTCGGTACTGCACAGGAAAGGTAAATGTAATTACTAACCCTAAACATATAATTTGAGGGGTGAAATGACAGAATAACTTACCATGATGTTGTTGATTTTCCAAGTGTAGTCGGGTTCTGGCTCCGTATTTCTCTTCTCCCTTAGTTAACAAGCCTTGAAGAATGCTCGACCTGAATTTTATTCGGGGGTCAATCTAGATGATTCGCTTCCAACAGGGAAACGTGCTTTTCAACATATGTTACAGTCTCTCTACTATTACATAATACATACAGGTGAACAGTCATCAACTCAGCGTGATAAGGTGTATGAAGCGTACCCTTGGAACGTGGAATCCTATTATGCCTTCCACAGTGGGGTCCACCTGGAACACCAACCGCTCTTCTTCCAACCAAGTTCACTGTACAATACTCGATAATCTTCTCAGTGACATACCTCTGAAAAATAGAGGCATTGGGCCGACTACGATTATGAACATAACCCTTGAAAATAGCTATGTGACGGTTAAAGGGGTACATCCAATGCATTGCAACAGGCCCCCACATACATATCTCCCTAACCAAGTGTACCACTAGGTGCACCATGATGTCAAAGAATGATGGGGGAAAATACTTCTCCACGTGGCATAGAAAAACAGCAGCCTCTCGATCCAGTTTATCTAGCTGTTCCCTGCAAATATTTTTCCTGCATATCGAGTTGAAGAAGAAACATAAGTGCATAACTTAAAATCTAACTTCCTCTTCCAAACACCCACATATTGCTTCGAGCAAAATTTTTTGCATAAGGACATGCCTTTCATAGCAATAAGATGCAACTCATCATTTACAAACCGACTAACATTAGAGGAGTAACCGGAAGGTACCTACATTCCTTGGATGATCTCACACACCGATCTCTTCTCAGCAACTGACATATTGTAAGGAGCAGGGGGCAGGTACGTTCGCTTCCCTCTTACCACTCGTGCCAGATCCAACCGTATACCCAGGTCCACTAAATCTTTCCTTGCATTCAAGTTATCCTTAGTCTTCCCAGGAATGCTTAGAAGTGTTCCAATCAGACTCTCACAAACATTCTTTTCGATATGCATGACATCCAAACAATGGAAAACCTCCAAATTTTCCCAATATGGCAAATTGAAGAAAATTGACCGTTTCTTCCATGGTTCGTCTACAGCCCCACCACCCTTTGATAACTTCTTACCGAGAACAACATTCAATTTCTTCACCTTGTTGTGAATAGCTACACCAGTCAAAGGTTTGAGTGCCTTTCTCCTCTCCTTCCAACAAACAAATGCAACCGCATTATCCCGCAACTTGTGACCTACATGCAGGAATTTACACTGACCCAAATAAGCAGTCTTCAACATATTCCTCAATTGATTGTAATCTATCTCATCCTCACAAACTGGGAAAGCCTTATAACCCTTAACTACATACCCGGAAAGGTTACCATATGCCAGGAAATCATTTATGGTACAAAAAAGCATTGCCCTCAATGTAAACTCTTCACCACTACAACTATAAAAAATTAAGGCACCAACCGACCAAAGCACCTTCAAATCTATTATCAAAGAGGCAATATAAGTGTCTATGTCATTTCCAAGTTTTTTCGGGCCTGAAATCATGATGGGCATCAACACATATTTTCTCTTCATGCACAAGTAGGGGGGAGGGTGTAAATGGCAAGCATAGTCGGCCATGAACTGTATTTCAAGGACACATTACCAAATGGGTTCATATCATCAGTACACAAAGCCAATCTCAAATTCCTAGGTTCGGATGCAAAGTGTGGATACATCCTATCAGATTTCTTTCACTAGTCTACGTCAGTCGGGTGTCGAATTATATCATCATCTTAGAAACCTCCCCTATCAACGCACCATGTCAAATTCTTTCATCCTTTTCATTCTTAAACAAATTTCTTAGCCTCAGAATAATGGGAAGATGCCACATACATTTGGCGGGCACCTGCCTTCTCACCGGCACAACATGCTCTCCACTGATAGCCACATTTCTCTTCTTCTTATAATGCGGCACATTACATATTGGACAAATAATCTTATCCTTAAGGTCACCCCTATATAGGATATAATCGTTCGGACAAGCATGCATCTTTTCATACTCAAATCTCATTAAAACAAAATTCTCTTAGCTTCATAAAGGTTATCATGAACCCCATTATCAGGTGGAAACTTTTCATTCAAAAACTTAAGCAATTTATTCATGCTAGTATCACTCCATGACCCTACACCTTTCAAATTAAACAACTCCATCAAACACGACATGACCGTGTCTTCCTTTTTGCAACCGGGATACAATGGTGTATCCTTCTCACCAAGGAATTTAGCCAAAACCTCGGGCCTCCCTCTAAACTCAATAACAACCTCCTCACACATGTCATCCAACATAGAATCCCCAAAACACTCTCCCTCACTACTAACTCTCACTTCCGATGGTGATTTTTCCCCATGAAATGTCCACAAAACATAATATTTCGCAAACACCCAGCTATACAAATGGAGTTTCAGGATGTCCTTCTTATCAGTACGAATTCAATTTCCACAATCACGACAGGGACATAATATTCGCTTCTCTCGACTAAAATCATGCTCCAAGAACTCATCCACAAACATAATATATTCATCTCCTGTCCTACTAACATCGGCATACACATGCTTACGCCTCTCGATGATGCGGTACAACTCTACATATCAATAAATGTCCAACAATCAAACTTCAACACATTTAATACAATAGAGTTTTTCATGATGACTTCCTAATCATGCAACATTATAAATGCACAATATACACCAATATTTCACATTACAATTACAACATTCTTAACTTGTCCAACACTATAGGAATCAAAAGCCATAGCCTTATAAGTACAACAATCTTGAGAACATATCACAAATTAATATGTACAATTCTATCTCAATCACCATCAAATTATCAAACACAAATGTAAATATCTCTACTAACCAAAACCATACATGAAATCCTTAATATCCATAAATGTAATTAAAAAAAGTTACCTTCATAGGCCTTAATTGTGGAGAATTCAAAGCCTTCATCAACCAAAAAAACACCATTAATGAACCTTTTCTTCCAAAAATCCCATTATTAACCAGTTAAAAATGGTAAGTGAGCATTTAATGCAATTTTCTATGCCGGTATTTAGACTTTATTTGTAGACTTTTACACCGGTAAAATCAGTTACCAGTGTAGATATTTAGCCAAAACCCGCGTATTTTCTTCTCCTGCACCGGTACGATCATGGTACCGATGCAAAAACTAATAGTTTTGGTGCCAAATTTCTACAAAAAGACATTTGTTTTTGCACCGGTATTAAGAAAATACCAGTGTGTGTTCAATTCCTACACCGATTCTAATAATAACTGGTATACAAATGCAAATTTTTCTTGCATTTTTTTAATTCCTGCACTGTTACTGGTTTAGAAAGTTGTCATCTTGGTGCTAAATTCAGATAATACCGGTGCAAAATATTTGACATTGGTACACCGGTAGAACCAACACCGATGTGAAAATAGGTGAACTGTACACCGGTTGACAGGATACCGGTGCGTATGTAATTGTTTGCACCGGTACTGATGTTAGCATGATAAATACCGGTGCAATTGGTTACATACGCACCGGTATATATGTACTCATGAATTTATATTGGTGCGTATGTACCTTTTTTCCAATAGTGAATGCCTATCTTCATCCCTAGCCAATGGATAAATGTTAGAATTCTCATTATAGTGGTTGTCTGGCTTGAATGCCACCCCCCCTGAAGGATGAATGCATAGCTTCCTATGGATATCTTTCTGTCTTTCTTCATAATTCCTTCAACAAAATAGAATTTAGAACTGGGATTGACTTTAAGTAATGATGTTGTGGTTAATTCTTATGCCACTCCATCCCCATCATAACTTGCTTCAATTTGTGCCATCCAAATAGGTAATACTGAAGTGGAAGTCATAGCTCGAAACACACAATTACAAGCTTTGGTATTATCCTCCACTGGAAACATTTTTGAAGCCAATAGATCAATGTTCTGCAAACTTGCATTTGATACACTTTCAGCTGACTCGGTTTCCACATTATCCCACTTGGTTTTTTTCTGAATTCTCTGCAACTGTGGTACTTTCCGAAGTTTCCCAGCCTTTGCTTGATAAATCATCAACAACCTTTTTCTCTGCTCCCTTCTTATACTGGATTTCAAAATCTAATCCTAGTAATTTAGTCAACTATTTGTCCTGTAGTGTGTTTGCAATCTTCCGCTCCAATAAGTACTTAAGGCTTTGGTGGTCAGTTTGGATTGTGAAATGACTACCAATCAAATAATACCTCCACTTGTCCATAGCCATCACTAATGCCAACAATTATTTCTCTTATGTTGACAAACTATTGTTTTTCAAGCAAAAATACTTGCGGAGAAAAGCCACCAGTGTTCCATCATGCATCAAAATAGCTCTCATGCCTTGCCCACGAGCATCAGTTTTGAAGAAAAAACTTTTATTAAACTCAGGCATCTTCCTATCTGGGCTGAGGTTACTTCCTTCTTCAAAGTTTCAAATGCTTGGGTGGCTTGATCATTCCATTGGAAACTATATTTTATAAGTAAATCATGCAATAATTTGCAAATCACTTCATAACTAGCTATAAATAATCTGTAATAGCCAGTTAAACCAAGGAATCCCCTATGCTCCTTCACTGAGGTTGGCACAGGCCAATCTAAAATGCTTAACACTTTACTTTTATCCATCTCAGCCCCATCATATGAGATTATATGGCCTAAGTACTCCAATTTATTTTCTACAAAAACACACTTACTTAGCATAGCAAATAGGGAATGCTCTTTCATTTTCATCAATACTGCTATCAGGTGTGACAAATGCTCCTCAAATGTGGCACTATAAACCAGTATGTCATCGAAAAAGACTAATAATGATTTCCTGAGAAATTGTTGAAACACTTGATTAATCAAAGATTTAAAACTGGCTGGAGTATTGGTTAATGCAAATGGCCACTAAAAAATCAAAGTGACCGTGGTGTGTTTGGAATGCAATTTTGTGAACATTATTAGGCCTTACCCTGATCTAATAATAACCTGATCTAAGGTCTAGTTTAATGAAGTATCTTGCTCCATAAGGCTCATCCAGTAGTTCATCAATAACTGAAATGGGAAATTTATCCTTTATAGTAAGTTCATTCAACTTTCTATAATCTATACAGTCTCCAAGATGTATCTATCTTCTTGACTAAAAGAACTGGACTTGCAAATAAACTTCAACTTCTCTGTGTTATTCCTTAACTGAGTATTTCTTTCACTTGGCTTTCAATATTGTTCTTATGGGAATGAGAATATTTGTATGGTTTTAGTTTAAAAGGGTCAGCACCAGCTTTTAGGATTATGCTTTGATCAACTTCATTAGAGGGAGGTAAAGAACATGGAATAGAAAATAATTTAGGAAATTTAGTTAGTACCTATTTCAGTTTCTCAGGCACTTGCAAATTCTCCAATTTCTTCATTTCAGCCTCCTCCTCTGTATGTTTTTTTCCCTCCTTGATTTTCTCGTGATAAGAATCTTCACCATTCATCTTGAAACATATTTGTGCCCGGGTGGTGGTTCGTCCGGAAGTGCTAGTAGGTGTTGTAGAGTAAACGGTAAGGGTTTACTCCAATGTTTCTACATGTAATCCAAACATATTCGAAACTAAATACGGAGCCCGGACCTGTTCGTCTACCTGTACGTTTTACTTGAAAATACAAAAAGGGTTGTTTTGTGAACCATCCGGTTCGACCGGATTGCAATTTTGATTTACGAGTAAACTTTTTAATTTTTGCAATTTAGTCCCTCCAAGAATCTTGGAATGGTTGGAATATAAAATTGCCTCCACATATATGCAATTCAATACACAATGATCGTGTTAATGCATTTTAAGACCTTACTGGTAGACGGAAGGCCCCGTAAAACCAGCAATGAATGCTTGCACTATAATTTCCATAATTACACTATTGCTCACAAATTTACTTGGGGATTCTCCATAGCTTGTTTTCCTACAATTTTTTGCAATTCTAACCATTCTAGGAATATAATGCCCCTTATTTGGTGGTCATGAAGTAAAAAAATAGGCCAACTACGTTTGGCCTATCTTTTTGGTCTTTATGAGTGTATATGACGGACATAATTTCAATAAACGCGCACCAAAAAAATTTTATTCGATTCATCATCCTGCACGTTTGTCAAAAGTAAGAACGTCAAACTATCTAAGTGCAACACAGTCACAGTTGAGTATAGAATCTACTCTTCCTAACCTCTAATACAAGTTTTCTACAAATAATATTGAGAAAATGGTTCTACCCCGTCACCTGGTCCTATTGCATCACCATCACGAGTACTTGTACCAATGTCCATGTCCTTGACATTACCTGCACGGAAGGTTGGAAAATTTCTGACGGCTTCCACGGCGTTAGGAAATTGTTACGTCATAACCCTGGCCATATGTTCTTGCCAGGATCTTTGATATTTGGATTCTTCAAGTAAGTTTGCTACAGCGACCTCCAATGCAGCAACTCTGGATTCAATAGTAGCGAAAAATGTGTCAATTGTCTTTCTATAGAAAGAGTCCATGCAAATCTTACCCATTGGTTGGCCATAAACGTCATGTGCACTGGCACTGACTCCCGCTCTTGAACAAAGCACAGAGATGATGCTGCAATAGGCATAAGATCCCATCAGATTCTATTCCCTCTGCAACATAGGACAAATTCAATGACCAACATTCCATCAAAGCTCCCTTTTTATTGCAAACAAGAAGGTGAGGTGAATTTTGTGAACTTTTGTGTTAACAGTTACCGGATGGTTCTAGACGCCACGAAGTGGTACCACCCATTCATTTCCGGAGTTAGAGTTTTCTTAAGTATTTTGCTCCAGCTGGGTTTTACAAACTTGTCTATGTCCGTACCTGTCCTAGTTACTGTCCCCACAATCTCCTTCTCAATTGGTTGTTGTAGAATATAACCATCATCACCTAGAAAATATAGTGAGAGAAACTCGTCTTCATCGTTTGGAACATTAGGCAACCCAAACAAGCCATTGATAGATTCTGGTGTCATAGGGAATTTTTTACCTCTACAATACACGTGATCGTAGCTTGGCCCGCACTTCAAGTGTGAATAGAACTCACTTACAATGGTCAGGTTGAATGGTTGTGGAGTCTCGCAGAATTTTTCTCAACCAAGCTTCCGAATAGTTTATTCGAACGGGGGAGATGCTTCAATTCCTCTTTCTATGTGATGATGCCATCCTTTGTAACATTCATGGACAAACCTAGCCTTCTCGGACACGAAGGTACCATCCGGGTGTGCGGTGATACTTTCGGCAATGATGGGGATGGTGAATAGCGTATCCTTTTCGAATTGGATTTTGGAGGCATTTCCTACGAAACACATTGTGGCATTTCATCAAACACCTTACATGCAAGTTAAGCTATTCAGTATGTCACATTCTCAATATTCTATTTCAAATGCAATTTCTAATTAATCATGCAACAGAGGCATTGCAATGGTTTACCTAATTATATGCCAACCTACGTAGGATTTCACCAAAGATGGCTAGTGATGGAGATGGTATGGTGTGAGATATGTAAATTCGAAGTACTAGGGAAATGGGATGCTGATTGGGTTTTTAAAATGGGAACATTTTTTTACATCGGTATTATAAATATACCGGTGTAAAAATAAGGATAAAGCAGCTGCTTTAGGCTGCTTTAAATATAAAAAAATTTAACTAATCCGACCCAAGAGAAAATTTCAAAAAATAATTCTAAGTAACCAGCACCTGTACATTTACCGGTGCAAATCTTTAAAAAACAGCTGCATTACCCTGCTTTTAATGCAAAAAACTGACATTGTCAGACCCGAGAGCAAAAAGACCAAAAATATTTCTAAGTATTGTGCACCGGTAGTTGTACCGGTGCGTATATACAAAAGAGAGTCCCTCTCCTGTTTTCCTACACCGGTAATTTTATTTTTACCGGTATAAAAATTGAACACCTAGTAGAAAATTTAATCCCAATTCAAACACATTTTAACCGATACAATTCACAAACACTCCATTGAAATCACACATCATACCAACCAGTTCTTAAAAGAGTGTCAATTAAATACATTACACAATAATTTGGTGAATAATCATACGATTTTTCACAAAAGAACATCACAAAAACAACGGTCGAGAACGACCGATCTATCTCTTCTGCTTCAAGACATTATCCCCACCTACTATTTCACCTCTCATCAACCCACAGCCCATCGCCATGGGAACGCCTTCCAACAATGGGTCCCCCAACATCTTCCAAACCGGGAAATACCGATGAAAACTCAGGACTATCAGTTATGACGAGCTGATCAATCTCCTCATCAAAGTAAAACTTCTTCCCATGCAACACCACATGATACTTCTCATTTGAAGGGTTCTTGATGTAAAAAACATGTCGTGCTTGGGTAGCTAAGATGAACTTGTCATCTTCATATCTACACGATTCAAGTCGACCAACATGAACCCCATGGGCTTCTCAACAATAACATCGGAACCATGTTCCACCCAACGACACTTGAAGACAAGAAAATTGAAATCTACATAATCTAACTCCTGGATTTACTCACTCGCCCCATAGAAAGGCATCACAGCAACAACCGGATGTTTATCTCTCTTGCTTGCCTGTCACATGAATTCAGATTCAATATATACACCGCTATTTTGAGTGGTGCTCTTCTTATCCTTCGCTAATGTTGAGAAACTGAAGCCATTAATGTCATAACCAAAGTATCGTCTAACGGTGCCATTTGGTTTCCTTGCAAATGCCCGTAGATTACTGGGCATCCCGTCGACATTACAACGATTGTAAAACCAATTAACAAACCTTGAAGAATGCTCGACCTGAATTTTATTTG
Source organism: Rubia yunnanensis (assembly GCA_037428765.1). Classification (NCBI taxonomy): domain Eukaryota; kingdom Viridiplantae; phylum Streptophyta; class Magnoliopsida; order Gentianales; family Rubiaceae; genus Rubia; species Rubia yunnanensis. The sequence goes on along the minus strand of CM075061.1, from coordinate 102,978,223 downwards.
GGGCCGGTCTGGATGAATCTCTTCCAACAGAGAAACATTCTCTGCAACATATTTTACAATCTCGCTACTATTACGCAATACATACAGGTGAACAGTTATCAATTGAGCGTGATATGGTGTATGAAGCTTACCCTTGGAACGTGGAATCCCATTCCACCTTCCACAGTGGGGTCCACAAGGAACACCAACCGCTCTTCTTCTAGCCAATTTCGTTGTACAATACTCGATGATCTCCTCAGTGACATACCTCTGACCAATGGAGGCATCGGGCTGACTACGATTGTGAACATAACCCTTGAAAACAACCATGTGACTCTCAAAGTGATACATCCAATGCATTCCGACAGGCCTGCATATACATATCTCTCTAACCAAGTGTACCACCAGGTGCACCATAATGTCAAAGAATGATGGGGGAAAATACTTCTCCAAATGGCATAGAACAACAGTAGCCTCTCGATCCAGTTCATCAAGTCGTTGCCTGCTAATATTTTTTCTGCATATCAAGTTGAAGAAGTAACACAAGTGCATAACAAAAAAATCTAACTTCCTCTTCCAAACACCCACGTATTACTACGGGAAAAAAAATTTGTATAAGGACATGAAAATCGTGTGATTTCAAAGCATTAAGATGCAACTCATCATTCACAAACTAATTAACATTAGAGTAGTAACCGGAAGGTACCTTCATTCCTTAGATGCTCTCACACACCGATTTCCTCCCAGCCACTAACAGATTATAAGGAGCGGGGGACAGGTACGTTTGCTTCCCTCTTACCTCTGGTGCCAGATTCAACCATATACCAAGGTCCACAAAATATTTCCTTGCATTCAAGCTATCCTTACTCTTACAAAATATTTCCTTGCATTCAAGCTATCCTGGAAATGTTCAGAAGTATCCCAATTAGAGTCTCACAAATATTCTTTTTAATATGCATGACATTCAAATAATGGCAAACATCCAAGTCTTTCTGGTACCACAAATCGAAGAAAATGGACCATTTCTTCCACGGTCCGTCTACAGCCCCATCACCCTTTGATAGCTTCTTACCTAGAACAAAATTCAATTTCTTCACCTTGTTATGAATAGCTACATCGGTCAAAGTTTTGGGTGCCTTTATCCTCTCCTTCCCACCAACAAATACAACCGCGTTCTCTCGCAACTTGTGACCTATAGGAAGGAACTTAAGTTAACCCACATAAACAGTCTTCCGCCTAATCCTTAACTGATGGTAATCTGTCTCATCCTCCCAAACTAGGAAAGCCTTGTGACCCTTGACCACATACCCGGAAAGGTTACCATATGCTGGGAAATCATTTATGGTACAAAAAAAAGCATCGCCTTCAATCTAAACTCTTCACCACTATAACCATCAAACATTAAGGCGTCTTCCGACCAAAACACCTTGAAAGCTTCTATCAAAGGGGCAAGATAAGTTTCTATGTCATTTCCAGGTTGTTTCGGGCCTGAAATCATGATGGGCATCAACACATATTTTCTATTCATGCACATGTACGTGGGAAGATTGTAAATAGCAAGCAAAATCAGCCACTAACTTTGTTTCATATCATATTCCCAAATGGGTTCATACCATCAGTATATAAAGAAAATCTCAAATTCCTAGGTTTAGATGCAAAGTGTGGATACATCCTGTCAAATTTCTTCCATTGGTCTGCGTATGCCGGGTGTCAAATTATATCCTCATCTTTAAAACCTCCCCTATCAACGCACCACGTCAAGTTCTTTGCATCCTTTTCATTCTTAAACAACCTTCTCAACCTCGAAATAATGGGAAGTTACCACATACATTTGGCGGGCACCGCCTCCTCACCGGCACAACATACTCTCCACCGACAGCCACATTTCTCTTCTTCTTATAACGTGAAACATTACATACTGGACAAACAATCTTATCTTAAAGGTCACCCCTATATCGGACACAATCATTCAGAAAATAATGTATCTTTTCATACTCCAATCCCATCGGATGCAAAATTCTCTTGGTTTCATAAAGGTTATTAGGAAACCCGTTACTGGGTGGAATCTTTTCATTCAAAAACTTAAGCAATTTATTCATGCTAGTATCAACCCATGACCATACACCTTTCATATTAAACAAATTCATCAAACACGATATGACCGTGTCTCAGGCCTCCCTCTAAACTCATAAACAACCTCCTTACACGTGTCATCCAACTTAGCATCCCCAAAACACTCTACCTCACTACTAACTCTCACTTCCAGTGGTGATTTTTCCCCATGAACGGTCCACAAAAAATAGTCTTTCACAAATCCCCGACTATACAGATGGATTTTCAGGATGTCCTTGTTATCAGTATGAATTAGATTTCCACAATCACGACAGAGACATAATATTCGCTTCTCTCGACAAAAGCATGCTCCAAGAACTCATCCACAAACATAATATATTCATCGATCACCCTACTAATGTTTCCATACAAATGCTTATGCCTCTCGATGACGCGATACAACTCTACATATCAATAAATGCCCAACAATCAAACTTAAACACATTTAGTACAAAGAAATTTTCATGATGAATTCCTAATCATGCAACATCATAAATGCACAATATACACCAATATTCCACATTACAATTGCAACATTCTTAACATGTCCAACACTATAGAAATCAAAAGCCATTGCCTTATAACTACATGAACCTTGAGAACAAATCACAAACTAATATCTACAATTCTACTTCAATCACCATCTAATGATCAAACACAAAATGTAAATATCTCTACTAACCAAAACCATACATGAAATCCTTAATGTCCATAAATTTAATTAAAAAAAAGGTACCTTCAAGGGGCTCCATTGTGGAGAATTCAGTGCCTTCATCAACAAAAAAAAACCATTAATGAACCTCTTCTTCGAAAAATCCCATTTTAACCCGTTAAAAAAAAGAGGTAGGTGAGCATTTAATGTGTTTTCTACATCGGTATTTAGACTTTACCGGTGCATTTGAAGCATTTTACACCGATAAATTCTGTTACCGATGTACATTTACAGCAAAACTGAGTATATTTTCCTGTCCTGCACTGTTACAATCACAATAATGGTGCGACAACTAATAGTTTTGGCACCAAATTTCAGAATAAGAATTTATTTTTGCACCGGCATTAAGAAAATACTGGTGCGTGATCAATTTCTACACCAATGCTAATTGTAACCGGTGTACAAATGCTAGTTTTTCCCACTATTTTTCATTTATGCACCGATAATTTCCTATTACCAGTTTAAAATTTTTACCTATTCGTGCCAAATTAATCAAAAGGGTAAATAAGTACACACTGGTAATCTGGTACCGATGCACATGTTAGCAATTGCACCGGTAAAATTAACTATTCGATTAATACTGGTGCAATATATTTCAAATTTGCACACCGGTAGTACCAACACCGGCGCGAAAATAGGTGAACTGTACACTGGTTTAAAGGATACCGGTGCATATGTACTTATTTGCACCGGTACTGATGTTAACATAATAAATACCAGTGCAATTGGTTACATATGCACCGGTATACCTGTACTCATAAATTTATACCGGTGCGTATGTACTTGTTTTCCACTAGTGATAATTAGATAAGCTGAAACAGTTTATGAGAACTCTAATGCATATTTACCTCTTCATCCCCTTCTCCGTCGCTAAGGGGATCTTGGCCCGAGCCGCTAAGACAATGGATACACCTCCAAACATTGCATTCTCAATAAATCTCTTCGGGTCCGCAAGGCCTTCAAGAATATTTACCCCACCCCTACTGAAGTTATGCCATTAACCAACTACTCGAGGTACAAGACCATTGCCTTGACCACCAGTTATTGACCGGAAGTTTTCTTGGTCTCCATCTTTTGCAACGAGAAGATGCTGCTTCACTTACTTCTTGTTATGTTTGGGATAGCAATTGATGTTGGCATTCGAGATTGGGTACCTCTGTAGCGACCCGGGTGATACCGCTTCTCAGTGGCTCTGATCAATATGTCCTCACTCAGGCCCACTCTAGATTTCCCTTCTCCTTTTTCTCGTTCATCCTTAACTGCGGCAGATAGGGTCGTAAACTTAGTTAATTAAGAACATATAAAGTTAGTGAAAAATATAAGTGAAAAATATCAAGTTAGGTAATTAAAAACATATAAACAATTTGGATACATACAATGTCGTCCGCTTTGGCCCTGACTTCATCGGTTGCATATTCCTTATTATTTTCCCTTGTTTGACTCCAAGTAGACTAGGGATCTTTCGAGCTTGAAAGTTTTTGAACTGATCACCTCCTCAATCTCTTCTTCTGTGTACCCCTGGTCTTTTAGCTTCTTATTCTCCTTCTCCTTAAGCTGCTTTATCAGCTTCTCCATTGTGGCCATGTTTCCCTTCGGGCCGGCATGGTGTGTGTACTTCTTTTCCCTGGAATGCTCACTATTCTTCTTTATTTTTTTTCTAAAAATTTGGAAAAAAAAATTTGTTATTAACACAGTGAATTAGTTGCACCATAACTAAATATTATTTATTATCTCATGTGAAAAGATTACTTACTATCATATCCTCCGTCTTTCTGTGCTCCTCAAACTTCTTCCACTCTTCCTCATCCATCCACCGGTACTTTTCCCACAACTTGTACTTTAGAACTTTTTCGCTATGAAGTAACCAAATATACTTGTTCACCATCTTGGATTTCTTAATGCGATGTGCATCGCCTGCCTTGCTGGTCATTGTCTTCCTCAATTTACTCTATTGCTCCTCAGTCAATTTTGCTTCCATCGTGAAACTTGTCTGCAATATTATGGGAAAAAATAATTAGGTTAAGATCATAATTATATAGTTGAACAGTAAAACTTATGCTATTATGAATTAAGTATTTTGAAATAGTTTTGTACCTTAATTTCTCTCCAAGGTTCCCCCTCCACATCCTTGGGGAAGTCTGGCCAATGTATCCATGCACCAAATCTGACCCGCCTTCACAATGAGTAACTGCAATATGTGGTCCATACACTCCATCTTTTTACACAAATCAGCTGACCCTCAACTACCTCGAAGGCGGCGTGGATAGGCTGATTTTCCATGGTTAGCATAACGGACTGGAAAGTAGTCGTCCCTCGTTCCCTACACCATGTCACAATCTCAAAGTTTTTGAAAAGATTCCCTTAATTTCCTGCTGGTTTGGAGAGGTCATCTTCACCCAGATCACGTAGGGGTTTGTCCTCAGTATCACCCTCATGGCAGTAGCACCCGCTTGATTTTCCTCAAACCAAATCTTGAGGGGTACCACCGGTGGAACCTCCCCTTCTTCGCCCTCGGGAGTAACTTCCTTGTTCTCCACCTTCTTCTTTTTGGGAGGAGGGCCACTCATCTTCCTCTTTCCAGCCACCATTTTAGCTTTAGGAGGCACCTGAATTGGAAAAATGACAATGAAAATTATAATCACTCAACACACATTGAACAATCATAACCACACTCTAACATCACCACAACATCAAACAATCAAAAGCAATTCATCCTCACACAATGGCCATCACAAAATCATAACCACACTCCAACATCACCACAACATCAAACAATCCAAACAAATTCATCCTCACACAATGGCCATCACACAATCATAACCACACTCCAACGTCACTCTAACATCACACAATCAAAACAAATTCATCCTCACATAATGACCATCACACAATCATAACCACACTCCAACATCACTCCAACATCACACAATCAAACTAATTCATCCTCACATAATGACTATCATGTAATGTATCTCATACTCTTACATCATGCAATTAACATGACTATCCAATATCACACAATAAAAGCTTCATTCATACATTTCATCGAACACCTAAAAATGTCACTCATTACCAAAGAATCTAGGGTTTTCACAAGACTTAGAATGAAGGATTGGAGCATTACCTTCCAACAATCCAGCCGGAATCCTCTGGAATTTAGGTTCGCCGCCGACGAGTGGACGAAAACCAAGTGAAGCTAAGAAAACCAGGTTTTTTGGGTTCTTCTAGAACGTGGGATTCGGGAAGTGGGTCGATGTAGCTTGATTGGGGATGAAAAGGTGGAGAACGTGAAGTTTTAATGGTGGTGAAGGTGGGAGAACCTTTTGGCTTAGTGGGGAAGAAGAAAAAATGTGACTGTTGTGTGAGGAAGGTGATCGGTCTCATATATATAAATATATAGAGAGAGAGTCAGCATCGATTCATGACCCCAAATAATGGTGCTGAATGATAAAATAATTGGTGCTAAGTTTCTACAAAGCAGCTGCATGAAGCTGCGTTGCTTATTTATTTTTCTAAGCTGAGAGCAAAACTAGTTAAAATTTTCTAAGTACAGAGCATCGGTACAAATACTCGTGCTGGTTTTATAAATCACTGGTGCCTTTTTGGGACAAAGCAGCTGCTTCAGCCTGCTTTGTTTTTTTTATCCCAAACCCAAAAGAAAATCTTTAAAAATTTGCCTAAGTATAGAGCACCGGCTCTAAAACCGGTGCCGGTATATCAAAATCCGGTGCCAATATCCAAATAAAGCAGTGCATGAGGCTGCTTAATCCCCACGAGCATTCTATTGTTAGCACCGATTTGAGGTACTGGTGCCTGTTTCCTTGATTTCGTTGCCTTTGTAGTTATTTGTGGGCTGAAATCTTTTTGGTCCAATCATTATTGGGTGGGAAATTTCTTTTCTTCCAAGCACCGGTATTAAAATCGGTGCCTAATTGAAAAACACAAAATTTTAAATTTCTGGCCTCGTCAAAGGCAAAAAGTGTTAATTTTGGACCACTTTCAAAATCCAACATCGATTTTGAGACCCCCAATTCTGGTGTTGATTTGTTTCCTACTATTTTGAAATATTTAATTTAAGTACCTCGTTAGGGGGATAGTTTTCTGCATTTCTTTTAATGCAATTGGACTAAAATAATATTCATTTCACCATTCAATATATCTCGTGGTTCGAAATCTTTTCCAATGGATACCCGAAAATGCTCTTTTGAGAACTTTGTTAAAATTTCACTATTGCCCAAAACTGAGTATCACTGTCTTTTACGTAGCCAAATTACTTCATGATATGTATTCTTGGGTTAATATATGAATTTTTTTTAATAATTTCATGTGTTTCATGGAATATGGTAAAGCGCTAGTACATGTTTTAGAGCAACCTACTCTAGATAACTTAGAAGTTAGAAAGTCCAAACATGAAGGTTTATTGTCGAGTTTTTCCAACCAAATATTATTCATTTTTTGATTCGTTCTTGGAACTGGCATATCCCTTTCATAATGTAGGATTGCATCCAAGCGGATAATAATTTGGTCCTCCAAGTAAAGTTTTTGCCTTTTACACTTACGTCCCTCCAAGAATCTTGGAATTGCCAAAACTTCAAATTGCCTATTCAATAGTTAAATTGAGTAATGTATGATCATAACTATGCGATTAGGACTTGATTGGGTAAATGGAACATACTCGAAACTGAACATACAAAACTAGTGCAATATTTTTTGAAATTGCAGTGTTGCCCAAAATAAAATATCACCTTCACCACTTATTTGAAATACTTGAATGTTGTTATAATATCCTAAATGGATGAATTTTATGTAATACATTATTTTATGGTACAAATTTAAAAGCGCGAGTATCAGTTGTAGACTAAGTTGTGTAACAATGGTTTGGCAATACTAACGGGTAATCATTTTTCTTTACGACCATGAATTCAATATAAAATCTTGATAATCCTCTCCAAGTATTATAATTGGTATTCGTTGCCTCTGTCAATACGTTTGTATATGTGTAACTTGAAATAGTCAGCACCGGTATGAAAGGAGAATACTAGTGCCTCGATATGCAAAGCCGTTGCCCGAGGCTGCCTTGTATTAAAATTTTGGCTATTTTCCCAACCCGAGAGCACAATTATGAATAACATACTATGTACATGCACCAATTTTAATATGGGTGCTATCAAAGAGTAAATCGGTGGAAATATACCATAAAGCAGTTGCTTTGGCCTGCTTAATGCCGATTTTTTATGTTTCATTTCCAAACAGATAACAGTTTAATTAAATATAATCTAAGTCCACAGCACCGGTGCTGGGTTGCACAATACAAGAGCCACACAATTGATAAAGAAGCCGCCTGGGGCTACCTCGAATATTTGTTGAGATTTTTTTCTAACCCAAGAGCAAAAGGTAAAAATAATATTCTAAGTACACAACACAGTTGGCCAAAACCGATGCTAATTTATAAAATGTTGATGCTGGAATTGGATAAACCAGGTGCTTAAGGCTTCTTAGAATTATTTTTTCAAATCTTATTCCAACCCGAGAGCGAGGGAACAAAAAATTTTCTAAGTACTTAGCATCGGTCAAAGAACAGGTGCTGAGTAAAGAAAAACCAGTGCCTTTACATTAAACATAGCATATATTCTGTTTTTCAGCACCAATTTTTTAACAAATATCATGTGCTTGTTTGTTTTTCAATTGTGCAATGACAAATTTTAAACAAATTCAAACAAAGAAACGGGCAGAATTACACTAAAGAGAAGGTGCTCCATATTTGATATATTAATATGATTTTTCCGAATAGAGAGAACATGGGCGAGGATACAAAAGTATAATGGTGATTACATTTACGGTCACAAGATGCATCATTTTCCTTTTCATGACAACATCACTCCCTACAATTTGACCACTCTCATCAACCCATAATCCATCGCCATGTGAGCGTCTACCTACTAAAGCTCCACCCACATCCTCCATACTTGGAAATACATATGGGAACTCGGGACATTCTGCTCAGACGGGCCAATCAATCTCATCTTCGAAGTAGAACTTCTTCCCATGTAGGAAGACATGCCACTTCTCGTTGCTAGGATCCCGGACATAGAAAACCTATCATTCCTGGGCAGCTAAGATAAACTTGTCATCCTCAAATCCAACTCAGTTAAGGTCCATCAATGTGAAACCCATGGGTTTCTCCATTCGAACCCCGACTCCATTATCAACTCACCGGCACTTGAAACCCACAACTATGAATTCAACATAGTCCAACTCCCAAATGTCCTTAATCACCCTGTAAAAGGCCATTATTACAATGATAGGGTTTTTGTATTTCCTGCTAGACTGCCACATCGATTCGGATTCAATGTAAACACCATTGTTCTGCGTCGAGCTCTTGCTATCCTTTTTAGTTTTTACAAAAGTAAATCCATTAATTCCATACCCTAAGTACCTTCTCACAGTGCAGTTTGGCCTCCTTGCAAAGGCACAATGTTTACTACGTGTGTCATCCACATTGCAACAATTATAAAACCAATTCACGAATGTGGAAGAATGCTCTAGCTGTATTTTGTTCGAAGGTCAGTCCGGGTATAGTGCTTGTAAATACAACATGTGCTCTTGAACATAGATTGCATTCTCACTACTATTCCTTAAAACGTAAAGGTGAACTGTCATCAACTCAGCATAGAAGGGTGTATGAAGTGTACCTTTAGAATGTGCAACCCTATTCTTCTTACCAAAAAGTGTTTGTGCTGGTAATCCAACTGATTTCTTACCAACTAAGTTCGAGGTACAGTATTCAATGATCTATTTGGTAACGTACCTTTGCATGATGTTCACATCATGTCAGATTATGAACGTAACCTTTGAAAACACCCATGTGCCGCTCGAAAGGGTACATCCAATGCATACGCACTAGACCGCACAGTCAAATTTCCTTAACCAAATGAATGACATAATGGACCATGATGTCAAAGAAGGATGGAAGAAAGTACTTTAACAACTGACATAACACTAAAACACCATCACGCGCCAACACATCAAACACCTGCTTGCTTATATTCTTCCGACAAATGGAGTTAAAGAAGAAACAAAGTTGCATAACGCTAAATAGTACATCCTCCTCCATAACACCACGGATCACAACAGGCAATAATTGTTGCATGAGAACGTGACAATCATGTGATTTCAAGGTGTTTATAGGCATATCATCATTCACAAATTAACTAACATTAGAAGAGTATCTAGATGGTACCTTGATCCTTTGGATACACATGCAAGCCGATCTCCTCTCATCCACTGACAGATTATATGGGGAAGGAGAGAGGTAAGTTTGCTTCCCTCTCACCTTCGGGGCTAGGTCTGACTAAATTCCAATCTCAACAAATCCTTCCGCGCATTCAAGTTGTCATTCATCTTCCCCGAATGTTAAGTAATGTGCCAATCAAACTCTCACGCACATTCTTTTCAATAGGCATCACATCTAGATAGTGTTGAAGCTCTAAATGTTCCCAGTATGGAAGATCGAAGAAAACAAACCTCTTCTTCCAAGGTTCATCAGACGCAGTACCAGCCTTCCTCATCATCTTCCGAAGAAAAACATTAAATTTCTTCACCTTGTTGTGTCTTACTACCCCCTTCAATGGTCTTGGTGCCTTTCTCACCTCTTTCCCACCAACAAACTAAAATGTGTCGTCACACAACTTGTGTTTCATCGGCAAGAATTTTCGGGTGACCCAAACACGCACTCTTGCAACCATTCTTTAGCTGTTGGTAATCTGTGGACTTTTCACACACAGGACATGCCTTGGGCCCCTTCACTACATAACCTGAAAGGTTTCCGTATGCGAGAAAATCATTTATGGTATAAAAAAGCATTGCCTTTATATTTAACTTTGATCCCCTAAAACCCATCAAACACTTCAACACTGTCGGGCCATAGAACCTTCAAATCTTTTATCAAAGGTGCCAGATATGTATCGATGTCATTTTTAAGCTATTTTGGCCCAGAAATCAACAAAGGCATAAACATATATTTCCTCTTCATACACAAATATGGTGGAAGGTTGTATATGGCCAGCATTACCGGCCATGAACTGCGCCTAGAGGACATGTTATTGAATGGGTTTATTCCATCAGTACACAAAGCCAACCCCAAGTTCCTTAGCTCAATTGCAAAGTCCGAACATCAGCTGGATGACAGATCACATCATCCTTAACAGAACCCCTTCCCATGTACCACATCATGTTCTTTGCATCATTTGCATTCTTGAACAACCTCTTCAACCTCGGAATAATTGAAAGATACCATATGCATTTTGTAGGAACCTGTTTCCTAAACTTTACGATAACATCTCCATCGGCAACCGCATTTCTCCTTTACTTGTAGCATGACACGTGACATATGTGGCATGCCACCTCCTTCAATAGGTCACCCATGTACAAAACACAGTCATTGGAACAAGCATGTATTTTTTTCATACTTTAATCCCATCGGACATAGTATTCTCTTCGCTTCGTTGAGGTTGTTCGGTATCCCATTATCGGTGAGAAACTTCTCATTCAGGAACTTTAGCAACTTGTTCATGCTAGTGTCGCTCCATGCACCGAGGCCTTTCAAATTAAACAATTCCATCAAGCATGACATCATTGTATCACTCTTGTTGCAACCTGGATACAACGACATGTTCTTCTTACCTAAGAAACTGGACAAAACCTAGGGCCTCCCCTTAAATTCATCGACAATCTCCTCACAGATGTCACCTATATTTACATCTCTGAAACACACTCCTCCATTACTCACAGCCACCTCCAGCGGTGCCTTCTCACCATGAAATGCCCAAACCAAATAATCTTTTCAAACGCTCTCCTAACCAAGTGAAGTTTCATGATGTTTCTATCACCACTACAGTTACGATTCTTGCAATCACGACAAGGACATAACACTCGCTTCTCACGGCCAAAAGTGAGCTCTAAAAATTCTCCACAAAATCGACTTATTCTTTGCTCAACCAACTAATGTTTCAACACACATGCTTACGCCTCTCTATTGCATGTTCCATCTCTACAAAATAACAAAATTAGGAAAATTATAGCTCCACAAAATGACCATGGCTATGCAAGATTCTAAACATTCAAAATCAATTTGGCAAGGATTACGTACAAGTTGCATCACAACATTCAAAACCACCCCAACATTATCACATTCCTAATCAAGGGATTAATCACATCAACAAATTTAGAAAACAATCAATCACATTTCTTCCATGAATGCAAGTATCATGAACATGATCAAACACACAAAATCATGATCAAACACACAAAATATATGCATACAAACCATTTATAACATATTAGATCATTAATAACAAGCCAAACAATTTAAAACCTACCTTTATGGGTCTTCATTAAAGCATTTAATGTCAAAACCCTCCCAAACACACCATAAATTACCTTCTCTCCCCAAAACTTTACTTTTTACCCGCCATTGAATAGTGGTAGGTGAGCATTAAAGGTTGTTCTAACACCGATTTTATAAGTACAAACCGGTGCTAGAAAAATTCCCACCAAAAATTTCCTCGCTAAAATGACTATTTATCCACATTCAACACTGGTTTGGTCATTTTCAGGCTAAACTCGAGTTCTCAATTCTTCACTGAGCGAGTCCGCTTATCCAGTTTGCTAAACTCGAGATGCTATCATTATTTTGGATTTCGTGTGGTTGCGGGAGGTGTATATCAAATGTCATACCATAACACATTTAGCCTCAATCTCCCATGAAGTTTTGGTAGGTTATATGGGTTATCGATAATGGCATACTCCATAGGGGGGCTGTTGTATAGGTTGATATAAATGGGGGACCGTTTATAGAGGTTTATTTAAATGCTAGGGGTTTAGGGGATGAGTTATCTGTTACAAAGTGACGAACAATAGATGTAGAGCTAGAAGAGAGACTGACTGGAAGGATTTTTCCTTAGTTGATTGTTGAACGTTATTATTAACTTTATTCATGGTTACGGGATTTAATTTTTTCAGTATCATAGACTACACAAGCAGTATTTGTATCCATTTTAGAGCCAATTTTACCATCATTGTTGGTTAGAACCTAGGTTGGATGAGTTAAGGCCTGCAATGTTGGTTTTTTAGGGATGGGTACCCAAGCTGTGTTTGTTTTAAACATGCAATTAGTTTCTAGGTGACCTAAATTAGAACAGTAGTAATAATATTGAGGAAGATCATCTTAATCGATATTGTACTTTCTGTTATTAGAGATGGATCCCAGCTTTATAGTGGTGGGCAGCAGTTTAAGAACATTGACCTCAACACAAGTTTTTATAGCGGGTGGCACCAATTTGATTACCAATCGATTCAATTGATGTAATATTATAGTAATATAAAGGAGCTTCAGAGCTAGTAATCTACACAAGAACAATTGGGGATTCAAACTGAGGATAGAAATTAGGAGTCCAGCTTAATACCTTCATACTGCACCCGCAGGGTTGTTCTTTTAGAGTTTACCCACGGCCGCTGAGGGGTCAAAGATAAAGATTTGTTTGTTGCTCCAGACCTCACTCCTAACTATGATGAACGTAGCTAGTGGCAAGTCCAGAATCATCCATAGAGTTATTGGTGCCTAAGGGTTAGCCAAACACAAATCACTCTCAGGCGTCACCCCAATCGTGAGTTGAGAATAGCTAATAATCTTGGGGGCTAGACTATAATACACATAAGCAACTATCAACCTATTTTCATGTTATATCACATAGTGTGGAGATGTTAATTATCCGGGAACTCCCATTGTCTATCACACAACTATTTCTGCCCCCTCCTTAACATCTCACATTCGCTGTAACTTGCTAGGGGCTCGCTTCTCTACTGATTGCCCCCGTAGCTCACTCTCGGGGTTAACCGGCTCTCGCTTAAAGGACTATACCTTTCATAGGTTGCAACAGTTAGATGCGGGAGTAAAACCAATCACAGAACCGGGACCTCCACTATGAGCACCCATCTTAGACCTCAAAAGTAAGAGGATATCTGTACCTCATGATAACTCTACAGTCTGCACCACTCTAGTCGCTGCAAATTAAAATGTTAAATTATTGGGGTAAGCCAGGGTTTCCCCAATTAGGAATTTAATAACATCAACTCGGTAGTTTTGATGTTTCTAACACATGACTAGCCAATTAAATTATTGTATATTACCATCTTGGCACACGCAAAGGGGATCTAACGCACACATCATCTCGGTACTCACAAGACTACCATAGCGCTACTAATCCAACACTCCTAAATTAGCACTTGAAGCCTAGCACAATATTACGCAAGAAATAAATCAAGTGTGAATCTTAACATACTTCATAGCATAAATCACAATAAGAAATTGAACCACAAATTGAGCATGAAATTTAACATGGAAATATAGGATGAATCTAACAAGTCTCACAAATCAATATCAATCATGCTTACAAATAACTACCCCAAGAAATAAATTACTATACTAACATTAGATCCATTACAATCATTGGAATAAATTCCATGAATCTAAGACGTAAATGAAGAGAGAAGAGAGAAAACCCTACAGAGGATTCTTCTAACCTTCCTTCCTACCTAACACACTAAAAATGAACTAACTAACTACTTGCTTAAAGCCTATGAGAATGAAGGCTATATATATAGTATAGGATATATAAATGGGCCTTAAAAAGCTCAAGTTGAAAAACCCTAGTGCCATGCTAGCATGGGACGTGCAGGTTTGCACGACACGGCCAGCATGTCCGATGCAATATTGCACAGGACGTCATCTGGACATAGGATATTCTGAAATTAAGAAAACGAGCCGTGTAAGTTTCCACAGCATGTCGTCCGGACCTTAATTTTTCATCCTCTAAGTGCACGAGATGTGCATAATTACACTTCACGTCGATCGAGTCTTGTGCATCTTCAGTTCTTCATGCACGGGCACAACACGTCTCTGGACCCTCTTCTTGTGGCACATATTAAAGCATGGGCCGTTCCATTTTACACAGCCCATTCCATTTCTTTGACACTTTCAAATCTGGCTTCTTTTCTTCATCCCTTCTATCTTCTACCACGTTTTGACTCGTGGCCTTCAGTCTTCAACCGATTTTGGAATTGGCCTTCATTAACCTACTCTGAAGTGCTTACGAGAAATCAACAAATAAGCTCACAAAAAGAGATCTAGATGCTCGTAAGAACAAAAATTCCTTAGGCTCACAATAGGCACCAAAATTAAGGATTTAGATAAGAAAACAAAAAATGGTCATCTAAACCCCTTATAATATCAACCTATCTAAACCAATGCTTGGTCTTATGAGGTCTTACAAGGTATGGTCTTGCTAACTAATTGAGGCCGAAATATGATGAGCTCATTGCTAAAACCTTAAAGGTTCATTGGTTCATTTTTGGGTGTCTAAATGACACCTCGTGGTCCTACGAGGTTTGATCTTGTGTTAACTGACTGGTCTAGCTATCTAAGACCTATGTAATTTTGAAGCTAAGTATGTGTTTATCCTGGTTGTTTAAGAACAGTTAATAGGAAATCTAAATCTTGTGCTACTTCTAGTGAGGTATGCTAAAATGAGATGTACTTTGATTCTTGTTATGAAGGTTTATTCTTTGTGTTCAGTAAGGATGATCTAACCTTTGATTGGGAATAATGTGAGTTGTGTTCTAGAAATGTATTCGGTCGTGTGTAATTGTGGTATGGTTGTTTGGGCTTTCTCACTTGCTAAGACTGGAATGGGTTTTTACTAATAGTTGATGTCTCAAAGTCTTACTCTATTTGGGTTGGCTATTTTAATTATAGTTGTGTGGTGACTAGTACCAATAGTAGGTATTATAGTGCTCGTGCTAATGTGCTAAACACTATACCTCAAGGTCATATGGTTTTATGCAGGAAAGATGTAGGTATTTGGTTCTTCTTGTATATTAGTACCCTTAGTTGTCAAGGAATGATTAATATTGTAGTAGTCTAAGGTTTGTAAGTTTGTGTTCATACTTTATTCACTGCTAGTTATTTAATTTCGGGAGGTGATTTATTATATATTTTATTGGTGTGTATTATGAAGCATGTGATTTTTGTGTGTGAAGAAAAAATGGAGTACTGCTTGTGTCGCGGGGTTGGTGGTTTTGCAGGCCTATGCGAAGATCCAGTCTCCTTTATGCTGATGTATTGTGTGTGTGTGTTATGTTATGTGTATGTGTGCTATGTTTTGTGTGTGGAAAGTGGAGTTTAGTATTGCTTGTTTCGCGAGGCTGGTGGTTTTCCATGCGTATGCAAAACCGCAATCTCCTTCTAGCTTATGTGTTGTGTGTGTGTGTGTTATGTGTAAAGTGGAGTGGAGTACTGCTTGTGTGGCGAGACTGGTGATTTTCCAGGCATATACAAAGCCGCAATCTCCTTTCTTCCTATGTATGATGTGTGTATGTAAATGAAGATGAATTCGAACATTTGTTTGCATCGCTACGCCAGTGATTTTCCAGTGGTTTGTGAAGACGCATTCTTCTTTCCATCATTCTTATGTGTTAGTTTGGTGTACTTCGACGATCCTGCGGAGTGTGTTTCTCTGAGGTTTGCTCAGTGAGGTTCTTTGTGAATGTGTGTGATTTATTTTTAGGCGTGTGATGGTTAAAAATATCTATGGGTTGACTAATACTTATTGGCAATGCTAACTTATCCATTTTTCAAGGCTGAAATAAAGGGTTGGGTAGATGTGTGTAGGTATAAAGTCACAAATTTTTATGGGCTATCATACTGTTATCCCTATTCCATCTGAACATTTTATCTCTATAAAAGGATAATTGTAATAGGTGTTTTACTCAATTTTAGTTTGTGTGTGCCAGTGTTGTGATGAGTTACCCTCTATATTTGTTCTAATTTTTGTGATTTGTGTGTTGTGATGTCGCTAAGGTTGTTGTGAATGTGTGTAACTTGTAAACTTCTTTAAGAGAGCATGGTATGGATTCCTGATGGTTGTTGTAACTTACCTTAAAGATCTTATTGGTTTATCAGTAATCTATCGTGGATGGATTATTTAGAGGTATTACCTATGTTGCTGGTGGTGCATATTAAGGTAACATCCCCTACCGGATTTTCTAAGGAAGCTCGTATGAGCTTGTAAGGGTATTATTAACTTTATTGTTTTCCCTAAATCTAGGATGTGTATCTAACATTTTTATCTTTTTTTATAGGATCGGCAATCAGGATTAGTAAATTGGGGGATGGGGGTTAATAGTGTTCTACATCTGCTCTGCCCTACATCAATGGGGGTCGGGGAATATTAAGGCGAGAAGAAACTTAGGTTCGCTTTGACTTGGCTCCATGGGACAACCTGGCTACATAGCCAATGAAGACATTTGTCTAGCAGCAAGTGTTTGTTTGACTATCTGATAACAGGGTATTTGTACCTATGGCAATCTTAATTTCATTTCTAGTTAGATGTTTTACTCCTACGTCCTTTGTCGGTAGACATATTCTACTTATGAATCAAACTTTTAATTGCACGAGGTGGTTGTTTGTATTATACGTGCCTAGGTGTAAGTGTACCTTAGTTTTGATGATGTAATGTTGCGATGTGTTAATGTTGGGTGACTAAATCTGGTTAGCTTTGCCTCTTACATCCAATCCTGGTTGTTCAAAGCTTTCCAGTTTCCCTTGATTCATTTCCTCACTTTTGTCCAATCCTGCATGTTCGAGGCTTTCCTGGTTTGTCTTATGGCCAGTTTTGTCAACGTTGTGTTTTGCTAATGGCCAGCCCTATAGATGGTATGCTTTGTCATTTCCGTCTAATCCCGTTTGTTCGAGGCTTTCCAGTTTGTCCTTATCAATATTTTCAAGCTTGTATTGTGGCTGTGTCCACCGACCATGTGTTTTATGGTGGCCTGTTCATAATATTTTGTCTTGCTAATGCATATGACTGCTTTCAAGTTTATTGGTTTTCCTCTTTTGACATGAAACTTGACCTTATCCAGATACCATGAAGGCATGAAAAGAAAAAATCAACCTCCACAGACAGTGCCACTGGTGTGGGGAATTCCTTCTGAACCACCATAATATCTAGATTCAGCGCAATGCTTCATGCAAGCTCCATGACACGTGGAAAAAATATTGTTACCTGTTCTAATGCTTGGATCACTTATTTATGATTGATATATTATGCAATCCTTGCAGATCATTGACCATGTTCCTAGATCATGGTTTTAATGGCATGGTTATAAGTGAGAATCATCCCCTCTTCTAGGTTCTCTTAGGATGGTTCACTGCAATTGGGTGTTACTCTTACCAGGGTTCTCTTTCTTCTCCAGCGATCAGTCCTTTATTTAGGTCGCTGGGCTCAGGGTATTATCTTTGTTTTGAACTACGCGTGATTAGGGGAGGTGTATATCAATTACATTTTGATTATTAAATATTTATTTAAAAATTCAAAAATATTATTATATTTAATTAAAAATAATGTTTTAAAATGTGAAAGTGATAGAATGTAAAACCCACAAATTATTGTGGCTGTGTGTATTGATATATATATATAGTAAGTACGAAGGGTATACAAGACCTAAACAAATACGGAACATGATATATACAAAATCAATCAGAAAGGGTATTCCTTTCTGATCTTGATTCTAAATCAACTATATCTCTATTACCCCCCCCACCCCACCCCCGCCTCCCACTCAAGTGAAGTATAGGGCCGGTCTCAATGCAAAGCTTGGAACGTAAGAACTAAAACTCAAACTGAGGACGAGGTAACCCCATTTGTAAAGATGTCAGCATGATGCGAGTCTGTAGGAACATGAGCAACCCTAAGTTTGCCAAAAGACACCATATCATGCAAAAAATGGCAGTCAATATCAATGTGCTTGACTCTCTTATGCAAAGCTGGATTCTGAGCCAGAAAGAGAGCATTATTGTTATCACACAGCAAAAAGGAGGCACACAAGTCGATACATGTAAATCCTGAAGAAAATTCATTAACCAAGCCAACTCCGCATTAGTATTTACCATAACACGGTACTCTAATTCTGAACTAGAACGAGAAACTGTAGGTTGCTTCCTAGCACTTCAAGACACCATGTTACCACAAAGAAAAATGGCATAATCATATGTAGACCTACGAGTATCAATGCAACAAGCCCAATCAGCATCAGAATAACCATAACAGGTAAAGCGGATGAATTTGCATAAAATTGAAGACCATAGTGGAGAGTACCACGAACATAGCACAGAATTCGAGTGACAACTTGGAAATGGTCATCAGTAGGATCCTACATTTACTGACTGGCTGTGTTCACAACGTAAAACAAATCGGGACATGTAATCAAAAAATACTGAAGTGTACCAACCAGAAATCGACAAAGAGTGGGATTTCCAAATGGCTTACCGCAAAAGCTAGAAAGTTGCATAAAAAACCACAAGAGAAATAGTAACACGTGAAGAATCTTGCATACTGGCATGCAACAAAATGTCCTTGGTGTATCTAGCCTGACCAAGGAACAAGTTGTCAGATGTATGAACAACCTCCAACCCCAAAAAATACTGTAGAGTGCCAAGATCGATAATCTTGAATTCTTGATTAACCCAATCAATAAACTTCTGAATGAGACGACCATCATTTCCAGTAAGAATAATGTCATTAACAAAAAACCAACAAGTACAGTAAAGAGGCACCCTGAGAAAAGACAAATAAATAGGTATCAGAGGAACCACATACAAAGCCCAAGCCAATACAAAATGAACTAGAGCACTGAAACCAATCACGGGGAGCTTGCTTCAAACCATAAATGGCCTTTCGTAGATGACAAACAAAATTGGGACGCATCTGGTCTTTGCGTCCAGCAGGCTGCTCCATGTAAATCAGAGAATCAAGAACGTCATTTTAAAATGTATTCTTGACATCAAGTTGTCGTAATGACCAATTCCGATGAACTGTAAGAGATAAAACAATACGAACAGAAGATGCATTCACACTAAATACATTATCAAAATCAAAGCCAGGTAATTGCAAAAAACCATGAGCAACTAAGATTGCTTTGTGTTTGTCAAGAGAGCTATCAGCTTTGTACTTCAATCTATAAACCCATTTTGAACCAACAACATTAGCATTTGAAGGACGAGGAACCAAATCCCACGTCTGTTGAGTGCATAGAGCATCCATCTCTAAGTCCACGGCAGCAACCTATTCAGGATCCTTGACAGCCGAGGGATGACTACGAGGCTCGGTCTTAGAAACTAAAGCACACCGTAAACCAAAAATATCATATTCAGAAAAGTCCTTGTACCGTAATAAACCACTGTGCAAACGAGTATCCATCGGATGTCGAGAAAATGAACCCACGGTCGAAGATGGTGCAGATCCCTAGGTGGGCACGAAACTTGAGGCAGTGAGCATGGAACTCGAGGTTGGCAGCGGCGGTCATGAAGAAGACGCTGATGGTGGCGTTGGTGAGGCAGGGTCTGCCGGTTCAGCCAGAGAGGCCGTCGATGGTTGGCCAGGTGGTACGTGGTGCACTTGCATGGTCAGGATGGCTGGCGCGTGAATCAGAGGCGGAGGCAGCAGCGTCTGAGCTGGCGGCACTGACTGCTGTCAATCAAGCTGTTGGTCATCTTGTGGCAAACAAACACAATTTTTTGAAGATCCCTGAGCTTCTGGTACAGTCAGAAAATTTAAATTTTCTAAAATGATGGGTGATTCTGGTTATGAAGATGGCTCAAAGACCTCCAACGAGACTAACGAAGTCTCTAAAAAAGTAGAAACATCTAATGATGATAAATCTATAGCAGGAAATTTGTACTAGGAAACATCTAATGATGATAAATCTGTAGCAGGAAATTTGTACCAGGAAACATCTAGTGATGATAAATTAGGTAGCGGGAAAAATGACTCATCAAACCGAGCAAGGCGAGTGATGTACTCCTTCTTCGTGAAAGGATCAAGACATCGATAACCCTTGTACTAAGAACTGTAACCCAAAGATATACATATTATACTCCAATGTGCCAACTTATGTTCAACATAAGGGCGTAAATACGAAAAAACTTGGCTGCCAAATGGATAAATATTGGAGTAGTCAGGAGTCGTACCAAAAATAATAAAGAGCAGAGACCAACCAGATAAAATTGGCGCTGACAACCTGTTGATGATGTAGACTATTATAGAAAAAATCTTCATACCAAATTGAATGATGAAGGCTTGAATGAAAGAGCATCGACAATCTTGTCTCAGTTATGTGATAATGCTTCCGCTCTGCACGACCATTTTGCTTTGGAGTGTAAGGACAAGAAAGTTGATGATAAATGCCCTTAGATGCAAAATGTGATCACGTGCGATTATTTAGAAACTTGGTTCCACCATCACTCTGAAATACTTTAATAGTAGTAGAAAATT
The DNA here is from genome assembly GCA_037428765.1 of Rubia yunnanensis. Lineage (NCBI taxonomy): Eukaryota > Viridiplantae > Streptophyta > Magnoliopsida > Gentianales > Rubiaceae > Rubia > Rubia yunnanensis. The sequence continues at coordinate 102,957,034 of CM075061.1, read as the reverse complement.
GGTTCTCAACAAAAGCCTCAAAATGCATATAAGCCTCACAAAACCAGACTTTCTTCACAGAGGATATAACTAGGTGAACCGAGAAAAATCATCAACAAAAATGACATAATAAGAGTAGCCAGTACAAGAGATGGAAGGAGAGGGTCCCCAAAGGTCACAATGAACTAATCAAGTCAATGTTGTGTGCTCTTTAAATTATTACTAAAAGAAAGACGCTTGTGTTTAGCCATCTCACAAGAAGGACATAAATGAGGCTTAGACAACAAACTAGTAATTGACAAACATTCAGACTTGCTCAAAGAAGCAATTATGCCCAATCTACTATGCCACTTTTAAATATGCTTTAGAAGCACTCGATGCAACAAACGTAGATAAAGAAGCACCACTAAAATCCAAAGCATATAAACCCCCATCACGATGGCCTTTTCCAATAATATCACTAGTAAACTTGTTTGAAATAGTGAAACGAAGAATCATCAAAGTAAATAATATCATTCATATCCTGAGTCAACTTGCTAATAGACAGCAAAAGTTTAATAATTTGTGGAACCACCAAAACATCAAACAAGGATAATGAATCAGACACTCGAGAATGACCAACATAGGTAATGTTAAAAGCATAACCATTACCAACAACAACACGAGTGTTACCAGAATAAGAGGTCACTCAATCAAGAGTGGACTTAGAAGAACCCATGTTGTTTGTCGCGCTAGAATCAGCTATCCAACGAGCACGCGGGGCATAATGCAGTAAAGAGCATGTAGAAGAAGCTTGGGAGACCAAGTGAGGACACATCGAAGCAACGTGACCAAACTTTTTACACCACTGACACTGCAACTAGTACCATTCACCGTGCATTTTAGAGCAAGAAGAAGAAACATAACCCCGAACGTCACACCATTGGCACCGTGGTTGATAAAAAATGAGCCATTATACAAAAGAGAAACAATCAGTTTTTTTAATCGCTGCTGACAGGGTGCTGACAAGACGCTGACTGGGCTATTGACTGGAAATGAGAAACTAAATTGGCACGAAAAATTGAACAACTCGTGATATGAGTAGCTAGGAAAGATGGAGGTGCGAGATGTTAGAAAAATTGTGAGAATATGAGGCGCGTGTAGACAAGCGTGTAATGAACCGGACACGGAGATGCACACACTAGTAGGGTTGATGGCACATGTGGGTCATGCGCTTAACGCAAAACCACCATACGGTGGTTGCTTGGATCTGGCGGTCGACGACAGCAAAAACCAGAGAGCACCGGAGAAGAATAAATTACAAAATGTCATGTCTAATGGTTAATCAGTCTAAAACAAGACTTTGTATTTTAAAATATATATTTGATATTAAAACAATATATAAGGAAATAAATTTTTTTTGGTTGGGTCATTGATAAACCCTTAAAAAATTAATAGGTTGGATTGTGAGTTGTGTAAGTGTAGGGGAGACAAAATAGACCCACAACCCATTGGTCAAGCGAGTTGTCTATATTTAAACCCGAGTGGGTATGGGTAAAATTGGTAATGAGTCAAATGAGTAATTGAAATCTTTGGGTTTGGCGGGTGAGGTATGCGGGTAGACTGCGGGTTTACCCATATAGGTTGGTATATAAATCCATATGGATGATAATGAAAAAACCCTGATTGAGCTCTATCAGAACAAGCAGAGGCCTGGCGAATCAACAAAGGCGTGACTCAGTCGATTCCTTTCGAAGGGGGCCGAGAAAAATTTGTCATTCTTCGATGTGCTTGGAAAAGCTAAAAAATTCGAATGAACAAAATAATGTGACAAAGCCTTTTGAGGCTTAAAGGAAAACTTACGAAGCTTGCCCGCCCTAATGAAGCCAGACAAGGGGGGAGATCTGTACTTATACATTTCAGCATCCCCCTTAGAAATAAGTGTGGTTCTGGTAAAGGAGAAGGACCCAACACCTAATCTACTTCATAAGTAGGCCATTGCATGGTCTAGAGACTCGGTACACTTCCCTCAAAAATTTAATATTGGCCCCATCCCATGCGGGAAGGCGCCTCCAACCATATTTCCAAAGCCACAAGATCATCTTGTTCACCAGCCATCCAATTAGATAAGTGCTCCTTAAGCCGGAGGCCTTAGGGCAAATGATGAAGTGGGTAATTAAACTAAGGGAGCAAAAAATCCAATTCCACCCAAGAATAGCCATCAAAGTCCAAGCCTTGGCAGATTTCATTGTTGAAACTACAGAACCAATTGTGGTAGATGATGCAAAATAATTTGAGGAAGCATGGCAACTATACGTTGATGGATCATCACACTCCAGAGGCAGTGGGGCCAGAGTTCTTCTCACAAGCCCTAAAAATAAGGATTATTCCTATGCCTTACACTTTGACTTTAAGCCCACGAACAATGAAGCATAATATGAAGCACTGATCACAGGCCTTCGAATCTCTGAAGATTTGGGAGTTCGAAGGCTGGAATATTTAGCGATTCCCAAATCATGGTTCTCCAAGTCAAGGGGGAATATGAAGCTAGGGAAAGAAGCTTGCAGTTTTACTTGGAAGTGGTGAAACCCCTCCTCGAACATTTCCACCATTACACTCTCACTAAAGTCCCTCAAGAGAAAAACCACAAGTCTGATACCATGTGCAAGTTGGCTTCGTCGGACTTGGATTTACAATCCTAAGGTCACTTAATGGTGAAAATGCATAGTAAATGTATCTTCAAAGAAGAAGCAATGGTGATGATGGTGGAATAACAAAGGTCGTGAATAACGCCTATCATGAACTACATTCAAGATGGTACCCTGCCGGAAGATGCCATCGAAGCAAGGAACGTTAGGCTAAAAGCACCCAACTATGTGATCAATGAGGATGTGCTCTATCATCGAGGCCATCTGCATCCGCTTCTTTGATGTGTAGCCCCCCACGAAGCTAACTATCTGATCTGCAAAACTCACGAAGGGTCCTGTGGAAATCACCAAGGGGCTCACTCGATAGCTAAGAAGTTCCTCATGGCCAGATACTACTGGCCCAAGATGTTTGATGAGGTTAACAAGCATATTCAAGCCTGCCATCAGTGCTAAAGGCATGCGTCGATCACCCATGTCCCCCTAGAAGAAATAAGGAACATAAATAGCTCTTGGCCATTTGACGAATGGGTGATCGATCTGGTGGGTTCTTTCCTAGAGGCCCCAGCCCACTTTCAATACCTGATCTTGGTCGTGGACTAATTTACAAAGTGGGTCGAGGCCGAAGCCCTAACCGGCGTAAAAGGGAAAGCGGTGATTGGTTTTGCTGGAAAATATCATATGCCATTTCGGGATCCCTCAAACCATTATAACTGACAATGGTGCCCAGTTCGTGAATGACCCATTTAAAAGCTGGTGTAAGGAATACAAGATCCGTTAGAGTGTCACCAAAATTTACCACTCCCAGGCTAATGAGAATATCCCAGCGTGCTTTGGTCATTTCAAACATTGGAATCATCTGCCACGAACGAAACCCTTTTATGGCATGGTCTATGGTTCATAGGTGGTTATTCATGCAAATTTAAGGCTTCCCACCTTCCAAATTTTTTCTATAAGTAATGAATGCCAAGAGATCAATGATGAGCAGTGTCGTTTGGATTTAGACCTTCTTGAAGAAAAAAGAGAGAAGATATCTCTCCACAAAGCCAAGGTCAAAGAAAGGATCAAGCGATATCATCGGAGGATCTGAAAAATCCAATTTTCCCTGTGAGACCTTGTAATGAGGAGAAATGAGAAATCCAAAAGGAGCTAGAGGGAAAGTTGTCAGAAAACTAAAAAGGACCCTACCGAGTCGTTGAAACCCTAGAGGCAGTTACGTGCTAGAAACCCCTCAAGGTGAACAAATTCCGCACAGTTGGAACGTTTCCAACCTTAGGAGGTATTATTCCCCTAAATCCCAGTAGACTTGGTGAGCCCAGAAAATAGCCCGCCCCAAATTAGCTATGGGTTGGAGGATACCTCTACAAAATAGTGTAATAAGTCGATAGGGTTACTTTGTTTTTTGCTAACTATCTATTGAAGTGTGTTTCTTATAATTACTTCTTGTTCTCAAGAATTTAAACACACATTGCCACGAGGGAACGAAAATTCCCCACTCTTCTCAAATCGAAGCATTAAATACACGAAAAGACAACAAAGCCCACCAAGCATTTCATGGCCGAAATCCCCTTAATATGCATCAAGTGCCCAAGGCACAGACCTTGTAAATATTTGAAGGGCCAACATAGCCCTTCGAGCATTTCGGGGCCAAAATCCCCTTAACGCTCATGAAGCGCCCAAGGCACAGACCTTGTAAACATTCAAAGGGCCAACATATCCCATCGAGCATTTTGGGGATGAAATCCCCTTAACGCGCATCAAACGCCCAATGTACAGACCTTGTAAACATCCGAAGGCCCACCATAGCTCATCAAATATTTTGGGGCCAGATTCCCTTTAACGCACATCAAGTGCCCAAGGTATAAACCTTGTAAACATTCAAAGGGCCAACATAACCCATCTAGCATTTTGGGTTTAAAATCCCCTTAACGCATTTCAATCACTTGAGGCAAAGACCTTGTAAACATTCGAAGGGCCAACGTAGCCCATCGAGTATTTTGGGCCCGAAATCCCCTTGACGCACATCAAGCACCAAGGCATATACCTTGTAAACATTCAAAGGGCCAACACAGCCCATCGAGCATTTCGGTGCCAAAATCTCCTTAATGTGCATCAAGGGCCCAAGGCATAGACCTTGAAAACATCTAAAGGGCTAACACAACCCGTCGAGCATATCAGGGTCAAAATTCTCGTTTGAAAGGCCAACACAGCCCATCAAACACTTTGGGATTAAAAATCCCTCCTTCACGGGTATTGCAAAGCCTTACAATGAAAAGAAAAGAAAGATTTGAAGTGCTCAACTTGATTAGAAGGGCTAATCCCCTTTGTGAAAATTTTATATGCTCAAAAAAGAATAAAGGGCAAGAAATTTTATTTCATATATACAAAGTGTCATAATGGCTTACATACAAAATGATATAATTACAACTATCTACATATAACTAAGGGAAACCTATCATAAGGAAGAGGAGACTCTTATTCTTCCAAGTCCCCAGCCGCTAGTCTTCGAGCAGAGTTCAAAGCTCCGCGGGGTAAGCCTTGAGATCTTCTCATTAAGGGTGTATCCTCAACGCCCTCACCCCTGGGGTTTGGGGGGGTCGGGCAGTTTTGGCTGCCTCCTTGGCTGGACGAAGGCCCTTTGATGGAAGTAAGGTCCCATCTTTCTAGACCAGAGGTGTAGACCTGACCACTTGCTTGGTTAACACTTAAAACTGGAGCTAGAAGACGTTACTAGGGTCCAGATTTTGAGCTAGAAGACGTTACTAGGGTGGGATCCATCTGTGAGGTAGGGATCCTAGGAGAATATCTTAAGTAGTAGAAGATGTAGCCTCCCCATCCACGAGAAGTACTAGAGGGGCTACTCTCAGTGGGGTCGGGAACCCCACTCCTTCTCGGAGCAGATTGAGAGCTCAAAGCCCCACTCTTATGCCTATTGTCCTTTCATAAGTTACTCAACCACTTCTTAGCATCCTGGTAGGAATCACGGTACTTGGGATCCCCTGTGATATGTTTTCTCTCCATGATGTTGATGGTCTCTTGATTAAATTATTCAAAATACTCAATTCAGGGAGCCTCGATGGTCCCAAGTCGGAGCCCATACGCTCGAAGATTATTGGAAGTCACTATGTAGGTTTGATACAACTCTGCAAGGTCCATCTTGAAATTTTCCTTATCCTTATAGGCGTTTATGCAAAGCTCCTCATTTTCCTTAACCGCCAGTGCCAGGGAGGAATTTAAACATTGGTGTTCCTGATTCTGTTTCTTCAACTCTTCTAGTTTGGCGGTGGCTGTAACAAGGGATGCACAAGCCACTTCTATATTTTCCCAATACACCCAGGCCTCGTGACGATAGCTCTCGATGGTCTTGTTAGGATGAGAAGAAGAGTCCCCCCAGAAGCCTTGTAAGACTTGGCAGCAGCGATGCACTCATGCATCGAACTAAACCCGGCTTTAGTGGTGATCTCTTTGAGGACCTCATTGTGCCGAGATTCGAAGAGGCAATAGTCCTCCAAGATCCCGGTCCTTAGCCACAGCAAGAAGGTTCATTTCCTCCCTCAAATGTCTAAGATCTTCGAGAAGTTCTTTTTACCTCTCATGAAGACCATTGCGCCATAGGCTAAATTCCTCGTTACCAACTCGAAGCTCTTCTTCGAGCCAGAAAAAATTATACTTGAATTGAGGCCTCAATTTGCTCCCATGCCCACTCTTCATTTCGATGGTATCATTATCTCATAACTTGGAAAAGAAGTAAAAAATGGTGCCCCTTTTGTAGTTGGAGGGAGGGGGGTTAAGGCACCAAGTCTCAAATCTACGAGTAACAAAAAGCATAAACACATAAGTAAAGAAATAAGAACTTTCATTGATATTTGAAAAGGGAAGGGGTGTACATTCAAAGTCTTGAAAAGAGATAGTTCATACATTTTCTCCTACCCCACGATTTGCTTGGTTAGAGCTCGAAGAGGAGGGCCTGGGTCAGGCCAATGACTGAGTTAAAGGGTTCGCCCGATCCACTCCTTATCTTCATCCACCTCTAGAAGCTTTCAGGTGCTCGAGCAATGGGATTTTGATACCCCCATCCTTGATGGATTTAAACTAAAGATGGTCCAACTGCACCACCTCACGGTTATTCTTGTGGACATCCACTATAGTGGTGTATTTGGTAGGGAGGTCCTTGCCGTTGACATGAGCGATAGCATTTTGAGTGAGCCCCACCAAAACTTTAGGGAGGGATGAGAAGAAGTCCTGAAACCCCTTAGTCTTCACTAGCTTGTTGGTGTATGCCTTGAAGACGGAAGCCTGCTGCTTGGCAAAACAAATACTGGATAGCCTGGTGTTCTCGTTGGTCAGGGTTGTGATAGATGCCTAGGCCTCTGGTAGCTTAGTTACAAGCTCCTTTAAATTACCATCCTTCTTAGAGCTCAGTTTCTTTAATGCTTTCTCATGTTGGGAAGCTACCCTCGTCAATTCTGCCCATGATCGAAGGTCACCATCTTGAGTTCTTCCTTGAGCTCATTCACTTTGGCCTCATGGGCCTTCGACTTGGCCGCAACCTTTTGTGCTTCCTTGGCCATTGCCATGAGGGTCTTGAAGATAGAGTCCAGAGCAGTTGTGGCAGTGACCACCCCCGAGAGCAAAGAAAAGGTAGGATCAACCATGCCCGGAGTGGTGGGATTACTCTCCCCCAAAATGTGCTTGGTCTGGGACTTAACAACCTTGGAGCTGCCGGCCTGGGACTCAACGAAAACAACCTCATCAGTCTATTTCCTTAAGGGAGAAGGAATGTGAGAAGAAGTGCCCTCTCGGTGCCACCTATTGGTCATCGAGGCACAAGGAGCCTCAGATTGGACCCCCTGCTAGAACGACGCTTGGGTCTGGGGCTAGGGAGTGAACCCTAGTGTGAGGCTCTTTGAAAATCACCTTCTTTTCCTTCTCATTTCCAAGATCAAGGAAGTTAGTGAAACCCACTGAATAACACAAAAGAAAGATAAGTCAGTTAGGGAAATTTAAAAGTAAAAACAATTAAGACAAAAGCTAAAATACTTCAAACACCTTTGTGTAGTGGGGAAGGACTCCTAGAGGTAGCCTCTGTGGCATTACCAAGATCTAGGGGCTCCAAAACAGTTCCAACAACCTTCGAAATAGGCTCGGTGGCTTTCTATAAACTGGTTTTTGTCTTCTTTGGTTTTTTTCGTGGCCACTTCATCAGTAACTGGAGGGACTTTCTTTGCCTTCTTAGGCTTATCACCCTCAGCTGCCTTGTTCTTCCCCTTCCTTTTTCTCATAGAAGGGGTCTTCGAAGAATCCAACGGAGGATGGGGTTTAATCAAAATAGGCTCTTGGCTGAAAATTCACACTTAAACCTCCTCCGGCCAGACATAATCACAATTTTTTGAAATATCCAAGGGCTCGCCCAGAATCCTATCCATATATGCTACCATGCAGTCTGGAGCAGAATAGCTAGCAGCTTTCTCGAACTTAGGGTTTAACGCTGGAACATAGTAGCTCTCAGCTTCACTGTCGAAAGTGTATATGGGGGTTTTGTGCCACCCTTTGCAGTTCGAGGAGATCTTGATGGGATGGTTGGCAAACCTATTGCTAAGGGTCAAAATTCCTCAAATCTTCATGTCCCCATGCATCACAACTCTAATAGTAGAAAGGTAGTAGAAAGACCTAAAGAGTTCGTAGCTAGGGGTTATACTGAAGCTATTACACTGGGTCATGAACGCCATGGTAATAAGCATGGTGTTCAAATGGAGTTGGGCTAGGTTAATCTGGTGCTCCTTAAGAAGCCGAGAGATGATTGGGGGTAAGGGAAAAAAAGCCCAAATTTGAAATGGCAATCGTAAACGGTGCACTTTCTAGGCCTCGTATTCTTAGGGTTTTTATCTTCTCGAAAGACCTCTAACCGCAAGTCCTCTGGAAGCTTAATCAAAAGGGTCAGGGATGGTAGTGGGTTGGAAATTTCCTTAGGGATTGGCTGGGGACTTTTGGGGATTTTGGAAATCGAGGGTCAGAATCTTCTCGAAAAAGAAATGACGTCTCTTTTTATCCTTCTGAACCATGGCTTCCCTCGAAACAGGGGACCTCGAAGTAAACCACTTTTGGAGGTAGCCCTTAGACAGTGTTGGGCAATTAGTAGAACTCTCTCCACCGTCTCTACCAGCTGAACACAAACTAGCGGCCGACGAAGTAACGGCACCGAAATCCTGGAGGCAGGAGTTTTCAACTTCGTCGGTGGAGGAAACAGCCGGAAAATAGGCTGGAATCGAGCTTTTTTCCCCCGGTGGTGTTTGCGACATTTTATTAAGAGAAAGAAAGGATCATATGAGGGGAAACTTATTGATTCTAGCCGGAGGTGGGCTGGAGTTCTCTGGAAATGTTAGCGGGGAGATGAAATGCCTTGAGTAGCTCTGGAAGAGAGAGAGGGGGGGAAGACAGTTTGAAATTTGAAATTTGATTTGGGTAAAGAGTAAAGTGAAGCACTGAGAAGCACCTTATATAGAGGGAATAAAAAGGTAATGAATACCTCGGGCCGCCAAACAGTAAGTGAGTACGTGAGTAAATGGGCCGCGTGGGTGAGAAATCCCCGGCATTAATGGAGAAAGTGGTGCACGTAAAGTCCAGCATGGACCACAAGCGCTCAAAGGTATGAGTGAGCACCACGCCCTTATAACTGTTCCACTTCTCATGCCAATCCCCTCGGCCCCTAATGCATATTAGAAGGCTGAGGACCGAACCCTCTATTCCTAACCATTAGGGCTCGAAAACCCCATGTAAAATAGGGCCGAAGCTAGGCCCTCGAATTTTGACACAGATTAGAAAGCTGAGGGCCAAGCCCCCTATTCCTAACCATTGGGGCCTGAAAGTCCCTTGTAAAATAAACAGGTCCGAAGCTAGGCCCTCATATTCTGACACAAATTAGAAGGCTGAGGGCCGAGCCCCCTATTCCTAACCACTTGGGCCCAAAGACCCCTTAAAACATAAACAGAGCCAAAGCTACGCCTTTGGATTCTAACACAGGTCAGAAAACTGAGGGCTGAGCCCTCTATTCCTACCAATGGAGCCCAAAGGCTCCTTGTAAAATAACCAAGGCTGAAGCTAGGCCCTCGGATCTGACACAGATCAGAAGGCTGAGAGTCGAGCCCCCTATTCCTAACCACTGGGCCCGAAAGCCCCTTGTAAAATAAACATGGTCGAAGCTAGGCCCGAAAGCCCCTTGTAAAATAAACATGGTCGAAGCTAGGCCCGAAAGCCCCTTGTAAAATAAACATGGTCGAAGCTAGGCCCTTGGATTCTGACACAGATCATAAAGCTGAAGCCGAGCTCCCTATTCCTAATCACTGGGCCTCAAATGCCCCTCGTAAAATAAACAAGGCTAGAGCACGGCCCTTGGGATCTAACACATATTAGAAAGTCGAGGGTTGGACCCCTCAAACGGTCAATCCGCTTGAAAGAAAAATTCAAATCTAACCTGGAGGATTTAAAATCCACCCATGGATCGAACCCTTAATGCACTGTTGGGCACAAAAATTGTACCCCTAAAGCGGTGCAGGATCTTGGAAATCAAACCCCCATTCAATCGTGAATTCAGAGTAACCTCATCCAATGGAAAATCACTGAATTCATAGGGGTGGACATGAATTCGAACCCAGGATCTTAGGATAAATTCGAAGGCCGAACCCTCAACTTTCCAGGGGCTTATTGATAATGTGTAAATTTGCACTAGGCCCAAGTGCCTATGTCCGACCGGCCCAAGTCTCCTATTTTAACCCTTACGTAATATCCTTTAGGCAGGTCCAAGGGAGAAGTACATGTTCCACAAGCAAACAAAATAGTTGCTCTAGTTGCCAACCTATATAAAGGCTAAAGGTAACCCTACAAACTCAACTATTTATTCCTAATTACACAATTATAATATTGTTTGTTGACTTAATCGTTGGAGCCTCTTCCCCCCGGACACCTCCAGGGGCTTTGTCTTGCAGATTTCGGCCACAGACGACGCCGCAGCGGCGACATTAAATTGGGCCTCAACAAGACCAATGTTCAAATCTCACCAAGTCCTTTTTTTTTGCCGGATTTTGATTCTTGAGGTACTGCAATTTTTTATTGATGTTTGTAGTGTCTTTTTTCTCTTATGTTGATTTTTGTCATTGATGTGTCCATTTTATGTGCATATTTAGTACTTTTTGGGATCACCTTTCTACTTTTTTGTTATAAAGAGCTTGTGTTTTACCTTGAAATTCTCTTAGGAGAGGTAAGAGCGACTTTACGCCCTTTTACCTTTTTCTAAGTGGATTTTGTGTGACAAAGAAAGAACATCGAGACTTGAAGATAGAAGACCATTGAAGATCACCTTTTGAAGACTTTGAAGATTTGAAGACTAGTTTTGAAGATTGAAGACAAAAAGAATCGAGGATCTAAAGGCAAGGCGACACCAGGGTGAAAATGAGCAGCCCGCCCGTGCGAGCCCATTCCCGCCTGGGCGGGATCCTGCTACACTTTTACTTTTTACTTTTCTTTTCCTCTCCCTTGTACTATAAAAGGAATTTTTGGTCAACGCTTCATATCCACTTCTTCTTTGCCAAATTTCCTCATTTCCTAACCCTAGTTCTCCATTTTCTTTCATCTTTTATCTCTTTGTTTATGTATGAATTCATACATGAAGGTTATTGTGATTTGTATTAGCGAAACTAGTTCTTGGGAGCAATTGATTGAAGCTTCCAACCTTATGTAGTGAGATTCTCTATTTGCTCATTTGTGAACATTTATTGGAGAGCATTTATTATGCCATTAATGTTGTGTTTTGCCTCATTTATAACATGGGTTGTTTGAGTATATGAAATGTTTGTATGATTGAGGTGTTAGGAAAGTTACAAATTTCTTAGCTTATTTGACATGAAATCCAAAATCATTGATTTAGAACTTCTTGTGTATAATGTGTGGTGATTCTTGATAGATGAGTATGTTAATGTGGATTGTTCTCATATTTATCCCACAGATGCAAAGAAAGGTTGAATCTTGATTGTGGTTTGTTCTAGGGTTAACCTAGTAAATTCTTTGTTTGGTTAAATGATTATGTTTTTTGTAGAAGGCTTGTTGTTATCAAACCTATGGTCCTTTGGGTGAAATGCCATTGATGAAATACCTCTATGGTGTTGTTTGCCTAGGGTGATCATCAATGAGGTTTGCAAATGGTCGTTGTTTGTCTTTGCAAACTACTATTAAGAAGGAATGAATGATGATCTTCAAATGAGAAGTGATAACATTTCCCATAGACAATAAATGTAATTGAATGAGTGAATGAATCCATGATCTATAGGAAGTTTGGAAGTGGAAGTCGATTGTCCCCAAGGCTCCGTTAATTGTTGTTTTAATCATCCATTTAGTTGTTGTTGCATGATTAGCATAGTTCTTTTGCTTTGCTAATTGTTGTCTTTCAATTTTATAACTTAGGACCAAAAACCAACCATAATCCCCCCCCCTTTTTACATGTTTTTATATGTATCTATATATGCTTATATCTAGTATGTTTTCTCCTATATATGTTTAAACACTTGGAAAGATCCCTCTTCTAGTGGACGACCCCGACTTGCCATTATCTACTTAATTGTAGATAGGAAATATTAGGGATTAAAAATATAACTTTGAGAGGTACGGCGATTCCCTCCCATTCATTTTTCGGATGAGGTTCAGGTGTTATGAGTTAATGTGTGTAGCTTTTGGGTGATATAAATTGATATTTGTAGTTTTTTTTAGAAAACATTGTTGATGCTTTATGAATTTCATAGCGAATAATTTATACTCTTGAGATACCATAGCTTTTTTGTTGATGTTTTAGTTTTTTTTCCTCTCATGTTGATGTTTCTTCATTTTCCTGGTGAGTTTTAGTTGATATGAGTCGATGTTTTGTAGTTTTTTTTTGGGTTATAAGGGTGGATGTTTTTAGTTTTTTTCTCACATGTTGATGTGTTTCATTTTCTTTGTGAGTTTTAGGTGATAGGGGTTGATGTTTGTAGCTTTTTTGGTGATATAGTTGATGTTTTGTAGTATTTGTTTTCTTTATGTTGACGTTTTTCATTTACCGGATGAAGTTTAGATAATAGGAATTGATGTTTTAGGGTGATACAGATTGATGTTTGTAGTTTTTAAATTTTTTTGATAATTTAAGTTTTGTTGATGTTTATATGATTTCCAGTTGATGTTTTGTTAGTTGAAGTCGATGATTTTTCAATTTTTGTTGATTTTTATTTGATTATTTATTTTTTTGTTGAATTTTTTTAGTTGATGTTTTATGGTTTTTTGTTGATGTTTTGTTAGTTGATACCGATGTTTATATTTTTTAGTTCGATGATCATATTTATTTTTTCATTTTTAAAACATTTTAAAAATATTTTTTGATTATTTTTGAAGTTTTTGAAAATTTTTTTTCAGATTGCGGCTGGCGGGAAAATGATGGGAAAAAATTGGACAATAAAGTCCCTGGAAAAATATTATAGATAGATCCCTATAAAATAATTATAGATAGGTCCCATAAAATTATGAGAGATAGGTCATGAAGCTAGAATATAATTATAATTGTATAAAAGTCTTTGCCTAAAGTTTAACCTGTCTCATAGGAGGCCATAAAGTGTCAATATGACCCTGTAAAGTTAGAGAGTGTCCATATGACCCTATATTTTGTTCGAAAGTGATAATCTAACCCTAGAGGACTCAATTTGGCCAGAATTTTGTAAATGGACTATTAAACCTCTATTTTAAAAAAAAACAAAAAATGTGAAAAGACAGTTATGCTCTCATCTCAATTCCACCTTCTTCTTTATCATAATCCCTCATTCTGCACGTAGATCCCACGCAAATCAATTGGGTTCATGTCTCCATTTTTTGGCGCTTGGCTGAGTGGCACCGAAAAATGATGGTGGATGGATGATGGATAAACGCCACTAGTGAATTTTTTCTGGGGCTAAGGTTTCGACGGTGGCACTGCCGATGTAACTTCTTCTTTATTCTGGCACGGGAAGGGGTGGCGGTGTGGTGAATTGGTGGTGGGAGGGAGCGGAGACCTCTGCTTGGAAGGCCGCCAGAGTCACCGTGAAGATGATTCAGGAAGGCAAAATAGCCGGAACATCGGTACTTCTTGCCGGAAAACTAGGCACCGATAAAACCGCCATAGCCATGGGGATGGCCAAATCCATAGGCCAGGAAACCCCTTTCTCTATGCTTGCCGACAACGAGCTTTTCTCCCTGGAAATGTCCAAAATGGATGCCCTTATGCAGGCTTTTAGGAAGGCCATCAGAGTTAGAATTGAAGAAGAGACAAATATGATTGAAGAGGAGGTGGTGGAGATCCAGATTGACCGCCCTGCAGTGGCGAGAGTAGCATCGAAGACTGGGAAGATGGCTGTGAAGACTACGGAGATGGAGACTGTTTATGAGCTAGGTGCGAAAATGATTGAGGCCATGGGGAAGGAGAAAGTCCAGAGTGGAGATGTGATTGCAATTGACAAGGCTATCGGCAAGATTACCAAGCTGGGAGATTTGGGATGTGGTGGTCGGATGGCAGTGGGGGTGGTGGCGGAGGTGGCGGAGTGGCGAAGTAGCAGTGGCTATGTTATGGAGAAGAAGAAGAACAATGAGTATTTTTGTCTTTACAATTTTAGTATTAAGGCTAGGGTTATTTTCGTCTTTATTGTTATGGACAATGCCGAAAAATGCCAAGTCAATGCCGGAATAGTGACAAAAGGTTATAACAACACTTTTGATGCAAAAGATAAAGTCATAATAACACTTTCGAATTTCACAGAGTCATATTGGCACTCACTATGACCAAAACATAGGTGATACATATATATATGTACATATATATATATATACATATTTTGCCCTATTATACATATATATACATATTTTGCCCTATTATTTAATTGAATTTGTTTTGAGTACGTCTATTGAAAGACGGTCTTTCCATAAGCCATGGAAAGACTAAAGTTTAAAGTGCAAATTATAAAAAATAATGATAAAATTTTTGAATTGTATGAATCGGGTTACAAACTTTATAAATACTACATATTGCATAATAAATTTTTAATATTCCAACTAATACCTATTACCTTTTATAATTCTAACTAAACTCTATATTTCCATAATTCTACCTTTTTGGAATGGGTTGGGTGATAAAAATATTAGTTTACCACTCGGCCCGGAAGTGGTTGACCTTGTTCGTCTGAACAACCTTTCAGCCGCTTCTCTGGTTCCCATCCTCCTTCATACGACGGATGATTCCCACCAAGTTTAATTTTCATCAACCGCCCCAATAAGGCATGCTCTTCAACTTCAAGGCCCTGGCTCCAAAGCACCTTGCTTCAATCCCACGTAAGTCCTGCTACACTCATTGCCCCTCTTCAGTTCTGTCATCCAACCCACTTCCAGAAATTGATAAACATTATGAAGAAGATGATGTTTCAATTGAACCCCCCAGGAGAGTTGGAGTTGCCAATGAGGCGCCAATTTCTGATAAACTGTTTGAATGCGCATGCGCCCCGAAATCGGGTTCTTACAGACAGGGTGACTCCACATTTTATTCACTCATTGAAAATTACGCCAGTAAAG
The DNA here is from genome assembly GCA_037428765.1 of Rubia yunnanensis. Lineage (NCBI taxonomy): Eukaryota > Viridiplantae > Streptophyta > Magnoliopsida > Gentianales > Rubiaceae > Rubia > Rubia yunnanensis. The sequence goes on along the minus strand of CM075061.1, from coordinate 102,941,825 downwards.
GGGACTTTAAGTCTTTGGAAATGGTATTTAGTAGAATGAAGAGTGAAAGAAGGGCTTTTGTAGAGAAGAACTTTATTCTAGTGTTTAGAGCTTATGGGAAAGCCCATTTCCCCGAAAAGGCGGTGCAGTTGTTTGATAGGATGGTGGATGAGTTTCATTGTAGGCAGACTGTGAAATCGTTTAATTCGGTTCTTAATGTGATAGTTCAAGAGGGGTTGTATAGTCGTGCATTTGATTTTCATTCTTATGTTGTGAATAGGAAGGGGATTAAGCCGAATGTGCTGACTTTTAATTTAGTTATTAAAGCTTTGTGTAAGGCGGGATTAGTCGATAGAGCTGTGGAAGTGTTGAGAGAAATGCCGGCTGAGGATTGTCAGCCGGATGTTTATAGTTACTGTACTGTGATGGATGGTTTGTGCAAGAAGGATAGGATTGATGAGGCTGTGTCATTGCTGGATGAAATGCAAGTAGAGGGCTGTTTTCCGAATCCCGCTACTTTTAATGTTTTGATCAATGGGCTTTGCAAGAAGGGTGATTTGGCGCGAGCTTCAAAGCTGGTGGAAAACATGTTTCTTAAAGGCTGTGTTCCCAATGAAGTGACTTATAATACTCTTATACATGGTTTGTGCCTTCAGGGTAAGTTGGAGAAGGCGATTAATTTGTTGGATAGGATGGTATCGAATAAACACGTTCCCAATGATGTTACATACGGGACAATTATTGATGGCCTTGTTAAAAAAAGAAGAGCTGTTGATGGTGTGCATGTATTTATGGCTATGGAGGAAAGGGGCCGCCAGGGAATGGATTATGTTTACTCAGCACTCATAAGTGGTTTGTTTAAGGAGGGAAAATCCACAGAAGCACTGGAGCTGTGGCAGAAAATGATGGGGAAGGGGTGCAGGCCGAATATAGTTGTGTATAGTGCTCTTGTGAATGGTCTATGCATGGAGGGGAAGCCTTATGAAGCTAGGGAGGTTGTTTTTGAGATGATAAATAGAGGCTGTCAACCTAATGCATATACTTATAGCTCCTTGATGAGGGGATTCTTTAAGAGTGACAATGGTGATGTGGCGGTTCAAGTGTGGAAAGAAATGGCAGAGAGAACTTGCAGTGATAATGCAGTTTGTTACAGTGTGCTTATTCATGGCCTCTGTGAATCTGGGAGGCTGGGAGAGGCAGAGATGCTGTGGAAACGCATGTTAGTTAGAGGATGTAGCCCTGATGCAGTGGCTTATACTTCAATGATCCATGGACACTGCAATTCTGGTTTGGTTGAACAAGGCTTAAAATTGTTCAATGAGATGCTCTGTACGGATTCTGATTCCCAGCCAGATCTGGTCACTTATAATGTTCTTCTTGCTGCTTTGTGCAACCTGGGTAGGGTTACTCATGCTGTTGATCTACTAAGTCATATGATAGATAGAGGACATGATCCGGACATAATTACATGTAACATTTTCCTGACAACTTTAAAGGATAAAACACATCCGTCTCAAGATGGTAGCGAGTTTTTGGATGAACTATTGTTACGTCTATACAAAAGACAGATTTTCTGGAGCATCCAGAATTCTAGAAGTGATGCTTCGAAAGTTTATGAACCCAAAAGAATCTAACTGGGAACTTATTTCAAGAGAATTATGCAAGCCAAAGAGAACTCATGCAGCAATTAACAAGTGCTGGACTATTTTATTTGGCTGACATTACTGGTAAGTTCCTTTTCTGCATGAAAGTATAATTTAGTGGTGGAAGGAAGGTTTCATGGCATGTAAAACAGATATTTCTAATTATTTCTGTGTGGGTGCGGCTCACAAGTGTTTATGCTGGTACATACAGTGGCACTTTTTTTTTTGAGAAGTACAGTACTACTCTTTTAGATGTAAGAGTATTTAAAAAATGCAGGCTGTTAGGTTAGGATGTAGCTCATGTTCTGCCAGAATCTTCTGATTCTGTCTATGAATATCCAGGGTGTGATGAAATTGTGAGATGCAAAATATAGACACAAGTCTTCATTATGTCCATCCGTCATGTTAACAATTTCTGGGTTTTGAATTTTACTTCTTAGCTCATAGGCTACTGAATTGATGATTGTGAAGAGTGAGAGTTAACCCAAGAAGAAGTTACGATCAAGTTTTCTTCTTGTTATGGCACTTGGTGTAATTTCTCATGCTTGTACCTTACCTTGAGGAGTCAACAGTTTTAATGTGTTCATGTTATCTACTATTCTCAGGCATTCTTTGGTTCTATAAAAGATTGGGTTTCATCAATATCAGAACTTCAAAATATACTCTGACAATGCTTTGTTTACTGGCTTTATTGGCCATACAGTTCTTAGTGCAAGTGAGAAAGGGAGAAACAATGCTCAAAAAATAAACAAGGATGAGATCCTGATGTCTTTTATGGTAAAACTTGAGGATGTTGTGCTTGATTTCCTTTTCATGATTTCATCTCTGACATTAAGGACATTTAATAGACTTTACCTCAATGGACATTTTGCTGTTGCATTGTTCGTTTCTACATTTGGTGATAACTTTTGTGAAAAAGTCTGAATATTGGATGTTAATATGTTGGTCCAGCAGCAAGACATTAATAGATGGAACTTTTTCAACTGCTTTCCAAATTTCTTGCTAATATGTAGAGTGATGTCGATAAAATGTCAATTCACGGTATACCATTTTCGCCTCATGGTTTTTCAATTATTTTATTCTTTAATGTTACGAGGCACTTGGGCAACTGTTATACCTTAAAACAGTGTAGTTCCGTTGTAGTTCTGTTATCCTATCACTATGACTACATGATTTTTGATATGCTGTTATTCCAAAAATGTAAATCATGTGCAAAGTATTTTTGATATACTTAAAAAAAAACTCTTGTCCCTGTTCTTGTCCTTGTCCTACCTACCTATACTCCATACTGTTTAGGTTAACTAAATTTCCTTGTGCTGGGCTTCTATTTTTCTTTCTTTTCTGTTTAAACTTATAAAGTCGTACTTGAAATTGTTCTCTACACTTAGCAGTTTTCATTATCAATTTCTCTTGCATGCTTGGTTTATCTGAATTCTGACATTCGAAGTCATGGGGCTGTACACGGCAACAAATGTATGTATCTGATGTATATGTTATTCTTCTTAGAAATAATATAAATGAGATTGCATAATCTGATAATTACAATCTCTTGATGTCACCATCATTCTAGAATGTGACTACTATTTTGGAAGAAGAGGAAGGGAAGAACCAGAAGCCTTGCCTGAAGCTTCCTTTGAGACTATTGTATGTTGGGAACAGGCTACATTTGGTTGGTGGCTTTAGCCTATATAAATCCCTTTGTGATTCTTCCAGTATGCTAGCTGGCTTTAGATTTTCAGTTGACCTGTTGAATCTCAAAACCTGTCAACTAAATGCCTCTGGTGTGGGCATCCTTTTAGTGGTTGATGAAGAGTACATATACAGGAGGGAAACGGTTAGAAAGAGGCTTGCATATGGTAAGCAACAGTTCCTTATCCTCATTTTCATAAACGTCAACGCTGTTTTATATGGTGGAATTGGTTATGTAATCATATGATTGACCGTCCTTTGTGATTGTGTGTTCTTGTTTACATGGGACTTAAACCTGAAAAAATATCAACATGCCGCCAGGCAATTAATATGATTTTCTGTATGTAGTATCTAACTATCTATTTTGTTGGGAGGAAATAAAACCATTTAGCTTTGGACCTTTTATGATTTGAATCAGTTCTTTTATGCAAAAACAACTTTTTGTAGAAGATGTAACTAGCAGGTACTATTAACAAGAGCTCTCACTGTATTCCATTTTGGTGATATATGTAAGGCGCATGATAGTGATTTTTTTTTAGTTATAATTCGTTGGTTTATCCAGGGCAATATTGGTTCCCCTCCATTCCATTTGAAGAGTCTTGCCTGTATCACTGAAAACATTATTGATTTCGGACTCTTGTAATGGAGTGGTGCGAGTATTATGCTTTTTTGGAACTAATCCCTGATAGACAGCATATGCTATGACAGTTTGGAATGACCTTTCCGAATCCTGATTGGAAAGATCATACTCAATGTGGATTCACAAATTCCTAGGGTTAAATGGGCTCATTTTCTTTTCCTTAGTTTCTTTGTATTGGTCACAGACTCACAACTTACAAGAAAGGTTCCTTGCACTTGTTTCTCCTGATGCAAACTACTGGGATAATTTTCTCGTAAATACATTCTCCCTCCGACTCACATGGAGAGTCCTGTTTCTATGCCTATTTTAGCTATAAAAACAGACTCTTCATGTGGAATGGAGGGAGTATGAAATTGACCATCTTGTGCCCTAGTGCTTCGATAAGACTTACCATAATACTACGGATAATTTTTTTGTGGCAATCTGTAATGGTATTGTGTTGAAATTGACCATCTTACCACCCTAAAAACTTTGAATTTGGTATTGTGTTGAATGTTTTATTTGTCTTTTATGATATTATGTTATTATGTTATTATTCTATGTTCTATGTTGTGTCTTTATTGAAATAATCCTGATACATGATTTGCGAGCGCTTGCGCTCAACACTTCGCGCTTTGGTAAATTTTACCGAGAGCGCTTCGTTGCACTTTGCGCTTTTTAAAACCCAATTATTATTACTGGCTGTTAAGTTAAAAGTAAATAAATCTTTCAGGTTCACAGCACTAAGGTCCTAACCACAAGTGAGCATTCACCACAAACTTGATTGAGTCCTTTTCTGAAGTTCGCGAGAAACATTAAACTATAAAAACAAGCCATGTCCTTAGACTTTGAAGAATTCTTCCCTTCAAGACAACTTTTATTAGCATAGGTAGAACTCCTGGTTACATGATGCTACAGTTCTGATTACCTATTGCATGTTTGGTCCAGTTGCGGTTTCGTTCATTTCATGTTCTGGTAGCTTCTGAATTAGATTTATCTTGTTCCATGATCTGATAGTTTTCGGCAATTGTCACATTCACATGTCATTATTAATAAGCATTCCTATTTGACTATTTCTTTTGAAAGTTTACAGGAATGGATGTGCTTGATACCCTGTAGACGGAATGAAGCCATACATGACCTAAACAAGACATGAGTTTTTAAGGGTTGGCTTTTCCTACACCTTCTTCAAGACCGTCGTGGTTGACCTTTCCTTTATCTTCATCAAGAAGGGTTGTGGATTGTTGATGAGCAGAATCATATGTTGCATGTAGACCAACAAAAACATAGTAGATGAGCATCACTAGAGTACATATTCCGAACCTTGTAAAAGCTTGTGCTCCCAAGGATCCCATGAGAAACAAATTTGTGGCAATGGATAAGGATGGCAGCCATGGAACTAGTGGAACACCCCAGACGTTTGGCGCTCTTTGCTGTGGCAAGAGAACTGAAATCCCCAATGTCGCTAAAAACCAAAGAGGAACAGTGATAGTGTATCCCTTCCAACCATTAGGTCGCAAGCCCCAGTAAGCAGATGTGCCCATGGAAGAAGCAATGATAATCATTAACAAGATTGCCAGCTTGAAGGCATTTTCTCGAGGAGTTCTTCCTCTTGCATAGTACCTCCTCACAAGAAGTGCCACGGACAGCATCATGAAGATGAAGAGTGTGCTAATAGATAGCAGACTTGACAGCACATCTAATCCTGAGAAGAAAGCTAGACAGGAACCTGTGATCATAATGAAGAGTGTAGCATAAATGGGAGTTCCTGTGACAGGATGTACAAGTGAGAACCATGGAGGAATCATATGTGCTCGCGCAATGTGAGTAATGTACCTTGCCTGACCGAGTGCACCCACCAGCAAAACAGTGGTCATTCCCTTAAGAGCTCCTAGGGCCACCAAATATTTAGCCCACTTCATCCCACACTCTGAAATGCAACCGAATAGGCTGCATTTGGGTCAATATCTGTATACTTCTGCATCATGCTTAGTGACAGTGCCATGAGGCAGTATATAACGGTGATGAGCGACATTGATCCAAGCAATCCCAGTGGTATATCTCTTGATGGATTTTTGGTCTCCTCTGCCATGGTTGCAACATTGTCGAATCCACCATATGCAAAATATACGATTGCCGCTGCTTGGAAGACACCTTGAGCACCATGAGGCATAAAGGGGGACATATTGGAGGTCTTGGCATGAGCAAATCCTGCAATTATAACAAATACTATCACTATGGTATTGACTGCCGATCAGTTGGGATGTCCTTTTTGTGCCCATAATGGCAATAGAATATGCTACAAGAATAACTGCAACAGCAGTGGGATCCAAGAGGTTGTATCCTTCCTGGAGATTGGTGTGTATATACAGCGAACTGGGATGGAGATTTATCAAAGTAGCGAAGTAAGAAGTCCAAGATCTTGCAACTGCAGCATTTCCCAGAACTGTTTCAAGAAGTATGTTTCCTGCAGCTATGAAGGCTGCAAAGTCTCCGAGCTCGACTCTGAGGTAAGCGAAGGAGCCTCCAGCGACTGGAATCTCCACAGCAAATTCTGTGTAGCAGAAAACTGAAAGCATCGCAGAAAGGCCTGACGCGGCATAGGATAAGACAATTGCTGGTCCAGCGTGGGTGTGTGCCTCTTGGCCAGTGAGCACAAAGATACCTGCTCCAATGACAGACCCGAATCCAAACCAGACAAGATCCCACCAACTAAGGCACCTCTTCATGTCATTCTCACTTTGTTTCCTGACTTCACCAAGCTCCTTAGCATCTTCTGATCGGGTGATGAGACGGTCCTTGAATCGCGACTGGGTTTGCATTAAGGCAGACCTGTAGCTAGCCCAACTCTGGAATGATTCTTCTGGGAAGAAGTCTTGCTTGCTCCATCTCCAGTAACTCCTTGGTGGCCCAACACTTTTATCGTCACTGCTTCCTTCAACCATTGAGTCCATACAGGTAAAGGCTCGAGCCTTTTATAATGCTGTATGTTGCAGTAAGAAGAGTGAGTTTATTATAATATCAGATCCAAACATAGTTTGTTGCAGTAAGAAGAGTGAGTTCTTAGTTATACGTATAGGAAATACGATTTAGCAACCAATTTTTCTTTCAACATACTCCCTTGTCCCACCTCAATTTGCAGAAAGAGAAATTGAGGTGGGAAATTTGTACAGTAAAAAAAACAAGTCAGTTACCATTGAAATTTCATATTTGCCCTCCAAACATAAAATGCCATTAAACTGAAATTTTCTCAAATTCAAATTTTAAAAGAATTTCCAAAACATCAAAATACAATCAACTAATAACCCTAAATCCTAAGCCTTCTTCCTTATTCGATGTTCATCATTCATTCAGTATTTCTATTCTCCTTGGTGGATAGAAAATTCTCCTACAACAAACAAGTAATAACCCCAAAAACAAGTGAAAAACATCCATAAAAAAACTGAAGAACAAATAAATTATATAGATCTGCTTTCTCCAAAACATTCAAATGAAAAATGGATGAAAAATACACTAACCCATTGCAAAACTCAGTTGAAAAGTGGTAACTCGCTGGTAACTCGGTCCAACTCGAGTTGACTCGGTAGATCTGGGAGTTAAGGATGAACTCGAGAATTTGACTCGATCCAACTCTTGAAACTGAGCATGATTTTGAACCCAAATATATAGCTTTTGGATAAAAAAACTGAGCAACACCAAAATCAAAATCATATTTCAAAAAACAATCTAAAAAGAAAAAATACCGGAGAGTTAGATGAAAATAAACATTGCTTGAAAGTTTCGGGAATATCCAAAAGAAAATGGAAGATGTGTGCGGATCTTATGAAGGAAACAAGAGAAGGATTAGTGAGGTGCGGAAGAATGGAAATGAATTGGAAAAGGAAAGTGAGAGAGAGGGAAAAGTAGAGAGGAAGAGTGAAAGAGACGCAGATTGAGGAAAGAAGGGGAAGAGGTAGTCAAGCTAAAGAAGCCATTTTCCTCTTGTTTTCCAAAAACTTAAAAATCATTAAGGGTAAGAGTGTCATTTTTGTAAGTCAAATTGGCTGAAAAAGTCAAGAAAAGTAAATTTGTAATTTGAGATGGGATAACCTAAAATAGAAAATGTGCAATTTAAAATGAGGCGAAAGAAATAAGAGTTTGGGAACACCTAAAATCTCCACCATTTTGTCCCTTTTGCAACCTTTTCGGTTTTTGTCAACCTTGCTACAGCCTATGATGTATGGGCCATTTGGATGCTACGTGATCTATTTTTCAGTAGATGGTGTATGATGCACTTCCTCCGTCTCTCTGTCTCAATCAAATGTTCATATTTCAAAATTGAGATTACATATTTTAAAATTCTAGAAATCAATTTTCTTCGATAAAACTTGTTTTATCTTTTCAAGAACAGTGGACTTCCTGACCGATGATCTATTCATAAGCTTATGATCAAGTCACTTATTTTTTACCTTATACCAAGGGCAGATCCAGAAGTTTTTATTTGCTGGGGCACATTTAATATTAAAATAATATAATGTTGAAATTTGAAAGAATTTTAAAATTTGAAAAAATATGATAAAGGTGAGATGAGACTACGGTAGGTTTAAAATTAAAATTATGGTAGGGCAATAATTAAAATTTATATTTTAACTAACTAAAAAATTTTAAATTTTTTAGAAAATAGCGGGACAGTTGCCCTGGTTTGCCTAGGAATGCCTCTGCCGCTGCCTTATATACTGCATTTGTTAAATTACATACTCCCTTTGTTCCACACTTAGCTGCATAGAATCTTTTTCACAGTCTTCAAGAAACATGTTTGACCATTAATATGTTTAACTACGCATAATAACAACAAATAAAAAATTAATATTTAGAAACAACTTATTACGACAAATCGAACAATATCACATATGATAATATTATTGTTTATATATCTATTCAAATATGTGGTCAAAGTTTGACAGTGTTGACTGTCAAATATTAAAAGTGCATCTTAGTATAGGACAGAGGGAGTACTAAATTTTAAATTTTTTTATCATATATTTTTATATTTTCACATTCAAATAGATATTCTTATTATTTTTAACTTTGAAAATGCAATATTTAAATTTTATAAAAATTTTATAATATTTAAAGAAAAAAATTACTGTGGACTGTCCATAAATTTAAGGAAATAACGTATTTCCTGAGATTTTCTCTTTAAGAATAAGTAATCATTCTGGGAGGAAGAAACAAAAGTACAAGTCATATGTATGACATGAAAATGTCTTTAAATACTCCATCTTCCCCATATCAAATTGCATAGAATCGTTTTCACGCTCATTAAGAAACTTGTCTAATCATTAATATGTTTAACTACGTATAATAACGACAAACAAAGTTACTTTTGAGAAATTACGTGTTATGACGAATCCAATAATATCACATACAATAATATTATTGTTTATATATCTATTCAAATATGCGTTCAAAGTTTCACAAAAAATAGTGTTAAATAGTAAGTGTGCAGTTTGAGATGAGACGAAGTCACAAAGTGGTGTAGGTGTTGCCCAGCAATTAAAGGGCTGAGAATCGCTAAGCCCAACCTAACATTATCCTGCCAAACTTCGGTCCAACACAATGAACATACAGGTGCAGCGAACACAGGAATCACAAGTCGTGGCAGAGAATATGGGCTGGGGAAAATGGGACATGCGATGAACGCAAAGGCCACAACTGATGAACGTGGGAGATGTGGCGTGACCGCGATCTCAAAGTCCTAAGAATAGAGAACGACAAAGGGAATGAGCCTATAAATACAACAAGCACTGTAGAAGCTAAGGTAAGCAGTATAATAGAGAGAAATTCTATTTCTTGAAGAGATGACTGATTTGATTGTCGGAGTTACTCTCCCGGAATCACTTTCGGGACCGCATTTGCAGGTAAAGGAATCGAAGCAAGTGAACCGAGAAGAGGCTACCTGGACAGGCTACCACATCATTGGCGTCGTCTGTGGGGAACGAAATTTTTTCCTTTCATTATTTGGCTGCTCAGGTAAGCAATGACGTTCAGTAGAGCGCAAAAAGCCACAACCATTAGTCACAAGAACAAATGCTGGGACAAGATGAAGGAACACACCACCAGCAGCATCACACACCCAATATAGAGAAAGGATTTAGTAAAGAAGAAACCAAGGAAGAGGAAAAAGAGGCAGAATCTCCAAACGGTGATAAGGAAAAACGAGTGTTCACAGCATTCTTAAAGGCAAACAAGGAGGATTTGTACGATCAATTCTTGAAGACTCTGAGGCAAAAACCCCCGAGGACAGAGAGAATGGAAAATCAAGAACGCGAAGGTCTTTGCTATGAGGGAGAGCCGCGTGACATTGTCGCAGAAGATGACATGGATAAGTTGCCTTTCGCACCTTATTTACGAGACTTCCGTATGCCTAACGATTTCAAACTTCCTATACACGTTAAAGTTTATGATGGTACCACGGATCCAAAAGAGTTCTTACATTCATATAGAAATAGTATGAGATTTCGGGATGCAGACATAGCACTAGTTTGCAAAGCGTTTCCCATCTTTTGATCAGACACTGCGATTACGTGGTACGAAGACCTTTCACACGGAAGTATCAAGTCTTGGGCACAATTGTCAGATTTATTTTTGGGATGTTTCTACCAAAAGCAGTAGTTCACTCAAACGATTGTGGATCTCAACAATATAGCTCAACGAAGCGATGAAAGCCTCGCTGAGTACCATAGCCGGTTCATCACGGAGAGCCTGCCAGTTCGAGATTTGTCGTTTCAATCATCATTGAGTGCTTTTAAGGGGGCATAAGATCCGGGGAGTTTTACAAGGAGCTGATGAATGATATGCCGGAAAACCCAAGGGAATTGTAAAAAATGATCGAACGGCATGTGCGAACAGATGAAGCAAACAATCGAAAGATAGAGAAGGAGCAGGGTGAAAGATAATCAGAGCAGGGTACTACTGGCCTACTATGTTCAATGATGCACACAACTTCGTTCTCAAATGTAAGAGCTGCCAAATAAACGCTTCGTTGTCGCATACACCACAATCAACTTTGAAAAGAATCTACGGAGCCTGGTCATTCGACAAGTGGGGGATAGATTTAGTGGGACCATTCCCAAGAGGAGAAAACAACAATAAGTTCCTCATTGTAGCGGTTGATTACTTCACAAAGTGGGTTGAAGTTAAGCCATTAGGACGTGTTACATCCAAAGCCACTAGAAACTTTGTATGGCAAAACATCGTGTCCTGCTTCGGGGTGCCTCAGACTATTGTCACGGATAACGACACACAATTCACAAGTATGACATTTACTGACTGGTGTTCGAGGCTTGGGATTTCTCAGAAGTTTACCTCCATGGCACATCCTCAAGCTAATGGCCAAGTGGAAGTGGCAAACAGGGATACAGAAGCGATTGGAAGGAAAGCGAACATGATGGGTGGATGAGCTACCGAACATGCTATGGTCATGTAGAAAAACCATCCAAAAGCCAAGGGGGAAAACGCCATATGCTTTGGTGAACGAACAATCGAGATGTTCTAAAGCTGGAGCTAGATGAACTAGAGGAGAAAAGAAACTTGGCAAGTATTACGGAAGCTAAACACAAAGAAAGAGTAGCAAGAGCGTACAATCAGAAAGGGAAGGAAAGGCGATTTTAGATTGGTGATCTGGTGCTAAGGAAAAACGAGGCTAGCCTTGCTAAAGAGTGAGGAAAACTATGTCCAAAGTGGGAAGGACCATACAAAGTCATAAAGGCTCATAAGTACAATAGTTATGAGTTGGAAAGAATGGATGGCACAGCAGTCCCAAACACGTGGCATGTGACTAACTTAAGGAGGTTTTATGTCTAAAATGAAAATAGCGAGCAACTACTTGTATAGACACAAGGACATTATCCTTTTTTTCTTTAGTGCCACTGTTTCGCTGCGATATCATCGCCATCGTTCATATTTAATATAAAGACCCACTTCGCTGGACCATGACTACGCTTCCCGTTCTCCATATTTTTTACTAAGACTTGACAAACAAAGTTTAACAGCGGGCTATGGATACTTCATTCCCCTTAACATTTGAAAGCTTTAGATCTTGAAATTCAAACAACCGCAAGCTATAGATCTTGCGAAATTGGCAATGCTTGCGAGCTGTAGATCTTGCAACTTTGCGAATCAAAAAAACGTAATCTATAGATCTTGCTCAAATATTGATACTAGCAAGATTTGGATCTTACGGTTTTATGAATCCCACAAATTGCAGGCCCTAGATCTTGCACAAATGGAGATGCTTGCAAACTCTAGATTTTGCAACTTCGCAAATTAAACAAATGCAAGCTATAGATCTTGCTTAACTAGCGATGCCAGCGAGCTTTTGATCTTGCGGCTTCGTAAACTAAAAAAGTTGCAAGTAATAAATCTTGCAACATCAACAAAGAAAGAAATGTATTTAGGCAGATACACCTACAAAGCGTAGGATCGCAAAAGATCAATAAACGTGGCAGCAAAACAGATAGGACAAAATCGTTATCAATACAAAGACAAGTCTTTAACCCCAAAGGCAACAAAACATACAGACGATCATATTATCTATAGCAACAAGACACACTATCTACGCCTGGAAGAGCGTGATAGTCTTGAAGTAGAAGAGCGATCGCGATGACAATTTGGTTCAGCCTCGTAAGAAGGCGCTCGGTTTTGCGAGAAGATTGTTCACCATTGTACGGGCATTGATCAGCTCAGCGGTGACTTTCCTCTGCCTCACACTCCATGCTAACTAAGTGATCATATTTCCACTGCATATGTAAGTAGACAGGGTGATAGGTCATACCTCTTCGTCCCATACGATCAAGATGTTTGGCATAATAGGCCTTGAAGTCAGCTATAGGACCAAAATCTTCGCGATCCAATTGCATACTCCTAACGTTCATTGTTTCCTCGTACTGTTCTATCCCCGTCCTTAGATTCTAAACTTCCTCTTCAAGACAACGAATATGAGATTGGACAGCATCTGAAAATCTAATTCTTCGATCGCCGCCACCAACAATTAAATCACTTTGGCTTGAGGTACACCGTGACGATGAAGGAGGAACTTGAGGTTGATTCTTGTAGTTAGTACAAGCTTGCTCCAATTGATGAACATATGTATCATAACGTTTAAATTTAACACGAAGATATTCATTTTCTCCTCAAATATGTGTGTTTATGGAAATCTGTTCGTCAAAATTGTTTTGCCATCCAATGGCAGAGGATGAGAGGTGCTCATTTTCATCTTGTTTCTTAATAAGCTTTTCGACCAGGTCATCAATACAGCCACATTGCTTATCAATAATCAGCGTTTTCTGATGGGCTTCAATATCCTTACTCGCGACACACTCCCTAGCCTCCATTTGTTGTCGGAGCATCTTCGCAAGGTTCAATTGCTGACGGTAAATGAGGCCATTTTGTTCACTCATGATACTACGCAGAACTTGCAAAGCATCTTGAGTTTCCTTCACAACTATAACCTATTTGTTTTCAAGATCATCAATACCCAAGAGCATATACTTCAAGCGGATGCCTAAACAGAGAGCCCCCTTTTGAACATGAACATGAAGATTAAGCAATCAGATATATGCGTCAACAGACTCAAGACCGACTAACCCACGAACAATGTCCTTCCCAAGTGATTCAATATTGTATCAATCCGGAATAAGCTTGCTACAATGGCAATTTGTAGACGAAGATGGAAAAGGAAGTCGCCACCCAATACATAGGGGAAGTGACTCCACTCGTGTAAAAAGGTCAGAGGAAACGGCTATCGCACATTCTTCAGTAAACGATCGAGTAGCACGAAGCAAAATGATGGGTTCAGAGAGAGGGTCATTACTTCCCATAAAATCAAAGATTTTTAGAAATTTACTATCAATCAAAATGTTGAAATCCTGCACACGAGTAAGGTTGATAAGAAAATGTGGGACAACAAGCATATCAACTCATATAAATAAAACCATGCGAATACAAACACTAAAATATTATTTTAAGAGTACAACCCAACAACCCAATGTATATGAGGAAATACTAAAAATTAACTAAATTTGGGGTTAGGGGTAGGCGGAACTGGAGCAGCGATTGTAGAGGCATCTTCGTTAGGCCGTTGAGTGGAATCACCATCGTTGGCTTGATAGAGAACAACTTCAGTAAGTTAGATGTGTGGATGAGGTAAGTTTAGCCTATTACAATTGTTCCTCATTTCCTCGATTTTTTCTAGTTTTCTATAATTTTGTAAATCATCTTACATTGTTCATAATCACAGCTACTTTTAGGAACGAGTATTCGACACTAAAAAGGGAAACATCCAACTTTTCCTATTAAACCTTGGAGGCCTAAACAAGGAGTTCATAGATCAAAAAATTGACCAATGGGTGAATACATTTTCCACAAAATGAAGGAATCTAAGGTTGACACATAGATATGTACATATGTACACACGCATGGATATGTGCATATGTACACACGCATGGATATGTGCATATGTACACACGCATGGATATGTGCATATGTACACACGCATGGATATGTGCATATGTACACACGCATGGATATGTGCATATGTACACACGCATGGATATGTGCATATGTACACACGCATGGATATGTGCATATGTACACACGCATGGATATGTACATATGTACACACGCATGGATATGTACTAAAAATGAATAGTAACTGTGAATAGTAAATGTAAACAGTAAAAATGAATAGTAACTGTGAATAGTAAATGTGAACAGTAATAATGAACAGTAATTATGAATAGTAAAATTAGTGAGCAGTAATTATGAACAGTAATTATGGATATTATATTTAGTGAACAGTAATTATGAACAAATAACAGAGAGAATAACAGAAAAGAGTGTTTTCAATAGAATTCTTTTTACTGAATAGATTATTAAAAGGCTTACAAAGGGGAACTTGTGATGTATGTACGATCAGAAGAGATTGGAGAGATTGTACAAGAGAGAGTACTAGAGAAGGGGCTGATTTCAGCGTGCCCTTACAAATGAAATGGAATGAGCTATTTATAGGAAAGCTCTGAATTCTAGTCTATTACATATTTGGAATCCGGATTTGAAATCCAATGATCTGGACTGTTGGATCTTCTTTGTTGAATCTGGACCTTCGTTTCTGTGTTGAGTGGGGAGTAGGACCCTCCACTTTCTTCTGTCTGTGGGCTGATTGAATTAATGGGATATGGACCCCACCATGATCTGCTGTCTGCTGCTTTGTTGAATTTAGTGGAAGTTGGGATCCACCATTATCTTCTGCTTTCTTGACTTATGGTTTCTGATTATTTGGCTAAGTACTGGAATCGTCATTGCTTACGTCGTGGTGGAAGATGGGATCCACCAAATATTACTGGAATGAATCTTCTACATGTCAAATGGATCTTGGCTGTCTTGGAGGTAGAAATGTTCATCTGTTTCCTTCTTAATAGCTTGTTGTTGACTGGTAAAGGCTCTATAGAATTCAAGTGCCTTTTGCAGTTCTTCATCTTTTTCTGGTTTTGGAATTTGGTTCTCAGGAGTTTGGGAAATAGGTTTTGGAGTAGAAGTTGAAGGACATAATAATGGATCGACTGGGCTAAATATTTGTTTACTAGGTATTGGTCGTGCAATCGGTGAAATAATGGTTTGAGGAGTAGCTGGTTTGAATGCTATTTTTAATTTCTGGCCGGTTTGGAAGTAATGAGTTATGGCTTTATTGGAGCAAAATTCTGGATTATAATTAACCCACCATTTAACTTTGTACTGTCTGACTAATGAAAGTAGTGGAATGGAAGAGTAGACTGGGGTTACTTGAAAACTCCAAGCAAATATCCAGGGGACTCTGAATATAGAGTGAAATAAAATCATTCTTTCATAAGGTTTGGACTGGCTGAGTAATGTTTGTTGGCTAAGAGTTTGAAAGGTTTGAAATGCATCTAAAATGAGTGTTGGATAGATCTCTGTGGATGGCCCAAATTTGAACCACCAATCAAAGAACCATTCTGGAATATGGCTATTGAAATTGCTCTGGAAATTAATAAACCAAGAGTGGTCAAATGATCTGTAATAAAAAGTACTGTACCATGCTTCAATGTAATCAATATAGTTGAATCCATTAGGAAAGTATTCAACTGAAAAAGGGGTAATGGAATGTCTATTGGAAAACTGCTGGGGTCCTAAAATCTGTTTAATGTAAACTTTAGAATATTCAATCCTATCAGAGTACTGTTTATTGGAAATACGATGGATATCAATAGACTGAGTATCTACTAATATTAATTCATAGAATTGTTGGGTTTTATGAATATCTGATGCCATCCATAAAGATGTTGGCAAGAATAGGTTTGACACTAAAATTTTTAATTGGGGAATATCAGGTTTGGAACTAAAATGAGTAATCAAAATATGCTCTGGGTTAGGCTTATCAAAATAGGTAGTCACATGTTTGGATGGCTGTATAGTAGGCAATGGAGTATGAGCTCTTTTTAATGATGTGAAGTTTGAAGTTAAAGGAGTAGTTGGTTCTTGAACTAATCTTGAATGTGGTGTTTGTGCAACATTGGAATATGTGAGAGTAGGGAAATCTTGGGCTTGAAGTTGTGGAGTGACTGTTGGAGTAAGATGTCTAGGGTTTGCATAATCAGTACTTTTCCTAGAAGTGGATGAACTGGATGCTGAATTACTCATGGTGGCCTGTAAGAAATTCACGGGTCAGAAAGTCTGGAATTGAATTTTCTTTTCCTTTAATAAATAGAATATCAAAATCAAAAACTGATAAAATTGCTTGCCATCTGGCAAAAATCTGCTTTGAAACTAAATTTTTAACATCTTTTTGTAAAATATCCTTTGCAGATTTGCAATCAATGTTTAACAAAAACTTTTTGTTGTATAAATCATCTTGAAATTTTGAAATGCATAAAACAATGCTCAAAACTTCTTTTTTAACTGTTGAGTAATTCTTTCGTGTCTTGTTCCAAAATCCTGAATGATATCTTACTATTGATATTTTCTCTGAATGTTTTTGTTTTAATATTCCTCCAAATCCTATGTCTGATGCATCAGTTTCTATTATCATGAAGGCATCTGGATGTGGAATACCTAGGCATGGTAATGATTTAGCCTTTAATTTAATATCTTTGACTAGTTTAGTGTGCTCATCTGTCCATATGGGAGGATTTGATTTTAATCTTTCATATAATTTTTTACATATAATCTTAATGTTAGGAAAGAAATCTGAGATGTAATTTACACATCCTAGAAACCTTTGTAGTTGATTTTTGTCTTTAATTTCATCTGGAAATTTGTCTGCAAATTCTATAGACCTTTGAATGAGTCTAATTGTTCCTAAATGTATATTGAATCCAAGAAATCTAATTTTTGTTTGAAATAATTTCATTTTTGGTTCAGATATTACTAAACCATTTGTTTTCATTACTTTTAACAAAATATAAAAATGTTTAAAATGACTATCAATTGTATTAGAATAAACTAACACATCATCAATGTATACTATTACGAATGTTGAATAAGGATTAAAAATGTCATTCATAATTTTTTGAAATTCTGATGGAGCATTTTTTAATCCAAATAGCATAACATTCCATTCATATTGACCAAATGGAACAACAAATGCCGTTTTGTACTTATCTTTCTCATCTATTTGAATTTGCCAATATCCTGATTTTAAACCGAATTTTGAAAATACTCTTGCACTAGCTAGTCCATTAATTAAATCTCTTTTATTCGGAATAGGATATCTAATCCATTGTAATACCTTATTTAAGGGTTTGTAATTTATTACTAATCTTGGAAAACCTCTTTCCTTTTCTGCATTTTTGTTAACGTAAAATGCTGAGCAGCTCCATGGAGATTTGCTCTTTCTTATTAATTTGTTATCTAAATGATCTTGAATTTCTTGTTTACATAACTCTAATAATTCTGCATTCATTTGAATAGGTCTTGCCTTAGTAGGAATATTTTGTTCATTAAAATCTTTCTCATATGGTAATGATACTATGTGTTTCTTTCTATCCCAAAATGCATTGGGATGATTTGAACAAATTTGTCTTTGGAATCCTTGTTCTAAGCTTTTTATTCTTTCTTTGATATCCTTTTGTTCTAATTGTTTTTCTACCTTAGAATAGCTTAATTCTTCTTTTAAAAATGAAATATCTTTATGTTTTCTATTTAACATACATATCCTTTTATATATTGAATTAGTTTGTAACAAATTTAATTCAACTTGACTAGGTGGACTAATAAAAGAAAATAATAGTTTTTTACCTAATATCTTTGTACTAATTCCTTTTTGAGTCTTTTTGAAAGGGGTTATTTGGTATAAAAATGGGTTACCTAATACTGCATCATATGATACATTTTCTAATATTAAAAATGAATGTTTAATACAATAATCATTATTACTAATATAACCATTTGATAATTTTTCCCTAATAATCATGGGAGTACCATTTGCTGCTGCTAGCTGTTCATTAGTTTTTACTTAATATTTACTTGGAATTAATCCTGACCTTATGCATGATTGATCTGCTCCACTGTCAATCAATGCTACTACAGTAATACTAAAGTCTTGAACTCCTATTGTAACTAAGGAATACCATTTTTCCATATTAATTTTATTAATAACATTAAAAAATTGTTGATCATTAGGGGTGTCTTTTGAAATAAGAATACCAGAACTATTGGGTGTATCTAATGATATTAATTTTAATTCTAGTTCTAAATTTTTTTCTTTTAAATCATTTAATTCTGTTTTAATATTACTAATTTCAGTTTTTAATAAGGAAATTTCTTTTCTTAAATCTTGACTATCTGTTGAAGTAATTATTGACAACCGCTTTCTATCTCTAACATCCCTCTGACTTCTCTCCACCTCCAACCACTATTCACCATCGACAACGTCTTTCTTTCCGCTTCTTCTATGGCGGAGCCACCGCAGGATCGCGGTGGCACGGCTCCGAATCGTAGCTTCCTTCAGGCCCTCAACACTAAACCAACCCCGCTCCTCTCCTCACTCCCATCCACACCCTCCATTAAACCAGTCACGGAATACAAGGGTAAGATTGCTTGTATAATCACCCCGGAGGAGGTCGCGCAACTGTCAGCTCACTACCAAAATGCTTTGATTGGAAAATTCGCCAGGCTCAAGCCATCAATGGAGTTCCTGAATGAGGCTTTCAAATCGGTTGGTTTTAAAGGAAGATTCCAACTCGGCTCTATAGACTACCGACATGTCCTAATCCGATTTGAAGACCCAGAAGATTTTCAGCGGTGTTGGATGAAATCACAGTGGGCTTTCAAAGGTGCATATATGAAGGTATTCAAATGGACCCCTGATATCTCTCCAGAGGCTGAAACCTCCATAGTTCCTGTTTGGATTACACTTCATAAAATTCCCCTATTTTGGTATAATTCTGCCATGCTAGAAATAATTGGGAATACAATAGGAAGGTTCATCAAAACTGATGCTGCTACCCTAGGTGTTACAAGACCATCTGCTGTTAAGATATGTGTAGAAATTGATCTAATGTCCAAGCTGCATACTTCTATCTCACTGACAAATGGTATTGCTCATGAAGTTGCTGAGTATCAAATAGAATATGAACAGCTACCATTATACTGCAAACACTGCAAAAGGCTAGGTCATGAGGTTGTTGAATGTAGGATCCTCCACCCTGACCTTAGGCCCCTCACAACCAGAAACAATAACTCCAAACACTCCAACCAAAAACCTCCTCAGGTTAACTCAGTTTGGAAAGCAATCCCTAATAGGGAACCTAGCTCGTCTGGTATTACCCCCTCAGAGAAAGCCACTACAATCTTGGCACAGAAAGAAGACAAACTCCTCACTCCATCTTCCACAAATCAAAATGGTGATCAACCTTATTTAAGCAAGAAAATAATGTGCCCTAGTCCTCCGTCTAAGGATACTCAGAAAAATAAGGCCTCTACTCAGCAAGCTCAAGTACTCTCTCAGGAAAACCTGGGTCCGAATATTCCTATAATATCTGATCCAGTAGTTGTCCTGATTGAAGAAGGTTCCCTCCCAATGGATTCATTAGCCTCCTCTGATCAATCAGCTCCGGTATCTCTTCTAGAAGAGCAAATGATACCTGACTCTCCGACCTCAACTCCGCAAAAAGTCCAAAAATATGCTGCTGACGACATTTCAGTGCATCCAGGTAAACTGCCTATCTCTCCCGATAATCCTTTTAACACTAACAGGTTTGCTTGTTACTCTCAACCCAGATCCTCAGGAAATAGGTTTCTACCATTAATTCATGAAGAGGAGGAGAATTCTGAGCAGGCCTGTGTTCATCAATTCCCTGAAACTGAGGTACAATGTGACATACCCCAGGTACAAGTTGACTTCTTACCTGAGGACAGTTCTCCTCCAATCCCCCCCATTGTTATGACTAACATTTCACAGACCACTTCTCCTAGACACAAAAATGCTGAACCCACTCAGGGGAAAGCTCCCACGTACTTCAATCAGATCAATAATATTCTTACTAGAACAGCCACTAAAAGCATCAAACACAAAAAATAATGATTAGTACAACCTTAGGAATTAACATTTTAGTCTGGAACATTAGAGGCATGGATACTTCAATGTTGAGACTAGCTAGACTTATCAGAATACATAAACTGGAAATGATTTGTCTAATTGAACCTCAACATAACAACAATGAATGTGATTTCTATAGACAAAAACTTCTTTTTGATCACTGCCTGTATGCTGTTAACTGTAACATTTGGCTTATGTGGAACTCTAAGATTGACATTGCTCCTAAGGTTGATCATAATCAATTCATCTCAGTACTGATAACCAGCCATACACTTAACTCCTCTACTGAGGCTATTTTTGTTTATGGTTTGAGGACAAGAAAGGAGAGAAAAGACTTATGGTCTGATCTTAAGACAATGACACTGTCTGATACCCTACTAATTGGTGATTTTAATGCTATGGCCTCTATAAATGAGTACAAGGGTTCCTCTACCCCCAACCTTGGTAGCATTAATGACTTTAGTGGCTTTATTGACTCTATGGCTTTGCTCCCTATCAATACTGTTGGGAATTTTTTTGCTTGGACTAATGGTAGGACAAGTATTGGAGCTAATAGACATACGGTGGAGAGGTTAGATAGAGGTTTATGCTCCTCTCAGTGGATCTCTAAATTCCCACAATCTTCCATCCAAGTTCTCAATAGGGATACCTCTGACCATTGTCCACTCCTACTCAGAATCAGTAACAACTGTCCCTCTGTCCCTAGACCTTTCAGGTTCATAAATACCTGGTTCAAGAGGAAGGACTTTATGGATTTCATTAAATTCCATTGGAGTTCTCCTTTCCAAGGTCAAGGAATGCTAATTCTTTTTCTCAAGCTGAATCACCTTAAAAAACACCTTAAACTGTGGAATAAGGAGATTTTTGGTGATATTAATGCAAATGTCATACAAGCAGAGGAAAATCTGAAAGTTCAGGAAATTGAATTCGATCTTAACAGCACCCCTAGTGAGCTAATTAAGTTAAAACATGCAAAAGCTATGCTTACTAGGGCACTTAAAGAGCAAAACAGTTTCTGGAAACAAAAGGCCAAATTGAGATGGTTTAAAGAGGGTGATGAGAATACAAAATTTTTCCATAATGCTGTAATGGAATAAAGATGTACACTTAATATCACAAAAATCAGAAGTTCTGATGGTACTTGGTTAGTTAATAGCTCTGACATAGAAAATGAAGCAATTTGTTTCTATCAAAAGCTTCTGACTGACCAGCCACACTCAGATCAGGGACTTTTCTACTCTCACTTTCTGTCCCAAATTCCCAAACTGATTACTGAGGAAGAGAATGCTTCTCTCATTAGTCCAGTGACAATTGAGGAATTAAAAAAAGTTGTTTTCAGTCTGAACAAAAGCAGCAGTCCTGGTCCTGATGGCTACACAGCAAAATTTTTTGTAAAAGCATGGGATATTATCTGTTCGGATTTACTAGAGGCATCAAATGATTTTCTTTCAAGGTCTATCATTCCTAGAGGTATTTCTAGTACTTGGATCACAGTGATTCCAAAGAAACAAACTCCTACTAGTTTTAATGACTATAGACCTATTAGTCTTTCAAATGTGACAAACAAAATCTTCTCAAAAATACTTATGGAAAGACTCAAACCATTGATGCCTAAATTAATTAGTCCTCACCAATCTGCTTTCCTCCAAAATAGAGACATTTCTGACAATGTCATCTATTTAAAGGAAATGATCAGATTCTTGCACAAAAAATCTAGAGACCCTAATTGCATTCTTAAACTAGATCTAATGAAGGCTTTTGATAGGGTAAGTTGGGCTTTTTTAAACAGTATACTTCTCAAGTTTGGTTTTCATGGGCAATTTGTTCACTGTATCATGAAAAATCTTGCAAATGCTTGGTTTTCAGTTCTCATAAATGGCAAACCTGTTGGTTTTTTTAGTGCTTCCAGAGGCATTAAACAGGGGGATCCTTTATCACCCTTTCTGTTCAACATATTCTCTGAATCATTTACTAGAAGTCTAGCCTATATTTTTGAGTCTGGAAAACTGCATTATTATTCTCTGCCAAGGAATGCTATACTTATTTCTCATTTAAGCTATGCAGATGACACTATTGTCTTTCTCAAAGCTTCTAGAAGGAACCTAATCAGAATAAAAGCATTCCTAGGCATTTTTGAGGAGGTCACTGGGCAGAAAATTAACTATGATAAGAGTGACTGTTATGTTAGTAGGAATGCCACTCAAGCTAAACTCAGACAAATTAGGAATATTCTGGGTATGAAATCAGGTGTCTTGCCTTTTAAATACTTGGGTGTTCCTATACACAGTGGTAAAATTCTCAATCTTCATTTTCAACCGGTTATGGAAATGATTGATAGGAAACTGAAAAACTGGAAAAATGTGTGGCTATCTACTGGAGGTAAGCTGACCCTTATAAAGTCATGTTTATACTCTTTACCTCAACATATTTGGGCAGTGATGGAACCCCCCAAACAGATTATTAAGAAAATAGAAAGAAAATTTGCTATCTTTTTTTGGGGTGAGACAGATTCAGGTCCGAAAAAATCATGGAAAAAATGGGAATCTCTTTGTTACCCTACTGAACAAAATGGATTAGGACTGAGATCTCTAGCTGCCATCATTAGAGCTTTTTCCTGTAAACTCTGGTGGAAATATCAATTAGGTGAAGCTCCCTGGACTGTTTTCCTTAACTCCCTCCCTGAATCTCACAAAAAATCTCAAAACTGGAAGAGGATATGCAAAATCAACCAATTTGCAGAATCCAATTCCAGGGTGATACATGGTCAGGGACTTTGCAATTTCTGGACTTCTAATTGGACTGATTTTGGCCCCTTAATGGATTTCTATTACCCAAATGAGACCCAAAGGCAGTGCACTGTTGCTGATTTTATTAGACACAAGGACTCTCTTCTCCCACTCCTGCAGCTAGTGCTCCCTGCCCCCATCATTAATACTATCAAGTCTGCCTCCATCCATGAACACAGACCTGATAAACTAGTGTGGAAGCCTGACTATATTGGGAATTTTTCTGTCAAGACAGCATATCTCAAACTGAGACCCCCTACTAATGCTTTCCCTGCTCTTAGAAGTATATGGGCTAACCATATTCAGAACAAAATCTCAGTTTTTATGTGGAGGCTTTTAAATGTACTACTGCCATTTGATGATATTCTTGTGCAATTTGGCTTCCACCTCCCCTCTAAATGCTGTTTTTGCAATAATGCTGACTCTCTGCATCATTTTTTCAATACATGTGCTATCTCCTCCATGGTCTGGAAGGAAGTTCATCAAATCTGTGGTATTTCATATTTTGAATCTGAAAATTTATGGGATAGATTGGCCAGTTTCTGGGCATATACTGGTCTATCTAATCTCCACACCAGACTGATCCATACTGCACCTATCCTTGTCTGCTGGTCTTTGTGGAAGGCTAGAAATAGGAAACTTTTTGATAACCTCAATCCTCATTGTCATACTATCATTAAAGAGGTCAAAGACAACATTTATTTATCTTTTTCTGCCTTTCCCATTGACATATCAAGACAGATTGACTATGAACTTGCTTCAGAAGGCTATATTCCACCGATTTTTAAGCCTCCAAAACCTCCCATTATCACAGTTACTTGGCAGAAACCTGAGTTGGGCATAAAGATCAATGTTGATGCCTCATGGCATCACTCCAAAAAGGCTGGCATTGCGGTCATCATAAGGAATAAGTATGGTTTTGTTCAAGCCAAGGGATACTTTGTTACTGCAGTTTCCCCCTTGCATGCTGAAACTTTAGCTATTCAATGTGGGGTACAGTTAGCAATACCATATGCAAATCAACAGGTTGTGATTGAATCTGACTGTCTAAATGCTATTAATATGATTTTACTACCATCTGTTAGACACTGGAAATTTCTTAATCTTATGGACAGTATTCACATCTCTTTGGGTAATACTAAACTGATACACATTCTCAGACAAGGAAACCAACCTGCTGATGATCTTGCTAAGTACATGTTACTTACTAAGACTCACCAATCTTTCAGCTGGTCGAATCTGCCTGCAAGAACCAAAGGGTTACTCTGTCTTGATGACCAAGAGATTCCTACAGTTAGATCCCCTTCTTAGGTGAACTGATGCTACTAACTGTTTTTCTTATGTTTTCTTTGACAGGAACTAAGGTTTTCACTGCCACCACTCTCAATCAGAGGACTTCTATTTGCTCCTTCAGCTTCAGGAAATGGTGTTGCCACTGTTTCAGCAACCCCAAATCCTCTCTGAGCTGCACCCCCACTCCTGCATTGGTGCTGCTTTACTGTTTCTTGTATTCTTTGTACCATTCTGTCTCTTGCTCCTATTGTCCTAGTGATATAGGTGGCTAAGTGGTGCTTCGATTCGTTGATCACCGACCTGCTCCTTATTATCACTAGGTATAGTGAGATAGTTTTACCATTGCGGTCTGTCTGATCTGCTAGGTAATTTTTGGTCCTACAAACCCATCACATTGAATTTTGGGAGCAATTTTTTTGCTTCGGGCTCTTGGCCTCCTTTAGCTTAGGAGTTATTCTTGTACTGACTGAGCAGTTATGGCTAATTACTGCTTCTTCCTTTTATTATTAAGGGTTTAGGGTGCCCAATAAATATCCCTCCACCACATGGTGGTCTTCATTTTAAAAAAAAAGAAGTAATTATTGACTTTTTCTTATCTAATTTTGAATATTTTTTAATTGTTTTTCCTAGACTAATTGCTTCTGTTATTCTAGGTTTGTTTTCTTCCAAAACTAAACCTTTTAATCTTTGAATATATTCTGTTTTATCCTCAGAGTGTCCTATTTTATCTATTACATCTAATAATTCTTTTTTCTTTTCATTTGTACTATTTAACATATTAATAGTTGGAATTTTACATTGACATTCACTATCATAATTACTAGAATAATCCGAATCTGAATCTGTCTCATAATTTTAATCATTGTCGGAATTGTCAATTAATATTGCTAATAGTTTATT
Source organism: Rubia yunnanensis (assembly GCA_037428765.1). Lineage (NCBI taxonomy): Eukaryota > Viridiplantae > Streptophyta > Magnoliopsida > Gentianales > Rubiaceae > Rubia > Rubia yunnanensis. The sequence continues at coordinate 102,916,322 of CM075061.1, read as the reverse complement.
TCTTAATTCTATATCTTCTAATGCATTTATTTTCTTTTCTGTTTTACAAACATTAGCTGTATGACCAAACTTTTTACACTTATAACATTGAATATTTTGGAATTCTTTTTTCTTTTTAGACCTATGTTTCTTATGTTCTTTTTGATAAGAAGGTTTTTTATATTTTTCTTTATAATCATATGACTTATTTTGGTAATAATTTCTTTTCTTTTTCCGGTGTCCAAATTTATGTGTTCTGTGTTTTTTATATGCTTTGAGTTGAGAAGAAGGTGGTTTGAGTCCTGTGATGCCAAATTGTTGGCAAAAGGATCCCATTTCCTTCCTTTCTGATCCATATTTATTTTGAATTTTCAAATCTTGACATAAAGCTAAAGCTTCCTTTTTTTACAAAAGCAAATATTTGACCAAAAGTTAAGTCATTATAATTTATCTTTTCTGTTCCTAATGCTTTGCTTAAATTCGTTAATATCCTTTGTGAAAATAAATTTGGTAATCCTGTTATGAATTTTTCTTTCCAAAATGGTGCACTTGAATCTGTTCTTCTAAACACTTGTGTTAAAAATACATCTTTATACCATTTGAAATCTGTTAAAGTTGGACATCTTAAATTAGTTAGACAAATTTTTGAGCTTTCTAATGCTTCTGCTGGATTTCCTACAAAATACATTGAAATAGTATATAATAAAAATGTTGATCCATCTGGGACCATAACAAATTGAATATTAGGTTCTTCACCTTGTGCTTCTTCTGTTTCATGATTTAAAATTGCTTGTTTATCTTCTAGTGGGAGATATTCATCCCACCATCATTTTAATTGTCCTGTAAAACCTGTAACTAATAATATTACTATTTGTTGTTCTGTTGAATTCAGAGTTGCTTTATAGGCTACCCTAGCCATTCCCATTTCTTGTAATAAATTTAAAATTTGATATTCTGATAATCCATCTATATTCCATTGATATATTGATGAACCATCATAACTTTTGAACGAATGTAAATTTTCTTCATATTGAAGATCTGGTGGAGTTGGTTTTGGGTAATAAGGTTTTGTATTACTATTTTCCAATTATACTTTAATTTATTAATTCTCATATCAGGTTTTTCTTCTATTGGTTCTTGAAAATGTTGTTCTATTGCATTTATTTGTTTTTCAAAATCATTTTCTACTTCTTCAAAATCATTTTCTGATTCTACTTCTGTATCCTCTTTCTTTTTTTTTAAATAAAACCATCCGTAGATGGGGGAAATTCTATTAGGCCTTCCCGAGCCATAAAAAAGACATAAATAAAAGCCGTAGCAAAAGTGAGATATACAGGGATGATCACTGGCTATTGGAGCGACGCTTGTTGCTCCCAAAAGAATGAAAGATACATATGAGCAGCAAGTCGGAGGAGAAGGCCTCTTTATCTATGGTGGAGAGAATCGAAACTTATTAGTGAATCCGGGGAGAAACACAAGGCAGTCGAAACCCTCTCCACATAAATAAAGAGAATACCTCCATCTCATACCGAAAGTAAATGTCAAAAAGACCTATCTATTTGCAGATGGCTCTCCATCCTAGCTAAAAAACAAAAGTCCAGTATGTGCAGAAGGAGTAACCAGCCATCCAGGTCTGAATCGCTTAAGGCAAAAAAAGTCCATCTTAGACAAATCCATCACCAAAACAAGGCCAGAGGCAGCAAGATTCCATGATAGCATGAAGCAGGATATCAGCATGTGATCTGCATGAAACAAATTAATCAGTAGCATCCGAACTAGGTAGCAATCCGCAGAGAAGGAGTGCTCATTTGATCCAGTCTAACTAAACCCTGGACTAAGTTAGGAAGCAAAGAAAATGTGGGAAAAGCTAAATTACACTTTTGAAGCAGACATGATTTTGCTAGAGAATGAGCAACCTGATTTGCTTCTCTATATATGTGTACAATATGTATGTCCCCCAAAGAATGATGGATCTCATCTGCTAAGCAAAACATTTTCCAGGGAGATCTAAGTGGATCATTAGCATATAGCACAGCACTAATGCAATCTGATTCCATACAAACAGTGGAAGTCAAAGAAGTGGAAAGTTGGATAGCAAACAGAATTGCTTTTAGCTCACCTTCTAAAGGAGATATAGCATTAGTATATGAAGTATAAGCCTCCTTAAAGCTCCCTCTACTATCCCTAATAATCATACTAAGCCCACACATATTGGTATTACAGCACCAAGCAGCATCCACATTTACCTTAAAGCCCAGTTTTGGCTTATCCCATGCAATTTTCCAGATTTTAGGCTTTGAGGGTCGTTTAATGAGAGGCAGGTAGGAGTGGTTAGAAATACTGAGATCAAGGGAAGAGACTATATATACAGGTTTAGCACAGAATGAATAGAAGATTTGATCTCTAATCTGCTGAAGCACAATGGTAGGGGAGGGCTTGACAGAATCATAAATGAATCTATTCCTCATCTTCCATAGATTCCAAAAGGTAAAGATTGCTGCAGTTCTAACTATAGTAGAATGTAATGTAGACAGAGTGGGAAGAGTTAAGTAGCATGATAATCTGTCCCAAACAGAATGGAATTCCCTATCCCTAATACCCATGAACTGATGTATTGATTTCCAAACATTCAAAGAAAACTCACATGAGTTAAAGAAATGATCTAGATCATCTTCATGCAAATTACACATACAGCATTTAGAGGCCAAGCAAAATCTCAGTTTTTTAAGGATGTTGTCAAATGGTAGATAGGAATTTGTCACTTTCCACATAAACACTGAGATTTTTTTTTTCAAATCTGGAGTTCCAAAAATGAAGAGAAGAAGCAGTCTGACCTGAGTTATTGCAAAGTAACAAATAAGTTGCTCTGAATGAAAAGTTACCATCTGCACCTGGCTTCCATATTAATCTATCAGGTCTATGGGGTGATGTTTTTGAATCCTGCAAAAGAGCAATAATATCAGGATGCAGAAATGGTTCAATTTGTGGAATAAGACTAGATTTATTGGATATGAATTCAGAAACAGTGCAATTTACATCAATGTCAACCCCATTTTGATTACACAAATCTGATAAAATCCCTATCCCAAGCCAATTAGCTGTCCAGAAATTACACTCCCCTTTTCCAATTATAACTCTAGAGTTAGCTTCTGCCCAAGAGTTTACTGAGCAAATTCTTTTCCAGTTTGGGGAGGTTCTGTAAGAGGGAGGAAGACCTGCCAACAAATGAGACCATAGAGTTTCTGCCAGTTGGAATTTCCACCACAACTTTACAGAACAGGTTTCGATTATTGTATTTATACATCTAAAGCCCAAACCATTTTGATTAGTAGGTGTACAAAGAGCATGCCAATTTCTCCATGCTCTTTTTGATTTATGCTCATTATCCCCCCAAAAGAATCTGCTTAATTTTTTTTCAATGGTGGAAACAATCACTTTTTTAGGTTTAATTACTTGCCAGATATGCTGGGGTATGGAGTAGATACAAGACTCAATCAATATAAGTTTACCCCCAGTAGTTATCCACCTATTTTTCCAATTACCAATCCTACCATCAATTTACTCAAAGAGAGGTTGGAAGTAAATCTTTTTTGCAGCACCAGTAAAAATAGGAACCCCTAGATATAGAAATGGAAAAGCACCAATTTTCATTCCTAAAGTTCTCTTAATGTGATTAACTCTTTGAGCTGTAGCATGCTTACCTATGAAGATGTCACTCTTACTATAGTTTATAGATTGACCAGTGACATCTTCAAAGGTAGATAAAAAGGCCTTTAATCTAACCAGAGTCAACTCAGTAGCTTTGAAGAAAATAACAGTATCATCAGCATATGATAAGTGTGAGATTCTTGGAGGATTACCTGGCAGGTCATAGAATGAAAGCTTACCACTGTGAAATATGAAAGCCAGACTCCTGGAAAATGACTCAGAGAAAATATTAAACAAAAATGGAGATAGAGGATCCCCCTGCTTAATTCCCCTAGAAAATTGGAAAAAACCACATGGCTTACCATTAATAAGAACAGAGAACCAGGCCTGGGAAAGATTTTTCATGATTGAAAAAATGAATTTTGGATGAAAACCAAATTTAGCTAGTACTTTATATAGAAAAGACCATCTAACCCTATCAAAAGCCTTTTTGAGATCTAATTTTACAATGCAATTTGGGTCCCTTCTCTTCCTATTAAGCAGCCTAACCATTTCCTGTAAATAAATGACATTATCTGAAATGTCCCTACCATGTAGGAAGGCTGTTTGGTTAGGGGAGATAATCTTAGGCATTATAGCTTTAAGTCATTCCATAAGCACTTTAGAACAAATCTTATTAATCACATTAGAAAGACTTATAGGTCTATAATCATCAAAAGAAGTTGGAGTTTTCTTTTTTGGAATTATGGTAATCCATGTGTTGCCAATACCCCTAGGCATATTAGATGAAGTTAAAAAATCCTGAACAGCAATTAGCAAATCTTTTGCTATAATGTCCCAAGACTTAATGTAAAATTTAGCAGTAAAACCATCTGGACCAGGGCTGCTAGACTTATTCAAACTATGGACAATCTTTTTAAGTTCCTCAATTGAAACTGGTTGCAGGAGTTTATCATTATCTTCCTCAGTGACCAAACTCGGGATATGATTTAATGATACTGAAAAGGAGAACTAAAAGTGGAGATATCTTCACTCAGAAGATCCTGATAGTAATTAATAGCGTCCATTTCAATATCCTGAATATTGTCTAGCCACTGTCCACTTTTACTCAATCTATTATTTCTTTCCTTAACAGAATTATGGAAGAAAACTGTGTTGTTATCTCCCTCTTGTAACCATTTTATTTTTGCCTTGTGTTTCCAATAATTTTTCTGTTCAGACAAAGCCTTAACTAACCTAGCCCTAGCCTTCTTAAGTTTAACCTGATCAGTCAAAGAGTCTGAGAGATCTGTTAGAGATTCTTGGGCCTGTAATGCCAATTCAGCTTGAATCACATTATCATGAATGTTGCCAAATTTATCTTTGTTCCAAATTTTAAGAACCTTTTTAAGTCTAACAAGCTTTAGATAGAAAGCTAAGATACCAGTATTATGTACAGGGATTTCCCAGTTTTGTTTAATGACTTCATTAAGTTCCTTTCTCTTATACCATGTATTTAAAAATCTAAAAGGCTTAGGACAGGAAGGAGAGTAACTGCCTACAGTTAACAACATGGGACTATGATCTGAACTAGCTCTGTTTAGAATCTGAATAGAAGATGCAGGAAAACATGATGACCAGGATGGAGTGCACAATCCTCTATCCAATCTCTTAACTGTAGGAGATCTAAGTCTGTTATTTAACCAGGTGAACAAATTCCCAGATGTGTTAATTTCTTCCAGAGACAAACCATTAATGAAACCATTAAAATCTCTGATGCTACCTAAATTTGGAGAGGATGGACCCTTGTATTCATTAATAGATGTAATAGAATTAAAATCTCCAATAAAAAGGGATTCAGAGTGATTATAGGAGCTAAGATCTGACCAAAGAGGAAGCCTACCAGTTCTAATCCTGAGACCATAGATGAAAAAGGCATCCATTGATTTATTAAAATTAACACTGCTCAAGTTTACTGCAAGAAATTGCAGATTATCATTATTAACCGTAAGTGTTAAGCTTGATGACCAGAACAACCAGATTTGGCCATTATTGGCTGGGAGGCAGTGATCATATTTCAGTCTCTGTCTATAGGAGTCACATTGAGAGTTATCATATTTAGGCTCTATTAGGCAAATAAGATCAAATTTATGCCTATGTATAAGATTACTGAGCCTTAGTATGGATGTGTCCATGCCCCTAATATTCCAAACCAACATTTTAAGCTTATTAGATGTACTATTCATGTGGAGACGTTTGAAGAGCTTTTTGATCTAGTCATGATGACATTCTTCTGTGAGAAAAAAGAATACTTCTGTATCCTCAGAATAAGAACTAGTTGTATCATTTGTATCTATTGGATTTATGTCTGATATAACTCCTATCTGTTTTGAACTACTTGCTTTTTCATTTGTTCTTAGTGATAATGATTCCTCCATTTTCTTTGAAAATGGGGATGCTTGAAAATGAGGTTTTGAAAATTGGGTTTTGAAATAGTTCTGTTTTACCGTTTGACCTAGTATCTAATTTAGTAGAAATAAAATCAACTTGATTAGCCATAGTATGTAATATTTGATTAGAATAATTATTCTGTTGATAAACCTTTTTAATATCTGCTAAATTGACTGAGTCTGAATCATTTCTGGCCTACCTGACTTAAATGGAGAGGCAATTATTGTAGTTTCTTCTGTAGTAATGGATACTTCTTGAAGTGGTGGATGAATAGAACTAACTACTGTATTATTTGGTAATTTCCATTTTTTATATAGATTGGACTGTACATTTATGACTGGAATTTCTGTGAAATTATCTTTCTTAATTAATTGTTCTTTTTTCAAATAATATCCTAACCACATAAAAAACCTCATTTGCCTAATTTTCTTAGTTGTTAGTTCATTATAAAATTCTTTCTTAATATATTCTCTGGTTTCTAGACTTAATTTTTCAAACCATAATCTATTTTTTACATTTTCCTGACTATAATAATCATTATTTAAAAATTCTTTATTTATTGTAAAGTCATTATCATTATTTATCATATTAATTTCTGATTGTTTCATTTGACTAAATGTTGGAGATCCTATCGATGAACTAGAATCTGGAATTATTTCTGGTAATGGGGTAGAATATCTGACCCTTGCATCACTAAATTGGTTTGGAATATCTGATGTTGAATGCCTATGTCTATGAATTAAATTATTGTCCATATCTGAATACCTAGATGCTTGTCCTAAATTAAATCTTCCAGACATAGATTTATTAAATTTTATTAATATTTTTCCATCATTTTGCTCTTCTATTTCAGAAGGCTCAGTTATTCTTATATTTCTTTGAATTTGTAAAGGTCTTTCTACTAATATTTCTATTGGAATAGTTATTTCGTTCCATTTTAATAGTTTAGGTGTTTCTATCGAAATATTATTAGAATCTGTTGTAACATAAACTGACTCATCCTTTTCTGTTGGATTTAATTTTAAAGCTGTTGGAATCATAGATTGCATAAGTTTAAAATATACTCTATATATTAATACAAAATGCTCTGTATCATTTACTATTCTATCTTGTTTTATTTGAATGTCTAATTTTAAAGAGTCCATAATATGTGGGTCTGTTAAGCTAACTGAATAGTTTGGAATGCAATCAAATCTTATTGTTCCATTACATATATTAGTTTGAACCATTGCTAAAATCGAATCTTTATATCTTATTAATCTATCATCTCTTAATGCCATGAATATAGGTGTGTCTATACCTAATCTGACTAATGGATGTAATGCTATTTGAACTAATCCAAAATGTAAGAATTTATAATTTTGTTCTTTGTATTTTTTAATAGCTTGTGCTGATAATAGCCTTATTGATTGAACTTCTCTATTCATTGGTAATATTTATTCATGTATTTTAATTGAATACGACTTATTAAATTCTAATATTCCTTGTTGGTATATCGATTTTAATGTTTTATTTGGTAAAATTTGTTGAATTTCATGACTTTGTAAAACATTTGAAGAATATGTAGATCCTGTACTCATAGTACTGGAGCTTCCGAATAAAACTCTTTTAATCCTTTCTCCCATGTTAAATTTTATTATTAATTGATTAGTGCTCTATATCACGCAAATCACGTTTATCTAAACAAATACCACAGTCATACCATACGTGGACCACCCTAACGAGACTCCCTCTCTTGACGGGCTAAACCAAAACGAATTACAGGTATGAGCTAGAAAAACAGTGGTATTGAATAGACTTACAAGTCTGCAAGTATAGTTCAACAAATCAATTTATAATATCTCTAACACTCAATAGGGATTAAAATATTAATGCACATGGCTCTGATACCATTTAATGAGGATCGTTCTCTTCGTTGATATATGAAATAACATAATAAATGAATATTAATCTTACTGAAATAGTGTGAACAGTAGTAAAAATGAATAGTAACTGTGAATATGTACACATAGGGGTGGGCGTCGGATCGGTTTATTCGGGTTTCGGTTTATTCGGTTCGGTTTATTCAATTTTTTTTCTTAAAAGTTGAAAACCGAAACCGACCCAAACCATTTAAATTATCCTAGTTATCCGAACCGAATTTAAAATTCGGATTCGGTTTAAAACCGAATAAAACCAAATAAACCGAATTATTTTCAATTTTTATCAAATTGAATTCAATTAAATTAGTTTTGGACCATACTAAAAAACCCATAAATACACTAAAATTTTAACTTCAAATAAGTAATTTCAGCCCAAATATTAAGGCCAAATCACTTGCCATTAAAGGCCCAATTGGCATGTGCAAGCTATGCTTGCTTTGCCTTGAAGAGAAGGGTGGAGTTGTTCTCTATTTATAGAAGGAATTGAAGCCAATGCTTCAACCACTTCCGATGTGGGATTCCAAAAATGTAGTAAGGCTGAAGCCAATGCCTTTTCCTTCCATGCGTCCAGCTTTGCTTTTCAATTGGCATTTTTTCCAATTTTCCAAACTTTTCATGAGGCTTTAATTTCATTCCATTTCCACCTTTTCTTCCATTATTTTTTTAATTGAATTTATTATGAGTTTGTCTCTTGAAATACGGTCTTTCCATAAGTCATAGAAATATTATGGTTTAAAATGTAAATTAGAAGAAATGAAGATAAAATTTATGGGTTGAATGAATCGGGTTATAAACTTTATAACTACTACACGTTGCATAATAAAATTTTAATGTTGCAACTAAGACATTTTACTTTGTATTATTATAATTAAACTCTATCTTTCCATAAGCCTACGGAATAATGGAAACACGGTATTTTCCAAGATTTTTCCATTTATTATTACATTATTTAATTTGAGGAGTATTTTGTGACTGAGGATTATTTAATACCGTTGTCCGTTTGATCCCAAATCCTTTTTATTATTATTACCCTATTAATTCGACTTATGTTTTTACCTTTTTCATACATGATGAATGTGTTTATAATATATTTTGGCAAAGTCTTGGGAAAGACGGTCTTTCTATATGTTTATGGAAAGACGGGATTTAATTAGAATAATAAAAGGTAACAGGTCTTAGTTGCAATATTAAAATTTTAGTATGCAACATATAGTAGTTATAAATTTATAACCCGGTTCATGCAACCCAAAAATTTTATCTTCATTTTTTCTAATTTATAGTTTAAACCTTGGTCTTTCCATAACTTATGGAAAGACCATTTTCCAAGAGACATACTCATATATTTTTATGATTTCTTTCTCTTCTACTTATATAAGTAATTTAAATACATTTAGAGGGTGATACAAAAATTCCACTATTAAATCAACACAACGTCTTAGACTGACAAATCATTATACAATATTATTTTATAATTGATATAACTAATAAGCTGATTTGATATTTGTTTTTATCTATTGCAACAAATTTCTTATAACTTTTAAAATGTATGGTAATGTATAAATAATTATAATTTGACCCTAATAGTTATTGAAACGAGATTTTTCATGATTAGTCTAACATTTAGATGGTCTAATAGGAGACGTTCTCATAAATTAACTATGATATTTATATATTACTGTCTTCATCTCTTCACCAAGTAATCTCACCGTCTTCATCTCTTCACCAAGTAATCTCTTCTAAGTCCATTGTAGTTTGTTAATTTTTTAGAGCAGAGGAAAATGTCCATTGTTTGAGGAATGCTTTAGTGTAGTGAAAGTTTACTGTTGAAGAATCAATTATTCGTGCACCTTATCACTGTGATTACTAAGAGCACTGTAGTTTAGATATGGATATTTATTGATTATAGTTAATGCTTTCCATTTACGTTCATGCCAATAAGAATTTATAAGAATATATATACTTGTTTTTAAAATTTATAAGAAATTTAAATAAACTAATTTATTAAACTTGTTTATAATGAATATGGATTATAAAATACTTGAATATAAGTCTTTTGTCTATTTGATCCATTTAATGTTAAGATGTTTGGGGTAATTTTTTAAAATTTATAGATTAGTCCTCCCACTTATATTTACTTATAAATTTAGTTTTGTATTTTTAAATTTTATTTATTATTATATATATTTTATTTATTTATTTATTTACAATTCGGTATTCGGGTCGGTTTTCGATTTGAGTTTCAATATCCAAAACCAAACCAAAAACCATATTCAAAATTCGGTTTATTCAATTCGGTTATCCAAAAACCGTATTTTAAATTCGGTTCGGGTTATTCGGATTCGGATAATTTGGTTTTTGGTTCGGTTTTCGGTTTTCGGTTTTTTTGCCCACCCCTATGTACACACACATAGATATGTACATATGTACACACACATAGATATGTACATATGTACACACACATAGATATGTACATATGTACACACACATAGATATGTACATATGTACACACACATAGATATGTACATATGTACACACACATAGATATGTACATATGTACACACACATAGATATGTACATATGTACACACACATATATATGTACATATGTACACACACATATATATGTGGTGCCCTACATTAGAAGGTAAACCAAAAGGTACGGAAACTAGTACCTCTTCTATCCGCGTTCTTCAATTGCAACTGTATCATATTTTTTTTGTTTGAACCCAGTGATCCTTGGTTCCTTATCCTCATGGAGCCTAGTGCAGATCAATTTTACACCATCGACACGTTGAGTGGATGAATCCTACCCAACCATGAAATATGCACCTGTTGGGGTATTCCCAATTCTGTTGGTTGGTTGTTGTTCACCACAATGTGCTTGCAAAAGAGATCTCGAAAGTGGTTTTAGGGAAAAGAATCTGATGCTCAAGTTAGTTACTTTCTCTTGAGAATCAAGCTTCTTTAGTCTGGTTGCACTTACCTCTATTCCTTTCCTTTACATTTCTTTTAAAGTTTATTATGAACGTGGCTCCACCTTTCTTGGGTTTGCCATTGTGTGCTTGATCGTAGCTCTGAGGACGGTTCGTGGCCGGCACCTGACCATGGTCTCCGCTTTTCACGGTTCGTGGGTTGACTCTATCTCAGCTTGCATTGCAGGTTCGCCTCGGGCCTATTTGCAGGTTCGCCTCGGGCCTATTTGCAGTTTTGGGCCTACGACCTAGCATTTGGGCTAGGTATACACCATAAGCCTGCTAGCCATGAAAACTAAAAGACACAGAGTAATGGTTTCGATTGTGATTTAAATGCAAAATGATGTTGTTCATCAAAAAATTGTTCGTCATTACCTTCGTAGTCATTGCAAAGTGACGGTATCTTTTTGGCTATACCTCTATCCTCGATCCCTCTTCAAATTTGAAATTTTGAATTTTGAATTCCTTGTCCTTGTTATGTTTATGATAAGGCTATTTTCAAATATTTTGTTTCTAAAGGCTGAGATTCAATCCTCATTTATTGCTATTCCATTCCGAATTTTCCTGATGTTTGTTCTCGCTTTATTTCTTAAATGAGAAATTTGAAATGACTATTTTAATGTTTGCCCTCATTCAGTGTGCTGTCTTTTCATATACTGATGCCGTCTATATGCAAAATGTAACTTGCTTTTGTGTCAGATTATCATCATTGCATTTTTGGAACTGATTGTCGTCCTCAATCTTGATATTTCTTATTAGATATTTAAGTATCCCATCTCATATTTGTTTCAGTTTGTTTCCTCTGTTTCCCAAGCCTTCATCTCCTCCGATCATCTCCAGGTATTCTATGTATCGTCTTCCCACTCATCTTCTGTTAGAGTATGTTTTGTCCTTAACTGAATCTCCAATTTCTTTGTTGCATATATTTTTTTAAAACCATCCGAGGATGGGGGGTGTTTATTAGGCTCCCCAGGCCATAAAATAGCCAAGCTTTGGCGCAAAAGGTTTGAATACTATTACAATATAATCATCAAAAGGATATCCGAAGAGTAGAAACTCTGAACCTTAACAAAGGTCTACTTCCCTTGGAGAACCTAAAAACTTATACCGCAAACAGGGCGGGGAGTTGAGAAATCAAAACCCCTCTTTGTCCACTGGTTATAAGTCCTAAGGAGACTCCAGAGGTGTGGACATCGAGAAGTCGAAGTCCCTAATGCAGAGTGCCTGCAGATTATGTACTTAATCTCGCAACAGGTTGTGTGCTAAAATCAATCCCCTAGTATTCCACTGTCTGTGCACTGACTCATTTTTATTCCAAATCCTTGCTTGCTAGTGTAGTGCCTGAAATGACGAAAAAACGGAGCAATACCCATGCTAACAAACAATAACACAAGGCTAACAATCCTTAAGCTAAGACATTCAAAAAGCCTGCAATATGTTACATAATAGAACGAAGTATAATTGATCACAGGCACTCATTCTAATCATATTGCTATCCAGAAGATCCAACTCTTATTGCCGGAAAGCCAATAGAATCTAAAATTAATAGATCCCTAAGAAAGTTCGGAATTGACCTGATGTCAATATCACCATGTAAATTGTTTTCCTTTGCAAATTTAGCCAAGAAATCAGCAGCCATATTAGCTTGCCTAGGTATATGTTGAATTGGATGAGAGGAGTGTTGTACATGAAGTGTATTACAAATAGAAAATACTCTCCAAGGGCTTCTCCTAGGATTATGTATACTACTGACTGCAGTTAAGCAATCAGATTCCAAAACATACACACCTAAGTCCAGTTCTGAGCAGATTTCATTTCCCATTTTTATAGCATATAATTCAGCATGCAGAGGGGATGCACTATGAAAATTTTTAACTTTCAACTTGACTACATCTCCTTTCCAATCCCTTACAATTACAGCAGCAAAGGAAGATCCACTACTGATCCATGAAGCATCTGTATTAACTTTAAAGCCAGTAAGAGGTTTTTCCCAGATTGCTACTGTAATTGCAGGCTTATGTTTGTGAAAAATTTGTGGAATGATGTTAGCCTGAATCCAATGTTTGTGCCTATCCCTATTACCATTCAATTTGTGAGCAGTGAAAATTGTGTAAATCATGTGTTTAATATCCCTGACACAATTATCACATGAGGCAGGTATGTTCTCAAAAATATATTTGTTTTTGCTTGTCCATAATGACCACATTGTAGTTACAAGGCCAGCATTTATCAATTTGGAGTGTATTTTTGAGTCTGCCTTGAAAGATAAGTAAAATGCTACCCTACTTTTCAGATTCCAAAAACTAATTTGTGGCAGGTTTAGCATAGAGTGAATACTATTCCATACTGAAAAGGAAAAAGGACATGAGTTGAAGAAATGATCTAGATTATCCTTATTACACAAGCAAAAGGGACATCTCGAAGCTAATGAAAAACCCATCCTGCTTAAAATATCATCAAAAGGGAGGATGCAGTTTAAAGCTCTCCAAGTAAGTATTGACATTTTTCTAGGGATATAAGCAGACCAAACCTTGTGAAAATACTGAATTTCAGGACTCCTTTGTCTGAAACAGTTGTATGCATATCTGACTGTGAATTTCCCATCAGTTGTTTGAGTCCAGACTAGCTGATCCTCATGCTGGTGCTCCAGCTTAACCTCCTGCAATATATGTATAATATTGGTAGCCAAATAAGGCTCCATATTTGGTAAGAAGGTAGATTTGTTATTAATGAAAGAGCTCAGAGTTAGATCTTCAAAAGGAATGTTCCTATCCTCCGGCCAGATGTAACATAGTGCACCATTTCCCATCCAATTTGCATTCCAAAAGGAACAATCCCCTTTCCCAAAGATGATCCTGGTTAGACAGTTAGCCCTAGGGGTTACTGCACTTATTCTACTCCAAATCTGAGATTTTTTATAAGTGACAGGTAGTGTCCATAAAAGTGAAGACCATTGTGTCTCATTAATTTGTAACTTCCACCATAATTTACATGAAAATGCATCCACTGTGGCTGTCAAATCCCTTAACCCTAGACCATTTTCAGTTATTGGATAACTCATTCTTTTCCATGATCTCCAACATTTCCTTGCTTCCAAATCTGTTTTACCCCATATTAGATTGGATGCCATCTTTTCCATTATTTTTAGAACTATCCTAGGTGGTTTCAGGACTGCAAATATATGTGTTGGAATGGAGAGGAAACAATGGTTAATCAGAATGATTTTACCAGCAACACTTAACCATTTATTATTCCAATTGTTTACCAATCTTTCCATTCTCTCAATAACAGGCATATAGTGCACCTTTAAGTTCCTACCAGTAAAAATAGGTACTCCTAGGTATTTAAAAGGAAATGATCCTTTCTCCATTCCTAAAATCCTTTTTACAGTTTGGACTTGCTGAGGAGAAGAGTTATGTGATACAAAAAATTCTGATTTAGCAAAGTGAACTTTCTGACCAGAAGTGATCTCATAAGCCTTTAAAAAATGTTTAAAATGTCTCAGATTGTTGGGCTTAGTATTGAGAAACACAGCCGTGTCATCTGCATACATTAGATGAGTAAGAGGAGAGCATGATTTGGGGAGGTCATAGTACTGTAAATATCCTATAGCAAACAGTCTCTTCAATCCCCTTGAAAAAGCCTCAGATAAAATGTTGTATAAGAAAGGTGAGAGGGGATCTCCCTGTTTAATTCCCCTGGAGGAGGAAAAATAACCTGATATAACACCATTTATTAACACTGAGAAGTTTGCAGAGGCAATGTTTTACATGATAAGTCTAACAAATTTACCATGGAAACCAAACTGTAGTAGGATGGAGTTAAGGAAAGACCAAGAGACCCTATCAAAAGCCTTTTGCATATCTAGTTTAATTATCAAATTTGATATCTTAGACTTTCTAGACAGTAATCTAGTCATTTCATGCATAAGGATCACATTGTCCGAAATATCCCTACCTTTAAAGAAAGCACTTTGTTCAGGGGAAATCATTAGGTGCATTAGTGGCTTAATCCTCATCATTAACAATTTAGAAAAAACTTTGTTTACAAAGTTTGATAGACTTATTGGCCTGAAATCTGCAAATGTGTTTGGGATGGCTTTTTTGGGTATTAAAGTGAGCCATGTACTTGACATAGCTTTTGGAATGTCCCCAGTAGTTAAAAAATCATTAGCAGCTTCCAACAAATCATAATTAATGATGTCCCAGAAAGTTGGGTAAAAAACTCCAGAAAATCCATCAGAGCCAGGTGAACTAGTTCTATTCAGATCAAAGACAGCTGCTTTCAATTCTTGTGAGTCAATAGGGGCAAGCAAATTAGAGTTCTGTTGATCAGTTATTACCTTTGGGATCACCTGCAAAAATTGTTTTAGATATCTCCCTTCTTTTTGAGATGAATCCTCATTCAGTAATTGTTGAAAAAATCTCACACCTTCTTCTTTTATCAAACTTGGTTCAGATATCCAGTTTCCATCACTATCTTTAATTTTAGCTATTCTAGATCTGATTTTCTTTTCCTTAATTGTGTGGTGGAAATATCTAGTGTTAGCATCAGCTAGTTTGAACCAGTTTACCCTAGCTTTTTGTTGCAGGAAAATGTTTTGTTCCTTCTGATATCTCAGGAGCAATGCTTTAGACTTCAAAAGCTCTTTTAAAACTGATTCATCCTGATTTTGCTGGTACTGGATTTCCAGGTCATTTACTCTAGCCTCAGATTGTGACAGATTGTTATTAACTTCCCCAAAACTAGTTTTGTTCCATTCTTTTATTACTGTCTTGAGCCCCTTTAACTTGTGAACAAATTTTCTCATTCCTACCAGAGAGGATGGTATGAAAATCTTCTCTATTAGACCACATTTCCTGGTACCTGAAAGGTCTTGGAGATAATTCTACAGCAGATTGAATAGTTAAGATGAGAGGAGAATGATCAGAAGTCATTCTGTTTAAAACCTGTATAGAGCTATTAGGAAAAAGATCCAGCCATTCTAAGTTACATATTCCCCTATCTAGCCTTTGAAACTGTAGATCCTTCCCTTTATCTTTATATCTATTGTTGCTCCAAGTGAAAGAATTACCCACAGTAGGTATTTCATGTAAGTCATTCATAGTTAGAAATTCTTTAAATTGTTTCATGCTTTTCCTTGGGGTAGATTTCCTGCCTTTATATTCATTAACATATGCCACAGTATTGAAATCACCAATTAAGACTGATGGATCAGTTATTGAAATTTGTAAATCTGACCACAATTTTTCTCTCAATTGTCTATGTACACTAGCATAAATAAAATAAACATTCCAATAGGCTAAAGTGGCATTTTCTGTAACTCTAGTTTGTATGAACTGGTCAGATTGAGTAACAGTTGTCAAACTAAAATTCTGATTCCAGAGAAGCCAAATCTTAGCAGTGTGAGCATGAATAGCATTAGTATAACCAAGTTCATGTTTCAATAGGTTCAAATTCTGGTTTTCATGCCATGGTTCAATTAGACATAGAATGTCAATCTTGTGTTTCTTAGTTAAGGATTTTAGTCTATCCAGTGAAGTGCCGTATCCCCTAACATTCCACACCAGTATATTCCCTATTTTGGTGTATTGTATCATTTAAAACTGGGGGGGGGGGTAGCTTTTTGAGAGGATCTAAGTTTCCTTAAATTATTCATTGAGACTTTTGTATTTTTACCCCTTTTATCTACATCTTTCTTCAGTTTATCTGATGGAGAAATACTAACCTGCTGTTGTTCTGTTTGCTTCGCAGCAGAGCTATGTACACCTTCATTGTTTGGGTCCTGAGGTAAGGAACATTCTTGTATTTCAGGGGAACTTTGCACCAGAACAGGAGCCTCTTCTTCTGGTAATCTCTGCTCATCTGAGAGGGCCTCCTCCTTATCATCTTTTTTAGCTTCTATCTAAGGTATCTGTACTTCATGTGATTCCAATGATTCATGGAAGATGTCCACTACATCTTCCTCTTGAGCATCAGTATCCTCCTCCTGTAGGTTAGTCAAAGTATGGAAAGCGTTTGATATGGAAACCATGTTCCTTGTAACTTGATCATCCTGAGTAGGAAAGGGTTCTGATTGTTGGGTTTTTTTCCTCCAAAAGAGGTTGGTAATAGGTTTGGAGATATCATCCAAAGAGTAGAAAGGTTTATTTCTTTTAACATGTAGGTCAGGATTTTCTCTCCTCAAATTATTCCCACCCTTATTATGATCTGTTTTCAGGTTCTGAGTCTGGAATTCCGATTCCTTTCGGGAGACTGATAATTTAGATGGTCCTTCCAGTTCCAATGTAGCATTAGAGTCATGTTCTAGGATTTCCTGAGTCTTTTCTGGGTGGTTATCCTCTTTTCCATTATCTATTCTATCCTTTGTCAGAGTTGCCTTAGCTAGGTTTATGCTCTTTTTTTTCAATTCTGGATGCAGGAAGTTACAATTTACCTCACTATGGCCAATGATCTTACAGTGATTACAATACTGAGGTAGCTGATCATATTCAATAAAATAGTCAGCTACTTTACTTCCAATTCCTACAACTATAGAATTTGGGAGTTGAGCCATAAGATCTACTTCCACACAAACCTTAATTGCAGAGGGTCTAGATAGAGCATGAGTTACAGCATCCATTTTCATAAATTTACCAATCTGACTACTAATACCTATAATCGCAGAAGTATTGTAAAAGTGTAAAGGCAATTGATGGATAGTTACCCATGCGGGAACAATTGAAGATTCTGCTGTAGGTGAGAAATCCGGAGAACACTTCTGGACCTTCATTGAAGCTCCATAGACCATCCATTGGCCCTTCATCTAGCACCGCTGGTAATCATCGCAATCCTGAAACCGAATAAGAATGTGTCGATAATCAATTGATCCCAATTGGAACTTAGCCTTAAACCCTATTGATTTAAAAGCAGCAGCTAGATTCTCCATTGACGGTTTACCCCTGTTGAATTTGCCAACCAAGGCGTTCTGGTAATGAGAGGCCAGAATATCTCCTTCCTCCGGTGGGAGGATGAAAGCCATTTTGCCCTTATATTCAGTAATTGGGTGGAGATTAGGCGTATCTGGGAGGGTGTTTGTGAGTGGTGATGATTTTGTATTCAAGGCTTGAAGAAAACTTTTGCTTGTGGTAGAGGTGTGATCAAATGATAGGTTTGGCATTGGAGACGCCATGGCCGTCACCCAGATTCAGCAGAAAGAGCCGTTAGGCAGCAAAGAAAGAAGAAGAAGAAACAGTGAAAGTAACTGAATTATGAACAGTGCCTTTAGTGTGTTTTTCGCACTTCAATTCGCACACAGAGGATTAGTCAGATATTTTCATTTTGTTGCATATTCTAGACTTAATAAGTTGTATTTCTTCTTCAATTTCTGGTAATTTTAGTACTGGTTGCGTTTCTTACTATTTTCCGGTCATCTTCTCTAACGTGTCTTCTGTTGAGCTTTGCTCTGAAAAACTTATATCTATGGTGTTCTTCATTCTGGGTCTTCTTCATTGGTTGCCTCTTCTTCTCCCGATGATTCTCCTAGCCCACCACCTTCTTGGACTCATCCCATAACTACTCGGCCTCATCTAGCCTACATTGCCATCGTCACCTTGATAACTACATTGTTAGTGGTCTTCTTGCTGCACCTCTTACCCACTTTGAGCCTCAAGATTATCGGGATGCTACTCATGATTCTCAGTGGGTAATTGTGGTAGATAATGAGATGCCCACTCTTTGGCCTTAATATACTTGGGATTTAGTTCCCCGACCATTTGATGTGAATGTTGTTGGCTCCAAGTGGGTCTTTTGGCTAAAGTATCATCTTGACAGTAGTGTTAAGCGGCACAGGGCCTGACTTGTTGCTCAAGGATTCTCACAGCTACCGGGTGTTAACTTTGATCACACTTTCAGTCCTATAATTAAAGCCTCCACCATTCGTACAATTCTTGCCATTGCTACCATGCAAAATTGTCTCTTGCAACATTTGGATGTCAAGAGTGCATTCTTTAATGGTGTTCTCGATGTTCCAGTCTATATGACGCAACTCGTTGGCTAAAAGGATCTTGTTTGGCCTGACTATATGTGTCATATGCGGAAAACCATCTATGAGCTTAAGCAGGCGCTGAGGGCCATGTTTGAGTGTTATAGTTCATATCTTAGTCATCTTGGTTTTGTTTATTAGTCTTTTGATACTTCTCTCTTCGTGTTTTCTCAAGGCATTGTTCTTCTCCACTTGCTAGTGTACGTGGACAACATCATTCTTATTAACAACGATTCTACCACTATTTTCCAGTTCTCCCACACTCATCAAGAGTTTGCTATTAAGAACCTTGGCTCTCTCAACTAGTTTCTCGACCTAGAGGTCTCTTCCAGTGACTCCAACCTCTTTCCTCTGTTGTTATGTCGGTTTCTACACCCTTTGTGTCCGGTTCTCATCAGTTTGAGTGATCACTTTGCCAACCCCACCTTATATCGATCCTTGGTTGGTGCTCTGTAGTATCTCACCATCACTCTACCTGACTTGGCTTTCATGGTAAACTCTGTTAGCCGGTTTCTTAAGGATCCTAGTGATGATCACTTTGCGCCTGTCACCAGGATTCTTCATTATGTCAGTGACACTCTTCATTATAGGAAGTATTTTTGTTATTCTGCTTCAATATATGTGTGCTAGAATACTTTGATGCTGACTAGGTTCGCTGTCTTGAGACTCGGCGCTCGATGTATGGCTATGCAGTTTTTCTTGGAGGTAATCTCATTTCTTGGAGTTCTAAGAAGCAGCCCACTGTTTCCCGCTCTAGTTTGAAGTGTGAGTACTGTGCTTTGGCCAACACTATATCGGAGGTTGTTTGGCTTTCTCATTTTCTTTGGGATTTGCATATTTCGCTCTCCGAGTCACCTCTATTGTTTTTGTCAACAACATTGCCATTTTTCTTCCTTGGAATCCGATGGTTCACAAGCGCATGGAGAATATTGATATCGAATACGACTTATTTTTTGAGTTAGTTGTCTCTTGGAAGCTGCATGTTAGTCATGTACCTACCTCTCTTTAGGATGCCAATATTTTCACTAAGGGCCTTTCTCGTTCTTTGCTTGAATTTTTTAGATCCAAGCTCTGTGTTTCAATTCACCTGGTGCTTCTTGATCCGCACTCCACGGGATTGCTAATAAACATCCATTTTACAGGAAAATCTACTAACCCATGGAGTGCTATGAATCCAAGATAGAGTATTTATATTGCTGCTCCCGTTCTTACCACTAAACTACCAAGGGGTAGATAGTGGCAAGATTGGGGTCATCCACAAAGATGCTAGGAATTCAAAGGTTACTACGCAATGCTGCAATTGGGTCTTCAATCCGATCACATGTTAGAAATAGGTAATGTTGCAAAACAAGGTTTGTTTTTTTGGGGGGTGGGGTGGGTTTATCTATCAACTACAAGCATGCAAGAGCAAGAGTGTAAACTTTATAAAGATAGCACTTGGGAATATTTGTATTACATGACTAGTAGTATATTTCAATCCTAGATTCAATCAAATACAAGATGCATAAACCTATCCTAATACTTATGTAACATAGTGTGACCGATAGTCAACACATGTGTTACCCCAACACCTAAGGAAAGGTGAAGAATCGCATGTTGATTCATTCCTTGCCTCCACTCGGGGCTGTTAATTGTAGCTAATTAACCCGAGTGAAGGCTAAGGAAGGTCAAAGATAAGAATTTATAGTTTTGCACACAACGCACTACTAAGCTATCTCTGGGGTAGTTAGTGGCAAGCCTAGGTATGTCACGGAGATGCTAGGGCCTAATAGTCAATTGAACACAACCACGAATGGGTTGTCAATCTGTTGTGTTGCTGGGAATAGATAGTAGAGTAAAAATGGGGGAGGAAGTTTCTTTTTTCAATAAAAAACGAAGGACATGGAAGATAAAAAGCACGTAAACTATATTAACAGACACTTGGGGAATATTTGTGTTAAAATATTTGTGTTAAAATATTCTGATCCTCGATTTAATCACATTTAATACTTCAACAACATAATCTAGTGCTCATAACACGAGGTATGGTCTATGGTAAGCACTTCCTCATACCTGTCATGTAGGGTGCTCTTGTAAATCTTCCATCAGTACCGCCTCCGCAATTAGGGGAGTGCAACAATGGTCCGACTGTTGCGAAAATCTATTTCTACCACGTACGATTACGTCCCATGCACTACACCACAGATGCTCTACCCCTTAGGCCTATAAATGAGGCGAAGGGAGGTAGGCACCTTATCGATGACACCAGGACCTCTATTGTTACTTTTTGTTATTTCTACATGTAACCCTTCGAAGCAACTCACCTGCTAAGACTAGTGTGCTGTCATCGTAACAGTAAAACTTGGAAAGGACACACGTGCACACACCCACGTGGACCCGGACCCTACTACTCATATCACATCCAAGTTTCTCTTCCCCGGGGGTATCAACATTCCCACCAACATGAATGTAGACTAGAGTGTGTGCTAATGGAGTGTATCATTCATGCAATTATAACAAGTAAGAACAAGCCATCATAATATCATAAGCACATAAATTAGGATGATCAAATAAATCTAACAAGAACATATTCGACACATGAATACAAATTTATCCCCAAACTATATATATAAAAAATACTCCTTAGACATGGAATTCAAGTATTTCATTGAATTCCACATCTTAGGAATAAAACAAAATAAAAAGAGAAGAGAGAGTGCTTCCCTCTTTAAGTTGCTCTTCAAAAATGATTCTAAGACTCAAGATTCTTTAAACCCTAGTAGACCAAGGCTATATTTATAGTAGTAGGGGATTTGGCCTAAAAATAGGCCCAAAATAGGTTAAAACCCTAGTCAGCCGCCACTGACACAGACCGTTGCGGATGACGTGGTCTGCGTCGCTGATGTGGCCTCTTACCGACGCAACCCTCCAGATTAGACATGAGCATGATCAAGTGCGGTTGTGCTACGTACGGTATGTATTGTCTAGCGTGGCCCATATTCCGGAAGGTAATTTTTGCACTTCTGATCCATGTCTGTGTCATTTGGTACGAACCGTCATCGGAATCCTCATTTTGCTCAGTCTTTTCGCATGGGCCGCTTCATTCTTCACATCCAGCTGGCTGGTCTTGATATTTTGGACTTGGAACGGTGCAGGCTGTGTGAAACGGGATGGTACACGCCCACATGTAGCAATTTTGGAGTGAAAAATACCTCTTGAGCACACGACCTGCAGTGATTGGCACGACCCATGCCAGGATTTGCACAGATCATACCAGAAGCCCTTGGCACGGGCCGTATGGCATGACACATGATGCTGGTGTTAAGTATCATGCTGGCCATGAGCAGCTCGTGCCTGCCCGTTGATGCTTTGCCCCGCTCACTTCTTTGCTCCGCTACAGATATACTGTTGGTCTATTTTGATAGTTCTTGTAATCGATTTCATAGATTTAGAGAAGGCGAATCCAATGGAACGAACCTCAAGGGCTGATTCTTCTTGGATCATTCCCAGAACTTGGTGCAAATCTTGGACCACAATCCTCCATTTATTCCTTAGCCGTTTTGAAATTCAATGCCACCTATCTTTAGCTCCATTCTTCTACTACCACATTGTAATGTCTGTGGCCTTCATCTACTACCATTCCAATGTGAATGGCCTTCAAAATCCTCTATCGTCTTTGCAAACGGCCTTCAATATAAAATTTAATGAAAAGTACACACAAGCAACCTACTAAAGATGATTACAAAGGAAGGTGTAGGTGCTCGTTGATACAAGGTGTCCATTAGTACCAATTAAGTCTATGAAACATAAGATTTAGACAAGAAAACCAAATATGGCCGTCTAAACCCCCTGTCACGTAAACTCAACTAATACTAGCAATCCAACATATAAAAAAGCCAATTATTACGTATAATGCAACGATTAACACACACATAATGAAGCATATCAGACCCCCCAAACTTAACCCTTTACTCGACCTTGAGTAAATAAAGATGAGAAAAGGAGTAAGAAAAATGTAGCATGCAGGTATAAGTTAACCGAGGCATTCAACTTATTCCTAGATTACCCTATTTCCCCCAAGGAAGCAAGAATCTCTCAACTCTCACATTTCCCGAATAACCTAATGTAATCTTACCACCTAAAATAAAGTGAAGAAAAGGGCAAAGAATGATAAGTGTTAAGCTTGCTTACTCTTCCCAAAAAGTTCCCTAAAAGCAAATAAAGAGTCGTCTTCAACAACAATCCACCAAGGAAATCCAAGAGTTATCGACTTGGTTGTAACATAGGGTTAACTCTGGATTCACGACCTAGTTACAACCAAGGATGATGCAAATGTATCATCAACCTATTTTTTTCTCTCAATTTGTCTCATTTTTCCTAGGAGCCCTTTTAGGTTTACATCCTAACTTTCACACATGTTGAGCTCACATTCTCACATTTTTCGACACGACCTCTCATTTTTGCCTAGGTTCGTAAACCTAGCCGGGCCTAGCCTCTCATTTTTTTCCTAGGTCTTTTGACGTTTCCGGGATTTTCCCAATGTTGCCTAAGTTGCTCTTTTGGGTTTCCAACTTAGCCAAGTGTTTTTTTTTCATTTTTTCAAAATTTTCAATTTTTTTGGTGTAGCACAAAATGCCCCAAAGTTGGGCTTCATACTACATGAAGAGAATGACAAACAAAAATTACAACACCAATGTTCTAAAACAACTACCCAAAGACAAGCTATGCATCCTACCAAGCAAGTCATACCACAAAATAAACATCAAAAACATCCCAAAACAAGAAAACACCAAAATCACCAAAGAAACAACAAAAACTCCAAAGAAAAATACCAAAATGCATCGAGGAATCCCAAGAATGAAAACTCCCTAAGTGCTCACTACTCCCCTACCCCACACTTAAACTACGCATTGTCCCCAATGCACAAAAAGTAGAAGCACATAAGTAAGGCCAAGAAGGTAGTAGCACTTACACTTGTGGCCTCGTCATTCTCAAAGTACCCCCGTTCCTTGAATATTAGCCTCCATGGACTCCAATCTAGTGCCAAAAACTTCCAATTGTGATTTCATGCCACCCATCACGAGAACGACCTCTTGTATAGCTTGGGTAGAACTAGAAAGTTGTTCCCCAAGCATATGTAATCGGTCTAGGATGTTCGCAGGTAGGGTAGCTTAGCTAGGCGGCACCCCAGAAGAAGTCTTACCCTCGGGCTTCTAGACATATATCTCTAAGTTGGCTAGAATTCTGTAAAATTCCTTCTCAAAATGCGGGTCGGGCTCAAGGAACAAGTCATCCAAAATCGTGTCGTAGGTAATGTTAGTATGCTCCGTTGAGGAAGGATCATGAAACTAAATGTGCTCGCCCCACCATAAATCCACACAAAACGGCCCTCAGAAGTTGTAGGTGCTATCATGAAAGCCTTGTCCAACTTCTCAGTGGTGTGCTTTGTTCCTGTTCTCCCAAAGTTGGCCAATGCATGCTGAGTGAATGGTGCCCTAAATACTAAGCCAAAAGCCCTACCATGCCACCCATCAGAATATTTGCACTTTTTCTCTCCCTCATTGCCACGCACTCTTGTACAAAATTTAACCCGCCTCAAAAAATTCCCAAGGGAGATTGGCATCCCCCGTTGATGTGTCCTCGGAATGTCTCTACCGTACCTCCACTCGAAAGCGTGGGCCACCCCCTGTGTATCATTGCATACTCTTTGTCATCCAAATGAAAATTGATTTCTTGATGTTCATCCTCATTATGACTTTCCATAGAATAGCTAGGAACTCTAAAGTCCACCGGATGTATGTCTTTGAGTGCTTCTCTCTAGGCCTACTCATCCAGGGTTGGGTAAGCCTAGAACTTCCATGGTATCTCTATATGAAATCCAGTCTCTAATATGCTCCTCTTAGGCTCCCTTAAATACCTCCACCTCTAGGCTGTAGTCCCGAAGATGTTGGTCAATCCGATGAATTCGTCAGTCAGAAATGCGAGGTTCCGGGGAATGGGAGTCACTGGCTCGTGGTTTGCACCTTTTGCCAATTTCTTCCTTTTCTCTCCCCGTAAAGACTTCCCTTTCTCAGAAAAACTCTTTTTCAGAGGCAACCTAACACAATCAAGGAAAAAGCGGTAGTGTGATCACAAAAAAGGGTATGCCCACAATATCATTCAACAAGACAACATCCTTCCAAAGTAGCCTAGTCATTCAAATCATGGTATTCTCAACATGAAGGCTAATCTAACAAGAACATTCTCATTAAACAATAACTCATGGAAATCCATATCAACCCATCAACAAGATCATGCAATCAAGATTCATCCCTCTAAAATCACGCAAAACATGAACAACATATCATCCAAGCATAATAGCACATCAATCCACCCAAACTTTCTTCAACATAAGATTATGCATACAATCACGCTTTACATAACACCACCGCAATGTTAATCAAGCAAATAAACAAAGATTTCAATGGATTACCCGTAATTTGAAGCTAAGAGTTGCAAGATCTACACAAGGAGAATAAACAATTACTAATTTTTGAGAGAAAAGCTTTAAATTTTCAAGTTCACCAAGTGTGTGTGTGTGTGTGTGTGTGAGTGAGTGTTTCTTGAAAAACTTGAGTGTGTCCAATGACTCAATTAGGTGGAAGAATTTACCAAGGATCTAAAAATTCATCAAAGGTGATAAGGGGGAGAGGTAAAATTAAAATAAGGATGGAATTTTGAATGTTGCAAATTAGGAGACAATATTACCAATCAATTAAATCACAAGGGTTGTCGGAAGTACTATTTGCATAAAAAAATACTAAGGAATAAGGGAATTTTGAAATTTATGAACCAAAAATGATATTTTTAAGCTTAAAATTCAGAATATTTGAAAATTTGCATTTTTTGAACAATTTGACAGCTCAAATGGGGTGACAACATGTATACCCTCATGTTAGAAGTACATCTACAGACACCTTCATGCCAAGGTCATCTAGCACTGATCGTATCGCTTGGAACGGGCCATGCCGAAACCTGGCGCGAGGCTCATCTTGCCAATTTCCATGACATGAGTCGTATCGCTTTGAATGGCTCGTGCCAAAATCTAGCATGAGGCTGGCAAAAACATGCAAAATCTATCTAATCACTACTCAAAATCATGAAATTAAAGAAAAAAGAAGCACCGTATGTTTATTGTCATCCTCACAACTTATTTCTTTTTCATGCAATTTTAGTTAGAACAACCTAGCGTTGGGTCTCCGGAATCGCCATCGGCGAATCCACCCACGATGACATCGTTGTGGAGAGGTCTTTGCAACTTCTCACCCTTACCTTTGGATGCCTTATCCACTGACCCGCCTCCACCCAACGTCGTTAAAACCGAGCGGAGGCTTTGGGAAAGGTCAAAAGAGACCAAGGTCAAAGATAAAATTTATATTCTGCACCCAACTCACTACTGATCTTTCGATAGCGGTAAGCCCTGGGTATATGCCCATAGAGATGTTAGGGCCTAAAAGTCAATCACACACAACCACGTCCGGGTTGTCAATTCGTACATGTTTCTAGGAATAGATAATATGGTAAACAAGGGGGGTGGTTTTTCAATTATCAACTACAAATATGAATTGAAAAGTCAGGAAACTATATTAGCTAAACATTGGAGAATGTTTGCGTAACATGGTTGATATATGCTTCGATCCTTGATTCATTCACATGTAATATTTAAACAACCTAATCTAGTGCTCATAATATGTAGTGTGGTCAATGGTTAGCACTTCCCCGTACCCGTCTCGTTGGGTGCTCTTGCAATCTTCCATCAGCATCACCTCCGTAATTAGAGGAGTACAACAAGGTCCGACCATTGTTGTAGGTGTGTTTCTCCCTCGTACGATTACGTCTCGGGCACTCCAACATGGATGCTCTACTTTCTAGGCCTATGAACGAGGCAAAGGGAGGAAGGCACCTTATATATGACACTAGGACCTCTTACAACCCTAGCTTGCTACTTTGTTCTATCTCTATCTGTAGCCCATCACAGTACTCATAATAGTCGTTAAGACTGGTGTGATGTCATCATAATAGTAACACTAAAAAATGACCTACGTGCACACACCCACGTGAACCTGGACCCTGCTACCCATATCATATCCAAGATTTCTCTTCCCCGGGGGGTTTCAATATTTGCACCAACATGAATATAGACTAGAGTGTGTGCTAATGGAATGTACTATTCAAGAAATTATAACATTCAAGAAAAAGTCACAATAATATCACAAGCACAATAATTAGGAAGAACTAAGAATCTCACAAAAGCACAAATCAACACATTAATACAATTATCCCCAAGCTATGGAAACTACTCCCAAGACATGGAATTCAAATATAGATTTGAATTCAAATATAGATTTGAATTCAAATATAAATTTGAATTCCACATCATAGGGTCAAAGAAAAAATAAAAAGGAATGAAAGAAAGAGGAGATAATGTTTCTCTCTCTTAGATGCTCTCCAAATTACAAGTGAACTAATGAAAATGGCAAAAGTATCTAACCCAATTAGACTAATGCTACATTTATAGTAGTAGGGTATTGGGCCTAAAAATAGGCCCAAAATAGTCCAAAAACATGTAAAACCCTAGTTCAGCTGCCACTGCACAGACCGCCGCAGATGGTGCGGTCTGTGCCACCTCCTTGGTTCGTACCCACGCGTGACGCCAGATCTTGCACAGTCCATTTGATCCATGCTGGCGAGGGTTGTGAGATTAGGCACGATCTGCGTCTCCTCCTTGGCGTGGGTCGTGTCTATCGTGGTCCGTGGCGTCTGGCATAGCCCATCATCAGGATGGTCATTTTTTATTTTCTGAACTACGAGCTGTGTTTTTTGGCATGGGTCATTATAAGAATCCTCATTTTTCTCAGTAATTTGGCATGGGCCACTAAATTATTCACATCCCGCTGGTTGGTCTTGACATTTTGCACTTGAAGCAGCGCGGGCTGTAAAACAATGGGACGGTCTGCGCCCATACTTAGCCATTTTTTAGTGAAAATGGCACTTGAGCACATGACCCATTGGGATTGGTGTGGTCCACGTTGGGCCTTTTCGCGGCTCGTGCCATACCCCTTGGCACGGGCCGTTGGAGCCTTGCTTGGTGGCATCCATAAGCGGTCTGTGCCGACCTATTTATACTTTAGCCGGCTGAACTTCTCTTCCTCGCTACGGATGAGCTATTGGTTCATTTTGAGATTTCTTGTAGTCGATTTTATGGTTCTCGAGGAGATTAATCCAATGAAACCAACCTTGAAGGCTATTTCTTCTTGGATCAGTACCATAATTTAGTGCAACTCTCAGACCACAATTCTCTGTTTCTTCCTTGGTCGTTTTGAACTCCAATGATGTTTATCTTTGGCTTCATCCTTCTACTACCACGATTTTATGTTTGTGGCCTTCACCTACTACCATTCTAATGTGAATGACCTTCGACCTCTTCTACCGTCCTTGCAAACGGCTTTCAATATCTTCTACCATAGTGACCTACTAAGGATAATCACAAAGAATGATCCAGGTGCCTGTGGATACAAGATGTTTATTAGGACTAATTAAGTCTACAAAACATGGGATTTAGAAAAGAAAACCAAACACGTCTGTCTAAACCCTTGTCACGTAAACTCAACTAATACTAGAAATCCAACATACAAAACAAGCCAATTATTACGCCGAATGCAACAGTTAACGTACGCATAATGAAGCACATCAACCCCTCACACTTAACCCTTTACTCGTCCTCGATCAAATAAAGACAAAAAAAAGACTTAAGCGAAATTTAGTGTTCAGGCATAAGTTAACCGAGACATTCAACTTATTCCTAGATTACACAGTTTCCCCCAAAAGAGCAAGAATCTCAACTCACACTCCCCGAAGACCCTAAGTAATCGAACCACCCAAAGTAAAATGTAGAAAAAGGTAAGCAAAGAAGATAAGTTTCAAACTAGCTTACTTTTCCCAAAATGATCCCCAAAAGCAATCAAAGAGTCTTCTCCAAAAACAATCCACCAGGGAAATCTAGGAGTTGTCGAATTGGTTGTAACATAGGGATAACTCTAGATTCTCTACCTAGTTTCAACCAAGGACGCAAATGTATCATCAACCTAGTTTTTTTGTTTTCTCTCAATTCTCCCAATTTGCGTAGGAGCCCTTTTGGGTTTTCGTCCTAGCTTTAACACACAAAAGGTACTGATATTCTCACCTTTTCATCCTAGTTGGGCCTAACCTCTCACTTTTACCAAGGTCTTTCAACCTATCCGAGCTTTTCCCAATATTGCCTAAGTTTCCCTTTCGGGTTTCCAACTTAGCCGGGTTTTGTATTTTGGTTTCATTTTTCGGTTTTTTTTGTTGTAGCACAAATGTCCTAAAGTGGGCTTCACACTACAAGAAGTTAAGATCAAAACAAAAATTACACCTGCAATGATCTAAAACAACCAACCACATGCAAACTAGGAACCCTACCAAGCAAGTCGTAACACCAAGTGTACATCCAAAAGCATCCCACAACAAACAAAAAAAAAGTCACCAAATAAACAAGAAAAACTACCAAAAATAACATTAAAATGCACCGAGAAATCCCAAGAATGAAAAATCCCTAAGTGCTCACTACTCCCTCCCCCACACTTAACCTTTGCATTGTTCTCAATGCACCAAAGACCATGTAAAAACATAAGTGAGGTTGGGAAAAATGGTGACACTCACTCTTGTGGCCCCGAAGGGCCTTCCTCCTCGTGCCTCATGTTATCCTTCTCAATGTACCCAAAAACTTGAATTGCGGCCTCCATGGAATCCATCCTTGTGCTAAGCTCCTCCAATTGTGTTTTAATGCCACCTATCGCATGGATGAACTTTTGTATCACTTGGGTAAAGCTTGAAAACCTTTCCCCAAGGGAGTGCAATTGGTTACTGATGTTCGTGTATAAGCGAGAGTGGCTAGGAGGTGCCCTTGAAGAAGTGTCACCCTTAGCCTCCTTAATATCTATCTCTAGGTGAGCTAGAACTCTGTAAAAATCCTTCTCAAACTGCGAGTAAGGAAAAAGGAATAGGTCATCGAAACATGTGTTGTGTGTGATGGCAGTGCACTTTGGCTGAGGAAGTACTATAAAGCTATAAGTGCTTGCCCCACCATAAAGCCACACGAAACGGTCCTCATATGTGGTACATGCTACCATGAAAGCCTTAGCTAAATTCTCAATGTTGTACCTCGTTCTTGATCTACCCAAGTTATCCAATGCACGCTGAGTGACTAGATGCCCTAAATACTGTGCCAAACGCCCTACCATGCTACCCATATAAATCTTCCCACTTTTTCTCTCCCCCATTGCCACACACTCTTGTACAAAATTCCCCACAAGTTTCGGGTAGAAATTACCCTCATGAGTCATTTCCTAGAGGCAATGAACATCTGAACCCGGACATTACATTAACTCACCATGGGAAAATACTCCCATTTCCAGTAACTTGTGAATGTAACACAATGTTGGATGAACCAGGGAAATGCACTTACACCTATTCTTCTGGTTCGTCTCTGTCAGCAACCTCCAAAAGTACTCCAAAGAAAATGGAATCCCTTGACAGTGTGTCCTTGGGATGTCTCGGTTGTACCTCCATCCGAATATGTGAGCTACCTCTCAGTGGGTTATGATGTACCCCTTGTCATCCAAATTAAACTGTATCACCCGGTGTCTGTCCTTATCCCTGATCTGCTAAAGAGTTGCTAGGAACTCTAAGGTCCATCACACGTAGGTCTTTGAGTGTTTCTCAATACCTCTCTAGACCTACCCATCCCAATAGATAGGTAACGGGCACGAGTAGGCCTAGAGCCACCAAGGTGTCTCTCTATGAAACCCAGTCTCTAATATACTCCTCTTTGGCTCTCTCAAATTCCTCCACCTCCGGGATACAGTCCCGGATATGTTAGCCAAACCCAAGAATTCTTCAGTCACGAACACGGGTTGTGAAGATGGGAGTCAACAGCTCGTGGTTTGCACCCTTTGTTGGTTTCTGCCTATTCTCACCTCGTGAGGACTTCCCTTTCTCCAACACATTCTATTTCAGAGGCATCTTATCATAGTGAAGGGGAAAGTGGTAATATGATCATGAACAAGGCATTTCCCACAATATCATTAAACAAGTAAATTCCTACTAAATAGCCTAACCATTCAAAACATGATAATCTAAGCATGAAGGCTATTTAAACAAGAACATTCTCATCAAAATAACTCATGTAGATTCATAAAAACCCATCAATAAGATCATTCAATCAAGATTCATCCCCTCCTAAATCACCCAAAAACATGAGGAACATATCATCCAAGCATAATAGCACATCAAACCACCCAAACTTTCTTTAACACAAGATCATGTATACAAACCCAAACACATTTCTCAACAACATACACTCATTCAAGAATCATGCTTTACATAACACCACCACAATGTTAACAAAGAAAATAAACAAACAGCTCAATGAATTACCCAGAATTTGAAGCTAAGAGTTGCAAGATCCACACAAGAAGAAGCAAAAATTGGTAATTTTTTAGAGAAAAACTTCAAATTTTCAAGTTCACTAAGAGTGTGTGTGAGTGAGTGTTTCTTGAAAAGCTTGAATGTGTCAAATGACTCATTCAGGTGAAGAAATGTACCAAGGATCTAAAAATTCAGCATAGGTGATAAGGGAGAGAGGTGCAATTAGGATAAGGAAGGAATTTTAAAAATTGAAAATTAGGGAAAAATAGTACCAATCAATTAATTTACAAGGTATGTTGGAAGTAATATTTGCATAAAAAATTCTAAAGAATTAGGGAATTTCAAAGTTTATGAACCAAAAATGCATTTTTAAGTTTCAAAATTCACAATTTTTGAAAGGGTAATATGCAGATATAACCCTATATGTTGAGAAAAGTGCAAATATAACCCTCATTTGTTTTTAAGTGCAAATATAACCCTGAATGTTGAGCGAAAGTGCAAATATAACCCTGGTGGCATGTTTCCGGCGTTGACCATCAGAATCCGGCGGTTGACCAACTTGTAATGACCTCAATACCCTTATTTCGAAACTCCTGACCTAGAGTGACCAATTTGCCCTTATAATTGTAGGTCCCCATCAGAATCCATTCTCCAATTCGTTGGTTTTGAAAAAACACGGCCGTTCGTTCTCCATCTCCACTGAATGAAGCGGATAGTCCAGGAGGTTGCGCCACCACGTTCGGACTCCACTTCGCCGCCGCGGTCGCCTAGGGCTTCTTCCCCCATCCTTCTCCCGGCAACAGTTCAAGCATCCCTTCCCGGAGATTCAGGTCGTTCGTTCGCTGCGGAAGGTAACTCATCTATTCCACGTAACCCTAGATTTTAATTTGGGTGTAGCAATTTCTTGAACTCCGTGGATAAAACTTCGGATATGTTGATTAATTTTGTTTAGAGTGCTGTGTTGAATGAAGTAGTTGTTTCTATGTTCTTGGCAAGGGATTAGAATGGCTTCGTCTAGCTACAGTAGGAGTGGTGTGGTTTGCGAGGGATTCGAATGCCGGCTTTGTCAGAAGGCAACGATCGTTTGTGTGTCCCGCTCGGCCAAGAATCCGGGGAGACCTTATTATCGGTGCCCTCGTAATCACGGATTTCAGGGTTGGGTTGTGTCCGACATGTTTGATTCGGGAAGAGGAAGTACTGGAAGTTCGTTGCCCCAGGCCGAGTTTCGCTGTCGAGTTCCAGGAGGCAATACTGCTGGCCATATTGAGGTCGAAGAAGTTGTGGTTGTGCCCGGAGAAGCGTATGTTGCTCCGGTGAATGGTTGCAACTGCTCCTTAATTCTGAAGGCTTTGATGGTGATGAACTTGGTTTTGCTTGGTGCGAACATGGGCATGTTCTTGGTGGGGTTGATTGGAAAGTGAATGTTGGTCGCATCGCAACATGGTTGCAACTTCTCACTGATTCCGAAGGCTATGATCGTAATGAATTTTGTGTTCCTCGGTGCGAACATGGCTATACTGTTGTTGGGGTATTAAAATTTTGGGCATTAAAATCGGATGTTGTAGTTGTTGCTTGGGTTTGCATTCTGTTTATGCTTATGTATCTTTTAGACTTCTCGAACGTTTGTCTTCAATTTATTCGAGGTGCACAAGCACTTGGAATTGATCATTTGTTGCAGTAGTACTGATTTATGAATGTGATCATTTTCTGGTTGATTTGTGATTGTGATCATTTGTTGGCTGATTTAGAAATTTGATCATTTGTTGGTTGACTTATGAATGTGATCATGAGTTGCAGTAGTGCTGATTTAACCTTACTTAAGTCAGTAAACGTGCAGCTATTCTTTTGGTGTAGGTATTCCGTAGAACTATTCATCATATAACCTTCGGTTCGGGTAAGCTGTCCATACATAGAAACCACTTACCCCGACACATGCGATAATTACAAACACATGACATTGCATGATCGTAGGTTCAAATATATGATATTCGAAGTGATCAACACACAACGTATAGTGTGCTACGTAGCTCCTGTGGACGTGTTTTGACCCAATAATCGGTCGCAAAATAACCAAAAACAGGTAACCTACAACAGTCGTAGGACTACGGAAGCTGCTACTATTGAAACAGTACGTTGTCTAGTGTGTGCGTTTGTTCAAGCTCGGTCATCTGGTGGTGGTTGTGACTCACTTCTTCCTGGGCTTAATCTATCTTCCGCTGGGTCGAGCGGGACAGAAGGAGGTGGCTGTGGGCTGGAGCGTGGGACATCCGCTCTGGGGGTGGTGCTCACCGACGGAGCCAAAGTTGTGCCGAGCAAACGCGCTATCCTCGGACTGTATAGAAAAGTCCTTCCCCAAATGTTGTTGCGGGTAGCCGGCACATTAGTACCGAATTTGGGGAGCTCTGTTGTTGAGGGGGTGCCAGGTAGCTGCAAATAGAAGAAGATGTTGATATGTTCAGTTTTAGGGGATTCGGATATAATCGTACACGCTATCAACATGTGCAAATATGACCCTGTGTAATTTCAATATGTGCATATATAACCCTAAGTAATGTCAATATGTGCAGAAGTAACCCTACGTAATATGAATATGTGCAGGAGTAACCCTGAATAATAGTAATATGTGCTGAAGTAACATATGTTTTGGAATGCTAGTGCAATGCTGACCCTGTATATATAAATTACCTGTGGGTTAGATGGATCGAGAAGGTTGACAGTTTCAATCACAGTGTTACCCGGTATTGTGTGAAATACGACTGGAAGGGGGAAGTCCTGAGCATCAAAAACATGAGGGAATTATTTGTTATGTTGTAATTGTGATCTGTGAACATTGTGAGGTGAAGAAATGTGTACAGGGGAAATTGGAATACCTCAGCACTGAATTGGCGCGTTAAACACGCCCGAGTACCAGCACTTGGTTTTATGCCCTCATTCGTGCCGGTGTCCGCATCCTCTTCTGTCTGGACGTCCTTCACAACAGTCTCCCCCGGAACTTGCTCCCCCAACGATGGCTGCCCTTCCAACGATGCCTGCCCTGCCATCACCACTGGTGGTGTTTCTTTCACGAGAATTTGCACTGGGATCCCCTTCCTGTCGTGGACATTGCATGTGGCAGTCACATCTTGGATGCTGAACTCCTGCTCGACGGCATCTAGTGTTGCTTGCATCATCCTTTCACCCCCTTCCTGACATTGAAACTCATCTTCCTCCTAACGAAGACGTCAGGGTAGAATTTCAAATATTTCATCATAATTATTTGATTTCGATTTAGTGCATTACCTCATAGTCAGAAGCGTCCTCTGATATGTTACGCTTAACCGTCTGCTTTGTCCTCCTGTGTTTCGGCACATTCTCTGACTGTGGCTCTGGCAGAGCGATTTCACTCTCCACTTGTTGAATGATAGGCATCGCATCCATTATCTGCAAGGCAGTATGAGCATGTGAAGAGAGAAATTCTGTTTGAGGAAGACATGTTTGATTATGGACGCAAGGAAAAACTATGAATTCGCATGGCACAGTGAACTGTACTTCTATGTCGCTCAAACGTGGTGGCGGGAATTGCTTCTCCGTATCAAATTGCAACCATGTATCAGCATCTGCTTTATCCTATAGTCCGTAAAACCAAAATTTTCTTCATGTCATAAATGTATACTGTGACTCGACAAAATTTTAGAGAGTTCATTAAATTGTAGACATAACTTAAGTGAGTTCAGATGTACCTCGACAGCCTGGTTACCATCCGTTTCAGCCTCGTCCTCTGATATTTTACGTCTGACATTCTTCTTTGTCCTCCTGTATTTCTGCACAGTCGTTGGCTGTGCCTCTGGCAGAGTGGTATAACTCTCCACCTGTTGAATGATAGGCATCGCACCCGTCGTCTGGAAGACAATATTACCATGTCAGCAGAATATGCATGTACCAGTAACACATGTTTAATCCAGAACGCACAACAAAAGTTTGGAATATTCATAAGACATGTACCTCTCCGGTCTGGTTGCCATCCCCTGGAGCCTCGTCCCTATTTTGAATTCGCACTTCCGCATCAAATTGGACCTCTGTCTGTTCCGTGGAATTAGCAGTTTTTTTCCCTCGCTTAGATGCTCGACTTGCCACACGGATACCCCGCACTGGTGGTTGCTTAGAAACTTTCTTGGCCACCGGTCTGCCTCTCTTGATTTCAGCACGTTGTCTGGCTTGTGAAGTACCCTCGGCAGTGCGTACAGAAGTGGCCTGTGATGGGCGTTCCGTAGTGGCCTGTGACGTGCGTGCAGTGGTGGCCTTTCTTTCTTTGGCCGTAGGCCCACCTTGACATCCCCTTATATTGTGGCCAAATTCCCCACATTTGCTGCACTTCCTTTTCTTCCCGCTTCCCTCTCCTTCCCAATCCTCTTTCTTTCTGTTTGTCCTTGGTCTCCCAATCCGCCGTTGTAATTCTGGAGGTTGGCACGGTTGTGCAGTGGAGCTTTTCGGCCAGAATACCCTGTGAGGCAAGGGCTCGATCATGTGGGAATAGGCTCTCAAAAAAGTGTCTTTAGATAGCATCAGATCACAAGCTTCGTGGAGGGGGTGCCTCTTGTGCAACAGTATCGCCGCCGCGTGTCTACATGGTACACCCGTGTGATCCCAAACACCACAGTCACATGACCGCTTATCTAGCCGCACCCGGAAATGAAGATCACCGTGTACGACTTCATAATTTGTATCCGAACATGGAGTGAAGGTAACTCGGCGAGATTGTCTTGAAACAAGCTTCAACATTTCTTCAGTCCGTGGACACATTACAGTATCCCAGGATACACACTTCTTGTAACGTTCTTCCAACCTTGCCATTACCTTCTTCCGCAACCCCTCCATCAAAGTTAGTACAGGCTGGTTTCTCAACCCTCCTACCCAATTGTTGAAAGACTCTGCAGGATTGTTAGTGACGTTGTCACACTTCAAGGCCGTCGAGAAGGTGTATCTAGCCCACAAATCATCACCGATGTCATTCAAGTAAACATAAGCTTCGTCACTCAATTCCTTCATCTGGTCCATTGCTTTGGTGAAATCCATTTTATTGTAGGACATTGCCGCTCTCCAGAACAACTTCTTGAAAATATCCGCTGGGTGCTTTCTGCGGAAATTGGCATAGATGTGACGGCAGCATCTCCTCTGCGTAGCGTGCGGCACGATCTCAGCAATTGCCTTATCCAGGCCCTAGTTCACAACAACAAAGGGTGGGAGCGGAGATGATAAGAACAATAGAAAACGTACTGTGTCAATCGGAGAGGGTTACGTAGGAACATAAGCTGATCATACAGTGTTGCATATGCACATCAGCTAATCGTACAGGGTTCTATATACACGGAATTTATGCAGAAAGGGTTTCATGCGCACATAACACAATCAATCGAAGCTGGTTATATATGGCCATAAGGTAATTATACAGGGTTCTATATGTCCACATAATTTAAACATACAGGGTTATATGTGCATATAATTTAAACATATAGGGTTATATGTGCACATAATTTAAACATACAGGGTTATATGTGCACATAATTTAAACATACAGGGTTATATGTGCACATAATTTAAACATACAGGGTTATATGTGCACATAATTTAAACATATAGGGTCATATGTGCACATAATGTCATTACACAGGGTTACGTATGCACATAAGTAAATCAACCAGTAAGGGCAAGCTGTTCACATATTTTAATCATATAGGGTTTCAATTTTTCAGCTACCACAACAGCACCTCATTGATTGATCAACCACAGACCACAGCTAAACAGTTACGAAAATGAGAATGATAGAAAAGCACACCTTCTGCCGGTCGGTCATGAATGTCCACAGCTTGTTTTCTTCGAATCCTCCCAACAAAAGCTCCATTTGTTTGAAGAAAAACACCCAACTGTCTTTGGATTCAGACTCCACATAAGCAAAAGCGAGGGGGAATATGCCATCATCTGGGTCATTGGCAATTGCACTAAGCAGAACCCCACCGTACCGACCCTTGAGATGACAGCCATCGAACCCCAGAAAGGGCTTGCATCCAGCAAGAAATCCCTTCTTCACAGCTTCAAAGCCAATGAAGACCCTTTTCACAAATGGAACTGGTTGTCCCAGGCCGTACTGTATCATTGCTTGACTTCCGGGGTTGCTCTTACGCAGCTCCTCACAGTACTGCGGCAGTGCTTTGAATGATTCACCGTGGCTACCATCCAACAGTAACTCGGCCAACTGCCTTGCTCTCATCAGCTTGTGGCGGCTAGGCTGAACACCAAAAGATGCCAGGTGTTCCAACAGCACCTCATTCGACACCTGCCGATCAGCCTGAAGAAGTTTAGCAATCCTCTTCGATATCCATCCCTGCGGTGCCTTCACCTCTTGCCTACAGGTGTGTTTCCCTTCCACTGACCGAATTCTAAATGTATGGCCGTCGGGAAGTGTCGAGCTATGGAGCCTCCATCCGTATTTATCCGCCGCACAAGTCACTGTCACTCTACTCTTCTCGCTCTTCACAGTTCTGAACACAAATCCTTCTTGCAATGAGTAGTCGAGCAAAGCAGCCTTGAAATCTTTCTGGGTCTGAAAATCCATCCCCTTAAATAGTTGGATTTTATCCCCAGCTTTGACTTCGAACTTGTCCTTGTTCGTGCAGTTATTCATCGGATCATCATCCAAATCACTATCTACGTCTAAACCCCTCCCTCCATCACTGCCACCATCCCCATCCGACTCAATCTCGGAACCCGCCTCAGTGTACCGATGGAACCAGTCCCAGTCTTGCTGTTCGTGGCCTTCTTCAGGATTGGGTTGCACGTAATCTTCATCTTCGCAGCTGTGTTCTTCCGCCAAGCCCTCGGCCGCCGCTCCACCACCTTCTCCACTAGCTTTCTTCCTCGTTCTTTCCTGCTTTCCCGTTCCGCTGCTCTCACCCCGAGAACCACCTTCGGTCGGGGTACGGACCTGACAATACACCTCTAAATTAATTCCGCCACGGCTTGAGGAAAACATTTTGGTGACATCCTCTTCGGATTGCAGGCTGACCCGATCATCCCCAAAACTGAACATCAAATCCATCGATTTCCATGCCTCAGCGTCCCCGAAGAAATGCTCGGTACAATCTGACTTGAGGACGACTAGAGAGTATCTGTCGGGGTCAATACCGTCAAGCCTCTTCCAACGGGTACCGTGACGGAGGATAATCGTATACACTTCATCCTAAAACATTGAAAGATAGATAAAAAATTATGAATACATGAAGATAATGTAAGGGTTATGTCTACGCATACAATTACAGTCAGGGTGACATCGAAACATGTAAGATACACACAAAGTAACATTTGCCCAGTCAGGAGGGTAACTTTGCAATTCAGTACTTTGCAATTCAGTAAAAACTACGGGTTACATATACACATATCTTGAGCGGCCAGGGTCATACATGCACATACCAGAAACAAAAAGGGTTATATATGCATATATCTTCATCATACAGGAATACATATGCACATATAAAGATCATACAGGGTTATATATGAACATATGAAGAACATACAGGGTTATATATGCACATATGAAGAACATACAGGGTTATATATGAACATATGAAGAACATACAGGGTTATATATGCACATATGAAATACACACAGGGTTATATATGCACTAACAGGAAACAATTTTCAAAGAGCAGATTCATCTACTGTCAACAGGGCCTCATGTCAAGGTTCAGTCACAGAAACATTGAACATTCGGCATTTGGCCAGAAACTTCACCACCTTTTCCCATCTACGGCAACCAACATATTCTTCAATCTAGTTCACAGACAAGGACCAAACAACATTTACAGTAAGGACTGATGAATCACAAACATTCAAAATTATCACACAGCAAAGCATTAATCAGAACAAGTGACAAATCACAGACATGTTCAACATCATACACAATAGTGCATTTCCACACATTCAACGAACATAACAAAATGGTGCATGTCCACCCTACCATAGAACAAAACAGAGCCAACAAACCTACCCCCAGGAGTACCATCACAACATCGAAACAGTAAAAACAGTACCCCTTCAACGAATTTCCCAACCATCAACATTTTCAACCCTAGCCATGGAAGCAGAGCAGATTAACAGCCACACGCACAGCAGTAAACATATTCAGAGCACCAATCCAGATGACAAGCAATGAAATCGACCTAGAGGGGTTTAAAAACCCTGGTTTCATTACAGCTCTGCGCTCTCTCCATATGTACGGAATGATGAAAAGGTTAAACGCACAAAAAACATGCTCCTCAACAGCAAAAAAATGCACATTCCCACGGATTTACGAAGGCATACCATTTTTCGGGGGTTTTACTGTAGCAATTTCGAGTTCCCTCGACGCTCCCGCAACGACAACCGGGTTCCCTTCGCCGACGTCAGTGGGAGACCCACGCCTTCGCCGGACTGCAAATGGAGACCACAACCGGCGCGAATCAGCACGGCGGGTTGAGCGGGTCTGGATTCGGGTTCTTCTTGGCGCTGAGTTCAGGGGGGAAGACGACGAGAAGTTGAGTTAGGGCGGGAATCGAAGACACAAAGGGATATCAATGTGGTTCAGGGGTAATACTGTCATGTGGGAAAATGGTCCTATTTCCAATTTTTTTAAAAACAATCCGTCAGGGACAATTTCGTCATTTCACTACATTCCGGCCACAAATCGGCTCAGAAGGTTACATTTGCACATAACCGTAATAAATAGGGTCATATCTGCACTTTCGAACATTGCAGGGTTATATATGCACTTTCTTCAATTACATAGGGTTATATTTGCACTTTTCTCTTTTTGAAAAGTTGCATTTTTGGAACAATTTACAGTGCTAATGGGGAAACTACGTAGATACCCTTGCGCCAAGGGTACCCGACACAGACCCCCCCCCCTCCCTTCACGCCAATGACCCCTGACACGGGCTATGCCAAATCATGGTGCGAGGCCCCTCGTGCCAAGGTTGCTTGGCACAGACCATGCCAGCTCTTGGCTCGAGGCTGCCACAAATTTTGACTCTATCCCTTAGTTTTTCCCTCTTTTTTCAAAAATATTATGTCACCCATCAAATCTAATTCCATCGAAACAAAATCACGAGACTCAGACTCAAGTTTTCAAATCAAACAAGAGTTTCATTTCAAAATTCCTCATAAAAAAAAAAAGGAACATGCAAAATCTATCTAATCATTAATCAAAATCACGAAATCAAAGCAAAAAGAAGCATCACATATTTATTATCGTCCTCGCGACTAATTATTTTCATGCAATTTAATTTAGAACCACCTACCTATGGGTATCCGGAATCACCATCGGTGACTCCACCCACGAGGACACAGTTGTGGAGAGGTCTTCACAATGTGTCACCATTACCTTCGGACCCTTTGTCTGCCATTGAAAATGAATCACCATGCCTTGCCAAGGTTGAGCCCATGAAAATCACTTTGGGGTTAGGAGGAGGTCGAGGGGGTTTTAAATCCTCGACATTCTTCCTTTCCAGCTGCAAGTTAGTTAACATGGAAAAGTAGTCTAGCACATATATATTGTCACTTGAATCATCCAATTCATCGAACTCATCAACATTATCATAAACATGGAATTCATCCAAGTATTCATGTCACACAAGAAGATTCATGTAAGTTAGGCTCATCACATAGGGTCACACCTTTGCACATAAAAGAAGAATCAGTCGAAGCATGCCTAGACTTACTGATGTCAAATTCAACTTTATCCAAATCATCTTCTAGAGTTAAGATTCCCAAATGGACATCAATTTTAGTCCTAGACATTTTATGAAAAGGTCTCCCCAAAAGTATTGGGGGTGCACTTCCATCACATAGGGTCACACATTTGCACATAAAGGAAGAATCATTCGAAGCATGCCTAGGCTTATAGATGTCAAATTTCACTTTATCCACATCATCTTCTAGAGTTAAGGTTCCCAAATGGACATCAATTTTAGTCATCAACATTTTAAGAAAAGGTTTCCCCAAAAGTATTGGGGTGCACTTCCATCGTGCGCCACGTCTAGGACATAAAATTCTGCCGGAATACCCAACTTGCCAACCCACACCATTACATCATTCACTAGTCCATGAGGGCTAGCTTGGGAGTGATCGATGAGTGGGATAATCAATCTAGTTTCCCTGAGCTCACCTATTTCTAGGCGTTCATAAAGAAAAAATGGGATGCCATTTGTGGATGCGCCTAAGTCCATCATGTCATTTTCCACAAGTTTTCCACCTAAGGAGATAGGAATAGAGAACATTCCAAGGTTGTCACATTTCTTAGGTAAATTTTTATGGTTCAAAATGGTGACTACCCCCATTTTTAAATGTTCTACCTTATTAGTTGGTCTACTTATATTTTTTGTGCATGCAACTTTAAGAAACTTAGCATGCGATGACACATTTTCAATTAACTCCAAGATAAGGATTGTTACCTCGACTTTTTTGAAGATCCTTTGAATTCTTGCATCACTAGTCACAACCTTTGGCCCTCCCCTTAAAGCATTTAGAAATGAAGGTGGGATAGCCACTTGTGCCTCGAGTGGTGGAAGCTCCTTAGATGGTGCTTCCTTGACCATGATCTCATCCTCTTCAAAGTTTGCCTTGTTCACATCCAATACCCTATCGTCTTCCTACATCACCTTCTTCTCGGACTCACGAACTTCCTTCCCACTTCTCAACTTGAATGCACTCAAGTTCCTTGGATTGACCTCCGGCTGGGAAGGGAGTTTTCTGGACTCCTTGGCCTCAAGTCGGCTCACCGGGGTGGCAAGTTGCTCGAATTGAACTTTGAGGTTCTTGATACTTGAGAAAGGTCTATTTCCAAGGTCTTCAATCTCACACCTTGTCCTCTCCGGGAAGACTTCATGTTTCTTCCCCAATTGACCGATGGCTTCTAATATCTCTTCTCGGTCCAATTTATAAATAGAGGCATGGTTTTTGGAAGGGCCTTCATCTCTCAGGTATGGTTGAAGTGGAGCTTGTCCACCCCGGTATTCTTGAGGTTGATTGTCTTCCCCCCTCAAAAAATTTGGATCGTCTCGATACCTTAGGTTGAACGATTTTGCGTAAGGATCTTTCTGTCCATTGACTTAGTTCCCCCAAAACCCTTGTGGTTGACCCCTAGCAAACTGTGGTCTCTCTCAGTTGTACTCTACGGCCTTTACTTCTTGCAAATATTCTACAACTTCAGGACACGTCTTAGTGTTGTGGTCAAGGTTGCATAACCCACACACTTTGACTTGATAAACCTTCCCTCGTAGGAGCTTCTTCATCATAGAAGCAAGAGCTTGGACTTGCTCCTCTGACATAAACGATTGTGAGGGTTCATCCAAGACCTTAACCTTTAACCTTATGCCAAAATGTCGCATACCATTGGCCATTTCTTCAAAGAGAGCCATTGCATCCTTAGAGCTTTTGTTAGCGATTGATCCATTACATGCGGCATTCATCATCCATATGTCTTCATCACACAACCCTTCAAAAAAGTAGAAAACAAGGTTTCTCTCCTTGAAAGAATGGTATGGACAGCTTGCAAGCAACCTATTGAAATGCTCGTAATAGTCATAGAGTGACTCAATAGCTTTAGTAGCTCCCAAGGTGATATTAGATAGCTGCTTATCCAGTCCGACAAATTTGGATGCCGAAAAGTACTTCTCTAAGTATCTCCACTTCATATCTATCCAGAAGCCTATACAACCGAGAGGTAAGCAGTACAACTAATCCTTAGCTCCATCATGAAGAGAGAACAGAAAAAGCCCTCGGATTGTAATCATCTTCCAAAACACCAGGAGGCTTCATGCTTGTGTAAACCAAGTGAAACTCAGACAAATTCATGTCCGGGTCTTTCCCTGCCGAATCACGGAAGGTGTGAAGACAATGAATTATTCTGCTCTTCAGCTCGCAGCTCACATTTGGTGGTAATGAGGGGAATGTGATGTATAATGGCTGACTCTCCAAATTAGGGGTCATGAGCTCCCTCAATGTTTTATCGTTCTCCACCATCTCTTATAGTTCTTCTACTAACACAACTGGTCTAGGGTGAACCTCTACTCTAGCTCTCTAACTCATTCGATTCTAACTACCTATGTTATTAGTTGGGTAATGCAAAACACCTAAGTTTGTGGTACGAGTATATACCATAAATTAG
Source organism: Rubia yunnanensis (assembly GCA_037428765.1). NCBI lineage: Eukaryota > Viridiplantae > Streptophyta > Magnoliopsida > Gentianales > Rubiaceae > Rubia > Rubia yunnanensis. Next base: position 102,872,705 of record CM075061.1, on the reverse strand, counting down.
AGGCTAACAGTACCCTACCTGAGGCAATACTAGCAAACAGATCAAAAGGCAACAAGATAACTATCACAAAAAGCTCAACACACAAACCAGAAAAATAAAACAAAACAAAAATAATACCAACTACTCTACAAACAAGTTATGCTAATTGACAGTTAAGCTGATTAGCATCCCCAACAGTGCCACCAAAATTTGACCCGCCTTCACCCGCCGTCATTAAAACTGAGCGGAGGCTTTGTGAAAGGTAAAATGAGACCAAGGTTAAAGATAAATTTTATATTCTGCACCCAAAACACTACCATGCTAATGATAGGGTAGTTAGCGGTAAGCCTTGGGTATGTCCATAGAGATGTTAAGGCCTAAAAGTTAATCACACACAACCATGTTAGGGTTGTCAATCTGTATGTGTTGCTAGGAATATATAGCATGGTAAATAAAGGAGGGGTATGGTTTTTCAATTATCAATTAAAATCATGAAAATAAAAAGTGAAAACTATATTAGCAAGACACTTGGGTAATGCTTGCGTAACATGGTTGATTATATGCTTCAATCCTCAATTTATTCACATGTAAGATTTAGACAACCTAATCTAGTGCTCATAATACATGGTTTGGTCAATGGTCAGCACTTCCCCATACCTGTCACATCGGGTGCTCTTGCAATCTTCCATTGGCACCACTTCCATAATTAGGGGAGTACAACAAGGTCCAGCCATTGTTGCATATCTGTTTCTCCCCCATACAATAAATTTGGGGCATTCCACCATGGATGCTCTACTCCCTAGGCCTATGAATGCGGAAAACGGAGATAGGCACCTTATGAATGACACTAGGACCTCTTACAACCCTAGCTTTCTACCCTGTGATATATTTACTCGTAATCCTTTGGACTAATCTAAATAGTCAGCTAAGACTTGTGTGCAGTCATTGTAATAGTAAAAAAGACCTACGTGCACACACCCACATGGACTGGACCCTGCTACCCATATCATATCCACGGTTTCTCTTCCCCAATGGGGTATCAATATTTGCACCAACATTATTATAGACTAGAGTGTGTGTTAATGGAGTGTTCATGCAATTATAACATTGAAGAATAAGTCACAATAATATCACAAGCAAAATAATTAGGATGAACTAAGAATTTCACAAAAGCATAAATCAACACATGAATACAATTGTCCCCAAGCTATTTAAATTACTCCCTAGACATGGAATTCAAATATAGATTTGAATTCCACACCATTGGATCAAAGAAAAATAAAAAGGAAAGAAAGAAAGAAGAGAGAATATTTCTCTCTCTAAGATGCTCTCCAAATTACAAGTGAGCTAATGAAAAAGGTCAAACGTCTCTAACTCTAGTAGACTAAGGAGCTTCCTCGACCACAATTTCATTCTCCTCAAAATTTGCCTTGTTTACCCCCAATACCTTATCATCTTCTTGCAACACCTTCTTCACAAACTCCCGAACTTCTTTCCCACTTCTCAAATTGACACTACAAGAAACTGGACCTTTTGCTTCGCCCATTTTACCTCGATTTTTTTCTCAACACCAAAAAACTGTGGTAAAAAGTTCTTTTACCTCGATTGTTTTATTTTCAAACTAAAAGTTTTTTTACCTCGGTTAAAAAATAAACAAGGTAAATATTTGGTTATTTTACCTCGTTTATTAAAATAAATAAAGTAAAAGATTTTAAAAATGAGGTAAATAATGTTACTGAGTAGCCTGCGACGTCACTCTTTGATGTGTTGGAAGTTGGGCCAATTTTGTGTAATACGTCATTTTTAGCGATACAATTGCAAATGGCATTGCAATGTTGCAGACATGAACTTTACAGTGATAGAAATGGTTTCCATAATTTGTACATGGCCAGTTCCCCCTTTGTTCAATGTTTTTAAATCACAGGACCAACAAATGATTTATAAAATAGTGCTCACATGAAGCCACACATATAAACATGTACAATCATATACATAATGTTCAAATAAGATACTTAATTAATTAGAAAAAAATGTAGATTAAAGTGCTCATATAACCCTATGTTTTGAGGGTTTGTGCTAATATGACCCTATGAAGTTGGAAAGTGCCATTGTTGCCCTGTGTTTTGCTAGAATGTGCTAATATAACCCTGCCGGCCTGAATTTGGCCGGAAAGATATGAAATGACTATTATACCCTATGTAATTAAAAAACAAAATTAGAAAAGCTAGAAAGACATTTATACCCTTGTTAGATATGTTTTCCCCTCTTCTTCTTCTCTTCTCGTCAGAACCTTTCTTTTTTCCCCTCCTATTTTCTCCCTCTTCTCCTCGAGCTTTCTTTTTTCCCTGGTAATGCAAAGCTGTGGCGGTGGAAGTGAATCGAAGGCGGAGGTGAGTCGAAGGCGGAGGTGAGTCGAAGGCGGCGGTGAGTCAAAGGCGGCAGTGAGTCGAAGGCGGTGGAGGTGAATCGATGACGCAAATGGTGGTAGAGGTGAGTCGAAGGCGGAGGTGGAGGTAAATCGAAGTGGCATTCCAATCGGGTTTCTAATTAGCGTTCTAGGGAGGGGTCAGAGTGCAGTGGCGGGGCTAGGCAAGGGGTAGAGGTGGAGCGCGGTGGTGCGACTAGGTTAGGTTTAAGTGGTGGCGGTGACGAGCCTAGGGTTGAGCGGTGGTGGGGTGGGGCTAGGGTTGAGCGGTGTTGGTAGTGGTGGTTAGGACGAGTAGTGGTGGGGCTAGGGATAAGAGGTGGCGGAACTAGGGCTGAGTGGTGGTGGTGGTGGTTGGGACAAGTGGTGGTTGGGACGAGTGGTGGTGGGGCTAGGGATGAGCGGTGGCAGGGCTAGGGATGAGCGGTGGCGGGGCTAGGGTTAAGTAGTGGTAGTGGTGGTTGGGATGAGTGGTGGCAGGGCTAGGGACGAGCGGTGGTGGCGGTGGTTGGGATGAGTGGTGATGGGTCTAGGGATGAGAGGTGGCGGGACTTGGGTTGAGCGGTGGTGGTTGTGGTTGGGATGAGTTCTGGGGTGGGTGGTGTTGGTGGTGGTTGGGATGATGGCGGTGGTGGCTGTGGCTGGTGGTGGTGGAGCTAGGTTTAGGTTCTGCTGGGTTGGGTGGTAGTGGCTGTAGCTGGTGGTGGTGGTTGTGGCTTGTGGTGGTGGCTGTGGCTTGTGGTGGTGGCTGTGGCTTGTGGTGGTGGCGATGGCTTGTAGTGGTGGCTGTGGCTGGTGGTGGTGGCTGTGGCTGGTGGTGGTGGCGGAGCTAGGTTTAGGTTTGGGTGGTGGTGGTGGTTGGGACGAGTGGTGGTGGTGGTTGTGGCTGGTGGTGGTGGCGGTGGCGGTGGCTGGTGGTAGTGGCAGTGGCTGGTGGTGGTGGTCTTTGCTGGTGGTGGTGGTTGTGGCTGGTGCAGGTTGTGGTTGTGGCTGTGGCTGGTGGTGGTGGCTGGTTGTGGTGGCGGTGGCAATGGCTGGTTGTGCTGGCGGTCATTCGTGGTGGCCGGCGGCAGTGATAATGGCTTAGTCTTTTTATTTTTGGTCAATGCCAAAAATTACAAAGTCAACCCCAAAATAGAGCCACAGGGTTATATCAGCACTTTTGATGCAAAACATAGGGCTACAATAGCCCTTTTCAACTTTACAGGGTCATATCAACACAAACCTTCAAAACATAGGGTCATATTAGTATTTTGCCCAAAAATGTAAGCACGAGAATATCCTTACAAGTACATGAATTTGAATAAAATTTGTCTTAGTTCACACATAACATAAATAACAATAAACTTAATCAGCTCAGACAATGATAACCTTAAAGACAATTGGTACCCTAGCTTCTATCATCTTAACGTACAAGGTGTCCCCGATGCGTAGGTTGTTTCCCCTAAGGAACTATCCAAAACCCTTTGGAGAAAGGGCCTTCATCTTCCCACCCCCAAGTAGTCCATATTCCAGTCTGTCCCATAACACCCCAGCACTATGGGGGTCTTCTCAGTCGGTAGGAGTTGTACAATCTCCCACGGGATGTACTAAGTCATAGTAAAAAATTAGATTAGAAATATAAATGTATATATATACAGATGCATTTGTCTATAAATAAAATTTATTCAAGCGCTTTACCAAAGTTTGAATTTTCCAAATGTTGAGTTGCTTCAAAGTGCAGTCGAAAAGTGGGCTATCAATAGCTATGGAATGATGTTCAATGTCAAAGAAAAAAGGCATTGGGCGCTTCCGTTGTGCAGTGAACTGTACGATAACTGAAACGTGTTAGTTGTTACGAGGTGTGTAGTTGAAATACTGTATAAATACATATATAAATAGGTATATACCTAAAAAAGGTTAGAAGATCCTTTGCTAGCCATTAGTCTTGCATCATATGTGGAAATGTTAAGTGCAAAACTAGTCTATGAAATGCAGTATGTGACGTTGGGCCATCTGTCGCTCGTTCACATTGGTCCAAAGTAGTGGGTAAGTCGACGTATAGATGCGACCTAACGGACCTGTCGGTCAAATTGAAAAGAAGACAGAGCCATAACCGAAGTCGCATATGTTGATTAGGGGTCAGTGAATAAATGAAAATGCAACATCGCTTTATTATTGCATATACCGAGTGCTAACTGATAAGACACTGACGTCGCATATTTCAGAGCCGGTTCGAAATGCATAAAAAAATTTAAAAAATGAAGCTTTATAAACATCACAATAAAGTTAAACCCTTTGGAAACATACCAAAACATTTTCTAACCAAATTGTAACATAAGAATTAGGAAACATATTCACATACCACAGATCGAACATAGAAAAGTAAGAATTACAAAACAAATGTGTTAGGGGATCGATACCTTTTTCCAAGGGAGAAGAGAACGGATGGGAGGAAGCTAGAGACCGTTAGATTTTGCAGGAAATTTGTGGATAAGTGCTTAGTGTTTTTGTTAGGGTTACCCTATTTATACCCGTTAGTAGCGACATTGTTTTGAATCACCTTGTCGGATACATTTTTGGTTTGGTCAACTTGATCTTGATCATTAACCAATGTTGGATAAATGCATTGTGTTGTCCCCCATCTTGTACGACTTTGTACCCTTCTCGAACTAAGCAACATGACTTCATCTACTTTGCGACACCGTGCCATTGAATGGCCCTAAAAATAACATCCCATCAAGAAGGCAGTCTACAAATCATCTTCCGGTACAATATTTGTTTGCAAAAACAATTTTCTAAGAGGGAGAAGAAGTTACATATGTTGAAAGAGTGAGAGGATACATGAATATGAACAATTCAATAACACTGAAATAAATTTCAATAAATAAAATTCTTGATATAAAATTCAAGAATTACAATAATATTCAAGATCTGTTGTTCTGAATTTTAATATATTTATTTTAAACGAATGTTTTAAAGTCAATAATCAGTCAAACCCGTGGGGAAGAACTGTTACATTAAAAAGTACAGGCCCAACACATTTACCGCCTCAAAATGTAGCGTGTCCGCAATCACAAGTTCCTCCTCATCTAGAAATTTTCCCCACCCCTTAGGGGTGAGGGTCTTGTACCTCTGGGCCCTCGAGTAGTGCATCTGGATCAACAGTCACAACATCAGCATGGGGATTAAAGGGAATTTATTCATAATAATCCACCTCACACTCTTTCACCTTAATGAAGGCTCAATTAAGGCCGGCCCTCTTGCTTTCCAGAGTTTCAACACACTTCACCATTGTGGGCATGCTTTTGAAGTCACCCAAGGGGTTATTGTCATACTCACGGCCTAGCAATACTCGCAACCTTCGAGATATCCTCAAAAATTTATAAAACGACTTTGTCTTGCATAGCCGATCCACTAGAACTTGAGGATATTCAGCAGAAGCAGGTTCATTGGTATGCATATTATCCAATTGAAAATAAAGGTCAGAGGATTCCACCCCCGGGAGCCTCGCACTCTCCCTAGCAGCGCTCGTCTCTTCTTCTGCAAGCTTTTATCTTTTCCTCAACAACATTTGCTTTCTCCTCAGCAGCTTTCAACGAGCTCTCCAACAGCAAAGTCTTAGTCTTCATAGATTTTTATTTCTCCACCATTGAATCATCAGTGAGTAACTTCTTAGATAATCACTCTCTCGCAATTTTTAGGCCCTCGTAAACCTTACAAGGGTACAACATAGGGAACAAATTTACTCGCTGTGTTATAAACTGCGGAGTAATATATAAGACAATTTGCTCAAGGAAAATTGTAACCTTACCGCAGCTAGTGTGTCGGGTATTGAAAGGCAGGAAAAAATATCAAAAATTACCCCCTGGGCCAGGGAGTCTTCAGTCTGCTTTGTAATTGCTAAAGCAGTTTGATTGCCATGCCCCTTTTTAAGAGGAGGAACAGGATGACCTGAGGGTTCAGAGTTCAACAATGGCTAGTTTTCCCATCATCAGTCTCTTTATCCTCGGAGCCAATGACAATCAGCTGCATAGACATGGTTTTGGCACCACCAACATTCACTTCATCATCATTTGAGATTGATGGATCAATGTCATCTTTCGTGAGATCCATGTCTATCACAATAAGAAACAACATAGGTTAAAACAAACTCACACAAGAAAGAAAAATAGCGATACAACCCGCTATAAAATACACAGTGTAATATAGGCAAACAAGACACCTTCGGTGTCAGAGTCGGCATGGCAAAGATGTTGGGTATGTATGCGAAGTGTAGCCACGATCGACATCTCCTTCGTATAGAAAACACTCAAGTTAGGAAGCTTAGATTTAGGAACTTTGTAGTTCCATGAAGGTGCATCAAACTCAGGAGTTTGTTTAGCTTTAACAAAAAAATATCGCCTACACTGGGAGGTCATCACCGAACCTCTCAAAGTTATAATTTATAAGCCCTTTATGCTTAATAAATGCAATTAAGTAGACAGTGGTAAATTGGGGTCATCCACGAAGAAGAGGGATTTTCTTAAGTGTTTAAACATATAAGGTTCATAATAGGCTAGAAGTAGATATATGGATATATAAAAGCATGTAAAAAGGGGGGGTTTGGTTGGTTAGTTTTCCTAAGTTATGAAATTAAAAGACAAACTAACTAGGAAAGTTAAGTAACTATGCTAATCATCAAACAAACTAAGAAAAATGGGTAAAAACTACCAAAGATAAAGCCTTGGGGGCAATTGAAATCCACTTCCAAACCTCATGTAGATCATTGAACAATTCACTCATTCTATCACATTTTTTTACCTATGGGGAATGTTATCACTTCCCATTTGAAGATCAACATTCAAAGACAAACAACGACCATATGCAAACCTCGTTGACAATCACTTTAAGAAAACCACAACATAAAAGTATTTCATCAACGACATTTCACACTAAAGACCATAGATTTTACAACAACAAGCCTTCTACCAAAGACATAGCCATTTAACCAAACATAACATTAATTAGGCTAAACCTAGAACAAACCCCATTCAAGATTCAACCTTTCATTGCATCTATAGGATAAATATGAGAACAATCCACATTAACATACTTGTCTAGCACAACACATTATGCACGAGAAGTTCTAAGTCCATGTTCTTGGATTTTCATGCCAATGAGCTAAGGAATTTGTCTCTTTCCTAACACCCTAATGCTTTAATCATACAAACGCTTCCTATTCTGAAACACCTCATGGCATAAATGAAGTAAAACATAGCATTAAGAACACATGAATGCTAAATAACAAAAGCTTCAAGAATGAGTGAACCAATCTATTCATTTCTTTAACTACTTGTTGTGAAGATAAATCTTCTATCCTTTAAGATAATAGTTTGCAAGAGTGAATTCGACATCTCTTGTCAAACCTCACCAATGACTCCCTTAGTCGAAACACAAATAACGTATCCCATTGATGGCATTGAGCACGAAGAATCAACAAGCTTGGTAACACTTATAAAAACTACACCGTGTCTAAGCATTTAACCAATTCATGCATTTACACAAGATTAGTCAAGAACGATCGACATTCATAGACTTATCTCATTTTCTACCTAAAACAAACATGACAACGAGTTCAACATCATCACATTCATCTAGCAATTATCAACACATCAACATCATTTAGAAGCTCTAACTCATGCTCTTGGTTTCCACATTAAAAGAGGGGAAAATTAGCTACTTTCTCCCAACCCTAACAAGCAATTATACAAGAAATTCATATATTAAAACTTCCAATAACATTAATGCCATTAACAATCCACATTCAAAGCTCAATAAATTCACAATAGAGAAAGCAATAGATAGATAGAAATGATTCTCAAGACATTAGCAAGGAAGTCTCAATCAATTGCTCTCAAGTACAAAACTAAGCTAGATAATCAAAACCCATAACATAGAACAAAAATCTACAAAGAAAGAAGAAGAAATGGAAGAAAATGGTGAAAAACTAGGATTTTGAGCCCCCAAGTCGGGCTTGGGCAAATGGGGAAGAAAAGGGGATATTTATAGCCCAAGTTGGTAAAAATGAAGGTCAAAATGCAGCAGGCATCGCCCAGGCAAAAATGGCCTCGCCCGGGCGGCGGAGGTCTCAGCCCGAAATTCAGATCCATCCACCCGGGCGACACAGTTTCCGCTCGGGCGAGCTACAATTCGTGACTTCTTTTTTTGCTTCCCACGGGTGAACCTTTGATCCGTTTTGGGAGTTCTTGTAGTCAATTTTATAGTGCTCGAGAAGAAAAATCCAAAGACGCCACCCTTGTAGGCTGATTCTTCTCGGATAATTTTAAGAACTTTGTCTAAACTTCCAGGTGACAATTCATCCGCTTCTTTGCCTTCCTTCTTCGACCCTTCTATCTTCTACATATTTTGGCACGTGGCCTTCACTAAACCACTCCAAAGCATTCACGAGACATCTACAAATGAAGCTCACAAAATGGAATCTGGATGCTCGTAAGGACTAAAAATTCATTAGACTAAACATAGGTTACAAAATGAAGGATTTAGATATAAAAACAAAAATGGTCATCTAAACCCCTTATCATGTAAACCTACGTAAATCAAGCAATCTTACAACAAAAATATGGCAAAAGTGATGTTAAATGCTTTGGAAAATACATGCATTTAACGTCTCATCATACGCCAATCGTCAACATTACTGGGGAAGCCACTCACAAGCTCTACCCCAGAAATCACAGGATATAAAGAGAATTCGTCCACTATATTCTTCACTTTTCGAAGGTGGTAGAAATTGCAAAGGAAGTCAATCGTGAAAGGTATGTTTGCATTTTCACACACGTGAAGAAAACCCATCATAATAGCGATGCCCTTAGGATGAAATTGGGCCAACGAAGCAGTGCAGTCACATGTTTGGAAAGTGGAAAATAGAGATAGAAGTTCAAATATGCTCGGTAGAAAGATATATAGCCAGGATGAGAGTTACGAATGCACTTAGATTTAGAAGGTGAATGGAGCTTATAAGAAGACAGAAAAGGTAAGAAGTTCTTTAAGTCATTCACATAAGATATGGTCAAAATACTGGGAACGATAGAGGATCCGACAACATGGTCGGAATCCCCGTCGGAAGTAGCATCTTCTACAGGGGGTACTTACCGTGATTAAAATAAGACATGGAGATACTAAAATGGGGAAGTGATAATCTCAGTTAAAATACAATAAAAGAAAATCCGATACAAAAGGGATTTGCAAAAAATAGGTCGGAGAAGATGATCGGAAGTAAGTCACATAGAAAACCCAAACCAGAGAAAAAGAACAAAATAGTGGTATGAGAAATAATTCAAACAAGGGAATTTACCCTTGAAAGAGCTGAGGCCGGATTACGCACAGAAGATTTGGGAATTAGTACAAGAAAGACAAACTCTGGGCGATGGAGATAAGAAGCCGAAGCGAGAAGGAAGAAGGAGCCGTAAATATGGACAACAAAAGGAGCAAATAAAGAGGAAAAGCATAGTAATGATGAGAATCTGACAAAAAGCAAAGTACATTTTTGCTTATATCGAGACGATGGCAGTATATGAACAGAAAGAACACTGATTAAGGGCTACATTAAATTCTTCGTTTCAAATTCCCCATTTAAGAGATATAGCGATAAAAACGTTATGGAATTCCGGGCTGGAATACCGAATAACGGGGAGAAAATCCTGGAGTTCAAAAACAAAATCACCGAAAATACTGACTTGGCATGAGGAGCCCAAAAATTCAAAAAATTAAATTTCAATAGCGATATAATAGAAAATTATAGCCAACAAGACTACATCACTTCACAAGGCTTAAAGTAGCTTCCTCATCACGAACATCCTTTACAAATAGTAACATCATTTCGCACTCAGACTACAAACAACATCATCGCTTTGTTTTCTTGTAATTTTCATGGTTCGGGGGGCTTATGGTGTAGGTTTTTCCCAGCAATAAAATGAATGAGAGTTGCTAATCCCAGCCCAGCATTATCCTACCATACTTCAGTCCAACACAATGAACAACCAGGTGTAGCGAACACAGGAATCACAAGTCGTGGTAGAGAACGTGCCGGGGAAAATGGGACACGCAACGAACGCAAAGGTCACGACTGAGGAACCTGGGAGAAGTGGCGTGACCATGATCTCAAAGTCCTAAGAACAAGGAACGACACAGGGAATGAGCCTATAAATACAACAAGCTCTGTAGGAGCTAAGGTAAGCGGTATAATAGATAGAAATATCATTTCTTGAAGAGAGAACTGACTTGATCGTGGGAGTCACTCTCCCAAAATCACTTCCGGAACCGTATTTACAGGTAAATGAATCAAAGCAAGTAAACCAAGAAAATGCTACCTAGACAGGCTACCACATCACGGTAGTGTTCATTTTCTTAATATAGTATCAGTCTTTAACGCCTAGCAATGTAAGTGACGTCAATCTTTTTCTTGAATATCCTATAACATAGGGGAAGTATGGAGAAATTTAACCCCTACTTCCAAATTTCCTTCACTATAATTAATGTCCAGCCGGTAGATGCTGTCCTTGTTGGACCAGCTGATTATGCCAGTTTTCTAAATGACAATTCCCAAAAGGCAATAACCCTCGCCCTCAGGGTCCCGACCACAACCACACCAAGCTCATAACCGAGGAGGTAAATCACTGCTCCCAAGGGTTTGGCACGCGATCCTCAAATGTACTCGGTGGTCACAAGGAGTACCTCCACTGGAGGATACTCCCACACTGCGCCTGCCGAGATTCAAACCCCTCCCCATGGGGAATGGAATCACAGCACCTAACCACTTGGGGTATTCAGTGGGTGTCTAAACGACAGTTCCCACTTTCTGGCGTAGTTGGATTTAAGTAATGTTATTGAGATCTTGCCATCCTTTTATTCCCAAACAAATCACTCAAAACGTTTGACAATTTTTGAAATAATCCTTGAGAAAAACGTTTGACGATTTTGAAATAATCCTTGAGAAAAACGTTTGACGATTTTTCAATTAGATCTTCAGGTATTCAAAAAGGATCCTCAACTGAACTACCCTCAAGCAAGCCTCTAATTTTTGTGAGGGAAATATACAAATATAATCTTAAAACCTATATTCCGGCATTAACGCTATTTTCGGCCATTGACCGATCAAAAATTACTAAAATGCCCATTCAGCCTCATACAAAATTTTGAAAGACAAAAATTCCCCCTGACCCACCTTGCTAGTATCACCTCCACTGCACTACCGCCACCACTCCACCACCACCACTTCTCCGGCTCCTTACTGCTCATCAACCAGATCGTATTATCTGGTTCCTTATTCCACCAGTGCAATACGGATGTGAAAAGTTGGATTGGATTTGACATGAAGAAGCCTTCCCCGATAATGTTTCTAGCTTTAAATATGCTATCGCTACTCCTAGTGGGAGTGTTATCGGTTCTTTCAGGGGACAATTATGTTCCGACGGACAAAATACTGGTCAGATGCGGTAGTTCGACCGAGTTCACCGACAGCGACGGCCGGGAATGGTACTCCAACAGCCCCTCCAAGTTTACTCCCGTCCTTGCCAAGTCACCGGCCTCCCCAGTCCCCCTCCAGAAGCCTTTTGTTCCCTCTGTCCCTTGTATGAATGCTTGCATTTCACGGCTCCATTCACTTATTCATTCTCAGTTGCCCCTGGTCGAAAGTTCATCCGCCTCTATTTCTAACCCATGAATTAAAGACCAAATATGAAGTGGCACCTCCACCACCATCGTCCTGCTTTAGCCTTTCACCGCCGCCTCCTCTGCCCTAGCCTTCCGCCTCCTCCCCCTCTGCCCTAGCCTCCCGCCGCCTCCACCATGACCACCAAAGAAATTACAATTAAAACCTTGTTTAAAAACGAAGTGAGAAGAGAACAAATGTCAAATATAAGAATGAAAAGTACACAATTCATAATATTACTACAATGAAGATGAAAATTGATTAACTTTCTAACTTTTCCTTTTATGCATACAACTCTTCTTCAAACGAATTCAAAGCATGTGATTAGCTATTCTGTTGAAGAAGCAGCTTGTTCCTAACCATTGGGTTGACTCCGTTCACCTCCCTATACTGATGATATGTTTCTTCTAATTAATTGAATGAATTTCTTGTTCTGCCTTAACTATTCCCGACATTCCATCCTCCTTAATTTGAAACTTGACATCAGGTTTGAAAATCAGGAAATTGATTAACAATGAAGGAAGTATATGAAACCTTTTCAAGTGGTAAATCAAACCATTCAATTAACCATTGCGCTAATTAAATCGACTTTCAATTAATTAACCTGCACTGCTGGAAGCTTAAGTTCATAAGCTACTGCTCTAGTCTTCTGGAGAAATTGATAGGGACCAAAATACTTAAGGGGTAACTTCATATCATGCCTATTGGCAAGGGATGATTGCTCGTACTTTTGAAACTTGAGGTATACCCATTTTCCAATACTTAAAACCCTTTTTGGCCTTTTCAAATCTGCGAATTACTCCATTCTAACCTGAGCTCCCTTCAAATGCTTCTGCAACAATTCGTTCACAATGTGTCTTTGGTGTAACATATCATGAGTTGGTGGAAAGACAATATCTGTTAAAATTCCAAGGGGAAGAGTAATAGGTTAGACACCATACATTGCTTCATATGGACTTATCTTAATGCTCGAGTGGAAAGTTGTGTTGTACCACCACTCAGCCGATCCCGACCACTCTCTCCAAATTCCCCATTTACCACAACAAGTTGGGTTGTGGGATGAATTGAAGTTGAACCTTCATCAAAGCCGTTAATTCCTATCAGAAGTTATTTGTGAACACTTTGTCCCTGCCAGGGTTATTGTGTCTGGAGTACCATGAAGTTTACAAAATTCATTAAAATATGCATTAACCACCTCAATTGCAGAAAGAAGGTGTTCTAAACTTACAAATGAGCATATTTAGTAAGTCTGTCCACCACAACCAATATGGTGTCACACCATTTTGAAGAAGGAAACTTTTACACAAAGTCCAAAGTGACTTATCTCCATGTTTGAGAAGTAATGGGAAGGGGTTGAAGCAGACCAGGGTTGTGACAATATTCTGATTTTCTCCTCTAGCACATTGTAGAAACTCTAATATAACAATGATATCCTCTTTCATCTCTGGTCATAAAAACAGAGGAATAACTCTTTTGATAGTTTTCGTTTGGTTCAAGTGACATCTAAAACTGAGGAGTGCATTAAAGCTAGTAGTATTTCTTGTCTCACAATTCCTGAAGAACCAACCACAAATTATTTTTCTCTTAAGAATGCCCTTTTTTTTTTTTTTTTAATGAGAACACCCGAGGGTGAGGGTTATTTTATTATAGGTACCCCAAGCCTTAATTTTCAAATGATCGAATATACAATTAGAGTTTGGATTGTGAAACAACATGGTTGTTTCCAAAAGACCTAACAGTGTTTGCTAATATAGTGAAATACAACTATCCTAAGTGAAAGGATAGGTGTCGAAGTTGCGATCCAAAACAAGAGGATCTCCACCCCTCGTGTTAATCCTCTGTAATGGCCAGGCAACTTCAATCACGAGACAAAATAATCACAAGTATGCTGAGCTTTGTAGCTTTGAAGTTGAGCCTATCTGGGAAGGATTCCCACTCCCTGATGTGTGCAAAATTCCCTTGTAGCTTCCATAGCCGCATCCAGAAGCAGAAAAACAGCAAGGGAGCATCCAGGCTAAGATTAGTAGCAGCAATCTAAGCTTGAGCATTCTCCCCCTCATAGTAGTGCTAGAGTTCCCTTGTTCTGCAAAAAGAAGACAAAAAGGCATTCAGCAGCATCATATTCTAAAATCTGGGAGTTTTAGCAACTCGAATATGAGGAACACAGCCTCTATCCATATCTATAAGACCCTGAATTCGAGTTGTAACATTAGTCATATCCAGCCCTTGGTTCAAATCAAAGTGATGTTTAGCTATGGCATGAGCTACAGAGTTGCATTCCCTGAAAGTGTGGATCAGTTCAGCATTACCAAGTAAAGATTTCACTTTGTATACCTTATCAAAAACTTGCCACTGTGCCTCATAGGGATTCTGTATCATATCAACAGCAAGCTTACAATCTGATTCCACAATAATGTTACTCTCCAGATGTTGAAAAGATTCTGAAGCATATAATATTGCTTCAATTTCGGCATGTAGGGGGGATGAAGATGTAATTGTTGCCGAACTAATTCTAACAGGTAAGCCAAGACTGTTCCTAGCTATAAGACCCACAGAGGCTTTGTTAGGGCACCAGGCTGCATCTACATTGATTTTTATGGATCCATGTTTAGGTCTTTCCCAGCAAACAGTCCTTAAATTTGGTTTAGGGGGAGGCCTTAGCAATGGAATGAGATGCTGAAAATATGGTGGTACTGATACTGTGGATAAAATTGTTGGAGGACAACCACTAACTGTCAATTTAATCAAATTCTCCACCTCAGTACAGATAACATTCATGGATAAAGGCTTGTGATCATATAGATAGTTGTTTCTAGCTTTCCAAAGACTCCAACATATCACAGATGGAAGAAACATGCAATATATTTGATAGAACTTAGTTAAGTCTTGACAGTCCCAGAACAGATAGAATCTTTGAGGAATGGAATGTGATGTATTAAGAGTAAAAGGTATTGAAGGTGTCAGTTTCAACCAAACTGAGTGGGCCAAAGGACAGGAGATAAAGTAATGTTGGATAGAGTCAGATTGACAGCAAGCAGGGCACTTTGAAGCTAGGCTGTAACCGCATGCAATAAGAACATCATCAAAGGGAAGAAAAGCATGTAGGAGTTTCCAGATAAAGATTGAGATCTTTTTTAATAACAGTGGATTCCATAAGAACTTAGAGACAGGAGAATTACCTGATGGTAGAACTAGAGCTCTATAGGCCGACTTAAATGTAAATTTACCCGATGGTTCTGGCTTCCAGATGATTCTATCCTCCCTATCCTCAGTAAGTACTGCCTCCTGAAGAAAAAGCACAGTGTCATGTTCAAGAAAGGATGCAATTTGATTCAGAATAGCATTTCTGTTGTTAATGAAATCAGCCACAGATATGCCATCCATTGTAAAGGTAATGTTATCAGGGATTTTAGAGAGGAGAGGTCCATGCGGGCACCAGTTGGCATTTAGAAAATTACATCTCCCATTCCCATGTATAATTGAGGAATTATTAACAGCAAATTCATTGATGTAACAAATTCTCCTCCAAGTAACTGATTTCCTGTATGATGGTGGTAGAGACCAAAGAAGTTTAGACCACAATGAAGTTCCCAATTGGCTCTTCCACCATAGTTTGGCCGAACAAGAATCAATAATGGCTTTTACCGATCTAAATCTCAAACCATCCCTGTTAGTAGGTATGGCAATGTTTGCCCATTTCTTCCAAATCTTATTCTATTTACCTTCAGTCTTACCCCAGAAAAATTGAGCCAATTTTTTTTCAAATGTTTTAATTACAGCTTTTGGGGGATTTGTAACCATCCATGTATGCTGAGGAATAGAATATAAAACTGATTTAATGAGGATCATTTTCCCCCCAGAGCTTAACCAGCAGTTTTTCCAATTTTGTAGCTTAGCATCTACATTGGCCAGCAGTGGAAAGAAATATCTGTTCAAAGTTCTTCCTCTGAAAATAGGGCATCCTAAGTATTTGAATGGAAAAGTCCCTTTTTTCATTTTTAAAATTGCTTTCATCTGAACCTTTCTTGCAGCAGTAGCCTTTCTACTTAAATAAAAGTCAGATTTCTCAAAGTTAAACTTTTGACCTGAGCAATGTTCAAAGACTTCAAGAAAGGCCTTAATCTTAATTAAGTTAGGTTTAGAAGCTTGCATAAATATTATGGTATCATCCGCATACATCAAGTGAGAAACCACAGGAATTGAACCAGGAATCTGGTATGAGGACAAACATTTATTCACAAAGATAAAGGTTAAACTCCTAGAGAAAGCCTCTGAGAATAGATTAAAAAGAGAGGGGGATAGAGGGTCACCTTGTTTGATTCCTCTTGTTGCACTGAAAAATCCAACTGGATTACCATTAATAATGACTGAAAAATAGGCTTGAGACAAATTGTTCATTAAAGCTGTTAAAAAATTCCCATTGAAACCAAACTTAGATAGAATCTGTTTGAGAAAACTCCATCTAACTCTATCAAAAGCTTTCCTCAGATCAAGCTTAAGGATGCAGTTAGGAATTCTATGTTTCTTATCCAAAAATCTAATCATCTCTTGTAAATACAGAATGTTATCGGATATATCCCTATGTTTCATAAATGCTGTTTGGTTCAAGGATATCAGATTCTCCATATGTGGCTTCATTCTCTCCAGAAGAACTTTAGAACAAATCTTATTCAAAACATTAGATAGACTAATAGGTCTAAAGTCATCAAATGAAGTTGGGGTTGGTTTTTTTGGTATTAGAGTAATCCAGGTGCTAGAAATCCCCCTTGGAATTTCAACACCAGAAATGAACTCATTTACCACTTCTACCAAATCTTGCTTAATAATCTGCCAGCATTTGGTGTAAAATTTTGGAGAGTATCCATCTGGCCCAGGACTGCTGTTCTTGTTTAAGATTTTAATTACCTTTTCCAGTTCACCCTCAGTCACAGGCCTTGCTAACTCAAGATTATCACTATCAGTTATGATACCAGGAATCTGGCTTAGAAATTGAGTGTCAAAAGTATCATCCAAGATTAAATCAGGTTCAGTCAACAAATCAGTAAAGTATTCAACTGCTTCCTTTTGTATGTCTATCTGAGAATTAATCCATTGACCTGATCTAGTTTTTAGTTTGGTTATGTGGAGTTTACAGTTTCTTTCTTGCACAACCTTATGGGAAAAAGAAGTGTTATTATCACCTAGCTTATGCCACTTTAATCTAGCTTTTTGTTTCCAGTATTTCTCTTTTTCTTTTAATACTTTTAGCAGCAAAGCATTTTTTTCATTGAGTTTAATTCTCTCAAAAGTTGAAGGGTTCAAATCATATATAGCTTCCTGAGTTCTTAAATCTTCTTCAGCTTTTGTCACATTTAGATCAATGTTTCCAAATTTATCCCTATTCCATGATTTTAAAACTCTTTTAAGTCTGATAAGCTTAAGGTAAAACTTCAGCATTCCAGTTTCTGACAGTGGAGAATCCCAGCTGTCTCTTATCACAGTCATAAAATCTTCTCTTAGAAACCAGGCATCTATGAATCTGAATGGCTTAGGGTTAGAAGAGGTAAGATTTGAAACCTGTAGGAGAAGAGGTGCATGATCCGATGTTTGTCTATTTAAAATCTGAACTGATGAAGATGGAAACTTAGTGATCCAAGAGATTGAGCATAGGCCTCTATCTAGTCTTTTCGAAGTAGGGTTCCGAAGCCTAGAATTACACCAAGTAAACATGTTACCTACCGTATTAATTTCTTGGATTCCATTGGAAGAGATCCAGGAGTTAAAGTCTCTTATACTACCTAAGGCAGGAGAACAGGGCCCTCTATATTCATCTAATGAAGTTATTGAGTTGAAATCACCTATGAAGATAGTGTCACCCTTTGGAATTGATTGAAGGTCAGACCAAAGAACCTTCCTGCCATCTCTAGTTCTTGAGGCATATACGAAAACTGCCTCCATGTACAGATTAACAGTATGATGCAAAATATTTACATGCATAAACTGATCATGAAAGGAATTCAGAGAGATAGTTAACAAATTAGACCACATAATCCAGATCTTCCCATTAGGCAGTGTCAAGTTATGAGTGAATGACAGTTTTTTCATGTAATCTTCACATTGGGAATTATCATGCATAGGTTCAATAATACACAACAAATGAATTTTTTTTATCCTGCACAAATTAGTTAGCCTAAGCATTGAAGTGTCCATTCCTCTTAGATTCCACACTAGAAAATTGACATTAAGGTGTGTCATCATTGTTCACTTGATTTAGAACTTTTTGTAGATGACCTAAGCATCATCTTATTTAACTGACTTAGATAGTTATTTTTTTTTGACTTAGTCTTACCTTGGATATTACCTGGTAGAGCAGAACAGGAGGTTTCTTGCTGTATAGATGTGTTCTCCTCTAGCATCTCCGATGTCTCAGTTTGCAGTTCCTTTTCCTTGAAGCTATCAGCAATCTGCAATATTGAAAATCTATTCCCCATTTTCCCAGGTTGGGAGAAAGAGTTCTTGTGGAAAGGACTGTACATAGATAATGAGCCAGAACCAACTTGTATATCATCTTTAGCATAAGCAGAAATTGTTGGCTTAGTAAGTGAAGTGTCCTCAATCAACCTTAAAATAGAGTTATCAGAAATATCTGGGGGTTGAGTGTTTTTAGTAGAGGAATCCAATTTTTCCTGATTTACCATCACAGGGAAAGCTGTATTGTTCAAATTTTTTGGAGATTCCATCATAACCTCATACTCATTGTCAAGAAAAGCTTGGTCTTCCAGAAGTGGTGGTTTATCAAATTTCTTACCTGTTGCCTGCCATAGGTACTGAGGTAAATTATGTTTCAAATTAGGATCCTGAGTGACATTCTCATTCTGTAAGTTAGCTTTACACTGAACCAGAGAATGGCCTAGTTTTTAATAATGACCACAGTAAAGAGGGATATCCTCATATTCAATCGGGTATTTCTTATTGTTGGTCACAGAGCCCAGCCTTATGAAACTACTCAGGGGTTTTTGGAGATCAATTTCGACGCAAAATTTAATTGCAGATGGTCTTGTTAGCATCTCAGTTGCTTGATCGTTTTTAATGAAACTGCCTATGCTATTCCCAATAGCTTCAATCGAAGCTGTGTTATAGTAGTAAAGAGGGGGCTCCTTAATAGTACACCAGATAGGAACTATTGGTGATTCTTTATGAGTAGAGAACTCAGGTGTCCATTTTAGGATTTTCAGAGAGATCCCATTGAAGTTCCAAACACATTTCATCCAACATCTTTGATAGTCATTTATATGTTCAAACCGAATCAAAACATGTTTGTAATCAAGGGAACCAAGTTGGTACTTACCTTCGAATCCCACCGTTTTAAATGCCAGTTCCAATTGTTCCATTGTAAGCCTGCCTCTTGTGAACTTTCCAACCAGTGCATTCGCATAGTGGGCAGAGAGAGTTGCTATCTGATCATCTGAATACAGGCAAGAGGGCTCTCCCAGGTGCTGTGATTTGGGAATGAGCTCTGGGTTGTTAGGTAAGGATTTCGAAAGTGGCGGAGCTTTGGCTTGAAGAACTGTGGCGAACGTTTTGGTGGGAAATTGAGTGGCCGGTGGGAGCGCCATCTCAGTTGGTGTTACCAATTGGTACACCGTAGCTGTACCGAAACTATCAATTGGCGTTGCCGGCGGAGGAGCCGTTACCGGCAAGGAGCCGTTACCGGCGGAAGGGGGAAGAGGAGAAATAACAGACGCGTGTTACTATTCACTGGAATCGCTTTTCAGAGAGAGAGTTTTTTGAAAGCAAAGAATGCCCTGAATATAAGAATAGCCACTGGTATCTTTAGATTTCAATTTCAATGCAGCAATTAATTCCTGCACCCTAGAGTCCCTTTAATACCCGTTCTCAATTAGAATCATCCATAAGGGAAATACGAAAGATGAGATGGTGGTCATTGTAATACGTTCTCCTGGATCATGGTCATGCAATGAGTGTTGACTTTCCCTTGTTTGCATTATTTGGTCAGATGGTGCTCACTCAGCATAAGTTCATATTCAAAATGACTACTGTGAGTTTAGAAGGTTTTCTAATGAATATCTTCCCTCTTAACCATAGTTTGATGGTATCCAGATCTTAAATCTAGTATGGAGAGGTACCGTGATGTATGTGGCTCATTTTATAGTTCATCAATGACTGGGATTGGAAACCTGTCTTTCACTATTGCTTCATTGAGTTTTCTGTAATCAATGCATAGCCTCCATGTTGAATTTTTTTTTCTTAACTAGGATGACTGGTGAATAATATAGACTTGTGCTCTATGGTATAATGTTATTCTCTAATGATCCTGCCACTTGTTTCTCAATCTTTGTCTTGTGAGCACGAGGATATCTGTAGGGCTTGGCCTTAATTAGTTGTGTATCTGCTTTTGATACAATTTGGTGGTCAATTTCTCTTTCAGGTGGTTATTGAGTGGGAATATAAAATATGTCAAAGTATTTATGTAGATGCTATGTAACTATCTCAGGAACTCTTAATCATGCCAAATCCTTGATTGGCTTCCCCATCAACTACTATTAGATTAATCAGATTAGAACAAACATTTAAACAACTATGACGGAGTACCTTGCATTCCATCCAAAGGGAAACTTTGTATTCCTTTGGAACATCGTGTTAATTATTGTACTGGACGTCCATCCGAGTACGACCGACTTTCCCAACCCATCTTGACCACTTCTCCCGGTCTTCCGACAAACATTGGCCCATTGCATTGAAAACCAAAGGGGTCATTTCCTTTTTAGCCATTCTCCTTTCCAATGTTCTACAATGGATTTTCACAATTCCCACCTCTTTGTTCCCTTCTTCCTCATCATCCTAATCAACCGTTGTTTCCCCATTAGTGGAATTTATTGCAACATCTCGACCCCTCTTCCTTGACATTGGACTACCACCCACCCATTCACTTCAACACATGTCAATCTTTATTGTTCCTATTTCCACAAACCCTAGAACAAGTAAAAAATAGCAACATGATATACTAATGAACATAAATATACACACAAAATTTGTTTTGAGCAAAAAATATGATTGAGCACAAAAGGAGAGTATTAAATTATAAAAAACAATATACACACAAAATATAGTGTAATCATTTACCTTAAACACTAGTAACATAGTTACTAGTAAGCACTGAAGGAAAAACCCTAGATCATACTTGTTTTTCCATCCAAATTCTCATTGAAAAATAAACCCTAGCTTCTAGTTGGTTTTTCCCACCAAAATTCTCGCCCAAGATCAAACCCTAGCACAAATGGGGGGATTTCGTAATGTTTGTCTTCGATTGTGTGAACAATTTGATGAGAAGAAGGTGATGAGTGTTGAGTGTGGGTTTTGGAAGAGAAAAATGGTTGGAAAACTCGCGCTCAAACTTTTGTCATTTATTACTCACTTTGAAATGTCTTTAATGTTGTAATATAAGCCCTAACGACGAAACCTTCCGAACTCTGAATTGATTCGGACCTTTTTCATTTACGAGCTAAACATGTTACATATTCTGAATCAGTTCGGTTCTTCAATAATTTAGAGCAGACTAACTTCCAGACTCTGAAGCTATTGGGGTATACAAACAAAATTTCCAAATCGAATTTTGAAACCAATTCGAACATAAACCCTACATCAGTTTAGAAAATCCAATTCCCATCATTCGAACCCCAAACTTTTTCAATCAATAATCGTGACAAGGAGGAGAGGAGGAGAAGGTAATGCATCATCTTGGAGTTATGCTCCGTTTACTGAGGTGGGAGCTTCAGAGAAATTCTTCAATTCCAAAGCCGAAAGGATATGTTGATTTTCTAAGAATAAGGAAATGCACAAATCTCAAAGGTTTACGTAGTGCCAATATGCATGATTAGTCCCTAGGGTATATCCTACGTTACTTTAGGAATCAAGGTATGAAAAAATTGCTGACATGTGAAGAGAGTGTACACACCGACGGGGTGGAGCAATTCTATGCCAATTTGAAGCAAAACTCTGGGAATAAAGATTTGACCCTAGTTACTGGGAAGCAAGTCACCATAACCAAATATACAATAAATGTTGTTTTAAGTAATTCTTGTATATCAGCTGAGAATTTGAGGGAAGATAATCCCGATGGACCCTTAGAGATCTATCATCAACAACAATGGTTGGGCATTAGTGAAGCCACCCCTATTTTCCCCGTAGAAATGGCTAGAAAGGATTTTGGTAGGTGAGGGAGTTTGGCTGGACAGGAAGATTCTTACGATGGTGGTGTATTGAGTGATGAACAGAGACTCGTTTATGACTTGATCTGTATGAATTTTCTACTGTCCGGTGGCCATTCCTGCAAGCCAACCATTGGAAATTTGGTGTTTTTTATTATGTGATGTAAGGGATCCCTGTTAACCTGGGATATACTATTTGGAACTATATGTTAAAAGCGGCGGGAACTAAGAAGAGGAATTTACCATTTGGTGAACTTATCACTTCTTTGCTAAAGCAATTTGGTGTCTTACCAGTGGATAGACCTTTCTTGTTGGAGTATTATGACATGAGCTGGTTTGCACACAAGCAGTTAGACATGGGAGATGATGGGAAATAGCAACACAAGGAATACTCCGGTATAGTATCCAAAACATCTAAAAGGGCAAAGGATGCAGAGTTAGACATTGCCAAGTTATCTTCATCTTGTGAGTATGATTTATTTTCATTGCATGTATAGTATGTTACTATATTTTTCTTGAAACTAATCGGTATGTGCTTTTTTTCTAAACTTTTCTAGGTGCCTAAGGTGGTTGGAAGAGTACTGTGAGTTGGTACCTTTCCTGCATTCGAGGTGACATTAGTAAAGATAACAAGGAGTTTGCTGGAGTTGAAGCCCGACAAGAGAAATTCATTGAAGCCTTGGGTTTGCAGTATGTGTTTAATGATGATGAGCCAATGCCATACTTAGAGCCAAAGTTTCCGAGAGTGAGCAAGACACTAAAGATAATGAAGATCCGGTTGAGATTGCAGGAGGACAGGTGGCTCGGGAAGAGGTCGTTGTGGCAGAGACCCCTATGGAAGAGGTCAATAAAGCCACTGAGAATTTAAATGCCACTGAAGATGCAAAAGCTATTGAAACTACCGGTGAGAATGTCATCCGAGAGGAGATCGACCCTGGAATTTTGGAAATGTTTTGTGATTTATGAATATTGACATTCATTTAGTTGTTAGTTTCAAGATGAGACTACGTCAAATTAAACAATTTCTTACCCTAGATCATACTTGTTTTTCCATCCAAATTCTCATTAAACAATCTCTTAGCTTCCAAGTTTTGCTCCTCTTTTCATCCCTAAGGTGATAAAACCAAGCTTAAAATCCCACCATTTTTTGGATTTTAATTTCTTTTGAGTCCAAAAATTCGTTAAATCTTCGATGTTATAGTCCAGACCCATTTCCAGACTCGTAAATAAATCATACTCATGAAATCTCTTAGCTTCCGAGGTTTTCTCGTCTTTCTGTCCCTAAGTTAGTAAAACTAAGCTTATAATCCTACTGATTGTTTTTTTGGATTTCAATTTTTTCCAAGTTCGGAAGGTTATCATGTCTTTGATATTGTAGTCCAAACCCGCTTCCGGGCTTGTAAATAAATCCTGCTCATGAAGTCTCTTACCTTTCAAGTTCTGCTCCTCTTTCCGTCCTTTAGCTTGTAAGACCAAGCTAAAATCCAACAATTTTTCTTTTGGGATTTTAGTAGCTTTCAAACTAGACAGCAAGGTTCTGAATTCAGATCCATTTTTCGGACTTATGCCTTGTCCAGTTGGGTTTTATTTCAGCAAATTTCAGCACCAATGAACTAAATTCAGCCCTAATAAATTAAATTCAAAATCAATAAACTATAGAGTAAATGACTTCTTTGACCCTTGAACTATCGTCATCGTTTACCTTTGACCCTCCAGTTTTTTCCCATACTTTGGCCCATGAACTAACAAAACTAGCAACTTGTTACCCTTCTGTCAGGTCAAACCTTTAGCTTTCGATCAAAGAGTCTATTTTAAGTATAGAATAGTCATTTGCCCCTTTTCTTTTTTCTTTTTTAATTTCTTTTATTGTCTTCAGCCCACATCATTTTTCTTTTCAGCCCATATCATTTGCCCCTACTCTCTCCTCCACTCAAAACCCTAACACCACCACACCACCACCTCACCGTCGACTCCACCACTCCATCACCCTACTTCACCTCGCCGCCGACATTCCCAACTCCACCACACCACCACCTCGTCGCTGACTCCAACTCCTTAACCCTTCCTCTTTCCCCTTCCGGCTCTCGATATGACAGAACAAAAACCATGGTAGCACTGGACAAAAGCCATGGTGGCACTGGACAAAAGCCATGGTGGCACTGCACGTGAAGACGATGGCGAGGAGCAATCGATGATGGGAAACCCACCGGAGGAAATTTTTCTGGGATTTTTCCCAACTTGTGCCCCTTCCCCCTGAACCCCTGCTATCCTAGAACGTTCGCTTTTGATGATACCGTTGCCATCTCCAAATTTGATTTCTCCGTCTTGAACGAATTTTCCAACTCCCACAAGAAGACCTACTCTCAGATTTGCCAGCCCCGCTGCGCTCCATCTTCAACGATGAAGAAGAAGGGATTAATCACGGCAGTGCAAGTCTTGCACAGGAGGGGTGCGTACGGTGGGGTCATTATCGAGATATGAGCAGATCGGTGAGAAGCCACGCCTTCTCCTCTGCCGTATTTCTCCATCTTCGGCGAGAGAAGAATCTGGAGGTGGAAATGTCATATTCTTGAAAAATTGAGTAGTTAGAGGTGGCGATATCGTGAAGAAAGAATTTAGGGGGGGGGGGGGGGGCTGGGTTTTAATTTAAAGGGGCTAGGTTGATTTAATTTTAAAAATTAGGGGTTGAGTTTCTAAATAAAAATGGTGTAAAGTCAATTTTACCCTGAACTAACTGAGGAAACTTTAAAGTTAACGATTTGACTTGATGAAAGGGTTACAAGTTGCTTGTTTTGTTAGTTCAGTGGCCAAAAGTATGGGGAAAAAGTTGAGGGCCAAAGGTAAACGATGACGATAGTTCGAGGACCACAAAAGTCTTTTACTCTAAATTAAATTCAGCACAAATAAATAAGATTCAACACCAATAAACTCTGCACTGAAAAAAAATATTTGGGTTCTCGACAGTTACCGGTTGAGTAATAAGTCTAAAAATAGAATATGTTACGAGTACAATATCAATTTGGGAGTCATTCTTTTCACTTTTTTAAAAGATAAACTACCAAAATATCCAGTTCAACACCAATAAACTCAGTTGAGCACAAATGAATTAAATTCAGCACTAATAAATTAAATTCAGCACCAAATAAGCTCAATTGGATAGGGCTTTAACTTGGTATTTGGCCTCTTTTTTATTGGAGCTTGTGTTATTTCCGGGCTCAAAGCCCTTAATTTGGCCCTTCACAATATGTGGCCGACTAACTTCCAGACTCGCAACCAAGAAATCAGCCCTTATTTTAACTGATCCGAACAACTTATGAACTCGGAAGAGGAAAGGTTATATAAAAAAAATTGCCAATCGAGCATCAGATTAGCCAAAAATCTAAAACCCTAGATCGTTCATCTTCCTCTTCCAGCTCGGGAAACACTAAGCCCACTGTCATTTCAATATTTTTTATGTGGGAAACAAATTTAACAATGGCATCCTCACAATAAGAAGGTAAGGGAGGCAAAGGGAATTCAAAAGTGGGCAGCGTGACCCTGCCAATTTAGGGAAGCCAGAGAGTTTCTGTCTAACACACTTGACAATAGACCAATGCATTGTAACGAAATCATAGGTAGGAGTATCGTACCCACATCCGGCCACATAACTGAACCCACCTATACGACATTGATGATGTTTTATTACATCATTGAGGGGAGAAAAATAAATCTCGGGGCTGCAATTTTCAAACATATGCATTGGGTAGCATCGTCAAAAAGGTGATCAAGAATCTCCCATACGAGAACTTGATCACCTTGATTTTGAAGGGAATTCCCGGATTGGTGTTGCACGAGGAGGAGAGACCATGCAAGTGGTTCAACAAACAATACTTTGCAAAGAAAAGGTGGATATTGTTTGAGCACAAATGGGCTCACAGGACACGAGATGCAGTCGAGCCCAACAAGAGGCCAAGAGTTGAACCTGGTATGTTTGAATTTTTTTTTGGTCAATTTTTTTATATTCGCGCTAAGTGGGAATTCTAATTATGTGAATTTATTAACCAATTTTAGAGGAATCGGATGCTAGCTTCTTGAAAAGCTTTAGAGCATTCTACAAATGGGTCTGAGGGAAACTTTCTTAAATGAGAGAAAAGATATGGAAGTTGGAGCGGAGTCAACGTACTTTACAGAGCCATTTGGAATCGATGTTAGGATCTCGTCAGGATGGAAACCCTCAAATGTGACTGTAATTGCTTAGTTTGAATTACTAGATCTTTTACTATTATTGAATTTTCATGACGATGTTATATTTTGACACAAATGAATTATGGGATGACATTTCAAGCTCAAATTATAATATGACAAGATTTTATTTGAAAGTCTTTTTAATTTTTTTCATCGTAATCTTAGTGTCCTTCTGTGTTTGTACTGCCATAGGATGCTAGAATGTTGTATAATGTTTGCATGTACAAACATTTGGTAAATGAGCTGAAAAAGAGAATTTTAACATTCAACCCGAACTGCTTCCGGTATCGGAAGTCCATCCTACCTTCAGGTTTTCAATTAAAAAAAATAAAAACATTAAAGAAAGTAAACCCTACTTTTGTTTTGTCCTCTTCCTTATATTTTTCTACTTCTGTACCCTTTTCTATCTTTTCTCACCCATCAACCCAAACTCCTTCATCAGGATCACTATGCCCTAAATAACCACATAAACTCAAGTCATCCTCCTTAAGCATAATCTCTTCCCCCATTGTTACCAATTTCTGCATTGTGACTAAAGCCAATTATATTATTGCCTTCATAATCATCAAGAAAAGCTTTTTTTCCCTCGATAACTATCTCCCAACAAGGGTCAACGGGGTCTTTCACATAGAGACTTGGTGAGCTTGTGATGCCAATATGAACAGATCTTCTTTCCAAGCGACTCAACTACGATCCACGAGGGTGAGTCCTAAATCCTCAGTCCGCTGTCCACTATTAATATCAAACCATTGACATTTAAACACTGGAACTTTTATTTTCACATAATCACTACTGCTGGACATGGGTAATTGCACCGGTAATTTAGGGCAATAGCACCGGTATTTTGGCCCCCAAAATACCGGTGTGTATGTATAGGGGTGTAAAAATGCCACAAATTTGCACCCGTAAAATGGACCGGTGTAGAATATTATTTGCACCGGCATCTTAGGCCGATGTAAAATTTTGGAATCACAAAATATTTTCCCCGAGATTGTATGGAACACCAGTGTAGAAATTTTGCACCAGTGTTTAACCTATGAACCGGTGTAAAACTATGGTTTGTACACCGGTAATGAATATGACATAGGTCTTTCTTTTGTAGTCGGAATATAGTTTTATTGCACCAGAATAGATTGCACCGGTATTGTTTTTACACCGGTATTATTATACTTTATGAACCTGTATTATTTAAACAATTAAAAATAAATTATTTAAAATGTGATTTTTTACACCGGTACATGCATTTTATACCGGTGTATTATTTGGCTAAAATTTGCAATGGCTAATTTGTTTTCCAATGGTCCCTCCCGGATCATTTTTGGGGCAACGAAAACCAGAGATACTTGTGAACTATTATAAATTGGAAACTTTTGAATATGTAAGAAATTTGAAACATTCTATTACGAAAATATCGGCCGCAAAACACGTGAATATTATTCTAACTATGAAATAAAGAGGTATCTTAAACATGGAATGAAACAAAGTAAAACACAAGTTTAGTATAACCAAATATCATCCATAAAATTCTAATATCATCAGCCATTCAAAATAAACCATCAACCTATTATGTTGTTCTTATCATCAAGAAGTTGCAACGTAGAGTTCACCTGCTTCAGGTAGTCTCCGAGCCAAGCCCCACACCATCTCTCTGCTACACCTTGAATTCGTACACATGGAATACCCCTTTACCCTCAGGGAAATCTGTTAATTCCAACTTACACTGTTAGTCAATAATGTTGCATTTACTAGAGATTAATAATATCAAATTTTTAGATGCAAGGTTTATCTCCAAGATATTGTTTATCTCTGGGTGATTAACAAATTCTTCCATGATGAGCATGATAGAGTACCCGCATTGCCATGGACCATTCTGGGTTTGGTACTGCACGAGAAAGGTAAATGTAATTACTAACCCTAAACATAAAATTTGATGGATAAAATGACAGAATGACTTACCATAATGTTGTTGATTTTCCAAGTGTAGTCTGGTTCTGGCTCCATCTTTCTCTTCTCCCTTTGGTATGCCCAAGCAAGCCTGTCAAGAAAGTAAATTAAAATGGTTGCTTCTTCCTGTATACTAGGGTTTTTGATTTGATTGATTGAAATACCTTGAAATGACCTTGAGTTCAACCAAGTTTGTTGGTTTGATACCCCCTGAAAATGTGCCCAGAGTGAAAACCTCCTCCGTTCAGAGACGGATAATGATGAGGTACCAATGATCGCTGCCAGAAAATTATGTTTACAAATTAATGAAACGGAAATGGTTTGAAATGTGAATGTAATTATTGGGAAGAAATACTTACAATCTTATGTAGGGTACAATATAGAACTCAACATCCGGTGCCTTCATTGTTTCCCAAATTTGTTTGAAACAAAGTTCGACCTCGACCTGAATTAGTTTCATATATTTTCTCCCATAGGTGCCTGTAATGTTAATCGTACATGAAAATTAATTCTTGATAAATTAAAAAACATTAAGGCTGTAAGTTTTGAAACTCACCCCATCCACACATCGACTTGTGCTTTATTGATATAGGTCATCAAACGCATGTTCCCCTGTTTCTTCCTGAACTCAACCAGAACTTCTATTCCAACACTACAGGTGTAATGGCGTGCGAATATCGATGGTCAGAACACTGGGAAGAACATGCAGTCCATATTCTTTATCATTTCCAAGATAGCGGCATTTGCCTCCTTTATGAATTTCCCCATGATTGGCCAATCTGTTAGGTCTCGTTTGTTGACAATCTGGGAACGTGAAATGATACAAAATGATTATTTGAGCATGTAGTATCGAGTTGTCGTTAGTAATGAATAATAATGGAACTTGTTTTCGTGCATTACCTGTTTTGGCAGCCTATTTAATCTTGGTCTTGTAGATGGCCAGAAATTAGCCGTCGACTGAGATTTTTCTCACCAGTATCCTGTTACAAGGATTAATGAATACGGATACGCAAAAATACTTTGAAGAATTGAAAAATAATTTGTTACCAGTATCCTCATCGTCACTGGTGAGAATCATAAACTCCTCGTCATCGTCATCCGTATCACCTACGTCATTGATATCATCGATGTCACTTGGTTGCTCACTTGCCTTCCCTATTAAGGATACTGGCCAATCCACAATGCTATTGAACACCTCTCCAACATTATTAAAGTAGTGGTGCGCCGAGGGCAATCCCGCCCTAGGATGGAGGACTGTCTCGCATACTCTCACACGAGCAACACTTCCTTGTTGGGCATCCTGACGACGAGATACCTGTCGCAACCCATGGGTGACCATTTTCTTCATCCCAACTATGTCTTTAATGAAAAGAGTCACACGTTTTCCATCATGTTCGTATAATATTTAAATGAATAGATAAAATGGTTATTGAGATATTTTAGATGTGTAACTCAATGTATATGACATGCATAGATTATTGACAGTGTTCCTCTTCATCTCCTTTTCCGTCGTTGGGCTCTTCACTAGACCTTGTAGCAGCTGCAGCAATGCCATCCATCACCTTCTCTATAAACTTCTTGGGATTGTCAAGGCCTGGCAGAATCTGAACACCGCTTGCAAATGATATGCCCTTCACCAATTGCTCCAGGTGCGATACCATGGCTTTCACAACCGGTTGATTGTTAGATGGTCTCCTCCGGGCTATCTCCTTGGCTAAGCAACTACTACCGCACTTGCTATGGGAAAGATGAGGAACAGGCACCGCTATGGGTAGACCCATCTGAGTTCCCTTGTACTTATCCGATTGATCCTTCTTCTTTGTGACTTTTATGAGGATGTCTTCTCCCAGCTAAAGTTCCAATGATCCTTTTTCCTTAAGCTCATTCAATTTCAACTGAGAATCACATAGGAACACAGTTGTGTACATTAATAATGTGAAATACACTTAAAATTAATTTAATTGGTCAATTTTGACGTAACTTACAACGTCCGGTGTGATCTTCTCAACCTCTTTCGATGTGTATAACCCTTTCTTATCTTTGTTTGCCCCAAGGTAGACAAGAGATCTGTTGGGTGTGAAATCCTTTTGACTGAGTTGTTGCTCAATATCCTCGTCAGTGAATCCCTCGGCGGTCAACCTTATTCTTTCCTTATCCTTCAACTCCTTAGTCAATTTGTCATGGATGTATCGATTACCCTTTCTGCCCATGTGGTGCGTGTAATCCCTGCCCTTGTTGTGTTCCATATTTGTCACCTTGAGCCTTTGTTATTGTTATAAATAAAAATTTAGTTGAATATAATTTGTGGGAAACATGGCTCTTAACAAGTATTAATTTTTTCATCATACCTTAAAATCCAGATGCCAGCGCATCTTTTCAAACAAATGTCATTCGTCTTCATCCATCCACTTGTACTTCTCTCATGTCGGTGTTCCTATTGTATTGATACCTTTGTCCACATCGTGAATAAACCTATTTTCCGCCTTTGTCTTCCAATTCCTATGTTTGTTTTTTGCCCTCTCTGTAACCTCCTTCTTCAGTATTTCTAGTTGCTCGTATGTCACATGTGTTTCCATTGTGAAGCTCTCCTTGAACGAATCATATAAAAAAGCATGTCATTAATCACATCTTCACTAAAACTTTACAATGAATAAAAAAATTTAAATTACAATTGTCGAGAGTCTTACCAGATAATCCTTCCATGCCTCTTCCTTAACATCTTCAAGGACATCGCTCCAGTGTTCGCATGCGCAAAATCTGATGTGGTACCGGAATGCGTAATTGACATAAGTATGCTACACTAACCAATTCTTAATGCAAGCCTCTTGATTCCCATGAAACTCAAATGCAACAGGAGTTGGAGTGTTATGCTTTGCCAACATCACAGACTGGCACGTGCTAGTTCCTCACCTCCTTAAATAACTTTTTACCTCGAACTTGTCCCATCCTTCTCCATTTTCCCTCTATTTTTGTCAAGTCGTCGTCTTCTTTGGCCTTCCTTTGATGGTGCCTTTTCCCTTTCCCTTGCGAATTGGTGTTTTGGCCAACTGTTTACCAGTGTCCACACCTTCAACATTCCCTACAATAACATCACCATATTCCGCAGTTTCTTCCTTCTCTTCTCTAGACGGGTCATTTTTTTGTGTTGCATATTCCTTAAATTTTACCTTCAACGGGATCCTTTTTAGCGGTGGTTCATGGTCCACCACATCCACCTCCTTATCGACCACATCTTTCACCTCCTCCTCCTTCTTCGTAACTGGGTTGCTTCTTCTTCGTGTTGAATTTCCTCTTTTTTGGTGATATCTACAATAGTAGAATTGAAAATTCTCAATCCATGATGGTACACACAATAACGGTACTTAAATATCAATATTGGTAGAACGTGGTGTAGAACTTAATCAACTAGTTCAGACACTTTTGAACAAAACATGTTATAGAAATTTAACAATTCATACATGAAACTACATTATGTAAGGCATGAAAATTTATATAACATGTCATAGAACTTAAACAATTAAGGCATGGAACTTGATATAGAATGAAATGGAACCTTATAGAAGTTGATAGATTACCATGCCATTGTCTTTGCATTCATAAAATAGGCATACAACCGAGCAATTCTCACTCCCCCCTAAACATCATCACCAACCAAAGCACTATAGAACTACATCACCCATCTAAAAAAAAATGCAAAACATTTACTCCCCACAATTGTATAAACATACCATTCAAGTTACCCTTTCAACTTTTACTCAATTTACATGTTTTTGTTCATAGAGGCAATTGATCGAACATGTATTGTGCATGAGGGATGGAATGGTTTTTTTAAGACAAATTGACATGGTAACCCATGGTAACATAAACCCAAACACTTACCTTCACCAATGGAGCATTTTTGTTGCTACTCCCTTTTGTCGAACTCGTCAAGAACGGATCGCCAAGTACTTAATTCTCTCGCCAACTTCCTCTCTCATTTTTATTGCTTCTCTTGTGTTGCTCTACACTTTATATGGATACAATGGGAGATGGGGAGTTACAATGGTTGATGAGGAATTGTGGTGGTTCAATTAAGTGTTGATTGAATGGTTGGAGTGGTTGATGGCACTTTTGAAAGAGAACTTGGAGGTGTTTGATGAGAATATGAGGAGTTGTGGGAGTTATGGCCATTTCAAATGGTTTTGGATTGATAAGTTACATTTTTTTACACCGGTAATATATATAGTATCGGTGTAAATTTAGTGAAAACGGGAACGAATTTTGGAAAACTGTTCAGCAACGGAACATATACCAGTGTAGAAATGAAGAAAAGCAGCTGCGTGCAGCTGCTTTAAATGAATTTTCCTTTGACCTGAGAGGAACATATGAACATTTATGCTAACTGTTGTACACCGGTATCTAGTACCGGTGTATAAAATGCAAATACCGGTGTAATAATGCACAAAAAGCAGCTGCCTACAACTGCTTTAAATATTTTTTTGGAAAACAATGTTCAACCCGAGAGGAATTTCTAAAATTTAAGACTAACTGTTCAGCACCGGTATAGTTACCGGTGCAAAATCAATTGAAAATTTTGAAATGTGCATTATTAAAAATCAAAGAAATTGAAAATTGAAAATCAAAGAAATTGAAAATTTTGAAATGCGCGCCAAAAATTTGAACACATACACTGGTACTTCTTCAATATTACTGGTGTAAAAAAGACTGTTAGTTGTTTAAATACCCACTTATTGCATTTGCCTCCCGTGCATTTTTAAAACAACCCCAATCAATCAAATTGACGTTCAATTATTGTGAACAGACATTGTACTAGTTGTTTCATGCAAATATCGACCACACATGGGCCTCTACGGTGATTTTTTTAAGCACTGTTTAATTTCATAAAATTTGCATATTGACCCTTCAAACATTTCATTCGACCCTTCCATAAAATTTGCTCCAGATTGAATAAGTAACGTTTGCGTACCTCAACGATACCAAGGAACCCGCAAAGTTGATTGTATGCATTTATTGCAATTAGGTCACCCAAAATGTGACATGCGATTACGACGTGTTAGGAAACTACATAAATTATCAAATTTAATATTATGGGCTTAAATCATGATTGAAACATTTTTGTGCCCTGGTGGTGATTCATCCTGAAGCGCTAGTAGGTGTTGTAGAGTAAGCGGTAGGGTTTACTTCAATGTTTCTATATGTAATCCGAACATCTTTGAAATAAATACGGAGTCCGGACCCGCTCGTTTCCCCGCATGTTTAACTTGGAAATACAAAAGGCTTGTTTTGTGGACCATCCGGTTCGATCGGATTGAAATTTTGATTTACGAGTAAACTTTTTACTTTTTGCAATTTAGTCCCTCCTAGAATCTTGGAAGGATCGGAATATAAAATTGGCTCCACGTATATGCAATTCAATACACAACGATCGTGTTAATGCATTTGTAGACCCCACTGGTGGACGGAAGGCCTTGTAAAACCAACAATGAATGTTTGCTCTATAATTTCCATAATTATACTATTGCCACAAATTTACTTGGGGAACCTCCATATCTCCCAATGCTACTTTTTTCCAATTCTAATCATTCGAGGAATATAATGCACCAAATTCGGCAGTCCTAAAGTAAAAAGATAGGCCAACTATGTTCTCCCTATCTTTTTGGTCTCCATGAGTGTATTTGTCGCTCTGAATTTTAATAAATGCGGTGTAAAGTTTTTTTATTCGATTCATCATCGTGCATATTTGTCAAACGTAAGAATTTCAAACTGTCCAAGTGCAACACAATCAAATTTGAGTACAGAATCTACTCTTCCTAACCGCTAATACAAGTTTTCTACGAATAATAACAAGAAAATGGTTTTACCCCGTCAGCTGGTCCTGTTGCGTCACCATCATGGGTACTTGTGCCAATGTCCATGTCCTCGACATCTCCTTTGTGGAAGGTTGGAAAATTTCTGACTGCTGCCACGACGTTAGGAAATTGATACATCATAACCTTGACCCTATGTTCCTGCCAGGATATCTGGTATTTGGATTCTTCAAGTGAGTTTGCTACACCGACTTCCAATGCAGCAACTGTAGATTCAATAGTAGTGACAGACGTGTCCGTTATTTATCTATAGAAAGAGTCCACACAAATCTTACCCATTGGTTGTCCATAAACATCACATGCACGGGCACTAACTCCTGCTCTTGAACAAAGCGCAAAGATGATACTGCAATAGGTATAAGATCCCATCTGATCACCTTCCCTCTACAACATAGGACAAATTCGACAACCAACATTCCATCGAAGCTCCCTCTTTATTGCATACAAGAAGGTGAGGAAAAGTTTGTGAACTTCTGTGTTAACAATTACTCAATGGATTCTAGACGCCACAAAGTGGTACCACCCATTCATTTCCAGAGTTAGAGTTTTCTTAGGTATTTTACTCCAACATGGTTTAACCAACTCATCTATGTTTGTATTTGCCCTAGTTACTATCCCAACGATCTCCTTCTAAATTGGTTGTTGTAGAATATAGCCGTCATCACCTAGAAAATGGAGTGCGAGAAACTTGTCTTCATCATTTGGAACGTTGGGCAACCCAAACAAGCCATTGATAGATTTTGGTGTGACAGGGACTGTTTTTCCTATACAATAGACGTGATCGTAGCTCGGCCCACACTTCAAGTTTGCATAGAACTCACTTACAATAGTCAGGTTTAATAGTTGAGAAGTCTCGCAGAATTTTTCCCACCCAAGCTTCCAGAGTTTGTTTGAATGGCGGAAATGCTTCAATTCCTGTCTCTATGTGATGACAACGTCCTTTGTCAGATTTATAGACCAACCTAGCCTCCTCGGACATAAAGGTACCATCCGGGTAAGTGTGTGGTGATACTATCGGCAATGATGGAGGCGGTGAATGGTGTATCCTTTTTGAATTGGATTTGGGAGGCATTTCCTAAGAAACACATTGAAGCATTTCATCAACATCTTACATGCAAGTTATCCTATTCATGATTTCACATTCTCAATGATTCTATTTCATATGCAATTGCTAATTAATCATACCATAGAGGCATTGGAGTGGTTTACCTGATTATATGCCAACCTACGTAGGATTTCAACCAAGATGGGTAGTGATGGAGATGGTATTGTGTGAGAGATATAAATTCTAAGTACTGTGAAAATGGGGTGCTGAGAGGGTTTTCAAAAATGGAACGTTTTTATACACCGGTATTATACATATACCGGTGTAAAACGAGGCCTAAAGCAGCTGCTTTAGGCTGCTTTAATTTTAAAAAATTTATCTAATCCGACCCGAGAGTAAATTTTTTTAAAAAACATTTCTAAGTACCTAGCACAGGTACAATTACCGGTACAAATTTAACAAAAACAGCTGCATGCCAAAAATTTAACATTGTCGGACCCGAGAGCAAAAATCCAAAAAATAATTTCTAAGTACTGTGCACGTGTAGGAGTATCGGTGCGTAAGTACAAAACAGAGTCCCTCCCCTATTTTTCTACACTGGTAATTTCATCTTTACCAGTGTAAAAAACCAGCACCTACTAGAAAATTTAATTACAATTTAAACACATTTTCACCGATTCAATTCATAAACACTCCATTGAAAACATTGTTCATACCAACCAATTCATAAAAGAGTGTCAATTAAATAAATTATACGCTAAATTGCTTTATGATCATACAATTTTTCACAAAATAAGGTCACAAAAACAACGGTCGGGAATGACCGACCTATCACTTCTGCTTAATGACATTGTCCACATTTACTATTTCACCTCTCTCATCAACCCACATCCCATCGCCAAGAGAACGCCTTCCAACAACATGTCTCCCAACATCTTCCAAACCGAGAAATATTGATGGAAACTCAGGACTATCAGTTATAGCAGGCTGATTAATCTCCTCATCAACGTAAAACTTATTCCCATGCAACACCACATGATACTTCTCATTCGAAGGGTCCTTGATGTAAAAAATCTATCATGCTTGGGTAGCTAAGATGAACTTGTCATCTTCATATCCTACACGATTCAAGTCGACCAACGTGAACCCCATAGGCTTCTCAACAAAAACACTGGAACCGTGTTCCACCCAACGACACTTGAAGATAAAAACCTTGAAATCTACATAATCTAACTCCCAAATTTCCTTAATCGCCCCATAGAAAGGCATCACAGCAACAATCAGATGTTTATCTCTCTTTTGACTACCACATGGATTCAGATTCAATATATACACCACTATTTTGAGTGGTGATCTTCTCATCCTTTGCCAAAGTTGAGAAACTGAAGTCATTAATGTCATAACCAAGATATCGTCTAGCGGTGCAGTTCGGCTTGCTTACAAATGCACGTTGATTACTGGGCATCCCATCGATATTATAATGATTGTAAAACCATTTAACAAAACTTGAAGAATGCTCGACCTGAATTTTATTCGGGGGCCAGTCTGGATGAAT
Source organism: Rubia yunnanensis (assembly GCA_037428765.1). NCBI lineage: Eukaryota > Viridiplantae > Streptophyta > Magnoliopsida > Gentianales > Rubiaceae > Rubia > Rubia yunnanensis. The sequence continues at coordinate 102,835,770 of CM075061.1, read as the reverse complement.
CTCTTCCAACAGGGAAACATGCTCTTCAACATATGTTACAGTCTCACTACTATTACTCAATACATACAGGTGAACAATCATCAACTCAGTGTGATAGGGTGTATAAAGTGTACCCTTGGAACATGGAATCCCATTCCGCCTTTCACAGTGGGGTCCACCAGGAACACAAACCACTCTTCTTCCAACCAAGTTTGTTGTTCAATACTCGATGATCTTCTCAGTGACATACCTCTGAACAATGGAGGCATCGGGCCGACTACGATTATGAACAAACTCTTGAAAACAGTCATGTGACGCTCAAAGGGGTACATTCAATGCATTCTGACAGGCCCGCACATGCGTATCTCCCTAACTAAGTGTACCACTAGGTGCACCATGATGTCAAAAAATGATAGGGGAAAATAATTCTCCAAATGGCATAGAAAAACAACAGCCTCTCGATCTAGTTTATATAGATGTTGCCTGCTAATATTTTTCCTGCATATTGATTTGAAGAAGAAACACAACCACATAACTGAAAATATAACTTCCTCTTCCAAACACCCACGTATTGCTATGGGCAAAAGTTTTTGCATAAAGACATGACAATCGTTTGATTTCAAAACATTAAGACGCAACTCATCATTCACAAACCGACTAACATTAGAGGATTAAGAAGAAGGTACCTTCATTCCTTAGAAGCTCTCACACACCGATCTCCTCTCAGTAATTGGCAGATTGTAAGGAGTGTGGGCAGGCACGTTCGCTTCCCTCTTACCTCCGGTGCCAGATCTAAGCGTATACCAAGTTCAACTAAATCTTTCCTCGCATTCAAGCTATCTTTAGTCTTCCTGGGAATGTTCAGAAGCATCCCAATTAGACTCTCATAAACGTTCTTTTTGATATGCATGACATCCAAACAGTGGTGAACCTTTAAATTTTCCTAGTACTGTAAATCAAAGAAAATGGACCGTTTCTTCCCAGGTCCGTCTAGAGCCCCACCACCCTTTGATAACTTCTTACCAAGAACAAAATTCAATTTCTTTACCTTGTTGTAAATAGCTACACCGGTCAAAGGTTTGGGTGCCTTTCTCCTCTCCTTCCAACCAACGAATGCAACCGCATTCTCCCAAAACTTGTGACTTACAGGTAGGAATTTACAGTGACCCAAATGAACAGTGTTCGTCCCATTCCTCAACTGATTGTAATCTATCTCATCCTCACAAACTGGGCAAGCCTTGTGACCCTTGACCATATACCCAAAAAGGTTACCATACGTCGGGAAATCGTTTATGGTACAAAAAAGAATTTCCCTCAATTTAAACTCTTCACCACTACAACCATCAAACATTAAGGCGCCTTCCGACCAAAGCACCTTCGAATCTTCTATCAAAGGGCCAAGATAAGTGTCTATGTAATTTCCAGGTTGTTTTGGGCCTGAAATCATTATGGGCATCAACAGATATTTTCGTTTCATGCACAAGTGTGGGGGAAGATTGTAAATGGCAAGCATAACCTGCCACAAACTGTGTTTCGAGGAAATATTCCCAAATGGGTTCATACCATCAGTACACAAAACAAATATCAAATTCCTAGGTTTGGTTGCAAAGTGTGGATACATTCTGTCAAATTTCTTCCACTAGTCCGCGTCGGCCAGGTGCCGAATTGTATCATCATCTTTACAACCTCCCCTATCAACGCACCATGTCAAGTTCTTTGCATCCTTTTCATTCTTAAACAACCTTCTCAGCCTCGGAATAATGGTAAAATACCACATACATTTGGTGGGCACCCGCCTTCTCACCGGCACAACATGCTCTCCACCGAAAACCACATTTCTCTTCTTCTTATAATGCAACACATTAAATACTGGACAAAAAATATTGTCATTTAGGTCACCCCTATATAGGACACAATCATTCAGACAAGCATGTATCTTTTCATAGTCCAATCCCATCGGACACAAAATTCTCTTAGCTTCATAAAGGTTATCAGGAACCCCGTTACCGGATGTAAGTTTTTCATTAAAAAACATTAGAAATTTATTCATGCTAGTATCACTCCATGACCCTACACCTTTCAAATTACACAGCTCCATCAAACACGACATGGACGTGTCTTTCTTCTTGCAACCAGGATACAATGGTGTATCCTTCTCACAAAGGAAGTTAGCCACAACCTCGGGCCTCCCTATAAACTCATAAATAACCTCCTCACACATGTCATCCAACATAGAGTCCCCAAGACACTCTCCCTCGCTACTAACTCTCACTTTTGGTGGTGATTTTTCCCCATGAAAGGTCCACACAACACAATCTTTCGCAAACCCCCGGCTATCCAATTGGAGTTTCAGGATGTCCTTCTTATCAGTACGAATTCAATTTCCACAATCATGACATGGACATAATATTCGCTTCTCTAGACTAAAAGCATGCTCCAAGAACTCATCCACAAACATAATATATTCATCGCTCACCCTATTAACGTTGGCATACACATGCTTACGCCTCTCCATGACACGATACAACTCTACATATCAATAAATGTCCAACAATCAAACTTTAACACATTTAATACAATAGAATTTTTCATGATGACTTCCTAATCATGCAACATCATAAATGCACAATATACACCAATATTCCACATTACAATTACTACATTCTTAACATGTGTAACACTATAGGAATCAAAAGGCATAGCTTTATAACTACAACAACCTTGAGAATAAACCACAAACTAAAATATACAATTCTACCTCAATCACCATCAAATGATCAACCACAAAATGTAAATATCTCTACTACCCAAAACCATACATGAAATCCTTAATATCCCTAATTGTATTTAAAAAAAAAAAGGTACCTTCAAGGATCTTCGTTGTGGAGAATTCAATAACTTCATCAACCAAAAAACACCATTAATGAACCTCTTCATCCAAAAATCCCATTTTTAACTTGCTAAAAAAAGGGGGTAGATGAGCATTTAATGCAATTTTATACACCGGTATTCAGACTTTACCGGTGCATTTATAGCTTATTACATCAGTAAAAACTGTTACCGGTTTAGATATTTAGCCGAAACCTAGATATTTTCTTGTCCTGCACCGGTACGATCACTGTACCGATTCGAAAACTAATAGTTCTGGTGCCAAATTTTTACAATAAGAAAATTTTTTTGCACCTGTATTAAGAAAATACTGGTGCGTGTTCAACTCCTACATCGATTCTTATAGTAATCGGCATACAAATGCAAAATTTTCCCGCATTTTTTAAATCCTGCGCTTGTAATTTCTTAATACCGGCGTAAAAAAATTATCTTGGCGCCAAATTAATAAAAAAAGGAAATGCATACACATCGGTAATCCTATACCGGTGCACATGTTAGCAATTGCACCAGTACAAATACCTATTTGGATAATACCAGTGTAAAATATTTGACGTTGGTACACCGGTAGAACAAACACCGGTGTGAAAATAGGTGAACTGTACATCAGTTGACAGGATACCGGTGTGTATGTACTTATTTGCACCGGTTCTGATGTTAACATGATAAATACCGATGCAATTGGTTACATATGCACCGGTATTTATGTACTTAAGAAGTTATACCGGTGCGTATGTACCTATTTTCCAGTAGTGAATCAAGCTTCTAAATCTCAATTACGGTACCAAAGTAATTGGCTTGTGCATACATTAGATTTTCATCACTTGCAATCGCAATGTGCAGGGTCTCGGATACAAGAGCCACTCCACTATTTTTGGATACACCCTTGTCATCCATAAATTTTGTACCAAAATTAAACCCATTAATGTCGTAACCTTCATAGAACAGGATTGTTCCCAAGGTTTAATGTTCCAACCATTTCACTGTAAGCGAATGATCACTGATCTCTACATGAACCTGTAGCCATGAAGCGAAGGTACTAGTGTGTTGTTACAGAACACATGCTTCATTGAAATTAGGATGTATAACTGATCTGCACCTAGAAGCATGTGTTAACCAATTCATTTAGCACACTTATTAGTCTCTTTGGTATGGTTGATTGCTAGGTTTAGTTGGGTTTACATCACAAGGAATTTAGATAGCCTTTTTTGGTTTTCTTTCTAAATTCCTTGTTTTGTACACTTATTTAGACCTAATGGATCTTATGTCCTTATGAGAATCTTGATCCTATTTTATGAGCTTATTTGTAGATTGCTCGTAAGCACTTCAGAGTAATTTAGCAAAGGCTATTTGCAAGAATTTTAGTATATTGTACAAGGCATTTGCAAGGATGGTAGAAGACCAAAGGCTAGGATTCAAAATGTGGCAGAAGATAGAAGGCTCGAAGAAGGAAGACAAAGAAGCAGGATGAATTGTAATCCAATAGTTGTACAGAGTTCAGGGAACGATCCAAAAAGAATTAGCATCCAAGGGTGGAAATTTTGAAATTTTCTTCTCGAGCACTATAAAATTGACTACAAGAAATCTCAAATCGGATCAGCGGTTCACCCATGGCGGCACAAACAAGATTGAAGGAAAAAACCAAGTCCGAATGAAGTGTAGATGACACGGACCATGGCCCTCTACATGGCCATTGACCTTTTCATGACCTTTTCCCCTTCTACATGACCTGTGCCAACCAAATTAGTGGTGCGACTAAGTATAGGCATGATTTGTGTGTTTTTACATGGTCGGTGCCCAGCAGGGAGATAGTGTGGCTAAGTATGAGTGCGGGCTATGCCCTTTTGCACAGATCATGCACCTCGAAGATCAAAGATGCAAAGACCCGCTCGTGCCCCGCGATAATTTTCATGGCTGCACCATCAGAAGGCCAAGAAATCAGCTCTAGCCATTAGCTCATAAGAAATTTAATGGGCTGCGCTGCAAAAAGAACTAAAACGAGCTTCTAGTTGGTAGGCCGCAACAATTTGCAAAGCCCCATGCTCAGTACACCTGGGAAGTAGCTCCAGTTGGTGGCCTGTGTGCTTTTGCACAGCCCATGCCAATGTGGCACTAGTGGGAGCCTTAGGGTTTCACTAGTTTTTTCCTAACTTAGGTATATAGAGGCCCATTTATCTTCTTCTATATAATGATCCTTTAGTCTCTTAGGGTTTAACAAGTAGACATAATGTAGATTCTTAGCTTTTGGTAGGTAAGAAGGAAGAGGATAATTCTCTCTCTTTAGAGTTCTTCTTCTCTTTTATTCTCTTTTTATCATCTTAGTTTCTTAGATTCATTGTATTTAATTCAATGAATGCTATGGATTAGAAGTTGGTAGTTAGAAAGAGAAACTAATTTATATTCTCTTAGTTTTCTAAGTGTAGGTAGAGTCTTCTTTTAATCTTCCTAGTTTTTCCCATGGGCATTGAATCCAATGGAAAGATTGGGTTCAATACTTAGGGAGTAGTTTATTTTCTTGGGGACCTAGTTTGTGTTCATGATTTGGTAGATATTTTGTGACATTCTAAGTCACTCTATCCTTTTATGTTTATGAATATCATGCTTGACTTGTTCTCTACATTCTTGTTAAATGAATGTTAGATATCATATGTTGGCATACACCATAGTATGTGTTTCATGTATGGTGCTAGGCTTGTTTATCCCCTTGGGAGTGTTCTCTAGGGTAATAGGAGGAATGTGTTTCCTCGGCTATGTAGGGTGTATGCATGTAGGCCATGTGCACCATTCCGATGATAGTATGCTAGTCGATTGGAAGATTGTACCCCGATAGATGATGGAATGATAGTTTGTAGCAACTAGGGTTGTAGTAGAGCGACCATTGTCGTTTGAACCCTAGAGTCATCATGAGATTCCAATCCATTTTCTTCTATAGATATCATATGTTGGCATACACTTTAGTATATGTTTCATGTATGGCGCTAGGTTTGTTTATCACATTGGGAGTAATCACTTGGGTAATAGGGGGAATGTGAGTCATCGGCTATGTAGGTTGTATGCATGTAGGCCATGTGCACCAGTCCGATGACAGTATGCTAGTCAATTGGAAGAGTTTGCCCAGATAGATGGGGGAATGATAGTCTGTAGCAACTAGGGTTATAGTAGAGCAACAATCATCGTTTCAAACCTAGAGTTATCATGAGATGCCAATCCACTTGCCTTTATATGCCTAGGGAGAAGTGTTCATATTGGAGGCATGATATGTAATTCCTTACGGGAAAGAGGAACGCATAACGGTTGGACCACTTGATGCACTTTCCTAATTACGAAGGTGGTTTTGTAGAATAAGACATGGGCACCTTTGTGTGACAGACAAAAGGAAGTGTTGACTATTGGCTAGCACCCCCCTTGAAGTATTACACGGCCTTGCCAGTTCTTCACTTCTAGAACTTTGACTCATTTCTCTTCTCGGATCAATTCCATCTACTACCATGTTTTGGCTCGTGGCCTTCTGTCTACTACCATCTTTGGGAAATACCTTCTACTATCTACTACCATCCTTGCAAATGGCTTTCTACAAACTACGCCAAAGTGCTTACGAGCAATCTACAAATAAGCTCACAAAAGAAGATCTAGACGCTCGTAAGGACATCGTGTCCATTAGATCCATTAAGTCTACAAAAATAAGGATTTAGATAAGAAAATCAACAATGGTCATCTAAACCCCTTATAATGTAAACATAACTAAAACTAGCAATCAACGAACCAAAACATAGTAATAAATGTGTTATATGCATAAGTTAACACATGTTTTAGGGTGAATTTACCCTGGTTTAGTGGTAAGCCACATTCTCTACAATTGAGAGGTCCGAGGTTCAAAACACACCCCATCAAGAATTGTGAATATTAGAGCAATTTCTTGATGGGGATTACCAAGCATTATGGGACCGTGTCGGTGGTCCCCATTGTGGTTCCCAACCTACAGGTAGTCGGTGATGGTGAGATCGTAGTGTTTCCAATTTTGGTGACAGGAGTTCGTTGGTGGTGTAGTAGTTTCTAGTTCTCAGGAGGGCGTCTTTAGCTATTTAAATGGATGCAGTTTTAGGCTCCACTGACCTTTAATAGATTCAATGGTAGTGTCTCCTAGTTAGGTCCTAGATTATGATGTTAATATGTAATTTGGTTGCTTGAATGTAATATTTAAAAAAACACACATGCTTTTAGGTACAAATCATTGATATATGGAACACCGTGCTCATGGTTACAAATTACATAAAGGTGCCGAACACAAATCTTCTGCACTAGGGTTAATAAGTTTCCCTACCTTAAACCTTTTCTATCTACCCGCCCTTTATCTCAAAAATTTAGAACACCAACATAATCAACTTCCTTCAAAAAATTGGTAAAGAACTCTATGACCTTTTCTTCCACAATACTTGCATCTGGTCTATACCGATTCTCACAAAATGTTTGAAGATTTTCATATACCTCTCAAAAGGATACATCCACCTCAAAAATACTGGGCCAAAAATTTTGATCTCATGGACCAAATAAACTATCAAGTGGACCATTATATCAAATATTGGGGGGGGGGAGTAAATCTCTATCTGACAGTAAACTTTAACTATCATCGCTTGCAACCAGTCTAACTTGGTCACACTAATTCTTTTGGAAAAAATGCACTTGAAAAACAAACATGGTTTTGTAATGCACAACCTTACGTGAGAAGGCAGTGATGATCTATTGGCAATGACATTCAATTCCTACATCAAGTTGTGGCAATCGTGTGATTTCAAAACAACCAATTTCAACTCTTCAAAATACGCATGAACTTATGTTTGAAGAATAATCCCATGGTGCTTTCATATTACTTAGGATCTCATAATAAAATTTCTTCTCTGATTGAAACATGGAATAGCAAGCAGGTGAAAGGTAACAATCATCACCACTTGTGACCGACCTCAAATTCCCATTTTGACCAAGTCAAGTCGAGCCTTCAACCCATCCTTACTTTTACCTGGGGTATTCAACAATGTTCCAACCAGAGAGTCACACATATTCTTCTCAATGTGCATTAGATCAAGAAAATGTCTTACGTCCAAGTGCTTCCAATAAGGAAGGTTGAAAAAGTGGAACATTTCTTCCGACTTGTTTCATTCACAACTTAACGCTTCCTCTTCCCAAATCATTAGAAATTTCCCCAAATCTTTCATAAACCTCAACACTCGTTACTGGTAATGGTTCCTCTTTGTTCTCCACCTTCCTATGGAACAAAAGTTTTTGCCAATCGCCATGGGTGACCCTCGGGAAGAAACTGCATGTACCCCTGATAAATGGTTTTTTACGATCGTGCTTCAATTGACAAAAATAAGTATTCTTTTCACAAATAGGACACGCGTAATGTTCTGTCATCGAGTACCCGGATAAATTTTCATACACTGGTATGTGGTAGCACGGTTAGGAAAACCACTCGTTGTTCACTTTGTGAACATCCTTCCTGCGAAACAAATCCTGGAAGTGATTCCGGGAAAAAAGTTCCGACGATCAATTCAGACTCTCTCTTCAAGAACTGAAACTTCTTAATGTATTCACTCTTACGTTGAGCTTGTTGTATTTATAGGCCAATGCGGTTGTGCTTTTAGGAGTCGAGATTGTGGGTCATATAATGATTACCACGTTCACTATCTATGGTTTCATGTTCATTGTTCGTTTCACGTTTCTCGGCCCACGCTGTATGCCATGACTGCATGATTTCACGCCTGGCCGATCTTCACCTTGGGTTTAAATGGCTTCGTCTTGCTGTGAGGAAAAATTGGGTTTGGCCTAGAGGCCATCAGTTCTTTAACCATTGGGTTACATATACACTATAAGCTCCCTCAGCCACAAAGTCTATACTACACGAAGCTATGACTATGTTTCGGAGCTGCTTTCAAGCTTCTTATTTTGTTGCAAAGCGATGCCTAATGATCAGTCCATTCTTGATGTTTTATGAACCGCTTTCGCGAAGTGTTGTATGCTTCTTGGCTGTGTTTCGCTACCTCCCTAAATTAGGTATTCTTTGAAATTTTAATTTCAAAATTTTGAACAAGGGCGTATCACGTGGGTATCCAGCTGTTGAAATCTTGAAGCTAAGATTCACTTCTTTGTATTTTCTATTCACTCCGTAATTTCCTCATCTGTTGTTACATTTTCTTTTTCTTATAATTACCTTGAATCTTGCGCTTTGAAAGTTGTCCATATTCAGTGTACTACCTCCGCAACCTTCTCAAATTCCCGAAAAGGTAAATTACTTTTTTTTCACGCCTTCATGATTGCTTATTATACCCTTTTTGTCTCTTGGCCTTCCATCTTCTTTAATTAAACCCCCCTATGTCTCAAACTTCGTCATCTTCTTCAATCTTCTTTTATTGCAAATATCTTCTTTCATTTTTCCGCTAAACTAGTAAGTTCTCTTATTCTTCTTTTTTCCTTTTCTGTAGCGAGTTGTGTGGGTCTGAATTTGTAGATCTTTGTGTCTGTAGTGTGGTTCAGTTTTGTTGAAGTGACATTTTTGCCTCTCCTACGCTCACTTTTTGTTCTGGAGTTTGGCCGGAATCATCAATTACGGCCTTTATTGTTTTAATTGATGCCACCTTCATATGAATTTTAGGGATTCTGAACTCTTCCATGTCTGCTTCTAATGATATTGGGACTTTTGCACCAAACATCCCTGAAAATGTTGTTGATTCCCGGGGGATTCGGACCACCTCGCCAACTCTTTAGTTATTAATAGTATCCTCTCAGATTCCTATGTTGAGGAGTTAAAACATAGCTTCCCTTTTCTATGCACGTATGAACTTAAAGCTCCTGATGCTTCTGAGAGTGTTCACACTCCTCCTTCCAGTTACATATCATGTTACTTAGACTACCTTAAGTTTGGGCTTTCTTTCCCCTTGCCCCAACATGTCTTGGACTTTCTTTCTCATTATAAAGTTTCTTTATGTCAGCTTCATCCTAAGGCTGTTTCTATTTTCATTTTCTTTTATCATGTTTGTGAAGCGACTGGTGTTCCTTTCTCCATTACCTTGTTTTGCAACCTCTACCGTCTTCGAAATGTAAAGAACACCTCTGATGAGTTCACCCTTTATCATGTGATCCCAATACTTGAGTTTGTTAGTGGGTTCCCCAATAACTGTGGAGTGTGGCGTGGAAACTTTTTCTATACAAAACTTGATAGTGATAGTAGGCCAGCTTTTCCAATTTGGAACATGGTGTTCCCAAATCAAAACTTCCTAAAGATGGGGTTCATCTTAATGCCGAGTCTGAAGTTGTAGCATCACTTAGCTATCATTCCATTGCCCTTCTCCCTGGTAGCTCTTTGAGCAAAGGTGTTTTACTTGTCATTGATTTGGTTGTTTCCACTCTGTCCAACTTGCTTTTCTTTGTCGCTAACCCCACTGAGCTTTTATGTCTGCAGTTTGCCTAACTTTCTTTTTATGCTAAGCTGCAGATATGGATCTAACCCGATGCTCCACGGAGAGAAACTTCATTACTGATGACGATGATGAGGACATAAAGACTTTGGCAACTGAGACTAATAACAACTCTGAGGTTGTCATCCCTCGGGAGGTAATCAATGAAGCTACCGCTCACCCGAAAAGTTCTAGGTCCTTGGTCAAAGAAGTTAAGGGAGGTGGTAACCACACATCCAATGAAACGTCTCATAAGAGGAGGTGAAAGGAACAAACTAACGGGTATAATACAATGCTGGAGCATGTTAATAAGAAGGTGTGTGTATGCCATCCTTTTCCGAACCCACTATCCTAGAGCCACAATTTGAATGTGGAATGGACTGTTCTTGATATGCTTACTGGAAGATCGTTGATGTACCTCTCAAAGTTAATATTTATGAGCCCTAAATGCTTACTAACTACAACTAAGTAGATATTTGGCAAATCAGGGTCATACACGAAGAAGAGGGATCTTTCTAAGGGTTTAAACATATAAGGTGGATACTAGGCTAGACTATATATATACAATCAAGTAAAAAGGGGGGTTGGTTGGTTTTTCCTAAGTTATGAAATTAAAGACAAGCTAACTAACAAAGTCAAGTAACTTTGCTAATCATGCAACAACTAAGAAAAATAGATCAAAGCCACAAAAGACAAAGCCTTGGGGGAAATTGTTATCCACTTCCAAACCTAATGTAGATCAGAGAATGATTCACTCGATCTATCACATTCATTACCTGTGGAGAATGCTATCACTTCCTTTTAAATAGGTAGATATTCTTTTCTTCTTAATAGTAATTCACAAAGACGTTCAACGACCATTTGCAAGCCTCATTGATGATCACTTTAGACGTTCAACGACCATAAATATACTTCATCAATAGCATTATACACGAAAGACCATAGATTTGATAGCAAAAAGAATTCAACCAAATGCATAGCCATTTAACCAAACAAAGCATTCATTTGGCTAAACCTATTACAAACAACATTCAAGATTCAACCTTTTATTGCTTCTATAGGATAAATATGAGAACAATCCACATTAACATACTCATCTAGCAAGATTCACATCACATTACATACAAGTAGTTCTAATTCCATGTTCTTAGATTTTCATATCAAATGAGCTAAGAAATTGGTCACTTTCCTAATACCCTAACACTTCCATCATACAAACATTTCATATTCTCAATCAACTCATGGTATAAATGAAGTAAAACATCACATTAAGAACTCATGAATTCTAAATAACAAAAGCTTCAAGAAAGAGTGAAATAGAGATTCTTACTACATAGGCTTGGAAGCTTAATCAATTGCTCCCAAGTACAAAACCAGCCTAGATAATCAAAACCCATGACATAGAACAAAAATCTACAAAGAAAAAAGAAGAAATTGAAGAAGAAGATGAAAAACTAGGGTTTTGGAGCCCCCAAGTTAGGCCAAGAGAGCTAAGGAATGCGTGGATGAAATGCTATTTACAGTACAAGAAAAGGGGGAGTAAAAAGCAAGTTGCAGGAAAATTTTTGCGAGTCGCAACGCCTCTTTTGATACTCAACCAGATCAGGAATTTTGTGAGAGTTGTGAGCTCTCAGGTCAGTATTTCGCAAGTTGCAACACACTTTTCATGAGTCGTGACACAAAAAACATCCAGTTTTGTTTTGCTTCCTCCGAGTGAACCGTCAGTCAGTTTTGGGAGTTCTTGTAGTCGTTTTGATAGTACTCAAGAAAATAAATCAAATGGTACCACCCTTGGAGGCTGGTTCTTCTTGGATCATTCTCAGAAATCTACTTCAAAACATAGATCATCTTCACACTCAATTTCGCTCTCCTTCTTCACTTTATCTTCTACCATTTTGTGAGTGACCTTTCATCTTTTACCATCTTTGCAAATGACCTTCACTAAACCACTCCAAAGTGCTTATGAGAAAAATAAAAATTAATCTCACAAAAAGGAATCTAGACTAAAAATAGGTTTCAAAATGAAAGATTTATATATAAAACCAAAAACGGTCATCTAAACCCCTTATCTTGTAAACTTACCTAAATCTAGTAATTTTAAAACAAAAAGATAACAGAAGAGATGTTAAATGCTTTGAAAAGACATGCATTTGACATGTCATCACATCTCCCTACACTTAAACATTTACTCATCCTCCAGTAAACAAGAATAAGCAAAGATCAAAGCATTAACTAGCATGCAAAAGTTTTCCCAAAACATTCAACATCGTATTCCTAAACTACCCTAACCCCCAAGACATAAGAATCTCTCACACTCTCACATCCCAAAGTCTAAGATAATCTAAACAACCATCATAGCAATCAAAGGAGAGGTTCAAAATACAAGTGTAAAACTAGGTTACTCTACCAAAGAAGCTACCAGATAGACAAATCAAGAGAAGCATATTTTTTTTTGATTTCTCTCATTTTTCCTAGGAGCCCTCTCGGGTTTTCACCATAGAATCACACATTTTTTTCAATGCCCACCCTCACCTTTTTCCACACCATTTGGCCTCTCATTTTTTTCATAGGTTGCCCTTTCAGGTTTTCAATCTATCCGGGCCTCCCACTTTTGCGTAAGTTGCCCTCTCGAGTTTTCAACTTAGAAGGGAATTCTTTTTTTTTCAAACAAAACAAATCAAAGTAGAGCATATGCACACTACAATACAATACAATGCGATATATTTCTCTTAACCTCCCCACACTTGAAACACACATTGTCCTCAATGTGAATCAAAAGACAAGATAAAGAAATAAGAGAGAAAGAAAATGTACTCACAACTAGGACCTTGAAGGTCCTTCCTAGTGATTGCAATGCTCACTTCTCAATGAATGTTCTTTCCTCCATGTTCTTGAACTCCGCCAAATATGAAACTTCAGCCCATCCACTACAAATCTATAATTATGCAAGTCTTAATCCTAGATGGTGGTTTTGATGGTGGTTTTAGGTGGTGGATTGTGGTCGTGTTTTTATGCCTTTGGGTAATAGTTTGAGGATATGGTTGAGGATTTTTCAAGAAAATAAAAATACTAGCCTAACTTAAAAGCTCGGGTTGCCTCCCAAGAAGCTCCGTATATTTAAGGTTGTCGAAACAATCCTAATGTTATCCATATGGTGAAGGTTTGAACCGCTTCACCGTGAGCATCCAAAAGTAAAGAAGTGGGGGTACACAAATTTGAAGAGGAAATTTTTGTGGAGGTGGAGTTGGTCCTAAAGGAGTAGGGTGGTTAGGAGGCTTGGGATAGTCATTTGGCTCATCTATTTTCTCCTTTAAGAATTCTGAAAGTGGTGGAGTTGGTTCATTTGGTGGGTATAGGGGTGATGATGGCAATGGATGTAGTACAATCACCTCTTCCTCAACTTTTTTATCCTCAACAATTGACTCCTCATCCCATTCCAACTTGAACTCATTTCCCAAGGTGACCTCACTCACTGAATCTTTGAGTTAGACTTGGGATGGTGTATCCTTGGAATAAAGAACTTCCATTTGGGTCACCACTTCCATTATATTGCTCACATGCCTCTCCAAAGCCTCAAGACTATAAGATATTTTGGTTTCCAATTCCTCATTAGTCTTGGCCATGTTGCTCAAGTTTGCAATTGCATTCATGATTTCCTCATATGTCAAACTTGAACCTTCTTGTTGGACTTGTTTTTGGGGTATGGTATAAGGTGGTGAAGGCCACTTATTTTGCTAGTATTTTTGGTTTTCAAGCTCATTCTCATACCACCAATCCAATTACCACTTCACTCTGGATTTTAAGAATCATAGTATGGATACCACTCTTGAGCTTCTTTCCTTTGTCAACAAACATATCCAACATCTTGGTAGCACTCTTCATAATACCCTTAGTTTTGGAAACCATCAATTCTTTCCTCCTCATAGTGCTCCTCTTTAAACATATAGCAAGACTTGGTAGGATGGTCAGAATGACACATCCTACAAAACCATTCTCATCATGAGTTCCCTCAAGGTGAGATGCTCCTTTTTTTTTCAAAAGATCGGAATCATATAGCAAGGATTCTCGATAAAATAAATTCACCAAGGACTCAAGAAATACCTACTCCAAACAAAAACAACCACAAATAAGTGGAAATAAAAACAAGACTAAATTATTTTTTTGGTCCCCAATATAGCATCTTATACCATGTTTTGGTCCCCAATTGCAAAACAACCCTCGTTTAGTACCCCACAAATTTAGAACGATTTGTTTGGTTCCCAAGGCAGTTTTCAAGGTAGTTTTCAGGTGGGTTTGGCGACCAAAAGATGGTATAAGATCATACGTTAGGGACCAAAAAAATAATTTAGTCTACCTGAAAACCACCCGAAATCTGGTTTGGGGACCAAACAAATCGTTCTGAATTTGTGGGGTACTGAACAAGGGTTTTCTTTTGCAATTGGGGGCTAAAACATGGTATAAGATGCTATGTCGGGGACCAAAAAAACAATTTAGTCAAAAAAACTATCTAATATGCAACCAAATATGCCCAAACACTTAAAACTAAACGCCTCTTCCCTGGTAGCGGTGCCAAAATTTTGGGATGTCATCGTCGTACCTCTCAAAATTAATATTTATAAGCCCTTAATGCTTACTAACTACAACTAAGTAGATAGTGGCAAATTGGGTTAGTTCACAAAAAAAGGGATCTTTCTAAGGGTTTAAACATATCAGATGGATACTAGGCTATATACACACACACACACCCATATATATATATATATATATATATATATATATTAAAGTTATGAAATTGATGACAAGCTAACTAGCAAAGTCAAGTAACTATGCTAATCATGCAACAACTAATAAAAAGAGATAAAAACTACAAAAGACAAAGCGTTGGGGGAAATTGATATCCAATTCCAAACCTAATGTAGATCATAGAATCACTCACTCATTTTATCACATTCATTACCCATGGAGAATGCTATCACTTCCATTTAAATAGATAGACATCTTTTTCTTCTTAATAGTAATTCACAAAGACGTTCAACGATAATTTGAAAACCTCATTGATAATCACTTTAGACGTTCAACAACCATAAAGATATTTCATCAATTCCATTATACACGAAAGACCATAGATTTGATAACAACAAGCATTCGATCAAATGCATCGCTATTTAACCAAACAAAGCATTCATTTGGCTAAACCTTATTCAAACAACATTCAAAATTAAACCTTTATTTTCTTCTATTGGATAAATATGAGATCAATCCACTCATCTAGAAAGATTCACATCACATTATATACAAGAAGTTTTAATTCCATGTTCTTTGATTTTCATGTCAAATGGGCTAAGAAATTGGTCACTTTTCTAACACCCTAACACTTCAATCATACAAATATTACATATTCTCAAAATAAATCATGGTATAAATGAAGTAAAACATCACATTAAGAATACATGAATGCTAAATAACAAAAGCTTTAAGAAAGAGTGAAACAAAGGTTCTTACTACATAGGCTTGGAAGTTTAATTAATTGCTCCCAAGTACAAAACCAGCCTAGATAATCAAAACCTATAACATAGAACAAAAATCTATAAAAATAAAAGAAGAAATTGAAGAAGAAGATGAAAAACTAGGGTTTTGGAGCCCTCAAGTCGGGCCAAGAGAGCTAAGGAATGAGTGGATGAAATGCTATTTATAGTATAAGAAAAGGGGCAGTAAAAAGCAAGTTGCAGAGACATTTTTGCGAGTCGTGATGCCTCCTTTGCGAATCTTGACCAGATCAGGAATTTTGTGAGAGTTGGAGCTCTCAGGTAAACATTTTGCGGGTCGCGGCACATTTTTCGCGAGTCGCAACACAAAAAAGTCCAATTTTGTTTCACTTCCTCCGCGTGAACCGTTGATCCATTTTGGGAGTTCTTGTAGTCATTTTTATCGTACTCGAGAAGAAAAATCCAATGGTATCACCCTTGGAGGCTTGTTCTTCTTGGATCATTCTCAGAAATCTGTTTCAAAACATAGATCTTTCTTCACCCTCTTTTTTGCTGTCATTCTTCACTTTATCTTCTACCACTTTATGAGTGGTCTTCCATCTTCTACCATCCTTGCAAATGGCCTTCACTAAACCCTTCAAGAGTAATTATGATAAATCTACAAATTAATCTCACAAAAAGGAATCTAGATGCTCATAAGGACAAAAAAATCTATTAGACTAAAAATAGGTTACAAAATGAAGGATTTAGATATGAAAATAAAAACTGGTCATCTAAACCCCATATGATGTAAACCTACCTAAATCTAGAAATCTTCCAATAGAAAAATAACAAAAGAGATGTTAAAGGCTTCAAATTATACATGCATTTTTCGTCTAATCACTTACTAAGTTGACACTTTCTGAAACAATGGTTGTGGTATGTTTTCTCTCAGTTAATGTACTATCATGAATTATATGTGTGTATCTTAGTGTATAATTGCTCCACTTCTTTGCTTGATTTGAAAACCAGGTTGGTGATAGCCTTCAACTCATCAGCGAATGGGTTGTTGAGTTTGTGAACGGAGATGGTGCAACGCTGGAAAAGTTACAAGTGAGTGAAGCTAAGTGTGCTGCTTTGAGAACCTCTATTAAAGTTGCTGAGGAGCAAGCGTGCACGTTCTGAATAGGAGATGAGAAAATTCATTCCCGTTTGGAAAATATGCAGACCATTGGACCTGCTTTGCCTGCATATCCCCAAATTCTAGTTGATCAATTGGTGAAGATAAAGTCCTTTTATGCTTTATTTGAGGACACAACTAGCGCTTGTGACATTGGGTACCGTGAGGCCTTTGTTGAGTTACAAAAACTGAACCCTTCCACAAAGGTTGAAAAGCTACTTAGGCTGGCCAAATCCAAGAATGTTCTAGAACAATAGAAAGAATCCTTGAATGAGGGTTTCCTTAAGAGCATTTCTGATAGTGGTCATCCCTTCACACTGCTATCCCATCTTGCTAGTCTTCCCTGTCTACCTTCCTTAGATCATAGATAAGGTGCCAACAACCCTTGGGCCTAATTGATAGGACCCTGGGGAAGTAGTGTATTCGTGGTGGAAGCCTGGGACGTAATCGCATGGGGGAGAAATAGGCCTACAACAATGGTCAGACCTTGTTGTACTCCCCTAATTACGATGGTGGCATTGCTGGAGGGTTGCGAGAGCACCCGTCATGGCAGGAACGGGGAAGTGTATGCCATTGGCCACACCACGTACTATGGACACTCTATTAGGTTTGCCTAAATTTCTATGTGAATGAATCAAGGATAGAAGCATTAGATTGACGAAGTTGCTCAATAATTCCCCAAGTTCTTAGTTTAATATTGAACTTGTTTATTTTACTTTCATGCTTAATAGTTGTTACTTTGATAAAACAACACCCCCCCCCTTTTGCATGCTTTCTTTACTAGTTATTCCTTTCACTCGTATGGATTGACGACCCGTATGCGGTTGTGTTTCGATTGGTACATTGGACCTAGTATCTCTGTGGACGAACCCAGGGCATGCCGCTAACTACCCTCTAGGTAGCGTAGCAGTGAGAACAAGGTGCAGGAACTATAAATTTCTTTTCTTCTGACCAACTGCCTCCGCCTAGGTTAATTCTAAGCTACATTTTTAATGACCCCGGGGGGAGGCAGGTCAGGGAGATAATCGGGTGATTTTCCCAAATTATTACCAATTAATTCAATTCGATCCATCCAAAACCCTATGATAAAGTGAGATGTTCAACCACATGACCATCATACAACACAACACATTGGTTCACAGTTACCAATGCAACTAAATTATAAAAATTTCAAATAAAAATACACATGAGTTCCAAAATAAATTCATTTATCTTCCAATCACATATATAACACAATTGAGGAAGAATTACATACCTTCGATCCTCCCCAGTGGATTCTACATTAGTTCTTCAAGAAGCCCAGAGAGAAAAATTAGGTTCAAACAAAATGAGTTTTTTTGGAACCCAAATAACCTAAATGACATTTAATACAGACCTTGACGACCGTCTTCCAAACTCATAACCTGAATCCCCCCGGCAGAGCCAATCTTATTTCAAATTGGGAAAGAGGTCCGGCTTTCCGTGCCAGGAGAGAAAAGGTTTTTAGATCTTCCTCATACAACTAATGACGATCTTCCGAGTCTATAACAACTCTCAGTTCCTTTTCCGAACTTGAAACCTCGTTATTCAATGGCAGTTTGGCAGATCCGCCTTTAATTGGTCGAATTAAAGGCGATTGAATAAAAAAGTGCTTATTTAATAAACAATCAAAGGAGGTTATTAAATAACCACCTTCCAAAACATTATGGAGCCGAAAATCATGTGTTCCAAGTTTGAAAAGCGTTTAGAAAGGCAGTTCCTGGAAAACAAATGATGGAACCATGAAAAATATTCTTCTAACCAACCGTCTCCGCCTGCTGTCTTTAATCAAGCATCATCCACTAGTGTTAACATATTAACGGTCAAACATTTTTCTCAAACACCATGAAAAATATTCTATGTAATTTGAGTTTGGATGGGAGGGGTATTATATTTGGTGGAATGGGTATCACTCGTATCCTCACTCAAACTTTCCTTCGCCAAAGTTTTAAAACCCTAGCGCCTTCTTTGTTGGGGGGTCGCTGGCAAACGTAACCTCCTCCAGCAGCCTCCCCTCCTAATCCCACTCTCATTAACACCCCTACCCCTTCCCTAACCTTCTATGAAGATTTAGACTAGAGGAGATAGTTTGGCGCAGACCGACGACAAAGATTCGGATGTTGTGTTTCCTATTCAACTAAGTTTTCTGGCATTCTTGGCATTTCTTGGCTCTCGCCTTCCTCTATACAGTATGGAGGTTGTGGACCTAGATTGGTGTTTTTTCTGGCATTCTATGCTTTCCTTGGTTCTGAACTTCCTCAACGCGGCGGTCCTCTCTACGTTTCTCTAACAAGGCTTTTGGAGTCCTCTGCATTCTCGTCCTCTGATTTTGGGGTTCTCACCAATGGTTTCTCGGTTGGTTGGATGGATTGAATGTGTCGTGCAATTTCCAGCTTCTCGAGCCAGAAAGGGTCGCTACTTTTCCAGGGCCAAAAAACCATGAAGACTCAGATCGGATCCAATTTTTCCTAGTCAAGCTCGAGACTCGGGTCAACTCAGGTTAAGACTCACTCATCTCGGGATAAGACTCGGGGCAACTGTTTCATGACTTGGGCTACCTCGGTCAGCTCGGTTAACTCGGCGTTGAAGACTTAGTTTAGTAAACTCGGTGCTGTAAACTTAGGCTGAAGACTAAGAAGTGGACCCAGGCGCAACTCTGGTTGCGGACATCAAAGCCACAACGACGTCATTTCCACCAATACACCCTCGATGACATCGGCAAACGAAGGGATATTGGTGAAAGGAGGTAATTCTCTTTTATTTTAATTTTAGTTTTTCTTCTTTTATTTTTTTCTCCTTTTCAAGGCAGGAGTTATTAATTATGAATTTTCATCATTTTATTTCATTTAGTTTCTTTTTTCTCCCAGTTTATGGCTTTCTTTTTCAATTAAAAAATGGGTGATTTTTTAAAATAGTTTTTTTTTTGGATTTAAGTATCGAGTAGGGACTTTCTCTGTCAATTTATATTTTTCCGGAGACCTTTTTTTGGTAAAATTTGATTGACTTCATATATGTATCCAAAGATTATAAAATGGTAAGGAGCAATCCAAATCATAGTTGTTAAAACATTGAACTTCTGGCCATCCCGTACATTTTGGTCTATTAAAATATAATTTATTCAGGGTCCTTCTGGAGTTTAGTTTGAGATATTTCTATGTATTTTAATTTTTTCTATACCTTGACGAAAAATCATTTTGACAATTAAAAAGACCAGTTTAGTCTCGAGGGAAAGGGTCTCAATGGGTTCGATGGAGACATACCGGAACTTTAGTTGGGCTGCTTAATTTTCTTTGTTTTGATTGACTTGATGTTTGATCAAAACTGTGGACGGAACACTTTGCACGCATTTCATTTTATACTTCATTGCGATTGGTTCTGTTTGGTAGTCTAGGTCGATTCTATTGGATGAAACCACTTTTTTTATGTGGCTTTCTCATTGCCACATAGGCCTTTGTTTAGAATTGTTATATCAATGAGTGTTTGTGTGTAAATTTCTCTTATTTCCACTTAAACTTTAGATTAGAATTGTAATATTTAGATAGTGCTTCTGCATAAATGGTTTTATCCCATAACATCATTTGCTTGTAATCACACGTTATGTAAAATGGAACTTGATAGAAAAGGGCTGGGAACCCTATAAATCCAATATTTTTTTATAAAAAGAATGGGTGGATTGATATTAAGCAAAGTTTTGGAAAAGACCGTCTTTTCATAGCCTTATGGAAAGATGCTATGAAAAGACGAAATTTAATTAGAATTATAGAAATGTAAGAGGTTTTAGTTACAATATTAAAATTTTATTTTGCAACATGCAGTAGGTATAAAGTTTATGACCCGATTAATGCAATCCAAAAATTTCATCTGCATTTTTTTCTTTCTAACAGTTTAAATTTTGAACTTTTCACAGCGTGAAAGGACCGTCTTTAAAAGGACAGTCTTGAAATTATAATAATAAAATACAAAATTTGATTTTAAAACTAAAGTGATTTATATTGTTATCTCTTAATTTTATTGATGTGGAACTCCTAACATGCTTTGTCCTTTCTTCCCAAGTGCAAATAAATTGTGAAGACTGTTTGAACCACTTTCATTTTCTTCCTAGCGAAGAATAATGGAAAACAAAGAACACACATACACAGACTAGAGATGTCAATTCAGTTATTCGGGTTGACTTCGGGTTCGGGTCAAACAGGTTTGGGTTGAAATGAGTCGGGTTGAAACTGGTTAAAATATGTTTGTCGGGTTGGGTCGGGTCAAAACGAGTTCGAATTGAAATAGGTTGAAATTTATTGGTCGATCAGGTCGAGTCGGATTGGATCAAAACGGGTTTAAGTTGAAATGGGTCGAAGTCTGTTTATCAGGTTGGGTCGGGTCAAAACGTATTTGGATTGAAAAATGCTGAAGTTTGTTTGCGGGTCGGATCGGGTAAATGTCAAGTCAGGTTTCGACGGATCTGTAATATTTCTCGGGTCAGGTCGGGTTGGGTTGCACTACTAGAAAAAGGTATATAGGCACCGATATGTCAGTGCTAGAACATCAATACCGGTGTCAGGAATTTTATAGGCACCGACAATCTGGCAAATAAACCAAAAAAAATTGTGCCTACGAATATATCTAGCAGCAGTTTACTGAAAAAAAATGTTTGAATTTAATAATTTTCAGCACCGATTTTGGTTGAATGACATATGTCGGTGCTAATACTATTGCCTTTGTCCTGAATAGTAATTTGGCAGATAAAATTGTAGTGGGAAAATAGCTAGCCACGGTATAAGTTATAATATACCGGTGCTAGGACTGCATTTAATTTTTTTAAAAAAATTAAGTAAAGCTTTACTAGGTTGGAATTGGGTTTTGGTTTGAGTTTGGGTTCTGTTGGGTCTCAATTATCATGTCAGAATTGGGTTTTGGCTTGAGGACGAGTCGAGTCTGGTTCAAGTTTTGGCCCAGATTATTAGGTCAAAATAGAGTTTCGGCTTGAGTGCGGTTCGGTTTGGTTCGAGTTTGGGTCAATATTTTGTGGGTGAGGATAGGATTTGGGCTGATTTGGTTTGGATCGGGTTCGATTTCAGGTCAATATTTTGCGAATCAAGATCAGGTTGGGTTGAGTTCAATTCGAATCATATTCGAGTTCAGTTCAATATTTAGTGGGTCACGATCAAGTTTGGGTTGAGTTCGGTCGAATCGATTTGGATCAGATCAAAAATTCAAATCAGAGATTGATAGCCCTACATAGCACGCAAAAAGACAAATTGCTTGCGCGCTCGTTGAGGCTAAGGTGCACGTGTCATGTGATATGCTTTCAAGCGCTTCTACTCAATTTACAAGTCTGATTCACGCTTGCCTCTGTTACAAAAGAGTAAAACCACTGGCAATAGAATCCACGGTTTTACAACACTTCTTTTCCATGGTTGCAGTTCCGTGCTTTAGTTTTCGGATATTCACATTTCCGTCCAACAAGTATACTCTATTTGTCAATATGCACTCCTTATTACAACATTTATTTTGAAAGCATCAAATAACACATTTTTCCTATGAACCGAAAAGTGAGCCGGACCAGCCGGCACTACTAAATAAGTCACCTACAGGTGGCCGCCTGTTCATGAGCTACTCTGTATAGGTTAAATTACACATTAAATTTAAAGTATATTTTTATATTATATATTTTTTATATTTTTATATTTAAATATATATTATTACTTATTTTAGCAGTTAAAATATAATATTAAAATTTTATTAAAATATTTATGGGAAAAGTCCATAACCTTATAAAAATACAGTCCTTCTCAAGACTTTCCATAAATTCTTAGGCAATACGTTTCCATCAATATACACAAATAGATAAAATTATCAATTAACAATAATTAATCCATCATCTGGTTTAGTTAAGACATTTAACCTCATTTGAT
This sequence comes from Rubia yunnanensis, assembly GCA_037428765.1. NCBI lineage: Eukaryota > Viridiplantae > Streptophyta > Magnoliopsida > Gentianales > Rubiaceae > Rubia > Rubia yunnanensis. Next base: position 102,812,888 of record CM075061.1, on the reverse strand, counting down.
TATAAATTCTAGTAGTTCATTAATATTACGTTTCCATCAATATACACAAATAGATAAAATTATCAATTAACAATAATTAATCCATGATCTGGTTTTAGTTAAGACATTTAACCTCATTTGATTATAAATTCTAGTAGTTCATTAATATTTATAAATCCGTCTTGAACAAGTGAAAGAGTATTTTTCTGATGAAAGCCCAAAAGTCAGAGGGTCAAATGTGAAAATTTTAAATTTGGAAAGGATGGAAAATGGAATTGAAGCAAATCTGAGGGACAAGTAAGAACATCAGCCGTTGGATAATAAATGGAGGCGCAAATCCAGAAGCTACAGAAAGTGTAAGCAGTAATCTACGTGGGAAAGAAGCTGACAAAAATGTATTTAAGGTCAGTTTCTTGTAACCAGCAACCAAGGCCGTGGAATTGTCGATGAGTTCTATGAACCAACATTGATTCCTTACCTTACCTTGGTCTGCCTTTTCATCTCTTCTTCATTACAAATCTGTTTCAAATTGGAAATGCTTCAAGTTCTTTATTTGTTGAAATGATTATTATTTTTGAAAGTTCTCAATCGGTTTGCTCACACTGCTTGGTAAAATTGCCAATTTGGTTTTGTGGGATTGATTTACTTTCTATTATTAGTCATGGATGTGTGTTTTATTCTTTTGGAATTCGTTCACGCTAAATCATTGTCTTTGAATTGCACCTCTCGATTAAATAGGCTTTCGGTCTTGCAATGTTGATGCAGAAACTAGAGAGGTTTGAAAGTTGGGGTCTAGCTTTGTGTAAATTTCCAGTGGCAAACTGGGCCCAGATGGTTGAATTTTTTATTTGCATAGTTGTGCATTGAACAGCTGCAATTGCATCCCCTTCATCTGTATGTTGAGATTTTCCAGTGTAGGTGGTTGTGTTGTGTGATAATTGAGGTTTTGCTTCTCTTTCTGTCTTGACTTTTATATTTGTAGATACACTATGTTGGACCAGTTTCTCCATTTTACCTGTTATTTGAACCTCCACTAGGATCTCTGTCAGAAGTATGTTGCTCATCGCCCTCAAACTCTGCAGCTTATGTGTTCACAGTTCACATTCTCCCAATTTCCGAATCAGAACCGATGGACTAGACACAATTAATTACCATCTTGTCTTTAACCTTCAATGCGAATGTGAATGTACTTTATATGGTGTCATACTTCTTGTAGTTTCTGTTTCTGATCACTTTATATGGTTAAATGCCTGTTATTACCCAGTTTCCCAAATAGTTGGTAGCATTTGTATTATGTTCTGAAGATTTATTTATTTCCTCCTGGTCAGAGTTAATTATAGTCCCGACTTCCTAGGAATTGCTTAAGAGATTGAGCTTGGCAACTTCTTAGGGATCCAATTTTAGATTGTGTTGAATTTTGAGGTGTCAGTTGTGAAATTTGACATGTTTGGGAGGATTAAAGCCTACACAACATGCTATTGTTACAGAATCTTACTCAATTTGAAGCTGAAAGTTTATTTTTACTTTGTTACAGGTGTTTATCTGAGAGCTGTTAGTTTGGAGGCAGGTTCACTATCCATCTCAATTCCTATGAGTTTATTGCGGAAGTTGTGAAATAGAGTTTCGGATGCTGAAAGCTGTACCTCTACCTCAGTCATCCATACAATGTCTCTACTAGCAAAGTTGCGTTGTGTTACGCTTGATGTGACTGGCACATTGATCGCGTACAAAGGCGAGCTTGGTGACTACTATTGCATGGCAGCTAAAGCTGTTGGCTTGCCTTGTCCTGACTACAAGCGAGTTCATGAGGGCTTTAAGCTGGCCTACACTGACATGGCACAAAAATATCCATGTTTTGGTTTTGCAGATAAAATACCTAATGTCATCTGGTGGAAGACTTGTGTAAGAGATTCTTTTGTTAAGGTATGGATGGCAACAATAGCATCATGGATAATTTGGTTATGGTTGCTTTGATACGTATCTTTTATACTTTGCAAATTAAAATGGAGGCCTTAATACGATAAGTTCCCCACAACCTTTGCTCTTCAAGAACTGCTCTCAGTGTGTCTTTTGCCTCTAGCTGCCCGAATACCCTGGGATAAAGATAATGCAATGTATAGTTGTGTTCCTGAAAAACTGAAACTAGTTGCTCTTTTATGAATAGAACATGAAAACTATGTCAAATTGAATCAAATGATGTATGCAGGCTGGTTATGAGTATGATGAGGAGACATTTGAGAAAATCTTTCGGCGCATATACTCAACTTTTGGCTCCTCGGCGCCTTATACCGTGTTTCCAGATTCTCAACCCTTCCTAAGATGGCTGCGTAAAGAGGGGATCACAGTGGGGCTTGTCAGCAATGCAGAGTACCGGTATCAAGATGTAATTCTCCCTGCATTGGGCCTGAACAAGGTACTTACTCTTGCACCTCACACAGGAAAATCTATTTGTAGCCTTTGGATCTTCGGTTTTGACAGTGTAATTCTTGGTTTTGGTCAGGGATCAGAGTGGGATTTTGGGGTATTCTCAGGGATTGAAGGCGTAGAGAAGCCTGATCCTAGAATTTACGAGATTGCTTTGAAGAGAGCTGGAAAAATTGCACCAGAAGAAGTACTGCATATTGGAGACAGCATGCGAAAGGACTACTTGCCGGCGAAAAGTGTGGGGATGCATGCCTTATTGTTGGACAGATTTAACACCCCTGAGGCCAAGAATTGGAGAGTGTCGGGCGCTACAGTTCTCCCTGACTTGGCTGCTTCTCAAGAGTGGATCACAAATTCTGATGAGTAATCATGTACCAGTGCTTCTCTATATGAGTATATCCTATGTTTCCATCTGGCCTCATAAAGATTGGCCTTTCCTTAACATAATAATAATACCTTCAATACATCTAACATCTGCTGCAGTTGCCTTTGTTTTGACTTAGCAATACAATTGCAAATGTTTCTAGTTTAAACCCTCTAGATGAAAGAACTCATGGAAACGAAGCTTAAGCTTCCAAAGGAAACAAAATGGACGCAGCTAACACAATCACATACGAACCTCTAAATGACCAAAGAAGGCAATAATTGAGAGCTTCATCTTCTGCTACATTCTGATCATGCCTTTACACACATTAAAAATCCTCTACTGAAATTAATATGGAATCAGTGAGGAATAGATAATAAATCAACCAACTGTCCAGCCTTCTTTCATGGTGGCAAGAAAAGCTTAAAACCAAATCAAAGCCAATACCGCCCCCCTAATGCGACACTAAAATTGACAAACGTGAATATTAAACCACAACCAGAAGGATAAAACCGGAGCAAGCTAATGACGCGAAAAATATTAAGAAGTTCCAACACCTCAAATAAAAGTGATCAAATTAAGCAAGAATGCATTGTCAAATAACAAGTGATAAAGTTGACAAGGGCACAACTCCAAGTGAAAAATACATGTTCTTAAGCCTCTGCAGCAGGCTGGGTTAATCCAGAGCTCACCAACAATTTATCGAGTGCTTCGGGTGAGTAGACTTGGTATTTGACCTTTCCATTGGATAAAAACACCTCAGCCAGCTCAAGCTTCTCGGCACTCAGGCTAGTGCTATCCATAGTCTTACTAAGCACCTTAAGAACAAGCTGAACTGCTTCATCCCTAGTCATGTCCTCCTTGTAGTCTTGCTTTAGCATTGACTGTGCCGCCTGGTTATTTGCTCCCACTGCCGCAGCTTTCCAGCCACTGTAGTTTCCACTCGGGTCACTCATGTAGAGCTGGAACCCATAGTTCTTGTCCCACCCAGCAAACAGAAACGAAACCCCAAATGGTCGAAGCCCACCAAACTGAGTGTACCCTTGCTTGGTGTCACATAGTGACTGAACTAGCTGTTCAACAGGCATGGGTTCGCGGTAAGAAAAGGTATAGCGCTGGGCTTGGACCCTGGCAGTGTTAATCAGGATGTTGGCATCTGACATTATACCAGCTACAGCGCATGCTACATGGTCATCAATCTTATACATCTTTTCAGTGGATGTTGAAGTCTGAAGAAGCTTCGAAGTGACTTTCTTTTCGCCAATCAATACAACCCCATCTTTAGACAGAATTCCGATAGCACTCCCAGCGTTGCCAATGGCTTCCATAGCATACTCCACCTGGTACAGACGACCTTCCGGGGAGAAGATGGTTGTACGGCTGTCATATCTTCGCGACATCTTGTTCTCTACAAAACGTTCAGTCAATGGTAAGTAAAAATTAGAAGTATCATGATATAATAAATCAAAGTAGATGACCCAAACAGAGCCAATAAAAATTTCAATCTCGAATTGATACATCATCTTTTAACCTAGGACCAAAAAAACCCCCAATTTTTTTAACAGTCCTCTGTATCCATAAAAACCTTACTATTACAATTGCTAACAATCAGAAAAGAGTGTAGTTAAGAATCAATTATCTACAATTAACAAACTTTATAATCTGTGCCCTAATTTTAACTATTCAAAACCCGACTCTTAACTCCTTAAATTTGTATCTCTCGTATATAATAGCTGCTGAAATTGCAAGTTCTAAGCTTCACCAAAACAAAAATTAGGGGCGAAACCCAAGTCAGATCCCGCATTAACAACGCTTACTCGTAACTAATCAAGAAATTGTGACGCTACCGGCAAACCCTGGGTCGGCCTAAGAACTCATAAAAAATTAAAGACTTTAAGAAAAGAGGACGAAGAACCTGAGAATCAAACGACCGTAGCTGCAAGGCTTAGCAAAACAATCGGCTCCAAAGCTTAGGCGAGTCTATCAGTAAATCGGTCCCGGTACCCTGTGGGTTTATTTATGAGATTTGATGTCTTTTTGCGTAAGTTACTTGTTTTTAAGTTTTGTCTTTAATAACGTTAAACGCCCTGCTTTTTGTAGGGTGTTTCACATGTTGCCCCACAAAAATTCACATGTTGCCCCTTTCCATTTTTACGATTGGGCTAAAATAAAAATTGTTCAAATAGACCCTAACAATGCTTCAAAAGAAAATTTTAGACCCAATTAACACGGTTTTGTTTTATACCGTCTAAACTTTAGGTCAGAGCCATAGTGTAATTATTGAAATTTTTATTTGGGAGGGTTTATTTTTTAAAATATGCTAATAAATTTAGAGACTGTACAATCATAAAAAATATTATATATATTACAGAATTTTCATTTTTTTTCATTTCCTTCTTCCTCTGATTCTGAATCTGTAACCGTCACCAACCGCCACCCTATGCTGCTCTGTTTCTTCTTCCACCGACGAGGTCGTTGCGACGACGCGCCACCGCTTTGCCCCGCTTTTTCTTGTTCTGCTGACGAGATTGATGCAACGTCGCTTCCAGTGCGAGATCGAGATCGAAGCCGCTGCCGCAATTCTTCTTCTTCTACTTTGCTCCCACAGCGGTGACCAGGATCAAGATCGAAGCTAGGGTTTCTTCTTCGCTGAAGTTGAGCTCTTACGATCCCGGTCGATCGAAGTTTCTAGTGATGTGGGGCATTCTCATTGATCGACGGTGCTACAATTGATGTTTCTGGTTGCTGTAGAACGATTAGAGCTAGGGTTTGCAGAGTCGCACACTGTTGAAGAAGACGAGCGCGTGAGATTCACGGAACGATGCAAATTGCGCATGTGTTTCACACGACGACGATAATGACGATGACTGAGTTTCAGTGGCAATGACTGAGTTTCGGCGATGAAGGCGACGGCTGAGCTTTGGCAAGAGGTTAGGTTTAATTTTGTATTTTTTTCAAAGACATATACTGAGATTTAATATTATTTCACTGAGTATATGTTCAGCAATGGTTCTCCGACGTAGTGGATAGAACTCTGGACTTTAAGGTCAGTGGCCTGGGTTCAAATTCCACCAAGACCTCATTTTTTAAGAATTATTATTCTTGAGGTACTGTAGATTTTTTGTTGACGTTTGTAGTTTTTTCTCTCACGTTGATGTTTTTCATTATTCGGATGAGGTTTAGTTGATATAAGTTGATGTTTTGTAGTTTTTTTAGGTGATATGGATTGATATTTGTAGGTTTTTTTTAATTTTCTCTTGTTGGTGTTTTTCATTTTCCGACTAACGTTTAGGTGATATGGGTTGATGTTTGTAACTTTTTTGGTGATATAGGATGATGTTTGCAGTATTTGTTTTCTCATATTGATGCCTTTTATTTCCGGATGAGGTTTAAATTGATGTTTGTAGCTTTTGGGTAATATAGGTTGATGTTTGTATATTTATTTCATTTTTTTGATAATTTATGCTTTGTTGATGTTTTATGATTTTCAGAGTGAAGAATTTATACTCTTGAGCTACTGTAGCTTTTTGGCTGATGTTTTTTAGTTTTTTCTCGCTCATGTTGATGTTTTTCATTTTCCGGGTGAGTTTTAGTTGTTATGAGTTGATGTTTTGTAATTTTTTTTGTGATATGGGTTGATATTTTTAGCTTTTTTCCCCTCTCATGTTGATGTTTTTCATTTTCGAGGTGAGGTTTAGGTGATATGAGTTGATGTTTGTAGCTTTTTTGGTGATATAGGTTAACTTTTGTAGTGTTTTTTTCTCATATTGATATTTTTCATTTTCAGAGTGAGGTTTAGGTGATAGGAGTTAATGTTTGTAGTTTTCGGGTGATATAGGTTGATGTTTGTAGTGTTTCTTTTTTAAAAAAAGATAATTTAATCTTTGTTGATACTTTATGATTTATTTTAATCTTTGTTGATGCTTTATGATTTTCAGCTTATGATGTTCATAATTTTCAGTTGATATTTTGTTAGTTGCAGTCGATAATTTTTCAATTTTTTGTTGATTTATATATATTTTTTCCTGTAATTTTTAGTCGATGTTTTATGATTTTCGGTTGATGTTTTGCTAGATGTATCTGATGTTTATGATTTTCAGTTCAATGAGCATATTGATTTTTTTTTGGCATTTAAAATATATTTTTAAATTTTTTTTGCAAATTGCTGGTGAATGAAAAATGAAAAATGATGAAAAGAAATTGGAGAAAAGTTCTTGAAAAAATATTAGAGATAGATATCCGAAAAACTTGTAAGTTCAATTCGAAACACTATCGTTGTGTAATCATCATCTTCTAAAAACAACATTAACTTGATTATGTAAAAGACAATAGCAATTTGATCCTGCTCGCAGTTTGATTTGATCCTGCAATTTGATTTGATCCCGGTAGCAATTTTTGGGTTTCAATTGCAATATATTGATATTGTTTCAATACTGTAAATGTATGTTACTATTTAAGTGCCTTTGAATGAAAGAACTGAATGACAACTTATTCCCTCTATCAAAACTGATAAAGGTATAAATCTTGATCAATATCTTCAAACTTTCGCTTCATTATGACATTCATTAACATTAGAACATTTAAACTAACATATGAAGATTTTACATCATACACGCTACCTTTCTGTTAATAAAATATAAAGGCATCAGTGCATCTACATTATGTCATTGCTCTTAAAAATCTCCGATTGAGCTACCTTCCAGAAACGGAAAACGCTCTCAGTAACTTCTCACTAACAACATTGTCAAAAAACGCTCTCAGGCACGAAACCCCAAATTTGTAAACGGAAAAACGCTTTCAGTAACTTCTCTATCTCCGCCGCTGCCGTTAACGGCTTCTTCGCCGGAAACGGCTAGCTCATAGCGTTGAGTAGCAAGGCTAGCTGCCTCTGTTGCCGGCCAATATGGCCGCAACTACCAGTGATCAACCTCCCCCCAAATCTTTTGCATCGGTCTTACAGAACAAATCCCCGCCCCTTTCCAAAATCCTTCCCAACAACCCTGAAATTATTCCCAAAACAAATCATCTGGGAGACCCTTCATGCCTCTACTCGGAGGATCAGATTGCTACTCTTTCTGCTCATTACGCAAATGCATTGGTGGGTAAGTTCACTAAAGGGAGAATATCTATGGATCTTCTTGAACAGGCCTTCAAAACAGTGGGGTTTGAAGGTAAGTATCAACTCGGCTCACTCGATTTCAAACATGTTTTAATTAGGTTTGAGTTGATAAATGATTATCAAAGATGTTGGATGAAATGTGTGTGGAACTTTAATGGAATTTCTCTAAAGATCTTAAAATGGACACCTGAATTCTCCACCCACATTGAATCTCCAATAGTCCCTATCTGGTGTACAATTCGTGAGGTTCCCCTGTATTACTATAACTCTGCATCAATCGAGGCAATAGGGAACAGTATTGGAAGTTTTATTAAGAATGATCTTGCCACAGACATGCTAACAAGGCCATCAGCTATAAAATTTTGTGTGGAAATAGATCTCTTAAAACCATTGAGCCAGTTTATTAGGTTGGGTTCTGTAAGTAACAACAGGAAATACCAGGTTGAATATGAGGATGTTCCCTTGTACTGTGAGCACTGCTTAAAACTTGGCCATTCTCAGTCCCAATGTAAAGCTAAACTTCTACCAAATGATGAAATAATTCAGGAAACAAATCTAGTTCCAACCTTACCCCAATTACATTGGCAGCCTACTGGTAAAAAATTTGATAAGGTTCCTTTGATTCTAGACTCTGTGGAGGATCTATCTCCCCCCCTAATTGATAACTCTGAAGGAACATCAAATGGATCTAACCAAAATCTACCACATAGCTCCCCTTCTCTGGTTATCAATAACACTGTGACATCTACTTTTACTAATCCTCAAACTCAGGCTAGCCCAGATAACTCAATCATTAGGTTACTAAATGACACGGCTATTTCAAAACCACAGTTTATGTCATATGCTAAAGATGATATTCAGATAGGAACACTTTCAATTCCTATGCATAGTCCATATCACATCATGTCACTTTCCCAGCCTGGAAAGATAGGGAATAGATTCTCTGTTTTACAGGAACTGGAGGATGGCTCTAACAAACAAGGAGGGAATCCTGAGGCTGGGATATCTACGGAAGCTGATTCTCATTATCAAAATCTGAACACATCTGCTACTACAGGCAATGGCGGAACCAGGAAAAAATGTGAGGGTAGGCTGAAATGTGAGGCCGGTGCCGGTGCCGGTGGTGGCGGACGGCGGTGGCGGGTGGCGGACGACTGGCGGCGGCGAACTGAGAGAGGAGCCGAGAGGGAGACTGCCGACTGGGAGAGGGAGCTGAAGAAGAGAAAGCTGAAGAAGAGATTAGGAAAAAAAAGGGAAGCTGCAGCTTCCTCCGGCGAGAACGGGCGGCGCGCCTACGCCACCGTAGGCGAAAACCACCGATCCGTCGGCCGGGAACAGTAGCTCCCGCCTGGCCGACGGAGCTCAGGGCAGGCGCGCGCCTGCCCCCGCCTAAAGGTGGTTCCGCCCATGACTACAGGTATGCAACAAGGTAAAGCCAAATCAAAGAAAACTAATTACCTGAGCCAATTAAATAGAATGATGCTTAGATCAACAACAAAAAGTAATAAATCTGTTGAACAATGATAGTCAACTCTCATGTAAACTGTTTAGTATGGAACCTTAGGGGGATGGACACATCAATGCTTAGGCTTTAAAATTTATGTAAACTCAAGAAAATACAGCTGCTATGTATCATTGAGCCGATGCATGACAATAGTTCTTGCCAGACATATATGCAGAAACTCCCATTTGATCATAATTTGACATTGCATAATGGGAAAATATGGTTAATGTGGACTAATGCACTTACTGTCTCTCTGCTCTCATCTCATGAACAATTCATGCATGTTGCTATTCAGCATCAAAATCTTAATTGGAATATGGAGGCAGTTTTTATTTATGCTCTTAGAAATAGGGAAGGTAGGAAAAATCTTTGGACAGATCTACAACCTATCTCTAGAGGTGATACAATTTTTATTGGTGACTTTAATACAATTACATCATTGTCTGAGTATAGGGGCCCTAGTTCACCGACCTTAGGAAGTATTAGGGATTTTAATTGTTGGATCAACTCGAATGGGATACAAGAAATCTCCACAGTTGGAAACCTTTTTACTTGGTGTAATGCTAGGCTTAGGAATCCAACTTCTAAGAGACTAGATAGAGGTATGAGTACTATTTCTTGGATCTCTAAATTCTCATCCTCTTCCATTCAAATCCTGAATAGGCAGACTTCTGACCATTCACCACTTCTTCTCCAAATATCTTCTCAGGCTACTGTCAATCCTAGGCCATTTAGATTTATTGATGCCTGGTTTCAGAGAATGGAGTTTAATGGTTTAATTAATGAATGCTGGAACTTACCTTTAGCAGAAACAGGAATGCTAAGATTTTACCTAAAGTTGATTAGACTTAAGAAAGTTCTTAAGAACTGGAACAGAGATACATTTGGTAACATTTACCTTAATGTTAAACAGGCTGAGGAGGCTTTAAGATTACAGGAAATTAATTTTGATCTGAACCCCTCAATTTCCGAAAGGGTAAAACTGAATGAGAAAAATGCCATACTCCTTAGGGCTTTAAAAGAAAAGGAAAAATATTGGAAGCAGAAGGCTAGACTTAAATGGCATAAGTTAGGTGATAACAACACTAATTTCTTTCATAAGGTAGTGCAGGAATGACATTGTAAGTTGCAGATTACCAAAATAAAAAATGGAGCTGGACAATGGATTAACTCTCAGATTGAAATTCAAAATACAGCTGTTGAATATTTTTCAGAACTGCTCACTGAACCAACTCAGGAAACTGATGACACCTACTACTCCCATTTCCTTAGTCAGATCCCAAACATCATTAAGGATAGAGATAATCAGACACTTGCCTGTATGGTCACTGAATTTGAGCTGGAAACTGTCATTAAAGGGTTGAATAAGAAGAGTAGCCCAGGTCCGGATGGATTTTCCCCCAAATTTTACTCTAAGTGTTGGCCTATTATTAAATTAGACTTGATTTCTGCTGTTAATGATTTGATTGCTGGAACAACTATGCCAAGAGGAATCTCTAGCACCTGGATTACCTTGATTCCTAAAAAGCCTACCCCTTGCTCATTTGATGATTTTAGGCCAATTAGCCTCTCTAATGTGCTGAATAAAATATGCTCTAAAGTGTTAATGGAGAGGTTAAAACCTTATATGGAAATCCTGATTTCTCCCAACCAAACAGCCTTTATGAAGGATAGAGACATTTCTGACAATATCTTATATTTACAAGAAATGCTCAGATTCCTTGATAAGAAATACAGAACTCCTAACTGTATGCTGAAATTGGATTTAAGAAAGGCATTTGACAGAATTAATTGGAACTTCCTTAGACATATTTTGCTGAAATATGGTTTTAATGGGAAGTTTTTAAATGCGGTTATGAACAATCTGTCACAAGCATATTTCTCTGTATTGGTAAATGGAAATTCTGTAGGTTTTTTCAAGGCATCAAGGGGAATAAAACAAGGTGATCCTCTCTCCCCCTTTCTATTTAACTTATTTTCTGAAGCTTTCTCTAGGAGTTTAGCTTATATATTCCAAAATAACAGAATGGCTAGCTTTCAATCACCTGCTTCTATTCCTTCTGTTTCTCACCTCATGTATGCGGATGACACGATAATTATAATGCAAGCATAAAGGTCGAATTTAATCAAGATCAAAGCATTCCTTGAAATTTTTGAGTATACATCGGGCCAAAAATTTAACTTTGAAAAATCAGAATTTTATCTAAGCAAAAGAGCAAGTTCAGCTAAGCTTAATCAGGTTAAAACCATTTTAAGAATGAAAAAAAGGATCTTTTCCTTTCAAATATTTAGGCTGCCCAGTTTTTAGAGGAAGAACCTTAATGAGATATTATCATCCTTTGCTGGCTAACCTTGACCAAAAGCTTCAAAATTGGAAAAATAAATGGCTTAGTGGAGGAGGGAAAATAGTCTTAATAAAATCTTGCCTCTATTCCATTCCTCAACATATTTGGTCTGTAACTAATCCCCCTAAAGGTATCATTAAAGCTTTTGAGAAAAGACTGTCTCATTTCTTTTGGGGTAAAGTTCAGGATAAAAATAATAGGGTTTGGAAAAAATGGTCAGACATTGCTAAGCCAACTAAACTGAATGGATTGGGATTTAGATCTTTCAAGGCCATAGTTGAGGCTTGCTCTGTTAAACTGTGGTGGAAGTGCCAACTAGGTACTTCCTTATGGTCAAAATTGATATGGGCATTGCCACCATCTTACAGAAAATCAGTCACATGGAAGAGAATATGCCTTGTTAACACCTTTGCTGAATCTAACTCAACTATCATTCATGGCAAAGGGAGTTGTAGTTTTTTGTTGGCCAATTGGTGCCCAAATGGCCCCCTTATAAACTACATTCCAGACAGTATCTCATCTTATATGCTTAACATATCAGTGGCTGATTTCATTACCAATAGGACCTCAGTTTTGGACCAGATTTCTTCCTTCTTGGGACATGATACTCTTCTGTTTTTGCAGGGGGCTCAAATCACAGATGAAAGGAATGACAGAATGATTTGGAAACCTGAGTTCTCAGGTAATTTTACTTTCAAGTCATGCTACAAGGCCTTAACATCAGAATCAGGTATCTCTCTAGCCAATACTGCTCTTTGGAAAATTCCTGTACAAAAAAAGATCACTGTTTTTATATGGAAACTACTGAATGCCTTCCTCTCATTTGATGAGGTGCTTATTTCTTGTGGTTTTAGTTTAGCATCTAAATGCCCTGCCTGCAATCACTCTGACTCGATACAACACTTCTTTATAAATTGTCATATAGCTCAGGCACTGTGGTCTTACTTTGCATCTTTGATTCGTTTCAATCTGAATGCTCTTCATACCATTCCACAGAGGTTTTTCCTGTTCTGGAACTGTGATGATTTACCTAAGTTTGAGCGTATTTACTGTAGAATATTGCCTTCTCTAATTTTTTGGGGCCTCTGGAAAGCTACGAATGGTTTCCTCTTTGACAATAAGCCCCTACTTTTTAGTTCTATCTGTAAAGAGGTGCAAGACCTGATCACACTCTCACTCCAAGTGTGCCCCTCAAAACTAATCACCCCTAGCCCTATCCCACCAGCATTTAGACACCTATCACCTGTTCTTAGACCCCCTCCTAAGCCTAATATATCAAAGATTTTTTGGATAAGACCTAAGTCTGGTTATATTAAAATTAATGTTGATGCCTCCTGGTCTCACAACATAGCTTCAGTTGGTCTTATTGCTAGAGATTCCCACGGTTGTCCAATTTGCATCTGTTCTGCTGCTTCTTCAGCTGTGTCACCTTTATCAGCTGAAATTGATGCCATTATGCATGCTTGTCACATTTTCCCACAGCTTGACCAAACATTCGTAATTGAATCTGATTCAAAACTTGCGGTCTCTATGATAAATGACCTCTATTCAGCCAATTGGGAACTTTTCGACAAAGCTTATAAGGTGAAGGCTTCACTTGGTAGGGCAGATCTTCAACATGTGCTAAGAGAGGGCAACTTAGTTGCTGATGCCCTTTCTAAATACCATAATGATTCTGGTCCTGTACTTTCCATTTCTAACATTCCTAGGCATATTAAAGGACTTATTACTTTGGATAAACACTCTGTACCTTCCATTCGAGTACACAGAAATGATAGTGCATCTGAATAGATACTGCTGAGTTTGATTTTTCTGATTCAGGTGGGTTTTACTGATTAAGAGATGAGAGTGTTGCCGTTGCTTCTCTCTGAAATAGCATAGCAGGACTGCTCTTTGATACTCCTACCACACCACTTTGCCGAACTTGGATGAGACCATTCGGATGGACCCTTACATCAACTTCACTGTCTTCTTCATTTGAACAGGTTTTGATTACATCTAGGAGTTGCCTGGCCGAGGGAGAGAATTAACACAAGGGGTGGAGATTCTCTCCCTTGGATCGCAACTTCTTCACTAATTGGACTATCCTTGTATAGCTGTTAGGTTAACACTTTTGGAGGCAACATTGTTGCCTCAAGTCTAGCGATCTAGACATACTCATGTACCAACTGTTTATTTTGCTATAGGGCATGGGGAACCCAATACATAACTCCCTCACCTTCGGGTGTTTTGCATTAAATTTTTTTTATCTACATCCAATATGTTGGGAATTGATTAAATCTAATTTAGCGGAATATCAATAACCAATTCAAGATCTCGTGTATGTATCAATCTGAACCTACTTAAGGGTTTAGATTACCTTTGTGCCGTGGGGAGAAACCTTTGACTACTGAGAAGAGAATTTCATATGAGATCCCTCTATACGTATCCACACAACACGATCAGAACGCCTATGCCATTGTCAGCTTAGAACAGATCAGCAAGTAAAGCGGTCACGTCCGTCTTCATTCTTCTCTTTTATGGTGAGGTTGGTTTTGTGAGAATGGCAAGGTTATTATGTTTCTGTCGTTTGGAACGGCCAGGTTCAAATGTTTGTCGTACTGTTTATTCCTGTAAAGTATCTACTTACAGAATAAACATGACTAAAACCCTAACCATAAGTCAATCTGGGCCTAGCCTAATTTAACTTAATGAGTTCTAAACTCGTTCCTCATATATTACTATCTGGGCTCTAAGCCCAATAGTTATTTCTTTTATCTAATTTCATTTTGTGTGTGAACCTGTAGGTTCAATTATAATAAGCTGCAACCCCAATATAATTGCTGATAGTTGATTGAAAGCGGATTCCAACTAAACATTTCGATCACTCAAAATAACTGAATTAATTATCTTTGTAATTAATTCTCCCACTATATATGAAAAATGCACATTGACTGAAGGACATTATTCCAACAATCTCCTACTTGTCCTTTAGAACAAGTGTGCATTCGTATTCCTTTGTCACTTAATGTCTTCATCTGAACATAAGGTAAGATAACGTGTCATCCTTATCAAGTTCAAATGCATTTTATCAAATTCCTGAGTCAAACTGTTCAGACATATGATTAATCCTTAATCCATTTGAGCACGACCATGCATTTTATAATCTCAACTCTCCGAGAGGCCCATAAGACAACAATCTCATGTAAATGAGAGGAAAATCTCACTCTTATACATTCAAGTTTTCTCCACTTGATTCATGGCAACCCAAGAACTGCCTTTATAGTCTCCATTTACGGTGCGACATTTGACAGCCTCAAGGTACACCAATCCACAAGTAAGCAAACACTAAATTACTCAGGTATAAGGAATACAATCACATAGTTAATGAGACATACTTATGAAATTATGAATATCTTAAAGTTTTCTCATGGCGGGTCTGTCTATACAAGTTCCCAACTTGCATCCATGCAATCGATTCATGACATCCCACATCCTTCATCCCATGAAACAACATTGTGAATCAACTTGCAAACTAGTTTTCTTTAGTCATGAGTGTCCACTCTCAATGACATAAACTAGGGACATAATCAATCTTACACTCCAGTTCACTAAATAGGGTTTCATTATCCAAGACATATTCTTGATAACCTATTTGGAGGTGTAAATTGATTTTGGACTTTCATTCAACACTAAACCAAGTTAAATGAATATGAAATTATAAAATCATAATATGTTAAACGGTTCAATCTTCAATGTCTAAAATCACAAAATTATGATAATTAGAACATCACAGAAATCATAACCACTATCAAAAGTGCTAGATTCCTAACACAAATGCATGAGCCCTAGGCTCCATCCGTGGAAGAGATTTAGATCCCGGATCGACAATTTGTCATCCTTTCCCACTTGCATATAACAACTTCACCATTATCAATATATTCTCAAAGAATGCAAAATTTCTGAGTGCAAATTTGAACTCATTGAGTTCCTTTGGCTCATTTTGCCTAAGCGATTACTCTACCATTTCCTCAATAGAGAGTCACCGAGTTGGCTAAGATAGGGACCACTTCAAGTTCAGTGATGAATATCCTAATTCAAACACCTTCCTATGCAGCTTCCAAAGAAGCAATGTACTCATGTTCAATTGTGAAATCAAACAACACTGATTTACTTATCATTTTTTCACAACCAACTCATTTTCAATATAGTCAGGAATATATCTTTAGTCCATTTTAGGAACTAAAAAATTTTCTTGGTCGCACACCAATGCGCCTTACCTTAGTCTATTTTATATCTCACTGTCATGCTCTAAGCATGCGAGATATAACTGTGAATACATATCATAACATACATGATAGACCCTAGTGCATATGCATAAGCGATCATACTCATTCTCTTTTGCTCATTAGATTTTGATAAATGCCGAGTCTTGCTATGAGTTATGCCACTAATCATGGGTAGAAAATCTTTCATATTGAACCTATCAAACACCTTACCTAGTAAGTGTTATGTCTAAGATCAATCATCTTCTTTGATCTACCTGTGTAGATCTTGATGCCCAAGATGTACTTTACCTCTCCTAAGTCATTCATCGCAAAACACTTTCCAAACTAAGTCTTCACAGACTCCACCTTCGGTTAGTCATTTCTAATGTCATCGACATAAAGGATTAGAGATTCAATCTTGCTCCCACTAACCTTTTGTATACACAAGATTCCATAACATTTATTTAAATACCAATCTCTTAATTGCTTCTTTGAAACGTATATTCCAACTCCTTGATACTTGCTTCAATCCATAAATGGACCTCTGAAGCTCGTATATTTTCCCAGCTATTTTGGCCAAGACAACCCTTAGATTGTGTTGCATACACATATCCTTCCAAAATTCAATTAAGAAAGACGCTTATGACCTCCATTTTCCAGATCTCAAAATCAGAATGAGTTGCAATTGCTAGGAAAATTCAAAATAAACTTAGGCATTCCAACCGGAGAAAAGGTCTCATCACAATCCATAATGGGACTTGTTTATACCCTTTAGCTATCAATCTAGCCTTGAAAACATAAATGACTGGTTTCATTTTGAAGACCATCATTTTAGTCTTAACCTTTTAGTAAATCAACCAAAATTCCAAACTTGGTTTTCATACATAGAGTCTATTCCTAATTTCATGGCCTTAAGCCACTTTGCAGAGTTAGGCATTGTCAAAGCTTAACTTTAAGTCATAGGTTCATCTCTTTCTAAAAGTATGATTTCATAGTTTTTAGTCATAAGGACATAAATGTATCTTCGTCTGAATCCTATACCTTTCTGACCAACTAGGGCATGGACGTTTTCAGTAGTCTTTAAGACTTTTCCTGCATTCATCTTCACCACTTCACATGAAGGGAGCAATGTTTCTAGAACTGACTGTTGCTCACCTCAAAACTTATTGAAGTTTAAATTCCTCCCACTTGTCATTTTGGAAAGATGATATTTCTCCAAAAGGACACATTCTCAAGCAACAAAACACAGCTCTTAGAATGACTGTGGAAGTAATGCCCCATCTCTTTTGGATATCCCACAAAGAGACATTCATCAGACTTGGTGCAAGCTCACTAGGAAACCTTGTTTCATATATGCCTCGCAACCCCTAATCTTTAAGAGAAAAGACATTCAAGGAACCCTTCCTTGCATATCACATGTGGTGTCTTCACTACCATAAATACCTCTCTCTAGCACCGGTTTTTAGCACCAGTTTTCAAAATCGGTGCCAAAAATGTAATAGCACCGGTTTTTTTTAATTTTAACATTGGTGTTAAATTTTTAACCGGTTTTTAAAAAACCGGTGTTAAATTTAAAATAGCACCGGTTTTGGAAAAAATAGCACCGATTTTTAAAAATTGGAGCTAAAAGTTTTTAAAATAGCATCCATTTTGGAAAAAATAGCACCCATTTTGGAAAAAATAGCACCGCTTTTTAAAAACCGGTGCTAACAATTATCAAAATAGCACTGATTTTGGAAACATTAGCACCGGTTTTTAAAAATAGGTGCTAAATATTTTTAAAATTCTATCTTCCCACCAAAAAATTACCAAAAAAATTCAAAATAGCACTGGTTTCGGAAAAAATACCACCGGCTTTAAAAGCCGGTGCTAAAAATTTTCAAAATTCATTTTCCCACCAAAGAAATAGCCAAAAATTTCAAAATAAAAAACCGGTGCTAAATATTTTAAAATTTCTATCTTCCAGCCAAAAAATTGCCAAAAAATTCAAAATAGCACCGGTTTTAAAAACTGGTGCTAAAAATTTAAAAAATAGCACTGGTTTTTAAAAACCGGTGCTAAAAATTTTAAAAATTCATTTTTCCCGCCAAAAATTTCAAAATATTTGTCAAAATTTTTTAAAGTTCAATCTTTCCGCAAAAGAATTCAAAAAATTTGCCAAAAATTTCAAATAATCTTGCTAAAAATTTCATGGGCTGGGAGCAACTGCGCGCATCCGCTTTAAGCTATTTTTTTTAACTTTCAAAATCGTTCACTTCTTTTGTTGACTTTAACTAATAACTAAGTTAGGTTAAATTAATCAACGATCAACCTTTATTGACCTAATATATATAAATGGGAATAAAATTTGTTTACATTAACTGATTAACGTTCAACCCTTTATTGATTTAGTATACATAAATACAACTTTAACTAGTCAACGGTTAATCCTTATTTGACTTTCAATATATAAACACTAATAACTAGGCTGACTTTGACTAATCAACGATCAAACAATACTTGACTTTCAATATATAAACACTAATAAATAAGTTGTCTTTAACTAATAAATGTTCAACCCTTACTTTACTTTTTATATATGAACACTAATAACTAGGTTGACTTTGACTAATCAACGGTCGAACTTTACTTGACTTTCAATTAAACACTAATAACTAAGATGACTTTAGTTAATTAATGGTCAAATTGTACTTAACTTTCTATATGTAAACACTAGTGACTAAGCTGACTTTAACTAATCAACGGTCAAACTTTACTCGACCTTTAATATATAAATACTAATAACTAGGTTGACTTTGACTAATCAACGGTATAACCTTACTTGACTTTCTATATATAAATACTAGTGACTAGGTTGACTTTAACTAATTAACGGTCAAACTTTACTTGACTCTCTCTATATAGAAACATTAGTGTCACACCTTACTCGACTTTCAATATATGAACAATAATAACAAAGTTGACTTTAACTAATTAATGGTCAAACTTTATTTGAATTAGTATATAATAAATACTAATAAAAATGTTTGAATTTGACTAATCAACGGTCAAACCTTGCTGGACTTTCTATATATAAATACTAGTGACTAAGTTGACTTTAACTAATCAATGGTCAAACTTTACTTGAATCTCTCTATATAAAAACAATAGTGTGACTAAGCTGACTTTAACCAATCAACGGTCAAACTTTACTCGACTTTCAATATAATAACATGATGTGCCCATTTTATACGGTTATATTAGGACTTTTAGGATTCACTTTATACACTTTTGTGCTCTAAATGTGGCATTTTGCCTTGAAATTCTCTAAGGAGAGTTAAAAGCAAATTTTATGCTTTTATTACTTTTCTAGAGAATTTTTTGTGACAAGGAAATTTGTTTGAAGACTTTGAAGAATACCTTTGAAGATTTAAATATTTGAAGACATGCATTTGAGCTTTTCAATATTTGAAGAATTGAAGAAAAGTGAAGTGAAGAGGAGGACATGAAACAAAAAGAAGAAAGAAATCAAGATTCTGAAACGACGGCGAACCCGCCGTGACTCGCGGCGAACCCGCCAAAAATATTTCTTAATTTTTTGTTCTATAAATACTCACCTTATCCTCTCCTCTGCAGAACCTCTACTTCGCAGAACCTCTACTTCTTGCAATTTTTCTGGGTTCAATAGTTTTTCTCTACTTTCTTTTCTTAGTTTTTGTAGGTTAATCACGTCTTTTAATTATCTAGCTTAGTTTTATCTTGGGAGCAATAGATTGAAGCTTCCATACCCATGTAGTAAGAACCATATCTATATATTTGGTGTTTTTGCTATTGTGCATTTATTGAGCTTTGAATGTGAATTGTTAATGGCATTGATGTTGTTGGAAGCTTGAGTATATGAATTGCTTGTATGATTACTTGTTAGGGATAGGATAAAGTAGCTAATTCTCCCCTGTTTTAATGTGGAATCCAAGAGCATGAGTTAGAGCTTCTTAATGATGTTGATGTATTGATAATTGCTAAATGAATGTGATAATGTTGAATTCATTGTCATGTTTGTTTTAGGTAGAAAATGAGGTAGGTCAATGAATGTAGATAGTTCTTTGCTAATCTTGTGTAAATGCATGAATTGGTCCTTGAGGCTGCAAGCCCTCGACTCGAGCTAAAGCCCTCGAGACCTCGGGTCCTCGAGGCCGCAAGCCCTCAACTCGAGCTGAAGCCCTCGAGACATCATCCCCTCGAGACCTAGGGACCTCGAGGCCGCAAGCCCTCGACTCGAGCTGAAGCCCTCGAGACATCATCCCCTTGAGACCTCGGGTCCTTGAGGCCGCAAACCCTCAACTTGAGCTGATACCCTCGAGACATCATTCCCTCGAGACCTCGCGTCCTCAAGGCCATAAGCCCTCAACTCGAGTTGAAGCCCTTGAGACATCATCCCCTCGAGACCTCGAGTCCTCGAGGTCGCAAGCCCTCGACTCAAACCGAACCCAAAAGTTAATCATCTCTCAAGACATCACCCTTTCGAGACATCAAGTCCTCTAGGCCAGAAGCCCTCGAGACCAGTGCAACCTTTTAACTCGAGAACCACTTGCCTCTCGAGCCCCTCGAGACGCCATATTTCATCCTCGAGCCTAGCCAAACCCAACCCCTCCCTACCTTTCACGAGTTACGATGATGCATCACGAGTCACGACCAGTGCTGTCGCGAGTCACAATGGAAAAACCAACTTTTTGACTGTGCTTAAACACTGCATAATCCTTCCTTCTTCTCCACCAAATACTCCCAAGAACCACCACACTGCCACTCATTTCTCCACCATCTTACATATATTGACATATAAAGATTCTTGCATCCTTATAGTATCTTTTGATTGTAGTATGCCGACTACATCATTGTGACTATAATTGCTATATTCTATAATGATGCTTGGATATGTGTCGATATATGTTGGATTTTTTTATTGGACAATCTTATAGTGGTGATTGCGTGATGAATTGGTTGTTCTTTGAGAATACTATGGTTATTAACCTTTGATGCTAAACCTAGTATTACAAATCCTTATGTACTTGTGAGTTTGATGTTGTTCTCTATGGTGTTAGTCTTGATCAAACAATGCCAAGGAGACAACGTTTTGCTTGAGGGGTGAGTTCTTCTATGACACTTTTGCCCCCCTTCCGGCTCCGAAACTAATTTCGGGACCGATTCTATACAATTACATTGGATTGCGCCATATCACCGATGACTATGCGAAGAAACGGGTGTCACTCTATCTCTTACCTTGAGTTTTATTGTTCTCGCCTTACATGTTTACATTGAGGGCAATGTAATGTTTTAAGTGCGGGAGGGGGGGGGGTTAGAGGACTCACATCCATGCTAGCTTGATTTGGAATGTTTTTTTCTACTTTTGATTGGAAAAACATGAGAAAAAGAAAGAAAAATTGAAAAATTGAAAATTTTGAAAAAAAATGAAAAAAAGAAAAAAAGGGAAAGAAAAGAAAACCTACTAATTTGAAAACCCGAGAGGGCAACTTAGGCAACATTGGGGGCTAGGATAGATAAAAAAACCTGAAAGGGCAACCTAGGTAAAAATGAGAGGCCAAATGTGCGAAAAAAGGTGAGATGTGAGCCAAAGAAACATGATGTGTGACTAGGATGAAAACCCGAAAGAGCACCTAGGAAAAATGAGAGAAAGAAGAAAAAATGCTATGATTTTATTCATTTGCCGGCGTTGGAGTCATAAGATTGCAGTTGTCATATGGATGGATCGGGTAGCTCAACATCTTTAGACCTCTTGGGATTGGGTAACTTAGTGGGTTGAAAAATGAAGTATGGTTATGAAATTCTTGATTCTTTTATACTTTGTTTTGTTTGATATATTGGCATTGGGTGAAGTATGTGTTTAAACCTCCTCTATGGGTTTCACTTCATTTTGTGTCATTGGATTTTGGTTGATATATTGGTATGAAGTGAAGTATGTGCTTGAACCTCCTATATGGTTTTAACTTCATTTTGTGTCATTGGACTTTAGGATTATCAATTCGGGACTTTGAAACGCTTTTATGAGTAGTGAATTGATAAGTAGTAGGTTTGGTTGGATTTAGGAATTGGGGTTGTGTGTGTGAAAAAATTCTCATTTGAGCTTTGATTTTGGGATTTACGATATTGAGAGTTTTTATGAGGTTTTGATTTGGGGAATATTAGTTTAGGATATGGACATATAAATTCCTTCGTGTGCTTGAATCTTTTCTTACTCGAGGGCGAGTAAGGTTTAAGTGCGGAGAAGTTTGATGTGCCTATTTTATACGGTTATACAAGGGCTTTTAGGATTCACTTAGGTACACTTTTGTGCTCTAAATGTGGCATTTGCCTTGAAATTCTCTAAGGAGAGTTAAAAGTGGCTTTTACGCTTTTATTACTTTTCTAGAGAATTTTGTGTGACAAGGCAATTTGTTTGAAGACTTTGAAGCCTTTGAAGAATACCTTTGAAGATTTGAAGATTTGAGGACTTGCATTTAAGCTTTTGAAGATTTGAAGAATTGAAGAAAAGTGAAGTGAAGAGGAAGACATGAAACAAAAAGAAGAAAGAAATCAAGATGCTGGAACTGGGCTCCGTCGCGACTCGCGATGAACGTATGGCCAGAAATCTTTCTTGCTTTATTGTACTATAAATACTCACCTTATCCTCTCCTCTTCGGAACGTCTACTTTCTGCGATTTTTCTGGGTTCAAACCCTAGTTTTTCTCTTCTTTCTTTTCTTAGTTTTTGTAGGTTAATCATGCCTTTTAATTATCTATCTTAGTTTTTTCTTGGGAGCAATGAATTGAAGCTTCCATATCTATATAGTAAGAACCATATTTATCTATTTGGTGCTTTTTCTATTGTGCATTTATTGACCTTTGAATGTGAATTGTTAATGACATTGATGTTGTTGGAAGCTTAAGTACATGAATTGCTTGTATGATTACTTGTTAGGGTTGGGAGAAAGTAGCTAATTCTCCCCTATTTTAATGTGGAATCCAAGAGTATGAGTTAGAGCTTCTTAATGATGTTGATGTGTTGATAATTGCTAGATGAATGTGATGATGTTGAACTCGTTGTCATGTTTGTTTTAGGTAGAAAATGAGAGAGGTCTATGAATGTCGATCGTTCTTGGCTAATCTTGTGTAAATGCATGAATTGGTAAAATGCTTAGACACGAGGTAGTGTTTATACTTCCAAGCTTTTTAATTGTTCATGCTTAATGCCACCAATGGGAAACTCTTAGTCGTGTTTCGACTAAGGGATTCATTGGTGAGGTTTGACAAGAGATGTCGAATTCACTCTTGCAAATAACTAACTAAGAAGGATAGAAGATTTATATTCACAACAAGTAGTGGAAGTAGTGAATAGATTGTTTCACTCGTTTTGAAGCATTTGTTATTTAGCATTCATGTGTTCTTAACGCTATGTTTTACTTCATTTATGCCATGTGTTGTTTGAGAATAGGAAGTGGTGTTAGGAAAGTGACGAATTCCTTAGCTCCTTTGCATGAAAATCTAGGAACATGAACTTAGAACTTCTTGTGCATAATGTGTTGTGATTCTTGCTAGATAAGTATGTTAATGTGGATTTTTCTCATATTTATCCTATAGAATCAATGAAAGGTTTAACCTTGAATGTGGTTTGTTCTACGTTTAGCCTAATGAGGGCTATGTTTGGTTAAATGGCTATGTCTTTGGTAGAAAGCTTGTCGTTGTCAAATCTATGGTCCTTCGTTTATAATGTCGTTGATGAAATACCCTTATGGTCATTGTTTGTCTAGGATGATCATCAATGAGGTTTCCAAATGGTCGTTGTTTGTCTTTGCAAATTACTATTAAGAAGGAATGAATGTTGATCTTCCATTGACATTCCCCATAGGTAACAGATGTGATAGGATGAGTGAATGGTTCAATGATCTACATTAGGTTTCGAAGTGTATATCTGATGTGTTCATTTTATATGCATAATTTAGTACTATTTAGGGTCACTTTTGTGCTCTTTTATTATAGAGAGCTTGTGTTTTACCTTGAAATTCTCTTAGGAGGGGTAAGAGCAACTTTACGCTCTTTTACCTCTTCTAAGTGGATTTTGTGTGACAAGGGAAGAACACAGAGGCAATGAAGACCGGAGGCCATTGAAGACTACACTTTCGAAGACTTTTGAAGCCTTGCTTCGAAGATATGAAGACCGGAGGCCATTGAAGACCATTTTTGGAGCCATTGAAGACTTAGAGATTGAGAGGAATGACTATGTAGATGACTGCATGCCACAAGAAGAAGAAAACGACACAATGCAAAATTCTAGCACCCGTCACGAGTCGCGATGGCCTCGTCGCGAGTCGTGACCGATGGGTGGCCATAATTTCACCTTATCTTCTTTGTACTATAAATAACACTCTCTTTCCTCTCATTCACAACTTTCTTTTGCTGTAATTTCAGTACTATTTCAAACCCTTTTTCTTCCATTTTTCATCCTTGAATTCTCTTTTTTTTATGATTAGTTGTTTAGCATTGATTAGCATGAACTCTTGTAGCTAATCTATCTCTTGGGAGCAATTGACTAAGGCTTCCAAGCCCATGTCTTAAGAACAATTTATAGCTTGTTTATTGCTCTTACTATTGTGCATTTATGGAGCATTGAATGTGTTTGTTGATATCATTAGTGTTGTTGAATGCTTGGGTATATGAAATACTTGTATGAATTGCTTGCTAGGGTTTGGGGGAAGTGGGTTGATTTCCCCCCTTTCTTGATAGGAATCTATGAGTATGATTTAGAGCTTTTGATTGTGTTGATGGATTGATAATTGCTAGGTGAATATGATAATGTTGAACTCTTTGTCATGTTTGTCGCTTGTAGCAAATGAGAGAAGTCTATGAATATTGATCGTTCTTGACCAATCTTGTGTAAATGCATAAATCGGTTAAATGTTTAGACACGGTGTAGTGTTTATAAGTGTTGCCGAGCTTGTTGATTCTTCGTGTTAAATGCCATCAATGGGATACCTTGAGTCGTGTTTTGACTACGGGAGTCATTGGTGACAAGAGATGTCGAATTCACTCTTGCAAACTACTACCTAAGAAGGATAGAAGTTTAGCCTTCACAACAAGTAGTGAAAGTAATAAATAAGTTGCATGTTCAATGATGGATAAAAGGGTTGGAAGTGGAAGTCAATTGCGCCCAAGGTTCCGTAAATTATCATTTTCATCCTATCTTTAGTTGTATTGCATGATTAGCATCCTTCTCTTTCTTTGCTAGTTGTTGTACTTTAATTTGTTAACTTAGGATCAAACCAACCAAACCCCCCCTTGTTTACATGCTTTTATATGTATCTATGTATATAAGTGCTTTGTATGTTTTCTCCTATATATGTTCAAAACACTTGAAAAGATCCCTCTTCTCGTGGACGACCCCGACTTTCCATTATCTACTTAATTGTAGATAGGAAGCATTTAGGGCTTAAAAGTATTAACTTTAAGAGGTACGACGACGACTTTCCAAATTTTGGCGCCGCTGCCGGGGAAGAGGCATTTATTTTTAAGTGTTTAGGCATATTATGTGTGATTATGTGCTATTTGTAAATATTTGTTAGTTTGGTTTTATTTTGATTTCTTAGTTGATTTTCCATTTTCGCTTGGCTTGGAGACGTATTGTTCGAGTTCTTGGTGTATGGTTCGCACACGATCCTCTTCACAAGAACCCTTACACTACGACCCCGAGTTGGAGTTGACTTTGAGACGGGCTAGGAGGCTTTCTTTGGAAAGTGTGAATAACACCCCTCCTAGTGACCATTTTGCAGATACATCTTCATCAACGGAACATCAAATCGAGCACGAAGATGAGCATTCGAGAGGGAAACCTCACCATCCCCCTTTCCCCAAAGAGAGATCCCTTTGGGGCAACCCTTGTTGAGAGACGTCATGGCTCCCAACATATATCAACAACCGATGTGTATCGAGTACCCTGTGGTTGGACCAAATGGGCATTTTGAGCTAAAGACTGGGTTCATCAACATGCTACCCGCCTTCCTTGGTAGGCAAGGGGAGAATGCTAACAAACACCTCACCGAGTTTCACTTCTTGTGTGGTGGTACGGTTCCCCATGGAGTGGATGAAGATTTTTATAAATTGAAGGCATTCCTGTTCACACTGAGGGATGGTGCAAGAGATTGTCTCCACTACTTACCGCCCAAGAGCATCAAGAGTTGGCTTGATATGAAAACAAAGTTTCTAGCCAAGTACTTCCCAGCCTCAAGGTCCGCCGCCTTGAAGAAGGACATAAGCAACATCCTTCAGTGGCATGAAGAGTCTCTCTTTGACTATTGGGAGAGGTTCAAGAAGCTTCTTGCAAGTTGCCCCTACCATGGTTATTCGGAGGGGGATTTGGTGCATTACTTCTATAATGGCCTTCTTGATGAGGACCAAAGGTTGGTTAGAAGTTCTTGTGGTGGCACCCTCGGCAACAAAACTTCCTCCAAAACTATGCAATTGTATGAAGAGCTAGCGGAAGAGTCGAGAAACTTTAGCTCAAGGGCCGATTTGAGAAGGAGAAGTCCAATGCCCGCAAGTGATTCTTTAAATAGTGGAAAGCTTGAGGATCAAGTCTCGGCCGTCACATCCATGGTGAAAACTTTGATGACAAAGCCCGGAGGAAATGTGCCACATGTTAAATCATGTGAAATTTGCTACTTGGCGCATCCTACGGACACTTGCCCCATTTGCAAGAGGACTACGTTGAAGAGGTGAGTGCCAAGGGGTATCACGGAAATCAAGGATACCAAGGTAACCAAGGGTATCAAGGTGGTCAAGGCTACCAAGGTTACCAAAACTACCAAGGGTATCAAGGGTACCAAAACTGGCCATACAATTCGGGAAATCGTGATAACCCGAACCTCCGGTATGGAAATCCTCAATGAGGCCAAAACTCTTAACCATACCGGCCTCCTCAACAAAAATATAGGCCACCTCAACAACAATTCCAAAGGCTCCAAGACAAGCCATGAGACCAAGGGAAGGACTCGGGGCTATCCAAGAATGAGGTGTTGCAAGCCATTCACTGGTTGGGCATGAGCGCGGAAAAAAGTGAGAAATTCCAATATGAGGCCAAAGCAATCATCAAGAACTTGGAAACACAAGTGAGCTAAATAGCTCAAATGGTGAACCGGATGGAAGCCTGGGAAAGGGTAAACTACCCTCCCAACCAGAAATCAATCCTAGACAAAATGCAAGTGCTATCGCTTTGAGAAGTGGTAGAGAGGTCGGCACTTCACCGGGTAATGAAATTTTTGAAGAGGAGCCCAAGAGGATTGAGGTGTTTGAAAAAGGAGTTGAGAAGGAAGAAACCCATGAGAAGAAGATCGAAGAGTTAGCCAAAAAGAGCAAGGAAGAAGAAAGCAAGGTGGAGACATTGGTGCCAAGACTGAAGTCAACCTCCATTCCGGAACCTTCATCTCCCCCTCACAAAAGAGAAAAGATGGTGGAGATCCCTCCATATGTGCCGGAACCCCTGTTTCCGGAAGCCTTGAAAGATAAAAGGAGGAAGGAGGACAACAAGGACATCTACGAAGTCTTTCGTAGATGTGGGGTAAACATTCCACTCTTGAATGCCATTGAACAAATTCCTAGATATGCTTAATTTCTTAAGGAATTGTGTGTTGTGAATAGAAAACAAAGGGCCAAGAATAAGTTGAAAAATGGAAAAAGTGAGCATGTTTCCGCCTTGTGTCAAAAAGAGCTACCTCCTAAATGTAGTGATCCCGGCATGTTCATGATCCTGTGCATAATAGGAAATACGCATTTTGAAAAAGCTATGCTTGATTTAGGTGCATCAATAAATGTGATTCCTTACTCTTTTTATGAAAATCTCAACTTGGGTACATTGCACAAAACTGGGGTGGTAATCCAATTGGCCGATCGTTCTAGTGCATACCAAAAGGGTATTGTCGAGGATGTGTTGGTTAAGGTGGATTCCTTAGTTTTCCCCGCAAATTTTTATGTCCTTGACAAGGAGCATGATAAACATGCCGCCCCAATTTTGTTTGGAGGCCATTTTTTAAAACATCTAGGACAATGATTGATGGGCATAAATGTACCCTCACCATGGAGTTTGATGGAATAAAAGTGGAGTTTAACATAAATGACTCTATGAAGTATCCTAGTGAAGAACATGCTTGCCATGCCCTAGATGTTTTTGAAGAAGTTGTGCAAGATGTTTTTTAACTAAGTGGTGAAGATTCTTTGTTAGTTGCTTTGCAATGTGATGTTAAGAATGCCCACAATGTATACTCTATGAGCACTAACTTGAAGGAAAGCTTTGAGGATTTGAACCTGCTTGAAGAAATGAGACCGAGTGTCTCAAAAGCTCTACTCTTAGAGGAACTTGAGGAACCGGAATTCCTCCCCTCACTTGTGAAAGCCCCAGTGCTTGACCTTAAACCTTTGCCAAATGAGCTCAAGTATGCATTTCTTGGAGAAGGGGAGACGCTTTCAGTTATCATTTCGAGCAAGCTCACCAAGGAGCAAGAAGAAAAGTTGATGGTGGTGTTGCGGGAGAACAAGGAAGCAATTGGATGGACTATTACGGACATCAAAGGCATAAGTCCATCCACTTGTATGCACAGAATTTTGTTGGAAGAAGATGCGAGACCCGTCCGACAACCCCAATGCTGTTTGAACCCACCTATGATGGATGTGGTGAAGGCATAAATCCTCAAGTTTCTTCAAGCGGGCATGATCTATCCAATCTCAGATAGCAAGTGGGTGAGCCCAACTCAGGTGGTACCCAAGAAGAGCGGGATGACGGTAGTCGAAAATGAGAAGGGTGAAATGGTGCCCACCCGAATTCAAAATGGGTGGCTCGTTTGCATTGACTACCGGAGATTGAATGCAGAAACCCGGAAGGATCACTTCCCGTTGCCATTCATTGATCAAATGCTTGTAAGGTTAGCGAGCCACCCCTTCTATTGCTTTTTGGATGGGTACTCGGGTATTTTCAAGTGGCTATTGCCTCGGAAGACCAAGAAAAGACCACCTTCACGTTCCCCTTTGGTACGTTTGCTTACCGACGCATGCCTTTCGGGTTATGTAACGCCCCCACAACTTTCCAAAGGTGTATGGTAAGCATTTTCTCAGAATTTGTTGAAAATTTTATCGAGGTGTTCATGGATGATTTCACCATTCATGGTAATTCTTTTGACAAATGTTTAGCAAATTTAGCTCAAGTTCTTAAATGTTGCATTGATACCAATCTTGTGCTAAATTCTGAGAAATGTCATTTTATGGTAGAGAGAGGCATTGTCTTAGGCCATGTTGTCTCCTCTAAGGGTATTGAGGTTGACAAGGCAAAGATAGACACAGTTCAAACTTTGCCTTATCCTACTAATGTGCGCAAAGTGCTCTCTTTTCTTAGCCATGCAGGATTCTATCGCCGGTTCATCAAGGACTTCTCGAAGATAGCATCTCCTCTATGCAAATTGTTGCAAAAGGAAGTGGAATTTGTGATGGATGAGGGGTGTAAAGGGGCCTTCGATACATTGAAAGGAAGGTTAGTCTCGGCCCCTATCATACAACCCCCAGATTGGTTATTGCCCTTTGAGATTATGTGTGATACTAGTGATTACGCCGTTGGAGCGGTTCTTGGTCAAAGGGTGGGGAGAGCGCCTCACGCCATCTACTATGCATCAATGTCTCTCAATGAGGCCCAGAGAAACTATTCCACCACCGAAAAGGAGTTGCTCACAGTAGTATTTTCTTTAGAAAAATTTCGATCTTACTTGCTTGGTACAAAAGTTATTGTGTACACTGACCATGCAGCGCTTCGTCATCTAATGACGAAGAAATATGCCAAGCCGAGATTGATTAGGTGGATCCTGCCTTTGAGCGAATTTGAGTTGGAGGTGCGAGACAAGAAGGGTGCAGAAAACCTTGTGGCCGATCATTTGAGTCGGTTGACTCCAGGCGAAGACATTGAGGTAAACCCCGCAATGAAGGAGAAACTACGGGAGGAATTCCCTGATGAACAATTATTCACCATTAGGGATCTCCAACCGTGGTATGCCAACATTGTAAATTTTCTTGTCGCCGGTAAATTCCCTACTCATTTTTCTAAGGCCTAAAAGGATAAATTAAAGAGTGATGCTAAGTATTATGTGCGGGATGATCCCTTTTTTTGGAGACATTGTGGGTATCAAATTGTTAGGAGATGTGTCCCTGATAGTGAAATACACTCAATCCTTGAATATTGTCAATCTCATGCATGTGGCGGTCATTTTGGAGCAAAGAGGACCACTAGGAAAGTTTTAAAGAGTGGGTTTTATTGGCCTATGTTGAATAAGCATGCATACACCTTTTGCAAATCTTGTGATGAATGCTAGAGAGTTGGAAATATCTCCACTAGGAATGAAATGCCCTAAATACCTATTTTGTATTGTGAAATCTTTGATGTTTGGGGTATTGACTTTATGGGGCCTTTCCCTAGTTCTTATAGCTTTACGTACATTCTTCTTGCTGTTAATTACGTGTCGAAGTGGGTTGAAGCAAAATCCACTAGGACTGACGATTCTAAAGTGGTTGCAGAATTTTTGAAAGAAAACATCTTTTCTAGGTTTGGGGTACCCCGAGCCTTGATTAGTGACCGTGGCACCCATTTTTGCAATCGGACCATAGGGGCACTCTTGAAGAAGTATGGCGCACAAGACATCCACCGCCTATCACCCACAAACCAACGGGCAAGCCAAAGTTTCCAATCGGGAAATTAAGTCAATCCTTCAAAAAACGGTTAACCCTAACCGAAAGGATTGGAGTTCTCGGTTGAATGATGCCTTGTGGGCATATAGGATGGCTTACAAGACACCAATCGGTATGTCCCCATACCGGTTAGTGTTTGGTAAGCCCTGTCATCTACCGGTGGAAATTCAGCACAAGGCTTACTGGGCGGTCAAAGAATTTAATCTCGATGTAGATGAGGCTGGCTTGCATAGGAAGTTACAATTGGATGAACTGGATGAGATCCGGAGGGAGTCCTATGAGAACGCCAAGATTTACAAAGAGAAGACAAAGGTGTAGCACGACAAGATGATCATCAGGAAGAATTTTGATGTTGGTCAAAAGGTCCTCCTATTTTAATCTCGCCTTCGCCTATTCCCAGGTAAGTTAAGGTCCCGATGGATCGGTCCTTTTGAGGTGGTTAAGGTATTCCTGCATGGTGCGGTGGAGATTCTAGATCGAGCTAAGTCCAACACCTTCAAGGTTAATGGATAACTTTTTGAAACCTTACCACAAGACTTTTGTACCAGAAAAAGGAGAGGACGTTGATCTCCTCGATCCAATTTGTGAGTAAGCTCCAAGGAGGGAAGTGAGTCGTGCCGACGATGTTAAATAAACTTGGTTTTGATCATCCGGATCGTCATTCGTGACTTTCTGTTGATGTTGTTTAGTTTTGAGCTTTCATCCTTAAGCTTCACTGTTTTACTTTATGCTTTTCACGGGTTGTTTTCTCCATGATTTTGTAGCAATTTTGAAGCCAAGACGTTGGATTTTGGAAGGGAGAAATACTTGGATTCGAGAAGGAAGAATCGTTGTGAGTCGCGATGGGCTCAGAAAATTTTGGGCAAAAATCAGCCCTCGGATCCCACTTTCCGCGAGTCGCGATGACCTCGCGACAAATGCATCGCGAGTTGCGGTGAACCCGTCGCGAGTCGTGGCGAACCCGTCGCGAGTCGCGGCGAACCCGTCGTGAAATCAGATTTAAATAGCAGGCTGAATCAGTTTTTCTTCCCAAATCATTTATGCCCCTTCATTTTTTTAAACTTCCTTTCCTCTTCCCATCCGCTCTTCCCTCTTCCATCTTCCTCTACCCTCGCCGCTGCCTCTGCGCCGCCGCACCACCGTGCCGCTTTCCTATACCCCTTTCCTTTCATCCCAATCTCCACCCACAAACCACCATAACCACATTGAAGGACACAAACCCTAGAATTTGGGGGTTTTGTGACCTTGGCAATTCGAACTCGAATTGATTGTGGGCTTCCATTTTTCTTCGTCCTAAGCGTCTTAGTGGTACACTTCTTCACTCTATTGACCCTTAATTGTGATTATGAATGTATATTCTACTTATTGGATATTGTGTAGATTGTGTGCTACGCCTTAGGAAATTAAATCATTGGATCTTGGTTGATTGTGGTGAATATGTTGTGCTTGCAGTTTTATTTGATGGGTATTGTGTGCATATTTTGGAATTGCGGTGTAAACTGTATATTTTCTAGTGCGGCTTTGACTGTATTATGCCCGTTTGGTTTTGGAATGCGTGCATTTGTGTTACTTTAGCTGAGAGTAGATGGTGACTTATACTAAATTTGAGGCATGTTAGCCCTTGATTAAACATAGTTGTTATTGGGATAAAGTGTTATTGTGCTTTGCAATGTTATATTGTTTAGAGTAGTTTGGCCATGGGCGTAGATGTTGACATTGCGAATGTACTAATGATGGCTAAACTAGTTGCGCATAACTGTGATTTTCAAATATAGCATATTTATTTCAACTATGTGAGAACTTCATGGATTTGATGATATGGGCTTGTTGGACATAATGTAGATTGTATATGCAATTGCGATTAGGACTTGAACTAGTTGAGTTGATTTTGATTTGGCCTGTGATGATGAACTAGTTTAAGATTGGTTATAGATTTTCCATATTGCATATACATATATTCCTTTGCATTTGACTTATTTGCTGTGATTGATAGATATGGCCCCCAAGAAGAGATCTAGGGCTCCCCCACGAGGCGAGCGCACCACCGCTCCACCTCTCCTTCACCGGCTCCGGAATCGAGCCATATACCTTCCCCTACGGATAGGTACATGGGTTTGACCCGGATCACTAGGTCCTATACGGAGAGATGGGAGGCCCTAGAGAAGCGCCAACTTAAAGAGACTAGTTTTGTTGATCTACCTACATTGGATGTCCTTGGCCTCACTCACCCTGTGAGGTGCCTCCTCGCCAAAGGGGGAATGGAAAGATTTATGAGTAAGAGCGTGCCCTCTTACCGGAGGTACACGTTGGAGTTCTTGTCCACAGTCCGTATGAATAGCATGAGGGGTGATCAGCCGTGTGAGAGGTACATTGCCTTTCACCTAGATGACCTATCTTGGCAACTGACCATCTCACAGGTTGAGGAGGCCTTTGGTTTTTACACCGCCGAGATACGGAACAGACTGGACCCACAGGTCCAAGAGCGGTCAATTGAGGATGACATACAGTTTTGGAATGTCATCAATATGAGGACGAAGAACTTCCACGACAAGAGTAGTGCCATTATCCACCATGCACTCCGTTATGTGCACCGACTCTTGGCTGGCACTGTCCTTTGCTCCGTGGAGCCGATGAATGTGCCAGACAATGACATTCACTTCCTATGGCACTTAACGAGTGAGGGGCCAGGATATGGGCTGTGGGCAGAGCTGTGGATGAAGAGGATTGTGGAAGTGGCAGGAAAGACCAAGGGGAAGATCATGGTTGGAGGGATGATAGGCCTTTTAGCAGAGTACTTGGGATTATTCCCTCCGGTCGACTTTCCACACTTAGGGAGGCGGACGTCTTATCTAATCACCGTTGAGCGGCTAGTTCGATTTGAGATACTCAGTGTCACACGAACCACGTGGCTCTTCCATTGGTTATACGGTGCGAGGAAGGTCACATTCATGGCATTTCCTCAACAGAGGAAGACAAAGCTGGAGTTCGACACACCTTTAGGAGATTTGGCGATCTCCCTAGACTCCTCATGTACAGCTGAGTTCTAGTGCGAGCTCCGCGACCTCGGGCCAGCTCCTGTCCAGCGTGATGATAGTACCCTACCTTTCTCGGAGCAGCAGCAGCAACACTACTCTACACAGCCTCCACCAGAGACGGATCCCATGCAGGAGGATGATGCTCCACCTCACTACTCCCAGCCTCCGCCGGACTTCTACGAGGATGATGCAGACCATGCACGATGGTTTCCACCAACAGGATAGCATGATTTTGGAGCACAATGTATTTGTCTCCCAGGCTTTGATCGATATGGATGAGGAGATTGACCACTTGTCAGCTCGCATCCATGAGTTGCAGTCTCAGTCGGGCGGTGTTTCAGGCCCCGATCCGAGAGCAGAGAGGCGGAGAGCAAGGAGGCAGAGGAGCACAGAGTGGCTAGCACAGCACCAGCAGCGCTACTTCGGCGGTGGCCCTTCCTCATCACAACATTGATTGTGTGAGCACCACATTTCTACCCTTTCCATACTTCGCTTTGTACGGTTTTTCCCTAGTCTACATTGAGGGAAATGTAGTGTTCTAAGTATGGGGAGGGGTATCTACTATTGTTAGGTGATTAGGGTTGGAGACACTTTTGCACAACTCTTTTGTTTTATTTTGGATAGTTTCTCCCTTTTGTTTTGGGATGTTTTGCTTTTGATGTACTTGGATAATGTTGGTTTTGATAATTTTCTTAGCCTTCACATTTGGAAAGCAGTTTGCTACTTTTTGGATTGGAGCACGTGAAAAATAATTGAAAAAAAGAAAAAAAAAGAATCCAGCTAAGTTGAAAACCCGAGAGGGCAACAGGCAACATTGGGGGCCCGTATAGGTCGAAAACCTGAAAGGGCGGCCTAGGCAAAAATGAGAGGCTAAATGTGCAGAAAAAGGTGAGATGTGAGCCAAAGAAACATGATGTGTGGCTAGGATGAAAACCCAAAAGGGCTCCTAGGCAAAATGAGAGAAAGCGAGAGAACTTGAAAAACATTAAGTGCTTACTCATTTGCCGGCGATGGAGTCAAAAGGTTGCGGTGACCACACGGATTGATCGGGTAGCTTCACATCTTGAGGACCTTTTGGGAGTGGAACTTTAGCGGGAAAAGACGGAGTAAGTTATGAAATTCTTGATCATTAAGATGCCTCGTTTTTAGGTTGATATATTGATGTAAAGTGCAGCATGTGTTTTGAACCTTATACACACTTTTGGCTTCATCTTTTATCATTGGATTTGGGATTATCAATTCGGGATTTGGAGATATCATAGGGAAATCAATGAATTGATGGGATGATATGGTTTGGGTAGATATAGGAATAGGGGTTGAGGGAAACTTCTCATTGACTTTAACATTGGGATGTGTGATATTAAGAGTTTTGTGAGGTATTGATTTGGGGGATTAGTAGTTAGGATGTGGATATATCATTTCCTTCGTATGCTTGGATCTTTTCTTACTCAAAGGCGAGTAAGGTTTAAGTATGGGGAGGCTTGATGTGTCCATTTTATATGCATAATTTAGTACTATTTAGGGTCACTTTTGTGTTCTTTTATTATCGAGAGCTTGTGTTTTACCTTGAAATTCTCTTAGGAGGGGTAAGAGCAACTTTACGCTCTTTTACCTCTTCTAAGTGGATTTTGTGTGACAAGGGAAGAACACGGAGGCAATGAAGACTGGAGACCATTGAAGACTACACTTTCGAAGACTTTTGAAGACTTTCTTCGAAGACATGAAGACCGGAGGCCATTGAAGACCATTTTTGGAGCCATTGAAGACTTGGAGATTGAGAGGAATGACTATATAGATGACTGCATGCCACAAGAAGAAGAAAAAGACACAATGTAAAATTCTGGCACCCGTTGCGAGTCGCGATGGCATCGTCGCGATACCCTCGTGAGTTGCAACGAGCCGTCGCGAGTCGTGACCGACGGGTGGCCAGAATTTCACCTTATCTTCTTTGTACTATAAATAACACTCTCTTTCCTCTCATTCACAACTTTCTTCTGCTGCGATTTCAGTACTGTTTCAAACTCTTTTTCTTCCATTTTTCATCCTTGAATTCTCTTGTTTTTATGATTAGTTGTTTAGCATTGATTAGCATGAACTCTTGTAGCTAATCTATCTCTTGGGAGCAATTGACTAAGGCTTCCAAGCCCATGTCTTAAGAACAATTTGTAGCTTGTTTATTGCTCTTACTATTGTGCATTTATGGAGCATTGAATGTGTTTGTTGATATCATTAGTGTTGTTGAAAGCTTGAGTATATGAAATACTTGTATGAATTGCTTGCTAGGGTTTGGGGGAAGTGGGTTGATTCCCCCCTTTCTTGATAGGAATCTATGAGTATGATTTAGAGCTTTTGATTGTGTTGATGGATTGATAATTGCTAGGTGAATATGATAATGTTGAACTCTTTGTCATGTTTGTCGCTTGTAGCAAATGAGAGAAGTCTATGAATGTTGATCGTTCTTGACCAATCTTGTGTAAATGCATAAATCGGTTAAATGCTTAGACACGGTGTAGTGTTCATAAGTGTTGCCGAGCTTGTTGATTCTTCGTGTTAAATGCCATCAATGGGATACCTTGAGTCGTGTTTCGACTACAGGAGTCATTGGTGAGGTTTGACAAGAGATGTCGAATTCACTCTTGCAAACTACTACCTAAGAAGGATAGAAGTTTAGCCTTCACAACAAGTAGTGAAAGTAGTAAATAAGTTGCATGTTCAATGATGGATAAGAGGGTTGGAAGTGGAAGTCAATTGCGCCCAAGGTTCCATAAATTGTTATTTTCATCCTATCTTTAGTTGTATTGCATGATTAGCATCGTTCTCTTACTTTGCTAGTTGGTGTACTTTAATTTGTTAACTTAGGATCAAACCAACCAACCCCCCCTTGTTTACATGCTTTTATATGTATCTATGCATGTAAGTGCTTATTATGTTTTCTCCTATATATGTTCAAAACACTTGAAAAGATCCCTCTTCTCGTGGACGACCCCGACTTGCCATTATCTACTTAATTGTAGATAGGAAGCATTTAGGGCTTAAAAGTATTAACTTTGAGAGGTACGGCGACGACCTCCCAATATCAATTGCCCCCAAGGCTTTGCCTTTGTAGTTTTAAAACTCCTTTTTCTTAGTTTGTTTGATGATTAGCATAGTTACTTGACTTTGCTAGTTATCTTGTCTTTTAACTTTCATAACTTAGGAAAACCAACCAACCAAACCTCCCCCCCCATTTACTCGCTTTTATATGTGTATATATCTACTTCTAGCATAATATAAACCTTCTATGTTTAAACGCTTAACAAAATCCCTCTTCTTCGTGGACGACCCTGACTTGACGCTATCTACTTAGTTGTAGATAGTAAGCATTCAGTGCTTGGAAATATTAACTTTGAGAGGTACGGCGACGATCTCCCATAACACTAATAACTAAGTTAACTTTGTCAAATCAATGGTTAAACTTCACTTGACTTTCAATATATAAACACTAATAACTATATTGACTTTCTCTAATCAACGGTCAAACTTTACTTGACTTTCAATATATAAACACAAATAACTAAGTTGACTTTAACAAAACCACAGTCAACCCTTACTTGGCTTTCTACATAAAAATACTAATAACAAAGCTGGCTTTAACTAATCCACGATCAACCCTTACTTGGTTTTCTACTTAAAAATACTAATAACAAAGTTTGCTTAAACTAATATATAGTCAACCCTTACTTGGCTTTTTACATACAAATACAAATAACAAAGTTAACTTTAACTAATTGACGGTCAACTCTTACTTGAATTTCAATATATAAACACTAATTACAAAGTTGACCTTAACTAATTAATGGTCAAACTTTATTTGAATTAGTATATAATCAAGACTAATAAAAATGTTTGACTTTGTCTAAGAAACGGTCAACCTTACTTGACTTTCAATATATAAACACTAATACTAGGAGGCCATCGCCGTACCTCTCAAAATATGCTTACTATCTACAACTAAGTAGATAGCGGCAAATCAGGGTCTTCCATGAAGAAGGGGGATTTTCTCAAGTGTTTAAGCACAAAAGGTTGCTATTAGGCTAGGAGTAGATATATATACACATATAAAAGCAGGTAAAAGAGGGGGGGGGGGGTTTGGTTGTTTGGTGGTCCTATGTTATGAAAGTTAAAAGACAAGACAACTAGCAAAGTCAAGCAACTATGCTAAGTCATCAAACAAAACTAAGAAAAAAGGCTTTAAAACTACGAAAGATAAAGCCTTGGGGGCAATCGATATCCACTTCCAAACCTAATGTAGATCATTGAACCATTCACTCATCCTATGACAATTGTTACCTATGGGGAATGCCAATGGAAGATCAACATTCGTTCCTTCTTAAGAGTATTTTTGCAAAGACAAACAACGACCATTTGCAAACCTCATTGATGATCACCCTAGTAAAACAATGACCATAGGGGTATTTCATCAATGGCATTATACACGAAGGACCATAGATTTGACAACAAAAAGCCTTCTACCAAAGGCATAGCCATTTAACCAAACATAGCATTCATTAGGTTAAACCTAGAACAAACCACATTCAAGGTTCAACATTTCATTGCATCTATAGGATAAATATGAGAACAATCCACATTAACATACTTATCTAGCAAGAATCACAACACATTATGCACAAGAAGTTCTAAGTTCATGTTCCTAGATTTTCATGCAAAGGAGCTAAGAAATTCGTCACTTTCCTATCACCCTAACATTTCAATCATACAAACACTTCCTTTTGTCAAACAACACATGACATAAATTAAGTGAAACATGGCATTAAGAACACATGAATGCTAAATAACAAAGGTTTCAAGAATGAATGACAAAATCTATTCACTACTTCCAATAATCATGCATTTACACAAGATTAGCCAAGAACAATCGACATTCATTGACTTCTCTCATTTGCTACCTAAAAAGAACATGACAATGAACTCAACATTATCACATTCATCTACCAATAATCAACACATCAACATCATTAAGAAGCTCTAACTCATGCTCTTAGATTACACATTAAATGAGGGGAGAATTAGCTACTTTCTCCCAACCCTAACAAGTAATCATACAAGAAATTTGTATACTCAAGCTTCCAAAAACATCAATGCCATTAACAATTCACATTCAAAGCTCAATAAATGCACAATAGCTAAAGCACCAAATAGATATATAAATGGTTCTTACTACATAGAAATGGAAGCTTCAATCCATTGCTCCCAAGATAAAACTAAGCTGGACAATTAAAAGACATGATTAACCTACAAAAAAACTAAGAAAAGAAAGAAAGAAAAACTAGGGTTTGACCCCAGAAAAATGCAGGAAGAAGAGGCTGGATTCGTCTCTTGATGAAGAGAGGATAAGGTGAGTATTTATAGTGCAAAAATCAAGAAGGGTTTCTGACCCATCGTCCGTCGTGAGTCGCGACGTGCTCGCGACTGCCTCGCGATGGACT
Organism: Rubia yunnanensis; assembly: GCA_037428765.1. Classification (NCBI taxonomy): domain Eukaryota; kingdom Viridiplantae; phylum Streptophyta; class Magnoliopsida; order Gentianales; family Rubiaceae; genus Rubia; species Rubia yunnanensis. The sequence continues at coordinate 102,773,644 of CM075061.1, read as the reverse complement.
CCAAGTCCAGAACCATTTCTTCTTTCTTCTTTTTGTTTCATATCCTCCTCTTCTCTTTAATTCTTCAATTCTTAAAATCTTCAAAAGCTCAATTACAAGTCTTCAAGTCTTCAAAGGTATTCTTCAAAGTCTTCAAACAAATTACCTTGTCACACAAAATTCTCTAGAAAAGTAATAAAAACATTAAAGTTGCTTTTAACCCTCCTTAGAAAACTTCAAGGCAAAATGTCACATTTAGAGCACAAAAGTGTACAAAAGTGAATCCCAAAAGTCCTAATATAACCGTATAAAATGGGCACATCAAACCTCCCCGCACTTAAACCTTACTTGCCCTCAAGTAAGAAAAGATTTAAGCACACGGAGGAATTTATATGCCCACATCCTAACTAATATTACCCCAATCAACACCTCACAAAAACTCTCAATATCATAAATCCCAAAATCAAAGCTCAAATGAGAATTTTTCACACACACAACTTCAATTCCTAAATCTAACTAAACGTACCACTTATGAATTCACTACCCATAAAAATGTTTCAAAGTCTCAAATTGATAATCCCAAAGTCCAATGACACAAAATGAAGTTAAAACCATTAGGAGGTTCAAGCACATACTTCACTTCATACCAATATATCAACCAAAATCCAATGGCATAAAATGAAGTCAAAACCATAGAGAGGGTTTAAACACATACTTCACCCAATGCCAATATATTAACCAAAATGAAGTATAAAAGAATCAATAATTTCATACCCATACTTCGTTTTTCAACCCACTAAGTTACCCAATACCAAGAGGTCTAAAGATGTTGAGCCACCCGATCCATCCATATGACAACTGCAACCTTATGACTCCAACGCCGGTAAATGAGTTAAATCATAGCATTTTCTTTTTCTTTTTCTCTCTTTCTCTCATTTTGCCTAGGAGCCCTTTCGGGTTTTCATCCTAGTCACACATCATGTTTCTTTGGCTTACATCTCACCTTTTTCCATACATTTTAGCCTCTCATTTTTGCCTAGGTCTCCCTCTCAGGTTTTTGACATATCTGGGCCCCTAGTGTTGCATAAGTTGCCCTCTCGGGTTTTCAACTTAGCGGATTTTCTTTTCTTTCTATTTTTTTTTCAAAATTTTCAATTTTTTGTTTTTTTATCTTTTTCTCATGTTTTTCCAATCAAAAGTAGCAAAAAGCATTCAGAATGAAGCTAGCATGCATGTGAGTCCTCTAACCCCTCCCCACACTTAAAACATTACATTGCCCTCAATGTAAACATGTAAGGCAAGAATAATAAAACTCAAGGTAAGTGGTAGAGTGACACCCGTTTCTCTGCATAGTCGCCGGTGATATGGCGCAATTCAAGGTGCTTGTATAGAATCGGTCCCAAAATTGGCTTCAGAGCTGGAAGGGGGAGTAAAAGTATCGTAGAAGAACTCATCCCTCGAGCAAAATGTTGTCTCCTTGGGGTTGTTTGATCAAGATTAACACCACAAAGAACAACATCAAATTCACAAGTAAATAAGGATTTGTAATACTAGGTTTAGCATCAAGAGTTAATAACTATAGTATTATCAAAGAACAACCAATCCATCATGTAATCACCATTGTAAGATTGTCCAATAAAAATATCCAACATATATTGACACATATCCAAGCATCATTATAGAAAATAGCAATTAAAGACTCAATGATGTAGTCAGTATACTACAATTAACAAAGATACTATAAAGATGCAAGAATTTTCATATGTCCACATATGTGACATGGTGGAGGAATGAGTGGATGTGTGGGGGTTCTTGGGAGTATTTGGTGGAGAAGAAGGAAGGATTATGCAATGTTTAAGCTTAGCTGAAAGTTGGATTTCTCATTGCGACTCACAACAACACTGGTTGCGACTCGCGATGCATCGTCTCGAGTCGAGGGTTTTTGAACTTGAGGACCCGAGGTCTCGAGGACTTCAGCTTAAGTCAAATTTTAGCCTCGAGGACCCGAGGGCTCGAGAACTTCTGCTTGAATCGAGTGCTTGTGACCTCGAGAACCTGAGGTCTTGAGGGGCTGATGCATCAGAGACTTTGGTTTCACTCGAGGAATGATGGTCTCGAGAAATGATGGTCTTTCAGGTTCGGCTCAAGCCAAGGACTTTGCGGCCTCGAGGGGATGATGTCTCAAGGGCTGGTCTCGAGAACTGGCCTAGAGAGGTTGATGGACATTCAAGTTCAGCTCAAGTCGAGGCTTGCTACCTCGAGGTCTCGAGGTGATGATGTCTCGAGGGCTGGTCTTGAGGACCTAAGGTCTCGAGGGCTAATGAACTTTAAATTTTTGCTCAAGTCAAGGGCTTGCTGCCTTGAGGTCTCGAGGGGATGAGGTCCTGAGAGCTTCAGTTCAGATCGAGGCTTGCAGCCTCGATGACCCAAGGTCTTAAGGGCCCCAGCTCAAATTGAGGGCTTGTGGCCTCGAGGACCCAAGGTCTCGAGGGCCTCAGCTCAAATCGAGGGCTTCAGCTTAAATCGAGGGCTTATGGCTTTGAGGACCCGAGGTCTCGAGGGCATGCACCATTGGGCTCAGCTCGACTCGAGGGCTTGCAGCCTCGAGGACCCGAGGTTTTGATGGCTTCACTGGCCTCGAGGACCCAAGGTCTTCGAGAGCTTGCACTATTGAGCTCAGCTCGACTCGAGGGCTTATGGCCTTGAGGACCCGAGGTCTTGAGGGCATGAACCATTGGGCTCAGCTCGACTCGAGGGCTTGCAGCCTCAAGGACCCAAGGTTTTGAGGGCTTCAATAGCCTCGAGGGCTTCTACTCGACTCGAAGGCTTTTGGCCTCCAGAACCCAAGGTCTTCGAAGGCTTGCACTGTTAAGCTCAGCTCGACTCGAGGGGCTTGTGGCCTCGAGGACTAATGGTTTTTTGGGTTTGGCTCAACTCGAGGTCTCGAGTGGGTGCTGTCTCGAGAACTTGTTGGTTGCGACTCGCGATGCCTCGTCGCAACTCTTGGAAAGTGGTGCCTGGGGGCTGATTTTTTTGCATGAAACTTCTGATCACACTGTGACTCGCGATGGTCCCTCACGAGGTCATCGGGACTCGCGATCACAAGCCCTCCAATCACTTAGAAAGAATTCGATCTTTTCTCACAAACATTCCAATATTTCTTCCCTTCCTCATGGATTTCATTCCTTCATCTCATCCAATGTAATGCACTTCACTTTGCTACAAAATAGCAGAAAAACACACTTTAAAAGAATAAGACAAAATAACAAAAACTAAACAACAAAAACCAAAATAAAAGGCCAAGTTTATTTACGTCGTCGGCACAACTAAACTCCATATATTTAAGGTTGTTGGCACAACCTTAATGTTATCCATATGGTCAAGGCTTAAACCCCTTCACCATGAGTGTCCAAAAGTAGAGAGGTGGGGTTACAAAACTTTCAAGAGGAAAGTTTTGTTGAGGTGGAGATGGTTTAAAGGGAGTTAGGTGGTTAGGAGTCTTGGGGTAGTCTTTTGGCTCCTCTCTTATCTCCCTCAAAACTTCCAAAAATGGTGGAGTTGGTTCAATAGGTAGGGGTAGGAGTGACAATGCTGATGAATGTAGCACAATCACCTCTTCCTCCTTTTTATTATCCTTAACAACCAATTCCTCATCCCCTTCGAACTCAAGATCATTTCCCATGGTTACCTCACTCATTGAATCCTCGAGTTTAATTTGGGATGGTGTATTTTTGGAATCACGAGCTTCCATTCGGGCCCACGCTTCTAATATACTCCTTGCATGCCCCTCAATGGCCTCAACACTAGAGGAGAGTCGGGTGTCTGGTTCTTTACTAGTAAAGTTGTTCAAGTTTGCTATTGTATTCATGACTTCCTCACGTGTCAAACTTGAACTTCCTTGTTAGGCTTGGTTTTGGGGTATGGTATAAGGTGGTGATGGCCAACTATTTTGCTCGTATTGTTGGTTTTCTGGCTCATTCTCATACCACTAATTCGGATAAGACTCAATTATGGATCGTAAGGATTGTGGTATGGATACCATTCTTGAGCTTCTTGCCCTTGAAAACCAACAACTCTTACTTCTTGGTAGCACTCTTCATAATACCCTTAGTTTTAGAAACCAAAGGTTCTTTCCTCCTCATGGTTCTCCTTCCACAACAAATATCAAGACTCGGTAGGATGGTCGGAATGACACATCCTACAAAACCTTGCTTGTCGAGCCTCTCTTCTCATCATAGGTTCCCTCAAGGTGAGATGCTCCATTATTTTTATTTATTTTTAAATTTTTTTTTCAAAAGTCCGAAATCATATTGCAAGGATTCTCTATAAACATTTACCAAGAAATCAAGAAATACATACTCCGAACAAAAAACAACCACCAAGGAGTGGAAAATAAAAAAAAACTAGCTAATATGCAACCGAATACACCTAAAAACTTAAAAATAAATGCCCCTTCCCAGGCAGCAACGCCAAAATTTGGGAGACAATTGCTGTACCTCACAAAGTTAATATTTATAAGCTCTTAATGCTAATATCTACAACTAAGTAGATAGCAGCAAGTCGGGGCCGTCCACGAAGAAGGGGGATTTTCTCAAGCGTTTAAGCACAAAAGGTTGCTATTAGGCTAGGAGTAGATATATACACACATATAAAAGCAAGTAAAAGGGGGAAGGTTTGGTTGTTTGGTGGTCCTAAGTTATGAAAGTTAAAAGACAAGACAACTAGCAAAGTCAAGCAACTATGCTTTTTTTTTTAAATTAAACCATCCTGAGATGGGGGAAATTATATTAGGCCTTCCCAAGCCATAAAATAGACAAAATTAAAAGGACAATGAAAAGAAGCCTTAGCTAAGTTGAGATATACACTGGTGAGCACTAGGCTCGTGAAGCAACACTTGTTACTTCCAAAAGAATGAAGATACGAACGGCAAAATGTTATAGGATTCCAAAAGCTCTTAGTCTATGATGGAGGTGATCAAAATTATTAGTGAATCTAATTAAAGAAACACAAGGCAGTCCAAATCCTCTCCACATAGATAAGAAGCGTATCCTCTACTAATCGGGAATGCAGACAGAGAGCCATAACTATTGCAAATGTGAAATCCATCCAAGATGAGGATTATGTACAGAAGAGAGCACCAAATTATGAAACAATCCGAAGTCCAAGCTTGCAGTTACCCTCCTGAAGCAGCAGATCCAGCAACAGAGTATCCAATTTGTATCCATCAACCTGCAATATGAACTACAATCAGTAGCATCCATTCAACTAACAATCCGAATAGAAGGTGTACCCAATTGATCTAATCTAATCAGTCCCTGAACAACATTTGTTAAACTTTGAAACCGAAAAAAAGAGTAAGATGACAGATTTCTTAAGCAATCTTTAGCTAATGTGTCTGCCACCAAGTTTGCTTGTCTATGAACATGCAGTAGAATGATTCCTCCCAGCAGTTTATGAATCTCATCAACTAATTGAAATAGTTTCCATGGAGCATTAGAAGGATCAGCCACAAACCTTACCGCATTTAGGCAATCAGATTCCAAAGAGTAAGAAAAACTTAGTTCTGAACCAATTTGTAAAGCAAACCTAATTGCCATCATTTCTGCCTCCAAAGGAGAATAGGCAGGGGAGATCTTAGTGTGAGCAGCAATGAAGCCACCACTACAATCTCTAACAATCAAACTAATTCCACTCATGTTTGTTTGACAGCACCAAGCAGCATCAACATTAAATTTATACCCTATGCATGGTTTTGTCCAAGCAATTTTAAATATCTTTGGCTTAGGAGGTAGTTTGATCATTGGCAGAAAAGAATGGTCTGCAATTGCCTTATCTATCATAGAGGCTACAAAAACTGGCTTAGCAGTGAACATATAAAAAATGTGAATCCTTATGTGGTTTAGGACTACACTAATCACAGGATTGATAGAATCATACAAGCACTTATTCCTAACTTTCCACAAATTCCAACATGTTAATAGAGCACAAGAATGAATCATTTCTAATTGTAACTTACTGACACCATTATAAGTAAGATAGAAAGAGAGTCTATCCCATATAGTTGGAAACTCCCTGTCCCTAATTCCCATGAAGGAGTGAATCTGTTTCCAAACATGCACATCAAATGCACATGAATTGAAAAAATGGTCAAGGGAATCTTCATGATTATGACACATACAGCATTTAGAAGCCAGTGAAATTCTCAAAGTATGCAAAACATTATCAAATGGAAGAAAGGAGTTCATCAGTTTCCACATGAAGACAGAAACCTTTTTTTTTCAATTCTAGGGCTCCATAGATATTTGAAAGAAGCCACAGTACCTCTTTGATTCCTTAGCAAAAGATAGGTTGCTTTGAATGAAAACTCACCCTTAATTCCTGGTTTCCATATAAGCCTGTCCTTTCTGTGAGTAAATAACTTAGCATCCTGTAAAAGAGAACTGGCATGAGAAGGAAGAACTGAATCGATTCTATCAATCATGACTGATTTATTGATAATGAATTCAGAGACACTGCAGCTAGCTGGAATATCAACATTCATTTGATCACAGAGATCCTGAAGAGGCCTTATATCTAACCAGTTAGCAGTCCAGAAGTTACACTCCCCTTTTCCTATTATGACTCTAGATTGGGATTCTGCCCAATCATTGATGGAGAAGATCCTTTTCCAATTTGGTGAAGATCTGGAAGAGGGTGGAAGAGATGCAACAAAGTGTGTCCAAAGAGCATCAGCCTTTTGGTATTTCCACCAAAGCTTAACAGAGCATGTATTAATAATGGTGGTTATTGATCTAAAACCTAGACCATTTTGAATGACAGGATAGCATAGTGCATCCCATTTCAACCATGCTCTTTTAGGATTTAGATCATTAAACCCCCAAAAAAAGTTGCTCAGTTTTTTTTCTATGGCTAATATGACTTGCTTACCTGGTTTAATAACTGACCATATATGCTGTGGAACCGAGTATATACATGATTGTATAAGTGTAATTTTTCCCCCAGTTGAGAGCCATCTATTTTTCCAACTTCCTAGTCTACTCTCAATTTGTTCAAGTAATGGTTGGAAATATATCTTCTTTGCTCTCCCAGTAAAAATGGGGACCCCTAAATATGTGAAAGGAAACCTTCCTAATTTCATGCCTAAAGTTCTCCTTATTCTGTTAACTCTATTCACAGTTGCATGCTTTCCTATATACAGGTCACTTTTATTGTAATTAATCTGTTCTCCAGTAACTTCCTCAAAAGTAGCCAAGAAGGCCTTAAATCTGATCAAAGAATTGCTACTGGCTTTAAGGAAGACCATTGTATCATCAGCATAAGATAAGTGTGAAATTTGGATTGCATTACCTGGCACACCATAGTATGATAAGCTACCATTATGAAAAATAAAGGACAGACTTCTAGTGAAGGCCTCTGAAAAGATATTAAAAAGAAATGGTGATAGGGGATCCCCCTGTTTGATACCCCTTGTAGATTGGAAGAAACCAACTGGCTTACCATTTATGAGGATAGAAAACCAAGCCTGAGACAAGTTCTTCATAACAAGAAAAATGATCTAGCATGAAATCCAAATTTCGCAAGTACAGAATAAAGAAAAGACCATCTAACTCTATCAAAAGCTTTCTTAAGATCCAATTTAACAATGCAATTAGGTTCTATTTGTTTTCTGTTTAAAAATCTCACCATTTCCTGAAGGTAGATAACATTATCAGCAATATCTCTACCTTTCAGGAAAGCAGTTTGGTGATTAGAGATGATTTTTGGCATTAATGGCTTTAGTCTTTCCATTAATATCTTAGAAAAAAAAATCTTATTTATGACATTAGAAAGACTAATCGGTCTGTAATCCTCAAAGGTAGTTGGTGTACATTTTTTTGGTATGATTGTAATCCAGGTACTACCAATCCCTTTTGGGATATTGTTCACAGATAGAAAATCCTGTACAGCAGATAATAGGTCATTAGCAATTATATCCCAAGATTTAATATAAAACTTTGCTGTAAATCCATCTGGTCCAGGGCTACTCCTATGATTAAGTCCCAAAACAATATTTTTAAGTTCAGTAATCGAAACTGGTTGCAGTATTCTATCATTATCCTCCTGAGTGATCACTTTTGGGATCTGACTTAGAAAGTGAGGCTTAAAAAAATCACTGTGAGGGGAATTCTGCTCAGTTAAAAGATCCTGAAAGTAATGGATGGATTCATTCTCAATATCTTGAGCATTATCTAGCCACTGCCCATTTCCACCTTTGATTTTTGTGATTTTTAACCTACACTTTCTTTCTCTAACAGAGTTATGAAAGAAACTAGTGTTGTTATCACCCTCCTTTAACCATTTTACTTTTGCTTTATGTTTCCAGAAGCTCTTCTGTTTGACTAAAGCCCTAACCAATTTAGCCCTTGCCTCTTTCATATTAACCATGTTTTCAATTGTAGCATTTAGGTCATACAATCCTTCTTTTTCTTTCAGAGTTGATTCAGCTTTTAACACATTATCATTTATATTTCCAAACACTTCTTTATTCCATATTTTCAGTGTTTTTTTCAACCTTAAAAGTTTTAGAAAGAAGCCTACCATTCCTGATTGCTGAACCTGAGCATCCCAACTTTGCCTAACTACATCATTAAATCCTTCCCTTTTATACCAGGTATTAAGAAATCTAAATGGCCGAGGGGTGGATGCAATGTCACTACCTATGGTAAGTAGCATAGGATTATGATCCGAGGAAATTCTATTGAAAATGTGAACAGAGGAGTTAGGGAAATTAGTTGACCAAGAAGCTGTACATAATCCTCTGTCTAACCTCTTAACAGTTGGGTTTCTTAATCTATTATTACTCCCGGTAAATAGATTACCTACAGTATTTATTTCTTCCAAGGCCATAGCATTTATAAAATCATTAAAATCTTTCATACTACCAAGCTTCAGAGTGGAAGGGCCTCTATATTCATTTATGGATGTTATAGCATTGAAATCACCAATAAAGATAGAGTCTGGTTGAGTTAATGTCCTAAGATCCGACCAGAGATCTTTCCTACCAATTCTAGTCCTGAGCCCATACACAAATATAGCATCCATACTTTTGCTCAGATTAATGCTATTCAATGTAACAGCTAAAAATTGCAGATTATCAGATTTACATACTATTGAAACACTATTTTTCCAGAATAGCCAAATCTGGCCATTATTAGCATGCATGCAATTGTCAAAGTTTAGTAACTGTCTATAATGATCACATTGTATATTATCATGTTTAGGCTCAATTAGACAGATTAGCTCAAAGTGGTGTCTGTTTATCAGATTAGTAAGCCTAGTCATAGAAGTATCCATTCCCCTAAGATTCCAAACTAATATCTTAATCTGAACTGTTGTGCTATTCATAGGGAAACATTATAAGCTAACTGATTTTTACTACTGTACATTTTCCTGTGGCAATGAAAACTTGTACCATCTTTTCTGTTGTAGTGTAGTAGTAAAAATAAGCTAACTGATTTTTACATGTTTTGGTCCCCTAACATATGTTCTCTTCTGATTTTTACTACTGTTTCTTTGTGACTATTGATGAATTATAGTACATAGATAGTTTCAAATTGTTACTACAAATTGGCTTCTATTTTGTTTGGCATTTATGCAAAGAATATGTATATTGCCATTCTAGATGATAGTAGAATCGCGCCTATATGGTTCTGGTACTTTTAAGTTCATTCCTAGGTTTAATTGAGGTACTTTATATAGTGGATAGTGTGTTGTAGAGGAAAATGTTAAAACCATGAGATGGAATGGTGATAGGCTTTATCTTACTGGCAATCTTTTAATTTTTTGACAATTTGATGCATGAGCAATAATGGTACTTTACTTACCCTCCTAGAAATCCATCTTAGATTGTTTTGATTATTTTGACACTGTAGGAAGAGTTGATGGAAGGGAGATAATGGTTCAATTTTCCAAGTATGGTCCAAATGTAGAACGAATGTGAGTGTTACATTTTTTACATTGTGGACTTAGTATTCTGGTTGCTGGCACAAGTTTCGGTTGTGTGAACTCTTTCTCAGGTGCACTATCTTTTGGTGGTGCTCTTATGTTAGTATGTCTATGTTATCTGGAATAAGAGGGAAAATTGAGAGTTAGGATTTTCACCTGTGTCTGTTTTTTAGTTTCATTACTTGTGAATTGCATCTAATTTGAGCTTCTTCTCTGTTGTTTATGCGTGTAGTCTGATGAAGAATTTGAGTACTTGATTGAGCTTGCGAATCCTAAAATGGTGAAGTCAACTGTGGTTGATAGTGATACTGGCTAAACTAAAAATAGCAGGTTAAAATTCTGAATTCTTTTAGTCATTTTGTATATAGAGTCTTTTTGTGGTTTTCTCATGTATGTAGAGTCTTAATCGCTGACTGTTGGTTTGCTGTTGTGCTGGGGTGAGGGTGTCGTGTCGGTGGTGGTGAGATTGATTCCTCTCCAAGGTTTCCGCAGCAATGTTTAGTCCCATAGATTTTTAATTTTCTATAATAACTTTTTTTGGTTTTATTTCTATATTATCAATTTTTGAAGTTAATTTTATTATTAAATTAATATCTTACTAAATAGTTAATTTTGGGTCTTTTTCCATTCCTCTGTGCTGCCGCTTTTAGAGGAAGGGATTTCTTTAGTTTTTGTAAATATTTTAGCATCGGTTGAAAAACCAGTGGTAACAAAAAAATTGGTGCTAAAATTAGCACCGATTGAAAAACCGGTGCTAACGAAAAAATCGGTGTTAACAAAAAACCGGTGCTAAAAGTAGGGATTTAGCACCGGTTTTTTTCCCAACCGGTGAAACCGTTTCATCGGTTACTTAGACACCAATTTGTTTTTATGAAAAAACCGGTGCTAGAAAAAAAACCAGTGCTAAAAGGGGGATTCCTGTGATAGTGCTTTCCTACCGCTTTAGACATTTCTTGGTTCAGTGTGAACACTACCTTTTTAGAAGAGCATGTCCCTAATAAGATAACTGGAAGACTTGCTTAACCCACCATTGAACTAACCATATCCAATAAGGTATCATTTATCCTTACGGACACACTATTCATTAAGGTGTTCCTGCATGATTCAATTATGAAAGAATGTCACATTCTCTCTGATGGTCAACAAATTCCTGACTCAAATATTTGCCACATCAATCCAATTGAAGTGTTTCAATTTTCATGCCAAGTATATTCCAAACTTCATTCTGAAACTCCTTCAATTTCTCAAAAGAATCAGACTTTCTTCACATGAAGCAAACAATTACATCCACTCAAATTGCTAGTGAAAGTAATGAAGTCATGAATCCACCTCATGCAATTGAACACATTTTGGTCTACAAACACTTTGTTAATAAGACCTAATAGTTCTTTTGCTCCATCATCCGCCACTATAGGTGATTTTGTCATTTTTTCATCACAATATTTGCAGGTCTCAATCGGCTCCAAGTCAAATGATTCCACAGTGCCCTGTCGCTGGAGTCACTACATGAGCTTTATGTTCATCTGGCTAAATCGACAATTCCAGAGGTACCCCAGACTCAAATAATTTGTTTTTAGCCCTTTTAATATTTACGACATAAACTTGTTAGTCCATATCAAGAAAAGAAAGACAATTGTCTAATTTTTCTAAACTACAACATATCTTAAATGGAACCAACATTGCTCCTATTACAATGAAAACCTCCCAGGTCCAACACTAGAATGGTAATTCTGTTGTAGCAACACTTAGATCAAAATAACTATTATATGACTCAGTGTAAGCCCATAAGGCGTAGATAAACTATAAGTTCCTACGGTCAATGGAGCAACCATTGCTTCATTTCCCTCGTGTAGGTTGACCTCTCATCAATCTTAATTCCTACTTTGTTCTCTCCACAATTTTGAAATTGTGAGAAACACATATGGTATCCAATACACATCAGTAGAGTTATTAACGAAAAAAATTATCCATGACGCATATAACTGCAATGTCACCCACTCGCCCATTCTTTGTATTCTAAGAACTAGGGGCAGTATCCTTTATAATGACATGAGTCATTGCAGTAGAAGTATTGGGACACATCAGCCTTTACAACTTTCTGCTTCCTAACAGTATGCTGTGTCTTAGGCGCATGAGTACTATAGTTACCCTTGCCCTATCCTACTCTTCATTCTTCCATTTATGATTCAGATCCCTTTCACTTATGCACCAATAAAACCTTGTTCTTGGTCTCAATCTTAACACTTGACTCAAGTTTATTTTAAGCATTCCATGCAGCTTAGTCAAAGTCTTTTCTTCTCCACTTAAATTGTTCCAAACCATCATAGAGTGAATAGAGATAGATGCCAAGGACAACTCTCAGCCATAGGCAAAACAAAGTATTTCCATGTTATCAAATGATCCAATCATTTTCAAAATATGAGAACCCACTAGTTTTCTTTTCTTGATGTTACAATCAAGAATGGTCTTAAAGGTCTCAAACCTCTCAACCCTGGCTTGCTCCTGAATCATATCTCAGAGCTCTGGTTGATGTTATAAGTATCAGAGTTCAAAACTTTCCTTGCAATTCTGGACTCATACTATTCAACATAAGACACTTGACATCAGGGATTTGAATATCAATGACACACTCCTTTTCTTGCATTAGAACTATAATAAAGTTCCTTTGCCAAGAAACTGTCATTCAATTCATCCTTCCAAAGGATCGAATGCAGTTTAAAAGAGTTTTTATTTGTTGTTATACATGATTACTACAATATAAATAAATGCTTTCAAAAAATCGTTTAAACTGAATAACTTAAACAAAGCTACAAGCCTTATTAGATGTTATTCAACATTTTATTCTATCCAAGTTGGTCCCATGAATAAAATGATTCCAAGACCCTCAAAATCACAAGGTCTTAAGCATGCTTTGGCTTGTCTCAATTCCTTTGATTTTATGTAAGTAATCTAATTGCTAATAGTATCCAATACTAATCTTGGTCGATAGTGTACATCCAATGTACTACTTATCTCCTTTTGCCTCAATATCTGAGAATCCCTCATTGATATTGATGAGCAAACCAAAACTAACATGTAGACCCCTTTCACTGGGTCTACCCGCATTTGTCCCAAGATTAGAAGTGTCACTATCACTTTGGCAAATCTGTCACTAGTGATCAAGGGCTTAATGAGTGTTATTGTTTTGGAAAGGAAAATTTTTGCTCATTATTTCTTTTGGGACCGTGGTTCGTTATTTTTATTTGATCATTATTGTACGAATTTCATAATCATCCCACAAACATAAATTAATCACATGCATTTATAATATGAAGCAATAAATAAATGCAATAAATAAATGCATCTAAAGTGATCCTAGTATGGCCCCCTAATCTTGAAAAAATGTTCATCTTGTCTACTGAATCTCATCCTTCGACTTTCTCATCGAACTTACAATTTATTTCTTCATCTTGTCTACTGAATCCCATCCTTCGACCTTCTCATCGAACTTACAAATTATTTCAACTTAAATAATAAAATTTAAATTTACAACATAGCAATAAACGGTACGCAGACTGTATTTAATTACAATACTCTATAAACAGTACGCAAACCGTATTTAAATATCTAATTGGGCCATACTAGTCACTGATAACCCTGCACTTTGAATCGAATTCATATATGCAAACATTCATTTCTAAAATGGATGACCCAGTTACATATATAAATAAATTGGGATAAAATCACGGAATTAATCATGCAATTAACCATGCAAAAGCAATTAAGTTAGCTAATTTCCAAAATTATTAACCTTAATTATTTTTCCTTTGCCATATTTAATAATTCTAAATTATTAAATAAATTAATATATTAGGCAGTCCATATACCAATAATAATTAAGTTAGCTAATTTCTAAAACTATTAAACTTTATCATTATTCTTTGTCATATTTAATAATTCTAAATTATTAAAGAAAGTAGGTATATTAGGCAATTCGTGTACCAAAAAATAATTAAGCTAAGTAATTTCTAAAAATATTAACCTTAATTATTATCATCACCTAATATTATATTATTTTAAATAAATAAAATAATTATAATTTAATAATCAAGCACATCCAATGCCAAGAAAAGAGCGCACTTCGCGCACATTAGTAGGATAAGGCAAAGTTTGAATCGTGTCTATCTTTGCCTTGTCAGCCTCAATACCCTTAGATAAGACAACATGGCCTAAGACAATGCCCTGCTCTACCATAAAATGACACTTCTCAAAATTTAAGACAAGATTAGTATCAATGCAATGTTTAAGAACTTGTGCTAAATTTTCTAAACAGTTGCCAAAAGAATTACCATGAACAGTGAAATCATCCATGAATACCTCAACAAAGTTTTCAAAAACAATTCATAGAAAATGCTTACCATATGATGTGTCCATTTTATGCGGATATTTTAGGGTTTTTAGGATTAGGTTTTGGACAATTTTGTGCTCTGAATGTGGCATTTTGCCTTGAAATCATTTAAGGAGCGATAAAAGCGACTTTGGCGTTTTTATCACTTTTTAGATGATTTTGTGTGACAAGGTGATTTGTTTGAAGACTTTGAAGATTTGAAGACTTTGAAAGATATCTTTGAATATTTGAAGACTTACATTTGAGCTTTGTGAAGATTTGAAGAAGTGAAGAGGTGAAGAAAGGAGAGCAAAGCAACGGATTAATGATGATTCAGGGTTCTCAGAATTTTCGAGAAGAATCAGCCCTCAAGAGTGGCACCATTGGATTCCTCTTCTCGAGCACTATAAAATCGACTACAAGAACTCCCGAAACGGATCAACGGTTCACCCGGAGGAAGCAAAACAAAACAGGGTTGGATTTCACTGCTGGTCGCGACTCGCGATGGAACTGGCCGCGAGTCGCGACGACAGCGCGAATCCAGCTCTGCAGCAGCGTTTTCTCCCCTTTTTTCTTCCACTATAAATACCTCTTCACCCCTTCTTCTCCACAGCTTTTAGCACCTGTTTTGGGCCAAAACCCTAGCTTTTCTCTTCTTGTTTTCTTAGTTTCTATGTCTTTTGTTGTTCTAGAGTAGTTTTTGTACTTGGGAGCAAGGATTGAAGCTTCCATTTCTATGTAGTAAGGAGCATTTATATCTATCTATTTAGTGTTTGTGCTATTGTGCTTTTATTGTGCTTGAATGTTAATTGTTGATGCCATTGATGTTGTTGAAAGCTTGAATGAAATACTTGTATGAATTGCTAGCTAGGGTTTGGGGGATTTGGGTTAATTTCCCCCCTTTTCTTGTTAGGAATGTATGAGTATGATTTAGAGCTTTTGATTGTGTTAATGGATTGATAATGTGCTAGATGAATGTGATTGATGTTGAACTCTTCGCCATGTTCGTTTGTGTAGCAAACGAGAGAGTTATATGCTCTTGGATGAATGTACGTTGCACGTTCATCCAATCTCGTGTAATTGCATGAATTGGTTAAATGCTTAGTCACGGTGTAGTGGTCATAAGCATTGCCAAGCTTGTTGGTTCTTCGTGATTAAATGCCACCAATGATACCTTGAGTCGTGGTCGCGACAACGGGAGTCATTGGTGAGGTTTGACGAGAGATGTCGAACTCACTCTTGCAAACTACGAACTAAGAAGGATAGGAGTTTAGTCTCCACAACAAGTAGTTGAAGTATTGAATAGATGATTTTAACTCATCCTTGAAGCATTTGTTATTTAGCATTTGTGTATTCTTGATGGTGTGCTTCACTTCACTTGTGCCATGAGTTGTTTGAGCATAGGGAGTGCTTGTATGATTGAATTGGTTAGGTGTTAGGAACGTGACGAATTCCGTAGCTCCTTTGCATGAAAATCTATGAGCATGAACTTAGAACTTCTTGTGATTTATGTGTTGCGATTCTTGCTAGATGGTTATGTTGATGTTGAGTCATGTAATGCTATATGATAGAATGAGTGAATGATTCAATGACCTACATTAGATTTGGAAGTGGATATCCATTGCCCCCAAGGCTTTATCTTTGTAGTTTAAAACCCCTTTTCTTTAGTTTTGTTTGATGATTAGCATAGTCACTTGACCTTGCTAGTTATCTTGTCTTTTTACTTTCGTAACTTAGGAACAACCAACCAACCCCCCCCCCCATTTACATGCTTTTATGTGTGTGTATATATATCTACTCCTAGCCTAATATCAACCATTGTGTGCTTAGACGCTTAGGAAGATCCCTCTTCTCCTTGGACGACCCCGATTTGCCGCTATCTACCTAGTTGTAGAAAGTAAGCAAAAAGGGCTTATAAATTATCTTTTGCACGGAGGGCGCGACGACCGCCCGCCTGTCAAAATGGCGCCACTGCCGGGGAAGAGGCGTTTATTCTTAAGTATTTAGGTGTATTTGGTTGTGTATTGGCTAGTTGTTTTTATTTTCCACTACTTGGTGGTTGTTTTTGTTCGGAGTAGGTATTGCTTGAGTTCTTGGTAATTTATTTTATCGAGAATCCTTGTACTATGATTCCGAACTTTTGAAAAAAAAATAAAAAAATTAATGGAGCGTCTCACCTTGAGGGAACTCATGATGAGAAGAGAGGCTCAACAAGCAAGGTTTTGTAGGATGTGTCATTTCGAACATCCTACCGAATCTTGCCATTTGTTGTGGGAAGAGCACTATGACCGAGAAAGAACCCATGGTTTCCAAAACCATGGGTACTATGAAGAGTGCTACCAAGAGGTAGGAGATGTTGGTTTTCAAGGGCAAGAAGCTCATGAATGCTATCCATACCACGACTCTTACAATCCGGAATGGAGTGGTAGTCCGGATTGGTGGTATGAGAATGAGCCGGAAAACCAACATTACGAGCAACCTAGTTGGCCATCACCACCCTATACCATACCCCAAAACCAAGCCCAACAAGGAAGTTCAAGTTTGACACGTGAGGATGTCTTAAATACCATAGCAAACTTGAACTCCTTTACTAGTGAGGAGCCGGATACCCAGCTCTCCTCTAGTGTTGAGGCCATTGAGGGGCATGCGAGGAACATATTAGAGGTATTGGCCCGCATGGAAGCTCGTGATTCCGAAAATACACCATCCCAACTTGAACTCGATGACTCGGTGAGTGAGGTCACCAATAAAAATGATTTTGAGTTTGAAAGGGATGAGGAGTTGGTTGTAGAGGATAGAAAAATGGAGGAAGAGGTGATAGTGCTACATCCATTAGCATCGTCACCCCTTCTCCCACCTAGTGAACCAACTCCACCATTTTTGGAAGTTTTGAGGGAAACGAGAGAGGAACCGAAAGATTATCCCAAGCTCCCTAACCACTCAATTCCCTTTGAACCATCTCCACCTCCACAAAACTTTCCTCTTGAAAGTTTTGTACCCCCACCTCTCGACTTTTGGAAGCTCATGGTGAAGGGGTTCAAGCCTTCACCATACGGATAACATTAGGGTCGTGCCGACGACCTTAAAAATACGGAGCTTCGTCGTGCCGACGATGTTAAATAAATTCGGCATTTCTTTTAGTTTTTGTTTCTTAGTTTGTGTTTCTTAGTTTGTTTTTGTTGTTGTTTTGTTTTGTTCTTTTTATGGCATGTTTTTCTGTGATTTTGTAGCAACATGAAGTGCATTGCAATGAAGGAGATGAAGGAACGAGATCAATGAACGAGGAAAGAAAGCTTGGACAGTTGGTAAGAAAATGAAAAATTTTTAAGCCTGGGATACCCTGTCATCGCGAGTCGCGATGAGCTTCGTCGCGAGTCGCGACGAACAGGGGAGAAAAATCCACTCCCAGCACCAACTTTCCGTGAGTCACGTTGACCTCGCGATGCTCGTCGCGAGTCACGATGAGCTTCATCGCGAGTCGCGACGAGCTCAGAATTTTTGAGCTCTCGGAACCAACTTTCCGCGAGTCGCGACAGACTCGCGATGGGCCATCGCGAGTCGCGACTAAGAGGTCGCGAGTCGCGACGTGATCAGAAAATTTTTCCAAAAATTATGCTCCCGGCCTCTACTTTTCGCGAGTCGCGACGAACCCGTCGCGAGTCGCGATGAAGTCCGTCGCGAGTCGCGACCACTTCAGTCGCGAGTCGCGATGAAAATTCCAAGTTTTCATTTGATCTTAAACATTGCATGATTCTTCCTTCTTCTCCACCCAACACTCCCAAGAACCATCACATACCTCTCATTCCTCCACCATCCTACATATATTGGCATATGAACATTCTTGCATCTTTATAGTACATTTGTTGATTGTAGTATGCCGACTACATCATTGTGACCGTAAGTGCATATCTTATAATGATGCTTGTATACATGTCAATATATGTTGGATATTTGTAATGAATAATCTTATAGTGGTGGTTGAGAGTGGATTGGTTGTTCTTTGAAAATACTATGGTTATTAACTATTGATGCTAAGCCTAGTATTACAAATCCTTATGTACTTGTGAGTTTAATGTTGTTCTTTGTGGTGTTAGTCTTGATCAAACGGCGCCACGGAGACAATGCTTTTCTTGAGGGGTGAGTTCTTCTACGGCATCTTTGCTCCCCCTTCCGGTTCCGAAACCGATTTCGGGACCATACAATTACATTGGATTGCGCCACATCACCGGCGACTTTGCGGAGAAACGGGTGTCACTCTACCCCCTTACCTTGATTGTTATTGTTCTTGCCTTATGTGTTTACATTGAGGGCAATGTAATGTTTTAAGTGTGGGGAGGGGTTAGAGGATTCACATGCATGCTAGATAGTTTTGGAATGCTTTTTGCTACTTTTCATTGGAAAAACATGAGAAAAGAAAAAAAATATAGAAAAACAAAAAAAATAGAAAAACAAATAAAAAGAAAAAGAAAACCCGCTAAGTTGAAAACCCGAGAGGGCAACTTAGGCAACATTGGGGGCCCGGATAGGTCAAAAACCTGAAAGGGCGGCCTAGGCAAAAATGAGAGGCTAAAATGTGCGGAAAAAGGTGAGATGTGAGCTAAAGAAACATGATGTGTGGCTAGGATGAAAACTCGAAAGTGCTCCTAGGCAAAATGAGAGAAAAAGAGAGAAAAAGAAAAATTCTAAGATTTCACTCATTTGCCGGCGTTGGAGTCATAAGGTTGCGGTTGTCATATGGATGGATCGGGTAGCTCAACATCTATAGACCTCTTGGGATTTTTTTTTATATTAAAACCATCCTAGGATGGGGGGACTTTATTAGGCTCCCCCAGCCAATCTTAATAAGCCAGAATTGGCTCGTAGTGTCTGACAAATGTACAAGATACAAAAGGATCATACGAAGATGATCGTAAAGCCTAAAATCTTGACGCAGATGCTTGCTTTCAAAAGTGGTAGTATAGACCTCTTGGGATTGGGTAGCTTAGTGGGTTAGGAAACGAAGTGTGGTTATGAAATTCCTTATCTCTTTCTACTTCGTTTTTGGTTGATATATTGGCATTCGGTGAAGCATGTGTTTGAACCTCTTATATGGCTTTAGCTTCATTTTATGTCATTGGATTTTGGTGGATATATTGGCATTAGGTGAAGTATGTGCTTAAACCTCTTAAATGGTTTTAACTTCATCTTGTGTCATTGGACTTTGGGAATATCAATTCTGGGCTTTGAAATATTTTTATGGGTAGTGAATTGATAAGTGGTAGATTTGGTTAGATTTAGGATTGGGGATGTGTGTGTGAAAAATTCTCATGTGAGCTTTTATTTTGGGATTTATGATATTGGGAGTTTTTGTGAGGCTTTGTTTGGGGGATTAGTTTAGGATATGGCCATATGAATTCCTCCGTGTGCTTGGATCTTTTCTTACTCGAGGGCGAGTAAGGTTTAAGTGTGGGGAGGTTTGATGAGGCCATTTTATGTGGTTATTTTAGGGTTTTTAGGATGCAGATATGTCATTTCCTCCATGTGCTTTAATCTTTTCTTACTCGAGGGCGAGTAAGGTTATACACCTTTGGAAAGTAGCAAGGGCGTTACATAGCCCAAAAGGCATATGCTGGTAAGTAAATGTACCAAAGGGGTACGTAAAGGTGGTCTATTCGGTTTTCCAGGATAATGGATAATTGAAAATACCCCGAGTATCCATCTAAAAAGCAATAAAAGGGGGTGGATTGCTAACCTTTCGAGCATTTGATCAATGAATGGCAACGGAAGTGATCCTTCCGGGTCTCCGCATTTAGCTTCCAGTAGTCAATGCAAACACGCCACCCATTTTGGACTCGAGGGGGAACCATTTCACCCTTCTCATTCTCGACTACCACCACCCCACTCTTATTGGGTACCAATTGAGTTGGGCTCACCCACTTACTATCCGATATTGGATAGATCATACCCGTTAGGTGCAACTTGAGGATTTCTGCCTTTACCACCTTCATCATAGGTGGGGTTTAATCAGCGTTGGGGTTGTCGTACGGGCCTTGAATCCACTCCCAAAAAAATTTGATGCATGCAAGTGGATGGACTTACGCCTTTTATGTCGGCAATAGTTCATCTAATTGCTTCCTTATTCTACCTTAACACCCCCATTAACTTTTCTTCTTGCTCTTTGGTGAGCTTTCTTGAAATGATAACCGGGAGCGTCTCCCTTTCCCCAAGAAATGCATACTTGAGGTCACTTGGAAAAGGCTTAAGCTCTATCACCGGAGCCTTCACAAGTGATGGAAGGAATTCTGGTTCCTTGGGTTCCTCTAAGAGTAGAGGGGGAGGGTTTGAGAGGTTATTTTTCATCTCTTCAAGCAAGTTCAAGTCCTCAGAGCTTTCCTTCAAGTTAGTGCTCATAGAATATACATTGTATGCATCATACTATCACATTTCAAAGAAAAAAAAAGGAATCATCACCACTTAGCTAAAAAAAATCTTGCACAACATCTTCAACAACATCTAAGGCATGGCAAGCATATTCTTCACGAGGAACTTCATAAAGTCATTTATGTTAAACTCTACTTTTATTCCATCAAATTCCATTGTGAGGGTACCCTTTTGCACATCAATCATTGTCCTAGAAGTTTTCAAAAATGGTCTCCCCAATAAAATTGGGGCAGTATGTTTATCATGCTCCATGTCAAGGACATAAAAATCCATGGGGAAAACTAAGGAGTCCACATTTACCAACACTTCCTTGACACTACACTTAGGGTATGCACTAGAACGATTGGCCAATTGGATTACCACCCCACTTTTGTGCAAAGTACCCAAGTTGAGGCTTTCATACAAAGAGTAAGGAATCACATTTATTGATGCACCTAGATCATGCCTGGCTTTTTCAAAATGTTTGTTCTCTATTATGCAAGGGATTGTGAACATGCTGAAATCGCTACACTTAGGGGGTAGCTCTTTTTGACACAAGGTGGAAACATGCTCATTTTTTCCATTTTCAACTTATTTTTGGCTCCTTGTTTTCTATTCACAACACATAATTCCTTAAGAAAATTTTCATATCTAGGAATGTTTTCAATGACATTCAAGAGTGGGACATTTACCTCACATCTACGAAATACTTCATAGATGTCCTTGTTGTCCTTCTTTCTCCTCTTATCTTTCTAAACTTCCAAAAATGGTGGTTCAGGTACATATGGAGGAATCTCCACCATTTTTGCCTTTTTGTGAGGAGGGGATGAAGGTTCTGAAATAGAGGTTGACCTCTCAACAATAACCTCCTATTCCTTCTCCTTCCCCTTCCTTGCTTTCTCCTTGGCCAAATTCTCAGCCTCTTCTTCAACCTCTTTCTCAAACACCTCAACCCTTATAGGCTCCTCTTCAACACTTTCATCACATGGGGGTGTGCCATCCTCTCTACCACTTCTCAAAGCAATAGAACTAGCATTTTTTCAAGGGTTGATCTCCTGTTGGGAGGATAGTTTGACATTTTCTTGGGCCTCCATCTTATTCATCACTTAAGCTATTTGGCTCACTTGAGTTTCCAAGTTCTTTATGCTTACCTTGGCTTTATCTTGGAATTTTTTTCCTTTCTCCATGCACATGCTCAACCAGTGATGGCTTGCATCACCTCATCTTTTGTCAAGCTCAAGCTCTGCCCTAAATCTTAGGGCATGTCTTGGAGCCTTTGGTCTTGTGGTTGAGGTGCTGGTATTGTTGAGCATTTTGTCCTCCTTGAAGGTTTCTGTACTGGAGATTAGGGTGATCTCTTATACCCGTATTGTAAGGCCAAGTTTGGTAGCCTTGGCCACCTTGGTACCCACGATTTCTTTGATATCCCTGCACACCTTGGTAGCCTTGATAGTTTTGGTTACCTTGATAGCCTTGGTTACCTCGATACCCCATATCACTCACCTCCTTCACATAATCATCTTGCAAAGTAGGGAAAGTGTACGTAGGATGCGTCGAGTAAAATATTTCACAAGATTTAACATGTGGCACATTTCTGGGCCTGGTCAAGGATTTCACCATAGAAGCATGGGCCAAGACTTGGTCCTTAATCTTTCTACTGTTGGAAGGGTTACTTGTGGGCATTGGATTTCTTCTTCTCAAATCGGTCCTCGAGCTAAAGTTCCTTGATCCTCCACTAGCTCCTCATATAATTGCATAGCCTCCGTTGAAGTCTTGTTCCCAAGGGTACCATCACAACAACTCCTCACTAATATTTGGTACTCATCAAGAAGACCATTGTAGAAATAGTAGACCAAATCTCCCTCCGAACATCCATGGTAAGAACAACTCACGAGAAGCTTCTTGAACCTCTCCCAATACTCAAAAAGAGTCTCTTCTTTTCATTGCAGGATGTTGCTTATGTCCTTTTTCAAAGCGGAGGACTTTGAGGCTGGGAAGTACTTGGCTAGAAATTTCATCTTCATGTCAAGCCAACTTTTGATGCTCTTGGGTGGTAGGTAATGGAGCTAATCTCCTGCAATATCCCTCAATGTGAATGGGAATGCCTTCAACTTGTAAAAGTCTTCATCTACTTCGTGGGGGACCATACCACCACAAATGGAACTCGGTGAGATGCTTGTTGGAATTCCCCCCTGCCTACCAAGGAAGATAGGTAGCATGTTTATAAGCCCGAGCTTGAGCTTGAAGTGCCCATTCGGTCCAACCAAAGGATAATCAATGTACATCGGTTGTTGATCAAGGCTGGGAGCCATAATGTCCCTCAACAAGGCTTGCCCCAAAGGAATCTCCCTTCCTTGGAGAGGAGGAGCTCTCCCTTGGAGAGGAGGATGTTGAGGCCCTCCTCCTAGATGCTCATCTTTGTGCTGGTGTTAATGCTCTATAGAAGTAGAAATATCTACAGAAAGGTCACTAGGAGGGGTGTTATTCACACTTTCCAAAGAAAGCCTTCCAGCCTGTCTCAAATTCAACTCTAACTTGGGGTCGTAGTGTAGGGGTTCTTGTGAAGAGGATCGATTACAAACCATACACCAAGAACTTGAACAATACACCTCCAAGCCAAGCAAAAATGACAAGTCAACTAAGAAATCAAAACAAAACCAAACTAAAAAATATTTACAAATAGCACATAATCACACATAATATGCCTAAACACTTAAAAATAAATGCCTCTTCCCTAGCAAAATTTGGGAGGTCGTCGCCATACCTCTCAAAGTTATATTTTTAAGAACCAATGCTTCCTATCTACAATTAAGTAGATAATGGCAATTAGGGGTCATCCATGAGAAGAGGGTTTGTTGGTTTTTGGTCCTAAGTTATAAAATTGAAATATAAATTAACTAACAAGCAAGTTAAATATGCAAAGCATACGACAACAACCAAAATATGATTAAACCAACAATTAACGGAACCTTGGGCGCAGTTGACTTCCACTTCCAAGCCTCTTATCCATCATTGAACATGCAACCTATTTACTAATTTCACTACTTGTTGTGAAGAATAAACTTCTATCCTTATTAGATAGTAGTTTGCAAGAGTGAATTTGACATCTCTTGTCAAATCTCACCAATGACTCCCTTAGTCGAAACACGACTAAAAGTATCCCATTAATGGCATTGAACATGAAGAATTAACAAGCTTGGCAAAGCTTATAAACACTACACCGTGTCTAAGCATTTAACCAATCTATGCATTTACACAAGATTAGTAACGTTCATAGATTTCTCTCATTTGCTACAAGCAACAAACATGACAAAGAGTTCAAAATGATCATATTCATCTAGCAATTATCGATCCATAAACACAATCAAAAGCTCTAAATCATACTCTTGGATTTCTTATGAAGAAAAGGGGAAATCAACCCATTTCCCCAAACCCTAACAAGCATATCATACAAGTACTTCATATACTCAAGCTTTCAAGAACATTAACGACATTAACAAAAATATCCAATGCTCCATAAATGCATAATAGTAAGAGTACTAAATAGGCTACAACTTGTTCTTAAGACATGGGCTTGGAAGCCTTAGTCAATTGCTCCAAAGAACTATATTTAGCTACTAAAAATCATACTAACATCTATAGACAAATTCCTAGAGAAATAAAGAGAGAAAAGATGAAGAACCTAGGGTTTGGAGATGAGAGAATTCGGCCAAGATGAGAAGATTAGAAGTGGGTGGCCAAAAATTCCTTTTAAAGTACAAGAGAGAGGAAATGAAAGCAGAAAAACAAAAGTGTAGCAGGATCCCGCCCGGGCGGGCTGCCCATTTTCACCCTTGTGTCGATTTCTCTTTACTTTATCGCCTTGCCTTCAAATCCTTGATTCTTCTTGTCTTCAATCTTCAAAGCTATTCTTTAAATATTTGAAGTCTTCAAAAGGTGATCTTCAATGGCCTCTGGTCTTCAAGTCTCAATGTTCTTCCTCTGTCACACAAAATCCACTTAGAAAAGGTAAAAGAGGGTAAATTCGCTCTTACCTCTCATAAGAGAATTTCAAGGTAAAACACAAGCTCTTGATAACAAAAGATCACAAAAGTGATCCCAAAAAGTACTAAAATATACACATAAAATGGACACATCACTCATGCACCAAAATGTTGAAGATCCAGACCTCCTGCCCACACTCAGCAACATTTTGCAATATCGAGCCATCAGAAGGCCATGAAATTGACTCCTAGTCAACGAACCTCAAGGATATACATGACCCACGCTATTCAGAGGAGGAAATCACTCATCCTACCGGTGGCCTGTGAAGATCTACACGGCCCGTGCCGTTCAAATGCTTAAGGAGGTGTTTCCAGTCGGCAGCCTATGCACTAGGTCATGTGTTTTTACATGGTTCGTGCCAATGTGGCACTGGTGGGGCACGACTCGTGCCCATAAGGAACTAGTGACGACCTAGGGTTTCACTAGTGGGAGCCTTAGGGTTTCTTCCAAACATGGGCCTTTGGAGGCCAATTTATCTTCTGCTATTTAAGGAGCCTTTAGTCTCCTAGGGTTGAACAAGTAGGCATAATGTAGATTATATTTTATTGGTAGTTACGAAGGAAGAGGAGGGTTATTTCTCTCTTTAGAGTTCTTATTCTCTTTTCTTTTCTTTCTCTTAGAGCATCCATAATGGTAGTAGACTTAAGGAGCAATTCTTAAGTGTCATGTCATCAATTTCGAAAAGAACTAGGTAAGAATCAACAACCAACAATGGAATATTTCTTTAGCGCCACATCACCATCTCTAATAAAAAACATTTAGATTTTATAAAATACCAACATCGTGTAAATTAAAAACTAGATGGTATTGATTAAATAATTATTAAACAAACATGTTTATTTTTTCATTCAAAATAATATTTTTATATAAAATTTATATGATTTGTAATTTTCAGTATTAATATTAATATCATAATAATTTTTTTAAAAACTATATTTGATCCTTATTCTCAAAACGTTTGGAAATATATTCAACAATGTATTTATAAGCTAATTTTTTTTACCGTTAGAAGCATTGCTTTTCATCAAAATTATTTCTCATTTTAGATTCTAATTGATTAAAAATACAAAACAAGCCATGCCAAGTGTTAACAATTGGTTGGTTGCCATTTCACAAAAAAAGAGAGGTACCAACTCCTTAACTAAGGAGCAACTCCTTATTAAGGAGTGGTTATTAAAATTCCACAATGGTCTACCTTAGTTAAGGAGTGCTCCATATTAAGAAAAGTGGTGTTAAGGAGCAACCATTGTGGATGCCCTTAGTTGCCTAGATCCATGGCATTTAATTCAATATTTACCATGGATCTATTTGTAGTAGAGTAGTTATTTTGCTTGGGGATTTATATTTGTATTCATGACTTGGTAGTTATTTTGTGAGATTCTAAGATCTCCCTATTCTTTATGCTTATGAACATTATGTTGACTTGTTAATTTCATGATTGTTACACCATGTTGGCATACACCTTAGTGACATCTATGGGGAAGTGTTGACTATCGACCACACTATGTGGCATTAGCATTAGGATAGGTATGTATGCCTTGTATGTGATTGAATCTAGGATCGAAATATACTATCGGTCATGTTACAAAAATATTCCCCAAGTGCTAGCTATATATAGTTTTACTCTATTGTGTCTTGCATGCTTGTTGTTGGTAGATAAGCCCCCCCAAAACCTATCTTGCAACATTAGCTATTCCTGACACATGATCTGACTGATGACCCGATCATGGCTTTGTAAAGTTAACCTTTAAATTCCAAGCATCTCTGTGGACAACCCCAGTCTTGCCACTATCTACCCCTTAGGTAGTTTAATAGTAAGAACGGAAGCAACAAACAAATCTTATATCTTTTAGCATTCCGCGAGTTAATTGATACCTAATTAACAACCCTTCGGAGTGCGGATTAGTGTTAAATTATCACTGTTTTATGTTGTGATGTCTATGTTTCAAACTAAAGCATTATATCTTTTTGTACTGGATAACTGCTGAAAATATTTATAAATTACAGACCATAGCAGAAGTTAAATCACAAAAATGTGAAAAGAAAACTAAAAAGGATGAGTAAGATATAACTTCTATGTTTTACTTTAAATATTTATAGTCTTCTAACCATATCTCATAGGTTTCATTTGTTTACACTAGTTAGTGCATGGGATTAATCAGTACGAAACTTTGCAGAAGCTGATGTGACAGAATGTTTCAACGTACTCTAAATAAGAACAAATGAATTGGATATAGTTACAAAAAAACCACGCAACTGAAAACAACCGAAAAGTAATGCTGAAAAGCATTTTGCAAGCTTATGTCAAGACACAACTAGAAAAATACCAACAGAGCCAAGCACACTGATTCCAATATGTGATGGACTTGAAGTTTGAACCTTGAGAAAGGAGTTTCCTATAACCATAACATAGTGTAAGGCTCAAATACACATTAAATTGGCTGGAAACATTTTTAATGTTATAAAACATCTGTTGGAACACAAACATGAGTTCACAAGATCAGCTTGACAATATCTCCAACGGGGTGATGAGAATATTACAATGGATATGTCGTAGGTCACAGAGGGAATGGAAATGGTTGGATTGAACTCATCACTTACCTTCAATTATTTAGCTTGAAAAACTAGAGGTGAAGAGAATTTAGTGCGTACTATGGGAGATCATATAAACTATGTTGGAAGACTGAGAATGAATGTGGCTGAGGGTGGAGATGCACAAAACATTATTGAGCAACTTAAGCAAAAGAATTGTGATGATGATGATAGAGATATTTTCTTTCAAGTGAAGATGGATGATGAAAGTAGGTTAACCTTTGGAGGGACTCAAGGATGAAGAAGGACTACACATTGTGTGGGGATGTGTTGGTATTTGACACAACTTTTAGTAGAAATAAATAAACTTGATTTGTTCTTCATTTTTAGGCTTAAACAATCATTGAAAGAATGTCATGTTTGCATGTGCTTTCATATCTGATAATAAGGCTACAATGTTCATATAACTGGTTGAAACCTACATAAAATACATAGGAGGAAAAGAACCAATGTTCATTAGTAGATACCACCCTAGTCGAGCAAAATCTAGCATTAGAGTGAACACCTCGTAGAAGTAGACTAGTTCATTGAATACAAATGATACCTAGCCTAGGGCAGGAGGGAAACCAGCTTCCACAAACATCCTCAATGGACCACGATATGGGGAAGGAAAGCACACAATGTGGACCGTGATCAAACGACTCACCATCCATATAAAGACAAGAATTATTGAAGAAGCAAGCAATGTTGTTCTATTTGGCGGAGTCTTCTTTTCTTGCGCAAAAGGGAAGGATAAATCATATTACTCAGGCGGATAAGGGATCACAGTATTTTCACTCTATGGTCTCTGCACGAAAAGGAGGAGGTATCCCTGCAATTATTAATAGTGACAATCGGATCGTTACTTCCAATAGTCGCAAGGGAGAGTTATTTGCTGAGTTCTACAAAGGTCTATTCGGTATGAAGAAGGACAGATTGGCCACGGACCCGAGCATATTTGATGCGAGTACGAAGATTACCGAAGTTGAAAGAGCCTACTTGGATCAGGATGTGGCGAGTATTGAAGTTAAGCAGGCGCTATTTGCAATGGCAGATGATAAGTCTCCGGGTCCGGATGGCTATACGGCAGGATTTTTTAAGAAGCAGTGGAACACTGTGGGAGAGGAAGTTACGGCTGCAGTGCTTGAATTCTTTCAGACAGGTGACATTTTGGCGCAGCTTAATCACACTGCGGTGGCCTTGATCCCGAAGAAGCCGGATAATCTGAAGGTCGGCGACTTCAGACCAATTGCGTGCTGCAATGTGGTCTATAAAATTATCACGAAAATTATGGCGAACAGGATTGAAGGTATTTTACCAGGTATTATTGACCCTGGTCAGGGAGCATTCGTGAAGGGCAGAAACATTTCGGACAATGTCATGTTAGCGCAGGAATTTGTCCGGGGATATGGAAGAGCTCGCAATTCGCCCAGATGTATGATTATGGTGGATCTTCAAAAAGCGTTTGATACAGTCTCTTGGGATTTCTTAGAAGAAGTTTTACTTGGACTGGGATTTTCGGAAAGGCTAACGAACAGAATTATGACTTGTGTGTGCACTTCTTCGTTCTCGATTGCAGTCAATGGTAAACTGTGCGATCACTTTCAGGGGCAGAGGGGTATTCGTCAGGGTGACCCTTTGTCGCCTCACCTGTTTGTGATCTGCATGGAGTATTTCTCGAGATTACTGAAAAGGAGGACGGCATCTAGGCATTTTACATTCCATCCGAGATGCGAGACTCTTCGGATCACGCATTTGGCTTTTGCAGATGATCTCATGCTCTTTTCTAAGGCGAACACGAGTTCAGTACATATACTCATGGACGCCTTGAATGAGTTTGAGCGCACTTCGGGTTTGGGAATTAATGCAGCAAAGTCGAAGTTCTTTGGGGTTGGTATAAAGGAGGATTTGAGCTCCACAGGTATTCCTTGGGCGACATTCCCCGTTAGATACCTAGGCGTGCCACTTGATTCCAGCAAGTTGAAGGTGACGCAATTCGGTACTCTATTGGGAAAGGTAGATTCGGAAATAGCTAAATGGAAGGGCCATACCCTCTCATATGCAGGCAAATTGGAACTTGTGAGATCAATCGTTGGAGGTATTGCGGGATTCTGGATTCAGTATTTTGTTATACAAACTACGGTAATGGATGCTCTCGAACAGAAATGCAAAAGGTTCTTATGGGGAGGTAAACATAAGGCGAAGGTTGCATGGAAGAAACTTTGCGCACTTAAGTCTTTTGGAGGCCTCAGTTTGAGGGACTTTGTTACGTGGAATTGGGCTTCAATGGCTAAAAGGCTGTGGGATGTTCACTTGAAAAAGGATAGCCTTTGGGTCCAATGGATTCACTCGTACTACCTTCAGGGAGTAGATTTTTGGGGATTAAATCCGAGAATTGCAAATGGTAGATTGGGAGAGCGATACTCGAGCTACTTTGGTGACCTCTGCAAACTCAGGGATGAATTGTTCGCAATGTTTAATGGTGATTTGCAAGAGGTAATCGGCCATCTCGGCGTTTGGTCTGGCTCGGGAAAGTTTACTAGTGCAGCTTATCTTCATATGCATCGTCATAGATACCCGAATGTTTATGATGTTGGTCGATCAAGTGAAAGGGTTTTCAATAGTATTTGGCGTGGGTTTGTTCCGCCGAAATTCTCATTCATTACTTGGTTGGCGGTCATCCAGAGACTACATACTAAAGATAAGCATCAGATAGAGGAAGGGGATAGCATGGAGAAGGTATGTTCTTTATGCCATTTGGAAGAGGAGACAAATGAGCATTTGTTTTTCAAGTGTGAATTTTCTGAGGTTGTTTGGGGACGTATTCGGACTTGGATTGGTTTAAGGAGACAAACTAATTCAATCCCAAGTTCCATGACTTGGGTGAAGAGGCAAATTAAAGGCTCCAAGTTGCGAAAGAAGTTTGGTATACTGGCCTTGATCACCACGGTTTATCGCCTTTGGAGGGAAAGGAACAATGTGGTTATGGATGGCGCTCAACCAAGTTCGGAAAGAGTGGTGAAAATCATCATGAAGGATTGCTACATGGTGATGAATAGGCTATTTCCGGATGAGCACCTGTTTTAAATGGAGAAGCTGCTTGGATTGAAGGGTGCTGGCGGCAATGTACTGAGTGCTTCACATTTCGGGTCAAGGTGCTTCATTCCTGGCGCTGTGCTGGCGTTAGGTGTTGCGCTGGAATTCATCACGGTCGAAGGGATGCAGGACGCCAGTAAGGGAGATGGTTTCGGTGATTCAAGGCTGGAACGGTGTGTCACGGTTTGGATCTTCTGGCACGGTTTTCAGAGATGGTTGATGCGGTTTTCAGCGCCGGGAGAGGCTGTTTGGTGCTCGATGGAGTCCTGATTGGCCTATGGTTTTTCTTGGTTTTCTATTGGCACTTGCAGCTCGGTATTCAGGAGGAGGCAATAGGTTTTAGAGTAAGGATTTCCGTCCTCATACTCTTTCTCCTAAGCCTAGTTTTTACTACTGATTTGACGGTTATTTATGCGCTTTATGCTCGCGCTACACTTTGTGTTAAAATAGCATATAGCTGTCCATTTGCTCAAAATGGAGTGGGCGAGTACATACTCGCCACGCTTGGTGCACGCGGTATAAGTGCATCCATTCTCACATCTTTCGGAAGTTTATTTCACTGGGAGACACAAAGGTTGGAGGCACGGCCTCATTAATCATTGCCCATAGGATCAGCTTCGGTGCAAAAAGAGAATGCCAGAAGGCCAATAACATCCCTCTTTCTTCATTTTAGGGATGTATATGGTAGAAGCTGTTGTCCATTTGGTTCATCGGCTTCAACTTTCATGCGACATCCAAGACCCGAGACATCCTCGGCTGCATTAGGATATCCTTATCATCTTTTCTTGGACCTTAGCCCCTTCATCAACGTTCCAGCACCTACATTAATTTAAGACCCGCGACCCTACTTCTCGGTTGCAATTTGGAATTGTAATGAAGAAGGCCCATTTGTTAGGGGTAGAAGCGGATTTGTTTATGGGTAGTGAGTTTGTTCTCACCCCATCATTTCGTTTGGGTTATAGCCTGTGTTTTACCAGGTTGTTTTATGCTCCCTCTGCTCGCCTATCTTGCATTGGGTTGGTTGTGATTTCATTTGGACATAAGGGGGGGATGGTAGAATGTTGTCCTACGGACTTACATTCTTCTATTCCCCCCCTACCTCTTTTGGACTTTACTCCTTAGGCTTATTTAGTAGCCTAAGGTTGGATTCTTTTGTATTTGGTGGGGTCCTTTTCGGGCTCCACTGCAGGTTCCACCATTTATACTATTTACCTATTTACGTCGACAAGAATTAGTGAAGAAGGTAAAAAAGTACTAGAGGAAATATGCATACAGAATATGGCTCTGACTTGGGCGTCAGAGACTTGTCCATAGGACCTCCCTGGGACCCTTTTTGCAGGCACCCAAGATAATCAAGCATGTTGAGGTGATTCTAGAGATCATGTCATCCCTGGAGAATTCCCCCTTATCAATGGTGTTGTCTGTGAAATAAGCCAGAGTTACAACCAACTGTGAAACAAAAATGAAGACTATCCCATGGGAAAAAGATGGTCCGAGGTGAAGTAACACATGTATAA
This sequence comes from Rubia yunnanensis, assembly GCA_037428765.1. NCBI lineage: Eukaryota > Viridiplantae > Streptophyta > Magnoliopsida > Gentianales > Rubiaceae > Rubia > Rubia yunnanensis. Next base: position 102,741,688 of record CM075061.1, on the reverse strand, counting down.
AGGTAATGAAATTGCGACAACAAAATAAAAATTCTTGTAAATAAAGTATCACTCATCCAACTAAGGTACTTCCAGTAAAAGATATGTCCCAGTATACCAAGAACATCACATGCATATAAAGTAGGACATCGCTCAAAGAGTTACGATGTTCTTACCCCCTTCCCACATTAGAATACGTAGTTATAAAAACTAATTAGCTATGGAACTAGGCACGCTAACCATAAACAGCACAAATCAAGGAAGGGATATCTTTCAGAGTCATGCCAATATCAACTAGCTAATCAGAGCGTGGACCAAAATGACATCCAACGCGAGGCTAGTAACCCTAGCAATGCAAAACACAATACATCATAGTAAAAAAGATGATAATGTCTTTTCCCTTCATAAACCTCGAGTCCTTATAAAAACTAAGGATTAAAACAAAAACTTACTCTCTAGCCTTCCCTCATAAGTATTACATCATGTCAAATTACGAACCTATGACATAAGTAAAACAGTTAACTAGACTCTGCTATAAGCTAGTGCTAGGAAGTCATTGGATCAAGGAAACATACTCGGAGTGGTGGATCTCAAAATGATATTTTGCTAGAGGAGGATGATTAGAGTCTTCATAGTTTTCTAGATCATAGTGATCACAATGAAGGTATGTGGGTCAACGGTAGAGGGGAGATCACTCGTAGAAAAAGAAAATCAAAGAAGGTCATGAGGAAACAGAAGCATAAGTAGTTTGTGATTCCATTTTAAGTGTATTTTGTGACATTCGTTGAGTTTTTTTACCTTGGAATAGTAATATGCCTCTAGTATTGGCATTATTGGTAAAAAACTCCACATAAGATTGAATTACCATCACATAACATTAGAATAACATAGAATGGAAAATAAAAAGTATTATCAAAATTCAACATCAATCTCAAATCTTAATAACATAAAAAAGTTTAGTCATAAAATAAATTTACCCTAAATTTGATTCCTCATCATCTTCAATGCCTACCGTTGAAGTCGATTGGTTGAGTTGAGGTCAGGGTTTTGACGCAAGGTGGCGCTCACACGCTTGGTGTAATTTGTCCATAAACCAGATCGTTGCCTTCATTACGCAAAATTCCTTGCACATCCATTTGTAGCAATACTTGAATCCTTTCAAATAGGCTTCTTTAGTACATGAAAATTTTAGAGAAGAATATTTAGTATATATTAAAGACCAACATTATAGAAAAAAACTCGATGAAAACTCAAATGTCACTAACCTTCCTCAATTCGTGGCCTCTTACTCGCCTCGGGAGCTTCTGTGGTCTTATAAAATCACTTACGATTGCTTAACACCTATTTTTTCTTCTCGAAGTATGTCTTGTCAAAAATACTTTGGCTCATTTTCCTCCCAGTTTATAGTCAACCCGTGAACCTTCTTTAAAAAAGGTGATTAATTCCGATATGGGAGTCTCTTGATCACCTTCTTCGAAGTCACAACCCACGACATATGCCTAAAAATAGCCCACTCGGGATTGATTTTCCTACTCTCAATTATGTAATAGAGTAACATAAATGTGGTGCAGTTAGGATCGACAATGTGTCTGCTCGAGGGAACTGATCTCATATGTAATATGTTGGTCTATAGTCAAGTGTGTTAGACTAAAAGTATCCGGCTTTCCTAAATCTGCTCTATTGCGTTGGAATTACCTCTCAGTACAATCCACTGGGTAAATGTAGAGGTAATTAACATGTAGCGGCCACTTCTCCTGATGGTACACATCATCCAATGCACCTTCTACATCCTCCGGAAAAATACTTTCAGGGTATAGATAAGGGAATTCTAGTAACTCATTAATAGTCCATTGGTTAATCGGGATGTCAATAGCCCCAACCCTAGTCTCATAATCCCCATTCTCAATTTCATGCAAATTAGCATAAAATGGACAAGTCAAATCAAAGTAGGCGCTTTCGTTACACGAAAGCAACCTTTGAAATTGTTGGTCATGAAAGTAGTCGAGGGGATCAGCTAAGTAATCATTAAAATGGACTACATAACAATCTAATAGCTTCCCCTCCTCACATAATGCATCATAACAAGTTTGTGCAAAAGGTGAACAAACCTTGTTTCATCGATGAGGGGAGTGTGGCCGGTGGAATGAGATCTAAGGATTGTGTGGCTTAATCCTCCTCTAGCCATGGTAAGCAATGGGTGGCTTTTTTAGTTTGTGGAATTTGAGAGCAATTTGCGAGTTTATAAAGCTATTTTTTTTAATTAAAACCATCCTTAGATGGGGGGTATATATTGGCTCCCTAGACCAATAATTCAGACCAAAAATCAGCCTGTAAATCGAAGAGTGCAACAAAATTACAAAAGATCATCCCGTAAGATCCGAGACTAAGTATATCCCTATAGCAAATCGGATTGCTCCCAAAAGCTAATGATCAACCATCCAGAGTTCCAATGTGTCTTAACCAATTACCTCTAACCGGACACATCGCGAACAGGGCGAAGAAACGTAAAAACGAGACTTCTATTTGTCAACGATGTGTCCGTAGAGATGTTGGTTATCTCCCATCTGTAGTTATCTCCCATCTGTGGAGTATCTATCACGTGTCAGCTACGAGCCAGAGAGGCCTTGTGTATCCGTAGGAAACAGATCCCAGAAGTTGAATCATATATCCTATCTTGGTGAGATGCACCTAACCTGCATGAAATATCAAGAAGACTAGCAGTATCCAAAGAAGATGATAAAGAACCAGAAATTGCAGCAGGTGATATCAACCATGAGATGAGGAAACTACACGGATACCTTTCATTCCAATTTTATCCAACAAAATAAGACCTTTGAAAAATGGTGGAGCCATGTCCATGTTTATATCACCATTCAGATTATTTCCATTAGCATATTTTGCCAAAAAGTCGGCTGCTGTATTAGTCTCCCTTGGGATGAATGCAATTGGATTAACTTTATGCAACTCATGCAAAGAACTACAAATAGAAAAAACTGTCCATGGACTTACCATAGGAGCCTGAATTCCTTTTACAGCTGAAAGGCAATCAGATTCAATCGCACAGCCTTGTAAATTAAGTTCAGTACATAACTGATATGCCTTTTGAATACCTACAAGTTCTACGTGTAATGGGGATTCTGAGTGAAAAACATGAGTTCTAAGTTTAATCACCTCACCGTTCCTATCCCTCACTATCACTGCAGAGGAAGACAAACCTCCAGTTTTCCATGTGGCATCAGTATTAAGTTTAGCACCAGAAACCGGCTTTTCCCATCCAACAGCTGAAATTGATCTTCTCTGTTTTTGTAGTATATCAGATAAGAGGCCTTCTTGGATTAATTCTTTGTGTTTTTCTTTATTGCCTCTCAATGGGTTTGCAGTAAAAATTAGCTTAATCAGGTCCTTAATATTATGGAAGCATGAATCTACCGAGAAGGCCTGATTCTCAAATATACTCTTGTTCCTATGGATCCACAGGGACCATGATGTGACTAAGAGGGCTGCAATGTTCATGCTAGAGGATATCTTGGAATCTGCTCTTATGGATAAATAAAATTCTACCCTGTTTCTAAAGCTTCCTAAGGCTGGATAGTGAAGATGAATGAGTGTGTTAATTCTGTTCCAGATTTCAAGTGAAGAGGGGCATGAGTTAAAAAAGTGATCTAGAGTATCCAAATGATTCCTACACAAGGGGCATTTGGAGGCTAGGGAATATCCATATTTGCATAATATGTTATCAAATGGTAGAATTCCATTAAGCGCTCTCCAAAGAAGATTTGACATTTTGGAAGGAATAAAAGGGGACCAAATTTTATGAAGGTACCTGATTTGTGTACCTTTTTGTCTGAGATTCTTGTAAGCTGAGCTAGTGGAGAAATTGCCATCCACTGTAGGGGTCCAGATAGTCTATCAGCATGTGTGTTTGTGATTACCACCTCCTGCAAAATTAGGTTGGTTGTGGTAGCCAAATGAGGCTCCAATATTGGAAGATAGTGATTTTTGTTAGCAACAAAGGAGCTCAAATTTATATCAGGAAATGGAATTTCCATCCCTTTAGGCCATTCATAAAACAAAGCCCCACTACCTTTCCAGTTAGCATTCCAAAAAGAACAAGAACCAGTTCCATAAATAACTCTTGTTAAGCTATTTGAAACTTCTGTTACCTTACAAATCCTTTGCCATGTGTGAGAATTCTTGTAGGATTCTGGGAGAGACCACAGATGTTGGGTCCATTGAGATTTATTGAGTTGAAATTTCCACCAGAGCTTGCAAGAGAAGGCATCCACTGAGGCCTGAATATCTCTAAATCCTAGGGAAGCTCATTTTTTGCCATGAACGCCATTTCTTTTTATTTCCTGTGTACTCATTATGCCCCCAAAAAAGTCCTGAAGCTAGCTTTTCCATTTTTCTTAAGACTATTTTAGGTGGACTAAGTACTGCAAACAGGTGTGTTGGAATGGAAAGGAAACAATGATTGATGAGAATGATTTTCCCTGCTGAGCTTAACCACTTGTTTTTCCAGTTGTTTAATGTATTTTCCATTCTCTCAAGCACAGGAAAGTAGTGGACTTGTTTATTCCTTCCAGCAAAAATAGGAGTCCCTAGATATTTGAAAGGAAAGGTGCCTTTTGTCATACCTAAGGTCCTAGAAACTGAATGCAATCTATCCACAGGTGTTTTAGGATCAGCAAAATAATTAGATTTAGCAAAGTTAACTTTTTGACCCGAGGTATGCTCATATGCCAGCAGGAATTTTTTGAATCTTTTCAGGTTTTTGGGATTGCCATTCAGGAACACAGCAGTATCATCTGCATACATAAGATGGGTTATTAGTGGACAATTCCTAGGCAGACTGAAGTTCTGTAGATAGCCTATCTGAAATAATTTTTTTAACCCTCTTGAAAAGGCCTCAGACAAAATGTTATAAAGAAAAGGAGACAGTAGATCCCCTTGTTTAATTCCTCTATTAGATGCAAAGAATCCTGAAGTTACACCATTTATTAAGACTGAGAAATGAGCTGAAGCTATGTTCTGCATTATTCTGTGCACAAATACACCATGGAATCCGAATTGCAAGAGGACTGAATTAAGAAATGACCATGATACTCTATCAAAAGCCTTCTGCATGTCTAGTTTAACTATGAGGTTTGGGACTTTTGATTTCCTACCTAATCTTCTAGCCATTTCCTGCATCATAATTATGTTATCAGATATATCCCTCCCTTTTATGAATGCACTTTGTTCAGGGGATATGAGAGAAGCCATTAGTGGTTTGATCCTTTCCATGATCATCTTAGAAAAAACCTTATTCACAAAGTTAGATAAACTTATGGGCCTGAAATCAGAAAAAGATACAGGGATAGGCTTTTTGGGTATTAATGTTAACCAAGTACTAGATATAGCCTTAGGTATGTTTCCACTTTTAAGGAAGTCATTAGCAGCATCAAGAAGATCTTCATTAATGACTTCCCAAAAGGTGGTGTAAAAAGCTCCTGAAAATCCATCAGGACCAGGTGAGCTACATCTATTTAGGTCAAAAACTGCATCCTTAAGTTCTTGAAGTTGGAATGGGGATAGAAGCTGATCATTTTGCTGATCAGAAATTACACTAGGTATTTCTGAGAGGAAATGATTAAAAAAAGTCCCTTTTTTTGTGCAACTTCCTCATGAAAAAGTTCTTTGTAAAATCTTACTACTTCCTCTTTGATTAGAGATGGATCAGAGATCCAATTTCCTTTTCCATCCTTAATCTTACTGATTCTTGTCTTAGATCTCCTTTCTCTAACCGAGTGGTGGAAGTAACTTGTGTTAGCATCTCCAAACTTAAACCAATTAATCCTAGCTTTTTGCTTAAGGAAAATGAACTTTTCTTTTTGAGCCCTCATAAGCAACTGTTTTGACCTATTTAACTCACTTAGGATTAAGTCATCATTGTTTTGCTGAAAGGTGATTTCCAGTTCCTTAACCTCATTCTCATAGTGTGCCAAGTTCTGTGAGACATTACCAAAGTGATTTTTATTCCATTGTTTAATTTCCATCTTTAGCCTCTTCAATTTAAAAACCAGCCTATACATTCCTAGAAAAGGGGAGTCTAGTTTCCAGTTTGTAGCTACCAAATCCTGAAATTCCTATCTGTTTGTCCACATATTTTGGTATCTAAATGGTCTAGGGGCTTGTTCTTCGGATGATTGAACAGAAAGTAATAACGGGGCATGGTCCGAAGTCAGCCTATTTAAAACTTGAATAGAGCTATTAGGGAAAAGCTCCAACCAATCTAGGGAGGCTAAACCTCTGTCCAACCTTTGAAAAATTAAATCTTTGCATTTTTCCTTAAATCTATTATTGCTCCAGGTATAGAAATTCCCCACTGTAGGAATATCATACAAGTCATTTGAGTTTATGAATTCATTAAATTGTTTCATGCTCTTTTTAGGTGTGGACTTCCTGCCCTTATATTCAGAAATAGATAGCACAGTATTAAAATCACCTATATATATGGAGGGGGTATTTCCTGTCTCTTTTAGATCATTCCATAAGTCCTCCCTAAATTGTCTATGCACACTTGCATAAATAAAGAAGCAGTGCCAGTTAAAAGAGGAGCCTGAGTCAGTTATGTTAACCTGAACAAATTGATCTGTCTCACTTAGATTTATAATGTTAAAAGTTGGTTCCCATAGAATCCAAATTTTGGCCGAATGTGCAGCTAGAGCATTATAATATCCAAGTTCACGCTTTAATACTGTGAGCATTTGTGTATCCTGCCATGGCTCTATCAAACACATAATTTCAATCTTATGATTAAGCTTAAGAATCTTTAATCTTTCTACAGATGTTCCAATACCCCTAACATTCCAAACCAAGATATTTCCTATTATGGTGTGTTTTATCATTTAAAAACTTTAGGGGTAGCTTTCTGTGATGATCTTAGATTTCTCCCTGATTTTGCTGAAGTCTTACCTTTGTCACCTGACTTACCATTACTTTTTTCTATATTTACAAGGGAATGCATCTGTTCAGGAATGATAACCTTAATCTGCATGGCCTCCTCATTCTCTGATCCAGGTTGTTTAAGATCCCCTGTGTTAACCTCTGAGTTGGCAACTGTATTAACATCTGTGTTGGCCTCTGTGATGATTTTCTCTGTGTCTCCTGTTAGGAGTATCTCAAAGACAGGAGAGTTAGGTACAGAGGTTACATTTTTGTCAGGAATGATTGTTGGAATTACATCCTGTGATTCCACATTTTCATGAAACATCTCTACTACTTCCTCTTCCACATCTTCATGTAAATCATCTAATAATTTAAAAGCATTTGAGATAGTTACCACATTTTCAGTTAAATCATTTCCTTGGGATTGAGTAATATCAGATAGCTGACTTTGTTTCCTCCAGAATGAAGTGGTTATTGGCTTGGAAATGTCATCTAGTGAGTAAAAGGGGGCATTTCTCTTTTTATGACTAATCTTTTCAAGCTGCACTAAAAGTGATTTTTGATTTTGAAAATCTTTCTCTTTTTGTGAAACAGTTAGTGCAGAGGAACCTTCCTTATTAGTCACTTCTCTTGGCTGAGGTTCTAGACTTTTGTTCTCCTTGTGTACATATACCTCAGATACTTCAGGTTTTTTCAGAGATGTTTTCCTCAACTCAGGGTGCAAATGGTTACATTTTATGTTATTATGTCCCAGGATTTTACAGTGAGAGCAGTAGAGTGGCAAATCTTCATATTCAATAGGGTATTCAGCCACCTTGTTACCTATTCCTACCACAATTGTGTTGGGGAGCTGTGTTAACAAGTCAATCTCCAAACAAACTTTTATAGCTGATGGTCTGGTAAGCGCTTTGGTGGCAGCATCCATCTTAAGGAATCTACCTATCTGTGAGCTGATACCTATTATAGCAGAATTGTTATAGAAATGAAGAGGCAAGTTATGCAACGTTACCCAGACCGGCACAATAGAGGATTCCACCGATGGTGAGAATTCCAGCGACCACTTCTGAACTTTCATCGTGTATCCTTGAATTGTCCATTGCCCTTTCATCCAAAATCTTTGATAATCCTCGCTTTCCTGAAATCGGATAAGAATATGTCGGTAATCTATTGAACCAATCTGAAATTTGGATTTAAAACCTATAGATTTGAAGGCCTGCAGCAAGGAATCCATTGGAGGTTTCCCACGAATGAATTTCCCAACAAGGGCGTTTTGGTAATGCGATGCTAGTAATTCTCCTTCTTCAGGTGGGAGAATATAAGCAATTTTTCCTTTGAATTCTGTGATAGGGTGTAGGTTTGGGGTATCGGGGAGTGTCGAGAGAAGTGGCAATTGTTTGGTGTTAAGTGCTTGAAGGAAGCTTTTGTGGGATTGTGGAGTAGGATCCGGTGGCGGAGGAGGCGCCGGAGACGCCATAGTTTGCCCCTTGGATGGATATAGCCGTTGGTGGAACAGCTTCCGTCCAGAGGACCGTTGGTAGTACAGAGTTGAGGTGAAGAAGAAGAATCACAGTAACAGTGTGTGTTTCTCACACAAAATCGCACACAGTAGACTTAATTCAATTTGTAGTTTGGGGGAAAATGATGAAAATGTATCGTTGCCCTATTGTTTTTATGGAAAACTATTTCCAAGCTCGGTAATATATATTTGACTCTTTGAAAATGGTAGACAAATGGCTTCAGAACTTAAAAGCTTTAGTTTCCAAAATAAGGTACTTCTTTCAAACCCGAGAGAACAACAGTCTTCCGAGCTCGGAAGAGCACCCAGACTTTTGGTCAGTTTGGAAAAGAACACCTTTTTTCACAATTATTGTTACACTTATTGAACCAAACTGAAGTAGTCAACAAGTTGAGAGTTCTTAGTACTTTAGACCATCATCATTAAAAAAATCCAAACTGCTCCATAGCAATTGTCAATCATATGAAATCCACTGACTTATACACTCCATCAATTCAAAGAAAACAACAATTCCAAATTGAACAAAATAAAATCTCAATCTTAAATTGAAACATTGAAATTCACTTCAAACATTAAAAGGGAATCCTATTAATCCTCTTCAAACATTCTATCAATGCTAGAGTCTTCCTCCTCATCTTGGCCCACAACCTTTTCTTCTCCGCCATGACCAACATCCCAATCATCCCCACCATGATCTCCATCATCATCATCACCTTCATAATCGCTCTCTGAAAAGGCCAGCTTAAAGTTAGGTGGCTTCTCATCTTTGCTCAGTTCAAGATGGAGGCTGATGAGATACTAGAAGCATGTGTTTTCTAATGCATTTAGTACATATTTTAGTAGCTTTTGTACGGTTGATTGGTAGGTTTAAACGAGATTACATTATAAGGGATTTTGATGGCCATTGTTGGTTTTCTTGCTAAAATCCTTCGTTTTGTGACTTATTTAGATCTAATGGATACTATGTCCTTGCAAGCACATGGTATCAATTTTGTGAGCTTATTTGCAGATTGCTCATAAGCACTTTAGAGTAGCTAAGTGAATGCCATTCGCGAGAATGGTAGAATATAGTTGAAGGCCATTTACAAGAATGGTAGTAGACAAAAGTCCACGCACTTAATTGTGGTAGTAGATGTGATACGCCAAAGAAAATGAGTCAATCTCCGGAAGGAATAGAAGACTGGCACAACTCGTGTACGTTTACACGGTCCGTGCCAAACTGATGGCTTTTGCAACTAAGTCTAGATGTAGGTCGTGCCCTTTTACTTGATTTGTGCGCCCATAAGATGAAGACACGGACCTCCAGTCCATGCCCCATGCCCTATTGCACGGTCGTGCCATCATAAGCCGTGGATGATGACTCCAGACGGCGGCCCGCGAGATTGTGCATGGGTTGTGCCGCTTAGATAACCAAAAATGCTCTCTAGTCAGAAACCCGCTAAATTTTGCATGGGCCACGTGTACCTTTGCACGGAGCGTGCGATGCGGTCCATGTACTTTTACACAGACCGTACGATGCGGTCTGTGTGCTTTTGTACAGCCCGTGCCAATGTGGTTGCTAGGGTTTCCCTTTATTTTGGGCTTTGCTAAGGCCCATTTCCATCTGCTACAAAATATGCACTAGCCCACTAGGGTTTAACAAGTTGTAATTTCATTTTCCTAGCTCCAAGAGTAGGTAGAGAGAGAAAGAGACTGACTCTTCTCTTCCCATTTACTATTTCCTAGTTTATGCCTATGACATTGAATCTAATGACTGAATTGGGTTAAATGTTAATTACTTTGGGATTTTATTTGTTATCATGACTAGGTGATGATTTTGTGAGATTCTAGATCTTCCTATATTTCATATCTATAAATATTCATGTTTTATTTGAGCTTTATGTTCTTGTAAGATGTATGTTATGTATATTCTATGAATCACCGTAGCTCATATGTGATATGTTATTGTGCTAGGTTTGATTGCTACCTTTGGAGTGTTGGGTTAGGTATATTGTAGGTTCGTGAGTATCGACTTTGTGAGTGCATGCATATATGATCAAGAGTACCATTCCGATCAATATAGCCTAGATTGATTGGCTCATCATGTAATAATGTTCATGTTAGGGAAGACATTGCCCCTAACAGGGGTGTGAGGCACCATTGGTGTACCCAAATAGGATGAGCATGATAGTTTGTAGAAACTAGGGTTGTCGTGTAGTGACCATAGTTGTTTCAACCCTAGAGTCATCATGAGATGCCAACTTCTTTTCCTCTATAGGCCTAGGAAAAGCATCCATAGTGGAGTTCCAGGGATTTATTTTCCTTACTCTCATATCTAACGGTCACTACCACCAGAAGGCAACTGCTTAGGCGCTTGATCCTTTAAGCAGGGGCGCGTTAGCATTGTGAGTGAGTTTTTACAGGAAAAGAAGAGAGCAACGCGAATCCTTTGTTCGATCGACACACTTTCCCTAATTACTGAGGCGGTGGTGATAGGTAAAAAGATAATAATGTACCTTTGTGTGAAAAACGTTGGGAATGGTTGACTATCACCCACACTATGTGACATATGTATGCGATATGTTCATAGTTCTTACATGTGATAGAATCTAGGATCAAATTCATTCACTGGTCATGTTACACAAATATTCCCAAGGCTAGTTTAATCTCTTATTTTGCATGATTAGTAGTTGTTAGATACCCCCGCCCCCCAAACCTATGTTTGTAGCACTAACTATTCTCGACACACAATTAGAGTACCGTCTAATTGTAGCTAATTTCTAGTAGTAGGTAGTTGACCTGTGGATGACCCCAAACTTGCCACTAGCTATTTTCTAGTAGTTGGTAGTTGACTTGCCTCGACCCAAGGTCATTAATTGTAGCTATTTAACCTGAGCCAATGGCAGTGGTCAAAGATAAAATTTATAGTTCTATAACTCGATCACTGCTATGCTACCTAGAGGGTAGTTAGCGGAAAGCCCTGGATTTGTCCACAGAGATGCTAGGTCTAATGTACCAACCTAAAACAAAAACCTCATACGGGTCATCAATCCGTACGAGTGAAAGGAATAGCTAGTAAAGTAAACATACAAAGGGAGGGGGGCGTTGTATTTTCAATCTAGTAATTACAAAACATGCAAAGTAAAAGAACACAACTACAATTTAAAGCTAGAACTTGGGGAAATCATTGAGTGACTTGGTAAATCTAATGCTTCTATCCTCGATTCTTTAACATAAAGATCTAAGAAAAACTAATGGTGTGTCCATAACATGTGGTGTGGTCGATGACATACACTTCCCCATCCCTATCATATCGAGTGCTCTCGCAAACCTCCATCAACACCGCTATCATAATTAGGGGAGTACAACAAGGTCCGACTGTTGTTGTAGGTCTGATTCTCCCCCGTGCGATTACATCCTGGGCTTCCACCACAAATTCAACTACTCCCCTCGTGTTCTATCAGTTAGGCCCAAGGATTGTAACCAACTTATTTGTGATACTAGGGTTTCTTGTAACCCTAGCTTGCTACTAATTAAGCTATCTCTTCCCGAAACCCATCAGGCAACTTTACGGAGTCTGCTAAGACTAGTGTGATGGTAAATAGATCAGAGTGACCTCGAATCTCCCATACACACACTCACACAGACTCGTTCCCTTCCACCCATACAAACATCCAGGTTTCCCTTCCTAAGGGGCATCGATATGTGTGCATAGCATGAATACAATCCAAAGTGTATGCTTATATGTGGGTGTCCGTTGATGCGAGTTGTGGTCAGACTTGGTGATTTACTCAGAAAAATTGGCTCGGGCTGTGTAAATTCCCACATTCCGCATGTTGGTCTCAGCATAATAACTTGGAATGGCTGCGGGATACCTAAAATGGGACGTCCCGCGCCCATACTTAGCTGCGTGGAAAGGTCCTTCAATTTGTACTTGACGACTCATTGTGTGTGGTACGGGTCGCGCCACTACCTCACATCGATCTCCATGGTGTGGGCCATTGGTGCCAAACCATGCATGGCCCGCATTGTCCCGTTGGTGCTTCAGCCAACTAAACTAGTTTCCTTCGCTACGGGAGAACTGTTAGTCTAATTTGAGAGTTTTAGTAGTTGATTTTATAGTACTCAAGAAGAAAAATCCAATAGAAACAGCTATAAAGGCTAGTTCTTCTTGGATCGTTCTCAAACTAAGGCACAACTCATCAGACCATGATTTCCTATTTCTCCGTTGGCCGCTATGAACTCCGTAGCCGCCTATCTTTGGCTTCAATCTCTACCTACCACACATTTATGATCTAAACCTTCATCTACTACCATTCTAGAGGTGAATGGCCTTCGTCTCTACTACCGTCCTTGCGAACAACCTTCACTATCTTCTACCGCCCTTATAAACGGCCTTCACATATAAAGTAAATAAAATGTATCCATGAGCAACCTACTAAATATGATCACAATGAAGATCAAGGAGCCCATGGATACAAGATGTTCGTTATTACCAATTAAGTTTACAAAATGTGGGATTTAGACAAGAAAACCAAACATGGCCGTCTAAACCCCTTGTCACGTAAACTCAACTAATACTTGCAATCCACAAAGCATAAGTAACTAAAAAGTATGTCAAATGCATCAGTTAATGCACGTGAAATGAAGCAGATTAGACTCCCCACACTTAACCCTTTACTCATCCTCGAGTAAATAGAAGACAAGAAAAATAATAAAGCAAAATGAAACATGCAAAAAGAAGTTAACCGAGGCATTCGACTTATTCAAAGTTTACCCTGTTTTGAGAAAGTAAGAATCTCACAACTCTCCCACTCCCCGAAAGACATGAGTAATCAAACCACCAAAAAGTAAAGTGTGGAAAAAGGTAAGCCAAAAAGTTAAGTGTCAAGCTAGCTTAATTTTCCCGAATGATCCAAAAGCAATCAAATAGTAGTCTTTAAAAACAATCCACCGCGGAAGTATGCATTCAACCTAGTTTTTTGTTTTCTCTCAATTCCTCTCATTTTGCCTAGGAGCCCTTTCAGGTTTTCATCCTAGCTTTAACACACAAAGGGTACTCACTTCTCACATTTTTCCACACGACCTCTTATTTTTACCTAGGCTTGTAAGTCTAACCGGGCCTAGCCTCTCATTTTTACCTAGTTCTTTTGACCTATCTAGACATTTCTTCATGTTACCTAAGTCACCCTTTTGGGTTTTTGACTTGTCCAGATTTATATATATTTATATATATATATATTCATATTTTCAAGTTTTCCTTTTTTTTTGGTGTAGCACAAAAATGCCCCAAAAGTGGGCTTCATACTACATGAGATAGTCACACATAAAAAATACACCACAGAATTCCTAAAACATCCTATCCCATGCAAACTAGACACCTCTAGCATAGCATGTCATACCACCAAATGCTCATCCAAAATCATCCCTCAACAAACAAAAATCAACATCACAAACTAACAAGAAAAACTACTAAAGCAAATCATGAAATGCACTGAGGAAATCCAAGAATGGAAATGGGAGGCCGTCGCCATGCCTCTCAAAGACAATATTTATAATTCCAAATTACGGCTAACTAATAAATAGTAGCTAGTGGTAAGACAGGATCGTCCACGAGGAAAAGAGGGTTTTATCAAGTGTTAAAGCGTAGTTAAAAAGCACACAAAGAAGTAACTTTTTGTGTGTGCTAACAAGTGGCGGGTTGCTTTTGGAAAACACTAAGAATACTTTGAACAATTAAATTAACAAACTACGAAAAAGAACGGTGCAAATACAATCACATATAGTACAAATAACTTCAATAAGATTGTAACGATTCTTGTGCGCAATTGGTTTACATTTCTAGTCATCCATTGATCATAGATTAACTATCCTATTTTTATGAATTAATCAAATATTGTGGAGAACTTATCCACACCTTTCGAATGTTGATATTTCTCACCTCTCCTCGTTTATAGTTAGAGTGAGCGATTCGTGCCACATAATAACCCTTACCCTCGGGTCACCCTAGACGATCAGCGTCATGGATTTCTCCTAGGATAGAATACACACGAAAACCCAACATGACTACCACAATGTCCTACAAGCGAGAAACACATAGATAGCACAAGTATATTTAATAATAACGACTACGAGGATCGGCCTTTATGCTAATCGTTATTATTGGGCTACATTGATAATTAGTCGAACCCATTCAAATTCATCCAAAGTCTAAGAAATTCAATCAATCATAAATCATAATTAGTTGTCATTCCTAATTATAACCTAGCATTGACCAAGAACAATTCCATTGACTAAAAGTCAAAGTCTTCTGGGTTTGACCAAAAACCTAGCAAAGAATCAACCCCTAATCATCAATTAGTTGATCATCCTAGCATAAATCATGAATTAATCACACAAGAAAGCACCAAACATACTTGATAATCAAAACACAAAATAGGATAAACCAAATCTCACAAATTCATACAAGAAATGCTTACCAATTGCTCCCAAGAGTATATTTAGTCTAGATTATAAAAACCCACAACAATTCTACAAGAATTCATGAAAGAGATGCAAAACTAAGAAAATATGAAGAAAAACTAGGGTTTTTGAAGGGGGAAATTTGGGTAGGATGAATGGGAGAGAGAGGGAGTTTTGAGGCTAAAAAAAGGAGATAATAATAGCCTAAACCCATAGTTGCAGGCCACAATGTGGGCTGTGGCCCGTAATGGTGCTGCTGCCCTCTTCTTATTTTCATCACTATGCGTGAACCATTGCTTCGATTTTGGAGTTCTTATAGTCGATTTTATAGTGCCCAAGAAGAAAAATCAAATGATGCCACCCTTGTAGACTAATTCTTATCGAGTCATTTTGAGAACTTGGTCCAAACTTCCGGGTTACAATTCATATACTTCTTTGTCTTCCTTCTTCGACCCTTCTATCTTCTACCTCGTTTTGGCTCATTGCCTTCACTAAACCACTCCGAAGTGATCACAAGAAATCTACAATTTAAGACAAAAAAATGGAATATAGATGCTCGTGAGGACAAAATCCATTAGACTAAACATAGGTTACAAAATGAAGGATTTAGATATGAAAACCGAAAACGGTCATCCAAACCCCTTATTATGTAAACCTATCAAAATCTAGCAATCTTCCAGCAAAATGATACAAAAGAGATGCTAAATTCTTTGGAAAATACATGCATTTGACGTCTTATCAGAAAAACTCCCTATGTGCACACTACTCCCTCCCCACACTTTGCCCATGCTAAGTGTCCAATGAACAAAAAATCATGTCAAAACATAGGTGTGGTAGGGAGAATAGTGGTACTCACTCTGAATGACCTTCGTCCTCATGACTTGTGAAGCTTCTATTCATTTACATGGTTGCTTGTTGTGTGGCCTCAATGCTATCCATCCACGAGCTAAGATCTTCCACTTAAGAGCACATTCCCCCTATCACTTGGACTACCTCTTGCAACACTTGAGTAGAGATAGAAATCTTGTCCCTAAGTGAATGCAAGTGGTCAATGATGTCCGAAGATAAGGTAGAGCGACTAGGGGGTACTCTCAGAGTGGACTTGCCCTCACCCTCCTCAACAGCTAACTCATGTTAGCCCATAATGTTATAGACTTCTCTCTCAAACTTTTGGTCCGGTGAAATAAGTAGGTCATCCAATCTTGTTTTATGGTCCATAGAAGTGCGCTATGGCTATGGAATGATTATAAAGCTGCACATGCTTGCTCCGCCATAAAGCCATATATATCTGCCCTCCGATGTCATCGGTCCCACCATAGATACCTTAGTTAACTTCTCAGTTTTGTACCATGTGCCCGATCTCCCTAATTAGCTAGAGCCCTTTGTGTGACCGGGTGACTTAGATACTCCGCTAAAGAACTAGCCATGTCTCCAATGGAAAATTTTCCCCTCTTTCTGTCTCCTATCGTGAAGCATTCCTGCATAATGTACCCCACCAAGTTTGTGTAAAAGTTACCCAAGGGAGTCATTTCCCAAAGGCAGTGAGTATTTGAACCCAAGCATTGAGTTAGGTCACCGTGGAAAAAAATCCCATAGCCAATAAACGGTGAATATAACGGAATGTTGGATGAACTATGGTGGTACTCATGCACATGTTCTTCTGATCCGTCCCTGTCAGTTGCACCCAAAAGCGCCCAAGAGATAAAGGTTACCCTTTTTGGCGTGTCTTCTGGATCTCCTTTCCATACCTCCACCCAAAGGCTTGTGCAACCTCCTAGTAAGTCATCTTGTACTCCTTGTCGTCCAGGTTGAATTTTATCACCTTGTGTCCATCATCATCTACGATCGGCCATAGAGTAGCTAAGAACTCCAGGGTCGACCTAGTGTACGTCTTGGAGTTTTTCTCGAGAAACCCCTCTAGACCTACTCGGCTTAACATGTAAGTGACCGGCTAGAGTAAACCTAGAGCCTCCAAGGTGTCCTTGCAAGCAAACCCCATCTCCAAAATACTTCTCCTTGGCTCTCTCAATTTCCTCCACCTCTGGGCTGCAATCTCGGAAATGTTGGATAAACCCATAAACTCCTCAGCACAAATGTGGGGTTATGAAGATGGAAGTTTGCCTTCTTCCTCTTCTCACCCCTAGTGGACTTGCCCTTCTCTGAGGCTTTTTTCTTAGGTGACATCCTAACAAAATTAGGACAAAAGTGGTAATATGATCATAAACAAAGAATGTCTTATAATTCAATGAGAAAACATTCTCCCAAATAACCTAAACATTTATAACATGATACTCAAAGCATATGGGCTATTCAAGTAAGAACATTCCTCAGCAAACATCAATCTTATGTAAGTTATCACCAACCCATTCAATTAAATCATGCAACCAAGATTCACTCTCTCCCAAATCACCCAACACCAAAGATCATATCAAAAGCATAATAGCACATCAATTCTCCCAACATCCGCTTCAACACAAGATCATGCATACAAACCCAAATTCAAACACGTATCTCACAACACAGTTATTCAAGATTCATGCTTCAAATAACACCACCATAATCTCAAATAAAGCACATAAACATAGAGTTCAATGGGTTACCTAAAATTTGAAGCTAGGATTTGCAAGAACCACAAAAGAAGAAGCAAAAAATGCAAACTTTTGGAAGAAAATCTTCAATTTTTTTGAGTTCACCAAGAGTGTGTGAGAATGAGTGTTTCTTGATAAAAAGGAATGCGTCAAATGAAAGAATTAGGTGGAGGTGTGGTATGGAAATGGAATTTCAACTTAGGTGACTAGGGTGAGAAGTACAATGAGGATAAGAATAGAATTTTAAAATGCTCAATTTAGGGGACAGTCACTATTGGAAAATAGATACATACGCACCGGTATAAATTCATGAGTACAGGTATACCGGTGCTTATGTAACCAATTGCACCGGTATTTATCTTGTTAACATCATTACTAGTGAAAATAAGTACACGTGCATCAGTATCCTATCAACAGGTGTACAGTTCACCTATTTTCGCACCGGTGTTGGTTCTACTGATGTATAAACTCAAAAATTGTGCACCGGTATTATCTGTATAGGCTATTTTGACTGGTGCATTTGCTTACATGTGCACCTATAAATGATTACCGGTGTGTTCATATTTCCCTATTACATTAATTTGGTGCAAGGAGGACAACTTTTTAAATCGGTAACGGGAAATTGCCTGTGCAGAAATATAAAAAAATGTGGGAAAAATTTGCATTTGTACACCGGTTACTATTAGAACTGGTGTAGGAATTGAACACGCACCGGTATTTTCTTAATATCGGTGCATAGGAAATTTCTTTTTGTAGTAATTTGGCGCCAAAATTAATCATTTTTGCATCGTACTATGATCGTACCAGTGCAGAAGAAGAAAATACGCAGGTTTTGGGTAAATATCTACACCAATAACTGTTTTTACCAGTATAATAAGCTACAAATGCACGGTAAATTTTAAATATCAGTGTAGAAAATTGCATTAAATTCTCACCTACCACATTTTTAGCGGGTTAAAAATATGATTTTTTGGTAGAAGAGGTTCATTAATGGTGTTTTTTGGTTGATGAAGGCATTGAATTCTCCACAATGAAGACCCTTGAAGGTACGATTTTTTTAATACATTTATGGATGTTAAGGATTTCATGTATGGTTTTGGTTAGTAGAGATATTTACATTTTATGTTTGGTCATTTGATGTTGATTGAGGTAGAATTGCTAATATTAGTATGTGATTTGTTCTCAAGGTTGTTGTAGTTGAAATGCTATGGCTTTTGATTCCTATAGTGCTAGACATATTAAGAATGTTGTAATTATAACGTTGAATATTGGTGCATATTGTGCATTTATGATGTTGCATCATTAGGAAGTCATCATGAAAAGTTCTATTGTATTAAATTTGTTGAAGTTTGATTGTTGGACATTTATTGATATGTAGAGTTGTACCACGCCATTGAGAGGCGTAAGCATGTGTATGCCAACGTTAGTAGGGTGAGCGATGAATATATTATGTTCGTGGATGAGTTCTTGAGCATGCTTTTAGTCGAAAGAAGAAAATATTATATCCCTGTCGTGATTGTGGAGATCGAATTCGTACTGATAAGAAGGATATCCTGAAACTCTATTTGTATAGCCGGGGGTTGGCAAAAGATTATTTTGTGTGGACCTTTCATGGGAAAAAATCACTACCGGAAGTGAGAGTTAGTAGTGAAGGAAAGTGTTTTGAGGATGCTAAGTTGGAGGAAATGTGTGAGGAAGCTGTTAACGAGTTTAGATGGAGGCCTGAGGTTTTGGCTAACTTCTTTGGTGAGAAGAATACACTATTGTATCTCGGTTGCAAGAAGAAAGACACAGTCATGTCATGTTTGATGGAGTTGTTTAATTTGAAAGTAGTAGGGTCATGGAGCGATACGAGCATGAATAAATTGCTTAAGTTTTTGAATGAAAAACTTCCACATGGTAACGGGGTTCCTGTTAACCTTTATGAAGCTAAGATATTTTTGTGTCCAATGGGATTGGAGTATGAAAAAATACATGCTTGTTTGAACGGTTGTGTCCTGTATATGGGTGACTTAAGGATAAGATTGTTTGTCTTGTACGTAATGTGTCACGTTATAAGAAGAAGATAAATGTGGCTGTCAGTGGAGACATGTTGTGCCAGTGAGGAGGCGGGTGCCCGCCAAATGTATGTGGTATCTTCCAATTATTCTAAGGCTGAGAATTTTGTTTAAGAATGAAAATGATGCAAAGAACTTGACATGGTGCATTGATGAGGGAGGTTGTAAAGATGATGATGTAATTCGACACCCGATTGACGCAGACCAGTGGAAGAAATTTGATAAGATGTATCCACACTTTGCATCCAAACCTAGAAATTTGAGATTGTCTTTGTGTACTGTTGGTTTGAACCCATTTGGGAATATGTTCTCTAAACACAGTTCGTGGCCGGTTATGCTTGTCATTTAAAATCTTCCCCCGTACTTGTGCATGAAGAGAAAATATGTGTTGATGCCCATCATGATTTCAGTCCCGAAACAACCTGGAAATGACATAGACACTTATCCTGCCCCTTTGATACACTACTGGAAAATAGGTACATACACACTAGTATAAATTCATGAGTACATGTATACCGGTGCATATGTAAGCAATTGCACCGGTAATTATCATGCAACCATCAGTACCGGTGTAAATAAGTACATACGCAGCAATATCCTGTCAACCGGTGTAAAGTTCACATATTTTTGCACCGGTGTTGGTACTACTAGTGTACCAATTTGAAATATATTGCATCGGTATTATTCGAATAGTTAATTTTACCAGTCCAATTGCTAACATGTGCACTGGTACAGGATTATCGGTGTGTACTTATCTACCCTTTTTATTAATTTTGCACAAATAGGTATAATTTTTAAACCAGTAATGGGAAATTACCATTTGTATACCGGTTAAAATAGCGGGAAAAATTAGCATTTGTATACCGGTTACAATTATCATCGGTGTATGAATTGATCACGCACCGGTATTTTCTTAATGTCGGTGCAAAACTAAATTCTTATTCTAAAATTTTGCTGTAAATGTACACCGGTAACGGATTTTATCGGTGTAAAAAGCTTCAAATGCACCGGGAAAGTCTAAATACTGGTGTAGAAAATAACATTAAATGCTCACCTACCCCCCTTTTTTAGCGGGTTAATTATCAGATTTTTGGAAGAAGCGGTTCATTAAGGGTGTTTTTTGGTTGATGAAGGCATTGAATTCTCCACAATGGAGCCCCTTGAATGTACCTTTTTTTAAATTAAATTTATGGATATTAAGGATTTCACGTATGGTTTTGGTTAGTAGAGACATTTACATCTTGTGTTTATTCATTTGATGGTGATTGAGGTAGAATTGTAGATATTAGTTTGTGATTTTTTCTCAAGGTTGTTGTAGTTATAAGGCTATGGTTTTTGATTCCTATAGTGTTGGACATGTTAAGAATGTTGTAATTGTAATGTAGAATATTGGTGTATATTATGCATTTATGATGCTGCATGATTAGGAATAAATCATGACAAATTCTATTGTACTAAATGTGTTGAAGTTTGATTGTTGGACATTTATTGATATGTTGAGTTGTATCGCGTCATCGAGAGGCGTAAGCATGTGTATGGCAACGTTAGTAGGGTAAGCAATGAATATATTATGTTTGTGAATGAGTTCTTGGAGCATGCTTTTAGTCGAGAGAAGTGAATATTATGTCCCTGTCGTGATAGTGGAAATCAAATTCGTGCTGATAAGAAGAACATCCTGAAACTCCATTTGTATAGCCAGGGGTTTGTGAAAGATTATGTTGTGTGGACCTTTCATAGGGAAAAATCACCACCAGAAGTGAGAGTTAGTAGTGAGGGAGAGTGTTTTGGGGATGCTAAGTTGGATGACATGTGTGAGGAGGTTGTTAGTGAGTTTGGAGGGAGGCCTGTAGTTTTGGCTAACTTCCTTGGTGAGAAGGATACACCATTGTATCCCGGTTGAAAGAAGAAAGACACAGTCATGTCATCTTTGATGGAGTTGTTTAATTAGAAAGGTGTAGGGTCATGGAGTGATACTAGCATGAATAAATTGCTTAAGTTTTTTAATTAAAAGCTTCCACCCAATAACGGGGTTCCTGATAACCTTTATGAAGCTAAGAGTATTTTGTGTCCAATGCTATTGGAGTATAAAATGATACATGCTTGTCCGAACGATTGTGTCCTATATAGGGGTGACCTTAAGGATAAGATTGTTTATCCAGTATGTAATGTGTCGCGTTATAAGAAGAAGAGAAATGTGGCTTTCGGTGGAGAGCATGTTGTGCCGGTGATGAGGCGGGTGCCCGCCAAATGTATGTGGTATCGTCACATTATTCCGAGGCTGAGAAGGTTGTTTAAGAATATAAAATATGCAAAGAACTTGACGTGGTTCATTGATAAAGGAGGTTGTAAAGATGACGATATAATTCAACACCCGACAGACGAAGACCAGTGGATGAAATTTGACAGGATGTATCCACACTTTGCAACTGAACCTAGGAATTTGAGATTTGCTTTGTGTACTAATGGTATGAACCCATTTGGGAATATGTCCACGAAACACAGTTCGTGGCCAGTTATGCTTGCCATTTACAATCTTTCCTTGTACTTGTTCATGAAGAGAAAATATGTATTGATGCCTATAATGATTTCAGGCCCGAAACAACTTGAAATGACGTAAACAATTATCTTTCCCCTTTGATAGAAGATTTGAAAGTGCTTTGGTCGGAAGGCGCCTTAATGTTTGATGGTTGCAGTGGTTAAGATTTTACATTGACGGCGATGCTTTTTTGTACCATAAATGATTTTTCGGCACATGGTAACCTTTCCGGGTATGTGGTCAAGGGTTACAAGGCTTGTCCAGTTTGGGATGATGAGACAGATTATCATCAGTTAAGGAATGAGCGGAAGACTATTTATTTGGGTCACCGTAAATTCCTACCTGTAGGTCACAAGTTGCGGGAGAACGCGGTTGCATTCGTTGGTGAGAAGGAGAGGAGCAAGGAACCCAAACCTTTGACCGGTGTAGTTATTCACAACAAGGTGAAGAAATTTATTGTTGTTCTTGGTAAGAATTTATCACAGGGTGGTGGGGCTGTAGACGAACCGTGGAAGAAATGGCCCGTTTTCTTCGATTTTCCATACTGGGAAGACTTGGATGTTCACCACTATTTGGATGTCATGCATATCAAAAATAACCATTGTGAGATTCTAGTTGGGATAGTTCTAAACATTTCTGGGAAGACTAAGTATAGCTTGAATGCGAGGAAAAATTTAGTGGACTTTGGTATACGGTTGGATCTGGCACAAGAGGGAAGCGAACGTACCTAGCCCCCGCTACTTATAATCTGTCAGTTGCTGAGATCGGTGTGTGAGAGCATACAAGGAATGAAGGTACCCTCCGGTTACTCCTCTAATGTTAGTCGGTTTGTGAATGATGAGTTGTGTCTTAATGCTTTGAAATCACACAATTTTCATGTCCTTATGCAATATCTTTTCCCCGTTGCAATCAACGGGTGTTTGGAAGAGGAAGTTAGATTTTCAGTTATGCGCTTGTGTTTGTTCTTCAAATCGATATGCAGGAAAACTATTAGCAGGCAACAACTAGATTAGCTGGATTGAGAGGCTGCTGTTGTTCTATTCCATTTTGAGAAGTATTTCCTCCTATCATTATTTAACATCATGGTGCATCTAGTGGTACACTTGGTTAGGGAGATACATATGTTCGTGCCTGTTGGAATGCATTGGATGTACCCCTTTGAGTGTTAGATGGCTGTTTTCAAGGGTTATGTTCATAATCATAGTCGGCTTGATGCCTCCATTGTATAGAGGTATACGATTGAGGAGATCATAGAGTATTGTACAACGAACTTGGTTGGAAGAAGAGCAATTGGTGTTCCAGGTGGACCCCACTGTGGAAGGAAGAATGGGATTCTACATTCCAAGGGTACGCTTCATACACCCTATCATGCTGAGTTGATGACTGTTCACCTATATCTAATACGTAATATTTACGAGGCTGTAACATATATTGAAGAGCATATTTCCTTGTTGGAAGAGATTCATCCATACTGGCCCCCGAATAAAATTCAGGTTGAGCATTCTTCAAGGTTTGTTAACTTGTTTTCCAATTGTTGTATTGTCGAAGAAATGCCCAGTAAGCTACGAGAGTTTGCAAGTAAGCCCAACTGCACCGTTGGACAATACCTTGGTTATGAAATTAATGGCTTCAATTTCTCAACATTGGCAAAGGATGAGAAAAGAACAACTAAAAATAGTGGTGTTTATATTGAATCTGAATCGATGTGGTAGGTAAGCAAGAGAGATAAACATCCAGTTGTTGCTGTGATGCCTTTCTATGGGGCGATTGAGGAAATTGGGAGTTGGATATGTAGATTTCAAGGTTGTTATCTTCAAGTGTCGTTGGGTGGAACACGATTCCGGTGTTGTTGTTGAAAAGCCTATGGGGTTCACCTTGGTCGACTTTAATCGTGTAGGATATAAAGATGACAAGTTCATCTTAGCTACCCAAGCACGACATATTTTTTACATCAAGGACCCTTCGAATGAGAAATATCATGTAGTGTTGCATGGGAGGAAGTTTTACTTTGATGAGGAGATTGATCAGCCCGCCATAACTGATAATCCTAAGTTTCCATCGGTATTTCTCGGTTTTGAAGATGTTGGGGGGCCTTTTGTTAGAGGGCTTTCTCATGGTGATGGGCTGTGGGTTGATGAGAGAGGTGAAATAGTAGGTGGGGACAATCTGTTGAAGTGAGTTGGCGTTCCCGACCGATGTTTTTGTTACTATGTTTTTTGAAAATCATATGATCATTAAGTGAATTAGCGTGTAATGTATGTAATTGAGACTCTTTTATGAATTGGTTGGTATGATCCGTGATTTCAATGGAGTGTTTATGAATTGGATCAGTGAAAATGCATTTTAATTTTAATTAAAATTTCTATTAGGTGCTGTTTTTTACAACGGTAAAGAGTAAAATATCGATGTAGAAAAACACGGGAGGTACTCTGTTTTGTACTTATGCATCGGTACTCTTACCGGTGCACAATACTTAGAATTTATTTTTGTTTTTTGCTCTCGGGTCCAATAATGTTAATTTTTTTCTTTTAACGCAGCTTGAAGCAGCTTCTTTTTAAAAATATTTGCACCAGTAGGTGTACCGGTGCTGGATACTTAGAAAAACATTTGAGCATTCGTATATGGTGTGAAGAACCAAATTTTGTTGGCATTTAAAGTAGCCTAAAACAGCTGCATTTTGTTCAATTAGCACTGGTAAATGTACCGCTGCTGGGTACTTAGAAAAGTTTTTAGAAATTTACTCTCGGGTCCGATTAGGTAAATTTTTTTTATTTAAAGTAGCCTAAAGCAACTGGTTTAGGCCGCATTTTACACTGGTACAAGTAGAATACCAGTGTATAAAAAGTGTTCCATTATTTAAAACCCTCTCAGATCCCCCTTTTCACAGTAGCAACCTTATATCTCTCACTCAATACCATCTCCATCACTACCCATCTTTGTTGAAATCCTATGTAGGTTGTCATATAATCAAGTAAACCACTTCAATACCTTATTAGTATGATTAATTAGCAATTGCATATGAAATAGAATCATTGAGAATGTGACATTATGAATAGCTTGACTTGCATGTAAGGTGTTTGATGGAATGCTTCAATGTGTTTTTTAGAAAATGCCTCCCAAATCCATTTAGAAAAGGATACACCATTCACCATCTCCATCATTGCCAAAAGTATCACCGCACAGTTACCCGGATGGTACCTTCATGTCCGAGGAGGCTAGGTCAATCCATGAATCATTAAATGGTCACCGTCATCACATAGAGGGAGGAATTGAATCATCTCCTCCATTCAAACAAACTATCCGGAAGCTTGGGTGGGAAAAATTCTGCGAGATTCCGCAACCATTCAACCTGACCATTGTAGGAGAGTTCTATGCAAACTTGAAGTTTGGGATGAGCTACGATCATGTGTATTGTAGAGGTAAAACTGTCTCTATCACACCACATGATGGGTCCAATAATATTTTTTGTAAACTACATGATTTGAAATTTTATCGGACAAATACACTCATGAAGACAAAAAAGATAGTCCGAATGTAGTTGGCCTAAGTGGTTACATCAGGACCACTAAATTTGGTGCATTATATTCCAAGAATGGTTAGAATTAAAAAAATTTGTAGCATTAAGAGCTATGAGGGTTCGCCAAGTAAATTTGTGGGCAATAGTATAATTTTGGGAAATAAGTGCAAACATTCACTGTTGGTTATACAGGGCATTCCGTCAACCCGTAGGGTCTACAAATGAACTAACATGATCGTAATATATTGAATTTCATATATGTGGAGGCAATTTTATATTTTAACCCTTTCAAGATTCATGGAGGGACTAAATTGCAAAAAGTAAAAAATTTACTCGTAAATCAAAATTGCAATCCGATCAAACCAAATGGTTCACAAAACAACCCTTTCGTATTTACAAGTTCCACGTCGGGAAACAAACGGTTCTGGACTCCGTATTTAGCTTGGAAGATGTTAGGATTACACATAGAAACAATGAAGTAAACCCTTGTCGTTTACTCTACAACACCTACTAGCGCTTCAGGATGAATCACCACCCAGGCACAAATTTGTTGCAATTATGATTTAAGCCCGGAATATTAAATTTGGTAATTAATGTAGTTTCCTAATATGTCGTAATTGCATGTCACGATTTGGGAGACCTAATTGAAATAAATGCATACAATCAATTTTGCGGGTTCCTCGGTACCATTGAGGTACAGAAATGTTACTTATTCAATATGGAACCTCTTAAAATTCCATTTGGGCCGGTGGAAAAGTGCTTCACGGGGTGAAGCAAAATGTTTTGGGTCAATATGTAAATTTTATAAAATTAAACAATGCTTAGTAACGTCAACATACGGGGCCCATGTGTTGTCGATATTTGCATGAAAAAACTAGTACAATATCTATTCACAATAATTAAATGCCAATTTGAATAAATGGGGTTGTTGGAAAAATGCACGGGAGGTAAATGAAATAAGAGTGAATTTAAAAAATTAACAAAAATATTTTTACACTGGTAATATTAAGCAATTACCGGTGTATGTGTTCAATTTTTTGGCATGCTTTTCAAAATTTTCAATTTCATCATTTTTGAACAAGGCACAAAATATTTTACACCGATACATAATGCTTTTTCATCGGTACATGCATCGGTGTTGAACATTTAGTCTAAAATTTCTAAAGTTCCACTTAGGTTCAACCTATTTTTTCCAAAAAAAATATTTAAAACAGCCGCACACAGCTGCTTTTTGTATGCTTTTACACCGGTATCAACAATTTCTACACTGGTAAGAAATACCGGTGTACAAGAGTTAGCCTGAATCTTCAATTGTTGCTCTCGGGTCAATGAAAAAATCATTTAAAGCAGCTTCACGCAGCTGTTTTTTTTTCCTTTTTACACCGGTAAACGTACTGGTGCTGAACAGTTAACCAATTTCCAAACCCATTTTCACAAATATTACACTGGTACTCTACATATTACCGGTGTAAAAAAAAGTCTTCATATGCTTTTCAGCCGTTTCAAACGGACATAACTACCACAACTCATCTTCTCCTCATCAAACACCTTCAAATTCTATTTGAAAACTGCCCTCCACCACTTTAGCCATTCAATTCACACTAAATTGAACCCCTATAATTCCTCATCAATCATTGTACTTCCCATTATCTATCCTATAAAGTGTTGAGCAACACAAGAGAATCAAAACAAGAGAAGCAACCCTTCATCAACCCTTGACAACACAAGAGAAGAAAGTACTTGGCGAGTCCATCATCCCATTCTGTTATTGGCAAGTTCGACAAAAGGGAGTAGCAACAAAAATGCTCCTTTGGTGAAGGTAAGTGTTGGTTTTTATTTTACCATAGGTTACCATATCATTTTATCTTTAAAAAATCATTCCAACCCTCACACACAACACATGTTCGACTAAATGCCTCTATGAACAAAAACATGTAAATTGAAAAAAAAGTTGAAAGGGTAAATTGAATGGTATGTTTATACAATTGTGGGGTTAAAAAGTTTTGCATTTTTTGTGGATGGATGATGTAGTACTATAGTTTTTTTGTTGGTGATAATGTTGATAGTCACATTAGGAGGGAGTGATAATTGCTCGGTTGTAGGCCTATTTTATGAATACAAAGAGATTGGTATGGTTTTCTATCTACTTCTATAAGATCATATTTCATTCTATATCAAGTTCCATGCCTTGTTCGTTCAAGTTCTATGCCATGTTATGTGAACTTTTATACCTTACATAATGTAATTTTATGTATGAATTGTTCAATTTCTATGCCATGTTTTGCTCAAACGTTTTATGAGTTTGTTGTTTAAGTTCTACGCTACGTTCTATCAATGTTGATCTTTAAGTATCGTTATTGTTTGGATTGATAATTTTCTATTCTACTATTTTAGATGCCGCCAAAGAAGGGGAAATTAATCATGAAGAGGAACCGACCAGTTACGAAGAAGGAGGAGGAGGTGAATAATGTGGTCAATGAGGAGGTTGATGTGGTAGACCAAGAACCTCTGCCAAAAAGGATCCCGTTGAAGATACAATTTGAGGAAGAAGCAATGTAAACAAATGACCTGACTAGTGAAGAGAAGGAAGAAACCGCAAAACATGGTGATGTTATTATAGGGGATGTTGAAGGAGAAGATGCCGGTAAACAGTTGGCCAAAACACCAATTTGCAAGGGAAAGGGAAAGAGAACCATTAAAGGAAGGCTAACTTTTGATGAAGCGGACGACGACTTGACAAAAGTTGGAGGGAAAAAGGGAGAAGAATGAGATAGGGTTGAGGTAAAATTTATTTTAGGAGGCAAGGAACTAGCACGTGCCAGTCTGTGATGTTGGCAGAGCATAACACTCCAACTCCTGTTGCGTTTGAGTTCCATGGGAATCAAGCTGTATGTATGAACAATTCATACTAAGAATTGGTCATCGTGGTACGCTTATGGAAGTTACGCTTTCTGGCACTGCATCAGATTTGGCGCAACGAACACTGGTACGATGTTCCTGAAGATGTTAAGGAAGAGGCATGGAGGGATGTTATCTTAAGACTCTCGACAATTGTCATTTGAAAATTTTATTCATGGTAAATTTTTAGTGAAGACATGATTGTTGACATGCCTTTTCATACGATTCGTTCCAGGAGAGCTTCACAATTGAAACACCTGTGACAGACGAGCAACTAGAAATACTGAGGTAGGAGGTTATAGAGAGGGCAAAGAACCAACATAGGAATTGGAAGACGAAGGTGGTAAACAGGTTTATTCATGACATGGACAAAGGTATCAATAAAACAGGAATACCAAAATGGGAGAAGTACAAGTGGATGGATGAAGACAAATGGAACTTGTTTCAAAAGAGGCATCGGCATCCAAATTTTTAGGTGTGATGAAAAAAATAATACTTGTTAAGAGCTATGTTGCCCACAAATTCTATTCAACTAATTTTTTATTTATAACAACAATATTAGAGGCTCAGGGTTACAAATATTGAACGCAAAAAGGGTAGGGATAACACGCACCACACGGGAAGAAGGGGTAATCGATACATTTGTGAATTGACCAAGGAGCTGAAGGAGAAGGAGAGAATTAGGTTGATCGCCAAGGGATTCAATGACGAGGAGATTGAGAAACAACTCAGTCAAAAGGATTTCAAACTTGACAGATCTCTTGTCTACCTTGAGGCAAATAAAGATAAGAAAGGGTTATACTCATCAAAAGAGGTTTAGAAAATCGCACCAGAAGTTGTAAGTTACGCCAAAATCGGCCACTTAAATTAATTTTTGAGTGTATTTCACATTATTTATATAAGTAATTGTGTTCCTTTGTGTATCTTAGTTGAATTTGAATAAGCTTAAGGGAAAAAAAGCATTGGAACTGCATCCGGGTGAAGACATCCTCATAAAAGTGACAAAGAAGAAGGATCACACGGGCAGGTATAGGGGAACTTAGATGGGTCTACCCACAGTGGTTGTTATTCTTCATTTTTCCCGTAGCAAGTGCGATAGCATATCCTCAGCCAAAGAGAAAGCCCTGAGGAGACCATCTAATGATCAACCGGTCATGAAAGCCATGTATCCTACCTAGAGCAATTAATGAAGGGCTTAGCATCTGCAAACGGTGTTCAGATTCCACTAGGCCTTGACAATACCAAAAAGTTTATAGAGAAGGTGATTGATGACATTGGTGTGGCTGCAACAAAGTCTGGTGAAGAGCCCAGCGATGGAGAAGGAGATAAAGAGGCACACCTTCATTAATCTATGTATATCCTATACATTGAATTACACATCTGAAATATCTCCATAACCATTTTATCTATTAACTAAAATACTACACGATCATGATGGAGAATGCGTGAATATTTTCATTAAAGACATTGTTGGGAAGAAGAAAATGATCGCCCATGGGTTGTGACAGGTATCTCCTTGTCGGGATGCCTAACAAGGAAGTGTTTCTCATGTGAGAGTATGCCTAACAAGCAAGCCAGTCTTCTATCCTAGGGCATGATTGCCCTTAGCGGACCACCACTTTGATAATGTTGGAGAGGCCCTCAATAGCATCATGGATTGTATAGTGTCCTTAATAGGCAAGGAAGATGAGCAACCAAGTGACATCGATGATGTCAGTGTCGGAGATAATATGGATGATGATAACGAGGAGGTTATAGTTCTCACCAGTGACGATGAGGTACATTCCTGTAACACATTAATTTTCAATTCCTCAAAGTACTTTTGTGTATCCGTATTCATTAATCCCTGTAACAAGATATTAGCAAGCAAAAATCCCAGTGAACCGATAATTTTTGGCTATCTATAAGACCAAGATTAAATAGACTACCAAAATAGGTAATGAACTAAAATGAGTACTATTGTTATTCATTAACAACGATAGTTTAGTACTACATACTCAAGGGATCATTTCGTATCATTTTATGTTTGCAGATTGTCAACAAACGAGACCTGACAGATTGGATGATCATGGTATAGTTCATAAAGGAAGAAAATGCCGCTATCCAAGAAATGATAAAGAATAAGGATTGCATGGTCTTCCAAGTGTTCCGACCATCGACATTTATACACCATTACACCTGTGGTGTTGGAATAGAAGTTCTGGTCGAGTTCGGGAAGAAACTAGGGAACATGCATTAGATGACCTGGATCGATAATCTGCAGGTCGATGTGTGGATGGGGTGAGTTTTAAAGCTTACAGCCTTTATGTTTTTCAAATTAATTAGGAATTCATTTTCAGTATCATTAACGTTACAAGCACCTGTGGGTGAAAATAATGGAAACTAATTCAGGTCGTGTCCAATTTTGCCCATCCAACTGTGGCAACTTGAACAACTTCGAGCAGGAGGTTGAACTCCGTTTCAAACTAATTTGGGAAACAATGAAGGCAACGGATGATGAGTTCTACATCGTACCCTACACAAGAAATGTAAATATTTCTTCCTGATAATTACATTCACATTTCTAAACACTTCTATTTCTTTAGTTTTGTTAACATAACTTTCCAACGGCGATCATTGGTACCTCATCATTATCCATCCAAGAATGGATGAGGTTTTCACTCTGGACACATTGTCAGGGCTATCAATCCAGCAAACTTGGTCGAACTCAGGGTTATTTCTAGGTATTTCAATCAATCAAATAAAAAAACCTAGTTTGGTAGGAAGTAACCATTTTAATTTACTTTCTTGACAGGCTTGCATGCGCATACCAAAGGGAGGATTAAGACGGAGCTAGAACCTGACTACACTTGGAAAATAAACAACATCATGGTAAGTCATTCTGTCATTTCATCCCTCAATTTATTATGTTTAGGGTTAGTAATTACATTTACCTTTCCTGTGCAATACCGAACCCAGAATGGTTCATGGAAATGTGGGTTTCCATCATTCTCTTCGTGGAAGAATTTATTAATCACTCGGAGACAAACAATATCTTGGAGGTAAACCTTGTATCTCAAAATTTTTTATTATTAATTTCTATTAAATGCAACATTATTGACTAACAGTGTAAATTTGAAATTAATAGATCTTCCCAGAGGACAAAGGGCCGTACCATGTGTACAATAGTCAAGGTGTAGTAGAGAGATGGTGTGGGGCTTGACTCGAAGACTACCAGCAACAGGTAAACACTACGTTACAACTTCTTGATGTTAAGAATGTCATAATAGATTGATGGTTTATTTTGAAGGGTTGATGACATTAGAATTCTATGGATGGTGTTTGGTTATAGGAAACTTGTGTGATTTTTTTACTTTGTTTCAATCCATGCTAAAGATAGTTCTTCTATTTCATAGTTTGAATAATTTTACGTGTTTTACGAGTGATATTTTTGTAATAGGATGTTTCAAATTTCTTACCGATTCAAAGATTTCCAATTTATAATAGTTCATAAGTATCTCTGGCTGTCGTTGCCCCGGAAATGATCAGGGAGGGACCTTTGGAAAAAAATTGGGCATTGCAAAATTCAACCAAATAATACACCGGTATAAAATGAATGTACTGGTGTAAAATACAATCACATTTTAAATTTAAATAATACCGGTGCATAAAATAATACCGGTGTACAAAACATACCGGTGCAAACTATTCTAGTGCAAAAAAATAATATTCCTACTAAAAAAGAAAGACCGTTGTTATATTTTATACCGGTGTACAAATCACGGTTTTACACCGGTTCATATGTTATATACTGGTGCAAAATGTCTACACCGGTGTTCCAAATATTACCGGTGTAGAAATTTTGTGCCCCCAACTTTTCAAAATTTATACATCGGTCTAAGATGCCGGTGCAAATAATTTTCTGCACCGCGTCATTTTTCCGGTGCAAATGTGTTGCATTTTTACACTCCTATACATACACACCGGTATTTTGGGGGGCCAAAATACCAGTCTATTGCCCTAAATTACTGGTGTAAATACCCCTGTTCTACAGTAGTGAATAATCCAAGCCAATTAATTACAAGGGATTTGGAAGTATTTTAAAAAAATCTTAAGGAATTAGGGAATTCCAAAATTCTTGAGCTAAAAATGCATTTTTGAATTTGAGAATTAGAAATTTCGAAAATATGCATTATCGGAACAAAGAAAATTGAAAAATTGGTGTAGTGCACAAAATGGGTGCCTGGAGCAAAGCATAGCCTCACGCCAAACCTCCGCCTCACGCCAAACCTCCTGGCACGAGGTGTAGCCTTGCGCCAACCCCTAGCATGAGGCATAGCCTCGTGCCGTTCCAGTCCCGACATGAAGGATAGCCTCACGCTGGCCTACTTGGCGCGAGGCATCCACAACCTCCTAATCCTTAGTTTTTCCCTCTTTTTCAAAATACTATGTTACCCATCCAATTTAATTCCATTCAAAGCACAATCACGAGTATCGAACTCAAATTTCCAAACCATCCAAAGTTTCCTTTCAAAAATCCACATAGCAAAACAAGATTCGTGCAAACATTATATACCCACTAATCAAAACATGAAAGCAAACAAACACCGTATATTTATTGTCATCCTCACAACTTATTTTCTTCCATGCATTCTAATTAAACATACTTACCGGTGGGTCTCTGGAATTGCCATCGGTGACTCCACCCATGATGGCATTGTTGTGGAGAGGTATCCACAATGACCCGTCCTTACCTTCAGACCTTTTGTCCGCCAATGGGAATGAATCTCAAGGCTTCACCATCATTGAATCCGTGAATGTCATTTTGGGGACTAAGGGTGGTCGAGGAGGTTTTAAACACTCAATTATCTCCCTTTCCTATTGTAAATTTGTTAGCATAGAAAAACAATCTAGCACCGACATATTATTCATTGCATCATTCAATTCATCGGAATCATCATCATTATCATTAAGATGGGATTCACTCAATAATTCATGCTCATTTGTCATGCAAGAAGACTCATCATGCTCATCACATAAGGTTACACCTTTACACAACAAAGACGACCTCGTTGAATCATGCCTAGACTTATAGATATCAAATTCCTCTCTATCCATGTCATCTTCTAGAGGTAAGGTTCCCAAGTGGACATCGATTTTAGTCTTAGAAATTTTGAGAAAACGTCTCCCCAAAAGTATTGGGGGTTCCATTGTGCGCCACGTCTAAGACATAAAGTCCATCGGAAAAAACTAACTTTCCAACTTGCACCATCACATCCTTTACTAGTCCACGAGAACTAGCTTGGGAATGATCGGAAAGTTGGACAATTACTCTAGTATCCCTAAGACCACCTATTTCTAAGCATTCATATAGACTAAATGGGATAATATTAACAGTATCTATCATGGCATGTTCCACAAGTCTACCAACTAAGGAGATAGGGATAGAAAACATTATGGAATCATTGCATTTCTTAGGAAAGTTCCTATGATTCAAAATGGTGACACCTCCCAATTCCATATGTCCTAATCTCTTAGTTGGCCTATGCCTATTCTTTGTGCATGAAACTCTATGAAATTTAGCATAAGATGGCACATGTTCAATTAATTCCAAGATCGGGATCGTTACTTGGACCTTTTCAAAGACTTTTCTAATGTTGGCATCATCAGACACCACATTTGGCCATCCTCACACAACATTTGGAAATGGAGGTTGAATAGTGGCTTGGGCCTCGGGCGGTGGAAGTTCCTGGAGGGTGCTTCCTTGACCACAATTTCCTCTTCTTCAAAGTGTCCTTTGGTAGTCTCCACTACCTTGTCATCTTCTTGCATTGTCTTCCTCTCAGTTTTGTGAACTTCCTTCCCACTTCTCTATTTAAGAGCACTCACATTCCTCGGATTCACCTCTAGTTGGGAAGGCAGTTTCCCGGACTCCTTGGACTCAAGTCGACTTACCGAGGTGGAAAGTTTCCCAAATTGAACTTTAAGATTTTTCATACTGGAGAAAGGTCTATTTCCAAGGTCCTCAGTTTCTCACCTTGTCCGCCCCGCAAAGATCTCATGTTTCTTTCCCAATTGACAGATGGCTTCCAACATCTCATCCCTTCCCGACTTGTAAAGTGAAGCATAATTGTTAGAAGGACCTTCACCTCTAGGATATGGTTGAGGTGGAGCTTGTTCTCTTCAATACCCTTGAGGTTGGTTTTCCTCTCTCCATCGGAAATTGGGATGATCTCTATACCTCAGGTTGAATGGATTTGCATAGGGGTCCGACCTTTCATTCCCTTGGTTCCCTTGGAACTCTTGTGGTTGGTCCCTTGAAAATTGAGGTCTTCCCCGGTAGTTGTAGTCAATTTTCTTCACTTCTTGCAGATCATCTACGGCTTTGGGGCACACTTCAGAATTGTGGTTGAGGTTGCAAACTCCACACACCTGGACTTAATGCACCTTTCCTCACAAAAGCTCTTTCATCATAGAAGCAAGAGCTTGGACTTGCTCCTCCAACTTAGGTGAGTGTGTGGGTTTATCCAAGGCTTTCACTCTTGATCTAGTGCCAAATTACAACATACCATTTTTCATTTCTTCAAAAAGTGCCATTGCATCCTCGGGGCTCCTGTTCGCTATTGAACCATTACATGTATCATTTACCATCCAAATGTCTTTGTTACGCAATCCCTCAAATAAGTAGTACACCAAATCTCATCATTTAAATGGGTGGTAAGGACAACTTTCCAAAAGTTGCTTGAAGCGCTCCCAGTAATCGTACATACTCTCGGTGGCACCTTGAGTGATGTTCGACAACTGCTTCTTCAACCTAGCTGACTTGGATGCTAGAAAGTATTTTTTCTAGGAATCTCCTCTTCATGTCCATCCATGATCCAATACACCCCGATGGTAAGTAATAGAGCCAATCCTTGGCACTACTTTGCAGGAAGAATGAGAAGGCTCTAAGGTTGTAGTCATCTTCAGACACTTTCAAGGGCTTCATGTTCGTGCACACCAAATGAAACTCTGAAAGATGCTTGTTCGGGTCCTGACCTGCCAATCTATGAAAATTAGGAATGCAATGGATCATGCCACTCTTAATTTCACAGCTTACATTGGCGGCGCCAAAATTTGACCCTCTGCCTCGACCCAGGGTAATTAATTGTAGCTAATTAACCCGAGCTGAGGGCGGTGGTCAAGGATAAAATTTATAGTTCTGCACCCCGATCTCATTGCTATGCTAACTAGAGGGTAGTTAGCGGCAAGCCCTGGGTTTGTCCACAAAGATGCTAGGTCTAATGTACCAACCTAAAATAGAACCTCGTACGAGTCATCAATCCGTACAAAAGAAAGGAATAGCTCGTAAAGCAAACATGCATAGGGGGGGGTAAGATTTTCAATCTTGAAACTACAAAACATGCAAAGTAAAAGAACACAACTACAATTTAAAGCTAGCACTTGGGGAAATCATTGAGTTACTTGGTAAATGTAATGCTTCTATCGTCAATTCTTTCACATAAAGATCTAAGAAAACCTAATAGTGTGTCCATAATATGTGGTGTGGCCGATTGCATAAAATTCTTTGTCCATGTCACGGTGGATGCTCTCGCAACCTTCCGTCAACACCGCCATTGTAATTCAAGGAGTACAACAAGATCTGACTGTTGTTGTAGGTTTGATTCTCCCCCATGCAATTACGTCCTGGGCTTACACCACAAATGCAACTACTCCTCTCGGGTTCTATCAACTAGACCCAAGGATCGTAGACACCTTATCTGTGATACTAGGGTTTCTTATAACCCTAGCTTACTACTAATTAAATTATCTCTACCCAAAACTTTTCGGACAAGTTTATGAAGTCGGCTAAGAATAGTGTGATGGTAAGTGGATCAGAGTGACCTCGAATCTCTCATGCACACACTCACGCAGAATCGTTCCCCTGCACCCATACAAACATCAAGGTTTCCATTCCCAAGTGGGCATCGATATGTGTGCCTAGCATGAATACAACCCAAAGTGTGTTCTTATATATGGTGTAATATTCATGCATTCAAACTCAAAAGAAAATCACAATAATATTATGAACACAAAATTAGGAGGAACTATAGAATCTCAAAAAGCATAAAGATATAACCAAGTCACATCAATTTATCCCCAAGATATAGAAACTACTCCCTAGACATGTTAGGATCAAAGGATCAAAGGATGTTAGGATCAAAGGATCAAACTACTCCCTAGACATTTGAATTCCACATCTTAGGATCAAAGGAAAATAAAAAGTAGTAAAAAGTTTCCTAAGGAGAGAATCTCCTCTACTCTGGAAAGTGCAATCGAAAAATGAAGTAAAGTCCAAGTGTGAGTGTCTCATCTCAAAACCTAGTAGACTAAGATTCTATATATAGTAGTAAGAGATTGGGCCTAAAAATAGGCCCAAAATAGGGTACACCCAGGCTCAGCCACCACCCGACATGGGGAATCACAGATGATGTGGCCTATGGTTGTACTTGGCGAGGAACGCAAGGCCTGGCATGGGTCACGCCGCTTCATGGGCGTGGCACACCAATTATTGAGCATGGAGCTGATTTTCAACATGGCACGGTGTGCTAGGGTTGGCACATGCCGCATCATTTCCTGTGGGGCACCATTAGAGTTCTAAATCTTGAGCTCCTGATCCGCACCAGTCGCCATGGTCAGACATGGTGCTTTGCTAAGAAAACTTGGTGCCCGCCGTGTGAATTCCCACGTCCCACCTGGTGGTTTTAACATAATGACTTGGAAT
The DNA here is from genome assembly GCA_037428765.1 of Rubia yunnanensis. Lineage (NCBI taxonomy): Eukaryota > Viridiplantae > Streptophyta > Magnoliopsida > Gentianales > Rubiaceae > Rubia > Rubia yunnanensis. The sequence continues at coordinate 102,704,483 of CM075061.1, read as the reverse complement.
GGTGCAAGTGAGAGATCGTCGTCGTACCTCTCAAAGTTATAATTTATAAGCCCTTTATGCTTACTAAATACAATTAAGTAGATAGTGGAAAATCGGGGTCGTCCACGAAGAAGAGGGATCTTCTTAAGCGTTTAAACATATAAGGTTCATATTAGCCTAGAAGTAGATATATATAGGGGGGTTTGTTGGTTTTGTTCCTAAGTTATGAAATTACAAAGACAAGATAACTAGAAAAGTTAAGTAACTATGCTAATAATCAAACAAACTAAGAAAAAAGGGTAAAAACTAAAAAATACAAAGCCTCGGGGCAATTAATATCCACTTACAAACCTAATGTAGATTATTGAACCATTCACTCATTCTATCACATTCGTTACCTATGGGGAATGCTAAAATTTCCCATTCGAAGATCAACATTCATTCCTTCTTAATAGTAATTTGCAAAGACAAACAACGACCATTTGCAAACCTCATTGATAATTACTCTAGGCAAACCACACCATAAATGTATTTCATCAATGGCACTATACACGAAGGACCATAGATTTGATAACAACAAGCCTTCTACAAAAAACATAGCCATTAACCAAACATAGCATTCATTAGGATAAACCTAGAACAAACCACATTCAAGATTCAACCTTGCATTGCATCTATAGGATAAACATGAGAACAATCCACATTAACATATTTATCTAGCAAGAATCATAACACATTATGCACAAGAAGTTCTAGTTCCATGTTCTTTGATTCTCATGTCAAAGAGCTAAGCAATTTGCAACTTCCCTAACACCCTAACACTTCAATCATAAAAACACTTCATATACTCAAAAAACCCATGATAGAAATGATGTAAAACACACATTTAAACACATGAATGCTAAATAACAAATGCTTCAAGAAAGAGTGAAATAGAGGTTCTTACTACATAGGTGTGGAAGCTTCAATCAATTGCTTCCAATTACAAAACTAAGCTAAATAATCAAAACCCATAACATAGAACAAAGATCTACAAAGAAAGATGAATAAATGAAAGAAAATGGTGAAAACTAGGGTTTTGGAGCCCCCAAGTCGGGCTTAGAGAGTTGGGGAAGAAGGGGGTTAAAAGCTATTTATAGTACAAGAAAAAAGGAGTAAACTGCAAGTTGCAAGGCAATTATCGCGAGTCGCGATGCCTCCATCGTGAGTCGCGACCAGATCAGGAAATTATGAGCTCTCACATAAACATTTCACTAGTCGCAACGGAAAAAAGTCCAGTTTTATTTTGCTTCTTCCGGGTAGCCGTTGATCCATTTTGGGAGTTCTTGTAGTCGATTTTATAGGAATCAAGAAGATGAATCCAATGGTTCCACTCTTGAAGGCCAATTCCTCTCAGAAAATTCTCAGAACTCTACTTCAAAACATAGATCATTCTTCACCCTTTGCTTTGCTCTCCTTTCTTCACTTTATCTTCTACCACTTTCTGAGTGGCCTTCCATCTTCTACCATCCTTTCGAATGGCCTTCTGTAAACCACTCCTAAGTGCTCACGAGCAATATACAAATTAAGCTTACAAAAAGGAATCTAGATGCTCGTAATGACCAAAAATTCACTAGACTAAACATAGGTTACAAAATGAAGGATTTAGATATAAAAACTGAAAATGGTCATCTAAACCCCTTATCATGTAAACCTACCTAAATCTAAAAATCTTACAACAAAAATATGATAAAAAATGTTAAATACTTTGGAAAATACATGCATTTGACGACTCATCAGCGAGACACCTAAAATGGGACGTCTTGCGCCTATACTTAGCCGCTCGTAGGGGTCCTTGAGTTTGTGCTTGGCAGCTAGTTGTGTCTGGCGCGGGTCACGCCACTGGCCTGTGTCGATCTCCATGGTGCGGGGCGTCTCTTCTGGCGTAGACCATTGGTGCTAAACCATGCACGGTCCGTGCCGTCCCATTAGTGCTTTGGCTGGCTAAACTAGTTTCTTTCGCTACGGGAGAACTGTTAGTCCGATTTGAGAGTTTTAGCAATTGATTTTATAGTAATCAAGAATACAAATCCTATGGATCCATCCTTGAAGGCTAATTCTTCTTGTATTGTTCTCGGACTGAGACACAACTCATCGGACCACGATTCGCTGTTTCTCCATTGGCCGCTATGAACTCCGTATCAGCCTATATTTGGCTTCAATCTCCTACTACCACACATTGATGATTATGGCCTTCGTCTACTACCATTCTAGTAGTGAATGGCCTTCATCTCTACTACCGTTCTTGCGAACGACCTTCAATATCTTCTACCGCCCTAATGAATGGCCTTTAAATAGAATGTAAACAAAAAGTACCCACAGGCGACCTACTAAATATGATCACAATGAAGATCAATGAGCCCGTGGATACAAGATGTCCATTAGTACCAATTAAGTCTACAAAATGTGGGATTTAGATAATTAAACCAAACATGGCCGTCTAAACTCATTCTCACGTAAACTCAACTAATACTAGTAATCCACCAAGCAAAAATAACTCAAAATTAGGTCAAATGCATCAGTTAACGCACGCAAAATGAAGCAGATCAGTAGTGAGCGTATGGGAGAAACATTTAAATTCTATCTTTGATTTCCCAGAGCTCCACGGGTAATTTGGTAAAAAGAATGACTCTGCGGCATGGTGATCAGAGGCCGTGGGCTTCCATGGAAGCGGCATGTTGTGAATGTGCCCGTTTCAACATCTCGTGCGTTTCAGTCATGTCTGCACCCATACATTCGAAGTAATTGCTTTGCCTAGCCTTCCAAAATAAAATTAAATTAACCAAAATAAAAAATTTAATATTTATTTGATATAAAAATTTAATTTACTAAATGAAAATATAATCTTAATTAACTACAGGTGGTCGAAGCCTTGGCTCTATCTTGGTCCGTGCCGCGAGTCCTCTTTGCACTTAGCATGACAGTTTTCTTGTGTTTTTAGTTAATTATAATTGAAAATGAAAAATATTCTTGTTGAAAAGCTTCTAATGGTAAAAACTTTTTGGCTTCTAAACACATATACATATACAACTTAGAGTGGACATCGTCGAATATATTTTCTCACGTTTTGGAAATAATGATCAAATGTAGTTTTTTTAATAAAAAATATTATCATACTAATATTAATATAGATAATTTCAAATTTGTTTTGAAGTTTTATATAAAGTATTATTTTGGATGAAAGAATAAACATGTTTGTTTCATATTTATATAGTCCATATAAATAAAAATATTAATAATTTGCATGAAATTGGTATTTTATAAAATAAAAAAATTAAAAGGTTTTTTATTAGAGATGGTGATGTGGCACTAAAGAAGTGGTTCTCAAATAGCCTTCCATTGTTGGTAGTTGTTTCTTACCTAGTTTTTATCAAAATTGATGACGTGACACATAAAAAGTGTTCATTAAGTCCACCACCATTGTGGATGCTCTAAGTTCCCCGTATAAGTAGGGGCATAAAATTTCATTTGTTGAACATTCTTAATCCTTGATTGTGAAGTTGTTCTATTTTTATTTTTTTGAATTTCAAAGTACAGGTTTTGGAGTTGCTTTGTGTAGAAAGGAGCAAGGTTTTGGAGTTTCTTGGTGAAGTAAGGAGTTGAAGGGAAGGATAGGAAGCAATTGGTAAGTATTATAAATTTTTTTCGTGTTAGAACGGATAGGGTGTAGAACCTGGTGAATATTAGGATGAAGTTTCTGGTCTAGTTCATTTGGTGTTTGTTAGTATATGTCCTGCTACTCTGGCCTGGTTTTTATTAAATGATCATCCCTATCTTATAATGGTGTTGATTGTGCTATGAATTTTTGATCCGGAATAACCATGATATTAGTTTTTGCAAAGTCATTTGTCAGTGCTCATTTTAGTTCTGTGTTTTTGTGCTAATTTGACATTATTAGAATGATTGTTAATTACAATGGTTAGTTTTCTTACATGAAAACATTAGAAACTTATACCAACTCAATTTCTTCTATGTTGTAAACGGGCATTTTAGTTCTTTGTATTGCTAGAAGATGTTTTCACTTTTCATCTTGTTCATTAGTCTAGTAGGATTAGTGGAATTGAGGTTTTAATCTGCTAAATACTTTCTAATGAAGTCGTTTGTGTAGGAGAAAAAAAACTAAATGATACATGTTCAGTAAGATAAATTTGTTTCATGAAGTCAAGTGGGTATATGCTGCTTGTCACTGTGTTTTGGGTACAAGAGTATCACTACAACAAAAACAAAAATAATCTTTTACTTCGACCCTTTTATCTCAATTTTTTTCTTAACCAAAAAAAATTGAGGTAAGAAGTTCTTTTACCTCGGTTATTTTTTTCGAAGTAAAAGGTACTTTTTGCCTCATTTATAAAAAAAATCAAGGTAAGTATTTGGTTTTTTGCCTCGGTTAACAAAAGAACCGAAGTAAAAGATTAAAAAAATGAAGTAAATAATGTTACCGAGTAGAATGCGACGTTGCTCTTCGTTGTGTTAGAAGCAAGGCTGATTTTGCTTAACACGCTGTTTTTAGTGATACACTGCTAATGACATTGCGTAGTCGCACACATGAACTTTTCGGTGATAGAAAAGAAACCTTACCTAATTTGTACATGACCAGTACCCCCCATGTTCAATGTTTTTAAATTACAGGATTATAAAATGATTTATAAAATAGTGCTCACATGAAGTCACACATATAAACACGTACAATCAATTACATAATGTTAAAATAAGATACTTAATTTATTAGAAAAACCATAGGCATGAGAATACCTTACTAGTACATACATTCGAATACAAATTATCTTACTTCACACCTAACATAAATTACAATAAGCTTAATTAGCTCGGACAATAATGACCTTGAAGACGATTGGTACCCTACCTTCTGTCATCTCAAAGAACAAGGTGTCCCTGATGCGTAGATTGTTTCCCCTATGGAACTTGTCAAAACCCTTTGGGAAAGGGCCTTCATTTTCCCACCCCCTGAGTAGTTCATATGCCAATCTATCTTGTAGCACCTCAGTACTACGGGGGTCTTCTCAGTCGGTAGGAGTGGTACAATCTCCCACGGGATGTACTAAGTCACAATAAAAAGTATTTATTAGAAATATAAATGTATACATATATATGAAATTGTCAACAAATAAAATTTATTTTAGCGCTTTAACAAAGTTGGTGTTTTTCAATGTTTAGTTGCTTCAAAGTGCATTTGAAATGGGAGCTATCAATATCCAATTGATGATGTTCAATGTCAAAGAAAAAAAGCTCTGCGTGGCTCGGTTGTGCAGTGAACTGTACAAAAACCAAAAAGTATTAGTTCATAAGGGGTATGAAGTTGTGTTTGTATATAAATATATATTTAAATAGGTGAAATAACTGAAAAATGGTTGATTAGACGATCCTTTGCCAGCTATTAGTCCTGCATCATATGTGGAAATGTTATGTTCGAAACTAGTGTACAAAATGCAATGTGCGATGTCGAGCCTTCCGTCGTTGGGTCATGTTGGTCCAAAGCAGTGGGTGAGTCGACATATAGATGAGACCTCACAAACCTTTTGGTCAAAGCGAACAGAAGACAGAAACATAACCAAAGCTGCAATTTGTTAAAAATGTTTTACTGAATAAATGAATATGCGACTTCGCCTTGTTATCACATTGCCGAGTTGTGAATGATAAGATACTAACATCGCATAATTAATAGGCAGCAACAGTAAGAAACCCATTAAACTGGAAAAATGAAGCTTTATACACATCAAAATAAAGTTAAACCCTTTAGAGACATACAAAAACATTGTCTAACCAAATTGTAAAGTAAGAATTAGAAAAAATATTCACAGACCACAGATCAAACATTGCAATGTAAGAAATTTAAAAAACATATTCACAGACCAACAGATCGAACATTGCAAAGTAAGAATTACAAAACATATGTGTTAGGGGATCAGAAAATCTATCCCTTTTTCCAAGGGAGAAGAGAAGGGAGGGAAGGAAGCTGGGGACCATTGGAATTCATGCAAAATTTGTGGATAGATGCTTAAAGTCTTTGTTAGGGTTCCCATATTTATACCCGTTTAGTAACAACATCATTTTGAACAGCCTTAAATTATGCAACATTGAAAACATAATCGATTTGGGCGACATGATGTCAACCATCAACCGACGTCGGTGATGTGCTTCATTTTTTATGCGTGAACAGTTGAATTCAGCATAAATTTTAGCTTTTTTTATTTGGTGGATTGCTAGTATTAGTTATGTTTACGTGACAAGGGGTTAAGATGCCCATGTTTGGTTTTCTTGTCTAAATCCTGCGTTTTATGGACTTAATTAGTACTAATGGACATCTTGTATCCACAGGCTCCTAGATCTTCCATGTGATCATCTCTAGTAGTTTGCCTGTGGGTACTTTATTGTTACATTCAGTGAAGGCTGTTTTTAAGGGCAGTAGAAGATATTGAAGGCTGTTCACAAGGACAGTAGTAGAGATCGAAGGCCATTCACCTTTAGAATGATAGTAGACAGAGGCCACAAACATCATGGCGTGGTATAAGGAGATTGGAGCCAAAGATAGGTGGCATTGAATTTCAAGGCAGCCAACAAACAAACGGTGAATCGTGATCCTATGAGTTGTGCTAAAGTCTGAAAATGATTCAAGAAGAATTAGCCTTGAAGGCTGATTACATTGGATTTTTCTTCTCGAGCACTATAAAACTGACTACTAGAACTCACAAATCAGACTAACGGTTCATTCGTACTGAAGGAAAGAAGTTCACGTGACCAAGCCACAAACGAGTTAGCATGAGTTGCTCATGCATGGCACCAACGGCCCACCCCAAAGAAGTCATCCTATGATAAGAATGTTTAATATAAGGCTATGGTGCAGACCACACCAAATTCTAGGGGCCGCAAGCACAAGTCTCAATCCGCACTCAAAAGTGGCTAAGTATGGCCGTTGTCCATCCCATTTAAGATGGCCAATGCCGTTCCAAGTCCAAGATACCAAGACTAGTCAATGGCCCATGCCAAGAGCTGCATCCTATGCCAAGTTTCTAAGTAGATAGATGCTCTTGAAGATGGCCAATGCTAAAGGCCGCGTCCCGTGCCAAATTTCTAGCAGACGAGCCTTCTGATGGCAGTCCGCACCAAGACCTACACCCCACGAATCAGAAGTCCAAAATCAAACAAGCTGACGGCAGCTCCCGTCAAAGGCCATGGTCTGCGCTAGACGATGCGACGTGGCCAGCGCTAGTTCCAGTGTCCCACGCCAGATGAAGAAGCAAGACCCGTGCCAAACCCTGCAGCTAGCACAGAAGTACGTACCAAGGGCTGCGCAATCCACGACGGCCTGCTCCAGGCGGCAGTTGAACTAGGGTTTACTCATTTTTAGCCTATTTCGGGTATAATTTTAGGCCTAATCCCCTTCTACTATAATTATATCCTTATTTTACTAGGTTTACAATGTTAGATCACTTTTAAGACTTCATTTTGTATAAAGAGAAACACTCTCTCTTTTTCTTTTCTTTCCTTTTATTTTTGTTTTGATCCTATAATGTGGAATCCAAATTCATATTTGAATTCCATATCTATGGACTAGTTTCCACAGTTGGGAATAAATTGTAGGCATGTTTTGATTTATATGCTTATGTGAGATTAATTAGATTCATCCTACTATTTGTATTCATAATATTATTGTGACTATTCTTGATGTTGGAATTTCATGAGTAGTACACCACATTAAGCACACAGGTTGGGATCTATTCATGTATGGGAAAAATATTGATGCCCCCTTGGGAAGGAAATCCTGGATGTTAGAATGGGTAAGGGAGTACCCTGCGTCTGCGTAAGTGTATGCACGGGAGAGCCAAGTATTGATCTGACTTACATGCCATTGCACTAGTCTTAGCTGATTACATAAAATAGTTTGAGAGGTTACGAGTAGATATAATGCATAGTAGCAGGATAGGGTTGTAAGAGACCCTAGTGTCATAGATAAGGTGCCTACGACCCTTGGCCTATTTGATAAGACCATTTGGGAAATAGCACATTTGTGGAGGAAGCCTGTGACTTAATTGAATTGGGGAGAAATAGACCTACAACAATGGTCGGACCTTGGCGTACTTCCCTGATTACGACGTCGGTGTCGATGGAGGAGTCAGAGCGCACCCGACGTGACAAATACGGGGAAGTGTATGCCACCGGCCACACCACGCGTTTTGAACACTCTATTAGGTCATATAGTAAATCTTACATGTGAATGAATTGAGGATCAAAGCATTAAATCATTTATGTCTCACAATGGTTCCCTACGTTCTTAGCCTTATAGATTAATTGTTATGTTTACTTTTATGTTTCGTAGTTGTAATCTAAAAATCAAAACCCCCCACTATTTATATTTTGTAGTTATTCCTATCACTCGTACAGATTGACGGCCCGTGCAAGATTTTGTTTTCATTGATACTTAGACCCTAGAATCTTTGTGGACATACCAAGGGCTTACCGCAAACTACCCTATTGGTAGCGTAGTAGTGAGAATGGTTGCAGAATATAAATTTTATCTTTGAACTTTCCCAAAAAGCCTCCACTTGGGTTAATTAGCTACAATTATCGAACCTAGGTGGAGGCAGGTAAAAATTTGGTGCCTCTGTCGGGGAGTCTATTTTGTCTAAGTGTCAGTTAGCAGAACGTGTTAGTGGAGTAGCTAGTAATGCTTTTATCTTTTTCTTTTTTTGTTTGCATGGTGATTGAAAAGAAAATTTCAAAAAATCCGAAATGAAATATTTCCCGTTATTGAGACTCTATATGCGTTATCTTTTTTGAATGATCTATCTTGTGATACTATTCTTGTTGAACATATTTCTTCTAATCTGAACGAGGTTATTTCACCTCATAATCTCATGACTAACATGCAGCAAGGAAAGAAGTGGGCTAAGGAATTAAAAACTCCTAAGCCCTTTCTAACCCCCAAACTCAACAAGAATATATCCATGCAACAGACGAATGAGTTACCTTGGTTCACGATGCAAAGGTGAAAGGTAAACCTAGAATGATGTGGCAACCCACCCATCGTGGTAAATATGGTAAGTAGGATAAGCGGTGGAACGCTGCGGCAGGGCCAAAATAGACCCTACCAAATACAAAGTAATCCAACCCTAGGCTAAATAAGGAACCTAGGGAACAAAACAAGTCCGAGAGAGGGAGGGGGGAGGGGTTACCTAAAAGGCAGCCCCCCCAAATTTTAAAATCCGAACCCTAAGCTAGATAAACTAAGCTAAGGGAAGAAAACAAAACAAGTCCCATTGGAATAGGACCCATGGATCGCAACCCAAAATGAATCGGGCTAAGAAATACAAGGTAAATGAGGTGAGAACAAACTCACTACCCATAATCATGCAATCCGCTTCTACCCCTAACATATGGGGCTTTCTTCATTAGAATTCCATAGTGCAACCGAGTGTTAACAAACTCGGGTCTTGAAGAGGTTGAGTCCTTGAAATCTTGGTGAAGTTACAGAAAATCCAATGTCGCCAAATATTGAAATTCCTATTGCAGATAAGAGTAACTCGGGTCTTGGATGATGATGCGTAGATGAGTGAAGCTAAAAAACCCATGTTGCACCTTTGGTACTAGGGAAAATCTGCTTCTACCATATACATCCCTAAGGTGAAGAAAGAGGGATGTTATTGGCCTTCAATCATTCTCTTGATGAAGACCGAGATGAATTTAGTGGGCAAAAGTGTATTGAGGCCGTGCTTCATACTTTTATGAATCCCAGCTAAATTAATCTCCTAAGGATGAGAGAATGGATACACTTATACCGCGTGCATCAGGCGTGGTGATTATGTAATCGCCCACTCCATTTTGAGCAAATGGACAGCTGTATGCCAATTTAACACAAAGTGTAGCGCGAGCATAATGCACATAAAACCGTTAAATCATAGTCATAAGCTAGGTTTAGGTACCAAAGCACAGAACACAAGTCCTTACTTTAGAACCTATTACGTCATCCTTGAAATCCAATTTTCATGCAGCCATCGAGCTCCAAACAACCAGCTTGTCGCCCAAAAAACTGCATCCTCCAGCATGGTGCAAACAAACTCCACAGCGCTGGGCAGTTCCATTCCAGCGCTAACCAGTGTCCAATTCTAGCACTAAATGGCAATCGCCCAGTGCCCAATTACCATTACCCTGTCACTGTGCCCAGCGCTAACACCAGGAGCCCAGTGCCCAGCTCCCAGCGCTAAGGGTAGATTGCCCAGTTCTAGCACAACGCTAGGGCAGTTAGTCCAGCGCCTAGTGTCAAGTAGCAAGTGCACATCCCATCTCCCAGTGTACAACTCCCAGCTCCTTGTGCCCAGCGCCCAGCGCCTATGGCACCCAGTTTCCAGCGCACAGTGCCCCGAGACCCGCGCCCAGCGCCATCAACCAAGCACATCAATGAGGCTGCCTAAAACATATGCTCATCCAAAAACAACCGATTTATAACCATGTAGCAATCCTTCATGATTATCTTCACAACCCAATCAGAATTAGGTTAAGCACCATCCATGACAACATTGTTCATTTCCCTCCAAATACGATAAATTGTAGTTAAAGCTAGAGTACCAAATTTCTTACGAATTTTGGAACCCTTTATTTACCTTTTCACCCAATTCATAGAGCTTGCTATCGTACTTGTTCGTCTCCTTAACCCAATCCAATTCCTTATTCGCCTCCATACTACCTCCGAGAATTCACACTTGAAGAACAAATGCTCATTTATCTCCTCTTCTAGATGGCATAGAGAACAAATTTTTTCCATACTTTCATCTTCTTCAGTACGGTGCTTATCCTTAGTATGTGGCCTCTGAATTGCTGCCAACCATGAAATAAAAGAGAATTTTGGGGGGATAAAACCACACCAAATGATATTGAAAACCTTCTCACATGTTCGACCACTCTCCTCATATAATCTCGGATACTTATGACGATGCATAAAGGTATAAGCCATACTTGTGAATCTCCTCGAACTCGCCCAAGAACGAAGATGGTTTTGAACCTCTTGAACATCTCCATGGAACATAGCACCCAATTCATCCCTAAGCTTACATAGATCACCGAAATAGCTTGAAAATATCTCGTCCAATCTTCCATTTTGGATCCTCGGATTGATATCCTAAAACCTATCATCTTGATGATAAAACGAATGTATCCGAAAAAAATAGGCTGAAAATTCGCTATTTAATTAGGCCCAGAAAACCTTGAATTCAGCCTACATGCGTGGTTTTTTCACTCGGCCTAGCAGCTTGGCCCAGTACCCCTAGGGTTTCAACTTGACCACGGCCGCCTCTTGTAGTGCTGCCATTGACTGGGTTAAAAACTGGGTTATAACCCTTGACCCATTTCTGCATGTAATTGATCCGCCCTCTAGTTAATCAGCTCTCATTTTTTGCCCAACAGGTTAATCATTTGGCCCAGGAGATTTCAACCCAGCAGCTCGGCCCAGTTGCCTATCCATGTGACCCGGCCGCCTCCTTCAAACGGGTTTCAACTGGGTTATAAGAGGACCCGGACCTCTTTAATTCTTCGGCCCAGTAGCTAAATGAAACGGCCCAACGGCCTTGGCCCAACACCTAGGGTTTAAACCCTTGATCTGATTGCCTTCATGAGCGGGTCATATGACTCGGCCGCCACCAATCGGGCCGAACCCTAACTAGCCTCTGCCCCGTTTTACCTTAGTCAGGTATAATGACCCGACGGTACGCACAACTGGGTCGAGCACCGGAGAACCAAACTCGTGGTTTTCTAGCATCGGAGAACCGTCGAAATCTAGAAAAACACGCTGGAATCCGTCAAATTTGCAAAAAAATTCCACCTAAAGCTGGGCACTCTTCCCTTGTGCAATTTTGACCAGAATTAACACTCAAAACAAGGAAATTCCTTCCTCCAAATCTGAACGTGTGCGTTCCGGCCAAACATGTAACTTTCTCCTTGTCGAATTCGCATTTTTCCGATGGGCAGAAACAACCAAATCAACACTCATTTATTCTCTTTTCCAGCCTTGAGATGCATGTCAGGCATGAAGAAATATACATCCGAGTCTAGGGATAGAGAATCAAGGCTATTTCATGCTTTACCCTTGCCAGAATAGCATTTTTCCGGTGACTTCCAATCGGAAAATCCAAAACTTCAACCTCCAAAATCCAAAAATTGCCAATTGCTTTTCCGATCGGATAATGCATAACAAAACGATATCCAAATCCTTCAAGGCATAATAAGCATTATAACTCGCCGGAAAAAGTGTTTTTCTGGCAAAACCGATCGGAAAATTCAAACCATCATCATCCAAATAATCCATCCTGTATGAAAAATCTGCTCCTCCATTCATCTAGATCTGAACATTATCATGAGATTGAAACAACGAGGAATACCTTGGGCCTATCGTCGTTGATGATTCCAATTAAACCAATTATCTCCAAACATCTGTCTTGAATCCGACTAATCCCAAACCATCAACCCCATCGAACAATAACATTCAAACACCAAAATCTTGCATTCCACATGAATGTTCATCAGTCAAGAAAATAGATTTGAATTCTTGGCATAAAACATAGCAATCTGGTCGAAATTCCAATTAAAACAAACAATTATGGACAGGCGGCGCATCTGATCACATGATTGCCCTCTCATCAAATCCATCATGAACTCTTCCAAATACTAAAACATTTATGCCTCAAATTCATCTCTATTTCTTATCCAACATGAACATCACATTAACTATCCACCATAACCAAATAATCTTCCATACAAATCCACAAAGATTCATCATAAATAAACCCCTCATCAATCATCCAGATTAGATCTATCAACGAAAGATTAAAACTTACTTGGAACAATGATAGATCTTCATCTAATCCGCTCCATCAACAACTTCAAGATAAAAAAGTCTGATCTTCATCCAAAAATCCCAGATCCAAAGATCAAATCTTCAAATTCAAGCACAAATCATACACCGAAAGATGCCTTGAGAGGAATCCGACATTAATGTTGGATTCCTCACCGAAAACTCAGAATCGTAGGAGAGAAACTGGAAGAAAATTGGCTCCGGTGTTCAGTAGAAGGACTGCATCCTTTTTTCTCTCCAGAGAGAATTTTCTCTCACTCAACCCACCCATCGTGTAAATAGGTAAATAGTATAGATGGTGGAACCCACGGTAGAGCCCTAAAAGAGCCCTACCAAATACAAAACATAATCCAACCCTAAAATAAAAACCTAGTTAAAAAGATGCGGGGGGGGGATACCCAATTGAGTACCCCCCCCTCCCAATTATTTTTAAAGTAATGCTAACCCTAAGCTAGAAAGTATTAAGCCTAGGGAAAAATAACTGCAAGTCCAGATGTGTGAATTTGGACCTATACATAGCAACCAGAAATGTGTACTGGCTCTTCATATGAAAACCTCATCGCAGCTGAGACTCGGGTCTTGAGGACAATAGTGAAGATGACGCCAGTGGTAGACAAAAAGCACAGCCGAGTGTGGTGTACTCGGGTCTTGAATGGTCGCCATGGTGTACTGGTGTTGCTGAAACCGAATGAAGCTAGGACCGCCAAAGGAAGAGCAGCTTCTACCATATACACCCCTAAGGTGAGGATAGAGGGGTGTTATTGGCCTTCAAATGTTCTCGTGATATGAACCGAGGCTAATTTAGAGGGCAAGAGTGTCGTAGGCAGTGCCAATAGCTCTTGTGAATCCCTCTAAAAATAGCCCTCCTAAGGATGGAGAGAACGGACACAACTTATACGGCGTGCGTCAAGCCTAGCGATTATGTAATCGCCCACTCCATTTTGAGCAAATGGACAGCTTTATGCTAATTTAACACAAAAAGTGTAGCGCGAGCATAGAGCGCGTAATGACCGTCAAGTCCAAGTAACTACTAGCAGTGGATTAATTAATTTCGCGTACGCTAATTAATTATCCAACTACCCAACTCCTATAGTCGTGCAACCAAATGTAGAAAGGTTTCTCTCCCAACCTCCAAGGGGGAAAATGTGCAATTATCCACCCAATACAATTTTAGCCCAAAGAGAAAGCCAAAACTCAACAAAAACCTCAAATTAGGGCCCAAAAATTGAAGCAAATTCAGCCCAAGGTTAGGCTGAAAATTCCCAATTTAATTTGGCCCAGAAGACCTTGAATTCGGCCCACCCGTTTGATTTATCCTCTTGGCCCAGCAGCTTCATCTTTCAGCCCAGCAGCCCGGTGGCCCAGTACCCTTCAGCTAGGGTTTCAACTAAACTGCAGCCGCCCCTTGTGGAGAAGCACTTAACTGGGTTTAATTTGGGTTATAACCATGACCCATTTCTTTATATATTAAATCCACAATCAGCTCTCTTGTTTCGGCCCAGGGTTCATTTTTTCAGCCCAACAGCGCCCATTTTTTTAGCCCAGGAGCACGGCCCAGGTGACGCGGTTGGCTGTTGGGATAATTCACCCACGCGCCAACCGGGTTATAAACCAACCTGGACGTCAAATAAACTTACAGCCCAACAGCCAACCGGATGGCCCAGCAGCGTTGGCCCAGCAGCTAGGGTTTAAGCCCTTGATCCGAATGCGTACCTTAACGGGTCATATGACCCGGCTGCCACCAAACGGGTCAAAACCCTAAGTAGCCTCCAACCCATTTCACCTTGTTCGGGTATTACGACTTGACGGTGCTCGCAAATGGGTCGAGTGTCCAGATCCACTTTGTTGCCAGAATCGCAGTTTTTCGGTGCTGGAGACTCGCCGAATTCTGGAAAAACCGCTGGAATCCATAAAAACTGTCAGAATCCGCCAAAAATTTTTTCAAAACTTTCCACGTAAATCTAGGCACTCTCTCTTACGAATTTTGGGCCGGATTTAGCACGTAGAATAGAAAATATCACCTCCAAATCCGAGCATGCTTTTTTCCGACCAAAAAGTTGCCATTTACCTTGCCGGAAACGCAGTTTTCCAGTGAGCAAAAACAACACAATCAACACTCATGTATTCTGTTTTCCAACCTTGAGATGCATCTCAAGCATGAACAAATACGAATCCGAGTATAGGGGAAAATAATCGAGGCTATTTCGTGCTTCCCCATCGCCGGAATAGCATTTTTCCGGCGACCTCCATTCGTAAAATCCAAAAAAACCAACCTCCAACTTAACTTCAAATCCGAAATTTCCCAAATATTTTCTGATCGGATGTTGCTTAACCAAAAATGAATCAGAAACCTTCAAGGCATGATAAGCATTATAACCCACCGGAGAAAGTATTTTTCCGGCGAACCCGACCGGAAAATTCTAGCAATCAACATCCAAATAATCCAACCTGTACGAAAAATTTGCTCCTCCATTCATCTAGATCTGAATGCTATCATGAGATTGAAACAACGAGGAGAAAACCTTGGGCCTATGGTCGTTAATGATTCCAATTAAACCAATTAACTCCAAACATTTGTCCTGAATCCGACTAATCCCAAACCATCAACCCCATCAAACAATAACATTCAAACACCCAAAATCTCGAATCCCACATGATTGTTCATCAGTCAAGAAAATAAATTTAAATTCTTGGCATGAAACATAGCAATCTGGTCGAAGTTCCAATTAAAGCAGACAATCATGGACAGTGGGGCATCTGATCACATGAATGCCCTCTCAACGGATCCATCATGAACTCTTCCAAATACTAAAAAAAATTTATGCTTCAAATTCATCTCTACTCTCAATCCAACATAAACATCACATTGACTATCCACCATAAACAAATAATCTTCCACACAAATCCACACAGATTCATCATAAATAAACCCCTCATCAATCATCCAGATTAGATCTATCAACAAAATATTAAAACTTACTTGGAACAATGATAGATCTTTATCAAATACGCTCCATCCACAACTTCAAGATTGAAAAGTCTGATCTTCAGCCAAAACCTCCAGATCCAAAGATCAAATCTTCAAATTCAAGCACAAATCATACCTCGAAAGATTCCCGGCGAGGAATCCAGCATTAATGTCAGATTCCTCGCCGGAAACTCTGAATCGTAGGAGAGAAACTGGAAGAAAATCGGCCCCGGTATTCCGGAGAAGGGCTGCGCCCTTTTTTCTCTCCAGAGAGAATTTTCTCTCACTATTGAGAGAGCTCCTTCGAGATTCTATTCAACCCACCCATCGTGATGTGGTCATTGGTGGTGTCAAGGATGGTGATTCCGCTGACCCACCAAGCCACTTTCCTTAATTTCAAAAATTGAGGGAAAAATAAGTCGTGAACACTAAAATAAAGAAACGTTGTTTTATATTTCAATTAAAAGGTTTTTCAAAAATTTTTGACATATTTTTGATGAGTTTGGTTTTGGTGGAGAATTTTAGGAGAATTTAGTCATCTATTTTTATGTGTAGAACAGTACTACTTCGGTTCATAATGTTTTTGGATGCAGGCACGCAAGAAAAGTTTGTCGGAGAGAGGACTAGTGGTTCCTGCCCAGAGTTTTGGCACGGAAGGATGGTTTGAACCTAGGGATTTGGCACAAGGGGAAGGTTCGTGCCCACATATTTGTCGCGAACAGATGTTTCGTTCCCAGAAATTTGGCACAAGCTTATGCTTCGTGCCAAAGCTAGTAAGTATGGAGCTGATATGGCTGCCAAGTGTTCACATATCATGCACCTGGCATGGCCTTGGCGTGGATCAACGCGTGGTTGGCGCGGATCAGCACACAGCCAAAACAGATGCCATGTGTTGGCGCAAAGCTCTTCATGTTATCTGTGATGCCGCCCACATAGACCAATCCTAGCCTAACCTAACTCCTATTTAAACTCTCGTTCCATACTTTTTTCCCTCACCAGCCTTCCCCCTTTTTCTCTCTTCCTCACAAACTCATTTCCTATTTCTTTCGCCTAAAACCTTCAGATATACCCTCCCTCACTAATTCGGCCATAACTTTCTTGTTTCTCATCCAAAAATCCCATAACATATATCAAAATTTTCCTATTTCCAAGCTCTATCTAATACACCAAACCCCAACCCCAGAAAATCCGTAAATTTGAGCAGTTTATTGAAGGAAGCTTCGGCTGCAGTTGGTATTTCTCCGGGGAGCTAAATGTTTTATTCGCTTTGGGACATTGGAGTTGCTTTGACCCACCATAGGAGAGGATACACAACCCTCGAATGGATATTCAACCACACTCATCGTTTGAGGTAATATTGGCCAAACTTACTCTTATTTGGAGACAACAGATTATCCTATCTACTGTGGATTGTGCTTGCATGCTTTAGAATTCTGGTGATTAGGATTGTTGGTAGATTGACTTGGGAAATATTATTCTGTGTTGGGTATAGTTGGAAGAAAGTTTTTGTTGCCATACTCTATCTGTTTTACTTGTTATATCCTTGGACATTATGCCTCGTGTGCCGAGAGAGAGATAGGGGAATCTTGTATGCAATCCTATATGGGCTTGACTACTCTGAGTAGGGCCTATAAGAAGAGGTGGGGGTGGCTCATGGGACATCCCATTTTAGAGATAAAGTTTGTAGACAAAGAGGCAAGCCTGTCTGGATGCTGCTTGGTAGGGTAGGTATGAAGAAGTTTACAAACCTACCTGCCCCCACCTACACTAGATATACATTGGAGGTTTTGGCCATTCTTGAGAAATTTTGGGATGAACAGGGAAGGAAATGTATTAGATTCCATTTGGGTGGTGAGCCCCACACTTTGATTTACAAGGAGTTGGGGCAAATATTCAAAAAGAAGGAGAAGAGAAAAGCATCAGGGTTCAGGGAGCTGAACACATGTAATGTGTTCACATTCTGGAGTGCCATCCCCAAGCGGTTGAGGAGCAAGAATATCAAGAACAGTGACATAGTGCACCTGGCACTCAGATATATAGCTAGGCTGTTGATTGTGATAGTTTCCATAGGTGGGCTGTTGCCTCCACTGATGAGGATTCTGTGATACTTCTATGGTCTCTATGCATGGGGAAGGCTTGCCTCAACTTGTTAGAAAAGATTTTTGCCAGGAGTATGGATCTTCTCAGGAGCACGCACTAACAAGATCTTGATAGGAGGAATTGTAACATTCCTGGTGTGGCATTTTCACCTTCTAGAGAGTGAAGATATGAGGGCCAGCCCCGGCTTGATCTTTACTCTCACTCTTTCAGTCATGAAAGAGGTGGGGCTTATAAAGGTAGAGAATAGATCCGTCTTCTGTTTGTATGGGAGGTCATCGTCGTACCTCTTAAAGTTTATATTTATAAGCTCTAAATGCTTCCTATCTACAATTAAGTAGATAATGGAAAGTTGGGGTTATCCATGAAGAACAGAGATCTTTTCAAGTGTTTAAAGATATAGAGCGGAAAACATACTAGGCATAGACATATATAGATACATATACAAGCCTATAAAGGGAGATTTTGTTTGGTTTTTGGCCATAAGATATGAATTTGACAGAAAAATTAACTAATAAGAAAGTTAAATATGAAAAGTATGCAACAACAACTAAAAGGTGATTAAACCAACAATTTACATGGGTGCAATTGACTTCCACTTCCAAACCTCTTATCTATCATTGAACATGCAACCTATTTACTACTTTCACTACTTGTTGTGAAGACTAGTCTTCTACCCTTCTTAGATAGTAGTTTTCAAGAGTGAATTTAACATATCTTGTCAAACCTCACCAATGACTCCATTAGTCAAAACACGACTAAAAGTATCCCATTAATGGCATTGAACACGAAGAATTAACAAGCTTGGTAGCACTTATAAAAACTACACCACATCTAAGCATTAAACCAATTTATGCATTTACACAAGATTAATCAAGAACGATCGACATTCATAGACTTCTCTCATTTGCTACCCAAAAAAAATATGACAATGAGTTCAACATCATAACATTCATCTAGTAATTATTAACTCATTAACACAATCAAAAGCTCTAATTCATACTCTTGGATTTCATATCAAGAAGAGGGAAACTTAGCTACTTTTTCCCAAACCCTAACAAGAAATCATACAAGTACTTCATATACTCAAGCTTTCAAGAACATTAATGACATTAACGAAACACATTCAATGTTCCATAAATGCACAATAGCAAGCATATTAAATAGGCTACAAAGTGTTCTTAAGACATGGGCTTGGAAGCCTTAGTCAATTGCTCCCAAGAATTAGATTTAGCTACTAAAACCCATACTAATTCACAACAACAATTCAAACATAAATCAAACTAAAGAAAAGATGAAAATGGTGGAAAACTAGGGTTAGAACAGTACCAGATCGGGTGAGGAAGAAGTGAGGACAGAGAAGAGATAAAGTGATCTTTATTGTACAAGAAAAAGGATAAAGTGTTCTGTCCATCTGTTCGTCGCGCGTCGAGACAGGGTCTTCGCGACTCGCGATGGGTGCCCTTAACAGAACACATTTTTCTTCTTCTTCTTGTCATCTAGCCTTCAATCCATTACACACTCCTCCAAACTTTCAAGTCTTCAAGTCTTCAAATCTTCAAAGCTAATCTTCAAAATTTCAAAGTCTTCAAAAGATGATTTTCAATGTCCTTCGGTCTTCAAGTCTCGATGTTCTTTCCTTGTCACACAAAATCCCCTTAGAAAAGAAAAAAGTGCGTAAAGTTGCTCTTACCTCTCCTAATAGAATTTCAAGGTAAAACCCAAGCTCTGGATAAGAAAACAGCATAAAAGTGATCCCAAAAAGTCCCAAAATATGCACATAAAATAGACACATTAAACCTCCCTGCACTTTAACCTTACTCATCCTCGAGTAATAAAAGATTCAAGCACACGAAATAATTCACGTATCCACATCCTAGAAACTATGCCCCCAAATCAATACCTCAAAAAACTCTCAATATTACTCATCCAAAAGTTAAGATCAAATGAGAAGTTACCCATAACCCCCATTCCTAAATCTACCCAAACCATATCAACCTATCAATTCATTGATATCCATAAAAACATTTCTAAGTCTAGAATTGACAATCCTGAACAAAATGGCACAAAGTGAAGTTAAAAGCATGCCTTAAGTTCAAACACATACTTCACTTTATACCAATATATCATTCTAAAAATGAAGTACATCAACAATCAAGAATTTCATAACTTACTTCGTTTTCCCCACTAAATTACCCAATCCCAAGAGGTCTCAAGATGTTAAGCTACCCATCCATCCATATGATAATTGCAACCTTATGATTCCAATGCCGACAAATGAGTGAAATTATAGCATTTTCCCTTTTTTCCTCTCTTTCTCTCATTTTTCCTAGGAGCGCTTTCGGGTTTTCATCCTAGCCACACATCATGTTCCTTTGGTTCTCATTTAGCCTCTCATTTTTTCTTAGGCCGCCCTTTAAGGTTTTTGACTTATCCGGGTCCCCAATGTTGCCTAAGTTACCTTCTTGGATTTTCAACTAAGTGAATGTCTTTTTATTTTTTTTTACTTTTTCATTTTCTAGTTTTTTCAAAATTTTTAATTTTTCATGTTTTTCCAATCAAAAAGTAGCAAAAAGCGTTCACATGCAAAGCTAACAAAGCATCCAAACACATCACATGAAAGCATCCCAAAACAAAGAAAAGCATCCTAAAACATCGAAGTCTAAAGAGAAAAAATCCAAAGAAAAAAAAAAGAGCAGTGACTACCCCTCCCCACACTTAAAATGCGACATTGCGCTCAACGTACACAAAATAGGGCAAAAAGTACAAATCAAATCATGGGGAGTACAAAACAATAAGCTCACATCAGAAATGAGATGACCTGACACCATAGGTCTATCGATATTGAGCCATCCAATCTGCATTCCTCTAATGCTCCTCTCTCCGTCTCGGTGATCTACTGGAATCGGGGTCTGGGTAACCACTAGCATGCAACTACATCCCCGATATCTTGAATGAGAGATACCCAATCTCCCCATCCATCTCTATGAGTCTCTGGGAGGTGAACAGGTTGTGCTTAACCTGTCTGTGGAAATCGTGCTAGACTGTTTACATCAGGCACTCGTAAAGGTCAGGTGGAGGCTGCAAGAATTGAGGTGGCACATAATCCTCCTGCATCGGCTTGGTTTATGGTGGAGGTGATGGACGATGCTGCTCACCCTGTGGCTTAGTGGATGGTAAGGCACCCTCGTCAGTCAGAGCTGGAGGTGGGGGTAGGTTCTTGAGATCTCGCTCAAAACCCACCCTACATGAACTATCATGTGCTATTGCCAAATGCTGGACTGGGGCATCAAACTCTAGCTTGGTCCTATGGCACTGAGGAAGTGTCATAAATATGACATTCCTCGCCCCATAAAACTAGTGGTACAGTCCTGGAACCTCTGTGGTGTCAATTAAGCTGAATATCTTTATCCTCTCCATAGTGATGTGATATGAAGAACCTCTACCCAAATGCGGGAAGCCATCCGAGGAAACCAAACCCAAATGCTTTTCTAGGAGGGCAATCATACCCCTCATGATAATCTAACCCATTGGTTTCTCAGCCACCTCGATAACTCTCTTCATGCATAACTTAGCTCACAGTCCATATCCCATCCCCTCACTCATAAGATGCCAAAGGAAGTGAATATTACTATCTGACACGTTCGTAGCTCTGACTAACATAACACAATGCTCGCTAAGAACTCATGCACGAAACAGAGTGCGGGATGGATGATGATGCTAATCTTGTGATGGGATTTATTTTGCCTCCTATTAAATATTCTCCAAAACAACATGTCTTCCTCGATTGAGCTCTCCTAGGCCTCTGGGTCCAACCTTTCCTGGACCTCTGCCATGTCTCATCCAAAGGCTTCCTCTATCTGTGAGACTATCAACCCTTATGGTACATCATCCAAGTGGAAGGTGATGTACTTCTCACACGGGTCATCATTCTACATGCTACATGACGGTGGATAAGAACTCCAATGTATAGTTCCGGTAGGTGGGGGAACTCTTTCCCATGAAACCATCCTATCCTTCTTTGGCGAGGAGACAGTGAATCGGCTCTGTCAGCCCAAGAGCATCAAGTGTCATCTCATCGACGAAGCTCGTCTCTAGGAGCTTACGGGTAACCAAAACGTCCCACCTATTCGCATAGGACCCAGTGATTAGAGTCAGACCCATGTACTAGTTTGGAGAAGGGGTACATGGTCCAGTTTTGGAGCTGGTGACAGAGATGGAGATGGAGGTGGAGCGGTGGCATTTGCACGTTGTGAAGCAGCCCTAGGTCTCTTGGTAGGGGCCATGTCTATCAACCACAACAAACATGTCTAATGCATAAGAATATAAACATATGCAATAATTTATCAACCCGATCTTGAAATCAAAATGCCCGTTTGGTTCAACCAATGTATACTCTATGAACATCAGTTGTTGATCAAGGTTGGGGCCATAACATCCCTTAATAAGGCTTGCCTCAAAGGAATAACCCCTCCAAGAGGAAGATCTCTCCCTTGAAGAGGTGGACGTTGAGATTCTCCTCCAGGATGCTCATCATCATGCTTGTGTTGATGCTCCATAGAAGTAGAAGAATCCGAAAAATGGTCACTAGGAGGGGTGTTATTCACACTTTCCAAAGAAAGCCTCCTAGCCCTTCTCAAATTAAACACTAACTCTGGGTCATAGTGTAGGGGTTTTTGTGAAGAGAATCAGGTACGCACTGTACACCGAGAACTCAAAGAATACATCTCCAATCAAAGTGAAAATGAAAAATCAGCTAAAGACCAAAAAAAAACCAAACTAACAAATATTCACAACTAGCACATAGTCACACATAATATGTCCAAACACTTAAAAATAAACGCCTCCTCCCTGGAAACGACACCAAAATTTGGGAGGTCATCGCCATACCTCTCAAAGTTAATATTTGAAAGCCCTAAATGATTCTTATCTACAGTTAAGTAGATAATGGAAATTCGGGGTTATCCACGAAGAAGAGGGATCTTTTCAAGTGTTTACACATATATAGTGGAAAACATATTAGGCATAAACATACATAGATAAATATAAAAGCATGTAAAGGGGGATTTTAGTTGGTTTTTGGCCCTAAGTTATGAATTTGAAAGACAAACTAACTAATAAGTAAGTTAAATATGCAAAGCGTGCAACAACAACTAAAAGGTGATTATACCAATAATCAATTGAACCATGGGCGCAATTGACTTCCACTTTCAAGCCTCTTATCTATCATTGAACATGCAACCTTTTTGTGAAGACTAGTTTTCTACCCTTCTTAGATAGTATATTTCAAGAGTGAATTTGACATATCTTGTCAAACCTCACCAATGACTCCCTTAGTCAAAACACGAATAAAAGTATCCCATTGATGAGATTGAGCATGGAGAAACAACAAGCTTTGTAACTGTTATAAAAACTACACGTCTAAGAATTTAACCAATTTATGCATTTAGACAAGATTAGTCAAGAACGATCGACATTCATAGAATTCATTTGCTACTCAAAACAAACATGACAACGAGTTCAACATCATAACATTCGTCCAGAAATTATCAACTCATCAATAAAATCAAAAGCTCTAATTCATACTCTTGGATTTTATATCAAGAAGAGGGAAACTGAGCTACTTTTTCCCAAACCCTAACAAGCAATCATACAAGTATTTCATATAGTCAAGCTTTCAAGAACATTAATAACATTTAGAAACCACATTCAATGTTCCATAAATGCACAATAGCAAGCGTATTAAATAGGCTACAAAGTGTTCTTAAGACATGGGCTTGGAAGCCTTAGTCAATTGCTCCCAAGAATCAGATTTAGCTACTAAAACCCATACTAATTCACAACAACAATTCAAACATAAATCAAACTAAAGAAAAGATGAAAATGGTGGAAAACTAGGGTTAGAACAGTAATAGATCGGGTGAGGAAGAAGTGAGGAAAGAGAAGAGATAAAGTGTTATTTATAGTAAAATAAAAAGGATAAAGTGTTCTAGGCACCCGTTCGCTGCGAGTCGCAACATGGTTATCGTGACTTTCGACCGGCACCTATAACAGAACTTATTTTTCTTCTTCTTCTTCTTGTCTTCTAGTCCTCAATCCATTACACACTCATACAATTCTTCAAGTCTTAAAATATTCAAGTAATCTTCAAAGGCTCCATAAGATTTTCTTCAATTGCCTTCGGTCTTTGATTCTCGATGTTCTTTCCTTGTCACACAAAATCTCGTTAGAAAAGGTAAAAGAGCGTAAAGTTTCTCTTACCTCTCCTAAGAGAATTTCTAGGTAAAACCAAAGCTCTTGATAGCAAAAGAACACAAAAGTGATCCCAAAAATTCCTAAAATATGCACATAAAATGGACACATCATTGTACAAGGCGGAGAGATTCCTTGGGCTGCTCTAGACCGAGACAACCAAGTTTAGCAAGTTCTTCAGTTTATCAGATCTCATCATTGAACCTGATGTAGGTTTAGAGGCTGTGTTGGGGGAGCATGAACCAAGAAGTGAAGATTATAAGGAGTTTGAGGGGTCACAAGAGAAGCCCGAGCAGCAGATTCTCGTTGGTGTCATCATAGAGTAGCTACATCCACTTCATGCTATGCCATCACCTATGGATCACACTCTAGTGCCACCACCACCTTTCCAGCAGGCATTAGGAGGACCATTCCCTATTCAGGGACCGGCCGACATGCACGAGGAGTCTTATTATTCCTCAGGGTATGGCACTAGTGGTTCACATAGACATAGCTTCTAATCTCACCATCGGGATTTCTTAGAGTTTAGTAGGCGTAACCTTCATGGGTCCCCTCCAAAGAATTTCCAACCACTCTCATCATGGAGCTCACTTATGGAAGCATCCACATCATAACCCTTTCTGAGAGCATGAGTCACCGGGTTTTCACACCGCTTCTTCTTATCCTATGTTGATCAAGCCACCTCAGCATCCCTTGCCAGATTGGGCACGATCTTTTGAGTACTCCATCTTTGGGGTGAGGCAGGACTTAGTCACTGCCAGAGCTCAGCTAGATAACCATCAATGGGATATGGTTGCCAGATTTAACAGGGTTGATGGTTAGCTGCAGTATCTGACGGAAGGAAGGGGAGCTCTCCAGGAGGGATTGATGGATATTAATAACAGGTTGAGGAGTGCATGCATAGGGAGCGCTATATAGATCCTCTGTATGGACAAGGGCTAGAAGCTAGACGTCGCTGGAGTGATTGAATTTTCTTATGATTCCAACCTTTCCTTCACCTTAATTAATTGCTTTGGAAACAACTCAAGAATCTAAGAGTTGGGAGGGGTTGGAACATCTTCTATTATGGTATCCCCTTTTCTAGTATTTCCTTTAGCCTATGTTCTACTATTTTAGAGTTCCCATGACTAACGTTTCCAAATGTTTTTTTTCTTTCCCTCATTGAACCTTTTGTTTTTGGTGTAAGGAAACCTTTTTTAGTTTGTTTGGGGATGTTTTAGGATATTGGTGGTGTATTTTTTTGACCTTATCTTTTGTAGTATGAATCCCATTTTTGGGGCAATTTTGTGCTACACTAAAAAATTGAAAATTTTGGAAAAAATGAAAAAAGTATAAAATTTTGGACAAGTTGAAAACCTGAAAGGTCAACTTGGGTAACATTGGGAAAATCCTGGATAGATTGAAAGACCTAGGTAAAAATTAAAGTCTAGGCTCGGCTAGGCTCATGAGCCTAGGCAAAAATGAGAGGCTATGTGGAAAAAGGTTAGAAGTGAGTACTCTTTGTGTGTTAAATCTAGGAATAAAACCCGAAAGGGCTCATAGGAAAAATGAGAGACATTGAGAGAAAACAAAAAACTAGGTTGACGATACTTTTGACTCCTTAGTTGTAACTAGGTTGAGAATCACAAATTATCCCTATGTTACAACCAATTCGACGGCTCTTGGATTTCCTTGGTGGATTGTTTTTGGGAGACGACCCTTTGATTACCTTTTGGGGATCATTTTGGGAAAAGTAAGCTAGCTTTACACTTATCTTCTTGGCTTACCTTTTTCCACATTTTACTTTTGAGTGGTTAGATTTCTTATGTTCTTTGGGGAGTGTGAGAGTTGTGAGATTCTTACTCTTTTTGGGGGAAACATGGTAATCAAGGAATAAGTGGGATGCCGAGGTTAACTTATATTTTCACGCTACATTTTGCTTGATTCTTTGGCTTGTCTTTGTTTACTCGAGGACTAGAAAATGATTAATTGTAGAGAGTCTGATGTGCTTTATTTTGTGTGCGTTAACCATTGCATATTGCATAGTTTTTTGGCATGTTTTGTTGGGCGTATTGCTAGTATTAGTTTAGTTTACTTGACAATGGGTTTAGATGGCCATGTTTTGTTTTAATGTTTAAATCCCACATTTTGTAGACTAAATTAGTACTAATGGACATCTTGTATCCACGGGCTCCTAGATCTTCCATGTGATCATCTTTAGTATATCACCCGTGGGCACTTTATGGTTACATTCTATGTAAAGGCCATTCGTAAGGAGGGTAGAAGATATTGAAGGTCGTTTGCAAGGACGGTAGAAGAGATCGAAGACCATTCACCTCCAGAATAGTAGTAGCCAAAGAAAATGAACATCAAGGCATGGTAGAAGGATATTGGAGCCAAAGATAGGCGGAACTGGAGTTCACGGCGGCCAATGAAGAAACAATGAATCGTAGTCTGATGAGTTGTGCTAAATTCTGAGAGCGATCCGAGAAGAATTAGATGATTTCATTTGATTTTTTTTCTCTAGCACTAAAATATTAACTACTAGAACTTAAAAATTGGACTGACGGTTCATCTGTAGCAAAGGAAGGAAGTTGAGCCAGCCATGGCTAAAACGGGTCAGCATGGGCCGCGCATGCATGGCACCAACGACCCCCACCAAAGGGGTCATTCCGTACTAAATTCCATGGGCCGCATGCAAAATTCTAATTCCACACATAAAATTGGGTAAGTTTTGGTGCAAACTGTCCCATTTACGATGACACGTGCCGTTCCAAGTCTAAGATGCCAAGAACAGCCGACGGACCTCACCAAGACCAGCCGACAGACAAAGATTCCAAGAGCCGCATCTCGTGCTATGTTTCCAAGCAGACCGATGCTCGTGACGATGACTTGTGCTATGTTACTAAAAAAACCGATGCTTCTGACAATGGCCCATGCAAAGACCCGCACATCAGAAGTCCCAAAACAAGCATGCTAAAAGTTGCCCACGACAAAGGCCACAGTCCACGCTAGATGATACAATGTGGCCCATGCCAGATCTAGCGTCCAGTGCCATATGAAGAAGCACGGCCTGCGCCTGCAGCCCATGCTATAGTACGTGCCTCGGGCTGCACCATCTGCGACGGCCCGCGTCATGTGGCAGTTGAACTAGGGTTTACTCATTTTGGCTCATTGTTGGCCTATATTTAGGCCCAATCCCCTATTACTATAAATATATCCTTATTCTACTAGGTTAAGAAGGTTAGACTTCATCTTAGGAGAGAAACTCTACAGAGAGAAACACTCACTCATTTTCTTTTCTTTCCTTTTATTTTATTTTTAATCCTATAATGTGGAATTCAATTTGAATTCCATATGTATGGAGTAGTTTCCATAACTTGAGGATAAATTGTAGGCATGCTTTGATTTATATGCTTATGTGAGATTCATTAGATTCATCCTAGTATTTGTGTTCATAATATTATTGTGATTGTTCGTGAATGTTTAAATTGCATGAATAGTATACCACATTAAGCAAAAACTTTGGGTTGTATTCTTGTATGGTGAAACTGATGTCCCCCTTGGGAAGGGAAACCTGGATGTTAGAATGGGTAAGGGAGTATATTGTGTCTGTGTGAGTGTGTGCACGGAACACCCGAGTATTGATTGGAATTACTCAACATCGCACCAGACTTAGATGATTACGTAAAGTAGTCTGAGAGGTTACGGGTAGAGATAATGCATAGTAGCAAGCTAGGGTTGTAAGAGAACTAAGTGTCATAGATAAAGTGCCTGCGACCCTTGGCCTAATTGATAGGACAATTGGGAAGAAGCACATTTATGTTGAAAGCCCGAAACATAATCGCACGGGGGAGAAATAGACCTACAACAATGCCCAGACTGTGTTGTACTCCCCCAAATACGATGGCAGTGTCGATGGAGGGTTACGAGCACACCCGATGTGCAAGTTCGGGGAAGTTTATGCTATCGGCCACACCACGTGTTGTGAACACTCTATTAGGTTGTTTGATAAATTTTACATGTGAATGAATCGATGATTAAAGCATTAAATCATTCATGTCTCACAATGGTTCCCCAAGTGCTTAGCTTTATAGATTAATTGTTCAGTTTTCTTTTATGTTTCGTTTTTGTTAGTTTGAAAATCCAAACCCCCCTTGTTTGCATTTATTAGTTATTCCTATCACTTGTACAGATTGACAAACTATACGAGGTTGTGTTTTTATTTATAGTTAGGCCCTATCATCTCCGTGGACATACCCAAGGCTTATCGCTAACTACCCTATCAGTAGCATAGTAGTCAGAATGGGTGCAGAATACAAATTTAATCTCTGGCCTTTCCTAAAAAGCCTCCGCTTGAGTTAATTAGATACAATTAACGACCCGTGGTGGAGGTAGATCAGTCAGTTGATGCCATTGTGTCGTCCATCTACTAAGCAACATAATTTTCACCACTTAGCAACTTCGCAGCATTACATTGGCCTAACAATTAAACCCAATCAAGCAGGCGATCTAAAGTTTAACTGTCGTTAAAATATTGTTTGAAACTAAAAATTGATAAGAGGGCGAAGGAGTTACATATGTTGAAAGAGGGAGAGGACCAGAGTTACATGTATAAGAAGGATTTAATGAAAATGAAATAAAATTCAACAAATAAAATTCTTGATATAAAATTCAAGAACTATAATAAAATTATAGAAATTTTGTTCTGAATTTGAATACATTTGTTTTAATTAAATGTTTAAAATCAATAAAGACAATGAGTGAGTGTGTCCATTAAAAACAGTTACATTAAAATAACAGTTAAATTAAAATAACGATTATTCTACAGGGAATAATGATTACATTAAAAATTGCGGGTCCAACACCATTTACCACTTCAAAATATAGCATGTCCCCAATCACGAGTTCCTCCCCATGATGTGTCCATTTTATGTGCATATTTTAGTACTTTTCGGGATCACTTTTGTGCTCTTTTGTTATCAAGAGTTTTTGTTTTACCTTTAAATTCTTTTAGGAGTGGTAAGAGCAACTTTATACTCTTTTACCTTTTTCTAAGTGTATTTTGTGTGACAAAGGAAGAACATCGAGACTTGAAGATCGGAGACCATTGAAGATCACCTTTTGAAGACTTTGAAAATTTGAAGACTATCTTTGAAAATTGATGACAAATAAGAATCAAGGATTTGAAGGCAAGGCGACACAAGGGTGAAAATTGTCATTCCCGCCCGGGCGAGCTCAATCACGCCCGGGTGAGAGCGGGAGCCCTACTACACTTTTGCTTTTTTCTTTTCTTTTCCTCCCTCTTGTACTATAAAAGTAATTTTTGGCCACCCAATTCATATCTTATCCTTCTTGGCCAAAATTCCTCTTCTCCCAACCCTAGTTTCTTCATCTTTTCCATCTTTCCTCTCTTCATTTCTCTATGAATTTGTTTATGATATTAGTATAATTTGTATTAGCTAAATCTAGTTCTTGGGAGCAATTGACTAAGGCTTCCAAGCCCATGTCTTAAGAACAATTTGTAGCCTATTTGATACTCTTACTGTTATGCATTTATGGAGCATTGAATGTGTTTGTTAATGTCATTAATGTTATTGAAAGCTTGAGTATATGAAGTACTTGTATGATATGCTCATTAGGGTTTGGGGAAATGGGTTGATTTCCCCTTTTCTTGATAGGAATCAAAGAGTATGATTTAGAGATTTTGATTGTGTTGATGGATTGATAATTGCTAGATGAATATGATAATGTTCAACTCTTTGTCATGTTTGTTGCTTGTAGAAAATAACAGAAGTCTATGAATGTCGATCGTTCTTGACTAATCTTGTGTAAATGCATGAATTGGTTAAATGCTTAGACACAGTGAAATGTTTATAAGTGTTGCCAAGCTTGTTGATTCTTCATGCTAAATACCATCGATGCAATACTTTTAGTCGTGTTTCAACTACGGGAGTCATTGGTGAGGTTTGACAAGAGATGTCGAATTTGCTCTTGCAAACTACTATCTAAGAAGGATAGAAGCTTAGTCTTCACAATAAGTAGTGAAAGTAGTAAATAGGTTGCATGTTCAATGATGGATAAGACGCTTGGAAGTGGAAATCAATTGCGCCCAAGGTTCCGTCAATTGTTGTTTTCATCTTATCTTTAGTCTTGCATGATTAGCATAGTTCTCTTGCTTTCCTAATTGTTGTCTTTCAATTTGATAACTTATGATAAAAAAACAAATCAAACCCCCCCTTGTTTACATGATTTTATATGTATCTATATATGTATATGCCTAGTATGTTTTCTCCTATATATGTTTAAACACTTGAAAAGATCACTCTTCTCGCGGACGACCCCGACATACCATTATCTACTTAATTGTAGATAGGATGCATTAGGGCTTAAAATTATTAACTTTGAGAGGTACGTAGACGACCTCTCACCCCATCAAGAAACTTTCCAAACCCCTCTACGGTGAGGGTATCGTACTTCTTAGTCCCTCGAGTAGTGCATCTGATACACCCTTCCCTTACACGACAGCACATCGGGGGTCTTGTATTGCAGTAGGAGCTTTGAAATGTGGTCTTTGACATACTAATTTATAAACAAAGAACCACATTTTGTAAATATGAAAGTAACTTGTAGATAAAGTTAATTGAAAATATAATATATCATGTGTAACGAGGGAGGACTTACCAAAATTGGATTTGAGCAGAAGTTTGTTCTGGTAAGCATGTTTCAGTGTGTGGAATGACTTCCCCAAATGTGGTCCTGGGATGACAATCCTCATCCAAATTAGTAAGGATCTAAAATTTGATCATTTAAACTGTAAATATTATTATTAGAAAAAAAAAGAACTGAAATGGAATTTAAATTTGAACAAGAAGTGACTTATCTCGATCGGGGCACGTCTTTTTTTACCAGCATTGTTAGACATGATTCCTGAAATTTGATATAAATTGGTGAATTTAATCTATTGTGGGGCCCACAAAAAAAAACATGGCCAACACTCATAAGCAATGTCGCTGACACGTCATGTCTATACAATATTAAAGTTAACCTGTCACAGTCACGTCAACACCCTGTCGTTAAAATAGATATGTTAAACGAAGAGAAGGTGACATCGTAAACTAATAGGTTTGATAGAAAAAAATAGAAATGACATCGCGAACGGTTCAGCCAAGATGAAGTATAACCGATGAACTAACGGTATCACATTTAAGCCTAGTAGACGCATTCCCAACAACCAAAAACTATAGCAAAGAATGGTTATAAACAACAAATTATGGCCGGTTGACAGATGAGAACTTCAAACCCAAATTCCTACTACCTAGAGAAAACATCCATGGAGATTTGAATACAAAACACAAACAACACTAAGAATTTCCACCATATTCATACCAAATTAAGTGACTGAAAATTGACAAATTAAGGAACTGTGTGCGATTGTGTGTGCAATAGTGTGTGAGATTTATCTACTCCTTCCTTTTCCTTTCTTTTCTAACCGTTACTCGCCGGAAACGGTAACTGTCCGTGGTTGCTGTTTCTTCCTCCGCCTCTTGGCGGGGTTTCTCATCGGCCGATGGCGGCTTCTACCTCCACCTCCAATCTTCCTCTACCTCCTAAAACGTTTGCAACAGCTCTCCAAACCAAATCCCCTCCTCTGTCAACACAACTCCCAAATAACCCAGAGTTAATCCCAAAATCTTCCCACCTAGGGGATCCTGCCTGTTTGTACTCCGATGAGCAAATTGCTAAATTATCAGCTCATTACTCCAATGCTTTGGTCGGTAAGTTTACAAAGGGTAGAATCTCAATGGATCAGATGGAGGTAGCCCTTAAAACTATCGGGTTTGAAGGTAAGTACCAATTAGGGTCACTTGATTATAAACATATACTAATTCGTTTTGAACAGGTTAACGACTACCAACGATGTTGGATGAAGGGCATTTGGAATTTCAATGGCGTTTTACTGAAAATGCTTAAGTGGACACTTGAGTTCTCCACGCAGAAATAATCACCCATTGTTCCGATTTGGTGTACAATAAGGGAGGTACCTCTCTATTACTATAACTCTTCATCTATTGAAGCTATTGGTAATAGTATTGGTAACTTCATAAAGAATTATTATGCTACGGAGATGCTTACCAGGCCCTCGGCCATTAAATTCTGTGTGGAAATTGACTTAATGAAGCCTCTGCCACAATTCATTCGACTTGGTTCAATAACAAATAACAGGAAATATCCAATCGAGTTTGAGGATATCCCTCTCTATTGTGGCCATTGCGCTAAACTAGGACATTCTCTAGGCCAATGTAGAGTTAATCCCCAGAATATAAATGAAAGGACTGTAGAAACTAATAGAATTCAGATTCATCCTATCCGTCAATGGCAGGCAACGGGGAAAAAGTTTGATTTACCACCTTCGATGTCTGATTCTCCTAATGATCCTTCCACCTCTGATCCTGAACCTCTTTCGCAAACTAACACTTTAGATCAGACTCCCACAACTCCTGTTTCTAGTGGATCTCAGCCATTTGGGAGTCCAGATAACTCCACCACTAGGTTATTAAAGGCTACTGCTAACTCTAAACCTGTGCTGAAAGCTTATGCTAGGGATGATCTTCACATTGGATTACTTCATATCCCTAAGATTGATTCTATAGCTAAACCTACACTTTCCCTAGGTGGAAAGATGTCAAACAGATTCTCTGTTTTGCAGGATGAAGACCTTCACACTCAGGAACAAGAAGAAACCAGTTTCAGAAAACAGAAGAACCTGGAGCACACCTTGGATCTGGATACATATGAGCATCAAATTCTGGAAAGGGCTCTGAGCATCCAGGTAAGTTTGAACATCAAGGTAAATAAAAAAATAAAAAGGTTACCTACCTTAGTCAGCTGAATAAAATGTTATTAAGATCAGCTACAAAAGTATAAAATCAGGTGAAGTATGATAGGAACTGTTAATCTTAATTTCCTGATCTGGAATCTTCGTGGTATGGAAACATCAATGCTTAGGTTATCTAATTTGATCAAAAATAAGAAAATTCAGTTGCTATGCATAATTGAACCTATGCATGATAACTCAAAAATACAATCCTATATGAAAACATTACATTTTTCCAATTGTCTGGCCCTTTCTAATGGAAAATTTTGGTTAATGTGGTCTCATCTCCTCACTGTTTCACTTATTACTGCTCATGACCAATTCCTTTTTGCTGACATATCACATCTGTCTTCTGCCCTTAATATGAAGGCAGTTTTTATTTATGCTTTGAGAGATAGAGAAGGCAGGAAAGCTTTATGGAAAGATCTAGAGCCTCTGTCCAAGAGTGAGACTATTTTTATAGGTGATTTTAATACAATTAGAAATCTGTCTGAATATAAAGGACCTTCTAATACGGCTCTTGGGAGCAGTAGGGACTTTAACACATGGATTAATTCAAATGGTATTCAGGAAATAAACACAGTAGGTAATTTGTTCACCTGGTGTAACTCTAGGCTTAGAAATCCTACTTCTAAAAGGTTAGATAGAGGACTTTGTACACTAGCTTGGAGTTCCAGATACCCATCTTCCTCCATCCAGATTCTTAATAGGCACACATCAGATCACTCACCTCTCCTCCTCCAGTTATCCAACCTAATCCCCTCATATCCCAAACCTTTTAGATTCATCAATGCCTGGTTCCAAAGGTCAGATTTCATAGGTTTATTACAGGAGAATTGGGAAAATCCTATACAGGACAAATGAATGATTAAATTTTATCTGAAACTGATTAGGCTGAAAAGAGTCATCAAAACATGGATCAGAGAATCGTTTGGTAATATTGACTCTAATGTTACACAAGCTGAGGAAGCTTTAAGATTACAGGAATCTATTTTTGATCAAGATCCTAACCTGACTGAATTAGTCACACTAAACCAGAAAAAAGCTTGTTTGTTAAGAGCCTTTAAGGAAAAAGAAAAGTTTTGGAAACAAAAAGCAAGACTTAAATGGCATAAATTAGGTGACAACAATACTGAATTTTTTCATAAGGTAGTCCAAGAAAAGAACTGTAGGATGCAGATTAATAAAATAAAGAACTCTGCTGGTCAATGGTTAAACACACAATCTGAAATTTAGAATGAGGCAATTGCCTTCTATTCTGATCTACTAACTGAACCTGACCAAAACACTGAAGATACATTCTCTGATCATTTTCTGAGCCAAATTCCAATGATTTTAAATTATTCTGATAATCATGCTTTAGCTTCTCCTATACTGGAATCTGAGTTAAAATCTGTTGTTCAGAGTCTAAACAGTAACAGTAGCCCTGGTCCGGATGGTTTCACACCTAAGTTTTACAAGAAATGCTGGCCTTTTATTAAGCAAGATCTTATAGAGGCAGTAAATGACTTCATTGTAGGTTCTAATATCCCAAATGGGATATCTAGTACATAGATTTCACTCATTCCTAAGAAAATAACTCCATGTCAGTTTGGTGATTTTAGACCTATCAGTTTATCTCATGTATCTAATAAAATCTGTTCCAAGGTTCTTATGGAAAGATTAAAACCTTATATGGAATCTCTGATCTCTCCTAACCAATCCTCTTTTTTGATGAAGAGAGACATTTCTGACAACATACTATATCTACAGGAAATGGTCAGATTCCTTGATAAGAAAAATAGAATTCCTAACTGTATTGTGAAACTGGACTTAATGAAAGCTTTTGACAGGGTCAATTGGCAGTTTCTTAGGAAGATTTTAGTTAAATTTGGTTTTCAGGGTAATTTTCTGAATGCAGTTATGAGGAATTTATCACAGGCACAATTTTCAGTTCTAGTTAATGGGAAACCTGTTGGCTTTTTTAAAGCTACTAGAGGGATTAAGCAAGGTGATCCTCTCTCTCCTTTACTTTTCAATATTTTTACCGAAGCTTTTTCAACAAGTCTGTCATATATTTTCTCTAACAGTAGGCTATCTCATTTCCATTTACCTGCCTCAATACCTGCCATATCTCATTTACTGTACGCAGATGATACCATAATTTTTATACAGGAATCAAAATTAAATCTCGTAAGATTGAAAGCTTTCTTAGATGTCTTTGAGGTGACTTCAGGACAGAAATTTAATTTTG
Source organism: Rubia yunnanensis (assembly GCA_037428765.1). NCBI lineage: Eukaryota > Viridiplantae > Streptophyta > Magnoliopsida > Gentianales > Rubiaceae > Rubia > Rubia yunnanensis. The sequence continues at coordinate 102,669,199 of CM075061.1, read as the reverse complement.
AAAAATCAGAATTTTATCTTAGCAAAAGAGCCTCAAACACTAAGAACATACAGGTTAAGTCCATTTTAAAAATGAAAAAAGGTTCACTCCCATTTACATACCTTGGATGTCCAATTTTTAGGGGAAGAACACTAAAAAGGTATTTCTAACCTTTAATGGCTAACCTGGATTCAAAACTTCAAAGTTGGAAGAATAGATGGTTAAGTGCGGGAGGGAAGCTGGTCTTAATTAAACATTGCCTTTACTCCTTACCACAGCATCTATGGGCTGTCACTAATCCTCCAAAGATAATAATTCTTACCTTTGAGAAAAGATTAGCTAGATTCTTTTGTGGTGAATCAAATGGAAAGAATAATAAAATCTGGAGGAAATGGTCAGATATTGCAATTTCAACTGATCTGAATGGCCTTGGTTTTAGATCAGTTAGAGCAATAATTGATACTTGTTCAGCAAAACTTTGGTGGAAAAGCCAATTAGGCAACTCTCTTTGGTCAAAACTGATCTGGTCTCTTCCTATATCTCACAGAAAATCTGTAACATGGAAGAGAATTCTCTACATTAACTCTTTTGCAGAGCGGAACTCAATAATTATTCATGGAGAGGGTACCTGTAGTTTCTGGATAGCTAACTGGTGCTCTAGGGGGCCTTTAAGTACTATTATCCCTGACCATATAGTAGATACTATGCCATTTTTAACAGTGGCAAATTTCATCAATAACAAGTCCATCATACTACCTCAGATTGCTTCTTTCTTGGACCATGATACTGTGTCTTTCCTTCAGGAGGCTGTACTGGTTCCAGGGAGAGAGGATAGATTGATCTGGATGCCCGAAACATCAGGTAACTTCACCTCTAAATCAACCTATAGAGCGCTCACTCATGTGTCAGGTAATTTTCCTGTATCTAAACTCATTTGGAATAAAGCTTTGCAAAAAAAGATCTCCATATTTACATGGAAAATGCTGCAATCATTTCTACCCTTTGATGAGGTGCTTATGACATGTGGTTTCAGTTTAGCTTCTAAATGCCCTGCCTGCTCTAATTCAGATTCAATACAACATTTTTTTGTTTCATGTCATATTGCTAAGGCGGTTTGGGGAAACATGGCCTCTATAGTGAACTTTCAACTATTTGAAACTCATTCTCTGACTGAAAGATTCTTCATTTTCTGGAATACTCAAGATCTTGTTAGCTCGAAGCATTTCATTTGTAAAATCATACCTTCCCTAACCTGTTGGTCACTATGGAAAGCTAGGAATAGATTCATTCATGATAATAGTCCTTTCTCCTCAGAACTAATCTCTAAGGAGATTCATGACTTAATTAAATTAGCATTCTTAACTACTCCAAAGACATATTTCTCTCATTCTTCTATTTCTACACCTCTGAATCAGTGGACACTTTTCATTAGACCTCCCCCTAAGCCTAACATAGCAATTGTTCTGTGGGAGAGACCTGCTGTTTGTTCAATTAAAATAAATATTGATGCCTCTTGGTACACTGATAAGGCTGCAGCTGGGATGGTAGTCCGAGACTGCTCGGGTGATTTGATTAATTTACATTCAGACTACATCTCTGCTGCTTCTCCAATTGAAGCTGAAATGAAAGCCATTCTATTTGAAATTGAATCATTGCCTGCTATTCATATTAACTGCATTTTTTAAACTGATTGTAAGCAAGCGGTTAACATGATAAACTGTCCTTACTCAGCAAATTGGAACCTCTTTAACTTGGCTTTTCAAATTAAATCCCTACTATGTGGTGCAAAGCTGAATCATGTTCTTCGAGAGGGTAACTCTGTAGCAAATGCTATTGCGAAGCATCAGATATGTCATCTCCAAACTATTCAGCCTAATAACATCCCCCATCATATTAAAGGCCTCATTGCGCTTGACAAGGCACAAACTCCCCAAGTTAGAGCTCACTAGAATCTTTTCTGGGACTGATACTGCTAACCAGGTCTTTGTTTTATGCAGGCCCTGAACTTTCTCTCAAATTGGTCACCTTCAACTTCTGCTTCCCCCTGTTGGATGCAGTCACTGTGATGTACTGACCTTCTCTTTTCCTTGGAAGCAAGATGTTGGATTGCCTTTGGAAGCCAAAAGCAAATCCTTCTCAGTACTTGGAAGCTCTCCCGGCTTTCCGGTTGATGGATGCTTCATGTTCCTGTACTTACTTTTGCATGATCTTAGGATTTCTGTACATCTCTAGTCTAATTTTGGTACTTGAAGTTGCCTGGCCGAAGGTGGGAATTAACACGAGGGGTGGAGATTTCCACCTTCGGAGTGCAACTTCATCATCTATCTTTCCTTTTGCTAGGATAGTTGTTTTTCTAACATAAGAACTTTGTGTAGGAATTAGTAGGACTTTTGAGGGCTGTTCTTCTGCCCCATCACTAACTCTGGTTCGCCTATGTAAATTGTGATTAAATGAGGTTTGGGGAACCTCTAATATATCACCCCCACCTTCGGGTGTTTTTATTCAAAAAAAAACTGTAGATATTCGCTTATAATTTGAATGTTTGGAGTGATGTATAACAGTGATCCATATAAATTCATTATGGATTTTTTGGTATTCCGCCTCTTGTCCTGCGAGGTCACACATAAGTCGGTAACATCGACTCGGTAGTCAACTGATGTGTTCATTATATGTGCATAATTTAGTACTTTTTGGGATCACATTTTTGCTCTTTTACTACCAAGAGCATGTGTTTTACCTTGAAATTCTCTTAGGAGGCGTAAGAGCGACTTTATATTCTTTTACCTCTCCTAAGTGGATTTCGCATGACAAAGTAAGAACATGGATGCTTGAAGATCGGAGGCCATTGAAGATCATCTTTCGAAGACTATGAAGACTTGCTTCAAAGATTTGAAGACTTGAAGACTGGAGGCCGTTGAAGATCATCTTTTGAAGACTTTGAAGACTTGCTTCGAAGATTTGAAGACTTGAAAAATGGGAGAAATTATTTTGAAGAAGAGTGTTTTCCACAAGAAGAAGAAAAGAAGACAAGGGTAAGTTTTGGCGCCCGTCGCTAGTCTCGACGAACCCGTCACGAGTCACGACGCATGGGTAACCTAACTATATCCTTTTTGTGCTATAAATAACATTCTCTTTCCATTATTTCCTCTCATTCACAACTTCTTTTCCACCCAATTTTGGTATTATTCTAACCCTAGTTTTCCACCATTTTCATCTTTGATTTTTCTTGTATTATGTTTGGTTTGTTAACATTAATTAGTATGAACTCTTGTATCTAAATATAGTTCTTGGGAGAAATGGATTGTAACTTCCAAACTAATGTAATGAGTTTCTCTATTTGCTCATTGATGAACATTTATTGGAAAGCATTTATTATGCCATTAATGTTGTGTTTTTCCTCATTTATACCATTAGTTGTTTGAGTATACGAAATGTTTGTATGATTAAAGTGTTTGGGTGTTAGGAAAGTTGCAAATTTCTTAGCTCATTTGATATGAAATTCAAAAGCATGGATTTAGAACTTCTTGTGTATAATGTGTGGTGATTCTTGCTAGATGAGTATGTTAATGTGGATTGTTCTCATATTTATCCCATAGATGCAAAGAAAGGTTGAACCTTTAATGTGTTTTGTTCTAGGTTTAACCTAATAATTACTTTGTTTGGTTAAATGATTATGTCTTTGGTAGAAGGCTTTTTGTTATCAAACCTATGGTCCTTTGTGAGAAATGCCATTGATGAAATACCTCTATGCTGTTGTTTGCTTAGGGTGATCATAAATGTGGTTTTTAAATTGTCATTTTTTGTCTTTGCAAACTACTATTAAGAAGGAATGAATGTTGATCTTCGAATGAGAAGTGATAACATTTCTCATAGACAATAAATGTAGTTGAATGAGTGAATGAATCTATGATCTATAGGAAATTTGGAAGTGGAATTAGATTTTCCCCAAGGCTCTGTTAATTTTTTTTAAGCATCTATTTAGTTGTTGTTACATGATTAGCATAGTTGTTTTGCTTTGCTAATTGTTGTCTTTCAATTTTATAACTTAGGACCAAAAACCAACCATACCCCCCCCTTTACATTCTTTTATATGCATCTATATATGCTTATATCTAGTATGTTTTCTCCTATATATGTTTAAACACTTGGAATGATCCCTCTTCTTGTGGACGACCATGACTTTCTAATATCTACTTATTGTAGATAGAAAGCATCAGGACTTAAGAATATAACTTTGAGAGGTACGGTGACGACCTCCCAAATTTTGGCGCCATTACCGGGGAAGAGGCATTTATTTTAAATGTTTAGGCATGTTATGTGTGGTTATGTGCTAGTTGTAAATATTTGTTAGTTTGTTTTTGTTTTGATTTCTTAGTTCACTTTCCATTTTCTCTTGGTTTGGAGACATATTGTTCTAGCTCTTGGTGTACGGTTCATAAGTGATTCTCTTTACAAGAACCCCTACACTACAACCCCGAGTTATAGTTGAATTTGAGATGGGCTAGGAGGCTTTCTTTGGAAAGTGTGAATAGCACCCCTCCCAGTGACCATTTTGTGGATACTTCTAATTCTATGGAGCATCAACATGAGCACAAAGATGAGCATCCAGGAGGAGGGCATCAACATCCTCCTTTTCAAGGGAGAGCTCCTCCACTCCAATGAAGGGATGTTCCTTTGGGCCAAGCCTTGTTTAGGGATATTATGGCCCCTAACCTTGATGAACAACCAATGTGCATTGAGTATCCCTTGGTTTGACCGAATGGGCACTTTGAGCTGAAGACCGGGTTCATATATATACTACCTGTCTTCCTTGGTAGGCAAGGGGAGAATACTAACAAGCACCTCACCGAGTTCCACTTTTTGTGTGGTGGTATAGTCCCCCTTGGAGTAGATGAATACTTTTAAAAGTTGAAGGCATTCTCGTTCTTACTGAGGGATGGTCCAAGATATTGGCTCTACTACCTACTACCCAAGAGCATCAAAAGTTAGCTTGACATAAAAACAAAGTTTCTAGCCAAGTACTTCCAGGCCTCGAAATCCACAGCTTTAAAGAAGGACATAAGAAACATCCTCCAATGGTATGAAGAATCTCTCTCCGAATATTATGAGAGGTTCTAGAAGTTTCTTGCAAGTTGTCCTTACCATAGCTATTCTGAGGTAAATTTGGTTTATTACTTCTACAATGGTCTTCTTGATGAGAACTAAAGATTAGTGAGGAGTTCTTGTGGTGGTACCCTTGGGAACAAAACCTCATCAGAAGCTATGAAATTGTATGAGAAGCTAGCGGAGGAGTCAAGGAACTTTAGCTCAAGGGCCGATATGAGAAGGAGAAATCCAATGCCCGCAAGTGAACCTTCTAATGGTGGAAATATTAAGAACCAAGTTTCGACCCTTGTTTCTATGGTGAAGTTATTGATGACAAAGCCCGAAAATGTACCACATGTTAAATCATATGAAATTTATTACTTGGCGCATCCTATGGACACCTGCCTTACTTTACAAGAGGACTATGTCGAGGAAGTGAGTTCCATGGGGTATCAAGGAAACCAAGGCTACCAAGGCAACCAAAAATACCAAAGTGTGCAAGGATATCAAATAAATGAATGGTACCAAGGTGGCTAAGGCTACCAAAATGGGCAGTACTATTTGGGTAATTGTGATAACCCAAACCTCTAGTATGGAAACCCTCAACTGTATCGGCCTCATCAACAACAATATATACCACTTCAACAAAAATTTCAAAGGCTCTAAGACAATCCCCGAGACCAAGGGGAGAGCTTGGGATTAACCAAAGATGAGGTGATGCAAGCCATTCACAGGTTGAGAATGTGCACGGAAAAGGTGAAAATTCCAAGATGAAGCCAAGGCGAGCATCAAGAACTTAGAAACTCGAGTGAGCCGAATAGCTTAAGTGGTGAATTGGATGGAGGCCCAGGAAAAAGGCAAACTTCCTTCGCAACTGGATATCAATCCCCGCCAAAATGCTAGTGCTATCAGTTTGAGAAGTGGTAAAGATATTAGCTCTCCCTCGGGTGATGAAATTGTTGAAAGGTAAACCTAGAAGGCTTGAAATTTTTGAGAAAGAGGTTGAGGAAGAGACCAAGAATGTGGCCAAGGAGAAAGCAAGGAAGGGGAAAGATAAGGAAGATGAGGTTATTATTGAGAAATCAACCTCCATTCCAAAACCTTCATCCCCTCCTTTCAATAAGGCAAGTGGGAGGTCTTCGCTGTACCCCTCAAAGTTAATACTTTTAAGCCCTAATGCTTCCTATCTACAATTAAGTAGATACTGGCAAGTCGGGGTCGTCCATATATAAACATATATAGGAGAAAACACACTAGCATATACATACATAGAAACATAAAAAAATCATGTAAACAAGGGGGGATTTGGTATGTTTTTTATCCTAAGTGATCAAATTTAAATACAAAAACTAGCAAAGAAAGAGAACTATGCTAATCATGCAACACAACTAAAGATACGATGTAAATGATGATTAAAGGAGCCTTGGGAGCAATCAATTTTCACTTCCAAACTTCATGTAGCTAATAAATTCATTAACTCATTCAATTACATTTATCGTCTATGGGGAATGTTATCACTTCTTATTCAAGGGTCAACATCCATTCCTCCATAAGATTAGTTTGCAAAGACAAACAACGACCATCTGAAAACCTCATTGATGATCACCCTAGACAAACAACATCATAGGGGTATTTCATCAATGGCATTTCACCCAAAGGACCATAGGTTTGATAATAACAATCCTTCTACCAAATACATAGTCATTTAACCAAACAAAGCATTCATTAGGTTAAACATAGAACAAACAACATTCAAGGTTCAACCTTTCTCTGTATCTATGTGACAAATATGAAAAAAAACCACATTAACATACTCATCTAGCAAGAATTACCACACATTATACACAAGTTCTAAATCCATGCTTTTGGATCTCCATATCAAATGATTTAAGAAATTCGCAAATCTTCTAACACCCTAACATTTCAATCTTACAAACATTTCATATACTCAAACAACCCATGGTATAAATGAGGTAAAACACAACATTAATGGCATAATAAATGCTCTCCAATAAATGTTCATAAATGAGCAAACATAGAATCTTACTACATAAGCTTGGAAACTTTAATCAATTGCTCCCAAGAACTAGATTTAGCTACAAGAGTTCATACTAATTAATGCTAAACAACCAAACACAATACAAGAGAATTCAAAGATGAAAATGGAAGAAAATAAGGTTTGAAACAGTACCAAAAATGCAGATGAAGAAGATCTGAATGAGAGGAAAGATAGTGCTATTTATAGTACAAAAAGGATAAGGTTATATTCTGGCCACCCATTGGTCGTGACTCGCGATGAGGCCATCGCGACTCTCGACGAGTGCCAGAATTTAATCCAATTTTCTTTTCTTCTTATTGTGGTAACATTTATCTTTATAGCAATTCCTTGCATTTTTCAAGTCTTCAATGTCTTCAAAAATGGTCTTCGATGGCCTCCGATCTTCATGTCTTCAAAGCAAGTCTTCAAACGTCTTAGAAAATGTGATCTTTAATGTCCTCCGGTCTTCATGCCTTCGTGTTCTTCCCTTGTCACGCAAAATCCCTCCTAAGAGAATTTCAAGGTAAAACACAAGCTCTTGATAATAAAAGTGCACAAAACAGTACTAAATTATGCACATAAAATGGACATATCAAACCTCCCCACACTTAAACCTTACTCGCCATCGCGTAAGAAAAGATCCAAGCATACGAAGGAAATGATGTATACACATCCTAACTATGATTCCACCAATTCAATACCTCACAAAACTCTCAAACTCACACATTCCAATGTTAAGGTCAAATGAGAAGTTTTCCACAACCCCCATTTCTAAATCTACCCAAACCATATCAACCCATCAATTCTTTGATATCCCTAAGACATCTCCAAATTTCGAATTGACAATCCCTAATCCAATGGTATAAGGTGAAGCTAAAGACATGTATAAGGTTCAAAACACATGCTCCACTTTATACCAATGTATCAGCCTAAAAATGAAGCATATTAATGATCAAGAGTTTAATAACTTACTTCGTCTTCTCCCGCTAAATTTTCCACTCCCAAAAGGTCCTCAAGATGTCAAGCTACCCAATCCATCTGTATGGCCACCGCAACCTTATGACTCCAATGCCAGCAAATGAGTGAAAACTTAATATTTTTCAATTTCTCTCATTTTGCCTAGGAGCCCTTTTGGGTTTTCATCCTAGCAAGATGTCATGTTTATTTTTCGACTTACATCTCACCTTTTTCCACACATTTAGCCTCTCATTTTTTCCCGGGTCGCCCTCTCGAGTTTTCAACCTATCCGGGCCCCCAATGTTGCTTAAGATGCCCTCTCGGGTTTTCAACTTAGCAGGATTCTTTTTGTTTATTATTATTTTTTAAAATATTTTTTTTCAAAGTTTTCAAAAATTTTCACGTTTCTCCAGTCCAAAAAGTAGCAAATTGCTTTCAAAATGTTATGGCCAAGAAAATTATCAAAGCCAACATTATCCAAGTTCATCAAAAGAAAAACATCCCAAAACAAAAGGGTAAAATATCCAAAAAAAATCAAAAGAGTTATGCAAAAATATCTCCAAAAGTATCTTCAACCCCAATCACCTCAAAATAGATACCCATCCCCACACATAGAACACTACATTGCCCTCAATGTAGACAATTGATGTGCCCGTTTTATATGGTTGTACTAGGACTTTTAGGATTAACTTTTGTACATTTTTGTGCTCTAAATGTTGCATTTTTCCTTGAAATTCTCTAAGGAGAGTTAAAAGCGACTTTTACGCTTTAATTACTTTTCTAGACAATTTTGTGTGACAAGGCAATATGTTTGAAGACTTTGAAGACTTTGAAGAATACCTTTGAAGATTTGAAGACTTGTATGTGAGCTTTTGAAGACTTGAAGAATTGAAGAAAAGTGAAGTGAAGAGGAGGACATGAAACAAAAAGAAGAAAGAAATTAAGATGCTGGAACTGGGCACTGTCGGGATTCCCGACGGACGTATGGCCATAAATCTTTCTTGCTATTTTGTACTATAAATACTCACCTTATCCTCTCCTCTTTATAACTCCTTCTTCCTGCAATTTTTCTGGGTTCTAACCCTAGTTTTTATAGGTTAATCATGTCTTTTAATTATCTAGCTTAGTTTTATCTTGGGAGCAACGGATTGAAGCTTCCATTTCTATGTAGTAAGAACCATATCTATCTATTAGTGATTTTGCTACTATGCATTTATTGAGCTTTGAATGTGAATTGTTAATTGTATTGATGTTTTTGGAAGCTTGAGTATATGAATTGCTTGTATGGTTACTTGTTAGGGTTGGGAGAAAGTAGCTAATTCTTCCCTTTTTTAATGTGGAGTCCAAGAGCATGAGTTAGAGCTTCTCAATGATGTTGATGTGTTGATATTTTCTAGATGAATGTGATGATGTTAAATTCGTTTTCAATGAATGTCGATCGTTCTTGCTAATCTTGTAGAAATGCATGAATTGGTTAAATGCTTAAACACAGTGTAGTGTTTATAAGTGTTTCCAAGCTTGTTGATTCTTCATGCTCAATGCCAACAATGGGATACTCTTAGTCGTGTTTCAACTAAGGGAGTCATTGGTGAGGATTGAAAAGAGATTTCTAATTCACTCTTGCAAACTACTAACTAAGAAGGATGGAAGATTTATCTTCACAAGAAGTAGTGGAAGTAGTGAATAGATTGTTTCACTCTTTCTTCAAGATTTTTTATTTAGCATTCATATATTGTCAATGATATGTTTTAATTCATTTATGCTCTGTGTTGTTTGAGAATAGGAAGTGTTTTTATGATTAAGTGTTAGGGTGTTAGGAAAGTGACAAATTCCTTAGCTCCTTTGCATGAAATTCTAGGAACATGAACTTAGAACTTCTTGTGCATAATGTGTTGTGATTCTTGCTAGATTATTATCTTAATGTGAATTGTTCTCATATTTATCCTATAGATGAAATAAAAGGTTGAACCTTGAATGTGGTTTGTTCTTGGTTTAGCCAAATGAGTGCTATGTTTGGTTAAATGGCCATGTCTTTGGTAGAAGGTTTGTCTTTGTCAAATCTATGGTCCTTCGTGCATAATTACATTGATGAAATATCTCTATGGTCATTGTTTGTCTAGGGTTATCATCAATGAGTTTTTCAAATGGTCGTTGTTTGTCTTTCTAAATTACTATTACGAAGGAATGAATCTTGATCTTCCATTGGCATTCCCCATAGGTAACAAATGTGATAGGATGAGTGAATGGTTCATTGATCTACATAAGGTTTGGAAGTGGATATATATTTCCCCCAAAAGCTTTGTTTTTGTTGTTTTAAAACCCTTTTCTTAGTTAGTTTGATGATTATCATAGTTACTTGACTTTGCTAGTTATCTTGTCTTTTAACTTCCATAACTTAGGAAAACCAACCAACCAAACCCCCTCCCCATTTACTCACTTTTATATGTATATATATTTATATATATTTACTTTTAGCATAATAGCAACCTTTTATGTTTAAATGCTTGAGAAAATCCCTCTTTCTTGTGGACAACCCCGACTTACCACTATCTACTTAGTTATAGAAAGTAAGCATTTTGGGCTTATAAATATTAACTTTGAGAGGTACGACGATGACCTCCCAACAATAGGGTAGAAACATACAAAGCGAAGTATGAAAAGAGTAAAGATATAGTGCTCACAAATCACTGATGTGAGGAAGAAGGGCCACCACCAAAATAGCGCTGCTGATAATGAGCCAGCCACTCCTTGCTTGTTTACCTCCTAGCTCTCCGGCTCTCTCTGCTCCCGGATCCGCCTGCCTGGGACTGCATCTCTGGATGCGAGCTGATAGGTGATTAATCTCCTCATCTATGTCGATCAAGGTCTAGGATACAAACACATTGTGCTCTAATATCATGCTGTCTTGGTGGCGGAATCCATCCTGCATAGTCTGCATCATCCGCAATGTCCGATGGAGGATGGGAGTAGTGTGGTGGCACATCGTTCTCCTACATCTGCTCTGTCTCTGGTGGAGGCTGCGGGGAGTGCTGCTGCTGTCCCTCAGAGAAAGGTAGACTATTATCATCATGCTGGCTAGAAGCTGGGCCAGGATCGTGGAGCTCTCGTTGGAAGTCATCTCTAAATGAGGAGTCACGTGAAATCTCCAAGTCTTTTAGAGGTGTATAAAATTCCAGCTTCGTCTTGTTGGGCTGAGGAAGTGTCATGAATGTGACCTTCCTGGTGCCATACAACCGGTGGAATAGCCACGTGGTCCATGTGGCACTGAGTATCTCAAATCAAACTAACCTCTCAATAGTGATAAGGTAGGAAGTGACCCTTCCTAAGCACGAAAAGTCGGCAGCAGGAACCAATCCTATGTACTATGCTAAAAGGCCTATCATACCTCCGATCATGATCTTCCCTTTTGGCTTTCCTGCCACCTCTACAACTCTCTTCATCCTCAACTCAGCCCACAGCCCGTATCCTAGTTCCTCACTCATTAAGTGCCACGGAAAGTGAATGTCGTTGTCTGGCACATTCGTCAGCTCCGCCGAGCAAAGTACTGTGCTAGCCAACAGTCAGTGCACATAACGAAGTGCAGGGTGGATGATGACACTGATCTTGTCATGGGAGTTCTTTGGCCTCATGTTGATGACATTCCAAAATTACATGTCATCCTCGATCGATTGCTCCTGGGCCTGTGGGTCTAACTTGGCCCGTATCTCCGCAGTGTCAAATCCAAATGCCTCCTCAATCTGCGAGATGGTCATTTGCATAAATATATCATCCAAGTGGAAAGAAATGTACCTCTCACATTGTTTATCATCTCTCATGCTATAAATCCTGACCATTGACAGGAACTCTAGCGTGTATCTTTGGTAAGAGGGTGCGCTCCTACTCATGAACCCTTCTAATCCCCCATTAGCGAGGAGGCATCTGACAGGCTGGGTGAGCCCAAGAGCATCTAGTGTGGGTACATCTACAAAGCTCGTCTCCTTGAGTTGATGACTCGCTAGGGCTTCCAACCTTTTAGCATAGGACACGGTGATCCGGGTTAAACCCATGTACCTATTCGGCGGAGGAGGTACATGGCTCGATTTTGGAGCCTGTGGTGGAGGTGGAGCAGTGGTGCGCTCGCCTCGGGGAGGAGCCATGGGCCTTTTTGTAGGGGCCATATCTAACAACCACAACAAACAAGTCAAATGCACAGGAATATGTGTATATATGATATTGTAAATTCATACTTAACCTTAAACTAGTTCATCATCACAAGCCAAACCAAGTTCAAACCTACTAGTACAAGTTCTACTCAAAATTGGACATACAATCCACATTATGTCCCACATGCCCATATTCTCAAGTCCATAAAGTCCACATAGTCGAAATCGAATATCCTATATCTCAAAATCATAGTCATGCCTAATTAGTTTAGCCACCATTAGTACATTCACAATGTCCACATTTGAGTCCTATGGCTAAACTACCCTAAGCAACATACCATTTCAAAGCACAATAACATTTCATCCAAATAACAACTAAGTCTCATCAAGGGCCAACATGCCTCATATCTAGTATAAACCATAATCCATTCTCAATCAAAGCAACACTAATAGTGCAATGAAAGCATAAGACCAATAAGAGAAACTCAAAATACTTAAAGTGATTATTCATGTTATCCTACATCCAACCAAGCTATAAATACCAAATATTAATACAATCCTTCCAAATCAACATGCAAGCATAATATATTCAACAACATCTACAATGTTCCAATCAATCAAACTAACCTAAGGTATCACACAAAGTTCATACAATATCTCACAAAATAATTAATTCAATCATAATCACAATTGAAGCTGAAGAGATTGAATAATTGTACCACTTAGATGCCTAGGATTGGAAAGGAGTGAAACCCGTAAGCTATTTGAAGTTTGATTGCAAAAAATACAAAACCCCCAAATTCTAGGGTTTTTTGTTCTTGAACAATTTAGGTGGATTTGTGGGTGAAGCTTGGTAAAAAGGAATGGAGTATGGAGCGGTGGTTAGCGGTGGTCGCTTGGTGGAGAAAAGGTGGAGGAAAGGCGGTGGTTGCCTGGGTTCTAATCAGCAAAATTTGCCAAATGGGTTCTAATCTGCCCGTTTTTAAAATAGGGCTGTATGACCGTCACTACTCGCGACAGGCCGTGACTCACGACAAGGTCATCAAGAATCACAAAAAGTGGAGGCCGAGAGCTCTATTTTCACACAAAACTTTTGATTTGGTCGCAACTCGTGACCACTTCATCGCGACTCGCGATGGTCTGCTGCAACTCGAGACGAGGCCATCGCGACTCGCAAAAAGTGGAGACCAAGAGCTCTATTTTCACACAACTTCTGATTTGGTCGCGACTCGCAACCACTTCGTCACAACTTGTGATGGTCCATCACGACTTGCGACGAGGCCATCGCGACTAGTGATGGACTACTAACCTGGTACTTAGAAAAGTTTTCCAATTCCTCCTCTAGTCCAAGCATTTCTTCCTTCAAAAGCCCAATTCCTTGGCTTCAAAATTGCTACAAAATAATGGAAAAACAACCTGTGAAAAGCATAAAGCAAAAAAATGAAACTTAATGAGAAATCCAAAACCAAACAACATCAACGGAAAGTCATGAAAGACGATCTAAATGATCAAAACCAAGTTTATTTAACATCTTCGGCATGACTCACTACCTTTTCTTGGGGTTTACTCACAAACCAGATCGAGTAGATCAACGTCCTCTCCTTTTTCTGGCACAAAATTCTCGTGGTAAGGTTTCTAACGTTGTCCATTAACCTTGAATGTATTGGATTTAGCTCGATCTAGAATCTCCACCGTGCCATGCGGGAATACCTTAACCACCTCAAAAGGACAGATCCATTAGAACCTCAACTTACCTGGGAATCGGCGAAGGCAAGATTGGAACAGGAGGACCTTCGGACCAACATCAAATTCCTTCCTAATGATAATCTTGTTGTGCCACACCTTTGTCCTCTCTTTGTAGATTTTGGCATTCTCATAGGACTCCCAACGGATCTCATCTAGTTCATCCAATTGTAACTTCCTATGCAAGCCGGCCCTTCTATATTGAGATTGAGTTCTTCGACCGTCCAGTAAGCCTTATGTTGAATTTCCACCAGTAGATGACAGGGCTTACCAAACACTAACCGGCATGGTGACATACTGATTGGTGTCTTGTAAGGCGTTCTATACACCCACAAGGCATCATTCAACCGAGAACTCTAATCCTTTCGGTTAGGGTTAACCATTTTTTGAAGGATGGACTTGATTTCTTGATTGGAAACTTTGGCTTACCCGTTGGTTTACGGGTGATAGGAGGTGGATGTCTTGTGAGTGACGCCATACTTCTTCAAGAGTGCTTCTATGGTCTAGTTGCAAAACTGGGTGCCACGATCAATAATCAAGGCTCGGGGTACTCCAAACCTAGAGAAGATGTTATCTTTCAGGAATTCTGCAACCAGTTTGGAATCTTCAGTCCTAGTAGGTTTTTCTTCAACCCACTTCGACACATAATCAACGGAAAGAAGAATATATGTAAAGCCATAAGAATGAGGGAAATGTCCCATGAAGTCAGTACCCCAAACATCAAAGATTTCACAATATAGCATAGCTTTTTGGGGCATCTCATTTCTAGATGAGATATTTCCTACTCTTTGACACTTGTCACAAGCCTTAAAAAATATGTATGCATGCTTATTCAAAGTAGGCCAATAAAAACCACTTTCTAATACTTTCCTAGCGGTCCTTTTAGCTCCAAAATGACCGCCGCATGCATAAGAATGAGAAAAAGTGAGAATCGAATGCACTTCATTATCGGGGATCCATCTCTTAACAACTTGGTCTACACAATGTTTCTAGAAAAATGGATCAATCCACACATAGTATTTAGCATCGCTCTTTAGCTTATCTTTCTGTTCTTTAGAAAAGTGAGGAGGAAATTTACCAGAGACTAGAAAGTTCACAATGTCGGCATACCACGGTTGGAGGTCCCTGATAGCAAACAATTGTTCATTGGGGAAATCCTCCCATAGTTGCTCCTTCATTAATAGATTTACCTCACTATCTTAGCAGGGTGCCAACCGGCTTAGGTGATCAGCCACGAGGTTCTCCGTGCCCTTCTTATTTCGTACCTCTAACTCAAATTCACTCAGGAGCAGGATCCACCTAATCAATCTTTAATTTTCCTCTTTTTTCGTCATTAAAAGGTGAAGAGATGCATGGTCAGTTTACACAATAACTTTTGTACCAAGCAGGCAAGATCAAAAATTTTCCAAAGAAAATACCACTACTAGCAACTCCTTTTCGGTGGTGGATAGTTTCTTTGGGCTTCATTGAGAGAAATAGATGCATAGTAGATGGCGTGAGGTGCTCTCCCCATCCTTTGACCAAGCACCGGTCTAATGGCGTAATCACTAGCATCGTACATAATCTCAAAAGGCAACGACCAATCTGGGGGTTGTAAAATAGGGGCCAAAACTAACCTTCCTCCAATGTATCGAAGGCCCATTTACAACCCTCATCTATCACAAATTCCAACTCCTTTTCCAAAAACATGAATAGAAGAGATGTTATCTTTGGGAATTCCTTGATGAACTGGCGATAGAATCCTGCATAGCTAAGAAAAGTGCGCACTTCGTGCACATTGATAGGATAAGGCAAAGTTTGAATTGTGTCTATCTTTGCCTTGTTAACCGAAATACCCTTAGAGGAGATAACTTGGCCTAAGAAAATGCCTTACTCTACCATAAAATGACATTTCTCAGAATTTAACACAAGATTAGTATCAATTCAACGTTTAAGAACTTTTGCCAAATTTGATAAACAGTTGTCAAAAGAATTACCATGAATGGTGAAATGATCCATGAATACCTCGAAAACATTTTCAACAAATTCTGAAAAAATGCTTACCATGCACCTTTGGAAAGTTGCGGGAGCGTTACATAACCTGAAAGGCATACACCGGTAAGCAAACGTACCAAAGGGGCACGTGAAGGTGGTCTTTTCTTGGTCTTCTGGGTCGATAGCAACTTGAAAAAACCCCGAGTACCCATCCAAAAAGCAATAGAAGGGGTGTCTTGCTAACCTCTAAAGCATTTGATCAATGAATGGTAACGGAAAGTGATCCTTTCGGGTTTCTACATTTAGCCTCTGAAAGTCAATGCAAATGCGCCACCCATTTTGAACTCGGGTGGGAACCATTTCACCCTTCTCATTTTCGACCACCGTCACCCCAATCCTCTTGTGTAACACTTGAGTTGGACTCACCTGCTTGCTATCCAATATTGGATAGATCATGCCCGCTTGGAGTAACTCGAGGATTTCCGCCTTCACCACCTCCATCATAGGTGGGTTTAAATGGCGTTAGATAGGTGGGTTTAAATGGCATTGGATAAGTGGGTTTAAATGGTGTTGGGATTTCCGGACGGGTCTTGCATCTTCTTCCAACAAGATTCTATGCATGCAAGTGGATGAACTTATGCCTTTGATGTCAGTAATTGTCCATCCAATTGCTTTCTTGTTCTCCTGCAACACCACCATCAATGTTACTTCTTGCTCCTTGGTGAGCTTGCTTGAAATGATGACCGGAAGCGTCTCTTCTTCCCTAAGAAATGCGTACTTGAGGTCACTTGGCAACGGTTTAAGCTCAATCACCAGAGCTTTCACAAGTGATGGGAGAAATTCTGATTCTTTGGGTTCCTCTAAGACTAGAGGGTCGGGACTTTGCACCACTTCCTCAAGAATGCTTAACTTCTCAATGTTTTCCTTCAAGTTAGTACTCATGGAATACACAAGACATGCATATTCAACATCATTTTCCAAAGAAACTAACAAGGAATCATAACTACTCAATTCAAAAACATCTTGCACAACATTGTCAACAAAATAAATAGAATGGCAAGAATACCCTTCAAGAGGATACTTCATAGAGTCATTTATGCTAAACTCTACTTTAATCCCATCAAATTTCATGGTGAGGGTACAGTTATGCAAATCAATGATGGTTCTAGAGGTCTTCAAAAATGGCCTCCCCAACAAGATTGGGGAGGTATGTTTATCATGCTTCATGTATAGGACATAAAAATCTGTGGGGAATATTAAGAATCCACCCTAACCAACACATCCTCGATGATACCCTTAGGGTACGCACTAGAACGATTGGCTAGTTGGATCACCACCCCGGTTTTGTGCAAAGTACCAAGATTGAGGCTTTTATACAAAGAATAAGGAATCACATTTATTGATGCACCTAAGTCAATAATTTATTTTTTGAAATGTGTATTTCCTATCATGCAATGGATCGTGAACATGCCGAGATTGCTACATTTAGGATGTAACTCCCTTTGGCACATTTAGGATGCCAAGATCGTGAACATGTTCACTTCTCCCATTTTTAAGCTTGTTCTTCGTTCTTTGTTTCCTATTTACTACACATAATTCCTTCAGAAAATTTTCATAGCTAGGAATTTGTTCAATCACATTCAAAAGAGGGATAATTACCTCACACCTACAACAAACTTCGTAGATCTCCTTGTTAGATTCCTTCATCCTTTTGTCTTTTAGAGCTTCCAGGAATGGTGGTTCAGGTACATATGGAGGAATCTCCACTACTCTTGCCTTCTTGTGAGGGGGGGATGAAGGTTCAGAAATGGAGGTTGATTTCTCAATGGTGATCTCCTTTTCCTTCTCCTTTCCCTCCCTTGCTTGCTCCTTGACGTCTTCCTTGTTCTCCTCTTTCACTTCTTTCTCATGAATTTCAAGCTTCCTAGGTTCTTCCTAAAAAAATTCATCAACCATGGGAGAGCCAACCTCTTTACCCCTTCTCAAAGTGATAGCACTTGCATTTTGTCAAGGGTTGATCTCCGGTTGGGAGGGTAGCTTACCCTTTTCCCGGGCATCGATTTGATTCACCACTTGAGCTATTTGGCTCACTTGAGTTTCCAATTTCTTGATACTTGCCTTGGCTTTATCTTGGAATTTCTCACTTTCCTCCGCACACATGCCCAACCGGTGAATGGCTTGCATCACCTCATCCTTTGTTAGCCCCGAGCTCTCCCCTTGGTCTCGGGGTTTGTATTGGAGCTTTTGAAATTATTCTTGAGGTGGCCTATATTGTTGTTGAGGAGGCTAATATGGTTAAGGGTTTTGGCTTCCTTGAGGGTTTCCATACCGGAGGTTCGGGTAATCACGATTTCCTGAATTGTATGGCCTGTTTTGGTACCCTTGATAAACTTGGTAGCCTTCGTGACCTTGGTATCCTTGCCCACCTTGATAGCCTTGCTCACCTTGATATCCTTTATTGCCTTGATTTCCGTGATATCCCATGGCACTTACCTCTTCAACATAGTCCTCTTATAAAGTAGGGTAAGTGTCAGTAGGATGCACTAAGTAACAAATTTCACATGATTTAACATGTGGTGCCTTTCTGGGCTTTGTCATCAAATATTTCACCATGGATGCAAGGACCATGACTTGATCCTTGAGCTTCCCACTATTTTAATAGTCACTTGCGGGCATTGGATTTCTCCTTCTCAAATCTGCCCTTGAGCTAAAGTTTCTCGATTCTTCCGCTACCTCTTCATAGAATTGCATAGCCTCGGAGGATGTTTTGTTCCCAAGAGTACCACCACAAGAACTTCTTACCAACCTTTGATCTTCATCAAGAAGGCCATTGTAGAAGTAATAAACCAAATCCCCCTCCGAATAACCGTGATAAGGGCAACTTGCAAGAAGCTTGTTGAACCTCTCCGAATAGTCGAAGAGAGATTATTCATGCCATTAGAGGATGTTGCTTATGTCATTCTTCAAGGTGGAATATCTAGAGGCCGGGAAGTATTTGGCTAGAAACTTTGTTTTCATATGGAGCCAACTCTTGATGCTTTTGGGCGGTAGGTAGTGGAGCTAGTCTCTTGCACCATCCCTTAGTGTGAACGGGAATGCCTTCAACTTATAGAAATCTTCATCCACTCCATGGGGGAACGTACCACCACACAAGAAGTGAAATTCTGTGAGGTGTTTGTTTGCATTCTCCCCTTGCCTACCAAGGAAGATGGGTAGCATGTTGATGAACTCGGTTTTTAGCTCAAAGTGCCCGTTCAGTCTAACCACAGGATACTCAATGCATATTGGTTGTTGATCGAGGTTGGGGGCCATGATGTCTCTTAACAAAGTTTGCCCCAAAGGAATCTCTCTTTGGTTGAGAAGAGGAGCTCATCCTTGGAGAGGAGAATGTTGAGGTCCCCCTCCCGGATGCTCATCTTCGTGCTCAATTTAATGTTTCATAGGGGAAGATGTATCCACAAAATGGTCACTAGGAGGGGTGTTATTCACACTTTCCAAAGAAAGCCTCCTAGCCCATCTCAAATTCAACTCTAACCTGGGGTCATAGTGTAGGGGTTCTTGTGAAGAGGATCACATACGAACCATACACCAAGAACTCGAACAATAAGTCTCCAAGCCAAGTGAAAATGGAAAATCAACTAAGAAATCAAAATAAAAGAAAAATAACAAATATTTACAATTGGCATATAATCACACATATTATGCCCAAACACTTAAAAATAAACGCCTCTTCCCCGGCAACGGCGCAAAAATTTTGGAGGTCATCGCCGTACCTCTCAAAGTTAATACTTTGAAGCCCTAATGCTTCCTATCAAAAATTAAGTAGATAATGGCAAGTCAGGGTCATCTATGAGAAGAGGGATCTTTTCAAGTGTTTAAACATATATAGGAGAAAACACACTAAGCATATACATACATAGATACATATAAAAGCATGTAAACAGGGGGGGTGGTTGGTTTTTTATCCTAAGTTATCAAATTGAAATAAAAATATAAGCAAAGCTAGAGAACTATGCTAATCATGCAACACAACTAAAGATACGATGTAAATAATAATTAATGGAGCCTTGGGGGCAATCGATTTCCACTTCCAAACTTCATATAGCTCATTGATTCATTCACTCATTCAACTACATTTATTGGCTATGTGGAATGTTATCACTTCCCATTCAAAGGTCAACATTCATTCCTCCTAAAAGGTAGTTTGCAAAGACAAACAATGACCACTTGTAAACCTCATTGATAATAACCCTAGACAAACAACATCATAGGGGTATTTCATCAATGGCATTTCACCCAAAGGGCCATAGGTTTGATAATAAAAATCCTTCTACCAAAGACATAGTTATTTAACAAAACAAAGCATTCATTAGGTTAAACTTATAACAAACAACATTCAAGGATCAACCTTTCTTTGTACCTATGTGACAAATATGAAAACAAACCACATTAACATACTCATCTAGCAAGAATTACCACACAATATACACAAGAAGTTCTAAATCGATGCTTTTGGATTTCCATATCAAATGAGTTAAGAAATTTGAAACTTTATTAACACCCTAACATTTCAATCTTACAAAAATTTCATATACTCAAACAACCCATGGTATAAATGAGGTAAAATACAAAATTAATGGCATAATAAATGCTCTCTAACAAATGTTCATAAATGAGCAAACATAGAATCTTACTACATAAGCTTGGAAGCTTCAATCAATTGCCCCCAAGAACTAGATTTAGCTACAAGAGTTCATACTAATTAAAGCTAAACAGTCAAACATAATAAAAGAGAATTCAAAGATGAAAATGGAAGAAAATAGGGTTTGAAACAGTACTAAAAATGCAGATGAAGAAGATCTAAATGAGAGGAAAAAGAGTTCTATTTATAGTACGAAAATTATAAGGTTAGATTCTCGCTACCTATTGGTCGCGACTCGCAATGGGCTCGCGACGAGGACATCGTGACTCGCAACGAGTGCCTAAATTTAATCCTATTTTCTTTTCTTCTTCTTGTAGTAAAAAATTATCTTCATATCAATTCCTCTCATTTTTCAAGTCTTCAATGTCATCTAAAATGGTCTTCGATGGCCTCTGGTCTACATGTCTTTGAAGCAAGTCTTCAAAAGTCTTCGAAAATGTGATCTTTAATGGCCCCCGGTCTTCATGCCTCCGTGTTCTTCCCTTGTCATGCAAAATCAAATTAGCAGAGGTAAAAGTGCGTAAATTTTCTCTTACCCCTCCTAAGAGAATTTCAAGGTAAAACACACGCTCTTGATAATAAAAGAGCGGAAAAGTGACCCAAAACAATACTAAATTATGCACATAAAATGGACATATCAGCAAGGGTGATGGAAATTCCCCCATACGTGCCGGAACCACCGTTCTTGGAAGCTTTGAAGGACAAATGGAGGAAGGAGTCCAATAAAGACATCTACGAAGTCTTTCATAGGTGTGAGGTAAACATCCCTCTTTTGAGTGCTATTGAAAAAATTCCAAGCTATGCTAAATTTTTGAAGGAATTATGTGTTGTAAATAGGAAACAAAGAACTAAGAATAAGCTTTAAAATGGGAAAAGTGAACATGTCTCCGCTTTGTGCCAAATGGATTTACCCCCTAAATGTAGCAATCCCGGCATGTTTACAATCCCTTGCATGATAGGGAGTACACATTTGAAAAGACAATGCTTGACCTAGGTGCATCAATAAATGTGATTCCTTACTTTTTGTATGAAATCCTCAATCTTGGTACTGTGCACTTAACCAGGGTGGTGATCCAACTAGCCGATCATTCTAGTGCATACCCTAAGGGTATCGTCGAGCATGTATTGGTTTGGGTGAATTCCTTAATATGCGGATTTTTATGTCCTTGACATGGAGAATGATAAACATGCCGCCCCAATGTTTTTGGAAAGGCCATTTTGAAGACCTCTAGAATCATCATTGATGTGCATAATGGTGCCCTCACCATGGATTTTGATGGGATTAAACTAGAGTTTAACACAAATGACTCTATGAATTATCCTCTGGAAGAATATTCTTGCCATGCTATTGATATTGTTGACAATATTGTGCAAGATGTTTCTGAAGTAAATGGTGATGATTCCTTGTTAGTTGCTTTGGAAAATGATGTTGAAGATGCATATCTTGTATGTTCCTTGAGTAATAACTTAAAGGAAAGCATTGAGGAGTTAAGCATTCTTAAAGAAGTGGTGCCAAGTCCCACCCCTCTAGTTTTAGAGGAACCCAAAGAACTGGAATTCCATCTGTCACTTGTTAATGCTCCGGTGATTGAACTTAAACCTTTGCAAAGTGACCTCAATTACGCATTTCTTGGTTAATGGGAGATGCTCCCAGTTATCATTTCACGCAAACTCACCAAAGAACAAGAAGAAAAGTTGATGATGGTGTTACGGGAGAATAAGGAAGCAATAATATAGACTATTGCTGACATCAAAGGCATAAGTCCATCCTCTTGCATGCATAGAATTATGTTGGAAGAAGATGCAAGAACCGTGCAACAACCCCAACGGTATTTCAACCCACCTATGATGGAGGTGGCAAAGGAGGAAATCCTCAAGTTGCTCCAAGCGGGCATGATCTATCCAATCTTGGCTAGAAAGTGGGTAAGTCCAACTCAAGTAGTACCCAAGAAGAGTGGGGTGATGGTAGTCGAGAATGAGAAGGGTGGAATGGTGCCCACTCGAGTTCAAAATGGATGGCGTGTTTGCATCGACTATCGAAGGCTAAATGCGGAGACCCGGAAGGATCACTTCCAGTTTCCATTCATTGATCAAATGCTCGAGAGGTAGCAATCCACCCCTTCTATTGCTTTTTGGATGGGTACTCGGGGTATTTTCAAGTATCTATTGCCCCGGAAGACCAATAAAATACCACTTTCACGTGCCCCTTTACTACGTTTTCTTACCGGTGTATGCCTTTTGGGTTATGTAACACCCCCGAAACTTTCCAAAGGTGTATGGTTACCATTTTCTCATAATTTGTTGAAAACTTTGTTGAGGTATTCATGGATAATTCCACCATTCATGGTAATTCTTTTGACAACTATTTAGAAAATTTAGCACAAGTTCTTAAACATTGCATTGATACTAATCTTGTGTTAAATTCAAAGAATTTTCATTTTATGGTAGAGAAAGGCATGTCTTAGGCCATGTTGTCTCCTCTAAGGGTATTGAGGTTGACAAGGCAAAGATAGATACGATTCAAATTTTTCCTTATCCTACTAATGTGTGCGAAGTGTACTTTTTTCTTCGCCATGAAGGATTTTACCGCCGGTTCATCAAGGACTTTTCAAAGGTAGCCTCTCCTTTGTGCAATTTGTTGCAAGAGGAGGTGGAATATGTGATGCATTGAAGGAAAGGTTAATCTCGACCCCTATCATACAACCCCCAGATTGGTCTTTTCCTTTTAAAATCATATATGATGCTAGCGATTACGCCTTGGAGCAGTGTTTGGTCAAAGGGTGGGGAGAGCACTGCACGGCATCTATTACACATCAATGTCTCTCAATGAGGCCCAAAGAAACTACTCCACCATAGAAAAGGAGTTTTTAGCAGTGGTATTTTCTTTGGAAAAATTCCTATCTTATTTTCTTGGTACAAAAGTTATTGTGTACACTGACCATGCAATGCTTCATCACTTGATGAAAAAGAAAGAGGCCAAGCCATGATTGATTTGGTAGATCCTACTTCTGAGTGAATTTGAGTTGGATCCGCGAGACAAGAAGGGCACGGAGAACCTTGTGGCTGATCATCTGAGCCGGTTGCCACCATGCTAAGATAGTGGGATACATTTATCGATAAAGGAGCAACTACGGGAGGAGTTACCTGATGAACAACTGTTCGCAATCAAGGAACTCCAACTGTGGTACGCCGACAGTGTTAACTTTCTTGTCTCCGGTAAATTTCCTCCTTATTTTTCTAAGGCCCAGAAAAATAAGCTAAAAAGAAATGCCAAATATTATGTATGGGATGATGCCTTTTCGTGGAAACACTGTGTACACCAAGTTGTTAGGAGATACATTCCCGATAATTAAGTGCATTTAATTCTCACCTTTCATCATTCTTATGCATGTGGTGGTCACTTTGGAGGTAAAAGGACCGCTAGGAAAGTCTTTGAAAGTGGTTTTTATTGGCCTACTTTTAATAAGCATACATACATATTTTTTAAGGCTTGTGACAAGTGCCAGAGAGTAGGAAATATCTCATCTAGAAATGAGGTGCCCCAAAAGGCCATGCTATATTGTGAAATCTTTGATGTTTGGGGTATTGAATTTATTGGATCTTTCCCTAATTCTTGTGGCTTTACATATATTCTTCTTGCCGTTGATTATGTGTCGAAGTAGGTTGAAGAAAAACCCACTAGAACTGACGATTCTAAAGTGGTTGCAAAATTCCTGAAAGATGACATCTTCTCTAGGTTTGGGGTACCCAGAGCCTTGATTATTGACCATAGCACCCATTTTTGCAACTGGACCATAGAGGCTCTCTTGAAGAAATATGGCGTCACTCACAAGACATCCACCGACTATAACCCACAAACCAATGAGCAAACCGAAGTTTCCAATCGGGAAATCAAGTCCATCCTACAAAAAAAGGTTAACCCTAACTGAAAGAATTAGAGTTCTTGGTTGAACGATGCCTTGTGGGCATATAGGATGGGTTACAAGACACCGATAAGTATGTCACCATACTGGTTAGTGTTTGGTAAGCCCTGTCACTTACCGGTGGAAATTCGACATAAGGCTTACTGGACAGTCAAAGAATTCGACCTTGATATAGATGAGGTTGTCTTGCATAGGAAGCTACAATTGGATGGAGTAGATGAGATCTGAAGGGAATCCTATGAGAATGCCAAAATCTATAAGGAGAAAACAGAGGTGAGGCACAACAAGATGATCATTAGGAACAAATTTGATGTCGGTCAAAAGTTCCTCCTATTCCGAACCCGTATTTGCCTATTTCCCGGTAAGTTAAGATCTCGATGGATCGGTCCTTTTGAGGTGGTGAAGGTATTTCCTCATGGTGCAGTGGAAATCCTAGATCAAGCTAAGTCTAATACATTCAAAGTCAATGGATAACATTTGAATCCTTACCACGAGAATTTTGTGCCGGAGGAGGGAGAAGATGTTGATATCCTCGACCTGGTTTTGAGTAATCTCTAAGATAGGGGAGTGAGTCATGCCAAAAATGTTAAATATACTTGGTTTTGATCATCTATATCGTCATTCATAACTTTTCGTTGATGTTGTTTGGTTTTAATTTTTTTTCATTAGTTACATTGTTTTGCTTTGTACTTTTCACAGTTTGTGTTTCCATGATTTTGTAGCAATTTGAAACCAAGGCATTGGATGGATGAAAGGATAAACACTTGGAGTCAATAAGGAAAGACTTGGGAAAGGGGATGAGATTGAAAATTGTTTCTATGTACCAGGTGGGTAGCCCATCGCGAGTTATGAGTCACGACGAGCTCAGTAAATTTTGGGAAATTTTGAACCCTCAAGCTCAACTTTTCACAAGCCACAATGGCCTCATCACGAGTCGTGATAGACCATCTCGAATTGCGACGAGGGCATTGACCCGACGTGCTTGTTGACCTACCTGTCATGAGTCACGATTAACACGTCGTGAGTCATAACGGGCTTACAGAGCAGTTTTAAAAATTGGAGGAAACAATTTTTTGACCCCATCTCCATTCTCTCCTTAATTTCTCTTCCATTCCCTTCATCCGCTCCACTGCCTTTCGGTCTCCACTCACCGACGCCCACCCCTAAAAGCACCCTACACCCACCACTCAACAACTCCCCAATCCATCTTCCCAATCCCTACCCATAAATTGCCCTAGTTTGTTGAAGAACACAAAACCCTAGAATTTGGGGGTTTTGTGATTTTTTGGAATTTGGATTTGCTTGTGGGCGTAGTTCATTCTTCATCCTAAACATCTAAGCGGTACATTTCTTCACATTCTTGAGCTTCAATTGTGATTATGGTGTATAATATATTTTGGGATATTGTGCGGATTATTTGTAATGCCTTAGGAGTTTTAATTGTTGGAATATTGTAGATTCTTTTGAATATATTGTGCTTGGGATTTGGTTTAATGGGGATTGTGTGTATACATTGTACTTATGGTTTGGTTGTATGTGAGATAACATTATGCTCACTTTGATTGTGTTGATTTGCTCATTTAGTGTTGTGCTAGCATTGTATTTATATTTTTGCCTTAGTTGAGAATTGGTTGTGGTTTATACTGGATATTAGGCATGTTGGCCCTTGTTTAGACAAAGTTGATATTTGGATGCAATGTTATTATGCTTACACTACCACGCGAAGACACCTCTAGCACCGGTTGTTTTGGTTCCTAGCACCGGTTTTTTGGTGGCTAAAAAACCAGTGCCTAAGTAAGCAATGCTACGTTATCATCGGTTGAAACAAAACCGGTGCTAAATTTATTTTATTAGCACCGGTTATATATTGCACCGGTTTAAGTTACCGGTGCTCTAATGTACCATATTAGCACCGGTTTTTTGTAACCGGTGCTAGAAAAAACTGGTGCAATACCGGATTTGTCGCACCGGAATTGTTAGCACCGGTAATGGAACCATTGTTAAATCTTTATATCTCACACCTGTTTGTGGGTAGGTAGCACTGGTTTTTAAACTGGTGACAGAAAAATAAATTGCACCGGTTATAGTTTACCAACGGTTTGGGAACCGGTGTTAAATCTTTATTTCTAACACCGGTTTGTAGGTATATAGCACCGGTTTTTAAACCGGTGACAAAAAAATTAATTGCACCGGTTATAGTTAGCAACGGTTTGGGAATCGGTGATAAGAAAACAGTTTTATTACACCGGTTATATGTTAGCACCGGTAAAAAAAACCGGTGCTAGAGTTGTTTATTTGTTGCACCGGTTAAATTTAGCACCGGTTTGAAAATCGGTGCAATGAAGTAAATATAGCACCAGTTATGATCGCACCATTTTTGTAGTAGCAGTTTTGAAAGCGGTGCTACCAGCGTTAATTTTGCACCGTTTAATTAACACCGGTTCTCTAATAGAAAAAACCGGTGTTAAAAGCGTGAGTAATTTATGTGGTCACTGTAAGCTGCGGCGTGCTGCAGCGTTCATCTTCTCACAGCCAGCTCCTTTTTTTCAAGGCATGGTACCCAGTATTTGTTGTGCGTAGTAACAGAATGGTGCACGAAGACAAATTGAACAAATTCGGAGCCACAGTATGCATAAACAACAAAGTAGGTTGAAGAACGGATTTAATCCGATGAAGTATAATATATGACTAGCAAAAGAAGAGCAGGAAGTGTTCCGTAGTGTCGTAAGATACAGAAACCCCCTGCAGCATCGAATTTGACGAGTATCAGATGAGATGGCCAATTACCTTTCTTGTAACAGATAAGACTAACCGCTATCCGACGATTTGTGCAAGTCCTTGTATGATATTCAATTGAGCTATGCATTTTGGCAGAGTATTTTTTGCAAAAATACAAACCTACTTCACAGCAATACTCCGCAGTTCATCCCTCCCCAGTGGAGTGTAATCTTCTGGGTATTGCATAAACAATGCATTAAATGACATGTTAAGAGAAGGATGTAAATGTCAGGATAACGAATAAATAGAAGAAATGTAGGAAAACGTACCGGAATAATGTCAATGTCATGTACGTGCCTGACAAATTTTTCCATGTGATACATGCAATGGTACCCGCACTCCCAAGTACTACTTTGTATCTTATGCTGATGATGGAAAAGACAGTTTGTTGAACCGATTACGAAGATGAAAATGACCCGTGAAATATGAAGGTATGAGATGGTACGTACACTGATGTTTATGTCATCCCAATTGTAGTTTGAAGGGTAGGACCTATTTTGTTTGGAATTGGACCGTCGCTATTTTGTTGCAATCCTACTGTATAGATGGAAACCTATTTTCGTCAACATGAGGAATATTATTTTCAGAAATTGGGGTTCACACAATATATGATCATGGGAAGAGTAACAGTAATTGTAAATAATTGAGCCAAGAGAGTGCGAAACGTACAAGAACACAATTACGAGAACAACCATTTTTGGAAAACATCGAAGCTGAAGGAAAGAAACGAATGTGTTCCACTTACAAATGAATCATTTTAAGGCATGATCTATTTCGTTTAGAAATTCCCCCAGTCATTGAGTCGATGCAATTGACTCGATTGATTTCTGGTACGAAGACAAGGAAAAACCAATGGTCCCAATGGGAAAAAGGGTAAAACAAAAGTACTTATGATTCAAAGAAATAAAATCACAGCACACAGTTGCTTTCCCTTCCATGTGGCCGAGTCTAGCTACTAGGAAAATGAATGGAACTTACTTTCGATTGTATGGGAAGATGTACATCCTCGCTTCAGTGTGGCACATGACAGCCGAAACCTCATCCGCAGTCAATTCCACCCTTTGATTTGCCTTCTGAGCCATTGAGTTCGAAGAGGCAGGAATAAACTGGACGTGGCCTCCACGTACCACCCCATCGCAGAGGTATCTTGCAAATTAATATGGTTAGTGAAGCAAATATAATGATACTTGTATCTATGAATAATGAAAGCATGCACTTCTTACGATGCCTATATATCCAGTTGGCACCCACTGATCCACTCCATTTCATCATCCGTATCCAAGCTGTTCATGAATAGTCGTATCTTGTCAGTGAATATGGCTGCGTAGACTTCTTCTGATCCGAACACCTTTGCGCTGAAATTGATGCGGAATATTTTGTCCGGTCCACATATTTGTGCAGATAGCCATAAAGCCTCACTAATCTGGTGAACAGCAGCGATGCTTTCTTGGTTTTCCATGGCTCCCTAATCATTACATTCAGAATCTAATAATATTAGTTGAACAGTATTTTTATGTAATCTAGTTGTGGATGGTAATGTAAAGGCTGAAATGAGTTCTCACAAATATGTATTTGGGAGAAATCAACGAGGGAGGTTTCGTTGCCCATTCTCCGGTGATGTAGTTTTTTCTTTCGGTAGTTGCTAATGGGTAAAATGTTAGTGATGCGTAGATAGAAAATCATTTGGAATGAAATAGTATGGGGGTATGTACCTCTCCTTTTACCGATCGAGCAGCCACCTCTCCCAAAGGAGTATCTTCCTTAGGCACTGGTGTGAGGTTTGTTTGAGGACATCCATTTTCGTCGACCACCTTTTGCTGCGGAGGCGGTTGCTGCTCGTTCTCCTACGTAAGAATATGAATACCATATCATGTCATTGTATTAGCACCCAAGATATGTATGAGCACCGATGAGAAGAAGAATGCAACTATCACACCTCATCATCCTGTTGCTCTTTGACACTTATCAGTTTTCCCGGCCATAGAATGTTATACCCGATGGTCTGAATGATGAACTCAAATTATTCATGTTCAATCAGAAAAGGTGCCTTTGGTATGATCACAGGTCCTTTTAGATTTACCCGCTCCCTCTTGATGGGTAAGTCAGTTTCCGCTTCCTTCAGAAAGAATATACCGAATGCGGCTACCTCTCTCTCTCCATGATGGTTGAAAACATATAGGCAGCATTTTTTTCCTCTCTGAGAGATGAACTTAGATATTGGGTAAATACATGGGTCGGGCAATAACTAATAAGAAGTAATGAACTGTACATGTAGCTGCTGAAGGCTGCCGCGCGCTGCAGCTTTCAGTGCCCAGCTGAGACTGAGAGCTACAGTGCGCTGCAGCTTCTAACGTTCATCAGCAACAAACTGTATCCCCACACAACATCAATCCAAATTAGGAAATGGAAATCCATATGCTACAAATCACATAGCCAGAAAGGAACAAATACGATTGCAATTCACGGTTTGGACAACCTTGTCATCCGCTGCAGTTCCTTGTGGACTACATCCCGATGCTGAAGGAATGAATACCCGGTTGTCCTTGGTCGTGGGGGTGGAAGATGCAGCAAGGAAATTATGGGGGAATAGCTTTACCCAATTGCCCGGCTAGCCAATTTGTTTGGGCCTCAAGTAAAGCAACAAATGTTTCCCTGACATCTGTTGGTTGTTTGGTTGAATTTGAAATTTCCTCAGATGGTTTTGTGTTTGTGCTCCCACATCGACTAGATGCGTAACGGGTGACAGTCATATGTGGCAGGGCCTCGTTGACCTTGGAGGTTGCGGAGCAACCCCTCCAATGACCCCCGTGATCTTTCCTACCCGTTGCTTAAACTAGAATATCTTTTTTGCCATGTATAACCAAATCTCCCTTTTGCTTCTTATCCAAAAGGTTTTCCTAAGAAACAAAGAAAATATTAGCCATTTGATCGGGATAACATGAAAGAATATCAATGGAGCTAGATTCATTTATGAATTATGCTCACAATAGTGGGGGCTGCTCTTCGCACAGAGTCGTTGGTGTAGGTTCATAATTTCTTGTCCCATTTTGCTGCAAGGAACACTTCCGAGTGGTCCGGTTTGAAATCCATGCTCTGATCTAAAGCCTCTGCTTCTTTCACACTCTGACCTTCACCCAGAAGCGCCTCAATCGTAGCGTTTCTTTTCCCCTTCTCGAGTTCTACTGCAACCCTACGGTTCCCTCCACTCCCCGTGTGATGGATGTAGTCCTTCTGTGAGGCGCTTAATTTTACTGCGTCACTTACTGCCTGTGTGGACATCAGTATGTAAACTGCCGGCATGGTAGTGACTAGGGGAAAAAAAGATTGGAGGGATTACCTTGAATTCAGGGGTTGACTTGTGTTTCACAAATAGCTCCCACTCATTTTTGTCCATCCACCTATAGTCTCTCCATGCGCAAGAGCCCGGTTTTTTAAGCACAATGTACTTGTTCGCCACCTTAGTCTTCCAATTCCTCCACTTTTCTCCTACATAAATTGTCCATTTATTGCGGAACTTATTCATCTCATTCAAAGTCATTTTCTTTTGTATATCCCAGCTGATCTGGAGGATAAGGAGACATGTTGTTAGTGCGACATGTAACGAACTTGACATGAACAATGGAGGATTAGAACACACTTACAAGAATGTCTTCCCATGCATCCTTCTTCATATGGTCTGGAACTGATCACCAATTATGCCATGTCCCGAAGCGGATTCTTCGGCGGAAGGCATAGCCAACATACATCAACCATCGACTGCGCATAACTAGAGGTTCGAAGTCATCATCGAAGAATATTTTAAGAGGCTTCTTTTGTTTCGCAAGCAACATGGACTTGCACGTGGCTGTACCTCTGTGCTTGCAATAATCTCCAATCTCAAACTTGTCGAAGCTCCCACTCATGTCTTCTTTTACCGTAGTTTCTTCTGCGTCTCCGGACATCTCTGATCCCGAGCAATATTTCTATGCTCCAGCCCCTTCCTCGCCATTGTCGTCACAGTTAGCATTCTTTGGAGGGGTAAAACATTCAAGGGCAACAATTTGTCTACCACCGGAGACAAACAATTTCTTCCTCGGCGGCGCCATTGAAGCTCTTCTATCAGTAAATGAAACACAAGAAAAACATTAATCCAACACTGCCCTTTGTCGATTTTCACGAAAATCCAACCGACTTCAACAAATTCGTTTAGGGGGCACGTGGGTAGGAAAAAACTATGACATTACAAGTAAGCATATCATGTATGAGCATGAAACAACACCCACAATAGTTTAACCAGAAAATTCAACACAAACTCACATGCAAGGAGACCAACCAAAATATAGCTACTCATTAAACCCGGGAAATCATTGGAAACTACCAATGGGTGTTACTTTTTATGCGCAACAGCCGACCGTCTTGGCTACCCCCTCCCCTGTGAACATTGCGAGCCGGGTACAAAATTTGTGGAGTAGAGTGTCGATAAAATTTGGGTATCTGGTTGACGACCTGGATTGGGAGGTTGAAGCCCGACATAAATGGTGAAGGGAGGGACATTGTTTTTGGGGGAAATCTGCACGGGGTTATGGGAGGAAGAGGGGGAACTTGGGATCAAAGATGTGGTGGGTGGAAAGAACTCGGTTCAATGTGGTGGGGAGGGAAGGGTACGGAAACAGAGGGTTAAGGATATGGAGGGAAAAGGGCAACTTTTGGAGGGAATGAAAATGCAGCTTTGTTGGCACATTTTGGTGTCTTTTAATTTTTGTTACATTAATTTAAAAACAATAAGCTCATGTGACATTATTGATCGGGTAATTTCACATTTACTAAGCTCATATGGAATATAATCTTACCTAACAAGATTTCTACCACTTCCCTGGAAACTGCTAAACTCCTGCTTACCATTTGATGATATCCTCGTAAAATGTGGTTATAGCTTGGCCTCTAAATGTCCTCTGTGCAATCAATCTGACTCCATGGAACATTTCTTTACTAATTATCAATTGTGTAAATCCATTTGGTTTCAGATTGCTGCTTTCAATTAGCGGAATGTGCATAATACAGTGGAAACCTTTTCCAATTTCTGGAACTGTAGTGACCTGACTGGAATAGCAGAGACTGCTATGTCATCTGATTCATGCTGTGATCTGCTGGGCTTTATGGAAGGCTAGGAATGCTTATTTTTTCTATGGCACACCTTTTCCCATCTCCCATATTAGCAAGGAAGTCAAAGATACACTCTACCTTTCCATTAACACCTCTCCCCGAAGGTTTCATGTTCCCTTCTTTGTTGTTTCCCCCTAGTCCCCCACCGAAGCCAACTATTTCCACAGTATACTAGGAAAATCTAGGTCACAGTTTCATTAGGGTTACAGTGGATGCATCTTGGTCTAATTCCTCTATTTCAATTGGCTTAGTTGCTCGCAATCTCCAAGGTTTACCAATCCTTAATAGATCTTATACCATAACAGCCATATATCCACTAGAAGCTGAAGTTAAAGCAATTCTTATGGCCTGGCAGATCTGTCTGGATGGATATCCCAACCTCAACATTGAATCTGACTCGATACAGGCAGTTTATATGATTAATGAGCCTTCACTTTCCAAATGGACCCTATAACCTCTACTTTTCCGAGTTCACACTCTTTTGTCCCATGCTACCCTGAAGAACACATATAGAGATTGTAACTCAGTTGCGGATTCCATGGGGAAATATGAAGCATCCTCTGCGGTGGTTTCAACTTTGCATATGACCCGCATTCCGGCACATTATAACGGCTTAATCTATATGGATATTATTCATACACCTTAATTATATTAGAATCCACAGGCAAGCCTTCAAATAAGATTGATACTGCTGATCTTTCCTCTATTTTTGCTGCTCTTCCACGATGGCTACCATTTTTCCCAGTCTCAAGAGTGCTTTCACATGGCGGATTCCCAGTTTCTAGCATCGAGCACTCGAGCCTGGAGCCCTCGAGCCCTGGAGTCCGATAGGACTCAAGCCTTGGAGCCCTCGAGCATTAGATGCCCTCGAGCACTGGATGCCCTCGAGCTCGGATGCCCTTGAGCCGAGAATGCCCTCGAGCCCAGAATACCCTCGAGCCCAGAATGCTCTCGAGCATTGGATACCCTCCAGCACTGGATCCCCTCGAGCCCGGATGCCCTCGAGCCGAGAATGCCCTCGAGCAATGGATGGCCCTGAGCACTGGATGCCCTCGAGCCTGGATGCCCTCGAGCTGAGAATAGCCTCGACCCCTGGATGTCCTCGAGCCCCAAATGCCCTCGAGCAATGGATAACCCCAAGCACTGGATGCCCTCGAGCCTGGATGCCCTCGAGCCTGGATGCCCTCGAGCTTGGATGCCCTCGAGCGTGGATGCCCTCGAGCGTGGATGCCCTCGAGGCTGGATGCCAGCGAGCACTGGAGGCCCTCGAGCCTGTGTGCCCTCGAGCACTGGATGCCCTCGACCTAGCAAGCACTTGACCATCAACCCCTCGAGTCAAAAACTTAATATTCTGCTGGCCTAACATTCAGCCCAAAACAAATGTAAACTGCAGCCCAACCAGTATAAGGTGTGTGTGTATTAGTATTTCGCCCACAACCTCTCCCCTTCCATCACCTTCATCTGCAGTTCCCGAGGCCATTCCTCCGCCGTTCCCAAGGACATTCCTCCGCCCCTTCCTCCGCCAACCCCTGCTCCCTCCGCCTTCCTCTACTCTCACGGCGCCATCCCCTACCACCTCCGCTGTGCCCTGCTCCCTCCGCCGTGCCCTGCTCCCTCCGCCGTGCCCTGCTCCCTCCGCCGTGCCCAGCTCCCTCCGCCGTCCACTTCTCCAGCCACGCCCCTTGATCGGCCAAGCTATGTCCGACCATCTTAGACTGTACACCAAACACCAGTCGTCAAGAACCCGTACTCCCAATTAGGTAAGGAGATTATTTTCCTGAGGTTTAGTCAGTCGAAATTTTTTCTTCCTCATGGGTTGATTTCATGATAATGTCTCATTGTGTCAATGCCCTCAATGTGCTCATGTTTTCGGCATTGGTGAACAATTTTTTGCGTAACCTGATTGTTTATGATATGTGATTCTGGATGGCACAACCCGTGCTCACATATAATATGATAATTTTATGCATCACCTGATTGTTCATGATATTTTTTCTTGCTCATGGGTTGATTTCATCATAATGCCTCATACCATCAATGCCCTCATTCTGCTCTTGTTTTCAACATTGGTGAGTACTTTTGAGCATACCCTGATTGTTGTTCATGACATGTGATTCTGGATGCATGGCCCATCGATTCGCCAAGGATTTATAGAATGTCCATCTTGTTCAATTCTTTTGCTTCTGTTAATATTATCAAAAATTGGGATTAAGTGTGAGTAAACATTATTCCACATTCAGCCTATGAGAAGAAGTTGAGTCTGTATTATTTACCTTTGTAAACTGTATCTTATTTACCGTGTACTGTTCTGGCTGCCATTAACACATTTAGTTTAACAGACATGGCCCCCAAAAAAGGTTCAACCAAGCCAAAGAAAAACACCCAACAGCCCAGGAAAAAGCCAAGATTGGTGGAGGGGGAGGACGTCGAGCACGGGACTCAGATTGTTCCATCGACTGAGCCCATACCGGCCGCAGAGGCGGACTCCACTCAGCATACAACAGTCTACAAGGACTTCATCTCGAGGGGCCTCATCCTTGAGAGAGGGCTGAGGCTGGAAAAACCCTTCAGGAACTATGTGAAGGAGCACGGCTGGGAAGGGCTCATCGCACAACCGTCGTGGGCAAACCAGACCATAGTGTGTGAATTCTTGTCGATGATGAAGTACAAGAATTTAGCAACTGTTTTCCTCCGTGGTCAGTTGGTCAAGTTGTCTTTGGATTTGATCAACACGTTCTACAGGATCCCACTGAAGCCTGCGATCTTGTACAAAGCCGCTGACACCGCAGTTGAACAAGCTTCATGGGAAGACATCATCACAGCAATCTGTGATGACAGCGCTGCAGTAATTCAGAATCTACCCCAATAATGGTCCAGCATAGAGAAAAAGTACTTGACTGAGGACATGAACGTGTGGTACAGTTTCATAGCTGCCCGGCTACTCCCCGTGAAATTGAATAGCAAGGTTCATTGGTCCCGTATGCTGCTGCTGTACAAGATAAAGAAGAACATGAGCCTGGATGTTGGGAGTACAATAATGGCATACATCTAGGATTGTGTCAATGCCCATAACTGCATAGGCTTGTCCTCACTCATCACTGCAATATGCGTGGAAGCAGGTTGCAGATACAAAGATGATGACGTCACAATGATGCCAAAGCTCCCCATAAACCCTCTCATATTCTCCAAGAAGAAGAATGTTGCTGAGTCATCGAGGGCGGCAACAAGTAAATCATCGAATGAGAACTCGGATGGGGACTTGGCTGCATTGTAAATGAAGGTGGATCATTTGGTGCGCTGGACATCTCAGGTTTGGAAGATCCTCACAGCCATGTGTGGCGAGAGAATCAATGAATTGGGTCCAATCCCTACCTTTGATTCGCCAAGGCCCAACACGGTGGAGAAGAGGGAGTGCAGGAAATAACTGCCCACAGTGACCTCACATCTGCGTATTATCACATTTTTTCAGTTGCTGGTTTAATTTGGATGTGGGGATCTAACATTTGTTGCTTTCGAAACATACATTGCTACTTTGTCCTGACTGTTTTTGCTTTGGATTTTGGAATTTTAGCTTTCAGGACACATAACGTATTTGTGTTGTTGTCTTAAACAACCTGCATGACCAATTCGTATCAGGTTCCTACCTGAGTCAAATTGCTGCAACGCGCTGAACCAGTAGAGCTGCAGCGCGCTGCAGCTGGCAGAACCTATCATAGGAATAATTGTCCACTTTTTTTACCAGCCTTTACCGAAACCGCTATAGTACGCTGCAGCGGACAGAACTGCACCACTTGGCAAAAAATTGGAAGATAGTTGTACAACAGTTGCCAGAGGCAACAAAACCCAACAAAGTACAAGAAGTAAATTAAATTATAACTTCGACATCGATGCTCGACCCCCCCTAGTCTACAACCAACTTCATCTTCTTGGATTGACTGTCGCGAAGTTCTCAGCCATCGTCATCTATCCAAATGCCATCTTTGTGTTTCCTCCGTATGGCTCCCACCTCAATCCCGTTGTCACTAGGTAGAGGGGAAATAGAGGGGAACTCTAACCTTTCACTTGTAACCTCAAAATCAATTTCATCGCGGAAAGAGAATTTTCTACCTTGCACCACAACAGACCAACCTACATTGGACGGGTCATTTACGTAGAAAACTTGTCTTGCTTGTTCGGCCAAAATAAACTGATCATTTTCATATGCCACACGAGTTGGGTCAACAAGGGTAAATCTCATTGGATCATCAGTTCGAACCCCAGTTGTGTTATCAAACCATTGGCACTTGAAAACCGGAATCTTGAATTCTCCATAGTCAACCTCCCAAATCTAATCAATAACACCATAGAACGACATCACAGCTACGACTGGTTTTTTGTCTTTCTTACTTGCTTGCCACATAGTCTCCGACTCAATGTATACCCCACTATTTTGTGTCATGCTCTTCAAATCTTGGTCCCTAGTAGCAAAAGAAAAACCGTTGATGTTATACCCGGAATACCTCAAAACCGTGCAGTTAGGCTTCCTCGCAAATGCCCTAATTTTTGGGTCGTAATCAGCAACATTGCATCGGTCATATAACCAATTCACAAACTTGTCAATGTGCTCCAACTACTAGACTTTATTAGGGGGCCACGTGGGATGACACTCTGTTATCGAATGAAGGTGCTCAGTCACATAAACAGAAGTCTCCAAACAATTCCTCAACACATACAAATTAACTGACATCAGATCACTATTCAATGGAGTAAATAACATTCCCCTTGACCTCGGCTTGCCCCCCTTCCTCCCAACATGTCGATTTAGGGGCACCCCAAATTTTCTGTGTCCCTCCAGATAGGAAGAGAAAAATTCAATCACTTCTTCGGTAACATACCTCTCAACAATACTAGCTTCCGGTCGACTCATACATTTCACGTACCCCTTAAAGACTTTCATGTGACGCTCGAATGGATACATCCAACACATGCCAACTGGACCACATATCTTCACCTCCCGCACTAGATGGACGACCAAGTGAACCATTATATCAAAAAAGGATGGAGGGAAATACATTTCCAACTTGCAGAGCACAACAAAAACATCTTTTTGTAGAACATCCAGATGGTCTTGGTCAATAGACTTTCGGCATATGGAGGCAAAAAATATACAAAGTCTAGTGATTAAGTGCCTTATGTCGGCCTCCATTACCCCACGAATAGCAACAGGTAAAAGTTATTGTATCAAAACATGACAATCATGAGATTTTAACCCCGCCATCCGACAATCCTTCGTAACTACCCAACTCACGTTCGATGAATAACCAATGGGGACTTTCACTGATTTCAAACTATCACAAACTGAGATTCTCTTACCCTTCACTTCTGGGGCGAGGTCATTTCTGATTCCCATATCAACCAAGTCCAACCGGGCATTCAAACAATCTTTCGTCTTCCAAGGAATATTCAAGAGGGTGCCTATCAAACTTTCACAAACATTTTTCTCAATATGCATCACGTATAGGCAATGCCTAACCTCAAGATGCTCCCAGTATGGTAGATAAAAAAATATTGACCTTTTCTTCCATGGCCCACCACAATTTATTTTGTCCTTGCCTTTGTACTTTCCCAACAGCACTCGTAATTTCTTAACCTTGCTGTGAATCTGCACACCAGTTAGTGGTGTAGGGGATTTCCTTCGTTCATTCCCGCCAACAAAATTGGCCACATCATCCCGGTATTTATGGTTTCCGTTGAGCCATTTTCTATGGCCAAGATACACTATCTTTCTTCCATGTCTTAGCTGTTTGAATTCAGTCTTCTCCTCACAAATGGGACATGCATTGTGCCCCTTCACAGCATACCCAGAAAAATTTCCATAGGCCAAAAAATCATTGATAGTGCAAATTAGCATGGCCCGCAGATGAAACTCCTCATTCATATGGCTATCAAATACCAACACCCCTTTATCTTCCCACAATATCTTCAAATCTTCTATCAATGGTCTCAAATACACATCAACCTCATTCCCAGGTTGTCCAGGACCTGAGATTAACATAGGCATCATAACATATTTACGTTTCATGCACAAATATGGGGCCAAATTATATATAACCAACATCACGGGCCACAAACTATGCTTCGATGACATATTACCAAATGGATTCATCCCATCAGTACACAATGCAAGCAGAGATTTCTAACCTCCGAAGCAAAGGAAGGATATCGCTTGTCAAAATTTCTCCATTGTTCACCGTCCGCCGGATGTCTTATCTTGTCGTCATGTAGTCTTTCCCGCTCTCAATGCCATCGCAAGTTTTTCGCATCTTCTGAATTCGCGAATAACTTCTTCAACCTAGGAATTATAGGAAGATAGCACATACACTTCAATGGGACCTTCTTCTTCTTCTTAGCCAAACACCCATCAACATCATTCGTCACACCCTTATATCTTGCATTTTTGCACACGGGACATTCAACCGCATCTATCAAATCACCGTCATACAAAACACAATCATTTGGACATGAGTGTATTTTCTTGTATTCCAAACCAAGTGGACACAATATTTTCTTGGCCTCGTAATAGTTTTTCGGAATTCCATTCCCTTTCGGAAACTTATCCTTCAGAATCTTCAGTAGTGAATTCACACTTGCATCACTCCAAGAACTTGTAGCTTTCAAATAGAAAACCTCCATCAAAAAAGATATTACGGTATCCTTACTTTTACATCCCAGATACAATGGTTTCTCTTTCTCGTCCAGCAAAGCACTCAACATTGTAGGTTTCCCCTCAAAATCTCTCACAATGTCATCGAACATACCATCAACTGTACATTTGTCTCCATCTACCTTGTCAAACCCACCGTCATGTCCTTGCTCAACCTCTCAATGAAATATCCATACAATGTAACCTCCGTCAAATTCGTTCTTCAACAAGTGAAATCTAACAACCCCACGATCGTCAAACCGTTCACGACACAAGAATCTTTTGCATGGACAAAGTATCCTCTCCACTCGACCAAAGGCATAATCTAGAAACAAATCAATAAATGCAATATGTTCACCACTGCCTCTAGCTACACTTAGACAGTTAACCATTTTTCCCCTCCACGCAAACACGGATTCTCGGTCCGCTATATCTAAACAAGACGAAACACACTATTACACATATTTTCATTGGTCAAAAATACGAACAATGAACAAGATCTTTTTGCTACACAATACTAAATGTGTCATGCATGTTTGTGTATAAGTATGCGAATCGATCAACTGCATGTTCTCGGGAAACATATAAATATATATACCACCTACCTATCGTTGCCCAAAAATGTTCACACCAACACTCATTAATTTACACTCCCACAACATGATCGATACTCAACCAACATAAGCTAGGCATAGAGAAACAAATAATAAATACAAAAAAGCTACCCCCAATCATGCATTTATGGTTCTGGTTGATTGAAATTCCAAAAAATTAAGGAATACTTACTTCCATGAGTCTTCATTTGTTTGAGTTATTGCACACCTTCCCAACAAATCTACCATCTAATAATGGATATTCAAGTTCAGAACTAATTTAAGAGGGTAAGTTTGGAGCATTAAATGCTCAATTTAGCACCAGTTTTTGTCAATAAGACACCAAACCGGTGCCAGTTTTCCCATATTTTTCCACGAATGCATTCAGCACCAGTTTCTACATCCCATAACACCGGTTTCTATAACTGGTGCCAAAAACATATATCACACCAATTTTCTAGGATTCTTTGCACCGGTCTTCAAACCGGTGCCAATATAACACCGGTGATCGTTGTTTTTAGCACCAGTTTTTGACCGGTGCTAAACTCTCAACGGTTTCCACAAATTCTAGCATCGGTTTCCCGACCGGTGTAAAAATAACACCGATTTTTATTTAAATAACTGGTGCAAAAATATTTTTAATCGATGCCAGAATAACACCGGTTTGACACCCCGTGCTAACACTAAAAAAACCGTTGCTAAAACAAGATTTACGCCGGTGTTAAAAAACTGGTGCCAGAGGGGGGTCTCTGTGGTAGTGTTAGGATAGTTTGGCCATGGCACTTGAATGTTAACATTATGAATGTACTATTGGTTGCCAAACTAGTTAGGCATGACTGTGATTATAGGATATAGCATATTCGATGTTTACCTATGTGAGAACCTAATTGACTTGAGCATATGGCATGTTGGATATGACATGAATTGTATATGCAATTATGGTTAGGACTTGAACTAGTTGGCTAGGATTTGATTTGGTTTTTTATGTTTGCAAAAATAGTTTAGGGTTGAGTATGATTTTATGTTATTGCATATATGTATATTCCTGTGCATTTGAATTGTTTGTTGTGGTTGTTAAATATGGCCCCTGCCTAGAGACCTAGGGCTTCTCCACGAGGTTGGCACACTGCCGTTCCACTTCCACCTCCGCTACTGGCTCTGGAGTCGAGCCTTGTACCTCCTCCTCCTGATAGACACATGGATTTGACCCGGATCAGTAGGCCCTACGCAGAGAGGTAGATAGCCTTGGCTAGCCGCCAGCTCAAGGAGATGAATTTTGTAGATGTGCCTACACTGAACACTCTTGGGCTAACCTAGACAGTCTGATGGCTCATCACCAAAGGAGGGTTGGAGGGTTTCATGGGAAATAGTGCCTCATCCTACCGGTGATACAAACTCGAGTTCCTATCCACAGTCAGGATGTGCAGTATGGGGGATGTAAACTATGCGAGAGGTACATCACTTTCCACCTAGATGATATACCTCGAGAGATAACCGTCTCGTAGGTTGAGGAAGCCTTTGGATGGCACACTATTGAGAAATATACGAGGTTGGACCCACATGCCCAGGACCGATCGATTAAGGATGTCATACAGTTCTCGAGTGTCATTAACAAGATGGCGAAGAACTCACACAACAAGAGCAGTGTCATCATCCATCCCGCACTCCGTTATATGCACCAACTTTTGAATGGCACAGTGCCTTGCTCGGAGGAGCCAGCAAATATGCCAGACAAAAACATTCTCTTCTTATGGCACTTGATGAGTGTTGGATTGGGATATGGTTTATGGGCCAAGCTGTGGATGAAGAGGATTATAGAGGCTACATGGAAGCCAAAGGGGAAGATTATGGTTGGAGGCATGATCGGCCTCTTGGCAGAGTACCTTGGATTGGTTTTACCAGCTGATTTTCAACGCTTAGGGAGGTGCACTTCTTACCTCATCACTGTAGAGAGGTTGGTACGATTCGAGATGCTTAGTGCCAGGTAGACCATGGGCGTATTTCATTGGTTATATGGCGCTAGAAAGGTCACATTCATGGCACTTCCTCAACCCAAGAAAATGAAATTGGAGTTTGATACACCACTAGCTGACTTGGTGATTTCACTAGACTCCCCGTGCAAAGACAATTTTCAGCACAAGTTTCATGACCTTGATCCAGCCCCTATCCAGTGCGATGGTAGTAGCTTGACTTTCTCTGAGCGATAGCAGCAGCACTCCCCACAGCCTCCACCAGAGACCGAGCCTATGCAGGAAGATTATGTGCCATCTCACTACTCCCATCCTCCACCTAATTTCTATAAGTGTATGATGCAGATCATGAAGGATGGATTCTGCCGCCATGATAACATGATACTGGAGCACAATATGTATGTCTCCCAGATTTTGATTGACATGGATGAGGGGATTGACCACATATCGGCTCGCATCCATGAGATGCAGTCCCAGACAGGTGGTGTCTCAAGCCCTGATCCAAGAGCAGAGAGGCATAGAGCTAGGAGGCAGAGGAGCGCGGATTGGCTTACTCGTTACCAGTAGTGTTATGTTGGTGGAGGTCTTTCTTCCTCACAACAATGATTTGTGAGCATTATATTCTTAACCTTTCCATACTTCGCTGTGTACGTTTTTTCCCTATTTGTCTAAATTAGGGATAATGTAGCTTTCTAAGTGTGGAGAGGGGTATTTATTGATTTCAATGCTTGGTTTGGAGATATGTTTTGTTAGACTTTCTACTTTTGGGATAAACTTTTTGTTTTGTTTTGAATATTTTCCCCCCTTTTGTTTTGGGGGATGCTTTTCTTTTGACGTACTTGGATGATGTTAGCTTTGATATTTCTTTTAGCCTTAACATTTGAAAAGCACTTTTCTACTTTTTGGATTGGAGAAACATGAAATGTTTTTTGGAAAAATTGAAAAAAAAAGAAAATGAAAAAAATTGTAAATAAAAATAATCCTGCTAAGTTGAAAACTTGAGAGGGCATCTTTGGGAACACTGGGGGCCTGGATAGGCTGAAAACCTGAAAGGGCGACCTAGGTAAAAATGAGAGGCTAAATGTATGGAAAAATGTGAGATGTAAGCCAAAGAAATATGATGTGTGACTAGGATGAAAACTCAAAAGGGATCATAGGAAAAATGAGAGAAAGAGAGAAAAAGGAAAAATGTTATGTCTTCACTCATTTTCCGGCATTAGAGTCATAAGGTTACAGTAGCCATATGGAATGATCGGGTAGCTTGACATCTTGGGGACCTCTTGTGAGTGGGAAATTTAGCGAGTAAAACGAAGTAAGTTATGAAATTCTTGATCGTTAATATACTCTGTTTTTAGGATGATATATTGGTATAAAGTGGAGCATGTGTTTTAACTTTATATATACCTTTAGCTTCACCTTGTACCATTGGATTTGGGATTATTAATTCAAAATTTGGAAATGTTTTAGAGATATAAATGAATTGATAGGTTGATATGGTTTGGGTAGATTTAGGAATGGGGGTTTGGGAAACTTCTCATTTGACCTTAACATTAGGATGTGTGATATTGAGAGTTTTGTGAGGTATTGACTTGGGGGAAGAGTAGTTAGGATGTGGATATGTCACTTCTTTAATTTGCTTGGATCTTTTCTTACTCGAGGGAGAGTAAGGTTTAAGTGTGGGGAGGTTTGATGTGTCCATTTTATGTGCATAATTTAGTACTTTATGGCATCACTTTTGTGCTCTTTTACTATCAAGAGCTTGTGTTTTACCTTGAAATTATCTTAGGAGGGGTAAGAGCGACTTTACGCTCTTTTACCTCTTCTAAGTGGATTTTGCGTGACAAAGGAAGAACATGGAGGGTTGAAGACCTGAGGCCATTGAAGATCACCTTTCAAAGACTTTGAAGACTTTCTTCAAAGATTTGAAGACTTGAAGACTGGAGGCCGTTGAAGATCATCTCTTGAAGACTTTAAAGACTTGCTTCAAATATTTGAAGACTTGAAAAATGAGAGGACTTATTGTGAAGAAGAGTGCTTTCCACAAGAAGAAGAAGAAAAGACAATGGTATGTTATGGCGCCCACCATGAGTCGCAATGAATCCATCGCGAGTCGCAACACACGGATGGCTAGAACCTAACCTTATCCTTTTTGTACTATAAATAGCATTCTCTTCCTCTCTTTCCTCTCATTCACAACTTCTTCTCCACCCAATTTCAGTACTATTCTAATCCTAGTTTTCCACCATTTTCATCTTTGATTTCTCTTGTATTATATTTTTTTTGTTAGCATTAATTAGTATGAACTCTAGTAGCTAATTCTAGTTCTTCGGAGCAATGGATTGAAGCTTTCAAACTAATGTAGTGAGATTCTCTATTTGCTCATTGATGAACATTTATTTGAGAGCATTTATTATGCCATTATTGTTGTGTTTTGCCACATTTATACCATGGGTGTTTGAGTATATGAAATTTTTGTATGATTGAAGTGTTAGGCTATTAGGAAAGTTG
Source organism: Rubia yunnanensis (assembly GCA_037428765.1). Taxonomy (NCBI): domain Eukaryota; kingdom Viridiplantae; phylum Streptophyta; class Magnoliopsida; order Gentianales; family Rubiaceae; genus Rubia; species Rubia yunnanensis. Next base: position 102,624,983 of record CM075061.1, on the reverse strand, counting down.
AAAATTTCTTAGCTCATTTGACATGAAATCCAAAAGCATTGATTTAGAACTTCTTGTGTATAATGTGAGGGTGATTTTTTCTAGATGAGTATGTTAGTGTGGATTGTTCCCATATTTATCCCATGGATGAAAGGTTGAGCCTTGAATGTGGTTTGTTCTAAGTTTAACCTAATAAATGCTTTGTTTGGTTAAATGACTATGTCTTTGGTAGAATACTTGTTGTTATCAAACCTATGGTCTTTTGTGTAAAATGCTATTGATGAAATAACTCTATGGTGTTGTTTTCTTAAGGTGATCATCAATGAGGTTTGTAAATGGTTGTTGTTTGGCTTTGCAAACTACTATTAAGAATGAATAATTTTTTATCTTTAGATGAGAAGTGATAACATTTCCCATAGACAATAAATGTAATTGAATGAGTGAATGAATCTATGATCTATAGGAAGTTTGGAAGTGGAAGTCGATTGCCCCCAAGGCTCCTTTAATTGTTGTTTTAATCATCCATTTAGTTGTTGTTGCATAATTTGCATAGTTCTCTTACTTTACTAATTGTTGTCTTTCAATTTTATAACTTAGGACCAAAAACCAACCATACCCCCCTTTTTACATGTTTTTGTATGTATTTATATATGCTTATATCTAGTATGTTTTCTCCTATATATGTTTAAACTATTGAAAACATCCCTCTTTTCATGGACAACCCCAACTTTCCATTATCTACTTAATTGTAGATTGGAAGAATTAGGGTTAAAAAAATAACTTTGAGAGATACGGCGATGACCTCCCATGAACCATGAGCGACGTCATCTAATTTACATGTGGGCTTCACCATTTTAGTCCATTAGCCTAGGATAAGTCCTATGTCAGTCCAACTGCACATGCGACATCGCAAGTCCATTGGGATTACAGATTTTTTATCAACATAAGATTGGCATCGACCCCTATTAACGCCGGCCTCAACATTTTGGCCCACTAGCAGAAAAACTGGGCCCGTGTTTGACCAAAACTAGCATGGCTAACCTTAATAACGGTTAATGGGATATTATATACTACGAACTAAAGTCTATAAATTTCCATGAACTTTATAGACGTCTAGTTTGATGGGAATTGATTTTAACACAGCCGGTGAACTTTATTGACGTCTATTTTGATAAGAGCCACCAGTTAGAATTGCATGAAATTTCATATTCTTGATTTTTTAGGAAATAAAAATGTAATAGAATTCGGTCTGTGGAGATTTTTAAAGCGATAGCACATGACTAGAGTAAATTGTAGCACATTACTTACAAGTATACAAGGTGTCATTCAGAAGAACTTGTGGAAGTATATGTGGATTAAGACCAGTTTCTTTATTAAAATCCAATACTATAAGTTCAAATTCATACCTGAAAATTTCTTTTCGGACTAATTGTAATTGGGTTTGGGACTAACAGTGTACTTTTTTTAAAAAAAAATTGCCCAAAGGTCCCTCTGACAAATTGTGAGAGCTAGAAATGTAAAACTGGAGATACACTCAATCAAATCAACAACTGAAGACCAAATTGTTCCGCTATGGTCATAGATGGATACACCGTGGAAATAGTTCATAATTTTTCTTAGTATTCCATTTATACCCTTATGATAAGTGTTTTGAGAACGATAATTTCCACCACATAGAGTCACATGAAATTTCATATTCTAGGTGTTTTAGGAAGTAAAAATGTAATAGAATTCTGTCCATGAAGATTTTTAAAGCGATAGCATATGACCCAGAGTAAATTGTAGCACATTAATTACAAGTATATAAGGTGTCATTCAGAAGAACTTGTGGAAGTATATGTGGATTAAGACCAGCTTCCTTATTACACTCTAATACTATAAGTTCAACTTCGGATATGAAACTTTCTTTTCAGACTGATCGTAATCGGGTTTGGGACTGTCCGTGTACTTTTTAAATTTTGTACATATGTCCCTCTACCCATATTGGAAGAACTTGAAATATGAAACTGGAGATACACTAAACTGAATCATCAATTGACGACCAAAATGTTCCTCTATGATCATGGACAGATTCGTCCTTCATTTTTCTTAGTATTTCATTTATACCCCTATGATAAGTGTCATGAGAACGATAATTTCCACCACGTAGAATCGCATGAAATATCATATTCTTGTGTTTTTAGGAAATAAAAATGTAATAGAATTTGGTCCGTGAAGATTTTTAAAGCGATAGCACATGACCTAGGGTAAATTGTAGCACATTACTTACAAGTAGACAAGGTGTCTTTCAATGGTTGACGGTTGCTTATTTTAATATTGACGACAATTCTGTTCTGCATTTTCCATAAACCATTAGACAGAAGAGCCGTACTCTTAACATCCAGGATTTTACCATACTTTTTTGAAATTCGACTATGGACAATATGTGCCTTGTCATACAATGAAGCAAAAACCAAATGGAGGTCAACGTCAGTTAGTCCAAAATTTTCATTTCAGGCAAAATTGTGAACCAAAATTTCCCCCCAACCCCATTTCAAGTAAATAAAACTCAGCACTTACACTCATGGTATCTCCTTTGCTAGTATTTCCTTTTGCTTATATGCTACTGTTTTAGAGTTCCCGGTGACTATCCTTTCCATATGTTCTTGTTTCTTTCCCTCATTGAAATTTTTGTTTTTGGTGTGAGGGCACCTTTTGTAGTTGTTTATGGGATGTTTTAGGATATTGGTGGTGTATTTTTGTTTTAATCTTATATTTTATAGTATGAAGCCCACTTTTGGGGCAATTTTGTGCTACACTAATTGAAAATTTTGAAAAAATATCCGGACAAGCTAAAAACCTGAAAGGGAAACATGGGTAACATTGGGAAAAGCCTAGATAGATCGAAAGACCTAGGTAAAAATGAAAGTCTAGTCCCGGCTAGGCTTACGAACCTACGAAAAAATGAGAGGCTGTGTGGAAAAAGGTGAAAAGTGAGTACTCTTTGTGTGTTAAAGCTAGAATGAAAACTCAAAAGGGCTCCTAGAAAAAATGAGAGAAATTGATAGAAAACAAAAAACTAGGTTGACGATACGTTTGACTCCTTGGCTGTAACTAGGTTGAGAATCATGAAGACGGCTCTTGGATTTCCTTGGTGGATTGTTTTTGGTAGATAAATCTTTGATTTGTTTTTGGGGATCATTTTAGGAAAAGTAAGCTAGCTTTACACTTATCTTCTCAGCTTACCTTTTTCCATATTTTACTTTTGGGTAGTTAGATTGCTTATATTCTTCGGGGAGTGTGAGATTTGTGAGATTTTTACTCTTTTTGGGGGAAATAGGGTAATCTAGGAATAAGTGGGATGCCTCGGTTAACTTATATTTCATGCTACATTTCACTTGATTGTTTGTCTTGTCTTTCTTTACTCAAAGACGACCAAACAAATTAAGTGTAGGGAGAGTGATGTGCTTCATTTTGCGAGCGTTAACCGTAGCATCTGGCATAATTTTTAGCATGTTTTATTGGGGGGATTTTTAGTATTAGTTGAGTTTACTTAAAAAGGAGTTTAGACGGCCATGTTTTGTTTTATTGTCTAAATATAGCATTTTGTAGACTTAATTAGTACTAATGGACATCTTATATCGCCCGTGTGTACTTTATGGTTACATTTTATGTGAAGGCCGTTCGTAAGGGCGGTAGAAGATATTGAAGGCCGTTCGCAAGGATGGTAGAAGAGATTGAAGACAATTCACCTCTGGAATGGTACTAGCTGAAGGCCACGAACATCAAGGCGTGATAGAATAATATTGGAGCCAATGATAGGTTGCATTGGAGTTTAAGGCAGCCAACAAAGAAATGGTAAATTGTGGTCCGATGAGCTGTGCTAAATCCTAAGAACAATCCAAGAAGAATTAGCCTACTAGAACTAACAAATCAGACTAACAATTCATCCGTAGTGAAGGAAAAACGTTGAGCCGGCCAGGGCACAGACCGGTCAGCATAGGCCCCTAATGCATGGCACCAACGGCCCCTGCCAAAGGGGTCATCCTACGCTAAATTCCATTGGACGGAAGCACAATTCTCAATGCGCACTTAAAATTGGCTAAGTTTGGGCGCAGACCGTCCCATTTACGACGACACACACCGTTCCTAGTCCAAGATGCCAAGACAAGCCGATAGACCAAGATGCCAAGAGCCGTGTCCCGTGCTAAATTTCTGAGCACACTGATGCTCCTGGCGATGGCCCATTCCAAGTTTCTAAGCAGACAGATGCTTCTGAAAATGGCTCGCACCGAGACACGCAGATCAGAAGTCCCAAAATAAGAACGCTGATGATGGCCCTAGTCAAAGGCCATAGTCCACGTAAGATGATGCGACGCAGCCCACACCACCTTTAGCATCCTGCGCTACATGAAGAAGCACGACCCACACAAGACCCTGTAGCCTGCGCTGAAGTACGTGCCACAGGCAGCGCCATCCACTATGGCCCACGTCATGCGGCAGTTGAACTAGGGATTACTCGTTTTTGGCTTAATTTGGGCCTATTTTTAGGCCCAATCCCCTACTACTATAAATAAAGCCTTATTCTACTTGGTTAAGAAGGTTAGACTTCATTTTAAGAGAGCAACTCTAGAGAGACAAACACTCACTAATTTTCTTTTCTTTCCTTTTATTTGTTTTTTGATCCTATGACGTGGAATTCAATTTGAATTCTATATCTATGGAGTAGTTTCCATAACTTGGGGATAAATTTTAGGAATTCTTGATTTATATGCTTATGTGAGATTCATTAGATTCATCCTAGTATTTGTGTTCATGGTATTATTGTGACTGTTCTTGAATGTTTGAATTGAATGAATAATACACCACATTAAGTACACACTTTGGGTTATATTCATGTATGGAGCAAATATTGATGTCCCCATTGGGAAGGGAAACCTAGATATTAAAATGGGTAAGGGAGTACGTTGCATCTGCGTGAGTGTGTGCACGGGAGGCCCGAGTATTGCTCTGAATTACTTGTCATCACATCAGTCTTAGCTGATTACATAAAGTAGGCTAAGAGGTTGTGGGTAGAGATGGTGCATAGTAGTAAGCTAGGGTTGTAAGAGACCCTAATGTCTTAGATAAGGTGCTTACGACCCTTGGCCTAACTGATAGGACCGTTGGGTAGTAGTGCATTTGTGGTGGAAGCTCGGAACGTAATCGCATGGGGGTGAAACAGACCTACAATAATGGCCAGACCTTATTGTACTCCCCTAAGTACGATGGCGGTACCAATGGAGGGTTGCGAGCCACACCCAACGTGACAGGTACGGGGAAGTGTATGCCATCGGCCACACCACATGTTGTGAACACTCTATTAGGTTATTTTGTAAATATTACATTTGAATGAATCAAGGATCAAATCATTAAATCATTCACGTCTCACAATGGTTCCCCAAGTGCATAGCTTTATAGATTAATTGTTCTATTTACTTTTACGTTTCTTAGTTGTTAATATAAAAATCCAAACCCCCCTTGTTTGCATTTACTAGCTATTCCTATCACTTGTATAGATTGACGACCCCTAGCATCTATGTTCATATACCCAGGGCTTACCGCTAACTACCCTATCGGTAGTGTAATTGTAAGAACGGGTGCAGAATATAAATTTTATCTCTGACCTTACCCAAAAATCCTCCTCTTGGGTTAATTAGCTACAATTAATGACCTCGGGTGGAGGCGGGTCCGTAGGTTGAAGCCATTGTGTCATCCATGTACTAGTATGATTTGGACCCAGTCAGACTAAGCGACATGACTACCACCACTTAGCAACTCGCAGCATTACATTGGCCTAACGATTACACCCTATCAAGATGGTGGTCTAAAGTTTAACTTCCGTTACAATATTTGTTTGCAACAACAATTTGATAAGAGGGAGAAGGAGTTACATATGTTGAAAGAGGGAGAGGACCAGAGTTACATATATGTGAATGATTCAATAACGTTGAAATAAAATTCAATAAATAAAATTCAATAAATAAAATTCTTGATATAAAATTCAGGAATTATAATAAAATTCAATAAATGTTTTTCTGAATTCAAATACATTTGTTTTAAACAAATGTTTTAAAGTCAATAATAAGTCAAATCTGCGGGGAAGAACGGTTACATTAAAAATTATGTGCCCAACACCATTTACCATCTCAAAATATAGTGTATCCCATATCACGAGTTCCTCCTCATCAAGAAACATTCCAAACCCCTCTGGGGTGCGCGTATTGTACTTCTTGGCCCCCGAGTATTGCATCTCATACATCTTTCCTTTATATTGCAGCACAACAAGGGTCTTGTATGGTTGTAGGAGATCTGACATGTTGTCTTGGACATACTAATTTATAAAAAAAGAACCACATTTAGTAAATATGAAAGTAACTTGTACAAAAATTTAAATGAAAATATAATAAATTATGTTTAACGAGGGAGGACTTAGCAAAATTGGAATTGAACCGAAGTTCGTTATTGTAAGCATGTGGACAAAGTGTGGAATGACTTCCCTAAATGTGGTCCAGGGACAACAATCCTCACCCAATTCGCTCGGGATATGCATTTTGATCATTGAAACTGTAAATATTATTATTAGAAAAAGAAAAGAAAATAAATAGAATTTAAATAAAAAAAATGAATTACTTAAATCGGGGCACGTCTACTCGAACAAGCACTATTAGACATGATTCCAGAAATTCGATATAAATTGGTGAATTTAATGTATTTTTGGTCCAAAAAAATATTACATAGCCGACATTCATATGCAACGTCGCTAACACGTCATGTCTACATAATATTAAAGTCAACCCATCACAGCGAATTTGGTACCCAGTCATTAAAAACAATATGTTAAATAGAGATAAGGAGACATCGTAAACTAATAGGGTTGAGAGAGAAAAGCATAACTGACATCGTGAATGGTTTGGCTAAGAAGAAGTATAACCGACAAACCCACAACATTGCCTTTCAGTCTAGCTAAACCATTCTCAACAGCCGAAAACCCGAGCAAATAATGGTTATAAAAAACAAATTATGGCCAGTTGACAGATGAGAACTTCAAACCCAAATTCCTACTACCTAGCAAACATTAATAGAAATTTGAATACAAAACACAAACAACACTAAGAATTTTCACCATATGCATATCCAATTTAATGAGAAATACAAGTAAGAAAGTAATCTAGGGAATCTAGAGAGCATACTTTTGAGAAGAAAGGGTCAAATATTGTAGATATTCGCTGATAATTTGAATGTTTGAAGTGATGTATGGGTTGGGATCCATATAAATTCTTTACAGATTGTTGGGTTTTCTGCCTCTTGTCCTTCGAGGTCGTACATAAGTCAGTAACATCAACAGGGTAGCAAACCATGACTGATGTCGTCTAATTTACATGTGACTTCACCATTTCAGCCAATTAGCCTAGGTTATGGCCTATGCGATTGCACATGCGACGTCGCAAGTCCATCGTGATTACAATTTTTTTATCAACACAAGAACGACGTTCACCCCTATTAACGTGGGCCTCAACATTTTGTCCCACTAGCAGAACAACTGGGACCATGTTTGACCAAAACCAGCATGGCTAATCTTAATAACGGTTAATGGTATATTATATACTACGAATTGAAGTATATAAATTTCCATGAACTTTATAGACGTCTAAATCGATGGGAATCAATTTTAACACAACCGGTGAACTTCATTAACGTCTAGTTTGATGGTAACCACTAGTTATAATAGCATGAAATTTCATATTCTAGGGTTTTTAGGAAATAAAAATGTAATAGAATTCGGTCCATGGAGATTTTTAAAGCGATTGCACATGACCTAGAGTAAATTGTAGCACATTACGTACAAGTATACAAGGTGTCATTCTGAAGAACTTGTGGAAGTATATGTGGTAAGATCAGTTTCTTTATTACACTCCGATACTATAAGTTCAACTTTAGATCTAAAACTTTCTTTTTAAACTGATCATAATTGGGTTTGGGACTGATAGTGTACTTTTTAAATTTTGCACATAAGTCCCTTTGAAGAATTGGGAGAGCTTGAAAATTTAAATTGGAGACACACTGAACTAAATCAACAATTGGGAACCAAAATGCTCTGCTATGCTCATGGAAAGATACATCGGGGTAAGAGTCCATCATTTTTCATAGTATTCCATTTATACCCTTACGATAAGTGTCATGAGAACAAAAATTTCCACCGCATAGAATCATGTGAAATTTTATATTCTAGGTTTTTAAGGAAATAAAATGTAGTAGAATTTTGAACATGAAGATTTTTAAAGTGATAGCACATAGATTGGTCAGTCCTTGTTCAATCCTGCATATACTCCCTTCCAAAACATATATGGTAAGTCCTAAAGGCCCCTAAGTAGATAATCAAATCACTGGAAAGGAAAATGGCAAGATTCTTCTTGGGAGAAAGTGAAGGGAAAATCAATAGAGTGTGGAGAAAATGGTCTGACCTAAGAGCACATAGATTCCAGAATGGTTTAGGTTTCAGATCTGTACATGCAATAATTGACTCATGCTCTCTCAAACTATGGTGGAAAAGCCAACAGGGCACCACCATGTGGGCTAAATTGATATGGTCATTACATTAAACACACAGAAAATCCCAAACTTGGAAGAGGATATGTACTGTTAACTCCTTCGCAGAAAACAACTCTTTGATTATACATGGCCAAGGTAACTGCAGCTTTTGGACTACAACTTGGTGCCCTAATGGACCACTAATCAACTGTGTCCCTCCCTCTGATCTTTCTTCACTCTATTATTGCACAATAGCTGATTTCATCAAGGATAAAAATTAGATTCTAACTCAGATCTCTCCTTATTTAGAACATGATACTCTGAATTTCTTACAGGAGGAAAATATAAACATGGAAAGATAAGATAGAATGATATAGAAACTGGAAGAAACTGGAGTTTTTACTTTCAGATCAGCATACAAGGCTCTCACACATTTACCAGGTAACTTTCCAGCTACTAAACTGATATAGAACCCTAGATTGCAGAAAAAAATATCTATTTTCTCCTAGAAAATGCTAAAATCCTTTTTGCCTTTTTTATGATGTTCTAATCAAATGTGAATTTACCCTAGCCGCTTAATGCCCAGCATGCAACCAAGCTGATTCCCTTGAACATTTTTTCATCTCTTGTCACCTAGCTCAAACTGTATGGACTGATACTTGTGCTATAATGGGACATAGCCAACACACTCTAGACAATCTAATTGATAGATTCTTTGTATACTGGAACAATAATGATCTATCTAGAGTTCATAAAGATATCTTTAGATTGCTACCATCTCTGATTTGTTGGTCTCTATGGAAAGCCAGAAATGCTTTCTATTATAATAACAAGAATTTTTCACCTACTCATATCTGTAAAGAAGTAAGAGACCTTATCTTTCTATCATTCTCAGGTAACCCTGCTTCTCTAGCAATCTTGTGAATATGAGCTATCCCATTTCCTCACTGATCCCACCCCTCAGACCACCTCCAAAGCCTTCCATATCCATTGTCTACTGGAATAGGCCAGCACCTAACACCATAATAATCAATGTGGATGCTTCTTTGTCATCCACTAACTCAATCTATGCCTAATTCATGCCTAATCCATGCCTAATCCAATCCACAATCACCTCTGCTAAATCACCACTAGAAGCTGAAATGAAAGCCATCCAATTTACAGCTCAGGTTTTCCCATCTCTGGATTGCAGCTGCAATTTTACAATTGAATCTAATTCTATGCTTGTAGTAAACATGATTAACAATCCAAAAAGAGCTAAATGGTCCCTCTATGCACTAGCTTTTGAAATGCACTCCAAACTAAATGATGTCACCCTTAGACATGTTTTCAGAGAGTGTAACTCGGTTGCTGATGCAATTGCTAAACACATATCCACTCACCTTGATGATTCTAACTTGAACCTTTCTAACATCCCAGCAAACATCAGAGGCATCATTAATTTAGATAGGGATCACATACCCTACATTAGAACTCATAGACTTGCAACTAAGGACAATTGATACTACTGATGTTGTTTCTATTTTGTCTCATGAACTTTTGTGGATTTTACCACTAACAAAACATATGGCATGCTGAACTCTGTGTTGCTCCAAACCCAATATTCCAAGTCCAGTGCTCCAAGACATGGGTTTGAAGCTCAACCTGATGCTCTACAACTGAAGTTCCAGTTCAATTCTCCAGTGCTCCAACCTGCCTCACTTAGCTTCACAACTAGAATATGACTATAAATCCGCACTCAGCTTTATCTATCAGACTTTCTCTTGCTTCTCCTACATTTTGAGACCACTTAAATATGTTAGAATGATAGTTTCCTGGCCAAAGTAAGTAATTAACACATGGGGTGGATATTACCTACTTTGGAAACACAACTTTCATCACTTCTCGTTCTTTTATAGTTAGGTCGTAGTACAAACAATAGGCTATAGAAGTTAGCTTTTCTTTTGGAGGCAACGAGGTTGCCTCAATAGTAAATCCGCAAAACTACTCTCTGTAATTATCTTGTTCTTTTCAAAGGTTTGGGGAACCCTATATACAATACCCCACCTTAGGGTGTGTTTAAAAAAAAGTGATAGCACATGACCTAGAATAAATTTTAGAACATTACTTACAAGTATATGTAGATAAAGACCAGCTTCTTTATTACACTCTGATACTATAAGTTCAACTTCATATCTGAAACTTTCTTTTCACACCGAGAGTAATTAGGTTTGGGAATGATAGTGTAGTTTTTAAATTTTGCAGACACGTCCCTCTTAGAAATTGGGAGAACTTGAAATGTGAAATTGGAGATACACTCAACCAAATCATCAATTGACGACACAGTGTTCCTCTATGATCATGGATAGATTCGTCGGTCATTTTTCTTAGTATTCCACTTTTACCCCTATGATAAGTATTATGAGAATGATAATTATCCACCACATATAATTGCATGAAATTTCATATTCTTGGGTTTTGAGGAAAAAAATGTAATAGAGTTTGGTCCATGACAATTTTTAAAGCGATAGCACATGACATAGAGTAAATTGTAGCACATTACTTACAAGAGTGGCTATGAGTACCCTCGAAGATGTCAATGATGTCCGTGAATGGGCAAGAGTGCCTATGATGTACCATCGAAGATGCCTCACCTTTGGCCTTCACAATGTCTATCTGCGGGGTGGCTAAAACTTTATAGAACTCTCTCTCAAAGCGCCAACCCATCTATATAAATAGGTCATCCAAGCATGTGTCATGGTTGAAGGCGGTGAACTCCATCAGTGGAAGTACCATTAAACTACAAGTTCTTGCTCCACCTTAAAACCACACATATCTACCCTCCAATGTCGTAGGTCTCACCATTGATGCTTTAGCTAACTTCTTAATAGTATACCTTGTACCCGATCATCCCAAGTTAGACAATGCTCTCTGTTTTACCGGATACCCTAAATGTTGTGCCAGTAGACCTACCATTCTGCCCATAGCTATCTTTCCCCCATCAACATAAACTCGTGTACAAAGTTCCCCACCAAGTTATGGTAGAAATTAGCCTCGAGATTTATTTTCCAAAGGCAAAGAACATCCAACCCGGATATTGCGTTAGCTCACCGTGGCAGAAAAACCCAATCTTAATAGTCAGTGAACATAACAAAATTCTAGATGAACCAAGGCTAAACATTTTTCTGACCAGTCCCTATCAGCTGCCTCAAAATTTTCCTGACAGAAAATGATATCCCTTGACGGTGTGTTCTAGGGATCTCCTTGTCGTACCTCCCTCCGAAGGCACATGCTATCTCCCAGTGTGTCATCTAAAACTCCTTGTTCTCAAGATTGAATTTGATTGCCTTGTGTCCATTCTCGTCCACGACCGACCAAAGAGTAGCTAGGAATTCTAGGGTCCACCTGATGTAAGTCTTAGAATGTTTTTTTATGAACCTCTCTAGACCTACTTTGCATACGAAGCCGATCTCTAGCATACTACTCTTTGGCTCTCTCAAATTCCTCCACCTCCATGCTACGGTCACAAAAATATTGGATAGTCCCATAAAATAATGGGTCACAATGGTGGGGTTTTAAAGAGTAAGAGTTACCGGTCCATTGTTTGCTTCATTCACCGGTTTCTTTCTCTTCTCACCCTAAGTGGACTGTCCCTTCTCAGAAGTATTCCTTTTGGGTGACATCCTAACAAAATGAGGCAAAAAGTGGTAATGTGATCTTCAGAACAAGGCATAACTCAAATTTCCATTCAACAAGTAGACCCTACCCAAATAGCCTAGACATTCAAAACATAATAATACATGAAGGCTATTTAAACAAGAACATCCTCATTGAACAAAAATCTCATGTAAGTCATTAAAATCCCATCAATAAGCCTATGCAACTAAGATTTATCTCCTCCCAAATCACCCAATACATGAATAACATTTCACTCAAACACAATAGCATATGAAACCACCCAAACTTTCTTCAACACATGATCATACATACAAACCCAAACATATATCCCAACAATACACATACCTATTAAAAAAAATGCTTTTTATAACACCACCACAATGTCAATCAAGCATATAAACAAAGAGTTCAATGAATTACCCGGAATTGAAGCTAAGAATTGCAAGATCCACACAAGAAGAAGCAAGAATTGCTAACTATTGGAAGAAAAGCTTCAATTTTTTTAGTTTCACCTAGAATGTGTGTGAGTGAGTGTTTCTTCAGAAGGAAGAATGTGACAAATGATGAAATTAGGTGGAAAAGTGTAAAAGAGATTTAGAATTTCAGTATAGGTGATAAGAGAGAGAGAGGTACAATCAGGATAAGAATGGATTTGTTTTTTAAATGGCATATTAGGGGACAATAGTACAAATGAATTTATTACTATTTTTTTAATGAAAACACCCTGAAGGTGAGGGAGTTATATATTGGGATCCCCAAGCCCTATGACAGTAATCACAGTTTGTACAAGAGATGTGACCAGATCGAGAGACATCGAAGCAACATTGTTGCCTCCAAAAGTCCTAATCTATAAGAGAAACCTAAACTATCAATGATGATAGCTATGCCTGAGTAGCGTGAAGGTTTAATGAAGTTGCGATCCAAAAAAGAGAATCTCTACCCCCTGTGTGAATTCTCTCCCTTGGCCAGGCAACTTCAATTAACATTAGTAATATACAAAATAGGAAAGTTTGAAGTTAATCATCAAAATCGTAGAACAGGTAGATGGCATCATCAAAATCCTTCTCTTCTTTGTGGTTGAACTGATCAATTCTGAGGAACTTGATTAGCAGTATCAATCCTTAGAGGAAGTTATTAGGGTGCTCTAACTTGAGGAATATGTGCCCTATCTAAAGAAATCAGTCCCTTAATATGTTGGGGAATGGAGTTAGGCTGCAGACATATTAAGTGACAGTTGTGATGCTTAGCTATAGCATTAGCTACTGAGTTTCCTTCCCTGTAAACATATTGAAGCTGAGCACTACCCAATAGAACATTAATTTTATATGCCAAATCAAAGAGGTTCCAGTTTGCAGAATAAGGGTTGGTAATCATGTTCACAGCCAACCAACAATCAGTTTCATAATAGCACTTATTTCTCAAATTAGAAAATTTCTCAGTTGCAAACAGGATAGCCCTCATTTCATCTTCAATAGGAGAACCAACATCAATTGAGGCAGAGGCTAAATCAATCATTTTACCCAAGTTATCACGAACAACCATACCAACTGCAGCTTTATCAGGATACCAAGAGGCATCAACATTTATTTTAATATATCCTAAAGGTGGTGTTTCCCAGAAAACAGCAGCTATATTAGGCTTTAGAGGAGGTCTACTAAAAGGAATCCAATGACTTAAGGAGGAGTCCATATCAGAACGTGAGAAGTAAGTCCTTGGTGTAGTTAAAAGAGCCATTTTGATCAAATCATAAACCTCATTAGAGATTTTTTCTGAGGAGAAAGGTTTATTATCATATAAGAACCTATTCCTAGCTTTCCAAAGTGACCAACAGGTAATAGAGGGTATGATTTTGCACACAAAATGCTTCCAGCCAACCAAATCCTTGGTATTCCAAAAAATAAAGAATCTTTGTATAAGGGAATGATCAGGATGTATATGGAAATGAACTAATGAAGCAATATTTCCCCAGACTGCCTGAGCAATATGACATGAAGTGAAGAAATGCTGAATTGTGTCAGATTGAAAACAGGCAGGACACTTAGAGGCTAAACTGAACCCTAAGGTAATAAGAACTTCATCAAAGGGAAGAAGGGATTGCAACATTTTCCATGTGAATATAGAAATCTTCTTTTGCAAAGCCTTGTTCCAAATGAATTTACATGCAGGGAAGTTACCTGATACATGAGTGAGAGCCTTGTATGTTGATTTGGATGTGAAATTACCTGATGCTTCAACCTTCCAAATTAATCTATCCTCTCTGCCAGGGACCAAAACAGAGTTCTGTAGAAATGACAAAGTATCATTTTCTAATAAAGAACTAAGCTGAGTCATAACCAAGGATTTGTTATTTATAAAGTCTGCCACAGACAGATCTGGCATATCAGCAATTATATGTTGAGGGATGATATTGCACAGGGGCCCCCTCGGGCACCAATTAGCTATCCAGAAATTGCAAGTGCCCTTCCCATGGATGATTACTGAATTTTGTTCTGCAAAAGAGTTAATAGACAAAATTCTCCTCCATGTTACAGATTTCCTATGTGACAGAGGCAGTGACCAAATTAATTTAGACCAAAGAGTAATCCCTAATTGGCTTTTCCACCAAAGCTTAGCTGAACAGGTATCAATAATGGCTCTAACAGATCTAAATCCAAGACCATTAAATTCAACAGGAGTTGAGATATCAGACCATTTTTTCCAGATTTTATTTTTTTTCCATTTGATTCCCCCCAAAAGAATCTAGTTAATCTTTTCTCAAAATTCCAAATTATAATTTTAGGTGGATTAGTAACTACCCATAAATGCTGAGGTAAGGAGTATAGACAATGTTTAATTAAAATCAACTTGCCCCCAACACTTAGCCACTTATTTTTCCAACTTTGTAGTTTAGAATCCAGGTTAGTCATTAAAGGTTGGAAATACCTTTTTAAGGTTCTTCCCCTAAATATGGGACAGCCAAGATACTTGAATGGAAAAGAGCCTTTTTTCATTTTTAGAATGGACTTAACCTGATTGTTTTTCAGAACTGAAGCCCTCTTACTGAGATAGATTTCTGACTTGTCAAAGTTAAATTTCTGTCCTGAAGTCACCTCAAAAACATCTAAAAATGCTTTCAGTCTTATGAGGTTAGATTTAGATGCTTGCATGAATATCACAGTGTCATCTGCATACATTAAATGGGACACAGCAGGGATTGAAGCAGGCAAATAAAAATGAGTAAGCCTATTGTTAGAGAAAATATAGGCTAAGCTTCTTGAGAAAACTTTAGTGAAAATATTAAAAAGAAAAGGAGACAGTGGATCACCTTGTTTGATTCCTCTAGAAGCTTTAAAGAATCCAACTGGATTCCCATTAACAAGTACTGAAAAATGTGCCTGTGATAAGTTACTCATAACCGCAGTTAAAAAATTCCCATTAAAACCAAATTTGACTAAAATTCTCCTAAGGAACTGCCTGTTTACTCTATCAAAATCCTTCATTAAATCTAATTTCAAAATGCAATTTGGAATCCTGTTCTTTTTGTCAAGAAATCTGACCATTTCCTGTAAATAAATTATGTTATCCGAAATGTCCCTTTTCTTTAAAAAAGATGATTGAGTAGGAGATATGAGAGTTTCCATATAAGGCCTTAGCCTTTCCATAAGAACCTTAGAGCAAATTTTGTTAAGTACATTAGATAAACTAATTGGCCTAAAGTCACCAAAATTGCTAGGTGTTGCTTTCTTGGGGATGAGTGTAATCCATGTACTAGATATCCCCTTTGGGATGTTGGATCCTAAAATGAAGTCATTCACTGATGCCATTAGATCCTGTTTAATAAATGGCCAGCATTTTTTATAAAACTTGGGGGTAAAACCATCTGGCCCAGGACTACTGTTACTATTTAAGCTTTTTATTACCTTTTCTAATTCAGATTCTAAAACGGGAGCAGCTAAAGATTGATTATCATCATTATTTAAAATTTTGGGAACTTGACCGAGAAAGTGAGAGGAAAAAGTATCTTCAGTATTTTTGTCAGGTTCAGTTAAGAGATCCGAGTAGAAGGCAATAGCTTCATTCTTAATATCAGTTTAGGAGTTTAACCATTGACCTGCCGAGTTTTTAATTTTATTAATCTGCATCCTACAGTTCTTCTCTTTGACTACCTTGTGAAAGTATTCAGTATTATTATCACCCAGTTTGTGCCATTTAAGTCTTGCCTTTTGTTTCCAAAATTTTTCTTTTTCCTTAAGAGCCCTAAGGAGAAGAGCTTTTTTCTGGTTTAGTTTAATAAGTTCAGAGTTGTTTGGATTTAGATCAAAATCAATTTCCTGTATTCTTAGGGACTCCTCAGCTAGAGTGACATTGGACTCAATATTACCAAATGATTCTCTGTTCCAGATTTTTATCACTCTTTTTAACCTAATCAGTTTTAAGTAAAATCTCGTCATACCAATATCCTGAATAGGTTTTTCCCAATTTTCCTGAATTAAGTCAATAAATTTTGTCCTTTGAAACCATGCATTAATGAATCTGAATGGTTTAGGGAATGATGGAGTTAGATTGGATATCTGCAGGAGTAGAGGAGAATGATCTGAGGTATTTCTATTAAGAATCTGAATTGAAGATGATGGAAATTTATAGCTCCATGAAAGGGTACAAAGTCCTCTATCTAATATTTTGGAAGTAGGGTTCCCAAGCCTTGAATTACACCAAGTAAACAAGTTTCCTACAGTGTTTATTTCCTGAATACCATTGGAATTTATCCAGGTATTAAAATCCCTAATGCTTCCAGGAGCTGGATTGGAAGGCTCTCTATATTCAGACACATTAGTTATTGTGTTGAAATCCCCTATAAAAATTGTATCTCCATTGGAAATTGGCTCTAAATCTTTCCATAATAATTTTCTGCCCTCTCTATTTCTTAAAGCATAAATGAAAACCGCCTCCATACAAAGATTGAAAGATTGATGAGATATGTCAACATGCAGAAATTGATCATGGCAATTTTTCAGAGCGACATTGAGTAAATGAGACCACATTAACCAAATTTTCCCATTAGGCAAGGCCAGACAATTGGAAAATTTAAGAGCAGTCATATAGGAGTGTATTTTAGAGTTATCATGTAAAGGCTCAATTATACAAAGCACCTGAATCTTCTTAGTTAGAATCAAATTAGAAAGTCTCAGTATTGAGGTTTCCATACCACGGAGATTCCACACCAGAAAATTTATATTAGGTGTGTCTATCATATTTCACCTGATTTATTACCCTTTGTGGCCGATCTCAATAGCATCTTATTCAATTGGCTAAGATAAGTAATCTTTTTATTTTTAGCCTTACCTTGATTTTGAAACTTACCTGGGAGTTCCTGAGTGGTGATTTCCAAATAATTTTGTTGCTCTCCAGTCTCCAGGTCAAAGTCAGTTTCCAAATCTTCCTGAAATGTGATATCTGCTTCATTATGATCCTGGAATTGTGGACCTTCTTCCTGCAAAATAGAGAATCTGTTTGACATCTTTCCATATTGGGAAAGTGTGGGGTTAGACAAGGAATCTTTCATAGCAGATCGATGTAAACCAATTTGAGAATCATCATTTGCATAAGATTTCAAAATTGGTTTTGAAAATGCAGTGGCCTGTAGTAACTTAGTGGTAGAATCTTCAGGACTCAAATTTAGGGTCCGTTGTGATGTTTGAGTCCTTTTAATGGCAGGAGTTGTGGGATTCTCAACTATGGTATTCTGGCTTCCACCCTCATTTACAGGATCAGGGGAGGATGGATCATTGATCAGTGGAGGCAGTTCAAATATTTTTCCAGTTGCTTTCCATTTAGGATGAGGTTGAACATGCATTCTGATAGATTCATCTATCCTGTCATTTATATTTAGGGGATTAACTCTACATTGGCCTAAGGAATGACCTAATTTAGCACAATGACTGCAATAGAGAGGGATATCTTCAAACTCAATTGGATATTTCTTATTGTTTGAGATTGAACCAAGTCTAATGAAATGAGATAGAGGCTTCATAAGATCAATTTCAACACAGAATTTAATAGCAGAGGGCCTAGTTAACATCTCAGTTGCAAAATCATTTTTTATGAAGTTACCTATACTGTTCCCAATGCATTCAATGGAGGCAGAGTTATAGTAATAAAGGGGAACTTCCCTAATCGTACACCAAATCGGAACAATCGGAGATTCTTTTTGTGTGGAGAACTCAGGTGTCCACTTAAGCATCTTAAGTAAAACACCATTAAAATTCCATATACCTTTCATCCAACAACGTTGGTAGTCATTAACCAACTCAAATCTAATTAGGATATGTTTATAATCAAGAGACCCTAATTGGTACTTACCTTCGAACCCAATAGTTCTGAGCGCTGCCTCCATCTGATCCATACTAAATCTGCCCTTCGTGAATTTACCCACCAAGGCATTGGAATAGTGAGCCGATAGAGTAGCAATTTGCTCATCTGAGTAAAGGCAAGCTGGATCACCAAGGTGGGAGGATTTAGGGATTAGTTCAGGATTATTTAGGAGCTGAGTTGATAGAGGAGGTGATTTTGATTGAAGAGCTGCAGCAAAAGTTTTTGGAGGGGGTGGGAGAGTAGATGAGGAAGCCGCCATATCGGCCGGTGAGAACAAGCCCCGCCAAGGCGGAGCAACCAGAAAATGGTCGATTGGAGGACCGGTACCGACACAATAACGGTAAAAAAAATGGTAAAATGAAGAGATGAGGAAGAAAAAGTGAGTTCGCACACACAATCGCACTTAGTTTCACACACAGTCTACAGTGATGAAGTCAACGATGGCTTTTTTAAATGAATTTATTACTAGGAATGTTGGAAGTACTATTTGCAAAAAAAATCCTAAGGGATTAGTGAATTTCAAAATGTTTGAATAAAAAATTCATTTTTTAGTTAGAAATTCATAATTTTCTAAAATTTGCATTTTTTGAACAACTTGGCAATGGAAAATTGATATTTAGTGAAAAATGTAATTGGTACGAACCAAAGCCCCGTGCCAAATCTCAGGTACAAAAAAACTCCTCGCGCTAAACATTCGTGCATGAATCAACCCTCGTGCTAAACTCCTTGGCACGAGGCATCCCCTCGCGCCAACTATCCTGGCACGGACCGTGTCAGGTTTTGGCACGAGATTGCCAAAGTTTTAATCCTTAGTTTTTTCCTCTTTTTGAAAAAAACTCTATGTCACCCATCAAATATAATTTCCGACCAAATTCAATCACACGTCTCAAACTCAACTTTGCAAACCAACAAGAGTTTCATCTCAAAATTTCTCATCGCAAACAAGCACCTGCAAAATCTATCTAATTGCTACTCAAAACACGGAAGCAAAAGTAACACCGTATATTTATTGCGGTCCTCATGACTTATTTCTTTTTCATCCAAGTTTAGTTATAAAAATCTACGTGTGGGTCCTTAAGTCACCATTGGTGACTCCACCCACGATCACATCATTGTGGAGAGGTCACCACAATGAGCCATCCTTACCTTGGGCTTCTTTTCCATCATAGGAAATGAATCTCCGTGTCTCACTAGCATTGTGTCTGTGCATGTTACTTTGGGGTTAGGGGGAGGTCAAGGAGGTTTTAAACCCTTGGCCCTTTCCTTTTCTAGTAGCAAGTTAGTTAGCATGGAAAAGCAATCTAGCACAGACATATCATCCATATCATCATGAAATTCATCAGACTCATCAACAATATCATCAAAATAGGATTCATCCAAATGTTCATGCTCATTGGTAACACACGAGGTTTCAGCATGCTCATCACATAAGGTTAAACCTTTGCACATAAATGAAAAATTTGTCGAATCATGCCAATATTTATACATATAAAATTCCACTTTATCCATCTCATCTTCAAGAGACAAATATCCCAAGTGGACATTAATTTTAGTCCTAGATGTTTTAATAAAAGCTCTCCCCAAAAGTATTGGGGGTGCACTACTGTCGTGCACCCCGTCTAGGATATAAAAGTCTGCCGGAAAAATCAACTTGCCAACTCACACCATCACATCCTTTACTAGTCCACGAGGACTAGCTTGGGAATGATTTGCAAGTTGGACAATCACTCTAGTTTCCCTAAGCTCACCTATTTCTAGGTGTTCATATAGACTATATGGGATCACATTTATTGATGTGCCTAAATATATCATGGCATTTTCAACAAGTTTACAACTTAAGAAGATAGGTGGCATATGTTCAATCAATTCTAAGATTGGGATGGTTACCTTGGCCTTTTCGAAGACTTTTTGAATGTTCGCATCGTTTGTCACAACCTTTGGCATTCCCCTCAATTCATTTGAAAATGAAGGTGGAATGGTAAATTGAGCCTCAGGCAGTGGAAGCTCCTTGTTCTACCACAATCTCCTCCTCTTCGAATTGTGCCTTTGTAGCCTCTAATACTCTAGCATGCTCTTGCATAACCCTCTTCTAGGATTCATTAACTTCCTTCCCGCTTCTCAACTTGAGTGTACTTGCATTTCTTGGATTGATCTCCTCTTAGGACAGGAGTTTTCCGGACTCATTGGTTTCAAGTTGGCTCACCAAGGTGGCAAGTTTCCCGACTTGAACTTCAAAATTTTTTTTACTCGAGAAAGCTCTATTACCAAGGTCTTCAATCTCAAGCCTTATCCTCTCCACAAAGAATTCATGTTTCTTTCCCAAATGACCGATGGCTTCCAAAATCTCATATGTATCCAACTTTTAGATCAATGCATTTTTGTTAGAAGGGCCTTCACCTTGAGGGTATGGTTAAGGAGGGGCTTGTCAACTCCACTATCCTTAAGGTTGGTTATCCTTCCTCCATCTAAAATTTGGATGATCTCGATACGAGTTTACATAGGGATACAACCTTGCATCTCCTTAGTTCCCCCATAATCCTTGTGGTTGAACCCTAGCAAAGTGCGGCATCTCCTGATTGTTGTACTCAATGACCTTCACTTCTTGCAAATCATCTGCGACCTCGGGACATTCTTCGAAGTTTTGGTTAAGGTTATAAACTCCACACACTTTTATTTGATGCACTTTTCCTTGCAAGAGCTTCTTCATCAAAGAAGTAAGAGCTTGGACTTTCTTCTCCAACTTAGGTAATTGTGTGGTTCATACAAAACCTTAACCCTTGACCTTGTGCCAAATTTTTGCATACTATTAGCCATTGCTTCACAGGGGGCCATTGCATCCTTAGGTCTTTTGTTTTCTATCAAACCATTGCAACCAGTGTTCACAATTGACATATCTTCATTGTATAACCCCTCGAAGAAATAATACACTAAATTCCCCTTCTTGAAGGAATCGTAGGGGCAACTTGAAAAAAATCTCTTAAAGCATTCCCAATAATCATACATGCTCTTGGTAGCCCCTTGGGTGATGTTCGACACTTGTTTCTTTAGACCCGCCAACATGGGCGCCAAAAATTACTTCTCCAAGAACCTCCGCTTCACGTCTATCCAAAAACTAGTGAATCTCTGTGGCAAGTAGTATAGCCACTTTTTAGCCGTCTTGAAGGTAAAATGGGAAGGCTCTCAAGTTGTAATCATCCCAAGAAAATCATGGTGGCTTTGTGTTCATACACACCAAGTGAAACTCCAATAGATGCTTGTTGGGTCCTCCCCCTCCAATCTGTGGAATGTCGGTAGGCAATGGATCATGCCACTTTTTAGCTCACAACTGACATTGGCAGGTAATGGGTGGAAGGTAGTTTATAATGGTTGATTCTCCAGGTTAGGTGCTATGAGGTCCCGTATGGTACAATTATATTCCACCATTGCTAGCAGTTCTTACACCAAAACTGCTTTCCTCGGTTAAACTTTTGCCCTACTTCTCTGTCTCCTTCACCTCTGAACACATGTGTTCTCAATAGGGTAGTGTAAGATGCCTAAATTAGTGGTACGGGTGTGTACCATAAACTAGGGCTAAAAATACCCTTTCGAATACAACACTAGAAAATAGATAAAAAGGTAACAAAACAACTATCATAATAGTTCAACAACCAAGCTATCAACACAAAATAAAAATAAAAGCAATTACTATCTACTCTACTAACAAGTTATGTTAATTGATACTTAAGCTGGATAGCATCCCTGGCAGCGGCGCCAAAATTTGACCCACCTCCACCCGGGGTCACTAAAAATGAAGCTTAGAATTAACCTGTGCAGAAGGATTTTAGGAAGGCAAAAGATAAGATATATAGTTTTGCACCCATTCTCACAGCTACGCTACCAATAGGGTAGTTAGCGGTAAGTCATGTGTTTATTCACAGAAATGCTAGGGCTCAAGTATCAGCTAAAATCAAAACCTTGTATCGGTCGTCAATCCGTATGAGTGAAGGGAATAGTTAGTAAATGCAAACAATAAAGGAGGGGGGTTGGTTTTTCAAATTGTCAACTACAAAGAAAAAAAATAAATAGCGAGTAATCTAATTAGCTAAGCACTTGGGGAGTCATTGCACAACTTGGTTAATCTAATGTTTTGATCCTCGATTCATTCACATGTAATATTTACTAGAGAACCTAATAGAGTGTTCATAACATATAGTGTGACCGATGGTATACTTCTCCCCGTACCTATCACGTTGGGTGCGTTCGCGACCCTTTTTTGACACCGCCATTGTAATTAGGGGATTACAACAAGGTCTGACCATTGTTGTAGGTCTATTTCTCCCTTGTACGGTTACTTCTCAGGCTTCCACCACGAATGCACTACTTCCCCCTGGTCATATCAATTAGGCCAAGGGGTCGTTGACAACTTATCTTTGGTATTGTGGTTTCTTACAAACCTAGCTTACTGCTTCATGTAATCAGCTATGACTGGTTCAATGAGAAATCAGTTTGAGCAACACTTGGGTCTCCTGCGCACACACCCACGCAAATGCAACGTAATCCCCTACCCATTCTAACATACAGGTTTCTCTTCCCAAGGGGGCATCAATATTTGCACCATACATGAATATAGCCCAAATTTTGTGCTAATATGGTGTAATATTCATACATTTCAAATATTCAATAACAATCACAATACTATAATGAACACAAAATCAGGATGAACTATAGAATCTCACAAAACAAAGATTAAACCATGCACCTAAAATTTATCCCCAAGCTATATAAATTACTCCATATTTAAATTCCACATCTAGGTTGAAAGTAAAAATAAAAGGAAAGAAAAGAAAATTAGAGAGTGTTTCTCTCTCCAAAGTTGCTCTCCTAATAGCCTAAGAATGAAATAAAACTTTCTACTCTCCTTAACCTAGTAGACTAAGGTTATACTATATGAGAAGGGGATTGGCCCTAAAAATAGGCCCAAACTAGGCCAAAAATGACTCAACCCTGCAGTAAATGCATACGGCCAATCCCATTTTCATTTGTCCAAAAAAGCTTAAAATTTAGGGCACCCTTTGGAAGGAAATGGTGAAGGTAATTCTACACATACAAATATTCTTACCTAATTGGACTAGTGATTTTATTATTGTATTATGTTTTGTAATTTTTTGAATTAGGGTTTTGATTTGAAATGTTTCTCATAGATCGAACTTGTCACGGGTTGTAGGGTCTGGCGTGAATCGTGCCTCTTCATCCAGCTTGGGAAGCTAGATCTGGCACGGGCTACGTCACATCATTTGGCATGAACTGTGGCCTTTGACACTGTTTGACGTACGTGTGTTGGATTTTGAACTTCTGATCCACCGGACGCGGGTCTTGGTGCAGGCCATCATCTAGAGCATCGATCTACTAAAACAATTGGCGCAGGGACATGGGCCATCTGGTGGTATTGGCATCTTGGACTTTGAATGGCACATGCCATCGTAAATGGGACGGTCTGTGCCCATACTTAGCCAATTTTGAGTGAAATTTTAAACTCGTGCATGCAGCCCATGAGATTTGGCACGGTCCGTGCCATAGCCTTGTGCTAAACACTGTTGGCATGGGCTGACTCCTTTGGCATGAGTCGTTAGTGCCTAACCATGAACGGCCCACATCGACCCGTGCTACCTTAGTCAGCTAAACTTGTTTCCTTTGTTACGGGTGAAGTGTTAGTCTTATTTTAGAGTTCTAGTAGTCAATTTTGTAGTGCTCGAGTAGAAAAATCCAATTAAATTAGCCTTGATGGATAATATTTCTTGGATAATTCTCAGACTTTGGCACAACTCATCGGACCACGATTCCCCTTTTCTTCATTGGCTTCTTTAATCTCCATTTCTGCCTATCTTTGACTAAAGTCTCCTTCTACCATGCATTAATGTTCGTGTACTTCATCAACTACCATTCTAGAGGTGAATGAACTTTGATCTTATTTACTGTTCTTACGAACGACCTTCAATATCTTCTACCGCCCCTACGAATGACCTTCACATACAATGAAACCAAAACCTACAAACGGACGACCTATTAAAGATGATCAAATGGAATATCTAGGAGCCCTTGGATACAAGATGTCCATTAGTACTAATTAAGTTTACAAAATGTGGGATTTAGACAAGAAAACAAAACATGACCATCTAAACCCCTTGTCATATAATCTCAACTAATACTAGCAATTCACCTTATAAAAAAGCTAAAAACTATGCCGTATGCAATGGTTAATGTACGCAAAATGAATCAAATAATGAATCGGTTAAACCGGTTAAGCAAAAACAGCGCTACTTCGCTAGCGATAGGCAAATGGCAATCAAAGCGGAAGATGCATCATTGCTTCAAGATGGTATAGTGTAAGAAGTTATATTCCCAAAGTGGTTAGCAAACCTAGACATGGTGAAAAAGTCAGATGCATGATGGAGAATGTGCATTGACTTCATAGATCTTAATAAAGCATACCAAAAGAACTGCTATCCTTTGCCAAAAATCAACCAACTAGTTGAAGCAATTTTAGGGTATGAGGTATTTCCATTCTTAGATACATATAAATGATACCACAATATATGATGAATCCAGAGGATGCAGAGAAAACAACCTTTATAACAAGCTTTAGGACATTTTGTTATGCAAAAATGCCGTTTGGGCTAAACAATGCAGGGGCAACGTACCAAGGAGTAGTTGATACTGCATTTCGGAATCAGATAAGGTGAAATGTTGAAGCATATATTAATGGCATGGTTATCAAGAGCAGGAATGTGGGTAGCTTCGTGGCAGATTTGAAGGAAACATTAGACACAATACATGCCTTAGGGAAGAAGCTCAACCCTAAGAAATGTGTAAATGAAGTAGGTGCACAAATGTTCATGGGATAAAAAGTCACCTTAAAAGGTATCGAAGCCAACCCAAAAAAAATACGAGCCATTGTAGATCTTCCCCAGCCACGAACAGTCAAGGAGGTGCAAATTCTAATGGGATCGTTGGCAGCGCTTAGTTGCTTTGGCTGAAAGGCTGTAAAGAATCATTTTCCACTTTTTAAGTCCTAAGGAAGGCCAAAAAGTTTAGGTAGAGTGAATAATGTCATAAAGTATATGATAATTTGAAGGAATGGCTTCAAACGTTGTCAACGTTGAAGTCACCTATTCCGAAAGATCCTTATATTTATACTTAGAAATTTTGTAGAATGCATTTAGCTCTATTTTGGTTTGCTTGGAAGGAAAAAGAACAAGTTCCAGCCTACTGTATTAGCATAATACTGCAAAATGCGGAGAAGGCATACATGCCAGTTGAGAAGTTAACCCAGTCATTAATATACTTGCCACAAAGGCTAGGGATGTATTTTCATAGCCATCGCATAGTGGTCCACACCGATTTCCCAATCAAGAACATCCTTTGAAGGTATGAATCATCGGGAAAACTGACGAAGTGGGCTCTGGAACTAGGCCAATTTGAGATCCAATTCCAACCAAGAACAACAATTAAGGCTCAAGAGTTCACAAACTTCATTGTAGAAATGATTAGTGAAGACGCACAGAGGGCTAATCTTCACCAGAGTCTAAGAATTGATAAAAGGAAATGAGAATGGGAAGAAATTGCATAGACATTATTTGTTGATGGCACTTTAGTAGAGAGGGTTGCGGTGCATGATTAGTGTTGGTAAATCCAGGAGAGGAACACAGATATTTGCTTCATTTTGACTTTCTGCTCACTAAAACTGAAGCGGAGTATGATGCTTTGATATGTGGAATGGACCTTACCCTCAGAATGAAGGAGAAGAGCATCCGAGTATCTAGTGATTAACTAATTGTAGCCTAACAGGTGCGAGGAAACTACGAAGTATGAGAAGAACAATTGGTGAAGTATTTAATGAGAGTTTAGCGGCTCATAGCCCAGCTCTAGTACTTTGATATCCAGCATATACAAAGAAGTGAAAATATAAAAGAAGATGCACTAAGCAAGCTAGCAACGATTGGATTTGAATCTCTTTGCAAACATGGAGACGTGATGGTAGAAGTTATTCTAGTTAGAAGCATAGTTTCAATCACTGTGGAAAATATTCAAACAGAGGACATAAACTGGTTGACACCGTTAGTAGAGTACTTCGCAAAGGTAACATTTCCAAATGATGATTCTTATACCAGGAAGTTGAAGCTACGTTCTAATAACTACACCTACAAAGACGGAACCTCGTACAAAAATATCCTTTGGTCTCCTTGCTTAAAATGTGTAGGACCGGCACAAGCAACAAAAATTCCAAGAGAAGTCTATGACAGGCTGTGTAGAATGCATTAGGGTGCCAGAACAGTAGCAAAAAATATCATTCGAGCAGGATACTACTGGTCAACTATGTTTAACGATGCACACGACTTCGTGCTTAAATGTAGGAGTTGCCAAATCAAAGCTTCCCTGTCACACAAGCCACAAGATGCTCTAAGAAGGGTATGTGGAGCTGGTTCATTTGATGAATGGGGGATTGACTTGGTCGGACCATTCCCAAAGGGCGAGAGTAGTGCCAAATTTCTAATTGAACTGGAAGTGTGTGGACCATTCCCAAAGGGTGAGAATAGTGCCAAATCCCAAATTTCTAATTTCTAATCGGCTACTTCATGAAGTGTGTGGAGGTGAAACCATTAGGACGGGTCACGGTTGAGATAACTAGGAAATTCAACTGGCACAACATAGTGTTTCACTTTCGGGTGCCACATACCATCATAAAAAACAATGGTACACAGTTCACAAGTGGTATATTCACTAATTGATGTTCAAAGTTGGGGATTCTTAAAACATTCACCTCTGTGGTGCACCCTCAGGCCAATGGACAAGTGGAAGTAACGAACGGGACCATCATTCAATGAATTCAGAAGCGACTGGAAAGAAAGCAAATATGATGGGTGGAGGAAATACCAAACACCCTATTGTTATATAGAATGACCGTCCGAGAACCAAAGGGGAAAACACCATACAGTCTTGTCTATTCCCATGAAGCAGTCATACCAGTGGAAGTCAGAAATTCAAGCCTTCGAGTTTTTGATTACAGGGAGAAAGACAATCCGGATATGATAAGATTGGATCTAGATGAACTGGAAGAAAAGAGGGATTTGGCAATGATCATAAAAGATAAGTATAAGGAAAGAATGGCTAGAGCTTACAATCAGAATGTGAAGGAAACATGATTTCAGATTGGCAACCTTGTGTTAAGCAAGAATGAAGCAAGCCTGTCAGAATAACGAGGAAAGTTATGCCTAAAGTTGGAATGACCCTACAAGGTTACGAAAGCTCAAAAATACAACAACTACGAACTAGAAAGGATGGATGGCACTAGTGTTCCCAACATATGGCATGTGATCAATCTGAGAAAGTTTTATGTCTAGAATGGATGAAGAGGATAAGAAGCATCTACATGTACGAAAACCATGATATTATCATTGGTTGTATTTGTTACATTATTACAGTAAATATTAAAAAACCATCTTTCTGAGCCGCAATTACATTTTTAGTTCTCTACATACAAATCTTAGATGATAGTAGATTAGTAGCACATCACGATCAGTGCCAAGAGTTGAGCATAAGGTGGCGATGTATGCAATAGATCTCGCACGATCAATACCAAGAGTACCAAGCTATAGATCTCGCACAACTATCGATGTATGCAAGCTTTAGATCTTGTAGCTTTGCAAATTATACATTCACAAGCTATAGATCTTGCACAACTACTAATACTTGCAAGCTTTAGATCTTGCAACTTGGTAAACCGTATGATTGCAAGCTATATATCTTTCACAACTATCGATGCTTGTAAGCTTTAGATCTTGCAACATTGCAAATCATACCTTCACAAGCTATAGATCTTACACAACTAACAATACTTGCAAGCTTTAAATCTTGCATCTCAAGGAACCATATGATTGCAAGCTATAGATCTTGTACAACTATTAATGCATGCAAGGTATAGATTTGCAACTTCACAAATCATACACTCGCAAGCTATAGATCTTGCACAAATACCAGTACTTGCATGCTTTGGATCTTGCAACTCGAAAAACTATATGTTTGCAAGCTATAGAACTTGCACAAGAGCAGATTTACTTATAAAAAGAGACAAAAGCAAGAAATTTGAAGCCTTTTAAAATGCAAGTAATGTAGCTAGTAGCTTTGCTATGATAATTATACAAGCCATGGACCTTGCAACTCCCCGAACACAATAAAAAAGACTTAAGCAATTAGCAAAAATAATGGGAAGACAACTTATTGAGTAATAGCAAAGACACAAGCTCAGAATGTCACAAACAAGATTATTCCGAAACATTACAGGAAAATAACTTAAAGCAAGAAGTTTATATACGCCTAGAAGGTAGCAACAACCCTGAAGAGGAAGAACCACAACAATGATGACCATGCTCGAATTCGCGATGAGAGCGACCTACTCTACGTTGGTCCTCTTTAGCCACACGTTCCTCGCTGACCATGTGGTCGTATCGCCACTTCATGTTTCAATAAGCGGGATGGCGTATTACACCTCTTCGCTTCATTTGATAATTATATTTAGCTTAGTATGCCTTAAAGTTGTCCATAGGGTCATACTCCTTGCGATCCAGCTGTATACTCATAAAACTAACAATCTCTTCATATTTCTTTTTCTCGACAGCCAAATTTTATACCTCCACTTCCAGGCATTGAATGCGCAATTGGACAACATTGGACAAATTAATTCTTTGTCCACCCATCCATAGTAAGATCTCCATGACCAGTAGCCCGATGAGATAACGAAGGGAAAACCTGATGTCTATCTTTATAGTCAACACAAGCCTACTCAAGTTGATGCAGAGATGTATCAAGCCGCTCACACTCAGCGCGGAGCTGCTCATTTTCACTTTGCCGCTGAGTATTTATAGTAAACTGTTCGTCGAACTTGCTTTCCGATCCAAGAGCAGATATTGATAGGTGGTCACATTCATCCTATTTTTTCTTCAATCGATCGAGGAAGTCATCAAGGCGATTACACTGCTTATCAATAATAAGTGTTTTCAAATAAGCTTCGCGAGCCTTGCTTGCAGCGTAGCTTTTAGCCACCCCCTGTTGACAAAGCATCTTTACCATAGTCAGCTGTTGGTGGTGAATAAAACTGTTTTGCTCATTGAAAATCCCTCAAAAGTCACGTACAACATCTTAGGTATCCTTCACACTCTTCTACCACTTTGCTTCGAGATTATTAATATCCAAGAGCATAAACTTTAGACAAATGCCTAAAGTCAATGCCTATACTTGCACACGGGCGGGAAGGTTGAGCAAACACATATACACATCAGCTGATTCAAGATCAACCACACCACAAACAATGTCTTTACCATGTGATTTGACATTATAACCTTCGGGGATAAGCTTACTGTAGGGGCATACTATAGAAAAAGTTGGAGATGATGAAAAAGTAGGAGTTCCCCACCTGATATGCAAATGCATAGTCTCCACACAAGATAGACGATTAGAAGAAATAACTTGGAAATATTCCTTTCATGTACGCTTAGTAGCTTCAATAAGTTTAATAAGGAAATAAACGGGAGAAGAGGAAAACCCTTTGTGACAGGGAAAACAAACATAACACCCCAGATATTCAACACTTTTCCAAAAATTTTGATCAACCATAATGTTAAAGCCCTGTAAGTAAATAAATATAAGGAGATCGTTAAATTTTAAAAGATGAACATGATGACAACATCTTTATTAGTACACCATAGTACATACATACTTAAAAATATTGTTATCAAAATACAAGAAATAGGTCCTTTAATTCCATATCACTAAGTTTCGAAAACTTACGTAGGATAAGCAAATGAATTGTGAGTGACAATAGCACTCTCTTGGCCAATGTGATGAACCGAGCCTTTGCCAATTGTATTACCTCTAGGGTGTACATTATCATTGGGAATAGGCGTATGCTTAGGAATACAAAGCTCTGAAGAGGGTGGGCTAAATGGAAGATCCTCAAAGTTGTCGATGGCACATCGCTTTAGCTCAAACACATAAGGTAGACTAGGAAGACTAGCAAGATGGGATAGCAGTGTAAAGTGGTGACCACCATCAGAGACCCTCATTTAGAGCCTCCTTCTGTTGTTCAAGAACTTTCTCGGATTTGGATAGCTTAGGCAGTTTCAAAACCTTTCTGGTAGGGTTTAGCTTTCACAATTTAACCAAGGCCTTGCAATATCTAACATCACAAGCATTATGTGTGACCTTCTCAAATAAAGCATAAAAGTATTTTGTCTTCACCAGTCGATCTACTAGAACCTGAGGATATGTAGGTGAAGCGGGGCTAGTGGTCTGCATCTCTTTCAACTAGAAATGAAATTCTTCATCTCCTCCTCGGTGGATTGTGTGCGAATTTTAGAAGAGTGTGCTCGCTCCTCAGCATCACTCGCCCACTCCTCGGTAGGGTTAGTGGAGGCGCTTAGAGAAGCTCACTTCCCTTCACTAGCTTCCAACTTCCCCATCCTTGCGCCATCCTCTTTCATAAACCAAGCATCCCATTCGCTAACGAGTTGAAAGCTCTCACCAATATTATTTTCAAATGAAGCAGAAAAAGTAGTTACACACTAGGAAACACACATTTAAATCATGATAATACCCCAATCGAGAGAGAATATACAACAACCATTGTTTCAAAAAGTGATAGCTTTGCAGGCATAGCAGGAAAAATCCCCTCCATGATCAAATTGTGACTCCAGGATAATTGGCTCAATGGAGGATGGCCAGCACACGTCCTCTTCTTAACAGGCTCCAACTTTGCATGGGATCTGTCGGTGTCCTCTTTTTGCCTTCTCCTACGTGACGTTTCATTTGACGTAGGGTTACCACCTCCCTTACCTTGCTTTGCATTGGACCCAAAACCTTTCGATTGAATGATAGATTCAAGGATCAATCCTAAGGGATAACAATCTCAGAGTTGTTATTACTCTCAGCTGCCATAGTCTCAATGTCCTCGTCATCGTCACTAGTAATGAAGTTCCTCTCAGCAGACCATTTGGCCAGGTCCATATCTAAAGTTTAAAGTAAAAATAAATGTAGTTGAGCATATAAACATAGAAACAACGAGAATTTCCACAAATAGAAGCAAGCTCGACAAGGTGGAAATAATCGAACAATGACAAGTAAAACATCTTTGCTCAAAGAGTTATCAGGGCAAGGGCAATGGATGCTGGCTAAGTATTTTTACAACTTTGGACTCAGAATTAAGGTGAACCCCAGCCTTAGGAAGTTTCAATTTGGGAACACAACAGTTCCAAATTGTAAAAGAGGCATACTTGAACTATTAAGTTTTATATAGAAAAATATTTCACTCTACACGCCATAATTATTGGGAAATCGACTAACGAACTCAACTGTTGGAATCACAGGAGAAAGGGTGAACTCATTGGACATGTTATTAGTTTGTGAAGATGGTAGAGGTTACAAAATAAATCAATGAAATAAGGAAAGTTTATAATGAAAAAGAAAGTTCAATAAGTATTTGGGCAAGGGGTAAGAAATCCCAAAGTTAAGGTAATCTAAATAACATGATATGAAACTGGAAGGAGGAGTGCAAACACTCTCAGAAGCATCAAGAGCTTTAAGTTCAAACGAGCACAAAGGTTGGCTGAACTTGTTTCCTTCACTACGGTTAAATCATTAGTCCGATTTGAGAGGTTTAGTAGTCAATTTTATGGCGCCCGAGAAGAATAATATAATGGAATCATCCATGAAGGACAATTCTTCTTGGATCATTCTCTGAATTTCGCACAACTAATCGGGCCACGATTCCTCGTTTCTTCATTAGCTGCTTTGATCTCTGTTGCCGCCTATCTTTGACTCCAATATCCTTCTACCATGTTTTGATGTTCATGACCTTTGTCTACTACTATTTTGTAAGTGAACGGCCTACGATCTTGTCTACTATCATTGCAGATGGCCTTTGTTGTCTTCTACCGGCCTTATGAACGGCCTTCACATAGAATGTAACCAAAAGTACCCACGGGAGACCTACTAAAGATGATCACAAGGAAGATCTAGGAGCCTGAAGAATGGATGTCTCCATGATTAACCCCCGATGATGCCCAAATTGATACAATGACGACACTTTACCGACGTTGCATTAACAGATGTCAGTTTGTTTTGCAACATCGGCCCATAAAAATGACCTTGTATTTGTCATTGTTCCATGTCAGCATGAACACGACATGGGTTTCGCACAATGCACAATGTCTCTTACAAGCATCAGCAACATTTCTGTTATTAAGATCGACGTTAGCTAGCATTAAATCGTAACATTTCCTCTCCAATTGTATGCCTTCTTGCTCTAATCGATGCCGATCACTATAAGTGTCGATGTCAGCATGAAAAATGTCACAACTACGGTCTCGTATTTTTGACCTTTTTTCATGGACCAATGTTGGTCATAATACCTGCCAACATCGGTCTAAAAAAGATGTAAAATTTTACTTTTTACTACGCCGGTATTTACCTAAATTGTTTTGGGACTAAAATATGTGGAAAAAATTCATGTAGAACCGAGGTAAAAGGCCCTATTTCTTGTAGTGATACCTTTCATCAGAAAATTCATTGAATTGGCGCAATCTTCATGAACGGCCAATAACTCCGTTAGCTCGCATTAGACCTAAGGTCTCGTGTATAGAGGACCACTGGGAATTAGTACAGTCATGGTGGAAGCCCTAGTACGTAATAGCATGGGGGAGAAACAAAACCACAACAATGGCCAGACCTTGTTGTGCTCCCCTAATTACGATAGTGGTGTCTATGGATGGTTGTGAGCGCACCCACCACGACAGGGATAGGGAAGTGTATGCCATCGGCCACACAATGTGTTGTGACACACTAATAGGTCTTTTGTATGTCTATATGTGAATGAATCAAGGATTGAAGCATTAGAACTACCATGTTGCAAAATTAGTCCCAAGTGCCTAATATAAATAGTTTACTTATTTGCTTATTTTATGCTTCTTGTTGTTAGTTGAAAATACCAACCCCCAGTTTGCATGTTTACATTAGTAGCTATTCCTTTCACTCGTGCAGACTAACGACCCGCAAGAGGCTGTGTTTTGACTTTTACTTGAACCCTAGCATCTTTATGAACAAACCCTGGGCTTGCCGCTTACTACCCTTTGGTAACATTAGCAGCAAGAAACTGGTGCAAAATTATAAATATTATCTTTGACCATCCCACGGGACTAGTGCCTTGGCCCAGGGTAATTAAATTTTGATTGCTGCGACTGTATTAATGATCCCAGGTGGGGGGCGGGTCAAATTTTGGCACTGCTACCGGGGATGCTTTCTAGTTCAAGTATTAGTTAAGCATAGCGTGTTAGTGAGTAGTTAAAAATGCTTTAATCTTTTACTTTTTTTTCTGGAGTAGGAATTTCTTGAGTTCTAGGTGCAAACCGAGGACTTTTACACTATGATTCCAAATTTTATGTGTTTTCTTTGTTGGTTCTTAACAGAAAATAATAAAAAATTATGGGAAAGGACTCAACGAAGGGCACTTTATGGGGTGTGTCATTGTGATCATCTTATAGAGTGTTGCCAAAGGTTGAGTGAGTATAGGAGAATAATGGATCAAAGAGTGAGATTTTGTAGGATATGTCATTGCGACCACCCTATAGAGTCTTGCTCTTATATGAGAAAAAATGAGAGAGAGGTAGGAGTCGTTAGTTCCCAAGGCCGATGGGATAAAATTTTTAACCATACCACGACTCTCCAAATTCAAGGTTTAGTAGTAACTTGAATTCGTGGTATGGAAATGCATTGGGAAACCAACACTTCGGGTTAGATAGTTGGATTTCACCAACTTACCCAATGCCCCAAAACCAATCCCCAGAATTGGTTCCCAAATCGAATTGTGTGGAAAATTTTCAAGTTATAGCAATGTGACCAAGAGTAGTGATTTACTCCAATCACAAGTGCTTAGTGAGATTAGCGATTTGGGAACTCAACTATTCTCAATCATTGAGAAAGTTGAAGGGCAAGTGCTTAATTTGATGAATAGGGTGAGCCAACGTGAAACCCAATATTCCAAAAATGAACCATCCCTAGTTGAATGCGAAATTTTGGAAGATGAATCTAAATGGAATGGGGAATGGTTTGTTGAGAGTGAAGAACTTGAGGAAGGGGTGATTATACTTAATTTTCCATATTACTTACTTGCACCCCTACCTCCACCTAAAGAACCTACTCCCACATTTTTGGAAACCTTAGAGTAAACCATAGGGAAGCTGATTGAATATGCTAAACTTCCTAACCACCTATTCCCTCTAAGGTTGACTCCACCTCTACTATATATTCCTCTTAGAAGATTCTTACCCACCACCTTTTGATTTTTGGTTGTCCAAGGTGATGGGGTACAAACCTGCACCTTATGGATGTCATTAGGGCCATGCCAACGACCTTAAAAATATGGAGCTTCTCAAGAGGCAACCCAATTTTTGAAAAATAGATTAGGTTGATATTTTTTATGTGTTTTCCTATTTGTAGCTTTTTGTTTTTGGACAATATTACACTTGGTGTGCATGTTCTTTTGTAGGAAGCATATGATTCTTGGAGGAAGGTGAGCAAGCGAGGAGTCCAACTCATGAACCATGTAGATGTACATGGTTCATGACTCTCAAAATTGTGGATATGGAGGAGAACCAAACCCTAAATTCATGGGGCGTGTAGCCGTGCACGATCCCAGAAGCTCACATACTTTCCTACAACACCCAATCATCAGTTCATCCCCACCACCACCCTACAACCACCTAAATACCACACAAAATCTACCTACCCTTAAAACCCTTGAGACACACACATCGAGACCTAAGAATTAACTCTTCATTGTGATTCAATTCCTTATTCAATCCGAGGTGCATGATAGTGGTTAGATTACTCTTTCATGATTAGAGGTTATGGGTAGTATATTGAGGGTGATGGTATTTTGTTCATTAAATTCCATGATTGAGCCATCAAGGGTAGATTTTAGTGTTCTTTTTATAAGTGCTTTCCAATTTCTTTCCCTTGACATGCGTTCATTGATTTTGTATATGCATTGAGGACAATGCAACATTTAAGTGTGGGGAAGGGGATTAGATTGCCCTTATGATTTTTTTATGTAGCTAATAGCTCTCCTAATAACATTTTGAAAATTTTGAAAACAAATTAAAATGTAAAAGAGAATTAAAAACCCGGACAAGTCGAAAACCCGAAAGGGCGACTTGGGTAACATTGAGAAAAGCCCGGGTAGGTCGAAAGACCTAGGTAAAAGTGAGAGTCTTGGCCTGCCTATACTTATGAGTCTAGGAAAAAGTGAGAGGCCGTGTGAAAAAAGGTGAGAAGTGATTACCCTTTGTGTGTTAAAGCTAGGATAAAAACCCGAAAGAGCTCCAAGGAAAAATGAGAGAAATTGAGAGAAAACAAAAAAAAACAAGGTTGAATGCATGCTTCCTCGGTGGATTGTTTTTGGAGACAACTCTTTGATTGATTTGGGATCATTTTGGGAAAAGTAAGCTAGCTTGACACTGA
The DNA here is from genome assembly GCA_037428765.1 of Rubia yunnanensis. Lineage (NCBI taxonomy): Eukaryota > Viridiplantae > Streptophyta > Magnoliopsida > Gentianales > Rubiaceae > Rubia > Rubia yunnanensis. Next base: position 102,588,902 of record CM075061.1, on the reverse strand, counting down.
TTTTTATGGCTAACCATTTTCTACATTTTATTTCGGGTGGATAGACTACTCTAGGATCTTTGGGGAGTGTGAGAGTTGTGAGGATTTTCACTTGTTTGGGGGGAACTAGGGTAGCTTGGAATAAGTTGAATGCCTTAGATAGATTATGCTTCCACGCTACATTTCGCTTGATTCTTTTTCTTGTCTTAGATTTACTTGAGCACGAGTAAAGGTTTAAATGTGGGGAGCCTGATCTATTTCATTTTGCGTGTGTTAACCATTGAATTTTACAAAGTTTTTAGTTACTTTTAGCTGGTGGAATGCTAGTATTAGTTTACCTGGTAGACGGCCATGTTTGGTTTTCTTTCCTAAATCCCAAATTTTGTAGACTTAATTTGTACTATTGGACATCTTGTATCCACAGGCTCCTTGATCTTCCTTTTGATCATCTTTAGTAGGTCGCCTGTGGGTACTTTTTGGTTACATTCTCTGTGAAGGCCGTTTGCAAGGAATGTAGAAGAGGTGAAGGTTATTCACATTAGAATGGTAGAAGATGAAGGCTACGAACATCAATGCATAGTAGAAGGAGATTGAAGCTAAAGATAGGTGGCTTCGGAGTTCAAGACGGCCAAAGGAGAGAACGGTGAATCCTGGTATGAGGATTGTTTCCTAATTCCAAGAATGATCCAAGAAGAATTAGCCTTCAAATTTTGTTCCATTGGATTCTTCTTCTTGAGTACTAAAAAATTGACTACTAGAACTCCCAATTGGGACTAACGGTTCACTCATAAAAAGTAAACGAAGATCACCTGACGAAGCACTAGCGGAACTGTGCATGGTTAAGCACCAGTAGCCCGTATCAAACTTCACGGCCAGTACTACACAAGAATCCAGGGGTTCCATGAAGACCTTCACGAGACCAGCATGAGACCTTCACGAGGCAAGGTGCCGGGCTGTGCCAAAAGCACCGGGCCTTGAAGGTTGGAGAGGAAGAATTGAAGATTTGGCCAAGTATGCAGCTAGTCCATGAAAACATTCACGGACCATGACAAATGTTTTGAGCAAGGACCAAAGGCTGCCCACATTCCGTGAAAACCTTCACTTACCATGGGAAAACTCTAAGCAAAAATCGTGTATTGTTCGTGGTCCATGACAATCTTCACAGACCGTGGCACGAGACCTAATTCATGAACCGAGCTAGGTCACATAGCCTACAGCTATGAATGTTCAGAAACTATGCCAGATCCCACACCCCGTGCTTGCATGCTTCACGGACCTTGGCATCCGTGTCGGTCCGTGAAACCATGGTGGCTCACCGTTTTGGCCATAACTCTTTCAATTTTCCTATGATTTCCCTCTACCATATATCAAAATATTTTTATTTTTGAGCTTTATCCAATTAATTATAATTCAGATTCATATTAATCATGGATTTTATCAGTTTATTTGATAAAGGTTCAGCAGCTAGAGGGAAAGGGTGACTAGGGTTTCGCTATGTTTGCCCTATTTTGGGCCTATCTTTAGGCTCAATCTCCTACTACTATATATATGAGCCTTAGTCTTCTAATAAAACCTGAGTAGAATATAAGTAGAATACATGTCGTCATAATGTAGATTAGTTTCTATTTCTAGTTTAGAGAGAAGGAAGAGGAGAGTTCTTCTTCTCCTTCCTTCTCTTTTATCTTTGTACTTTCTTTTTCTTTTCATCTTATTTGTTAGATCCATGGAATCTAACCCAATATTTGCAAGTAGTATATACTTTTCGGAGTACTTAGCTAAGCTTAGGACATGTTCGGCACATGTGTAGCATTTGATGCTTTATGAGATTCCTTAAATTCCGCCTATCTTTTTGTTTATGATATTATTGTGGTTTTTCTTGAATGTGACAAATGTTTGAACACTAAACTACATATGAGCACACACTTTGTACTATGTTCATGTATGGTGCACTTATTATTGCTCCATTGGGAAGAGAAACCTGAATGTTTGAATGGGTGGAGGGGAACGATTCTCCATGAGTGTGTGCATGGGAGATTCAAGGTAACCCTAATATGCATACCATTGCACCAGTTTTAGCTGATTAGTTAACTATTTTCCGATAGGTTACGGGTAGAGATAGTTGATAGTAGCAAGCTAGGTGTCGTGTTGAAACCCTGTTATCACAGATAAGGTGCCTATGAACCTAAGGCCTAGTATATAGGGGACCACTGGGAATTAGTGCATTCGTGGTGGAAGTCTGGGATGTAATAGCATGGGGGAGAAACAGAATAACAACAACAGTCGGACCTTGTTGTTCTCCCCTAATTACGATGGCGTTGTCGATGGAGGGTTGCGAGCACACCACTGTGACAAGGATGGGGAAGTGTATGCCATCGGCCACACCACGTGTTTTGAACACACTGATAGATATTTTGAATGTCTATATGTGAATGAATCAAGGATTGAACATTAGAACTTCCATGTTGCTAAATTAGTTCCAAGTGCCTAGTATAAATAGTTTACTTGTTTGTTTATAATATTCTTATAGTTGATGAAAATACCAACGCCTTCCCCCCAGGTTGCATGTTTACATTAGTAGCTATTCCTTTCATTATGCGTATTGACGACCCACACGAGGCTGTGCTTTAACTTTTACTTGAACCCTAGCATCTTTGTGGTCAAACCCATGACTTGCCGCTTACTGCCGTTTCGTAGCATTAGCAACGAGAAACCAGTGCATAATTATAAATCTTATCTTGACAATCCCACAGGACTAGTGGCTCAGACTGGGTCAGTTAAATTGTGCTTCATGCAACTGTATTAACGACATTGGGTTAGGGTGGGTAAAAGTTTGGTAGGAAGCTTCCACCGCCCAAGGCCCAGGCTACCATTCCACCGCCCATTGTACGTACGACTCGTAGACTAACATCACACGCATGTCTGTCTTACCGACGTTGTGACCAAGGTCGCACATGCCTATCCCTGAAACAAATGATCAACGTCGCACACATGTGTGGCTTACCTACGTCGGTTGTTTTTGTGACCGGCATCGTACGTCACTCTTGCAGACATGGTACTTAATTATAAGTATTTTAATAACAGATTACACACTTGCGATGCATGATTTAAAATAATTATAATTATATCTATACATATATATATATATTATTTAATAAAGTTTTTGATAAAACTAAAATATAAGTTTTAAATTTTTTTATACAACTCCATTTCTTTTATATTTTAAAATATTTCATATATATGCTTTTAACTATGACTTTATGATTATATTTTCAAATGAAGTGAATTAACTGTAGAGTTCGAGTAATACATGATCATTGTCAAATATAAATAATTAAACTTTATTTTCTCACCGAATAAAATTTTATGTACTTATTAATAGTTATATAAAATTAGTTGTATGTAAAATAAGTAGTATATAAAATTTTATATACTACTTATTTTATATAATTATGAATAATTGGTACATACAATTTTATTTATTTTACATGGGGTTAATTCCAAGGGTGACATATGTCAATGATGACGTGGCTAAGAGTTACTCTTTTAGTATTTTCCATTTGACTCATGGCTAATCCATTTCTTATTTCTATGTAAACAACTCTAAGTTACTCTAAATTACGTGCTAGCGCTTTCCAACGTTTCACCAAAATAATTATATATTTTATATATCTACATCTAGGCAAGAATAGGAAAAATCATGTATTTTGGAGCAATGGATAATGGGGTAACACAATTTTCTGTAATAGTGTACTATTTCAAAATTGTGTAGAAGTAATTGATGTGACTTTTGAGGCCCTTCCGTTCACCCATACCCAAATTGTAAAATTGCAACCTTATATTATTGAATTGAATTTTTATGTTTCCAATTTAGTGATTCGACAATTCCAACATTCTTGGAGGGACCTAAGTGCAAAAAAGTCAAAACTTCACTCGTAACTCTAAATTGAAATCCGCTCGAACGTGATGGTACCCCTATACACCCAAGTTGTATTTTCCAAATCCATAACATAGTATTTATCAATGAACATGCACAAGAATATATTTGTAATCTTTTCCGATTTACCTTCTCTTGCTTCTATGTGACCAACTCTAAGTTACTCTACAACATGTTTTAGCGCTTTCAAACATTTCACCAAAAATTTCATCTATTTAATACATCAATATTTATGCAAGAATAACAAAAATCATGTATTTTGGAGCAATGTATTATAGGGTAACACAATTTTGGGCCATAGTGTAATTTTTCAAGATTGTGTATAAGTAATCAATGTTGACTTTGAGGCCCTTTTGTTCACCCATACATGCCCAAATTGGGAAATTGCAACTGTATATTATTTAACTGCATTTTGGTGTTGCCAATTTCGTGATTCGACAACTCCAACTTTCTTGGAGGGACCTAAGTGCAAAAATTAAAAAGTTTACTTTTAACTTCAAATTTAAATCTGCTCAAACATGATGATATCCTATACACCCATGTTGTATTTTCCAAGTCCATAACACAATATTTATCAATGAACGTGCACAAGAATATATTTGTAACCTTTTCAGATTTAGCTTTCTTGCTACTATGTAACCAACTTTAATTTACTCTAGAACATGTACTAGCATTTTCCAACATTTCACCTAAAAAATCATCTATTTAATATTTCTATATTTATGCAAGAACAACAAAAGATCATGTATTTTGAAGCAGTGGAAAATGTTTGACCTTTATTAATCAACAGTCAATCGTTATTTGACTATCCATTCATAAGCAATAATGAAAACGTTCGACCTTAACTAATTAATGGTCATCCCTTACTTGAATTTTCGTATATGAATGTTAGTAGAATGATTTGGTGTTAACTAATCAACGGTTAACCATATAAAAAATAAAGACATTAAGTTAGCGGAAATGTTTTTAATCTCTTATCTAAATCATATATTTTTAAATTTTATTTCATAAATTTTCCTTGTTTATAAATTTTATTTCATTAATCTTAAATTTAAAATGAAATGATGATTTTTAAATATAGATTATATTGGTTAATTACAATAATGAACATAATTAATAAAGATAACCAAATATCAATTAAATTTTGAACAAATTAAATGAAATGATTGATTTGTTTTTAGCACATTGTCAATTGGGTACAAAATCTAAAGCTAAGCCCTAGAACTATAAATAAGCAAACCATAATCTTTTTACCTTCCTTCATCCGCCTCTTCTTTTTTTTTTCACAACACATCTCCACCCTTCTTCTTACATTCAACCAATGCTTCTTCCTCCTCGACTGCCTAATTGGCACTGCCAAATCACCATCTCCCACTGTCGTTCGATGCCTTCACTGTCCACCGTTCGATTCCATCAGTGTCCAGCGTTCGATGCCGCTCATCTCCACTGTTCGACGGCCCTTCTCTCTGCCGGTAAACGTCGCTCTTCACCGTTCTATTGAGCTCCTCTCCACCATTTAATACCGCCTCTCTCTACCATCTAAGCCCACAGTTCTTCATCATTCGATGTCACCGCTCTCAGCCATTCAAATTCGCCGGTGTCTGCATTTTTCCGTCGCTCTCCACCGTACTCCGCTGCTCACTGCCATGATCATTGTTGTCTGCATTTCAGTGCTTAGATCTACGTTTTAGAATTGTAATATGTTGATTTAAACTTAATTGAATCACTACTGAGTGATTTTAGTTCTTTTTTTCTTCCATATTGGCTCGCCTGTGAGCCATAGATCTGGCCGGAAAATTCTTGTTTGCTGTGACTACCGAAAGAATAATCGACTTCGATTATGCTTTCGGTAGTTTTTTTTAATATCTGGAAATTGAACTAGCAACCTCGCATCGGTCTTGATTAATTTATTTACTATATTTTACTATTGCGACCTCGCAGCATATTCGGTCCCATCACAGTTTTTTAGCTCAGTTTTGAACCCAGGTAAAATGTATGCTTTTTACCCCGCCACTATTTAATTTGGGTTTTTTTGGACAAAAAACTGATGTAAAACCCTTGTGTAACCGAGGTAAAGGGTGTTCTTGTAGTGCTATCTTGGAATTAATTGAACATGTGCCATCGTATGCTAAATTTCATAAAGTTTCACGCACAAAGAAAAGGAGTTTTCCAACTAAGAGTTTAGGACATTTGAAAATGGGAGGAGTCACCGTTTTTAATCATAAAATTTTTCCTAAGAAATGCGATGACCCCGGAATGTTTTCTATCCTTATCTCTTCAGGTGGTATACTTGTTGAAAATGCCATGATAGATTTAGGCCCACCCATCAATGTGATCCCATATAGTTTATATGAACGCCTAGAACTAGGTGAGCTTAGGGAAACTAGAGTGATTTTCCAACTCACTGATCATTCCCAAGCTAGTCAACGTAGACTAGTGAAAGATGTGATGGTGCGAGTTGAAAAGTTGGTTTTTCCAGCAGACTTTTATGAACTAGACATGGCGCACGACAGTAATGCACCTCCAATACTTTTTGGGAGACCTTTCCTTAAAATTCCTAGGGCTCAGATTGATGTCTACTTGGGTACCTTGACTCTAGAAGATGAGATAGATGAAGTGGAATTTGACATTTATAAATCTAAGCATGATTCGAAAATTCCTCCCTTATGTGCAAAGGTGTAACCCTATGTGATGAGAATGATAAATCTTCTTGTATTACTAATGAGCATGAATGTTTGAATAAACCCCATGTTGATGATATTTATGATGATTCTGATGAGTTGCACGATGCTATGGATAATATGTCTGTACTAGATTTTTTTCCCATGCTAATCAAATTGCAGCGGGAAAGGAAGATGGTCAAGAGTTCAAAACCTCCTCAACCTCCCCCTAACCCCAAGATGACATTTGCAGACTCAATTCTAGCAAGACACAGATATTCGTTCTTCATGAGGGATAAGCTGTCTGAAGATAAGGATGGCTCGTTGTGGAGACCTCTCCACAATGATGTCATCATGGGTGGAATCGCCGATGGTGATTCTAGGAACCCATAAGTATGTGTTTTTAATTAGAAAGCATGAAAAAGGAAATAAGTTATGAGGACGACAATAAATATACGGTGTTTCTTTTTGCTTGTGTGTTTTTTAGTAGAGATTAGATAGATTTTGCGTGTTTTGCAATTAGAATTTTTGATATGAAACTCTTGATTGTTTTGAAAATTTGAGTTCGATACTCATGATTGTGTTTGAATGGAATTAAATTTGATGGGTGACATAGTCTTTTGAGAAAGAGGGAAAAACTATGGATAATGTCAAATTTTTGGCAACCTCGAGCCAAGGCCTAACACGGTCCTCGACAAGAGTTTAGGTCCGCGCTAGGAGCTTGATGCGAGGGGATGCTTTATGCCATCATGTTTGGCACAATTGGATGCTTCATGTCATTGTGTTTGGTGCGAGGGGATGTTTTGTGCTAGGAGATTTGGCGCGAGGCTTTGGTCCGCACTAACAACTTCTACGCTGATTTTTGATTTTCCATTGCCAACTTGTTCCAAAAAAAACAAATTTTTGAAAAATTATGAATTTCCAACCTAAAAATGCATTTTTGGTTCAAATTTTTTTAATTCACTAATCCTTAGGATTTTTTATTCAAATATTACTTCCTATATTCCAAAGAATTAATTGATTTCTACTATTTTCCCCTAATATGCTATTTTGAAAATTCCATTCTTATCCTAATTGTACCTCTCTCACTTGTCACCTGGGCTGAACTTCCAATCCTATAGTACATTTCTTCACCTAATTCTATCATTTGGCACATTCTTCCTTCTCAAGAAACACTCCTTCTCACACGCTCTTTGTGAAACTCAAAAAAAAATTAAAGCTTTCTTCCAAGAATTAGCAATTAATGCTTCTTCTTTTATGAGTCTTACAAATCCTTGCTTCAAATTTTGAGTAACCCATTCAACTCTTTGTTTATATGCTTTATTTGACATTGTGGTAGTGTTATGAAAAGCATGAACCTTGAATGAGTGAGTGGTTTTGAGAGATGCATTTGGGTTTGTATGCATAATCTTGTGTTGAAAATGATGTTGGGTGGATTGAGGTGCTAATATGCTTAAATGATGTGATATTCAGTTGTTGGGTGATTTAGGTGAGAGTGAATCTTTATTGCATGATATTATTGATGGTTGGTAAGAACTTACATGAGTTTTTTGTTTGATGAGGAATGTTCTTGCTTAAATAACCTTCATGCTTAGATTATCATTTTATGAATGGTTAGGCTATTTGTAAGAATGTTATATTGTTGAATGATAATATAGTCCATACCTTGTTTATGATCATATCACCACTATTGTCCTCATTTTATTAGGATGCCACCTAAGAAGAAGGTTTTAGAGAAGGAAAAGTCCACTCGGGGTGAGAAGAGGAAGAAGTCGCTTAGGGTGCAAACCCTGAGCCGACGACTTCCATTATTTGCAACCCCACGTTTGTGACCGAGGAGTTTATAGATCTATCCAATATCTATGGAACTGAAATTTGGAGATGAAGGAACATGAGAGAGACGAAGGGGAGTATTTTGGAGATGGGGGTTGCTTGTAAGGACACCTTGGCGGCTCCAGGCTTACCCTGAGTCAGTCAATTACTTATTGGGCTGAGTAGGTATAGAGGGGTTTCTCGAGAAACACTCCAAGATGCACATAAGGTGGACCCTAGAGTTCCTAGCTACTCTATGGGCGGTCATGGACGATGATGGACACAAGGTGATCAAATTCCACCTGGACGATAAGGAGTACAAGATGACCCACCGAGAGGTAGCGCAAACCTTTGGGTGGAGGTATGGAATGGAGATCCAGAAGATACAGCGATAAGGGTCACCTTTCTCTCTAGGACGCTTTTAGGTGTAGTTGACAGGCATGGATAGGAAGAACCTGTGCAAGAGTACCGCCCTGGTTTACCCGGCGTTCTATTATGTTCATCGTCTATTAGCTACAGGTGTCTTTTTCCACGTTGAACTAATGCAATGCCCATGTTTGAATTTTCATTGCCTTTGGGAAATGACACCCAAGGGTAACTTTTACCCAAACATGGTGGGGTCGTTTGTGCAGGAATGTCTAGGGATAAGAGACCGAAAGAGTGGCAAGATAGCTATGTGAAGCATGCTTGGCCTGTTAGCGTAAAATTTAGGTCATCCGGTCACACAAAGGGCTTTAGGTAACTTAGGAAGATCGAGCACAAGGTACAACATAGAGAAGTTAGCGAAAGCATCTGTGGTGGGACCTAGGACATCAGAGAGTAGATTTGTATGGCTCGATGGCAGGGCAAGCACTTCTAGTTTCATGGTACTTCTAGAACTGGAGTGTACCGTTATTGGCCATGACACATGGTTGGATGACCTACTCATTTTGTCGGACCGGAGATTTGGGAGAGAGTTCTATAGAGTTTTAGCTAACCCGGAGATAGATGTTGAGGAGGCCGAGGGCGAGTCCACTCTGAGAGCACCTCCTAGTCGCTCTCTCACATCCACAGACATCATTTACCACTTGCATTCACTTTGGGATAAGCTTTCAATCTCTACTCAAGTGTTGCAAGAGGTAGTCCAAGCGATAGGAGGAATATAGTCACAAGTGAAAGATCTTAGTTCGAAGATGGATAACATTGAGGCCACACTTCAAGAAATAAGGTACATGGATAAGAGCTTCACGAGTTACAAGGATGAAAAACCTTCGGGGCTGTGAGAGTGAGTATCATCATTTCTCCCTACCTCACTTATGTTTTGGCTTGATTTTTGTGCATTGGAGACCGCATTGGCTAAGTGTCGGGAGGGAGTAGTGAGCACTTAGGGAGTCTTCATTCTTAAATTTCCTTGGTGCATTTCATGATTTTCATATTAACGTGCCCTCAACTTGGCCGTTGTTAGAACATGAGTCGAGGGGCTTAGTTGTCAAAGATAGAAATTTATATTCTATACCCATTCTTACGACTAAGCTGCCAAGGGGTAGTCAGCGGTAAGCCCTGGGTTTGTCCACAAGGATGCTAGGGCTCAAATACTAATTAAAAAAAAACCTCGTGCGGGTCGTCAATCCACAGAAGTGCAAGAAATAGCTAGTAGTGTACACATGAAACTGGAGGGGGGGGGGGCGTAGGGTGTTTTTAACGAACAACTTCAAGCATACAATTGACAAACAAGTAAACTATTTATACTAAGCACTTGGGAATCATTTAGAAACATGGTAGTTCTAATGCTTCAATCCTTGATGCATTCACATATAGACATACAAAAGACCTATCACCATAGTAATTAGGGGAGTACAACGAGGTCCGACCATCGTTGCAGGTCTGTTTCTCCCCCGTGATATTACATCCCGAACATCCACCACAAATGCAACTACTCCTCCCAGTTCCTATATACGCTAGGCTCGAGATTCATAGGCACCTTATCTGTGATACTAGGGTTTCAATACAACACCTAGCTTGCTACTATTCATTATCTGTACCTGCAACCTCTCAGACAACAGTTACAAAGTCAGCTAAGACTAGAGTCAGCTAAGACTAGAGCGATGGAAAATAGGTCAGAGCATTCTCGAACCCCCATGCACACACCCATGTGGATGCATTCTGCCCTACCCATTCTAACATCCAGGTTTCTCTTCCCAATGGGCCATCAACAATTACACCATACATGAGTATATCCCAAAGTTTGTGCTTATATGTGGTGTACTACTCATGCATTTATAACATTCAAGAACAATTACAAGAATATCATTAACATAAAGATAGGATGAATCTAATAGATCTCCTAAAGCATTTGGATCACACCAAGTGTCAAGATGAATCCCAAGTTATTACACTTCTTTAGGATAAAAAAGAAGAAAAGAAAAGATTACAAAACCTACAAATGGAACTCCTTCCTTCTCTCCAAGCTCTCTCCTCTCAAATGTGTGTCCTAATATGATCCAACCTCTTTCAAATGAGTAGGTCATGGTCCTATATATAGTAGTAGGAGATTGGGCCTGAAAATAGTCCTAAAATAGGCCAAAAGTAGCAAAACCCTAGGTCAGCGGCCAAGGTTTCATGGGCGGCACGGATGCCACGGTCCATGATGTATGCGTAGCCATGCGAAGCCAGATCTGCCATGGTCTATGAATGTTAATAGCCACGTTCGTAGGATCTGGTGCGGTCTGTGAAGGTTTTCATGAACCGTAAGTAGCCTGCAGTTTTTTCTTAGAGTTTTCCCATGGTCTGTAAAGGTTTTCATGGATGGCGAACAACTTGTGGCTTCTGCTCAAAAATTTTGTCAAGGCCCGTGAAGGTTGTCATGGACCGGCTCCATACTTTTCCAAATTCTTCAACTCATCATCCCCTTTCTTCATGATCCGATGCTTTTGTCACGGCCCGGAGCCTTGCCTCGTGAAGGTCTCATGCTAGTCTTCACAGAACCCCTGGATTCTTGTGTAGTGCAGGCCGTGAAGATTGTCACGGGCCGCTGGTGTTTGACCATGCGTAGTCTGCGACCGGCTGTTGGTGGTTCACTAGCTAAACTTCATTTTCTTGTCACGGGTGAACCGTTAGTCCGAATTGGGAGTTCTAGTAGTCGATTTGGTAGTAATCGAGAAGAAAAATTCAATGGAACCATTTTTGAAGGCTAATACTTCTTGGATCGTTCTGGACTAAGGTAACACTCCTTGGATCATGATTCACCATTTCTCCTTTGACCGTCTTGAACTCTGAAGCCTCCTATCTTTGGCTTCAATCTCCTTCTACCATGCATTGATGTTTATGGCCTTTGTATACTACCATTAAAATGCAAATGGATTTCAAATATTAAACGGGCTTCGCAAGAATGTAATGTAACAAGTAGCATTCACACCATGAATTTTTAGTTCCCTTCGAAGTTGTAGTTCCCACCATGAATGACCTAGATAACTTCTCAATTGTATAGTTCGATCCCGACCTACCCATTTTGGCCAATGCCCTATGAGAGATAGGATGTCCTAAATGTTTTGCGAAAAGGACAACCATGCCTCCCATAGAAATCTTCCCACTCTTCTGCTCTCTCATAGCTATGCATACTTGAACAAAAACACTAACCAAGTCCGGGTAGATGTTCCCCTCCGGTGTCATTGCCCAAAAAAGGTGAACAACAGTACTCGGACAATGAGTCAATTTACTGTGGCATAAAATGCTCATAGAAAGGATTCAATGAACATAACGTATTATCGAGTGAACTATAGTCGTGCTCTCACTCATATTATTCATGTCAGTTGTGGTTAGTTGTCTCCAAAAATTCAAAAGGGGGAATGGCATTCCTTGGCGATGAATCTGTTGAAAGTCCTGGACGGTCTTCCCCCCAAAAGCTAATGCCACCTCTCTATAGGTCATTTGGTACTCCTTGTCATCCACCTCTCTATAGTCTTGTGACCCTTCTTGTCTTTGACCTTCCAAATAGTAGCTAGAAACTCTAAAGTGCACCTTATATAGGTTTTTGAGTGCACATCGAGAAAACCTTCCAGGCCTACCCGACCCAAAAGAAAGGTCACTAGTTCAAGTAAGCCTAGAGCCATCAAGGTGCTCTTGCAAGGAAAACTAGTCTCCAAAATGCTACTCTTTGGTTCCCTCAAATTCTACCATCTCCGGGCTATAGTCATCCTCTTGTGTCACCTTCTTCTTGGTTTTGGAAACTTCCTTCCCACACCTTATCTTGAGTGCACTCACATTTCTTGGATTCACCTTCGGTTGGGAAAGTAGTTTGCAAGACTCTTTTGCTTCAAGTCGGCTCACCTAGGTGGTGACTTGTCCCACTTGAATCTCAATAATCATATAGGCTTTTGGTCACTCCTTGAGTAATGTTGAACAATTGCTTCTTCAACTCGGCCAACTTAGAGGCTCAAAGGTATATTTCCAAGAATCGTTGCTTCATATCCATCCACGACTCAATGCAACTCGGTGGTAGATAATATATCCAATCTTTTGCTCTATCTTACAGTGAAAAGGGGAATGCTCTCAAGTTGTAATCATTTTTTGACACTCCCGGCAGCATCATATTCGTGCACACCAAATGGAATTCCAACAAATGTTTGTTAGAATCCTCTCCTGCCATACCGTGGAAAGTAGAAAGGCAACATATCATCCCACTTTTCAGCTCACAAGTCACATTTGAAGGCAAAGGTAGGAATGTGATAGGTTGGTTCTCTAAGTTCGAGGCCACAAGCTCTATCAAAGTTTGGTTATCTTCTGCAATCTTGTACGATGCTTTCTCAAAGTTCAAACCCCTAGGATGAGCCTCAGATCTAGTTCTCTTTCTCCTTCTCCTCTGATTACCTCTGGAATTAGTTAGAGAATGCAAAACACCTAGATTTGTGGTACTGGTTTGTACCATAAACTAGGGTCACACTATCCTTCCAATGTTATAGTGGCAAACACAATCAAAGTAATAAGGAAACAATGACCCAAACTCCACTTGCAGAAAACAAAACAAACAAAATAAAAAAATAAAAGACACTACTGAAAAATCTACTAACATGTCATGCTCAACAAGTACTTGAACTGAAAAGCATCCTGGCAGCCGCCCAAAATTTTAACCTTCCCTCGACCCTGCGGTCGTTAGAACAAGAGTAAAGAGGCTTGGTGGTCAAAGATAAAAATTTATATTCTTCACCCATTCTTACATCTAAGATACCAAGGGGTAGAAAGCAGAAAGCCCTGGGTTTGTCCACAAGGATGCTAGGGCTCAAATACTAATCAAAACACAGCCTCGTGTGGGTCATCAATCCACACGAGTTAAAGGAACAACTAGTAGTGTAGACATGCAACTGGAGAGAGGGGGTGGGTGTTTTAAATAACAACTACAAGCATGCAATTGACAAAAAAATAAACTATTTATACTAGGCACTTGGGAATATTTAGAAAAATGGTTGTTCTAATGCTTCAATCCTCAATTCATTCACATATAGACATACAAAATACCTATCAGTGTGTTCACAACATGTTACGTGGCCTGATGGCATACACTTCCCCAACCCTGTCATAGTGGGTGCGCTGGCAACCCTCCATCGGCACCGCCATCATAATTAGAGGAGTACAATGAGGTCCAACTATTGTTGTAAGTCTATTTCTTCCACGTGCTATTATGTCCCAAACTTTCACGATGAATGCAACTACTCCACCCAGGTCCTATATACACTAGGCCCAAGATTCATAGGCACCTTATTTGTGATACTAGGGTTTCAACACAACACTTAGCTTGCTACTATTCACTATCTCTACCCACAACCTCTCGAACAACAGTTAAAAATTCATCTTAGACTGGTACGATGGAAAATAGGTCAGAGCATTCTCGAATTCCCCGTGCACACACCCACGCGGGTGTGTTTTCCCCTACCCATTCTAACATTCATGTTTCTCTTCCCAAGGGGGCATCAATAATTGCACCATACATGAGTGTATCCAAAATTTTGTGCTTATATGTGGTGTACTACTCTTGCATTTATAACAATCAAGAACAATCACAATAATATCATCAACACAAAGATAGGATGAATCTAATAAATATCATAAAGAATTTAGAACATACCAAGTGCCAAGATAAATCCCAAGCTAATCTAACTACTCCCTAGACATGGAATTCAAATATAGATTTGAATTTCACATCTTTTGGACAAAGAAAGATGAAAAGAAAAGATTACAAAACCTTCAAAAAGAACTCATTCCTTCTCTCCAAGCTCTCTCATCTCCAAATCTATTTCCAAATATTATCCAACCTCTTTCAAATGAGTAGAATAGGGTCCTAAATATAGTAGTAGGAGATTGGGCCTTAAAATAGGCCCAAAATAGGACAAAGGTAGCAAAATCCTAGGTCTGCCGCCGAGGTTTCACGGGCCGGCACGGATGCCACGGTCCGTGAAGCATGCATAGCCATGGGACCCTGGATTGGCCATGGTCTGTGAATGTTCATAGTCACAGCCCATGAGATCTGGCGCGGTCTATGAAGCTGGTATCATGCCACGATCAGTGAAGGTTTTTAAGGACCACAAGCAGCATGCGGTATTTGCTAAGAGTTTTCAAGCGGCCTGTGAAGGTTTTCATGGACCATGAATAGCTTGTGGCTTCTGCTCAGAAATATTTTCACGGACCATCATGATGGTTTTTAAAGACCGGCTCCATACTTAGCAAAATTCTTCAACTCTTTATCCACTTGCTTCACGGCCCAGTGCTTTTGTCACGACCCGGCACCTTGCCTCGTGAAGGTCTCATCTTGGTCTCACGGAGGTCTTCATGGAACCCTTGGATTTTGGTGTAGTGTAGGCTGCAAAGATTGTCATGGCCAATGGTGCTTGACCATGCACGGTCTGTGACCAGCCACCAGTGCTTTGTTGGCCAAACTTCATTTTCCTGTTAAGGGTGAACCGTTAGTCCGAATTGGGAGTTCTAGTAGTCGTTTTGTAGTACTCAAGAATAAAATTCCAATGGAACCATGCTTGAAGGATAATATTTTCTGGATCATTCTCAAACTAAGGTAACACTCCTCGGATTACGATTCACCATTTTCTCACTGACCGTCTTGAATTCCGAAGCCGCCTATCTTTTGCTTCATTCTCTTTCTACCATTCATTGATGTTGTGGCCTTTGTCTACTAACATACAAATGTGAATGGCCTTCAAATCATCTACCGTTAAAAGCAAATGGCCTTCGCAAGAATGTAATGTAATAATTAGAATTTGCAGGCGACCTACTAAAGGTACTCATATTTATGACCAAGGAGCCTGTGAACACGAGATGTCAAGAATCACCAATTAAGTATACAAAATGGGGGATCTAGAATAGAAAACCAAACATAGTTTTCGAAACCCCTTGTCTTGTAAACTAAACTAATGTCCCCAAACTGCCAACCAAAAGTAACTAAAAATTATGTCAAATGCATTGGTTAAAGAATACAAAATGGTGCAGATCACATTGGTAGTAGTTTTTCTGGATTATTGTTGATTTTTGTTTGTGTTTGTTGAGGGATTCTTTTGGATGAATATTTAGCGGTATGAAATGCTATGCTAGAGTTTCTAGTTTGCATGGGGGTAGGTTGTTTTAGGATATTGGTATTGAATTTTTATATGTGATCCTATTTTTTGTAGCATGAAGCCCATTTTTGGGGCAATTTTGTTCTACACCAAAAAAAATGGAAAACATGAAAAAAATGAAAAACCAGGAGAAGTCAAAAACCCAAAAGGGTGACTTGGGTAACATTACGAAAAGCCCGGTTAGGTCAAAAGACCATGGTAAAAATGAGAGACTAGGCCCAGCTAGGCTTACGAGCCTAGGAAAAAATAAGAGACCGTGTGCAAAAAGGTGAGAAGTGAGTTCCCTTTGTGTGTTAAAGCTAGGATGAAAACCTGAAATTGCTTCTAGGAAAAATGAGATAAATTGAGAGAAAAAAAACTAGGTTGACGATACATTTGATTCCTTGGTTGTAACTAAGTCGAGAATCACGAATTATCCCTATGTTACAACCAAGTCGGCAACTGTTGGATTTCCTTGGTGGATTATTTTTGGAGATGACTCTTGGATTGCTTTGGGATCATTTTGGGAAAATTTAGCTAGCTTGACACTTATCTTTTTGGCTTACCTTTTTCCTACTACTAAATATAGTAGTGGGAGATTGGGCCTTAAAATAGGCCCAAAATAGGAAAAAAGTAGCAAAATCCTAGGTCTGCCGCCGAGGTTTCAGGGGCCGACACGGATGCCACGATCCGTGAAGCATGCATAGCCATAGGATGCTGGATTGGCCATAATCTGTGAATGTTCATAGTCACAGCCCATGAGATCTGGCGCGGTCTGTGAAGCTGGTATCATGCCACGATTAGTGTAGGTTTTTAAGGGCCACAAGCAGCATGCAGTATTTGCTCAGAGTTTTCCCGCGGTCCGTGAAGGTTTTCATGGACTGCGAATAGCTTGTGGCTTCTGCTCAGAAATATTTTCACGGCCCATGATGGTTTTTAAAGACCGGCACCATACTTAGTAAAATTCTTCAACTCTTTATCCACTTACTTCACAGCCCGGTGCTTTTGTCAAAACCTGGCACCTTGCCTCGTGAAGGTCTCATCCTGGTCTCATGGAGGTCTTCACGGAACCGTTATATTTTGTTGTAGTGTAGGCTACAAAGATTGTCACGGGCCAATGGTGGTTGACCATGCGCGGTCTGTGACCGGCCACCAGTGCTTTGTTGGCCGAACTTCGTTTTCCCGTTGAGGGTGAACCGTTAGACCGAATTGGGAGTTCTAGTAGTCAATTTTGTAGTAATCAAGAAGAAAATTCCAATGCAATCATGCTTGAAGGATTATTTTTTCTGGATCATTCTCAGACTAAGGTAGCACTTTTTGGATTACGATTCACAATTTTCTCCCTGACCGTCTTGAATTCCGAAGCCTCCTATCTTTTGCTTCATTCTCTTTCTACCATGCATTGATGTTTGTGGCCTTTGTCTACTAACATAAAAATGTGAATAGCCTTCAAATCATCTACCGTTAAAAGCAAACGGCCTTCGCAAGAATGTAATGTAATAATTAGAATTCACGGGCGACCTACTAAAGGTACTCATAATTATGACCAAGGAGCCTGTGAACACGAGATGTCAAGAATCACCAATTAAGTATACAAAACGTGGAATCTAGAATAGAAAACCAAACATAGTTGTCAAAACCCCTTGTCTTGTAAACTAAACTAATGTTGCTATACTGCCAGCCAAAAGTAACTAAAAATTATGTCAAATGCATTGGTTAAAGCATGCAAAATGGTGTAGATCACATTGGTAGTAGTTTTTCTAGATTATTGTTGATTTTTATTTGTGTTTGTTGAGGGATGCTTTTGGATGAATATTTAGCGGTATGAAATGCTATGCTAGAGTCTCTAGTTTGCATGGGGGTAGGTTGTTTTAGGATATTGGTGGTGAATTTTTATGTGTGATCCTATTTTTTGTAGCATGAAGCCCATTTTTGGGGCAATTTTGTACTACACCAAAAAAATGGAAAACATGAAAAAAATGAAAAACCAGGAGAAGTGATGAAACGTCAAATGCATGTATTTTCCAAAGCATTTAACATCTCTTTTATCTTTTTTTTAAAACACCCTAAGGTGGGGGATATTTATTAGGTTCCCCAAACCTATGAAGCACCAAAAGGTGTACAATAATGTTATGAATATTACATCGGTAAGGCAACCTCGTTGCCTTCAAAAGAATGGTCTAATAGTAGTCATGGACTAGTGGATGAAATATTAAAGAAAATTGTTTGCTAGGTCGAGGTCTGTAAGGGTAGAGTCTTCACGGATTGAGTGCTTGAAAGCTTAGAGCTTCGAAAGTTTGAAAGCTCAATCAGGGGGTTGAGTGTAGGATCAAGTGGTCGAGGTCGCCTAGGCTCCATGTGTTCGAGAGTTCCTATTTTGCGATGGCTCTATGTCTCGAGGGCTCCATGTCTCGAGAGGTCCATGCCTCGAGGACTCGTTTCGAGGTCTCCATACATGATTCCAAAGCTCGAGGACTTCAAAGCTTTAGAACTCCATGTCTCGAGGGCTCCATGTCTCAAGGGCTCCATGTATCGAGTGCTTCAGGGTTCGAGGACTCCAAGGCTCCAGGACTCCAAAGGTTGAGGACTCCAAGGCTCGTGGGCTTCAAGTTTCGAGAACACCGTGTCTCGAGGCAATGGCTTGAGGACTCTTAAGCTCACGGACCCTAAAGCTCGAAGGCTCTTATGCTAGCGGACTCCAACGCTCGAGGGCTCCATGTCTCGAGGGCTCCATGACTGTGGGCTCAAGTGCTCAATTGCACACTTGAAATGTATTGCCATCGTTCGTCATACCAATTTGAAGAGGGGATTTTTATCTGATGGATGCTTATTCATGAATGTATAACCGGCCGAGGATAAAATTGTGTAGCAGAATAGAACCTGTAATGAACACGAAAATTTTCAGCAGTATCTATCCTATAATAAGAAGTTCATAAGTCTAACCAAAATAGCATGTAACCGATTATTACATCTTATACAGCATGCTCTTGAGACTCATTTCGAATCCAAGGAATTCCACATCTATCCAGATGAAGGAGTCCCTTAAGAAAAGGAGGTGCTAAATTCAGTTCTAAATCACCATTAAAGTTATTTTCTAAAGCAAATTTTGCCAGGAAATCAGCTGCAATATTAGTCTCTCTAGGAGTATGCCTGATTGGGTGGATATGATGTTTCAAATTTAGAGATTGGCAAATGGAATAATTCCTCCATGGTGAGGTGTTTGGATTCTGAATACCTTCTACTGCAATTAAACAATCGGATTCAACCTCACATCTATTTAAAACCAGCTCCGAACATAGTTCATATCCACATTGGATAGCTATCAATTCTGCATGTAATGGTGATGGGGAGTGAAAAGATTTTGCCCTCATTTTAACCACCCTCCCCTCACAATTCCTAACTATCATTGCTAGAGCTGAAAAACCCCCCCTGATCCATGTTGCATCTGTATTAATCTTGTATCCAGTTAGGGGTTTCTTCCATGTCACAACATTAAAAATTTTCCTTTTCTTTTGTGTAATGTGAGGAATAATGTTAGCATGTGTCCAATATTTATGCTTGTCTAAGTTACCTATCAAATGATTCACTGTGAAAAATTTATATATCATGTCTTTTATTTCATGCATACAAGCATCATTGGAGAAGGAGACGTTGTCAAACAGGATATTATTCCTTTTAATCCAAAGAGTCCAGATTGTTACAAGAAGGGCAGCAATGGTGATATTAGACTGAATTTTAGATTCTGCATTAAAAGAAAGGTAAAATTCAACTCTGCTCTTCAAATTTGGGAAAGATTTTTGCTGAATCTTTAAAAAATCATTTACACAGTTCCAGACAGAAATGGATGTGGGGCAAGAGTTGAAAAAATGATCTAAAGAGTCACTGTAAGTCTGGCACAGGGGACATTTGGATGCTAAATGGAACCCTATCTTTCTTAAAATGTTGTCAAAAGGAAGTAAACCATTCAGAGCTCTCCATAAAAGCACATACCTCTTTTTAGGAATAAAAGGTAACCCTACCTTTTGAAAATGGAGGATCTTCAGCTTTCTCTATCTGAAAATTTTGTATGTCGATTTGATGGAGAAGATTCCATTTGTGGCTAGCATCCAGATGAGTCTATCTTTATGAGTATATTCCACTTTAGCCTCCTGCAAAATTGAGTACAAATTGGTCGCCAAAAATGGCTCCAGTTGTGGGAGGATTGATGCTTTGTTGTTAATAAATAACCTTAGTGAGATGTCCGCAAAGGGGATATCTCTATCTTGAGGCCATTTATAATACAAAGCTCCCTCGCCCATCCAGTTAGCGTTCTAGAAGGAGCAATCACCGATACCATGTATTATTCTGGAGTTGCTAATTGCTTTTTCAGTAATTTACAGATTCTAGACCATGTATGAGATCTTTTGTAAGACTTCGGGAGTGACCATAATAGAGAGGTCCATTGCGTGGAATTGAGTTGCAGTTTCCACCACAGTTTACATGAAAAAGCATCTACAATGGCCTTTAAATCTCTAAAACCTATTCCATTTTCTTCTACAGGTACACTCATGTTTTTCCAGGATCTCCATTTTTTTTCAACATTATCAGAATATCCCCAGAACAAGCTAGAAGCCATTTTCTCCATTTTTTTCAAAACTATTTTTGGTGGACTCAAAACTGAAAAGGTATGAGTTGGGATAGAGAGAAGACAGTGATTAATTAGAACAATTTTACCTGTGGCGGAGAGCCATCTGTTCTTCCAATTATGGATTGATTTATCCATTCTTTCCAATAATGGCTGGTAGCATACCTGCAAATTTCTACCAAAAAATATAGGCACTCCTAGGTATTTGAATGGGAAAACTCCTTTTTCCATTCCCAGGATCCTTTTTATAGAGTTAACTGTAGAAGAATTTGTCCTATGAGATACGAATAATTCTGATTTTGAGAAATTGACCTTTTGGCCTGTGGTTTGTTCATATGCTTTAAGAAACTTTTTGAACCTCTTCATGTTTCTAGGGTTGGTATTCAAAAATACTGCCGTGTCATCAATATACATTAAATGTGAAACTGGAGCACAACTCTTAGGTAGACTGAAATTCTGAAGGTACCCTGTGCTAAAAAGTTTCTTTAACCCTCTAGAAAAGGCTTCCGAGAGCAAATTGTAAAGGAAAGGAGAAAGAGGATCTCCCTGTTTTATACCCCTAGAGGATGTGAAGAAACCTGAAGTAACTCCATTGATTAAAACCGAAAAATTTGCAGCAGATATGTTATGCATAATGAGTTAAAAAAATTTCCCGTGAAAGCCAAAGTGAAGAAGCATGGAATTCAGGAATGACCATGAGACTCCATCAAAAGCCTTTTGCATATCTAGTTTCACTATTAAATTAGGGACTTTAGATTTTCTAGGCAGAAGCCTGGTCATCTCTTGCATTTGAAGTATATTGTCTGTGATTTCCCTGCCTTTAATAAAAGCACTCTGCTCAGGAGAGATTAGGATATGCATAAGCGGTTTAATCCTTTCCATAAGCATTTTTGAAAAGACTTTATTGACAAAATTTGACAGATTGATCGGTCTAAAGTCTGAGAAATAGACTGGAATTGGTTTTTTGGGGATTAAAGTGAGCCAGGTGCTTGTGATGGCCTTAGGGATAATGCCACCACTTATAAAATCATTTGTTGCTTCCAAAAAATCTTCTTTAATAGTTTCCAGAAGGATGTGAAAAAATGCCCAGAGAAACCATCAGATCCCGGAGCACTTGATTTATTTAGATCAAAGACAGCAAATTTCAGTTCCTGGATATTGAAAGGTTCTAGCAGTAGTTGGTTTTGCTGCTTAGTAACTAGAGAAGGAATTTCAGGTAAAAAATATTTCAGGTAAGTTCCTATTTTTTTAGGGGCGTCCTCATTAAGGAGTCTCTTAAAAAACTAACTCCTTCATCTTTAATCAGCTGTGGGTCAGAAATCCAATTACCATTTCCGTCTTTGATTTTACTGATTTTTTATTTAGCTCTCCTTTCCCTAATGTTATGATGAAAATAGCTGGTATTTGCATCTCTGTGTTTTAGCCAATTTAGCCTTGCCTTCTGTTTTAAGAAGATGTTTTTTTCTTTTTGGGATCTAAGAAGTAAAGCTTTGGACTTCTTAAGTTCAGCTAAATCAGACTCTGCTTTGGACTGTTGAAATTTTATTTCTAGCTCACTGACCTCTGCTTCAGCTTTAACCAGGTTTTGATTGACATTTTCAAAAGTGTTTATGTTCCATGCTTTAATGTCAATCTTAACTCTCTTAAGCTTATGCACTAATCTGCACATACCAGTAGCGGAGGACGGTAAATTCCAGTTTTTTCCCACTAGATTTTGAAAGTCTTGTCTATTAGACCACATTTCTTGGAATCTAAAAGGCCTAGGTGCCATTTCTTCAGCAGATTGAATGGACAGCATTAATGGAGAGTGATCAGAAGTCAGTCTATTAAGAACCTGAATTGAGCCGTTTGGAAATAGTTCCAACCAGTCCAAGTTGCATAGGCCCCTGTCTAATCTCTGGAACAGAAGGTCTTTACATTTGTTCTTGAATCTATTTTTAGAGCATGTAAAGGAATTACCAACAGTGGGGATGTCATGCAAGTCCAGTTTATTAATGAAGGCATTGAAATCTTTCATGCTTCTTGTGGGTGGGGATTTCCCTCCTTTATACTCCGATGCTAAGACCACAGTATTAAAGTCTCCAATGTAAATAGAAGGTTCCGGAGGAGGGTTTTCTAAATCATTCCAAAGAGCTTCCCTCAATTGTCTATTTACACTAGCATATATAAAATAACAATTCCAACTGGAAGATGAGTGAATATCTGTGATTCTTGCCTGCACAAATTGATTTGACTCTTTTAAACTGATAATATTAAAAGCATGGTTCCATAAGATCCATATTTTAGCATTTTCTGCAGGGTAAGCATTTTTGAAGCCTAGATCATGCATCAGAGTGAATATTCTCTTTTTTTCATGCCAAGGCTCTATCAAACAAAGAATAGCAATCTTGTGAGACAGCAAAAGTGATTTTATTCTATCAAAAGATGTTCCGTAGCCTCTAACATTCCAAACTAGCATGTTTCCTATTATGTTGTATTTAATCATTTAAAACGTGAAGTGGTTGCTTTCTGTGAAGATCTAAGGTTTCTTGATTTAACAACAAAGGCTTTACTGTTAATTGATTGCTTTTCCTGATTCTTATCAATCTTATCCGATGGTAAGATAGGTATTGGTTTGTGTGTGCTAACCTGTGACCGTGAGCTGTGATCTTCCTTTGTGCTCTGATCAGTTAAAGCTTAAGCTCCCTTCTTTACCTCTATAAGCACTGGCTGAGATTGCAGCTTCGGTTCTTATGTCAGCCCAGCACCTATGATGCTCGATGGATTATTGCCAGCCTCTGGGGTGACAGGTGTATTTGTTGCCAAGGAAATGGGGGGCTCTGTGTGTCTAACATGTGGGCTGATTTCTTCAATGGGGTGAATTTGTGTTGTGTCTATAGTTATATGGGGTACTACTCCTTCTTGAGATTCCAGTGTTTCATGGAATATTTCTACTGCTTCCTCCTCTTCATCACCCTCATTTAAAGCTTCTAAGGTCTGAAAGGCATTTGAAATCCTAACAGTATTTTCTGTTCTTTGGAGGTCCTGGCTGGGTGTTAACTCACTCTGGTGTTTTTTCTTTCTCCAAAAGGTGGTGGTGATTGGCTTAGAGATGTCATCCAGTGAATAAAAGGAAACAGTTCTTTTCTTATGTATACCAGGGAAGTTTTGTACAATACTATTTTTCAGTTGAAGTTCTGTCTTGCTTTGTTGTAACTGACACCCTACATCCTTTTGATTGGCAGTTAGACCTGAGGATTCTGTAACTACTAATTCCAGTGTAGGCTGGGAGTCTAAGGAATTAAAAGGTTCTACCTGATCTGTGGCTTTGTTTACCTTTTTTCCATTTATTGTGGGATTCTGCTTCTTCCTCAGTTCTGGGTGCAGGAAATTACAAGTACCATGACTATGACCCAATATCCTATATTGAGTACAATACAAAGGCAGTTCATTATATTCAATTGGGTACTCAGCTACCTTGCTACCTATTCCAACCACAATGGTTGATGGCAACTAAGACAGAAGGTCAATCTCAACACACACTTTGATTGCAGATGGCCTAGTCAGTGCACTAGTTGCAGCATCCATTTTAAGGAATCTACCAATCTGATTACTCATACCTATAATAGCAGATGTATTATAGAAATGAATAGGGAGTTTATGGATTGTTACCCAAGCTGGAACAACAGATGATTCTGATACGGGGGAGAAGTCCGGAGACCATTTCTGGACTTTCATTAACGAGCCTTGAATCATCAACTGTCCCTTCATCCAGCATCTCTGATAATTCTCACTCTCTTGAAATCTGATAAGCACATAGCAATAATCCATTGATCCCAACTGGAACTTTGATTTGAAACCTATAGACTTGAAAGCGGAGTGAAGAGTTTCCATTAATGGCCTTCCTCTGTTGAACTTTCCGACCAACGCATTCCGATAGTGCAACGCCAATATCTCGCCTTCCTCTGGTGAGAGGATAAAAGCTTGCCCTTATATTCAGTGATAGGGTGAAGATTAGGCATGTCGGGTAAAGAAGTGAATAACGGAGAGGGTTTAGCATTCAGAGCTTGGAGGAAGCTTTTGCAATTGGTGGAGGGTTTTCTGTTAAGGGTTTTGGCGGTGGCGTCAACATGGCCGGCGATCAATTCCACCTTTTGTGACCGTTATCAAGCAGATAAGGGGGAGAGATAGGAGAAAGAAAGAAAACTAAAAGTTTCTCACACAATATCGCACCTTTTTCGCACGCATAAACAGTAAACAATAGATGATCCCATTAACATCTCTTTTATCATATTTTTGTTGTAAGATTGCTAGATTTTGGTGGGTTTACATGATAAGGGGTTAAGATGACCATTTTCGGTTTTTATATCTAAATCCTTCATTTTGTAACCTATGTTTAGTCTAATGGATTTTTGTTCCTTACGAGCATATAGATTCCTTTTTGTAAGATTAATTTGTAGATTGCTTATGAGAACTTACGATTAGTTTAGTGAAGGCCATTCGAAAGGATGGTAGAAGATGGAAGGCCACTCACAAAGTGGTAGAAGATAGAGTAAAGAAAGGAGAGCAAAGCAAGGAGAGCAAAGCAAAGGGTGAAGAATGATCTATGTTTTGAAGAAGGGTTCTAAGAATTTTCCGAGAAGAATCAGCCTCCAAGAGTGGTACCATTGGATTCCTCTTCTTGAGTACTATAAAATCGACAACAAGAACTCCCAAAATGGATCAACGGTTCACCCGTGAGAAGCAAAACAAGAAGCCGCGGGCGAGGCCATTTCTGAATTTGGGCTGAGACCTCCGCCGCCCTGGCGAGCCCACTTCCTCCCGGGTGACGCCATTTCCGCCCAAGTGACACCTGCTGCATTTTGACCTTCTTTTTTACCAACTTGGGCTATAAATAGCCCCCCTTCTTCCCCATTTTCCTAAGCCCGACCTGGGGATCCAAAACCCTAGGTTTTCACCATTTTTCTTCCATTTCTTCTTCTACTTTCTTCTTAGATCTTTGTTCTATGTTATGAGTTTTGATTATATAGCTTAGTTTTATCTTGGGAGCAATGGATTGAAGCTTCCATATCTATGTAGTAAGAACCATATCTATCTATTTAGTGCTTTTGCTATGGTGCATTTATTGAGCTTTGAATGTGAATTGTTAATTGCATTGATGTTGTTGGAAGCTTGATTATATGAATTGCTTGTATGATTACTTGTTGGGGTTGGGAGAAAGTAGCTAATTCTTCCCTCTTTTAATGTGGAATCTAAGAGCATGAGTTAGAGCTTCTTAAATAATGTTGGTGTGTTGATAATTGCTAGATGAATGTGATGATGTCGAACTCGTTGTCATGTTTGTTTTAGGTAGCAAATGAGAGAATTCTATGAATGTCGATCGTTCTTGACTAATCTTATGTAAATTCATGAATTGGTTAAATGCTTAGATACAGTGTAGTATTTATAAGTGTTGCCAAGCTTATTGATTCTTCGTGCTAAATGCCATTAATGGGATACTCTTAGTCCTAAGGGAGTCATTGGTGAGGTTTCACAAGAGATGTCAAATTCCCTCTTGCAAACTACTATCTAAGAAGGATAGAAGATTTATCTTCACAACAAGTAGTTGAAGTAGTGAATAGATTGTTTTACTCATTCTTGAAGCCTTTGTTATTTAGCATTCGTGTGTTCTTAATGCTATGTTTTACTTCATTTATGCCATATGTTGTTTGAGAATAGGAAGTTTTTTTATGATTGAAGTGTTAGGGTGTTAGGAAAGTGACGAATTCCTGAGCTCCTTTGCATGAAAATCTACAAGCATGAACTTAGAACTTCTTGAGTATAATGTGCGGTAATCCTTGCTAGATGAGTATGTTAATGTGGTTTGTTCTCATGCTTATCCTATAGATGCAATGAAAGGTTGAACCTTTAATATGGTTTGTTCTAGGTTTAGCCTAATGAATGCTATGTTTGGTTAAACGGCTATGTCTTTGGTCTAAGGCTTGTTGTTATCAAATCTATGGTCCTTCGTGTCTAATGCCGTTGAGGAAATACCCCTATGGTCGTTGTTTGTCTAGGGTGACCATCAATGAGGTTTGCAAATGGTCATTATTTTTCTTTGCAAATTACTATTAATAAGGAATGAATGTTGATCTTCTATTAGCATTCCCCATAGGTAATAAATGTGATAGGATAAGTGAATGGTTCAATGATCTACATTTGGTTTGGAAGTGGATATCAATTGCCCCCAAGGCTTTATCTTTTGTAGTTTTAAAACCCTTTTTCTTAGTTTTGTTTGATGATTAGCATAGTTACTTAACCTTGCTAGTTATCTTGTCTTTTAACTTTCATAACTTAGGACCACCAAACAATCAACCCCCCCCCCCCTTTTACTCGCTTTTATATGTGTACATATATCTACTTCTAGCCTAATATCAACCTTTTGTGCCTAAACGCGTAGGAAGATCCCTCTTCTTCTTGGACGACCCCTACTTGCCTCTATCTACTTAGTTGTAGATAGAAAGCATTTAGGGCTTATAAATATTAACTTTGAGAGGTACGACAATGGCCTCCTTAATTTTGGCGCCGCTGCCAGGGAAGAGGCATTTATTTTTAAGTGTTTGGGAATATTTGGTTGTATATTAGCTAGTTGCTTTTATTTTTTCGCTACTTTTTGGTTATTTTTGTTCGGAGTAGGTATTGCTTGAGTTCTTGGTGAATTTTTATCGAGAATTCTTGCAATATGATTCCGGACTTTTGAAAAAGAAAACAAAAATCAAATGGAACGTCTCACCTTGAGAGAACTCGTGATGAGAAGAGAGGCTCAACAAGAAAGGTTTTGTAAGATGTGTCATTCCGACCATCCTACCGAGTCTTGCTATTTGTTGAGAGAGGAGCACTATGATGGTGAAAGAACCTTTGGTTTCCAAAACCAAGGGTATTATGAAGAGTGCTACCAAGAGGTAGGAGATGTTGCTTTTCAAGGGCAAGAAGCTCAAGAATGGTATCCATACTACTATTCTTACAATTTGGAGTGGAGTGGTAATCCGGATTGATGGTATGAGAATGAGCCGGAAAACCAACAATACGAGAAAAATAGGTTGCCATCACCATCTTATACCATACCCCAAAACCAAGCCCAACAAGGAAGTTCAAGTTTGACACGTGAGGAAGTCATGAATGCAATAGCAAACTTGAACAATTTTACTAGTGAGGAACGGACACTCGGCTCTCCTCTAGTGTTAAGGTTATTGAGGGGCATGCGAGGAGTATATTGGAAGCGTTGGCCCAAATGGAAGCTCGTGATTCCCAAAATACACCATCCCAAGTCGAACTCAAGGATTCGGTGAGTGAGGTCTCCATGGGAAATGAGTTTGAGTTCGACGGGGATGAGGAGTTGGTTGTTGAGGATGAAAAAATGGAAGAAGAGGCGATTGTGCTACATTCATTAGCATCCTCACCCCTTTCCCCACCTAGTGAACCAACTCCACCATTTTTGGAAGTTTTGGGAGATAAGAGATGAGCCAAAAGACAATCCCACGCCACCTAACCACCCAACTCCCTTAAAACAATCTCCACCTCCACAAGACTTTCCTCTTGAAAGTTTTGTACCCCCACCTCTCTACTTTTGGATACTCATGGTGAAGGGATTCAAACCTTCACCATATGGATAACATTAGGGTCGTGCCGATGACCTTAAAAATACGGAGCTTCTCAGGAGGCAACTCGAGCTTTTAAGTTAGGTTAGTGTTTTTCTTTTCTTGAAAAAAAATCCTAAACCATGGCCTCAAACCCTTACCCAAAACCACAAGAATACCACCACCAAAAACCACTACCAAAACCACCATCTAGGAGTACTACTAGTTGTTGTCTTTTGTGAGTGTTTATCGGGATTCACATAGTTGTGGCTTCGTAGTGGATGGATCAAAGTTACATGTTGGACGTAGTTTGAGAACATGGAGGAGAGAACATTCATTGAGAAGTGAGCATTGCCATCACCGGGAAGGACCTTCAATGTCCTAGTTGTGAGTATTTTTTTCTCTCCCTTATTTCTTTATCTTGTTCTTCACATTGAGGACAATGTGTGTTTCAAGTGTGGGGAGGTAAAGAGAAATATATCGCATTGTATTGTATTGTAGTGTGCATATGCTCCACTTTGATTTGTTTTGTTTGAAAAAAAATGAAAAAAAATCCCGCTAAGTTGAAAACCCGAGAGGGAAACTTAGGCAAAAGTGGGAGGCCCAGATAGGTCAAGAACCCGAAAGGGCGACCTATGCAAAAATGAGAGGCCAAATGGTGTGGAAAAAGGTGAGGGTGAGCATTGAAACAGAAAATTGTGTGAAGCTAGGATGAAAATCCGAGAGGGCTCCTAGGAAAAATGAGAGAAAATGAGAGAAATTGAAAAAAAAAATATATGCACTGATTTGTCTATTGAGAGGATTTTTCGGTGGAGTAAGTTAGCTTGGCATTATATGTATACCTCACTTTTGTTATGGTTTGTTGGTTGTTTAGATTATCTTAGGCTTTGGGATGTGAGAGTGTGAGAGATTCTTATGTCTTGGGGGTTGGGGTAGTCTAGGAATATGATGTTGGATGTTTTGGGAAAATTTTTGCATGCAAGTATACGCTTTGATCTTTGCTTGTTCTTGTTTACTCAAGGATGAGTAAGGTTTAAGTGTGGGGAGATTTGATGAGACGTCAAATGCATTTATTTTCCAAAGCATTTAACATCTCTTTTATCATATTTTTGTTGTAAGATTGCTAGATTTTGGTGGGTTTACATGAAAAGGGGTTTAGATGACCATTTTCGGTTTTTATATCTAAATCCTTCATTTTGTAACCTATGTTTAATCTAATGGATTTTTGTTCCTTATGAGCATATAGATTCCTTTTTGTAAGATTAATTTGTAGATTGCTTATGAGCACTTAGGAGTGGTTTAGTGAAGGCCATTCGAAAGGATGGTAGAAGATGGAAGGCCACTCACAAAGTGGTAGAAGATAGAGTAAAGAAAGGAGAGCAAAGCAAAGGGTGAAGAATGATCTATGTTTTGAAGAAGAGTTCTGAGTATTTTCCGAGAATAATCAGCCCCCAAGAGTGCTACCATTGGATTCCTCTTCTCGAGTACTATAAAATCGACTACAAGAACTCCCAAAATGGATCAACGGTTCACCCGTGAGAAGCAAAACAAGAAGCCACGGGCGAGGCCATTTCTGAATTTGGGCTGAGACCTCCGTTGCCCGGGCGAGCCCATTTCTGCCCGGGTGACGCCATTTCTGCCTGGGACACCTGCTGCGTTTTGACCTTCTTTTTTACCAACTTGGGCGATAAATAGCCCCCCTTCTTCCCCATTTTCCTAAGCCCTTACTTGGGGATCCAAAACCCTAGTTTTTCACCATTTTTCTTCCATTTCTTCTTCTTTCTTTTTAGATCTTTGTTCTATGTTATGGGTTTTGATTATCTAGCTTAGTTTTATCTTGGGAGCAATGGATTGAATCTTCCATATCTATGTAGTAAGAACCATATCTATCTATTTAGTGCTTTTGCTATGGTGCATTTATTGAGCTTTGAATGTGAATTGTTAATTGCATTGATGTTGTTGGAAGCTTGATTATATGAATTGCTTGTATGATTACTTGTTGGGGTTGGGAGAAAGTAGCTAATTCTCCCCTCTTTTAATGTGGAATCCAAGAGCATGAGTTAGAGCTTCTTAAATGATGTTGGTGTGTTGATAATTGCTAGGTGAATGTGATGATGTCGAGCTCGTTGTCATGTTTGTTTTAGGTAGCAAATGAGAGACGTCTATCAATGTCGATCGTTCTTTACTACTCTTATGTAAATGCATGAATTGGTTAAATTCTTAGATACGGTGTAGTATTTATAAGTGTTGCCAAGCTTGTTAATTCTTCATGCTAAATGCCATCAATGGGATACTCTTAGTCCTAAGGGAGTCATTGGTAAGGTTTGACAAGAGATATCAAATTCCCTCTTGCAAACTACTATCTAAGAAGGATAGAAAATTTATCTTCACAAAAAGTAGTTGAAGTAGTGAATAGATTGTTTTACTCATTCTTGAAGCCTTTGTTATTTAGCATTCGTGTGTTCTTAATGCTATGTTTTACTTCATTTATGCCATATGTTGTTTGAGAATAGGAAGTGTTTTTATGATTGAAGTGTTAGGGTGTTAGGAAAGTGACGAATTCCTTAGCTCCTTTGCATGAAAATCTACAAGCATGAACTTAGAAATTCTTGAGTATAATGTGCGGTAATCCTTGCTAGATGAGTATGTTAATGTGGTTTGTTCTCATGCTTATCCTATAGATGCAATGAAAGGTTGAACCTTTAATATGGTTTATTTTAGGTTTAGCCTAATGAATGCTATGTTTTGTTAAACGGCTATGTCTTTGGTCGAAGGCTTGTTGTTATCAAATCTATGGTCCTTCGTGTCTAATGCCGTTGATGAAATACCCCTATGGTCGCTGTTTGTCTAGGGTGACCATCAATGAGGTTTGCAAATGGTCGTTGTTTGTCTTTGCAAATTACTATTAATAAGGAATGAATGTTGATCTTCTATTAGCATTCCCCATAGGTAATAAATGTGATAGGATGAGTGAATGGTTCAATAATCTACATTTGGTTTGGAAGTGGATATCATATGCCCCCAAGGCTTTATCTTTTGTAGTTTTAAAACCCTTTTTTCTTAGTTTTGTTTGATGATTAGCATAGTTAGTTAACCTTGCTGGTTATCTTATCTTTAAACTTTCATAACTTAGGACCACAAAACAATCAAATCCCCGCCCCTTTTACTCGCTTTTATACATGTACATATATCTACTTCTAGCCTAATATCAACCTTTTGTGCCTAAACGCTTAGGAAGATCCCTCTTCTTCGTGGACGACCCCGACTTGCTGCTATCTACTTAGTTGTAGATAGTAGCATTTAGGGCTTATATATATTAACTTTGAGAGGTACGACGACAGCCTCCCAAGAAGTCAAAAACCCAAAAGGGCGACTTGGGTAACATTAGGAAAAGCCCGGTTAGGTCAAAAGACCATGGTAAAAATGAGAGGCTAGGCCCAGCTAGGCTTACGAGCCTAGGAAAAAATGAGAGGCTGTGTGCAAAAAAGTGAGAAGTGAGTACCCTTTGTGTGTTAAAGCTAGGATGAAAACCTGAAATGGCTTCTAGGAAAAATAAGATAAATTGAGAGAAAAAAAAGTAGGTTGATGATACATTTGATTCCTTGGTTGGAACTAAGTCGAGAATCACGAATTATCCCTATGCTACAACCAAATCGACGGCTGTTGGATTTCCTTGGTGGATTGTTTTTGGAGATGACTCTTGGATTGCTTTGGGATCATTTTGGGAAAATTTAGCTAGCTTGACACTTATCTTTTTGGCTTACCTTTTTCCTACAACTAAATATAGTAGTAGGAGATTGGGCCTAAAAGTAAACCCAAAATATGACAAAAGTAGCAAAATCCTAGGTCTGCCACCGAGGTTTCACGGGCCGGCATGGATGCCACAGTCCGTGAAGCATGCATAGCCATGGGACGCTGGATTGGCCATGGTCTGTGAATTTTCATAGTCACATCCCATGAGATCTGGCGCAGTCTGTGAAGCTGGTATCATGCCACGATTAGTGAAGGATTTTAAGGACCACAAGCAGCATGCAGTATTTTCTCAGAGTTTTCCCGTGGTCCGTGAAGGTTTTCATGGACCGCGAATAGCTTGTGGCTTCTGCTCAGAAATATTTTCATGGCCCATAATGGTTTTTAAAGACCAGCTCCATACTTAGCAAAATTCTTCAACTCTTTATCCACTTGCTTCACAGCCCGGTGCTTTTGTCACGACCCGGCGCCTTGCCTCGTGAAGGTCTCATGCCGGTCTCATAGAGATCTTCACGGAACCCTTGGATTTTGGTGTAGTGTAGGCTGCAAAGATTGTCACGGGCCGCTGGTGCTTGACCATGCGCGGTCTGTGATCGGCCACCAATGCTTTGTTGGCCGAACTTCGTTTTCCTGTTAAGGGTGAACCGTTAGTCCGAATTGGGAGTTCTAGTAGTCAATTTTGTAGTACTCAAGAAGAAAATTCCAATGGAACCATGCTTGAAGGATAACTTTTTCTGGATCATTCTCAGACTAAGGTAACACTTCTCGGATTACGATTCACCATTTTCTCCCTGACCGTCTTGAATTCCAAAGCCGCCTATCTTTTGCTTCATTCTCTTTCTACCACGCATTGATGTTTGTGGCCTTTGTCTACTAACATAAAAATGTGAATGACCTTCAAATCATCTATCGTTAAAAGCAAACAGCCTTTGCAAGAATGTAATGTAATAATTAGAATTCACGGGAAACCTACTAAACGTACTCATAATTATGACCAAGGAGCCTGTGAACATGAGATGTCAAGAATCACCAATTAAGTATACAAAAAATGGGATCTAGAATAGAAAACCAAACATAGTTGTCGAAACCCCTTGTCATGTAAACTAAACTAATGTCGCCAAACTGCCAACTAAAAGTATTTAAAAATTATGTCAAATGCATTGGTTAAAGCATGCAAAATGGTGCAGATCACATTGGTAGTAGTTTTTCTGGATTATTGTTGATTTTTGTTTGTGTTTGTTGAGGGATGCTTTTGGATGAATATTTAGCGGTATGAAATGCTATGCTAGAGTTTCTAGTTTGCATGGGGGTAGGTTGTGTTAGGATATTGGTGGTGAATTTTTATGTGTGATCCTATTTTTTGTAGCATGAAGCCCATTTTGGGGCAATTTTGTACTACACCAAAAAAAAATGGAAAACATGAAAAAAATGAAAAACCAGGAGAAGTCAAAAACCCAAAAGGGCAACTTGGTTAACATTAGGAAAAGCCCAGTTAGGTCAAAAGACCATGGTAAAAATGAGAGGCTGGGTCCAGCTAGGCTTACGAGCCTAGGAAAAAATAGAGGCCGTGTGCAAAAAGGTGAGAAGTGAGTACCCTTTGTGTGTTAAAGCTAGGATGAAAACCTGAAATGGCTTCTAGGAAAAATGACATAAATTGAGAGGAAAAAAACAAGGTTGACAAATACATTTGATTCCTTGGTTGTAACTAAGTCGAGAATCACGAATTATCCCTATGTTACAACCAAGTCGACGGCTGTTGGATTTCCTTGGTGGATTGTTTTTGGAGATGACTCTTGGATTGCTTTGGGATCATTTTGGGAAAATTTAGCTAGATTGACACTTATCTTTTTGGCTTACCTTTTTCCACATTTTATTTTGGGTGGTTAGATTTCTTATAATCTTCGGGGAGTGTGAGAGTTGTGAGATTCTTACTCTTTTTGGGAGAAACAGGGTAATCTAGGAATGAGTGGGATGCATCGGTAAACTTATGTTTTGCACACAATATTTTGCTTAATTTTTTGTCTTATCTTTATTTACTTGACGACGAGCAAACGGTTAAGCGTGAGGAGTCTGATGTGCTTCATTTTGCGTGCGTTAACCACTGCACACGACATAGTTTCTGGTATGTTTTGTGTGGCAGATTGCTAGTATTTGATTAGTTTACATGACAAGGGGTTTAGACGGCCATTTTTGGTTATATTGTCAAAATCCTATGTTTGGTAAACTTAATTAGTACTAATGGACATCATGTTTCCATGGGCTCCTAGATCTTCCATTTGATCATCTTTAGTGGATCGCTCGTGGGTACGTTCTTTTTACATTCTATATGAAGGCCATTTGTAAGGGCGGTAGAAGATATTGAAGGTTATTTGCAAGTATGGTAGAAATGATCGAAGGCCAATAACCTCTAGGATGGTAGTAGACGAAGGCCGCAAACATCAATGCGTGGTAGAAGGAGATTGGAGCCAAGGATAGGTGGAAACAAAGATTAAAGCGGCCAACGAAGAAACGGGGAATCGTGGTCTGATGAGTTGTGCCAAAGTCCAAGAATGATCTGAGAATAATTAGCCTTCAAGGTTGATTCCATTAGATTTTTCTTCTCGAGCACTACAAAATTGACTACTAGAACTCAAAAGTTGGACTAACATTTCTCCTGTAACCAAGGAAAAAAGTTCAGCCAGCCAAGGTACCATGGGTCAGCATGGACCATTCATGGCTAAGCACCAATGGTCTGTGATAGAGGAGACGCCAAGCACCAACAGTTCCAGCACAAGGCAATGGCGCAACCCATACCATATGCCACAGTTCGTGCAGCTCAAGTTCAAAGGTTTGCCTAAAAATAGCTAAGTATTGGCGCGAACTGTCCCATTCACGACTGCCCCCGCTATTCCAAGATCAAGATGCCAAGACCAGCCATTGGCACACTCCAAAGTCCGTGCCCTGCGATAAAGTTCTGAGAAAACCATGCTTCCTGACCACAGCCTGTGCCATAGCCTGCGGTCCACGCCAAACTTCTGAATGAATCATGTTTCCTGACCACGGCTCGTGCCACAACCCACGATCTGTGACAGAGCCTCGTGCTATGGCCCTGCACCAGATTAAGCACACCACGTCTATGAAGAACCACAGCCATGCGCGATGATGTGTCCCGCAAGAAAGTACTTGGTGCGAACCGCGACATCCGTGACGGTCTGCGCCAGGCAGCGGCTGAACTAGGGTTTTAGTCTCTTTTGGCCTATTTTGGGCCTATTTTTAGGCCCAATCCCCTTCTCCTATATATATGACTGTAGTATACTAGTTTAAACATGTACAAAGTAGATTAGATCATTAGGAGAGGTCTTAGAGAAGAGAAACACTCTCTCCTTTTCCATTTCCTTTCTTTTCATTTTGTGTTCATCCTGGATGTGGAATTCAAATCTATGTTTAAGTTCCATGTGTATGGATTAGTTTCCATAGCTTGGGGATAACTGTAGCGCATGATCTAACCTTTATGTTTATGTAAGATTCGTTAGATTCATCCTATTATATGTGTTCATGATATTATTATGATTGTTCTTGAATCTTCTAAATGCATGAATATTACACCACATTGGGAGGTCGTCACCATACCTCTCAATGTTAATATTTATAATCCCTAATGATTCCTATCAACAATTAACTAAATAATGGCAAGTCGGAGTCATCCATAAAGAAAAGGGATCTTTTCAAATGTTTAAAGATATAAAGCGGAAAACATACTAGGCATATATATACATATAAAAGCATGTAAATGGAGGGGGGTGGTTGGTTGGTTTTTGGTCCTAAGTTATAAAATTGAAAGACAAGTTAACTAATGAGCAAGTTAAATATGCAAAGCATGCAACAAAAACAACTAAAAGGTGATTAAACCAAAAACTAACGGAACCTTGGGCGCAACTAACTTCCAATTCCAAGCCTCTTATCTATCATTGAACATGCAACATATTTATTACTTTCACTAGTTGTTGTGAAGACTAATCTTATATCCGTCATAGATAGTATTTTGCAAGAGTGAGTTTGACATCTCTTGTCAAACCTCACCAATGACTCCCTTAGTCAAAACACGCCTAAAAGTATCCCATTGATGGCAATGGATGAAGAATCAACAAGCTTGGAAACACTTGTAAACACTATACTGTGTCTAAGCATTTAACCAATCTATGCATTTACACAAGATTAGTGAAGAACGTTCAACGTTCATAGACTTCTTTCAAATGCTACAAGGAACAAACACGACAAAGAGTTTAACATATTTATCTAGCAAAAGCTCTAAATCAAAAACTATAAATCAAAAGTTCAACATTAACATATTAACATAATCAAAAGCTACTCTTGCATTTCCTATCAAGAAAAAGGGGAAATCAACCCATTTTCCCAAACCCTAACAAGCATATCATACAAGTAATTCATATGCTCAAGTTTTCAAGAACATTAATGACATTAACAAACACATTCAATGCTCCATAAATGCACAATAGTAAAGGCTTTAAATAGGCTACAATATGTTCATAAGACATGTGCTTGGAGCCTTGGTCAATTGCTCCCAAGAATTAATTTACCTAATACAAATCATGCTAACCTTCATAGATGAATTCATACATAAACAAAGAGGAAAAAAATAAAAGAAAATGGAGAACTAGGGTTCTTTGATGAGGAAGTTTGGCCAAAGGGAGAAGATGAGAAGTGTGTGGTCGAAAATTCCTTTTATAGTACAAGAGAAGGGAAAAGAAAAGAAAAAAAGTAAAAGTGTAGAAGGATCCTGCCCAGGCGGGAATGGGCTCACCCAAGCGGGAATGGGCTCGCTCGGGCGGGCTGCCCATTTTCACCCATGTGTTAATTCCACTTTGCTTTGTTGCCTTGCATTCTAATCCTCGATTTTTCTTGTCTCCAATCTTCAAAGCTAGTCTTCAAATCTTCAAAGTATTCAAAAGGTGATCTTCAATGGCCTCCGATCTTCAATTCTCGGTGTTCTTTCCTTGTCACACAAAATACACTTAGAAAAGGTAAAAGAGTGTAAAAGTCGTTCTTACCTCTCCTAAGAGAATTTCAAGGTAAAACACAAGCTCTGGATGACAAAAGAGCACAAAAGTTATCCCAAAAGGTCCCAAAATATGCACACAAAATGGACACATCACACATACCGTCACAAACTTTGGAATGTATTCATTTATGGTTCATTTATTAATGCCCCCTTGGATGGGAAACCTGGATGTTGGAATGGGTAAGGGAGTACGTTGCATCTGCGTGAGTGTGTGCACAAGAGAACTGAGCAATACTCATACTTATTTTCCATTGCACCAATCTTAGTTGATTACATAATGTTTTCCGATAGGTTGCGGGTAGAGATAGCTTAAAAGTAGCAAACTAGGGTGTGAGAGACCCTAGATCATAGATAAGGTTCCAACGGACCCTTGGGCCTAGTTGATAGGACCCGAGGGAAGTTGTGCATTCATGGTGGAAGCCCGGGTAGTAATCGCACATGGGAGAAACAAACCTACAACAATGGTCGTACCTTGTTGTACTCCCCTAATTACGATGAAGTCATCGATGGAGGGTTCCGAGTGCACCTGACGTGACATATGCGGGGAAGTGTATGTCATCGGCCACACCACGTGTTGTGAACACAATATTAGGTTGCTTATTAAATCTTGCATGTGAATAAATCAATGATCGAAACATCAGGTTAATCATGTTGCGCAATGACTCCCTAAGTTCTTAGTTTAATTAGCATACTTGTATTTTTTACTTTATGCTTTGTAGTTGATAATTTGGAAATTCGAAACAACCACCCCCCCCCCCCCGTTTGCATTTACTAGCAATTCCTTTCACTCGTACCGATTGACGACCCGTACAAGGTTTTGTTTTTAGTTGATACTTGAGCCCTAGCATCTCTGTAAACAAATCCAAGGATTGCCGCTAACTACCCTCAGGGTAGCGTAGCAGTGAGATCAGAGTGCTAAATATAAATTTTATCTTTAACCTTTCCCAAAGCCTCTGCTAAAAAATAATTATAAAGTCGAAAAATAAACTAAAAAAATAAATGTGAAACACAAATGATAAAAACTAGTCTTAATAATACATTAAAAGAGAAAACAAAAATAAAATAAAATGAAAACATGGAATAATGGTTAGGCTACGTGTTCCCTCGTGCAAAATGTCTGACAACATCTCCAATGCAATCCTCTCTTTGCAAAATATCAAAAGACACATATGATTGATGCTCTTGAAAATTAAAATCTACCTCCAATACAAGACTCAGTTTAGGGAGTCAATCTTACGTGGATGACACGTGAAGTGAGGGCTTCAATTAGGCGTTCCGTATTCAGACGCTCGTACTGAAATCGTCAGTTTGCTACATTACCAAATTTAGGGTATTAACTTTTAATTATTTTACAATTTCAAATTTAAATGTAATATTTGTATCCTAATTTGAATATACTATTTAGATTCACACTACAAAAAAATTTATACATCTAATTATATTATATTGATTTTAAATATTAAAGTCTATTTTTAAAAATTATAATATGAAAATAAATAATATTATAGAAACATAATAGTAAAATTTAATTTACATTAAATTTAAGTAGCGTGAATTATTATTTCTTAATTTTATTTCAGCATAAATTTAATATTTAAGACTTATTTATTTATAAAAAGTAATACTCCCCTCGTTCCGGATTAAATTGCATAAAATCTTTTTCATGGTTATCAAAAAATATGTTTGACCGTTAATATGTTTAACTACTTATAAAATCGGTAAACACAAAGTTACTTTTTTAAAACTACTTTTATGACAAATCCAACAATATTACATATGATAGTATTATTGCTTGTATAGCTATTTAAATATGCGATCAAAGTTTGACAATGAATATTTTCAAATAGTAAAGTGTGCAGTTTAATTCGGGATGGAGGGGGTAGTTTAATTGTAAGTGAGATTAAAGTTTCTAATTATAAAAATGAATTTTATATAAAATAAAATAAATGAAATAAAATATATTATATATAAAATTATTATTTAATAATCTTGATAAAAAATAATTTCTTTTCATATTAAAGTGATGCTAACTAACGCTCTTGCATTGGAGTGAAATTTTTTAAAAAGCTTCTCAATCAAGCCTCTTATATCCACGTCATATTGACGCCTAATAAAGTGTTGACAAATGTCTTCTACTTCTACTCACGACCCCCTTATATTAGAGATGCTCTTAGACCTTCTGAATGTTTTTTTTTGAATAAACCATCCATAGATGGGGGAAATTATATTGGCCTTCCCGAGCCGTAATAAACAGACTAAAAAGAAGCCAAGGCTAAGTTACTGTACAGACTGAGCATATTGCTCTTGAAGCAACCATAAATTGCTTCCAAAAGAATGAGCTAGAGTATTAGAGATGCTATAGGATGATCTCTCGAACTTCTTAGTGAATCGAAAAAACGAGACACAAGTCAGTCAGAGAGAAGATAACCATGCGCGTATCCTCTAATTTTTGGAACAAAGACGAGCAATTAAAAATGTAAACTATGGCCTCAGTGTTGTGAGCTTTCATTATGCCCTGATCCAATGTGACAGTCCCACTTGGGGAGGCTCCATTGATCAGGAATGTTCAAGAGTCTTCAAATGATTTGCTAGCTCCACCAAGGGAAAGGAAACTGAGCTTAATACACTTGGAATTCCAGGAGACTTGTGTGATGAGCAGACAGGAGGCAGATATCAAGCAGCAACTTCAGAAACCTGCAGTCAAGAGCGGGAATGAGTAGCATCCGAACTAATTAAACAAACCGTAGACCTTCTGAATGCATACCCCCATATTGAAGCCGTTAGTTTGTCAAATTACCAAATTTAGAATTTTTGCTTTTAATTATTTTACGGTTCCAATTTAAATTTAATATTTAGATCCCAATTTGAATGTATTATTTAGATTCAAAACATAACTAAATTTTATTAGATAATTTATATTATATTGATTTAAAATATTAAAAATTATTAGCTAAAAATAAATAATATTACAAAAACATAAAAGTAAATTTTAGTTTTCATAAAATTTAATTAGTTCGAAATATTATTTATTAATTTTAATTTAGAATATATTTAATTTAGAATATAATTTATTTTGAGTAGCTCTTCTTACAGGCGGCCTATCCATAACCTTGTGGACAGGCCAGGGACCTAATTGTAATTGAAGAAATTGAACAAATTTCGCGAGGCAGTTAAGATTATTCTGCTGGTCAAATCATTTGCAACAATTGGGATCCCCGATTCCCCCTCTGAATCTCTCATGCTTTCTCTCTGTTCTGAAGTAAAAGATTGAGACGTGACTCCGACCTCGCACCACTAGGATACCCTGCCCTCCCTATCAACAAAGTATCACCAATCATATCATCAAATAGCAACGAAATTCCCTTGCAATCTTTGAAATTTTGTTCTAAATTGCAATGAACGTAGTTAGGATTACGATTGAGGTTAATTTTTGCAATTTTCTCCATGTTGATGCAGCAATTCGTTGACGGCATACTTGTTGTCTTTAAAGAGTAAGTCCGATTACATTTTATCTTTTACCTCTTCAAACTCGAACAAAGAAATTTGATAGAGGTTTGTATCATGATTGTATTTTTGGTTTAAGGGTTTGATTGTTGTGTTATTAAATAAATGATGAGATTTTTTCATCATTTACATAAAAACCAAAACTTAACGTGATGCAAATGATTAGCACATAGACGTTTGAAGTGTTTGGGTGGTGTGCCACTTGAAGAGGAAGCAAGCTGCAGTCAACAAGTCCTAGGGTTTTCACGTTGTTTGGTGATTGGTGGTGGGTGAATTGGCGGGAGAGAAGGGAGAGGTGGTGGCTGAAGGATGTTGATGTTCATGACTTATATTTCCTCTTTTGCTACTATTAGCTAACTATCAGTTTTCAAAAATTGGTAAGACTAGCCCATGAATTGCTGTATTTTTACCTTGTGTTTTCACCTTTTTTATGAAATAGAGCACTACAGATCAGACCCATTTCAGAATGTATAACGTGTTAGCATTTGGAATTGTGGCATGTATGTAATGAATTTAGAGGAAGTTTTCTCAAGAGTGGCTGGTGGTGACTTTAATTCAACTATTGCATTGAAAAAGAATAATTCTGCTGATTCAGTTGGTAATATTTTGGAAATCAATCAGAATATTTTCTGGAGTTTTGATTTGTATCATTAGTCAAGTCATGTACTATGTTTAAGGACCTGTGCGCTATCAAGTATGCAGTTTAATTGTTGTTCAGTCATGAAGTGTTGGCTGTTAGTAAAAAAGTAAAAGCCGTTGGAAATTACTGTATCTATGTGCGAAAATTAGTGCGAAACACACACAACACTCACTGTTCTTCTTCTTCCCCATTTTTCTTCTTCCCCAACCCTCACCTCTGATCATCATCAGTCTGAATTAGATCGATTTGTCCCCGATTATTGCTTCCATGGCGGCTCCTCCACCTGGAGGCAGCTCGCAATCGGCCTATGCTGACTGCCTCAAACCAAAGAGGAACCCCGATGGCAAACCATACCCCAAGCTCCAGAAGTTGAATCTCAAACCTCAGCTATCTTACAAAGGGGAACCATGCTGCTTCTTCACGGAGGAAGAAATCGACCTCATCGCTGAACCATTCAATGACGCCCTAGTTGGAAAATTTACCAGAGGCCGGCCAACATTGCCATTTCTCCGGCACCATTTCCAGACAATCGGATTCAAAGGAGAATTCAAAATCACCGCTCTGGATGCGAGGCATGTGAGAATCACCTTCGACCTAGATGAAGATCTGCATCGCTGCTGGAGCAGATACACATGGAATCTTGGAGGGTCTGTAATGAGGATCTTAAAGTGGACCAAAGATTTTGACATCGACGAGGAGCCCCCATTCGCACCCATTTGGATCAATGTTGAGCTACCGCCGACGCACTTTTTCCACCCTGACGCCATAGAAGGTATTGGTGAGTCTCTAGGAAAGTTTCTTTATGCTGATACCCCAACAGAAAATTTATCGAGACCTTCCACAGTCAGAATGAGCGTAGAGTTTGATCTTAGGAACCCACTTCCGGCCAAGGTTAGACTTGGGACCTTGAGAAAACATAAGTATTACAATATCACCTATGAGGATCCCCCCCTTTACTGCAAGGATTGCAAGAAATTGGGTCATAATGGGTCAAACTGCAGATTGAGGAATGGGACGACTTCGACTACAATACAAGCAGCTTCACAACCAAACTCTGGTGCTATTAAGAACACAGCAAAGGGGCAAGTATCAAGAGGCCAAGTCATAATCAGTGGTGCCCCTAAGAAACCTCAACCACACCAAGAAATCAGGAAGAAACCTTTGGAGGTCTGGAAAAAGAAAGAAGATATAGACCCTCACACTATCCAGGAGGAGGAGGAAGATATCTTCCTGGATGCCATCACCATGGAGGAAACAACTTTAGATAAAGGAAAGGGAAAGATCAGTCATGAGCCCCCCTTTCAGTCACCAGCCAAATCGGGTCCATCAAAGATTGGAGTCTCTGTGGAAGACTGCACACCACCATTGACAACAGGTAACTCTGGTCAAATTATATTTCAAACTACTAATCGATTTCAACTTTTGGATGAGGATCAGGATAACGTGGAACAAGCAGAGGAGCCAGCTGAAGATCTTGAAATGGATCTTATGGAAGTGAGCATCCAGAATGAGGTCACTCTGGTCAATGCAGAAAAGAACCTCATTAACCAGGTTTCGCCTACACCTTCTTCTTTAAAAAGAAACACAGACAATTCTTCTTTCAAAGCATCACTTGATATGAATGAGGATGATAACATGATCGCTAGTGATAGTGTGAATGTGACAGTGTTAGAGCATATAAGGAATGTTGTTAAGATAACAGAAAAAGATTCGCATTTGAGAGACAATGTATCAAACTCAATCACTGTAGTCAATAAACCTGACATAGAGCTTGAGAATGTAACTGATAATATAGATGCTCAGGATGTTAATGTGGTGCACATTGAGGATGTGGAGCCCATGAATAATGTGGCCACACCAATTGTCACTTCTTTACAAGTTCCTGCTTCAATTTCTGTTGCTCTCTCTGTGCCATCTGAATATGCTATACCCATTACACCCAATGTAGATCAGCAGACACATACTGGCAAGGTTGATAAGAAGAAACCTACTTTCTTCTCTCAACCGAACAGAATCAGTTCTAGACTAGCTGCCAAACAAAACATTTCCCATGAATTGTAAAATCTTAACATGGAATGTAAATGGACTAACCACCTCTGTGGAAAGAATAAAAGAATTAAGTCTAGTTCATAAGCCTGATATATTTGCTATTATTGAGCCTAAACAGAAAATTAACACCCTGGATGGCTTTACTAAGAAATTACATTTTCACTCCAGCTTAGCATCTAAATCAGGGAAGATATGGATTTTGTGGAACACTAATATACACACCCAACTAATCCATGATGACCAAAATTTTACTGTTCTTAAGATTGAAAACCAGAACCCAGGAAATGACTGGTATCTAATTGTTGTTTATACTGAACACTCAAGGCTAGGAAGACAAGAGATGTATGGTAGAATCCTTAACTTACCTTCCTTGCCATATTTCCTGGTTGGAGATTTCAATGTCATTAGAACTCTTTCTGAATATAATGGTTCTTCTAGTCCAAGTATTGATAGTATAATAGATTTTGATATCTTTATAAATGCTATGGAACTAGAGGAACCTCACACAGTTGGGAACATTTACACATGGACTGGGTACAGATTAAAAGGGAAAGGAATTAAGGCTAAAGAAAAAGTCTCTAAAAAGCTAGATAGAGGTTTAACCAACCTGAAACTTAGGCAAATCTACCCAAGTACCTCAATCCAAGTACTGAATAGGACCACATCAGACCATTCCCCCCTCTTAGCAAGCTTCAATAATCAGGCTAAAATCTACCCAAAGCCATTTAGGTTCCAAAATATGTGGTACATGAGAGAAGGATTCCAACAGGTTCTAAGAAATAATTGGGAGCAGCCTATAGAATGTTATGGCATGTTAAAATTCTGTAACAAACTCAAAAGGCTCAAAATCTTTCTTAAACAGTGGAATAGGGAAGTTTTCAAAGATGTTTTCCAAAACATAAAAGAAGCAGAACAGGAGGTAGATAGATTGGAAGCTGAGAATGATGATCTAGATAACCCTTCTACCCTAGAAGCTCTCAACACTGCTAGAACCAACCTCCTACTCAAAATTAAGGAGAGGGACATTTTCTGGAAACAAAAGAGTAGAGTTAGATGGATGAAAGATGGGGACTGCAACAGTCAGTTCTTTCACAAGTCTGTAAAACAGAAGCACTCTAGATTGTCCATACAAAAAATTAAGGATGAGCATCAGAACTGGTTAACTGATCAGGATGCTATTG
Organism: Rubia yunnanensis; assembly: GCA_037428765.1. Taxonomy (NCBI): domain Eukaryota; kingdom Viridiplantae; phylum Streptophyta; class Magnoliopsida; order Gentianales; family Rubiaceae; genus Rubia; species Rubia yunnanensis. Next base: position 102,544,541 of record CM075061.1, on the reverse strand, counting down.
GAATTGCAGGGGAAAGTTTTTTTAAAAATCTCATGCAGGATGAGAATACAGACATGCATGGAGAAAACCTAGCCTTTTTTCTCACAGATATTCCCTCCTTGATTACTCCCCAGACTAACTCTGAGCTATTGAAACCAGTCACAACTGATGAGGTCAAAGCTGCTGTCTTTAGTCTTGGAGAAAATAGTGCAAGTGGACCTGATGGTTTCCATGGGCTGTTTTATAGAAACAGTTGGGACATCATAGCCCAGGACCTTACTGAAGCAGTAAGGGATTTTCAAGCTGGTACACCAATCCCAAGGGCAATGGCCTCCACAAATATAGTCCTTATCCCCAAAAACCAACAACCATCAACCTTTAGTGAGTTTAGACCAATCAGCCTCTCAAACTTTAGCAATAAAGTTTGCTCCAAGATACTGATGGAAAGGATAAAAATTCTGATGCCCTCACTTATATCAAGTGAACAATCAGCATTCCTTCAAGGGAGGGAAATAGCAGATAATGTTATCCTGATGCAAGAGTCTACTAGATTCTTGCAGAAAGATAAAGAATGTCTCAACCTTATCCTCAAATTAGACATGACCAAAGCATTTGATAGGGTTTCCTGGCCTCCTCTTAATTCACTTCTGCTCAAACTGGGATTCCATGGCACTTTAGTCAGAATACTTATGTCTAACATAGCATCTGCATGGTTCTCTGTTATCATTAATGGAGTTTCTTATGGTTTTTTTAAACCATCAAGAGGTCTCAAACAGGGTGACCCTCTGTCCCCCTTTTTGTTCAACATATTAACTGAACTCATGTCCAGGAAGCTCCATACCTTATTTGAATCTGGTACATTAGCAAGGTTTCATGTGCCACAGCACACTACACCACTTACACATCTAATCTATGCTGATGACACATGTATATTCCTTAAAGCAACTAATAAGTCTCTTAAAAATTTTGCTGCATTTATCACCTCATTTGAAATGGCTACTGGGCAAAAAGTAAATATGCAAAAATCCAACTTCTACACAGGTGAAAAAAGCAGTAGAGCACATAAAAGTAAAATTAAGAGAATCTTGGGAATGCAGGAGGGTAGTTTTCCCTTTAAGTATCTAGGCTGTACCATATATAAGGGTAGAAAACTTAATGCACATTCTCTTGGAACTTTAGAATCTATAAGTGCTAGAATAAATACATGGAACTCTAAATGGATTTCTAAAGGGGGAAGGATAATACTTATCAAGTATGTACTCTCCTCCATACCCCAACATGTATTTGCTGTGATGCAACCAACAAGTTTCATTCTTAGAAAAATTGAAATGCTATGCTCAGATTTTCTATGGGGGGAAACAGAGGGAAAGAAGCATAAGCACTGGAGATCTTGGGAAAGAATGGCATTTCCAGAACAAGAGAATGGGATAGGTTTTAAAAACTTAGACTCCATTATAGATGCATACTCCCTTAAGCTTTGGTGGAAAATGCAGCAGGGCAATGCACCCTGGACCAAATTCCTTTGGTCTCTTCCAAACCACAGAAGAACTTCTGATGTATGGAAGAGAGTGAAGTCAGTTTCTGAATTTGCAGAATCCCACACTAGAATCATTCTAGGAAATGGTACATGCAGTTTCTGGAATTCAAACTGGCTGGGTGATGGAATGCTGATAGATAAGTTAGATGGAATCAAACCCTTGCATCCTAACCTGACAGTTAGAGAATTTTACACTAACAAGGTATCAATATTAGCTTTCTTGGCACCATACATTTCTGCAGATATGATACAGAAGATGCAAAGGGAGCACATTTTTACTGAGGACAAGGACATCATGGTATGGACACCAAACCCGCAAGGTAAGTTTTCGATTCAAAGTGCATATAAAAGCTTGAGACACAGGCATAGAGAATCTGCATCACTGACGAAGGTACAATCTCTAAACTTACCTGTGAAGATTACCTTCCTTACTTGGAGAATCCTTAATAATTTGATGCCAATGGATGATATGCTTAAAGATTTTGGGATTACTAATGTATCAAAATGTCCTTTCTGTCAGCATGAGGATACATTGCAGCATTTTTTTAACACATGCCCTTATGTCTCTCTAATATGGAAACAAATGCATGCTATCCTAGACCTACCACAGATTCACTTTGTTAATTTATGGGACAGATTAACATCATACTGGAGTATATCACATCTGCCAAAACTCCATGTTTTCCTGTGCTGCTCTCTACCATGTCTAATTTTATGGGAATTGTGGAAAGCTAGGGGCCAGATACTTTACCAGGGTGTTAAAAAAACCCCTTTACAAACCTGGAATCAAGTAAAGGCAAACAGTAGACTAATCTCCATAGTAAGGACACATGCTTCTGGCAATCCCTCTGATTGCAAATGGATCCAAAGAGGACTAATCTCTGTCCTGAATCCACCCCCACTAACAAGACTTATCCCCATCAAATGGGAACCCCCTGATGTCGGATTCAAGCTGAATGTTGATGCATCTTTTAAACAAAACTCCTCGTCTGTTGGGGGTCTAATAAGAGACACTGGGGGAAGATTCAGGCTGGCATTTTACAATCTAATACACGGGGTTTCTCCTTTGCAGGTGGAGCTCCAAGCAGCCCTTCAAGGCATCCAATTAGCAATGGAACACGGCTATTACAATATCTCACTGGAGATGGACAGTCAACCGGCAGTGAACATCATTAATGGCAACTTGGAGCCTCCGTGGATCTGTCTTCAATTGGCCAGACAAGTTGCAGACCTGATGAAGCAGAACAACATCCGAGCTTCCCACATCTACAGAGAAATTAATGGCCCTGCTGATTTTTTAGCAAAGTACGGACAGCAAAGGAGGGAATCACGGTATCTCACTGATCTCAGACATTTTCCACAACTGAGAGAGAAGCTTTTGATGGATAATCTCCACTCTTGGAGAAGAATCAGGGCATAACACAGGTTTTGTCTAGGCTAGGCTGGAGTGTAAGTCGACACTTGGGGTGTGGAGTCTTACACAAACAGAAGAGCTCCTCCTGTTCCCGGTTCGAACACATGAAGGGAGAGCCACTCTCCACTTTCCTTTCGCTTTTGTATAGGCTTCTTCTTTTGTTTATGGCATATACCTATGCCGATGAAATTGTCTATCTTTTGTCCAATTCTCTCATGTATCTAACTGTCTGATAAATTCTACGGGTTTTAAGCCCAATTTGGAGGTTTGGGGAGCCAAATAAAGTCCCCCCATCTTATGATGGTTTGAATTAAAAAAAAAAAAAAAAAAAAGAAGTGTTGGCTGTTAGGACAGTGACCACCTCATTCTCTTTCACTATTCATTTAGTTTCTATTCAATTTTAAATATTTGTTTGTGATTTATGGAAGATTGATCGATGAGGAATAGGAGAAGCAGGATGTTAGAGGAATCACACATGTTGTAATTAGGAAATTGTGACTGCAATCACCTGAATAAATCATGCTTTAGTAGCATAGAATTCTACAAAACACGAATTCTTTGATGGTTTTTGTGTTGACACAAACATAATGCAAAAATGAAAAACCTTCCAATAGAGTAAAGTTGAGATCTAATGATTCTTGAGGCTCGAGAAGTAAGCTATGATAGCTACAAGTGTTACTTGTTATTTTGTTCTTACTAGTGTTAATGGATTTGTAGATATTTTGATTAAAACTTGCCTTGTAATGTTAAGATACATAATGTTCCCTTTGATCTGAGTTGTTTATGGTCGACATTCCCGCAGTTCTCTGTGTTTCTTTAAGAGTCCGAGGATGATGTCCAAATTCTGCCCGAGGCATGGCTGAAATCAGCTGTTGAACCTCAGTGAGGACAAGAAAATGACGAGGTAGTTGCCAAGACGACTGCAGAATATATAGTTAAACTTTCCATGCTGTCTTGCGACTCTTGTCCCGTTATTCAAATCGAGGATGATACATGTCTAGGATATGAAGATCCTTCTTCAAAATGCCTATTATGGCTCACAGAAGCCACGTCCAGAGGTGAGATGGATGATTTCAAGATCATGTCTCTGCAGATTGAGGAGGTGAAAGAGAACTTTCTGCCGAAGCCCTTTATCCCAGAAGCACTGAAAGTGGAAGATTTTGCATCAAATGCAGCACTAATGGAACAAGAATGGGGCAGTCCAGGAGAGGAAGGCCGCAAAGGAACTTCTAGCGTGGTATCCTTCCCGGACTAGCTTCTCTTTCGTGACACGAAGTGACTGAAGATCTTCGGGCATTTGGAGGGCTAATCAAAGCAATGGGGCAGCCATTGAGTTTGACATTGACAAGGAGGACCGGCACGAGAAATGATGGTGGTAGGGGATGGCGGTGGGCAGTTTCTGGAGAAGGATTGATCGCTGGCTTTGCTATTTAGTAGTGTTTTGTCCATTTGTTTTTATGATTCTTCTTTCATATGTGCCCTTTTCGATAGGAAAGCAGACAATGTTTTGTATAGACAATTTGTAATGACATAGCAAATAGTTGGTAATTTCGTTTCTGACTATGATAACAAAGCAAATTCTTGAAAAATTCAATATGTACACATCATCAAGATTTCATCAATTCTCATTCAAGAGTAGAATATATGGTTACGATCACTTGCATTCTTGTTTTGACATCTCGAAAATAGTTACAGCCACACAGGATATTCTTCTTCCATAAAGATGTACAGTGAAATTACATTTTTCTCAAGTTGTCTAACCTAGCTTGCAAATCACTATCTATGCCAGTATCATCATTTGCAGCTGACTCGGCTTGGGGAACCTTAGACTTTGCAGCTAGAGCAGCCACAGCCGATAAGGGGGCATTCACAAGCTGGCATTAGTTGTAGACACGAATATTTTGTCTTCACGAACAAAGAGAAGTGCTAAGAGGTTTATGAATGTAAACATGAGGAGAACAAAGGATTACCGTAGAATTGATGTCGATACCAATCTCATCAAGGACTTGGTTAACTGATCTGTTGGTTTCTTCTTCTTCCCCGTCCCCTTCAAGAGCATCGTCAATGGCATCACCCATCACTTCACTCACCATTTTCATCTTCAATGTTTAGAATCCAATCTAAAGGCAAATAAGTTGTTCTAAATTAAACCGCACAATAGTAGGACAACATTTCACAAGACACTCGAGAAAAGCCAGATTTGACAAAGTCAAATAAATTCTGGTCGTCATGAGATGGTAAAACTGCAGCCTTGGTCAACTCTACAGTAGTTTCAACAAATGAAAATAGAAAGCCATTCACAGTAAAACTAACAAGTACACACTGGATACTAACAAATGCAATATATATGTGAACAAATGCAGTTCCTAATTCAAAATGTACTATCAACAACACATGAAAATAAAAAGTCATATACAATTAACCAGTACATACATAATGCTAACGAATGCAACATTTAAGTAAAATAATGCATTTTCTATTTAAAAATGAACGATACACGGTACAACTAACAAATACACATTGAATACTAACAAATACAATATATAAGTGAACAAATGCAGTTCCTAATTCAAAATAAAAAATAAACAACAAAAGAAAATAAAAAGTCTTATACAACTAACAAGTACATACATAATACTAACGAATGAAACATTTAAGTAAAAGAATATTGTTTGTAATTCGAAAGAATGATACGCAGTAACTAACAAAAATACACACCGAATACTAACAAATGCAATATATAAGTGAACAATTGCAGTTCCTAATTTAAAATGAACAATCAACAACAAAAGAAAATAAAAAGTCATATACAACTAACTAGTACATACATAATACTAACGAATGCAATATTTAAGTAAAAGAATATTGTTTGTAATTCGAAAGAATGATACACAGTAACTAACAAAAATACACACCGAATACTAACAAATGAAATATATAAGTGAACAATTGCAGTTCCTAATTTAAAATGAACAATTAACAACAAAAGAAAATAAAAAGTCATATACAACTAACTAGTACATAGATAATACTAACGAATGCAACATTTAAGTAAAAGAATGCAGTTTCTAATTCGAAATTAACGATACACAGTACAACTAACAAATACACACTGAATACTATCAAATGCAATATATAAGTGAACAAATGCATTTCCTAATTTAAAATCAATAATCAACTACATATGAAAATAAAAAGTTATATACAACTAACTAGTACATACATAATACTAACGAATGCAAAATTTAGGTAAAAGAATGCAGTTTCTAATTTGAAATGAACGATTAACAACAAATGAAAATAAAAAATCATACACAACTAACTGGTACATACATAATACTAACGAATGCAACATTGAAGTAAAAGAATGCAATTTCTAATTCGAAATGAACGATCAACAACAAATGAAAATAAAAAATCATAAACAACTAATAATTGCATACTGAGTACTAACGAATGCAACAAATAATTAAACAAATGCATATCATAACATCAACCTCACACAAATACAGAGCTTTAGTTATACATTATTTAAATTAACATATGCATAACTTCACTAAAATATACAATTTATAATCACATTGATGCTTTTAAAGTATCCAGAAAATGCAATACAATTTATACAACCATGTTAGAAATTCCCGACCTAGAATCTGGAAAATCCAAAGCATCACATTACTTGATTTGTCGATCATCTTCTTAACCGAAAGCGCATCACCATTTTTAGGCCTTGAGGTAACCAAAGTAGGCACTCTAGTGGGGAGTAGCTTATGAACCACTTGAGTATTGTAAATCAGGAAAAAGAAAATGAAGCCTTTGTCACCATACATAGTTCATTCCAAACTCAAAGTTTGATATTAATCACAAAAAAAGAGAATATCTTTGTTTCATCAAAGTCACAAAAGAGTTGATGTGTCCATTTTATGTGCATAATTTAGTACTTTTTTAGGATCACTTTTATGCTCTTTTACTATCTAGAGCTTGTGTTTTACCTTGAAATTCTCTCAGGAGAGGTAAGATTGACTTTACACTCTTTTAACTCTTCTAAGTTGATTTTTCATGACAAGGAAGGACATGGAGGCTTGAAGACCGGAGGCTGTTGAAGATCATCTTTTGAAAACTTCAAAGATTTGAAGACTTCATGAATGAGAGGGATTATTGTGGAGAAGAGTTCTTGCTAAAAGAAGAAGAAAAGAAGACAAGGGTAAGTTCTGGCGCCCGTCGCGAACAGCGACGAACGGATGACCAGAACCTAACCTTATCCTTTTGTACTATAAATAGAATTCTCTTTCCTCTAATTCATAACTTCTTCTCCACCCAATTTTGGTACTATTCTAATGCTAGTTTTCCACCATTTTCATCTTTGATTTCTCTTGTATTATGTTTGGTTTGTTAGCATTAATTATTATGAAACCTAGTAGCTAAATCTAGTTCTTGGGAGCAATTATTTAATGTTTCCAAACTTATGTAGTGAGATTCCCTATTTGCTCATGAACATTTATTGGAGATCATTTATTATTCCATTAATGTTATGTTTTGCCTCATTTATACTATGGGTTGTTTGAGTATATGAAATGTTTGCATGATTGAAGTTTTAGGGTGTTAGGAAAGTTGCAAATTTCTTAGCTCTTTTGACATGAAATAAAAAGGCATTGATTTAGAACTTCTTGTGTATAATGTGTGGTGATTCTTGCTAGATGAGTATGTTAGTGTGGAGTGTTCTCATATCTATCCCATAGATGCAAAGAAAGGTTGAACCTTGACTGTGGTTTGTTCTAGGGTTAACCTAGTAAATGCTTTGTTTGGTTAAATGACTATGTCTTTGGTAGAAGGCTTGTTGTTATCAAACCCATGGTCCTTCATGTGAAATGTCATTGATGAATTACCTCTATGGTATTGTTTGCCTAGGGTGATTATCAATGAGGTTTGCAAATGGTCTTTGTTTGTCCTTGTAAACTACTATTGAGAAGGAATGAATTTTGATATTTGAATGAGAAGTAATAATGTTTCCCATAGACAATAAATGTAATTGAATGACTGAATGAATCTATGATCTATAGGAAGTGTGGAAGTGGAAGTCGATTTCCCCCAAGGCTCTGTTAATTCTTGTTTTAATCATCTATTTAGTTGTTGGTTCTTGATTAGCATAGTTATCTTGCTTTTATAGTTTTTGTATTTCAATTTTATAACCTAGGACAAAAAACCAACCAAACCCACCATTTTTTACATGTTTTATATGTATCTATATATGCTTATATCTAGTATGTGTTCTCTATATATTTTTTAAACACATGGAAAGATCCCTCTTCTCGTGGACGACCCCGACTTGCCATTATCTACTCAATTATAGATAGGAAGCATTAGGGCTTAAATATATAACTTTGAGAGGTATGACAATAACCTCCCAAATTTTGGCGCCGCTGCCGGGGAAGAGGCGTTTATTTTTAAGTGTTTAGGTATATTATGTGTGATTATGTACTAGTTATATAGAATTGTTGGTTTGCTTTTATTTTGATTTCTTAGTTGATTTGCCATTTTCGCTTGTCTTGGAGACGTGTTGTTCGATTTCTTGGTGTATAGTTCATACGCGATCCTCTTCCCTAGAACTCCTACACTATGACTGCAAGTTAGAGTTGAATTTGAGATGGGCTAGGAGGCTTTCTTTGGAAAGTGTGAATAACACCCCTCTTAGTAACCATTTTGTGGATACCTCAACTTCTATAGAGCATCTACACGATCATGAAGATGATCATACAGAAGGAGAGCCGCAACATCCTCATCTCCAAGGAAGGGAGATTCCTTTAGGGCAAGCCTTGTTGAGGGACATTTTGGCACCCAACCTTGATCAACAATTAATGTTCGTTGAGTATCCCTTTGTTGGACCAAATGGGCACTTTGAGCTAAACACCGAGTTCATAAACATGCTACCTTTCTTCCTTTGTAGGCGAGGGGAGAATGCCAACAAGCACCTCATTGAGTTCCATTTTTTTGTGTGGTGGTACTGTCTCCCATGGAGTAGATGAAGACTTTTACAAGTTGGAGGCATTCCCATTCACATTGAGGGATGGTACAAGAGATTGGCTCCACTACTTACTACCCAAGAGCATCAAGAGTTGGTTTGACATGAAGACGGAGTTTCTAGCAAAGTACTTCCCAGCCTCGAAGTCCGCTGCTTTGAAGAAGGACATAAGCAACATCCTCCAATGGCATGAAGAATCTCTCTTCGACTATTGGGAGAGGTTTAAGAATCTTCTCGCAAGTTTTCCTTTCCACGACTATTCAGATAGATATTTGGTCAATTACTTCTACAATGGTGTTATTGATGAGGACCAAAGATTAGTGACAAGTTCTTGTGGTTGTACCCTTGGGAACAAGACTTTATCGGAGGCTATGCAATTGTATAAGGAGCTAGCGTAGGAGTCAAGAAATTTTAGCTCAAGGGCTGATTTGAGAAGGAGATATCCGATGCCCGCAAGTGACCCTTCTAATAGTGGAATGCTTGAGGACCAAGTCTCGACCCTTGCTTCTATGGTGAAATCCTAGATGGCTAAGCCCAGATATGCACCCCATGTTAAATCATGTGAAATTTGTTACTTGGCGTATCCTACGAACACTTGCCCTACTTTGCAAGAGAATTATTTCGAGGAGGTGAGTGTCATGGGGTATCAAAGCAACCAAAACTACCAAGGTGCGCAAGGATATCAAAGAAGTGAAGGGCACCAAGGTGGCCGTACTATTCGGGTATTTGTGATAACACAAACCTCTGGTATGGAAACCCTCAAGGAGGCTAAAACCTTCAACCGTATTGGCCTCCTCAACAATAATATAGGTCACCTCAACAATAATTTCAACTCCAAGACAAGCCCCAAAACCAAAGGGAGAGCTCGAGGTTAACAAAAGATAAGGTGAAGCAAGCCATCCACCGATTGAGCATGTATGCGGAGAGGTAAAAAATTCCTTGATGAAGCCAAGGCAAGCATCAAGAACTTGGAAACTCAAGTGAGCCAAATAGCTCAAGTGGTGAATCAGATGGAGGCCCGGGAGAAGGGTAAACTCCCCTCCCAACCAGAGATCAATCCCCGCCAAAATGAAAGTGCTATCACTTTTAGAAGTGGTAAAGAGATTTATAGAGTTGCTCTCGTGCTCACTACTAACTACTATAGAGTAGCTACTGAAAATTCTGGGGCCGTCCACATAGATACTATAATTTGAAAGTTAACCACACACAATCCACAATTGGGCCTCACTCCAATTGTGTGTTAGGAATATTTAGTGCTACAAACATAAGATAGGGTAGGTTGTCTAAAAACTAATGAACATGCAAACATGAGAGATTAAAATATAATTGACTAGTCTTGGGCAATATCTGCGTAACATGACCGATGAGTGACCTTTGATTCTAGGCACACGCACCGAGGCACACGCTGGGTGGGAGATGAAAATCAATCTCTTCGGGCCAAAGCACACCTGACACATGCTGGCAAGGAGATGTAAATAAGTTTTTTCAGGCCAAAGCACACCTAACACACGCTGATATGGAGATGCAAATCAGCCTCTTCAGGGCAAAGCACACCTGGCCCACACTGGCAGGGAGATGCAAATAAGCCTGTTCAGGCTAAAAGCATACCTTGCACACGCTGGCAGGGAGATGCAAATAATCCTTTTCAGGCCAAAGCACACCTGGCATACACTTGCAGGGAGAAGCAAATTAGCCTCTTCAGGCTAAAGTACACTTGGCCCACACTGGCAGGGAGATGCAAATCAGCCTCTTCAGGCCAAAGCGCACCTAGTCCACAATGGCTAGGGAGATGCAAGTCCCAACCAAAGCCTTCAAGCGAATGACAAGGACCTATGGATTTCATGATCAAAGAGTTGCAAGTCCCAACCAAAGTCTTCAAGCAGATGATAAGCACCTCTAGCTGCCAATGGTTAGGGAGCTGCAGATCCTATCTAGCATCTACAGGACATCTGTGATCATTTTTTGACATTGCACAACCATGAATCCACGGGGCTGGATGAAGGTATCACCCTAGCTTACAATAGCTAGAGAGATGCTAGCCCAACTACAGAAAGAGGGGCCACAACGCACGACCCTGTAAATGGCAATAAGGATGCAATATGAGATTATGGTTGTGATACAGAAGGCCTAGGCACAGAGTCCAGGCCAAAACCAACATGGCTAAAAAGCACGACCTTGTGAGTATTCAAAAAGGCCCCAACGCAAAGTCCAAGACAACACTAGCAGGGCCACAAAGCATGACCCTGTAAAAGGTAATAAGGCCGCAATGTGAGATTGCAGTCGCAATTTAAAAGGCTAAGACGTAAAGTCCAGGCCAAAGCTAACAAGGCCGAAGAGCACGACCCAGTCAGTAATTCATAAGATTGCAATGTGAGATTGCGGTCGTGATTTAGAAGGCTTAGATTTAGATCCAGGCCAAAGCCAACAGGCCCAAAGAGCACAACCCTATGTGTATTTAATAAGGCCGCAATATGAGATTGCAGTCGCGATTTATAAGGCCTACAAGCAGGGTCCATGCCAAAGCCAACAGGGGAAAAAAGCATGACCCTGTGAGTGTTTAATAAGACCACAATTTGAGATTGCAGTCGCAAAGAAGGCCTGGACGTAGAGTACAGGCTGAAGCCAAAAGGCCAAAGAGCACGGCCCCGTGAATATTTATAAAGGCCATGATGCTAAATGTCGGTCAACACTAGTAAGGCCAAGATGCTCGTCCCTGGAAAAGGTAATAAGATTAGAATGTGAGATTGTGGTCATAATTGAAAATGCCTAGACAAAACATTCACACCGAAGACAATAGGGTTGAATAGAACAACCATGTGAATATTTAATAAGGCTATGAAGCGAAGCACATGCCGACACTTGTTGGGCTACGACACTCGGCTGTGCAAAAGGTAATAAGACTGCAATGTGAGATTGCGATCGCAATTTAGAAGGTCGCAATGCAAAGTCTAGGTCAAAACAAACAAGGCCAGAGAGCACAACCCTGTGAGTTTTTCATAAGGCCGCAATGTGAGATTGCGGTCGGGATTTAGAAATCCTAGTCATAGAGTCAAAGTCGAAGCCATCAGAGTAAAAAAGTACAACCCTGTGAGTTTTTAATAAACTGCAATGTGAGATTGCGGATGCAATTTAGAAGACCTAGATGCAGAGTCTAGGAAGAATCCAATAGGGCTAAAAAGCACGGCCTTGTGAATATTTATAAAGGCCATAACCCAAAGTGCATGCCAAAACTAGTAAATCCACGATGCTCTGCCTTGCAAAAGGTAATAAGACCGCAATGTGAGATTGCGATTGTGATTTAGAAGGCCTAGATGAAAAGTCCATGCCAAAGGCAACATGGCCAAAGAGCACGGCCCTGTGAATATTTAAATCAAGCCATGACATAAACAGAAAGCCAACCCTAGCAGGGCCACTATACCCATCCCTGCAAAAGGTAATAAGACCGAAATGTGAGATTGAAATTTAGAAGGCCTTAAAAAGAGTCTAGGCCGAAGCTAATAGGCCAAAGAACACGGCCACATGAGTATTTAATAAGGACACAATATGAGATTGCGGTCAAGGTTTAGAATCCTAGATGTAGAGTCTAGGCCGAAGCAAATAAGGCCGAAGAGCACCGTCCTGTGAGTGTTTAATAAAACCACAATGTGAGATTGCATTCGTGATTTAGAAGGCCTAGATGCACAGTCCAGGATAAAGCCAACAAGGGTGAAAAGCATGACCCTGTAAATATTTATAAAGGCCAAGACGCAAAGCACATGCCGACATTAGTGGGGCCCCAACGCTCGGCCCTGCAAAAGGTGATAAGACCTCAATGTGAGATTGCAGTCACAATTGAAAATTCTTAGACAAAGAGTCCACGCCGAAGCTAAAAGGGATGAAGTGCACGTCCATGTGAATATTTATTATGGCCAAGAAGCATACCACATGCAGACACTTGCTTGGCCACGATGTCGGCTCTGCAAAAGGTAAAAAGGTCGCAATGTGAGATTGCGGTCACAATTTAGAAGGCCACGATGCTGAGTCCAGGCCAAAGCCAACAGGGATGAAAAGCACAATCCTAAGAGTATTAAATAAGGCATCAATGTGAGATTGCGGTTAGAATTTTGAATGCCTAGGCGCAGAGTCCAAGCCGAAGCAAAAAGGTCTGAAAAGCATAGCCCCGTTAGTATTTCATAAGACTGCAAAGTGAGATTACGATTGCAATTAAGAAGGCCTAGATGCAGAGTATAGGCCGAAGCCAACAAGGTCAAAGAGGACGGCCCTGTGAATATTTAGAAGGCCATGACGCAAAGCGCCGGTCGACACCAGCTAGGCCTAAAACACTCAGCCTTGCAAAAGGTAATTAGACCACAGTGTGAGATTGCGGTTGTGATTTAGAAGGCCTAAACAAAGAGTCCATGCCGAAGCCAACATTTCCAAAGATCACAACCCTATGAATATTTAATAAGACCATGACGTAAAATGCATGCTGGCACAAGCAAGGCCACAGTGCTCGGCCCTGCAAATGGTAATAAGACTGCAATGTGAGATTGCAGTCGCAATTTAGGAGACCTAAATGAAGAGTCAAGGTTGAAGCTAATATGGTCGAAAAGCACAAACTTATGAATATTTAACAAGGCCACAATGTGAGATTTCAGAGACAATTTAGAAGGACTAGACGCAAAGTCCAGGCTTATGCCAACAGGGCTGAAGAGCAAGGCCTTGTGAGTGTTTAATAAGGCTGTAATGAGAGATTGTGGTGTGATTTAGAATGCCTAGATGAAGAGTCCATGTCGAAGCCAAAAGGGCCGTAGAGTATGGCCCTGTGAGTATTTAATAAGACCGCAATGTGAGATTGCGGTCGTGATTTAGAAGGCCTAGATGCAGAGTCAAGGCCAATGCCAACAGAGCTTAAGAGCACGACCATGTGAAAATTTAATTAGACCGCAATGTGAGATTGCGATTGCAATTTAAATTGCCTAGACTCAGAGTCCAGGCTGAAGTCAATAGGGTAGTAGAGCACGACCCTGTGAATATTTAATAAGGCCGCAATGTGAGATTGCGATCGCAATTTAGAAGGCCATGGTGTAAAACGCAGGTTGACACTAGCAGAGCCACAACGCTCGGGCCTGCAAAAGGAAATAAGATCGTAGTGTGAGATTGTGATCGTGATTGAAAAGGCCTTGATGAACAGTCCACACCGAAGATAACATGGCTAAAGAGCTCGACCCTGTGAAAATTCAATAAGGCAATGAAGCGAAGCGTAGGCCAACACTAGCTGGGATACGATGCTCGGCCCTACAAAAGCTAATAAGGCCGCAATGTGAGATTACGGTCACAATTTAAAAGGCGACGACACAGAGTCTAGGCCAAAGCCAGCAGGGCTGAATAACACGACCCTATGAGATTTTCATAAGGCCGTAATGTGAGATTGCGGTCGGTATTTGGAAGGCCTAATTGTAGAGTCCAAGTCAAAGCCAATAGGACCAAATAGCATGACCCTGTGAGTTTTTAATAAACTACAATGTGAGATTGCAGTCGAAATTTGGAAGGCATGGACGCATAGTCGTGACCAAGCCATGATGCAAAGTGTAGCCCGACACTAGCAGGGCCACGATGCTCGGCCCTGTAAAAGGTAATAAGATTGCAATGTGAGTTCGTGGCTGTGATTTAGAAAGCTTAGACGAATAGTCCAAGCTAACGTGGACAAGGAGCGTGACCCTACTAATATTGAATAGGGCCATGATACTTAGCCCTACAAAAGGTAATAAAACCGCAATGTGAGATTGCGGTCGCGATTTAGAAGGCCTAGACACAGAGTCTAATCCGAAGCTAACAGGGACAAAGAGCACGACCCTATGAGTATTTAATCAGATTGCAATGTGAGATTGGAGTCAAGATTTAGATAGCCTAGACGCAGAGTCCACACTGAAGCCAAAAGGGCCGAAAAGCACGACCCGGTGAATATTTAATAAGGCCACAACGTGAGATTGGGGTCGCATTTTAGAAGTCAATGATGCAAAGCACATGCCAATATTAACAGGGCCCAATGCTTGGTCCTACAATAGGTAATAAGATCACAAATTGAGATTGTGGTCACGATTGAAAATGCCTAGACAAAGAGTCCACGATGAAGCCAACAGGGCTGAAGAGCATGGCCCTGTGAATATTTAATTAGGCCATGAAGTAAAACACATGCTGACACTAGCTGGGCCATGGTGCTCAGCCCTGCCAAAGTTAACAAGAGCCCCAATGTGAAATTGAGGTCGCGACGCAGAGTCTAGGCCAAAGCTAATAGGGCTGAAAAGCATGACCCGCTGAAAATTAAATCAGATCACAATGTGAGATTGCTGTCGTGATTTAGATGGTCTAGACACGGAGTGCAGGCCGAAGCCAATAGGGTTAAAGAGCATGGCCCTGTGAATATTTTATAAGGCCGCAACATGAGATTGGAGTCATGATTTAGAAGGCCATGATGCAAAGCGTGAGCTGACACTAGCAGGCCCCAACGCTCGGCCCTTAAAAAGTTAATAAGATTGCAATGTGAGATTGTGGTCACAATTGAAAAGGCCTAGATGAAGAGTCAACGCCGAAGAAAATAGGTCTAAAGAGCACAGCCCTGTGAATATTTAATAAGGCAATGAAGCAAAGCACCTGCCGACACTAACTGGGCCACGAAGCTTGGCCCAGCAAAAGGTTATGAGACCACAGTATGAGATTGTGCTTGAGATTGAGAAGGCCTAGTTGAAGCGACCACACTAAAGCAAACATTGGCAAAGAGCACAGCCCTATGAAAATTTAACAAGGCCATGACGTAAAGCGCAGGCTGACCCTAGCAGAGCACGATGCTTGGCCTTGTTAAAGGTAATAAGACCGCAATGTGAGATTGCGGTCGTGATTTAGAAGGTCTAAATGAAGATTCAAGGTGGAAGCTAATAGAGCCAAAGAGCATGACCTTGTGAATATTTAATAAGGTTAAAATTTTAGATTTTGATCGTAATTTGAAAGCCTGGACACAGAGTCCAGGCCGAAGCCAACAAGGCCAAAGAGTACGACCTAGTGAGTATTTAATAAGGCCGCAATGTGAGATTGCGGTCCTGATTAAGAAGTCCTAGACGAAGACTCTAGGCCGAAGCCAACAAGGTCGAAGAGCATGGCCTTATGAGTGTTTAATAAGACCACAATGTGAGATTGCCGATGTGATTTAGAAGGCTTAAACAAAGAGTCCACACGAAGCTAATATGGCCCAAGAGCACGGACATATGAATAATTAGTAAGACCATGACACAAAGTGCAGGCAGACACTAGCAGGACCACGATGCTTAGGCCTGCAAAAGGTAAAAACACCGTAATTTAAGATTGCGATCGCAATTTCGAAGGCCTAAATGAAGAGTGAAGGCGGAAGCTTATAAGGTCGAAGAGCACAACCTTGTTAGTATTTAATAAGGTCGCAATGTGAGATTTTGGTAAGGATATAGAAGGCATAGACGTAAAGTTCAGGCTAAAGCAAATAGGATCGAAGAGTACAGCCTTATGAGTATTTAGTATGCCTACAATGTGAGATTGCAACTGTTTTAAGAAGGCCTAGACGAAGAGTCCAGGCTAAAGATCATGGAACTATGAGTATTTAATAACACTGCAATGTGAGATTGCGGTTGCGATTTACTAGGCCTAGAGGTAGAGTCCATACAGGGCCCACATGACCGAAGCCTACAGGGCCGAAGTGTAGATCCCTGTGAATATTTATAAAGACCGTGACACAAAGCGCATGCTGACACTAGCAGACCACGAAGCTCGGCCTGGTAAAAGGTAATAAGACAAAAAATGTGAGATTTTAGTAGTGATATAGAAGGCCACGACACACAGTCCTGGCCAAAGCCAACAGGGGTGAAAAGTATGGCTCTATGAGTATTTAATAAGGCCACAATGTGAGATTGTGTTTTTGATTTAGAAGACACAGAGTCCGGGCCAAACCTAACAAGGCAGAAGAGCATGGCCCTGTGAATATTTATAAAGGCCATGATGCAAAGTACAGGCCGACACTAGCAGAGCCACGACGCTCGGCCCTGAAAATGGTAATTAGACCACAATGTGAGATTGCGGTCGTGATTTAGAATCCCACGATGGAAAATCCATGTTGAAGCTAGTTGGGCCAAAGAGCACGACCCCGTGAGTATTTAATAAGGCCGCAATGTGAGACTGCGGTCGGGATTTAGGATCCTAGATGCAGAGTCCATGCCAAAGTCAACAAGGCCAAAGAGCATGACCCTATGAGTATTTATTTAACCCGTAGTGTGAGTCGCAGTCATGATTTAGAAAGCCCAGACGCATATTCCAGGCATAACTTAATAGGGTCGAAGAGCACGTCTTTGTGAGTATTTAATAAGGCCACAATGTGAGATTGCAGACTCAATTTGGAAGGCCAAAATGCAGAGTCTGGGCCAAATCCAACTGGGCCAAAGAACATGGGCTTGTGAGTATTTAATAAGGCTGCAATATGAGATAGCGGTTGGTATTTTGAAGGCCTAGACGCAGAGTCCAGGCGAAAGCCAACAAAGCCGAAGAGCACGCCACTGTGAGTATTTAATAAGATCGCATTATGAGATTAAGTTCGTGATTTAAAAGGCCTACACATAGAGTTCAGGATGAACCCAACAGTGCCAAAAAGCACGGCCCTTTTAGTATTTAATAAGACCGTAATGTGAGATTGTGGTTGCAATTTAGAAGGCCTGGATGCAGAGTCTAGGCGGAAGCCAATAAGTGAAAAGAGCATGACCCTGTGAATATTTTTGAAGGTAATGATGCAAAGTGCAAGCCAACACAAGTAGGGCTACGACGATTGGCCATATAAAAGGTAATAAGAAAGCAATGTGAGATTGCAGTTGTGTTTTAAAAGGCGTAGACGAAGAGTCAACACCGAAGCCAACATGGCCATAGAAACCTTGTGAATATTTTATATGGCCGTAATGCAAAGCATAGGCCGACACTAGAAGGGCCACGATGCTCGGCCCTGCAAAAGGTAATATGGCAGAAATCTGATATTGCGGCTGCAATTTATAAGGCCACAACAAAGATTCTAGGCCGAAGCCAACATGACAAAAGAGCACGGCCCTGTGAATATTTATAAAGGCAATGACGCAAAGCGCAGGCCGACACTATCAGGGCCACGACATTTGGTCCTGCAAGAGGTAATAAGACCACAATCTGAGATTGTAGTCACAATTTAGAAGGACTAAACGTAGAGTCTAGGTCCTATGAGTATTTGATAAGGTAGCAATGTGATTAAAGTCAGGATTTAGAAGGCCTAGATGCTGAGTCCAAGCCAAAGCCAATAGGGCTAAAAAATATGGCACTATGAGTATTTAATAAGGCTGCAATATGAGAATGTGGCTGGGAATTAGAAGGCCTAGTTGCAGAGTCCAAGCCAAAGCCAAAAAGGCAGAAAAGCACAGCCTTGTGAGTATTTAATAAGACATCAATGTGAGATTCCAGTCACAATTTAAAAGGCCTTGAATCAGAGTCTAGATCAAAGCCAACAAGGTCAAAGAGCACTGCCCTGTGAATATTTATAAAAGCAATGACGCAAAGCACAGGCCGACACTAGCAGGGCCACGAAGCACATGCCGAAACTAGTGGGTAATAAGACCAAAATATGAGGTTCCTGTCAGGATTTAGAATGCCACGATACAGAGTCCAGGCTGAAGCCAATAAGGCCAAGGGCATGGCTCCGTGACTATTAAATAAGGCCGCAATATGACACTGTTGTTAGGATTTTGGAGCCTAGAAGCAAAGTACCAGCCGAAATCAACAAGGACAAAGAGCATGCCCATTGAGTATTAATTAAGACCACGGTGTGAGATTGCAATCTTGATTTAGATGGCCTAGACGCAGAGTCTAGGCCGAACCAAACAGGGCCAAAGGCCATGGCCCTCTGAGTATTTAATAAGGTCGGAATGTGAGATTGCGGTCTGGATTTAGAAGGCCTAGATGCAGAGTCCAGACTGAATTCAACAGGGCCGAAGAATACAACCCTGTGGGTATTTAATAAGGCAATAATGTGAGATTCTAGTTGGTATTTAGAAGGCTTAGACTGTACGTCTAGGCCGAAGCCAACTAGGCCAAAGAGCACGGCCCTAGCAGTATTTAATAAGTTTGCATTGTGAGATTACGTTCATTATTTAGAAGGCCTGGACGCAGAGTCCAGGTTGAACCCAACAGGGCCGAAGAGCATAGCCCTGTGAGTATTTAGTTTAGCCCCAATGTGAGATTGCAGTTGGGATTTAGAAGGCCTTGAGGCAAAGTACAGGACGAAACTAACAGGGAAGATGAGCATGATCCTGTGATAATTTAATAAGGCTGCAATGTGAGATTACAGTCGCGATTAAGAAGGCTTAGACGCAGAGTCAAAACCGAAGCCAATAAGGCCAAAGAGCATGGCCCTGTGAGTATTAAATAAGGCAGCAATGTGAGATTGCGTTCATGGTTTAAAAGGCCAGGACGCAGAGTCTAGGCCGACTCAAACATGGTTAAAACGCATGGCCCTGTGAGTATTAAATAAGGCCGCAATGTGAGATTGTGGTATTGATTTAGAAGGCCTAGACGAAGAGTCCAAGCCGAAGCCAACAGGGCTGAAGAGTATGGCCTTGTAAGTATTTCATAGGACCGCAACGTGAGATTACGGTCGCGATTCAAAAGGTCTAGAAGCAGTGTCCAGGCGAAGCCAACAAGGCGGAAGAGCACGACCCTGTGATTATTTAATCAAACCACAATGTGCAATTGTGGTCGCAATTTAGAAGGCCTAGACGGAGTGTCTAGGCCAAAGCCAACAAGGCCAAAGAGGGTCTAAATATTTATAATGTCCATAATGCAAAGTGCAAGCCGATACTAGCAGGTCCACGAAGCTCGACCCTGCTAAAGGTAATAGATC
Organism: Rubia yunnanensis; assembly: GCA_037428765.1. Lineage (NCBI taxonomy): Eukaryota > Viridiplantae > Streptophyta > Magnoliopsida > Gentianales > Rubiaceae > Rubia > Rubia yunnanensis. The sequence goes on along the minus strand of CM075061.1, from coordinate 102,524,686 downwards.
GTAATGTGAGATTGTCATCCCGATTGAAAAGCCTAGATAAAGTGTCCACGCTAAAGCCAACAATGCCGAAGAGCACGACCCTATAAATATTTAATAAGTCTTTGAAGCAAAGTACCGTCTGACACTAGTAAGGCCACGATGCTCGACCTTGCAAAAAGGCATAGACGCAGAGTCTAGGCTGAACCCAACAAGGCTGAAGAGCACAGCCCTATGAGTATTTAACAAGGCCGCATTGTGAGATTGCAGTCGGGATTTAGAAGGCCAAGATGCAGAGTCTAAGCCAAAGCCAACAAGGCCGAAGAGCTCCGCTTTGTGAATATTTTATCAGGCCACAATGTGAGATTGCGGTTAGTATTTAGAAAGCTTTATTGCAGAGTCTTGGAAGAAGAGCACAACCCTGTGAGTATTCAATAAGACCACAAGGTGAGATTGTGTTTGTGATTTAAAAGGCCTAGATGCAGAGTCCAAGCTGAACCCACCAGGGCCAAAGTGTATGGTCCAATCAGTATTTAATAAGGCCATAGTATGAGATAGAAATTGGGATTTAGAAGGCTTAGACGCTGAGTTCAGGCCGAAGCCAACACACCCAAAAAGCACGGCCCTTTAAATATTTAATAAGACTGCAATGTGAGATTGCGGTCACGATTTAGAATGGGTAAATGCAGAGTTTAGGCCCAAGCCTACAGAGCCGAAGTGTAGATCCCTATGAATATTTATAAAGACCGTGACACAAAGCACATGCCGACACTAGCAGACCACGAAGATCGGCCCAGGAAAAGGTAATAAGACAAAAATGTGAGATTTTAATAGTGATATAGAAGTCCACGACGCACAGTCCTGGCCAAAGCCAACAGGGCTGAAGAGTATGGCTCTATGAGTATTTAATAAGGCTACAATGTGAGATTGTGTTTGTGATTTAGAAGAAACACAGTCCGGGCTAAACATAACAAGGTAGAAGAGCATGGCCCTGTGAATATTTGTAAAGGCCATGACGCAAACTACATGCCGACACTAGCAGAGCCACGATGCTCGGTCCTGAAAAAAGTAATTAGACCACAATGTGAGATTTTGGTCGTAATTTAGAAAGCATAGATGAAGAGTCTACGCCAAAGCCAACATTGCCAAAGTGCACAGCCCTATGAATATTTAATAAGGCAATAACATAAAAGCATTGGCCGACACTAGTAGGATCATGACGCTTGGCCCGGAATAAGGTAATAAGACAAGAATGTGATATTACATTCGTGATTTAGAAGGCCCAGACGAAGGGTACAGGCTAAAGCCATCAGGGCTGAAAAGCATAACCCTGTGAATATTTAATAATTCTGCAATGTGAGGTTGTAGTTGTGATTTAGAAGGCCTGGACACAGAGTCCGGGCTGAAGCCAATAGAGCCCAAATGCATGACCGTGTGAGTATTTAACAAGGCTGCAATGCTAGATTTTGGTCCCAATTTAGAATGAATAAATGCAGAGTCTCAGGTGAACTCAACAAGGCCGAAGTGCTTGTCCCTATGAATATTTATAAAATCCATGGCGTAAGTCCATGATGCAAAGCGCAGGCCGACACTAGTAGGCCATGATGCTCAGCCCTGCAAGAGGTAATAAAGTCGCAATGCAAGATTGCAATTGAAATTTAGATGGCCCTAATACAGAGCCCAGGCCAAATCCAACAAGGATGAAGAGGACGACCATGTGAATATTTATAGAGGCAAACAAATTGTGCAGGCCGACACTAGCAGGGCAAGGACGCTCGGCCCAGTAAAAGGTAATAAGACCGCTGTGTGAGATTACAATTGTAATTTAGAAGTCCTAGACATAGAGTCCATGCCAAAGAAAATAAGGCCAAAGACCGTGGCCCTATGAATATTTAATAAGGCCAAGAAGCAAAGCATAGGACGACACTAGCTGGGCCACGACCATCGGCCCAACATAAGGTAATAAGGGTGCCATGTGAGATTGTAATTCCAATTTAGAAGGCCACGACGTAGAGTTCAGGCCAAAGCAAACAGGGCTGAATAGCATGGCCCTGTGAGTATTTAATAAGGCCGCAACGTGAGATTACAGTTAAGATTTAGAAGGCCTAAATGCAGAGTTCATGTAAAAACAAACAAGAAAAAAGAGCTCGGCCCTGTGAATATTTAATAAGACTACAATGTGAGATTGCGGTTGAGATTTAGAAGGCAACGATGGAGAGTCCTGGCCGAATTCAACAAGGCCGAAGAGCATGACCCTGTGAGCATTTAATATGGTCGCAATGTGAGATTGCAATATGGATTTAAAAGGCCAATACGCAGAGTCCAGGTTGAAGCCAACAGGGCTGAATTGCATGACCTTGTGAATATTTATAAAGACCATTATGCAAAGCGCATGCCGACACAAGCAGGCCACAATTCTTGGCCTTGTAAAAGGTAATAAGATAAGAATGTGAGATCCCGGTTGCGATTTAAAAAGTTTAGATGCAAGGTCTAGGCCCGAAAAAAACAAGGCTGATGAGGACAACCTTGTGTGTATTTAAAAAGGCCATGATGCAAAGTCCGGCTCGGTAGTAGAAGGGCCACGATGCATGGCTCTGTAAAAGGTAATAAGGCCGAAATGTGAGATTATAGACGTGATTTAGAAGGCCTAAACACAAAGTCCAAGCTGAAGCAAAGAAGGCCCAAAAGCTAAGCCATGTGAATATTAAATAAGGCCAGAAGGTCCACGCTAGGCCATGGTGCTCGGCCCTGCCAAAGGTAATAAGGCCACAATGTGAGATTGAGGTCACGATTTAGAAGGACATGATGCAGAGTCCAGGCCGAAGCTAATAGAGCTGAAGAGCATGACTCACTGAAAATTTAATCAAACCACATTGTGAGATTGTTGTCCTGATTTAGATGGTCTAGATGCGGAGTCCAGGCCAAAGCCAGTAGGGTTGAAAAGCATGGCCCTATGAATATTTTATAAGGCCACAACATGAGATTGGAGTCATGATTTAGAAGGTCATGATGCAAAGCGCAGGTTGACACTAGCAGGGCCCAACGCTTGTGTCGCAATTGAAAAGGCCTAGATGAAGAGTCAACGCCGAAGACAACAGTCTAAAGAGCATGGCCCTGTGAATATTTAATAAGGCCATGAAGAAAAGTGCCTGCTGACACTAGCTGGGCCACGAAGCTTGGCCCAACAAAAGGTTATAAGACCACACTATGAGATTGCGGTTATGATTGAGAAGGCCTAGTCGAGGAGTCCACACCAAAGCAAACATGGCCAAAGAGCACAGCCCTATGAAAATTTAATAAGGCAATGACGTAAAGCGCAGGCCGACCCTAGCAGAGCCACAATGCTTGGCCTTGCTAAGGTAATAAGATCGCAATGTGAGATTGCGGTCACGATTTGGAAGGCCTAAATGAAGAGTCACAGGGGGAAGCTAATAGGGCCGAAGAGCATGACCTTGTGAATATTTAATAAGGTCAAAATTTTAGATTTCAATCGCAATTTGAAAGCCTAGGCGTAGAGTCCAGGCGGAAGCCAACAGGGCCGAAGAGCACGGCTTAGTGAGTATTTAAAAAGGCCGCAATGTGAGATTGTAGTCCTAATTAAGAAGTCCTAGATGAAGAGTCTAGGCCAAAGCCAAAAAGGTCGAAGAGCATGGCCCTGTGAGTGTTTAATAAGACAACAATGTGAGATTGTGGTTGTGATTTAGATGGCCTAGATGCAAAATCTAGGCCGAAGCCGATACGGCTGAAGAACATGGCCCTGTGTGTATTAAATTTAACCACAATATGAGATTGAGGTCGCGATTTAGAAAACCTAGACAATGAGTCTGTGCCCAAGCAAACAGGGCCAAAGATCACGGCCCTGTGAATATTTAATAAGGCTTCAACGTGAGATTGCGGTCGCAATTAGAAGGCCTAGATGCAGAGTGTAGGTTGAAGACAACTAGGTCGAAGAGAACGACCTCGTAAGTATTTCACAAGGCTGCAATGTCAAATTGCGGTCACGATTTAAAAGGCCTAGATGATGAATCCCAACCGCAGCCAACAGGACCGAAGAGCCCAGCTTTGTGAGTATTTAATAAGGCCGCAATGTGAGATTGCAATCACAACTTAGAAGGCATAGACGTAGAGTCTTGGATGAATCCAGCAGGGCCAAAGAGCACTGCCTTGTGAATATTTATAAAGGCCGTAATGCTTGACCTTGCAAAAGGTAACAAGACCATAATGTGAGATTGCAGTCAAAATTTAGAAGTTCTAAATGAAGATTGCAAACCGAAGCCAACAGGGCCTAACAACATGGTCCTGTGAATATTTAATATGGCCGTAGTGTGAGATTCCGGTCATAATTTAGAAGGCCTGGACGCAGATTCCAGGTTGAAGGCAATAAGGATGAAGTGCACGGTCCCCATGAGTATTTCATAAAGCTACAATGTGAGATTGCAATCATGATTTAAAAGGCCTAAAAAATGAGTCCAGGCTGAAGCAAACATGGTCGAAGAGCTTGGCCCTATGAGTATATAATATAACCAAAATGTGAGATTCTAGTCGCGATTTAGAAGGCCTAGATGCAGAGTCGGTGCCAAAGCCAACAAGCCTAAAGAGTACAACCCTGTGAGTATTTAATAAGGCCCTAATGAGAGATTACGGTCATGACTTAGAAGGTATAGACGCAGGGTCCATGCCGAAGAGCACAGACTTGTGAATATTTATAAAGGCCATGATGCTCGGCCCTACAAAAGTTAATAAAACTAAAAATATGAGATTGTAGTCACAATTTAGAAGGCCTAAACAAACAGTGTTGGCCAAAACCAACAGAGTCGTAGAGCATGGTCTTATGAAATTTAATAAGGTCGCAATGTGAGATTACGGTCACAATTTAGAAGGCCAGGACACAGAGTCTAGACCTAAACCAACAAGACCAAAGAGCATGGCTCTGTGAGATTTAAATAAGACTGCAATGTGAAATTACAGTCTCAATTTAAAAGTCCCAGACGTAGAGTCCATGCCGAGGCCAACATGACCGAAATGCCCCTGTGAGTTTTTTATAAGGCTGTCATTTGAAGGCCTAGACGAAGAGACCAGGCTGAAGCCAACAGGGCCAAAGAGCATGTCCATGTGAATATTTATAAAGGACATAACGCAAAGCCCAGACCGACACTAGTAGGGCCATGATGCTCATTCTTACAAAATGTATTAACACCGTAATATGAGATTGATGTCATGATTTAGAAGGCCTAGATGCAGAGTCTAACCTGAAGTAAACAAGGATGAAGAGGATGACCCTATGAGAATCTAATCAGACTACAATTTGAGATTGCGGTCACAATTTGATAGCCTAGACACAAAGTCCAGGTCGAAGCCAAAAAGGTCGTAGAACACGACCCTGTGAATATTTAATAAGGCTGCAACATGAGATAGCAGTCACAATTTAGAAGGCCTAGATGCAGAGTATAGGCCAAAGCCAATAGGGCCAAAGAGCACAGCTCTATGAATATTTATAAAGGAAATAACAAAAATCGACGATCGACACTAACAAGGCCACGAATCTCAGCCTGCAAAAGGTAATCAGACTACAATGTTAGACTGTGGTTGTGATTTAGAAGGACTAAACGAAGAGTCCATGTGAAGCCAACATGGCCAAACAACACGACCCTGTGAATATTTATAAAGACCATGACACAAAGCGTAGGTTGACACTAGTAGGGCCACAGTGCTCAGCCCTACAAAAGGTAATAAGACCAGAATTTGAGATTGTCGTCGCAATTTAGAAGACCTAAATGAAGAGTCGAGGCAGAAGCTAATAGGGTAGAAGAGCAAGACCTTGTGTATATATAGTAAGGCTGCAATGTGAGATTTCGGTCACAATTCAGAAAGCCTAGACGCAGAGTCTAGGCCAAAGCCAACGGGGATGAAGAGCATGGCCTTCTTAGTATTTAATAAGGCTACAATGTGATATTGCAGTCGTTATTTAGAAGAACTGGATGAAGAGTCCAGGCCAAAGCCAACAGGACCGAAACCATGAAACTGCGAGTATTTAATAAGGCTGCAAAGTGAGATTGGGGTTGCGATTTACAGTCGATATTTAGAAGGCCTATTCGTGGAGTCCAAACCGAAGCTAAAAGGGCTAAAAAGCACGATCCTGTGAGTTTTTAATAAACTGCAATATGAGATTGCGGTCACAATTATTAACGCTTGAATGCAGAGTCCAGATCAAAGCCAACAGAGACAAAGGGCACGACCATGTGAATATTTATAAAGGCCATGATGTAAAGCGTTGGCCGACACTAGTAGTGCTACAATGCCCGACCCTGCAAAAGGTAATAAGATTGCAATATGATATTGTGGTTGTCATTTCGAAGGCCTAGATGAAGAGTCCAAGCCAACATAGCCAATGAGCATGACCCTTCAAATATTTAATAGGGCCATGATGCTCAGCCTAACAAAAGGTAATAAGACTGCAATGTGAGATTGCAGTTCCGATTTAGAAGACCTAGACGCAGAGTCTAAGCCAAAGCCAGCAAGACTAAAAAGCATGGCCCTGTGAGTATTTAATCAGACTGCAATGTGAGATTGCAGTCGGACTTTAGATGGCCTAGACATCGAGTCTAGGCCGAAGCCAACTGGGCCGAAGAGGCCGGCCCAGTGAATATTTAATAAAGCTACAATGTTAGATTGTTTTCGTGATATAGAAGGTAATGACACAAAGTGCAGGCCGACACTAGTAGGTCCCAACGCTCGGTCCTACAAAAGGTAATAAAATCGCAATGTGAGATTACGACCGTGATTGAAAAGGCCTATACAAAGAGTCCATGCTGAAGCGAATAGGGCTGAAGAGCACGACCCTAGGAATATCTAATAAAGCCATGAAGCCAAGCACACACCGACACTAGTTAAGCCACGACGCTTGACCCTGAAAAAAGGTAACAAGGCCATATGTTAAATTTCTGTCTCGATTTAGAATGCCACGACACCGAGTCCAATTAAAGCCAACAGGGCCAAAGAGCACAGCCCTGTGAGTATTTTATAAGACCATAATGTGAGATTGCGATCGCAATTTAGATGGCCTAGACGTTGAGTTCTGGCCGAAGCCAACAGGATCGAAGAGCATGGCCTTAGGAATTATTAATACGGCTGCAACGTGATATTTTGGTAATGATTTAGAAGGCCATAACGCATAGCGCAGACCGAAACCAGCAGGGCCCAATGCTCAACCCAGTAAAATTTAATAAGATTGCAATGTGAGATTGCAGTCACGATTGAAAAGGCCTAGACAAAGAGTTTACGCAAAGCCAACACGGCTGAAAGGCATGACCCTGTGAATATTTAATAAGGCCATATAGCGAAGTGCATGCCGACATTAGCTGGGCCATGACACTCGGCCTTGCAAAAGGTAAGAAGGCCACAATGTGAGATTACGGTCACGATTTAGAAGGCCATGACGCAGAGTCCTGGCTAAAGCCAACATGGACGAAGAGTATGTCCCTGACATAAGGCCGTAATGTGAGATTGCAGTCGGGATTTAGAAGGCCTTATCATAAAGTCCAAGCCAAAGCCAACAGAGCCAAAAAGCATGGCCCTTTGATTTTTTAATAAATCGTAGTATGAGATTGCGGTCACAATTTAGAAGGCCTAGACGCAGTGTCCAAATCGAAGCCAACATGGCCAACGAGCAGGACCCTGTGATTATTTATAAATGCCATGGCCTAAAGTGCATGCCGACACTAGCATGACCACCATGCTTGGCCCTGTAAATGGTAATAGGACCAAAATGTGAGATTCCGGGTGTGATTTAGAAAGCCTAGACAAAGAGTTCAAGACGAAGAAAACAAGGCCAAAGAGCTCAGCCCTATGAATATAAAAAATTTCCATGACTCAAAGCACAGACTAATACTATTAAGGCCATGATGTTAGGCCATGCAAAAGTTAATTAGACCACAATGTGAGTTTGCGGTCGTGATTTAGAAGGCCTAAACAAAGAGTTGAGGCGGAAGTAAACTTGGTTGAAGAGCACGAGCTTGTGAATATTTCATAAGGCATATATGTGGGATTTCGATCGTGATTTAGAATGCCTAGACGCAGTGTCCAGGCCGAAGCCAACAGGGTAGAAGAGAACGACCTCGTGAGTATTTAATAAGGCTATAATGTGTGATTGCGGTCGTGATTTATAAGGCCTGGACGAAGAGTCCAGGCTGAAGTTAACATGGGTGAAGAGTATGGACCTGTGAGTATTTAATAAGACCGCAATGTTAAATTGCAGTTGCAATTTGGAAGGTTTGGACGCAAAGTCTAGGCCGAAGCCAATAGAGCCGAAGAGTATGGCCCTTTGTGTATTTAATCAGATTGCAATGTGAGATTGCAGTCAGATTTTGATGGCCTAGACAAAGAGTCCACACCGAAGCAAACAGGGCAAAAGAGCATGACCCTGTGAATATTTGATAAGACCACAATGTGAGATTTCAGTCACGATTTAAAAGGCTTAGATGCAGAGTCCAGGTTGAAGAGAACTAGGTTGAAGAGCACAACCCTATGAGTATTTCATAAGGTTGCAATGTGAGATTGTGGTCGCAATTTAGAAGGCCTGGACAAAGAATCCAGGCCAAAACCAACAGAGCCAAAGAGCATGACCCTGTGAGTATTTAATAAGGCCGCAATGTGAGATTGCAGTCACGACTTAGAAGGCATAGACGTAGAGTCCTGGCCAAATCCAACAGGGCCAAATAGCACAGCCCTGTGAATATTTATAAAGGTTATGATGCTCGGCCTAGAAAAAGGTAACAAGACTGTAATGTGAGATAGCGATAGCGATTTATTAGTCCTAAATGAAGAGTGTAGGCCGAAGCCAACAGGGCCAAACATCATGGTCCTGTGAATATTTATATAGGCCGCAATGTGAGGTTACAGTTTCAATTTATAAGGTCAAGATGCAGAGTCCAGGTTGAAGCCAACTGGGCTGAAGAGCAAGGCCTTGTGTGTATTTCATAAAGCCGCAATGTGAGATTGCAATCACAATTTAGAAGGAATAAACGAAGAGTCCAGGCCAAAGCCAACAAGGCCAAAATGCAGGGCCCTGTGAGTGCTTAATAGAACTGCAGTATGAGATTGTGGTCGCAATTTAAAAGGCCTAGATATAGAGTCCAGGTCGAAGCCAACATGGATAAAGAGCACGACCCTATAAGTGTTTAATAAGGCCCCAATGAGAGATTGTGGTCACGACTTAGAAGGCATAGATGCATTGTCCATGCCGAATCCAACAGGGACGAAGAGCACAACAATGTGCATATTTTTAAAGGCCTTGACGATTGGCCTTACAAAAGGTAATAAAACTACAATGTGGGATTGCGGTTGCAATTTAGAAGTCCTAAACAAAAAGTGCAGGCCGAAGCCAACAGGGCCGAAGAGCATGGTCCTGTGAACATTTAATAAGGTTGTAATGTGAGATTACGGTTGCAATTTAGAAGGCCAAGATGTAGAGTCCAGGCCTAAGCAAACAAGGCCAAAGGGCATGGCTCTGTGAGAATTAAATAATACCGCAATGTGAAATTACAGTCACAATTTAAAAGTCCCAGACTAAGAGTCCATGCTGAAGCCAACATGGCCGAATAACATATCCCTGTGATTTTTTTATAAGGCTGCAATGTGAGATTGTGGTCGTCATTTTGAAGGCCTAGATGAATAGTCTAGGCCAAAGCCAATAGGGCTGAAGAGTATGTCCCTGTGAATATTTATAAAGGCGATGACGCAAAGCGTAGGCCAACACTAGCACGGCCACAATGCTCAGCCCTAGAAAAGGTAATAAGACCACAATGTGAAATTGTGGTCACGATTTAGAAGGCCTAAATGCAGAGTCTAAGCTGAAGCTAATAGGGGCGATGAGCATGAACTTATCAGTATTTAATTAGACCGCAATGTGAGATTGGGGTCGTGATTTAGATAGCCTAGACGCAGAGCCTAGGCCATAGCCAATAGGACCGAAGAGCATGACCCTGTGAATATTTAATAAGGCCACAACGTGAGATTGCTGTTGTGATTTAAAAGGCCTAAACGCAGAATCCAGGTTAAACACCACTGGGTTGAAGAGCATGAACCTGTGAGTATTTCATAAGGCCGTAATATGAGATTTCAATCTTGATATAGAATGTCTAGACACAGAATCCAGCCTGAAGCCAACAGGACCGAAGAACACGACCCAATGAGTATTTAATATGGTCGCAATGTGAGATTGTGGTCACGACTTAAAAGGCATAGACACAGTGTCCTGGTCAAATCCAACAAGGCCAAAGAGCACAACCTTGTGAATATTTATAAAGGCCATGACACTCGACCCAGCAAAAGGTAACAAAACTGTAATGTGAATTTGCGGCCGTGATTCATAAGGCCAGGAAGCAGAGTCCAGGTTGAAGCCAACAGGGCTGATGAGCACAAACCTGTGAGTATTTAATGAGACAGCAATATGAGATTGTGGTCACGATTTAAAAGGCATAGACACAGTGTCCTGGTCGAATCCAATAGGACCAAAGAGCGCAATCCTGCGAATATTTAAAAAGTCCATGATGCTCAACCAGCAAAAGGTAACAAGACTATAATGTGAATTTTTGGTCGTGATTTATAAGGCCAAGATGCAGAGTCCGGGTTGAAGCCAACAGGGCAGACGAGCACAAACCTGTAAGTATTTAATAAGGCTGCAGTGAGAGATTGCGGTCATAACTTAAAAGGCATAGAAGCAGTGTCCATGTCGAATCCAACAGGGCCAAAGAGCACAAATCTGTGAATATTTTTAAAGGCCTTGACGCTTGGCCCTGCAAAAGGTAAAAAAACTGCACTTTGAGATTGCGGTCGCAATTTAGAAGTCCTAAATAAAGAGTACAGGCCAAAACCAACATGGCCAAAGAGCATGGTCCTGTGAATATTTAATAAGGTTGCAATGTGAGATTATGGTTGCAATTTAGAAGGCCAAGATACAAAGTCCAGGCCTAAGCTAATAAGGCCAAAGAGCATGGCTCTGTGACAATTAAATAATACCACAATGTGAAATTACAGTCATAATTTAAAAGTCCCAGACGAAGAGTCTATGCCAAAGCTAACATAGCCAAAGAGCATAGCCCTGTGAGTTTTTTATAAGGTTTCAATGTGAGATTGCGGTCGTCATTTTGAAGGCCTACACGAATAGTCCCAACCAAAGCCAACAGGGCTAAAGAGCATGTCCCTGTGAATATTTATAAAGGCTATGACACAAAGCGCAGGCCGACACTAGCAGGGCCACGATGCTCAACCCTATAAAAGGTAGTAGGACAACAATGTGAGATTGCAGTTGCGATTTAAAAGGCCTAAATACAGAGTGAAAGCTGAAGCCAATAGGGCTGAAGAGCACTGCCCTATGAGTATTTAATTAGACCGGAATGTGAGATTGCGGTTACAATTTAGATGGCTTAGTCGCGGAGCACGGGCAAAACCCAATAGGGCCGAAGAGCACGACCCTGTAAATATTTCATAAGGTCGCAATGTGAGATTGCGGTCATAATTTATAAGGCCTAGACGCAGAGTCCAGGTTGAAGACAACATGGTTGAAGAGCAAGACCCTGTGAGTATTTCATAAGGCTGTAATGTGAGATTTCAGTCTTGATATACAAGGCCTAGACAAAGAATCCAGGCTGAAGCCAACAAGGCCAAAGAGCACAACCATGTGAGTATTTAATAAGGCCACAATATGAGATTGCGGTCATGACTTAGAAGGCAAAGACGCAGAGTCCTGGCCGAATCCAACAAGGCCAAAGAGCATAGCCCCGTGAATATTTATAAAGGCCAAGATGCTCGGCTCAGCAAAAGTAACAAGACTATAATGTGAGATTGCGGTTGTAATTTAAATGTCCTAAACAAATAGTGAAGGCTGAAGCCAACAGGGCCTTAGAGCATGGTCCTGTGATTATTTTATAAGGCTAAAATATGAGATTGAGGTCGTGATTTAGAAGGCCAGGATGTAGAGTCCAGGTTGAAGCCAATAGGGATGACGAGCACGACCCTGTGAGTATTTCATAAGTCCGCAATGTAAGATTGCAATCACGATTTAGAAGGTCTAGACGAAGAGTCCAGTCCGAAGCCAACATGGCAAAAGAGAAAGACCCTGTGAGTATATAATAGGACCGCAATGTGAGATTGTGGTTGCGATTTAGAAGGCTTAGATGCAAAGTCCAGACCAATGCCAACATGGCTGAAGAGCATGACCCTATGAGTATTTAATAAGGCTACAATGTGAGATTGTGGTCATGAATTAGAACGCATAGACGCAGTATCCATGCCTAATCTAACAGGGCTAAAGAGCATAGCCCAGTGAATATTTATAAAGGCCTTGATGCTCAGCCCTGCAAAAGGTAATAAAAATGCAATGTGAGATTACGGTCCAAATTTAGAAGTCCTAAACAAAAAGTGCAGGCCAAAGCCAACACGGATGAAGAGCATGGTCCTCAGAATAAATAATAAGGTTGCAATGTGATATTACGGTCGCAATTTAGAAGACCAAGATGCAGTGTTCGGGCCTAAGCCAACAAGGCAGAAGAGCACGACACTGTGAGTATTAAGACCGCAACGTGAAATTACAGTCGCAAATTAATTGTCCTAGACGTAGAGTCAATGCCAAAGCCAATAGGGGTGAAGATCATGGCTCTGCTAGTTTTTTATAAGGTTGCAATGTGATATTGCATCAATCATTGAAGGCCTAGACAAAGTGTCTTGGCCGAAGTCAACAGGGCTGAAAATGATGTCCCTGTAAATATTTATTAAGGCCATGACGCAAAGTGCATGCCAACACTAGAAGGGTGACAATGCTCAACCTTGTAAAAGGTAATAAGATCGTGATGTGAGATTACAGCCGCAATTTAAAAGGCCTAGATGCAAGTTCCAGGCCAAAAATAACTGGGCCGAAGAGGATGACCTTGTGAGTATTTAAAAATTCAACGATGCAAAGTCCAGGCCGACATTAGCAGGGCCATGATGCGCAACCTTGCAAAAGGTAATAAAGCCGCAATGTGTGATTGTGGCCACGATTTAGAAGGCCACGATTCATGGTCCATGCTAAAGCCACTAGGGTGGAAGAGTATGAACCTGTAAGTATTTCTAAAGGCCTTGACGCAAAGCGTAGGCCAATACTAGCGGGGTTACGGTGCTCGGCCCCGCAAAAGGTAATAAGGCTACATTGCAAGATTGTGAGCGGGATTTAAATAGCCCAAACACAAAGTCCATGTGGAAGCCAGCTGGACCGAAAAAGCATGGTCCTGTGAATATTTATAAAGGCCATAGTGCAAAGTGCAAGCCGACACTAGCCGGACCACAATGCTCAGCTCTACAAAAAGTAATAAGACCTCAACGTGATATTTAGAAGGCAAAGACAAAGAGTCCATGCCGAGGAAAACATGGCCAAAGAGCACATCCCTGTGAATATTTAATAAGGCTTTGACGCTCGCATTGCCACGACGCTCGGCCCTGACGCTCGATCAGGCCGACACTAGCAGGGCCACGATGCTCGGCCCTACAAAAGGTAATAAAACCACAATGTGAGATTGCGGTCGCGATTTAGAAGGCCTAGATGAATGTTCAAGGAAAAATCCAACAGGGATGAAGAGCATGGCTCTATGAGTTTTTTATAAGGCTGCAATGTGAGATTGCGGTCTTCATTTTGAAGGCCTAAACGAAGATTCTAGGCCGAAGCCAATAGGGCCAAAGAGTATATCCCTATGAGTATTTGATAAGGCCGCAATGTGAGATTGCGGTCGCAATTTAGAAGGCCTAGACGCAGAGTCCAGGCCAAAGCCAACGGGGCCGAAGAGCACAACCTAGTGAGTATTTAATAAGATTGTAATAAGAGATTGCGGTTGCAATTTAGAAGGCCAGGATGCAGAGTTTAACTGAAGCCAACAAAGCCAAAGAGCTTAACACTATGAATATTTACAAAGGCCATGCCGCAAAGTGCAGGCCGATAATAATAGGGCAATGACGCTCGGCCCTGCAAAAGGTAATAAGACAACAATGTGAGATTGCAGTTTCAATTGAAAAGGCATAGATGAAGAGTTCATTCCAAGGCCCATAGAGTTGAAGAGCACGGTCCTATGAATATTTAATAAGGCCACGAACCTAGGCGGAGGGCGACACTAATAGGGCAACGTCACTCAACCCTATAAAAGGTAATAAGTTTGCAATGTTAGATTTCCATTGTGATTTAGGATTCCATGACACAAAGTCGAGGCTGAAGCCAACAGGGCTGAACAACATGGCCCTATGAGTTTTTTAAAAGGCTGCAATGTTAAATTGCAGTTGGGCTTTAGAAGGCCTAGGCACAGAGTCCAAGCAGAAGCTAACTTGGCCAAAAAGCATGGCCCTGTGAGGTTTTAATAAGACCACAATATGAGATTGCGGTCACAATTTAGAAGGCTGAGATGCAGTGTCTAGGCTGAAGCCAATATGGCCAAAAAGCATGGCTCTATGAGTTTTTAATAAACCGCCATGTGAGATTTTGGTCCCAATTTAGAAGGCCTTAATGCAGAGTCTAAACCGAATCTAACAAGGCCAAAGAGCACAACCATGCGAATTTTATAAAGTCTTAGATGCATAGCGTAGGCCGACACTTTTAGGGACACGATGCTCGGCCTGCAAAAGGTAATAAAACTTCAATGGGAGATTGCAGCTGTAATTTAGAAGGCCTAGACGAAGAGTTGACGCCGATACAAACATGGCCAAAGAGCACATCCCTATGAATATTCAATAAAGCCATGACACAAAATGCAGACCTACACTAGCAAAGACATGATGCTCAACCCTTCAAAATGTATTAAAACTACAATGTTAGATTGTGGTCATAATTTAGAAGGCCTATTTGCAAAGTCTAAGCTGAAGCCAATAGGTTCTGGCATTAACTCTTTGTCTAGGACTTTTCCATGGTGACCAAAATCTCACATTATAGTCTTATTACCTTTTGCAGGGCTCAGCCTCATAGCCATGCTATTGTCGGCCTGCACATTGCATCATGGCCTTTATAAATATTCACGTGGTCATGCTCTTCAGCCTTGTTGGCTTTGGTCTGGACTCTGCGTCTAAGCCTTCTAATTTGTGACCGCAATCTCACATTGTGGTCTGATTAAATAATAATTAGGCCATGCTCTTTGGCCCTTCTGGGTTCATCTAGGCACTGCTCATAGACCTTCTGAATCGTGACCGCAATCTCACATTGCGGTCTTATGAAATACTCATGAGACCATGCTCTTCGGCCCTGTGAGTATTTAATAAGGTTGCAATGTGAGATTACAGTTGGGATTTAGAAGGCCTAGACGTAGATTCTAAGCCAAATCTAACAGGGCTAAAAATGCAGCCATGTGAGAATTTAATAAGGTCACAATGTAAGATTGCTGTTAGGATTTAGAAGGTCGAGATGTAGAGTCCAAGCCAAAGCCAACATGGCTGAAAAGCATAGCCCTGTGAATATTAAATAAGACAACAATGTGAGATTACGGTTGGGATTTAGAAGGCCTTGACGGAGAGTCTAGGCTGAAGCCAACAAGGCCAAAGAACAAGGCCCTGTGAATATTTATAAAGCCCATAACGCAAAGCGCAGGTCAACACTAGCAGGACCACGATGCGCAGGCCTACACTAGCAGGTGATAAGACCGCAATGTGAGATTAGAGTGGCAATTTAGAAGGCCACGATGAAGAGTCCAGGCCGAAGCCAATATGGTCAAAAAGCACGACCCTGTGAGTATTTTATATGGCTGAAATGTGAGATTACGGTTGGGATTTAGAAGCCTAGATGTTGAGTCCAAGCCAGAGTCAACATGTCCAAAGAGACCAGCTCTGTGACTTTTTAATATGACTGCAATGTGAGTTTGCATTCGTAATTTAGATGTCCTAGACGTAGAGTCCAGTCAAAAGAAAATAAGGCCAAAGAGAAGGACCCTGTGAATATTTATAAAGGCCATGAAAGAAAGCACAGGACGATATTAGTTGCCATAACGTTCAACCCTGCAAAAGGAAATAAGACCGCAATGTAGGTTGCAGTAACAATTCAAAAGGCCTAGATGAAGAGTCTCAGATGAAGCCAACAGGGCTGAAGAGCACGGCCTGACGAATATTTAATTAGTCCACGAAGCATAGCGCAGGCCGACACTAGCTGTACCACGTCGCTCGACTCTGTAAAAGTTAAAAGGCCACAGTTTGAGATTGCAGTGGTAATTTAGAAGGCCACGACACGGACAAGGTCATAGAGCATGGCTCGGTGAGTAATTATTAAGGCTGTAATGTAAGATTGCAGCCAACATTTGGAAGGCCTAGAAGTAGAGTCAAAGTTGAAGTAAACATGGTTGTAAAGCACGACCCGGTGAGTATTTAGTAAGACTACAATTTGAGATTGCAGTCACAATTTAGAAGGCCTAGATGCAGAGTATATGCCAAAGCTAATAGGGCCAAAGAGCACGGCCTAGTGAATATCTAGCAAGGTAACGATGCTCGGCCTGCAAAAGGTATTAAGACCACAATGTGAGATTGCAGTTGTGATTTAGAAGGCTTAAACAATGACTCCACATGAAGCCAACATGGCCAAGAGCACGGCAATGTGAATAATTAGTAAGACCATGACACAAAGCGCAGGCTGACACTAGCAAGACCACGATGCTTGGGCCCGCAAAAAGTAAAAAGACCGTAATTTAAGATTGTGTTCACGATTTAGAAGGCCTAAATGAAGAGTCAAGGTGGAAGCTTATAGGGTCAAAGAGCACGACCTTGTTAGTATTTAATAAGGCCGCAATGTGATATTTTGGTAAGGATATAGAGGCATACACGTAGAGTCCAGGCCAAAGCTAACAGGACCGAAGAGTATAGCCTTATGAGTATTTAATAGGGCTACAATGTGAGATTGCGGCTGTTTTTAGAAGGCCTAGATGAAGAGTCTAGGCTGAAGAGCATGGAACTGTGAGTATTTAATAACACTTCAATATGAGATTACAGTTGCGATTTACTAGGCCTAGAGGTAGAGTCTATACCAAAGCAAACAAGGCCGAAGAGAATGACCCTGTGAGTATTTAATCAGACCTCAATGTGAGATTGAGATCGCAATTTAGATGGCCTAGATGGAGAGTCCAGGCCAAAGCAAACAGGGGCGAAGAGCATGACCCTATGGATATTTAATAAGGAAGTAACGTGAGATTGCGGTAATAATTTAGAAGGCCATAACACGAAGTACAGGCTGCCACTAGCATGGCCAAACGCCCGGTCCCACGAAAGGTAATAAGAACGCAATGTGAGATTATGGTCATGATTTAAAAGGCCTAGAAGAAGAGTCCATTGCGAAGCCAACATGGCTAAAGAGTACATCCCTGTGAATATTCAATGAGGCCATCAAGCGATATGTAGGCCGATACTAGGTGGATCATGATGTTCGGACCTACAAAAGGTAATAAGGCCGCAACATGAGTTTCCGGTCGCGATTGAGAAGGCCATGACACAGATTCTTGGGCGAAGCTAACATGGCCAAAAAACACGGCCTTGAGAGATTTTTATAAGGCCGCAATATAAGATTGCGGTCGGGATATAGAAGGCCTGGTCGTAGAGTCCAAGCTAAAACAAATAGGGCAAAAAATATAGCAATGTGAGTATTTTGTTAGACCACAATGTGAGATTTCTTTCGCGATTCTGAAGGTCTAGACGCAGTGTCCAGGCGAAGACAATGGGGCCAAAGAGTATGACCCTGTGAGTATTTATCCAGACCGCAATGAGAGATTCTGGTCGCAATTTAAAAGGCCTAAATTCAGAGTCCAGGGAGAAGCCAACAATTCCGAAGAGCATGACCTCATGAATATTTGTAAAGGCCTTGACGCAAAGTGCAAGGCCACGATGCTCGACCGTGCAAAAGGTAATAAGACCAAAATGTGAGATTCTTGTTGCAATTGAAAAGGCCTCGATGAAGAGTCCACGCCGAAGCCAATAGGATAAAGAGCAGGACCCCATGAATATTTAATCAGTCTATGAAGCAAAGTGCTGTCTGACATTAGCTGGGTAACAAAAGGTAATTAGGCCGCAAAGTGAGTTTGGGGTTGCAATTTAGATGCCCACGATGAAAAGTCAAGGCCAAATCCAATAGGGCCAAAGAGCATAGCCCTATAAATATTTATAAAGGCCATGACACAAAGCGTTGACCGACACTAGTAGGGCCAGGATGCTCTACCCAGTAAGAAGTAACAAGGCCGCAATGTGAGATTGCGGTCATGATTTAGATGGCCTAAATGCGGAGTCTAGGCCCAGTAAGCATTAAATGAGGTCGGAATGTGAGAATGCGGTCGAGATTTAGAAGGCCTAGATAAAGAGTCAAAGCCGAAGGCAACAAGGCTAAAAATAATGGCTTATGAGTATTTAACAAGGCTGCAATGTGACATTCTGGTCAGGATTTAGAAGGCCTAGACTTAGAGTCTAAGTCAAACCGATAAGGGCTAAAAACATGGACCTGTGAGCATTAATAAGGCCATAATTTGAGATTGTGGTTGATATTTAGAAGGACTAGACGTAGAGACCAAGCTGGAGTTAAGAGGACCAAAAAATCATGGCCTATAAGTATTCAATAATACAGCAATGTGACATTGCGATCGGAACTTAGAAGGCGTAGACCCAGAGTCTAGGCTGAAGCCAACTGGGCCCAAGAGTATGAGGCTATGAATATTTATAAAGGTTATGACGTAAAGCACATGCTAACACTAGCAGAGCCACGATATGATGGCCGACACTAACAGGTAATAAGATCGCAATGTGGGATTGTGGTCGCAATTTTGAAGGCCACGTCAAAGAGTCCAAGCCGAAGCTAATAGGGCCAAAGAGCACGGCCCCCTGAGTATTTAATAAGGCTGCAATGTAAGATTTTAGTCAGGATTTAGAAGCCTATACGCAGAGTCTAGGCCGAAGCCTAAATGGCAAAAGAGCACAACCCTTTGAGTATTTCATAAGACTGTAATATGAGATTACATTCGTGAATTGGAAGGCCTAGATGTAGAGTCCAGGCCGAAGCCAACAAGGCCGAAGAGCATGACCCTGTGAATATTTATGATGGCCATCATACAAAGCGCACGCCGACATTAGCAGGGCCATGACGCTCGGCCTTGCCAAAGGTAATAAGACCGCAATGTGAGATTACGGTCACGATTGAAAAGGCCTAGATGAAAATTCCACACCAAAGCCAACAGGGTTTAAGAGCACGGACCTATGAATTTTTAATAAGATCGTGAAGCATACCGCATGACAACACTAGCTTGGCCAAGATGCTCTGCACTGCAAAAGGTAAAAATGTCGTAATGTTAGATTGCGGTCGCAATTTAGAAGGCCATGACGCAGAGATTAGGCTGGAATGTGAGATTAAGATCACAATTTCGAAGGCCACGATGCAGAGATTAGTCCTGGCCAAAGCCAACATGGCCAAAAAGCACGGCCCTGTGAATATTTACAGCAGCCATGATGTAAAGCACAGGCCAACACTAGTACGGCCATGATGCTCAGCCCTGCAAGAGGTAATAAGGCCGCAATGCGAGATTGTAGTCACGATTTAGAAAGGCCAAACACAGAGCCCAGACCCTGTTAGTATTTAATAAGGCCGCAATGTGAGATTGCGATCAGGATATAAAAGGCCTAGATGCAGAGTCCAGGCCGAAGACAACAGGGCTGAAAACCATGGCCCTTTGAATATTTAATAAGATTGCAATCTGTGATTGCGGTCATGATTTAGAAGGCCTAGATGTAGAGTTCAAGCTAAAGCTAACACGGCCGAAGAGTACGTGTCTTATTAAATTCCTGATATGTGATTCCTAGTTTTAGAAAAATGATTTCTATTATCTGTCAAAGGAGTTTGTGGTACTAACTATTTGGTAAGAAGGTATGAAATATATTCGAGGCAAAAAGTGATAATAAAAAGAAATGGTAATGAAGACCTTTGTCCTATATGTACAAATAAAACTCGGGCAAATCTTTACCCAAGTAGAGCATAAACCTAACAAGCTGAAAGAGACCCAACCAGTAACAAGAAAATACCATCGTGATTTGGATTGAATTTCGATGAAACAATACATCAATGAGAATCAGGAGGAAAGTAAATGGCTTTAGTGATGTATTTTTTTGCATTGTTAATTCTATATATTTAGTATTCTATTTTTATTATCTACCTTTTTATTATATATATAGTTTCATAATTATATCTATATATATTACAATATTAAAAATATTAAAATCTATTTACAATATTAGATACGTTAAAATTTATATTAAATTAAATAAAGATACAAATAAAGATATATAATATAAATATCTATTAAATTAAAGTAAAAATGAAATAGTCAAATAAAATACGAATAAAAAAATAAAATTGAAATTAAAAGTAGTGATTCTAACTATTGGAGAAGAAAATCCCTTTTGTGAGAAGCCAAAAAGAGCCTGTTATGTTATGAGAAAATAACGAGGACATGAATCTATACATTGATTACATTAAAAAAAAATTTTGCAATTTTTTTGAACCGTATGCATCAAAAGGTGCATGTACGGTTTCTAAGGGATATACTTGGACCCTAATCAACCGACTTTATCAAGAAAGATTACTTTTTTTAGGCCAAGCGGTTGATAGCGAGATCTCAAATCAACTTATTGGTCATATGATACATCTCAGTATTGAAGATGATAACAAAGATCTTTATTTGTCTATAAACTCTCAAGGGGGCTGGGTAATACCCGGAGTAGCTTATTTATGATACTATATAATTTGTGCGTCAAGATGTCCACACAATATGCATGGGGCTAGCCACCTCAATGGGATCTTTTATCCTAGTCGGAGGAAAAATTACAAAACATTTAGCATTCCCGCACGCTTGGTGCCAATGGGTTTTTTTGAGAGTGTGGTCGCGATTTAGAATGCCACGATGGAGAATCCATGCTGAAGCTTGTAGGGCCAAAGAGCACGGCCCCGTGAGTATTTAATAAGGCCACAATTTGAGACTGCAGTTGGGATTGAGGATCCTAGACGCAAAGTCCATGCCAAAGTCAACAAGGCCAAAGAGCACGGCCCTGTGAGTATTTATTAAAACTGCAGTGTGAGATTGCATTCGTGATTTAGAAAGCCCAGAAGCATATTCTAGGCTAAACCTAATAGGGCCGAAGAGCACGTCCCTGTGAGTATTTAAAAAGGCCACAATGTGAGATTGCAATCGCGATTTGGAAGGCCAAAACGCAGAGTCCGGGCCAACGAGCATGGCCTTGTGAGTATTTAATATGGCCGTAATATGAGATTGCGGTTGGTATTTTGAAGGCCTAGACGCAGAGTCCAGGCAAAATCCAACAAAGCCGAAGAGCACGCCACTGTGAGTATTTAATAAGAAGGCATTATGAGATTACGTTCTTGATTTAGAAGGCATAGACGTTGAGTTCAGGATGAACCCAACAGTGCCAAAAAGCACGGCCCTTTCAGTATTTAATCTGACCGCATTGTGAGATTGTGGTTTCGATTTAGAAGGCCTGGACGCAGAGTCTAAGCGGAAGCCAATAAGGGCAAAGGTAATGACGAAAAGTGCAAGACAACACAAGTAGGGCCACGACGCTTGGCCATATAAAAGGTAATAAGACCGCAATATGAGACTGCAGTTGTGATTTAAAAGGCGTAGATGAAGAGTCCACACTGAAGACAGCATTGCCAAAGAGCACGACCTTGTGAATATTTTATACGGCTATAACGAAAAGCGTAGGCCAACACTAGCAGGGTCACAATGCTTGGCCTTGTAAAAGGTAATATGGCCAAAATGTGAGATTGCGGATGCAATTTAAAAGGCCACAACAAAGAGTCTAGGCCGAAGCCAACATGACCATGTGAATATTTATAAAGGCCATGACTCAAAGCGCAGGCCGACACTATCAAGGCCACGACGTTCGATCCTGCAAGAGGTAATAAGACCACAATCTTAGATTTCAGTCACAATTTATTAGGACTAAACGCAGAGTCAGGTTCTATGAGTATTTAATAAGGTAGCAATGTGAGATTATAGTTAGGATTTAGAAAGCCTAGACGCTGAGTCCAAGCTAAAGCCAATAGGGCAAAAAAATGGCACTATGAGTATTTAATAAGGTTGCAATATAAGAATGTGGTCGGGAATTAGAAGGCCTAGTCGCAGAGTTCAAGCCGAAGCCAAAATGGCCGAAAATCACAGCCTTGTGAGTATTCAATAAGACATCAATGTGAGATTCCAGTTGCAGTTTAAAAGTTCTTAAAGCAGAGTCTAGATCGAAGCCAACAAGGTCAAAGAGCACTACCCTGTGAATATTTATAAATGCCATGACACAAAGCGCAGGCTGACACTAGCAGGGCAACAAATCACATGCCGACACTAGTAGGTAATAAGACCACAATATGAGATTGCGGTCGGGATTTAGAATGCCACATTGCAGAGTCCATGCTGAAGCCAATAAGGCCGAAGAGCATGGCTCTGTGACTATTAAATAAGGCCGTGATGTGAGACTGTTGTTGGGATTTTGTAGACTAGAAGCAAAGTCCCGACCAAAATCAACAAGGACAAAGAGCATGGCCCATTGAGTATTATTAAGACCACAGTGTGAGATTGCATGCCTGATTTAGATGGCCTAGACACAAAGTCTAGGCCAAACTAAACAGAGCCAAAGGCCACGGCCCTCTGAGTATTTAATAAGGCTGGAATATGAGATTGCGATCAGGATTTAGAAAGCCTAGATGCAGAGTCCAGGCAGAATCCAACAAGGCCAAAAAACACAACCCTGTGAGTATTTAATAAGGCAACAATATGAGATTGTGGTTGGTATTTAGAAGGCTTAGACTCTACATCTAGGCCGAAGCCAACAAGGCAAAAGAGCACGGCCCTATGAGTATTTAATAAGATCACATTGTGAGATTATGTTCATTATTTAGAAGGCCTAGATGGAGAGTCCAGGTTGAACCCAACAAGGCCGAAGAGCATAGCCCTGTGAGTATTTAGTTTGGCCGCAATGTGAGATTGGAGTTGGGATTTAGAAGACCTTGAGGCAAAGTACAGGCCGAAACAAACAGGGCAGACGAGCATGGCCCTGTGATAATTTAATAAGGCTGCAATGTTAGATTGCAGTCACGATTAAGAAGGCCTAGATGCAGAGTCTAGACCGAAGCCAATAAGGCCAAAGACCACGGCCCTATGAGTATTAAATAAGGCAATAACGTGAGATTGCGGTAATGGTTTAAAAGGCCTAAACGCAGAGTCTAGGCCGACTCCAACAGGGTTTAAATGCACGGCCCTGTGTGTATTAAATAAGGTCACAATGTGAGATTGTGATATTGATTTAGAAGGCCTAGACGAAGAGTCAAGGCCGAAGTCAACAAGGCTGAAGAGCATGGCCCAGTAAGTATTTCATAAGACCACAACGTGAGATTGTCGTCGCGATTCGAATGGTCTAGGCGCAGTGTCCAGTTGAAGCTAACAGGGCCGAAGAGCACAACCCTGTGATTATTTAATCAAACCATAATGTGCGATTGTGGTCGCAATTTAGAAGGTCTAGACGGAGAGTCTAGGCCGAAGCCAACAAGGCCAAAGGGGTTCAAAGTATTTATAAAGGCCATGACGCTAAACACAACTCGATACTAGCAGGTCCACGACGCTCGATGCTACAAAAGGTAATAGATCGTAATGTGAGATTGCGGTCACGATTGAAAAGCCTAGATGAAGTGTCCACGCTGAAGCCAACAATGCTGAAGAGCACGACCCTGTAAATATTTAATAAGTCTATGATGCAAAGTGCAGTCTGACACTAGTAGGGCCACGATGCTCGACCCTGCGAAAGGCATAGACGCAGAGTCCGGGCTAAACCCAACAAGGCTGGAGAGCACATCCCTATGAGTGTTTAATAAGGCCGTAATGTGAGATTGCAGTCGGGATTTAGAAGGCCTAAATGCAGAGTCCAATCCAAAGTCAACAGGGCCGAATCCAACAAAGATGAAGAGAACGACCATGTGAATATTTATAAAGGCAATAACATAATGTGCTGGCCGACACTAGCAGGGCAAGGATGCTTGGCTCAGCGAATGGTAATAAGACCGTTGTGTGAGATTACGATTGCAATTTAGAATTCCTAGAAACAAAATCCATGCCAAAGCAAACAAGGTCAAAAACCATGGCCCTATGAATATTTAATAAGGCCAAGAAGCAAAGCACAAGCCGACACTAGCTGGGCCACGACCATCGGCCCAGCATAAGGTAATAAGGATGCCATGTGAGATTGTGATTGCAATTTAGAAGGCCATGAAGCCGAGTTCGGGCCAAAGAAAATAGGGCTGAAGAGCATGGCCCTGTGAGTATTTAATATGGCTGTAATGTGAGATTGCGGTCAATATTTAGAAGGCCTAGACGCAGAGTTCATGCAAAAACAAACAAGGCAAAAAAGCACCACCATGTGAGTATTTAATAAGACTACAATGTGAGATTATGGTTGAGATTTAGAAGGCAACGATGGAGAGTCCTGGCCGAATCCAACAAGGTCGAAGACCATGACCCTATAAGCATTTAATATGGTCGCAATGTGAGATTGCAGTCTGGATTTTAAAAGGCCAAGATGCAGAGTCCAGGTTGAAGCCAACAATGGCTGAATTGCATGACCTTGTGAATATTTATAAAGACCATTATGCAAAGCGCAGGCCGACACTAGCAGGCCATAATTCTTGGCCTTGTAAAAGGTAATAAGACTAGAATGTGAGATTCCTGTTGCGATTTAAAAAGTTTAGAAGCAAGGTTCAAGCCAAAAAAAAGGCTGAAAAGGACAGCCTTGTGTTTATTTAAAAAGGCCACGATGCAAAGTCCAGCTCGGAAGTATAAGGGTCACGATGCATGGCTCTGCAAAAGGTAATAACGCAGCAATGTGAGATTTCAGTCATGATTTAGAAGGCCTAAACAAAGAGTCCAAGCTGAAGCAAACAAGGCTCAAAAGCTAGGCCTTGTGGATATTAAATAAGGCCAGGAGGTACACGTTGGGCCATGGTGCTCGGCACTGCCAAAGGTAATAAGGCCACAATGTGAGATTGAGGTCGCGATGTAGAAGGACATGATGCAGAGTCCAGGCCAAAGCTAATAGGGCAGAAGAGTATGACCCGCTAAAAATTTAATTAGACCACAATGTGAGATTGCTGTGGTGATGTAGATGGTCTAGATGCGGAGTCTAGGCTGAAGCCAACAGGGTTGAAGAGCATGGCCCTGTGATTATTATATAAAGCTGCAACATGAGATTGGAGTCATGATTTAGAAGGCCATGATGCAAAGCGCAGGCTGACACCAGCAGGGCCTAACGCTTGGCCCTTAAAAAGTTAATAAGATTACAATGTGAGATTTTGGTCGCAATTGAAAAGGCCTAGATGAAGAGTCATTGCCGAAGACAACAGGTCTAAAGAGAATGGTCCTATGAATATTTAATAAGGCCATGAAGCGAAGTGCCTGCTGACACTAGCTGGGCCACAAAGCTTTGCCCAACAAAAGGTTATAAGACTGCAATATGAGATTCCGGTTGTGATTGAGAAGGCCTAGTTGAGGAGTCCACACCAAAGAAAAAATGGCCAAAGAGCAAAGCCTTATGAAAATTTAATAAGGTCATGACGTAAAGCACATGCCGACCCTAGTAGAGCCACGATGCTTGGCCTGGCGATGCTTGGCCTTTCTAAAGGTAATAAGACCACAATGTAAGATTGCGGTCATGATTTAGAATGCCTAAATGAAGAGTCAGGGAGGAAGCTAATAGGACTGAAAAGCACAACCTTGTCAATATTTACTAAGGTCGAAATTTTAGATTTTGATTGCAATTTGAAAGCCTATATGCAGAGCCCAGGCCGAAACCAACAGGGCCGAAGAGCACAACCTAGTGAGTATTTAATAAGGCCGCAATTTGAGATTACGATCCTAATTAAGAAGTCTTAGACGAAGAGTCTAGGCCAAAGCCAACAAGGTCGAAGAGCATGGCCCTGTTAGTATTTAATAAGGCCACAACATGA
This sequence comes from Rubia yunnanensis, assembly GCA_037428765.1. NCBI lineage: Eukaryota > Viridiplantae > Streptophyta > Magnoliopsida > Gentianales > Rubiaceae > Rubia > Rubia yunnanensis. Next base: position 102,498,693 of record CM075061.1, on the reverse strand, counting down.
GATTGCAATCAAGATTTAGAAGGCCTGGATACAGAGCTTATGCCAAAACAAACAAGGCAAAAGAGCACGACTCTATGAGTATTTAATAAGACTACAATGTGAGATTGCAGTAGAGATTTAGTAGGCAACGATGGAGAGTCCTAGCCGAATCCAACAAGGCCGAAGGGCATGACCCTGTGAGCATTTAATCTGGTTGCAATGTGAGATTTCAGTCTGGATTTAAAAGGCCAACACGCAGAGTCTAGGCTGAAGCCAACATGGCTGAATTGCATGACCTTGTGAATATTTATAAAGACCATTACGCAAAGCGCATGCCGACACTAGCAGGCCACAATTCTTAGCCTTGTAAAAGGTAATAAGACCAAAATGTGAGATTCCGATTGCGATTCAAAAAGTTTAGATGCAAGGTTCGGGCAAAAAAAAACAAGGCTGAAGAGGACAACCTTGTGTATATTTAAAAAGGCCATGATGCAAAGTCCACCTCTACAGTAAAGGGCCACAATGCATGGCTCTGCAAAAGGTAATAAGGCCGCAACGTGACATTGCATTCGTGATTTAGAAGGCCTAAACACAGAGTCTAAGCTGAAGCAAACAAGGCCCAAAAGCTAAGCCTTGTGAATATTAAATAAGGCCAGGATGCAAAGCGTAGGCTGACACTAGCATGGCCAGGATGCTCGGCCCTGCAAAAGGTAATAACATTGCAATGTAGATTACGGTCGCAATTTAGAAGGCCTAGATGAAGGGTCAAGGCTGAAGCCATCAAGGCCAAAAAGAATGACCCTGTGAATATTTAATAACGCCGCAATGTGAGATTGCGGTCATGCTTTAGAATGCCTACACACAGAGTCCAGGCCGAAGTCAACAAGGGTGAAGATCATGGCTCTGTGAGTATTTAATACTGTCGTAATGCAATATTGTGGTCACGATTTGGAGGACTAAATGAAGAGTCCAGGATGAAGTCAACTAGGCCGAAGAGCACATCCCTGTGAATATCTACAGAGTCCATGACGCAAAACGTAGGTTGACATTTTTAGGCCATTTCGCTCAGCCCAGCTGGAAGTAATAAGCCCGCAATTCGAGATTGCGGTCAAAATTTATATGCCCCAAACACAAGGTCAATGCCGAATCCAATTCGGTCGAAGAGTATGACCATGAGAATATTTATAAAGAACATGATGCAAAGCGCAAGTTGACACTAGCAGGGCCATGACGCTCGGCCTAGCAAAAGGTAATAAGACCGCAATATGAGATTGTGGTCGTAATTTAGTAGGCCTAGACAAAGACTCAACGCCGAAGCCAATGTGGCTGATGAGCATGGCCCTATAAATATTTTATAAAGCCATGAATCAAAGCATTGGCTGACACAAGCTGGGCCAGGACCCTCAGCCTTGCAAAAGGTAATAAAGCTGCAATGTGAGATTGCGGTGGCGATTTAGAAGGCCCCAACACAAAGTTCGGTTCAAAGCCAACAGGTCTGAAGAGCATGGCCCTGTGAGTATTTAATAAGGCCACAATGTGAAATTATGGTCAATATTTAGAAACCCTAGACTCCGAGTTTTTTCCGAAGCCAAAAACGCAGAAGAGCACGACCCTGAGTATTTAACAAGATTGCAAAGTGAGATTATGGTCGAAAATTAGAAAGTAACGACAGAGAGTCCATACCAAAGCTAACTAGGCCGAAGAGCACATCCCTGTGAATATTTATAGAGTCCATGACACAAAATACAGGTTGATATTTGTAGGCCATTTTGCTCAGCCCAGCTGGAGGTAATATGCCCGCAATTTGAGATTGCGGTCAAAATTTATATACCCCAAACATAGGGTCAATGCCGAATCCAATAGGTTCGAAGATTATGGCCATGATAGTATTCATAAAGAACAAGATACAAAGCACTGGCTGACACAAGCTAGGCCAAGACCCTCAGCCGTGCAAAAGGTAATAAGGCTGCAATGTGAGATTGCGGTCATGATTTAGAAGGCCACGACACAAAGTCTGGTCCAAAGCCAATATGTCTGAAGAGCATAGCCCTATGAGTATATAATAAGGCCACAATGTGAGATTATGGTCAAGATTTAGAAACCCTAAACTCAGAGTTTATGCCAAAGCCAAAAAGGCAGAAGAGCACGCCCCTGCGAGTATTTAACAAGATTGCAAAGTGAGATTGTGGTCGCAAATTAGAAAGCCACGACAGAGAGTCCTAGCCGAAGCCAACAAGGTTGAAGATCATAGCCTGTGAGCATTTAATAAGGCTGTAATATGAGATTACGGTCGAGATTTTAAAGGCCCATACGTAGAGTCCAAGCCAAATCCAACAAGGTCGAAGAGCATGCACCTATGACTATTTATAAAGGCCATTTCATAATACTCATGTCGACACTAGCAGGGCCATGATTCTCAGCCCTATAAAAGGTATTAAGATTGCAATGTGAGATTGCGTTTGTGATTTAAAAGGCCTAGACACAAGGTTCAGGCCAAAAACAACAAGGCCAAAGAGGATAACATGTGAGTATTCAAGAAGACCATGCTGCAAAGTCTATGCCGACGCTAGCAGGGCCACGATTCACGGACCTACAAAATGTAATAAAGACGCAATGTGAGATTGCGATCACAATTTAGAAGGCCATGACACGATGTCCAGGCTGAAACCTCTAGGGTCCAAGAGCACACCCTGTGTGTACTTTTAAAGGCCATGACGCAAAGTGTAGGCCAACACTAGCAGGGCCACAATTGTCAGCCATGCAAAAGGTAATGAGGTTGCAATGAAAGATTGGTATCATAATTTAGAAGGCGTAAACACAGTCCAGGCCGAAGCCAACAAGGCAAAACAACAAGTTCATGTTAATATTTTTAAAGGCCATAATGCAAAGCGCAGACCGACACTAGCAGGCCGCGACGCTCAGCCCAACAAATTGTAACAAGACCTAAATGTTAGATTTCAGTCACGATTTAAAAGGCATAGACATAAGGTCTAAGCCAAAATACAACAAGACTAAAGAGGACGACACTGTAAGTATTTTAAAATGCTACACAATAAGATTATGGTAGGAATTTAGAAGTCCCGGATGCAGATTCCAGGTCGAAGCCAACAAGGCCGAAGAGCAAGGCCCTATGAGTATTAAATAAGACTGCAATGTGAGATTTTGGTCATGATTCAGAAGGCCTGGCCACAGAGTTCAGGTCGAAGTCAACAGGGCTAAGGAGAACGGCCCTGTGAGTATTTAACAAGGCCGCAATGCGAGATTGTGGTCACAAATTAGAAGGACTAAATGCATAATCTTGGATGAAGCCAAGAAGGCAGAAGAGCACCCTGTGAATATTTATAAAGTCCATGTTTCAAGTCTGTGATGCAAACCGTTGGTCGACTCTAGTAGGCCACGACGATCTGCCTTGCAAGAGGTAATAAGGCTGTAATACGAGTTTGTGGTAAGAATTAGATGGTCCAAATACAGAGTACGGGTCGAATCCAACAGGGCTGAAAAGCATAACAACATGAATGTTCATAAAGGCCATGACACAAAGCTCAGGCTGATAATAACTGGGCCACGACGCTCGACCCATCAAAAGGTAAAAAATCCACAATGTGAGATTTTGGTCTCTGTTTAGAAGGCCAAGACAAAGACTCTACGCTAAAGCCAGCAGGGCTAAAGAGCATGGCTATGTGAATATTTATAATGGCAATAATGTAAAGCGCAGGCCGATACTAGTAGGGCCATGATGCTTAGCCCAGCAAAAGGTAATAAGACAGCATTGTGAGATTGTGGTAGCAATTTATATGGCCTGGACAAAGACTCTATACCGAAACCATTATTGCTGAAGAGAATGGCTCTGTGTATATTTAATAAGTCCATGACGTATAGCGCAGGCCGACACTAGTAGACCACGACGCTCGGCCCTGCCAGAGGTAATAAGGCCACAATGTGAGATTGCGGTCAAATTTTAGATGGCCTAAACACAGAGTCCAGGTCAAATCCCATAGGGCTGAAGAGTATGGCCATGTGAATATTTTAAAAATCCATGACACAAAGCGCAGGCCCACACAAGCAGGGCCACAATGCTTAGCCCAACAAAAGGTAATAAGACCACTATGTGAGATTACGGTCACAATTTAGATGGCTTAGACATAGACTCCACATCGAAACAAACACGGCTAGAGAACAAGGCCCTATGAATATTTAATAAGGCTATGAAGCAAAGCGCAGGCCGACACTAGCTAGGTCACAAGTCTTGGCCCTTCAAAAGGCATTAGGGCTGAAATGTGAGATTGCGGTCGGGATTTAAAAGGACACGATGTAAAGTTTAGGCTGAAGCCAACGAGGCTAAAGAGCATTTCCATGTGAGTATTTAATAAGGCTACTATGTGAGATTGTGGTCAAGATTTAGAATTCCCAGACGTAGAGTTTTAGCTAAAGGCAACAAGTCCGAAGAGCACAACCATGTGAGTAATTAATAAGATTGCAATGTTAGATTGCGATCACAATTTAGAAGTCCACGACAGAGAATCCTAGCCGAAGCCAACATGGTCAAAAAGCATTACCCTGTGAGCTTTTAATAAGGCCGCAATATGAGATTGCAGTCGGAATTTGGAAGGCGTGGATGTAGAGTCCAGGACAATGCCAATAAGGCTGAAGAGCACGACCCTGTGAATATTTATAAAGGCCATTTCACAAAGCACATGATGACACTAGCAAGGCCACGATTCTCGACCCTATAAAAGGTAATAAGACTGCAATGTGAGATTGCGGTTGTGATTTAAAAGGCCCAGGCATAAGGTTAATGCCAACAACAACAAGGTGAGTATTTAAAAAGGCCATGATGCAAAGTCCAAGCTGACACTAGCAGGGCCACGATGCACGGACCGGCAAAAGGTAATAAGGCTGCAATGTGCCATTGCGGTTGTGATTTACAAGGCCATGATGCAAAGTCCAGGCTGAAGCCACGAGGGTCGAAGGGCATGGACTTGTGAGTCTTTATAAAGGCCATGACACAAAGTGCAGGCCGACACTAGTAGGGCCACATTGCTCGACCTTGCAAAAGGTAATAAAATAGCAATGCGACGTGATTTAGAAGGCCAAAACATAGAGTCTTGGTTGTAGCCAACAAGGCTAATCAGTATGTTCCTGTGAATATTTATAAAGGCTATGACGCAAAGCGCAGGCTGACACTAGATGGCCCCGATGCTCGGCCCTGCAAAAGGTAATAAGACCAAAATGTATGATTGTGGGTCACGATTTAAAAGGCTTAGACCTTAGGTCCGGACAAAAAAAACCAAGTCCAAAGAGAAAGACACTGTCAGTATTTAAAAAGGTCACACTATGAGATTACTGTTGGGATTTAGAAAGCCTAGACGCAAGTTTAGGGCTAAAGCCAACAAGGCCAAAGATCACGGCCTTCTGATTATTTAATAGGACCGCTATGTGAGATTGCGGTCGTGATTTGGAAGGCCTAGACGCAAGGACTAGGCCAAAGCCCATCGGGCAGAAGAGCACGTCCCCGTTAATATTTATAAAGGTTATAATGCAAAGTGTAGGCAGACACTAGCAGGGCCACGACACTCAGCCCTAAAAAAGGTAATAAGACCGCAATGTGAGATTTTGGTCGTGATTTGGAAGGCATAAACGAAGAGTCCACACCAAAGTAAATAAGGTCAAAGAGAACAACCTTAGGAATATTTAATAATGCCATGATTCAAAGTGCAGGCTGGGAGGTCATTGCCGTACCTCTCAAAGTTAATATTTATAAGCCCTAATGCTTCCTATCTACAATTAAGTAGATAATGGAAAGTCGGGGTCACTCACGAGAAGAGGGGTCGTTCCAAGTATTTAAACATATATAGGAGAAAACATACTAGATAAAAGCATACATAGTTACATATAAAAGCATGTGAAATGGGGGGTGGTTGGTACAAAAACTAAATAGATGATTAAAATAACAATTAACGGAGCCTTAGGGGAAATCGACTTCCACTTCCTATCTTCCTATAGCTCATTGATTCATTCGCTCATTCAATCACATTTACTGTCTATAGGGAATGCTATCACTTCTCATTTGAACATCAACATTCATTCCTTCTTAATAGTAGTTTGCAAATACAAGCAACGACCATTTGCAAACCTCATTGATGATCACCCTAGGCAAACAACACCATATAGGTATTTCATCAATGGCATTTCACCCAAAGGACCATATGCTTGATAACAAGAAGTCTTCTACAAAAGACATAGTCATTTAACCTAACAAAACATTCATTAGGTTAAATCTAGAACAAACCACATTCAAGGGTCTATGGGAAAAATATGAGAACATCCACGTTAACATACTCATCCAGCAAGAATCACCACACATTATACACAAGAAGTTCTAAATCTATGCTTTTAGATTTCATGTCAAATGAGCTCCGTTAATCCATGCTTTTCTAACACCCTAACACTTCAATCATACAACAGTTTCATATACTCAAACAATCCATGGTATAAATGAGGCAAAACACAACATTAATGGCATACTAAATGCTCTCCAATGAATGTTCATAGATGAGCAAATATAGAATCTTACTACATAAGTTTGGAAACTTCAATCAATTGCTCCCAAGAATTAGTTTAACTAATACAAGTCATACTAACCTTCATAGATGAATTCATATACAAACAAAGAGGAAGAAGATGAAAGAAAACAAAGAACTATAGTTCTTTGAGGAAGAAATTTGGCCAATAGGATGAGGATCTAAAGTGGGTGGCCAAAAATTCCTTTTATAGTATGAGAGGGAGGAAAAGAAAAGAAAAAAGAAAAAGTGTAGCAGGCTCCCGCCCTGACGGCAATACCATTTTCACCCTTTTGTCGCCTTGCCTTCAAATCCTCGATTCTTTTTATCTTCAATCTTCCAAGCTAGTCTTCAAATACTCAAAGTCTTCAAAAGGTGATCTTCAATGGTTTTTGATCTTCAAGTCTCGAAGTTCTTCCTTTGTCACATAACATCTACTTAAAAAAAAGGTAAAAGGGTGTAAAGTCGCTCTTACCTCTCTTAAGAGAATTTCAAGGTAAACCACAAGCTCTTGATAACAAAAGAGCACAAATTTGATCCCAAAAAGTACTAAAATATGCACATAAGATGGACATCACAAGCCAACACTAGCAGGGCTATGACGCTCGGCCATGCAAAAGGTAATAAGATCACAATGTTATATTGCGGTCGCAATTTAGAAGGCCTATAGGAAGGGTCCGGGTTTAAGCCAACGGTACAGAAAAGCACAGCCCCGTGAATATTTAATAAGGCTGCAATGTGAGATATCGGTAGCAATTTTGAAAGTCTAAACATAGAGTCTGGGCTGAAGTCAATAGGGACAAAGAGCATGGCCTCGTGAGTATTTGACAAGGCAGGAATGAAAGATTGCGTTCGCTATTTAGAAGGACTAAAAGTAGAGTCCAGGTCGAAGATAAAAATGCCAATGAGTATATCCCATTGAATATTTATGAAGTATGTGATGCAAAGCGCAAGCCGACACTAGTAGGCCACGATGCTCGGCCTTGTAAGATGTAATAAGGTCGCAATATGAGATTGTGGTCCCGATTTAGAAAAACTAAATGCACAGTCCAAGATAAAGCTATCACGGCCAAAGAGCATGGCCATGTCAATATTTAAAAAGTCCATGACGCAAAGCATGGGCTGAAACTTGCAAAGCCACAATGCGCGGCCCCACAAAAGTTAATAAGACCGTAATGTGAGATTGCATTCGCAATTTACAAGGCCAAGAATAAGAGTTCACGCCAAAGCCAATAGGGGCAAAGACCAAGGCCCTGTGAATATTTATAAGGCCATGAAGCAAAGCGTAGGCCAACATTAGAAGGGCCACAATGCTCGGCCGCAATGTGAGATTGTGGTTGAGTTTATAAAGCCCAAACATAGTGTCCAAGCTGAAGCCAAAAATGCCAAAGAGCACAACCTTGTGAATTTTTATAAAGGCCATTACGCAAAGCGCAAGCCGACACAAGAAGGTCCACAACTATTGGCCTTGTAAAAGGTAATAAGACCGCAATGTGAGATCACGATCGCGATTTAAAAGGCCTAGACACAAGGTTCACGCCGAGAACAACTGGGCCTAAGAGGAAGACCCTATGATTATTTTAAAATTCCATGATGCAAAGTCCAGGCTGAGACTAGCAGGGCCAGGATGAAAAGCCCTACAAAAGGTAATGATGCCGCAATGTGATATAGTATTTGCAATTTAGAAGGTAATGATGCAAAGTCCTGGCTGAAGTTACTAGGGGCAAAAAACATAACCTTGTAAGTATTTCTAAAGGCCATGACGCAAAGCTTAGGCCAACATTAGCAGGGCCACGACGCTCAGCCCTGCAAGAGGTAATAAGGCCGTAATGCAAGATTGCAGACGAGATTAAGAAGGCCTTAATGCAGAGTCTAGGCCAAAGACAACATGGTCAAAGAGCTTGGCCCTATGAACAGTTATAATGGCCATGATGCATAGTGTAGGCCGTTACTAGCAGGCCATGACGTTCGGCCTGCAAAAGGTAATACGACTGCAATGTGAGATTTTGGCCGTGATTTAGAAGGCATATACAAAGGGTCCATGCCGAAAAAAACAAGTCTAAAGATCACGGACTTGTGAATATTTAATCAGGCCACAACTCAAAGCACAGGCCGACACTAGCAGGGCCACGACGCTCTGTCTAGAAAAAGTTAATAAGACTGCAATGTGAGATTACGTTCATGATTTAGACGGCCTAGATGAAGGGTCCAAGGCAAAGCCATCAGGGACAAAAAGAATGACCCCACGAATATTTAATAAGGCCGGAATGTGAGATTGTAGTCACAACTTAGATGGCCTAGAAACATGGTCGCGGCCGAAGACAACATGGCCGAAGAGCATGGACCTGTGAGTATTTAACAAGGTTACAATGTGAGATTGCAGTCGCAATTTAGAAGGACTAAATGCAAAGTCTAGGCCAAAAGTCCTCTCTTTTGCTTGTAAATACTTGTAATAGCTTAGTTAGTAGTGTAGCTTAGCTATTTTGATCAAGGTCCAGGCCTACATGCCATTTTATCCTTTGACCTTATTTTGCCTATGTGCCTATGTAGCTGGCACTCGTGATAACTTTTGCACATTATATATGTGGAGTATTGAGCTACCCACACCCGGTTACCTTTTTGCAATATACTAAATTACGACCATTTTCTCCCCAGTGTTGGGCTTTGTATTGCATCTTTCGCTGGTGTGTGTGAAGCCATGCTCCTAATCTAAACCCGTGTATGTATTTCCACTGCATACTCGACCACTTCCCTCTAAAGGCTTGGTGTGGTGCGAGCAACCAAGCCGAGTGCAACGCACGTGGGAATCTAGGCGGTAGTCGTGACACAGCTGTACACAGCTAGGCTGCACGGTTAGCACCCTTGGCGGACGACTCATGACACCCTGTGAGTTTTGAATAAGGTTGCAAAAGGTGAGATTCTTGGCTCTATAAAAGGTAATAAGCCTACAATGTGAGATTGCATTTGTGATTTAAAAGGCCTAGAAGCAAGGTTTAGGCCAAAACAACAAGGCCGAAAAAGATGACCCCGTGATTATTAAAAAAGGCCATATCGCAAAGTCCAAGTTGACACTAACAAGGCCACGATGCATGGACCTACAAAAGGTAATTATGCCACAATGTGAAATTGTGGTCGCAATTTAAAAGGCCACAAAGTGAAGTTCAGACTGAAGCCACTAGGGTCGAAGACCACGGCCCTGTGAGTATTTCTAATTGCCATAACACAGAGCGTAGGCTGATACTAGCAGGGCCACGATGCTAGGCCCTACAAAAGGTAATAAGTCTGCAATGCGATATTGCAGTCGCAATTGAGAAAGCCCAAACACAGAGTCCCCGTTGAAGCAAACAAGGCCAATAAGTACAGCCGTGTGAATGATTAATAAGGTCATGACACAAAGCGCATGCCGATACTAGCAGGGCCACGACGCTCTGCCCTGTGAAAGGTAATAAGACCGCAATGTGAGATTGTGGTTGCGATTTAGAAGGAATAGATGAATGGTCCCGACCGAAGCCATCAGGGTCGAAAAGAACGACCCTATGAATATTGAATAAGGTTGCAAAGTGAGATTGTGGTCATGATTTAGAAGGCCTAGACACATAATCTAGACCAAATCAAACCGAGCCGAAAAGCACGTCCCTATGAATATTTATAAATGGCATGACGCAGAGTGCAGACTGACACAAGCAGGGCCACAACCCTCTGCCTTGCAAAAGGTAATAAGACTGCAATATGAGATTTCGGTCGTGGTTTAGAAGGTATAAAAGAAGAGTCCACGCTGAAGTAAATAAGGACTAAGAGCACGGGCATGTGAATATTTAATAAGGCTATGATATAAAGCGCAGGTCGACACTAGCAGAGCCACAATGCTCGGGCCTGGAAAAGGTAATAAGACTGCAATGTGAAATTGCGGTTGCAATTTTACCGGCCTAGATGAAGGGTTAAGGCCGAAGTAATCAGTGCTGAAAAGCATGACCCGGTGAATATTTAATAAGGTCGCAATGTAAGATTGCAGTTGTAATTTAGAAGGCCTAGACTCAGACTCTCGGATGAAGCCTATAGGGCCAAAGAGCATAGACCTGTGAGTATTTAACAAAGTCACAATATAAGATAGCGGTCATGATTTAGAAGGACTAAACAAAGAGTCCAGGGAAAAGCCAACAAGGCTAAAGAGCACGTCCCAAAAGGTAATAAGGCTAAAATGTAAGATTGCAGTTGCGATTTAAAAGGACACGATGTAAAGTTCGGGCCAAAGCCAACAGGGCTGAAGAGCATAGCTCTATGAGTATATATTAAGGCTGCAATGTGAGATTGCGGTTAATATTTAGAAAACCTTGACAAAGATTTTATGTCGAACCAACAAGGCCAAAGTGCACGACCTTGTGATTATTTAATAAGATTACAATGTGAGATTGTGATCGCGATTTAGACGGCAATGATGGAAAGTCCTGGCCGAAGCCAACAGTGTCGAAGAGCATGACCCTGTAAGTATTTTTTTAGGCCACAATATGATATTGCAGTTGGGTTTTAGAAGGCCTAGACGTAGAGTCAAGGCCGAAGCCAACAGGGCTGAAGAGCACAACCCTGTGAATATTTATAAAGGCCATTACGGAAAGTGCAGGCTGACACTAGCAAGGCCACGATTCTCAGCCCTATAAAAGGTAATAAGCCCACAATGTGAGATTGCATTTGTGATTTAAATGGCCTAGACGCCAGGTCCCAGCCAAAAACAACAAGGCCAAAGAGGATGACCCTGTGAGTATTTCAAAATGTCATGACCCAAAGTCCAAGCTAACACTAATAGGGCCATGATGCATGGACCTGTAAAAGGTAATTAGGCCATAATGTGAGATTGTGTTCATGATTTAGAAGGCTACGATGAAAAGTCCAAAAAGCCACTAAATTTGAAGAGCACGACCATGTGAGTATTTCTAATGACCATGATGCAAAGCGTAGGTTGACACTAGCAGGGCCATGACCCTCGGCCCTGCAAAAGGTAATAAGGCCGCAATGAAAGGCTTAACACAGAGTCCACGCCGAAGAAAACAAGGCTCAAGAGCACAGCCCTATGAATATTTAATAAGGCCATTATGCAAAGCGCAGGCCGACACTAGCAGAGCCACGACGCTCTGCCCTGTGGAAGGTAATAAAAATGCAGTGTGAGATTGCAGTCATGATTTTGAAACATGGATGAAGGGTCCAGGCCGGAGCCATCGAGGACAAAAAGCACGACCTCGTGAATATTGAATAAGGTTGTAATGTGAGATTGCAGTCATGATTTATAAGGCCTAGACACATAGTCCAGGCCAAAGACAACCGGGCTGAATAGCACGGCCCTATGAATATTTATAAAGTCCATGACGTAAAGTGCAGGCCGACACAAGCAGGGCCATGATGCTCTAACCTACAAAAGGTAATAAGACCACAATTTGAGACTTTGATCGTGATTTAGAAGGCATACACGAAGAGTCCACACTGAAGCAAACAAGGCCCAAGAGCACAGCCTTGTAAATATTTAATAAGTTCATGACTCAAAGCGCAGGACCACGACGCTCAGCCTAGGAAAAGGTAATAAGACTGCAATGTCAGATTTTGGTAGCGATTTAGAAGTCCTAGTTGAAGGGTCAAGGCCAAAGCCATTAGGGTTTAAAAGCATGACCCCATGAATAAAATAATAAGGCCGCAATGTAAGATTGCAGTTGCAATTTAGAAGGCCTAGAATCAGAGTCCCGAACGAAGATAACAAGGCCAAAGAGCATGGACCTGTGAGTATTTAACAAGGTCACAATGCAAGATTACGATCGCAATTTAGAAGGACTAAACGCAGAGTCTCGGGTGAAGCCATCAAGGCCAAATAGCACGTTCCTATTAATATTTATAAATTTGATAACTCAAAGCATTGGCCGACACTAGATGGCCATGAAGCTCGGCCCTGTAAGAGGTAATAGTACTTCTATCTTAAGTACAATCTCACATTGCGGCCCCAATGCAAGATTGCAATCGCAATTTAGATGGGCCAAACATAGAGTTCAGGCCAAATCCAACAGGGCCGAAGGGCATGGCTTTGTGAATATTTATAAAGGCCATGACACAAATTGGAGGCCAACACTTGCGGGGCCACGACACTCAGGCCAGCAAAAGGTAATAAGACCTCAATGTGAAATTGTGATCGCAATTGAGAAGGCCTGGACAAAGTCTTCAGGCCAAATCTAACAGGGCCAAAAGCATTGCCCTATGAATAATAAATAAGTCCATGAATCAAAGTGCAGGCTGACACTAGCTGGGCCATGACCCTCGGCCCTGCAAAATGTAATAAGGCTAAAATGTAAGATTGTGGTTGTGATTTCAAAGGACACAATGTAAAGTAAGGGCCAAAGCCAACAGGGCTGAAGAGCATAGCTCTGTGAGTAATTATTAAGGCCGCAATGTGAGATTGTGCTTAAGATAGAATCCTTAGACAAAGATTTTATATTGTAGTCAACAAGGCCAAAGTGCACGACCTTGTGATTATTTAATAAAATTACAATGTGAGAGTGCGGTCGCGATTTAGATGGCCACGATGAAGAGTCCTGGCCAAAGCCAACAGCGTCGAAGAGCATGACCCTGTAAGTATTTATTAAGGCCACAATATGAGATTGTGGTTGGGATTTAGAAGGCCTAGACGTAGAGTCAAGGCTGAAGCCAACAGGGCCAAAGAGCACGACCCTGTGAATATTTATAAAGGCCATTACGCAAAGTGTAGGATGACACTAGCAAGGCCACGATTCTTGGACCTATAAAAGGTAATAAGCCCACAATGTGAGATTGCGTTTGGGATTTAAAAGGCCTAGAAATAAGGTCCCGGCCAAAAACATTAAGGCTAAAGAGGATGACCCTGTGATTATTTCAAAAGGCCATGATGCAAAGTCCAAGCTGACACTAAAAGGACCACGATGCACAGACCTGGAAAAGGTAATTAGGCCACAATGTGAGATTGTGTTCGTGATTTAGAAGGCCACGACAAAAAGTCCATAAAGCCACTAAGGTTGAAGAGCACGACCATGTGAGTATTTCTAATGGCCATGACACAGAGCATAGGATGACACTATTAAGGCCACGATGCTCAATCGTACAAAAGGTAATAAGGCCGCAATGCAAGATTGCAGTCACAATTTAGAATGCTTAAACACAGAGTCTACACCGAAGAAAACAAGGCCAAAGAGCATGGCCCCATGAATATTCAATAAGGCCAAGATGCAAAGCATAGGCCGACACTAGCAGGGCCACAATGCTCGGCCTTGTGGATAGTAATAAGACCACAACTATAGATTGCAGTCGCAATTTGGAAGGCATGGATGAAGGGTCATAGCTATAGCCATCAAGGACAAAAAGCATGACCTCGTGAATATTGATAAAGGTAGTAATGTGAGATTGCGGTCCTGATTTAGAAGTCCTAGATGCATAGTCCAGGCCGAAGACAACCGGGCCGAAGAGCACGGCCCTGTGAATATTTATAAAGGCCATGACGCAAAGTGCAGGCCGACACAAGCAGGGCTATAATGCTCTGCCCTGCAAAAGGTAATAAGACCACAATATGAGATTTCGATCGTGATTCAGAAGGCATAAATGAAGAGTCCACGCTGAAGCAAACAAGGCCCTAGAGCAATAAATCCATGACTCAAAGCGCAGTCCAACACTAGCAGGGCCACGAGACTCGACCCTGAAAAAGGTAATAGTACTGCAATGTGAGATTTTGGTCGCAATTTAGAAGTCTTAGATGAAGGGTCAAAGCTAAAGCCATCAGATTTGAAAAACACGACCTCGTGAATAAATAATAAGTCTGCAATGTAAGATTGCGGTTGCGATTTAGAAGTCCTAGACTCAGAGTATCGGACGAAGCCAACAGGGCCAAAGAGCACAGACCTATGAGTATTCAACAAGGTCGCAATGGATGATTGCGATCGCAATTTAGAAGGACTAAGCATAGAGTCCAGGGCAAAGCCAACAAGGCCGAATAACACGTCCCTATGAATATTTATAAATTTCATGACTCAAAGCACAGACTGACACTAGTAGGACACGAAGCTTTGCAATGCAAGAAGTAATAAGGCCGCAATTAAAGATTGTGATCGTAATTTAGATGGCCCAAACATAGAGTCCAAGCCGAATCCAACAGGGCCAAAGAGCACAGCCATGTGAATATTTATAAAGGTCATGACATAAAGTGCAGGCCGACATTTGTGAGGCCACGATGCTTGGCCTAGCAAAAGGTAATAAGACCACAAAGTGATATTGTGGTCACAATTGAGAAGGCTTGGACAAACTCTTTAGGAAAAATCTAACAAGGACAAAGAGCATTGCCCTGTGAATAATAAATAAGTCCATGAATCAAAGTGCAGGCCCACACTAGCTGGGCCACGACCCTCGGCCCTGGAAAATGTAGTAAGGCTAAAATGTAAGATTGCAGTTGCGATTTAGAAGGCCATGGCACAAAGTCTGGGCCAAGCCAATAGGGTTGAAGAGCATGGCTCTATGAGTATTTATTAAGGCCGCAATGTGAGATTGCGGTTAAGATTTAGAAGCCCTAGAGAAAGATTTTATGTCGAAGCCAATAAGGCCAAAATGCGCGACCTTGTGATTATTTAATAAGATTGCAATGTGAGATTGCGGCCGCAATTTCAATGGCCACGATAGATAGTCCTGGTCGAAGCCAACAGGGTCGTAGCGCATGACCCTGTGAGTATTTATTATAGCTAAAATATGAGGTTGCGGTCGGGATTTAGAAGGCCTAGACCTAGAGTCAAGGCCAGAGCCAATAGGGCCGAAGAGCACGACCCTGTGAATATTTATAAAGGCCATTACACAAAGTGCAGGTGGACACTAGCAGGGCCATGATTGTTGGCCCCGTAAAAGGTAATAAGCCCGCAATGTGAGATTACATTTGTGATTTATAAGGCCTAGATGCAAGGTCCGGGCCAAAAACAACAATACTGAAGAGGATGACCATGTGAGTATTTAAAAAGGCCATGACGCTAAGTCCAATCCGACACTAACAAGGCCACGATGCATGGACCTACAAAAGGTAATTAGGCCACAATGTGCGATTGTGGTCACAATTTAGAAGGCCACGATGCAAAGTCCAGGCTGAAGCCACCTTTGAGTAATCATAATACCCATTTTGCAAACGTAGACCAACACTAGTAGGGCCACGATGCTCGGCCCTGCAAAAGGCAATAAAGCCACAATACTAGATTGCAGTCGCAATTTAGAAGGCCTAAACAAAGAGTCCACGCCAAAGGAAACAAGGCAAAAGAGCACGGCCCTGTGAATATTTAATAAGGCCATGACGCAAAGCGCAGGCCGACAATAGCAGGGCTATAACGATCGGCCCTGTTAAAGGTAATAATACCGCAATGTGCGATTACAGTCGTGATTTAGAAGTCATAGATGAAGAGTCTAGGCCGAAGCCATTAGGTCGAAAAGCACGACCCTGTGAATATTGAATAAGGTTGCAATGTGAGATTGCGGTCATGATTTAGAAGGCCTAGACCCATAGTCCAGGCCGAAGCTAATCGGGCCAAAGAGCACGGCCCTGTGAATATTTATAAAGGCTGTGATGCAAAGTTCTTGCCGACACAAGCAGGACACAACGCACTGCCATGCAAAAGATAATAAGATCGCAATGTGAGATTTCTACCGTGATTTAGAAGGCATAAACGAAGAGTCCATGCTGAAGGAAACAAGTCCCAAAAGCTCAGTCTTGTGAATGTTTCATAAAGCCATAACTCAAAGCGCGGGCCGACACTAGCAGGGCCACGATTCTCGGCCCTGCAAAAGGTAATAAGACTGCAATGTGAGATTTTGGTCGCGATTTAGAAGCCCTAGATGAAGGGTCAAGGCCGAAGCCATCAGGGTTGAAAAACACGACCTCGTGAATAAATAATAAGGCCACAATGTAAGATTGCGGTTGCGATTTAGAAGGCCTAGATTCAGAGTACTGGACAAAGCCAGCAGGGCTAAAGAGCACGAACCTGTGAGTATTTAACAAGGTCGCAATGCAAGATTGCGGTCATAATTTAGAAGGACTAAACGTAAAGTCCAGGGCGAAGCCAACAAGGCCGAATAGCACATCCCTGTGAATATTTTTAAATTTTTTGACTCAAAGTATAGGCTGACACTAGTAGGCCACGAAGCTCGGCCCTAAAAGAGGTAATAAGGCCGCAATTCAAGATTACGATGGCAATTTAGATGGCCCAAACGTAGAGTCCAAGCCGAATCCAACAGGGCTGAAGAGCACGGCCATGTGAATATTTATAAAGGTCATAACACAAAGTGCACGCCGACACTTGCGGGGTCACAATGCTTGGCCCAGCAAAAGGTAATAAGACCACAAAGTGATATTGCGGTCACAGTTGAGAAGGCCTAGACAAAGTCTCCGTGCCAAATCTAATAGGGCTAAAGAGCATTTCCCTATGAATAATAAATAAGTCCATGAATCAAAGCGCAGGCTGACACTAGTTGGTCCATGACCCTTGTCCCTGCAAAAGGTAGTAAGGCTAAATTGTAAGATCGCGGTTGCAATTTAGAAGGTCATGACACAAAGTCCGGGCTGAAGCCAACAAGGTTGAAGAGCATAGCTCTATGAGTATTTATTAAGGCCGCAATGTGATATTGTAGTCATGATTTTGAAGCTCGAGACAGAGATTTTATATCGAAGCCAACAAGGGCAAAGTGCACGACTTTGTGATTATTTAATAAGATTGCAATGTGAGATTACGGTCACGATTTAGATGGCTACGGTGGAGATTCCTGGCCGAAGCCAACAGGGTCGAAGAGCATGACCCTGTGAGTATTTATTAAGGCCAAAATATGATATTGTGGTCGGGATTTAAAAGGTCTAGACGTAGAGCCAAGGTCGAAGCCAACAGGGCCGAAGAGCACGACCCTATGAATATTTATAAATGCCATTACGCAAAGTGCAGGCTGACACTAGCAAGGCCATGATTTTCAGCCTTATAAAAGGTAATAAGCCCGTAATGTGAGATTGCATTTGTGATTTGAAAGGCCTAGACACAAGGTCCAGGCCAAAAATAGTAAAGCCGAATAGGATGACCTTATGAGTATTTAAAAAGGCCATAACATGAAATCCAAGCCGACACTAACAAGGCCACGATTAACGGACCCGCAAAAGGTAATTAGGCCACAATGTGAGATTGTGGTCGCAATTTAGAAGGCCACGATGCAAAGTTCAGGCTGAAGCCACTAGGGTCAAAAAGCACGATCCTGTGAGTAATCCTAATAGCCATGATGCAAAGCGTAGACCAACACTAGTAGGGCCACGATACTCGGCCCTGCAAAAGGTAATAAAGTTGCAATACGACATTGCAGTTGCAATTTAGAAGCCCTAAACACCGACTCCACACCAAAGAAAACAAGGTCATAGAGCACGGCTCTTTGAATATTTAATAAGGACATGACGCAGAGCGCTGGACGAGAGCACACAGGCCGACAGCAAGGCCATGCTCTCGTCCTTGTGAAAGGTAATAATACCGCAATGTGAGATTCCGGTCATGATTTAGAAGGCATAGAGGAGGGGTCTAGGCCGAAGCTATCAAGGCCAAAAAGCACGACCCTATGAATATTGAATAAGTTTGCAATGTGAGATTGCAGTTGGAATTTAGAAGGCCTAGATGCATAGTCCAAACCGAAGCCAATCGGGCCGAAGAGCACGGCCCTATGAGTATTTTTAAAGGTCACGATGCAAAGTGATGGCCGACACAAGCAGGGCCATAACACATTGCCATGCAAAAGATAATAAGACCACATTGCGAGATTTCGGTCGTGATTTAGAAGGAATAAATGAAGATTCCACGCTGAAGCAAACAAGACCCAAGAGCATGGCCCAAGCGTAGGTGGACACTAGCAGGGCCACAATGCTTGGCCCCATGAATGGTAATAAAACTGCAATTTGAGATTGCTATTATGATTTAGAAGGCCTAGAATAACGGTCCAGGCTGGAGTCATCAGAGCTGAAAAGCACGACCCCATGAATATTTAATAAGGTCGCAATGTGAGATTGTGGTTACGATTTAGAAGGCCAAGAAATAGAGTTTATGTCGAATCCAACAAGGCCGAAGAGCATAACCTTGTGAATATTTAATAAGATTGCAATATGAGATTGCGGTCGCTATTTAAACAGCCACAATGGAGAGTCCTGGTCGAAGCCAACACGATCAAAGAGCATGACCCTGTGAGTATTTATGAAGTCCACAAAGCATAGGCTGACACTAGCAGGGCCATGACGCCCGGCCCTGCAAAAGGTAATAAGGCAGCAATGCGATATTGTGGTCGCGATTTAGAAGGCCTAAACACAGAGTCCATGCTGAAGAAAAAAATACCAAAAACCACGGCCCTATGAATATTTAATGAGACAATAACACAAAGCGCATGCCGACACTAGTAGGGTATCTATGCTCGGCCCTGTGAAAGGTAATAAGATTGCAACGTAAGACTGTGGTCGCGATTTAGAACGCATAGATAAAGGGTCCAAGCTGAAGCCATCAAGGCCAAAAAGCACGACCCCAAGCATATTGAATAAGGTTGCAATGTGAGATTACGGTTGTGATTTAGAAGGCCTAAATGGAGAGTCTAGGACAAAGCTAACCAGGCCTAACAGCACAGCCCAGAGAATATTTATTAAGGCATTAACATAAAGTGCGGGCCAACACAATCAGGGCCACGATGCTTCGCCCAGTAAAAGGTAATAAGACCACAATGTGGGATTTAGGTCATAATTTAGAAAGCATAAACAAAGAGTCCAAGCGAAAGAAAACAAGGCCAAAGAGCACGGCCTTTTAAATATTTAATAAGGTCATGACTCGAAGCGCAGGCTAACAATAGAAGGGCCATGACGCTTGGCCCTGCAAAAGGTAATAAGATTGCAATGTGAGATAGAGGTTGCAATTTAGAAGGCCTAGATGAAGGGTCCAGGCCGAAGCCATCAAGGCCAAAAAGCACAACCCCGTGAATATTTAATAAGGTCTCAATGCGAGATTGTGGTCGCAATTTGGAAGGCCTAGACACGGGGTCCCGACCTAAGCAATCAGGGCTGAAGAGCATAGCACTGTGAGTATTTAACAAGGTCGTTATGCAAGATTTCCATCATGATTTAGAAGGACTACACGCAGAGTCCAGACCGAAGCCAACAAGGCCAAAAAACATGTCCATGTAAATATTTATGAATTCAATGATGCAAAGCATAGGCCGACACTTGTAGGCCATGGCGCTAGGCCCTGTAAGAGGTAATAAGACCACAATGTGAGATTGTGGTCGCAATTTAGATGGCTCAAACACAAAGTCCAGGTGGAATTCAACAGGCTCCTAAAGCACGGCCATGTGAATATTTATAAAAGCCATGACACAAAGCGCAGAACAACACTTGTGGGGCCACAACGCTTGGTCCAGCAAAAGGTAATAAGATCGTAAAGTGAGATTGCAGTCGCAATTTAGAAGGTCTAGACATAGACTCCATGGTGAAACCAATAGGACCAAAGAGCATTACCCTGTGAATAAATTATGAGGCCATGAATCAAAGTGTAGGCCGATACTAGCTGGGCCATGACCCTCGACCATGAAAAAGATAATAAGGCTGATAAGTGAGATTGCGGTCGCAATTTAGAAGGCCACAACGCAAAGTCTGGGATGAAGCTCATAGGGTTGAAGAGCATGGCTCTGTGAGTATTTATTGAGGCTGCAATGTGAGATTGTGGTTGATGTACCCATTTTATACGGTTATATTAGGACTTTTAGGATTCACTTTTGTACACTTTTGTGCTCTAAATGTTGCATTTTGCCTTGAAATTCTCTAAGGAGAGTTGAAAGCGACTTTTACGCTTTTATTACTTTTCTAGAGGATTTTATGTGACAAGGCAATTTGTTTGAAGACTTTGAAGACTTTGAAGAATACCTTTGAAGATTTGAAGATTTTTGGACTTGTATTTGTGCTTTTGAATATTTGAAGAAATGAAGAAATGAAGAGAAAAGGAGGATATGAAACAAAAAGAAGAAACAAATCAAGATGCTGTAGCTGGAGTCCGTCACAAGGTAGTCACGAGCCCGTAGCAACTCGCGATAGACGTATGACCAGAAATTATTCGTTCTTTTTGTACTATAAATACTCACCTTATCCTCTCCTCCTCAGAACACGAATCAACTCTTCTTCCAGCGATTTTTCTGGGTTCAAACCCTAGTTTTTCTTTCTTTCTTTTCTTAGTTTTTGTAGGTTAATCATGTCTTTTAATTATCTAGTATAGTTTTATCTTGGGAGCAATGGATTGAAGCTTCCATAGCTATATAGTAAGAAAAATATCTATCTATTTTGTGCTTTTGCTATTGTGCATTTATTGAGCTTAGAATGTGAATTGTTAATGGCATTCATGTTGTTGAAATCTTGAGTATATGAATTGCTTGTATGATTACTTGTTAGGGTTGCGAGAAAGTAGCTAACTCTCCCCTCTTTTAATGTGGATTCCAATATGCTCTCATTTTGTAAACAAACTAAGCTTCGGCTTCTTTATTGTTCATTAAGGGTCTGGGAAGCCTAATATAACTCTCCTCCAAAAAAAAAAAAAGAGCATGAGTTAGAGCTTCTTAATGATGTTGGTGTGTTGATAATTGCTAGATAAATGTGATGGTGTTGAACTCATTGTCATGTTTGTTTTAGGTAGCAAATGAGAGAAGTCTATGAATTTCAATCGTTCTTGACTAATCTTGTGTAAATGCATGAATTGGTTAAATTCTTAGACACGGTGTAGTGTTTATAAGTGTTACCAAGCTTGTTGGTTCTTCATACTCAATGCCATCAATGGGATACTTTTAGTCATGTTTTGGCCAAGGGAGTCATTAGTGAGGTTTGACAAGAGATATCGAGATCACTCTAGCAAACTACTATCTAAGAAGGATGGGAGATTTATCTTCACAACAAGTAGTGGAAGTAGTGAATAGATTGTTTCACTATTTCTTGAAGCCTTTGTTATTTCGAATTCATGTGTTCTTAATGCTATGATTTACTTCATTTATGCCATGTGTTGTTTGAGAATAGTAAGTGTTTTCATGATCGAAGTGTTAGGGTGTTAGGAAAGGGAAAAATTCCTTAGCTCATTTGCATGAAAATCTAGGAACATGAACTTAGAACTTCTTATGCACAATGTGTTATGATTCATGCTATATAAGTATGTTAATGTGGATTGTTCTCATATTTATCTTATAGATGCAATGAAAGGTTGAACCTTGAACGTGGTTTGTTCTAGGTTTTGCCTAATGAATGCTATGTTTGGTTAAATGGCTTTGTCTTTGGTAGAAGGCTTGTTGTTGCCAAATCTATGGTCCTTCATCCATAGGTAACAATTGTGATAGGATGAGTAAATGGTTCAATGATCTACATTTGGTTTGGAAGCTAATATCAATTGCACCCAAGGCATTTGTTTTTGTAGCTTTAAAACCCCTTCTTCTTAGTTTGTTTGATGATTACAATAGTTACTTGACTTTGCTAGTTATTTTGTCTTTTAAGTTTCATAACTTAGGACAACCAAACAACCAACCCCCCCCCCCTTTTTACATGCTTTTATATGTGTGTATATATCTACTCCTAGCCTAATAACAACTATTTGTGTTTAAACGCTTAAGAAAATCCCTCTTCTCCATGGACGACACCGACTTGCTGCTATATACTTAGTTGTAGGTAGTAAGCATTTAGGGCTTATAAATATTAACTTGGAGAGGTACGGTGATGGCCTCCCAAATTTTGGCGCCGCTGCTGAGGAAGAGGCCTTTATTTTTAAGTGTTTGGGTGGTTGCATATTAGCTAATTGTTTTTATTTTCCACTCCTTGGTGGTTGTTTTTGTTCGGAGTAGGTATTGCTTGAGTTCTTGGTAAATTTTTATCGAGAATCCTTGCAATATGATTGTGGACTTTTGAAAATTAAAAAAAAATAAAATAATGTAGCATCTCGCCTTGAGGGAGCTCATGATGAGAAGATAGGTTCACCAAGTAAGGTTTTTTAGGATGTGTCATTCTGACCATCCTACTGAGTCTTGCTGTTTGTTGTGGGAAGAGCACTATAAAGGGGAAAGAACCCTTGGTTTCCAAAACCAAGGGTATTATGAAGAGTGCTACCAAGAGGTAGGAGATGTTGGTTTTCAAGGGAAAGAAGCTCAAGAATGGTATCCATACCACAATTCTTGCAATCCGGAATGGAGTGGTAATTCGGATTGGTGGTATGAGAATGAGCCAGAAAACCAACAATACGAGCAAAATAGTTGGCCATGACCACATTATACCATACCCCAAAACTAAGCCCAACAAGAAAGTTCAAGTTTGACATGCGAGGAAGTCATGAATACAATAGCAAACTTGAACAACTTTACTAGTGAGGAGTCGGACACTCGGCTCTCCTCTAGTGTTGAGTCTATTGAGGGGCATGTGAGTAGTATATTAGAAGCGTTGGCCCAAATAGAAGCTCGTGATTCTGAAAATACACCATCCCAAATTGAACTCGAGGATTCGGTGAGTGAGGTCACCATGGGAAATGATCTTGAGTTCGAAGGGGATGAGGAGTTGGTTGTTGAGGATGATAAAAAGAAGGAAGAGGTGATTATGCTACATTCATTAGCATCGTCACACGTACCCCTACCTATTGAACCAACTCCACCATTTTCAGATGTTTTGTGGGAGATAAGAGAGGAGCCAAAAGACTACTCTGAGCCTCCTAACCACCCAACTCCCTTTAAACCATCTCCACCTTAACAAGACTTTCCTCTTGAAAGTTTTGTACCCCCACCTCTCTACTTTTGGATACTCATGGTGAAAGGGTTCAAGCCTTCACAATATGGATAACATTAGGGTCGTGCCGAAGACCTTAAATATACAGAGCTTTGTCGTTCCAACAACGTAAATAAACTCGGCCTTTATTTTGGTTTCTGTTGTTTATTTTTTGTTATTTTGTCTTGTTCTTTTTACGGTGTGTTTTTCTATGATTTTGTAGCAAAGTGAAGTGCATGACATTAGAGGAGATGAAGGAATGAGATCCATGAGAAAGGGAAGAAATCTTGGAATGTTGGTAAGAAAAGATTGAATTCTTTCAAAGTGTTGGGAAATCAAGTCATCGCAACTCGCAACGACCTTGCGGTGGACCATTGCGAGTTGAGATGGAACATCGCAAGTCGCGATGTGATCAGAAATTTTGTGTTAAAAATTAGCTCCCAGCCTCCACTTTTCACGAGTCGCGATGAGCCCGTTGCGAGTCGCAACCAACGGGTCCTCGAGACTGGCCTCAAGACGTCATCTTTCATCCTTGAGGCTGCAAGACCAGCCCTTCAAAAAGCCATCAGTCCTTGAGACCATCATCCCTCAAGATTATCATTCCTCTAGACCAGCCCCTCGGGACACCATCTCCTTGAGATCTCGACTCGAACCAAACCTGAAAAGCCATCAGCCTCTCAAGACCATAGATCCTCGAGGCCGCAAGCCTTTGACTCGAGCCAAACCTAAAAAGACATCAGCCCCACGAGACCAGCCCTTCGAGACCAATCCTTCGAGACATCATCCCCTAGAGACCTCAGGTCTTCAAGGCTGCAATCTTTCGACTCGAACTGAATCCCTCAAGATATTATTCCCTCGAGACCTCGGATCCTCGAGGCTACAACCCCTTGACTCGAGTGGAAGCCTTCGAGACCTTGGATCCTTGAGGTCGTAAGCCCTCGAGACTTCGAATCCTCAAGGCTGAAAGCCCTTGATTCGAGCTGAAGCCCTAGAGACCTTGGGTCCTTGAGGCCACAAGCCCTCCATTCGATCTAAGCCCAAAAGTGCATCATACCCTCAAGGATGGTCCCTCGAGACCTAAGTTGCCCTTGGCTCGAGCCAAACCTGAAAGACTATTATCCCTCGAGACCATCATTCCTTGAGTTGAGCCGAAGCCCTTGAGACCTCGGGTCCTCGAGGCCACAATCCCTCAACTCAAACTAAAGCCCTCGAGACATCGGATCCTCAAGGGCACAAGCCCTCGATTCAAGGTGAACCCAAAAATACATCATACCCTCGAGATCTCGGACCCTCAAGGCCACAAACCCTCACCTCAAGCTGAAGCTCTTGGGACCTTGGGTCCCTCGAGATCTCGAGTGCTCGAGACCAGAAGCCCTTGAGACCAGTGAAGCCTTTTGAGCCCCTCGAGACATCATCTTTCATCCTCGAAACTAGCTAGACCCGAGCCTTTCCTACCTGTCTTGACTAGCGACAATGCATCGCGAGTCGCGACTAGTGCTGTCGTGAGTCGCGATGAAAAATTCAACTTTTGAACTGAGCTTAAACACTGCATAATCATTCCTTCTTCACCACCAAATACTCCTAAGAACCACCGCACATCCACTCATTCCTCCACCATCTTACATATATTGACATATGAAAATTCTTGCATCTTTATAGTATCTTTCTTGATTGTAGTATTCCGACTACATCATTGAGTCTTTAATTGCTATATTCTATAATGATGCTTAGATATGTGTCGATTTATGTTGGATATTTTTCTTGGACAATCTTATAGTGGTGATTGCATGATGGATTGGTTGTTCTTTGACAATACTATGGTTATTAACTCTTGATGCTAAACCTAGCATTACAAATCCTTATGTACTTGTGAGTTTGATGTTGTTCTTTGTGGTGTTAGTCTTGATCAAACGACGCTAAGGAAACAACGTTTTGCTTGAGGGGTGAGTTCTTCTACGGCACTTTTGCTCCCCATTCCGGCTCCGAAACTAATTTCGGGACCAATTCTATTCAATTACATTGGATTGCGCCATATCACCAGCCACTATGTAGTGAAATGGTTGTCACTCTACCTCTTATCTTGAGCTTTATTATTCTTGCCTTACATGTTTACATTTAGGGCAATGTAATGTTTTAAGTGCAGGGACGGATTAAAGGACTCACATGCATGCTAGCTTCATTTGGAATGCTTTTTGCTACTTTCGATTGGAAAAAATGAGAAAAAGAAAGAAGAAATTGAAAAAAAAATGAAAATTTTGAAAAAAATAGAAAATGAAAAAAATTGAAAGAAAAGAAAACCCGCTAAGTTAAAAACCTGAGAGGGCAACTTAGGCAACATTGGGGGCCCAGATATGTTGAAAACCCAAGAGGACAATCTAGGCAAAAATGAGAGGCCAAAATGTGCGAAAAAAGGTGAGATGTGAGCCAAAGAAACATGATGTGTGGCTAGGATGAAAACCCGAAAGGGCTCCTCGGAAAAATGAGAGAAAGAGAGAAAATAAAAAATGCTATGATTTCACTCAATTGCCGGTATTGAAGTCATAAGGTTAAGGTTGTCATGTGGACGGATCAGGTAGCTCATCGTCTTTAGACCTGATGGAATTGGGTAACTTAGTGGGTTGAAAAATGAAGTATGGTTATGAAATTCTTAATTCTTTTATACTTCATTTCGGTTGATATATTGGCATTGGGCGAAGTATGTGTTTAAACCTCCTCTATGGTTTTGACTTCATTTTGTGTCATTGGATTTTGGTTGATATATTGGTATGAAGTGAAGTATGTGCTTGAACCTCCTAAATGGTTTTAACTTCATTTTGTGTTATTGGACTTTGGGAATATCAATTTGGGACTTTAAAACGCTTTTATGGGTAGTGAATTGATAAGTGGTAGGTTTGGTTAGATTTAGGAATTGGGGTTGTGTGTGTGAAAAGTTCTCATTTGAGCTTTGATTTTGGGATTTACGATATTGAGAGTTTTTGTGAGGTTTTGATTGGGGAATATTAGTTTAGGATATAAAAAAATGAATTCCTTCGTGTGCTTGAATCTTTTTTTACTCGAGGGCGAGTAAGGTTTAAGTGCAGGGAGGTTTGATGTGCCCATTTTATACGGTTATATTAGGACTTTTAGGATTCACTTTTGTACACTTTTGTGCTCTAAATGTGGCATTTTGCCTTGAAATTCTCTAAGGAGAGTTAAAAGCGACTTTAACGCTTTTATTACTTTTCTAGAGGATTTTGTGTGACAAGGCAACTTGTTTAAAGAATTTGAAGACTTTGAAGACTTTGAAAAATAACTTTGAAGATTAGAAGAATACCTGTGAAGATTTGAAGAATACCTTTGAAGATTTAATGATTTGAAGACTTGTATTTGAGCTTTTGAAGATTTGAAGAATTGAATAAGTGAAGAGAAGAGGAGTATATGAAACAAAAAGAAGAAAGAAATCAATATGCTGGAACTAGAGTCCGTCACAGGGTTGTTGCGAGCCTGTAGTGACTCGCGGCAGACGTATGGCCAGAAATTCTTCTTGCTTTTTGTACTATAAATACTCACCTTATTCTCTCCTCTTCAGAACACGAATCCAACTCTTCTTCCTGTGATTTTTCAGGGTTCAAAACCCAGTTTTTCTTTCTTTCTTTTCTTAGTTTTTGTAGGTTAATCATGTCTTTTAATTATCTAGCTTAGTTTTATCATGGGAGCAATGGATTGAAGCTTCCATATCTATGTAGTAAGAACAATATCTATCTCTTTAATGCTTTTTCTAGTGTACATTTATTGAGCTTTGAATGTGACTTGTTAATGGCATTGATGTTGTTAAAAGCTTGAGTATATGAATTGCTTGTATGATTACTTGTTAGGGTTAGGAGAAAGTAGCTAATTCTCCCCCTCTTTTAATGTGGAATCCAGGAGCATAAGTTAGAGTTTCTTAATGATGTTAGTGTGTTGATAATTTCTAGATGAATGTGATGATGATGAACTCGTTGTCATGTTTGTATTAGGTAGCAAATGAGAGAAGTCTATGAATGTCGATTGTTCTAGACTAATCTTGTGTAAATGCATGAATTGGTTAAATGCTTAGACACGGTGTAGTGTTTATAAGTGTTACCAAGCTTGTTGGTTCTTCGTACTCAATGCCATCAATGGGATACTTTTAGTAATGTTTTGGCCAAGGGAGTCATTAGTGACGTTTGACAAGAGATATCGAGATCACTCTTGCAAACTACTATCTAAGAAGGATGGAAGATTTATCTTCACAACAAGTAGTGGAAGTAGTGAATAGATTGTTTCACTCGTTCTTGAAGCCTTTGTTATTTAGCATTCATGTGTTCTTAATGCTTTGTTTTACTTCATTTATGCCATGTGTCATTTGAGAATAGGATGTGTTTGCATGATTGATGTGTTAGGGTGTTAGGAAAGGGATGAATTCCTTAGCGCTTTTGCATGAAAATCTAGGAACATGAACTTTGAATGTCTTATGCATAATGTGTTGTGATTCTTGCTAGATATGTATGTTAATGTGGATTGTTCTCATATTTATCCTATAGATGCAATGAAAGGTTGAACCTTGAATGTGGTTTGTTCTAGATTTTTCCTATTGAATGTTATGTTTTGTTACATGGCTATGTCTTTGGTAGAAGGCTTGTTGTTTCCAAATCTATGGTCCTTCGTAAATAGGTAACAATTTTGGTAGGATGAGTGAATGATTCAATGATCTACATTTGGTTTGGAAGTGGATATCAACTACCTCCAAGGCATTTGCTTTTTTAGTTTTAAAACCCCTTCTTCTTAGTTTGTTTGGTAATTAGCATAGTTACTTGACTTTGCTAGTTATTTTGTCTTTTGATTTTCAGAACTTAGAACAACTAAACAACCACCCCCCCTTTTACATTCTTTTATATGTGTATATATATCTACTCCCAGCCTAATTGCAACCATTTGTGTTTAAACGCTTGAGAAAATTCCTCTTCTCCGTAGACGACCCCGTCTTGCCGCTATCTACTTAGTTATAGATAAAAAGAATTTTTGGCTTATAAATATTAACTTTGAGAGGTATGGCAATGGCCTCCTAGTGGCTAATATTAAGAAGCCCTAGACAAAGATTTTATGTCGAAGCCAACAAGGCCAAAGTGCACGACCTTGTGAATATTTAATAAGATTGCAATGTGAGATTGCGATCGCGATTTAGACTGCCACGATGGAGTGTCCTGGGTGAAGCCAATGGGAACGAAGAGCATGGCCCTGTTAGTATTTATTAAGGCTATAAAATGAGATTATGGTCGCGATTTAGAAGACCTAGATGTAGAGTCTAGGCTGAAACCAACAGGGCCAAAGAGCATAACCCTATGAATATTTATAAGGCAATTACACAAAGTGCGGGCTGACACTAGCACGATTATCGGTCCTCTAAAAGGTAATGAGCCTGCAATGTGTGATTAAGCTTGTGATTTAAAAGGCCTAGACGCAAGGTCCAGGCCGAAATCAATAAGGCCAAAAAGGATGACCCTATGAGCATTTCAATCTTCATTAGGAGCATTCACAAGAGGCATGCAATTAGGAAAGTTCTACAAAGACTGATGAAAAATATGCTTGAAAATCCAAGGGAACTACAAAAGTTTATTGAATAGCACATGCAAACAAATGAAGCAAACAACTACAAGATAGAGTGGGAACGAGGTGAAAAGTGAAAGATGGAGGATTTTCAGAAAGGATTAACAAAGAAGGGAAAGGGAAACATCCTTTTCAAAGGAAGAGAACTAGGTTCGCAGGCTGCATCATTCCAAGACACGTCTCTGAAAAGGCTAAGGAAAGAAATATGGCAAGCGAACAAGGAGCTATCTCGGGTACCATCTCCTATGCTAGCACCACCAGAAA
The DNA here is from genome assembly GCA_037428765.1 of Rubia yunnanensis. Lineage (NCBI taxonomy): Eukaryota > Viridiplantae > Streptophyta > Magnoliopsida > Gentianales > Rubiaceae > Rubia > Rubia yunnanensis. The sequence continues at coordinate 102,469,491 of CM075061.1, read as the reverse complement.
ATAGATCCCGAGAGTTTTATTACATTTTCCACAAGGATCATTGTCATGTTATTGAGTATTGCAATAACCTAAGAAGACACATTGATGTAAATTAAAGGAATGGCTTCTTAAGACAATATAGAAAGATGGGTTGGTTTTCAAGCGAATGAACCTAAACAAATCCACATCATCACTATTTGGGTTCACAGGGCGAACAAAAACACCTCTGGGCAACATACAACTACCTATCACTATTAGGGAAAGTGGAAAAAACTGCATCATCATGTGCGATGTCGTAGTTATAGTTTCTCTAAGTACGTTTAATGGCATCATAGGAAGATCATGGATGAACAGAAAAAAAAAGCAATATGGTCTCCTTACCACCTGGTCATGAAATTCCCAACTCTGGAAAAAATTGCTACCATAAGATGAAACCAGCAAATGGGAATACAAGGCATGGTCATCACAATGAAAGAAGGAAGAGTGGGAGAGAAAGCGAAGATGGTAAACACAATCTCAAGCGGTGAATCATTGGGTCAACTAGAATTAGTAGCAGATCTAGGAGAAAAAATGGAACTAGTTAGCCTAGATGACGAAGATAGCTTAAAGTGTGTAAGGGTAGGAAAGGATCTTCCAAATGTGGACAAGATGAGAGTCATAGAAATCCTGTGAAACCACAAAGAAAATTTCACAAGGAACATTCAGAACATGGGAGGAGTAGACCCAAGCATTGCTACCCGCTCCTTGAATATCAATGATGCGGTTAAACCGGTCAAACAAATGCAGTGTTGCTTCATTAGCGATAGGTAGAAAGTGATCGAAGAAGAAGTTACTGCACTGCTTCAAGCTGGCATATTAAAGGAATTCATATACCCAAAATGGCTAGCGAACCAAGTCATGGTGAGGAAGTAATACGCAGGATGCAGGATGTGCATTGATTTTATAGATCTGAATAAGGCGTGCCCAAGGGATTGTTATCCTTTACCAAAAATTAATTTTCCAGCCGATGCAATTTCACGATACAAAGTCCAAGCATTTTTAGATTCATACAAGGGATACCACCAAATATTGATTAATCCCGAAGAGGCAGAGAAAAATACTTTATAACAAGCTTTGGGACACTTTGTTACGTAAAAATACTGTTAGGGTTAAAAAGGCGGGAGCAATATATCAAAGAGTAGTTAATAACGATTTCGTAATCAAATATGATGGAATGTAGAAGTATATGTCGATGACATGGTTATCAAGAGCAAGAAGGTGTCATTAGAATGTGTCGATGACATGGTTGATATATTGGCATTGGGTGAAGAAGACGGAATGCTCATGATGAGCCAGAAGAAGACAAACCACTAAAGCGACAGCTGTGCTCAGCTTCGTGATGGAGGTATTCAACCCTATGCAAATTTTCTTCAACCTCACGCTCCTCGCTAACCATATGGTTATATTGCTATTTCATGTGTAAATAAGAAGGATGTCGTATTGCACCCCTTTGCTCCATATGACCAAAATACCTAGCATAATATGCCTTGAAATTGGTGATAGGGCTGAACTCCTTGCAGTCCAGCTGTATACTCATCATATTAACAGTCTCCCCATACCACTTCATTTCGGTCCTTAAACCCTGTACTTTGTCCTCTAAGCTACGAATATGCACTTGAAAAGCCTCCAAAAAATTGATATGTTGATCACCGGTTCCGACTATGAGATCTCTATGGCTAGTACCTCTGTGAGATGAAGAAGGGGGAGCCTGAAGTTTGTCTTTTTACTCAACACATGTTTGCTCGAGTTGGTGCACTAATGAATCAAGCTAATTGCACTCAGCGATAAGCGCTCATTTTCACTTTGCGTTTATGTGTTTATAGCAAATTTCTTATCAAACGTACTTCGCCAACCAAGTGCAGAATAACTTAAGTGATTGCACTCACCCTCCTTTTTCTTCAGCTTATCAAACAAGTCATCAATACGAACACATTGCTTATCAATGATCAACATCTTATGATGGGCCTTGAGGGTCTTGCTAGCAGCATAATTCCTAGCCTCTTCCTATTTTCAGAGCATCTTTGTCATAGCCAGTTACTGACGGTAGATAAGACCATTTTGCTTGTTACACATCCAACGAAAATTGAACAACATCCTAGGTGTCTTTGACATCCTTTCCCAATTTCACTTCGAGGTTATTAATACCTAATAGCATGTATTTTGGATGAATACCTAGGGAGAACGCCCACTCTTGGATGCGAGCAGGGATATTAAGAGATCGCATATAAATAGCAGCAGATTCAAGATCTAGCAGCCCATAGTCGATATTATTGCCGAGTGATTCAACATTGTAACAATTAGGAACAAACTGAGTACAAGGAAATTTTGCAGATGTAGACATTGAAGAGTTGGATATAGAAAGTTTCCATCCAAGACATACCAGAAGTGATTCCACCCGACAAGAGCGATCGGAAGACACAATCTCTTCATATTCCATAGTGAAGGACTGAGAGACACAAATCAATCTACTAAGGCATTGAAAATCATAAGACAAAAGTCCATGGAATTTGGAAAAAAGATCTCTCTATCCAAGAAAGTCAAGACTTTTGAAAAACTTATGATCAATCAAAATATTGAAACCCTGCATATAAATAGGTATAATTAGAGGCTTCAAAAAATGAATGAAAAAATAGCAGTGATAATCATAATCACACAAATAGTATAATCATACACCACAATATTGTTTCAGATTACACTTCGAAATCTAGCATAAATAAAATGCACTAAGAATTAACTAACTTCGAAAGTGGAGGTAGGCGAAGGCTAAACGATGATCGTAGCGGCTTCCTGGCTTGGTGGCTGATCGAAGCTTCCTGGTTCGGCGGCTTGGTGGGAGTTTCAATGCTAGCATTAGCCTTAGTGGTCACACTGGAACTAGGTTAGGAGTTGGAGCAACAATACCAAATTTAAAGGGAAGATTCTCCAAGTAATCCACCTCACAACCTTTTAGTTCAGCTGCAGAAAGAAGACGAGAAAGGCTGGCAAGGTGCGAAAGTAAAGCATAGGGATGCCCCCCCATCAAAAATCTTTTCAATAAAAGCTTTGTTCAGCTTTGTCTTTTGCTTCTCCAATGTCTCAATGCACTTCTTCAGAGTGGGCAGCCTTTTCAACAAACAGGTTGGATTCCACTCCCTTTGATCCTTCACAGCCTCGCAGTACCCAACAGTGCGACCATTGCTAGAAACTTCCTTAAACAACTTATAGAAATACTTAATCTTGTAAAACCTATCTACCACAATTTGAGGATAGTTAGGAGAAGCAGGCCCATTGGTACACATCTCCTCCAACTCAAAACAAAGTTGAGTCATTCCCGCCTGCGCAATCTTTGCAAGCTCAGAGCGGCTTTTAAGGAAGTTTCTATGTTCACACATTTTGTTTCCCAAGCCTTATACTTCTCCAAAAGTGACTCATCAGTGGGGGGAAACTTAGAAAGCCGCTCACTCGGGATGTGAAGACCCCTGCTGACTTAACACAACGATAACACAAAGAATGAACATAATCAACATCTCACACAGAAAATGTCATAGTTTAGCAAAAGCCACTAAAATCTAGCCAAGAACTCACCCCAGTTAGTGTATTAGGCAGAGAGAGATTCGATAGAATGTTAGATATCGTCCCTTTGATAGAGAATCCTCGCTTACCGCCAAAGTGTTAATGTGAGATGTGTTGTGTCCACACCCTTTTTCACGAGAGGTAGCGAATGTCCTGAAGGACCTTCACTCCTATCCCTCTTGTGTTTTTTCTCCTTATGCCCTCTAACAGAGGATAAACCACCCATCTTCCCACCTCCGGAAGACTTACCCTTATTGCATGGCAAAGATGTTGAGTATGAGCATTAAGTGAGGCCACGATTTTCGTCTCAGCAGTAAAATGGACACTCAGACTAGAAAGCTTTAACTTGGGAACCTTCTAGTTCCAAGAAAGTACAGCCACTTCGGGATTTTTTTAAAATTTTATGTAAACATATTTTGTACGCGATGGACTCATATTACTAGGGAAACCGCTAACAAGCTCAACCCCAGCGATCACATAATAAAAGGTACATTCATCCACTGTATTTTTAACTTTCTATGGATGATAGAAGTTGCAAAACAACTCAAGAGAGAAAGAAATATCCACTTTCGCGCAAACCTTAAGAAACCCCCTTATGATAGTGATGGCTTTAGGATGAAATTGGGACAGCAACTTTGTATGAACGGAGAAGTTCAATCACAGGTTCAGGATAAGGAAAATAAATGCCAGAGTTTAGGTAGGATAAATAACATGAAATATAACACGGCGGATGAGTGCGAACACACTTAGAATTCACAGGAGCACAAAGCGAAAAGAGGGCCAGAAACGGGAAATAATTCTTCAACTTATCTAAATACAAACCAGATAGCATACTTTGTATAGTAGAGGATCCAGTGATATGGCTGGAATCCTCGTCGGAATGAGCATCTTTTATGGGGGACTCAACACGATTAGAGGATAAGATATGGATGGGCGAGAGTCCTAGAGGTTGAAGTAACAACCTTAATTAGGGTATAATACCATGGACACAAGTTTTTCAAGGCAAAGATTTATAGAGAACAAACCGGAGAAGTTGACCAAAAAATAGTTTAAAACACAATTGCAACAATTTCCAGAAATTGAAGCGGAACCTCGACGTATCAAGTCCAGAATATTCTGCAATGAAATTGCAAGTTAAGTTACAGACAAAACATGATCTTGAAAAGGATACGCAGAAACCCCAGGAGTGCTCATGGAGGATGAAAGCTTTGGAAAAAGTGGAGAAAATGTGAGACGACAATGAGACAAGTTTCTTAAATATCAGCAAGAAAAAGCAAGGTCGAGGAAGACAACCAGTTCAGAAAATGCAATGATGATAATCTAACACAAAAAGCAAGTTACCTTTTGCTTATATCGAGACGGTGGCGGTATATGAAAAGACAGAGCACTAAATGATGGCAACACTAAAATATTCATTTCAAATTCTCCAATTAAGAAGTGCAGCAAGAACAAACATTAGGAAAATACATTAGGAAAATACATACTGGGAAAGCGAATATTGAGGATCAAATCTCCACCTTTAGAAATAGAATCTCCGCAAATAAAGCCTTATCACGAGGAGGTCAAATTTTAAAAATTCAAATTTGATGGAGGATCGAGGATAGAGATTTAGACAAAAAGATAACTTCACTTTGGAATGATGATAAAGATAGTATTAAATGATGAGCAATCAATTGGCGAGCAATAGCAGTTCACATTTAAAACACAAGGCCACACCATTACTCCATTTCTTTTATTCTTCGTGGCAAGGCGGGGCTTATGGTGTATACCTAGATGGAAACCTTGGGTTGTAAGCCCCAAACCAGCTCGCGATGCAAGTAGTGATAGGGGCAACCCACGAACCGTGAAAAGCGAAGATCATGGCCAGGCGTTAACCACCAATCATCTTTCTCGGAGCTGCGATCAAACACATGATAGAAAGCCTAAGAAAGGGGTGTCACGATCATAGTAGGCTATAAAAGGGACAAAATGCCACAAATACATGTAAGTGTAACCATCTTGAGATATTCGAATTCTTAGAAGAGAAAACTAACTTGATCATCGGAGCTTTCCTCCAGAAATCACTTCCGGGATAAGTTTTGCAGGTGAAGGAGATTCAAGGGGTGAGAAAGCAGTTTGCCTAAACGAACTACCACACTAGCAAGGTTCCCCAGGGGGATGCAAGTACTGAGATTGTGCTTTGATGATGGTGTTCGAAGACTGATCACTCACCACCCCATTGATGAAATTGATCACCCGGTTAGCCCGACCCTATGGTGCTTATTTGTCCAAGCTTCGGCCTCATGTCTGACATTTTTCCTCATCTAGTTTCCATCTTGCTTCCCATTATTTCCATGTTGTTCTCTGCCACCTCGATTAGTCCTTTTCTTGTTACCTTTCTAGTTAAGCTTTCCTTGTCCCTTCGAGGAGGCTTCTCTTCTTGGTCTTTCGACGCAGACTGGGAGCAAGCCTTCTCTTGCACATCTTTTGATTTTATTCTCCAGGTGTGTGTATTCGTTCGTATTATGGCCACACTCTTTATGATGGTCACATAATTTGGGCAAATATCTTTTTCCGAGGTAGTCTCTCCCTAGAGGAGAAGTTAGAAATAGCCCCTTATAGATGGAGTTTATTTCCACCAGAGCTTTGGTTAGGGGAACATAACCCTTAAAGCATTTTTTTGAAGCTTCCAACCATATTGATATTTATTCCTAGGCCTTAGAGCCCTTTTCACCCCACCTATGCCCCTCTCATTTTCTCTTCGTGGCTTTCTCAATCATTGAATATTGTTCAACGATTTCTTGTAGTTGCTGAAAGCTTTCTAATTTCTTCAAGACCAACTTCTTGTACTATTCGATATTTAACATTCCATTCATGTAGGAAAGGATCACTCCATCCTCTGTGTGAATTATTACACAGAGGCCCTTGTCCACATATCGACGATAGAACGCCTCTGTCAATTCGCCAGGCCTCTGCCAATTCGCCATACCTCTGCTTACTCTGATAAAGTTCAATTAGGGTTTTAGTAAAAATTTTCTTTTTGGAGAATCAATCCAATAGGGCCCTTCTGAAGTCTTTGTACGAATGCACCGACCCCATGCCCAGCTTGTTAAACCATTCTTGAGCTTTTCTTTAAAGGTAGCTTCCTACCAGCTTACATGCCAGCAGTTCAATGAAGTCCCTCGAATTCATAAGACTGAGAAAGGTCTGTATGAACTCCCATGGGTCTAAATCTTCACTGTATGTGGGGAGTCCCTTGGGTGGTTTTACGTCAGTGGGCCATCGGGTGGCCATGATTACAGGACTTAAGGGGGAAGCTACGACTTGATTTGAAGGTTCAATCAACCTGTCCGGCTCCGTTGTTTAGGCACCACCCATCTCACCTCCTATCCGTGGATCTCCATATTGACTTGGCTAGAATGTAGCGTAAATGCTAGGGATCTGGTTTAAAGATATGTATCCAGAGCATGGTCATCCCATAGCAAAGCTGTGATACAACTGTTGATGCCCCTTGGTGAAAGGGGTTATACAAAGGGATCTCCTGTCGGGACCATAAATACATCTGGCTCTCAAAACCTAGGTAACGCGCCACCGGCCCAGCCAACAAATAAAGAATTTCCTGGTTTAAAACGTGAGGTACTGAAATAGGCACAAAGTGTGCCAATGTTTGGCCCATGCTAGGGAACGTCGGTTGGGGCTGATCTTGGGACCCTTGATGGGCCCATTTTATATGGTTATATTAGGAATTTAGGAACTTTTGTACACTTTTGTGCTCTAGATGTGGCATTTTGCCTTGAAATTCCCTAAGAAGAGTTCAAAGTGACTTTTACGTTTTTATTACTTTTCTAGGGGATTTTGTGTGACAAGGTAAATTGTTTGAAGATTTTGAAGACTTTGAAGATTACCTTTGAAGATTTAAAGATTTAAAGACTTGAATTTGAGCTTTTGAAGACTTGAAGAATTGAAGATAAGTGAAGTGAAGAGGGGAACTTGAAACAAAAAGAAGAATTGGCTTGGTCGTGACTCACGATGGATTAGTCGCGAGTCGCGACAGACAGGTGGCCAGAACCTTTCTTACTTTCTTGTGCATAATGTGTTGTGATTCTTGCTAGATAAGTATGTTAGTGTGGATTGTTCTCATATTTATCCTATAGATACAATGAAAGGTTGAGTCTTGAATGTGGTTTGTTCTAGGTTTAGCCTAATGAATGCTATGTTTGGTTAATTGGCTATGCCTTTGGTAGAAGGCTTGTTGTTATCAAATCTATGGTCCTTCTTGTGAAATGCCTTTGATGAAATACCTTTGATGAAATACCTCTATGGTGTGCTTTGTCTAGAGTGATTGTCAACAAGGTTTGCAGATGGTCATTGTTTGTCTTTGCAAATTACTATTAACAAGGAATGAATGTTGATCTTCGAATGGGAAGTGAAAACATTCCCCGTACGTAAAAAATGTGATAGAATGAGTGAATGGTTCAATGATCTACATTTGGTTTGGAAGTGAATATCAATTGCCCCCATGGCTTTGTCTTTTGTATTTTTACCCATTTTTCTTAGTTTGTTTGATGATTAGCATAGTTACTTAACTTTACCAGTTATCTTGTCTTTTAATTTCATAACTTAGGAAAAAAACCAACCAAACCCCCCTTTTTACTTTCTTTTATATCTCTCTCTCTCTATATATATATATATATATTTATTTCCAGCATAATACCAACCGTATATGTTTAAACACTTAAGAAAATCCCTAGACGACCCCAACTTGCCTTTATCTACATACTTGTAGATAGGAAGCATTTAGGGCTTATAAAATTAATTTTGAGAAGTATGACGATGATCTCCCACACCTATCCCCATGCCAGCTTGGTAGGATGTTCTTGGGGTGGCCTGCATCTGGAATCTTTGTTGCAATGCTAATGGAATCGATGGTGGGGGCACCACCTGCTACTGGACCAATCTCTGATACAGTATTGGGGGCTCCAACTGATAGCTAGATGATATGAGGGTTTGAGCTAATAGCGCTAGGTCATGTTGTGAAGGGGGAACGTGCTATTTGTGCCCCTCATCACTCGAGCAACTCCTATCGTAGCTTTTGTTTGCGAAACCGTCGTAGCTTCTGTGAACTGTGGCTTATCCTTCCTTGGTCGATGCACCTGGCTTTGTGATGTAGGGGCTCCAACGCCTTCTACCCAGGGCTCAACGCTGACCTTCATCCGTCTCGGAGGTACAGCAGCTTTCATCCGAGACCCCTCTGGTACCATTTTCATAGGTCGCATTTTCATTTTAAAGGCGGTTATACCATTAATGGGCTTAAACCCATGTATACTTAGTATTTTCTCTTGGCTCAAACCTATGTTTTACATGAAACCCTACCCCTTGCCTTTCATTCTCTATTTTCTCTTTGTGTATTTTCTCTCTTCACAGCCTCCGCCGCCACCTCCATGGTCACCTTCCTTCGTCGCCGCCTCCGGGCTCACCATCCATCTGCCGCCTCATCGTCTCTCCACCGATCAGCCCCGCCTCACCCCACCCTCCTCCCACCTCCAGTTTCCCTCAACCCTCTGCCCGCCTAAGCACCGCTAGCCCAGCCACCTCTCCGCCGCCACCGACCCCGACTCCGACTCTAAGCTTTAGGCTCGTTGCTAGCCTCGCCTTTGTCATCTAGGGTTATGTCCGATGTGATCCGCCGATCGATTGGAGATCGATGGACCGTTCGCCGTGAAGCCAGACCCACCGCTCACCTTGAAAGCCTCTGCCGCTCGCCGTTAAAGCTTCCGTCGCTCGCCGTGAAAGCCTCCACCGCATCGTTGCCGATATCCTCCGCCTAAGATGGCATTTGTACTGATTTTTTGTATAGCTATTGTTTTAATAGTTGTTTTTGTATAGCTATTATTGGAATGCTATTGTTGTCTCGTCATTGTTGTTCTAATTTTTTTTCCCTGAGATCGATCTGGCTGCTTGAAACCAATCGGTTTCCGACAGCTTTTTTTTGGAAGCTAAGACATAGTTTCCAAACTGGGAAACTATTTAAAGGCGATTTAATCGTCTTTTATAGGCGATTTTAAACCGCTTTCGTTTGAATTTTTTAAAGGTGGTCCTTGGAACCGCCTACTATTGATGGACATTAAAAGTCAGGGCCTGAGAAGGCACAATGAAAGTGTCTTTAATGGTCTGATAGAACATCCTTCAGTAGCCCCCTACACTAGTGTGAAATAATTAAATGTAGTGTTCGAGTCATATGTGATTGAAGTTGAATATTAATAAATAAACTCTTTTTTCACTAAATAAATTTTATATACTACTTAATTTATCTACCACTTATTTATGTATTAATTATTTATATGATTATGAATAAGTAGTATATAAAATTTTATTCGGTGAAAAAATAAAATTAATTTATTGATGTGACTTTAATCATGTATTCATCGAACTGTACGTTTAATTTAGAGAAAATGACTTATGTGACCCTCTAACTATCACTATCATCCACCTTTGGCCCTCCACTTTTTTTTCAATATTTTTTACCCCTGAACTTATGAAACTCTTGAATTGTGGTCTTTCCATCAAATCAAACCGTTAAATTTGGTCAAAGTGTAAATTTTAAGGAACGAAATTGACATTTTTCTTTTTATTTCTCTATTATCTTTTCATTTTCATTCTTCTTTTTCTATCTACTTTTCTTGTTTCATTTAATTCAATAATCCTCCCCGCCTTTTCCACACACCCACTCTCTCTGCCTCACCGTCACCAAAACCCCCCTCCCTGATGTGACTGCCGCCATACGGCAACCTTCCACCACCCATATTTGGCCGGAGAATGACATAGACATGACCGGGTTTTCTTTTCTGAAGTTGACCCGATTAAGATCCAACGGAGGAGGGGATGGCTTGATATTAAAATATGGGTGGTGGAAGGTTACCACGCACATTTTAAATACGGATCTGCACCGTACATAGAACTCCCCGTAGAATGTTCGCCGCCCATCAAGCTCTCAATCAAACCTGAATCCACCGGAGTGGTGGTCGAGGGCCGAGAACTGAAACTAGGGCTCAGCCGCATCCGGGCCGTGACCCGAGACCTGAAACGGGTCGGGGAATCCCAAGAGTGGGGCTCGTCAAACTCTGGTGGGAGGTAGACCATGGGCTGAGGCAAGATGGGTTAATCCTCAAAAGCTCTGGTCAGACGTGGAGGCAGGATGCTTTTCTGGTCGGAGAATATGGTGGTGGACAAACCCAGACTCCAGCTCCCCTCATCAGTGCATAGAGAACCCAGACTCAAAAACTTCTGCCCAGAAAATGGATGTTGTAGCCTTGGCGCTCGCGCGTTTCCGATGGTGGAGGGCCGCTTCCAGGCGGCGGTTTCAAGTGGAGGGCGACAGAATTGAAGGGGAAGGGGAAATTGAAGGGGAAGGCGCTGGGTTCTTCAGAGAAGAAGACGACGCAGGTCTTCTGTTGGAGAGGAAGGCCACGAAATAAGAAAATAAAAGGGAAAACAAAGGAAATAGAAAATTAAAAGGGGAAAACAAAATGGAAATAAAAAATGAAAATTAGGAAAATGAAAAATGATCATTTTGCCCTTAAAATCAACGTTGTTAGCAAAACCTAATGCTTTGACCTGTCGGAAAGACCACAGTTCACTGGTTTTGTATGTTTATGGATCAAAAGTATTAATAAAAAATTAGAGGATCAAATGTGGACGATAGTGATAGTTCGAGTGCCACAGATGTCGTTTGTTCGTTAACTTATTTCATTTTAAAATATAAACATAAAGTCATAGTTAAAAGTATAATTATATAATCTTTTAAAATTCAAAAGAAATGGAGTTGCATAAAAATAAATATAAATTATACATTAGTTATGTTAGAAAATAATTTACATTATTAATATATGTATATTCAATTATTTTAAATCGTGCATCACAATAGTGTTATTTAGTTATTCATATACTTATATGTACCATATTAGTGAAGTGCAATGTCGGTCATAAAAATAGCTGACGTCAGTAAGCGAGAAATACGTGGTCATTCATGTCTGCAAGAAGGACGTGTGATGTCGACAAGAATAATAAGCAACATCGGTAAGCTAGAAATGAATGCGAAGTCAATCATTTCATGTCTGCGAGAAGACGTGCAATGTCGGTCACAATAATAAGCGACATCGGTAAGCGAGAAAGGCATGCGGCGTCAGTCGTTTCATGTCTATGAGAGGGATGTGCGGCGACGGTCACAATAATAAGCAACGTCGGTAAGCGAGAAAGGCATGCAGCGTCAGTCATTTTAAGTCTGCGAAAGGGACGTGCGACGTTGGTCACAATAATAAGCGACATCAGTAGGCGAGAAAGGTGTGCGCCATCGGTTAGAATAATAAGCAACGTCGGTAAGCAAGAAATGCGTGCGACGTAATCATTCAGAGAGTGACGTGCGACGTCGGTCACAAAAACAACCGACGTCGGTACGTGAGAAATGCGTGCAGCGTAGGTCATTTCAGACTTCGCCAGACTTCTTACCTCAATTTTTTTACAGAGGTAAAGATATTATTTACTTTGAATAAAAAAATCAAGGTAAAAGAACTTTTTACCTATGTTATTTTCCCTAAACCAAAAAAACCGAAGCAATAAGTCATTTTTCTTGTAGTGTAAAAATATAAAGAGAATGAATATATATATATATATATTGTCAAATAAATTAATTGAAAATGATAATTTTAAATAAATAAGAATGAAACTAGTCCCTGATTTGCTTCCAAAGATTGAATTTCTCCTCCCAAATTGGGCACATGCTTGAATGCAGAATAGATATAGGAGATTATTGATCTTATAAATTTAAAATTTAACCCTTCCCTTTCCACACAAATATATAGAAAACACTAGTGGAGAATGGCCTATTAAAGGCACCACTTCAAAGGCAGTTCCGTCTTATTTCTAAGGAACCGCCTTTACGAAGATGTTCCGATATCGAAACCGGCTCATTCGGACTGCCCCTATTTTAAAACGCGGCTCAGTTTGAACCTCCTTTAAATGTTTCGGGTTAAAGGATGTTCCATTATTAACTACTTTAATCGATAGGTTTCAAATGCAGTTATGTGTAGGTGACTTTGTTGGTCCAATGTTTCCAACTTGGAATAATGGATCCGACATTACTTCCAAACTCGGAAGGGCCAGTAAAACCACCAATGAAGGTGCAAATGAAGTTCCTCACTCGGAATTCTTAATGGACTCACTTATTCTACTAGAACAGTTTCCTAGCTTACGGTAGAATGGGTAAAGTAGTCACGAACTTGGAACTGACGGGATTGGTCAACTTACAACTCATTTTCAAATGGGTTTGTTATTGGGAAAAACTAAAGATTCGTAAACCAACTACAAATTGGGGCTTGATGATGAACTAATTGGGGAAGGTATATGTGACATTCATTAATTCATTACATGTATTAATAATATTTGAATTGTATTGAATTTATAGGCTATGGTTTATGTAGTATTTAGGGTAATGTGTTGTATGAATGGGTAAGGTTTAGGATGTTTTTGTGTTAATTTGGTGAATTCCACTAATTTATGACATTTGAATGTAGGGTGTTTGAAATAGATCATATTGAACTCATTGGTATCAATCTTTGGAATTGGCCTGATTACATTCCTTTAAGTGAATCTTTTACTGTCTTGGCGTTCGAAGATGCGTCAAATAATGGCATGGTGCATGCAAAATGCCCATGTAGGGATTGGATGTGTTTTTGGGGGTAGAGAAGTTACATGAACATTTAATTACGCGTGGGTTTGATATTAGTTACACTAGTTGGGTGCGGCACATGGAGGTTGGGAGCTTTGAAGATGTAAAAAGAAAGAGAGATGGTGATTTAGACGGTGATGATGTATTTGATGACATTGTTAAGGATGTTGCTAGGGAGTTTGACGGGAAACTAAAGGCTCTAGAAACCTTACATTATGATAAAAGGACGACATTGTATAATGGCTCCAAACATTCGATTTTAAGTGGAACTTTGGAAATTATTAACTTGAAGGCCAAATTTGGTTAGACGGATAAAGGGATGATGGAGACACTTGAATTAATTATAGAATTGCTTCCTAAAGGTAGTGTTATGACTGATAGATCGTATGCAATGAAAAGGATTCTTTGTCCAATAGGGCTGGAGTTAAAAAAATCCATGCATGCCCGAATGACTTTATACTGTATAGGGGGGACGAGTTACATGAAACATGTCGGGCGTGTTGTGAGTTTAAGTACAATATAAAGCCGAGTGACATTGCCATGAGCGCATAAGTGGGGTCTGGATTAAGGATTAAGACACAGACTAAAGTTTTGTGGCATCTCCTAATTGTACCACAATTGAAAAAATTGTTCGAATGCAAGAAAGACGCCAAATTGAGTTGGCATTCCAAAAGAGCTAAACCAAAAGATGATGTGTTTAGGCATATGTTAGATAATGAGCAGTGGAAGAATCTAGATGCCATATACCCAGAGTTTGGAGCGGAACCCCTACATTTGAGGTTAGGCTTATCAACTGATCGAATGAATCCTTTTGGTTATATGAGCAACACACACAGTTCATGGCCTGCTATGTTAGTGATCTATAATATGCCTTCTTGGCTTATGATGAAACATAAGTATGTCTCACGTTCGTGATTTCTAAGCTGAAGCAACCCGAGAATGATATTGATGTTTACCTTGCTCCTCTTGTTGAAGAGCTGTTTACTTTGTTCAGTGAATGTGTCTGCACGATTGTATAACCAGGATTTATCTTAACTCCATTCATAACACTGTAAAATAGCCTCAAATTCCCTATGGTCGGCTTGCAAGCATGACCCCCCGACGATAGTACATTTAGGCATATCCACTCGTACACAAACCTTTGTTCTACATTAAAAACACCTACATTATACTTTTCAGCTTAACCCGGTGCTGAACCCTTCCTATAGAAATATTTTCTAGCCAAAGCCACGGGGCATAGGATGTGTACTCAGTAACACCATGCCAATGTTGTTGGTGGAAAATTTCTAAAGGCCCTTCGACATCCTCAAGAAAAAAAAGTATTGGGGTTAGTGTAGTCACAACCTAGTAGCTCATTGATCCTAAATTTAGTGACCGTGATGAAGACACCATTAACCTTAGTGTGGCTATGATTGTTTTTACTCTAGCCTAGGTTTACGTAAAATTGAACTACTTCATCAAGGTACACGGGTTCAGCTAATTTCAACAACTTATCATATTGAGAATTTTCAAAATAAATAAGCAAATATTTCATCCTCATTGGCCCTATGTCCGAACTAAGCAAAACTTTCATATTTGTACACATACGGAGAAGGAAATCGATGTACCTTTGTTTAGCCCCGTCATTGAAGAACTTTTGAATCATCCCTTGCTCAACAAGCAGTTCATGAGCCCTGGTAGATGCAATCGAACTCGTCCTAGCACCACGACTCCTCTCCATTCCAGCCGAATTGATTTTGTTGTGTGGAATTTGATTGAGATTTTTGAACCTAGTTTTTAAGGGAATTGGGGATTTCTGATGAAAATCGCCCAGTTTTTTATACGTTTACATAGTTCCGATTGTTAAACTTATTCGTGTCTTACGTTATAGTCCAAAACAGTGTTCTGAGCTCGAAAGATGCTCCCAGGTATGTTACGAGCTCGTAATTCTTCTAACAGGCCAACAGAAATAAGAAGCATTAAATTATTTTCAAACCCACATTCATACACAAAAAGAATGTGCGAGTTGCCTCTCTTTTCCTCCCAAAAACACTTTCTTCCCCTCCGTTTCTTCTATTCCTCTCAATCCATCCCACATTTCCTAATTTTGTTTTCCAAATCATGGAAAACCCTAGCTCTCACACTCAATCATTTCCATCTTGTCAAATTTTCTAACAATTTCTAAGAGTTGGGGTTAGGGTTAGTGTTCCTAGTTATTGTGTGTGCTTGACACCATTTCAAGGTACAGTCAATTTCATGACATGAAACGGTAAGAATCAGTCTCATATAATTTCCTTTATTGTTCTAGCATCTCTTGTTCTATTTTCATAAAATCTTGTTTGAAGGTTATGTTGTACTAATTTGTGAAATGAAATGGTTATATATACAATGTTATGCTAGGGTTTATAAATTAAATATTTTGTTGTGCTAGGTTTTACAAAATAAATGTTGATTTTTATACACTATTTTAGGTAGTAAAATGCCATGAAAAGGACTCGAGATAAAGTCCCACCTATGGAAGAAGGAAATGATGACCTGATTGGAAATGAGGATGATGAAGGGGAGGGACTGGATGAGGTAGGAACAGAAAAAACTCATTGTATGACATTAGAGCGGAGAATTTTTATGAAAGAGTTGACGTGTTAGTTTTTAACAAGTTGGGTAAATGTTTGTCGGAGGAACGTGCTAAGTGGTCTAGTTGGTTGGGGAAGGCTGGTAGAACAAAGGTAGACATAAGGTACGATAACTGGCATGAGGTGCCAAAGGAGTAAAAAGACATCCTTTGGATGGATTTCAAGACACCGTTATTGATATTATTATGATCCACACAAGCTAACATTACTTGTATCCTAATATTATCTATTAATTTTTGACACGATGGCCTTAAGTAATTTGAAATAGTCATGCTTCTGGCATGGAGGATTTGAGAATAAAGGCTATGAGCATGTTATCAAAGAGTTGCAGAGAGCACAAGTACACCTTCTCAAGGGATGACATATTCACTAGTGGAGGAAGGTCTATTAAAGGCAGCAATGGAAGGCGGTTCTCTGAGAACCCCCTTCAATCAACATTTCCAAATTTGAAACCTCCTTTCTTGTCCCCCTAAATATTTAAAGGAAGTTTTTGGTTGATTTAAGGCGGTTTTCCATGAACCGCCTTTAATTAACCCTAATTAGAGGCAGTTATGACTAACACCTTTGCAAATGATTGTTTACAAAGTCAAAAACATGGAACAAATGCATTTCCAAGTTCGGAATAGTTTTCTAGGTCACTTTTCATTTTAAAGGTGGTTCAAATTAGAACTGCCTTTAATGGGCTAAAAACCCTTACTTATAGCCTTGGCCCAAACCATTTCTCTCTTATTATTTCCATTCTTCAGCTTGCATCATCTATCAAACCCTATTTTTCATTACTTAGCATCCTTATTTTCCATTCTTCAGCCACCTTATCAAACCCTATTTTCCATCTATCAAACTCTTTATCATCTATCATCGGCCATCTCTCATCACACCATATGTGCCTCACTCTTCCACCAACGCCTCTCATCATCTAGCTCTCATCACACACGTTCTCCACCTCACTCTCCCACCAGCGTCTCACTCTTCCCCTCCACCTCAACCTTCGTCCACTGGTGAGCCCCCACCTCACCCCACCAAGCTGGATCTAGCTTCACCACCACTGCCGAGTCGAGCTCCACCACCACCATCAAGTCAAGTTCCATGAGAGGTTGTCGACGTACCTCTCAAAGTTAATATTTATAAGACCTACATTCTTACTAACGACAACTAAGTAGATAGTGGAAAATCGATGTTGTCCACGAAGAAGAGGGATTTTCTTAAGCGTTTAAACATAAAAGGTTGATATTATGCTAGAAGTATATATATATACATATAAAAGCATGTAAAAAGGGCCGTTTGGTTGGTTGGTTTTCCTAAGTTACGAAAATAAAAGACAAACTAACTAGCAAAGTCAAGTAACTATGCTAATCATCAAATAAACTAAGAAAAGGGTTAAAAACTACAAAAGACAAAGCCTTGGGGGCAATTTACATCCACTTCCAAACCAAATGTAAATCATTTGAACCATTCACTCATTCTATCACATTTGTTGCCTATGGGGAATGCCAATTGAAGATCAACATTCATTCCTTCTTAATAGTAATTTGCAAAGACAAACAACGACCATTTGCAAACCTCGTTGACAATCACTCTAGGAAAACGACACCATAAAGGTATTTCATCAACGGCATTATACACGAAGGACCATAGATTTGATAACAACAAGCCTTCTACTAAAGACATAGCCATTTAACCAAACATAGCATTCATTCGGCTAAACCTAGAACAAACCACATTCAAGGTTTAACCTTTCATTGGATCTGTAGGATAAATATGAGAACAATCAACAATAACATTTTTATCTAGCAAGAGTCCCAACACATTATGCACAAGAAGTTCTAAGTTCATATTCTTAGATTTTTCATGCAAAGGAGCTAAAGAATTCATCAGTTTCCTAACACCCTAACACTTCAATCATACAAACACTTCCTATTCTCAAACAACCCATGGCATAAATGAAGTAAAGCATAGCATTAAGAACACATGAATGCTAAATAGCAAAGGATTCAAGAACGAGTGAAACAATCTATTCACTACTTCCACTATTTGTTGTGAAGATAAATCTTCCATCCTTCTTAGATAGTAGTCAGCAAGAGTGAATTCGAAATCTCTTGCCAAACTGTACCAATAACTCCCTTAGTCGAAACACGACTAAAAGTATCCCATTGGTGGCATTGAGCACGAAGAATCAACAAGCTTGGCAACACTTATAAGCACTACACCATGTTTAAGCATTTAACCAATTCATGCATTTACACAAGATTAGCCAAGAACAATCAAAATTCATTGACTTCTCTCATTTGCTACCTAAAACAAACATGACAACGAATTCAACATCATCACATTCATCTAGAAATTATCAACACATCAACATCATTAAGAATCTCTAACTCATGCTCTTAGATTCCATATTAAAAGAGGGTAGAATTAGCTCCTTCCACCCAACCCTAACAAGTAATCATACAAATAATTCATATACTCAAGCTTCCAACAAAATCAATTCCATTAACAATTCACATTCAAAGCTCAATAAATGCACAATAGCAAAAGCACTAAATAGATAGATATGATTCTCAAGACATAGATATGGAAGCTTCAATCAATTGCTCCCAAGATTAAACTAAGCTAGATAATTAAAAGACATGATTAACCTACAAAACCTAAGAAAAGAAAGAAGAGAAAAGCTAGGGTTTGAACCCAGAAAAACGCAGGAAGAAGAAGGATGTTAAAGAGGAGAGGATAAGGTGAGTATTTATAGTACAAAAAAATTAGAAAGTTTCTGGCCATACGTCTGTCGCGAGTCGCGACAGTTTTGTCGCGAGCCGCGACCCATCCCAGTTTCATCATCTTGATTTTTTCTTCATTTTGTTTCAAGTCCTCCTCTTCACTTCACTTATCTTCAATTCTTGAAGTCTTAAAAATCTCAAATACAAGTCTTCAATCCTTTAAAGCTTCAAAGGTATTCTTTTAAAGTCATCAAAGTCTTCAAACAAATTTCCTTGTCACACAAAATTCTCTAGAAAAGTAATAAAAGCGTAAAAGTCGCTTTTAACTCTCCTTAGAGAATTTCAAGGAAAAATGTCATATCTAGAGCACAAAATTGTATCCCAAAAGTCCTAATATAACCATATAAAATGGGCATATCACTCCACCACCACCAGAATGAGCTCCACCGTCACCGACGCCGATGCCAATGCTCGATTGCCCTTATCGTTTACTCTGTAGTTGTTTTCACTTGATGTGTGTATATTATTTGTTTTTCTATTCCTCAATGAAGAAACTCGTGTTGAATGCCATTTGTTATGTTGAATGCTGTCATCAATGAATGCTATTTTTCTTATTAATGTTTCAGATCTGGTTTGTGCTTCCGAAAACCAATCGGTTTCCTACACCTATTTTTTTAAGACAGGAAAGAGTTTATGAGTTTGGAAACTTATTAAAGGTGGTTTCCAGAGCTAATTAAAGGTAGATTTTAACCACCTTTAATTGCAAAATTTAAAGGTGGTTTCGGGAACCGCCTTATTTTAAATGCACAACCATTAAAGGCACCAATAAAAGTGAACCACTAGTGATTCTCTCATAGGAAAAGGGAATTTCTGTGGTTAACTTATACAAAAATTCAACCTGAAAGTTGGGAGAAACACAAGAGAAGGGCCTTGGAGAATGAAGAAACGTTGGTTCACTTGTTTGTGTGTATTTAGATTACCTTGTCTTGGTAGCCACTTCTCTATGAAATCCTGACCTAGGGGACAAGGGAAGAAAAGGTAAAAAATTCCAAGAAGAATGAATATCCTCATTGGAAGATTCGTGGGGGCTACAGTTTGGTGGCCCTTGAACTAATAAAAGAAAATTTAGAAATGGATATCCAACTTGCAATTGATAGGGGGATGATAGAGGAGGAGGCAAGATCATTGTTCACGCCAATCGATGTGGGTGAGATCAAGAGGTGTGATCTATTCCTAAGAAGCCATTAAAACAAAGATTGTAGATTCGATAAACTTTCAAAAATTCAACTTACGAAAGGAGGTGTAAGCATTACTTGATTAATTATTTTCCCAACATCAATTGCTTTATCATTTTTAAATTAAAAAAGGTTTAATGACCTCGCGTATGTAGGCTAAACTGAATCAAGATCAAATAGAAGGTAACTTTGTTCCAACGGGTGAAATTGACATTCTTACCGAAGCTACGGGTAAATTATATCACCTTTGACATGCAAAGGGGTAAGTGCCTTCTTATCACAAAAAAGATGCGCTTAGAATTGTGTGGTCTTATTATAGGGAAAAATCGTCTTGGGTGCACATCTTGCAAAAAGAAGCTATCATTCGAGACAGGCATATAGAGCAACAAGACATTTAAAGGAAGTTAATCTAACACACCAGTCTTCCTATCCAAGAGATTTTGGACGGCTTGATACCAAATTGGACTTCGCCATCTAGAAGTTCACGCCACTTGCAGGGGAAGTTGAGGTAAACCATGAGCCAAAGCTTCTAACACCAATAAAACAAGACAACAACCTCGACAAAGCGATCATGTCAACACCAAAAAAGTTACATTTTATTTTTACACACGCAATCATTACACAATAGAATTTTCATATAATTTAAAATGAATTTTTTTATACCCTATAGGCATCAACTTTGTGTGAGCTATACATTGATCAATACGACAAGATATGTCACTACACATTGCCGACGAAAATTTTCACACAGCGATGCGACATCATCTCTCTATACAAATTTTGGATGGTATTTGTCATGTTTCGTTGAAAAAACAGTGGTGTTCAACGACCCATTGCCAATTCAAGATGGAAACTTTTAAAAAGTTGGGTCCCTCACGAGGGATGTTTCTTCTTTGGCATGTCGCCTAATTTAAGCCGACTTGGAAACATATCATCATTTAAAGGATGTTCCCCTAAACACACTTAAATCGATTGTACATACACAACAGAAGATTAAAGCTCTGATCACGAAGGTGCAAGTAAATAATAATTCACCTAAATTCATTAGGGTGTTGTTCGATTGGTTTCTCGCAGACCCGTATAACTCAACATACTTATTTTACAAAATTGAGTGTGTTTTTGGTATGAAGTGAGATATCATCGCCTCATGGATTGACTTTGAAGACATTTGGAAGTGTGAGCAAGTGAACCAAACCCTGACCTACCTAATGTGAGTATATTCTTTAATCATTGAAATTCAAATTTGAGGTTGTAATAAATATTGTATGCAATTATTGATCTCAAAATTACTTTGAAGGTACATGTATTACATTAGGAGTAAAAAAGGCAAGGGTTGGGTGGGATATTTGTGCTCCATGATGAATCAAGAAATTGGAAGCATGTTTGAAGAAAGGATTGACTACATCTGCAAGAGTCTAGGCCGGAATGATAAAAAAAAATCATTCATTGTGCCATACATTGAGCAATGATGGTTCTTTGTTTAAATTAAAACTCACCCAAGTGAGGGAAAATTTATTTGTCTCTAAAACCATGAAATAAATCATAATACATTGTAGCTCAAGTGATGTATATTATAATCTGAGAGAAATAATACCAACATGTATTGAAAGTAGGCTATTTAGCACACTATTTTTATGCCCCATTCCTTTTCCCTCCACACCAAAGTATTAACATAAAGAATGCCTGATTTCCTCGAGTCGAGGTCTAAAACAGCCTTCCATTTATTTGTATCCACACCCAGTGTTAACAATAGAGGTGATCTTCCGTAGTAACTCCTTGCATATTACTTCCCTGTAAGTAATACACTAAATAGTTTGCCACTCCAAGTTGAGATACTTGAATCAACAAGTCTGCAGCTTCATTTTCATTATGTCAAAGCAACATATTTAGCAACTGATCATCATCCTCAACCTACGCATTAGTTGCTATATCCTTGCTTGTGTTACTATCTTTCCATGTCTTCTTGTACCTGCCATAAGTGAAAAAACCAGTAGATATCTTTTCCAGCATAATAAGGATGATCATTTCAAGGTCTTATGTAAGGGAAGTACCTAGCATCAAGCTTAATTAAACCCCTAATCTTAATTGGAAGATAAAAAACAATGTTAAAGAGAGAGTTGACATTTTTTGAGCTTGCTAACCTAACCAAGGTGTCTTGGAATGCTATTTTCCAGATTTCCCTCATCACTGTGATGAGCCTCCATGGTATCCTGAACTCCCTTCTGACCATTTTCACTAGTGTTAGGGAGTCACACTCAATTTAAATGTTGTGGAACCCACATTCTTCTGCTATCTCCAGTACACATTTCAAAGCTAGAACATCTCCTTTTGTGGCTATTGCTCTGATTCCAAGCTATTGTTCTGTCCCAGGGTTTTAGAAGCCGCTACTTGAACATCTCCTTTTGAGTTTCGAATTATAGTACCAACACCTGAGTGTCCATTACCCAAAGTCAAACCATCTGTATTTAATTTATGAGTAGAGGGAAAATACTAGAAAATAATAGCATCATTTTTTTCCTTTTCTTATCTTTTTTTCTATTGGAATAAAGTAGTTTTGTTCTACCAGAACAAACCAAAGGAAGTTCATTTTATTAGCTCTAAAGATGTCAGGTACTAAGCCAAAATTTTCTGCAAAATAGTATCCATGTTTTGTCAAATGGACTCAAAATAGTATCTATTTCTCGCACACTAAACAAACCAAACCATTATAGATGGAAGAGCTCTAATGAATATTAGGATATTAGACACATGATGCTTAAACGTCCTAGTAAAATAAGAATCTATCCAATAAATTACTTAAATTATGCACGGGAATATTAAATAATGAGTGTAGCTTGGAACATAAAGTTATGATGACTCTGTACTTATTAAAAATGTGATGAAAATTTTCTAATTCATTCAGAAGAGCAGTGATGGTTAGATACTCATTTTAAAAGCCAGACTTATTTTAGTTAATTGTTTTTATATTATTTTTTCTTGCAGGGTCCTTTGGAGATTTACTTTTATTGCCCCATACAAGAAGCGTGTTATTGGATGGATCCATAGCTTTTCCAATCCTGGAGACGTTTGTGAAAATTTTGGGTGCCTCAATGAATAACCCAGCCTATTCAAGTAATATGGCTTTGGACATAGTCAAAATCAAGGTGTCGATTATTCACACTTTCTCCTTTACCTTTCTTCTTTATTTTTATGGTTTATGAATACTTACATGGCCTTTGATCAGTACAAAAAACAAGCCAAAACTTGGGAGTGCGGGTATTACGTAATGCTATACGTTGCTGAGTTCATTGAGCAAGTCTGAGTGGATTACTTAGAAATTGACAAAGTAAGTTTGAAGTCCCATTTTTTGTCATTAATTAAATTACTTTGTGTCCTATTGTCAAATTATCAAACTCACAGATTTTTCAAGTCAACAACAAGTAGTATTCACACAATGATATCAACATCATAAGAAATTGATTGGCTAGATATTTAGTGAACGCCCGATCGGCATCTATTGGAAATTCAATCCAACCGTGGTTTATAATTATATGGAATCAAATTATAGTGTATATATATGGATGATGCATAATGTGTGAAACAGAATTTGCGAAATTTCTATTCCAATCTATAGATTGTTGCTTTGTAAGCGTTGTCTATGGATTTTTGTTAGTAAGCTAGAATTGTGACGTCATTTTTTTGGGGAATATAAATGGCTAGATATCTATTCCTATTTATAGAATGGTGCTTTGTTAGCATTCTATAGATCTTTGTATGAATTGGAGTTGTTATATGAGGCTTTTCTCTTGGTCGGGTTTACTACATTGGTATTTTTTATTTTGACATCTTTCCCCATGTGAGTTCCGAGTACCAAACCATTGTCCCTACTTCAAGTATGGGTTCTTGAAGAGCCAATCTTTGAGTTCTGGACTCGGAACATAAGATCAGAAACACATCCCAATTCAGGAACTTTAAATTCATTTTTATCACTCTCAAGCGTCAAATTACAGTAGTGGAACAGAAATTACATCTGATTGAGGAACTAATTGCAAATGCTAGAAAATGGATCTGTTGCATGAACCTACATTCCATTCTAGACTCAAAACTGGATTTTCAGCCCCGACAATGCTCCTCGAGTTTTAGATCAGGACTCTAGTTCCAATATCGGAACTATTGGAAGACGGTTCCTCCACTGCATTAAAAGGCAGAAAATAACCACATTTGAAGACTCCATTTTAAAGGTGGTTCCTTGAACTGCATTTAATCAATGACGATCAAAGACACAAATAGAGAAATCATCTTAATAGAGTATCGTCCACTTGTGAAATGAAAGGATTAAATTTCAAATTTTTGGAAGGGAGATATTTTTTTTGAAGGGAAAGGGAGATGTGATCAGCCGTGTTCGAATGTGTATTGGGAGAGAAAATAGGTAAGTTAGAAAATGAGAGGATAGAAAGTATAGAGAGCCAAAAGATTCACTTCATGTAAATGTGGCATATGATTATCCACTTAAGTTGTTTTTTTCAAAACTTCCTGAGGGGACTGATGGGTAATTAGTTGATTCTGAATGGGCTAAACCTTAATATTTTTTTAAAAAAATAAGCTACTTGAAATTTCCTGGCGGGGCTAGAGCTCCCTCCACCCCCCATGTCCCTTCGTGCAAAAGGAAACTTAGTCTACTTTTATAAAATTGCTCCATGAGCAATAAAATTTCTAATCAGGTTAATACTTAGTGTAGGGACTATGAATATCTTGTACATTTTGCTGATAAAAAATTAGCTCAGAAGATGCTCTGATACCGTGATAAAATGATTTCGCGTAAATGATTTTGTATTGAGAGAATGAATAAATAGAGATATTAAAAGATAAGTAAATAAGTAATAACTCTAATTTAGTCACAATACTTATCCTGATCTAGTCTCAGTTATTTACCTTAAGATTTTGTTTCAGTTGTTCAATCTCGTATTCAAGTCTTTCAACTAGATCCACCGGTTCTTTTTTTTCCAGCAATTTGGTTTTTCTCTGATTTTAGGACTTTATTAGCCTCAACATCCTTGAGCCCCATCATGTACAAGTTCTCATATGCATTGTAGATATCTTCATCATCCACCTCCTGACCATCATCATCGCTTGAAGGATCACCACTAAGCTTTTCCGTGTTGGGACATACGGTTTTTTAGTCGTTGCGATGTTGGAACGTGCACTTGTAGTTTCATTCATGTCATGAATCTTGGCTCCAAATGATACATTGTTTCCAGTGAGTTCCTCATCTTGTTCCTCTTCTTCATCTTCACTCCATGAGGTTACATATGACTTACCTTGATTTTTTTCGTGTATTAGAACATTTAGCATGGATGTGTCAATATCCTTCACATTCTCTGCATTGAATCCTTCTTGGCTGCTTTATTTCACTATTCCAATTTGTTAAGAACTGCTAATTGTTTCATTCCATTCGCGATCCTCGATTATTTCCAAACTCTTGTGGATGGGGTCTATTTCCACCAAATCTTTCTTGTGATCTTTTATTCACCACACTCTTCAACATTCTTGAGAAATTCTTAGTGATAAAAGCAAGTTCTTCCATACCATCATCACTATCACCTTCATGATCATTCTTTAAGGACAAAACTTTGAAATCCAACTCTTTATGAGTTTTCTTTGTGGGTTGTTCAAGTGTCATCTCATATGTCTGCAGTGATACCATTAATTCATCCAACGTCATAGTAACCACATCTCTTGCTTCTTCAATAGCTGCAACTTTCATTGAAAATCTTTGAGGAAAAGACCTCAGAGTTTTCTTTACCAATTTTGCCTCCTTGCAAGTTTTGCCAGGTTGATACGCCATATTGGAAATATCTCTAAGCTTTCCATTGAACACAACAATCGTCTCATCTTTCTCTATCTTGCATTCTTCAAATTTTGTGGATAACATTTGTAGCTTGGATTCACGTACTCGACTTGTTCCTTTATGCACTTTTGCAGTAAGTCCTATGCTTTCTTTACCTGATAGCAAGTTGAGATGAGTTTGAGCTGATTTTCATCCACTGCCGTCAATAGCATTTAAGGACTTGGAGTTTTCCGTTAAAGCTTTCAGTTCATCTGGAGTCCAAGATGACTTATCCTTAAGCTTTTGTTTCTTTGCACTTGTTTCTCCGTCTTTTTCCTTTGAGCTAGATTCAACATCTTCAGCATGGTCACTCCATTCAGTTTTAACAAAATACCATGCAAGTTCATCTGTTGAGTTAATAAAAGCTCTCATGCGTGATTTCCAACAGTTGTAATTCGTTCCTCCCAACGGTGGAGGCCGAGACACCGAAGCTCCTTCTTTGTTTGCCATGGTAAAATTGGATCACAATTTCCTTGATAAACATAGCAAGATTAAGTGACTCAGCTCTGATACCAATTGTAATTTGATTTTACCTAATTGATTCAATTATTACAACCTTGTTCCAACATAACTAACTAACCAAGTACGTAATAAAGTAAAATATAAAGACACACAACTTAGTTATGCAGTTAGCTGTAACCAACCTACATCTATGGGACCTATCCCATTTAAGAATAAATCCACTAATCAAAGAGACATAGTACAAAGTATACATACAATTATACTTATCTTATCTAATTGTAACACATGAATTCTGCTAGCTCCCCAAGCTACCGATCCGCCTTGATCAGACTCCCTCTGACCTTGAAACTCGTCAATGCTAAATGTCCTCCTACCGAAAAATTAAGGTATATGATTTTGAGCATGATTAAAAGGTTTTGATCATGTTGGAACACAGACACAAAACTATAAGTTACTTCTCTGAATCACGAAAACCTGGATGCAGATTTACTTAAATTAAAATGTTAAGTAACTCAGCTACAATGCCTTCTATTTAAGCCCACACATGCATCAATATCTATGTGTATCAAATTCCTTCTCCACAAAATATTTTGATAACAATCAAATCCCTTGGAGATAGGAATTACCAAATCTAATCCCTTGAAGTAAGGATTAGAATATTTCGTCCATATCTCAACCATAACCGGATAATAATAGATCAATTCCAATTCCATAAATCTAATCTAATCTCATAAATATAGGAATTTATATATTTTGCAATCAAATACATCATGGACAAATTATAGTTCTTCTCAGATTACAACTCAATCTCCCATATATAGAAAACATTCATTCTTTGATGTTACAACATAAAAATTCCATATTCGCATAATTTCCACAAATTGTCAATTAAATAAATCTTGACTTTAAAAAGATTATTCATTGCGCCAAAAATTATAGCGGCGATGGTTAGATACTCACTTTAATTTCCAGACATATTTTAGTCAATGTTTTTAGATTAGTTTTTCTCACAGGAACCATTGGAGATTAATTTTTATTGTCCCTGTAAAGTCAAGTGGTATTCATTGAATATTTTAGTTGGAAATTTTGTGAACATAATTGGAAACGAAATTTTTTTCCATGTTGGAACATGCAGATTAGCATAAATACGCCAATCAGATCTTACGCAGATTGGACATAATATTATGGTATTTGTGAGTTATAGAAATCTGAATATTCCGCTATATATTAGGCATGTAGAAGCATAGTTGGTTTATGAAAAATCCCTACAAATATGGTGTTGATATTATCGAATATATGGGAGATATTGTGATAAGGAAAATCCCTTTATTTATGGGATTTGGATATGCTTCAAAAAGTAGATAAGGAATAGGAATATTATGGAGATAATCATGGATAGTTCCAATTAGCTCATGGCTTTGAAAAGGAGACACCACGACTGCATTCAATACATGGATTTAATAGAGAAAATCTGCACACAGATTTTCATTCTTTCGAGCGAATTGCAATGAGCCAGAATTCTATGTTCCAACATACGTGACCTTCCGTTCAAAGTTCATAATCGTATACCTTAATTCCTTGAGAGGAGGAGATCCAGCATCAACGAGTTTCGAGGTCAGAGGGAGTCTAATCAAGGCAGATCGGTAGCTAGGGGAGCTAGCAAAATTCACACGTTTGATTAGTAAAGATAAGTATTTTGTATGGTGTACTCTGTACTGTATCTTTCTAATTAGTTGATTCATTCTGAACTGGGCCAAGCCCCACAGATGTAGGTGGATTTCACCAAACTGCGTAACCAAGTGTTGTGTCTTTAATGCTTTACTTTATTGCATATTTGGTTAGATAGGTTATGGTGGAACATACTAGTAATAATTAAGAGAATTCGGTAAAACCAAATTTCATTTGATATCAGAGCTTGGTCACTTATTTTTCCCTTGGTTGTGGTAAGTAAAGTGTGATCCAATTTTACCCTGGCAACCAAAGAAGGAGCTTTGGTGTCTAGGCCACCTCTGCTGGAATGCAACAACTACAATTATTAGAAGGCACACATGAAATTTTTCATCAACTCATTGGATGAACTTGCGTGGTACTATGTTGAAAATGAGTGGAATCACCCTACTGAAGTTGCTGATACAAGCTCTAAGGCGAAAAAAGGAGAGTCAAGTTAAAGGGAGCAGAAACTCAAAGACAAATCTAATTGGACTCCTGATGACCTCAAGGCGTCTCTGGAAAATTCAAAGGCACTAAACACTATCTTCACTACGGTTGATGAAAACCAGTTCAAACTCATATCTACATGTCATCAAGCCAAGAAAGCATGAGATATTTTGCAAACTTTTCATGAAGGAACTAGTCGAGTTCGAGAATCTAAACTACAGACGTTAGCTACTAAGTTTGAGGAACACAAGATGGAGGAAAATGACACTATTGCTATATTCAACGGAAAACTCAGGGACATCTCCAATATGGTGTATGAACTTGGAAAAGTCTACAAAGAGGCTAAATTGATGAAAGAGGCCTTGAGATCACTTCCTAAAAGGTTTGCAATGAAAGTCACAGCAATAGAAGCAAGAGATGTAGCTACCATAAGTCTAGATGAATTAATAGGATCATTACAGACGTGTGAAATGACATTCCAGCCAGCTACAAAAAGGGTTCAAAGGAGTTAGCATTCAAAACATCCTTATTAAAGGATAATCACGAATTCGACAATGATGATAAGCTTGACAAACTTGCACTTATCACAAAAAAATTCTCAAGAATGCTGAAGAAGGTAGTAAACAAGAAATATCAGGAAATGTATGGTGGAAACAGACCAATGCCACAAGAATATAGAGGCAATTGTGGGACGAGATATGAACAAGGAAATCTGCAGTTCTCTAGAAATCAAAGCGGTGAACCAAAATATCCTGGACAAATTCAACGCAGAGAATGCAAAGGATATGGTCATATTCAGGCTGAATGTGCAAATACATGGAAAAAGTAAGGAAAATCATACATCAACTCATGGAGTGAAGATGAAGAGGGTGACAAAGAAGAAGAGGAACTCACAAGTAACTATGTGGCATTTGGAGCAAAAATTCATGATGCATCAGATGATGGATGTTCCAACACATCACACAAAAACGAAGCCTTATGTTCCAACATATATTCGTATAAAGTATCCAGTGATGAAGATGATGGAATCGTTGTAAGTGATGAAGAGATCTATAACACTTATGAAAAGATGTATGTTGTGTGGCTCCAAGTAGTTGACACAAACTAGGAACTGATGGAAGAAAAAATGAAGTTGATGGAAATAGAAAAAGAATTGCGTGTGTAAGTTATTCACGTCGTTGACATAACAAAGCTCCGTAATTTAAGGTCATCGAAATGAACCTAATGTTATCCATATGGTTAAGGCTTGAACCCCTTCACCATGAGTATCCAAAGGTAAAGAGGTGGGGGTACAAAACTTTCAAGAGGAAAGTCGTGTTGAAGTTGAGATGGTTTAAAGGGAGTTAGGTGGTTAGCAGGCTTGGGGTAGTCCTTTGGCTCCTCTCTTGGCTCCCTCAAAACTTCTGAAAATGGTGGAGTTGGTTCACTAGGTGGGAGAAGGGGTGATGATGCTAATGAATGTAGCACAATCACCTATTCCTCCATTTTTTCATCCTCAACAACCAACTCCTCACCCCCTTTGAACTCAAGCTCATTTCCCATGGTAACCTCACTCAACGAATCCTTGAGTTTGATTTGGGGTGGTGTATTTTTGGAATCACGAGCTTCCATTCGAGCCAACACTTCTAACATACTCCTCACATTCCTCTAAATAGCCTCAACACTAGAGGAGAGCCGAGTGTCCGGCTCCTCACTAGTAAACTTTTTCAAGTTTGCTATTGTATTCATGACTTCCTCACTTGTCAAACTTGAACTTCCTTGTTGGGCTTGGTTTTGGGGTATGGTATAAAGTGGTGTTGGCCAACTATTTTTCTCGTATTGTTGGTTTTCTTGCTCATTCTAATACCACCAATCCGGATTACCACTCCATTCCAGAATTGTAAGGATTGTGATATAGATACCATTCTTGAGCTTCTTGCCCTTGAAGACCAACCTCTCCTACCTCTTGGTAGCACTCTTCATAATACCCTTGGTTTTGGAAACCAGGGGTTCTTTCCTCTTCATAGTTCTCTTCCCACAACAAATAGCAAGACTTGGTAGGATGGTCGGAATGACACATATACAAAACCTTGCTTGTTGAGCCTCTCTTCTCATCATGAGTTCCCTCAAGGTGAGACGTTCCATTTTGTTTTTAAAATTTTTAAAAAGTTTGGAATCATATTGCAAGGATTCTCGATAAAAATTTACCAAGAACTCAAGCAATACCTACTCCAAACAAAAACAACCACCAAGGAGTGGAAAATAAAAACAACTAGCTAATATGCAACAAAATACACCTAAACACTTAAAAATAAATGCCTCTTCCCCGGCAGCGGCACCAAAAGTTAGGAGGTCATCACCGTACCTCTCAAAGTTAATATTTATAAGCCCTAATTGCTTACTAAATACAACTAAGTAGATAGCGGCAAATCGGGGTCGTCCACGAAGAAGAGGGATTTTCTTAAGCGTTTAAACATAAGGTTGATATTAGGCTAGAATGAGATATACATATATATATATATACACATATAAAAGCGAGTAATTGGGGGGGTGGTTGGTTGGTTGGTTGGTTTTCCTAAGTTATGAAAGTTAAAAGACAAGATAACTTTTGAAGTCAAGTAACTATGCTAATCATCAAACAAGCTAAGAAAAAGGGTTTTAAAACTATAAAAATAAAGCCTTGGGGGCAATTGATATCCACTTCCAAACCTAATATAGATCATTGAACCATTCACTCATTCTATCACATTTATTACCTATGGGGAATGCCAATAGAAGATCAACATTCATTCTTTCTTAATAGTAATTTTCAAATACAAACAACGACCATTTGCAAACCTCGTTGACAATCACTCTAGGCAATCAACACCATAGAGGTATTTCATCAACGACATTATACACAAAGGACCATAGATTTGATAACAACAAGCCTTCTACCAAAGCATGGCAATTTAACCAAACATAGCATTCATTAGGCTAAACCTGGAACAAACCACATTCAAGGTTCAACCTTTCATTGCATCTATAGGATAAATATGAGAAAAATCCACATTAACATACTTATCTAGCCAGAATCACAACACATTATGCATAAGAAGTTCTAAGTTCATGTTCTTAGATTTTCATGCAAAGGAGTTAAGGAATTCGTCAATTTCCTACCATCCTAACACTTAAATCATACATTCTATTCTCAAACAACACATGGCATAAATGAAGTAAAACACAGCATTAAGAACACATGAATGCTAAATAAAAAAGGCTTCAAGAACGAGTGAAACAATCTATTCACTACTTCCACTACTTGTGAAGATAAATCTTCCATCCTTCTTAGATAGTAGTTTGCAAGAGTGAATTCAACATCTCTTGTCAAACCTCACAAATGACTCTCTTAGTCAAAACACGACTAAAAGTATCCCATTGATGGAATTGAGCACGAAGAACCAACAAGCTTGGCAACACTTATAAATACTACACCGTGTCTAAGCATTTAACCAACTCATGCATTTACACAAGATTAGTCAAGACCAATCGACATTCATAGACCTATCTCATTTGCTACCTAAAACAAACATGACAACGAGTTCAACATTATCACATTCATCTAGATATTATCAACACATCAACATCATTAAGAAGCTCTAACTCATGCCCTTGGATTCTACATTAAAAGAGGGGATAATTAGCTACTTTCTCCCAACCCTAACAAGTAATCATACAAGTAATTCATATACTCAAGCTTCAGACAACATCAATGCCATTAATAATTCACATTCAAAGCTCAATAAATGCATAACAGCAAAAGCACTAAATAGATAGATATGGTTCTTACTACACAGATATGGAAGCTCCAATCCATTGCTCCTAAGATAAAACTAAGCTAGATAATTAAAAGACATGATTAACCCACAAAAAATAAGAAAAGAAAGAAGAGAAAAACTAGTTTTTGAAACCCAGAAAAATTGCAGGAAGAAGAAGTTCACAAGAGGAGAGGATAAGGTGAGTATTTATAGTACAAAAAAGAAAGAAATATTTCTGGCCATACGTCCATCGCGAGTCACGACAGGTCCGTCACGAGTCACGACAGGTCCGTCGCGAGTCACGACGGAGCCTAGTTCCAGCATCTTGATTTCTTTCTTCTTTTTGTTTCATGTCTTCCTCTTCACTTCACTTTTCTTCAATTCTTCAAACTTCAAAAGCTCAAATGCTAGTATTCAAATATTCAAATCTTCAAAGGTATTCTTCAAAGTATTCAAAGCTTTCAAAGCCTTCAAAGAAATTGCCTTGTCACACAAAATTCTCTAGAAAAGTAATAAAAGTGTAAAAGTCGCTTTTAACTCTCCTTAGAGAATTTCAAGGGAAAATGGCACATTTAGAGCACAAAAGCTTTCAAAAGTGAATCCTAAAAATCCTAATATAATCATATAAAATAGACACATCACTTCCAAACTTATATAGTAAAAGATTCTATGTTTGCTCATTTATGAACATTTATTAGAGAGCATTTATTATTCCATTAATTTTGTGTTTTACCTCATTTATACCATGGGTTGTTTGAGTACATGAAAGTTTTTCAAGATTGAAATGTTAGAGTGTTAGGAAAGCTGCAAATTTCTTAACTCATTTGATATGAAAATCCAAAAGCATGGATTTAGAACTTATTATGTATAATATGTGGTAATCCTTGCTAAATGAGTATGTTAATGTGGTTTGTTTACATAGGTTGAACCTTGAATGTGGTTGTTCTATATTTAACATAATAAATGCTTTGTTTGGTTAAGTGACTATGTCTTTGGTAGAAGGCTTGTTGTTATCGAACCTATGGTCCTTTGGGTGAAATGTCATTGATGAAATACCCCTATGATGTTGTTTGTCTAGGGTGATCATCTATGAGGTTTGCAAATGGTCGCTGTTTGTCTTTGCAAACTACTCTTAAGGAGGATTGAATGTTGATCTTTGAATGAGAAGTGATAACATTCCCCATAGACAATAAATGTATTTGAATGAGTGAATGAATCAATAAGCTATATGAAGTTTGGAAGTGGAAGTCGATTTCCCCCAAGGCTCCGTTAATTATCATTTGTATTTTATCTTTAGTTGTATTTCATGATTAGCATAGTTCTCTTGCTTTGCTAATTGTTTTCTTTCAATTTCATAACTTAGGATCAAAAACCAACTAACCCCTCCCCCCTTTACATGCTTTTATATGTATCTATGTATGTATATGCCTAGTGTGTTTTCTCCTATATATGTTTAAACACTTGAATAGATCCCTCTTCTCATGAACGACCCCGACTTGCCATTATCTACTTAATTGTAGATAGGAAGCATTAGGGCTTAAAAGTATTAAATTTGAGAGGTATGACGATAACCTTCCAGTAAAGCATGTCTCAGCGTAGGGACATGTGCAAGATTTCAGGCTGATCTAAAGGAATCTCATCTCACTGCAGTCAAAGAGTTATTCGATATGTAAGTGGGACTTTTGAGTATGGTGTCTGGTATTCTAAGAATCAAGATTATGATTTTTGTTTTGGGTACAGGGATTTTGATTGGGCTGGTAATGTTAATGATCGAAAGAGCACTACATGTGGATGTTTCTTGATTGGCACGAATCTAGTTTCTTGGTATAGTAAGAAACAAAATTTGATCTTTTTGTCTACTGCGGAAGCTGAATATCTTGCTGCTGGAAGTTGTTGTGCAAAATTGTTATGGATAAAGCAAATGATGAATGACTATGGAATTCATCAAGGCCCTTTGAAGATTTTATATGTGACAACACAAGTGCTATTGATATTTCAAAAAATCCAGTCCAACACTCTCTAACTAAGCATATTGACATAAGACATCATTTTATTAGAGATCTTGTTGAAAGGAAGGAAGTTGTGGTAGTCTATGTTTCAACACACGAGCAATATGCTGATATCTTTACAAAGCCATTAGACACTGCCACTTTTGAAAGTCTCAGACAACACTTAGGTGTGTGTCAAATTTGAGGTAATTCTTTCCTTTATTTAAATGCGAATATTCATTTTATCTTTGTTCAGAAATTTAAAAAAATAAAAAAATTAGAAATAAAAAAATTAGAAAGAAGAAAAATTTCTACAAAAATAGAAGTTGTATAGTTATGGTATGTTGGAAGTTGGTATGTCTTGAGTTGATGTCTTGAGTTGACAAGAGAGAAAAGAAGCATCTTTGCTGATCTTGGAAAAGGAAAAAGCTTTTCATGGAAAATGAGGAAATGAAGTGAGGAGTTTGTGTTGATTTCAAAGTTGTCTACATCTCTCTAAATCCCTCTCTTTTCGGCCACTCTACTCATCTTGGTTTCTTTCGGATTCTTGTTGCTAAAATCCTCCACGATTTTTCTCTATGCAACAAATCTTTGACAAAAGATGTCTTTGAACCCCAATTCTCCCACAGTCAAAGAAGAAATGCAAGAAACTCTTCAATCCCCAGAAGATGACTATGTTGAACAAAGAGAAGAGAATGTAAAAGCCGGTGGTTTAAGTTTCGGTGGTGACGGTCAGGATGAACACTCCAGAGACAAAGGGAAGGGTCCATATCAGAAGGTAACAGATCCTGATCCTCCAACTCTCAAAATTCTTGGAATGGAATTCAATACTGTAGACAAGATTTTTGAATGGCTGGAAGCAAATAGAACTATAGTAGATTTGCGTAAACTCAAGAGTATAAAGGGAGAGTTCCTGAATGTGAATGTCAAGGAATTAGTATCAAGTGATGTTGGTAATCTCTGGGATTTTGAAAATTATAAAGTTAAATTTCTAAAGGATAGATATGATGTTTACAATAGGAATGATAGGTTCCATGTTTATTCATCTACATTATGGAGATAAGTGATGTTGAGGCAGCAGGATTGGAAGTTATTAAGTCTACGGATAGAATGCCTGTTGGATTTCATGATTCTAAGGCTACTCAGAGAATAGAGGAACTGAGAAAATCAGTGATAATTGAAGTTTCAAACAACGAAGAAGAAGACAATGTCAGCTATGTTCCAACACAGAATGCAGAGTCTG
Organism: Rubia yunnanensis; assembly: GCA_037428765.1. Taxonomy (NCBI): domain Eukaryota; kingdom Viridiplantae; phylum Streptophyta; class Magnoliopsida; order Gentianales; family Rubiaceae; genus Rubia; species Rubia yunnanensis. The sequence continues at coordinate 102,434,168 of CM075061.1, read as the reverse complement.
AAAATATTGAGGAGATGAAGATTGGTGATGAAGATATGGGAGGTGAGACCAGGTTGAGGTAACTGGTGATGCTGATGTTGATGGAGACCAGACTGGAGGGCCTATTTCTAGACAAGTTGAACCAGAAGAAGACCAACATGTTGGAACACAGATTGGTGAAGAATAAGGGGATAGAGATACTGGTTATGTTCCAACACAGGAACAACCTGAGTTGAAATACTCCAGTGATGAGGTTTTAGATGAGTTCTTACAAACTGCTAGGGGTAAGAGAAAGGTGGCTGCTATTGAGGATTCTCCACCAACCAAAAAGGCCAAGAAAACTCAGATAGCTCCCAAGAAGAAAGTGGTGACATCTCTGCCTGTAAGTGAAGCACTGTCATTCTTTCATTTTGATATAAACTGTGACGAAATGGGAGAATTAGTTGCAGAGAGGAAAGTGATCTCTGAGAGACCCATATACCTAGAAGCATACAGGGCTAGTGGGTTTTTTTTTTATTTTTTGGAATTAATAGGAATGAAAAAATCTGCCACTGTACAACTTCAGTACAATAGACAGGTAGTCATTGAAGTGTACACCAATTTGATAGATGGAAATTTAGAGGATGATTCCCCCTGGTTTGAAAGGGTGTATTTACGGGGGAAGATTATTGACTTCTCAGCTGCCAAGATAAACAAGATTTTGGAGCTGCATATTCCAGAATTTGAGGGAGTGTTTCCAGATGATCTAGGGGTATCGGATGATCAGATTCTGGAGGCAATCTCAGGAGGATACAAGACCAAATGGCCTGAAACTGGTTATTCGCAAGCATCCTGTTTGTCATCAAGATTCTTTGGTCTTTACTAGGTAGCGGTAAGCTATTGGATGCCATCCTCAAACACTACTACCCTGACTAGAGAAATGGCTAAAATGATGTACTGTGTTGGAACACAGAAATCAGTAAACCTTGGATTGTTCATACAGCAAAATCTAGTGAGGAAAACTACAGCCCCAAAGGTAAAACATGTTACTGTGTATCCCTGTTTAATTTCTGTGTTGGCTAAGAGTGCCAAGGCAAAGGGGAAGGCGAAAGATGTGATTATAGATACGGAGTTCCTACGGCCTAATAAGAAGACCTTTGGTATGAGGCACATCCATGATTTTTCTTGGAATCCTGAAGTCTCTACGTCTGCAGCTGCTGAAAAGACAACCAAATTGGTGGTACTGAATGCCAGGTTAGGAGCGATAGCAATTCAAATGGCAGCACTGGAGGCCTAGACTAGAGGTGGAGAAAGCGCAACTGGAGGCCTAGACTGCTGCTCCTGAACGAGAAGGATTTTCCGATGCATCTATGTTCCAACATAGATCTAGTGTTACATTCAGGGGGAGCCTGCTTTCAGTTTATGTCAAAAAAATTTATGCCTTTAGCATCTTCATGTCCCCAGGGGGAGAATATTTTGGCTGTAATCTGATTAGTATTATTTTGATGGTAGATGGTATTCTGGAATTCTGGTATTCAGTTGGTATTCTTTTCAAATCAGATTCAGTATGTTGCATGTTCCAACATAGGTGAAGTTTGCGAAGACCTATTTGTTCGTCGTTATATTAATAACCAAAATGACTGGATCCACAAAATGCCAAAGTGGGAGATTGTAAAGTCAAGTGGTATTCATTGAATATTTTAATTTGCAATTTTGTGAACATATTTGGAAACGAAAGTCTTTCCATGTTGGAACGTGCGGATTAGCATAAATACGCCAATAAGATCTTATGCAGAAAGCACAGAATATTATGGTATTTGTGAGTTATGGAAATCTGAATATTCTGCTACATATTAGGCGTGTAGAATCATGGTTGGTTTATGGAAAATTCCTACAAATATGGTGTTGATAATATCGAATATATGGGAGATATTGTGATAAGGAAAATTCCTTTATTTATGGGATTTGGATATGCTTCAAGAAGTAGATAAGGAATAGGAATATTATAGAGATAATCATGGAGAGTTCCGATCTGTTCATGGCTTTAAAAGGGGACACCACGGCTGCATTCAATACATGGATTTAGCATAGGAATCCGCACACAGATTTTCGTTCTTTCGAGCGAATTGCAAAGAGCCAGAATTCTATGTGCCAACATACGTGACCTGCCGTTCAAAGTTCAGAATTGTATACCTTAATTCTTCGGGGGGAGGAGATTCAGCGTTGACGAGTTTCGTGGTCAGAGGGAGTCTGATCAAGGCGGATCGGTAGCTAGGAGAGCTAGCAGAATTCACACGTTTGATTGGTAAAGATAAGTATTTTGTATGGTGTACTTTATACTATATCTTTCTAGTAATTAGATTCATTCTGAACTAGATCAGACCCCGCAGATGTAGATGGATTTCACCGAACTTAGTAACCAAGTGTTGTGTCTTTAATGCTTTACTTTATTATATACTTGGTTAGATATGTTATGTTGGAACATACTAGTAATAATTAAGAGAATTCGATAAAACTAAATTTCAGTCCCAAACTTGTTTTTTGGATGAATCTGTTGCATTTCCAACCCTGGGACATGTTTTAAATTGGGAGAAGTATGCAGCAAAATACACGAGTTTAAATTGGAGCACTAGCGTACAAAAGAAAAGGAAAAGAAAAAACATGCATTCATGGTGTGGCCGCCCTGGTATGCATGAGACCGAATTATAGCGGTGAAGTGGGCAGGGTATATGAGCAAGTTGCTTGCGGCGTGACCTCACAAGTATTGGGAGAATCCAGGATACACAGTTGATACATTTCATTTTCAGGAATCGGAAGGAAATTATGGATCGATGGAGTACTTTTAATCTATAAATAGGAGCTGTTCCGCAGCATACATTCACAACATAAGCAAATACAGTAAAGAAATTACATAACATTCTCTACCGCATAGATAATCAATGGGTAGCAGCAGCACCAGCTTTCTTTTCCTCTTGGCTGCAGTAGTGTTCGTAGCCTCTGCAGCCAATGATCAGACTAATCCTTCGTTAGCCATTCCGGTCCAAGGGGACCACTTTTAAGGGCAGCTTCTGTGCAACGCAATCGGTAACTCTTCTGTTATCCCGGTCTCCGGTGCAAATGTCAGTTTAGAATGCGATGATAAGGTCCTGGTAGTGGGTACCACTACTTCTGGTGAGTTCTTGATTTTTACATGCATGAAATTTGAAAATTGGATGCAGTTGAGATTGTTGTCAAATCTGGACATGAGGAGGACGCATTCGTGGAATGCATCCTGTGCCCTTTTTTTTCTGATTATTTAGAGGACGCATTCTTGGAATGCGTCCTCAGTCATGCAATTTTTTTTTCGCTGGAAAAATAGCTGGAAAAATAGAGGACACATTCTCAAATTTTGCTTTTTTTATTTATGATTATTTAGAAGAATGCGTCCTCAATTTAGTGTTTTTTTGCTTAATATTTGCAGACCTGGATGAGGTAACGGAGAAGCAGTGATTTTGGCAATTGGTTGATTTATGTCGTTGCGGTCACGGATGCAACGTTTTACTACTGTTTGGTGTGAAGCTATTCGTGAGCAATATTGTCGTGTTCGCTATCCAATGACTGATTTGCCCAGGTTTTATTCGAAAAGTACAAATTAGCAGTATGATCCAACTGAAATTCGGCGACCATTATTGAATTTTAATTTGGACGGAACCGAATAATACTTATATAATATCAAAATTTTCAAAATTTAGAAAATAACGGATGATTTGAACGGTAGAAAAATAATAATATTTTTGCTCTGAAATTATTGATAATAAATTCATGTGTAGTATACAGACTTAGAAGACTAATCCGATTCCTTCCTTTCCTGCTCTGAGGCGATTTTTGGCGATTTGTGTCGAAACCCTACCATGACTGACTGAACCAACGGCGACGCCTCATAGCGGAGCCACCACCACCGCCGCCCGAACCTCAACCGGCATTTTTCTACAAGCAAGCCCTAGGCAAAGAATTACTTCGGTCTCTACATCCTAACACTGAATCCACCCCTTCCCAATCTTCCCAACCTAGAGTTCCATTCAATCCAAAAAAGCCGATAGAACATTTAGGGGAACCAGGATTGAGTTTCAATATCGACGAATGTGAAAGGCTCAAGGCTCCTCTACGGCTAACCCTAATTGAAAATTTTGCTAGGAGCAGACCGCAACTGGATCGTCTCCGAAGGGACTTCCAAACTGCCGATTTCAAAGGTCATATGGGTATCTTGCTTTTAGATAATCGTCAGTTACTGATTCATTTCTCTTTGTAGGAGGATTACTATCGATACTGGCTTCACAAGGTATGGAACTTTGGTTCTTATTCACTTAGAATTACCAAATGGGAACCTAAGTTTTCACCAAATGCGGATTCTCCTATATGCCCTGTATGGATTGCTATGTATGGCCTCCCCAACAATTCTTTGATGAATGGGTATTGCTGTCGTGGGATAATATTATAGGTAAACCAGTAAAGGTAGATAAAGCTACATTGAGTCGATCCAGACCACATGTAGCTAGGGTTTGTGTGGAAATAGATATCACGAAAATTAAATTGGACAGGATCTGGATAGAGTATAGAGGTGTAGGATTCTGGCAATAATTAGAATACGAGGATATGCCTGATTACTGTGCTAAATGTCTTAAGTTAGGACACACTATCACCTCTTGTAGAAATGACCAAAGCCAGTCAACACTTCATGCCTGGAGGCCTTCCATCAATATAGGTAATGACACAAAAGGTGAACAGAGAAGATCTACTGGTAAGGGCATAAAATCTTCTTCAGGTTTAACTTCTCAGGAAAAAATATATATACCTGTCAGCAAGAACAAAGCTAATATTCAAATGCAGGTTACTAAAGATACTTTTAATAAGGGATCAGACAAAAGCAACAATACCCCCATTCATAAGGAAGTTCCGAAAGGGGTACAGGAGACAAATCAAGCAAATACTACAAGTTTTGAAGTCTTGAACCTTGTTCAAGGTTCCCAGGTACCTCTCTTAAACACTCATCATATTGAAAATGTGAACACAGGGAACTAATCACAAGTTAATCTGAATACTGATCATGTTGTTCATAATATAAACATTAATGATACAGAAATACTCATTATGAAACATGATGTTAATATTTCAGTAAACAATTTACCTGTTTATACTGACGGTTCTACTGACAATCTAAACTCAGATTATGACCCTCCTTTAAACCTTGATGGTCAACATATGAAACAAACAGTTCCATTAACTGTTAATGATCATATGAGAAACAATAATCAAATTGTTCAAAACCCATACAAGACATCAACTTCACCCCCTTTATCAGAAACTGTCCCTAATGATACTAATAAGAATCACCAAACAGACAGCCTAATTTCTTAGTCAAACAATGCTACAGTTGAAACAGAGAATAATGAAGAAGCTGTCATAGAAATAAACGGAGGGAATTTTCCACTTCTATCTTCCAACTCCAAATCAACAAAAGTTCAAAGCCAGCTCTTGACTCTCTGTCTTTAGAAGATAGTGAACACTCTAAAGCCACTCTAAGGGAATCGCAGAATAACTTCAACCATTTAATAAATTCAGAAGATGTCTTGGATAACCTTGACATAAAAAAGAACAGAAGACACAATAAAAAATCTTATACTCAAACCCCTAAAATGGTCCTTACCCGTTCAGCGTCGATACATAACAAATCATCTCAATTATAGGTTTGAACATATGCGCATGGAATACTAGGGGAGTGGGCAATTCTGCTATCATAAATAGGTTAAAAGACATTAAAAAAGACGTCAAATCAATATCCTAACCATTATTGAGCCAATGTTGGAAGCCAACTCCATCAAGAAAGTAGCCTTCCAGACTCAGTTTGAACACCATTTCTCAGATCCAAAATGTAAAATTTGGATTCTATGGGATGATTCAATTAAAATGTAGATCATCTCAGTGGATGAGCAAATGATATTAACCAAATTCAAAAATCATTTGTTAACCCAAGATTGTTTCACAGGTTTCATTTATGCCAAGCATACTATAAATGAAAGAAATAAACTGTGAAAACAAATTCTGAACCATAACAGTTCACCTTTAAGCTTAATAGGAGATTTTAATGTCATAAGTACCACAGTAGAATATCTGGGTCAATCTCAATGTGACACAAAAAGTATTCAAAATTTTAATAATTTTCAGAAAAAAGCCAATATGTCTACAATTCCAACATCTGGATCTATTTTTACTTGGACAGGTATGAGATCCAAAGGAATGGTTTGGAAAAGGTTAGACAGAGGGTTATCTAATAATATATGGTGGGACTTGTTTAAAGAATCTGGCATTAAAACATTAGCAAGAGGGCAATCAGACCATTCCCCCTTGCTATTTACTATAGGTGAAACCAAATTATTTAATAAACCAACCCCCTTCAGGTTCCAAGAATGTTGGTTTAATCATCCAACCTTTATGAAGATTGTAGAAGATTCATGGAACATCCCCTCTAATAAATTTGAAATTGGAAATTTCTTATTCAAGCTAAAAAACTTGAAAAATGCTCTTAAATTCTGGAATAAACATACCTTTGGAAATATCTTAGACACAGTCAAAGTTTGTGAAGAAGATCTTCTTCAAGCAGAATCTGCCCTCCAACAAAATGAAACACAAGCTAACTTGGAACACTTAAATAAAACAAAAGCAAAGTTAATTCTGGCACAGAAGAATCAGGAAATTTACTGGAGGCAGAAATCAAGAGTAAAATGGCTTAAAGAAGGAGATCAAAACACAAAATTTTACCATCAAAAGGTTAAATCTAAGCATAAAAGACAAACCATATTTTCAGTTCAAACTGAAGCTGGAATAACTTTGAATACTCAAGAGGAAATTGCAGAAGAGGGTGTTAAATACTTCTCTAATTTATTACAGGAAGAGTATAAAGATCCTTCTGGAATTAACACTGCTTGGTTATTAGAAAATATTCCAAAACTAATTACTGAAGAAATGAACTGTGAACTCACTAAACCAGAACAATGGAAGAATTGACTAACATAGTTAAAACAATGGATGGACACTCAGCTTCAGGGCCAGATGGTTTTTCAGGTTTTTTCTACCAAAAATGCTGGCACATCATCAACACAGATGTCCTTCATGCTATACAGGATCACTTTTTATTAACCAACATTCTGAAATCAATTGCAGGCACTTTAATCATTCTCATCCTTCAAAGACTACATACCAATTAGTCTTTGTAATTTTATTAATAAAATTTTAACCAAAATCATTTCTGAAAGGCTAAAGCCAATTATGGATGTTATAATAAGCCCAGAACAAACAGCATTCATATCAGGAAGAGATATTTCAGAAAATATTCTTCTAATGCAAGAACTTGCCTCTTTCATTAATACTAAAACCAAAGGTTTTAACAAGATCGTAAAGCTTGATATGATGAAAGCATTTGATAGAGTCTCTTGGACCTTTTTATCCAAGTTATTAGGTCAGATGGGATTCTCAATCAAAATAATTGAACTAATCATCAAAAACATAAAATAAGCTTTTTTTTCTCCATCTTCATAAATGGTTCATCATATGGTTTCTTCCAAGCAACCAGGGAGTTAAAACAAGCAGACCCTTTATCTCCACTTCTATTCATCTTAATGGTAGAAACGTTTTCAAGGAACATAAACTTCCTGTTTCAGTACTCAAACCTGAATTTCTTTAAGCTTCCTGATCCAATTAAGAAGATCTCTCATCTATCCTTTGCAGATGATACTGTAATATTTATAAATTATTCCAAATCAGGACTTAAAACACTAAATTGTTTTCTACAATCCTATGAAATGGCTACAGGCCAAAAGATTAATTTTGAAAAATCCTCATTATATATTGCCAAACACTGCCCACTTAGGACTATTGGTGATATTAAAAGCTCAACAGTAATGTTACAGGGCCATTTTCCTTTTAAATATCTAGGCTGCCCAGTTTACATTGGTTGGAATAAATATGTCTACTTCTCAAGCATTATATCATCAATACAGTCCAGATTAATAGCTGGCAAAATAAACTTCTTTCTCAAGCTGGGAAAATAATTCTGATCAAGCACATCTTGTCCTCTATCCCAATACATCATATCACAGTTCTAAAACCTACCAAACACAATATTGATGTAATTAATAAAATTCTTGGCAAGTTCTTATGGACCTCCAACTCAGAAACCTCACAAAGGAAGAGAGTTTGGAGGGCTTATCCAAGTTTATGTTATCCTTTTGAAGAAAATGGCCTTGGATTTAAAAAATATTGAGACTTTGGTTCAAAGCTTCTCTATTAAATTATGGTGAAAGCTGCAAGTGGGAAGATCTCTTTGGTCACAATTTATGTGGTCAATTCCAGATCACCACAAAACTTCCAAAACATGGAAGAGAATCAAAGATATTCAAGAAATAGCCATTATAAATTCAAAAATACAAATAGGGAAAGGGGAAGTTTCATTCTGGAACTCTGGTTGGACAGATGGTGGTCCACTGTGTAGGCTATGGGACAATAGTCGAATCAATCCTTTCCCAGACTTAACAGTTAGTGAATTTTTAACTAATAGACGAGTGTATATTAACCAGCTGAAACACTTTTTCCCAGAGCACATAATTACTGAACTGGAAAAAGATCAAGAAACTTTTCCTGAATTTGAAGATGCTATAATATTCTGAAAAGTGCGTATGAACTTACCAGAAAGAAAAGAACAGGTATAAACTCCTTAAAACATGTCTGGTCCACAATTATGCCTAGAAAGATAAGTTTTATGAACTGGAAAATGCTCAACAGATTAATCCCCCTTCCTGATGTATTAGAGGATCTATCTTTCAATCTACCATCCATTTGCTGTTTTTTTAGAAGATGAAGAGAGTATACACCATAGTTTTAATTCTTGTACAGAAATTTAAAAACTATGGACAAGGATAGATACTGTCTTCAATGTTCCAACAAAGCATACTCCATATCTATGGGATAGATACTTCAATTACTGGAATAACAATAATTTCCAGATTATAATAAATTGGTTCATATTATCCCCCGTTTAGTAGTATGGATTATATGGTGTTTTAGGAACAAACACTATCATGAAAGTGTAAAACCTAACATCATAAACATGTTTAGGAAAACTTTACACCTCTTTAATGATATTTTGTTAGCCTACAAACTAAACTTCAAATGGGATTTATCTACTGCTTTGCCAAGGTTACTAATGAACAATCAAATAGAACCTAGTAGTCTTGTCACTGTTACCTGGAAAGCTCCATCTCCACTCCTCCATAAACTAAATACAGATAGTTCATGGAAGAATTCGAATAAGGCTGGAATTGGAATAATCATAAGAGACTCTCTAGGTAACATATTAATAGCTGATGCTCAGAAAATAAATATCCCCTCTCCCCTTCATGCTGAAGCAAGGGCAGTTAGAGTAGGTTTACAGTTGGCAATTTCCATGGGTGTTAATCACTTACAAATTGAAAGTGATAATCAAATGGTCATTAAGATTGTAAACAAACAACTACAACCTCACTGGAACATTATTGAGGAAGTTAGGATAATCTGAGAACTAATGAAAAAGATTAAAGTCTCTATGAATTATATCTATAGAGAAGCCAATGGAGCAGCAGATTTTCTAGCTAAAATGGCCAGTTCAAATCAGGTAAATACTTTCAAATCCTATACTCAGTTACCGAGAGAGTTGAAAGCTATAATAATTGCAGATAAACAAGGTTTACCTTCTATCAGAATAATTTAGCCGGTTTTGTCAGCATATAATTCTCAGATTCCGGATGTTTGCTTTTATACTTTGCCACTGGAACATTCTGTTTGATTATGTACCATCAAAAACAAATGAATTTAGTTGGACCTCTTTATCATCTCAAACTATTTACTGCTGGCTGTAAATTTTGTTTCAAATGGAGAAGGGAAGAATTTTGAAGACCATATGCACGGTGCATAGGAGAGGGAAAGAGAGAATTCTAGCTGCTGCACACAATCTATAAATTTCAGTAATTATCTTCGGGGGAAGATAATTGCAAGGGGACACTATGGAAGGTCACCTCTTCTTGTCGACACTGGGTGTGGAGGCAAGAAAGTGTAAGGCCATAGTTAGTCCTCGAACGGGGCATAGGGCCAACTCCTTCATTGAGATAGGGTGTTTAGATGAAGGTTTTGGGTAAACATCAGTTTGTAATTAGCTTCCACTATTGTATTACACGTATTGAACTTCTATTTATTAAAGGTATGGGGAGCTGAATATACACCTCCCTCACCCACGTGAGTTTATATAATAAAAAAAATTCATGTGTAGTGTTGTACATATGTCCGTCCAAACGGCTAATAGTTCATAGATAATATCAAAAATTTGATAATTTAAAGAATAACGGATCATTTAAATGGTCTAATAGTGAGAAAAGTTTTGCCTGTGGTACAAATGTCCGGTGAATATTTACATGAGATTATTAGTGAGAATGAAAGTCGAATGAATATTTACATAAGAGTATTATTGAAAATGAGAGTCGAAATTACATTTAAATTGTATTTAAAACCCCTGAATTCACACTAGTATCAAATGTGATTTATTGTATATAATGTATAATTTGAGTGAAATGCACAAATTTAATATATTTTGTCTAAAAATAGGACGTGTATTAATTAGATTAGAAAAAAATTATGCTACTGAAATGAACATATATACCGTATTACTAATTTAATGGAGTTAGTAATGAAGTATAAACCGATGATAAAGATAATGATTGAGTGAACGAAAATTAGTATAAAACAAGATTATGAATTATGTGACTGATAATTTAAAAATATTTATAACTCGAATAAATATTTACTCGAATGATTTTATTCATATCATAAATTTCGAATGATTTTATTCATATCGTAAATTTGAAAAGCAATCATACCAAATAAATAGTGGCAAAGTGTTGGGAAAGTCGGTCTTTCCATAGGCTTATGGAAAGACGGAGTTTGATTAGAATAATAAAAGGTAAAAGGTGTTAGTTGCAATATTAAAGTTTTAGTATGAAACATGTAGTAGTTATAAAATTTATAACCCGGTTCATGTAACCCGAAAATTTTATCTTAATTTCTTCTAATTTACACTTTAAACCTTGGTCTTTCCATAACTTATGGAAAGACCGTCTTTCAAGAGACGGACTCATAAATAATATGCAAAATATTATACGTAATTAGAAATATACTAGATTACTAAGATCATGTGTAGTTGGATTTAATCTCAGCACATTTTCTATTAATAAACTAAATTCGCCACTAATAAATTGAACTCAAAAGCAATAAATTAAGTTTATCATTAATAAACTACATTCAACATCAGTAAACGACGGTCAACTGGTGGTCAACGGCGGTCAACATCAGAAAATTCCAAGCTCTTCAACGACGGGCGTGTTCGGCAACAACCAAAAAACCAATATAAATATCACCAAAACAAAAAAACATAGACCTATGAAAAACAACCAACCTGCGGTGGCGCCGGAGGAAATTGCCGGAAGTAGGCGAAGATGGAAATTGCCGGAAGTAGGTGGAGATCGACGCGGAATTGCGCAGAGGTCGGGAAGGAGGCGGAGATTGGCGCGGAATGCCGGAGAACCAGCGGTGCAAAGGCGGGGGGTTGAAACGGCGGTGAAGGCTCGGGAAGGAAGAAGAATGGCGGAATGACGGCGAAAGGAAGAAGACGATGAAGAAGATCTAAACTGGTTCGGGCGAATATAACACAGATTGGAGGATGCATTCACTGAATGCGTCCTCGCCACGTGGCAATGTGGCTCCACTAACTCGGAAATTCATGAAGTAAAATAATAATAAAATAAATAAATAGGAGAGGATGCATTCAGCAATAGCGTCCTCAAGAAACGTCAACAAAAAAAAATTCTGCATGCTGGAGAATGCATTTGCAGAATGCGTTCTCCATAGTTGATGCTGCTTTTGGCTACTGTAGCCACGAAACTAGAAATTTCTCGCTTCTAGTGGAGGCTTTGTCATTGTTTTCCTTGGACCGCCTCGCCCGCTTGATAATTGTTTCATAACCACCCCTCTTCCATTGCCAACATGCGATCTGCCTTCATCTGGATCTCTCAGGGCTGCCCTCACCATAACTGGTACTACCAACGTTACTGTCCCTATCATCGCTGTACCTGTTCCTCTCAGGATTGTGCGAGCTAGAGACTTGCGTTAGCTATGTAACTCATCCATCCCAGAGATAAGTTCTTCTCCTCGTTGCCTCGGTTTACGCTCGTTGCATCAAAGTATACAACATATGTACCTGTCATAATCATAGTTAATTAGGACTTGCTTGTGTCAGAATAAAATAAAGGGATTCTTCTAATTCCTTGACTAATGTATTTGTTACCTCTCAATCTCATCACTCGACCAGCGATGTGAGTAAGTGGTCGCAAGATATAGTACCTGTAGTACCTGTAATTTTCTTTTCATTTTCCCTTATCGTATTCACTTAATAAAGAATGGAGAAGAGCTCACCTACTCTATGTTGATATAGTATTAATTTTGGTTTTCCTTCATCTGACTTTACTGATTAATGCGCCTGGAAACCAATCGAGACGCACCGTCGAGTCCCTTGATCGCAAATAACAAGCCTCGCGAGGTCCCAGAAGTAAACTCTATGATGCCTAAATTAGTAAATATTTTGAGTAGATAATTGTAAATGTCCCTAGTAATGAATACGTACCTGCTATTTATACCGTATCACGATATAGCACGCCAACTTTTCACGCCTTTTCAAATTTTCACTTCTCCCAAGTTAATCATTATTCTTGACACCGTTTTAGGCTTCTTAACTTCCCATTTTCCCCACGTTCTCTTCATTTTAATTGTAAGTGACTTCAAAAGGTTTTCTCAACGCACATATTTTTATCCATTCTCTGCTCATTTTCTTTCCTCTCTCCAGTTACTCTTACCAGTAAGTTTTCCTAACCTTCAACTTTCCTTGTTTCTTTTCCATTGCCCTTTGTACTCATGCCTGCTTCTGATAAGAAATTCGGCAAGAGGGGGCACTCCGGTGAGGCTAGGTTTAAAGGATTAAAGGTTGAATCGCCCATTAGGAGGGATTCCGAGGCTACACTTAGCGATTCGGGGCACTCTCCCCAAAATTCCAGCCCTAAGGCCTTCGGAGAATGATTCTAACGTTAGTAATGAAATTTTAATTTACAAATTATGGATTAAGGTGTCTTTAGTGTTGAAATGTCTCTAATATAGGGTACACAGAAAGAAAAACAACGCTTAGCCAGTTTAAATGTAATTCCTCATCGTTTAAGCCGTGGGGGGGGTATGGAATGACACAATGCAATTAGTGGAAGAATGTCTTGAAAAGGATGTTCAAATTGCATTCGAGAGCTGGATAACCAAAGAAGAGGCAAGGGCAAGTGTAGGACTAATTGATTTGGATGATATTGATCGGTGTGATTTATTCCTAAAAGGCCAACAAAATAAGGATGGTATATATGAGAAGGAGGAGAAGAAAGAAATTGCGGAACGAGTGGTAAACTTTATCCTCCTTTATTGTTTCTTCTCTAACCTATTTCCCGTTTACATTAGCTAATAAATTCCAATAAATTTAATTGTCAAGAAAAATTAAAGAATGATGAATTGGAGGGAAAATTCATACCCACGTTTAAGAAATACATACTTATTGAGGCTACAAAAAAACAAGACCACGTGGGGCGTGGGGGGGGGGAGTGGGAGGGTTCATGACCCAAAGAGAGGCATTTGGGATTACTCGGTACTATGGGCGCGCACAACCATTGTGGATCTACACTTTGCAAAAACATGCCCTTCAACAAGAGAAATAGATTGAGCAACAAGACATTCTTATTCGGAAGTTGATCCAACACACCGACCTTGCTATTCCTGAGAACTTAGATGATTTGACACCCAACTGGACACCACCATCAAGAGGATCACACCATTGTCCCAAGGATGTTGAGGTAGATAAAAAGGAAATAATTCAAACTCCTAATGATGAGGCTAATAACCTCGATAAGGCTATCATCGCAAGTTATCAAAGGTACACAATTAACCTTTTCAAATCGTTCATACCAATTTTGTTGAAATGGTTGACAAACATAGTTAGTGCGATGTATAGTTCTCATGTGTGTGAATTATACATTGATCAAGATGAACATGGTAGACCATTCCACGTAGCTAATGGAGTTTTTCATAAGTTAATGAGATATCATCACACGGTACCAATTGCAGAATGTTTATCAAGAGTTTCTCTAGATGGGTGTTGGTGAAGGGCATTCTGTTGCCAATTCCGGCCGACAAAAACAAAAATGTCAGGCCCACACTTGGAATGTTTCTTTTGTGGCCACGTAGACGTATTTATGCCGATCCTATAAAGGATCAGCATTTGAATGTCACGCGTCCAACGACACCTAAAGTGGTCCAAACTACACCAAAACCGGTTCACAACACACCCTAACCGGCCCTAACAACACCGGCAACATTAGAAAACCGGTTGCATGAGGACAAGGCCCAAAAGACTCACCTCAGTTCGTACGAGTGCCAAACAAATTGGTTCAACCATATGAACGGAACTCGACTTACTCTTTTTCTATCAACGATTGCTTATTTGGTTAAAAGTGAGATATCATCGCACTATAGAGTGATTTCGAGGACTTATCGAAATGTGAGCAAGTTAATCAGACACTAATGTCCATATACATCTAGTAAGTATCATTTATTTATAAATACATTTATTTCTTGTTTAATATTTATTAATGTCACATTGTTTACAACTAATTTGAAAATTTTCTTATTTTCAAGGTACTTGTATTTTATGTACAACCAAAATAAGTCATGGGTCGGATACATGTGCCTGGTGATGACTAAAGAAGTTGGATATACAAAGTAAGAGAGAATAGACTACAATCACAAAAATCTTGGGAGGAAGGATAAGAAATTGGTCATTACTCCCTGCATTGAAATGTCATATTAACAATCAAAGTTACTTTTACAAACATAATTTAGGGTATTTAATTAACATTGTTTCTTTTTTTTAGTAGAGATCATGGGCAATTAATCATGATTGTTCTGGAAAAGAAATGGGTGTATTGGATGGACCCATTGTACTTCTAACTATCATAAGCATTCATCGAGATTTTGGAGTCAATTATGAAGGACACTTATGAAGTTGATGGAATGAAATTTGAGGTGGTAAAAATTAAGTTATAAATTAGTATAATTTCTTTTCTATTTCTAAAGTGGTTTATTTAGGTATTTCTATATGTTACAAGTTTAATGTTGTTTTAACCCAATACAAGAAACAAGCCCAAACATGGGAATGTGGCTATTACGTAATGTTGTATGCAATAGAGTGCATAGAAGGTGTCAATGTGGATTTTCTTGAAATTTATAACGTATTTGTAAGTTAGCTTCTCCTAAACATTAATAGTTTCTAAATGTCCAATTTTTATTTGCTAATATCTTAAAACTCATAGGTTCTTCCGAAGGTAACGAGGCCCTATTCAAAACAAGAAATCAACAACGAAAGGAATTGTTTGGCAATGCATCTCATTATGAACTGCTCAAACTCACTAGGAAGCCCCAACTTAGTCTAGTAACACAATTTTTATACATTAGTATGTAGTAATAGTTCGGAATAGAATTGTGTTAATTTTTATTTCTATCTATAGAATATTGCTTGGCCACCATTTTCTGTATATTGTTTTCACCAAGTAGAATATATTCATGTATTATGTTACAATACTGTCTTTGAATGTTACAATTCTGTGTATTATGTATCAATTTTCAGCCCAAGCTCGGAAACCTGTAAGGTCGGTTCAACCAGTAGTTTAAAGGCATTTTAACCACCTTGAACAGGGGTTTCGAGTTCGGAACGGCACCCAGGGCTGAAGGAACCTAGCCTTTTTCCAAGTTCAGAGCTTAATAAAGGCGGTTCCTCCAGCCTTTCCAAGACGGTTAAGAACCGCCTTTAATTGTTGTTTTTCAATATGGTTCGTGAAACTGCCTTTAAATGGAGACGATCAAAGGCACGACCAAAGAAGGAACTTTAAAAGTGCCTTCTCTGGTCCGATTAAACTGCCTTTAATGACACCTCCCTCCACTAGTGTACCATTCTAGGTGTGAATGACTTTTGACTTCTTCTACCGTCCTTACGAATGGCTTTCGATATCTTCTACCCTCATTGCGAACGGCTTTCACATAGAATGTAATGAAAAGTATCCATGAGCGACCTACTAAAGATGATACCAAAGGAAGATCTAGGTGCCCGTGATACAAATTGTCCATTAGTACCAATTAAGTCTACAAAATGCTGGATTTTGAAAAAAAAAAACCAAACATGGCAGTCTAAACCCCTTGTCAAGTAAACTCAACTAATACTAGCATTCCAACATATAAATCGAACTAATTATTATGTTGAATGCAACGGTTAACACACACATAATGAAGCACATAAGACCTCACACACCTAACCCTTTACTCGTCCTCAAGTAAATAAAGACGAGAAAAAGATTAAGTGTAATGTAGCATGTAGGAATAAGTTAACCGAGGCATTCAACTTATTCCTAGATTACCCTGTTTCCCCTAAAAGAATAAGAATCTCACAACTTTCACACTCCCCAAAGAACCTAAGTAATATAACCACCCAAAATAAAATGTGGAAAAAGGTAAGAAAAGAAGATAAGTGCCAAGCTAGCTTACTTTTCCCAAAATGATACCCAAAAGTAATCAAAGAATTGTCTACAAAACAAATCCACCAAGGAAATCCAAGAGTCATACCCTCTCACTTTTACCTAGGTCTTTCGACATATCCAGGCTTTTCCCAATGTTACCCAAGTTACCCTTTCAGGTTTCCAACTTGTCCGGGTATTTAATATTTATTTCATTTTTTCCCAAAATGGTCCAAAATGCTCTTAGAAGAGCTATTGGCTACATAGAAATAACTAAAAATCAAAAGTGCTATCTTATCCCCTCCCCCACACTTAAAATTTTCATTCTCCTCAATGCATATACAAAATCATAAAACATATGTCAAGAGAAGGAAATAGGAGAGCACTTACAATGACAAATGGACACTAAAATCAACCCTTGATGGCACAATAATGGAATGTATCAAACTACAATCACCCCAACATACTACCCTTAACCTCTAATCAAGAAATTTCAATCTAACCACAATCATCCACCACAAATCGAATAAAGAATTGAATCACAATGCAGAGTTACCACTTAGGTATCAATGTGTATGTTTGAAGGGTTTTGAGGGTAAGTGAATTTGGGTGGTACTTTTGTGGTGGTTGGGAAGAAATTGTGATTGAGGTATAGGAAAGTATGTGAGCATCATGGTTTGTGCCGTCTACACGCCCAATGAATTTGGGGTTAGGTTCTCTTTCATGTCCACCATTTTGAGCATCACAAACCATGTACGTCTACGTGGTTCATGATTGGACTCCCCATTTTCTCACCTTCCTCCAAGAAACATATGCTTCCTACGAAACAAAGATGAACACCAAGTGTATTAGTGTCCCAAAAACAAAAGGCTACAAAGAAGAAAACACACCAAAAATACTAAACTAATCTAATTTTTTCAAAGCTCGGGTTGCCTCCCGAGAAGATCTATATATTTAAGGTCATCAGCACGATCCTAATGTTATCTATATGGTTCCGGTTTATACCCCATCCCCTTAGACAATAAAAAATAGAGAGGTGGGAGTAAGAATCTTCAAGGAGGAAGGTATAGTAGAGGGAGATTGAACATTAGAGGGAATATATGGAAGCTTAGCATATTCAATTGGCTTCTCTCTGGTTTCCTCTTCTTAAAATGTGGGTGTTGATTCTATAGGTGGAGGTAGGGGTAAAAATAGGTAATATTGTAAATTAAGTATAATCACCCCTCACTACAACAAACAACACCTATTACCTGGGTTTTCAAGCCCTTTTACCTCGGTTTTTTGCCCCCAGAAAACCGAGGTAAATTTGGGTGAAGTAAAAAGTATACATTTTATCTCGATTCAAAATTGAGGTAAAAATGTCCTTTTTACCTCAGTTTTGGATCGACGTTGGTCTTTTCTACGACTGACTTTGCTTCAAGGAAGTAGGCCGACTATAGTACCTTATAGCTGTGACATTGTTTAAATCGACGTCGGCTTCTATAAGAAGCAAAGTCGATCACAGCAAAAAGGACGTCGATGGTACTGGAAACACTGCGACATCAATAAGATCGATGACACGAATAGTTAAAGCGACGTCGCTCATGATAGGCATGATCCAGTGCACCCTTATCGACTGCATGCTGACGTGAGAGACTAACCAATGCGACATTTTTTTAAATGGGCAACGTCACAAAAATAATGCCACTATTATATGCAACATCGGTTTGGTGTCGTAGCTTTATCGGTATATGCAACGTCGGTCAGGTGTTGTATATTTACTGGTTCGTCCGATGTCGTAGTATGAATCATGGAAAAATTGGTTGTCGTACAATAATATAGTACTTACTTTCTGATGAAACCAAAACTAGAACATAAATTACCAATAAATGTCAGAATATATTCAAATACATATGGTTGATATGAAAATAAAATATTAATCCTATTAATGTCCATTGCCTACGTCGTACGACATCCATGCTAAGAGTCCCTTGTAACTCCCTTTGTCCTATTAAAAAGATACACATTAAAGAAAATTTATGTCAAAATTTGGCAGTCCGAGAATGATGTTCACATGATATTGTCAAGTGCAGGTGACAATAATCTATACATGGAAAAAGTACCTTTACTGACGGAAATGAATATCGCTTGGTTGTTAAAGCAATGTCAATTAAATTGATAAAGGTGCGATGCCAAACATTCAAGATGGGGATGTCAATTCTGGACAATGCAACGTTGCTCTACATTCAGCTCTATATCGTACAGGGCGATGAATAGAGTGCTTAGTTGCACACTCAAACTGTGTTCATACGAAAAATTGATTCTTTCTAGAATCAGCAATAACCTATGATTATTTCCACAATTTTTACAAATAAGAAATTATTTTGGAAAGAAAAACATCGTGAATTATATAACATGTAACATAATCATCATACTCAGCGAATATATTTAATAAATGGTCAATGTGAAAAAAACATATACAATTTAGGACATTCTAAAATGAACTTCCTCAATTTATTTGAGCCCGAAGATGGTCCTTCCTAGAGTAATTGTCGATATTTCATAGAAGAAATTAGATTGGGCTCTTTAGTGTTTGCAATGGTGTTAATGGAAATGATGGAGTGGAGTTGTGTTGAGAGCAAATGTGTTGGAGATGAGAAATGATTGTGTTGGTGCTGGTTATTATTGTAATGAGATGGGTTTGGGGGGAAATTCTAGTTAAAAATTGTGTCAAAATTTTATTTCCCGCAAGAATTTTCCAATCAGAGCGAAATTGCATGGATGTCAGTCACAGATTCATTTCATGCGACTAGCATTTGCGGAATTGGAAGTGTGGGGCCAAAGTAGAATTTTTTATAGTTGTCATCAAAGACTCCAAGTCAAGATTTTAGCCCAGTTCGACGACCCGTTCATGCCAAATAAGAACAACATTATCATGTAAATGTGAATAAAAAAATGTTATCTCCAATTTTGCATTTCAATGTCTTCCACTTTCTTGAAATGACCTAAGAAATAGATGATTACCCCGGTTTGGGGATGGGGCCCTTTCCATCCTCCAGTCAAACTCATGATAACCGTTAGTCATAACAAAGAAACTTGCATTATCCTACAGAGAATTCCACAGTTTCATCTACAATTTACTCTACACGATGTACTAGCATTTTTAAAAATATTATTGTGGAATTTTATTAGCTTTTAATTTCATAAAAAAACCTAGAATATTATATTTCATTTGATTCTACGTGGAGGAAATTATCTTTCTCATAATGCTTATAGAAGGGGTATTAATGAAATACATCAAAAATGACTGAAGATTACCCCAGTTTGCTGACGGAATCATTGCCATCCCCCAGTCAAACTCATGATCATTGTTAGTCATGACAAAGAAACTGCATGATCCCACAGAGAATTCCATAGGTTTATCCTGAATGAACCTTATATACTTATAAGTAATCATCTACAATTTACTCTCCACGATGTACTAGCACTTTTAAAAATTTGATGGACGGAATTTTATTAGCTTTTAATTTCATAATAAACCTAGAATATTAATTTCATGTGATTCTACGTGGTGTAAATGATCTTTCTCATAATGCTTATAGTAAGGGTATTAACGGAACACTCCAAAAACAAACGGATGATTACCCCAGTTCGCGGATGGGACCATTGCCATCCCCCAGTCAAAGTCATGATCACCGTTAGTCATGACAAAGAAATTGGCATGATCCCACTGAGGATTCCGCATGTACATCTTGATTGGACCATGTATACTTATATGTAATCATCCACAATTTACTCTACACGATATACTTGCGCTTTTTAAAATTTGATGGACAAAATTTTATTAGGTTTAATTTCATAATAAACCTAGAATATTAAATTTCATTTGATTCTACGTGGTGGAAATGATCTTTCTCATAACACTTATATTAAGGGTATTAATGGAATACTCCAAAAAGTGACAGACGATTACCCAATTTGTGGATGAGACTCTTTCCATTCCCCAGTAAAACTCATGAGAATGCAATATAGATTACTAGGTAGCTCCCATTTTGCATTTCATCCTCCCCACCATCATGGTGGGACGTAAGTGTAAAAACTTAAAAGCTCACCAGCTATGTTAAAATTATTTTTGATCGAACCATACGTTAATATAGTTCATGGACAATTATAATATAAATTAGAAGTATCCAATATAAAATTACCCATTTTGAAGGTCAATTACGGCCATCTAGGTTAAACGCGGGCCTAGTTGACATTGTTAGAGAGCTGAAATGGTGAGGCCCAATTTCATAGGCGCCGACTTTGGTCTTATGTCAGTTTCATGTTTCTAAACTAAAATAACATGCGATGTTGTACGAGGATTTGTCAAACACATTCCCATTACTAGGCTAGTAGGCTGTAATGGTGAGGCCTACATTTATGTTAGCTGACTTCGCACAAAAGCCGGTATGAGGTTGGTAAGTGCGATTGACATGCGACGTTGGCTAGCCCTAGGCAGAATTCACAACGCTTCATAACGAATGTATAAATTGAGTCCACCTCTCATACATCACTTCAAACTTTCTGTATTCTCTCGAATTTTAACACTCCTCCTTGCCTATCTTCTAAAAGATATGGTTTCCACATGTTGTTACATTACTTTTGCTTTTGTATTTATCCTTGAAATTGTTATGTATTTGGATTAGAGTGTGAATGTGTAAATTTTTTTAATTTTTGAGGTTTCTATGGTTTGGGGTGCTATAATATGGTTTTAGGGTGTTAGAATATGGTTTTAGGTGTTGGAATATGGATTGGGGTGCTACAATATGGTGTAAGGGTGAAGTTTCTGCTATTGTTCATCGTTCTCCGCTTGAATGAGATGTCGCTAACAAGTTGGCCATGCTTCTATTGTACCGATCCTTAGGCAACGTCGCCATCATACTTTTTGTAGATGGCTAAAACAATGTGAATACATTTATTGTTAACGAATTGGTTATACCGATGCTTTCGCGAAGTCGCCTTGAGTTGGTAAACAAAACATATTTAGTGTCTTAATTTCCCATTGTCTGACTAACATAACATTTAACACCCCCGACAATATGAATTACAACAATCATGGCTAATAATGTTGGTTCTAGCCGTGAACCGATTGAGGTGAGCAGTATTATGTTACGTTTTCAATATTCCTTCTGTTTCATTACTAAGAATCTAATTGAATTTTTAATAATTTCATTGACCAATATAGATCCGTACTGATTCGAATGATGAAAATCTGTGTCACACATTCTCAGGAAGATATCCACATTTTGTACATACTTAGACCCAGACGAAATTCAAGTCAATTCCAATTATGGTAATTCTTCCCCGTTTCAAACAAAATGAATATTCAATTAACATTTTCTATATATTACTTTCATAAGTAATAACAACGGTTTTTCATTTATAATTCAGTACATCCCTGACAAAATTTCTGAGTACCTACCGCCGTACAAGTTGGATGTTATGGTTAGGTGCAAAGGGAGGGAGTTCAAATTGCACTACTCGGGGAAGAGGATGCTCAAAATCCTGACCCCCAAAGGGGTTTGGGTAGTTTCTTGACACAGTGGAACTTGAGATTTTGGATACACTGTACTTTAAGCTCATAAATGGTGTTGGACCTGTAGTTTTCGTGTTGTCATTCTTTCTCGTGAACATTAGAGGACTGACTTAGACTTTGTATTACTATGTATTTAAAACTAATTTTTTCGTATTTGGAAGAATTTGAATTCAGACATATTTTATATTTGATATCTTTAAATTTTAAATTAGGTTATTTATTGTTATTTTAATGTTATTTCAATGTTTAATATTTAACATAACATATGATGAACATATTTTTAATTTATCGATCATTTAGGAAAATGTAAAAGACTTGTGTGTACTGAATAATTTCTTCCAATTATTCTGTAAGATGCACATATTTGTTGCTTGAGAATTTTATTAATAAATTGGAATAGTTGATCGGCTTGGTGGTAGGCTGAAATAATTGTTAGGCCCATATACATGCGACGTCGGTCCTAGGTCGTTACGTTTTTGTATGAACCCACATACGTGCGACATTGTACCTTATGAAGCAGACATCACAATCTAGTTAAGATGAAGTCGTTCCAAAACAGGTATAAATATGGTAACCCCAACAGAGAGTTGAAGCATTTCTTCACAAGTTTCCTGTGAATTCCAACAGTTTCTACCTTCCTCCTTTCTCTTCTGTATTGGAAAAAAAGGTATGGTTTTTCCAATCTCCTACCACATATATTTTGTAATTCTTACGTCACAATGTCATACCTGTGGTTTGTGAATTTGTTTTGTTTACTCTTCTTTCGAGCTATTGTTTCTAATTTATAAGAGTGTGAACTTTCCTTCACTTTGAACGTCAGTACAATGTTTCGGTATGTCTCCGAAGGGTTTTTGTTTTATTTCATGTTGATGGAGCCTCATTTTTTTCCAGGTTTAATGTGTTTCTTCCCATAGCAACCTGTGATAATTGTAATGTCGGTAGTCTGTCTGACACACTTTGGTTCATGCGATACATGTGCGACCTCGTGTATTTTTTTTTGTAGTTGCTCATTCTTCAATTTTAGTCATTGGATGTATCTTGGCCTGACATACTTTTTGTTCAAAATGTTACCGACTTTGTATTATAGCCTCTAAGTTTACTTTGGGTTTCCCCACATGATATCGGTATTGTGTTGGTTTATTGTTTGTTTTACCTGATACAAAACCAATGTCGCATTTACATATCTACCAAATCACTGCTTTGTACCAAGATGCATCTGCGATGCTTGTGTCGAGGTCGCACCTTTCATTCCATAGTGTGGTTTTACACTTCACATTTTCACTTTTGATGCAGGACTAATGGCATATATATATGTATATATATATATATATATATTTCCAAACACAACTCCACACTTTTTAACAACTAATACATTATAGTTTCCATATATTTTACCGCACAACAGAGGCACCCAAAGTCATTTTTCTTCGACATTGAACATCATTAGATGGCTATTGACAACCCAGGTTTCGACTGCACTTTGAAGCAACTGAACTTTGGGAAAATACCAACTTTGGTAAATCTTTTAAAAATAAATTTTATTTGTTGACAATTGCATATATATATATTTTTTTTTCTAAAAAAATATTTTTTTACGGTGACTTAGTACATCACATGGGAGATTGAACCACTACTGTCGACTGAGAAGACCCCATTAGTGCTAAGGTGGGAGAGGGCCAAGGCCTTTTCCCAAAGGGTTTTGGTGAGTTCCTTAGGGGAAACAACCTACGCATCAGGAACACCTTGTTCAATGAGGTGATACAAGCTAGGGGAGCAATCATCTTCAAGGTCATGATTATCCAAGTTGATTGAGTGTATTGTGATTTATGTTATGTTGGAACTAAGACAGCACTTATTCGAATTAAATTATATACTATATTTGTAAGGTTATTTTCATGACTACTATTTTTCTAATTATTTTTCGTATCTTATTTGAACATTGAACAAAGGGGGTACCGGTTGTGTTAAAATTAGAACAGGATTTTTAGAGTGTTTGCAGGACAATGATTGCTAGCAACTGTTGTGCCAAACTAACCCTAATTTTACATTCCCCCAAAGTAATTGTGATTACGGGATATTAGGAGGAGAGAGACACCAAAGACAACAGGAAAAAGCACACGACCTCCATGTTATTGTATTTTATTTTCTTGTCACTATAAAATTCTTTACTTCAAATTATCTTTTACATATATGCAACTTCGCTAATCATTTGCAATACCTACCAGCATCAATGACGTATCTAGCGATGTCGGGCAAGCTTTTCAATAAACATATGCTATGTCGCACGTTATTCGATAACATTATTAACATCGTTAACTTTTACTTCAATTTAGATAATAACCGAGGTAAAAAACCAAGTATTTACTTTGGTTTTTTATAACTGAGGTAAATAATATCTTTTTTTTTGGGAAAAAACCGAGGTAAAAGAACTTTTTACCTTGGTTATTTGGTGTTAACAAAAACACTGAGGTAAAGGGGGCAAAGTAACAGATCTTGTTTCTTGTAGTGCCTTTCTTGAATTCTTCACCCTTAACAAACCATTCCACATCCCCTTTGGATTTATCTACCAAAATTTTACATTCAACTAGGGATGGTTAATTTTTGGAATATTAGGTTTCAAGTTTGTTCCTCCTTTTCATCAAATCAATCACTTGCCCTTCAACTTTCTCAATGCTTGAGAATAGTTGAGTTCCCAAATCGCTAATATCGCTAAGCATTTGTGATTGGATTAAGTCACTACTCTTGGTCTCATTAGCTATAGCTTGAAGAATTTATCCATAATATAATTTCGAACAAATTCTAAAGATTGGTTTTGGGGCATTGAATAAGTTGGTGAAGTCCAACCATCCAACCCGAAGTGTTGGTTTCCCGATGCATTTCCATACCACGAATTCAAGTTACCACTAAACCTAAAATTTTAAGCATCGTGGTATGAGTACCAATTTTGATCCCATCGGCCTTGGGAACCAACAACTCCTACCTCTCTCTCATTTTTGCTCATCTAAGAGCAAGATGCCTTAGGGTGTTCGCAATGGCACATCCTACAAAATCTCACTCGTTGAGCTTCTCTTCTCCCAAAGTCACTCAACCTTGGGCAACACTCCGTAGGGTGATCATAATGACACAACCTACAAAGTGTCATATGTTACATACTTTCCCACATTTTTTCCAAATAAACAAAAATAAAGAATACAAACAAAATTTGGAATCGTAGTGCAAGGATCCTTTGTTTGCACCATGAACTCAAGAAATACCTACTCTGGAAAACAACAAACAAAAGAACAATACTATCAACTCAACTAACCTGTTATGGAAATTGACAATTAGAATGATTATCATCCCCGGAAATGGCGCCAAAATTTGACCCGCCACACTAGGGGTCATTAAGTGTAGCTAATTAACCTGAGATAAGGCTAGGACCTTAATGAAAAGGGGTCAAAGATAAAATTTATAGTTTTGCACCCAACTCACTACTATGCTACCGATAGGGTAGTTAGCGATAAGCCCAGGGTATGTCCACAGAAATGCTAGATAAATTAAACACAACCACGTCCGGGTTGTCAATCCGTACGTGTTGCTAGGAATAGGTAGTATGGTAAACAATGGGGGTTTGGTTTTTGTACTAACAACTACAAAGCATGCAAGTAAAAAGCATGTAAACTATAAACTTAACACTTGGAGAATGCTTCCATAACATGGTTAATTTAATGATTCGATCCTCGATTCATTCACATGTGAGATTTAGACAAACCTAATATAGTGCTCATAACACGTAGTGTGGTTGATGGCATACACTTTCCCATACCTGTTACGTCGGGTCCGCTTACAACTTTCCATCGACACCGCCTCTGTAATTAAGGGAGTACAATAAGGTCTGACCATTGTTGAAGGTCTTCTTCTCACCCATATTACTATGACCTGAGCACTCCACTACAAATGCTTTACTCCCTAGGCCTATGAACGAGGTAAAAGAGAAGTAAGCACCTTATCTATGATACTAGGGCCTCTTACAACCCTAGCTTCCACTTTTGCACTATCTCTACCTGTAACCCATCAGGCTACTTTACATAATTATCTAAGACTGGTGTACTGGCAACATAACAGAGCAAAACTCGAAAAAGACCTCCATGCACACACCCAATCGGACTCGTACCCTGCTACCCATAACATATCTGAGGTTTCTCTTCCCCCCGGAGCATCAAATTTTTCACCAACATGAGTATAAACTGGAGTATGTGCATATGGAGTGTACTATTCATGCAATTCTAACATTCAAGAACAAGTCACAATAATATCACAAGCACAATATTTAGGATAAACTAAGAATCTCACAAAAGAATAGATCAACACATTAATACAATTATCCCCAAGCTATAAATATACACATAAGAAAATAGATCCATGGAAAATATGGAGTTAGATGACATGGATGTAAGAAAAGAAGATGATGAAAAGAGAAGAAAAGAGAAAAACTCTAGAGAGAGAGAATTATCCTTTTCCTTCTATCTAACTATAAAGAGAAAAAATCTACATTATACCCACTTAGGTTTTCTTAAAAGACTTAAGGCTCCTATATATAGTATTAGGGGATTGGGCCTAAAAATAGGCTAAAATAAGGTTAAAAACATAGTCAGCTGCCAGTGGCGTGGGCCGTGATGAGCGGTTGCATGGAGCGTGGTATCCAGTGCAAGACATGCTTGGCACCTTGTGCGGGCCATGGCACCTGGAGCCTGAAGTGTCGGTCGCGGTCCATAGTGTTTGGTGCGGACCGTCATCAGAATTCTTATTTTGCACAGTATTTTTGCATGAACCGCTCAATTCTTCATTTCCGCTGGCTGTTCTTGAAAATTTTCACTTGAAAAGGCATAGGCCACAAAAAACTAGATTGTCCTCACCTATACTTAGCCCTTTTAAGTGAAAATGGGCACTTGAGCATGCAGCCTGTCGAGATTGGCGTGATTCCTGCCAAGCCTGGGTACAACTCATGCTAAGGTCCCTTGGTGCAGGTTGTGTTGTCTTGGCGTTGGCCGTTAGTGCCATTCATAGTGCCACTCATGAGTGGTCTGTGCCAATCTGGTTTATGCCTTTACCGGCTGAACTTCTTTCCTTTGCTACGGATGAACCGTTAGTACAATTTGAGAGTTCTAGCAGTTGATTTTATATCGATCTAGAAAAAAAATCGAAGGGAACTGATATGCTTCATGTTTCA
This sequence comes from Rubia yunnanensis, assembly GCA_037428765.1. NCBI lineage: Eukaryota > Viridiplantae > Streptophyta > Magnoliopsida > Gentianales > Rubiaceae > Rubia > Rubia yunnanensis. Next base: position 102,406,744 of record CM075061.1, on the reverse strand, counting down.
TGTGTTAACTGTTGTATTTGGCATATTGTTTAGCTATTTTTAATTGGTGGATTGCTAGTATTAGTTGATTTTACTTGACAAGGGGTTTAGACGATCATGTTTGGTTTTATTGTCTAAATCCCTTGTCAAGTAAAATCAACTAGTACTAATGGACATTGTGTATCCACGGACTTCTATATATTTCTTGTGATCATATTTAGTGGGTTTCTCATGGGTACTCTTTGGTTACATTCTATGTGAAGGTCGTTCTTAAAGGCGGTAAAAGATATTGAAGGTCGTTCGCAAGGATGGTAGAAGAGATCGAATGCCATTAACCTCTAGAATGGCATCAGATGAAAGCTTAATGTGTCCATTTTATGTGCATATTTTAGTACTTTTTGGGATCACTTTTGTTCTCTTTTGTTATCAAGAGCTTTTGTTTTACCTTCAAATTCTCTTAGGAGAGGTAAGAGCGACTTTACGCTCTTTTATCTTTTTCTAGGTGGATTTTGTGTGATAAAGGAAGAACATCGAGACTTGAAGACCAGAGGCCATTGAAGATCACCTTTTGAAGACTTTGAATATTTGAAGACTAGCTTTGAAGATTGAAGACAAAAAGAATCGAGGATTTGAAGGCGAGGCGACACAAGGGTGAAAATGGGCAACCCGCCCGGGCGAGGCCATTCCTGGCCGAGCGAGAGCCTGCTAAACTTTTGCTTTTTTTTCTTTTCTTTTCCTCCCTCTTGTACTATAAAAGGAATTTTTGTCCACCCACTTCATATCTGCATCCTCTTGGCTGAATTTCCTCCTCAAAGAACCCAAGTTCTCCATTTTCTTTCATCTCCGTCCTCTTTGTCTGTGTATGAATTCATCTATGAAGGTTACTATAATTTGTATTAGCTAATCTAGTTCTTGGGAGAAATTGACCAGGGCTTCCAAGCCCATGTCTTAAGAACGATTTGTAGCCTATTTGACATTCTTACTATTATGCATTTATGGAGCATTGAATGTGTTTGTTAATGTCATTAATGTTCTTCAAAGCTTGAGTATATGAAGTACTTGTATGATATGTTTGTTAGGGTTTGGGGAAATGGGTTGATTTCCCCTTTTCTTGACAAAAATCCAAGAGTATGATTTAGAGCTTTTGATTATGTTGGTGGATTAATAATTGCTAGATAAATAAAATAATGTTGAACTCCTTTTCATGTTTTTTCTTGTAGAAAATGAGAGAAGTCTATGAATGTCGATCGTTCTTAACTAATCTTGTGTAAATGCATGAATTGGTTAAATGCTTAGACACGGTGTAGTGTTTATAAGTGTTGCCAAGCTTGTTGATTCTTCGTGCTCAATGCCATCAATGGGATACTTTTAGTCGTGTTTCGACTAAGGGAGTCCATGGTGAGGTTTGACAAGAGATGTCGAATTCACTCTTGCAAACTACTATCTAAAAAGGATAGAAGTTTAGTCTTCACAACAAGTAGTGAAAGTAGAAAATAGGTTGCATGTTCAATGATGGATAAGATGTTTGGAAGTGGAATTCGATTGCGCCCAAGGTTCCGCTAATTGTTGGTTTCATCACCTTTTACATGTTGTTGCATGCTTTGCATAGTTAACTTGCTTGATTACTTAACTCATCTTTAAATTCATAACTTAGGACCAACACCAACCAAATTCCCCCCTCCCATTTATATGCTTATATATATGTATATACCTAGTATGTTTTCTCCTATATACGGTTAAATACTTGGAAAGATCTCTCTTCTCTTTGACGACCCTGACTTGCCATTATCTACTGAATTGTAGATAAGAAGCATTAGGGCTTAAAAATATAATTTTGAGAGGTATGGCGACGACCTCCCAAGGCCACGAACATCAAATCGTGGTAGTGGAAGGATGGAGCCAAAGATAGGCGGCATTGGAGTTCATAACGGCCAAGGGAGAAACGGTGAATCATGGTCCGATGAGTTGCACCAAAGTCTGAGAATGATCCGATGAGAATTATCCTTAAAGGTTGATACCATTAGATTTTTCTTCTTGAGCTATAAAATTTACTGCTAAAACCCTCAAATCAGACTAACGGTTCATTCGTAGCGAAGGAAACAAGTTCACCCGGCCCAGGTACCACGGGTCGGCACGGACCGCTCATGAATGGCACTAACAACCCGCGCCAGACGCCATGACCTGCGCCAAAATGACTCAGCACGAAGCGATGATTTGTGTGAAATGATTCCGTATGAGGCCTGATGTGCCCATTTTATACGGTTATATTAGGACTTTTAGGATTCACTTTTGTACACTATTGTGCTCTAAATGTGGCATTTTTCCTTGAAATTCTCTAAGGAGAGTTGAAAGTGACTTTTACGCTATTATTACTTCTCTAGATGATTTTGTGTGACAAGGCAATTTGTTTGAAGACTTTGAAGAATACCTTTGAAGATTTGAAGATTTAAATACTTGTATTTGAGCTTTTGAAGACTTGAAGAGTTGAAGATAAATGAAATGAATAGGAGGCCTTGAAACAAAAAGAAGAAAGAAATCAAGATGCTGAAACTGGGCTCCGTCGCGACTCGCGATGAACGTATGGCCAGAAACTTTCTTACTTTTTTGTACTATAAATACTAAACCTTATCATCTCCTTTTAAGCCACTTCTTCTTCCTGTGATTTTTCTGGGTTCAAACCCTAGCTTTTCTTTCTTCCTTTTCTTAGTTTTTGTAGGTTAATCCTGTATTTTAATTATCTAGCTTAGTCTTATCTTGGGAGCAATGGATTGAAGCTTCCATATCTATGTAGTAGGAACCATATCTATCTATTTAGTGCTTTTCCATTGTGCATTTATTGATCTTTGAATGTGAAATTTAGATGGCATTGATGTTGTTGGAAGCTTGAGTAAATGAATTGCTTGTATGATTACTTGTTAGGGTTGGGAGAAAGTAGCTAATTCTCCCCTCTTTTAATGTGGAATCCAAGAGCATGAGTTAGAGCTTCTTAATGATGTTGATGTGTTGATAATTGCTAGATGAATGTGATGATGTTTAATTCGTTGTCATGTTTGTTTTAGGTAGCAAATGAGAGGTTGAACCTTGAATGTGGTTTGTTCTAGGTTTAGTCTAATGAATGCTATGTTTGGTTAAATGGCTATGTCCTTGGTAGAAGGCTTGTTGTTATCAAATCTATGGTCCTTCGTATATAATGTTGTTGATGAAATACCTCTATGGTGTGGTTTGCCTAGATTCAGCCACAGGAGGGAAAGGTGACTGGGGTTTTGACCTAATTTTGGCCTATTTTGGGCTTATCTTTAGGCCTAATATCCTACTATTATATATAGGAGCCTTTAGTCTTCTAGTAAGCCTAAGTAGGTATAATGTATATTTCTTTCTCCCTTAGTTTAGACAGAAGGAAGATGAGAGCTCTCTCTCTCTATAAAGTTCGTCTCCTCTTTTCTTTTATTTTCTAGATCTAAAATGGTAGAATAGAGAGTAGATAGATAGAGTTTCACTCTTTGGCTATTAGAAGAACAACTTTAGGGAGAGAAATATTTTCTCCTTTTCTTTTCTTTCCTTTTATTTTTTCTTTCATCCTAGATGTGGAATTAAAATCCATATTTGAATTCCATATCAATGGAGTACTTTCCATAGCTTGGGGATAAATTGTAGCACATGTTTTAATCTTTGTTTTGTGAGATTCTATAGTTCATCGTAATTTTGTGTTCATGATATTACTGTGAATGTTCTTTAATTTTTGAAATGCCTGAATAGTAAAGCACATTAGCACACACTTTGGGCTATATTCATGTATGGTGAAAATATTGCTTCCCCCTTGGGAAGAGAAACTTGAATGTTACAATGGGTAAGGGACTATGTTGAGTCAGCCTAAGTGTGTGCATGAGAGACCCGAGTATTTCTCTGACTTTTCCATTGCACCAGTCTTAGCTGATTAAGTAAAGTAGTCCTAGAAGTTACGGGTAGAGATAATGCATAGTAGCAAGCTAGAGATGTAAGAAGTCCTAGTATCATAGTTAAGGTGTCAACGACCCCTTGGCCTAATTCATAGGACCAGGGGAGAGTAGTTCATTTGTGGTGGAAGCCCGTGATGTAAATACACGGGGGGGACAGGCCTACAACAATGGTCGGGCCTTGTTGTACTCCCCTAATTACGATGGAGGGTTGCGAGCACACCTAACGTGACAGGAATTGGAAAGTGTATGCCACCAACCACACCACGTGTTGTGAACACTCTATTAGGTTGACTTGTAAATATTATATGTGAATGAATCGAGGATCAAAACATTAGATTAACCATGTTGCGCAATGTTATGTAGTGATAATTGAAAAACCACCCCCTTCTTTTGTTTACATTTACTAGCTATTCCTCTCACTCATACAGATTAATGACCCGTACGAGGTTCTATTTTTTGTTGATATTGATCCCTACCATCTCTATGGACAAACCTAGGGTTTTCCGCTAACTACCCTATCGGTAACATAGTAGTACGAACGGGTGCAGAACTATAAATCTTTATCTTTGACCTTTCCACAAAAGTCTCATCTCAGGTTAATTAGCAACAAATAACGTCCCCGGGTGGAGGTGGGTCTGGAACTAACCTTGAAGGCTGATTATTCTTGGATCATTCTCAGAACTTGGTGCAACTCATCAGACCACGATTCAGTGTTTCTTCATTGGACGCCTTGAACTCCAATGCCGCCTATCTTTGGCTCCAAATTTCTTCTACCACAATTTGATGCCCATGGCCTTTATCAACTACCATTCTAGGTCTTAATGGCCTTCGACCTCTTCTAGCGTCCTTGCGAATGGCCATTTAAATCTTCTACCATCCTTGCAAACGACATTCACATAGAATGTAATGAAAAGTACCCATGAGTGACCTACCAAGAATGATCACCAAGGAAGATCAAATGTCCCTTCGATACAAGATGTCCATTAGTACCAACTAAGGCTACAAAATGCAGGATTTAGAGAAGAAAACTAAACATGTCCGTCTAAATCCATTTTCACGTAAACTCAATTAATACTAGCAATCCAACTTATAAAACGAACTAATTATTATACCAAATACAATGGTTAACGCATGAATAATTAAGCACAACAATAACCATCACCACAGTAGTTTCCTTGGGAGTTTTTGTTGGCATTGTTGCGATGAGAATTACTGGAATCCTTCCGCACGACACTATTAGCGGAATGGATGAACTCTGTTGTGCTGCTCATCACAACAACTTGGGCCTCATCAGCGAGTAGATAGGATTAGAATGCTGAAAGGGTCACCGCACATTTGTTTCTCAGTACGATGATGCTGGTGAAAAGGTCATCGTGACCTTGACCTAGACTGAAATGTATGTAGCCAATCACGTCTTCATTAGACATGGGATGCCAAATACTTGTCATAGTACCAACGAGTCCTGTTATCTTTTGATAAAACTCCATTACACTTATGGGAGGTCATCTCCGTACCTCTCAAAGTTAAAGTTATAATCCCTAAATGCTTCCTATCTATAAACATATAAGGTTGATATTAGGCTAGAAGTAGATATATAAAAGAAATTAAATGGGGGGTGTTTGGATGGTTTTGGTCCTAAGTTATGAAATTAAAAGACAAGCTAACTAGAAAAATTAAATAACTATGCTAATCATGTAACAAACTAAGAAAAAGAGATAAAAACTACAAAAGACAAAGCCTTGGGGGAAATTAATATCAACTTCCAAACCTAATGTAGATCATTGAACCATTCACTCATTCTATCGCATTCGTTACCTATGGGGAATGCTAAAACTTCCCAATTGAAGATCAACATTCATTTCTAATTAACTGTAATTCACAAGACATTCAACGACCATTTGAAAACCTCATTGATAATCACTTTAGACATTCAACAACCATAAAGATATTTCACCAATGGCATTACACATGAAGAACCATAGATTTGATAACAACAAGCATTCGACCAAACACATAGCCATTTAACCAACCATAGCACTCATTAGGCTAAAACTAGAACAAACCACATTCAAGATTCAACCTTGCATTGCTTCTATAGGAAAAATATGAGAACAATCCACATTAACATATTTATCTAGCAAAATTCACAGCACATTATGCACAAGAAGATCTATACATGTTCTTGGATTCTCATGTCAAAGAGCTAAGAAATTTGAAAATTTCCTAACACCCTAACACTTCAATCATACAAACACTTCATATAATCAAACAACCCACAGCATAAATAAAGTAAAACAGCACATTAAAACACATGAATGCTAAATAACTAATGCTTTAAGAAAGAGTGAAATAAAGGCACTTACTACATAGATGTGGAAGCTTCAATAAATTACTCCCAGGTACAAAACTAGCCTAGATAATAAAAAACCATAACATGGAACAAAAATCTACAAATAAAGAAGAATAAAATGGAAGAAAAGGGGGGGGGGACTAGGGTTTTAGAGCCCCAAGTTGGGCTTAGAGAAATGGGAAAGATGGGGGCTATTTATAGCCCAAGTGGGTCAAGAAAAGTCAAAAAGTGCAGTAGGTGTTGCTTGGGAAGAAATGGCGTTGCTCGGGTGGAAATGGCCTCGCTCAGGCAGTGGAGCCTTCAGTAAATTTTTCTGATCTTGGCTTGCTCATCCGCCCGACCAGATAATAATCCGTATGGGTGAGCTGCAGTTCACGGTTCTTGTTTTGCTTCCTACGGGTGAACCGTTGATCTATTTTGGGAGTTGCTGTAGTCATTTTTATAGTACTGGAGAAGAAAAATCCAATGGTACCAGTTTTGTAGGCTTTCTTCTCGCATCACTCTCATAAATCTGCTTCACAACATAGATCATTCCACAACATAGATCATTCTTCCTTCTTCACTTTATATTCTACCACTTTGGGAGTGGCCTTCCATATTCTACCATCCTTGTGAATAGCCTTCACTAAACCACTCCAAAGTGCTTATGAACAAAATCTACTTATGAAGCTCATAAAACAGAATCTAGATGCTTGTAAACATAGGTTACAAAATGAAGTCTTCAGAAATGAAAACTTAAAATGGTCATCCAAACCCCTTATGATGTAAACCTACTTAAATATAAATATCTTACAACAAAAATATGACAAAAGAGATATTAAATTCTTTAGAAAAAATACATGCATTTTACGTCTCATCAACTCATGTCTCCCTTCTTTGTCGTCAAGGGCTGTGTGCAAATCTAGATAGAGTTTCCGCGGTGTTGAGCGGAAAACATAGTGTGGAGTGACTCCCACAATGCACCAGCAGTGTTGATGCAAGTAAGTTGGGGTCATGGAGGACAAGAAACCGCCGATAATGGCCTAATATTGAATAATCCAAGTGGCACGGGCAAGGTTTGGTACCTCCCTTGCAGTGGTGTCTGTTCCTTCAGTCACCATAGCACACGACATTTATGTGGTGCCATCTAGGAATCCAAACAATTGAAACCCTCGTAAGATAGGAACAATCTAAGCTTTCCATAATAGAAAATTGGTTTGAGTTAACTTGTTGGTGATGACGGGGGCAATAGTAGAGGAATTGATAATGAGGGCGCTTGGTGAAGATTGTAGGGTTCAAGGATTGTGTGGTGCTGAAGTTTGAGTTTACCATGGTTTAGGTTTTGAATTTTGATTAGGCACTGATACCAAGTTAGAACAAATGCTTTGCCGTGAATTCCCATATAGGAGGATGCTCTATATATAACACAAACTCATGATAAGAATTACAACAAATCCTACCAAATTTGATTCTTTATAGTTGGAAAAATCCTACAATTATGCTATAACATATATATCGCTAACTACTTTGTTTACATGGAAACCCACCATCAAAGAGCTTGACGTAGACCTTACGAGTATTTCAGTGGGTGACAAACCAATGTTGAATCTCATGGATGAAAACCAGGAGGAAGTTTCACATACACTTCCTCATCCAAATCCATGTAAAAATGCATTATGAACATCCAAATGATGAAGCTTCCAATTAGCTCTTGGCTGCCACAACCTATGTTTCACCGAGTCGGGGACCTAGAAAAAACTGCCAGTAAGAATACAGTTATGGGACACAAAAAATCTCAAAAATTTGGGATACATGTATGACAAGAATTCGGCTAAAATTAATAATATCAAAAGTATATGTTCAACTGAAAAGTCAGTTTGGGAAATGAATTAGTTCAAATGCTAGAACATAAGCTCAACTGAGATTGTTTAATCAAAGTCAAACATGACATTTAATCAAAGCCGATAAGTCTTTTACTATAGGTTTAATTTACTCCATGTCTTTAAGAATAAATTCTTGAAAAAAAAAGGATGGAAACGGGAGTTTGACACCTTCAATGTCTCTAGAGCGTCCCTAATACTAATGCACTAAACCTAAAATTCCGGGGTCAGATGGGGGATGTTTCATGGTTGTCCCCGTCATTTACCCATCTTGGAGATGTTTCCGGTACGCGTTCTTCCCCCACATAGCCGTCCTGAGCTACCTAGGCGACAACAACTAGAAAAGCAAGAAAGTAACCATTTTCACCATCAGTGCAGTAGTCTTATGATATTCAATCCCTTCAACCTGGTGATTTCAAAGTACCACCAGACGTGCTTTCAATGGACGATTTAGGCCCACACCTTTAATGCTTAACAGTCCTAAGTTTTATTTTTTTTTATTTTAAATGTAATTGTACATGTGTTTCCAATATTTACAATTCATATGTGGTATACCATGGATACAATGCTCACCTTATCCCTGAGTAATTAAGCAATAATTAACCCTATATTTATGCATTTAAAAATTAAGGATAAGTACAAATTAAGTATCCGTGATTTAAGGAAGTTAACTGCAGTAATAGTTTTATTACCATTGGGGATACGATGTCTAAGGTATCCTCGGGGTACCGTAAGGTAAATTTTCAGCAACTACATTAAAATTCTTTATTAGTTGTACATATTTTCACTTTACCCATTGCAATCAAAATTACAAATTTTAGAATTGATAGTAATAATTTTTAAACAAATCTTTACAAGTACTTAACGATTATTTTTAATGTTTATAAATATAGAAAATTGGAAAGTTAATTTTTTATTCACCCACCATCATAAAATAAAATACTCACATAGTTACCTTCTTTAAGAGTCCCTTTGCACCTTCCTTGCATTAATCAAGTTTTCAGGATAATTTGCAAGAAAACTATTAATATGAGAGTCTAAATATACATTATATACTGCTTAATAATGTTCTAATCATGTGCAATGGAATGAAATATTGCTAGTTCAACCTATGACTGTCTTGTTGCAATTATCAAAAAAAGTATTTCTTATTGAGTTTTTCAAGAAAGAGCTATCAAACATGATCATAATATGTGATTTTTCAAAGAAATATTGCAAAATTATATCAAATTATTATTTATGCTAAGATAAAGTTATATATATATATATATTAACCTATAATATATTTTTAATATACTATTAACTACTATTAAGTTGCCCCCGCTAAATCTACTTTCTAAATCCTCCAATGAACGCTTTCAAGTGTTCAAGTAAACCCTTAGAATTATACTTGATCTTGTACGCCCATTTGCTACCAAGTGCCTTCTTGCAATGAGGCAGGGGAACCAAACGCTAAGAAAATTTATCTTCAAGAGCATCAACTTCATTTTTCATGGCCTTACACTAACCATCATCATTCAGAGCTTCGTAAAAAAAATGAGGCTCTACTCAACTAGTGACTACAACAAGAAAGGAACGATGGTGTACAATTAATTTATAAGAATTCAAAAAATGTACTAAAGGATAAGGATAACCAAGGGAATTGGATTGGTCAAGAGAACTTGGAGATAAACTCAATTTCAGAACAGAATTAGAAAAATTATTTAGCATCACAGAAGCCCGCTTCTCACGCTTGCCCCACCCCATCTTCTCAATCCCGGAGCCTGCCAAACCCCCACCTACAACCCTATCATCACGGAGGGCAACCACAGGCTTGGTTGTAAGATGTGGTGCACCTCCAGGAGCCACAGCCACACCCCAGACCTAGAAGATGGCTCGGCCGTGCTGTTCAACTCAGGAGCAGGCTCGGTCGTGGCCTCACTAGCCACTGCATCCAAGTCTGCTCTGCCCCTTCATGAAGAATAGTGTTGGGTCCTAGATCCATATGTAAACTTTAAGTTGTCATAGGTGAAAAGGAAAATTATTCTTTATGAAATTTGATATCTTTATAAACAATGTACTCACCAGAATCAATATCATACAACTCCATCCTTTCATATCATTCAGATAACCCACAAAGATACATTTCCTGTTGCGTGGTGCGAACATATCCATCTTTGCTCGTTGATCAAGAGAAAATCATAAACATTCAAACAGACTCAAAGCACACAAATAAGGTGATGACCCACAAAGAATATCGTAGGCACTCTTTCCAATCAGCCAGTACGCTTTCACTCCAAAAACTAACAGGAAGATGAGCCGGGAACATTAAAGCATAAGCAACATTCAAAATGTGTTGATGTTTCCTTTCTATGTACACTCTCATTATATTAAGGAGTACCAACAAAAAATGGTTTAAAAACAATCCCACTATTTTCAAAATCCGGTCGCATGTAATTAAACTCAGTTCCATTATCACTACGCATAATTTTAATTTGCTCATTAAATTGATGCCCAATCAAACAAAATAAAGAGATAAAAGGCTTTTTAACTTCAATTTTATCACACATTATAATCCAAATAACTCTTTAATAATCATGAATCAAATTCTTAAAAAAATACTTTACCTCACAAGAAGAAGGAAGCTGAAAGGGATCCCATAAATCACAACAAATCAAATCAAAGATCAGACTAGATTATCTATCACTAAAGGGAAATCTATCGTTAGTCTACTAGGAATGATAACAAACATCACAAGCTTTGTTTAAAATCTCTAACTATTACTATTGATAACAACAAAAACCATTGGATGACCTCATCCAAAGGATTCCCCAATCAACGATGCCACAACTCAAACACGGTAACCCAGATCTAGTCATGGCATGCAAAGAAGGAATTCTTCAGAAATAATAGAGTTTATCTCATTGCTCACCCAATCCAATCAACTTCCCTGGGCGTAGGTCCTACATAGCACACAATGAATTCGGGGATTTAACAACACAATAAGACTCATCAATCAATTGAGAGATAGAAATAAGACTAAATGTGAGAGTACAGACATAGTGAACGTGAGATAGAGTAAGAATCCTAGAAGCTAAAGCGTTAAGCCCAAAATTATGAACATCTTCTTTCTCTTCCATTTCTTTCCTCGCCGGTAACGGCTATTTCCCGCCGTTAACGACTAACCCTGCCGCTAACAATTCACGACTGAGATGGCCACCGCTAGGCCGCCCGCTGTAGTGGTAAGCAACGCCAATCCATTGCCAATCCCAATTGCTACACCCAAATCTTTTGCTGCTGTTCTTCAAAATAAATCCCCCCCCTCTGTCGAAATCACTGCCCAGCAACCCAGAACTTATCCCTAAATCAGAACATCTAGGTGATCCAGCTTGCCTCTATTCCGACGATCAAATTGCCAAACTCTCAGCACACTATGCGAAGGCTCTGGTCGGAAAGTTCACAAAACGGAGACTCACAATAGAGCATCTGGAACTGGCCTTCAAAACGGTAAGTTTTGCCGGTAAATATCAATTAGGTTCCTTAGATTACAAACATGTTCTAATTAGGTTTGAGCAAGTCAATGATTATCAAAGATGTTGGATGAAAGGAGTCTGGAACTTCAATGGTATCCTCATTAAGATGCTCAAATGGTCTCCAGATTTCTCAACACATAGAGAATCCCCAATTTTACCCATTTGGTGTACGATTAGGGAAGTCCCTTTATATTATTACAATTCAGCATCTATTGAAGCAATTGGGAATAGTATAGGCAGTTATATTAAGAATGATTTAGCCATTGATATGCTCACTAGGCCCTCTGCAATTAAATTTTGTGTTGAAATTGATCTTCAGAAGCCTATGTGTAACTATATTATACTGGGTTTAGTTTCTAACAATAGGAAGTATCCTATAGAGTTTGAAGATGTCCCCCTCTATTGTGATCAGTGTGCTAAGTTAGGACATTCCCTAAGTCAATGTAGAGCTATCCCACAAAACATTAATGATATATCAGTGGAAAATATCAATGGTAAATCAGTGGAAAATCACATAGCCCAGAGCCAAATCCATTCACAGTGGCAGGCTACTGGAAACAAATTTAGCAAACCTCCTCTGACTCCTTGGGTAATCAGGTTGACTCCTCCTCCCTTCAGAATAACAATGTAGTTAGCCAGAGAGCTATAACAATCCCTACACTGAACCTTGACACCAACCACTCCCCAGGGGTTAACAGAGTGCCTGGAAATGAATGTTTACAATCACCTGCTCAATTATCCAGAATCCAATCTCAGGAAGACTCTGAAAACTCCATGTCAAAGCTTTTAAATGTTACGGCACTGTCCAAATTTATTCCCATTGCCTATGCAAAAGATGATATCCAAATAGGCTCACTCAGGTTAAGCCTGAACCAATCCCCCACAAACAACCCCCCACTCTCCCTACAGGGAAAAATGGAAAATAGGTTTTCTGTTTAGCAGGATCTAGATAATCTCCCCCAGGGAAATGAAGAACTGGAAGTGCTGGATTCTGATGATGAGGTTACTGTCAATCACCTTGATATTACACCTTCACATGCTATGAAGCTCAATGGTAAGAATACCCAGCAAGATAAGTCTAAGATTAAAAAGAATATTTATTTTAGTCAACTGAATAAGATGATGCTTAGATCAGCTACAAAAAGTCATAAATCAGGTGAACAATGACACATAATTTAACTATTAATTTTTTAGTCTGGAACCTGAGGGGTATGGAATCTTCTATGCTAAGGCTAATTAATCTAACTAAGCTTAAGAAAATTCAAATCCTGTGCATAATCGAACCAATGCAAGAAAACACTCAATGTCAAGCATATATGGATAAGCTTAATTTCTCTCATAATTTGGCTATCCATAATGGTAAAATATGGCTTATGTGGACTAATTCAGTTTCTGTCACACTCATCTCTCACCATGAACAGTCCCTGCATGTTAAGATATCACACCAGTCTCTACATTTAGATATGGAGGCAGTTTTTGTATATGCACTTAGAAACAGAAAAGGTAGGAAGAATTTATGGAAGGATCTGTTTAACATTACTAGAGGGGATACTATTTTCATAGGTGATTTTAATACCATCACCACACTTTTAGAGTATAGAGGCCCTAGCTCCCCTTCTCTAGGAAGTATTAGAGATTTCAATAACTGGATTAGTTCCTCTGGAGTTCAGGAAATTAACACAGTGGGAAATCTTTTCACTTGGTGCAATTCGAGACTTAGGAATCCTACCTCCAAAAGATTAGATAGAGGCCTCTGTACAATTTCATGGAACTATAAATTCCCTTCATCCTCTATCCAAATCCTGAACAGGCAAACCTCATATCACTCCCCTCTTCTCCTCCAGGTGTCTACCTTGACCAATTCCCACCCTACACCTTTTAGATTTATAAACACTTGGTTCAATAGACCACAATATACAAATCTAATTAAGGAAAACTGGGAAAACCCACTTCCTGAGTCTGGAATGCTTAGATTCTATCTAAAATTAATTAGACTTAAGAAGGTGATAAAAATCTGGAATAGAGATTGCTTTGGGAATATTGATGCTAATGTAATTTCAGCAGAGGAGGCCTTAAGACTTCAGGAACTTGTTTTTGATTTAACCCCCTCAGATTCTGAACTTATCAAATTAAATGAGAAAAAAGCTTTACTGCTTAGAGCCCTTAAAGAGAAGGAAAAATTTTGGAATCAAAAGGCAAGATCTAAATGGCATAAGTTATAAGATAACAACACCCAATTTTTCCACAAAATTGTTCAAGAGAAAAACTGTAAGTTACAGATCACTAAGATTAAAAATAGGGAAGGGTAGTGGCTAAACTCAAACTCAGACATTCAAAAGGAAGCTATTGCCTATTTTTCTGATATGATAACTGAACCTAACCAAATAGGAAATGACACCTATTATCCTCACTTTCTCAGTCAAATCCCAAGCATTATCACTGACCAGGACAATCAGGCTTTATCCGACCAGTCTCAGAAGTTGAACTGGAGTCTGTGATTAAGGGTTTGAATAAAAATAGTAGTCCAGGTCCGGATGGTTTTTCTAATAAATTCTGTTGTAAGTGCTGGAATTTTATTAAAAAGGACCAAACTGAAGCTATGAATGAATTTATTTTAGTTGTAGATATGCCAAGGGGAATAGCTAGTACCTGGATTACCCTAATTCCAAAAAAGGATACACCTTGCTCTTTTGATGATTTCAGACCAATTAGTCTATCTAATGTTATTAATAAAATCTGCTCAAAGGTATTAATGGAAAGATTAAGGCCTCACATGGATAAACTAATCTCCCCAAATCAATATGCCTTCATGAAAGATAAGGACATTTCGGATAACATAATCTATTTGCAGGAAATGATAAGATTTCTAGATAAAAAGAGTAGGGTTCCTAACTGTATCCTCAAATTGGATCTTAGGAAGGCTTTTGACAGAGTAAACTGGGATTTTCTTAGGAATATATTGACTAGGTTTGGTTTTAGTGGTAATTTCTTAAATGTTGCTATGAACAATCTTTCACAAGCTCATTTCTCAGTCCTTATCAATGGCAATCCAGTGGGCTTCTTCAGAGCCACTAGAGGCATCAAACAAGGTGATCCCCTCTCTCCATTCCTCTTTAATATTTTCTCAGAGGCTTTTTCGAGGAGCCTCTCATTCATTTTTTGGAACAATAGCCTCTCATACTATCAACTGCCTGTTTCAGTCCCAGCTGCCTCTCATTTAATGTATGCTGATGATACAATTATTCTTATGCAAGCCTCTAGGAATAACCTCATTAAGATTAAAGCTTTCCTAGAGATCTTCGAATATACCTCAGGTCAAAAATTTAATTTTGACAAATCTGATTTCTACATAAGTAAAAGGGCCACAGCAGCTAAACTAAATCAGGTGAAGATGATCTTGAAAATGAAAAAAGGATCCTTTCCTTTTCAGTACTTAGGTTGCCCTATTTTCAAAGGCAGAACTTTAAATAGATACTTCCAACCGTTGATGGAAAATCTTGACAAAAAGTTACAAAACTGGAAAAATAAATGGCTAAGCTCAGGTGGTAAATTGACTCTAATCCAATCTTGTTTATACTCCATGCCACAGCATTTATGGACTGTTACCAAACCCCCAAACCACATAGTAAAGACACTTGAGAAAAAAATGGCTAGATTCTTCTGGGGAGAATCAAGTGGTAAAAAGAACAAGGTCTGGAAAAAATGGTCTGACTAAGCTGTACCAATAGCCCATAATGGCCTAGGTTTCAGATCAATCCGAGCCATTATTGATTCCTGCTCCCTCAAACTGTGGTGGAAGAGCCAGTTAGGTATTACAATGTGGGCAAAATTGTTATGGGGCTTGCCACACTCACATAGGAAATCAATGACTTGGAGAAGAATCTGTTCAATGAACTATTTTGCTGAAAATATACTCTCATAATTCATGGTAAAGGTAATTGCAATCTGTGGACTACTAACTGGTGCCCCAATGGCCCTCTTTTTAACTGTATCCCCAGCCACATCTCCTCTGCACTGCTATATTGCTCTGTGGCAGATTTTATTAGTAACAAAGCTACTATTCTAGCCCAGATTTCACCCTTCCTCGAACATGATACTATTTCTTTTCTTCAGGAAGCTGCAATTACACAAGACAGGGATGATAGATTGATATGGAAACCAGAAAAGTCAGGGGCTTTCACCTTCAAGTCAGCTTATAAGGAACTCACACTCTCATCAGGTAATTTTCCAGCAACCAAGCTTATCTGGAACAATGCATTACAGAAAAAGGTTTCTATATTCATATGGAAAATGCTGCACTCTTTCCTACCTTTTGATGATGTGCTAATTAAGTGTGGTTTTAGTCTAGCTTCTAAATGTCCAGCATGTTATCATTCAGATTCCATTCAACATTTCTTCATCTCCTGTCCTCTGGCTCAAACTGTATGGAATAACTTGCCTTCTTTAGTGGACTTTCATCTTGATCATCAACATTCCATCGATGATAGATTTTTTCTTTTCTGGAATAGTCATGATCTACCTAAATGGCCCCAGCTGATTTGTAAAATTCTCCCATCTCAAATTTGCTGGTGTCTTTGGAAGGCACAGAATAGATTCTTATTTGATCAGAAGTGTTTCTCTTCAGACATTATATGTAAGGAAGTTCATGATCAAATTAAACTGTCTCTCTTTGCTAAATCTTCCCAGCTAGTTCCCCTTTCAACTTCTCCAACCAGCCTTATGCATCTGGTTCCATACATTAGACCACCCCCAAAGCCAAATATTTCTACTGTTTTCTGGGAAAGGCCTAAGAATGGTTCCATAAAAATCAACACAAATGCATCTTGGCACCCTAACAAAGCTGCAGCAGGGCTGATTTTAAGGAATAGTTCTGGAACACCGCTTCTAATTAAATCAATAACAGTTACTGCTTCTTTCCCAATCCAAGCTGAGATCTTAGCCATATTATTTGCCTGCCAAACTTTCCCACAACTGGATCATACTTTGACAATTGAATCTGGCTCTATGTTGGCAGTTAAAATGGTTAAGGATCCCTATACTGCACATTGGCCCCTGCTTGATCTGACCTCGAAAGTACATTCCCTCTTAAGGAATGCTAAGCTTAAACATGTTTTTAGGGAATACAATTCAGTGGCAAATGCAATTGCTAAACATCACTCTACTCATAATCAGAGTCTTAGCCTTTCTAATGTTCCATTACATATCAAAGGACTCATTTCCTTAGATAAGGAGCATACTCCCTATATTAGAATTCATAAAAATGGTTCTTCATAGGATTGATACTGCTGATAAAGTTTCTTTCTCTTTGTAGGTTCTTTGGAAGGCTTCCAAGCTACAATGTTGCCACCAACACAGTTTCAAGTGGATTCTTACTACGATTTCTGGGAACATCTAATCCACTTTCCTTATTGGTTTATGAGATTATCAACCATAAATTCGGTTCGAACCATGGGATATGTACTTCCTTGATTAAAGTTGCCTGGCCAAAGGAAGAATTAACACAAGGGGTGGAGATTCTTCTCTTTGGAATCGCAACTTTAACAACTAACCTCTTCTACTTTGGTTAGTTTTAGATTAGTTGTATGTTTCGATAGGTATCTCTTTTGGAGGTAGTGCTCTTAGCAAACACTCAAACTCTTTGTATACTCCTTTTGTTTTTAAGGTTTGGGGAACCTTATATATAACCCCCCACCTATGGGTTTTTCATTTTAAAAAAAATAGTAAGATTATGGAGTAAAGGAACACACCATGTTACTTTAGCAATAAAATGTCGGCCATTCGGAAGTTTGATAGGATAAAAATATATAGTATGAATATATATTGGGCAAGATAAGTTAGGAATAACATGATGGGAAGCCCGAGTATCAAGTACCCATTCGAAACCAGAAACTTCACATGAGATTTTAGTATAGGTGGATGTATTATCAATCAAATTCAATAGAACCTGGGTCTATTTAAGTTTAAGGTTAGCAAAAGGATTGCAGAGGCAAGCAGGGGAGGGTCACGGTTGGCTCCTTGAGCTGTGGCGATATACTGTCGAGGAGCTATCGCCAGCTTGAATGGTCGTTGTGGCTGCTAGTTGGCCACAACTCTTCCCTGGTGCATCTCCTTGTACCAATCTGGCACGCTACTAGGGCTAAAACAAGTAGACTTGTCAAGACTAGACTTCTTGCAGTGTGAATAGACCAATTTGGCCCCCTTCTCTATGGTCAGGAAACGAGTGGGTGGACATTCCGCTTGGAGAGAAAAGGCCTGAAGATCATCAGAGAAAGCTTGTCCTCACCCAATGTCCCTAGAATGCTATTCCTAAACCATTGTCTGATAGGCGCGATTCAGATATAGTGTTGTATTATGGGATAACACATGTGATCTAACTATCTGTATCAAGGGTAATCAATCCCAATAAGGAACTGATGCAGTTTCTCCTCCTCCTTGTTAGCCACATATGTGTCTGATAGTTTGTAGGTACACAACTGTACATGCACACATGTAAAGGTTTAGGACATGCAAGTTCATCGTAAAATCCCATCAAGCGATTATAGTAGCCATCAGTGGACATATTAATTTTATTTCTGCAATTGGTAATGGATGCGCGGATCTATTGTGTGGTCCTTTAGCGACACTAAATCATAGAAGAAGATTATCCCTACACTACTGCAGGACAGGCCCAATTGCACCGGTATTTTCCTGCAATTGCACTGGTATTTTGGCCCCCTAAAATGCTGGTGCATAAGTATAGTAGTGTACATGGTGGTTACATATGCACCGGTAATAAATACTAGTGTTGTAAATAAAAAATTATGTAGATTCTAGGCACCTCAATTGTTGTTATCGGCGTAGACAATAAGTACCGGTATACGGATGTTTCAAATGATACGGGGGGCACAACCACAATTGTGCCGGTATGGTGAAGAATACCGTTGTATAATATTATGTAATTATTAATTGATACCAGATATTCTTACACTAATATAATACAACTACACTGGTAATATATGCACCAATATTATATTATACACCGGTATTTTATGAAGTTGTGTGCAATACCAGTGTATTTGATTTGACACTGGTAAAACAAATTTAATGGTTTGTGGTTGTTTACATTGGAATAAATAATGAGGTTCATTATGTGTGTGTTAACCGTTGCATTCGGCGTAATAATTAGTTAGTTTTGAATGTTGGATTGCTAGTATTAGTTGAGTTTACATGACAAGGGGTTTAAATGGCAATGATTGGTTTTCTTGTCAAATTCCAGCATTTTGTAGACTTAATTGGTACTAATGAACACCTTGTATCCATGGCCACCTTGTATCCACGGACACCTAGATCTTCCTTTCTGATCATCTTTAGTGGGTCGCTCATGGGTACTTTTTCGTTACATTTATATTGAAGGTCATTTGCAAGGATGGTAAAAGATATTGATAGCCATTCACACCTTGAATAGCATTAAACGAAGGCCACAGATATCAAATCATGGTAGAAGGAAGATCGAGCCAAATATAGGCGGCATTGGATTTCAAAGAGGCTAAGAAAGAAACAGTGAATCGTAGTCCGATGAGTTGTGCCGGGTTCTGAGAATGATCCAAGAAGAATCATCCCTTGGGGTTGGTATCATTGGATTCTTCTTCTTGAGTGCTATAACGTCGACTGCAATGACACTCAAATTGGACTAACTGTTCATCTGTAGCAGAGCAAAGAAGTTCAGCTGGGAGAAGTATCAACGGGTCAGTGTTAACCGCTTATGGGTGGCACCAAGCAAGGCAACAATGGCCCGTGCCATAGCATGTGGCCATTTCCAAGGGTATCTAGCATGAGCCATGCCAAGTGGTATGAGCTGTACCAAAACCCAACGTGAGCCAAGCCAATCTCTACAGCATGCGTGCTCAAGTGCTTTTTTTCACTTCAAAATGGCTAAGTACGGGTGCGAACTGTCCCGTTTTAGATGGACCACGCCATTCCAAGTGCAAAATTTCAAGACCAGCCGGCGGGATGTGAAGAATTGAGTGGCCCTCACCAAAAGACTGAGCAAAATGAGGATTCAGATGACGACCAGGGCCAAACAACACGGACCATAGATCATAAGTACAAAAATGAATCTCCTGAGGATGGGCCGCACAAGACGATGCAGACCGTACCAGCATGACCTACGCCAGATCCCATGCCCCGTGCCAACATTGCAAATGGGCCACACTAGATTGTGTGGCCTGCGCTAGCACGAAGCAAACAAGTCGTGCCAAATCTGGCACCTCGCACTAGTACGAGCCACATCAGTGGCGCAGTCCATCCTTATGGTGGCTTACTAGGGTTTTAACCTAATTTTTACCTACTTCCAGCCTAGTTTTAGGCCCAATCCCCTACTACTATATATAAAGCCTCAGTCTACAAGATTTAGAGACTTTTGATACTTTTCATATCTTTAGTCTTGTAATTTGGAGTGAATCTTTGAGAGAGAAACATTCTCTCCTTTTCTTTCTTTCCTTTTTATTTTTATTTAGCCCAAAGATATGGGAGTAGTTTCTATAGCTTGGATATAATTATATTCATGTGTTCATTTATTCTTTTATGAGATTCTTAGTTCATCCTTATTATTGTGCTTGTGATATTATTTTGGCTTGTTCTTAAATATTATAATTGCATGAAAAATAAACTCCATTAGCACACGCTCTAGTGTACATTCTTGTTGGTGCAAATATTAATACCCCCTGGGGAAGATAAACCTTGGATGTGATATGGGTAGTAGGATTCGGGTCCACCTGGATGTGTGCACATAGGTCTTTTCCAAGTTTTACGGTCATGATGACAGCACACCCATCTTTTCTTACTATTTAGTCTGAAGGGTTATGGGTAGAGATAGCCAAAAGTAGCAAGCTATGGTTGTAAGAGGTCCTAATGTCATAGATAAGATGCCTACCTCCCTTTGCCTCATTTACAGGCCTAGGGAGTAGAGCATCCATGGTGGAGTGCCCGAGTTGTAACTGTACAGGGGGAAAACAAACCTACAACAATGGTTGGACCTTGTCGTACTCCCCTAATTATGAAGGCGGAGGTAATGGAAGATTGCAAGAGCACCATACATGACAGGTATGGGAAAATGCTGGCCATCGACCGCCCCATGTGTTATTAGCACTAGATTAGGTTGTTGAAATCCTGCATGTGAATGAATCGAGGATCGATGCATTTAATCAACCATGTAACACAAATATTCTCCAAGTGTCTAGCTAATATAGTTTACTAGCTTTTTATCTTTCATGTATTTAGTTGTTAATTGAAAAACCAATCCCCCCATGTTTACCATACTATCTATACCTAGAAACATGATGGATTGACAACCCATTCGTTGTTGTGTTAACTTACTATTAGGTTCCTAGAAACTCTGTGGACATACCCAAGGCTTGCCACTAACTACCCTATTGGTAGCATAGTAGTAAGTTGGGTGCATAGTATAAATTTAAATTCCATCCCCTTTAATCCTTTAATCCAATGTCTTTGCTTGGGTTAATTAGCTAAAATTAACGACCCAAAGTAGAGGTTGGTCAAATTTTGGTGTCGTTGCTGGGAATGCTAATCAGTCTAATTGTCAATTAGCATAACGCGTTAGTTGAGTAATAGTATTTTCTTTTGTTTTAATTTTCTTTTGTTGGTTCTTATGTTTTTATTTTCTTTTGTTGGTTCTTATGTTGAGTTTTTTTCTTAGTCATCTTGTTATCTTTTGATATGAAGTCTTGATCCGCCGGACTGAAAAATAAGCTATCTAATATCACCCAGGGAGAAACTAAGTCACTTGACAACTATTGGGAGCATTTCAAGAGGTTGCTGGCAAGCTTCCCATACCATCCTTTCAAAGAGGGAGACAAATTTTATTACTATTTTTGAAGGGTTGTGTGATGAAGACACGTGGATAGTGAACGTTTCATGTAATGGATAGATCACCAACTAAAACCCAAAGGATGCGATGGCTCTCTTTGCAGAAATGGTCAATGAAATGTGACAGTTTGGCACATGGTTAAGGGTTAAGGTATTGGATGAACCCTCCCAATCACTGAAGTTGGAGGAGCAAGTCCAAGCACTTGCTTCTATGATGAATGAGCTCTTACGAGAGAAGTTTCATCATGTCAAAGTGTGTGGGGTTGTGAAACATTAATGACAACATCGAGGTGTGTCCCAAAGTAGTGGAATATTTGCAAGAGGTGAAGGCCATAGAGTACAACAATAGGAAGAAACTAAAATTTTCTAGGGGGAAACCACAAGATTTTTGGGGGAACCAAAGCAATCCGCAATAGGATCCCAATGTAAACTCGTTCAACCCAAGGTAACGATATCACCCAATTTTTTGGTGGAGGGAGAAAAATAAACCTCAAGGATATCGGGGTTGACAACCCCCACCTCAACCATATCTGAGAGGCAAAAACCCTTCCAACAACCATGCCTCGATCTAAAAATCAAACAGAGAAGAGATTCCAGAAGCCATCGGACAATCGGAGAAGAAGCACATGATTTTTGCGGAGAGGACAGGGCGTGAGATTGAAGACCTTGGCAATAGGTCCATTTCGAGTATCAAGAACCTCAAAGTCTATGTTTGGAAACTTGCCACCTCGGTGAGCCGACTTGAGGCCAAAGAGTCTGGCAAACTCCCTTCTCAACTGGAGATTAATCCAAGGAACGTGAGTGCACTCAAGTTGAGAAGTGGGAAGCAAGTTCGTGAGTATGGGAAGAAAGTGATGCAAGAAGATGATAGGGTATTGGAGGCTAATAAGGAAAATTTTGAAGTGGGTGAAATTGTGTTCAAGGAAGCACCTTCCAAAGAGTTTCCACCGCCTGAGGCACAAGTGACTACCCCACCTTTATTTCCAAAATATTTGAGGGGAAGGCCAAAGGTGGCAACCAATGATGCAAGCATTCAAAGGAACTTCAAAAAGGTTGAGGTAACAATTCCTTATCTTGGAATTAAATGAATATGTGTCATCGTATGCAAAGTTTCTTAAAGTTGCATGCACAAAAAATAGATGTAGGATATTTAAAAATGGAGGGAGTCACTATTTTAAACCACAAAATTTTTTCTAAGAAATGCATCGACCCTGGAATGTTCTCTCTTCCCATCTCTTTAGGAGGAAATCTTGTTGAAAATTCCATGATAGACTTAGGCGCATCCATAAATGTGATCTCATTCAGTCTTTATGAATTCCTAGAGATAGGTGACATTAGGGAAACTAGGGTGATTATCCAACTCACTGATTACTCCCAAGCTATCCCTCGTAGGCTGGTAAAGGATGTGATGGTGTGGGTTGGCAAGGTTGTAATCCTGGTGGACTTTTATTTCTTAGACATTGAACACAATGGAAGTGCTCCCCAATACTATTGGGGATACCGTTCCTTAAAACATCTAGGACTAAAATTGATGTCCATTTGGGAACCCTAACTCTAGAAGATCATGTGGATAAAGTGGAATTTGACATCTATAAGTCTAGCCATAATTCGAGTGATTCTTATTTTTTGTGCAAAGGTGTGACCCTATGTGATGAGCATGATTTACATGAAACTTATTGTGTGGCTAATGAGCATGAATATTTGGATAAATTCCTTGTTGATGATGACATCATTGATGAGTTATTTACATCGCATGAATTGAGTCACAACATTTCTATCTTAGACTGTTTTTCCATGCTAACTAACTTGCAGCGGGAAAGGAAGAATGTCGAGGGCTTAAACCCCCCCCCCCCTCGACCTCCTCCAAACATCAGAGTGATGTTCATGGACTCACCCTTAACAAGGCACGTTGATTAATTCTAAGGCAAACAAGGCATTCGAAGGTAAGGGGGGTACTTTGTGGATACCCCTCCACAATGATGTCATTGTGGAGGGAGTGGCCGATGGCAATTCTGGAGACCCACAGGTAGGTTGTTCTAACTATATTGCATGAAAAATAAATAAGTCGTGAGGACAAAAATAAATACATGGTGCTTCTTTTTTTCTTTGATTTTGTGATTTTGAGTAGTGATTAGATAGATTTTGCATGTTCTTGTTTTTCATGAAGATTTTTGAGATGAAACTCTTGTTGATATTTAAATTTGAGTTTGAGTCTCCTGAATTCGTTTGAATGGAATTAGGTTTGAAGGGTGACATAGTTTTTTTGAAAAAAGAGGAAAAAACTAAGGAAATAGGGTCAAAATTGTGGCAGCCTCGTGCTACGATCTGGCAAGGTCCACGCCAAGCAATACGGTCCGTGCTAGATAATCTTGGCACGAGGGGCCTCGTACCATGATCTGGCACAGAACGCGATAGGAGATACTTTCCGTGTCACGGGTCATTGGCACGAGGGGGGGTCTACACGGGAACCTCCGGCACGAGGTATTCTTGTCGTTACCCCATTTTTACTTTCAAATTGTTCCAAAAATGTAAATTTTTGAAGATTTTGAGTTTTAAGCTAAAAAATGCATTTTGGTTCATAAATTTTGATGTTTTCTTAATTCCTTAGCATTTTTAATAGTACTTCCAACATTTTTTGGGATTTAATTGATCGGTACTATTGTTCCCTAATTTTCAATTTTCAAAATTCCATCCTTATCTTAATTTTACCTCTCCCCCTTATCACCTTTGCTGAATTTTTTGATCCATGGTACATTCTTCAACCTAATTAAGTCATTTGACACATTCAAGCTTTTTAAGAAACACTCAGTCACACACACTCTTGGTGAACTTGAAAGTTTGAAGCTTTTCTCTCAAAAATTAGCAATTTCTTCTTCTTCTTGTGTGGATCTTGCAAATCTTAGCTTCAAATTACGGGAAAATATTTGAACTCCTTGGTTATTTGCTTTATTTAACATTGTGGAGGTGTTATTTTAAGCATGATTCTTGAATGAGTGTATGTTGTTGAAAATTGTGTTTGGGTTGTATGCTTGATCTTGTGTTGAAGAAAGTTTAGGTTGTTTGATGTGCTATTATGCTTGGATGAAAGGCTCTTCATGTTTTGGGTTATTTAGGAGGGGATGAATCCGAATAGAATGATCTTATTGATGGGATGGTAAGAATCTACATGAGTTTGTTTGATGAGAATGTTCTTATTTAGATAGTCTTCATGCTGAGATTTTCATGATTTGAAATTATTAGGTTATTTAGGAGAACTTGTCTTATTGAATGATATTGCGGGACATGCCCTTGTTTATGATCACATTACAAATATTTCCTTCATTATGTTAGGATGACTTAAAAAAAGAGTGTATTGGAGAAAGGGAAGTCCTCACGGGGCGAGAAAAGGATGAAACTGGCAAAGGGTGTAAACAATGAGCCGGTGACTCCCCTTCCTCGCAACCCTGCTTTCGTGACTGAAGAATTTATGGGACTAGCCAACATCTCCGGGACTGCAGACCGGAGGTGGAGGAATTTGAGAGAGCCGAAAAGGGGTACATTAGAGACTGGATTTTTATGCAAAGACACCTTGGCAGCTCTAGGAATACTCGAGCCTATTACCTATCTATTAGGACGGGTAGGCCTAGAGGGGTTTATCGAGAAGCACTCGAAGACCTACATCTGGTTGACTTTAGAGTTCCTAGCTACTCCATGGAAAGTCACATACGAGGATTGAAATCAGGCGATTAAGTTTCACCTAGACGACAAGGAGTATTTCATGACCCACAGGGAGGTAGCCCATGCTTTCGGGTTAAGGTACAACATAGATGTTCCGAGGACACATTGAAAGGGGATGCTGTTCTCCCTTGGGAAATTTTGGAAGCAGCTGACAGGGACGAACCGGAAGATTATGTGCAAAATCACTGCCTTGGTTCATCTGGCTTTGCGTTACATTCACCAATTACTGGCAATGGGAGTACTTTGCCACAGTGAGCTAACATAATGTCTGGGTTCGGATGTTCATTACCTTGGATGATGACTCCTAAGGGTACCTTATACATGGACCTTGTAGGAGTTTTTGAACAAGAGTGCAAGGCAATGGGGGATAGAAAAAGTGTGAAGATTCCGATAGGCGGCATGGTAGGGCTTTTAGCGCAGTATTTGGGACATCCAGTCACTCAGCGTGCATTGGCCAACTTTGGGAGATCAAGATTGAAGTACACCATTCAAAAGTTGGAAAGGCTTCCATGATAGCACCTATAACTTCTAAGAACCATTTTGTGTGCCTTTGTGGAGGGGTGAGCACTTGTAGTTTCATGATTCTTCCACATATAAAGCGTATTTCCATTACCCACAACACAAGTTTGGATGATTTGTTCGTTGAGCCTGACCCGCAATTTGAGAGGGAACTTTACAAAGTTCCAGGAAGCCCAGAGAAAGATATAGAGGAGGCCGAGAGTGAGACTTCTTCGAGGGAACCTCTATCTTCTCTCGTTTATCTATGAACATCATTGACCTACTGCACTCCCTTGGGGAACATATTTCAAGCTCTACTCAAGTGATGCAAAAGGCTATCCTAGCTATAGGAGGTATGAGGTCGCAATTGAAGGAGCTTGGCATGAGGGTGGATTCCATAGAGGTCGTGATTCAAGCAACGATGTACTTTGAGAGTGACAAGGAAAGGAAAACAAGAAAGGCCCCCCGAGGCCATAAGAGTGAGTGTTACTGTTTTCCCAACCTCACATATATGTTTACACTATTTTTTGGGCATGGGAAACAATGCAACGGTTAAGTGTAGAATGGCCCCCCGGGGCCACAAGACCCGGCTAAGTTGGAAACCCGAAATGAAAACTTAGGTAGCATTGGGAAAAGCCTGAATAGGTCAAAAAGCCTAGGTAAAAAGGAGAGGCTAGGCCCGAGTAAGTTATGAACCTAGGCAAAAATGAGAGGCCGTGTGGAAAAAGTTGAGAAGTGAGTACCACAAATGGAGGAAGGGCCCATTAAAGGCAGTTCTATCAGACCAGAGAAGGCACTTGAAAAGTGCCTTCTCTGGTCGTGTCTTTAATTGCGAATGATTAAAGGCGGTTCCAAGAATTGCCTTTAAAATCGGCAATTAAAGGCAGTTATGAACTGCTTTGAAAAGGCTGGTGGAACCGCCTTTAATACGTTCCAACATCATTTTCCTCACCCCTGTCAAGGGTTACAAACACGGAACAACAATTAAAGGCGGTTATAAACTGCCTTTAATTGACAGGTTAAACCACATTGTTATATTCCTCACCCGAAATGGGGTTAATCTAGCTGAACCGGGTTGAACGTTCCTAGTTCGTAACTGAACCATCTTTAATAAGTTCCCCACTCGGAAGTCAAAATTGGGTTCGGTTGAAGATATGGTTCCTTTTTTGGGTCCAATTTTTGGGCCGCGTCTACAATTTTTGTGGCTTTTTTGTAGGTATTATTTTACTTCCGAGTTCGTAAATGTATTCGACCATTTGAATAAAGAAGTCTCGATTATCCTTACGAGTTCAGATCAAGTTGGTACCAATGGCTCAAAACAATTTTCATTCAATTATCGGCCCTTAACATGCCTCTTTCAACAGCCACAAATGTAATTCAATACACAAAATTTTTCTACGAGCTAAAAGAATCTATAGAAAATGGTAACTGTGCAAAAATATATAGATAGGAATAGAAATCAATCAATTTCTATTCCAAAGCTTTACATCACTACTAGTTACCTAAATTGTGTTCAATTCCCGGTTCACAATAGGCCTCTTTCAATAGCTACAAATGAAATTCTATGCACACAATTGTTCTACAAGCTAACAAAAATCTATTGAAAATGCTAACTAAGCAATAATCTATAGATAGGAATAGAAATCAATCTAATTCCATTCCAAATCTTTACATCACTACTAGTTACCTAAATTGTGTTCAACTCCCGGTTCACAACATGCCTCTTTCAATAGCCACAAATGTAATTCAATACACGCAATTGTTCTATGAGCTAACAAAAATCTATAGAAAATGCTAACTAAGAAATATTCTATTGATAGGAATAGAAATCAATCAAATTATATTCCAAATCTTTACATCACTACTAGTTACCTAAATTGTGTTACTCCAACAAGTTAGGGTTTTTTTAAAAGATAAATCCACCTGTGATGGTGAGGGGTTTGGCAGACCCCTACCCGTTTATTAATTAAAATAAAAGATATAGAAAAAAAGGGGGACGTAATACCTTACCTCTGAGAGTTCATCTGATGATCTTTAAAAACTATACATTAACCTGATACTAACCTAAAGATCAACAAATACAAATGTGGGAGAGTAAGTACATAGTTATAAATGACTACTCTAATCTAATTTGAGGAGTTCCTTCCGCATCTAGCTTTACTTGACCAGCTACTATTGGAGGTAAACCTGCAGAAACATAGATGTTATTTACCTGCTCTCGGCTAGCCATTTTTGCAAGTGAGTCAGCAGTGCCATTTGACTCTCTGAAAATGTGTTTCAATGAATAATCCATTCCTTGAAGAAGGTTCCGAATCTCCCTCATCATTTGCCGTAATTTCCATGGAATCTTGAATTGTTGTTGAATCATATCATGTAGGACTTTTGAATCTGTTTCTATGTCAATACTCATGATACCTTGTTCTCGAACAAGATAAAGACCATGTAATAAAGTTGTGGTTTCCGCCTGCAAAACAGATTCGGCCGAAATGGATTTGGATAAAGCTACAGTTACCTGACCAACATGATCTCTGATTATGCATCTGATACCAGCAGCACCATTGCTAAGATAAGAACCATCATTATTGGTTTTATATTTTGAAGGTAGTAACCATTTAATGATTCTTATTTGTCTCTGTCTTATGGGTTTCTGATGCAAAAGTTTTGGAATATGAGACAATGCCCAATTGAAGTCCAGTTTGAATGCCAACAAGGTATCGTTAATATGATACAATATTCGTTTGAAAATGAACATTATATCTGGCTTTGTACCCTCATACATGTAAGTGCATCTGGCACAGTACAGGTACCAATTGACTACACACGGTATGATTCTAATTAGCTTTGCAAAGGATCTATCACAGGAAGAGACATTCCAATAAAAATAGAATCTATCCCACAGTAGTTGAAATGTGTTTGTAGACAAACTGAAAGTAGAATCCACTAATTTCCAGGTTTGTTTGACCTTAACACAAGAATTAAAACAATGAAGGATAGATTCTGAATCATTAAAACAGAAACAACATCTTGAGGGAAGATGAAATTGAAAATTCTCAAGCACATATGGTAAAGCTATTAGTCTATTTAAAAGTTTCCAGTTAAATAAACTAATTTTCTTTGGTAAAAGATTAGACCACAGATGTGTGTAAGAGGGTATGTTCAGTTTCTTCTCTCTTATCAGCTCATACGCTGTTTTTACAGTGAATACTCCTGTCTGAGTAGGTTTCGAAATTAGTGAATCATCATAACATGGAAATAGCTTATATTCTAGATCCAGAATTCGAAAACTATGATCAGAAAGGCAGTTCCTGATCTGGGCATAATAGAATACTTTATTCTGTATAAAATCAGCAGCTGTTAAGTTAGGATAAGGAATTTCTAAAGAATTCAATAAGTGGTCTGTTAGAGGTCCCAAAGTAGTCCAGTTAGAGTTCCAAAAAGATACTAAACCAGATCCAAGAAGGACTTTTGTGTTACACAGAGCTATGTGTTGAACCTCTTTGATTCTTTTCCAAGTTCTAGATGTTTTATGAGTGTCATTCATAGACCACATGATTTTTTCCCATAATGATTTCCCTATCTGAAGTTTCCACCACAGTTTGAGGGAGAAAGATTTTGTTAAAGTGTTCAAATTTTTGAAATTTAATCCATTTTCCTTAGCAGGGAAACATAAGTTAGGATATGATTTCCAAATTCTTTTTTCTGATTATTGTCTGAGTTATTGTTCCAGAAAATTCTAGCAAAAGTTTAATGAATTTGACTTATAATGTGTTTAGTTGGCTTCAACACAGTTGTACGATGTATTGGCATGGAGGACAGGACATGTTTAATCAGTATTGCCCTTCCAGCTGGGGATAGAAACTTATTTTACCAGTGATTAATTTTATTTTGGACTGAAATTAGCATGCCTTGGAAAAGAGAATTTTTAACTCTTCCTGTGAAAATAGAACATCCCAAATATTTAAAAGGAATGGATCCTTCCAGCATGTTTGTTTCCCGTTTGATTAATGTAATGATTCTGTTAGGTGTGTGTTTTGAGATATGAAATGTAGATTTCTCAAAATTAACTTTCTGACCAGAAGCCAATTCATAAGATTTCAGAAAGTTCATTATTGTTTGTAAACCTTGTTTTGTATATTTCAAAAGAATTGTTGTGTCATCAGCATAGGAAAGATGTGATGATGATTTCATCCCAAAGGATAATTTATAAGGCTGAATATTTCCAAATTGATAGAGAAAGTTCAGATTTTGTGAAAAGGCTTCAGCCATTAGTATAAAGAGCAGAGGGGATAAAGGATCACCCTGTTTTAAACCCCTAGATGCAGGAAAAAAACCTACTGATTTTCCATTAAGCAGTACTGAAAAATATGCAGGTTTTATGTTCCTCATAATTAGGTCAACTAGGATTGGGGAGAAACCTTGCTTGATAAGGATTTTTGCCAGAAATTACCAAGAAACTCTGTCAACTGCTTTCATCATGTCCAGTTTGATAATCATATTAGACCCTTTTGTTTTTTAATGTAAGTGATTAGTGAATTCTTGCATGAGGAGAACATTATCAGCAATTTCTCTTCCAGAAACAAATGCTTATTGTTCTGGGCTGATTATTTTATCTAGATAGCTTTTAAGTCTTGTTGACAGTATTTTTGAAAGGATTTTGTTTGTGAAATTGCATAAGCTTATAGGTCTGTAGTCTTTAAATGATGAGAAAACATATTTTTTGGGTATTAGGACTATTAGAGTTGATGAGATTGCTTTGGGAATGTCTTTTCCAGCAAAGAACTCTTCCACTGCCATCAACACATCTGATTTGATTATGTCTCAACATTTCTGGAAAAGGAAACCAGAGAAACCATCAGGACCTGGGGCTGAATGGCTATCCATGGAATTAAGTATGTTAGTTAATTCTTCCATATTGATTGGTTTAAGTAAATTAGAGTTCATTTCATTTGTTACAACTCTTGGAATGTTTTCCAATAACCATGCAGTATTAATTCCTAATGGATCCAATTGTTCATCTGTAAGAAGTTTGGAGAA
Source organism: Rubia yunnanensis (assembly GCA_037428765.1). Lineage (NCBI taxonomy): Eukaryota > Viridiplantae > Streptophyta > Magnoliopsida > Gentianales > Rubiaceae > Rubia > Rubia yunnanensis. The sequence continues at coordinate 102,375,975 of CM075061.1, read as the reverse complement.
GAAGCTGACAGCTTCTTTCTCTATATCTTCTATTTTATTTAGCCATATCCCTTCATTATTTTTTATTAGGGAGATTGTTTACCTTTTTTGTTTACTTAAAATTGTTTGATGAAAGAATTTTGAATTTACATCACCTTCTTTCATCCATTTTAATCTTGATTTCTGTTTTAGAAACACTTTCTGATTGTTTAGAGCTAATTTTAGTTTTGCCTTAGCTATGTTGAGGGCTTGTAGGTTTTTACTGGAATCATCCTGTTGTAAATCCTCTTTAGCCTTAATCAACATATCTTCACTTATCTGAACAGCATCAAAGACATTACCAAATATTTATTTGTTCCAAAGTTTTAGGACTTTCTTTAAATGTTTTAGTTTGAAAACTAATCTTTTCATTCCTTTATGACTGGTTAGTGCACTCCAAGCATCTTCCACTAGCTTCATGAAAGTGGGATGGTTTGCCCAGCATTCTTGAAACTTAAAGGGTTTTGAAGTAGACATAGTGGATGTATCAGATACAAGTAGAATTAGAGGGGTATGATCAGAGCCTTCCCTTGATAGTGTTTTTATTTTAGAGCTAGGGAAATTAGACCACCAGTTATTATTTGAAATTCCCCTATCAAGTCTTTTCCATACCCTACCCTTTGGTCTCATGCCAGTCCAAGTGAACAAGCTACCAGAGGTTGGGATTTCAGTCAAGTTTTGATCATTAAGGAAAGTGTTAAAATTCTTTATACTGTTCTGATTAGGAGTTGATTTACCTAAATATTCCTCATTTTTTTGTGATGGCATTAAAATCACCTATTAAGCACAAGTATTCATTTTTCAGTGTTGCTAAGACTTGCCACAGTTTATTACGTTCCTGAATTGTGTGCTTAGCATAGATAAATCCAAGCTGACATACAGTTGACAAATTGGAGGATTTGATTTTCATATTAACCACCTGGTCCTCTACTTTACATATGTCTACTGATATGTCCTCATCCCACAATAACCAGATTTTGTTTATAGGATTTGCATAAGAGTTACTGAAACCTAGCTCTTTGGAGATGTTTTGTACTTGATCAGGATTCAGTAACGGTTCTATTAGAAAACAATGTTTGATTGTATTACGTCTTTTAATATCTTTTAAACGGATTTGAGTAGGCTTGTTACCTATTCCTCTAATATTCATACACATATATTAAGACTAATCATGCATATGTTTTGGAGAGATTCAAAGAGGAACAGGTAAAACCGTTTTAGGTGTGGAGGAATAACCTTTTTTGGTGTACTTCTTTTGCTTAATTTTTACCTCTGTGTGGTTAAGTTTGAGGATAGTGTTGAATCTTAACTGATCTTTAATTAGATTCGTCTTTATTTCTTCAAAGTTAAGATTCCCTTGTTTCAGAATTTTTTCCTGTTGCCTAGTGGAAGTTTTAACTGCTCGGTTACATATAAACCATAACCCCCCGCAGCCATGAAGACTGGGCAGCATGGAGCAATATCTTTAAAGTGACTAAATGCGAACCAAAGTTTTACTTGAAGGTTGGCATTTGGCCTTACCTTTGTAGGAAGTGCGAAGTGTTGATGGCTTCGTGGCTGATACAAGTCTTCCTCTAAAAAATTTTCAATTTTCAAAATTAAATTTTTAATCCCTTAGCACTATTGATGCGGATGATATCAAGGATTACGTTCGAAAGAGTCGGGATTCTATCTGCATTTTTCATTATTTGTTTTCGTGTTTTCTTGATGTTTGGTGTTTCTTCTCTATCTTAAATTGGGAATTTCAAAGGAGCATCTCCATTCAGTGCGTTGTCTATTCAACTACCACTGTCACTTTGATACATGCAAAAGGTAAATCAGTTCTATGTCAGTACTTCATCATTGTGCTTTTGAACTTACAGCCCTCCTTGATTCTGCCATTTATTTTTTTGTATTTTTAAGTACTGAGGTTGTTTGATTGTGTCAGTGATATCCTTCATTTGCTATAAGCTTCATCTTCTCCAACTGAATCTTGGTTTTCTGCGTCATCTTTCCTCATCTTTTTGGAGAGTAAGGTTTGTTTTCCACTCTCCAATCAATTTACTATGCACTGTGAGGCTGATAATATATACCTTTTTCTTACATTTTCTGGTGATATACAAATTTTTCTTTTCTCATATAGAATTCCGGTTATCTTCTCTGGCATACTTTGTTCTGAATTTTGTTCCGACGGACTTCTATATGTAATTCTTCCTTTAATTAACTTTGTTATTATCCACTAGGCTTCCCAATCATCCTCATGACTTCATCTAACAGCGTCGATTCTTCGGCAAAAGATGGTCATCCCGCTGAAGATTTCGGCCATGTCGCTGGATCCTCAACCATATGTAGTGTGTTGACTAGGTTGTATTTAGAAGAACTAAAAGGTACCTACCTTTTTTTACTTATTTTGTGCTTTGTGCTCCAGCGATGCATGAATATGATCACTCTCCATCGTCTGGCTATATATCTTCTAGCCTATTTAAACTTTGGTCTATATTTTCCTCTTCCTCAGCATGTAATTGATATTCTGCGTTTGTACAAATTTGAAATGTCCTAATTTCACCCTAAGGGCATTGCAATTATAATGAGGTTTCTCCAATTTTGCAAGAAAGCGAATACCCCTTTCACTCTTGAATTGTTTTTCCACTTCTATCATCTTTGAAAAGTTAAAAATACCGTGGATGAGTTTACCTTTTACCCTGTTGTTTCTGGGGTTGAGCTTGTGAGCGGTTTCCTTAGTAACGTTGGTAATTAGCGGTCAAAGTATTTTTTTCATAAAACTAAAACAAGCTCCCGAAGTTGTTCTTCCTTCTTGGAACTACAAGGTTCCTAAGTTTAAACTTCATGGACTCAATGTCTTCTTTACTGCTGAGTCGAAGATCGTGGTCAGGCTTCGTGCTCATACACAACATCTCCGCCATGCCAATTCTGAAACTGAAGGTGTTTTGTTCATTTTTTTTATGTGCATCATATGTAATGTCTCTTATGTTGGCAAATGTTCACTCTTTTTCATGTGTTTGTTTGATGTATGATGTTTATTTTGTTTTAGACATGGATCTAGGTAAAGGTGATATCAAGAAACCGTTGTTTAATAGCAATATTTAGGAGGGGGCTGAAGATATTGTTCAGCTTGATAATGATGTCGGGTGGTAATGAAATGAACCCTACTGATAAGGATAAGTCCCATGAGGGCAGGGAAAGAATTAGGCATCACTTTACTGGTGGGAAAAAGGAGAAAAAAATCAAAGAGGGGTAGAGATGAAGGGCCCTGAGGACATATGCTTCCTCCTTTTAAAAATTAGCGTAATGACCAATCAGGTTCGTAAACCTTGGTGCGAACAGAGAACTTTCCAGCAGAGGGAATGATAATCGATATTCTGTCAAACCTCTCTTTAATCGATACACTAGTTGTGGTAAGTTTGCTGTTGAATTGTATTAATCTTACCTGTATTTTGGTACTTGGTATGTGAGCTGCCATCTGACTTCGTTTTGAGTGTCCTTCTTTTGTAAGATTGGCGAAGGGCTTGACCTTGCACGCAAGCGCCTTTCAAAATTTTCTCCAGTTGGCTAGTCTCTTTTGGAAAAGTATAAGGCCCAGGAAATTAAATGTGCAAGTCTGGAAGTTCTCTTAAAACCACCGAGGAGAGATCGAAGACTTCTAAGGAGAGAGCAAAGACTTCTAAGGAAAAGATGAGGGCTGCTGAAGACCGCGCCAGGATCGCTGAAGATGAGGCAACTCAGCTTCGTGTTAAGTTAAAGGAGATGCATACTAATGGACCTGCTTCTCCAAATACCCTCAAACTCTTGTAGATTGACTATTTAAGATTAAGTCTTTCTATGAATTTTTTAAGGACATTTCCAAAGAAGCTTGCATCGTTGGTTACTACAAAGCTGTAAAGGATCACCGTGAGTAGAATCCTACTATTGACTTGAAGGGCTTTCCTGCAAAGAAGAAGTGTGCTGAAACTTTGGAGGAGGAGAAGGAAAAGTTGAACAAGGCCTTTATTGAAAAAATTGTTGATGGAAGATATACCTATGCTTTGCTGTCGCATCTTACCAATCTTCCCAATCTTCCTTCTGTGGCTGAGCTAAAAGAGTGCGAGGTGGATTATCTAGAAGATATGCCATTTAAACCTAGCACTAATTCTGCTACTCCTAATCTTGATGCTAGTGTGGCCAGTGAGGTTGATGCGAGTACTCAAACCTATGTTCAGCAGCCAAGCGAAGAGAATCCATCTAAGAAACGAGAGCTACTGCTATCGTTATCCAGCCTACCCCTAAAATGGACTCCAAAGTAAGTTGATTTTGAGCATTTTTTGCTTCTTAGATTTTGGATTGTACACCTAAAACAATATTTTGATGTGTGTTTGTAACATTTGTTAGACTTTAGATATGAAAGTTGATCTATTTTTTTTGTTTTCTATGCTTTCTCATTGCCCTTACTTAGGTGCAGGGCTTCAATATTTTTGTTGATCATAAATTCTTGAAAATCCTTGATTTTATGGGACATAATGACTCTCGTTGTGAACCTATTAGCTTGCTTCGTGCCACTTGATCGTTCACTATAGAGTGTGAAGAGGTTGCATCTTCTGACCTATTTTCGTGCGTGGAATCTCTTCCCTTAAGCATCGGGTGGCAACTCCGTAAGTCTTCTTCATCTCCATCTTTGTCTACCAGTTATCCTTACAGTAAGCTCATTACTGATGGGTATAATGTTGAATCTCTTCACAGGGACATTGTTCGTGGTTTATTTTATCGTGAATCTGCTGACAAGTACTTACGATCACTTAACCTCAATACCCGCATTTAAGAGTGGCGTTATGTCCAGGTATACGTTTGAAGTATATGCTTCTGGGTATCAGGGAAATTGAAAAGAAATGGAATGCGGCTTTGAAGGATAGACATAATGCTTTATGTAATTTATATAGGCTTTTAAGCAAGCAAAACAGTCTTATTCATCGACAAAAGATTGTGAAGATGCTCTGCCAACAAGTAGAAGCTAGAGATTACATTGCGATAAAGATCTACAAGGCCCATCAAAAGACGTTAATCATTAATAAACAATGTGGCCATATTGATGATCTACTGGATAGGTTGGAGAAAAAGCAGGATGAGTATGATCACTTATCAACTTCTACTCTTAGTTGGCAGGAAAAGTTCGATGAGCAGTTTACTATAAACACACAGCTGAAAAGTGAGAATAGAGAGCTTTGCAGTGAGTGTAGCCAACTTGATAAATATTTTCATCAACTTGAGCAAGCTTATATTGAATATAAGACAAACTCCAGGCTCTCCCTTCGTCATCTTGCAGGGCTATTGTTCGTGGAGATGTTACGATGGAATTTAGTGGTCAGAGGATTAACTTGTCTGAGTCTGTTCGGATGCACATCTGGTCCCCAGAAAAGGAGATAGGTATGAAAAAACTGTCAACGTTATGAGTATGCAATTAAATCACGGAGAATTTTCCTTATTCGTGACTTTAAGGTGTACTATGCTAAACATCTTGAACACATGGAGCGACATGGTTTTACACAGCATCCCGCTTATTTTCACATGAAGTGGCGTGACAAGCTTTTAGTTAGTGAAGAAGAGGCCACTAAAAAGAAATGACATAGGGATGAGCATTCTAATCGGGAAGTTGAGTGTGGCCGCCATTGTAGTGGATTATCATCTTCTGGATCTTTGTGAGCCACGAGGCGTAGATAGATTTGTTATGTTGAACCACTTTCTTTCTATGCTTTAATACATTTTAACATAACTCTGCAAATCTTGCATCTTCATTGTTGCATAATTAGCTATCATTCGTCCTCTTTAATTATGTGAGTTTTTGCTAGGAAGTCTAAAATTGTGAGGCTGGTAGATCTATGACTTGCTTTAATAACAGTTTCGTAAGCATATATATTTTGTAGCAAGGTTTTTTACTTGCTGTGTTTGGAGTATGTAGTGTGCGAAGATGTAAGATCTATTGCTTGTTTTCATCACTTTATTAGAAGCATGTTATCCTAATAGCAAGATCTATAGCTTGCAATTATGTATTTGGCGAAGTTTCAAGATCTAGATCTTGCAAAGATTTCAAGTTGTGCAAGATCTATAACTTGCAATTTTTTGATTTGCAATGTTGCAAGATCTAAAGATTTCAATGATCACTAGCTGTGAAAGATCTATGGCTTGCAATTTCTTTATTTCCAAAGTTGCAAGATCCAAAGCTTGCAAGCATCGTTAATTGTGTAAAATAAGTAGCTTGGTGTTGGCCAAACTGCTTCACTTGAAAAAAGTGGGTGTTTTGATCGTAATATGGTACAAAGAAATATATTCTATCGTTCATAACTAAAATGAGAAATATGATCATGGTCCAGCAATGTGATTTTTTGTATTGATCACATAGTTCCACGATAATGTCATGTCTGAAAGAAAGCTATCAAGGATAATATCCTAGTGGCTGTACAGGTGGATGTTTGCTACCTTCTCCTTCAAATTTAGACATAAAAATTTCTTAAGTTGATCACATGCCACGTGTTTGGAACACTAGTACCATCCATCTTTTCTAACTCGTAGTTTTTGCACTTGTGAGCTTTTGTGACTTTGTAGGGCCCTTCCCACTTTGGGCATAGTTTTCCTCATTTCTCTGCTATACTAGCTTCACAATTTCTTAGCACTAGCTCGCCCATCTGAAATCGTGTTTCCTTCACTTTCTGATTATAATCTCTCGTTATCCTTTCCTTGTACTTAGCTTCTGCCATTTTTTCCAGATCCCTTTTCTCATCCAGTTTGTCCAGTCCCAACCTTATCAGGTCCGAGTTATCTTTCTTCTTGAAATCGCATACTCGGAGGCTTACATTGTCAATTTCCACTGGTATAACTGCTTTGTGGCTGTAAACCAGACTATAGGGTGTTTTCCCTATTGGTTCTCAAATAGTTGTTCTATACGACCATAAGGTATTTGATAATTCATTCACCCATCCAGTTGGCTTTCCTTCTAGCCACTTCGGGATTCCTTGAATGATTATCATGTTTGTTACCTCCACTTGGCCATTGGCTTGAGGGTGCGCTACAGAGGTGAACTTATGGAGAATTCCAAGCTTGGAACACCAATCCATGAATACGCTGCTTGTGAACTATGTACCATTATCTGTTACAATGGTATATGGAACCTCAAAGCGACATACTATGTTTTTCCACACGAATTTCCTAGTGGCTTCTGCTATAACTTGCCCCAATGGTTTTGCCTCCACCCACAACGTAAAGTTGTTGATTGCTATAACTAGGAATTTGGCATTGCTTTCACTTCTTGGGAATGGTCCAACTAAGTCAATCCCCCCATTTATCAAATGTCCACTCTCCATATACTCATGTCAAAGGCGCTTATGGCTTATGCAACAACAAAGCATTGATTTGGCAACTTCTACATTTAAGTAGGAAGTTGTGCTCGTCATTAAACACAGTCATCCAGTACTATCCAGCTTGAATGATCTTTTTTGCTATCATTCTAGCTCCCTGATGCGTTCCACACAGCCCTTCATGAGCCAATTATCAAACAGCCATGCTCCAATACTCCTGTCACTTGTGGCTTATGGACAATGAAGCATTGATTTGGCAACTTCTACAGTTAAGTAGCAAGTAATACGTGCCATTGAATATAGTCAGCCAGTAGTATCCCGCTTGAATGATCTTTTATGCTATCATTCTTGCTCCATGATGCATTCCTCACAGCTCTACATGAACCTCTTTTAAAATTTATGCTGCTTGAGCTGGTCCAACGCATTTTATCCATGGAGGCAAAAAGCCTTTCTTGTACAAGGTCTCATCTTCATAGGTCTAATTGCTAGAACGTAACTCCAACTTACTAGCATGCACCTTATCATCAGGTAGTGTTCCCTTGGAAAATAAATCTATTATTGGCATCATCCAATTTACTTCATCTGTTTGAACTGCCAACATAATCGTTGGCACCGTGCTTCTGACAAAAATGACTCCTACCATTGCATCTCTATGGTTGCTGAGAGAGTCAAACCATGTTATCACTAGCTTTCTTAGTGCATCCACCTTTGTATTTTTGCTTCGTGGTATGTGTTTTATGTCAAAGTACTCAAGTTGGGCTATGAGTTGTTGAACTTTCCTTAAGTATTTCACCAACTGTTCTTCTCGTACTTCATAGTCTCCTCATACTTGTTGGACCACATTTAGCGAATCACTAGACACTCAAATACTCTTAACCTTCAATTTGATTGTAAGGTTTAATCCACATATCAAGGCCTCATATTCTGCGTAGTTATTGGTAAGCGGTAAATTGAAGCGTAGTGAGTATCTTTGTTCGCCTTTGTTTAGGTTTACGAATAGAAATCCTACCCCACATCCTTCTCTACTAGACGCAGTATCAACAAACAATGTCCATGCCACTTCTTCCCATTTTTTCTTGCCTTTATCGACCCTCATGCTCTGATATAGGCTCACTTTTTTTGCTTCTTCATTGGCCATTACTGCAATGAAGTCTGCTAGTGCCTGTGCTTTGATCGTTTTTCGTGGTTGGAATTGAATCTCAAATTAGCCTAATTCTAGGGCCCATTTTGTCAATCTACCTAATGATTCTGGCTTGTTGAGGACGTTCTTGATTGGAAAGCCAGTGTAAACCACAATGTCATGAGCATGGAAATATGTTCGCAGTCTCCGTGTAGAGTACACCAAGGCTAGGGTTAGTTTTTCCTCTAGCGTGTACGCTTTCTCTGCACTCTATAATATTTAGCTAATGTAATAGACTGGCACTTTTTTCTGGTCTTCGAGACAAACAACACAGAGCTGATCGTATTCTGTGAAATTGCTAAATATAAGTATAATATTTCTCCAAGGGTGGGTGATTTTAGTGTTGGCAGTGTCAGAAGCTATTCTTTTAAAACATTATATGCTATCTGGCATTCTTAACTCCAGCTGAACTTCTTGTCCTTTCTTAGAACTTTGAATAGTGGAAAATGCTTCTCTACCACATTTGAGACGAACTTGTTGAGCATTGCCAATGACCTCATCTGAACTTGTACCTTTTTGACAGTTCGCGATTGAGGAAGATTAACTATGGCTTAAACTTTCTCTTGATTGGCCTCAATTCCCTTTAAGGACACCTTGTATCCTAAGAATTTTCCTGCACCTACCCCGAAAACACACTTCTTAGGGTTGAGCTTCATCCCTATGGCACTTAGTGTGTCCAATGTCTCTTGCAAATCCACAGCGAAGCTATCCACCCTCTTTCTTATGATAACCATATCATCAACATATAATTTGACATTTCACCCTATTTTATTATGAAATGTGTTGTCCACTACTCACTAGTAGGTTGCATATGCCTTTTTTAGCCCCATCGGCATCTTTACGTAACATAATATCCTAAAGCTTGTTATAAAATCCATTTTCTCCACGTTTTCCAGATTCATTAATATTTGATGATATCCCTTGTACGTGTCCAAAAATGCTAGCACCCGATACCCTAAAATCACCTCAACTAGCTGATCAATTTTGGGTAGAGGATAACAATCCTTGGGGCACGCTTTATTCAAATCCATAAAATCAATGCACATCATCCATCCTACATCTGACTTCTTCACCATAATTGGGTTTGCAAGCCATTTTAGGTATATGACCTCTTTTACTATGTCAGCTTGAAACATTGTTTTAACCTCTTCTTTGATTGCTTTCTTCCTGTCACTGGCGAAGCTGCGCTACTTTTGTTTAACTGGTTGTACCACATCACTGATGTTCAAAGAGTGTGTAGCGATGTGTGGGTCTACTCCTCCCATGTTATGAACACTCAATGCAAAAGTTTCTATGTGTCTTCACATGATTTCTATGATTCTATTCTTCTCTTCATTGGGAAGGTATTTCCCTACCCTTACACACTTTGACATGTCTTTGTTATACAGGTTAACCAGCTCTGTTCCTTCCTCTAGGTCCGCTGTCGATTCTTGCTGATTTAGAAATTCTCCGTTTCAGATCATGTTAACTATCTTTTCTTTATCTCCCAATCTTCCTGCCTTCAGTGCGATGACCATGCATTGCCTAGCAATTTGCTTGTTTCCTCTTATAGTTGCAATTCCGGCCGGAGTTGGGAATTTCATGACTAGGTGGTAAATGGACCATATGGCCTTTGTTTGGTTAAACGTGCATTAAATGTGCTTAGAGCGTCCATGACTACGAAGTCACACATGATGCTGCAATGTCATCCACTTTCCCCAATAGTGACAAGTGTTGTATATTGCCCAATTGTATTTCTGATCGCCCTGTAAATTCAACTAGCAAGAACATGGATTTTTTTAGGTCCATTCATTTGAAACCTTTCCTGTCAAAGCATTCAAGAAATAGTATTTTGACTGCACTTCCATCATCTATGAACACTCTATGTATAGTATAATAACCATGGGGTCGTTGTGAGGCAAAGCGTTTGGCACTGCATCCTCTTTGCTGAAGGTGATCGCCTCATCCAATCAGAATCTTTTGTCAACAGGTTCTTGTGGGGAAGAGTATTGTGCTCTAGCTTTCCAGGCATTATTGGACAACGACTCCGTAGATCCATGTATAAACAAGATGACTATTTCTGGTACTTCATCGCCTTCATCCTCCTTGTAGTCAATCGTCACGGTCATCTTTTTATTCTTTGGCAATGTGAACGTTGTCCCCTAATTCCTTGCTAAGGTGTTTGCCTATTTGGTATTTTTTCCATATTGGCTTCCCCCCTTCTCTTCTATATTAACCTAAGAGGCCATTACTTAAATTTTCTTCAATTTGTCTTCTTAGGTCTCTGCAATACTCAATGTCATGGACATGTTCCTTGTGGAAAGCACAATAAAATTCCCTAGATCTTTTTTCTGGTGGTGCTAGCATGAGTGTTGGTGCTTGAAATAAATCCTTGTGTTCTTACCATATTTCTTTCCTTGGCCTTGTCAAACTTGTATCTTGAAATGTTGTACTCTGTGAACCTAGTTCTCTTCCTTTGAAAGAGATGCTTCCCTTTCCCTTTTTCATGTATCCTTTCTACGAATACTCTGCTTCCATCATTTGCTTTGTGCCTTTTTCCCACTCTATCTTTCAATTGTTTGCTTTTTTTGTTCCCACATGCTGCTCAATCATCTTTTGTAGCTCACTTGGGTATTCAGGCATGTTCTTCAATAGTTCTTTATAGAACTCTCCTGATCGCATGCCTCTTTTGAATGCTCCTAATGACGATTGGAAAAATAAGTCATGAACTTGCAAACTTTCCTTAACAAACCGATTATGATATTCTGATAGGCTTTCATCACTTCGCTGGGCTATGTTATTGAGATCTGTAATCATCTTATTAAATTTTTGTTTCTTGTAGAACCGACCTAGGAATAGGTCAGACAACTATACCCAAGATTTGATACTCCCATTTGGAAGGTCTTCATACAAAGTGATCATTGTTCCCGTCAAAAGGATGGAAAATGATTTGCAAACTAATTCAGTGTTTGCGTCGCAAAATCTCATGTTGTTTCTGTATAAGTGCAGAAACACTTTTGGATCGGTGGTCCCATCGTAGATTTTGACATGTAAGGGAAGATTCAAGCCCTTTGGCATTTTAAAATCACAGAACTGTGTAGCTAGGGTGATTTATCTGCGTCGTCTTCCGCAACGATATCACGTAACTCTTCTTCATAGTTAAGGATTCCACGCTCTTGTATTACCTTTTTTTTGTTCTGGGGGTTTTGATTGAGCGTGTTCAAAAATTAGTCATACTTTCTCAGTTTGCTTCCAAGAATACCGCAAATGCTCTTTTTCCTTTGGATAGTTATTGTTTGGAGACTCTGCTTCCTCCTCTATTTCCTCCTTGTTGTGCTCCTTTTCCCTATTCGAGGTGTATTCCTACTGATGATATACTTCTCTATCGCGTCCCAGTATTTGTTTGTGTGACTAGTGGCTATGGCTCATCTCACTCTTGGTGAACACCATTATCTACCTGAATGATCTTGAAATAAAAAAATATTTGATTCCCCACAGTCGGTGCCAAATAATGTGGTAGACCGCTCAGGAAAGTTGGTTGTTCTCTCTAAGAATCTCCTTACCTGCAAACTTATCCCGAAAATTACTCTGGGAGAAGGTCTCTAAAGATTAAGCCATTCTTCTCTTGCTAGAAGTGAAATTTCTAGAGGTAGTTGCGCTTACCATAGCTCCTCTGAAGCTTGTTGTATTTATAGGCTGCTGATATGGTTATGATTCCGTACTTTCAGGAATTGAGATTGTGGGTCGTATCACGATCACCATGCTCCGGATTCATAAGTTCGTGTTCATATTTGCTCCTTGTTTCACGGTCTACATTCTCTGGCACGGCTAGAAGTCACATGCGCAGCTGATCTGTGCTTTTGGGCTGAAATGGCTTCGCTTGTTTATGGAATAATATTGGGCTAGGCCTAAGGGCTATCAGCCCTTTAACTGTTGGGCTATATATACACCATTTAACATCATAAAATTATTTTAAAAACCCTATGGAGACCTACCAAAATATAGTACCCAAGTCTACACCCATCGAAAGTTCACCATGTCAAAAATGTGAGTAAAAACTAGAACACAAAGAATCTAGGATACTTATTTCACAACCACAGATCGGACAGCGCAAAGTAAGAATTGCTATTAAATGTTAAAAGGTTAGATTTAACAATAAAAATGTCATAAAGAAAATTTGACGGAGTTAATATTCTTCCAAATACGAATCAATTTGTTCAAAGTACATTTTCATGCGATGACTAAGAAAATCATCTAATGTTCGCGTGGAAGAATGACAACACGGAAAAGTACTAGACCAACATCGTCCAGGAGCTTGAAGTATAGGGTGTCCCCAACCACGAGTTGCTCTGCGGCATGAAACAGGCCAAACCCTTTCGGGGTAACGGTCCCTGAGTAGTGCATGTGATACTTTCTCCATTTGCACCTGATGACAGCATCCACCTTGTACGGTGGTAAGAGCTCCACAAATTTTTCAGGGATATACTAAAATATAAACAAAAAAAACTTTGTAAGTACTTATGAAACTAATCCTGAGAGTATGCATCACGGTCTGTAATCATCCAATTCAGTACGGATCTATGTTGGTCAGTAAAATTATTAACATTTCATTTATAATATTATTAATATAATACAAGGAAGATTTACAAAATACCCAGAAACTGGTTACCTCCATCGGGTCACGGCTGAAACCAGCATTGTTAGACATGATTTCTGTAATTCATATTGTCAAGGGGGAGAAATGTTGTAGTACACAGAAATTGGACAATGATAACAAATTATTTGGTTATTTGACCAAGTCAACGCAATGTCGCTTAGCCTTTGGTATAACCGAATGATTAACCGAGAGGCTAACGACGTCACACTGACCGATAACTTCAAGAAAACACTATTCATAATGTTGCATGTAATTTGGTACAGCATAGGGTCGACAGACATTCAACTGACATCGCATGATAACATGTAGGTTACAGAAACAACATCAGAAAATGGGGAACAATTCTTGGTTCTAAAGCAAGCAATTGAACCACTCTATAGATTGAAGGCTTAGAAACCATATACTAACACCCTAGACCAATATCTTACCACCCAAATTCATATAAACCTGGAAACTTTTAATTAATACATGAAAACCCTAATCCATATTGATAACAAATTATAGGATAAATAAAATAACAAAAGTAATGTAACAAGATGTGGAAACCATACCTTTGACAAAATTGGCTGGGGCACTATTAAAAATCGAGAGAAATGTGAAACTTTGAAGTGATGTATGCGATGTGAGCTCCATTTATATATTAGTTATGATTCCACCTATGGCATGTGTGACGTTGCATTATCGTCTTATATACTGATTGTCTCACCGAAAGATGTGCGACTTCGACTAGTAGGAGTGTGGGCCTAACCATTTCAGCCCACTAGCATGGGGAATGCCTGTTTGTAATTATAGTGTGCGATGTTGTATAGTATTTCTAGTACAGCGACATGTTATAGACTAATGTACAATGTCGGTTATATGGTTTTGGACCTCAGCATTTCAGCCCAATAGCATATCAACGAGGTCCCCATTTAACCAAGACGGAAACAATTGAACTTAGTAACCGGTAATTGTATAGTAGACACTACTATTATAAACTTGTAACTATTACCGGACTTTGTTAGCGTCTGGTATGATCTAAATCAATTTTAAATTAAAAGCTAATTAAAGTTCTTCCATCAATTTTTAAACTGTTTCCACCACATAGAATCACATGAAATTATATATTCTTGGTTTTTTATGAAATTAAAAGCTAATAAAAGTCCGTCCATCAAATTTTAAAAAGTGCAATTACATTGTCCGGGGTAAATTGTAGATGATTACTTATAGGTACACAAGGGTCATTCGTAAAGAACTTGTGGAACTCTCTGTGAGATTATACGAGTTTCTTTATCAGTTGTCGTGGTAAAGAGTTTGACTTGGGATTGCAAGTGTCCCATCCGCGATCTGGGGTAACCGTCCGTCATTTGTGTTAGTATTCCATTATTACCCTTACAATAAGCGTGGTGAACACCATACCTATTTCCACCACATACAATTGCATGAAATTATATATTCTTAGTTTTTTTATGAAATTAAAATCTAATAAAATTTCATCCATCAAATTTTAAAGAGGTCAAGTACATTGTCCAAGGTAAATTGTAGATGATTACTTATAAGTACATAAGGGTCATTCGTAAAGAACTTGTGGAACTCTCTGTGGGATTATGCGTGTTTTTTTATCAGTTGTCATGTTAAAGAGTTTGACTTGGGACTGCAAGTGTCTCGTCCGTGATCCAGGGCAACCGTTTATAATTTCTGTTAGTATTCCATTATTACACTTACAATAAGTGTGGTGAACACCATGGCTATTTCCACCACATAGAATCGCATAAAATTATATGTTAATAGTCTTTTATGAAAAATAAAAAGATAGTAAAAGTCCGTTTATCAAATTTTAAAAAGAGCAAGTACATTTTCCAGGGTAAATTGTTAATGATTACTTATAAATGCATAAGGGTCATTCCTAAAGAATTTTTGTAACTCTCTGTGGGATTATGCGTGTTTCTCCATTAGTTGTCGTGGTGAAGAGTTTTACTTGGGACTGCAAGTGTCCCATCCGCAATTCGTGGTAAATGTCTATCATACATGTTAGTATTCCATTATTACCCTTACAATAAGCGAGGTGAACACCATACCTGCTTCCACCACATAGAATCGCATGAAATTATATATTCTTGGTTTTTATGAAATTAAAAGCTTATAAAAGTCTGTCAAACAAATTTTAAATAGCATTCCGTCATTTGTTTTAGTATGCCATTATTGCCCTTTCCGAAATGAAAAATTGGAGATAACATTTATTTTATTCAAATTTTGAACACAATAAAGTTCAGTTGTTGGCATAAAGGGGTCGATAGATGGGCTGCAATCTTCAAATGGTGCATGCTACCACCAGAATTTAATTAAGTGTGAGGTTTCACTTGTGTCGATTGAGACAACACTGAAACAAATATTTACCAACGTCGGTGAGTCTAAAATTTTGAGCGGGAATTTGAATTTTTAGCCCGAAATTTCCCCCCACCCTATTTCAATCCAATAAATATCAGTACTAACACCCATTTCCCCTTTCCAACCCCAATCTAACAACCCAAATTCCCACCATCCATTTCATTCACAACCTTACAACATTTAAAGATCTAATCAAGTTGCTTCTCTCAAACATCAACAAGTGTCCAAGGATGGATAATCTCTGATTCCTAATTAATTGAGGTAGTTTTTCCAACTATTCCATGTTCAATTACCAATTATGTGATGATCCTACTATATGTTTTTTTAATCAATAATTGATCAAAGATTCTTACATTACATGAGGTATAACGCTTGAGTTCCATGTTATATATTTTTTGTTGCTATGCTTTCAAAGATAGTGTCATGTTTGTTTTGATTATGAAGAAAGATCCAAAGATTTCTATGAACATAGTTTGAATGTGCGACCTCGGCCATATGTCATTGGGCCATCAGCAGCGTTATTGAACTGATACCGAATTCGCATATCTTCTTATTGTTTCCATGTCGTTGAATGTCCAACATTGCTATATTGTCGGTCTTTGTGACATCGGACATAACATGTATGTGAGGTTGCATGTAACCGGTACTATTTACTTTTACCATGTAGGATAAAATATCGTCTATGTTTTACTACATTATGTGTATTTCATTTGATGACTGCCAATTCTAACATAAATTTTTTTCCCGTATGTAATGATATTATTAGGGCCGATGAGAGCCACCAATGGACCTTCAGCATATGGATGGAATGAATTGTCATTACACTAGTCATTATGACAGTTTAAATGGCGTGCAACGTAGAAAATGGTGTTTCAATACATATAATTAGTCAATTTCAAATTAACCTTATGTATTTCAATATGCGATGACATGTATTTGTATTTTATGTTATAGTTTTGCTGGTTTGACATGTCAATCTTTCCCAAATTGATTGAAAACAATTGAATATGGTATGGCATTTAATCATTAACACTCAAATATTAAATATTATAATAATGTACGATAAACAAAGTTTGACCGCTTGGTCAGCAATGTTGCGCGGACATGTGCCCAGACGACACGAAATTGATGTCGCAGTTAGCTGCATCTTTTTTTTGCGACCTCGGCCACTCAAAAGAGGCCATTTTTGTAAACGTTCCACGTCAGTATGCACACGAAGTTGGGCATCCACGTCATGCGATATTGCACGCAGTGTGTTTGGTTATTGGTCCAAACGATATCGCAATGATTCATCCACCTTTGACTACCTTCATGCAATCGATGACCTCGCATACAAGTGGAAGTCGATTTCGCTTCAAACGAGGTCGCACATATGATCTTCAATTGTCGACCTTCTTTCTTTAATTAACGTCAGTGACATTTCCTACCGACATTGGTTAAAAACTGAGGTAAAAGATATTTTTACCTCGGTTGAAAACGTTGAAAACCGAGGTAAAAAAGCCTACTTTTTACTCCGGTAGCATTTACCTCAATTTTTATAAACAAAAAAATAAGGTAAAAACCCCTGCAGAACCGAGGTAAGAGGTGTTTTCTCTTTTAGTGAGGGTAGGTAGAGTGTCACACATCATATAATATGCATCGGTAACTCTTAATGATGCTCAACGCAACTACTCCACCACGGAGAAAGAGTTATTGGTTATAGTGTTTGCCCTAGAAAAGTTTAAACAGTACTTCTTAGGGACCAAGGTCATAGTGTACACAGATCATGCAGCATTTTGCCACTTAATGACCAAGAAAGAAGCAAAACCTAGACTCATTAGGTGGATACTTCTTTTAAGCAAGTTTTACCTTGAGGTAAATGATAATAAGGCCACTGAAAATATAGTAGCAGACCACCAAAGTAGGCTACCAACCCTTGAGAGCCCAGAACCCGCCAAGGAAAAAAGCAAAGTTGGAACCCATTTGGAAAAAATTCCCCGATGAACAATTGTTCAAAGTAACAACTAGTCAACCTTGGTATGCCAATATCGTGAATTATCTCACAACCGGATATTTTCCCCCATCTTTTGAAAATTTGAGAAATGATAGATTGGTGAATGAGGCGAGAGGCTATTTTTGGGATGATCCCTAACTATGGAAGCATGGATCTGATCAATAAGTTAGGAGATGCATCCCCAACGATGAGGTAGGTTGTTTCCTTAGGTTGTGCCATCTCTCCCAAGTCAGGGGCCACTTTGGGTACAAAAGGACCGCTGGGAAGGTAACAAATTGTGGCCTTTGATGGCCCAATATGCTATCAGATGCCAGGAATTTTGTGTTATCGTGCAATAAATGCCTAAGAATAGGGAACATCTCAATCAAGAATGAGATGTCCCAAGCCTTTTCATATCCCATTATGTGGGGTATGGGTTTCGTGGGTCCATTTCCAAACTCCTATGGAAACTACTACATCCTAGTGCTAATGGACTATATGTCCAAGTGGGTAGAAGCGAAAGCAACAAAAATAAATGAATCGTCAATAGTAGTGAGCTTCTTCAAGTCCAACACTTTCTCACAATTCAGTATACCCCAAATCATAATCAGTGATAGAGGAACCCACTTTTGTAACAGAGTCTTAGGAATATTTCATGAAAAATGCAAAGTGACCCATAGGACATCCACTGCTTACCACCTGCAACCTAATGGCCAAGCGGAGATATCTAATGGGAAATTAAAGCCATCCTTGAAAAGATAGTAAATACCTCTAGAAAGGATTTGAATGCTCAGTAGGATGACGTGCTTTGGGCCTACCGTACCGCACATAAAACTCCAATTGGCATGTCACCGTTCCGGATCCTTTTTGGCAAAAGATGTCACCTTCCGGTTGAGCTTGATTTTAAGACACCTTGAGCTGTTAAATGCCTTAACATTTACTTGGGTAAATCCGTGAAACATAGGAAGTCACAATTGCTAGAACTTGAAGAAATTAGGCGCAACTCCTATGATACCGCTTTGATCTATAAGGAAAGAACGAAAGCCCGACATGAGGAGAGTACAGTAAAGAAGGATTTCTTTGTGGGACAAAGAGTTCTATTTTACCAATCTAGGCTATGTCTCTTCCCCGAAAAGTTACTATCAAAGTGGAAAGGGCCGTATGAGGTGACGAAGGTATATGATCATGGAGAAATAGAGTTCAACAATGAAAAGGATGGAACAAAGCTTGTGGTGAATGGGCAACGACTAAAACCATACTTTGAGTGGGGAATTGAGGAAGTAAACAAGGAGGGTAATCCCCTCCGTGTTGAGCAAAAGTTCTGATAACTTGATTGATGGTGAATAAGTCGTGTGGACGACAATAGATATACGGTGTTTTCTTTTAGCTTTTATTAGATTTCTAGTGATTTTATTTGGATGGAATTAGGCTTGATAGATAACTTAGTTCTTTCGAAAAAGGGGGAAATACTAAGGAAAAAGAGGTTAAAATTTTGGCATCCTCGTGCCAGATTTTGGCACGAGTCATTCCAAGAGATACGGCTCATTTTCACAGCATGTTGGCACGAGGGGCATAACCCGTTCCAAGTGATACGGTCCATGCCAGCCCACATTGGCACAAGGGTGCCTGCATGGGTACCCTTGACACGAGGTTATACGTGTCATTACCCCATTTGAGCTATCAAATTGTACCAGAAATGCAAATTTTAAAAAAAATATTTTTTTAAAACTAAAAAATGCATTTTTGGTTCATAAATTTTGATATTCTCTTATTCCTTGGGATTGTTGATGCAAATAGTACTTCAACCATCTCTTGTGAATATTTATAATTGGTAGATTTTGGAATTTGTTTTTCTTATAATAGCATAATAGTTTTTCAATTTCGAATGGAATTACGCTTGGTTTTCATGTTTTTGGATGCAGGATTACGACACTTCCATTAGCATGAATTAATGGACACTTACCTTCAAAAATATATATGTGTGTGGGGGGACAACACGAGGCACAAGGAGGAAGGCCCTTCGGGGTCGCAAGAGTAAGTTCTGCGTCTTTCCCAACCTCACTTATGTGTTTCTACTTATAGTGCACTGGGGACAATGCATAGTGTAAGTGTGGGGGAGGGAGTAGTGAGCACTTTGGGAGTTTTTCATCTTGGGATTCCTCAGTTCTTTTGTGTTTTCTTTTTGAGTTTTTTTTGTTTCTTTGGTGATTTTGGTGTTTGTTTTGTTTTGGGATAGTTTTGGATGCTTATTTGGTGGTGTGACTTGCTTGATCGCATTCATAGCTTGTCTTGGGGTAGTTGTTTTAGAAACATTGGTGGTGTAATTTTTTGTTTGTCATTATCTTCATGTAGTATGAAGCCCAACTTTGGGGCATTTTGTGCTACACCAAAAAAATTGAGAATTTTGAAAAAATAAAGAATATATATATGTATATATATATATACCCAGCTAAATTGAAAACCCAAAAGGGCAACTTAGGCAACAATAGGAAAAGCTCGGATAGGTCAAAGGCCTAGGTAAAAATGAGAGGCTAGGCATGGCTAGGTTTACGAACCTCGAAAAAAATGAGAGGTCGTGTGGAAAAAGGTGAAATGTGAGCTTAACATGTGTGAAAGCTGGGATGAAAACCTGAAAGGGCTCCTAGGAAAAATGAGAGAAATTGAGAGAAAATGGAAACTAGGTTGAAGATACATTGGCATCATCCTTAGTTGTAACTAAGTTGAGAATCTTGAGTTATCATCAGTTACAACCAAGTTGAGGACCTCTTGGATTTCCTTAGTGGATTGTTTTTTGCGACAACTCTTGGATTGCTTTTTGGGAAAGTAAAGTAGCTTAACACTTATCTTTCTTTGCATACCTTATATATTTTGGGTGGTTAGGTTACTTTAGGTTTTTCGGGGAGTGTGAGAATTGTGAGATTCTTGCTTCTTTGGGGGAAACAAGGTAATCTAGGAATAAGTTGAATGTCTCTGTTGACTTATGCATGCATGCTACATGTCGCTTAATCCTTTTCTTTTTCTTATTTACTCGAGGATGAGTAAAGGGTTAAGTGTGGGGTGTTGATGTTCTTCATTATGTTTACGTTAACTGATGAATTCAGCGCAATAATTGACCTATTTTCATGTCAGATTGCTAGTATTAGTTGAATTTACTTGACAAGGGGTTCAGACGGTCATGTTTGATTTTCTTGTCTAAATACCGCATTTTTTAGGCTTATTTGGTACTAATGGACACTTTGTACCCACGGTCACCTGAATCTTCCTTTTGTGATCATCCTTAGTAGGTCGCTTGTGGGTACTTTTCATTATATTTTGTACTGAAGGTTGTTCACAAGGACGGTAGAAGATAATGAAGGTCATTCACATTAGAATTGTAGTAGATGAAGGCCACGGAAAATACACCATGGTAGTAGCACGATTGGGCTAAAGATAGGCGGATTTGAAGTTCAAAGAGGCCAACACTACTACAAACATCACCTATTACTTCAGTTTTTCAGGCCTATTTACCTCGATTTTTTTGCCCTGGAAAACTGAAGTAAATGTGGCTGAAGTAAAAAGTATACTTTTTACCTTGGTTCAAAACCAAGGTAAAATATACTTTTTACCTCTGTTACGTGCGACATTGCACCCCTATCGGTACCTTGTCGATCTTACCGAAACCGCTACCAATAGCAGTGCAATGTCGCACAAAAAAATTGAGGTAAAAAATTTATGACCAACAAAGCTTGCGATGTCGCAACCATTGTCGATCTTACCGAAGCCGCTACCGATAGGGGTGCCACATCGCGCACATATCATTTTAAAATTTAAAAAAATATTGAAAATAGAACCAATGGCAGTCCTGCATTTGGTAGTTAATATCAGAATTTAATATATTTTAATATTAAATTTCATTAACCAAATTCAACAACCAGATTACAAATAAAATAATGGTCATTAATTGAATAACTAACAAAAACACCCTAAAACTCAAAAATAATTTTTAAAAAACCCTGTAAGTCTGAAAAACATAATTCCGGTTCTATGCTCAGCGGGGTCTCAGTTCAGCAAGTGGCATGCCGGAGATCAGTGTGAACGGCGGGCGGATCTCAATGGTGGGCGGAGGTGTAAGCTTTGGCAGCGTGGCGTGGAGGAGATCTGAGCTCAGCAGCGTTCTGAGTCGACGGCGGGAGGAGCTCAATGGTGGTCAGAGATATGAGCTCGACCGGAGGTCGAAGGTGTGGTGGATCTCGACATCGCGACTAGAGCAGTGGCGTCAGTGGTGCACTTACCGGCGTCAATGAATAAGTGGTGTGGCCTGACGCCAAAGTGGCGGCATGGAGTAGGAGCGACAGACGGAGGCTGGAGCTTTGGGTGGGGTCGACGGAAAGAGACGGCGGAGGCTAGATCGGCCGGAGAAGACAAGCGTGACAGCGTAGAAGTCGCGGATCTAGAACTTTAGAGAAGACGTCGGCGGAGCAGCGGCGATCAACGGTGGCGCGGAGGTGGTCAACGGCGGCGGTCAATGGTGGTAAATGTAGGAGAAGGTTGGTGGGAGTTAAAATGAGAGAGTTGCTTGTGTTATGTTAATGGGAAGGAGAAGACTTATTGTACTTGTGTTAGTAATGTTTGGGCTTAGGTCTTAAGATTCATTGGGCTGATTTCTTAGTTCTTAGCAGTTATAAATAGATATAAAGATTTTAATGTGAATATTGAAGGATATATATTTTTTTTAAAGAGTCCGTCTCTTGAAAGATGGTTTTTTCATAAATTATGTAAGACCAAGGTTTAAAGTGAAAATTAGAAAAAATAAAAATAAAATTTTTGGGTTGCATGAATCGGGTTATAAACTTTATAACTACTACACGTTGTATAATAAATTTTTAATATTGCAACTAAGACCTTTTACCTTTTATTATTTTAGTTAAACCCCGTCTTTCCATAAGCCTATGGAAAGACGGTCTTTCCCAAGAGTTTGCCTTTTTTAAATGATGAAAAAAATTATTCTTGCTGTGAATTAAAAAATTGAAAACATTAAAATGCAATGAATTAAGAGACGATTGTATGTTCAAAATTTTGGTTTACAATGGGTAAATGGAAATGTCTCCAACATATTTATGGAAAATTACGCTATGGCCTAAAATTTATTTACAAAATTACCCTTCTCTCCAAAACACACAAATTTTGTTATTCTTCCATAAATATAGAAATAAAAAATAAATAATTTTTTGGGTAAAATGTTGGAAAGCGGTAGTACATGTTCTAGAGTAACTTAGAGTTGATTATTTAGAAGTAAGAAAGAGAAATCAGAAAAGAGTACATAAATGTTCTTCTGGATGATTGTTGATGTATACTAAGAGGTCGTTTGGTATGCGTACCATACACGGTGATTATAAATTCTGCGTATTTTAGGATTGATAGAACTGTTTGGTTGACGGAAAGTAGTAAATACATGGGAAGTTGTAATTCGGAGGAAATTAAATTTCCCACATAACGTGGGAAATATGTTACAGAGTACCTCCTCGGTCGAATGCAATTCTGCGATACTTTTGTGTGATATTACAATTTTATCCTAACTATGGCGCGTAAAACGTTATGGTTTCCCTCCTTCACGCGGCAATTTTTCATTTCCTTCTACTTCATCGTCTTCTCGCATACCCAAATGAAGTCAACCAAACAACATGCAGAAAATTAATTCATAGGAAATATAGAATCCGCATATGCAACCAAACACGATTTGTGTATATCCTAGAAATTTGATCACGGAAACAACTTCCCATGAAATACAAATTACCACAGAATTGAATTCCCACATGAACCAAACGACCCCTAAGTTACAGACTTGGAAAATACAATTGGGATGCATAGGGTAGCATCACGTTCAAACGGATTTCAATTTTGAATTACGAGTTAAGTTTTTACCTTTTGCACTTAGGTCCTTCCAAGAAAATTGGAGTTGTCGAATCACGAAATTGGCGGTACCAAAATAAAATTCAATAATATAATATTGTGAATTTGCAATTTAGTCATGTATGGATGAACGGAAAGGCCTCAAAAGTCAACATTGATTACGTCTACACAATCTTAGAAAATTACACTATGGCCCAAAGTTATATTACCCCATTATCCATTGCTCCAAAATATATGATTTTTGTTATTCTTGCCTAAATATAGAAATATAAATACATTATTTTTTAGTGAAATGTTGGAAAGCGCAAGTACATGTTGTAGAGTAACATAGAGTTGAATACTTAGAAATAAGAAAGGAAAAATCGAAAAGGATTATGAATATGTTCTTATGCCCAATTGTTGATAAATATTCTGTAACAGACTTGAAAAATACAGTGAGGGTTTATATGGTAGCATTATGTTCGAGCGAATTTCAATTTGGAGTTACAAGTAAAGTTTTTTACTTTTTGCACTTAGATTCCTCCAAGAAAGTTGGAGTTGTCGAATCACGAAATTGGTGACATCAAAATGAAATTCAATAATATAAGATTTGAATTTTCAATTTGGGCATGTATTGGTGAACGGAATGGTCTCGAAAGTCAACATTGATTACTTTTACACAAATTACACTATGGCCCAAAGTTATGTTAACATATTATCCATTATTCCAAAATACATTATTTTTGTTATTCTTGCTTAAATATATAAATATAAAATAAATTATTTTTTTAGAGTTACTTAGAGTTGAATACTTATAAAGTAAGAAACGTGAAACAAAAAAGATTACAAATATATTCGTGTGCATGTTTATCGATAAATATTATGTTACGGATTTATAAAATACAACGGGGTGTATAGGGTACCATCATGTTCAAGTGGATTTCAATTTGGAGTTACGAGTAAAGTTTTTAATTTGTGCACTTAGGTCCCTCCAAGAAAGTTGGAGTTGTCAAATCACGAAATTGACGACACAAAAATGCAATTCAACAATATACAGTTGCGGTTTTTACAATTTGGGCATGTATGGGTGAATTAAAGGGCCTCGAAAGTTAACGTTGATTACTTCTACTCAATCTTGAAAAATTACATTACGGCCCAATATTTTGTTACCCCCATTATTCATTGCTCCAAAATACATGATTTTTATTATTCTTGCCTAAATATAAAAATACAAATTACTTTTTTGGTGAAATATTGGGAAGCGCTAAAACATGTTCTTGAGTACTCATATAGGTGCCTCCTACCAACCAAATTTTATACTACTTATTTTATATACTACTTTTTTATATAACTATGAATAAGTAGTTTATAAACTTTTATTAAG
The DNA here is from genome assembly GCA_037428765.1 of Rubia yunnanensis. Taxonomy (NCBI): domain Eukaryota; kingdom Viridiplantae; phylum Streptophyta; class Magnoliopsida; order Gentianales; family Rubiaceae; genus Rubia; species Rubia yunnanensis. The sequence continues at coordinate 102,351,231 of CM075061.1, read as the reverse complement.
TGAAAAAATAAAATTTATTTATTTGTATTTGAATTCGATCATATATTACTCGAACTCTATTTCATTTGAAAAATATAAACATAAAGTCATAGTTAAAAGTATAGTTATAAATCTTTTAAAAGTTTAAAAGAAATGGAGTAGAATAAAAAATTTAGAAAATTACATTTTAGTTATGTTTGACATTAAATTTTATTATTAAAATCTCAATCATTTGTTACTCGAACTCTACATTTAATTTATTTAATTTGAAAAATATAAACATAAAGTCATAGTTAAAAGTATAGTTATAAAATCTTCTAAAAGTTCAAAAGAAATGGAGTTGCATAAAATATTTATAATATTTCTTAATAAAAAAATTACATTATGAATATATATATATATTCAATTATTTTAAATTGTGCATCGGAAAGGTGTCTACGAGAGGTACGTGCGACGTCGTAAGCCAGACATGCGTGCGACGTCGCTCATTTCATGTCTTTGAGAGCTACTTGCAAAATTGGTCACAATAATAATCGACATCAGTAAGCTGGGCATGCGTGCAACATTAGTCATTCATGTCTGCGAGAGTGACTTTCGATGTTGCTTATAATGTCGGTAAGCCAAATATGCATGCGACATCGGTCATTCATGTCTGTGAGAGTGACTTGTGATGTTATTCCCAAACACAACCGACGACGGTAAGCTAGACATGCGTGTGACAACAGTAATGGCAGGATTTTACCTCTGTTTTAAACAAAATCGAGGTAAAAGTGTACTTTTTACCTCAGATTTTTTAACCGATGTAAAAATTATTTTTTACTTTGAAAAAAATAAGAACCTAGGTAAAAAAAATTTTACTTATGTTATTTTCCCTTAACCAAAAAAATCAAAGTAAAAGGGGCAAACTAATAGGTTTATTTTGTTGTAGTGCAAGGAAGAAATGGAGGATTGTTGTCTGAGAGTTGTGCTAAGTTCCGGGAACAATCTGAGAAGAATCTATCCTTGAGGTTGGTTTCATTGGATTTTTCTTCTCAAGAGCTATGAAATCAACTACGATAACTCTCAAAATGGACCAACGTTCCATCCGTAGCAGGGCAAAGAAGTCAGCCGGCCGAAGTAACAACGAGTGGCACAAACCGCTCATGGTCGGCACGAGACCAAGCACAAATAGCCCATGCCAAGCCATATGGCCCTTGCTAAGGGCCTCTGGCATGAGCTGTGCCAAGCAGCACAAGTTGTGCCAACTACAGTAGGCCATGTTCTCAAGTTGCCCTTTTCACTCCAAAAATGGCTAAGTATGGGCGTGGACCATTCCGTTTATCACGGACCATGTTGTTCCAAGTTTAAAAGGTCAAGACTATCCCACGGGGTGTGAAGAATGAAGCGGACCATGCCAAAGGACTGAGCAAAATGGAAATCAATACCCGCCACCAAACGACACGGGGGACAAATCAGAAGTTCAAAAACATAGTTCCAAACAATGGCCCGCACCAGAAGACATGAATCGTGCTTGGCATGGATGTGCCAAGACCACCATCCTGCACCAACACGAGGCAACCGGCCCATTCCAAATCAGATAGACCGCCCTGACACAAGGTCACGTCAGCGGCATAGGTCGTGCCATCCACGGCGATTCGTGTCAGCGGCGGCTGATTGAGGTGTTAACCTATTTTGGGCCTATTTTAGGCTAAAATCCCCTACTACTATAAATATAGCCTTAGTCTACTAGGGTTGAAGATCTTTCATATCTTTTAGGCATTTGAAAAGCAACTTAGAGAGAGAAACACTCTCTCTTCTCTCTTGGTTCTTTCTATTTCTCTTTTTATTTTCCTTTTGGCCAAAGATGTGGAATTCAATGAAATACTTGAATTTCATGTCTAGGGAGTATTTTTATACCTTGGTATATAAATTTGTATTCATGTGCTAGTTATGTTTTTGTCAGATTCATTATATTTTCATAATTCTATGTGCTTATGGTATTATGATGGTTTGTTCTTCAATTGTTTATAATTGTATGAATGATACACTCCATTAGCACACCCTCTAGTTTACATTCATGTTAATTCATGTATTGATACCCCCTGGGGAGGAGAAACCTGGATGTGATATGGGTAGCGGGGGTCTGGGTCCACGTGGGTGTGTCCACTTAGGTCTTTATCAAGTTTTATCGTTATGATGACAGCACACCAGTCTTAGCTGGCAAGTTGGTCTGAAGGGTTACGGGTAGAGATAGCAGCTAGTAGTAAGCTAGGATTGTAAGAGGTCCAAGTGTCATCAATAAGGTGGCTACCTCCATTTGCCTCTTTCTAGGCCTAGGGGTAGAGCATATGTGGTGTACTGCTCTGGACATAATTGTACGGGGGAGAAATAGATATATACAGCGGTCGGACCATTGTTGCACTCCCCTAATTATTGAGGCAGTGCCGATGGAATATTGCAATAGCACCCTACGTGACAGGTATAGGGAGGTGCTGACCATCGACCACACCACGTGTTATGAGCACTAGATTAGGTTGTTAATATCTTATATGTGATTGAATTGAGGATCGGAACATTTAATCAACCATGTTACGCAAATATTCCCCAAGTGTCTATCTATATTAGTTTTCTTGTGTTTTAGTTTTATGTTCGTAGTTGTTAATTGAAACCCCCAAAAACCCCTCATTTTACAATGTTAGCTATTCCTAGCACCGGACGGATTGATAACCCATACGTAGTTGTGTTTTAATTTACTATTAGGCCCTAGCATCTCTGTGGATATACACGGGTTTGCCACTAACTACCGCATAAGTAGCTTAGTAGTGAGTTGGGTGAAGAACTATAAATTTTATCTTTGACCTTCATGTGTCTATGCTTGGGTTAATTTAGCTACAACTTAATAACCTCGAGTGGATGTGGGTCATTTACATTCATGTTGGTGCACATATACCCCTCCAGGAAAGAGAAACCTAGATGTGATATGGGTAGTGGGGTCCGGGTCCGGGTCCACGTAGGTGTGTGCACGTAAGTCCTTTCCAAGTTTTATCGTTACGATGAAAGCACACCATCTTAGCTGGCGAGTTGGTCCGAAGGATTACGAGTAGAGATAGCATTTAGTAGAAAGCTAGGGTTGTAAGAGGTCCCAGTGTTATCGATAAGGTGCCTACCTCCCTATGCCTTTTTAGGCCTAGGGGTAGAGCACATGTGGTTTAGTTCCCCGGACATAATCGTATGGGGGAGAAACATATATGTGAAACAGTCGGGCCATTTTTGCACTCCCCTACTTACGTAGGTGGTGACGATGAAGGATTTTAAGAGCACCCTACGTGACAGGTGTGGAGAAGTGCTAACCATCGACCACACCACGTGTTATGAGCACTAGATTAGGTTGTTGATGTCTTATATGTGATTGAATCGAGGATCAGAACATTTAATCAATCATGTTAAGAAAATATTCTCCAAGTGTCTATCTATTTAGTTTTCTTGTGTTTTAGTTTTATATTTGTAGTTGTTAATTGAAAAACCTAAAACCCCCATATTTTACAATGTTAGCTAATTCTAGCACATAGACGGATTGACAACCCATACGTGGTTGTGTTTAATTGACTATTAGACTCTAGCATCTATGTGGACAAACCTGGACTTGCCACTAACTACCCCACAGGTAGCTTAGTAGTGAGTTGGGTGCAGAATTATAAATTTTATCTTTGACCAACCCCATTTGCATCCCTACTTTTGGTTTACGGTTTGGCAATGCCTTCGCTCGGGTTAATTTAGCCATGACACCAGCTTTAACGACCCCGAGTGGAGACGGGTCATATATGTTTAAGGAAGTTGAGGTGATTTACCTTCTTCTATCGGCTCCATTGTTGATCAATTATTGGACCTTCATGGGTATTGCTTGAGGGAGAGAGAAAGTTGCCTCATGTGGATGTTGAAATTGTGTTGTTTTATACCTGAAAAAGGGTTTTATTATCCCGGAATTACTTACACCAGTATTTTCATCAAAATACCGGTGTAGGGAACCTCTTATATCGTCCTAATGTAATATACCAGTACAAGAATGAGAATACCGGTGTAAGATAATTCAAAAAGCAGCTACTGAAAGCTGCTTTTAATGGATATTAATAATGGACCCGAGAGAAAAATTAAAATTTTTGGCTAAGTACTTGGCACCAGTACAAGCAAAATTAAAATTTTTGGCTAAGTACCTAGCACCGGTATATATACCGGTGATTATGTATAATATACCAGTGTATGTTGTGTACAAAAGCAACTGCTTTAGGCTGCTTTAAACGGCCATAACATTAAATTGTCGGACCCGAGACCAAATTTGATTTTTTATTCCTAATTACCGAGCATCGGTAAAAATACCGGTGCAAATAAAAACATTACCAGTATAAATATTCTAAATAGGTAGCTGCTTGAGACTGTTTTAAATTGCCATTTTATTTCATGATTGGACCTAAGACAAAATTAACAGTTTTTTGGGTTAAGTAACTAGCACTAGTATAGGTACTAGTGTGTATGTCAAACATACCAGTGCCTATGTATAAAATAGAGCATATCTCATATTTTCTTACATCGGTATTTCTCTATTTTATCGGTGCATATGTTAAAAACTAGGATAATACCACACTATTTTATTAACTATTATTTCATTCGATTACGATTAGATTCCAATAGAAGTACATATCAGAACAATACTTTACAAAACAAATAGCGGTCCACGAACATGTCATAGTAGTTCACAACCTAAAGGAGTGGGTATTATTCAAAACATTGGGAGGAAATCCAACTACGGGGGGTAACTATCTATCTCTTCCGCTTTGACACATTGTCCCCACCCACGATTTCATTACCACGTCCGAATCATGCAAGATCAATAATGCACCATGTAGTGAATTGGACTTGGTTTAGTGGTAAACCACAGTCTCTATAATTGAGAGGTCAAGGGTTACCCCCATCAAGAATTGTGAATATTAGGGCAATTTCTTGATGGGGATTACCCAGCGTTATAGGACCGTGTCGGTGGTTCCCGCTGTGGTTTCCTAACCTGCAAGTGGTCGATGATGGTGAGATTGTGGTGGTGGCGGTTCATTGGTGGTGCAGCATTTGGGTGGTCTCAGGAGGGAGTCCCTAGATATTCAAATGGATGAAGTTTCATACTCCACTGAGTTTCGACGGATTCAATGGTGTTGTTTCCTAGTTAGGTCCTAGATTAGGATGTTAATAAGTAATTTGGTTGCTTGTATACAATCTTTCAAAAAATATTAATAATGCACCATATACACCATTTCACATTACAATTACCACATTCATAATATGTCCTACAATATAACAATCAATAGCCATAGCATTAACTACATCAATCTTGAAAACAAATGACAAACTAATATAACAATTCTACCCCCAATCACCTTAAAATGATCAAACACACAAGATATATATGTCTACAACCAAAATGAACAATATCCATCATTAATATCCATCAACGTATTTTCAAAACATGGTACCTCTAAGGGTTTTTATAGTAGATCATTCAATGCTTTCATCAACCCAAAATAGCCATTAATGAACTCATCTTCCCAAATTTTTCACATTTTTAATCCGCCAAAAAAGGTGGTAGGTGAGCATTAAATGCATTTTCACACCGGTACTTTAGCCATTTACCGGTGCAAATGAATTTTTTCGTATAAAAATTTACTATTACACTGGTGCTAAGATTGCTCCACATTCCCCCATTTTTTTACATATGCACGGGTAATAAAAATTACCAATTCAGGAACAAAATTTTTGGCGCCAAAACCTTACATCATATCTAAATTTATACATCGGTATAGTTTATACCAGTGCAATACTTCTCAATAACACAGCTGTTGAACACCGGTAACTTTTTTACCAGTGTGAAACTTAATAATTTTACAAATTTTTCATATTTTTAACAATTGTTCCTACACCGTTATAACATATAACGGTGCGTATATGTTTAAAGGCACCGGTATTTTGATAGACAAGTATTCTACCGGTGTAATTTTGTTGATGTACACTAGTATTCTATCATGGGGATGTTTTATCGGTGCGTATGTACCAGTTTTCTAGTAGTGAAAAGTAACTTGCCTCTTTATGGAATGGAATAGAAGAGATGATCTTCGGATCAATGCTTCGTAGCAACCAAGACACAATCATCGAGTTCACAGTAATCCAATCCAAAAATTTTGTTTCATCATCGGGTTTCCTAATGATACCATCAAGAAATCCAAACTTTCTACTTGCCCTCAAGGATAAAGTAATTGCATGATCCCAGGCAATGTAATGGTCATCGGTAAAAAGTACATAGGTAATCAAATTCCCTGGTTGATTGCTAGTTCCCAATAATAAGGAGACGAAATATCAATCTTTCCATATTGAGCCATGAAAACATATCGACAACATAGAAATCACGCCGCATAGCAGCGCTGAAGATTGTGACATCGATTGGTAGACGACGGCAGCAGTCAGCGGATAGTGATCGGTGTACGGCAAACAATAACTGCAGGTGGACTGTATAAACATTAAGGTTTTAGGTTGGAAAATATTATTAACTCTGATACCATGACAAATTCATAATGGGGTACTCATGCTGAGTTTATTCTTCCATTTCTTGGGTATAAATACAAGTCAAGACCAAACCAAATCGATAAAGGATTTGGATTACAATCAATTATAATCTAATCCTTCCAAATCTATTTAATAATCCAATCACAATCTGAAATAATCCCAATACATTGTATAAAATTGGTTGATTTTATTCATAATATTTCAACATATATAGTATATACATTGATTTACTTGGAGATTAAGTAAACTAGCTGACTTAACCTATGTAGAATATTTACTTGGAGCCTAAGTAAACTTAAGGGTTAAGTAAAACTAGGTAGTATAACCTAAATATGATATTTACTTTAAGGTTAAATAAACTTGGAGGTTAATTAAACTTGGAAGTTAGGTACACTTGGTATGTACTCTAATACCACCCCTACCCCCCTCCATAAGCTCATGAAGATAGAGTGACATGAATCTTAGACCGAAGAGACACAAAGCAAGCCATGCCAACCGCCTTAGTGAATATGTCAGCAATCTGATCAAGAAAGAGTATGTGTCAAACAATCAAGAAACAATATCAATTTTCTCTTTGACAAAATTATAATCAGCATAGATATGCTCGAACCTTTGATAGAAGATAAGAATGATTGACATGTAGGTAGCACCTAGGTTATCTCATTGTAGAATGAGCGGTGGCGAAAGTGGAGCCTGGAGTTCTGACACAATTTTTTAACCAAATTATCTCAGTGGCAGGAAATGTTATAGCTTGGTATTCCACCTCTGAACTGGACTTAGCCATGACGTGTTACTTTTTAAAAGACTAGCTTACAAGATTACCACCATAATATATAGAAAAATTATGTTTAGAGCGACAATCATCGCCATCAAATGCCCATGAAACATCAGAGAAGGCAACAAGGCGATGGTCAGTACAATGACAAGTGATAAATCTTGAATCAATAGTACCTTGCAAGTAGCGAAAGATGCGCTTAAATGCCGACCAGTGAAGCTGCGTAGGATTGTGAATAAATTGACAAGCACAATTAACAACATATGAAATTTCAAGACAATTAATCATAACATAATAAAGAGCTCCAACAATGTTGCAATAAAGTTGTGGATCACTGGAGTGGGTAAGCCGAGAGGCAAGCTCAACGGGAGAGGCATCGGGTTTTGCATTTGATATGCAGCCTAATAGTTTGAGCACATACTTCTGTTGAGAGAGGAAAATGTTTGACTTGTGACCAGTCAGCTGAATGCCCAAAATGTAGTGTAGAGTAACCTGATCACGCAGAGAAAATGAGACATTAAGCTTGTTAATAAACTCAGAGATAGTAGCAGATTATCCAAGTGCACCAAAATATATAAGACAAGCTTCCCAGACCACCAAATGAATAGAGTAGTGACATATTTGCAAGGGACAACCCCATGATCCTGAAGAAAACTACAAAGTTCACTAAACCACGCCTAGGGTAAGATATAGGTCCCGGTGATCCATGCTACTACCCGGTTTAATTCACTGCATGCGTCTGCAAGTTTATTAATCCCAGGAGTGAGGGCTAGAGGTGGCAGTTGAAGCGTACCTCTTGTTATACCCGGAGAAGGTGAGATTTTTAGAAGGACGCGGAACTGAAGTGTGACAGACTGAGGGAGTTCTTGGTGAATCAAATCACTTTGTATCGTATGATAGAGCATTAGATAGGAAATATGTTTTATATGTGAATAGGAGTCGAAGGTCAAATCTAACTATTAACCACTTAATGCTAATGCCCCTAAGGTTTTTATTACCATTTCTATCCCGTACATATATTTGTATGCATATAGTCTGTAGTCTAACTATTTCAAACCAAAAACCCCTCATTTTTCTCTACTCCTGGCACACACACTTGGTGATGCTTGTGTGTGAACTACGTAAAACTATCTTTTATAATCTTAAATCTCTGTGGAAGGCACCAGATCTTACCACTAGCTACTTTGTAGTATTTATGAGTGAGTAGGGCGAAACACTAACACTAGTGGAAGAATTACTATTAAAGGTGGTTATTTTATATCATAGCAATCACTTTGAAGATGACTTTTTTGGTTATGCTTTTGATCATCATTGATCAAAGGCGGTTCCAAGAATTGCCTTTGAAATTCTATCGTTAAAGGCAGTTATTTTCTGCCTTTGTATGTGCGGAGGAACTGCCTTCCATGGGTTCCGAGATCGGAATTGAAGTCTCGAGTTTAGAACTATTGACGTATCATTGGGGGTTCATGACAAGTTTTGAGTCAGAAACAAGATAAAGGTTCCTGAAATGGATCAATTTTTAGGCCTTTGTAAACAGTTTCTTATTTGGATATCAACTACCGGTCCGCAACTAGATTTCAATGCTTTAAATGCATTAAATTTATTTTTGAGTTCCGAACTTGGGTGGTGTTTTGGGACTATAGTTCCGAGTCCATAACTGGTTGATCAGCTCTTCAGGAATCACAAACACATAAAGTTAGGATAGAGGTTCCGGATTTGGAACTCTTTTGGGGACAGAGGTAAAACATCTAAAAACCAATATATAAAACTCGGCCAAAAGAAAAGCCTCATATAACAGCTCCAATTCATACAAAAATATATGGAATATGCTAACGAAGCACCATTCTATTGATAGGAATAGAAATATTGCCAATTTTATTCCACAAAATAAATGACACGATCATCCTATCTAATTAATATATATATATATATATATAGACTACACAAACGAAGCAACAATCTATAGATAGAAGTAGAGATCTCTCAAATTCTTTTCCACACATTATGCATCATGCATATGTACACACACACACACAATTTCATTCCATACAATTCTAAACCACGTTTGTATTTTCAATAGATGCCGATCGGGCATTCACTAAATACCTTGCCGTCAATGGGATACTTTTAGCCGTGTTTTGGCTAAAGGAGTCATTGGTGAGGTTTGACAAGAGATGCCGAATTCACTCTTGCAAACTACTATCTAAGAAGGATGGAAGATTTATCTTCACAACAAGTAGACGAAGTAGTGAATATATTGTTTCACTCGTTCTTGAAGCCTTTGTTATTCAGCATTCATGTGTTCTTAATGCTATGTGTTACTTCATTTATGCCACATGTTTTTTGAGAATAGGAAGTTTTTGCATGATTTAAGTGTTAGGATTTAGGAAAGTGACGAATTCCTTAGCTCCTTTGCATGAAAATCTAAGAACATGAACTTAGAACTTCTTGTGCATAATGTGTGGTGATTCTTGCTAGATAAGTATGTTAATATGGTAGGTAACAAATGTGGTAGGTAACAAATGTGATAGGATGAGTGAATGGTTCAATGATCTTTTTTTTTTCATGATCTACATTAGGTTTGGAAGTGGATATCAATTTCCCCCAAGGCTTTATCTTTTGTAGTTTTAAACCCCTTTTTCTTAGTTTGTTTGATGATAAGCATAGTTACTTGATTGTGCTAGTTATCTTATCTTTTAACTTTCATAGCTTAGGACCACCAAACAACCAACCCCCCCCCCCATTTACATGCTTATATATATATCAACTTCTAGCCTAATAGCAACCTTTTGTGTCTAAACGCTTAAGAAAATCCCCCTTCTTCGTGGACGACCCCGACTTGCTGCTATCTACTTAGTTGTAGATAGTAAGCATTTAGGGCTTATAAATACTAACTTTGAGAGGCACGGCGATGGTCTCCCAAACTTTGAGAGGCACGGCACGGCGATGGGCTTATAAAGTAATTGCTAATTCTCCCAACCCCATTTACATGCATTTTGGCGATGTGCCCATTTTATACGGTTATATTAGGACTTTTAGGATTCACTTTTGTACACTTTTATGCTCTAAATGTAACATTTTTCCTTGAAATTCTCTAAGGATGGTTAAAAGCGATTTTTACGCTTTTATTAATTTTCTAGAGAATTTTGTGTGACAAGGTAATTTGTTTGAAGCCTTTGAAGACTTTGAAGAATACCTTTGAAGATTTCAAGATTTGAAGACTTGTATTTTAGCTTTCAAAGATTTGAAGAATTGAAGAAGTGAAGAGAAGAGGGGGATATGAAACAAAAAGAGGAAAGACATCAAGTTGCTGGAAATAGAGTCCATCGCGAGCTCGTCGCAAGTCCGTCGCGACTTGCGACAGACGTATGGCCTGAAATCCTTCTTTCTTTTTTGTACTATAAATACTCACCTTATCATCTCCTCTATTCATTATCTCTTCTTCCTGTGATATTTCTGGGTTCAAACCCTAGTTTTTCTTTCTTTTCTTAGTTTTTGTAGATTAATCATGTCTTTTGATTGTCTAGCTTAGTTTTATCTTGGGAGCAATGTATTGAAGCTTCCATTTCTATGTAATAAGAACCATATCCATCTATTTAGTGCTTTTGCTATTGTGCATTTATTGAGCTTTGAATGTGAATTGTTAATGGCATTGATGTTGTTGGAAGCTTGAGTATATGAATTTCTTGTATGATTACTTGTTAGGGTTGGGAGAAAGTAGCTAATTTTCCCTTCTTTTAATGTGGAATCCAAGAGCATGAGTTAGAGCTTCTTAAATGATGTTGGTGTGTTGATAATTGCTAGATGAATGTGATGATGTCAAACTCGTTGTCATGTTTGTTTTAGGTAGCAAATGAGAGAAGTCTATGAATGTCGATCGTTCTTGACTAATCTTCTGTAAATGCATGAATTGGTTAAATGCTTAGACACGTTGTAGTGTTTATAAGTGTTTCCAAGCTTGTTGATTCTTCGTGCTACATGCCGTCAATGGGATACTTTTAGTCGTGTTTCGGCTAAGGGAGTCATTGGTGAGGTTTAACAAGAGATGTCAAATTCACTCTTGCAAACTACTATCTAAGAAGGATGGAAGATTTATCTTCACAACAAGTAGTCGAAGCAATGAATAGACTGTTTCACTCGTTCTTGAAGCCTTTGTTATTTAGCATTCATGTGTTCTTAATGCTATGTTTTACTTCATTTATACCATGGGTTGTTTAAGAATAGGAAGTGTTTGCATGACTTAAGTGTTAGGGAGTTAGGAAAGTGACGAATTCCTTAGCTCTTTTGCATGAAAATCTAAGAATATGAACTTAGAACTTCTTTTGCATAATGTGTTGTGATTTTTGCTAGATAAGTATGTTAATGTGGATTGTTCTCATATTTATTGTACAGATGCAATGAAAGGTTGAACCTTTAATGTGGTTTGTTCTAGGTTTAGCCTAATGAATGTTATGTTTGGTTAAATGGCTATGCCTTTGGTAGAAGGCTTGTTGTTGTCAAATCTATGGTCCTTCATCCATAGGTAACAATTGTGATAGGATGAGTGAATGGTTCAATGATCTACATTTGGTTTGGAATTGGATGTCGATTGCCCCCAAGGCTTTATCTTTTGTAGTTTTAAACCCCTTTTTCTTAGTTTGTTTGATGATTAGCATAGTTACGTGACTGTGCTAGTTATCTTGTATTTTAACTTTCATAGCTTAGGACGACCAAATTACCAAACCCCCCCCCCCTCCCATTTACATGCTTTTATATGTATGTATGTATATATATATATATATCAAATTCTAGCCTAATAGCAACCTTTTCTGTCTAAAAACTTAAGAAAATCTCCCTTCTTCGTGGACGACCCCGACTTGCCGCTATCTACTTAGTTGTAGAGAGTAAGCATTTAGGGCTTATAAATATTAACTTTTAGAAGCACGGCAATGGCCTCCCAAATTTTGGCACCGCTGCCGGGGAAAAGACATTTATTTTTAAGTGTTTAGGTGTATTTGGTTGCATATTAGCTAGTTGTTTTTATTTTTCCACCCCTTGGTGGTTCTTTTTGTTCGGAGTAGGTATTGCTTGAGTTCTTGATAAATTTTTATTGAGAATCCTTGCAATATAATTTTGGACTTTTGAAAATTTTAAAAATAAAATAATGGAGCGTCTCACCTTGAGGGAACTCATGATGAGAAGAGAGGCTCAACAAGCAAGGTTTTGTAGGATGTGTCATTCTAACTATCCTACCGAGTCTTGCTATTTGTTGTAGGAAGAGCACTGTGAAGGAGAAAGAACCATTGGTTTCCAAAACCAAGGGTATTATGAAGAGTGCTACCGACTGTAAACTGGTAAATAGTATATACGGTGGAACCCACGGTAGAGCCTGGAGAGGGCCCTACCAAATACAAAATATAATCCAACCTTAGGTTACGAGGCGAACCTAAGGAGCAAGTCCGAAAGGGATGTAGTGGGAGAGGGGTTGATGAGGGAGTGCATGCCAGAAGGATCGCACTCCCCCGTCCTCCCCCCTCCCCTACCAAACTAAGCTAACTACCAAATTAAGCCAACTACCATCCCAAAGCAGAATGATCAAGCAGAGTAATATAATATAACCTGAGAACACAGGCTTAAGGAAGGCTAGACAAATGGGGTGAGGACAGAGTCACTACCCATTATCGTAAAAACCGCTTCTACCCCTAACAGTTAGGGCCTTCTTCATTTGAGTTCCTTAATGCAGCCGAGAGATGTGAGACTCGGGTGTTGAGCAATGAAATTCCTAATGCAGCCGAGAACTCTCGGGTCTTGGGTAACAGAAATAGTTTGAAACCGATGGTCCTTGTTGTACCATGTGGGTACGGGTGGGAATCTGCTTCTACCATGCACATCCCTAAGTTGGAGATAGAGGGATGTTATTGGCCTTCAATCATTCTCCTGGTGGCGCCGAGGATGACTGAGTGGGCAAGGGAGTGATGAGGCTGTGCCTCTTCCCCTTGTTAGTCCCCGTCAAGTCAACCTCCTGAAGGTGGGAGAATGGATACACTTTTACCGCGTGCACCAGGTGTGGCGATTATGTAATCGCCCTCTCCATTTTGAGCAAATGGACAGCTATATGCCAATTTAGCACAGAGTGCAGCGCGGGCATAGGGCGCAAAGGTAACCGTCAAATCATAAGTAAAAACTAGGCTTTGGAGAAAGAGTACTAGGAGAAAAGTCCCTACTCTTTAACCTCTTGCCTCACAATGGGAACCATGATAACCGCACTTCCGAATGAAGCCGAGGCCGCGCACCTCGAGCACTCGAACCACAACAGCCCTTCGAGGTCTCGGATCACATCTTCGAGCACACGAACCTCTAGAACACTTGGATGGATCCAACCCTTCGAGTCACGACCACCCCTCGAGCAGTCGGGTTACCATCACCCCTCGAGTTCACGAACCGATGGGCTACCTCGATGCGTCGAACCATGATCGTCCGTCGAATGCAAATCCCCGTCGTGCACTCGAACCACTTCCCCTCGAGCACACGGTCCAGTAGTCCTCTAGCACACGAGCCACTACCCCTCGAGCACTACCCCTGTAGCACACGAACCACAACCCCTCGAGTACTACCCCTCGAGCACACGAACCACTACCTCTCGAGTACAACCCTCGAGCATAACCCTCGAGCACAACCCCTCAAGCACTACCCCTCGAGCACTCCCCCTCGAGCAGATGAACAACTTCCCCTCGAGTACTACCCCTCGAGTACTACCCGTCGACCACAACCCTTCGAGCACTACCCCTCGAGCACTTCCCATCGAGCACATGAACCACAACCCCTCGAGTACTACCCCTCGAGCACACGAACCAGTACCCCTCGAGTACTACTCCTCGAGCACACGAACCACAACCCCTCGAGTACTACTCCTCGAGCACACGAACCACAACCCCTTTGAGTACTACCCCTCAAGCACTCCCCCCGAGAGGTAGGAGATGTTGGTTTTCAAGGGCAAGAAGCTCAAGAATGGTATCCATACCACAATTCTTACAATCCAGAATAGAGTGGTAATCTGGATTGGTGGTATGAGAATGAGCTAAAAAACCAACAATACGAGCAAAATAGTTGGCCATCACCAGTGGCGGAACTAGAAAAAAATTTCAGGGGAGGCTTAGTGACGACAGCTTTCGGCGGTAGGAGGCGGCATGGTAGCGGACCTGGCGGTGGCGGATGCTCTTCTATCCGCTCGGCTGTTGTGCTGTGCTGTGCTCGTTGGAATTTTGGGAAGAAATGGATTATTGGATTGGGTTTTCAGTTTTGGCCCAATCCAATACATATTCCATTTTTATTTATTTATTTTTGCTTATTACAAGTGAAACGGCATCGTTTCACTAATGTGAAAATGACATCATTTTACTACTTCAGCAGCAAAAAAAGAAGGCCATGAAACAGCCTTCTTCTCTGAGCATTGCGTACCAGTGCCGGAATACGTGCCAAGCTACGACGAAAGAAACGCTCGATGGCCAGACCGATTCATTCTACCTCCGCCCGGCAATCTAGGTAGGGCTGGAGCCCTACCTCACGTACCGTTGGTTCCGCCACTGGCCATCACCACCTTATACCATACCCCAAACCAAGTCCAACAAGGAAGTTCAAGTTTGACATGTGATGAAGCGATGAATACAATAGCAAACTTGAACAACTTTACTTGTGAAGAATCGGACACCCGGCTCCCCTCTAGTGTTGAGGCTATTGAGGGGCATGTGAGGAGTATATTAAAAGAGTTGGCCTGAATGGAAGCTCGTGATTCCAAAAATACACCATCCTAAATCAAACTCAAGGATTCGGTGAGTGAGGTCACCATGGGAAATGATCTTGAGTTTGAAGGGGATGAGGAGTTGGTTGTTGAGGATGATAAAAATGAGGAAGAGGTGATTGTACTACATTTATTAGCATCGTCACCCCTACCCCTACCTATTGAATCAACTCTGCCATTTTCGGAAGTTTTGAGGGAGATAAGAGAGGATATAAAAGACTACCCCAAGCCTCCTAACCACCCAACTTCCTTTAAACCATCTCCACCTCAACAAGACTTTCCTCTTGAAAGTTTTGTACCCCCACCTCTCTACTTTTGGATACTCATGGTGAATGGGTTCAAGCCTTCACCATATGGAAAATATTAGAGTCATGCCGACGACCTTAAATATACAGAGCTTTGTCGTGCTGACGACCTTAAATATACAGAGCTTTGTCGTGCCGACGACGTAAATAAACTCGGCCTTTATTTTGGTTTTTGTTGTTTAGTTATTTTTATTTTGTCTTGTTCTTTTTACGGTATGTTTTTCTGTGATTTTGTAGCAAAGTGAAGTGCGTTACATTGGGGGAGATGAAGGAATGAGATCCATGAGAAAAGGAAGAAAGCTTGGAATGTTGGTAAGAAAAGATTGAGTTATTTCTAAGTGTTGGGAGGTCTTGTAATCGCGAGTAGCGACGACCTCGCGATGAACTCGCGATGGACCATCGCGAGTCGCAATGTGATCAGAAGTTTTGTGCTAAAAATTCAGTTCCTAACACCACTTTCTGCGAGTCGCGAGTTGCAACCAATAGGTCCTCGAGACACAGCATCCCCTCGAGACCTCGAGTTGAGTCGAACCCGAAAAGCCATCAGTCCTCAAGGCCACATGCCCTTGAATTGAGCTAAAACCATCAAGACACCATTCCCTCGAGACCTCAGGTCCTCGAGACTACAATCCTTCGGCTCGAGTTGAAGCCCTCAAGACCTCGGGTCTTCGAGGCTGCAAGACCAGCCATTCAAAAAGCCATGAGTCTCGAGACCATTATCCCTCGAGATCAGTTCTTCGAGACCAGTCAGCCCTCGAGACCTCAGGTCCTCGAGGCCGCAAGCCCTTAGCTTGAGCAGAACTTGAAAGTACATCACCCTCTCGAGGCCAGTTCTCGAGACCAACCCTCAAGACATCATCCCCTCAAGACCTTGAGGAAGCAAGCCCTTGACTCGAGCAGAACTTGAAAGTCCATCACCCTCTCGAGGCCAGTTCTCGAGACCAACCTTCGAGAATCATCCCCTTGAGACCTCGAGGCAATAATTCCTTGACTCGAGCAGAACTTGAAAGTCCATCAGCCCTTGAGACCTCAGATCCTCGAGACTGCAATCCCTCGCCTCGAGCTAAAGCCCTTGAAACCTCAGGTCCTTGAGGCTGCAAGCCCTCGATTCGAGCTGAGCCCAAAAGTGCATAATATCCTTGAGACCTCGTGTTCTCGAGGCCACAAGTCCTCGATTCAAGTTGAAGCCCTCGAGACCTTAGGTCCTCAAGGCTGCAATCCCTCGACTCAAGCTGAAGCCCTCAAGACCTCGGGTTCTCGAGGCTACAATCCCTCGACTCGTGCTGATCCCTCCAGACCTTGGGTCCTCGAGGCCACAAGCTCTCGATTCGAGCTGAACCCAAAAGTGCATCATACCCTCGAGACCTCGGGTCCTCGAGGCTAAAAGCCCTCGACTCGAGTTAAAGCCCTCGGGACCTCAGGTCTCGTGAGATCTCAAGATCTCGAGACCAGTGAAGCCTTTTAGCCCCTCGAGACCAACACCTCTCAAGACACCATCTTTCATCCTTGATTGTAGTATATCGACTACATCATTGAGTCTTTAATTGCTATATTCTATAATAATTATTGGATATGTGTCAATATATGTTGGATATTTTTATTGGACAATCTTATGGTGGTGATTGCATGATGGATTGGTTATTCTTTGATAATACTATGGTTATTAACTCTCAATGCTAAACCTGGTATTACAAATCCTTATGTACTTGTGAGTTTGATGTTGTACTTTGTGGTGTTAGTCTTTATCAAACGGTGCCAAGGAGACAATGTTTTGCTCGAGGGGTGAGTTCTTCTACAACACTTTTTCTCCCTCTTCCGACTCCGAAACCAATTTCATGAACAATCATATACAATTACATTGGATTGTGTCATATCACCAGCGATTATGCGGAGAAATGGGTGTCACTCTACCTCTTAGCTTGAGTTTTATTTTCTTGCCTTACATGTTTACATTGAGGGCAATGTGATGTTTTAAGTGTGGGGAGGGGTTAAAGGACTCACATGCATGCTAGCTTCATTTGGAATGCTTTTTGCTACTTTTGATTGGAAAAACATGAGAAAAAGAAAGAAAAAATTGGAAAAAATGAAAAAAAATAGAAAGAAAAAAATCTGCTATGTTGAAAACCCGAGAGGGCAACTTAAGCGACATTGGGGGCCCGGATATGTCGAAACTCGAGAGGGCAACCTAGGCCAAAATGAGAGGCCAAAATGTGCAGAAAAAGGTGAGATGTGAGCCAAAGATACATGATGTGTGGTTAGGATGAAAACCCGAAAGGGCTCCTAGGCAAAATGAGAGAGAGAGAAAGAGAAAAAAAATGCTATGATTTCACTCATTTGCCGGCATTGGAGTCATAAGGTTGCGGTTATCATATGGATGGATCGGGTAGCTCAACATATTTAGACCTCTTGGGATTGGGTAATTTAGTGGGTTGAAAAATAAAGTATGGTTATGAAATTCTTGATTATTACTTCGTTTTGGTTGATATATTAGTATGAAGTGAAGTGTGTGCTTGAACCTACTATATGGTTTTAACTTTTTAACTTCATTTTATGTCATTGGACTTTGGGATTATCAATTCGGGACTTTGAAACATTTTTATGGGTAGTGAATTGATAAGTGGTAGGTTTGGTTAGATTTAGGAATTGGGGTTATGTGTGTGAAAAATTCTCATTTGAGCTTTGATTTTGGGATTTATGATATTGAGTGTTTCTGTGAGGTTTTTATTGGGGGAATATTAGTTTAGGATATGGACATATGAATTCTTTCGTGTGCTTGAATCTTTTCTTACTCGAGGGCGAGTAAGGTTTAAGTGTGCAGAGGTTTGATGTGCCTATTTTATACGGTTATATTAGGACTTTTAGAATTCACTTTGTACACTTTTGTGCTCTAAATGTGACATTTTGCCTTGTAATTCTCCAAGGAGGGTTAAAAGCAATTTTTACGCTTTTATTACTTTTCTAGAGAATTTTGTGTGACAAGGTAATTTGTTTGAAGACTTTGAAGAATATCTTTGAAGATTTGAACATTTGAAGACTTGTATTTTAGCTTTTGAAGATTTGAAGGTATTCTTCAAAGTCTTCAAGCAAATTACCTTGTCACACAAAATTCTCTAGAAAAGTAATAAATGCGTAAAAATCTCTTTTAACCCTCCTTAGAGAATTTCAAGGCAAAATGTCACATTTAGAGTACAAAAGTGTACAAAAGTGAATCCTAAGAGTCCTAATATAACCGTATAAAATGGGCAAATCACTTGGGTCCCTGACTGGCCAACGGGCTAAGGATCCAAAGTCCCAGGCACCTCCTTCGTAAACGGTATGGTGGAAGCCCGACAAGCGTCTATAGTTTCCTTTTTAACGTGGCACGGATCATGACGAGCCTTTTTCACCAGGGGCTACTAATCATAAGTCTCGGTGTTAGACAGGTTGATGGTCTTCTCTGGGCGATCAACATCGCCCCATGCATCCTTGCTATGGCACGGAGGCCGGGTGCTGAGAGCCCTCTGATCGAGCTTCGAAACATTTCCAAGAAATTTAGAACTCGACATATCTCAGATAGATCAAAACAAATGAGTCAGAACATGATAAAGAAAGCAGAGCGAATAACTAATAAAAATAGTGTGCACGTAGCACAAAGCGCAGACATAAAACATTAAACCTATACCACTCAAATCTGCCAGACCATTCTGGGGAGAAAGACCAACAGACAAGTAAGGCATGCTAAAAACTGGCAAAGGGAGTCCCTCAGAACAAGATCTGACCTCACACTCACTTTTTCAAGGTGAGGGATGAAAGGTCGTATGGTAGCCATCTGAGTAGCTCTAGGGCAAGCGAATCGGCACCCCTTCTGTGGACCAGCTCCTCATCTATAAAACCCAGGACCAGCTCCTCATCAATAAAAATAAATCTCCATTTCCACTCGACTCCAGTGGGAATATCAGTCAGAAGCTTAACTTTGCCCTGCTAGAACTTCAAGAAAGTCAGTTAATGGGGCATCATGGCTGAGTGACAGAAGACCCGAAACAGGGTGAGTGAGGGTTCTATGCGCAGAAGGCAACATAGAACTTCAAATCCTAGAAGGATCGGAACGGAATTTGGAGGGAGATCCATCAGCCCCAATTTGAAAAAGCCTGGGACGGGTTGGAAAAAAGAATAAAGGGGAAACCTAAGGCAATATTTCTCTAGCGTCTCCAAATCTACAACAATCATGTCCTCAAGTGAGTCCAAAAAGGTCTGGGAAACACCGGGCAACGCCACATGATCACCTATATCGCAAAAACTGCCCTTCTGGAAGTAAATACAACCTCAAGCAAACTACAGACATAGTGGTACTTAGCATTTGTGGTATCACAATACAAGTCTTCCTTTGGGGGGGGCGATGGAAACCATAGTGACTCAAAGATAAGGCGAGAAAAAAGACAAGGAAAGGCAGAGAAGATGCCGGGAAGATGAAACGATCATCGGAAAAGTGAAAGACTGAAATGACTAAGGAAGAAAAGAGAAAGAAGAGTTTGAAAAATAAACGCAGTGGACCCAAGGTATTCCTTGGAAGAAAAAACGATAGCAGTATGATTAAACCACCTCGAGAAGATGCAAAATTTAAGATGCAAGCATGCAAAATCACCGAGAAGTGGGCACGTGGTGAACATTCAGGCAGGTAGCGTAACCATCGAACTGCCAAATATTGAAAATGATGTCGTAGCGTTCTTGACGATTCAAAATTGCAAAACTGCCAAAATTTCCCCCCAAAAGGCAAGAGCGATAGAGGAAGCAAACCCAGGGGCGTTGCGCCCTGGGAGAAGAGACGCATTGATAACGGGGCTTAGCCCATCGCCTTGAGTTCATGTCATAGTCAACAGGGCCTTGGGTTGTGTCGGGGGGGGGGGAACTTGATAAGATATGGGCCAGATTGGCTCATAAGCTATGAATTCATTCCCATAAATATAAATGTACAGGTCTAGGTTGGATTAAGGGAATCAATGGGCAACTATCAATGGGACTAGGCCTATCACATCGGTCACCAAACACGTATAACTAGGAGAATGAACGTGCAAGTAAGGTATGATCTCAGAATCTAACCATTTCATACTATATGCTCTACATGGAAAACAGTGATGGCCGGAGCGTCGGAGCAGGCACGACTTACGCCTACCTGTCTGACCTCAATCTGTCCTGAACTGATTGGAGTATAAGAGAATCGGAGGAAGTTATCAAGAATTGGCATTAACAACATACAAAAAACATTTGCAACACCCGAGGACAACATG
This sequence comes from Rubia yunnanensis, assembly GCA_037428765.1. Classification (NCBI taxonomy): domain Eukaryota; kingdom Viridiplantae; phylum Streptophyta; class Magnoliopsida; order Gentianales; family Rubiaceae; genus Rubia; species Rubia yunnanensis. The sequence continues at coordinate 102,330,552 of CM075061.1, read as the reverse complement.
ATCTTTTCAACTATGTACTCTCTCCGGTTTTTTAATTTTGGCATCATTTCCTTTTTTGTTTTATCTTTTAATATGGGCACATTCCCTTTTTGAAAAAATTAAGATTAATTTCAACCACTCAATTCAATATTTACCCTCCATATACAATCTCCTCCACTTATTTTATTTTTAAAAAAAAATATTTCAATTGTAAAAGTATCAATTATTCTAGACAAAAGGGATTAATATGGTCTCATAAAAGGCTTGGGAAACTTATGAAAATCCCTATACGTATAGTGGGTTTTGCTTTTGAATAAAAAAGTTTACTTGTCCATTTCACCCGTGTTCGTTAATATGGGCGAATAATATAGAAAACGTGGTATACAAGTGCTGTCAACAATGCTTCACCAAATAATTTGGAAACTAGTAAAACGGATTGCTCCGCAATAGTGATGGAGTAATACTCTTTGGGAATCGAACACTAGAGTGACGTTTGAGTCAATTTTCTAAGATTAATGAGAGCTTTTAAAAAACAGAAGTGGTTTGGAAGAAAATTATAGTATTAAGAAAAAGGTAATTAATGATCATCTGATTATATATAATAGAAGCATTAAGTACAAATGAAGTGGTCGAAATCATTCTACTCCATAAAGGACATGCACTCTCATGCATGTATAATTTGAAAACTTGAGTTGAACGAACTCGAATGTCATACACAAAATGCTTCATGCGTACATTCCAGTGGTTACTTAAAACAACCCAGTTAAAAGGCTAAACTAGACACTAAAAGACTGAAGGGGAATGGTGAACTGATCGAGCAGCGCACAGACCGGGGTTACAAGTCTGGGTTCAAACCCAAAACCGTTCAATTCACATCCTTGTCCATAATGAACCACATGATTGTATGGACAAGGAGGAATCCACAGCCATGTCTTATTCCCAAAATCAAACATTATAGCCTTATCAGTTCCCTTCATAAGCAAGACTACAAACTCTCCATGCCCAACACAGGTGAACCCTTGACCATTCTCCACATCTGAAAACTGAAGGTAAAGTTGCTGCGGCATTCTCTCGATCTCCACCCAAACTGTCCCGCACTCTTGTAACGCCCACAGCCTCAAACTCTTGGGCACATTCAGCTTGCTCTTCTCCACCGCCGCGACCAAAACCAGCTTCTTCTGCGATTGCACGAGGCTCGGAGAGCGCAGAAACCGCCTCATGGGAGCCTGGATCTTGCACCACTGGTTAGCCGCAACATGGTAGCACAGGATGCTGAAAGGGCTGTAGTTCATGCAGTAGAATCTCCCCTGAACGAACACCATTCTCCCTGATTCCAGGCTGCAGAGCCTCGGTAGTGCCGAGGTTGTGCCCCAGATGGAGTAGAAACCTCCTCCATCGACATGGAAGCTTTCAGTGCTCAGATTCTTGACAGCGTATGGGGATATCAGATCATCCCCCGCGACTGCTACATCAATGGAGGAGTTGGTTATGGTTAGGCCAACTGAGGGGAATAACCGTGGCCTTATGGTCGATGGTAGAGGAGTTAGTGTCCCTGTAAGAGGGTTGGACAAGAGGATGCTCTTTGAACCCGCCTCCTCGGATACCCAGCAGATTAGCCCGCCGGAGGATGTAGCGGGATAGAAACCTGGAGGGATTAGAGGGAAGCAGATTCTATACCATTTCATTTCTTTTGGGTTGAAGATGTACCCTTCGACAATGCCTCTTTCAGAACAAATGTTGTTGTTGCTGCTGCTTCTGTAGATATAGCTCTTCAAGCTCTTCTGCTTGAAGAATATGAACCAGTGGCTTGGAGGTGAAGCTTGGAGGTAGAGTTCAAGAAAAGTGGTGGAGAATAAGAGGGCGTACCATCTCTTACAAACTGCCCTAGATCTGAAGAAAGCTGGGAACGGGAGAAAGGCAATGACCCTGTCCACCAGCCTCAGTGGGAGTCTACTCCATATCCTGCTGTCCATCCATGGGCTGCTGCTGTAGGGGATTGGAGGAGTAATCAATTGGACATGGAAAGTTTCCATGTTCATCATCAGCTGAAGTAGCAAGGGGAGTTGGTGAATGTTTTTGTTTTGATAGATTAAGGTTGGAATGTAGTTTCTCAATTTCAGTGAAGGTTCGGTAAGACTTTGGCTAGGGCAGATGTTGATTATATAATGGGAAGTTTGCTCTTCTTGTTTCTCTCTCTCTCTCTATGAAACTAGGTAGTAGAGTAGGTGCTATGATTGAGTGTGAGAGTTGCAGATGGATAGTACATGAATCGTTTCAGTGTTTTCTTGTCAAAGGCCGAGGAAGGAAGTACAAAGCAGAAGTGGCGGAGCTGACGAATGTGACTACCACAGAACAGGCACACACTTAGAGGAAAGGAGAAAATTGAATGCCAATCTTTCATCAAGAATACTCTTCCCTCTTGCATAACCTATTTGGTACGGAATCTTTTTTTAATCAAACTTGTCAAATTTTGACCACATGTTTAAATAGATACATGAACAATAATTTTATCGTATGAGATGTGGTTAGATTTATCGCAACTTGTAGTTTCTAAATATCGATTTTTTGTGTGTCATTATTGTCTGTAGCTATACATATTTACAGTCAAACATGTTTATTACAGACCGTGAAAAGATTTTGTGCAGAATATGGTGGGACGGAGGGAGTAATCAGGTTGAGTTCAATGTGGTTGACATACTCCTGTTGGTCCCTTGTTTATGGCTCCCTTTGATCAGAGTTTTTATTATCACATGTTTGATCATCGATAATTTTTGTTATATACAATAACGAACATCATGTGAGATTTCTTTAAAATCTCTTTAATGCGTAATTTTTAAAAAGTAAAATTTTATTATCAGATATCATATGCAACTAAGCCTATCGATGGTCAAACATGTCTTGAGAAAAAGTTACAAAAAAGGGGGTCATAAATAAGGGGCAAGAGGGAGTATATACTAAGGCCCTATCCAGTTCAGCTGAAACAGAACTAAGTTGAGTTGAACTGAATTTATTGGAATTGAGAAAAGCTGAGAAGAATTGAGAAGAGATGAGTTGAGTTGATTTGAGAAGAGATGAGTTGAGTTGATTTGAGAAGAGATGAGTTGAGTTGATCAGAGGTGAACTGAGTTGAAAATAGCTGAGAAGAGCTGGGAAGGGTTGAGAAGGGCTGATTGGAGTTGAACGGAGCTGATTGAGCGGAGCTTAACTGAATTAATTGTTGATGAACTGAAATGAACCAAAACAAACTAAACTAAATCAAAATGAAATGAACTGAATCTAATTGAACTTAACTGAGTCAAACTGAAATGAAATGAATCAAATTGACTGAATCAAACTAAACTAAAATGAAACAACTGAACCGAACTAAATCAAACTAAACAGAACTAAATCAAATTGAACTAAATTAAATCAAAATGAATCGAACAACATCAAAATGAACCCAAATGGATAAAGCAGAGTGAAATGAATCACACTAAACAATTTCATGCTTAATAAATTCATTGGAATGCACAAGCTTGAAATACCTATTCCTAACCATGAGATTGGCCAAGGAGTTGCAAATTTACACATATTTGTTGAAGATCAGAAATGGGTTATGCGAGAAGTACGTAATAATATAGCTTTGCAAATTTGGAACTCTATTGGAGACAATGATGAAGAACAAAGTGCCGATGAAGAAATATGATTAGTTGTGGATGAAACCATTTTCAATCATTCTCCAGCATTAATTTGAACTACCATATCTAATTTAGCTAATATAAATGTTTCATTTGAGTCATATATTTTATCCTATTTATATGTATTGAACTAATTTAAACTGTATATTAAGTAATAGGCATGGAGTTCAGTCATTTTGAGGAAATTTACAATTAATGAGCGGAACTGAAATTTAACATTATGAAAAATATCGATACTAATATACCTAAACAAGCGTAATTTTATAAAATTAACTCAATTCAACCGACCCGACCATAACGTTACAAGAACTAAATTAAATTGAAAGGAACTAAATACGAAAAAAATTGAAAAACATGAAAAGAGATAAAGTGAATTGAATTTTTTTAAATAAATATAAATCTACGGAGCTAAACTTTATTTAAATAATTTAAAATGCTAAAGTAAACCGAACTTAAATAACAACTAAAACAAACTAATTTGAATCAAAATGAATTTAGATGAATTGAATTGTTTAGAACTGAATCAAACTGAATATATTGACCTAGACTATGTATAAAACATTAATAATTGACCTAAACGAGTGCATGTTTATGAAATTAGTTTATCTGAACTGAATCGAACTAAACTACATTCAATTGAACTTAACTAATATAACTAAACTTAACAAGGTTGAAATACCTGAAAGTAAATTATTTAGTTGGACTAAAATTAAACATCTATAACAGTATGTATGCTTTTCATAATCACAATAATTATAATAATTCATACATTCAAATATGAACAACATATACTATAAGTTTCATATTCAAAATAGATTAAAAAACTTTCTAAATTAAAAATATTTGAATGGAGTTCAAAGTAAACGATATGAAACTATTAGAGATGAGATGAGTTGATTGGAGTTGAGAAGGGCTGAGTTGAGAAGAGTTGAGCGGAGTTGAGAATGGTTGAAAAAAGTTGAGAAGAGCTAAGTTGGGTTGATTGGAACTGAGTTAAGTTAAGAAGAGATGAGAATAATTAAGAAAATGTGATAGAGGTTAAAAAAGACTGGGTTGAATTGAGTTGATTAGAGTTGAAATAACTGAACTGGGTAGGGCCTAATTAAGCCATCCACTTTGATTGTTGGTTTGCCAGGGAAGATTATACCGTTGCAAAATGATGTTCTTCTCATAAGATTACTCTTTTTATATTTTTTTTATTATCACCTCCATCCCATTTGAACTTCCACACTAATTATTATCACGTTCTTCAAAAAATATGTTTGACTATTAATATGTTACATACTTTCTTTGTTTCATTGGATGTGATACACTTTCCTTTTTTGGTTATTTTTGTGAATTTGACACACTTTTCTTTTTTGGTAAGATTCCTTCATTTTCATACTCATTCTACTTTTTTCATTCTAAATTCAAGGGTATTGCTATTTCACGCCTTGTATTTTACTAGTTTACGCCCTAATACGTACATATATGTATAATACTGAATTTGATTTTTCAAAATAAAACAAAAATAAAAAAAATAATAAAAATTAATATTCCCTCCGGACCCCTGCCGGCGCCGGACCACCGCCACCGCCACCTCCAACGCCGGCGCCGGACCACCGCCACCCCCAACGTCGGCGCCAGACCACCTCCACCTCCACCGCCGGCGTCGGACCACCACTACCTCCACCGCCGACGCCGGACCACCACCACCTCCATCGCCGGCGTCGGACCACCTGGAGAAGAAGAGAAGAGAACGGCCAGACCACTTGGAGAAGAAGAAGAGAATGGGAGAAGAGAAGAGAAGAGCACGGGAGAAGAGAAAGGACGGGAGAAGAGAGCGGGAGAAGAGAAGAGAACAGGAGAAGAGAAGAGAACGGGAGAAGAGAAGAGAACGGGAGAAGAGAAGAGAACGGGAGAAGAGAAGAGAAAGGGAGAAGAGAAGAGAAAGGGAGAAGAGAACAGGAGAGAAGAATGGGAGAAGAAGAGAGCGGGAGAAGAAGAGAACGGGAGAGAAGAAGAGAACGGGAAAAGAAGAGGCGGGAGAAGAAGAGAACGGGAGAGAAGAAGAGAACGGGAGAAGAAGAAGAGAGCCGGGAGAAGAAGAGGAGAACGGGGAGAAAAGAACACGGCCGAGAGAAGAAGAGGCGAGCCGGAGCCGGAGCCGGAGAAGGAGAGGAGAGCAGGGGCCGCCAGAGAAGAAGGCCGGAGAAGAAGAGAAGAAGAGGAGAAGAAGAGAAGAAGAAGGCCGGAGAAGAAGAGAAGAAGAAGACCGGAGAAGAAGGCCTGAGAAGAAGATCTGGCCGGAGAAGAAGACCGGCGGCAGACGACGACGGTGGCGACAACGGACGGCGGCGGCGGAGGTGGTGGACGGCGGCGGAGTGGTAGTAAATAATAAATATAATTTAATATTAAATTAAATATATTTTAATTAATGAAATTAAATTAAAAATACATATTATATACTAAATTGTATAAATACAGGACGTAATCAAGTAAAATACAGGGTGTGATATGGCAATTCACAAATTCAATTACATCCACTCATTTCATTCACCTAATTCCAGACACCTAAATCTAGTGTGACACATCCAATGAAATGGAGATAGTATATTTAATAACGGCAAATAAAAAATTGATATTTAAAAACCATTTGTTACGATGAATTCAACCATATCATATACGATAATGTTGTTCTTCACTTATCTATTTAAATACGCAATTAAATTTTAATAGAGAATAACATCAAAACGCAAAACTGCAAGTTCAGCTAGGACATAGGAAGTAATACATTTTATCTTTTATAAGATTTGTTTAATTTATCAACTTTTTTTTTCTTTCCAGATTCATTAAAAAGATGGAAAATTAAGTGTTTAATATAATGAAACAGATGTACTCTCTCTGTCCCAAGGTTGAGAGGGAGAAAGTTGGAGTTTTAATTTAAACAACTTGAACTATATATTTTGCCCATGTCTTCTTCGCACAACCAAATTCACCTTCTTCTTCACACAGTCCATCTCCGTACGAGATCCAAAGACAAAGTTTTATAAAAACATTCCAATTAGGAATTCTAGATCTCATCTCATATCAAAATCATTCAAATCAACAACTTGATAAATTCTCAAATGCTCATACAAGCTCTACCAGAAATAATACAAATCATCAAAAATGAAGGATAAAACTTCGACGAATCGGCTACTCTCAAACCTTTGTCGGCGACGTTGGAGAATAAAAATAAGGGTTTTTGACCACTCTTCGTACTCCCACTTCTCCGAAGCCTTCACCGGCGTCGGAGAGAGGATGGGTTCGCGAATCCTCGTGAAGGAAGGCCGGTGGGGGAAGGCCGTGAAGGAAGGCCAGTGGAGGAAGGCTCGCTACTCAGAAGCCTTCGACGGCGTAAATCTAAACTCGTGAAGGAAGGCAGGTGGAGGAAGACCCGCTCCTCCGAAGCATTCGATGGTAGTGGAAGGAAGGTCGTGGAGGAGAAAAACAGCGATGGAAGAAAGGCAGCGGAGGAGGAAAATGCGGTAGTCTGTAGAAGGTACATGAGGCAGAGATGGATTAAAAAATGGTTGAGGTTGGACAATTTAGGGTTTTAATGAAGAGAGTTTGGGTAATGAGATGGGTTGGGCCCAATTTTAATATTTAATGCTTTTATGGGTAGTTATGTCTTATTACATGATAAAATTTTCTTAAAATTGAAAATGTGCAAATTTTTATGGGATAGACAAAAAAGGAAAGTGTATAGATTCAGTTAGTACAGATGTAGTACTATATTTTCTTTTAAAAAAACCTTTTGACTCTCCATATCTAAGAAATAACTTACCATTTTCCTTTTCAGCATGATTCATATAACTTCTTAACTGTAAAATTTTCATATGTAATCATTCAATCTATCAAATTCTAAATTTAACAGTATTTACTATTTTTACACTATTCATAAAATGACTCCTATAAAAAATTATTTTAAAAAATTTTGATATTAAAAGATGTTGCATCAATTTTTATAAAGTAGGTAAAAGCAAATAGAAAATTGGGTAAAATATATTTCTAACCCTAACTTTAAGTGCAAAGAGCCAATATAACCCTGTCAAATGAGAAAATGCAAAAATAACCCACACTTTAGGCTGAATTGTGTAGTTATAACCTTTTGACACTATTCCAACATTTACTAATCATTTAAGGTGTTGACTAGATATGAAATGACAAAAATACCATTTGCCTCATAAGTTGAATTCTCATTTCACCCATTTTCTTCTTCAAACCCCACCCTTACTCCAACCACCACCCACCACCACCCTTATTCTCGACGCCGCTACCTCCCGCCACATCCCCTTCTTCTCTCCACCACCCCTTCTTCTCACCACCACTGACCCACCTCCACTCGGGGTCATCGAGTTGTAGCTAAATTAACCCGAGCAAAGGCTAGGTAAGGTCAAAGATAAATATTTATAATTCTACGCCCAACTCACTACTAAACTACCTATGGGGTACTTAGTGGAAAGTCTGAGTATGTCAACAGAGATGCTAGGTAATAGTCAATTGAACACAACCACGAATGAGTCGTTAATCTGCCATGTTGCTAGAGATGGATAGTATAGTAAACAAGGAGGGCAGTTTTTGGTTTCAATTAACAACAAAGGACATGAAAGATAAAAAGCAAGTAAACTGTATAGCTAGGCACTTGGGGAATATTTGTGTAACATGGTTGATTAAGTGTTTCGATCATCGATTCAATCACATTTAAGACTTCAACAACCTAATCTAGTGCTCATAATACGTGGTGTGGTCGATGGTCAGTACTTCCCCATACCTGTCACGTAGGATGTTCTTGTGAATATTCCATCGGCACCGCCTCCGTAATTAGGAAAGGGAAACAACGGTTCGACCGTTGCACAGATATGTTTCTCCCCCGTAAGATTAAGACTAGTGTGTTTTCATCGTAACAGTAAAACTCAGAAAATACCTATGTGCACACACCCACGTAGACCCGTACCCTGCTACCCATATCACATCCAGGTTTCTCTTCCCCGGGGGTATTAATATTTGCACCAACATTAATGTAGTCTAGAGTATGTGCTAATGTATGGTGGATAGTTAATGTGATGTTCATGTTGGATTGGAAACAGAGATGAATTTGAGGCATAAATTTTTTTAGTATTTGGAAGTGTTCATGATGGATTTGATAAGAGGGCATTCATGTGATCAGATGCGCCACTGTCCATGATTGTTTGCTTTAAGTGGAATTTCGACCAGATTGCTATGTTTTATGCCAAGAATTTAAATTTATTTTCTTGACTGATGAACACTCATGTGGGATTCAAGATTTTGGGTGTTTGAATGTTATTGTTCGATGGGGTTGTTGGTTTGGGATTAGTCGGATTCAAGACAAATGCTTGGAGATAATTGGTTGAATTGGAATCATCAACGATGATAGGCCCAAGGTATTTTCCTCGTTGTTTCGATCTCATGATAATGTTCAGATCTAGATGAATGGAGGAGCGGATTTTTCGTAAAGGATGGATTATTTGGATGATGATTGTTAGAACTTTCCGATCGGGTTTGCCGGAAACACTTTTTTCGGCGAGTTATAATGCTTGTTATGCCTTGAAAAATTTGGATTTCATTTTGTTACGCATTATCCGATTGGAAAAGCAACTGGTAATATTTAGATTTTGGAGGTTGGAGTTTTGGATTTTCCGATTGGAAGTCGTCGGAAAAACACCATTCCGGCGGGGGTAAAGCATGAAATAGCCTCGATTCTCTGTCCCCAGACTCGATTTCATAATTCTTCATGCTTGAGATGCTTCTCACGGTTGGAAAAGAGAATAAAGGAGTGTTGATATGGTTGTTTTTGCTCGCCGGAAAATTGCGACTCCGGCAAGGGGAATGGTTAATTTTCAGACGGATTTCACATGCCACGGTTTGGGGGAATAAAATTCAACATTTTAGGTGCTAAATCCGGTTGAAATTTCACTTAGAAGAGTGCCCAGATTCGATAGTTTTTCATTGGCGAATTTTTGCAGATTCCAGCTTCTTTCCGGCAGCTTGGCGGTGCCGAAAAATTGCAAAACCGGCGAGGATGTGGATCTGGGTGCTCGACCCATTTTGTGCGCCGCCGGGTCAGTGTACCCGAGCAAGAAAAAATGGGGCAAGGGCTAACTAAAGTTTTGGCCTGACTCATGGCGGCCGGGTCGTATGACCCGCTCATGAGGTAATCGGGTCAAGAGCCTAAACCCTAGCCGCTGGGCCAAGGCCACTCGGTCATTTCTCTTTACTGCCGGGCCGTGGAATTGCATGAGGTCAGGGTTATCTTATAACCCGGTTGAAGGAGGTGGTCGGGTCAAACAAATAGGGAATGGGCCGAGCTGCTGGGCTGAAATTACAAGATGCTAGGCCGAAACGGAAATAGAGGGCGGATTAAAATGCAAGAAGAAACGGGTCAAGCTTATAACCCAGTTTTTAACCCGGTCAATGGATGCACTACTGGAGGCAGCTGGAGTCAAGTTGAAACCCTAACTTTTAGGGTACTGGGCTAAGCTGCTGGGCCGAAAAGTTGTGCTGCTGGGCCGAAAAGTTGTGTTGCTGGGCCGAGTGAAAAAACCAAGCATGTGGGCAGAATTCAAGGTAATTTGGGCCTAATTAAATAGAGAAATTTTCAGCTTATATGCCTTATTCTTGGGCCGAATTTGCTTCATTTTTGGGCTCTAATTTGTGGATTTTTGTTGAGTTTTGGCCTTATCTTTGGGCTAAAATTGTATTGGGTGGATAATTACACATTTTCCCCTTGGAGGATGGGAGAGCAACCTTTCTACATTTGGTTGCACAACCATAGGAATTTGGTAGTTGGATAATTAATTAGCGTACGCAAAATTAATTAATCCACTGCTAGTTGTTACTTGGACTTGACGGTCATTACGCGCTCTATGCTCGCGCTACACTTTGTGTTAAATTAGCATACAGTTGTCCATTTGCTCAAAATGGAGTGGGCGATTACATAATTACCGGGCTTGATGCACGTCGTTTAAGTTGTGTCCGTTCTCTCTATCATTAGGGGGGCTATTGTTTAGAGGGATCCACAAGAGCTATTGGCACTGCCTACGACACTCTTGCCCTCTAACACAGCCTCGGTTCATACCACGAGAACGTTTGAAGGCCAATAACACCCCTCTTTCTTCACCTTAGGGGTGTATATGGTAGAAGTTGTTCTTCCTTTGGCGGTCCTAGCTTCATTCGGATTCAGCAACACCAGCACACCATGGCGACCATTCAAGACCCGAGTACACCACACTCGGCTGCACTTTTTGTCTACCACTAGCGTCTTCTTCATTATTTTTCATCAAGACGCGAGACCCAAGTCTCGGCTACGATGAGGTTTTCATATGAAGAGCCAGTACACATTTCTGGTTGCTATGTATAGGTCCAGATTCACACATCTGGACTTGCATTTATTTTTCCCGAGGCTTAGTACTTTCTAGCTTAGGGTTAGCATTTCTTTAAAAATTTGGGGGCGGGGGGGTGCCCAAACACCCCGCATCTTTTTCCCTAGGTTTTAGCCTAGGGTTGGACTATTTTTTTATTTGGTAGGGATCTTTTATGGCAACCCGTGGGTTCCACCGTCTATACTATTTACCATATTACAGTAGAGTGTGTGCTAATGGAGTGTATCATTCATGGAACTATAACAATTAAAGAACAAGTCATCATAATATCATAAGCACATAAATTAGGATGATCAAATAAATCTCATAAGAACATAATCAACACATGAATACAAATTTATTTCCGAGTTATAGAAACTACTCCCTAGACATGGAATTCAAGTATTTCATCCACATCTTTGGGCTAAAGCAAAATAAAAAGGAAAAAGAGAAAGAAATTATAGAGAAGAGGGAGTGTTTCTCTCTCTAAGTTGCTCTTCAAAATGATTCTAAGACTAAAAGATTATGAAGCCCTAGTAGACAAAGGTTATATTTATAGTAGTAGGGGATTGGGCCTAAAAATAAGACCAAAATAGGCTAAAATTTGTCAAAACCCTAATTAGCCGCCACTGACAGGAGCATTGTGGATGGCACAATCTGCGCCGCTGATGTGGCCGTGTGCTGGCACAGGCTGCTTGCCTCGTGCTGGCGCAGGGTGCGCAATTGGGCGTGGTCTGCATCGTCTAGCCCAGCACGTCTTCAGGAAGGTCATTTTTGCACTTGTGATCTGAGTCTATGTCGTTTAGAGCAGGCCGTCATCAGAATCCTCATTTTTCTCAGTCTTTTGGTATGGGCTGCGTCATTCTTCACATCCCATTGGTTGATCTCGAAAATTTGGACTTGGAACGGTGCATGCCGTGTGAAACGGGATGATCTGCGCTAGTACTTAGCCATTTTGGACTGAAAAAGGCCCCTTGAGCACACAACCATTGAAGATTGGCACCACCCGTGCCGTGATTTGGCACGACTCGTGCTAAAAGCCCTTTGCATGGGCCGTGTGGTGTGGCGCGGGCCACTGGTTTGTGGTCTCGTGCTGGCCATGAGCGGTCCAGGCCTACCCTTTGATGCTTCGCCCGATTGAACTTCTTTTGCTCCGCTACGGATGAACCGTTAGTCCGTTTTGAGAGTTCTTTTAGTCAATTTTATAGCGCTCGGAAAGACAAATCCAATGGAACCAACCTTAAGGGCAGGTTATTCTCAGATTGTTCCCAGAACTTGGCGCAACTCTTGTACCACGATTATCCGTCTCTTCCTTGGCTATTTTAAACTTCAGAACCGCCTATATTTGGCTCCATCCTTCTACTACCATGATGTAATTTATGTGACTTTCATGTACTACCATTCTAATGTGAATGACCTTCAACATCTTCTACCGTTCTTGCGAATGGCCTTCAATATAAAATGTAACTAAAAGTACCCACGAGCGACCTACTCAAAATGATCACAAAGGAAGATTTAGGTGCCCGTGGATACAAGATGTCCATTAGTACCAATTAAGTGTACAAAACATGGGATTTATACAAGAAAACCAAACATGACCGTGTAAACCCTTGTCACGTAAACTCAACTAATACTAGCAATCCAACATAGAAAATAAGACAATTATTATGCTGAATACATCGGTTAACGCACGCATAATGAAGCACGTTAGACCCCCCCCCCCCACACTTAACCCTTTACTCATCCTCAAGTAAATAAAGACAAGAAAAGGACTAAACGAAATGTAGCGTGCAAGCATAAGTTAATCGAAGCATTCAACTTATTCCTAGATTAATCAGATTCCCCCAAAAAAGCAAGAATATTCCAACTCTCACACTCCCCAAAGAATCCTACATAATTTAACCACCCAAAATAAAATGAAGAAAAAGGTAAGCAAAGAAAGATAAGTGTTAAGCTAGCTTACTTTTCCCAAAAAGTTTCTCAAAAGCAATCAAAGAGTTGTCTCCAAAAACAATCCACCAAGGAAATCCAAGAGTCATCGATTTGGTTGTAACATAGGGATAACTCTGGACTCTCGACCTCGTTACAACCAAGGATGATGAAAATGTATAGTCAACCTAGTTTTTTGTTTTCTCTCAATTTCTCTCATTTTTCATAGAAGCCCTTTCGGTTTTTCATCCTAACTTTCACACATGTTGAGATCACATCCTCACCTTTTTTCCACACAGCCTCTAATTTTTGCCTAGGTTCGTAAACCTAGTCGGGCCTAGCCTCTCACTTTTACCTTGGTCTTTGGACCTATCCAGGATTTTCCCAATATTTTCTAAGTTTCACTTTCAGGTTTCCAACTTAGCCGGGTATATATTTTATTGTATTTTTCATTTTTTTTCAAAATTTTCAATTTTTTTGGTGTACCGCAAAATGCCCAAAAGTTGGGCTTCATACTACATGAAGATAGTGAAACACAAAAAATTACATCACCAATGTTCTAAAACAACTATTCCAAGACAAGCTATGCATCCTATCAAGCAAGTCCTATCACCAAATAAACATCCAAAACATACAAAAAACAAGCAAACACCAAAATCACCAAATGAACAACTTCACTCAAAAGAAAAACACCAAAAGCATCGAGGACTCCCAAGAATGAAAACTCCCTAAGAGCTCACTATTCCCTCCCCCACACTTAAACTACACATTGTCTCAAATGCACAAAAAGTAGAAGCGCATAAGTGAGGGAGGGAAAGTAGTAGCATTTACACTTGTGGACCCAGAGGGCCCTTCTTGTCTTGCTTGATTTTTTAGTAGGAATCTCCATGCATCCATGCTAATAGAAGTGTCGTAATCCTGCATCCAAAAGAATGAAAACCAAGCATAATTTCATTCCAAAATGAAAAAAACATAAAAATGTGACAAGAAAACAAATTTCCAAAACCTACCAATCATAAGTATTCATAAGGGATTGTTGAAGTATAAAATCCATCAAAAATCCTAATGAATAAGGGGATTTTAAAATTTATGAACCAAAAATTCCTTTATAGCTTAAAATTCAGAATTTTTTAAAATTTACATTTTTGGAACAATTTGACAGCTCAAATGGAGTAACACGTACGTATACCCTCGTGTCAGGGGTATCTATGCGGACCCCCTAGTGCCAAGGTCATCTGGCACAAATCGTATCACCCAGCACGAGGCCCCTCATGCCAATTCATGTGACATGAGCTTTATCGCTTGGAACGTCTCGTTCTAAAATTCGGCATGAGGTGCCAAAATTTTGACCATTTTTCCTTAGTTTTTCCATCTTTTTCAAAAAAAACTAAGTCATTCAACAAATCCTACATCCATCCAAACAAAATCACGATGCTTGAACTCAAAATTTTCAAATCAACAAGAGTTTTCATATCAAAATCCTCAGCAAAAACATGCAAAATGAAATCAAAATGAAAAGAAATACCATATATTTATTGTCGTCCTCATGACTTATTTGTACTAAATCAAGTTATCAAAAAATAAAATTTCACCAAGGAGGGGATCGCTTTCCTGGTTCACTCACAAAGCACTTCACTCAAAGTAGGGTTTCAATCTTTGCCCATTTACCACCAATTTTGTACCATTCTTTTCATTCTTAACCACTATTTCTCCATGATGAAATACCTTCGTCACCTCATACGGTCCTTCCCACTTTGATCGTAATTTGCTAGGAAAGAGATGGAGCCAAGGTTGGTAAACAAGAACTCTTTGTCCCACAAATAAATCATTCTTTACTATACTCTTGCCATGTTGGGCTTTCATTCTTTCCTTATAGATCAAAGCGGCATCATAGGAGTTGCACCTAATTTCTTCAAGTTCTAGCAACTGCAACTTCCTGTGCCTTCCAGCTTCACCCAAGCCCATATTAGGGCGTTTAATGGCCCAATGTGTCTTGAACTCAAGCTCGACTGAGAGGTGGCATCTTTTGCCAAAAAGGATCCGGAATGGTGACATGCCAATTGGATTCTTATATGCAATCCAGTAGGACCAGAGAGCATTATCCAACTCAGCACTCCAATCCTTTCTAGAGGTATTCACTGTTTTTTCAAGGATGGATTTAATTTCTCGGTTAGATATCTCCGCTTGGCCATTGGTTTACGGGTGGTAAGCACTGGATGTCCTATGGGTGACTTCATATTTTTCAAGCAATATTCCCATGACTCTATTACAATAGTGAGTTCCACTATCACTAACTATGGTTTGGGGTACACCGAAACGTGAACAATGTTGGATTTGAGGAAGCTCACCACTGTTGCCGAGTCATTTTTATTTGTTGCTTTGGCTTCTACCACTTGGATAGATACTCCACTAGCACTAAGATGTAGTAATTCCCATTGGAGTTGGGAAATGGACCTATGAAATCCATACCCCACATGTCAAAAATCTCAATTGCATTGAAAAAGCTTGGGGAATCTCATTCTTCAATGAGATGTTCCCTATCCTTTCACATTGATCACACAATGAAATAAAATTCCTGGCATCTGCTGGCATATTGGGTAGTAAATGCCATAATTTGTTACCTTCCTAGCAGTCCTTTGTACCCAAAGTGTCCCCTAACTTGAAAGGAATGGCACTACCTGAGGACACGACCTACCTCATCATCGGGGATGCATCTCCTAACTTCTTGATTGGAACAATGCTTCCACATATAGGAATAATCCCAAAAATAGTCTCTTGCCTCATTCACCAATCTATCCTTTCCTAATTTGTCAAAAGATGGGAGAAACCCTCCAGTGGTGAAGTGTTGCATGGTTAGTGTATACTATGACCTTGGTTCCTAAGAGGTATTGCCGAAACTTTTCTAGGGCAAAGACTATGGCTAATAACTCTTTCTCCATGGTGGAGTAGTTGTGTTGAGCATCGTTAAGAGTTACTAACACATAGTATATAACGTGTGGCACTATACCTACCCTCTGGCCTAAAACAACTCCTATAGCGTGATCACTTGCATCACACATGATTTCGAAGAAGAGTGACTAGTCTGGAGGTTGGATGATTGAGGAAATCACTAGCATATTTTTCAAAGTGTCAAAAGCCTTTTTTCCCTCTTCATCGACATTATATTCAACATCTTTTTGCAGTGGTTTGCACAAAGGTGAAGGAATTTTGGAAAAATCCATAATGAAAGGTGGGTAAAAACCAGCATGACCTAAGAATGATCTAACATCCTGACATTAGTGGGTAAGGCAGGGACTTGATTGTATTCACTTTAGCTTTATCAACTTCTAAACCTTGAGCTGACACAACATGTCCTAATACAATACCCTTTTTCCACCATGAAATGACATTTCTCAAAATTTAGCATGAGGTTCGTGTTAATACATCACTCTAGCACCTGTGCCAAAAGCTGTAGGCACAAATCAAAGGAATTCCCGTGGATGGTGAAATCATCCATGAAGACCTCAAAAATTTTCTTGATGAATTATGAAAATATGCTGACCATCTTGGGGCATTGCAGAGACTAAAAGGTATACGCATATAAGCAAAGGTACCAAAAGTGCAAATGAAGGTGGTCTTCTCTTAGTCCTCTGGATCGATGGCTATTTGGAAATATCCCGAATAACCATTGAGGAAACAATAATAGGCATCGGGGGCTACCCTTTAAAGCATTTGGTCAATGAAGGGTAAGGGAAAATGGTCCTTATAAGTCACCGCGTTTATGCGGCGGTAATCGATACACACCCATCACCCATTTTGAATACGGGTGGGAACCAAGTCCCTATCCTTGTTCTTCACTACTGTCACTTCACTAATCTTTGGCACCACTTAGGTGGGACTCACCCAAGTACTATCAGAGATAGGATATATTACCCATGCCTTAAGTATCTTAAGGACTTCACCTTTTGCTACTTCCATCATAGGTGGGTTCAATCGCCTTTGAGGTTGGCATACGGGCCTTGTGCCCTCCTTTAATAATATACGGTTCATTCAAGTTGAAGGACCTATACCTTTAATGTCAGCTAAAGTCCATCCTATTTCTCCCTTGAATTTCTTAAGAACCTCGAGCAACCTACACTCTTGGTCACTATACATCTTATTAGAGATAATCACATGTAGTATTTCACCCTCACCTAAGACTGTATTTCAAGTGGTCGGGTAAAGGCTTAAGATAGTACTGCAAGTTCCATTTTCCTCTCGTAATCGCTTGACCATGGGCAACATTCCGTAGGGTGATCAAAATGGCACACCCTACAAAGTTTCATCTGTTGAGTGGTATTTCCCCACATCACCAGGGTTCAAAAAACAAACAAAGACAAACAAAAGCGATACTAACTACTCAACAAAGTTGTTATGCTTATTGACAATTAAACTTGACTAGCATACCTGACAACTGCGCCAAAATTTAACCCACCTCCACTCGGGGTCATCAAGTTGTAGCTAAATTAACCCGAGCGGAGGCTAAGTAAGGTCAAAGATAAAGATTTACAATTCTACACCTAACTCACTACTAAGCTACCTATGGGGTAGTTAGTGGAAAGCCCAGGTATGTCCATAGAGATGCTAAGGCCTAGTAGTCAATTGAATAAAATCACGAATGGGTCGTTAATCCGTTGTGTCGCTAGAGATAAAAAGTATAGTAAACAAGGGGGGAAGTTTTTGGTTTTTCAATTAATAACAAAGGACATGAAAGATAAAAAAGCAAGTAAACTACATAGCTAGGCACTTGGAGAATATTTGTGTAACATGGTTGATTAAGTGTTCCGATCCTCGATTCAATCACATTTAAGACTTTAACAACCTAATCTAGTCCTCATAACAGGTGGTGTGGTTGATGGTCAGCACTTCCCCAAACTTGTCACGTAAGGTGCTCTTGAGAATCTTTAATCGGCACCACCTCCATAATTAAGGGAGTGCAACAATGGTCTCACCATTGTGCATATATGTTTCTCTCTTGTACGATTATATCTCGATTACTATACCATGGTGCTCTACCCCCTAGGCATATAAATAAGGTAAGGGGAGGTAGGCACCTTATCGATGACACTAGGACCTCTTACAACCCTAGCTTGCTACTATTTGCTATTTCTACCCATAACCCTTCGGACCAACTCGCCAGCTAAGACTGGTGTGCTGTCATCGTAATAGTAAAAGTCAGAAAAAACCTACGTGCACACACCCACGTGGACCCAGACCCTGCTGCCCATATCACATCCAGATTTATCTTCCTCAGGGGGTATTAATATTTACACCAACATGAATGTAGACTAGAGTGTGTGATAATGGAGTATAGCATTCATGCAATTATAACAATTCAAGAACAAGCCATCATAATATCATAAGCACATAAATTAGGATGATAAAATAAATCTCACAAGAACATAATCAACACATGAATACAAATTTATCCCGAAGCTATAGAAACTACTCCCTAGACATGTAATTCAAGTATTTCATTGAATTTCACATCTTTGGGCTAAATCAAAAATAAAAATTAAAAAGAGAAATAAACTAGAGAGAAGAGATAATGTTTCTCTCTCTAAGTTGCTCATCAAAATGATTCTAAGACTAAAATAATGATGGAGCCCTAGTAGACTAAGGCTATATATATAGTAGTAGGGGGTTGGGCCTAAAAAAGGCCAAAAATAGGCAAAAATATATCAAAACCCTAATCAGCCGCCACTGACATGGACCACCGTGGATGGTGCAGTTTGCGCCACTGATGTGGCCTCGTACCGGTGCGATCTGCCAGATCTGGTGCAAGTTGCTTGCCTCGTGCTGCCATGGGGCATGCGATTTGACGTGGGTTGTTTACCTTGTAATGGTGCAGGATGCGTGATCGGGTGCGACCGTGTTGGGCATAGTCTACGTCATCTGGCGCAACTCATCTTTAGGAAGGTTATTTTTGTACTTCTGATCTGCGATCTGTGTCATTTTGTTCGGGATGAAATCAAAATCCTCATTTTTCTTAGTATTTTGGCACAAGTCGCTTCATTCTTCACATCCCGTTGGATAGTCTCGACATTTTTGACTTGGAATGGTGCGAGTCATGTGAAACGGGATGGTCTGCGCCCATACATAGCCATTTTGGAGTGAAAAAGGCCTCTTGAGCACACGACCTGTGGAGATTGGCACGGACTATTTCAGGATTTAGCACAGCTCATGCCGCTTGGCGCAGCTCGTGCCAGAAGTCCTTTGCGCAGGCCATATAGCGTGGCACAGGCCGTGTAGCGTGTTCTTGTGCCAGCTATGGGCGGTATGTGCCTGCCTGTTGATGCTTTGCCCGATTGAACTTCTTTTCTCCGCTACGGATGAACCGTTAGTCCTTTTTAAAAGTTCTTGTAGTTGATTTTACAGCCTCGAGAAGATGAATCTAATAGAGCCAACCAAAAGGGCGAGTTCTTCTCGAATCGTTCCCATAACTTGGCTCAACTCTTGGACCACGATTCTTTGTTTCTTCCTTGGCTGTTTTGAACTTCAGTACTTCCTATATTTCGCTCCATCCTTATACTACCATGATGTAATTTTTATGGCTTTCATCTACTACCATTCTAATATGAATGACCTTCAACATCTTCTACCATTCTTGCGAATGACCTTCAATATAAAATGTAACTAAAAGTACCCATGGGCGACCTGCTAAGGATGATCACAAAGGAATATTTAGGTGCACGTTGATACAAGGTGTCCACTAGTACCAATTAAGTCTACAAATGCGGGATTTAGATAAGAAAACCAAGCACGGCCATCTAAACCCCATGTCACGTAAACTCAACTAATACTAGCAATCCAACATATAAAACAAGCCAATTATTACGCTGAATGCATCGGTTAACGCTAATATAATAAAGCACATCAGACCACCTCCCACCACCACCCCCTCTTCTCTCCACCACCTCCCGCCCTTGTTGTAGTATGACAATCCTTCTCGTTTCTGGTGGAATAAAACCAAACCAGGAATTTCGATTCATTTTCCATGGAGGAATCCCCAATCTCCAGAGAACACCACCGAAAACCCTATCGACACCGGCAAAGAAGAGGGTTGGAGGTGAAGAAGGTTCTGGCGAAGAAGGAGCTTGAAGAAGAGGGCTGGAGGTGAAGAAGTTTCCGGAGAAGAAGAGGGCACGATGAAGAGGGCTGAAGGTGAAGAAGTTTTCTTGCGAGGAAGATTATAATGAATTCGTGGATCCAGGGTAGTGGATTAGCGGTCCATGATAGCCACAGGTGGTTGACCATGGCACCAAATGGGCCGAGCTGGAAGTTTCTCTTTTCTTTTTCTTTTTAAATTTAGGAGTAAAATCATTTTTAAATTCCGGCTAAATCTCTCGTTGACAATTGAAGTCAACGACGCCCAAGGTTGGATTGACACATACATTATAAAGTTGGCATTATTTTGGTAGCTTCTGGGTTTGCAGGATTAAATTGACATTTTAAAACTAAATTTAGGGTTATTTTAACATTTAATTCTAGAACATTAATTCTGAGATAGAGGAAATATAACACTCTTAAACAATTGGGAAACACGTGGGTTTCTCTTTTGCTTGAATAATAATACTCCCTCCACCCCAAATTAAACTGTATACTTTCCATTTTTTGTTGTTCCCAATTAAATTGCAATGGGTCAGAACTTACCCAATTCAACCCATTTGATCACAGGTGAAAAGATAAAAATACCCCTGGACCTTTACAAAAATACAACAACAAAACCTGGTTAATTAAGCTCCAATCCCCACTCTGGGACGCGTGTTGCGTCCTTGTGAAGAGTGCTGACCCATTTGAAAATGGGGTTAGAAATTATCACATGCCTAACTTTTGCTCTTCCCAATCTCCATTATTGCTCTTCCAATGCTCCATTTGCTTTCTCCATTACTCCTGAACTCTCCATTTGCATCTCATTTCTTTCTTTCCTGTCTACAAATTCACAGCCTCTCTCTAAACCCCCTCAAACCCTGAAAACCCTAGCCCCTCCCCATCTGATATCTGTTGAAGAAATTGTGTTTATCTCTGGTTTTTATGTTTCTCTTGATGCTCCTTTATTAATCGATGCTCAGTTTTTTGGTTTTTATCATAGCCTTTTGGGTTTCTAAACTAGGATTTTCTCAAATTTTTGTCAGGGGTTTTGAAAATGAACATGATTTCTGCTCTGTTGGTTTCTATCACAGCATTTTCTTGTCCCGGTCTATGTTTCGCTCGTTCATTTAGTGGGTTTTGAACTCAATTGATTGGTTCTTAACTTGTGGGTTCTGGTTTCTTTGTGTGTTGTGTGTTAAAACCATTGAAATGTACACGGATCTTGAGTTTTGAAGTATAAAATCGGATGCATGTGAAGATCTTCTGTGTTTTTGAATTGTTTGACTTGAAAAACCTGTTTTTCTTGTGCTTTTTGTTGGATATGTTGAAGCCTTTTGGCATATTTGAGACATATATGCCATTGTTTGTGGTGTTCTTCCTGTTCTGGTTATTTTAATCCTAGATTCGTTGCATTTTTGTGTTTTTTGACAAGAAATGCATGCTTAATTTGTGATTATTGACGGATTTGTTGAACTTTGTTGCCAGATTTGTGACTGAAGTGCCCCTTTTCTTATTATTCTTCCTCCATGGAGTCTAAAAATCATAGATCTGACATCATTAGGGTTTCCTATGCTATTTTTTTGATTTTTTTTAAAACATATGATATGAAAAATGCTTGCATGTGATGTATATGTCTTTTTCTGATACTTTTCAATGCTCATTTATGAATAAGTTCTAAAGCTCTGTTGGTATCTTAATTCTAACCTTGGCCAATGCTCCCATTCAATCATGATACAGTTATGAAATGCAGGCTTTTTCCCGTTCTTCCTATTCCGAGGTTCTTAATTATGATGTCGTGTTGGATTAGGGTTTTTGAAAAATGTCTACGCTTATTCATGTTCATTTGTGATGTGTGAAGCCCTCGCATGTTGTTGTTCTAGATTTTCTGAGAGTTTAGCTGTGTCTAACTTTACCCTTACTAATATTGTATTGTTTCTTCCTTGTGCCAGTTTGCATCTGAAACCCTAGTCCCACCCTTTGTCATAGAGAACTAAATTTTTTGCTTGTCATTCTTTGTATTTGAAACCCAATCACCATTTATTGTGTCTACCATTACCTGATGGATCATGGTGATAGGGTCATGGCTGGGCAGGGTAAGTCTGCCCCTTGCCAATCCTTGAGTGAATCCAAGTATGACTCTCAGTTTGAGGCGAGTATTGATCCCACATTATTTACTGGCCTTGATGATATTGAGTCACAAACGAAGGGAAGTAAAGTTATCCCACCCCAGTACCCTGTCCTTGATACTGATTCATTTGAATCATAGGATACCCCTGTGGCTACACATTTTAGTTTTGTACCTGAAGCTGTCCTCTACCACTCAGATTTAGATCCTGATTCAAATGAAACACAGCCCCCCAATCCACATGAATCACACCCCCTTGATTTTGATGAAACATAGCCCCCTGATTCTAATGAAACATAGTCCCCTAATTCTGATAAATCTGATTCTGATAAATCTGATTCTGAATCCTGGTGTGATCTACATCATTTCGTGTACTTCAAGGGTAGTGAATTCCCTAAGTATGGTGAGCATGGTTTCTGGGAAACTGGGGCCTGTCTATATCCTGGTAACTGGACTAGATATGTTCGTCATAGTAATTCTTATGCTAGAAAATATTTTTATTACTCACAGGTTTGTAATAAATGATCTCTTTCAATTCTGCTCTTGCTTTGGAATTTAATATTATTGAGAATGTACTAACATTTTACCTTTTACTGTAGGTTTGCTTTTATAGAGAAACTACTTGGTGTTATGTTTGTCTGTGATATCTTGTGTGCTACTTGTCTGTGATAGCCCGTGTGCTACTTTTTTATGCTGGGTAGTTGAATACGTGTGTTATTTATGATCAAATGAGCAACCATTCAAATTTTGACTTAGATTCAATTGAAACCAGGGTGGCTGTTCCCCGTTTTTCATTTGAATCTGATACAGAACCTGAGTCAGGCAGGGCATGTTTCATATCAGGGGCAATAATGGAGCAGTAAAAGGTATGCATGTGTATGTGTTTGTGGTTCTTATATGCAGCCATGCAGTTATGCTTCCAAAACTCACTGACCTTGGCTGGGCATATATTAACTGCATTTTATATAAGATATCATAGCTTCTGAAATTGTTTGTGATGGCATGTTTATTTGCTGGTTGAACCCTTGATTAATGATGTAGTTGTGATAAATGATTAAAACATGTAGCCATGCCTATCAGCCTTGAAACTGATTTGATCTTGGCGAGGCATGATGTGATTAAACCCATCTCTGAAATTATTTGCCCGTTTGACCCTATATTAGTCGATAGCCACCTATGATGATATTTTTTGTTCACACTTAGGTAGCAACCGTGTTTGTTAAAAACACATAGATTGCAGCCTTGTAGTGTTTGTTGCCTCGAAATGACTCTGTGTGTCAAGCCATCCATTGCATTCTGGTTAATGTTTGTTTGCCTCAGTTCTAAAACATAAATTTTAAAAACACGTGTTTTTCAAATTTCATGCATACAAAATGGAGTTTAGCCCTCCCAGCTTTTACAAGGTTGCCCTATAAATATACCTTGACCAAAACTAACTGGTATGTTTACCCTAGACCTGAATCTAGAAGCACAACCCTACAAAAGTACAGGTCCCTTGCACATCTAAACCATCTCCATACTGATCAGCAGGTCTTGAATGTGCCTTGTTCTCCCAACAACCACTATGTGTTCCAAACAACCCCTTACTAGCTCAGTGCCAATTAAATTGTGGGGCAGCATACCAAGCCTTCTTAGCCTGTATTTTCCCATATGTGAAAGTTTAAACTCATTCCCACCTCTGCATTTCATGATTTCCACTAGGACACATTGTAGATTCAGGAAAATCTTGTCATAATTCTTGGATCATATCTCTGAAATGCATCATACACAGCCTGTAGTAACTCATTTAGGTTTTGACTAGGGTTTTGATGCTGTAAACTTTGAATTGAGGCAAAAAACCCCAAATCCATAATGTTTAGGTCTGGTGATTTTGATGGTTGGCACACTAACTGTTTATTGAACCCATCTGAGGTGGCTGCAGCTAGAAATTCAAGGTCATTTGCAAATATGTGACAAGGGACATTATCTTGTTGCATGAAAATATTTTTGCTTGCCCAAACTGGCCATTTTTCTTTGATTGCTGGTATCAACTCATGAATCAGCTTGTGTCGTATGATGCCTCTAGTTATGGATGATATGGGTGTGAGAATCATGGTTCCTCTAGGTCTATTTACAGTCGTGTACTTGGCTGCTACATAATCCACGTATGGAAACACCCCTATTTTCCCATCAAACATTACATTACCCTCTAAGTCAAGTAACGGTCTACACACAGCACATAAAAACATGAGTTTTGGAATGTAATGCTTGCTTTGAGTGATTCTATAGGGTTCAAGTTCATTGGGACCTAAAATATACCTTGTTGTTTCCTCTGTACTTTTCATCGATGTGTATGACATTTTCCATGGCCTGGAACTGCATGTTGCACTCCAGTTTACTTAGGCACCTTTCTAGCCTTGATTCTTTGCATGCCAATGTTAGTTGTGGTTGCACTGCATTAGTATGGCTTCTGATCTCCTTGCTTGCTATAGCCCTTTGTATGGTGCTTTTTCCAACATGCGTTTGTGCTGCTGTGCTCCAACAGGTTCGCCGGTACCTCAGTGGCACTGCCATTAAGGCCTCCAGGTCGATCAGTTTCTTAATTCTGCCACACCGCCCATGTCTTTTTGAACGGGCATTCACAGCTTCTCCATTTACCCATATTGTAGAGATGGACCGCACTGAACATGACCATCGATGTGCTGCCTCGAGTCTCTGCTGCCGCTCAATCTGCCCATTCTTGACGTGTTGAAGCAGAAAATGGGCTATGCCCTGCCTCTGATCATCTGTCAAGTTTGCCCCAACCATCACAACGTTGCTTGATGATGAATAGAAACTGAATGAAGGAATATGGTTTTTGTATTTGGCCAGTTCTTCAATTACTGACCAAAAATTTTCTGAGAGCTGTACTTTGATTTTCGTTTGATTGGTTTGAGAGCTGTAATAAATGCCCATATTTATAGATGTATGAGTGAAATTTTCAATTTCGTGAACAATAGCTTCAATTGGCTCCAAAAGTGAAACTTTGGAGCCAAAACCTAGGAAAATGGAGGGAATTTTTACTGTTCCTATCAGGGATCATCCACAATTAATCCCTTTTTGTACAGTAATTTAACAGTCCCATCATAGTATAAATTTTAATTTTTTGTACTGAAAAATTGACTATTTTTTACTATTAAATTTTACAGCCATTTTTCTCTTTCCTACAATTTATTTTGGGACGGAGGGAGTATTCTCTTTCGGAAACTCCCTTGGCTTTTTGCTCAAAGCTTGCTAAAGTGAATAGAAAATCTAAGTCAGGCACCGCCAGTTCAGTTCCATGCATTGTCAATGTCATCTTACCTGAGATGATTGCCTTAGAGTTTCCACACTCCTAAATGGGAAAAATATTTACTCCATACTTTTGGAAGTTGGGTTTTCCTTGAGGAAATCTTCTTTAAATGGGAAAAAGGTAACTCCTCATTTTCGGAAATTATGCAGTCTTTCAAGAAACCCTCACAAGTCTCAATCCCAAGCATAATTGCTCTTCTTGTTTCTCTCTCTCTCTCTCTCAAACTAGGTAGTAGGTGCTATGCTGTGAGTGTGAGAGTTGCGGAAATAAATGGGTATTTCTATATCACGTCATGTATTTTATTATATTATGTTATATGTATACACATGTATAATACTAATTTTAATTTTTTTAAATAAAATAAAAAACAAATTTCCTTTCCTTGATAAGCCACTGTCGGCGCCACTAGCACCAGCACGCTCCACCTTTGTCCCCAGCCACCGCCGGCCATCCATCTACCGTAGCAGCCGCGCTACACCTTCGTCCCCAGCACCACCGCCACCGCCACCGCCACCGCCACCACCGGCGCCACCCCCACCGTTCCCCATCCCACGCCCTAGCCACCTACGTCCCCAGCTCCACCTTCGACGACGCCAACGATGCTCCACCTTTGTCCTCAGCCATCCACCGTAGCCCGCCCCTAGCAAAACCCTAGAGCGAGTCGGAGAAGGAGAGCCGAAGCCGGAGAATGAAAATGAGGGGGATCTGGGAAAAGAGAACTGCAGAAGGAGACCGGCATCTGGGAAAAGAGCCGGAGAAGGAGAGCCGGGAAATGAGAGCCAGAGAAGGAGAGTCGGAGAGAGTGCATGTCGCCGGTGAAGCACCGCCGGCCGCCGTCCTCCACCTCCAGCGAAGTCACCGTTGGCTGCCGTCCTAGAAAAAACCTCCAGTAGAGGTGGTGCTGGCGCACCGCCGATTGTCAAAAACACCTCTGGCAAAGTCACCGCAGGCCACCGTCCTCCACTACCGAAAAACACTTCAGTGGCGATGGTATGTGTTTAAAATTAAATTTTAGTTAATATTAATGTTAACTTATTTTAATTATTTAAATTAAATTAAAAATACAAATTATATATTCAATAGATCAAGTAACATATAGAGTGTGGTATAAATGCACAATTAAATTGATGGATACATGCATCATTTCGGTGTTTTCTTCTCAAAGGCCGAGGAAGGAAGTACAAAGCAAAAGTGGCAGAGCTGACGAATGTGGCTAACACAGAACAGGCACACACTTAGAGGAAAAGGAGAAAATTGAAGGCCAATTTTTTAATCAAATTGAGTTCAATGTGGATGAGATATACTATACTCCGTCCCATATAAATTGATTAATTATTTTTTTGAGCCAAATTTTATAAACTTGATTGTAAATACATATTAATTTATATATAATAGAAATATTATAAAATTTTGTTAAATTAATTTTAATATTTAATTTTAAAATATTAATTTTTATATAATATTATTATAAATAATTAGAGATATTTAAAATCAAATATATTTATTAAAAATTATAAAAAAATAATTAAGCAGTTTATAGTGAGATTTTGTGAGTATTGCTGGTTTGCCTACAGGGAGATAAAACCGTTGCAAAAATGATGTTCTTTGAACCACTTATAAATTCAATAGGTTAACTTAAGAAAGAATTGATTTTCTCTGAATTTTAACACTTTCCACTTCAAAAGAGAATTAATTTTAAAATGACATTTACACCCCTGACCCAATTAACCATTCATTTTGTTGTGTGATTTTTCCAAACCCACTTCCGTCTTCATCTTCTTCACCATAGTTTTCTCAGATTCCTATCCCCATTCTAAAAACAGCTTCCCATCTTTATCCGTCTCCATCTGCTTTCCATTGTCTTCTAACCTTCTCTCACTCTCTTTAAACACAGATTTCCATCTTACCATCATTGATCCGTCGTTCCTCTGCTACAAAATTTTCCAAAAACTTCAGATCTATTATGTCGAATTCCACAAAGTGGGAAGGTTAAATCCGAATATTGCTTTGCCGAAAGTGGGTTTTCCTCACTTTGATTGTGGGTTAGTTAAATTCAAAGCTTTGTTAAATTCGATTGGGGTGTGATTTTGAATTTGATATTACAGTTTTAGTTTCTGAAATCGATTCAGAATTGTGGGTTTTGATTTTTATTGTCGATTTTGGTGGAGGTGATTTGGTGGTGGTAATTTTCTGCAGGTTGTGGTGGTTGTGTAGATGGTGGTGGGTGTAGGTGGTGCGCTGGGTTAGATGGTGGCGGTGGTAGGGCAGTGAAGGTGGTGCGGTGGGTGTAGGTGAAGGTGGTGCGGTGGTGGTGGTGGCGGCAGATGAGGCAGTGGTGGTGATTATGGGAGGTAGATCGGGGTATTGTTATCACATGATCAATTTTGAGATGCGCTCTCTCTCTCTCTCTCAGTACAACTGGGACAGAGGCAGTAAACTAAATTGAACTTGATTCTTGTAACCATGGAGTAAGTTGAATCTCAAAATAACAGAGTTAAAGAGTATATTTTTGATGGATACAATCACCGCTGGAAAATAGCTCTACACGCGCCAGTAAAAAATGGCTCTAATATTATCCTATTTTTTATTTTGGGATGATTTTTTATTGAGTCCGTCTCTTGAAAGACGATCTTTCCATAAGTTATGGAAAGACTAAGGTTTAAAGTGTAAATTAGAAGAAATTAAGATAAAATTTTCGGGTTGCATGAACCGGGTTATAAATTTTATAACTACTACATGTTTCATACTAAAACTTTAATATTGCAACTAAGACCTTTTATCTTTTATTATTCTAATCAAACCCCGTCTTTCCATAAGCCTATGGAAAGACCGTCTTTCCCAAGACTTTGCCTTTTTTATTTATGTTTCCTTCCCTTTTTAATAAATTTTAGAATGTTTTGATCCACTTATTTTATTTTTTATATTTTCAATACAATCTCTATCATTTATTTATTTTTTTAAAAAAATTTGTATCCAAAAGTTATCATAATAAAAGGGCTGGAGCGAGTACAAGTATCCTATTGCATCCGTACGCATTGGTGAGGGTGGGGGCATGCTCCCCACTGACCCCTACCCTTAATGCACTCCCTCCATTTTTTTTTATTGGCACACTTACTAAAAGTGGTATTTTTTTAATTGACACTTGTTATTTTGGGCAAGTTTAAAGTTTTTTACATCCACTCATTTTACTTTCTCTTCTTTCAATTCAATTTCATCCACTCATTTAGCATCTCCTCAATTTTAACACCAAAAGAGAGGTGCCAATGAAAAATAACTGAGGGAGTATGATAGTCATATTTTTTAATTAATTTAAAAAATTTAATTGTATATATGTTCTTAATATGAGTTTATTTCTAGAAATATGATTTTTTCATAAATCATAGAAGATCAAGGTATTAAAGTGAAAATTAGAATAAATGAACATAAAATTTTTGGATTGCATGAATCAGGTTATAAACTTTATAACTATAACATGTTGCATAATAAATTTTTAATATTGCAAATAAGAACTTTTATCTTTTTATTATTTTAATTAAACCTAGTATTTCAATTTACCTATAGAAAGAAAGTCTTTCCCAAACTTTGCCTCTTAATATATAGATAAATTTTCAGTAGCAATTTTAAAGAAGTTTATTAATTATACAACTTTTTGTTTTATCCATTTCATGAAAATAATATATTTTAAACTTGATTTTCTCTCTCTTTATCTTCTATTACATCTACTGAACGATTTTTTTATATTTAGAAATTTAAAATTTAGGCAAGTTATCCTTTAATTCATTCATTATCATTAAACAAAATACTCACATGATTACTTAAGAGTCTGTTTGCACTCTCCTTGTTTTAATCAATTTATTTCGAGATAATTTTCAAGAAAATTATTGATAGGAGGAATTTAAATATACATTATATACTGCTTAATAATGTACTAATTATGTGCAATGGAATGAAATGATCCTTGTTTAAATTTATAATTGTCTCGTTGCATTAATTGGAAAAAAAACATATCTTATTGAACTATTGAAGAAAGAGTTATTAAACTTTATCAAAATATAAAGAAATTATAAAAATATTTTAATATTATATTATTTATACTGAGATTTAAGTTTCATTAATATACATAATTTATATATCATCTTCTAATATACTATTAACTATTATGTGCCCCTACTGAATTTATTTTCTAAATCCACCACTGCAGATAGGACTCATATTTATTATAATACAGGTGCCTATAAATATATACGCACCGCTATATGGTCTATCAGTGTAGGTTTAGTCGCAAGAATTATGAAAAAGTTGTGAAAATATTGAATTTCACACCGGTTAAATATGTATCAGTGTTTACCACCGGTGTTATTGGTAAGTATTGCACTGGTATTAAATATATTAGTGTATAAGTTTGGTTATGATGTATGATTTTGGCACCAAAATAATTTATTTCTAAACCGGTAATTTATTTTACCGGTGTATATAAAAAATATGGGGAAATGGAATAATCTGTACACCAGTAATGTTAATTACCGGTGTAAATGTTCTATTTTTTTTAAAAATACATATGCACCAGTAAATGGTTAAAATACCGGTGTATAAAGTGCATTTAATGGTCACGTACCACATTTTTTAGCGGGTTAAAAATGGAAAATTTGGGAAGATGAGTTCATTAATGACTATTTTTGGTTGATGAAATTATGATCTACTATGAAGACCTTTAAAGGCACCATTATTTTCAAATATGTTGATGGATATTAATGATGGATATTGTTGGTTTTGGTTTGTAGACACATATATTCTGTGTGTTTGATCATTTTATTGCGATTGAGGTATAATTGTTGATATTAATTTGTCGATTGTTTTCAAGGTTGATGTAGTTAATGATATGGCTATTGATTTTTATATTGTAGGATATATTATGAATGTGGTAATTGTAATGTGGAATATTGGTGTATATGGTGCATTAATGATCTTGCATGATTTGGACGTGGTCATGAAATTGTATTGTAATAAATGTGTGGAAGTTTGATTGTTGGACATTTATTGATATGTAGAGTTATATCGTGCAATCGAGATGCGTAAGCATGTGTTTGCCAACGATAGTAGGGTGAGCGATGAATATATTGTCTTCGTGGATAAGTTTTTGGACCATTCTTTTAGTCGTGAGAAGCGAATATTATGTCCTTGTCGTGATTGTATAAATCAAAACTCGTACTGATAATAAGGACATGCAGAAACTCCATTTGTACAGCAAGGGGTTTGCGAAAGATTATGTGGTGTGGACGTTTTATGGGAAAAAATCACTACCGGAGGTGGTAGTTAGTAGTGAGGGAGACTGTTTTGGTGATGCAAAATTGGATGACATGTGTGAGGAGGTAGTTGATGAATTAAGAGGGAGGACAGAGACTTTGGCTAACTTTCTCAGTGAGAAGGATATACCATTGTATCCCGGTTCCAAGAAGAAAGACACGGTTATGTCATGTTGCATGGAATTGTTTAATTTGAAAGGTGTTGGTTCATGGAGTGATACTAGTATGAATAAATTGCTTAAGTTTTTGAATGAGAAGCTTCCATCCGGTAACGGGGTGCCGAACAACCTTTACGAAGCCAAGAGAATTTTGTGTTCCATGGGAATGGAGTATGAAAAGATACATGCTTGTCCGAACGATTGTGTCTTATATAGGGGTGACTTAAAGGGTAAGATTGCATGTCCCGTATGTAATGTGTCGTATTCTAAAAAAAAGAGAAATTTTAATGTCGGTGAAGATGATGTTGTGTCGGTGAGAAGGTGGGTACCCGCCAAATATATGTGGTACCTTCCATTTATTCCAAGGCTGAAACGGTTGTTTAAGAAAGCTAAGGATGCAAAGAACTTGACATGGTACATGGATATGAGAGGTTCTAAAGATGATGATATGATTCTACACCTGGCTGATGCAGACCAGTGGAAAAAATTTGATAAGATGTATCCGAAGTTTGTTTCCGAACCTAGAAATTTGAGAATGACTTTGTGTATTGATGATATGAACCCGTTTGGTAATATGTCCTCAAAACGCAGCTCATGACCGGTTATGCTTGCCATTAACAATCTCCCCCCATACTTGTGTATGAAGAAAAAAATGTGTTGATGCCCATCATGATTTCAGGGCCCAAACAGTCTGGAAATAACTTAGACACTTATCTTGCCCCTTTGATACACGATTTGAAAGTGCTATGGTTGGAGGGCGCTTTAATGTTTGATGGTTTTCGTGGTGAAGAGTTTACCTTGAAGGCAATGTTTTTTTTGTACCATAAATGATTTCCCTACATATGGGGTGATTGAGGAAATTTGGGAGTTGGATTATGTAGAGTTCAAAGTTGCGTGTTCAAGTGTCATTGGGTGGAACATGGTTTCAGTGTTGTGGTCGAAAAGCCCATGGGATTTACAAATTCATCTTAGCTGCCCAGGCACGACATATTTTTTACACCAGTGACCCTCCAAATGAGAAGTTCCATGTGCTGCTTCATGGGAAGAAGTTTTACTTTGAAGAGGAAATTGATCACCCAGTCATAATTGATAGTCCAGAGTTTTCATTAGTATTTCCTGATTTGGAGGATGTAGGGGGAGCTGTGGTGGGACGACATTCTAATGGTGATGGGTTGTGGCTTGATGAGAGCGGTGAAATAGTGGGTGGTGAAAATGTCTTGAAGCGGAAGAGATAGGTAGTTATCTCATGTAATTGGATTTCCTCCCAATGTTTTCTATAATACCCACCTCTTTATGATGTGAATTACTATGACATGTATGTGGACTACTCTTTGTTTTCTAAAGCAATTTTATGATCCATACTTCCATTGGAATGTGTTCGTATTGAATGGATTATAAATTGATAAAAAGGGTTGCATTTTTCATTTTTGAACTTATGCACCAATAAAATAGAAAAATACCGGTGTAGAAAAGCAGGGGAGATGCTCTGTTTCATACATAGGCACCTGTATGTTTTACATACACACCGGTATAAGTACCAGTGCTAGGTACGTAGGTTGATTTTTAGAAATCTGGTTTCAGGTCACAAAATTTATTATTCATTCCATTTAAAGCAGCCTAAGGCAGATGCTTTGTAACAATAATTACACTAGTATCTTATATATATATATATATATATATATATATATATATATATATATATATGCACTGGTATTATACCGGTGCTGGGTACTTAAGCAGAAAAAAAGTGATTATGTCTCGGGTCCGGAAGTTTAATGTTGAGGCCTTTAAAAGCAGCCGAAAGCAGCTGCTTGCGTACACACCGGTATGTCACAATAATGCACCGGTAATTATACCAGTGCTAGGTACTTAGAAAAAAATTGAAGAATGCTCTCGGGTCGATTAATAATGTTTATTAAAAGCAGCCATGCTCAACTGCTTTTAGAAATCTCCTACACCGGTATATTGAAGGAAAATACCAGTGTAAAAAATTCTAGGATACAAAAAAACTCTTAAATACTACTGAGCAACACACTTTCTACAACAAAAATTGGCATCTCTCTCCCTCAAGCATTACCCTCGAAAACCTATCAATTGAAATCCAAAAACGGGGTTGATAGAATCAGGCAAATTATCTTAAATTCCTTAATTATATGATTAAATTTCCTTTGGAATCTCAACTACATGTATATAGAATTTGATATCATGACTAACTTGGGTCACATGCAAGGTGTTTGATGTTTGATTGTATTTTTTAGGAAATGACACCTAAATCCAATTTGAAAAGGATACGCCAATCATTCTCTCCTTCTCTGCTAATTGCGTTGTAGCACATGTACCCAGATGGTACCTTTGTGTTCGAGGAGGCTAGGTTTGTACATGAATCATACAAAGGACGCCGTCATCACCTAAAGATAGGAATATAGGCATCTCTTCCATTCGAACAAACAATCTGTGGGCTTGGGTGGGAAATTTTTTGCGAGACTCCACAACCATTCAACCTAAGAATCGTAAGTGAATTCTATGCCAACTTGAAGTGCATCCCAATCCTCAGTGAGGTGTACTGTAGAGGCAATATTGTCCATGTCACACTAGAAGCTATAAATGGTTTGTTTGGGTTGCCCAATATATCAAACGAAGAGGAAGAGTTCCTCACACTCCATATTGATGGTGGTGAATGTTACTACCTACAAGATCCAATTGGGAAGGAGATCGTTGGAAAAGTAACTAGGCAAGTTACCGATATAGATGAGTTGGTCAAACCAGGGTGGACCAAAATGCCGAAGAAGACTCTGACTCCAGAAATGAATGGGTGGTATCATTTCGTGACGTCTAGAATGGACCCAGTAACTGTGAACACGGAAGTCCACAAAAGTCGCTTGACCTTCTTGTATGCAATAAAGAAGGAAATTCGATGAAATGTTGGTGGTCAAATCTATTTCTTGTTGAAGGTAGAAATGTATAAGATGGAGTCATACGGTACTTGCAGTATCATCTTGGCCCTTTGTTTGAGATCAGGAGTTAATGCCCGTCCACATTACGTTTATGGGCAACCAATAGGTAAGATTTTGTGTGGATTCTTTCTACAAACAACCGTCTAACAAAGCTGCCCCTATCATTGAATCCAGAGTCGTTGCCTTGGAGGTCGATGTACAGAACTTTCTTGAAGAATCAAAGTTCCAGAGATCCTGGCGCGACCACATGGCCAAGGTTATGAACTATCAATTTCCTGATGCAGTGACAGCCGTTGGAGATTTCCCTACCTTCTGCAAATGCGATGTGGAGGACATTGATGTGGGTACAAGTACCTGGATGGGGATGGAAAAGGAGAAGATGATGACGTGGAACCATTTTCTCGTTACTATATGTAGAAAACATGTATTAGTTAGGCAAACTTTGAATTCCGTACCACCCCCATATTTTTTTATCCTTAGACTATCTAAAACTTACTTATTTATTACAAATTATTTTTTTATCCTTAGACTGTCTAAAACTTGCATTGTTTTTTATCCTTAGACTGTCGAATTAGATATTTTAAAATCGTTGTGGTTTTTTTTTTGGGTAAAATAACCTACACACACAAATTATGTCTAAAACATATAGTTGCGCTTCAACACAGATCAACACCATGTATGAAGGCTTCATTATATTACACATTTGGTTTGAATAAAAAGATATATACAATTCGGAGCTATGGATGTTCCCCTATTAAATTTTGGGGGCCATAGTGCAATTTTTGGTAATATAGTGCAAAAAATCAATGTTGATTTTTGTGATACTTCCATGCACCCATTGGGGGAAGAAACGCATGGTCATGATTGTATTGTATTGAATTTCATGATAGTGCCACCAATATTTTATTTTGAGGCTTCCGCGATTCTTGGAGGAACTAAAGTGCAAAATGTAAAAAGTTTACTCGTACCTAGAAATTGAAATCCGCTTAAATTGGATGGTACTCCAAACATCCCTAGTGTATTCCAAATTACACAATTGAGGAAATGGACGAGTTCGGGCCCTAAGGTGAAGTCGGAAGATAATCGAATAACACTTTGTAACTTTGAAGTAAACCTTTACCGGATACTCTAGAACATGTACTAATGCTTTTTGTCAATTTACCACCGAGACACAATTATTATATAATTATGATTTAATCCTAGAATAATAAATTTGGTATTTTCTATAGTTACCAAAAGTATCGTGTACGTATCTCACATTCGGGGGACCTAATTGCAATAAACAAATATCAACAAGTTGTAGAGTCGTATTAACCTTGGAGGTCGAACTACACAACTTATTAAGTATGGTGTATTATAAAATCGTATTTGGACCATGGATTAGTTCGACGGGGTGAATGTAAATGTTTGGGGTCAATGTAGAAATTTTACTAAATATATGAATGCATATTAATTTCATCGTATGAGTCCCATGCTTTGTCAAATTAAGGTTGAAACACCTAATTGGATGTCTAATTAAATAAATTAAGCATCAATTAGTGTAATTAGAGTGCCCAAAAATTATGTGGGAGGTAAATAAAAGAATTAAAAAAATTGTATTATAGGCATAATGTACTACACTGGCCATTTATTTGAAAAATACCGGTGTATAATTCAAATTTTGTGGCAGAAATAAATTTTTTTTAAAAATTTTTGTGTTTGTAATTGGTGGGATATTTTGTGCACTGGTGTTTGTCACAATCACACCGGTAATGTTACCGTGCTAGTTACTTAGTAAATTCTTTTTGAAAATGCTCTCGGATGGTCCATTATTTGCAAATAAATGATTAAAGTGCTTTGAATATTTACTTACACGGGTAAAACAACACCGGTAAAACTTATATTTTCACCAGTAACTATACCGGTGCTGGGTACTTGGGTAAAATTTTGTGCCTTTGCTCCCGGGTTCCAAAAAAAAAGAATCAAAGCAGCGGCAGAAAGCTGCTTCAAAACACAATTCTACACCAATTAATATCTTTTTGCATCGGCATTTTTTACCGGTGGTGGTACTTAGGAAATTTTCAAATTTCAAAACTGTGATGATATTTACTTACGCATCGGTATTTTCAATTTTACCGATGTGAAACCGGCGGGTGTATAAAAAATGCGTTTAAAATGCACATAACCGCTCTATCCTCATCAATCACCATAAGTTTCTCACAACCCTTCATCATCAATCACCATAACCTCCTTCTCCTCATCCTCCCTTCAACTTCCATCACAATTAACCACCATAACTCTTCATCAATCATCATAACTTCCCATTACCTTTTCTAAAAGAGGTTGAAGAGCACACAACCCTTGCCTAACTACAAGGGAAAGCCGAACTTCACCACAATCACCAATTTTTCCATTTTGGGGATTCAAGAAAAGGAAGTTTGCCCATTTTCGTTGCATCCGTGAAGGTTAGTAATCTTGGTTTACTTTTCTATGGGTTTCCATATCACATTCTGGGTAGGAATCATTACTATTGATATGCCCAAAACATGTTTGACAAAAGGCCTCAATGACATAAAACATGTTATCGAAGAAAACCCTCAATGAGAGCCTTGTGTTGTATGATTATTCATATATGAGAATCTTGTGATATATGATTTTCGTGGAAATATATTGGGTTATTCTACATGATGGTTTGTGATATATGATTTTTGTGGAAATATATTGGGTAATTGTATCAATGGCAAGCTTATAGTAGTACGAATAACGCTGTTTGTATAACACTGGGGGAAAATTTGGTGAGGGATTCGATAA
Source organism: Rubia yunnanensis (assembly GCA_037428765.1). NCBI lineage: Eukaryota > Viridiplantae > Streptophyta > Magnoliopsida > Gentianales > Rubiaceae > Rubia > Rubia yunnanensis. The sequence continues at coordinate 102,293,814 of CM075061.1, read as the reverse complement.
GTTTGAGATCAAAAGTTGGTGCAGGAGTTATGGGACTGCTACGTGTCAGTCCGTCATGCTGGCAAAGGAGAACAATCCTGCCCCAGTGGCATTTGAGTTCCGTGAGAAAGAGGTGGTTTGCATGAAGAATTGGATAGCTTGGATGGCTTACGGAAAATTTTCATTCCAGCGCTGCATCAAATTTGGCACCTGCGAACACTGGTGCGATGTCTCGGATGATGTAAAGGAAGAGTTGTGGAAGGATGTTTCGGTAAGCTAATTGAGACTTTGTGGACTATGTTACTTTAAATATTTTACAATGAACACATGATTAATGTCTCTTTGTTCATATGTTTAATTGCAGGTGAGCTTCACAAATCAAAACAATTTGACTAAAGTTCAAACTTTAATGTTGAAGAAGGATTGTACGAAGAAGGAAAAAGACCAACATCAGAACTGGAAGGAAAATGTGGCAAACAAGTACATCCATGACATGGACATTGGAATAAAAAAATCTTCAGTGAAATTATAGGAGAAGTACAAGTTGATGGATGGAGATGAATGACATTTGTTTGAGCGAAGGAGTCGGCCCCCTGGATTTTAGGTATGATTTAAGACAATTACAAAAAGTGAACTATCTTGCCCATAACTCGTGTTAATGTTTATATAAAAGAATTTGATGATAAACCAATCCCCCCTTAGGTGATTCAAGAAACAACAATTGAGCACAATGTGGGCAAGGATTACACCCACCACGAAAAGGTAATCGATATGTCTTGGAGAAACTTACTAAGGAGCTAAAGGAAAATGAGAGAAATAAGTTGTCCGGTGAGGGCTTCACTGAAGAGGAGATTGAGCAACAACTCAGTCAGAAGAACTTCAAACCGGACAGATCTCTTGTTTACGTGGAAGCGAACAAGGACAAGAAAGGGAAGTACACATCGAAAGAGGTTCAGAAAATCGCACCGGGCGTTGAAAGTTATACAAATATCTCCCACGTAAATTAATTTGTACATATCGTTTCCACATTCTCTTATCGAAAGTTGCATTCCAATATCAATACAGCTGAAAATGAACGAGCTGAAGGAACAAGGAACATATATATTGCAACCGGGTGAAGACATTCTTATAAAGGCTACAGAGAAGAAGGATCACCCATGCAGGTACATGGGAACTCAGAAGGGTCTACCCACATCAGTGGTTTTTCCTCATCTTACCCGCAACAACGCGGTAGTAGTTCCTCAAGAAAGAATATCTCATAGAAGAGACCAGTTGATGATCAACCCGTTGTCAAGGCCATGGTTTCTTACCTTGAGTAGCTGGTAAAGGTTATCGCAACTGCATGCTCTGTTGAGATCCCGGAAGGCCTTGATGATCCCAAGAAGTTCATCAAGGAGGTGATGGACAACCTTGCTGTGGGCACTACAAAGTCGGGTGGAGAGCCCAGCAATGGAGAAGGTGATGAGGAGGTACGCCTACATGATTATATACATTTTGATTATAATAATTTACACATATTGTAATCTGCAATATGAATGTTAACAATTTCATTAACTCTCTAAAAACCAGGATGGAGAACAAGTTACGTTGTATGTCAAAGACATTTTTGGTAGGAAGAAAATGGTTGCACATGGGATGCAAAAAATACCTCACCGTCAAGATGCCCAACATGGTAGTGTGACTCGCGTGAGAGTATGCAAGCTAGTCTACCATCCTGGGGCGGGATTGACCTCAGCCGACCACCGGTTCGATAACATTAGAGATGCCTTGAATAATGTGGTAGATTGGCCGGTTTCTTTGATAGGCAATGGAGATGAGCAATCAAGTGACATAGATGAGAAGGATGCCTACAAGGAAATGGACGATGAGGACTTGGAGGTAATGATTTTCACCGATGATAAGGTACATTCTTGTAACACCTTAACTTTATTTGCACACAAAATACGATGACATGTGCATATATATGAATCCTTGTAACAGGGTAATACCGGCAAGAGATCCAACTCAAGAACTAGTTACCAACCGTTAGCGAGAGTTTAAATCAAGAAGTTACCAAAAAAAGTCCTTCACTGAACCACAAACCTTTGTTATTCGTTTCCTACCACCATCAATTTCAAAATATTTAAGTTATAATTTCATATAACTTTGCCTCCACAGATTATTAACAGACGAAACTTGAAAGATTAGTCGATTATGGAGAGATTCATTGTGGATTGCAATGCAGCTATCTTAGAAATTATAAAGAATAATGACTGCATCTTCTTCCATGTCTTTCGACCATCGACATTTGCATTCAAGTGCACCAATGGTCTAGGCATAGATGTACTGATCAAGTTTGGGAAGAAGCTCAGGAACATGAACTCGATGACATGGATCAATCATGCACAAATAGATGTGTGGATGAGGCGAGTTCCAAACTTTACGTCCATGTATTTTTTTATCAATTAAGATTAAATTCTTTAGCTGTTCTTACTAGTACATGCACCTCTGGGAGAAAGTCTATGAAAATAATGCAGGCCGCATCCAATTCTGCCCAACAAACCTTGGAAACTCGACCAACATCGATCAGGAGGTCGAAAAGCGTTTCAACCTTATATGGAAAATAATGAAGGAAACAAAGGTTGAGTTCTACATTGTCCCCTACATTAGAATGTAAGCCTTTTTTTTGGATTTAACAATTACATTTCAAACCTCTTCCATTTCCATAATTATTTCCCGCTATTTTCCCGTAGCAATTATTGGTACCTCATCATTATCCTTCCTAGCATGGATGGGGTTTTCACGCTGGACACATAGTCAGGGGGTATCAAACCAACCAACTTGATCGAATTCTGTGTGCTTTCCGGGTATTACGATCAATCAATTAATAAGACATTGTTGTATTATACTAGAAGAAGTTTTCATTTTCATTTACTTTCATGAAAGGCTTCCTTGCACATACCAAAGGGAGACAAGAAAGACGGAGCCAGAACCCGACTACACATGGAAAATCAAGAGCATAAAAGTAAGTCATTCTGTCATTTCATCCACATCATTTATTAAGTTAAGAATTGGTAATGAAATATACCATTCCTGTGCAGTACCAAACTCATCTTGGTTCTTGGCAATGCGGATACTCCGTCATGCTCTTCGTGGAAGAATTTGTTAATCATTCAGAGGCAAACAATATCCTGGAGGTAAAAATTACATCTCACAATTAGTTATTCAAAATTTCTATTACACAAAACATTATTCACTAACATTGTAAGTTTCAAAATCACAGATATTCCCAGAGGGCCAACGGTCATACCATGTGTACAAAATTTAGGGTGTGGCCGAGAGATGGTGCGGGGCTTAGATCAATGAGTACCAGCATTAGGCGAATACTTCATTGAAACTTCTCGAAGAAAAAAAAAGACATAATAGGTTGATAGTTGAATTTCTGTGGTTGATATTGAAATTGTATTGTTGGTGTTTAGTCATACTAAACTTGTGTTGTATTTTAATTTATTTGCATTCATGGTGATGATACATTTTCTAAGTATCAGTTCAGTAAATTCTTTAGTTTGCCGATCAATATTATCATACGTGTTCAAACTTTCTTACTTTTTCTGAGGTTAAATTTATAATAGTTTGGATTCAGATATTTCTAGATGTAATTGCCTCGGAAATAATCTGGGAGGGACCACCAGAAAAAAATAGGCCATTGCAAAAAGTAAATCGCTACTACACCGGTAAAACAAAAATATACCGGTGTAAAAAACATAAACCTATAAAATATATATTTGGGAAGTAAAATACGGTACACCGATATTGAAAACAGTTTAAATATACACCGGTGTACTTTCTTATACCTGTGTAAAATGTAATACCAGTGCATATATTACAGGTGTATTTGTATTACACAGGTGTAACTAATTACAATATATTAAACATCGGTAAGCATCACCATACTGGTGCAATTGTTTTTGTGCCCCCCTTACCATTTGGAACAACCTACAGTGGTACTCATTTTCTATACTGGTATCAATGATTGCGGTGTCTGGAATATACATGGTTTCTTTATTTTTCAGAACCGGTTTTTATTACCGGTGCATTAGGAAATCTACACCGATATGTTTTACCGGTGCACATGATCATCCTACTTACACCGCTATACTTACGCACCGATATTTTAGGGGGCCAAAATCCCAGTGCAATTGCGTGAAATTACTTGTGCAATTATGCCTGTCCTGCAGCAATGAGTGTATGGAGTTCTTTTACACATACACTACAATTAAGAAAACACAATTTTTACTTCATGTTTTTAGCTCAGTTTTTTAGAACACATTAAATACTATTTTTTGCCTTACTTTTTGAAAAATTGAGTTAAGAGGGTGACTTTTTACGTCAGTTTGGTAAGAACCAAGGTAAAAAGGCACTAAAGAGTCAATGTTAGTTATATGTCAGTTAGGTATCGAAATATGGTAGACACAACTGATGTCAGTGAATATTAAAAAATGCAGGAAGACATGGAGTAGTTCTCTTATGCGACGTTGGTTATGTTTCTGGACATGTTGATACCTGAGCGACGAGATGCCGATGTCTGATTGTTGAGAAGTTTAACCAGGGAGTACTCCATCTGTCCAAGTTGTTTTTTATTGAGAGAGAAAAAGGGCATTACTATATCTCGCCCTGTATTTTACTATTCTCGCCCTAATACGTATAAATACACGTATTAATATTTTTAAAAAAATAAAAATTTAAAACCCTAAAATCCTCTCCCCCTTCCCTCTCTCCATTCCATCCGGCCAGGTGCCGCCGCCCGCCGCCCGCCGCCCGCTGCCCGCCGACGCCGGAAATCCGCCGGAAAATTGCCGGAAAACGTAAGTTTTGGAGGATTTTTTTTAGTTTTCGTGCGAATTTTTTTTTGTTTTCGTGCGAATGAGGGGTTTAGTTGTAAATATAAGAAAATAGGAGGCTTCACTCTTAAATTAATTTAATTCATAAGATAATAGGAGATTAAGATGTAGAATAATTCGGAGAAATCTAATATAAGAAATTTAATGAATTTTGGAATTAAAACGAAGAAATTGAGATTGTTAGAAATTATTTAATTTAAATTTGGAAATGATTATAGGAGGCTTCACTCTTAAATTAATTTATTTCATAAGATAATAGGAGATTAAGATGTAGAATAATTCGGAGAAATCTAATATTAGGAATTTAATGAATTTTGGAATTAAAACGAAGAAATTGTGTTTTTTAGAAATTATTTAGTTCAAATTTGGAAATGATTACTATTTCCGTAATTTGGAAAGTATATGTGACATAATAGAATATAGTTCTATTTAAATAAAATTTATTAATCCGATGTAAACAATTGTGTAGTAAAATTATTATGATATGTTTTAACAATTGTTTCCTTGAATGTTAATAATAGTGTGATGTGGTAAAAAAATAAGATTATTTAGTAATGTAATTTCCAATTTGTAACTTAAAAAAATGTCAAGTCTGAATCATTTGCTTCGCGTCCGCATGGAGCTTGCTGCTCTGTCTATGACCCTCGGGGTACACTGAGAAAGAGTGGTTGTGCATCCCTCGCTTAGGATCCTTGCACGGCACTACATTCCAACCATCCCCCGTGATGCTCTGTTTCAAGACAATCGCGAATGGGCAGTCACAACTTCTGGTCGAGCTGCTACTCCGTCGGACTCTACATCCTTATCCTTTTGGCCCCGATTGCAAATGCAATATAACCTCAGCGGACCATTCCTATTCTGTTTGTAGGACTTCGTGACAAGTTCAAATCCCACCTGCAGAGCAATCCATTGCAGGTAGGAATAAGCCTCGGCAACATCTGGAAACACAGCTGAGGTGGCAAATGGAGAGTATCCATTCCGCCCTGCAGCAGCTTCACATGACTGATTGTCATCCTTAAACAGTTATAAAATTCCCGTACACAAATTAACTCCCTAAACTAAAAATACAATCATCCATTTCAAACTGTCCTCCTAATGGAAAAAATTTCTCATTAACAGCTCAAACATACATGTAATGGAAAAAAAAATAACATAACATTGTGGCTAGAATTAATATTACATTCTTACATTTCACGTTAAGGTTTAAAATTAATTAACGTAACGAATTTAATGTTCACTGGTGAACTTTTTGAATCCAAAATGCAACCGGGTCGTTTCAGATTAACTTTTAATACTTGCATTTGAATAATGCAAAATGAAACAAAGTAATTACATTTCAACAAATTAAAATAACAAAATAACGTAAAAGAACGTAAATTAACGTTACAATAATTAACAACATAACAAAATTAACAAAACAACAAAATTAACGTTACAATAATTAACAAAATAACAAAATTAACAAAACAACAAAATTAACGTTACAATAATTAACAAAATAACAAAATTAACAAAACAACAACATTAACGTCACAATAATTAACAAAATAACAAAATTAACAAAACAACAACATTAACGTCACAATAATTAACAAAATAACAAAATTAACAAAACATCAACATTAACGTTACAATAATTAAAATTAACGTTACAATAATTAAAATTAACGTTACAATAATTAAAATTAACGTTACAATAATTTTTACGTTACAATTAATAAATTAAAATACTCAGATGAGCATAAATTAAAAAACTAAGATGAGCATAAATTTCTTTCTCCCTAACAGCTAAAACATACATGTAATGGAAAAGAAAATGAAATAACATTGTGGCTAGAATTAATATTACATTCTTACAGTACAACAAATTAAAATATCAAAATAACGTAAAAATACGTAACTTAACGTTACAATAATTAATAGGACATAAATTATTGTAGATAAATTAGAAACAGCATTACGTAACAAAATTAACAACAAAATTAACGTTACTGCTATTAATAGGAGATAAATTCATAGGAGATAAATGTGCAATAGTTTCTACGTAACAGTTAATAAATTAAAACACAAAGACGAGCATAAATTTCTACGGCAAAAATTATTAAATTTAACAACTACGTAACTAATTAGTAAATTTACCTTCGAAGACATGGAATTTCTAACACCCTTTCCGGAGTAATTTTTGCTCGTTTTGGATAGCAAAAAATTTCGAGTGCCCTCAAAATGAGTAGAATTCGTGCTAAAAAAAAAAAATGGCACGGCTCGCGCCCAGGCCACGGCGAGCCGAGGCGCGTCCGGCTCGCGCCCAGGCCACGGCGACCGGACCGCGCCATTCTCGCGCCCACCGCACGGCGAGCCGTGGCTCGCGCCCAGACCCCGGCGAGCGGACCGGCGGTGGCTCGCGGCCTATCGGTGGCGATCGGATCGGCGCCGGCTCGCGGTCCGCCGGTGGCGAGCGGACCGGCGGCGCCTCGCGGCCAGGCCGCGGCGACCGGACCGGCGCCGGCTCGCGGCCGGGCGGTGGCGAGCGGACCACGGCCCAGACCGTGGCGACCGGAGCCCGCCACGGCTCGCGCCCAGGCCATGGCGAGCCGACCGGTGGCGCCTCGCGCCCAGGCCGTGGCGAACCGGAGCCGGCGGCGGCGGGCGGTGGTCCGGCGGCGGTAGGCGGTGGTCCGGCGACGGCAGGCGGTGGTCCGGCGGCGGTCTAGTTTTAATTAATTTTATCTCAATTAATATTAACTAACTACAATTATCTAAATTAATTTTAATTCAGTTATTCAAAATAGAAAAAAAAAATACTGTATGCGTATTAGGGCGAGGATAGTAAAATACAGGGCGAGATATAGCGATCCACGAGAAAAATGATGTTTTTTCGCAACTGATTTGGCCGTAGGTCCCAGTCCTTTTTTTAAAAAAATTTTTACTTGGGTTTTTCAGTTTTGATTAACTCATTTCATATCTGCTTTGTACAGTGGCTGCCCATTAGTTTTACATTGTTCACATTATAGAGGGAGTTGAAAAAATCTCAGAATGGAGGCGGCACCTGCAGATCCACCGACGGAGGAAATCCTTGGTTTCTCTCCAAGGCTGGGTGGCATCGCTGCTGGCTTATCTTCTTTGGCGTCAGCAACCCAACCGGTGTGACCATCATCCGCCGGAGAGAAGCCGTCAAATCTAGTCGCTGAACCAGAATCTGACACATAACACGCCAGCTGGTGAAACAAAACCCTAGATTTGGGAAGATTAAGAGAGGAAAACAGAGATACTGGAAGAATGCAAAGATTAAGAGAGGAGAAAAGAGAGATACGAGAAGAAGATTAAGAGAGGAGAACCTAGAGATAAAGGGAAGTACATAGGGAAGATCGAGACAGTTTTTTTTAATGTGTGTTTAATGTGGGGGAAGGATTTATTTCTTAATTTTATTTAGGGCTAGGGTTAGGGGAGTTAATTGGACGTGTTAGTTTTAATTAGTGTGGAAGGATGAAATGACGTTTGGCCAGTCCAAATAAAAAAATATTAAACACTTACCCAATTAGGAAATAAAGTGAAGAATGCCAAAAGAGTTGGGATGTTCCAAAGAAGAAAAAGTGAAAATAGAGTTGGGACAGAAGGAGTAACATATAGATGCAAAAATCCAATAGCAACTACCTGTTAGCTTGATTGAAACACAGTTTAACTGGAAGATCGATGTCAGTTGTGGTTAAAGGGGTCGACGTCCGAAATATACCGATTCCATATCCAACCAGTCTATTGGTGAGCGAAATGATTCCAAAGTCGGTTTAGCGAGGTATAAAATTTTGAAAAAATAACATCTCTATGCAAAAAATCAGTTTGAGTTTTTCAGGCATTCATATGAATCTTACTAATGCTATTATTGTAGCAGCAAAAAACTCAAAGAAAAATTTGGACGTAGAAAACTAAACAATCCACAAACATTAAATTCATCAATAATTGAGGTTTAATTCAATTTTTGAAATATTCAACTACATAAAACATCTATGTTGACTAGAACCTTAAAAACCTAAATCAAGCATGGCAGGGAGGGGAGAAGAAGACAAGCTGGATCTGAGTAGGACACTTTTGAAAATGATATTCCGATCGGTGGAATCCAGAAGCTCGAAGAAGATGGCGTCTCTGATCTTTAGGTCATTGTCTTCAATGAATATTATCAGCCCTTTGGGTTGCTTGTTGTGTTTCTAGAGTATGACACCTCTAAACTCTTTCTATTGCACTGAATGGTGGTTGGAACGTTTAGATTTGGTACAAGTGGCTGGTATAGTGTGGGTTTAATGTTTGTGATTTTAATGTTTGTGGATTGTTCAATTTAATGTTTGTGAATTTAATGTTTGTGGATTGGTGGAATCCAGAAGCTCGAAGAAGATGGCGTCTCTGATCTTTAGGTCATTGTCTTCAATGAATATTATCAGCCCTTTGGGTTCAGTGTCTTGCTTGTTGTGTTTCTAGAGTATGACACCTCTAAACTCTTTCTATTGCACTGAATGGTAGTTGGAACCTTTAGATTTGGTACAAGTGGCTAGATTTGGTACAAGTGGCTAGATTTGGTATAGTGTGGGTTTCGAATGCTATGTTGGAACTGCAACGTAGTGTTGCTAGGAAAAAATCACCGAGAGCAGGGAATTTATGGGCGAGAAGGTGTACTTCTCGACATTAGAGCTCATTGACCTCTTTCAGCATATATGGGTTGGCCCGTCCCGCTACCCGAATTAACATTATTAACCTCCTGATCACAATATAGAAAATAAAAGTCACGTTGGTTCAATTTATGAGTCGAACAAAACAGGAATAAAGGATATATAATTAAGTTACGTACATGGTTGTTAAACAAAACAATCTTGTCTCTACAGTTTGACATGCTGAATACTACGGCTGGTTAGTGAATAAATATCAAAATTCATACAACCACATACATGAATTCATTTTCAGAATATATCAAACTACTAATTAGATAATCAATTAATCAGAGTCATAGGCGCGCATCAATCTAATGTAACAATATTTTCAACTACATAATCAATCAACCTATTCATTGATGTATATTTTATAAGCCAGAGGTATCAATTGCCGATTGTATTGCCGATTACTGTAGCTGTGTGCGATCGAAGTGCGAAACACATACCATTTCTCATCCTTTTTCTTCTTTCCTTTTTACTTTCACTGTTCCTACCGTTAACGGTCCTTTCTGCGTCTTCTTTGATCCAATCATGGCGGCTCCTCCACCAGGCCGCGACGGAATTGCGCCGGCCAAAACCTTTCTACAAGCTTTAGGCAATCGACCGCCATCTCTATCCGTTTCCCTCCCCTCTAATCCCGAAATTGTCCCAAAAACCAACTACAAGGGGGAAATATCTTGCCTGGTAACCAGGAAAGAGGCGGAAATCCTTGCTTCTCATTATCAAAATGCCTTGGTGGGTAAGTTTGCACGAGGGAAACCATCCATGGCAGCTCTGAATGACGCTTTCAACTCTGTGGGCTTCAAAGGTAAATTTCAGCTGGGCTCCATCGACTTCAGGCACGTAGCAACGGTTAGAACAACGGTTACATTTTACATCTTTTCCGGAGAACAACAACGTCCCCGTCCGCTGCATGGCGGCGTTGCCGCCCCCTGGTGGTGGTAATTCACTCCAACCACCATTGTAAACACCCCCCAATCCCAATCGATCATATAGAGAAGCTCTTAAACCCCAACAACAACAACCATCAAAGTCGAGGAATCTCATCCTCAACCCGATTACTGAATACAAAGGTGAAATAGCGGTGCTCCTTGATGATTCTGACATAGACATCTTATCTGAGCCGTGGAGCAAGCACCTGGTCGGAAAGTTTCAAGGAGGACGACCGGCGCTCAACTTCATCAGGCACCAGTTCAAGCGCATCGGCTTCATCGGAGAAGCCACAATCACAGCTCTGGACAGAAATCACATCTTCATCAAATTCGAGCATGATGAGGATATACAGAGATGCTGGATCAAAGGAAACTGGAACATAGGAGGTTCGACAATGAAAGTACTTAAATGGACGAAATCATTTGATGTGAATGAAGAACCTCCTTTTGTTCCTATCTGGTTAACTGTAGAATCCCCCCCTGCCTACTGTTTGGATTATGATTACATCCCTTTGATAGCAAGTAGGCCAGGAAACTTGATCTTTGCTGATCCTCCTACATTGAACCATACTAGACCATCAACAATTCGGATTTGTGTAGAAATGGATCTCACATGACATTTTCCTGATAGAATCAGGTTGGGTTCAAAAACTGAGAATAAATGGTACACTTTGTCTTATGAGAATCATCCCTCTTATTGTACCAAATGCTCCAAAATAGGACACAAATATGGTGACTGTGACAAGCCTAAAGCACCTAAACCATCAGCTCAGTTCCATCCAAAACAGGCATCAGCTCAACCATTAGCTCCTGCTCAGAAATAAGCATCTTCCAGTGGTAACCTTCAACCACAAAATGCCAAAGCGGTTCCCAAATCCTATTCTCAGGCACCTAAGACCACTCAGAATTACTCAAAAAATGGTGAAGGTCCATCAGCCACTCCAACTCCGGTCTTTCTCACTGAAAAACAGCTTGGCAAACTGCCAATGAATCAGGCTGAAGCTGACAGTTCTCAAGAAGTCCAAGAAGTGATAGAAGTAATTGAAGTGGTGGACTCTCTTCAGGAAGATCAGCATAATGTCACATATGGCAAGAAGATCCCAGATCTGGTCACTCCTTACAATATCCCAACATCAATGCAGTGGATGCCAGTGAAAAACAAGACCAGCAAAAATCATTCTAACTGGCAATCTACTGATGATCTTATGCACTCATTCTCACAGACTAAGACTCCTGAACCCTTTGACTTTAATAGAACCATTGTTTCTCAACAGTTCAAAGATTTCTAATTGACTTTGTCCTCTAAATTCTCAAAACTGCAGGAAACGCAAGTTTTGCAAGAAATACAAGAAGAGCAGGAAATACAAGAAGCTCAGGAGGTTTCCACTGATGACTTTCAGAAAGTTTCAGAGGCTTCTGTGCAGCAACAAGAATCAGAAGCTCATGTGCCTCAGAAAGACTCAACAACTCCTCAGCAGCAACAAGACACTAAAAAAAATCAAGAGCAAGACAAAGACATACCAACCACAACCACTGACCTCCCTTCACAAACGGAGGATAAGCAAGGAGATCCTGCTCCCAATTCCCAACAGAACCAGAAAATATTAGAGGGAGAGGAGGGTAACTGAGACAATCCTGATCCCATATCCCATGATACCTCATCAGGTACACCTCCAACTTCTACTGCTCCAATTTCCGCTGATCAGTTGACATCACAGGCTCTTAGTCATGACCCTGGGAATTTAGCATCCTTGCATGACAATATTAGGACTTTCTTTCAAGAACCTAATATTATATCAACCTCAAAATCGTCTCGTGCTAAAACCAGGTCCCAAGTTAAAAATGAATATAAAACTCTTAACATGGAATGCTAGGGGAATACAGAAATCATTATTGAGACTTAAAACAATTGTCAAAATTCATAAAATCTCAATATTGGTTATTGTAGAAACCAAACAGCAAATTGGGAAACTGGATCACTTTAAAAATGAGCTAGGTTTTCATTTTGCATTCTCTTCTTTTGATTCTAGGACCTGGATAATGTTGAAATATGTCTTTACTGCCTCTATGATCCAAGTCCATGAACAATTTTCCTTGCTATCTGTCTCAAATGCTATCCATGATATTGATTTTTATCTGTATGCTATTTATGGATTCCATGATAGATCAGAGAGGTCTAAAATGTTCAATGATATTGAAAATAGTTTAAAAAGGACCTCTCTTCCCTGTCTACTTACTGGGGATTTTAATGTCATCAGGTTTATCAATAATATAGAGGTAAGTCATCACCTGATATAAACAACATAAATGATTTTGATGCATTTATTAACTCTAATAACCTAAATGACATTACAACAGTAGGTAATCTCTTTACTTGGACAAATGGTAGGAAATTGGAGCATAAGGTAGCAAAACGTTTAGATAGAACTATTGCTAATACTGCCTGGTTTCAAAAATATCCCAACTCCTCCATTCAGATTTTAGGCAGGCTTCCATCTGACCATTCTCCATTAGTTTTAGATGCCCAACGTTCTAAGAAATCCTATCCAAAAGCTTTTAAATTTCAAAATATGTGGACACTTGACCCACAGTTTTTATCTGAGGTTGAAAATAACTGGAAAATCCCCATAGGGCCTCAGGGTATGGTTGGATTCTCACTTAAACTGAGTAGATTAAAGGGGCATCTTAGGACCTGGAATAAACTACATTTTGGCAATATTTTTGATAAAATAAAAATCATGGAATCAGATATAATGGAATTGGAAAGGAAATATGACATATCTGCTGAATTGACAAAAGTTTTGCACCAGGAGCAGTCTTTTTGGAAACAAAAAGCTAGGAATAATTGGCTTGAAAATGGTGACAAAAATACTAAAATTTTCCATCAGTCAGTTAGGGATAAATATGCTAGACTTAGGATAAATAAAATCAATTTAGGTAACAATCAGTGGTGTAGTGATCAGGATAGTATTGGTGAGGCTGCAGTTTCCTTCTACAAACTCCTCCTATCTGATGAGAACAATGATCCCTCTGGTTAAGATCTCCTCCATTCTCTAAGATATATCCCATCTCCCATCACAGAGGAGGATAATATTTCATTACTCAAACTGGTGGAAATGGATGAGTTAAAGAAGGTTGTTTTTTATTTAAGTGAAAATAGTGCCCCTGGTCCAGATGGATTTAATGGTAGATTTTATAGGTTTTGCTGGGACATTATAAACCATGATTTACTGACTGCTGTGAGGGAATTTCAGTGTGGTGTTCCAGTGCCAAATTTTTTTTCTAGCACTCTGATAACTTTGATTCCCAAAGTTCAGACCCCTACATCCTTCTCTGAATATAGGCCCATCAGCCTCTCTAACTTCTCTAACAAAATCTTATCTAAGATTCTGAGTGAGAGGTTAAAGCTGTTAAGCCATAAATGTATTTCAGAGGAGCAATATGCATTCATAGAGGGTAGAGAAATTTCTGATAATATACTGATTATACAGGAGCTGGTTAGGCTGTTAGATAAGCAGGGACAGAGTCTAAATGCTATTTTTAAACTTGATATGTCTAAAGCATTTGATAGAGTGTCATGGCCTATGCTAAATTCCCTGCTTTTGAGATATGGTTTTCATGGACACATAGTCTCTCTGATACTCAGTAACATTCAAGCTGCCTGGTTCTCAGTGTTAATTAATGGGGTTCCATATGGAATTTTTAAGGCTTCTAGAGGTCTCAAACAAGGAGATCCTCTATCCCCTACTTTGTTTAATTTTATCACTAAGCTTTTAAATAGGGGCCTAAAGTGCATGTTTCAGTTAGGATTTATTGATAGATTTGCAGTCCTACTGGGTTCAATGGAGAGCTCTCATTTGTCTTATGCGGATGACACTGTCATCTTCATTAAGGCAACTAAGAAATCTCTAAAAAACCTAGTTTTATTTCTAAAACATTATCAAAAAGCTTCTGGACAGTTGGTGAATTTCACAAGGAGTGCTTTTTATGTAGGAAATAAAACTAGTTCTTTAAGAACTGGGATGATCAGAAACATAACACTCATGTCAGAAGGTTTTTTTCCATTCACTTATTTAGGGGTACCTATTTATAAAGGTAGGAAGTTAAATGTATATTTTCAGCCTCTTATTGAAAATCTGAATGGAAAGATTCTGAAATGGAACAATAGGTGGTTGAATATGGCTGGTAGAATAATTCTGGTGAAACATGTTCTTGCTTCCATCCCACAACATGTTTGGTGTGTCATGTCCCCAACTAAACATACGATTGAAATGATGGAAAAAATGTGCAACAATTTTATTTGGGGGAAATCAGACCAAGGGGAAAAGAGACACTGGAAAGCATGGATTGATCTGTGCTATCCTAAGTCTCAGAATGGCTTTGGATTCAGATGCTTCTAGACAGTAATTGATAGCTTCTCATTCAAGCTTTATTGGAAATTATAGATCGGATCCACCTTATGGTCTAGATTCATCTGGTCATTACCCCCCTCTGTTAGATCATCAGACTCATGGAAAAGAGTCAAAGCTATAACTCATATAGCTGAGACCTTTGCTAAAGTACAGGTTGGAAGAGGAACTTCAAATTTTTGGAACAGTAACTGGAGGGGCTCAGGATTCCTCTCAGATCATTGGGAAGAAAATTCTGAATTCCCTTTCCCAGACCTTACAAAAGCTCAGTTCCAGGAAAACAAAAATCTTTTTCTACCCCAGCTCGAATGGTTTTAACTTGGACTTGATAAACTCCTTGTCTTCACCCTTTTCACTATTTGACAGGGATGATCATATGATTTGGACACCATCTTCTACAGGTCATTTCACGGTATCATCAGCTTTCAAAACCATTTCCAGCAAAAGGTCAGATATTAGGTCAATGAAACAGATTTGGAATCCTTTGGTTCCTCCTAAAATATCTGTGTTTGTCTGGAAAATGGTTAACTACTTTTTACCTTTCGATGAAAAACTAAGGAAGATGGGTATTCAAGTTGTTTCTAAGTGCATCTGCTGTCAAAATGAAGACTCACTCACTCACTTTTTCTTACACTGTCATCTAGCCTCTAAGCTTTGGAAATGGTTGTTCAATATTCTGGAAATTCCATACAGACAGTTTGGGCATATTTTTCATGCATTGTCATGGTTCTGGTCGATCTCACATTTCTCAAAATAAAAAAACAGTGCATGTCATATTTTTCCAAATTTATTGATCTGGTTCCTTTGGAAGGATAGATGCAGCTTCCTGTATGATTCTAAAAATATTGTGGAAAAGTCAATTATCATACAGATTCAGAAAATGGCTGTATCTATTTTC
Source organism: Rubia yunnanensis (assembly GCA_037428765.1). NCBI lineage: Eukaryota > Viridiplantae > Streptophyta > Magnoliopsida > Gentianales > Rubiaceae > Rubia > Rubia yunnanensis. The sequence continues at coordinate 102,278,022 of CM075061.1, read as the reverse complement.
TCATTGCAACCTATCATTCAGTACCCTGACTGTAATCATTTGATAGCCATAGGAATGTTTACAAGTTTCAAAACTCCAAAACCTCGGATGATCAAGTCTTACAAATGGAATCCCCCAGATCTTGGTTATAAATTAAACTCTGATGCACATTGTCCTCAACTAAACTATGCTGCAGGAGGTACTGTTATCAGAAACAATTCAGGCATGATTCTTTTTATGGGAATGGAAAAAATGGACTCCATATCTGATCCCCTCACTGCAGAATTAATGGCTTCCTTTACAGGGATCCAAATATGTTGTGCACTTAACTTGTTCCCCTTGACTGTAGAAATGGACTCTTTGCAGGGTGTGCAGCTCTTAAATGGTGCTAAACATGTGCCTTGGAATATTCAGAGACTCATTTGGCAGATAAAAGAACTCACAGCAGATAAACACATCTCCTTTGTTCATGCCTACAGGGAGCAAAATCAGGTGGCTCATCAGTTAGCTTCTTTAGCTAGGAGTTTATTGCAACAAGATGAAAATAGGGGCCAGATCTCTGCACAGGAGGCTCCTCTTCAATTAAAACAAGCAATAGCTGGGGATGCTCTGAATCTTCCCACAATCAGAATCCATTAGCCTCCTTGATCAGTAATCTTTCTGAGCAGCACCCGCACGGATTGCTTTCTATTGGTGCTCAATCCTTCATCACTTTTGATCATTATAGAGGACTATTACATCTCACCATTCTTTTGTTAATATGGTTAGTGGTATTTGAGTTCCTGTTTAAGGCTGATATAGATCGGATGCTAATTTTAGTTTCGTATCTACGATTCGCTAAACTGCGTTTGGTTCTTATATTGCCTTGAAACGGGAACCGACATCCTAACTACTAATTTGCGATTGGAGCCGTGTGGCATCCAACACTATCGCTTTTGGAAGCAAGTTAATTTGTTTCGTCATTTTGTAACGAACTGAGCTTAAGCTCCTCTTTCTTTTTCAGTTTTTTAAAGGGTTTAGGGTAGCCCATATACAACCCTCTCTCCATATTACATGGGGTGTTTAATTAAAAAAAATAAGACTTCAGGCACGTACTGATCCGTTTCCAGGACAAGGAAGATTACCAGCGACTATGGATAAAAGGTCAGTGGAATTTCAATAATGCCCCCCCATGAAAGTGCTTAAATGGACTACTGATTTCTCCCCCGAGGTTGAATCCTCGATAGTTCCTGTTTGGGTCACTATCCTTCATGTTCCAGTATTTTTCTATAACCTCACTATGCTAGAATCTATGGGTAATTAGATTGGTAACTATATTAAATTGGACTCTGCAACTGCTGGCCTAACTAGACGATCTACTGTAAAGATGTTCGTTGAAATTGACTTAAAAAAACAGTCGACATTCATTAGAGTGGGCATTGAGGAGGATGGAATAGAATACAATGTGGTTAAACTTCACTTAGAATTCGAGGATCTTCCCCTTTATTGCCACCACTGTAAAGTTATAGGACATGATGATAACCTGTGCATTTACTTACATCCAGAACTTAAGAAGCCAAAGATATATAAGATGGCTAAACCTATCCCTAACCATAGTGATACGGGAAAGTCTAAGGATCAACAATTGGTTTATGATGATCATGAGCAGGGTGTAGTCAGCCGAATAAATGAAAGAATTAACAAGGCAGGGGGTTCTGATTTTTCGATTTCTGATAAACTGAAAATCCTGTCTACTCAGAATCTTAGATATGTCCCAAAACAGAAAGTAGTTCAGACTAAAAATGTTGATCATAATGAGGCTGGGGAAACAAATGTTGATCAAAATGAGGATATGGTTTCTACTCATGAGAGGGCTGATAATCAAACCAAAGATAATCATGTTACTGAGCAACCTGACCTGCTGATTATTGACTCTGATGTTGAGAAACAAGTTGTAGATAGGAATCAAGTTTTGATCCCTAATCAGGAAAAAGTTGAGGGTAATAATGCCAATACTGAATTACTTAAAGTGAATCAAGCTAAAACTGATGTGCCCTCAGATTCTCTCCTTCGGTCTCCTATATACTTGACCAAACAATCCTTATCTGCCCCTCCTCATCTCAATAAAAAGGTAGGTTTTGCTAAGGATGACATTCCTAGCAAACGGGGTAAGCCTTTCTCCCCTTTTAACTCTATTGTTGCTGCAAAAAATTTCATTTTCTCCCAGCAGAAGCATAGGCAAAACAGGTTCCTACCACTTGATGATGAGGATATATCCAATGAGGAGGCTCCTCCTAGTGACATCCCAACTTCTGCTCCTTTTGACACTGGTGATGATACTGTTGTTACCCAGGTAAGTCAGGTATCTGGTTCCCACCCTGGATCATCCAAGTCGAAAAAAGGGAAACAAACAGACACAGTTTCTAACCATAGGAATGAGACCTATTTAACACAGTTAAATACTATCATGACTAGATAAAAAAGCTCTAACAATGTTTCCTTATGAATAACACAACACTTAAGATTAAGTTTATGGTTTGGAACATTAGGAGAATGGACACTTCTATGCTAAGACTTCATAATTTGATAAATAGGCACAGCTTAGATCTTTTATGCTTGATTGAACCAAAACATGATAATATGCAATGTGATGCTTATAGACATCGTTTACATTTTGATAACTGTTTGCAAGCTGGCAATGGCCAGATTTGGCTTTTCTGGAACTCCAGCATAACTCTAACCTTGAAATGTGATAATCTGCAATTTTTAGCTGTTAATGTGAATAGTCTAACTCTGAATAAAAGTATGGATGCATTCTTTGTGTATGGACTTAGAACTAGAAATGGCAGGACTTCCCTTTGGTCTGATCTTAAGTCATTAAACCACTCTGATTCTATTTTCATAGGTGATTTTAATGCTATAACATCAATAAATGAATATAAAGGTCCTTCTACTCCTAAACTAGGTAGTATGAGGGACTTTAAGGATTTTATTAATGTTATGATTTTGGAAGAAATTAATACAGTTGGGAATCTGTTCACTTGGAGCAATAACAGACTAAGGAAACCTACTATTCAAAGACTAGATAGAGGCCTTTGTACCTCTTCACGGTCTTCCAATTTTCCTACATTATCTGTCCACATTTTGAATCGAATATCTTCTGACCACAATCCTATGCTTCTCGCTATTGGCAGTGATATCCTTTCTACTCCTAGACCATTTAGATTCTTAAATACATGGTATAAAAGGAAAGAATTCAGTGAAGTGATTAGACAAAACTGGGATCTGCCTCATCACAAATCAGGAATGCTTGGTTTCTTCCTCAAGCTGGTAAGACTGAAAAAAGAGCTCAAAATTTGGAATAAAGAAATTTTTGGTAACATAACTGATAATGTCATAAAAGCTGAAGCTGCTCTCCACACTCAGGAGCAGAAGTATGACCTAGATGTTTCTGAGGGAAATATGCTGAAGCTAAAAGAGGCCAAGGCTAAGTTAGTTAGGTCTCTAGTAGAGCAGAAAAGTTTCTGGAAACATAAGGCAAAGGTTAAATGGCTAAAGGAGGGGGAAAATAACACTAGTTTTTTCCATAACTCGGTCAAGGAGAGAAAGTGCAGATTAAAGATTACAAAAATTAGGAATAGTAATGGCCAGTGGATAGATAGTATACAGGATATTGAAAATGATGCCATTCACTATTACCAAGATTTTTTAACAGAAGACAGTTCCTCTGATAGCAATTTTTACAAATCACACTTCCTTAGCCAAATTCCTAAACTGATCACTCAGGAAGAAAATGAGAGACTCCTGCAACCTGCCTCACCGATTGAACTTAGGGATATTGTGCTAAGTTTGAATAAGAATAGCAGTCCGGGGCCTGATGGATTCACAGCTAAATTCTACATTAATTCTTGGGATATAATTGCTATGGATTTACTATCTGCTGTAAATGATTTTCTTGCTGTAAGTAATATTCCAAGGGGCATTGGTAGCACCTGGATTGCCATTATCCCGAAAAAACAAACCCCTATCTCATTTGATGATTACAGACCAATAAGTCTCTCCAATGTTCTTAACAAAATCTTTTCCAAAGTGTTAATGGAAAGACTTAAGTCTATAATACCAAAAATTATTTCCCCACATCAAACAGCTTTTCTTAAAGGAAGAGACATATCGGATAATGTCATCTACCTGCAAGAAATGGTCAGGTTTTTGAACAGGAAAAAAAGGGATCCCAACTGCATTGTTAAACTTGATCTTAAGAAAGCCTTTGATAGAGTTAAGTGGTCATTCCTTTATTCTGTTCTTGCTAGATTTGGTTTTTCTGCAAAATTCATCTTCATTATTATGAAGAATTTAGCACAGGCCTGGTTCTCAATCCTTATAAATGGTAAGCCTGTAGGTTATTTTCAGTCTACAAGGGGAATTAAACAGGGAGATCCCCTCTCCCCTTTTCTTTTTAATATCTTCTCTGAGTCCTTTACCAGGAGTTTAGCTTTCATTTTTCTGAATGGTAAACTCTCATATTATGACCTACCAGGTAATGCCCTACAAATCTCACACTTATCTTATGCTGATGATACTGTGGTCTTCTTAACAGCAAATAATCAAACACTGATCAGATTTAAGGCCTTCCTCACAAAATTTGAAGATGTTACTGGCCAAAAGATAAATTACAGTAAAAGTGACATCTACATAGGAAAACATGCCTCTGTTCATAAAGTCAGCAATATAAGAAGGGCTCTAGGTATAAAAATTGGTAGATTCCCCTTCACATATCTGGGAGTTCCCATTTTCACAGGGATGGCCAGGAAAATCTATTTCCAACCTATAATTGAGCAGATAGATAATAGGATTGGGGGTTGGAAAAACAGGTGGCTCTCTACTGGGGGGAAAATCACATTAATACAGTCATGTATCTACTCCATTCCTCAACATATATGGTCAGTCATAAAGCCTATCAATGAGATCATTTCTGCCATAGAGAAAAAACTCTGTAAATTTTTTTGGGGGAATATTGATCAAAAACCTAAAAGATCATGGAGGAAATGGGATGCACTTTGCTATCCCATAAACCAAAATGGTCTAGGTTTTAGATCAATAACCACCATCATAAAAACATGCTCAGTTAAGTTGTGGTGGAATTTTCAAAAGGCTGAGGCACTATGGACTCACCTAGTTGCATCACTGCCTTTCTCTTCCAGAAACTCCCCAAACTGGAAGAGAATCAGTGAAATTAATACTTGGGCAGAAACTAACTCCAGGGTTATAGTGGGAAGAGGAGATTGTAATTTTGTGGACCTCAAACTGGTTAGATATTGGTCCAGTTGAGGATTTGTGTGATCCAAACCTTGTCAATATTTCGTAGTCATGTACAGTCTCAGACTTCATTACAAAAAAATCATTTATGCTTCAGGAAATTTCCCCTTTTCTATCCCCTCATGCTGTCACTCTTTTACAGGAAGCAAATCTATTTTCACACAGGAAAGATAGACTCATATGGAAACCGGGTCCCAAAGGTGAATTCTCTTTTAAATCCACTTATCTCCTGCTCAGAAATCAGAGAGGTACTGTCCTTTCTGCTCAATATATTTGGAGTTCAAGAATTGAAAAAAAGATTTCTATCTTCATGTGGAAAATGATGAATTCTTTTCTTCCCTTTGACAATGTCCTGCGCAATTTGAGATCCTCACTGCCTTCTAAGTGCTGTATGTGTAATAATCATGAGGATTCATTGGATCATTTTTTTAATTCGTGTTCATTTGCTGTTCAAATTTGGAAAGTAGTCCACTCATTCATGGGAATTTCAGGAATGGTTTACCCATCTATATGGGATAGACTTTCTTGCTACTTGACATATTCTGGTCTGAGCGCTCTCCACTCTGAAATTATTAGATCTGCTGCTGATATTACATGTTGGCATTTGTGGAAAATGAGGAACAAAATTTTGTATGATTCTGCCATCCCATTAACAGGTTTAGTCTTATCTCACATCAAGGAACAAATTTTTTATATGTTCACTGCTAAACCTGTTTTCATAAAAGCTAAAGTAGACATTGACATTGCTGATCACTTTTTTCTCCCTCTAATTAAACTACCTCCAAAGCCGAAAATCCTCAAAATTGCTTGGACTAAACCATGTAGGGGTTATAAAATTAACGTAGATGCTGCATGGAATGGTCAATTGAATATGTGTGGAATTGGTATGATCATAAGAGATAGCAGGGGTGGCTTTATTGCTGCTCATACTAAATTTACAACTGCTAATTCCCCTCAGGAAGCTGAAATGAAGGCAATAAAGTTTGCCATACAGAAACATGCTAGTTTCTTTACTCATCTTGCCTTGAATCTGACTGTATGAATGCTGTGAAGTCAGTTCTTGATCCATTATATGCCCCCTGGCCGCTGTTTCAATTAGCTGATGACACAAAGCAAATCTTGGGAAATATTATTCTTGTTCATATTCAGAGGCAAGCTAATCTAGTAGCTGATGCTCTTGCTAAGACATGTCTCAAAGTTGAGACTAGTGTTTCCATGTTTACTTTTAATATGTTATCTAATAACATTCAGGGGCTACTTAGACTAGATCAGATAGGTACACCTTCCTTAATATTTTTACATTGAATGGATGCTACTGATAAAATGTTACTTGCAGGTGTATTGAATGCGGTTTTTAAAGGCAATGAAGGCTTAAGGATGAAGTGATTTGCTTGATGCTGTTTTTCTTTGTTGAAATTAGCTAATCTTTCGATACTTTTATCTAGAAGATAGGCTCCTTAGTGCTTTTGGGATGTGTCTGACTGACATGTGTCTCGATCTTTCGATTCACTAATATGTTCGATATTCTTCCTAAATTTACTAACAGTCTTCGTAATCCTCCAACAATTAGCTAGTTTTTTACTACATTTTGGAAGCAACAAATGTTGCTTCATTAGCTTTAGCTCCCTCATGTAAATTCCAACTAAGCCAATGGCTTCATTTTCTGTTCCTGTTTTCAATTTCTGTTATTTTACACGGCTTGGGAAGGCCTAATATAATTTCCCCCATCTTTGGATGATTTTTACGGAAAAAAAGAAGTATATTTTATAAGCCTAATTAAATAAAATATACTCGGACATTAATTAAATGATGTAGTCACATCAACGCATAATTAAAATACTAATCATAACATTTATATATACATTTATATATACATTTATATATATATATATATACATTTATATATATATATATATATATATATATATATATATATATATTTATATTATGAGCTTAAGAACTTATGCAGACTTACTTTTCAAAAGAAGCGGAAAATATAGATTAATTAGGTGGGAGACAATAACGAATGGAGGAGTGGGTGCCTTGGTGTTGAACAAATGTTGTGTACCAGTGGGATATAATATCGCCGACATTGGTGGTGGGATGCGATAGAGAAAAGGCAAGGGATGGGGTTTGCTAGCGAAGGAGCCAACGTCGCTCACCCTTCGATGGTTTTTATTGATGTGCGTGTTTGAAGGAGAAGATTAAAAAAACAAAGTATTCACAATTAGGGTAGAGGGTTTATAAACATATCCAAAACAATGTTGTTCTGATGTGAATACACCTAATTAATGTTGTAATTTACGCCGGGGATAGTTTATTCACCTAAAAGTGGACCGAAATATGTTACCGAGGTCAGTCGTTATTCAGTAAAATAGAATGCACATAGTGATGCAACCGATGTTCAGATTTTCAAAATTTATAACAGTTGCATAAGTTGGTATTTAGTGTCAACTAGATTTGACTTTCACTAACTGAGGGTCACACCATATTCGTTGTTTCATATATAACCACTAAAAACTAAGGCTCGAATTTATCTAATTGATAGTAACTATCACTTGTTGGTCCATAAACTAACACTAATATGAATAAGGTTTAAATTCAAATCAGTGAAGGTCTGCTATTACTTCATGAGCTAAATGAACATGGTTTGATTTCAATTAATCGAAGGCCAACTCTTACTTAATTTTTCAAAATCACACACACACACATATATATATATATATGAACACTAAGTGTCAACTAGATTTGACTTTCAGTCACCGAGTGTCACACAATATTAATTGTTTCATATTTGGACCACTGAAAACTAAGCTTTGATTTTTTATAATCGACGATCAACCAACACTTGTTGGTCCATAAATTAATACTAATATGAAGAAGGTTTGACTTCAATTCATCGAAAGTCTACTGTTACTTCACGAGCTAAATGTATACGAACAAGGTTTAACTTTAATTAATCGAAGGTTAACTCTTACTTATTTATCGAGAACTATACATACACACATATATACATACATACATACACACACAAATATATATATATATATATATGTATGTATGTATACACACATATATATGAACACTAAGTGTCAACTAGATTTGACACCATATTCACATTTCATATTCGACCACGAAAAACTAAGTTTTGGCTTTATCTAATCGACGGTCTACTATCACTTATCAGTCAATGAACTAACAATGGATTTATACGACCGACCACTTCACATACTAAATGTACATTGATGTTTGTCACATTATGTTCATATTTTGTGGGACTGTTTTGATATTATTGAGGTATTTCCCTTTAGGTGTTTTTTGGTGAAAAAAATCATGAATATGAAGAATGTGGGAGAGAGCTATATATTGTACTCTTTTTCCCTTAATCAACGGTTTTATCCCACTGAATTTTCCAGGTTAAGGTTTTTATTGAGGCAACGTGCTCCAATGGAAAATAATCTCATTTTATAAGACATTATCTAGGGATGAAGTAAGAAGGAAGCAAAAGTAGATTTGTTGAAGTTATGGGCAACAAGTAAATTATTGAAGATATTTGGAGTTAAAGAATTAAAGATATCCACTTCCCATATAGATAAGGACTCTTTCCAATTGAAATTCGTTTATTTTAAGAATTAGTTATTTAGTTTAAGGGTTTTCTAACGCCCATGGGAACTTGTTAACATGATTAGAAAGTTGTGTAGTGGTTGAACATTTGATAAAACAATAATAACTAATACTAACTAGATAATATACAAAATAACTTATCTCTTATTATATTTTTTTTGATCGAAACTCACATAAGTGAGGGGGTGTATATTGGCACTTATCTCTTATTATATTTGGTTTCTTCATTAATTAGTATCTCACGTGCTTTCAACTTCCTTCCAAATATTAACTTACATTTTCCCTCTGATTTGAGTTTATTTTAAAAAAAATTCACACGTAACATGACTAGTGCCTTATCCAAACTAATATGTTCAATATGAATATAAATTAAATATTTTAATTCATATATTATCTTCAACGAAGATAGGGATTAAATATTTTAATTTACATATATAAAATTACAATGTTTTTTTTAAAAAAAAGCATATCTGTAAAAATATTTAAATTTTTTGGTAATTTTTTTATTACAAATCACTGAACGTGCACAGTAAAAATATCAAAATTTTCCCAATACTACATTTGGGGAAGTACGTTACACTGAATCAATATCATAATTTTAACACATGAGAACGAATATGAACATTAAGTGTCTACCAGATTTGACTCTGGTTAGTCAATCACTACTACAAACAACACTTATTATGTCAGTTTTTCAGGCCTTTTTACCTCAGTTTTTTGCCTCTAAAAAACTGAAGTAAATGTGGATGAAGTAAAAAGTTATTTTTACCTCGGTCTTTCATAAAAATAATTGAGGTAAATAATACACAGCATTGCAATTATTAAGTGTCTACTCAATTATTTAATTGAGGTAAATAATACACGAGTGAGGGTTGTCGACATCCCATCTTATAGCAAGGTTGCATTGCACGACGTTGTACATATTGTTTGCGATGTCGTTGATATTCATATTTGATATCGCATCTAAATGTTCCGAGTTCCCAGTCTAAGATTTATTATTGTGGTTTTCAACGGCTGTAAATAACTTTTTTTTACATCGAATATTTTGCAGAATAGCCGTAGTTAGTTAAAGTATCCTGAATAATGATCGACAAGTGTGCGAAGTTGCGCTAGTCGATGTCATCTTATTTTAATTCGTGACGTCGTTGAACCACACCAAAATCACAAATTTTATTAATCGACTTCGCAGACTATAATTTTTAACTACCTCAAAATCAAATGTTTTTGATTTGGATTTTTGGGAATAATGTCCACTATAGTAAAAGATAGGACAAACGAAGTGTCAGCGATGTCGCAGAGAACGATTACATAGTCGACCAGTCTGCGATGTCTAATAATGCTTCGTGCATCATCGTGCGATGTTGCCAGTCGGCCAGTCCCATTGGCAAGCCACTAATAACAGTAAGTGATGTCGCATACTGTAGTTCTGCTATACCAAATTGTCTATTATAGGGTGAGAAGTCGGTCCTCATATAAGTAACAAAAATAAAATATTTCATAAATAGAATACCCGACATCAAATGCCCTATCAGATTAAATCTTACTACACCATTCAACAAGGCTTTAAGACTAGAACGAGAAGCAGTACACCATCCTTACACTTAGTATGTTATCAAAATTCTCACAAAATAAACTATACCATTGATACTCCATAGCTAGCTAGAGATCTATATGAAGGTGTCAAAAAATACCTTCAAAGTATCAATGGGCATTTTAGAGACGATGCTCTCACAAAAAACTTAACCTAATCCCATTTTCGCATGTTGTTGTTGGGTTAAGTAAATGCTTCAAATTCCTTACCATCATAAAGTTTTCCCAACCGTCATGTACTTCCTCCAATTTCTTGATGGTGTACAGTTCTCTGTCCTCGTTAAAATACTACAATAAGGTGTACTGTCAAAAATGGTACATAGGCTGTGCAAAGTTATATAAGTTATTTGATTAGATTCTAAAGGTGAGAATAATGAATACCTTTTGTAGATCTAATTGATTCTCCCTCACTTTCATAACCAATTCCTTCATCAACCGCATGCAATAGTAACCACTTTCCCATGGGGCCATTTTTTTCTTATGCTAGTTGATCCGACAAATTGTTCACGAACACATTGATAAGTACTTATTGCAATAGTTATTTCATAATACAATGTCAAATTGAATTCTAACCTTTAGGGACTTCCACAGTAATTCTCTGTGCTTGTTAATTATGTGATCTATCATCACCTTGGTAATTGCAATGAAATAGTTTCTAGCAGCGTTTGATGTAATGGATTGTACCAAAAAACCATTTTAGAAGGAAGAACGATGATGGCAACCGTCCAATGTTTCCTACAAAAATCAAATCCCCATTACAATTATACAATCACATATTGATGATAGAAACCAAACAGTTATAATAAAGTAAGTATAGTTGATTCACCTCTCATAATAAGGTGAGATATATATGAGATGGTCCTTTTGCATCAATTGGGAGCTGACGTAGGCCAAATGCTCTTCCATCGCAACATGGTCATGTTGTATATTCGTTGGGAAAAACCTTTCATTTTGGAAATGGATTGTACATACAGGATACGGTACACATGGTTAGTCTTGCTTGCTCGAAGCCAAACACAATAAATATTATGTTGGCTTAGGTTAGGGTATGCATTAATACTTACACGCAATTTAGTTACATCACGGGAAGGGGCAGATTACTGAAAACTGAACAATGATACCAAATCCTCCTTCCTGATAATTGCATCTACCTTGTACCCTAAAATACTCACTTCTTCCATGAGGATTTTGTACAAACATGAGATAGGGTGTGGTGTCACAATGGTGTGGATGTTCTTTAGGGAATTATCCTTTGTGGGATTGAAAGGTGGTGGCCTGATTCTGGAGACATGGGACTTTGTTAGCTTTGGATCCCCACATGTATTGGGCAATTTTGTCAGGCTACTTAAAACCCTTGTCTCGATCTACATGAAATCAACCACAAATGTTATTTTCTAAATATTTGTCTCAGCTCATAAGAAATAGTATATAGATTATCAATGTTATACCTTCTTAGTTGGCATGTACTCTATAATATCAACTAAACAAAGGGGCCATTCAACAAACATTCCTAACGCTACGTCCACTATCATGGCCTTGGGTTCTGGGATTGGAAGAGCAATACCATCTACAAGGCTCTTTGTGACATTTACAATGACGTTATCATTTGCAACAGGCTTATGATGATGCACTCGTATTGATGTGTACAATTTACCTTATGTCACGATGTGGCTCTCTCTATTTACATGTTTGGAAAGTAGTATGCACACTGAATTATCCTATGAATGAAGAGTCGGTAATTAGTGTAAAATAATTTGGAACATGATTAGTGTAATATATTTACTTATACCTTAATATTGCGTTGGGTGGCCTCTACGTCAGAGACGGTGGGACGAGCCTACTAAAAGGCTCCAACATATCATGTGTTGATGTTGTTGGAGAAGAAGGACGAGGTAGAGTTGAGGTTGTTGGTTTAGAACATGCAATAATTCTCTAAAAAACAAGTGACATTTTCCTCCCATTCGATTCTTGCGAGACATAAGCCACTAGTTGGCTCAAGGTTGATTTCAATGCTTTAATATCTCTTTGTTGACTAATTGATGCAACATCAACCTTTGGATTTCGTGGTTTGACAAAGATGTCCCTAAGGGTAGCGAGTGTTCCGAAACCCCGGACCCGGCCTGGATGTTCTTTCTTGTTAAGCGCAACCCCAAGTATATCCTTCTAGCCAACATCAATGAACTCGCCAGATTCTTGCTTCCTTTTTAAGTCCTCCTACAAATTACCATCAATAAACCTCATATAAATTTTACTTGAACAAATTCATTCCTATCATATCATCTAAACATGAGCAAATCTTACAATATTTTTTGCAACAACCTCCGCATCTTTGGTGTGGAACTTACCCTCCATATTCTTCCCACACCCTTTATAGCCTTTTAGCCATTTCTCAAATTGGAGAACCTTGTCGGGCGTGGGATAATCCATTGAAGTCCTTGCTTCCTCATTCGTCATTCCTAGCTCCACCTTGTCGAACACTCTAGCCTCGAACATTTCCTTCATAACTATTCTTGTAGCTTGTGCGAATCCTCTATGACTCATAGTGTGGTGCATCTTGTTCCTTCCCGCTAGTTCACTTTTTTTACCCCTTACACCTTATAAGATCATTAGAACATATGGTTCATAATACAAACAAACAAAGTTAATGTGCTTGGTAACACAATTCCCCTGCTCTGACCGGCATCGGACACCAGTCGGTAAGTACAATGCAAGTAGGAGTAGGTAACTGTGCAATTTCGCACTAGTGGTTGGCTAATGCAGTGTCAAAACAAAGTGTACTTACAATATTGCAGACACATCGACTTTATCTACCTGTAGCATGATTGGTAGTGTCATATGAAGAAGGGTACGAAATATTCCTGTGGATGGCCATGCAATATTCCTTTGAAATTGAGTGTGATAATATGGCAAAATTTAATAAGAGAACTATACGGTGCTTTGGTGAGAGATGGAGTGATTTCAAAGTTAATTTGGCTAGGGATTACGTGTTTAGTAAGAAGAAGAATTGCAACCCCGGAATTAAGCATCCATTCATAAGTGAATCGAGTTGGAAGGGTTTTGTTGCAAGAAAACAGGCATATGAAAAATCGGTAAGGAATTGACATTGACATGCCTATAAGTATATACATAATGTGAACATATTTATAAATTTACACATGCATTATATTATTGGACGTAGTGCATTATAATGTGCACGTAGTGTCCTGTAGCACGATTGGTAGTGTCCGATTGGTAGTGTCCAAAGTGTACTCCACCATTTCGTACCCTAAACCCCTTTACCTCTACCTGTTCCGTGTTGAATGAATGCTACTATTTTTTGGGCAAAGGGTAGACCTTTACCATACTAGAACCTTGCCAATCATACACAACATACACATTCTGATGCTAACAACAAATCTATACTCATGCATAATCAAGTTTATCCAATAATATAATGCATGTGTAAATTTATAAATATGTGCACACTATGTATATATTTATAGGCATGTCAATGTCGATTCCTTACCGATTTTTCATATGCCTGTTTTCTTGCAAAAAAACCCTTCCAACTCGATTCACTTATGAATGGATGCTTAATTCCGGGGTTGAAATTCTTCTTCTTACTAAACACGTAATCCCTAGCCAAATTAACTTTGAAATCTCTCCATCTCTCACCAAAGCACCGTATAGTTCTCTTATTAAATTTTGCCATATTATCACACTCAATTTCAAAGGAATATTGCATGGCCATCCATATTTTATCCGTGTAAGCATCATTGACACAAGGCCATGACTTGTACAAAAAGATATCTACCTTTGTCCTTGCAATCAAATCAGTGTAACTAGACCACCAATTACTTTGCTCCCCTATGGAATTCCCAATGTCATCAAACTTCATAGGACATTTCGTACCCTTCTCCACCATGTCTATCAGTTTATTGCAAATTGCCCTACCCTAACCTTGCCTATGTCTCTTCGATCGATTCAAATCTCCCCCTTCTTGGGGCCGTTTCCTCTTATCATGGTTTACAACTAGAAGACCTAAAATGAGAGTTCAATAAATACAAAATTAGCTGATGAATGCAATATAATATTTCATATGAAACCTTTACTATGGATGAAAAGAAAACATAGCAATCTTAACCATACATGTCAATCCCTTGCATGGTACACAAAATACACACTTCATGTAGTGTTTCCCTTCAATAATAAATGATGTAAATGAAACATTTGATGTTAACTTCATATCCAAATAACATCTATTAGCATGCTCCCACATGTATGTACACCATATTCACTTGAAAAAAATAAAATATTTAATGAAAACATGAAAACCCTACAAGGTTATTGTCCACAATTTTAAAGTTAATGAAAGGAAGAAGAATGAAACATACCAATCTTAAAAACCCATTCAATAAGCGATCAAAAGGGATGTGGGCATAAACAATTTGATCAAGTAATGATAAAGATGAAAACTTACCACTTTTTTTATTCATGGAATCCCCCACCATGATGACCTTATCCTCTCCATTTGTTTCTCCATTTGGGAATGAAAGGATTGTGGTGGATTTTGGTGTGTTGGGAGGTTGATGAATTGGTGGTGGAAGGAAATAGAGAAGATGAATGTTGGGGGCTTTTGGGGGTGGAGGGCTCCAATTTTGGTAATAAATGCCTTTCCAAAGTGTTTTGGGGTTTTTTTACCAAGTATGGAGCATAAAAGTACTCTCCCACCACTCATGCGATGTCGTACATACTTTGAGACACATTGATCGATGTTATTTTAAGGATTTGTTTGGGTCAAAATTGGCCCAATAGGATGGTTCTTGTAGAACATCCGTCCTCCCGCCTATATCGGCCCAAAATTGGCATATTAGATGAAATTTGTGATCTTGACATTAATGGACCGATTGGCCCATTCCCCAGGATTCCCCGATGTTGCTCTCTGTTCATACCTTAATTGCCATGAAAGAATGTCTAAGCAACTTTGCATGTTAGGTTTTAGTCTATTTTTGGAATTTTATGTGAAGGGAAAAGAAATTCCTTACCAAGTGTTCCCATTGTAAGACAAGTTTTTTTTTGGAAATCTACGTGATAGTATTTGGAAATCTTCACTTCCAGATACTCCCAATTTGCACCCAATTACTGAATAGAAGGGAAAATTAGCTTTCATCCTTCCCCCAGAGGAAGGCGTGATTCTGGCATCTCACTACCAGAATGCATTAGTCGGAAAATTTAACAGGGGGAAACCCCCAATGGATAAACTAGTTTCAGCTTTCAAATCTATCGGTTTTAAAGCAAAGATTTCAGGCATGTTCTTATTCGATTTCAGGATAGCGAAGATTATCGACGCTGCTGGATGAAGGGCCAATGGATGGTTCAAGGAGCAACAATGAAAGTCCAGAAGTGGACTCCAGACTTCTCACCAACAGCCGAATCCTCCATAGTGCCAGCTTGGGTAACCTTTCATCAACTACCTTTGCACTTTTACAATACTTCAGCAATTATAGGCATAAGCAGTCAGATTGGTAAGTTTTTAAAAATGGATGCTGCAACTAAAGCTTTAACTAGACCTTCCGCAATTAAAGTGTGTGTTGAAGTTGACCTACTGTCTCAACTCCCTAACTCAATTTTTGTACGGATTGGGAATAAAGTTTCAGACTACCAAATTGAATATGATCAGTTGCCTTTGTATTGTAAACATTGTAAGATAATAGGCCACAGTCAGGCAAACTGTACTTTTCTGCACCCTGAACTGAAAAAAAACAGTATGATCACACCTAAATCTAATGTTAATAAGGTTAGACAAGATACTGTCAAGGATGATTCTCAATCTGCTGCATTTCAGAACAACCCTGGCCATGAGCCTAAAGAACCATTTGAAACAGTAGGGCATTCTAAATTGTCAGTATCCCAAAAGGAACTTGATTTCCACATTCAGAATCTGAGATCAGGTCGTAATATGGAAATAAATAGGGAGGAACCTCTAGCCACCCAGGTTAAAAGAAATTCCCATTTTTATTCCATGGATGACATCTCCAAACCTATCACCAATTTCTTTTGGAGGAAAAAAAATCAACAACCAGAACTTCCCCCTATTCATGATGGTTAAACAGAAACTGGTTACTATATCAAATGCTTTCCAGTCTTTAACTAACCTGCAGGATGATGATATGGATGGACAAGAAGAAGAGGCAGTGGACATCTTTCATGAAACACTTGAAACACAGGAACCTCTGACAACGCAGATAGACTCAGAAAAAGTGGATATGGTGGTGGCACCATCCACTCCTCAATTTGTGCAGAGTATCTCGGATGATCAAGCCCCTGATCAAGGCCCTGATGAGGTACCAGAAGAGAAAGATCCTAAGCAGGTGCAGAGCACTCCTGTTCAGCAAGCACATGACACTGGTGAGCTCAGTACAACTGGTGAGGAGTAGAGTACTACTAACTTTCAACCACATTGCTCAGGACATCAAGATCCCATCATCTTAGAAGAGTTTAGTACAACTGCAATGCAAACTGCTCTTCCACAAGTAAGTCCCACTCCTACTGATGTTATAAAGAAAGCTGATGATAAAAGGGGCAAAAATAAAAATCCATCAGTAAATACTCTAAGGAAACTCAGATCATCACAAAAAGCCACCCCCCTAGTTTTAAATGATAAAATACACCCAAATTGGAAAAATAATGGTTTGGAATGTTAGGGGATATGGCACTTCAATGGATCGATTAAAATCCTTAATCAGGATTCACAAGATTGATATCCTTTGTCTAATTGAACCATGGCATGATAATCAGAATTTAAATACTTTGAAATATGAACTTGGGTATAAATATGCTTTCCATGCTAATGTAGCCAAAATTTGGTTGCTGTGGAATTAGACTTTCAGTTTGATAATAGAAAATGAATCTGATCAGTATATACAGGCAAGAGTTACAGATATTGCTTCCTCTGTTCAATGGAATGTTAACTTTATTTATGCCAGCGTCCATAGACAGTTAAGTGAGAAATTGTGGTCAGAATTACAAATTCCCACTCAGGAACCATCAATTTATATAGGAGATTTTAATACAGTAACATCTGTAACAGAATATAAAGGTAGGAAGTCCACCCCTAGGAAAAGCATGAAGCATTTTAATGATTTCTTACTATGATGGACTTACATGAAATCCCCACGGTTGGTAATTCCTACACTTGGAGCAACAACAGATATAGAGACAAAGGAAAGGATCTACAGTTCCAGAGGTTAGACAGGGGACTAGGTAATTTAGTTTGGTTAGACCTTTTCCCTAATAGTTCTATCCAGGTCTTAAATAGGAATACATCAGATCACTCTCCTCTTCTACTAACTATCCAATTTGCTGTAGAGTCAGTCCCAAGACCATTTAGATACCAGGAAATGTGGTCAAATAGAGAGGATTTCTATCAAATAGTTGTATCTAACTGGAATTTACAATCCCCCCTGTCTGGAATGAATAAATTTGTTCATAAGTTAAAAAGGCTTAAGATAGCAATAAAGGACTGGAACAAAAATACTTTTGGGGATGTAAACAAGAATCTTTCACAATCAGAAATTAGGGTCAATGATCTAGGAAAGCATTACCAGCAGTGTTTGGATGAGTCAGTATTAGAGGATCTTCTGAAGGCAAAAGCTTTACTGTTAAGATCTCAGAAGGAACAAAACATTTTCTTGAAACAAAAAGCTAAGCTAAATTGGTTAAAAGATGGGGATGCTAATACAAGTTATTTCCATCACACAATCAAGGAAAAGAAAGTAAGATCTAGATTGTTAAAATTAAGGATTGTGTGGGAAACTGGATAACTGATCCAATTTTAATTAAAGCAGAAGGTGTCAGATTCTTTCAGCAACTACTGAATGAGGATACATCACAAAAAGAAGGGAAATATTTAAATCTATTTCTGCAAGAAATGTCTGCAGTAATAAATAATCAACAGAATACACTTCTGCTTACCCCAGTAGACTTATAGGAACTGAAAACTGCTGTTTTTTAATTGAATAGATCTAGTTCTCCTGGCTCGGATGGATTCTCTGGAGATTTTTATATAACATTTTGGGAAATCATTGGCCAGGATTTGCTAGAAGCTGCTAATGATTTTCTAAATTCTGGTTCTATTCCCAAAGCCATGTCCAGCACTTGGCTCACCTTAATACCAAAAAAAGCTATTCCAAACTCTTTTGCAGATTTTAGACCAATAAGCTTATCAAATTTTGTCAATAAGGTTTTCTCTAAGATAATAATGGAAATGATTAAACCACTTATGCATTTAATGATTTCACCTGAGCAAAGCGCCTTTTTTAAAGGTAGGGATATTTCGGATAATGTGATTCTCATGTATGAAATGACCAGATTGTTATCCAGAAAGGCTAAGACTTCTAATTTGATTATTAAACTTGACATGCAAAAGGCTTTTGATAGGGTCTCTTGGTCCTTCCTAAATTCAGTTTTACTACAATTTGGTTTCCATGGCAAATTTGTTAGACTTATCATGCAAAATATAGCTTCTGCCACTTTTTCAGTTCTAATAAATAGAGCCATATCTGGTTTTTTTCCTTCCTCTCGGGGAATTAAACAAGGAGATCCACTCTCCCCATTTCTATACAATATCTTATCAGAAGCATTTTCTAGGGGGCTGAAGAAACTGTTTTCCACTGGTTACTTACAATATTTTAGTCTCCCTAATTCTTGTTCTCCTCTTACTCACCTCATGTATGCTGACGACACTGCTGTTTTTATAAATACTAAGCCCAAAAACTTGAGGCATTTCAAACTTTTTCTGAAAGCTTATGAGCTGACTACTGGTCAAAAAGTAAATTTTGCAAAATCAGAGTTCTTTGTTTCACATAACTCTTCTCCCCAACTGATTCAATCTGTAAAAAGGCAACTAGGGATGGTGAAAGGTTCTCTGCCATTCAAATACCTAGGAGTCCCTATCTTCTCCGGTAGGAATTTAAAGTCACATTATTTACCTGTCCTGGAGAGAATGGATAGACTGATACATAATTGGAAGAATCGATGGTTAAGCTCGGCAGGTAAAATAATCTTAATCAACCACTGTTTCCTCTCAATCCCAATACACATTTTTGCAGTTTTAAAGCCACCTAGGATAGTTTTAAAAAAAAATGGAAAAGATGGCATCTAGTTTAATTTGGGGTAAATCTGATTTGACTGAAGGAAAAAGATGGAGATCATGGAAAAGGATGATTTATCCGGTTAATGAAAATGGTTTAGGTTTAAGGGATTTGAATGCCATAGTGGATGCCTTCTCATGTAAATTATGGTGGAAGCTCCAAATAAATGAAACTCAATGGTCTTCTCTTTTATGGACATTACCTGCCACTTACAAAAAATCACAAATTTGGAATAGAATCAGTGGTGTAGCACCTACGGCAAACAGTTTTTCAAGGATTATCTTTGGCAGAGGGGATTGCTCCTTTTGGAATGCAAATTGGATGGGAAATGGGGCTCTATGCTATATTTGGCCTGAGGATAGAGATATACCTTTTCATGATCTTTCTTTAAGCTCTTTCATTAGTAGCAAACCTGCATACTTACCAAGCCTGGAGCCTTACTTGGCTACCAACATCATTCATATATTGCAGGAAGTACAACTGGAGCACCTCCATGAGGACCAGCTCGTTTGGACCCCCACTACAGATGGAAACTTTACAGTCATGTCAGCCTACAACTTACTGAGACAGAGGAACCCTGTAATACAGCACATACAAAAGGTTTGGTCTCCCTACATTCCTAGAAAAATGTCAATCCTTATTTGGAGAGCATTAAATTGCATACTACCATTTGATAACATTCTAAGCAGGATGGGATTTTCATTGGCCTCGAGATGCCCTTTCTGTTTAGTCAATAAGGATACTCTTGATCATTTTTTAACACATGTCCCTGCACCTGTGCTGTCTGGCTTGAAATTCACTCTCTTTTAAAGCTACCACAAATGGTCTTTCTGAATCTAAAGAGTAGGGTTGAATTTTTTTTATCTTACAAGGCTGATTCGAAGATTCACTCAAAATTGATAACTGCTGCTTTTATTGCTACTTTCTGGTCAGTATAGACTAGCAGAAACAATCTCTTATTTGATAACAAGCCTTTCTCATTGATGATCTGTGTCCAAGAAATCAAACAAATGATCTACTCAATCTTCACAGTTCACAAATTGAAAGGAAATAGAGATAGGCATAAACACTGGATTCAGAATAAGATCATTCCTCAAATCTTTCATAAAGAAAGGCCTTCTTTTACAGTAGCTACATGGGAAAAACCACTAAGGGGCTATAAAGTAAACACTGATGCTTCATGGATTTTTAGTGGTTTTTCTTCTGCTGCAGTAATAGTTAGGGACTGGAGGGGACAGGTGGTCAAAATGACAGTAAGAATATTTCAGTGCACCTCCCCTCTAGAAGCAGAATTACTATCAATCAAATTGGGATATGATACTTGTTCTGATCTAGCACTAGTAAATTGTGTAATTGAATCTGATTGCTTAACTGCTGTAAAGAGTATTTATAATCCACACAGATGCCCTTGGACAATTTTCTCTTTGTGCAATGCACTTCATCTTGAACACTCCTCACATCCAATTCAATACACACCTAGACAAGCTAACATGTCAGCTGATTTTTTAGAAAAATTTGCAAGGGAAAATAATTTACAAGGTGAAATTGACATCAGTATAATCCCCAGCTTCCTTAAAGGATTGTTATCTTTAGATTCAATTGGTTTCCCAGCAATTAGGGTTGTTCCACCCCTGGATACAAATCTGAAATAGAGTTGGACTCCTTCATTGTGGTCTGGCTCTTAATGCATACTGTTAATTCGAGTTTTAGACACTGATTTCAAGTACAAATGTGTGTTCCAGCTTTCATTTCTAGTTTATAAGAACAAATGTGTGTCCCAGTCACTGTTTATAAGTACAAATACTGCTATTTCTCTCTTTCTCTGATTTCAGGCACTTAGCAAAGCAACTGGATGATGTGGTACAAAAAGTTTTGCTGCTCCCACCTGCTGCTGCTTAATGGATTCTTACCTAATGAAACAAAGGCTGCTATAACGTATTTTGGAGTACATATTGTGGACTCAACCTCTCCTCTTGGTGGGCACATCGTTGACAAATAGGAGTTTCGATTGCTCGTCTCTCCGACCTGTTCACGATGAGCTACCTAGATGGACTCCCTCAGACCATAGTTGGTTTTTAACTATATTCATTGTTAAGGTAGAATCACCTTTTTTGGGAGCAATAGTTTTTTTGCTTCAGGAGCCTTTCTAGCTCCGGGATCATCTTTAGGGGATGACCTTCTTGCATAGTGCAATGTATCATGACTTCTAGCGCCTATTCGGCTTTATTATTTTGGTTCGGGGAGCCAAATATATTTCCCCCATCATAGGATGGTTTAATATAAAAAAAATATAGCCTATTTCAATTAGAAAAAGATATTATGTTTAAGCTGTACCATGTTTAACCATATCTCACAACTAATGCTTTCACAATATCCCGTTCTATATGGAAGATGTTTTAAATCATGATATGGCCATTGAAATAAGATTAGCTTATATATTTACATGCTTAATTTTTTTGATTACATAGTCTTTCAATTAAAACACACGAACTACAAACCCCAATTTAACGGGTGAGGCTATTAAAATTACTTGTTCTTAAAGACCTGTAAATTCTTACGCATATCAAATGAGGCCATAGGTTCATGATGTGTAAATTATATAGGTTTTTTAGTAGAAGCCCACGAACATCAAACTAATTACGTGAGTCGTCAAGATAGGTGTGGGTTTTAATTGAATAACTAGTTTAACTCTAAATGATCGTAGAAGTCTACTACGTACGTTAATTAGTCAACAACATATTTGATCTCGTTCTAGGGAAATTGTTTTTGCATCTTTCAATTACAAATAGGTATTCTGTTAAAGCACATGATATTCAACCATATTACACGACTAATGCTTTCACAGTAGCTGGAGCTCTGTACATGATGGTTTAAGGATAGAAAATGCCATTCACATATGGCAAGGCATATATGTACCACCTTTGCTGACTCTCAAAGTTAATACTTTTAAGCCCTAATGCTCCCTAGAACTAGATTTATCTACAAGAGTTCATACTAATTAATGCTAACAAACCAAACATATTACAAGAGAATTTAAGGATGAAAATGGTAGAAACTATGGTTAGAACAGTACCAAAAAATGCAGGAAGAAGAGATGTGACAGAGGAAAGAGAGTGCTATTTATAGTAAAAAAGGATAAGGTTAGGTTATGGCCACCCGTTGGTTGCGACTCACAACGGGCACCAGAACTTAACCTTGTTTTCTTTTCTTCTTCTTGTGGTGAACACTTATCTTCACGATGATTCCTCTCATTTTCCAAGTCTTCAACTCTTTGAAGAAAGTCTTCAAAAATGGTCTTCAACGGCCTCCGATCTTCATGTCTTCGTGTCTTCGAAGCAAGTCTTCAAAGGTTTTGAAAAGTGATCTTTTAATGGCCTCCGGTCTTCAAGCCTCCATGTTCTTCCTTTGTCACACAAAATCCACTTAGAAGAGGTAAAAGAGCGTAAAGTTGCTCTTACCTCTCCTAAGAGAATTTCAAGGTAAAACACAAGCTCTTGATAATAAAAGCGCACAAAAGTGAACCCAAAAGTACTAAATTATGCACATAAAATGGACATATCATATAGTGTCTTAATTTAAACCATACAAACATTGCACCACATCAAACATGTGAGACTATTAAAATTAATAGTTCTACTGTTCTAGAATATTCTTAGCGAGGACCCTGGATTATTCTCACTCCTGGCAATTACGTAAGATTATATATTAGGAGACCGATATGTCAACCCTATGACACCATTTCAATGTTTAAATAGGAGTTCTATCAAGTTTACTAAGAATAATTGTACTTATATAATAAGTTAGTAGGGTTTTTTATGATGAAGAATTTAGAGGTCGGGACATAGCCCGATTACATTTTTCCTTATAATGGTACTATTTTACACCATTTCTATACCATGGGTGTTGGCCCTACCAAATAACCTTGCATACAATGAGGATTGGCTGAAAGGCCCAACCGTTGAGTGCGACCTCGATGATAAATCAGAAGATAGTTGGTGATGTTGAAATGCGTATGCAAAATCAGGCAAGTGGTGGTTTGTCCCTACCATTGGCAAAGCCCACACGTTTTACATCTAGGCCCATTGTAAGAATGGTCCAGTTTCATGCCTTCATGATATTGCTGACATGTCGGTAAGCATTTGGGCATGGCGATATGACCTGCGACAACACTACTTAATGATTCAATCCCCCCAACCAGTAGTCCCCCAAAAATTCTCTGGGCCTAGGTAAAGCACCCCACCCATTAAGTGCATTGTGCGGCATCACCTTCTATTCGTTATATTTGTTGGCCTAAACAAAGTCAGCCACGATATCGCAGGTTTATTCAAAACGACACTGTTTGTGCCGTGGTATATAACCTGCTCACCCCCAACTCAAACCTTATTCTTAACATCGAAGTTAAAAATCAACCTTCTCCACCTGAAAAAAACCACTCCTTAACCGTCATAATCTGTCAAGTAACAGCCAATTTTGGCATATAAATTGTCAACAAAGTGCCTAATACATCTCATTTGAGATGATCGTAGCCACATTCACAAAAAATAAACCCTAGCAAAGGTAAAAATTTGTTTTACACATTTGTTGGCTTGTTTAAATGTTTTCATTTGGTTTTTATATTCAAAATATGCTATATTTACTTCAATACGATGTGAATCAATGTTTTTCTAGGTGTCTATGAATCGGTTAGGAATTGGTACAATCTATTTTATTGGTTGTGTAAATCTCTGTTCATGCATGTTATTTTTGCATTCAAGTCTTGCATCTCGATGTTGGTTGCTTTCATATTAGTTTTAGAACACTCATGATGCTTGATTCCATGTTGGTTTTTGGTCGGTTCTGTACAAGTCAAACACATATCGACCGGGTCAACGATTATTGTGATTTTGCACATTCATAGTTATGAATTCGCGACTTTGCATATAACCTATCAGTCATGGCAAAGTGCTTGCGATGTATGTTCAAAATCGGTATTAAATTGCATTCCAGTGCTTGTTCTACTCTATTTTACTGAGATTTGCAAATTTATTTGAACAGATGGCTCCAATGAAGCAAATTATGAAAAGGGGAAAGGGAAAGAGCATTGAAGCAGGTTCATCCCACCCCAAGAAGGCAAAGACCACGGAGTCCCCTCCCTCACCAACATTTGTCAAAAAGAGCTTCTTCAAAGAGGAAAATGAAAAGGATTTCAAAACATCGCTGGAGAGGAGGATAAAAGAGGTTAGGGTCATGCGAGCGGAGGATGTACACATGCTTCACTTGCATATTTTTTGGAGGCATTCAAACCATCGGGAATGGTGGGGTTGATATGTCTCGACAAGCTAACATATTAAACATAAGCGAGGGAGTTCTACGCTAACTTCACTCGTCTAACAGCCACAAACTATACCACAAAAGTGAATGGGATGGTCATGGTCCTAACATCGGATGTGATCAATGAAGCGATTCGAGCTACATTTGTCAAGGATGATTAAGAGCAGCAAGTTGTGCTGATGAGACGTCAAATGCATGTATTTTCCAAAGCATTTAACATCTCTTTTATCATATTTTTGTTGTAAGATTGCTAGATTTAGTAGGTTTACATGATAATGGGTTTAGATGACCATTTTCGGTTTTTATATCTAAATCCTTCATTTTGTAACCTATGTTTAGTCTAATGGACCTCCAAGAGTGGTACCATTGGATTCCTCTTCTCGATTACTATAAAATCGACTACAAGAACTCCCAAAACGGATCAACGGTTCACCCGGAGGAAGCAAAACAAAACAGGACTTTTTTCCGTCGCGACTCGCGAAATGTTGACCTGGGAGCTCAAAATTTTACTGATCTGGTCGCGACTCACGACGGAGGCGTAACGACTCTTGATAACTACCCTGCAACTTGCATTTTACTCCCTTTTTTCTTGTACTATAAATAGCTTTTAACCCCCTTCTTCCCTAACTCTCTAAGCCCGACTTGGGGGCTCCAAAACCCTAGTTTTTCACCATTTTTCTTCTTCTTTCTTTGTAGATCTTTGTTCTATGTTATTGGTTTTGATTATCTAGCTTAGTTTTATCTTGGGAGCAAAGGATTGAAGCTTCCATTTCTATGTAGTAAGAACCATTATATTTATCTATTTGGTGCTTTTGCTATTGTGCATTTATTGAGCTTTGAATGTTAATTGTTAATGGCATTGATGTTGTTGAAAGCTTGACTATATGAATTGATTTTATGATTACTTGTTAGGTTTGGGAGAAAGTAGCTAATTCTCCCATCTTTTAATGTGGAACTCAAGAGCATGAGTTAGAGCTTCTTAAATGATGTTGGTGTGTTAATAATTGCTAGATGAATGTGATGATGTCGAACTCGTTGTCATGTTTGTTTTAGGTAGCAAATGAGAGAGGTCTATTAATGTCGATCGTTCTTGACTAATCTTGTGTAAATGCATGAATTGGTTAAATGCTTAGACACAGTGTAGTGTTTATAAGTGTTGCTAAGCTTGTTGATTCTTTGTGCTAAATGCCATCAATGGGATACTCTTAGTAATAAGGGAGTCATTGGTGAGGTTTGACAAGAGATGTCGAATTCACTCTTGCAAACTACTACCTAAGAAGGATGGAAGATTTATCTTCACAACAAGTAGTTGAAGTAGTGAATATATTGTTTCACTCGTTCTTGAAGCCTTTATTATTTAGCATTTATGTATTCTTGATGCTATGTTTCACTTCATTTATGCCATGGGTTGTTTGAGAATAGGTAGTGTTTTTATGATTGAAGTGTTCGGGTGTTAGGAAAGTGACGAATTCCTCAGCTCATTTGCATGAAAATATATGAACATGAACTTAGAACTTCTTGTGCATAATGTTCTGATATTCTTGCTGGATAAGTATTATAATGTTAATTCAAGTAACGAATGTGATAGAATGAGTGAATGGTTCAATGATCTACATTAGGTTTGGAAACCCCCAAGGCTTTATCTTTGTAGTTTTAAACCCCTTTTTCTTAGTTTTGTTTGATGATTAGCCTAGTTACTCGACTTTGCTAGTTATGTTGTCTTTTTGTTTTCATAACATAGGACCACCAAACAACCAAACCACCCCCCATTTACATGCTTTTATATGTATGTATATATATCTACTCCTAGCCTAATATCAACCTTTTGTGTCTAAACGCTTAGGAAAATCCCTCTTCTTTGTGGGCGACCCCGACTTGCCGCTATCTACTTAGTTGTAGATAGTAAGAATTTAGGGCTTATAAATATTAACTTTGAGAAGTACAGCGACGAACTCCCAAATTTTGGCGCCACTGTCTGGGAAGAGGCATTTACTTTTAAGTGTTTAGGTGTATTTGGTTTCATATTAGCTAGTTTTTTTTTCCACTCCTTGGTGGTTGTTTTTGTTTGGAGTAGGTATTGCTTGAGTTCTTGGTGAATTTATATCGAGAATCCTTGCAATATGATTTTGGACTTTTGAAAGAAAAAATGGAGCGTCTCACCTTGAGGGAACTCATGACGAGAAGAGAGGCTCAACAAGCAAGGTTTTGTAGGATGTGTCACTCCGACCATCCTACCGAGTCTTGCTATTTGTTGTGGGAAGAGCACTATGAGCGGGAAGGAACCCTTAGTTTCCAAAACCTAGGGTATTATGAAGAGTGCTACAAAGATGTAGGAGATGTTGGTTTTCAAGGGCATAAAGCTCAGGAATGGTATCTATACCACAATTCTTACAATCCGGAATGGAGTGGTAATCCGAATTGGTGGCATGAGAATGAGTCGGAAAACCAACAATACGACCAAAATAGTTGGCCATCACCACCTTATACCATACCCCAAAACCAAGCCCAATAAGGAAGTTCAAGTTTGACAGGTGAGGAAGTCATGAATACAATAGCAAACTTGAACAACTTTACTAGTGAGGAGCCGGACACTCGACTCTCCTCTAGTGTTGAGGCTATTGAGGGGCATGCGAGGAGTATGTTAGAAGCGTTGGCCCGAATGGAAGCTCGTGATTTCGAAAATACACCATCCCAAATCGAACAGAAAGATTTGACGAGTGAGGTCACCATGGGAAATGACTTTGAGTTCAAAGGGGATGAGGAGTTGGTTGTTGAGGATAAAAAAATGGAGGAAGAGGTGATTGTGCTACATTCATTAGCATCGCCATCCCTTCCCCCACCTAGTGAACCAACTCTACCATTTTTGGAAGTTTTGAGGGAGACAAGAGAGGAGCCAAAAGACTACCCCAAGACTCCTAACCACGTTCAAACCTTCACCATATGGATAACATTAGGGTCGTGCCGACGACCTTAAAAATATGAAGCTTCTCGGGAGGCAACCCGAGCTTCTAAGTTATATTAGTATTTTTATTTTTTTGAAAAAAAACATTCCTCAACCATGCCCTCAAAACCTTTCCCAAAACCACAAGAATACCACCCCAATCCACCACCAAAAATAAACCACTACCAAAACCACCATCTAGGAGTACTACTAGTTGTTGTCTTTTGTGAGTGTTGATCGGGATTTGCATAGTTGTGGCTTTGTATTTGATGGATCGAAGTTTCATATCGGGCAGAGTTGGAGAACATGGAGGAGAGAACATTCATTGAGAAGTGAGCATTGCCATCACCGGGAAGGACCTTCAAAATCCAAGTTGTGAGTTTTTTTTTCTTTCTCCCTTATCAAGTGCGGGGAGGTAAAGATAAATATATCTCATTGTATTGTATTGTAGTGTGCATATGCTCCACTTTGATTTGTATTGTTTGAAAAAAAAAAGAAAAAAAATTCCCGATAAGTTGAAAACCCGAGAGGGCAACTTAGGTAAAAGTGTGAGGCCCGGATAGGTTGAAAACCCGAGAGGGTGACCTATGCAAAAATGAGAGGCCAAATGGTGAGGAAAAAGGTGAGGGTGAGCATTGAAAAAGAAAATTGTGTGAAGCTAGGATGAAAATCCGAGAGGGTTCCTAGGCAAAATGAGAGAAAATGAGAGAAATTGAAAAAAAATTATGCTTCTCTTGATTTGTCTATTGAGAGGCTTTTTCGGTGGAGTAAGTTAGCTTGACATTATATGTATACCTCACTTTTGTTATGGTTTGTTGGTTGTTTAGATTATCTTAGGCTTTGGGATGTGAGAGTGTGAGAGATTCTTACGTCTTGGGGGTTAGGATAGTCTAGGAATATGATGTTGGATGTTTTGGAAAACTTTAACATGCAAGTTTACACTTTGATCTTTGCTTGTTCTTGTTTACTAGAGGACGAATAAGGTTTAAGTGTGGGGAGATTTGATGAGACGTCAAATGCATGTATTTTCCAATGCATGTATTTTTCAAAGCATTTAACATCTCTTTTATCATATTTTTGTTGTAAGATTGCTAGATTTAGTAGGTTTACATGATAATGGGATTAGATGACCATTTTCGGTTTTTATATCTAAATCCTTCATTTTGTAACCTATGTTTAGTCTAATGGACTTTTGGTCCTTATGAGCATCTAGATTCCTTTTTGTAAGATTAATTTGTAGATTTCTCATGAGCACTTAGGAGTGGTTTAGTGAAGGCCATTCGAAAGGATGGTAGAAGATGGAAGGCCATTCACAAAGTGGTAGAAGATAAAGTGAAGAAAGGAGAGCAACCCAAAGGGTGAAGAATGATCTATATTTTGAAGCAGAGTATTGAGAATTTTCTAAGATGAATCAGCCTCCAAGAGTGGTACCATTGGATTCCTCTTCCCGAGTACTATAAAATCGACTACAATAACTCCCAAAATGGATCAATGGTTCACCCGGAAGAAGCAAAACAAAACAGGACTTTTTTCCATCGCGACTCGCGAAATGTTGACCTGGGAGCTCAAAATTTTACTGATCTGGTCACGACTCACGATGGAGGCGTCACAACTCGCGATAACTGCCCTGCAACTTGCATTTTACTCCCTTTTTTATTGTACTATAAATAGCTTTTAACCCCCTTCTTCCCCAACTCTCTAAGCCCGACTTGGGGGCTCCAAAACCCTAGTTTTTCACCATTTTCATCCATTTTCTTCTTCTTTCTATGTTATGGGTTTTGATTATCTAGCTTAGTTTTAACTTGGGAGCAAAGGATTGAAGCTTCCATTTCTATGTAGTAAGAACCATTATATTTATCTATTTGGTGCTTTTGCTATTGTGCATTTATTGAGCTTTGAATGTTAATTGTTAATGGCATTGATGTTTTTGGAAGCGTGAGTATATGAATTGCTTGTATGATTACTTGTTAGGGTTGGGAGAAAGTAGCTAATTCTCCCATCTTTTAATGTGGAATTCAAGAGCATGAGTTAGAGCTTCTTAAATGATGTTGGTGTGTTAATAATTGCTAGATGAATGTGATGATGTCGAACTCGTTGTCATGTTTGTTTTAGGTAGCAAATGAGAGAGGTCTATGAATGTCGATCGTTCTTGACTAATCTTGTGTAAATGCATGAATTGGTTAAATGCTTAGACACGGTGTAGTGTTTATAAGTGTTGCTAAGCTTGTTGATTATTTGTGCTAAATGCCATCAATGGGATACTCTTAGTAATAAGGGAGTCATTGGTGAGGTTTGACAAGAGATGTCGAATTCACTCTTGCAAACTACTACCTAAGAAGGATGGAAGATTTATCTTCACAACAAGTAGTTGAAGTAGTGAATATATTGTTTCACTCGTTCTTGAAGCCTTTATTATTTAGCATTTATGTATTCTTGATGCTATGTTTCACTTCATTTATGCCATGGGTTGTTTGAGAATAGGAATTGTTTTTATGATTGAAGTGTTCGGGTGTTAGGAAAGTGACGAATTCCTTAGCTCATTTGCATGAAAATATATGAACATGAACTTAGAACTTCTTGTGCATAATGTGCTGTGATTCTTGCTAGATAAGTATTATAATGTTAATTCAAGTAATGAATGTGATAGAATGAGTGAATGGTTCAATGATCTACATTAGGTTTGGAAGCCCCCAAGGCTTTATCTTTGTAGTTTTAAACCCCTTTTCTTAGTTTTGTTTGATGATTAGCCTAGTTACTCGACTTTGCTAGTTATCTTGTCTTTTTGCTTTCATAACATAGGACCACTAAACAACCAAACCCCCAAATTTACATGCTTTTATATGTATGTATATATATCTACTCCTAGCCTAATATCAACCTTTTGTGTCTAAACGCTTAGGAAAATCCCTCTTCTTTGTGGACGACCCTGACTTGCCGCTATCTACTTAGTTGTAGATAGTAAGCATTTAGGGCTTATAAATATTAACTTTGAGAGGTACGGCGACGACCTCCCATATGCCAATGCATATACTGTAGGGATGCTTATCTTCCTAGGCCAGACGAGGATGATCCGGCTGGGGCCCTTGACCCCAACATGATGGTGTAGAAGTACTTCAAGATTAATATGGGTAGCGTGATACCAGGGCCGAGGCAGGTCAAGATTGATGTGCTGGATTTGGTGGAAATAATGTACAATATGATTGTACAAACGTTGATCCTTGCCGGACATCCCTCTGAGTTCCCTATCAATGGGACAATATTGTTCTACTACATTGCAAAGAGGAAAGAAATAGACCCAAGATTTACCATCATCAATGGGATGCACACGGTCTCCCTTGCTCCAAGGAGCCGGACTCTCCCCTACGGCAACGTGATCACTGCACTGTTGGAGAAGCAAGGTGTTAGGATCAGATCAAAAGTGAAGATTCATCCAAAGTACTATGATAAGAGCTATTTCAACAAGAATCACTGGCATTGGGAGGTGAGCACGTGTATTTCCTTCAAATTGCCCAAGGAAGTTCCTCCCAAGGCCAGGCCTGACGGTACTCTATCGGCATCCAGGCCATTGCTAGCCCAAACCAACACTCCTATCACAGCCTCAGGTACGAATTTAATTTTATTCACAGTCATTAGTAATAAAATTATGAACTTGATATTAAATTAAGAATTAATTTTCATCTAAGAGGCCTTAAAAGTAATGCATGGATGGTGCTTACGAGGAATACAACCGAGATTAAGGCTTTGAATCAGGTGATGATGCTTCTCATCCAAGAGTTGGTCACCGATATGATAGATGTGAAGGTGATGTTGGCCGGTGCTATCAATGCACCATGTGTCCCCAATATGGCTGTACATGGAGCTGCAGTGAGACATAGAGGTATAACGATAAGATGGAGAAGGATAGCACATAGACAGAGGGGGATGATGCCAGGGAGGCTGCGCATGAGGCTGAGGCAGGGGAGCAGAAGGGTAAGAAGGTTATGGCTGAAGATGATGATGAATCAAACTCCAGCGGTAGCGAGACAGATAGCTCAAGCGATGAGTCCAGTCATGTGAAACAATCAAAGAACTATGGGAATAATACGTTCGAAGAAGATGTTGACCCTCCTCTTTCTCCATAGAAAAATTATGATGAATGTTTTTTTGATTTAAACAAAGTGTGTTGGATGGTTGTTGTTGGGTTATGTTTGATTCGATGTTATTTTTTTGAATTTCATGAAGTTTCTAGGTTTTACAAAAAGTTTGTTTTATGATTGAATTTGGCTTCCTTGCACATTAGTAGTTCTTTTCATCGCTTTTAATGGTTTTAATGATTTCTTGACATAGGGTTTGGATTGGATTACGCAACATGTGGTTGGCTATGGTGAACTTGAAATGGTTCATTTAGTCGAATTATTCCTTGTTTTGGTTTAATTGGATTAGGATTGATGTTTATAGAGGTCAGTTGCACCCTTACGATTTTGCACTATATTCACAGACCACTACATCGATAAGGACAATAGGATACCGATAAGTAGGCAACTTCACATGTAAATGTTAAATTAAGCTATTTTAGGCACTGATTCTTACTGATGAATTGGTACAATATAGCCATGAGTAATTGTTTCTAAAATTATTACTCACAGATAAGTAGTGCAAATTCGTATGCCCATATTCACGGTCAGTGATGGAACACTGTGATTTTACATGCTTGGTGTCGCATTCACCGAACTGTAAATAGACTACAATGCTATGTCAGTTTTTAACTACACCTACACCATTATATAGCTTCATTGTCGAGATAAAATGGATAAATAATAGATTTTTTAGTTTCATACAAACATGAATAGTCGCATAAACAGCCATCTAGGTTATCTAAAATGAGGTGCAAAGCCAACCTATGTCTTCTTCTTCTGCTTCTTCGATTTGGGGTGACTTTCAACCCACATGCCTTCTTCATAGTCTCTCCTCAAAGATAGCTCTATCCTATATGTTTCATCCTGCCCAATGTTGCTAGTTCTTGAGGAACTATGTGAATTAATTTTGGACAGTGCAGATGGACAAGAATCTCCCACATATTGACTTTTCCCATGAATGACCAATGATTTGCTAGAATCATTGGGATCAGCAACATAAAACACCTGTGTAGCCTGTTAAGCAAGAATGTAAGGATCGCCAGTAAACTGTGTGCTACTCAAATCGATGACTGTAAAGCCCAGGTCGTCCACCGATACACTTGCAGGACTATCAACCCATTTGCATTTGAAAGTGATACCCTGAAACTTGTGTAGACCAGTTCCAATATTTCATCAATCACACCATGGTAAGACATGTTCCCATACATGGGATTCTTATCCTTCACACTACTTACATGTAAAGCTTCTGCAAATACACTAACACCACTATTTTGTGTAGCGGTGTGTGTGTACCATTCTAGGGTTGAGAAGGTAAACCCATTCATGTCATAGCTAGGGAAAGAAATTGGAGTTACAGAGGGCATGGAGTCTAACCAATTCAAGGTGTCACCATGACTGTCTTCGATCACTGTGGTTGGGAGGTTGTCGTCGTACCTCTCAAAGTCATATTTTTAAGCCCTAATGATTCCTATCGACAATTAAGTAGATAATGGCAAGTTAGGGTCATCCACGAGAAGAGGGATCTTTCCAAGTGTTTATACATATATAGGAGAAAACATACTAGATATAAGCATATATAGATACATATAAAAGCATGTGATGAAGGGGGGGGTTGGTTGGTTTTTGGTCCTAAGTTATAAAATTGAAAGACAAAACTAGAAAAGCAAGAGAACTATGCTAATCATGCAACAACAATGAAATAGATGATTAAAATAACAATTAACGGAGCCTGGGGGAAATCGACTTCCACTTTCAATAACAACGACCATTTGCAAACCTCATTGATGTTCATCCTAGGTAAACAAAACCATAGAGGTATTTCATCAATGGAATTTCACACTAAGGACCATATGTTTGATAACAACAAGCCTTCTGCCACATACATAATCATTTAACCAAACAAAGCATTTAATAGGGTAACCCTAGAAAAAACCACATTAACGGTTCAACCTTTCTTTGCATCTATGGGATAAATATGAGAACAATCCACATTAGCATACTTATTTAGCAGGAATTACCACACATTATACACTAGAAGTTCTAAATCAATGCTCTTGGAGTTCATGTCAAATGAGCTAAGAAATTTGCAACTTTCCTAACACCCTAACACTTCAAGCATAAAAATATTTCATAAAATCAAACAACCCATGGTATAAATGATGCAAAACACAACATTAATGACATAATAAATGCTCTCTAATAAATGTTCATAAATTACCAAATAGAGAATCCCACCACATAAGTTTTGAAGCTACAATCTATTGATCCCAAGAACTAGATTTAGCTACTAGAGTTCATACTAACTAATTTTAACAAACCAAACATAAAACAAGAGTAATCAAAGATGAAAATGGTGTAAACTAGGGTTTGAATAGTACCAAAGTCGGGCTTGTAGAAGAAGTATGAAAGAGAGGAAAGAAAATGTTATTTATAGTACAAAGGGATAAAGTTGTGTTCTGGCCACCCGTACGTTGCGACTCGCGACAGGCGCCATAACAGAACCTTGTTTTCTTTCTTCTTCTTGTAGCAAGCACTATTCTTCACAATAATTACTCTCATTCTTCAATTCTTCAAATCTTTGAAGCAAGTCCTCAAAGTTTTCAAAGGATGATCTTCAACGGCCTCCAGTCTTCAAGTCTTAAAATCTTTGAAGAAAGTCTTCAAAGTATTCAAAAGGTGATCTTCAATGGCCTTCGGTATTTAAGTCTCCATGTTCTTCCCTTGTCATGCAAACTCCACTTAGAAAAGGTAAAAGAGCGTGAAGTCGTTCTTACCTCTTCTAAGAGAATTTCAAGGTAAAACACAAGTTCTTGATAACAAATGAGCACAAAAGTAATCCCAAAAAGTACTAAAATATGCACATAAAATGGACACATTAGTGGTGCGTAACCAATCAATGAAAGAGTGATTGTGTTAACCAAGTACTTGCTTCTCCGACCAGCCAGGGTGCCGCTCCTTGATAGTGGCCATGTGCATATCTATGTACGGGTGAACCACATCTGAGTTTTGTAGGACATATAAATGTGCTTTCATCAACTCATTGGGGGTTAATAACGCTGTAGTTAATTTTCGCAAACCTCTGCCACCCACTCTATCTGTATGGTACGGTTTTGGTAAACGCACCGACTCCTCAACCTTCATAAATTCAGTACAGTATTCTACAGCCTCCTTGGTCACATACCTCTGTACAATAGTAGCATTCAGGT
Source organism: Rubia yunnanensis (assembly GCA_037428765.1). NCBI lineage: Eukaryota > Viridiplantae > Streptophyta > Magnoliopsida > Gentianales > Rubiaceae > Rubia > Rubia yunnanensis. Next base: position 102,242,831 of record CM075061.1, on the reverse strand, counting down.
GACATTGAATTTTCAAATAACCCTTGAATATCTTCATATACCTTTTGAAGGGATATATCCATCGAAGATAAACAGGACCACATATCAATATCTCCGCACAACGTGCACCAATAAGTGCACTATGATGTCAAAGAAATAAGGAGGGAAATACATCTCTAACTCGCACAACACGATTACTATTTCCCCTTGAAGTTTGAACAATCTCTGATGCCTAATCTCCTTACAACAAATTTTCCTGAAGAAGCGACACAACCCAAGTAATGAACTTTTTGATGTGAGTCGGCAATATGGATCTAATCGCAACTGGTAGAAATTCTTAAAACAAACAATATGAATAGTGAAATTTCATATTTCCCAATTTAAATCCCTCATCGGATATTAGATTGCTAACCCTCGAAGAGTAGTCCATCGAGACTACCATACTCTCAGGCTGGAAGATATCAACTCCTTCTCAAGCTTAGAATTGTGCAACATGCAATGGACAACTAAGTCTTTGATCCTCGGGCCCCGGGGGCCAATTCAGGTCTAATTCTCACTTCAACCATATCTTTCCTAGACTTCAAACCATCATTTGTCTTACCGAGGATATTTAGTTAAATATTCTCTTGTTGCTTATGATCTAGTTTCATTTCTTTTTGCGGGATCGACCTCAGATGAATTTATTGAAGTTGCTTTAGACTCATCCAAGCCACCAACTCCACCAAAGGTCAATCCTGATTTCGTTACTGGGTGGAAGAAGGATCGCTTGGTGCTAATATGGATTCAATCCACAATTTATTCTTCCCTGCTAGCTCATGTCATTCGTGCAATCTCTGCCTCTGGCACATGGCTTATTTTTAAGCAGATGTTTTATACGCAGAATCATGCAAATTTGATGTATCTGAAGCACCAACTTCAGACTTTTCCAAAGGGATCTCTCTCCATTCTTGAATATTTGTAGAATGAAGTTAGGGGTTGCTTCACGTCGCTCTGATACTATGTAAAACTTTATAATGATTGTGTAAAACTTACTTGTATTCATTCAAGATATTAACAAGTATTTATACAAGAGGTTGCCAAAAGAATAAGCAAAACTATGGTAACCTAATCATATACAACTTTGGTTCATAAATGCATACTATATTCCAATACCTCCCATCACTACTAGACCCCCCCTTTTAGTAGTGGTTTGTAGCAGCTATTTTAAAAATTGTTGCTATGTAACCGAGTAGCAGCTATTATTTATTTTTAGCATCTATTATTTATTAAGTGCTTAGATTACAAATTGCTAAGAAGCTAATTATTGAAGAACTGCTTCTAGAGTGAGGTAATTTAGTATTGGCGGGAAATCATAGCAGCTATTTCCTAAAAACCACTACCATATTAAGTAAGACGGGAAATCACGGGCAGCTATTACTAAAAAATAGTTGCTGCGTATAATTTTAAAGCAGCTAATTATTTAAGAACTGCTTCTAGAGTGAGGTATTTTTAAATTGGCAGGAAATCGTAGCAGCTATACCCTTAAAAGTGCTACTACATTAATTTAGGCGGGAAAACATAGCACTTGTTATTATAAAATAACAGCTTCATGCACTAGCATTAAATGCTTGATGTGATACATAACTACATTTAGTAGCGGTTTTTGAAATAATAGATACTAAGAACGCATATAAAAACCTTCAATATGGGAAAAATTGAAAACGATTTAGCATTTATGAGACATACCTACAATTCTTCGCTGCTATAGAGATGTGAAATACAACATTCATTGCCATTACATTGCTTTTGATTATGAAAAAGGGCACCGGTAATCGTACTGGTGCTTGATACATAGAACCTTTTCCAACATTTTCAAGCAAGAATAGGAAAAAAAAGGTTTTGAAAATTTGTTTATGATATGAGTTACTCTAGACCATGTACTAGCGCATTACAATATTTCACCGCAAAATTCATTTATTTAATATATATACATTTAGGCAAGAATAACAAAAATTATGTATTTTGGAGCAATGGATTATAGAGTAACACAATTTTGGGCCATAGTGTAATTTTCCAAAACTGTGTAGAAGTAATCGATGTTAACTTTCGAGACCCTTTCGTTCACCCATACATGTCCAAATTACAAAGTCATAAACGTATACTCCATCCGTCCCATAATTAATGGCACAATTGCTTTTTCCAAGTCAAATTTTAAAAACTTCGACGCTAAATAAAAATTAATATATACATAAGAAAAATATCATGTGGGATCTTTTTAGATTCATCTTAATGTCTATTTTCTAAATATCAATTTTATATGTGTAATTATTATATGTAGCTAGTGATATTAACCGTCAAACATGATCATTGGAGACCGTGAAAAAGGAATTGTGCTATTAATTATGGGACAGAGGGAGTATTATTGAATTTCATTTTGGTGTCACCAATGTCGTGATTCGATAACTCCAACTTTCTTGGAGGGACCTAAGTGAAAAAACTAAAAACTTTACTCGTAACTCCAAATTGAAATCCGCTCGAACGTGTTACTACCCTATATATCCTCATTGTATTTTTCAAGTCTGTAACATATATATACTTTTATTAATAATAATGCACAAGAACATATATGTAATCTTTTCCGACTTTTCTTTCTTACTTCTAAGTAACCAACTCTAAGTTACTCTAGAACATGTACTAGCGCCTTCTAACATTTCGCCAAAAAGCTCATATATTTAATACATCTATATTTAAACCATGCTCCTAACGCACAAAACATGTAAACTAAACCATGCTCCTAAAATTTATTCCCAAGCTATCAAAACTACTCCATAGATATGGAATTCGAATAAAGATTTGAATTCCACATCTTAGGATCAAAGAAAAATAAAGAAAAGAAAAGGAGAGAGTTTTTCTCTCTCTGGAATTGCTCTCCTAACTACAAAACTAAAGATATGATATGAAACCTCAGTAGACTAAGGCTATATTTGTAGTAGTAGGATATTGAGACTAAAAATAGGCCCAAAATAGGCCAAATTAGGGTAAACCCTAGCTCAGTCGCTGCCCAGGGCAGGCTGTCACAGATGGTGCGGCCCGTGGTGTGTCCTTAGCACGAGGATCAAGACTTGGCATGGGTCATCCCTCTTCATGTGGCACGGGGCCCCCATTCCAGTACGTGGCACAGATCTCCAAGTGGCGTAGGGCTTGGAGCCTAGCCCAGGCCATGACATTCCTTTGGCGTGGGCCACCATCAGAGTGCTGAATTTGGGGCTTCTAATCCTTGCCCGTGGCCGGTGATGCGGGTCATGGTTAGGAAGAATGCTCTGCTTAGAACTTTGGCGCAGGCCGTGTGCTTTCCCAAACCCTTCCGGCTGGTCTTGGCATCTTGGACATGGGACAATGTGGGACATAAAAAATGGGACGTCCCTCGCCCATACTTAGCCCTGTGGAGTGGGACTTAGCCTCATGCTTGCGGCCCATGGCATCTGGCATAGGCTGCGTCACAGCCTCATGTTGGTCTTCTTGGCACGCGGTTGTTCCTTTGGCGCGGGCCATTGGTACCAACTATGAATGACCCGCGCCGGCTCGCTTGTGCCTCAGCCAGCTGAACTAGTTTCTTTTGCTTTGGGTGAACTGTTAGTGCGATTTGAGAGTTTTAGTAGGCAATTTTGTAGTGATCGAGAAGACAAATCCAATGGAATCATCCTCGATGGCTAAATTTTCTCGGATCGTTCTCAGACTTACGCACAACTCATTGGACCACGATTCACCTTTTCTTCGTTGGCCACTTTGAACTCTGTTGCTGCCTATCTTTGGCTTAAATATCCTTATACCACACATTGATGCTCGTGGCCTTCGTCTACTACCATTCTAGTATAAATGACCTTCATCTTTTCTACCGTTCTTGCGAACGACCTTCAATATCCTCTACCGCCCTTACGAACGGCCTTCACATAGAATGTAAACAAAAAGTAACCATGAGCGACCTACTAAAGATGATCACAAGGAAGATCAAGGTGCTTGTTGATACAAGATGTCCTTTAGTACCAATTAAGTTTACAAAATGCAGGATTTAGATAAGAAAACCAAACATGGCCGTCTAAACCCCTTGTCACGTAAACACAACTAATACTGGAAATACACCAAATAAAACTAGCTAAAAAGTATGCCAAATGCAATGGTTAATGCACACATAATGAAGCATATCAGACTCCCCACACTTAACTCTTTACTCGTCCTCGAGTAAATGAAAACAAGACAAATAATCAAGCAAAATGTAGCATGCATGCATAAGTAATCTGACCACCCTAAAGTAAAATGTGGAAAAAGGTAGGCCAAAAAGATAAATCTGATGCTAGCTTACTTTTCCCAAAATGATCCCAAAGCAATCAAAGAGTCATCTTAAAAAACAATCCATTGTGGAAGCATGCATTCAACCTAGATTTAAGTTTTCTCTCAATGTCTCTCATTTTTAATAGGAGTTCTTTTGGGTTCTCATCATAGCTTTAACGTACAAAGGGTACTCACTTCTCACCTTTTTCCACACGGTCTCTCATTTTTCCTAGGTTCGTAAGCCTAGCCGGACCTAGCCTTTCATTTTCACCTAGGCCTTTCGACCTATCCAGGCTTTTCTTAATGTTACCCAAGTAGCTTTTTCAGGTTTTTGACTTGTCCAGGTTTTTAATTTATTTTTCATTTTTTTCAAGTTTTCCAAATGTTTTTGGTATAGTACAAATTGCCCCAAAAGTTGGCTACTACAAATGAAAAGATCAAACACAAAAAATACACCATCAATATCCTAAAACAACCTACCCCATGCAAACTAGGAACCCTAGCATAGCATGTCATGCCACCAAATGTCATCCAAAATCATCCCTCATAATCGAAAACAAATATCACCAATCAAACAAGAAAAATAACTACCAATGCAAATTATGAAATGCACCAAGGAAATCTAATAATAAAGACTCTCTAAGTGTTCACTACTCCCTCCCACACTTAACCAATGCAGAGTCTCCAATGCACAAAAATCATGTCAAAACATAAGTGAGGTAAGGAGAAGCGGTGATACTCACTCTCGGGGCCCCGAAGGGCCTTCATCCTTATGACTCGTGAAGCTCCTCTCGATGTATCTTGTTGCTTGAAGCTTTGCCTCCATGGAGTCCATTATCGCGCTCATCTCCTCTAATTGTGATCGCATTCCTCCCATTTGTTGAACGACCTCTTGCAAAACTTTGGTACAGTTAGAAAAATTTTCCCCTAGAGGTTGTAATTGGTCTATAAGGCCCGTGGATACGCGAGAACGACTAGGAGGTGCTCTCGATGAGCTCTCATCCTCAGCCTTCTCAACATCTATCTCTGGGTTGGCTAAAACTCTGTAGCAATCTCTCTCAAATTTCTGGTACGGAAAAATAAATAGGTTATCCAAGCATGTGTCATGGTCGATGGCAGTGCGCTCTAGCTGTGGAAGTACCATGAAACTACAAGTGCTCGCTCTGCCATAAAGTCATACACATCTACCCTCCAATGTCGTAGGCCCCACCATAGATGTCTTTGCTAACTTCTTGATGTTATACTTTGTGCTCGATTGTCCCAAGTCAGCTAACGCTCTCTGTGTGACCAGATGTCCTAAGTGTTATGCAAGTAGACCAACCATGTTGCTCATAGATATCTTGCCACTCTTCCTATCTGCCATTGCTAAACATTGTTTCACAAAAGACCCCACCAAGTTCAGGTAAAAGTTACCCTCAGGTGTTGTTCCTAAAGACAATGAACATTCGAACCCAGGAATTGCGCCAGTTCACAGTGGTAGAAAACCCCCATAGCCAACAACCGGTGAGCATAATAGAACGCTAGGTGAACTAGGGCAGTACTCTTGCACAGGTCTTCCGATCAGTGCTCGTCAGTTGAACCCAAAAGCCTCCAAGAGAGAAGGTTAACCCCTGACGATGTGTTTTTAGGATCTCCTTGCCATATCTCCACCAAAAGGCACGCACTACCTCTAGGTGGGTCATCTTGTACTCCTTATCGTCCAAGTTGATTTTGATCTCCTTGTGTCCATCATCGTCCACGACCAGCTATAGAGTGTCTCTTAAGAAACCCTCTAGACCTACTAGTCCCAATAAATAAGTCACGGGCTCGAGTAAGCCTAGAGCCACTAAGGTTTCCTTGCATGCAAATCCTGCCTCTAAAATGCTCCTATTTGGCTCTCTCAAGTCCCCCTACCTCCGGACTATAGTTCCAGAGATGTTGGATAAACCCATAAACTCCTCGGTCACAAACGTGGTGTTGCAAAGAATGGAAGTCGTCAGCTTAGGGTTTGCACCTTTCGTCGGCTTCTTCCTCTTCTCGCCTCGAGTGGACTTGCCCTTCTTTGAAACATTCTTCTTAGGTGGCATCCTATTAAAATGAAGGCAAGAGTGGTGATATAATCATAAGAAAGCATGGTCTACATTATCATCCAACAAGAAAACATTCTCCTAGCCTAACCCTTCAAAACATAATGATCTAAGAATTAAGGCTATTTAAACAAGAACATTTCTCATGAAACAACAAACCCATGTAATTTTTCACCAACCCATCGATAAAATCATGCAATTAAGATTCACTCTCTCCCAAATCACCCAACACATGAAGATCACATCATTCAAGAATAATGGCACATCAATCCACCCAACACTTTCTTCAACACAAGATCATGCATACAAACCCAAACACATCTCTCAAAAACACATACTCATTCAAGATTCATTATTTTTATAACACCACCAAAATGTAAATAAAGCATATAAATAAAGAGTTCAATGGGTTACCCAAAATTTGAAGCTAGGATTTGTAAGACCTACACAAGAAGATGCAAAAATCGCTAATTTTTGGAAGAAAGCTTCAATGTTTTTCGAGTTTCACCAAGAGTATGTGAGAGGGAGTGTTTCTTGAGATGAAAGGATGTGTCAAATGATAGAATTAGGTGGAGAAATGTACCATGGGAGTAGAATTTCAATCTAGGTGACTAGGGAGGGAGGTACGGTTAGGATAAGAATGGAATTTTAAAATGCTCAATTTAGGGGAAAATAGTACAAATCAATTATTTCCAAGGGATATTGGAAGTATTTTAAAAAATCCCAAGGAATTAGAGAATTACAAAATTATGGAACCAAAAATGCATTTTTGAGTTTGAAATTCAGAATTTTCGAAAATTATCATTGTTGGAACAAATAAAAATTGGAAAATGAGTTTTACGCGCAAAACGTACTTGGAAAGAACCATAGGCTTGCGCCAAACATTCTGGCACGAAGCAGAGCCTCGCACCAAACATTCTGGCACGAAGCAGAGCCTCGCACCAAACTTTTGGCAAGAAACAAAGCCTTGCGCCAACCATTTTCGCACGAAACAGAGCCTCGCGCCAACCTCCTTGGCATGAGGTATCCTCTCACGTGACGAATCCCGGCACGAGGCATCCACCCAAGATTCTCCCTAATACTTAGTTTTTCACTCTTTTTCCAAAAAAAAACTACGTCACCCATTAAATCTAATTCCATTCAAACAAAATCACGAGTCTCAAACTCAAAAATTCAATCCAAACAAAAGTTTCATCTCGGAAATACTCATAGCAAAACAAGAACATGTAAAACTATCTAATCACTACCAAAAATACGAAAGTAAAAGAGACACCGTATATTTATTGTCATCCTCACGACTTATTTTTCTTTTTCATGCAATCTATTTAGAACCACTACCTGTGGGTCTCTAGAATCTCCATCGGTGACTTCACCCACGATGGTATTGTTATGGAGAGGTCTCCACAATGAGCCATCCTTACCTTCAGACCTCTTGTCCGTCATAAGAAATGAATCCTCGTGTCTCGCTAACATTGAGTCCGTGAATTTCCCTTTGGGGTTAGGGGGAGGTCGAGGTGGTTTTAAACTCTCGACCATATCCCTTTCCCCCTGCAAGTTGGTTAGCATGGAAAAACAATCTTGCACAAACATATTACCGCATCATGCAATTCATCGGGCTCATCATCAATATCACCAAAATGGGATTCATTCCAAGATTCATTCTCATTGGTAATACAAGAAGATTCATCATGCTCCTCACATAGGGTTACACCTTTGCACATAAAATAAGATTTCATTGAATCATGCCTAGATTTATAGATATCAAATTACACTTCATCCATGTCATTTTCAAGAGTTATGGTTCCCATGTGGACATCGATTTTAGTCCTACACGTCTTAAGAAAAGGTCTCCCCAAAAGTATTGGGGTGCACTTCCATCGAGTGCCACGTCTAGGACATAAAAGTCCACTGGAAAAATTAATTTGCCAACTTGCACCATCACATCCTTTACTAGTCCACAGTACTAGCTTGGTAATGATCAGCAAGTTGGACTATTACTCTAGTATCCCTAAGCTCACCTATTTCTAGGCGTTCATATAGACTAAAATGGATACCATTAATGGGTGCGCCTAAATCTATCATGGCATGTTCTACAAGTGTATCAACTAAAGAGATAGGGATAGAAACACTCAGGGGTCATTGAATTTCTTAGGTAAGTTTTTATGATTCAAAATGGTGACTCCTCCCATTTTCAAATGTCCTAACCTCTTAGTTGGCCTACCTCTTTTATTTGTGCATACAAATTTAAGAAATTTAGCATATGATGGAACATTCTCTTTTAATTCCAAGATAGGGATGGTTACCTCAACCTTTTCAAAGACTTTTCGAATGTTTGCATCATCGGTCACCACCTTTGGCCGTCCCCTCAAAGATTTTGGAAATGGAGGTGCAATAGTGACTCATGCCTCGAGCGATGAGAGTTCCTTTGAGGGTGCTTCCTTGACAACAATCTCCCCCTCTTTGATGTGTGGTAGCCTCCACTATCCTATCATTCTCTTGTATTATCTTCTTCTCGGTCTCACGAACTTCCTTCCCACTTCTCAAATGAAGAGAACTCACGTTCCTTGATTGATCTCCAGTTGGGAAGGTAGTTTTTCGGACTTCTTGGCTTCAAGTCGGCTTATTGAGGTCTTCAATCTCACGCATTGTCCTCTCCGCAAAGACTTCATGTGTCTTCCCCAATTGACCGATTGCCTCTAAGATCTCATTTGTTCTGACTTGTAAATTGAAGCATGATTGTTGAAAGGGCCATCACCTCTAGGATATGATTGAGGTGGAGGTTGTCAACCCATGTATCCTTGAGGTTAGTTATCCTCCCTTTATTGGAATTTAGGATGAACTCGATACCTCGGGTTGAATGAGTTTGCATAGGGATCCGGCCTTGCATCTCCTTGGTTCCCTCGGAACCCTTGTGGTTGACCCCTAGAAAATTGTGGTCTTTCACGATTGTTGTAGTCAATTGCCTTCACATCTTATAATGACTTCGGGACATGCTTCAGAGTTTTGGTTAAGGTTGCAAACCCCACACACTTGGACTTGATGCCCTTTTCCTCGCAAAAGCTCATTCATCATTGATGAAAGAGCTTGGACTTCTTTAAACTAAGCATGCACTTGTTTCATAAAACCTGCTACCTTAAAAAAAATCCTAAAACAGTGTCTCAAATGCGCTCAACATATCGCCCACAAAACAATCAGTCACAAATCATCCAAATACGCCTTCAACCTTAAAAACAACTCCTAAAACAGTGTCTCAATTGCGCTTAACATACCACCAACAAACCAATCAGTCACAAAATAAGCTGATTACAAATCATCCAAAAACAATCAAAGATGCTAAATCTACAAATATTCAAGTTCTTCAATCCCAAGGGAGAATGAAGGAATCATAGAACGAGTTTTCCTCATATATTTTTCAACTATCTTATCAACCCACTCATGTGTCCTTGGGTCTTCCATAATTTCCTGTGTTGTCTTGACATGAACATGATCCTCATTTGCTGTGGTTGTGCCTTCTTCCTATGGTTCTGATTGAGGTTGAGGCTGCTGTCACAGTTGTGGTGGCACAATCGGACTAGCATTTTCCTTCTCAAGGTTTTGAACTAACACGAGTATAATGACCTCCATGTCTCGTTTGAAAATGAGACAAGCCCCATTCAGAGGCTTACAGAGAAGAACAATTACCAGTCCAATAAAAAAAATTAGAAATTGTCTAAAAAGAAAATATGAACTATAAACTGCATTATATTAACTAACATGTGCATTAGTTTAAAAACAACATGCACTAATTTTTAAAAACTATATAGAAAAAGACAAAAAATACTTACATTGTTGGTAGCTTTGTCAAAGTCTTCATTGCTCATCACGCCACTAGGTATTCGATAAGAAATAAATCCTGGCTCCTGAGCAATGCCATCACATGCAGCAGTAGGTGTATGAAGCCCCTCATGGCCAATATTCTTATAGCGAGTTCCCTCAGATTGCTACCGGCTGTTTCTTTTATCTTTCACCCTCCCATCCTTTGTCAAAGGAAAACTAGACTCTACCATAATCCCCTTATCATAACCCATTTTTTTCAAGATAATGAGCCCTGTCGAACAAAGATTTGTTTAACCAATGCATGCACAAGGACAATCTATTAGCGTCAGGTTGACCTCTAAAAGGAAACCTATAAATATAAGCCAACATCAATACAAACACACAACCGCCAACACAAGATACATCTCTTTTACCCGAATCAGATTTGAAGCCCCCAATACTCTCACAGAGATGATCAAGCACTAAGCCACACCAATAAAGACTCTTAATAGTCCCAAAATTCTCTAAAGCACTAACCAGCTTAAAATCAATCAAGTATCTGGTAGTTGGCACCAAGAAAGTACACATGACATACATAACAAAAAATCTCTTGAAGCGCTCACCAGCATCACCTAGTTTACCCAACTCCTCAAAAAGATTAACATGAGAAATATTACCATATTTATCAGCACCTAACTCATCTCTCCATCTATTCCTAATATCCACATCCCTTGATAAACCCCTCCCATTGTTCCTAACCAAACCAACATGACAGCCTGGAATCCTAGGAATACATAGCTGGATATTTCTTGAACACAGCCAATAGCATCAAACCTAGAACAAAAAATAAAAGTTCAGCTTAGAACAATTTGCAGTCAGCATAATATAATATGAAATCATCCCACATAATCAAACCTGTCAACCATCAAAGGCACAGTTCCAAAAAGAATTGATGAGATGTCAAACGAAAGAAATCTACCAAAACCTATATCTTCCTCATCAATATTTTGGGTGGGAGTGAGTGAGGCAAGTAATGATTTCAACTTCGCAGGACAACAGCTGGTTGAGAATTTCTTAGCAAACCTAAAATAAAATATAAAAAGTGTAAGCATACATGTCTTGAAAAGTGTAACTTTATTTGAGACAGTGAATAACAAATACACATTGAATCTTATCAAATGCATCATCTTATGAAACAAGTACAATTTATAACATAATAAAATAACACTCTAAACATGGGAAAAACACTTACGTTTTACCCTCATAATCAGTAAATTTGACCACCTGCTTCTTCTGATGGTTACGCTGCTGTTTCACAGTTTCTTCTTCACCAGCAACCATTTTTCCTGACCCCGAAGCTTCACCTGCAGTACTGTTCGCTTTTCTCTTCAAGCCAGTTTTTTTGCCACTTCAACACCTTTCTTCACCTTCTCAGCAGACTTTTTCAAAACTCCACCGGATTTCTTCGCCTTAGCACCTTTCTTAACAACCTTTTTAGTCTTTGTTTTCATCGCCATCTCAGCAGGCAACTTTGCAGCAAGTTCTTCTGCCTTCTCAAATTCTTGAATTGTTCCACCTTCACCCACATAATCACACAAATAAAATGCAACATGTAAAGGAAAAAAAACCTCCAGAAGCATACGATTGCTTAACCTTCTTCAGCTGATCTTGAAAAGAAGATCCATAATTGTTTTTATATTTTCTAACCACCTTCTTAGAAGCTAAACAACATAACATATTTGAATAAGTAAATGTATAAGCAAATAAGTAAATAAATGTACAGAAAATTAGAATCACTTTCTTCTATCTCAGGTTCTTGATGTTGAATAGTATCTTCACCTCCTTCAGGCACAACTAAAAAAAATCATATACCACATAGTAAGAAACTAATACATAAAGCATACAAACAAATGCAAGTTGTAATAAAAAAAATGCATGCATACTCTGATAGCCAATAAGCAACCTAATCTTGAAAAGCAACAATATAACTAACTAATGCATAGGCTATACAAATATATGAAATTAGTAATGAAACAAATGCATACATAGTCTGACAGTCAGTAAGTAACATAATCTGACATGCACATTCTAACTAACTTATGCATATAATAAATTAACATAAGAAACTTGTAATGAAACAAAATACATACTAGCAAATAAGAAAGAATAGCAATAACTAACTAACTATAAGTGAAACTCAGAACATAGACTAAGTAACTAATACATAAGTTATATTAACATATGAAGATTCTAAGAAAACAAGGGCACAATATAACAATCAGTCAACAACAAAATAAGTAACTCGAAAAATAGAGTAACTAACTTAGACAAATGTTAGCCTAACTTATGCAAATGATAAGAAAATAAATGAATATCATAAAACAGAGTCAAAACATGCGGATCTGACATACCAATTAGAAAAACAAGATGACTGACTAATATAGCTGTTAGCCTAACATACGCAACTCCTTACAAAACAAATGCACATTATAACTAAACTGATAACATACTGGAAACAAATAGAGTAATTAACTAGTACATATCTTACAATAACAAATGTAACTTCTAAACTATCAAATGCATGTTATAAAAAAGACTCAAAATACACATACCTGATTAACAAAAAAGTCAACAACAACAACTCATATGTAGATCTGACTTACAAATAAAATTTCTAAAAAAAGTGAACATCAACAAGACTGAAAAACACACATACACACTACAAGAACAAAAAAAGTGCGAAACTCCAAATATTCAAAATGGAAAACCGGAAGAATACGAACTAGAAGAAGACGCCTGAGACAACTTCTCAGCATTAGGAAGAGTAGGTTTTCCCTTTCCCCTACCTATGACTAGGTCAAATATAAACAAAAAAAACCTTACATTAGAATCATAAACAACTATAAAGAAAAAACGAAGAAGAACAACAACGAAATTTCAAAATGTAGAATATCAAGCTTACCGAATTCAGGCGATTCTGGTGCAAACTTGAACAACGCGATTCTCGCAAGATTTTGTGAAGAAAGAAGAGTAGAATTGAAAAAAAAATGAAGATTGGAGAAGAGAGGAATTGAAGAATGAAGAGAGGAGAAGATAAAATTTACAGTAGTTGAATAATGAGGACAAAACACGCGTGATAAATGGATTGCAGTTTCCAAAAATTTAACTACTCAAAACTGCTAACAAAAGGAAAATTAGGCATGGATGAAAATTTAAAACAGAAAATAAGCTTTAATTAATTACTAGATACCCCATTTTTAAATAATTACAATATGAACCCCATTTCACATATCAGTCCCTGACATGTCCTTAAGCTTATGGACAAACCGCCTTTCCTAATACTTTCTCCTTATTCATTATAATTTTTCAAAAAAACTAAAATAAAACCCTAGTCTCTTCTACTGAACCCGTCTTCCTCACTTCCCCCACTCAAACACTCAACTCCCAGTTCCGCCACTCGCAAACTATCCTCCTTCCCGTTACCGATTCGCCACCTATCCTCCTCCCCATCACTGATTCGCCACCAATCCCTCCTCCGCCACCACAAACCCCTCCTCCGACCTTAAACCCTCCTATGTTAATCGGTCTATCATTACCGGGACTCCTGTCTGCTGACTTTGTAATTGGACTCTGCGATAAAGACAAAGATAAAAAGGTGGGGTCGGTGGGGCCATTGTAACTGAATTTCTCTATATAGTAGCACTTACCTTAGCTCCTATAGAGCTTGTTGTATTTATAGGCTAATTCCCTTTTCTGTTCCTCGTTCTTAGGTACTTAATATCATGGGTACGCCACTCCTGCCACGTTCATTGGTCATGGTGTTTGTGTTCGCTGCATCTCCCGTCTTTAACGGTCCCCGTTCTCTGCCCCGATCCCTATGTTCACTACGTAACTCCTTTCTTTGGGCTGACACTGGATGAGATAATGTTGGGATGGACCTAGCTACTCTTAGCCCTTTGATCAATGGGTTACACGTACACCATAAGTCCCCCTTAGCCATGACACTATTAAGAAACAAAGCGATGGTGTTATTTGTAGCTTGAGTGTGAACTGATGTCAGTTTTGTACATGATGTTTGTGATGAAAAGCTATGTTTGTTATCCTTGAAAAGTGATGCAGTATTGTTGGCTGTTTCTTTGCCTTCGGGCAGTCTTGAAATTTTGAATTTTGAGCTCCTCATAACAAGTCCGTATATGTGGTGGTTTGTTTTTGAAGTCCGTGATTTCCTCCCTGCTGTTCGATATTTAGCCCACAATTCTCTGACATTTGTTACCGCTCTAACTCTTAAATGGGGAATTTAAAATGAATAATTTAATGTGGCCTTTGAACATTGTGTTGTCTTTTTGCATACCTCCGCAGTCTCGATATAAGCAAAAATGTACTTTGCTTTTGTCAGATACTCATCATTACACCTTCTTCCTTGATTGTTCCTTTTACTGTTCATATTCAACAATCTTTTTTCACTTTTATTTTCAGTTTCTCTTCTCCATTATCCAGGGTTTCTCTTCCTTTGCCAATCCCTAATTTTTCTGCGCGTAATCCACCCTCAGCTCCTTTAAGAGTAAGTTTTGATGTTTAAATTTTTTTTTCATATCTCTGATGTGTCTTTTGGGGTTGTAGCACTTTTTCTGATTTTGTTTGTCTGTGTGATTTGTTTCTGATTATCTTCTCCGTTGCATTTTCTGTAAATCCCTTTTTTCACAATATTTGTTTCCGTTGAATTTGATCTTGACTAAGATTATTACCTCCCCATGTTAGGACCTCCATGTCCTTTTCTAACCTCGTTAAGTCCCCCATAAAGGATGCTACTTCCGACGGGGATCCGACATGTTACCGAATCTCTCGTTATTCCCAGTATCTTGACCATCTCTTATGTTAATAACTTAAAGAGTTTCTTTCCTTATCTGTCTGCTTATATGCTTCATTCTCCTTCCAAATGTGAGTGTATTCTTAACCCTCCTCCTGGTTATATTTTTTTGTTGTATAGCATATTTGAACTTTGACCTCTATTTTCCACGTTTTGAACACGTAATTGCATTGCTTCATTTATATAAAATTGCGTTGTCCCAATTTAACCTAAGGGAATCGCAATTATAATGGGATTTCTTCGTGTGTGTGAAAATGAAAACATACCTTTCACAATTGACTTATTCTGTAATTTCTACCACCTTCGAAAAGTGAAAAACACTATGGAAGAATTTACCCTATATCCTGTAATTTATGTGGTTGAGCTTATGAGTGGCTTCCCATGTAACGTTGGCAATTGGCGTAGGAGATATATTTTTTTTCCAAAGCCAAACAAATTCCTGATTCTGATGTACCTTCATGGAACTACAAAGTTCCTTGTCTAAGCTTCCTAACTTGAGTGCTTGTTATACTGAGGAGATGCCAATCATGGCTACGCTTTACGTACATAACCAACATATTTGCCACGCTGACTTTGATGCTGAAGGTGTCTTGTTCGCCTATATTATATTGTATTTTAATGTGTACTTTTTTATAGTTTGTTGTATTGTTATTTTTCTTTCTTTCATGAGTTCATTTTGACCTATGCTGTTTCTTATTGTGGCGGATATGGATCTTAAGAAAGGTGACATTGATTCATCAATCTTCAATGATGAAAAAGTAAATATGGCTGTCATTCAGACTGCCCATGCTGGTGGTGATAACGTTGTGCCTCCACTGTATATCATTGCTAGCCCTAGGGATAAACAGACTGGGGGTGGGCAAACTAGCAATCGTCGAGCCTCGAACCAGTAAAAGGAGAAGAGAAAGAAGAGGGATCAGAGTAGTGGTCATTCAGGACATTCCGTTCCTCCTCTTAAAAAGGGGTGTGGTAACCAAATTGGTTTGCAAATTACAGAGCAAACTGAGGACATTCTGGATGAGGGTGTAATTTCTAATATTTTTTCTGGCCTTTCACTACCCAGCACATTGCCTGTGGTAAGGCTACAAATTTCGTTGAGTAAAAGTTTTATGTATAAATCTGCTATTTGTAAAGTAGTGAATAACTTCATTCCCTATGTTGATTACTTTTAAGGTTGGTGATGGCCTAAAGATTGAGAGCAAGTGATTTTCCAAGAATTATCCCATTGATGATTCACTGATGGAGAAATACAACTCTCTGAAAACTAAGTGTTTGTTATTGGAGAGTTCGTTGAAAGTTGCTAAAGAAAAAGTGATGGCTGATGAGGAGAAGGTGAAAGCTTGCGAAGAAGAGGTGAGCGCTGTTAAGGAGAGTGCCATGGAAGTTTCTCAGCTTTGTTGTTAGTTGGATGAGATTTGAACCAATGGGCCTGCTTCCCCTCAATACCCCCAAGTGGTGGTAGATCGACTATGCAAGACAAAGTTATTTTAAATTGTTTTTGAAGCTATCTCCAAGGCTGCCTAAATTGTATAGTATTGCAAGGCCGTGAAGAATGTACGGTAGTGGAACCCTAGATGTGATTGAAAAAGTGTGCCTAGTCTGGCGAAGTGCACTGAAATCATAGAAAGCAAGAGAGCAGGTCATAATAGAGTCTTCATTGATAATATTACAGACGGGGGGTATCCGTACTCCTTGCTTTAACATTTTGCTAGTCTCTCTAGTCTCCCTTTAGTGGCCGAGCTGAAAGAGTGTGAGGTGGATAATTATGAAGAACTTTCATTTGATCTCATTGCTGATGTTTCGACTCTTAATCCAGGTGATAATGTGGCTAATGCAAGTACGGAAACTCCCCTCCTCCAACCAGTGATGGTGATTCCACTCAATAGCCTAACCAAGATATCTTTGCAATAGTTGCTCCAATTCCGCCTAACTCTAACCACAAAGTTAGTTAATTTTTAGTATTTCTTCATATATATTGGGTTGCCGGGTTATACTCTTAAAATAGTATTTTAGTGTTTGTATGTACTATTTTCATTGCTTTGTTTATAAGAGTTGATATGCTTGTTGTCCTGTATTTTCTTATCATTCTTAATCATGAACATGGTTTCAACATTTTGATTGATTGTAAATTTCCAAAAAGCTTTGATTTTATGGGACGTAATGTCCCTCTCCCTGAACCCGTCAGCTTGCTTCTTGCTACTCAATTTTCCCTGAAGAATGTGTAGTGGTCGTTTCCTCTGACCTTTTTACACTGATGGAATCACTTCCCCTATGTATTGGGTGGAAACTTCCTTTTCCTG
This sequence comes from Rubia yunnanensis, assembly GCA_037428765.1. NCBI lineage: Eukaryota > Viridiplantae > Streptophyta > Magnoliopsida > Gentianales > Rubiaceae > Rubia > Rubia yunnanensis. The sequence continues at coordinate 102,225,516 of CM075061.1, read as the reverse complement.
CTGTGCCTCCACCGCGAGTTACCCTTGTAGCAAGATTATTCCCGATGAATACAATGTTGAATCGCTTGGGAAGGACATTTGTTGTGGTCTAGTCCATCTTAAGTGTGCTGGCATATATATCCAATCGTTTAACCTTTCTATTCGTGTTCAAGAGTGAACTCTTTGTGTAGGCATCCATTTGAAGTATATGCTCCTGGGTATCAATGGTCTTGAAAAGAAATGGATACGGTCGTGAACAAAACTCATCATGCTTTGCGACCTCTGCCCAGAATCCTTATCGAACAAAATGATCTTATTTACCATTAGCATCTGAACCTTGCAAAGATGATCCAGCAACTAATAGAGGCTAGGGAGTGTATTGTGAGCACGACTAGCGAAGCCCATCAGAAGACGCTGATTATTCATAAGCAATGTTCCTGTACTGATGACCTGCTAGAAAAGCTTAAGAAGAAACAGGCTAAATGCGACCACTACTCAACCTCTGCTGTTAGATGGAAAAATAAGTTTGATAAACAAGTTGCCATAAACATATAACTATGAGGAGAAAATGAAGATCTTCTTGTTCATCTGTTGGAGCAAGCTTGTGCTGACTATTAGAATCAACTTCAAGTTCCTTCTTCATTATCACACTATACCTTAAGCCTTGGTGATTTGAGTGTTGGTGGCAGTGGTAAAAGAATTAGATTTTTAGATGCTGTCCAATGTCATATTTGTTGTCTTGAAGAGGAAGTTTAGAATTTAAGGACGAGAATAAAACAGTACGTGGAAACAGTTTATGTTATGAGTATGTAGTTGGATTGCAAAGAGTTTGGTCCTATAACTGACTTTAAGCCTTATTATGTCAAACATCTTGATTGTATGAGACGAAGAGGTATGAACCGAGATCCTGTATACTTACAGAGATTTTCACCTTCTTGGGGGAACTAGGGTAGCTTGGGAATAATTTGAATGTATTGGCTATTTTTGCATGCTTCATTCTACTTGAACCTTTTTCTTTGATTTTATTTACTCGAAGATGAGTAAATGTTTAAGTGTGGGGAGTTTGATCTGCACCATTTCGCATGCTTTAACCAATGCATTTGACATAGTTTTTAGTTACTTTTGGTTGGCGGTTTGGCAACATTAGTTGAGTTTACCCGAAAAGGGATTTAGACAACCATGTTTGGTTTTCTATTCTAAATCCCGAGTTTTGTATAATTAATTAGTGATTCTTGACATCTCGTGTTCACAGGCTCCTTTGTCTTCATTATGAGTATCTTTAGTAGGTTGCCCGTGAATGCTTTTTGTTACATTACATTCTTTCGAAGGCTGTTTACTTTTAACGGTAGAAGATTTGAAGGCAATTCACATTTGAATGGTAGTAGACAAAGGTCACAAACATAAAATTTGTGGTAGAAGGAGATTGAAGCCAATGATAGGTAGCTTCAGAGTTCAAGATGGTCAAAGGAGAAAAGGGTGAATCGTGGTCCGAGGAGTGATGCCTTAGTCAGAGAATGATCAAGGAAAATTTAGCCTTTAAGGCTGGTTCCATTGGATTTTCCTTCCCGAGTACTACAAAATTGACTGCTAGAACTCCCAATTTGGACTAACGGTTCACCTATGACAAGCAAACAAAGTTTAGTAAACGAAGCACCAGCGACTAGTCAAGCACTTGCGACCCGTGACAATCTTCATGGCCTGCTCTACTCAAGAATCCAGGGGTTCCATGAAGATCTACATGAGACAACCATGAGACCTTCATGAGGCAAGGCATTGGGCTATGAGAAAAGCACTAGACCGTGGAGGGTTGAAGAATTTGGCTAAGTACGGAGCCGGTCCATGAAAACTTTCACGGATCGTGAGAAGGCTTCTGAGAAAGGCCACAAATAGCTCGTGATCTGTGAAAATCTTCCTGAGCCATGACAAAAGTTTTGACCAGAAGCCACAAGCTGTTCACGGTCCATGAAAACATTCACGAACCGTGGGAAAAATCTGAACAAAAACTGCATGCTGCTTGCGGTCTGCGAAAACCTTCATGGACCATAGCACAATAATAGCTTCATGGATCCCGCCAGATCCCATAGGCCGTGGCTATGAACATTCACGGACCGTTGTAGATCTGGCATCTCATGGATGTACATGCTTCATGAACCGTGGCATCTGTTCTGGTATGTGAAACCTTGGCGGCTGACCTAGGGTCTTGCTACTTTTGGCCTAGTTTGAACTTATTTTTTGGCCCAATCTGCTACTACTATATATAGGACCCTAGTCTACACATTTGAAAGAGGTTGGATCATATTTGGAAACACATTTGGAGAGGAGAGAGCGCGGAGAGAAGGAAGGAGTTCCTTTTGTAGGTTTTGTAATCTTTTCTTCTTGCTTTGACCAAAATTGTGGAATTCAAATCTATATTTTAATTCCATGTCTAGGGAGTAGTTATGTTAGTTTGAGATTCATTTTGGCACTTGGTATGTTCTAAATGTTTTATTAGATTAATTAGACTCACCATATCCTTGTGTTGATGATTTTATTGTGATTGGTCTTGAATGTTATAAATGAATGGATACTACACCACATATAAGCACACACTTTGGGTTATATTCATGTATGGTGCAATTATTGATGCCTCCTCGGGAAGAGAAACCTAGATGTTAGAATGGGTAGGGGAGAACACATCTGCGTGGGTGTGTGTACATGGGATTTTAGAATGCTTTGATCATTTAATGTCGCACAAGTCTTAGCTTACTTCATAACTGATGTCCGAGAGGTTGTAGGCAGAGATAGCTATTAGTAGCAAGCTAGGTTTTGTGTTGAAACCCTAGTATCACAGATAAGGTGCCTACAATCCTTGGGCCTAGTGTATATAGGACCCGGGAGGAGTAGTTTCATTCGTGGTGGAAGTTTGAGATGTAATAGCACGGGGGAGAAACAGACCTACAACTATGGTCGGACCTCATTGTATTCCCCTAATTACGATGGCGGTGCAGATGGAGGGTTGCAAGCACAGCCACTGTGACAGGGTTGGGGAAGTGTATGCTACTTGTTTTTCAACTGCATGCTTGTAGTTATTAGTTGAAAACACCTACCCCTCTCCCAATACGCACAAGGTTGTGTTTTAATTAGCACTTGAAGCATTCTTGTGAACAAACCCAGGGCTTTCCGCTTACTTTTCCTTAGTAGCTTAGCAGTAAGAATGGGTGCAGAATATAAATCTTTATCTTTGATCTGTAAGCCCCTCGACTCGTGTTTAAACGACAATTGGGTCGGGGCAGGTCATATTTTCTGGCATCCAAATCCTTTGGACTGAAGAATCAACTGTCAAACATCGCCCAAGGGGCTACCAAGAGTTTGTATTAATATTGGGAGGGCTTCAAGAGATTGCTAGCGAGTTTCCCCTACTATAACTTCAAGGAGGGGGATCTAGTGTTTTATTTCTTTGAGGGGCTATGTGACAAAGATATGCAAATAGTGAGTGCCGCTTGTGAGGGTTCGATATAAAACAAAAGCCATAATGATGCAATGGCCCTCTTTGAAGAAGCCCAAGGTCATTGGTTAAGGTCATGGATGAACGTGCACAATCACTTAAGTTGGGGGAGCAAGTCCAAGCTTTTTCTTCTATGATGAAGGAGCTCTTGAGAGGAAAAATGCATCAAGTTAAAGTGGGTGGGGTGTGCAACATAGACCACAACACAGAGGCGTGTCCTGAAATTGTAGACGATTTGCAAGAGGTGAAGGCCATTGACTACAACAACCGAGAAAGACCACAGTTTGCTAGGGGTCAACCACAAGGGTTCCAAGGAAACGCAAGGCCGGGGCCCTATGCAAACTCGTTCAACCCAAGGTATCAAGATCATCCAAGTTTCTAATAGAGGGAGGATAATCAACCTCAAGGATATCAGGGTGAAAAAGTCCCACCTCAACCATATCCCATCGAGGTGAAGAACTATCCAAAAATTATGCCTTGATCTACAAATCAAATTGAGAAGATATCTTAGAATCCAACGGTCAATTGGGGGAAGAAACGTGAAGTCTTTTTGGAAAGGACAAGGCATGAGATTGAAGATCTTGTCAATATGGCATTCACAAGTATCAAGAATCTTGAAGTTCAAGTTGGGAAACTTGCAACCTTGGTGAGCCAAATTGAAGCCAAGAAGTCTGACAAACTCCCTTCCCAACTGAAGGTTACTCTAAGAAACGTGAGTGAACTCAGGTTGAGAAGTGTGAAGGAAGTTCGTGAGTCCAAGAAGAAGGTGATGCAAGAGGATGTTAGGTTATTGGAGGCTACCAAGGAACACTTCAAAGAGGATGAGATAGTGGTCAAGGAAACACTTTCCAAGGAGCTTCCACCGCCCGAGGCACAAGTAACTATCCCACCTTCATTTCAAAATGCTTTGGGGAAAAGTCCAAAGGTGGTGACCAATGATTCAAGCATTATAAAAGTCTTTAAAAAAGTCAAGGTAACAATTCCTATCTTGGAATTAATTGAAAATGTGTCATAGTATGCTATGTTTCTTAAAGTTAAATGCACAAATAAGAAAATTAAACCAACTAACAAGGTAGGACTTTTAAAATTGGGGGGAGTCGCCATTTTAAACCATAAAAATTTTCCTAAGAAATGCGACAACCTCGGAATGTTCTTTATTCCTATCTCCTTAGGTGGAAAACTTGTTGAAAATGCCATGATAGACTTAGGCGCATCCATCAATGTGATCCCATATAGTCTAAATAAATGCCTAGAAATAGGTGAGCTTAGGGAAACTAAAGTGATTGTCCAACTCGCCGATCACTCTCAAGCTAGCCCCCATGGACTAGTGAAAGATGTAATGGTGCGAGTTGTCAAGTTGGCTTTTCCAGCTGACTTTTATGTCCTAGATGTGGCGAACGAAAAAAGTACACCCCTAATACTTTAAGGGAGACATTTTCTTAAAATGTCGAGGACTAAAATCGATGTCCATTTGGGAAGCTTGACCCTATAAGATGATGTGGATAAAGTGGAATTTGATATTTATAAATCTAGGCATGATTCGACTATGTCTTCTTTTATGAGAAAAGGTGTGACCCTGTGTGATGAGCATGACTCCTGTGAAACTTTTTATGTTACCAATGAGCGTGAATACTTGGATGAGTTCCGTGTTGATGATATTGTTGATGTGACTGATGAATTGCATGATGCAATTGATAGTATATAGGTGCTAGATTTTTTCCCATGATAACTAACATAAAACCTCCTCAACCTCCTCCTAACTCCAAAGTAAAATTCAAGGACTCAACCTTAGCAAAACACGGACATTCATTTCCTACAATGGACAAGGGGTCCGATGGTAAGGATGACTTGTTGTGGAGACCTCCCCACAACGATTTAATCAAGGGTGGAGTCACCGATTGTGATTCTGGAGACCCGCGAGTAGGTGTTTCTCACTAAAATTGCATGAAAGAGAAATAAGTCGTGAGGACGACAATAAATATACGGTGCTTATTTTGTTTAATGTTTTGAGTAGTGATTAGATAGGTTTTTGTATGATTTTATTTGTGTTTAGGAATTTTGAGATGAAACTCTTGTTTAATTTGTAAATTTGAGTTCGAGTCTCGTGATTGTGTTTGGATGGAATTGGTTCTGATGGGTGACACAATATTTTGGAAAAAGAGGCAGAAGACTAAGGAATAGGTCAAAATTTGTGGCAACTTCATGCCATGGCCTGACACGGTCCGTACGAAGGGAGGTGCGAAGCAGGGCACGAGAGGCCTCGAGCCCAAAAATTTGGCACCGACCATCGGCACGAGGGGGTCCGTGCTAGAAAATTTGGCACGAGGGGGGTTTGTGCAATGTAGATTCCACATGGATGTATCTGTACCGGTTCCCCATTTCCGATGTCAAATTGTTCCAAAAATGAAAAGTTTTGAAAAGTTTTGTGTTTTGAACTTAAAAATGCATTTTTGGTTCCAAGTTTTTGAAATTTTCTAACTCCTTAGGACTTTTTATGCAAATAGTACTTCCAACATTCCTTGGAATTAATTATTGTGTACTATTGTCTCCAAATTTGTAATTATTAAAATTCCATTCTTATCCCAATTGTACCTCTTTCCCTTGTCATCAATACTGAAATTCTCAAAGCTGAAATTCCAAATCTACGGTACATTTCTTCACCTAAATGAATCATTTGACACATTCTAACTCTTAAGAAACACACTCACACACACTCTTGGTGAAACTTTAAAATTTGAAACTTTTCTCCCAAAAGTTAGCAACTTTTGCTTCTTCTTATGTGGATCTTTCAACTCCTAGCTTCAAAATCTAGGTAGTCCATTTAACTCTTGTTAATATGCTTTAATGACATTGTGGTGGTGTTATGAAAAGCACGATTCTTGAATGAGTGCATGTTGTTGAGATATGTGTTTGGTCTTGTATGCATGATCTTGTGTTGATGGAAATTTGGTGGTTTGATGTGCTACTATGCTTGGATGTCATGTTCTTCATGTGTTGAATGATTTGGGAGGATATGAATCTTGATTTCTTAGTCTTATTAATGGGTTGGTGATGACTTACATGAGATTTTTGTTCAATGAGAATGTTCTTGTTTAAATAGTCTTCATGCTTGGATTATCATGTTTTTAATGTTTAGGCTATTTAGGAAGGATCTACTTGTTAAATGGTAATGTGAGACATACCTTGTTTGAGATCAAATTGCCACTCTTTACCTCATTTTGCTAGAATGCCTCCTAAAAGGAATGCGTCGGAGAAGGTAAAGTCCTCACGGGTTGAGAAGAGGAAGAAACCGGTTGAAGGTGCAAACTATGAGCCGATGACTCCTATTCTTTACAACCCCGTGTTTGTGATCGAAGATTTTATGGGATTGACCAACATCTTCACGACTGTAGCTCGCAGGTGGAGGAATTTGAGAGAGCCAAAGAGGAGTATATTAGAGACCGGTTTGCATGAAAGGACACACTGGAGGCTCTAGGCTTGCTTGAGCATGTGTCCTATCTATTGTGCCGGGTAGTTCTAGAGAGGCTCTTAGAGAGACACTCTAAGACCTACATCAGGTAGACTCTAGAGTTCCTAGCTACTATTTGGTAAGTCACGGACGGGAATGGACACAAGGCGATCAAATTCAATCTCGATGATAAGAAGTATCAGATGACACACCGAGAGATAGCATGCACCTTCGGATGGAGGTACGACAAAAAGATCCCTAGAACACATCATCAAGGGATGTTTTTTTTCTCTCGGGAACTTTTGGAGGTAGCTGATAGGGACTAATTGAAAGAATCTGTGCAAGAGCATTGCCTTGGTTCTTCTGGCATTTCGTTACGTTCACCAGTTACTGGCAACGGGAATTTTCTGCCAAGGTGAGCTAATGTAATGTTCGAGTTGATGTTCATTGCCTCTGGGCAATGACTCCTAAGGGTAATTTCTACCTGAACCTGGTAGGGAACTTTGTACATGAGTACACAACGATGGGGGAAAGAAAGAGTGGCAAGATATCTATGAGCGGCATGGTAGGTGTTCTGGCACAGTACTTAGGGCATCCAGTCACACAGAGAATTTTGGCTAACTTGGGATGATTAGGTACAAAGTATAACATTGAGAATTTAGCCAAGGCATTCATGGTGGGACCTACGATATTTGAGGATCAGTATGTATGGCTTTATGGCGGGGCGAGCACTTGTATCTTCATGGTACTTCCTCAGCCGGAGTGCACCACTATCAACCATGACACAAGTATGGATGGCCTATTTATTGAGCCGGACAAGCTCTTTGAGAGAGATTTCTACAGAGTATTAGCCACCCCGGAGGGTGAGACCTCTTTGAGAGCACCTCTTAGCCGCTTTCGCCTATCCATGGACATTATTGACCAACTAAACACACTTGGGGATCAGCTTTCGAGCCATACCCTAATGTTGCAAGAGGTAGTCCAAGCGATAGGAGGGGTGAAGACGCAAGTGGAGGAGCTTAGAACGAGGATGGATTGCATCGAGGCAGTGTTTCAAGCAACGAGATACATTGAGAGGAGCAGCACTAGGCACGATGAGGATGAAGACCCTTTGGGGCCGTGAGAGTAAGTGTCACTATTTCTCCCAACCTCACTTAAACTTTTACATGGTTTATGTTGCATTGGGGACAATGCATCAATTAAGTGTGGGGACGGAGTAGTGAGCACTTAGGGATTCCTCTTTCTTGGAATTCCAAGGTGCAATTTTGTGTTTTTCCTTGGTAGTGTTTATTTATTTTTTGGTGATTTAGGATTTTGATTGTTGTGGGATATTTTTGGATGTATACTTGGTGGAATGACTTGCTAGGTAGGACTCCTAGTTTGCATGTGGTTGGTTGTTTTAAGACATTGGTGGTGTGAATTTTTTTTGATCTTATCTTTTGTAGTATAACAGCCTACTTTTGGGAAAATTTTGTGCTACACTAAAAAAATTAAAATTTTTGAAAAAATATAAAAACCCGAACAAGTTGGAAACCCGAAAGGGCGACTTGGGTAACATTGGGAAAAGCTTTGATAGGTCGAAAGACCTAGGTAAAAGTGAGATGCTAGGCCCGGCTAGGCTTTCGAGCCTAGGAAAAATTGAGATGCTAGGCCCGGCTAGGCTTTCGAGCCTAGGAAAAATTGAGAGGCCATGTGGAAAAAGTTGAGAAGTGAGTACCCTTTGTGTGTTAAATCTAGGAGGAAAACATGAAAGGGCTCCTAGGAAAAATGGGAGAAATTTAGAGAAAAAACAAAACTAGGTTGGCGATACATTTGCTTCCTTGGTTGCAACTAGGTCGAGAATCACGAGTTATCCTTATGTTACAACCAAGTCGACGACTCTTGGATTTCCTTGGTAATAGATTGGTTTTGGAGATGACTCTTGATTTCTTTTGGGGATTATTTTGGGAAAGTAAGCTAGCTTGAGACTTATGTTCTTGGCTTATCATTTTCCACATTTTTACTTTTGGGTGGATAGGTTACTTTAGGATCTTCGGGGAGTGTGAGAGTTGTGAGAATTTTCACTTCTTTGGGGGAACTAGGGTAGCTTGGGAATAAGTTGAATGCATTGGCTAACTTACGTTTTCATGCTACATGCCTCTTAAGCCTTTTTTTGTTTCTATTTACTCGAGGATGAGTAAAGGTTTAAGTGTCAGGAGTCTGATGTGCACCATTATGCATGCGTTAACCAATGCATTTGGGGGTAATAATTGGTTTGTTTATATGGTTGATTTCTAGTATTTGTTGAGTTTGCGTGACAAGGGGTTTACATAGCCATTTTTGGGTTTCTTATTAAAATCCCATGTTTTGTAGACTTAATTAGTACTAATAGACATACACCTAGACCTTCCTTGTGATCATCCTTAGTAGGTCGCCCATGGGTACCTTTTGCATTCTATGTGAAGGTCATTTGCAAGGGTGGTAGAAGATATTGAAGGCTGTTCGAAAGGACGGTAGTAGATATCGATGGTCATTCACACTATAATGGTAGTAGACAAAGGCCATGGACATCAAATCATGGTAAAAGGAGATTGAAGCCTAAGATAGGCGGCATTGGAGTTCAAGGTGGCCAATGAAGAAACAACAGAGAATTGTGGTCCGAGAGAGTGCCAATTTCTGGGAACATTCCAAGAAGAATCTGCCTTTAGGGTTGGTTCCATTGGATTTGTCTCCTTGAGAAACATGAAATAGGCTATAAGAACTCTCAAAATGGACTCACGGTTCACCCATAGCGAAGGAAAGAAGTTCAGCCGGCCGAAATACAAATGGGTCAGCGTGGACCATTCATGGATGGCACCAACAGCCTGTACCGGATGATGTGGTCATTGCCAAATTCCTTTAGTACAGACCATGGCAAGGGGTTTGCATAGACCATGCCAAACACGACAACAACATGTATGACTTCCAAGTGTCACTTAAAATTGGCTAAGTATGGGCATGGGCCGTCCCATTTTTTACGCCCCGCATCGTTCCAAGTGAAAAATGTCAAGACCAGCCGGTGAAATGTGAAGAATCATGCAGCCCATGCTAAGTTACTAAGAAAAATGAGGTTTTTGATGATGGTCTATGCCAAATGTCACATCTCGCAGATCAGCACTGAAAAAACAATGACTCTAATAGTGGCCCAAGCCAAACGATGCAGACCTCGGGGACATGACCCACATGGGGTGACATGGACAGTGCCAGAGCAGAAGGTCTGCGCTAGGCGGATGCTGAACTAGGGTTTACACATTTTTTAGGCCCAATCCCTTGTTTCTATAAATATAAGCCTTAGTCTACTAGGGTTAGAGAGTTGGAAGATATTTTCAGTTTTACTCTTGTAATTAGGAGAGCATTCTAGAGAGAGAAACATTCTCTCTTTTCTTTTTCTTTCCTTTTTATTTTGCATTCATCCTATGATGTGGAATTCAATCTTCATTTGAATTACATTCCTATGGAGTTGATTTATAGCTTGGGGTTGTTTGTATTCATTCTTTGAACTTGACTTTTTGAGATATAGATTTCCTTATTTTATTGCTTCATGAATATTTTTGCTTGAACTTGTGGTTTTTAAGAATTATGATTTATGTTATGTAATTATGATGATGCACTCATGAAGTATTGTAATATAAAATTGTGCTAGGCTTCATTGCGATCTTGGAAAGTGTTAAAATTGTGGATTAGGTATAGATTACGGGGGGGGGGGGGGATGTACATTCTTGTCATTTGAGAGAAAATCATTATATGTGTTATACCATGATTTCGATTGGCTATCTGTGTGAGAAATCAACATGTTGGGCGGTCGATTTGGTAAATCCCAATTGGGGAAAGCCCCTGGCTTAACCCAATAGATGAGCGTCTTGTTGTAGCGACTAGAGTTGTGCCAACTCTATAGTCATCACAAGGTGTCTATTCCTTTTCCTCTCTAGGCCTAGGGATTTAGATCCACAGTGGAGTGTCGCGAATTTAATGCATTTCACTACATATCCAACCATTGCGACCTACGTAAGGAATGGCCCTTTTAGGCGAGCTATGGATTTCTCTAAGAGGGGGCGCGTTGGCCTAGGGAGTGAATTGATTAGGGAATTGTTTGTGGCATTGGTTGACTAGAAAGAATTCTATAAAATTATAGAGATGGTGATATATGGGCATTGTGGTAAGTACCACGTGTGATAGACGGGGGAAATGCCTGACTATCTCCACACTGTGTGACATGATCATAAGATAGGTTTATAGGTCTAAATGTGAGTGAATCGAGAATAGAAGTCATTTATCAAGCATGTTACCCAAATACCCCCAAGTGCCTGTTTATGTAATTTATTTGCTTTTATGCTTAGTATTTGTTAGTTGAAAAAACCAAACCCCCTTCCCTCTATTTACTTTACTAGCTATTCCTAGCAACTCGTGTGGATTGACAACCCGGACGAGGTTGTGTTTAGTTGATTTTTAGGCCCTAGCATCTCTGTGGACATACTCAGGGCTTACCACTAACTACCTTATAGGTATCATAGTTGTGAGTTGGGTGAAGAACTATAGATTCTATCTTTGACCCCTTTGATCTCAGCCTTTGCTCAAGTTAATTTAACTACAATTAACGACCCCGAGTAGTGGTGGGTCAAATTGTTAGGATATTTTCATGACCAATACTTTTTTTATAATACTTGAACTACCTTATATGAATAATATATGATTGACTGTATATGCGATTTGATCTGTGCATAAGTTTAAAAACTATTTTCAACCGTACCATATAAATTCAACAACATTGTCCACAATCATTTCAAAAACCATTGAACAAATACTTTTGCAGACCGAGGTCAATCACTTTCAAACAACTATAACCTAAGTTAACCGAGGAAAAACAAAACTAAAACATCAATCAAGCAGAAAAGCATGGGAACTTACTTTGTCACTGTGTGAGGGAAGCAGTTTGGTATAGGTGAAATGGAGTTGAATGTGGATGATGGTTGTTGGTAATTGTGGTTTTCCCTCTTATCCACCTTTTCCAATTGTAAAATAACAAAACTAACCTATTCAAATATTTAAATAAAAATTCCTCGTTTTTCAAAGTCAACTTACATGAATGCGACATCGCTTGCCAATCGCATTACATGTCGGTGAAAATACTTATAATGCAACATCGTCGGGCCACTTTTAACAATATATGCAAAGTCGCATGATATTTGGTAGTATTATTTACTTCATTTTAAAAAATGTTAGGTAAAAAAAACATATATTTACCTTGTTATTTTTTAACCGAGGTAAAATATGTTATGTACTTCAGAAAAAAAAACTGAGATAAAATAACATTTTACCTCGGTTATTTGGGCTAAGGAAACAAACCGAGGTAAAAGGGGTGAAACAATAGGTGTTGTTTCTTGTAGTTTCGTCAGGTAGGCTCATGCAAGATCAAGACATGCAAATTGTGGTCATAATATATTCAAATATGCACAAAAATAGCCCTCGTTGAAAAAGTTCGTGCAAATGAGTAGTCTATTGGTTCACCACACAAAAATATCGGTCGCTCATATGACCTACACATGCAAATCACATTGATAAACAAAATTCCTCACAAGCCATGTAATAAAGTGTTTGAAAATATAGCAATTTGAATTTCAAGAAATTTAGTTAAAGATTTATGTTCAAGCAAATTGCACGTGGCCGCACACACGTAAACATAACATACATATATATATATATATATATATATATATATATCTGTATCTATATATATGTATAGTATAATTTGATAATCTAAAATACCATTATAGAATTAATAAAATGAACATAAAATACTTTGTATTTTACTATACCATTATTTAATTTTAAAATTTTAGAAAAATAAATTGACTTATCAAATTGAAAATAAAATGATCATCAAAGAAAATAGTTAAATAAATAATATACAAAATATTCAAATTCAAATGCACTCTTCTTAAATAAACATACACTAGATATAAAACGGCCTTTCTTCCTTCATACCATTAGGAATCTCAACTTTCTCAAACTTCTCACTAGCTAAATAAAAGCAACTAGAACAAAGAAATTCTTATCAATTTTTTCATCGTAATTAACACAGCTCCATTATATTTATTCATTTGAAAACACTCCACGATGTCCATGACATGAGAAGAACTTTTGTCGAAATGGAATGACTTTTCTTCAACTATAATAAAAAAAAGGGGAAGATATAGTGATAATCATGAAAGTGGTTGCTTGTCTCTTATGGTACTATCACGTACTCGTCGCCATAAGGGATGCCTGCAAATCTCCTTGATGTTATTGTTCTGACACGGTAAACATTAACTGCTGCAAAATCATCTAACGAAACCGAAAAAACTTTGTAATCATAGCTCGCACCATCGTAGCCCAGACAAAAAATGCACCACCATTTACGAGGGCCATGATCCAGAAAATCCACACATTCTTTGGTAATGGGATTTATTAGAATGTTACGATACATAACATTTATTGTTTGTTTATATAATAAGTGCACTAATTTTACACAATTCCGTATTATGAATTTTGTACTTGTGGGGGTAATTGTTACCAACACTTGCTCATCATGGTCATACTTATCATTCATGTGACGTGTTAGAATTTTAAATTCTAAAATAGTCTTGACGCCATACTTATCATTATTTCTTATTGTTTCAAGATATAATCTATTACTGTTGGAATTTCGTATTGAAATAGTGCTAGCAACACAATTGTTATTCATGTATATATATTGTACGTTTTATTTAAGAACTGCACTAATTTAGCACATGTTTCAATTTCAACCTTTGTGCACGTGGGGCTATATTGTAACCAACACTTGCACGTCAAGGACAGACCAGCAACCATGTGACGTGTTAGGATTTTGGATTCTAAAATTGCCATAACGACATAATTAGATTAGAAACCCCAACAGTTCTAAGTGTCGTCATTTATGAATGACAAATTATTTATATTATCAATAAGTTATAATAATTTCACGAATAACAATGAATTAATTGATGTTATATATTATATTTCCTGATGCCTGAACAAATATAAATCACAACTTCCATTTAAAATACAAGTGGATGCGGTCGAAACAAGATTATATCTTGAAACAGATGCTCTTCTAAAAACATTATGAAAATCTTAATATTATTAGTTATAACTCTCACCATTTTGTAACTAGTAATAAATTGATCGATATTTAGATATATAATACTTCTAAACACATGAATAAACAAAAGACAATTTTCATTTAAGACACACGCATATAAATAAAAGTACAACATAGTACCTTGACAATAATAAAAAGTTTACCAAAAAAGAAACATCAAGTATTCAAACCAAAAAAATAAATATTCGCATTCAAAAGGAAAGAAATGCAAATCATACCCAAGTCTTCTACTCTTAGCCATCAAGAGTACCTCGTTGTACATCCCACGTCAATATGAACCTTAGGTAGTAGTAGTATTCGAAGACCTTGAACGACTCTCATACGTCTTATGAAGGAAGTGTTCTTTTTTTTTTTGCACCATAAGGTGGGGGATTGTATTAGGTTCCCCAAACCTATGTAGAAACCAAAAGATGTACAAAGATGTTTGGGATATTACATCGGTAAAGCAACCTCGTTGCCTTAAAAAAGATTAAACTAATAGTAGTGGAATGGTGGATGAAAACTGAAGGGAGTAAAGATTTTGGGTCAAGGTCCGGTGGTGTGCTCGAGGGGTGGTGTACTCGAGGTGTCGAGTGCCTTAGTTCTCGTGGGGTGGTGTGCTCATGTTCGTGGGGTCCATAGTTGTCGAGTTCCTTAATTCTTGAGAGGTGGAGTGCTCATGTTCGAGGGCTCCATTGTTCAAGGGCTTAAGAATTCGAGGGCTCCATGGTGTCAGGACTCCATGGGTTGAGGTCTTTCGGTCGCGTGCTCGAAACTCCAGTCTCGAGGTGTCGTTCCTCTAGTCTCGAGTGCATCAGTCTCGAGTGCTCGATGCTTAAGTCTCGAGTGCTCGATGCTTCAGTCTCGAGTGCTCGATGCTTCAGTCTCGAGTGCTCGATGTTCCAGTCTCGAGTGCTCGATGCTCCAGTCTCAAGTGCTCGATGCTTCACGTGCTTGAGTGCTCGGAGCACCTAGTGCGAGTGCACGATGCTCCCAGGTCGAGTGGTCAGTGCTCCAGGCTCAAGTGAAAGAGTGCTCAAAGTGCTCAAGTGCTCATTGCACCAGGTTCGAGTGCTCAATGCACCAGGCTCGAGTTCATGATGATCCAGACTCTAGCAGTGTTTGGTGCTCCATTCCCAAGTGGTCGATGCTCCAGTGTCGAGTGCTCGATGCTCCATTGTTGAGTGCTCGAATCTCCATTCTCGAGTGGTCGAGTGCTCGATGCTCCATTCTCGAGTGCTCGATGCTCCAGGCTCCAGGCTCCGATGCTCCAGGCACAAGTCTCGAGTGCTCGAAGTTCCCATCTCGAGTGCTCGATGGTCCAATCTCGAGTGCTCCGTGCTCCATGCTCGATGCTCCAGGTTCCAAGCATGAGTTCTCGATGATCCAGTCTCGAGTACTCCATGCTCCCTGCTCGATGCTCCAGGTTCCAAGTATGAGTGCTCGATGATCCATTCTTGATTGCTCGATGCTCCAATCTCGAGTGCTCGATGCTCGAGTCTCGAGTGCTCGATGCTCCAGGCTCGAGTGCTCGAAGTTCCAGGCCCGAGTGCTCGAAGCTCCTGGCTCAAGCAAGAAAATATTAGGTGTGTCCTTGAGGGCATGCGTAGTAGTAGTCCCTGAAGATGGCGCTGGATAGTAGCTCGGAATGCCATCTGATTATGTGAAAGTAAGTTATATACTGCTTAGGACACAAAATAAATGTTCACCCCCTTACTCGCCAGGTCGGCTTGTGCAAGATCAAGACGTGCAAATTGTGGTCATAATATATTCATACAAGCACAAAAATACTTCTCATTGAAAAAGTCCGTGCAAATGAGTGGTCCATTGGTTCACTTGACAAAACAATTGGCCGCTCGTATGACCTACATATGAAAATCAAAGTGATAAGTAAACATCCTTGCAAGCCATGTAATAAAGTATTTGAAAATATAAAAACTTGAATTTTAAGAAATTTAGTTAAGCATTTATGTTCAAATAAGTCACACGCGGGCGCACACACGCACACGTATACATACACACACAAATATATATATATATAGATATATTTATAATTTTTTAAATCCAAAATACTATTAAAGATTTAATAAAATAAACCTAAAATATTTTGTATTTTACAATACCATAATTGAATTTTCAAATGTTTTGAAAATAAATCGACATATTAAATTAAAAATAAAATAATCATCAAAGAAAATTGTAAAATAAATAATATATAAAATATTCCAATTCAAATGCACTCTTCTTAAATAAACATACACTACATATGTATATATATATGTATATATATATGTATGTATATATATGTGTATATATATATGTATGTGTATGTATGTGTATGTATATATATGTATGTATATACATACATATGTATATACATATGTATGTATATACATATGTATGTATATACATATGTATGTATATACATATGTATGTATATACATATGTATGTATATACATATGTATGTATATACATATGTATGTATATACATATGTATGTATATACATATGTATGTATATACATATGTATGTATATACATATGTATGTATATACATATGTATGTATATACATATGTATGTATACATATACATGTATTAGTGTTGCTAGCAATACTTCAATACAAAATCCCAAAATGATAGATGATTTCTTGAAACAATAAGAAATAATTTCTCGTTTCTCGAATCGCATGCAAAAAAGTTCTTGTAATTTCATTATGTGGCAAACTCATCCCCATGCAAACGATAAACAACCATAAACTTCAATTTAACATTCTCACGCTCAGCACGACACATCTGAGGATACTTGATGCTCACGACAGTTATCCAAGAATCTAGCGCGCCATACACTTTAATGCCTAAACGCAAACACACTGGCTCTCGAAACACCAGAGCAAGAAACTTATCAAGAACAGAGATTTCAAACGGGCTTTCTCCATTCCTACAATTAGGAATCTCCACTTTCTGAAACTCCTCGCTAGCCAAACTAAAAGAAACTAGAACGGATAAATTCTTATTAATTTGTTCATCGTAATTAACATGCCTCCAATATATGTAGCCATTTGAAAAAAACTCCATGATGTCGACATCAAAATATTTAAAGATAATCATGAATGTGAT
Organism: Rubia yunnanensis; assembly: GCA_037428765.1. Classification (NCBI taxonomy): domain Eukaryota; kingdom Viridiplantae; phylum Streptophyta; class Magnoliopsida; order Gentianales; family Rubiaceae; genus Rubia; species Rubia yunnanensis. Next base: position 102,208,335 of record CM075061.1, on the reverse strand, counting down.
TGTGTGTCTCCCAAGGTACTAACATGTACTTGTCCCCATAAGGGATACCTGCATCTCTCCTCCATGTTAGTTCTTGGAAGGTAAACATTAACATCTGCAAAACCATCTATCGAAACTTTGTAATCATGGCTCGCACCTTCGTATCCCAGATAGAAATTGCACCACCAATTACGAGGGTCAGGATCCGGAAAATTCATAAATTCTTTTGTAATGGGATTTATTAGAATGTTACGATACATAACATTTATTATATGTTTATATAATAAATGCACTAATTTTGCACAAGTCTGTATCACGACGCTTGTGCATGTGGGGGTAAATTGTAACCAACACTTGCACAACATGGTCAAGCAAGCATCCATATGACATGTAAGAATCTTAAATTCTAAAATAGCCTTGACGACATAGCTGTTAATATTTCTTATTGTTACAAAAAATAATGTATATAACTGTTGGGATTTCTTATTGAAATATTTCTAGAAACACTAATGTTATACATGTATATATAGTATATTTTTATTTAAGAGCTGCACTAATTTAGCACATTTTTGTATTACGACTATATTGTAACCAACACTTGCACGTCAAGGACAGGCCAACATCCATCTGACGTGTAGATTTTGGATTCTAAAATAGCCTTAACGACATAATTAGAGTAGAAATCCCAACAGATCTAAGTATCGGCATTTATTTAAAAGTGAGAAATTCTAGATATTATAAATAAGTCTTAATAATTATATGAACAACAATGAATTGATTGATGTTATATATGATATTTCTAGATGCATAGAAAAATATATATCACAACTTTCATGTAAAATACAAGCAAATATGGTCGAAACAAGATTATATCTTAAAACAGATTCTCTTCAGACAAGATTATGAAAATCTTAATATTATAAGTTATAAATCTCAAGGTTTTATATCTAATAATAAATTGATCGACGTTTAGATATATGACACTTCTAATTACATGAATAAACATAAAAAAACAACTTTCATTTAAGGAACATGTATATAAATAAAAGTACAATCAAGATTGTATGTTAAAATATGCACTCCTGAAACAGAGTACCTTGACATTTAATAACAACTTTACCAAAAATTAAACATCAAGTATTGAAACCAAAACAGAGTTATATTCACATTTAAAAGGATAGAAATGCAAATCACACCCAAGTCTCCTACTCTTAGCCATCAGGAGAACCTTATTTCTCGCCCCATATCAGTCCGAACCCTTTGTAGTAGCAGTACTCAAAGTTGTTACGTGTTATGAATAATGTGCTCATGTGAAATGATGTGCAACATTATGTGTGCGTTAAGTGTTGCATTCGGAATAATTATTGGCTTGTTTAATGTGGTGGATTAATATTATTAGTTGAGTTTACGTGACAAGGGGTTTAGATGGCCATGTTTAATTTTCTTGTCTAAATCCCACATTTTGTAGACTTAATTGGTACTAATGGACATCTTGTATCCACGGACACATAGATCTTCCTTGTGATCATCCTTAGTAGGTCACCTGTGGGTACTTTTTTATTACATTCTAAGTGAAGGCCGTTCATAAGGGCGGTAGATTTTATTGAAGGCCGTTCACAAGGATGGTAGAAGATATCAAAGGTTATTCACACTAGAATGGCAGTAAGCGAAGCCACAAATATCAAAGTGTGGTAGAAGGGGATTAGAGCGAAAGATAGGCAGCACTGGAGTTCAAGGCTGTCAATGAAGAAATGGTGAATCGTGGTTCGATGAGTTGTGCCAAATTCTTAGAATGGTCCGAGAAGAAATAGTCTATAAGGTTGATTCTATTGGATTCTTCTTCTCGATCGCTATAAAATTGACTACTAGAACTCTCAAATAGGACCAACGGTTATCCGTAGCGAAGAAAAGAAGTTTAGCGGACCAAAGTACAAATAGGTCAGCGCAGACCACTCATGGATGTCACAAATGGCCCATGCCAGATGACTTGGTATGAGGGCATGGCGTGGACCGAGCCAAACACCATGGTCTGTGCACACATGTTTCAATCTTCACTCGAAATCGGCTAAGTATAGGCGCAGATCGTCCCATTTTCAACGGTCTATGCGATTCCAAGTGAAAAATGTCGAGACCAGCCAGCGTGGTGTGGTGAATCAAGTGGTTTGGGGTGAGTTACTAAAAAAACAAGCTTCCTAACTATGGTCTGCGCTAAGGGATATGTCCCGCAGATCAGAAACAAGAGAACAAGGCTACAGATGATGGCCCATGCCAAAAGAGTCAACGCGGACCATGCTAGAAGCAGCGGACAACACTAGCATGAACCAGGCATCCCGGGCTAGATGCAACGGCCCGCACTTGATCTAGCGGCCTGCACCATCCGCAATGGTCCGCACAAGGTAGTGATTGACTTAGGGTCGTACATATTTTGGTCTTCATTGGGCCTATTTTTAGGTCCAATCCCCTACTACTATAAATACAGTCTTAGTCTACTAGGGTTATGGGGATTATTCATATTTTTCATACTCTATTCTTGTAATTAGGAGAGCACTTTAGAGAGAAACACTCTCTCCTTTTCTATTTCTTTCTTTTTATTTGTCTTTGATCCTAAGATGTGGAATTCAAATCTTCATTAGAATTCCATTTTTATGGAGTAGTTTCTATAGCTTGGGGATAAATTGTATTCATGGTTGATTAATGTTTTGTAGATTTCTTAGTTCATCCTAACATTTGTGCTTATGATATTATTTTGACTTGTTCTTGAATGTTAGAATTGCATGAATAGTACACTCCATATAAGCACACACTCTATTCTACATTCATGTTGGTTCAAATATTGATGCCCCCTTGGAAAGAGAAACCTCAGATGTGTTAATGGGTAATGGGATACGTGTTCTCATGGGTGTGTGCACTGGTGATGCAAGTAATACTTTGATTATTTTCCATCACACTAGTCTTAGCTGATTATGTAAAGTAATCAGATAGGTGCAGGTAGAGATAGTGAAAAGTCGCAAGCCAGGGTTGTAAGAGGCCCAAGTGTCATAGAAAAGGTGCTTACAACCCTTTGCCTCATTAATAGGCCTAAGGAGTAGAGCATTCGTGGTGGAACATATCTACATCAATGGTCGAACCTTGTTGTACTCCCCTAATTACGATGGCGGTATCGATGAAGGGTTGCGAGCGCACCTGACGTGATAGGTACAAGGAAGTGTATGCCATCGATCATACCATGTGTTATGAGAACTCTATTAAGTTTTCTAAATATTATATGTGAATGAGTCGAGGATCGAAGCATTAAATCAACCATGTTACGCAGTGACTCCTCAAGTGTTTAGCTTTATAGATTACTTGCTTTTTACTTTAATGTTTTGTAGTTGTTGAATTGAAAAACTGCCCCTCCTTTTTGTTTGCTATAGTAACTATACCTATCGACTCGTATGGATTGACGACCCATACGAGGTTGTGTTTAATTGATTCTTAGGCCCTATAATCTCTATGGACATACCCAAGGCTTACCACTAACTACCTCTTCGGTAGCACAATAGTGAGATTGGGTGCAGAATATAAATTTTTTCTTTAACCTACCGTCCTCTGCTCGGGTTAATTAGCTACAATTAATTATCCGAGTGGAGGCGGGTCATGAAATTAAGTTGTAAACTACTTAGGACACAAAATAAATGTTTACTCCCTTACTCACCCGGTTGGCTCGTGCAAGATCAACACGTGCAAATTATGGTCATAATATATTTAAACATGCACAAAAACACTCCTCATTGAAAACATTTGTGCAAACGAGTGGTCTAATGGTTCACCTCACAAAACAATTGGCCACTTGTACGACCTACATATGAAAATCTTAGTAATAAGTAAACATTCTTGGAACCAATGTTATAGAGTGTTTGAAAATATAGCAAGTTGAATTTTTAGAAATTTAGTGACGAATATATGTTCAAATATGTCGCACGTAGGCACACACACACACGCACACATATACATACAAACACACACACACATGCAAATACCATTATAGAACTAATAAAATATAACCAAAATATTTCTTATTTTACAATACTATTACTGAATTTTTAAATTTTAGAAAAAATATTGACATGTTAAATTGAAAACAAAATGATCATCAAAGAAAATGGTAAAATAAATAACATACAAAGCATTCCAATTCAAATGCACTCTTTTTAAATAAACATACACTATACATATATATATATATACATGTATAACATTTGTGTAGCTATCAATAGTTCAATACGAAATCCTAACAGTAATAGATTATTTCTTGAAACAATAAGAAATAATTTCTTGTTTCTCGAATTGCATGCGAATAACTACCCGTTATCTCATTCCATGACAAACTCATCCCCTTGAAAACGAAAAACAAACCTAAATTTAAATCCAACATTCCCACGCTCAACACAACACGTCTCAGGATACTAGATGCTGACTATGTTGATCAAAGAATCTAGCGCGCCATACTCTTTTAATGCCCAAACACGGAGAACACCTGAATCTGGAAACACCGGAGCAAGAAATTCGTCAAGAAAAGAATTTTCAAATGGCCTTTCTCACTTCAAACCATTAGAAATTTCCACTTTCTCAAACTCCCCGCTAGCCAAATTGAAAGCAACTAGAACGAAGAGATTCTTATTAATTTTTTACCATAATTAACACGCCTCCAGTATATGTAGCCGTTTGAAAACACTCCACGATGTCCATGACATGAGAAGATACAATAATATCATGAATATGATTGTGTGTTTCCTAAGGTACTATCTACTACTTGTCGTCATAAGGGATACCTGCAAATCTCCTCCATGTTATTGTTCTTACACGGTAAACATTAACAGTTGCAAAATAATCTAACAAAACTGAAACATCTTTTTAATCATGGCTCGCACCATCATAGTACATACCAAAACTGCACCACCAATTACGAGGGCTGTGATCCAGAAAATCCACAAATTTTTTAGAAATGAGATTTTTTTAGAATGTTACGATACATAATATTTATTATATGTTTATAATAAGTGCACTACTTTTGCACAAGTCCTTATTACAACGTTTGTGCTTGTGGGGGTAAATTCCAACCAACACTTGCACATCATGGTCAACCCAACATCCTTATGACGTGTAAGAATTTTAAATTCTAAAATAGCCTTAACAACAAAGTTATTATTATTTCTTATTGTTTGAAGATATAATCTATTTGTTGGGATTTCATATTGAAATATTTCTAGCAACACTAATGTTATACATGTATACATATATTTGGTATTTTTTGTTTAATAACTGCACTAATTTAGCATATGTTCCTGTTACAACGTTTGTGCACCTGGGGCTATATTATAACCAACAATTGCACGTCAAGGACGGGCCAGCAGCCATGTGACGTGTGAGGATTTAATATTATAAAATAGCCTTAACGACATAATTAGAGTAAAAACCCCAATAGATTTTAGCGTCGGCCTTGGGGATAAATTCTAGATATTATCAATAAGTTTTAATAATTTCACGAAGAACAATGAATTGATGCATTTTATATATGATACTTCCAGATGCATGAACCAATATAAATCACAACTTCTATTTAAAATACAAGCAGATATGGTCGAAACAAGATTATATATTGAAACAAATGCTCTTCAAACAAGATTATGAAAATCTAATTATTATTAGTTAAATTCTCACAATTTTATAACTAATAATAAATTGAGAAATTTTTAGATATTTGACACTTCTAAAAACATGAATAAACATAAAACACAACTTTCGTGTAAGGTACACACATATAAATATAAGTACAAACAAGATTGTATTTTAAAACACACTCCTGAAATAGAGTACCTGGACGATAGTAACAATTTTACCAAAAATTTAACATCAAGTATTCAAACCAAATCAGATTTATATTCATATTTAAAAGGAAAGAAATGCAAATCACATCAGGTCTTCTACTCTTAGCCATCTGGAGTACCTCGTTTCTCACCCCACGTCAGTCTGAACCCTGAGTACACCACAAGAAAAGTGAACTATTACTTTGCCCTTTTTACCTCAGTTTTTGGTTTAGGTCAAATAACCAAAGTAAAAAGTTCTTTTTCCTTAGTATTTTTAATTTCTAATAATAAATAATATTATTTACCTCGATTAAAAAATAACCTAGGTAAATAATAAGTTTTTTACCTCGGCTATTATTTTAACCAAAGTAAAATGGTAAAGAAACGATGTAAATAATCCTAACAAATAGCATGCAACGTCGCATATGTTGTTTAAAAGGGCCTGCCGAAAAAGTCACATTGTCAGTAATGTTGAGGCAAGGTTGTATAACGGTCAAATAACTGTTCCTACGTGCGATCTTGGTGCGAAACACGCACTAATAAAATTTTCTGCTGAAATCGAAACAATCTTCCTTCTCTTCTTCTTCCTCAGCTGTGTAACGAATACCATTATTGTTTCTTCTTCACCTCTGATGGCGGCTCCTCCGCCTAGTCGCGGTGGTGCTACCGCGTCCAAAACTTTTCTGCAAGCATTAGGCAATAGGCCATCTCCTCTCAATATTTCCCTTCCTTCAAATCCTGAAATAATACCAAAAAATCAGTACAAGGGTGAAATCTCCTGTCTAGTGACTCGGAAAGAGGCTGAAACGCTAGCATCACATTACAGTAATGCCCTAGTTGGGAAGTTTGCTAGGGGGAAACCATCAATGGCTGCTCTGAATGAGGCTTTCAATTCCGTTGGTTTCAAAGGTAAGTTTCAATTGGGTTCAATAGATTTCAGGCATATTCTTATCCGATTTCAGGATAAGGAGGACTATCAGAGGCTATGGATTAAAGGTCAGTGGGTCTTTAACCAAGCTCCTATGAAAGTTCTTAAATGGAACGCTGATTTCAATCCTGCAATCGAATCTTCTATTGTACCAGTTTGGGTCACAATCCCTTGTGTTCCGGTTTTCTTTTATAATATTGCTATGATAGAATCAATGGGGAATCAAATAGGCAATTACATTAAAATGGATGCAGCAACTGCTGCACTTTCTAGGCCCTCTGCAGTTAAGATGTGTATTGAAATCGATCTAAAAAAGAAACAACCATCTTGCATTAGGGTAGGTATTGAAGAGGATGGAATTGAGTACAATGTAGTGAAGCTCCCCATTGAATTTGAGGAACTGCCTCTTTATTGTCATCACTGTAAATCTATAGGGCATGATGATAGTCTCTGTATCTATCTACATCCAGAACTAAAGAAGCCAAGGTATAATAGGATGGATAAAGCAAAAATTGCACATAAGGACACTAATGAACAAAAAAAGGTGATTAACTACAGAGATCAACAGATTGGCCAAGAAAATATGACTAATGATGGAATAACTCTACCTCCAGAGGACCATAATAAAGCTGGTGGTTCGGGTCTCACTGCTAGTGAAAAAAATAAGACTTTGTATGGTCAGAAACTAAAGTACATTCCCAAACAGAAGGCTGTTCCTGGTGTTGGGGATGACCAATTGGAGGTTCCTGATTCTTCTATTCAGGGGGGAGATAGGAATGGTAAAAAACATGTCCAGAATGATCAGTCTCTTGGTTTAAACATTGGAACAGTTAACACTAATGACAATCTTGTAGAAGTCCAAGCATTATCACTAAACCAGACTTCTGAGGCTCATCTGATAGATGGAAATCCAAATGAGTCTCAGGGGGAAGTTCAGGAGGTACTCATTGTCAGTCCTCAGTCTTCTACTGATCAGTATAAGATGTCCTTGTCTGCTCCTCCGAATCTTATAACAAGGACAGGTTTTGAAAAAGATGACATACCTAGCAAAAGGAGTAAGCTATTCTCACCCTTTAACCCTATTCTTGCTGCTAAAAGCTTTATTTTCTCCCAACAAATAGAGAGTCAGAATAGGTTCCTGTTACTAGAGGATGAGGATCCTTCTGATGATCAAGTTGGCTCTACTGAAAAAAGAATTTCCCAACTGGAGGACAAGGATACTGACACTCCTGAGGTAAGTCAGGTAACTCCTGTACCTCCTCGATCTATTTCAGGGAAAGCAAAAGAGGGACATCATGACAGTAATGTTAAGGCATATAGTAATGAGAACTATTTAACCCAGTTAAATACAATTATGACTAGATCAAAAAGCTCTATTAATGTTTCCCTATGAATAGCACAAATGTTCAGATTAAGATACTAGTTTGGAATCTTAGGGGAATGGACACTTCTATGATTAGGCTTCATAATCTGATAAATAGGCACAATTTTGAGCTAATATGTCTAATTGAGCCTAAGCATGATAATACACAATGTGATCACTATAGACAGTTACTTCACTTTGACAATTGCATGCATGCTAATAATGGCCAGATTTGGCTTTTCTGGAAAAATAGTGTTTCAATTGTATGTAAATCAGATAATCTGCAATTTCTAGCTGTTCAAATGAATAGCACTATTCTGAATAAATGTATGGATGCTATTTTTGTGTATGGACTTAGAACTAGAAATGGTAGGAAAGATCTCTGGGCAGATCTTAAGAACTTAACTCAATCAGATTCTATCTTCATTGGGGATTTCAATGCTATAGCATCCATAAATGAATATAGAGGACCTTCCACTCCAAGACTGGGTAGTATGAAAGATTTTAGTGATTTTATAAATGATATGGCCTTGGAAGAAATAACTACTGTAGGTAATCTTTTCACATGGAGTAATAACAGACTAAGAAATCCAACGGTCAAGAGGTTAGACAGGGGGTTATGCACAGCTTCTTGGTCATCTAATTTTCCTAACTCCTCTGTGCACATTTTGAATAGAATCTCCTCTGACCACAATCCAATGCTACTCACCATAGGTAGTGATATTGCATCCTCTCCACGGCTATTTAGATTCCTTAATACTTGGTATAAACGGGATGGATTTAATGAGGTAGTTAGGCAGAGTTGGGATGTTCCGGTTCAGCAATCAGGAATGGTGGGTTTCTTCATAAAACTTTTGAGGCTGAAAAAAACTCTGAAAATTTGGAATAAAGAAGTGTTTGGAAACATAAATGATAATGTTCTAAAGGCTGAATTAACTTTGAAGGAAACAGAAAGACTGTATGACCTGAATGCTAAATAGATAACATGGTAAAAATGAAAGAGGCTAAGGCGAAATTGGTTAGGGCTTTGATTGAACAGAAGAGCTTCTGGAAACATAAAGCAAAAATAAAATGGTTGAAGGAGGGGGATAACAATACTAGTTTTTTTCATAACACGGTTAGAGAAAGAAAATGTAGGTTAAAAATCACAAAAATCAAGGGTGGAAATGGACAGTGGATAGATAATGCACAAGATATTGAGAATGAATGCATCCATTACTTTCAAGACCTTTTAACTGAGTAGTACCCCCCTCAAAGTGATTTTTTCAAACCTCACTTCCTAAGTCAGATCCCCAAATTGATCACTCAGGAAGATAATGACAGAATACTGCAACCTGTTTCAATTTCTGAACTTAAAAATGTTGTTTTAGGGCTTAATCAAAAGAGTAGTCCTGAACCTGATGGATTTACAGCAAAGTTTTATATTAAGTCTTGGGGAATAATTTGCAATGATCTTTTATCAGCTGTACAGGATTTTCTATCAGTGAGCAATATCCCTAGGGGGATTGGTAGTACCTGGATTACAATTATACCCAAAAAATGTACACCAACTTCCTTTGATGATTACAGACCGATTAGTCTTTCTAATGTTATAAATAAGATCTTCTCTAAGATACTAATGGAAAGATTAAAGCCTTTAATGCCTAAAATTATCTCTGATCACCAAACTGCTTTCCTAAAAGGTAGAGATATTGTTGACAATGTTATCTACCTTCAGGAAATGGTGAGATTTTTAAATAGGAAACAAAGAGAACCAAATTGTATTGTTAAATTGGATCTTAAGAAGGCTTTTGATAGAGTTAGGTGGTCTTTTCTCTATTCTGTGCTCGCTAAATTTGGTTTTCATGCTAGATTCATTTTTCTGGTTATGAAGAACTTGTCTCAGGTTTGGTTTTCGATCCTCATAAATGGTAAGCCAGTGGGTTTCTTTCAACCTACCAGGGGAATCAAACAGGGAGATCCATTATCACCATTTCTTTTCAATATCTTTTCTGAGGCTTTCACTAGAAGCCTGTCTTTTGTTTTTCAGAATGGTAGTTTGTCATATTATGGTGTGCCAGGTAATGCAAGTCAAATTTCTCATCTATCTTATGCTGATGATACTGTGGTCTTTCTTAAAGCTAATAACAACTCTCTGATCAGATTTAAGGCTTTCCTTGCTACATTTCAGGAAGTTACTGGTCAACAGGTTAATTATAACAAGAGTGACTTGTATATAGGAAAGCATGCAACTGTAAATAGAGTGAGTAGAATAAAGAGAACTTTAGGCATGAAATTAGGAAGGTTTCCCTTCACATACTTAGGGGTTCCTATTTTTACTGGGAGAACTAAGAAGATTTATTTCCAACCTTTAATGGAACAAATTGAGAGTAGATTAGGTAGTTGGAAAAATAGGTGGCTCTCAATGGGGGGGAAAATTACCCTTATTCAGTCATGTATATACTCGGTTCCACATCATATATGATCAGTTATTAAACCGGGCAAGCAAGTCATATTAGCCATAGAAAAGAAATTGAGCAAGTTTTTTTGGGGGGTATGATGATCTAAATCCTAAAAGAGTATGGAGGAAGTGGGATGCTCTATGCTATCCCACCATCCAAAATGGTCTAGGATTTAGATCAATAACCACCATTATTGAAACATGCTCTGTTAAGCTTTGGTGGAAATACCAAAAGGCTGATGCACTCTGGACTCAATTTGTGGCATCTCTCCCACCTTCTTCCAGATCTTCACCAAACTGGAAAAGGATTTGTTCCATCAATGAGTGGGCAGAATCCCAATCTAGAGTCATAATTGGAACAGGGGAGTGTAATTTTTGGACTTGTAACTGGTTAGATATAGGGCCACTTCAGGACCTTTGTGAACAAATGAATGTTAATATTCCATCTACCTGTAGTGTTTCTGATTTCATTGCTAATAAACCAGACATGATTGCTAAAATATTTTCAGTTCTTCCTACTCATGTAATAAATCTTTTACGGGATTCTAAGCTATTTACTCACAGAAAGGACAGGCTAATATGGAAGCCAGGAATCAATGGTGAGTTCTCATTCAAAGCTACATATCTTCTGCTAAGAAACCAAAGAGGTAATGTGGCTTCTTTTAAACATCTGTGGAACCATAGAATTGAAAAAAAGGTTTCAGTCTTCATGTGGAAACTGATGAATTCCTTTCTTCCATTTGATAATGTTTTGCATTCATTGAGAATTTCACTTGCTTCGAAATGCTGTATGTGTCATAATCATGAAGATTCACTAGATCATTTTTTCAATTCTTGTACATTTGCTGTGCATGTTTGGAAACAGATTCACTCCTTCATGGGAATTAGGGACAGAGGGTTTCCTTCTATTTGGGATAGACTATCCTTCTATCTTACTTATAATGGATTCAGTAAGCTACAATTGGAAATGATACATTCTGCTGCTTTCATAACATGTTGGAATTTGTGGAAAGTTAGAAATAAGTGTTTGTACGATTATGACAATCCTGTGATAAGTGTAGTACTACATCACATAAGGACACATATCTTCTACATGTTCACTGCTAAACCGATCTCTGTTGCCTCTAGGATTGATAAGATAATTGCTGACCACTCCTTTCTGCCATTGATCAAACGACCTCCCAAACCAAAGATTTATATAATTGCTTGGACAAAACTAGGCATGGGGTATAAAATCAATGTTGATGCTGCCTGGTGCTGTCTAACAAAGATGAGTGGAATTAGTTTGATTGTTAGAGATTGCAGGGGTGGGTTCATTGTTGCTCATACTAAGATCTCCCCTGCCTTTTCCCCTTTGGAGGCAGAAATGAATGCAATTTTGTTTGCTTTACAAACAGGTTCAGAGTTAAGTTCTTCTTATTGCATAGAAACTGATTGTTTGAATGCTGTAAGGTATGTGGCTGATCCTTATAATGCTCCACGAAAATTATTTCTATTGGCTGATGCAATTAATAATCTGTTGGGAGGAATCCATCTCAGTCATGTTCATAGACAAGGAAACTTGGTGGCAGATAAATTAGCTAAATATTGTTTAAGTCAGCTAACATCCTCCTCTTTCCTTCGGTTTCAGAGCCTAACTAATGCTGTTCAGGGTTTGATTAGATTGGATCAATTGGGTACACCTTCTATTCGGATTGCTATCGGAATGGATGCTACTGATTAGCTCATATTGCAGGTGGACGGATTCAAATTGGATAGGATTTACTGATTTGAGAATGAATCTGCAAGCTCGGAGTTCAGATGGATTTTGCTGCACTTTGCTGTACATAATCATCATCTAGGATGGTTTACTGGTTTACAAATAGTAATGGTTTATGTAAGTACTCCTGGGTAGTAAAAGATATGATTCTTAGTAGGTGGAGAGGATTGGGACTGCTTTGTGTCTCTTAACAGATTCACTAACAAGTTTTGATCATCTCTATCCTAGCATAAGAGATTTTGGAATCCTCTAACGATTTGCTCATTAATTTTCTACTTCCTTTTGGAGGCAACAAGAGTTGCCTCAAAGAGCTTAGAGCTCTCCATTGTAAAAAAAAAAAACCGACATGTAATGCGATGGGCGACTGACGTTACAATTATGTAAATGATAGATCTTCTAGAAGTTAAAGTTTGAAGGAGTTGAATTTAAAAAAAAGAGGAAGTATTATTTAAATATTTGAAAATGTAAGTTTTGTTATGTTACGATTGAAAAGATGGAGTAAGAGGGAAAACCACAACAACCAGCAAGTACAGAATTTAACAGTGGTGGAAAAGAAGAAAAAAATAAATCAAGGGTCATATGCTTCGTTTTGGCATCTCTCTCTCCTCCCAATGTCCCATCATCCACATTCCACTTCACTTCACTCATACCAAACTGCTTCCTTCAAGCAGTCACACAGTAAGTTACCATGCCTTTTATACTTGATTGATGTTTTTGTTTTGTTTATTCTCGATTCACTTTTATAGGTTATAGTTGTTTGAAAGTGATTGACGTCGGTCTACAGAATTATTTTTTCAATGGTTTTTGAATCGATTGTAGAAAATTTTGTTCAATGGTACAGTTGAAAATGGTTTTTAAACTCATGCACAGATCAAATTGCACATACAGTCAATTATATATTATTCAAATAAGACAGTTAAATTATTAGAAAAATAGTACTGGTCATGAAAATAATCATACAATTACTACATAAATTTGATTAATAATTATTTTAGTTCCAACAGAATAGAAATTTGTTCAATCAGCTTGCATAATTATGATGATCTTGAAGACAATCGGCCCCCCAACTTCTATGACCTTGAAGAACAAGGTGTCCTCAATATGTAGGTGGTTTCCAGAAAGAAACTCACCAAAAATTTTTAGGAACAGGGCCTTGATCTTCCCACCCCTAAGTAGTTCATTGTCTCGTAGCACCTCAGCACAATGGGGGTTTTGTCATTCAGTAGTAGGGGTATGATATCCCTCGGGATGTACTAAGTCAACAAAAATGATTTATTAGAAATACTTATAAATATATGTATATATAATCATTTAGTGACAAATAATATTAATTTGAAATGCCTTAACAAAGTTGGGTTTCCCAAAATTCCGATACTTCAGAGTGCAGTGGAAATGTGGGCTATCAGCAGCCATTGTATGTTTTTCAAGGTCGAAGACAATAGGCTCTGGGTTGCTCCGTTGTGAGGAAAACTGTACGAAAAGAAAAAAATATTTGCTACAAAGTGTGACGATATGTTAGTAAATATATACATGTAAATTGGTAAAAGCCTGAAAAAAGGGAGATTAGATGATCCTTCACCAGTCATTAGTCCTGAATTGAAAATGAAAATGTTAAGTGTGAACTTTCCTATCAAATGCACGGAGCGACGTCGGCAACACATCGCAAGTACATGTGGGTTTGAAGCAGTGGTTTAGTTGACATGTACCAGCGACCTCGTTAAGTAGTCGGTAAAACTAAACACAAGACCGACACAAGAACATGGTCGCATATGCAATTTTAAAGTAAACTAAAATTTCAAAATGCAACATCGTTAATAATTCGGTCCAACCGGTGGTTAGACCAACATAGATGCGACATCTCATACTAAAGAACATGCTACTAGAAATAAGAATGTGCGAACTTGCACGCTAATTGCATAAACCAATTTGTCACAAACAACTTACCAACGACGCGTGCATCAGAGAAAGCTACAAGAAGAAACACATAAACCCGAAATAAATGAAGCTTTAACAACATAAATTTAAACAAAAACCCTTTGGAGACATACTAAAACATAGTACCTACATTTATAGTTAAGGAAAGTTCACACTCTCAAAAATCGGAGTCAAAACTAGAAGACCAAAAAAATAGAACACATTCACAAACCACATTTCAAACAATGTAAAGTAGCAATTACAAAAATTAGGTGTTAGAATATTGAAAAACCATACACTTTTCCAAGAGAAAAGAGAAGGGGGGAAGTGTTGGAATTCACGGGAAAATTGAGAAGAGAAGCTTGAACTGATTGTTTGGGTCCCCATATTTATATTTGTTTTGGAACAACATTGTTTTGGACTCTTGTGAAGTCCGCCTCGCCTGGTGTGATGTCACATCTATGTCTGTTAAGTCGATCAAGTGTCAACCCTTGACCTACGTCGTGAGTTTATATGGGCCTAACAATTTTAGTCCACCAGGCAGCCGGTCAACAATTTGAATTAATTAAAAAATATTTGGTTGCATCAAATATTTGCTAGTAGTAAAATAATTGAAACAAAAATATTCATTGCACACAAATCTTTTATAATTTTCTGAATGATCGTAATATTAGAACTTAATATTAAAATTGTGTCCATGTGTTAGGTTAAATATTAAAGATTCAATAGCATTAAAAAATAGATTATAAATTAAATATTTCATATATAAACTACGTAAAATAAATATCAAAATACGAATAAATTTTTTTCAAATACATGATCATATCAAGTCTAAGCTACACATCTAATATATGGGGGGAAGAACGATAACATCAAAAACTATGGGCCCAGCTCCATTTAGCAACTCGAAGTAGAGCGTGTCCCCAACCTTGTGTTCCTCATCATCAAGAAACTTTCTAAAACCCTTTGGCATCAGGGTCAGGGTCTTGAGCCCCCCCCCCCCCGTTGTACATGAGCACAACAGGCAACTTGTACGACAGTAGGAGCTCCACAATCTGGCTAGAGATGTAATGAATTATAAACAAAAAAACTTTTGTTAGTACATATGAAAGTAATCTATAGAAAAATTCAATTAAAAATAAAAATACATGTGTAACAGGGAGGACTTACCAAAATTGGAATGGGCCCAAAGTTTGTCTGGGTCAGAGTACATGCGAACAAAATGTGGAATGATATCACCGAATGTAGTCAGTGGACGGTCATTATCCGAATCGCTACAGATATGTATTGGTAAATGAAATTATTATAAATTAAATTCTAATGTGAGTAATAAAATAAAAGGAATTTAAATCTAAACAAAAAATTGCTCACCTCAATCGGGGAACGACTCGAACTAGCATTGTTTGCCATGATTCTTGAAATTCGTATTGTCACAGATGTTAAATATTACGATAGATAGGAAATGGTTCGGTAGAAATCGATCCAATTAATATTTTTAGTTGGACATACGTTGAACATACATGTGGATCCAAAAATTGACGTGTGTCAGCAACTTCGCTGATAGGTCAATCCAAAATAATGGCAAGGTCGACATGTCAAAGCGATGTCGCTCAAACATCGGTATAACCGATTGGTTAACCAATAAGGTTGCAACGTCACATACAATCTCAACTATAGAAAAAATGAATGCGCGACGTCGCACGACGATTGCTGCAACCGAAAGAGAATCGATAGACCAGTGATGTCGTATTCAAGCATATCAGATACACTAATAACAGTAGAAAACAGTCAAAAAGAAAAATCCTAAACCAAGAAATTGGGCCACAGCAATGGGGGAAGACATCAAACATATATTCTAACACCCTAGAACCTAGTCCTAGAACCCCTAATCGATAGAAACTTCAAAACATAAAAAAATAACACATTCACACAATATATACATAATAATTTCAAGGATAAATACAATAAAAAAAGCAATATAACCACATCTAGGAACCATACCTTTGAGAAGATGGGTTGGTGGACTATTGAAATTCAAGGGAAAGTTGAATGTTTGAAGTGATGTTTGAGGTTGGATCCATATATATAGTCATTACGAATTGTTGTGAATTCTTCCTCACCATTGCAATGTTGCATAGTAGTCAACCCTACCAACATTGGACCGATGTTTGAGCGACTGATTTGCACCATTATTCATGCTTTAACGAATGCATTTGACATAGTTTTTATTTACCGTTGGTTGGCGGTTTGGCAACATTAGTTAAGTTTACATGACAAGGGCTTTAGACAACCATGTTCAGTTTTCTATTCTAAATCCCACATTTGTTACACTTAATTAGTGATTATTGACATATCGTGTTCACGGGCTCCCTCGTCCTCATTATAAGTACCTTTAGTAGGTCGCCTGTGAATGCCATTTGTTACATTACATTCTTGCAAATGCTATTGTCTTTTAATGCTAGAATATTTGAAGACCATTAATATTGAATGGTAGTAAATGAAGGCCACAAGCATCAATGTGTGGTAAAAGGAGATTACAGCCAAGGATAGGCGGCTTCAAAGTTCAAGACGGTAAAAGGTAGAAATGGTGAATCGTGGTCCGAGGAGTGATGCCTTAGTCCGAGAACGATCCGTGAATAATTAGCCTTCAAGGCTAGTTCTATTGGATTTATCTTCTCATGTACTACAAAATCGACTACTAGAACTCCCAATTTGGACTAACGGTTCACCTGTGGCAAGAAAATGAAGTCCAACCGACGAAGGACCAACGACCTGTGACAGCCCACACTACACAAAACATCAACAACATGTGAAGATGACCATGGTAAACCCTACACAAAGCAATAGAGCCGGTCTGTGAAAATGGAGACGGGTGGTGAAGCATGGAAGGGAAGAGATGAAGAAATTTGGCTAATTATGGAGCCGGTCCGTGAAAACCTTCACGGAACGTGATCAAAGTGCTGAGCAAACACCTATGCTGCTCATGGTCCATGAAAAGGAGGCTTGGAAATGAAAAATACTGAATGGAAACCATGGTGTTGCTCGCGGTTCGCGCTAGATCTAGCGGTCCATGCATGAAGGTTTCACAGACCATGGCATCCGTTCTGGTCCTTGAAAACTGGGCGGCTGACCTAGGGTTTCGGCACTTTTGGCCTATTTTGGGCCTATTTTAAGGCTCAATCTCCTACTACTATATATAGGGCTCTAGTCTACTCATTTTTGATAGGATATCACAAGTTGTATTTGGAGAATCATATCTTGGGAGAGCATTTGGAGAGTGGAGCTCTCTTAGTGGGTTTTTTACTTTTTCCTTTCCTTTTTTTCTTGTTTCTTCCCAAAGAGGGGGAATTAAAATCTATATTTGAATTCCATGATTAGGGAGTAGTTAGTTTAGCTTGGGACATATTTGGCACTTGCGTAGTTTCTATTGCATTATGAGATTCAAGTAGATTCATCCTATCTTTGTGTTTATGATATTATTGTGATTGTTCTTGAATGTTTCTAAATGCATGAACACTACACCACATATAAGCACATACTTTGGGCTATGTTCATGCATGGTGCATTTATTGATATCCCCTTGAGAAGATAAACTTGTCCGTTTGAATGGGTAGGGGAGCACACGTCTGTGTGGGTGTGTGCACGGAGGATTCAAGAATGCTCTAACCTATTTTCCATTGCACCAGTCTTAGCTATCTTTGTAAAGTTTCCCGAGAGGTTACAGGTAGAGAAAGCTAATTGGGAGGTTGTCGTCGTACCTATCAAAGTTATATTTTTTTAAGCCCTAATGCTTCATATCTACAATTAAGTAGATAATGGCAAGTCGGGTTCGTCCACGAGAAGAGGGATCTTTTCAAGTGTTTAAACATATATAGGAGAAAGCATACTAGATATACGCATACATAGATACATATAAAATCATGTAAAAAAGGGGAGTTTGCTTTTTTCCCCCTAAATTATCAAATTGAAAGACAACAATTAGCAAAGCAAGAGAACTATGCTAATCGTGCAACTAAAACTAAATAGATGATTAAAACAACAATTAACGGAGCCTTGGGAGCAATTGACTTCCACCTTTCCCAACTTCCTATGGCTCATTGATTCATTCACTCATTCAATCACATTTATTGTATATAGGGAATGCTATCACATCTCATTTGAAGATCACCATTCATTTCTTCTTAATGGTAGTTTGCAAAGACAAGCAACGACCATTTGTAAACCTCATTGATGATCACCCTAGGCAAACAACACATTAGAGGTATTTCATCAATGGCATTTCACCCAAAGGACCATAGGTTTGATAACAACAAGCCTTCTACTAAAGACATAGTCATTTAACCAAACAAATCATTTATTAGGGTAAACCTAGAACAAACCACATTCAAGATTCAACCTTTCTTTGCATCTATGGGATAAATATGAGAACAATGCACATTAACATACTCATCTAGCAAGAATCATCACACATTATACACAAGAAGTTCTAAATCCATGCTTTTAGATTTCATGTCAAATGAGCTAAGAAATTTGCAACTTTCCTAACACCCTAACACGTCAATCATACAAACATTTCATATAATCAAATAACCCATGGTATAAATGAGGCAAAAAACAACATTAATGACATAGTAAATGCTCTCCAATAAATGTTCATAGAAGAGCAAATATAGAATCTTACTACATAAGTTTGGAAGCTTCAATCAATTGCTCCCAAGAACTAGTTTAGCTAATACAAATCATACTAACATTAATGGATGAATTCATACATAAACAAAGAGGGAAACGATGAAAGAAAATGGAGAAGTAGGGTTGGAAGAGGAGGAAATTCGGCCAAGAAGAAGTGGATATGAAGTGGGTGGCCAAAAATTCCTTTTATAGTACAAGAGGGAGGAAAAGAAAAGAAAAAAGAAAAAGTGTTGCAGGATCCCGCCCGGGCGGGAATGGCCTCGCCCGAGTTGGCTGCCTATTTTCACCCTTGTGTGGTCTTGCCTTTAAATCCTCGATTATTTTTGTCTTCAATCTTTAAAGATAGTTTTCAAATCTTCAAAGTCTTCAAAATGTGATCTTCAATGGTCTCTAATCTTCAAGTCTCGATGTTCTTCCTTTGTCACACAAAATCCACTTTAAAAAAGGTAAAAGAGACTAAAGTCGCTCTTACCTCTCCTAAGAGAATTTCAAGGTAAAACACAAGCTCTTGATAACAAAAGATCACAAAAGTGATCCCAAAAAGAACTAAAATATGCATATAAAATGGACACATCAAACCTCACCGCGCTTAAACCTTACTCGCCCTCGAGTAGGAAAAGAGCCAAGTGCATAAAGAATTGACCTATCCACATCCTAACCACTATTCCCCCAAGTCAATACCTTACAAAACTCTCAATATCATGCATCCCAATGTTAAGATCAAATGAGAAGTTTCCCACAACCCCCATCCCTAAAAATCAACTAA
Source organism: Rubia yunnanensis (assembly GCA_037428765.1). Lineage (NCBI taxonomy): Eukaryota > Viridiplantae > Streptophyta > Magnoliopsida > Gentianales > Rubiaceae > Rubia > Rubia yunnanensis. Next base: position 102,188,651 of record CM075061.1, on the reverse strand, counting down.
GCACAAACATCCATGATTGTGAAGAGGGTGACTAGGAAGAACAGCTTTCCAAGTGAGTCCAAGAAATTCGTTGCTTCCCAAGTGACCAATTCAACCCAAGGTTGGATAAATTTTTGGATTTGAAGATTAAATGGGTTAGGGGATGGATTTGATGAGTGAAAAGGATTGAATGTTGGCTAGGAATAGTGAAATTTTGAAGATGGAGATGGGTTATTTGGGGGAGTTCTTGAAATGGAGAAGAGAGGAAATGGAGAAGAAGGAAATGGAGAACAGAAGAAAATAGGAAGAAGAGAAAAGGCTGGCCTCCATGAACAGTGCCCGTGCGAGTTGCGAGTGCATGTGTTTTCTCTTGTGTTCGGTGTGCCTCCCAGCTCTGGTTCAGATTTTGCCCATGCCCGTCGAGCGGGCGGGAGATTGGCCGCTCAAGCGGGATAACTCCTAGCTTCCCGTGGCCAGCTCCCCTGCTCACCTTCTGAATTTATTTTATTTTTTTACAAGGCCAATTTTTCCATTCCAAAAACTATTGTTGATTCTCCAATACTCGACCACACAACCGTGATAGCAATAAAATAAATTAAAACAATGGAAAATTAATAATAGAAATCAAATTGAGATAACCTCGACGAAAAGTCACAAATGACGATCCGGATGATCAAAACCAAGTTTATTTAATGTGGTCAGTATTACTTACTCCCCTTCTTAGAGCTTACTCACAAACCAGATCGAGAAGCCCAACATCCTCTCCCTTCTCCAGCACAAAATTCTCGTGGTAAGGCTTCAAACGTTGTCCATTGGCTTTGAATGTATTGGAGTTAGTCCGGTCTAAGATTTCCACCGCACTATGCGGGAATACCTTCACCACCTCAAAAGGACCGATCAATTAGGACTTTAACTTACTGGGAAATAGGCGAAGGTGGGATTAGAATAGGATGACTGTTTGACCCACTTCAAATTCCTTCCCAATGATTATCTTGTCTTACCACACCTTTGTTTTCTCATTATAGATTTTGGCATTCTCATAGGACTCCCTCTGGATTTCATCTAGTTCATCCAATTGTAGCTTCCTATGCAAGCTATCCTCATCTATATCAAGGTTGAATTCCTTGACTGCCCAGTAAGCCTTATGTTGAATTTCCACCGATAAGTGGCAGGGCTTACCAAACACTTACCGGTACAGTGACATACTAATCAGTGTCTTGTAAGCCATCCTACAACTGAGAACTCCAATCTTTCCGGTTAGGGTTAACCATTTTTGAAGGGTGGACTTGATATCCCGATTGGAAACTTTAGCTTGCCCGTTGGTTTGTGGGTGTAGGCGGTGGATGTTTTGTGAGTGATGCCATATTTCTTCAAGAGTGCCTCTATGGTTCAATTGCAAAAATGGGTGCCACAGTCATTAATTAAGGCTCGGGGTACCCTAAACTTGGAGAAGATATTATCTTTCCGGAATTCTGCAACCACTTTAGAATCGTCAGTTCTAGTGGGTTTTGCTTCAACCCACTTTGACACATAATCAACGCTAAGAAGAATATATGTAACATCATTAATTAGGGAAAGGTCCCATAAACTCAATACCCTAAACATAAAAAATTTCACAATATAGCATAGCTTTTTGGGGCATCTCATTTCTAGATGAGATATTTCCTACTCTCCGGCACTTTTCACAAGCCTTACAAATGTATGCATGCTTATTCAAGGTAGGCCAATGAAAAACACTTTCTAAGACTTTCCTAGTGGTCATTTTAGCTCTGAAGTGCCGCTTCATGCATAAGAATGACAAAAGGTGAGAATGTAATGCACTTTATTATCGGGATGCATCTCTTAACAACTTGGTTGACACAAATTTTCCACAGAAAGGGATCATCCCACACATAATATTTAGCATCACTTTTTAGCTTATTTTTATGGGCCTTAGATAAATGAGGAGGAAATTTACCGGAGACAAGAAAGTTCACAATGTCAGCGTACCACAGTTGGAGGTCCCTGATTGTGAACAGTTGTTCATTGAGGAACTTCTCCCATAGTTGCTCCTTCATTGATAAATTTATCTCACTATCTTGGCATGGTGGCAACTGGCTCAGATGATCAGCCACAAGGTTCTCCGTGCCCTTCTTGTCTCGCACCTCCAACTCAAATTGACTCAAAAGAAAGATCCACCTAATCAAATTGGCTTGGCCTCTTTCTTTGTCATCAAGTGACGAAGCACTGCATGGTCAATGTACACAATAACTTTTGTACCAAGCAAGTAAGATCAAAATTTTCTCAAAGAAAATACCACTGCTAGTAACTCCTTTTCTGTGGTGGAGTAGTTTCTTTAGGCCTCATTGAGAGACGTGGATGCATAGTATATGGCATGAGGTTGTCGCTACACCCTTTGACCAAGTACTACTACAACGACATCATCACTAGCATCGCACATGATCTCAAAAGGCAAAGACCAATCCGGTGTTGTATGATAGTGGTCGAGACTAACCTTCCTTTTAATGTATCAAAGACCCCTTTACAATCCTCATCCATCATGATTCCACCTCCTTTTGTAACAACTTTTATAAAGGATATGTTATCTTTGAGAAGTTCATGATGAACTGGCGGTAAAATCATGCATGGCCAAAAAAAAGCGCACTTTGCACACATTAGTAGGATAAGGCAAAGGTTAAATTGTGTCTATCTTTGCCTTGTCAACCTCAATACCCTTAAAGGAGACAACATATCCTAAGAAAATGCCTTGCTATACCATAAAATTACACTTCTCCGAATTTAACACAAGATTAGTATCAATGCAACGTTTAAGAACTTGTGCCAAATTTGCTAAACAGTTGTCAAAAGAATTACCATGAATGGTGAAATCATCCATGAATACCTCTACCAAGTTTTCAAAAAAATTCTGAGAAGATGCTTATCAAACACCTTTGGAAATTTGTGGGGGGTGTTGCATAACACTAAAGGCATATGCCGGTAGGCAAACGTACCAAGGGGGCACATGAAAGTGGTTTTTTCTTGGTCTTTCGGGGCGATGGCTACTTGAAAATACCCCGAGTACCCATCCAAAAAGCAATAGAAAGGGTGGCTTGCTAACCTCTTAAGCATTTGATCAATTAATGGCAATGGGAAGTGATCTTTCTGGGTTTCCACATTTAGCCTCGGTAGTCAATGCAAATGCGCCACCCATTTTGAACTCGAGTGGGCACCATTTAACCCTTCTCATTTTTTGCCACTGTCACCCCACACGTCTTGGGTACCACTTGAGTTGGACTCACCCACTTGCTATCCAAGATTGGACAGATTATGCCCGCTAGGAGCAACTTGAGGATTTCCGCCTTTACCACCTCCATCATAGGCGGGTTTAAACAGCATTGGGGTTGTTGCATGGGTCTTGCATCTTTCTCCAACAAATTTCTATGCATGCAAGTGGATGGACTTATGCCTTTGATGTCGGTAATAGTCCATCCAATTGCTTCCTTATTCTCCTGTAACACCACCATCAACTTTTCTTCTTGTTCTTTGGTGAGTTTACTTTAAATGATAACCGAAAGTGTCTCCCCTTCCCCATGAAATGCATACTTGAGGTCACTTGGCAAAGTTTTAAGTTCAATCACTGGAGCTTTAACAAGTGACGGAAGGAATTTTGGTTCTTCAGGTTCCTCTAAGACTAAAGGGGTAGGACTTGGCACCACTTCCGCAAGAATGCTTAACTCCCCAATGCTTTCCTTCAAGTTAGTACTCATAGAATATACGAAACATTCATTTTCAACATCATTTTCCATAGCAACTAACAAGGAATCATCACCACTCAATTCAAAAACATCTTGCACAACATTGTCAACAATATCAATAGCATGGCAAGAGTATTCTTCAAGAGAATACTTCATAGAGTCATTTATGTTAAACTGTACTTTAATCCCTAAAATTCCATAGTGAGGGTACCATTACGCACATCAATGATGGTCCTAGAGCTCTTAAAAAATGGCCTTCCCAATAATATTGGGGCGGCATGTTTATCATGCTCCATGTCTATTAGATAAAAATACATGGGGAATATTAAGGAATCAACTCTTACCAACACATCCTCAACGATACCCTTAGGGTATGCACTAGAATGATTGGCTAGTTGGATCACCACCCCGGTTTTGTGCAAAGTACCAAGATTGAGGTTTTCATACAAAGAGTAAGGAATCACATTTATTGATGCACCTAAGTCAAGCATTGATTTTTCAAAATGTGTATTCCCTATCATGCAAGGAATTGTAAACATGCCAGGATCGCTACATTTAGGAGGTAACTCCCTTTGGCACAAAGCGGAGACATGTTCACTTTTCCCATTTTTAAGCTTGTTCTTTGTTCTTTGCTTCCTATTTACCACACATAATTCCTTCAAGTTTAGCATTTCTAGGAATTTGTTCAATAGCATTCAAAAGAGGGATATTTATTTACCTCTCACTTACGAAAGACTTTGTAGATGTCTTTGTTGGACTCCTTCCTATGTTTGTCCTTTAGAGCTTCCGGGAATGGTAGTTCCAGCACATATGGGGGGATTTCCACCACTCTTGCCTTCTTGTGAGGAGGGGATGAAGGTTCAGGAATGGAGGTTGATTTCTCAACGGTGATCTCCTCTTTCTGCTCCTTTCCCTTCCTTGCTTGCTCCTTGGCCACATTCACGTTCCATTCTTCAATTTATTTCTCAAAAATTTTAAGCCTTCTAGGTTCACCTTCAACAACGTCATCAACCGAGGGAGAGCTAACCTCTTTACCACTTCTCAGAGTGATAGCACTAGCATTTTTGCGGGGATTGATCTCCGGTTGGGAGGGAAGTTTACCTTTTTTCCAGACCTCCATCCAATTCGAACTTAAGCTATTTGGCTCACTTGAGTTTCAAAGTTCTTGATCCTCGCCTTGGCTTTGTCTTGGAATTTTTCACCATTTTCAGTGCACATGCTTAACCGATGAATGGCTTGCATCACCTCATCTTTTGTTAACCCCAAGCTCTCCCCTTGGTCTTGGGCTTGTCTTGGAGCCGTTGAAATTGTTATTAAGGTGGCCAATATTGATGTTGAGGGGGTCAATACGGATGATGGTTTTGACCTCCTTGAGGGTTTCCATACCGTGGGTTCGGGTTATCATGATTACCTAAATAGTATGGCCGGTTTTGGTGGCCTTAGCCACCTTGGTACCCTTCATTCCTTTAATATCCTTGCGTACCTTGGTAGTTTTGGTTGCCCCGGTAGCCTTGATATCCTATGGAAGTCACCTCCTCGACATAATCCTCTTGCAAATTAGGGCAAGTTTCTGTAGGATGCGCCAAGTAACATATTTCACATGATTTAACATGCGGTGCATTTCTGGCCTTCATCATCAACGACTTTACCATAGAGGCAAGGGCCGAGACTTGGTCCTCAAGATTTCCACTATTAGAGGGGTTACTTGTGGGCATTGGATTTCTCCTTCTCAAATTGGCCTTTGAGCTAAAGTTTCTTGACTTCTCTGCTAGCTCCTCATTTAATTGCATAGCCTCCGATGAAGTCTTGTTTCCAAGGGTACTACCACAAGAACTCCTCACTAATCTTTGGTCCTCATCAAGAAGCCCATTGTAGAAGTAATAGACCAAATCTCCCTCCGAATAACCGTGGTAAAAGATTCTTTAACCTCTTCCAATAGTCGAAGAGAGATTCTTCATGCCATTAGAGAATGTTACTTAAGTCTTTCAAGGCGGCGAATTTCGAGGCCGGAAAGTATTTGGCTAGAAACTGTCTTCATGTCAAGCCAACTTTTGATGCTTTTGGGTGGTAGGTAGTGGAGACAATCTCTTGCAACATCCCTAAGTGTGAACGAGAATGCCTTCAACTTACAAAAGTCTTTATCTACTCCATGGGGGACCGTACCACCTCACAAAAAATGGAACTCGGTGAGGTGCTTGTTGGCATTCTCCCCTTTCCTACCAAGGAAGATAGGTAGCATGTTTATAAACCCGGTTTTTAGCTTGAAGTGCCCATTCGGTCCAACCAAGGGATACTTAATACACATCGGTTGTTGATCAAGGTTGGGGGCCATAATGTCCCTCAACAAGGCTTGTCCCTCAATAAGGCTTGCCCCAAAGGAATTTCCCTTCCTTGGATAGGAGGAGCTTTCCCTCGGAGAGGAGGATGCTCATCTTCGTGCTCGTGTTGATACTCCATAAAAGTAGAAGTCTCCACAAAATGGTCACTAGGAGGAGTGTTATTCACACTTTCAAAAGAAGGCCTCCTAGCTCGTTTCAAATTCAACTCTAACTCGGGGTTGTAGTGTTCTTATGAAGAGGATCGCGTACAAACCATACACCAAGAACTCGAACAATGCATCTCAAGGCTAAGTGAAAATGGCAAGTCAACTAAGAAATCAAAACAAAATCAAACTAACAAATATTTACAACTAGCACATAATCACACATAATATGCCCAAACACTTAAGAATAAACACCTCTTCCCCGGAAGTGGCACCAAAATTTGGGAGGTCGTCTTCGTACCTCTCAAAGTTATATATTTAAGCACTAATGCTTTCTATCTACAATTAAGTAGATAATGGCAAGTTAGGATCATCCACGAGAAGAGGGATCTTTTCAAGTGTTTAAACATATATAGGAGAAATCATATTAGATATACACATATATAGATACATATAAAAGCATATAAAAAGGGGGGATTTGGTTGGTTTTTTTTGTCCTAAATTATCAAATTGAAAGAAAATAATTACCAAAGAAAAAGAACTATGCTAATCATGCAACAACAACTAAATAGATGATTAAAACAACAATTAACAGAGCCTTGGGGGCAATCGACTTCAACCTTTCCAAACTTCATATAGCTCATTGATTCGTTCACTCATTCAATTACATTTATTGTCTATGGGGGAATGCTATCACTTCTCATTCAAAGATCAACATTCAATTCTTCTTAATAGTAGTTTGCAAAGACAAGCAACGACCATTTTCAAACCTCACTGATGATCACCCTAGGCAAACAACACCATAGAGGTATTTCATTAATGGTATTTCACCCAAAGGACCATAGGTTTGATAATAACAAGCCTTCTACCAAAGACATAGTCATTTAACCAAACACAAAATTTATTAGGTTAAACCTAGAACAAACCACATTTAAGGTTCAACCTTTCTTTGTATCTATGGGATAAATTTGAGAACAATCCACATTAACATACTCATCTAGCAAGAGTCACCGCACATTATACACAAGAAGTCCTAAATCCATGCTTTTGGATTTCATGTCAAATGAGCTAAGAAATTTGCAACTTTCCTAACACCCTAACACTTCAGTTATACAAACATTTCATATACTCAAATAATCCATGGTATAAATGAGGCAAAAAAAACATTAGTGGCATAATAAATGTTCTCCAATAAATGTTCATAGAAGAGCAAATATAGAATCTTACTACATAAGTTTGGAAGCTTCAATCAATTGTTCCCAAGAACTAGTTTAGCTAATACAAATCATACTAACCTTCATGGATGAATTCTTACATAAACAAAGAGGGAAAAGATGAAAGAAGATGGAGAAGTAGGGTTGGGAGAGGAGGAAATTCAGCCAAGAAAAAGTGGATATGAAGTGGTTGCCCAAAAATTCCTTTTATAGTACATGAGGGAGGAAAAGAAAATAAAAAATAAAAGTGTAGCAGAATCCTGCTCGGGCGGGATGACCTCACCCAGGCAGGATTGGCCTCGCCTGGGCGGGAATGGCCTCACTCGGGTGGGCTGCCCATTTTCACCCTTGTGCCGTCTTGCCTTCAAATCCTTGATTATTTTTGTCTTCAATCTTTGAAGATAGTTTCCAAATATTCAAAGTGTTCAAAAGGTGATCTTTAATGGTTTCCGATCTTCAAGTCTCGATGTTCTTCCTTTGTCACTTAAAATCCATTTAGAAAAAAGTAAAAGAGCGTAAAGTCGCTCTTACCTATCCTAAGATAATTTCAAGGTAAAACACAAGCTCTTGATAACAAAAGAACATAAAAGTGATCCCAAAAAGTACTAAAATATGCATATAAAATGGACATCACTAATAGTAGCAAGCTAGGAGTAGTGTTGAAACCCTAGTATCACAGATAAGGTTCCTATGAACGTAAGGCCTCGCGTATAGAGGATCATTGTTAAATAGTGTACTCGTGGTGGAAGCCCAGGATGTAATAGCATGGGGGGAAAATATAACCACAACTGTGGTAGGACCTTGTTGTGCTCCCCTAATTACGATGGTGGTGTCCATGGAGGGTTGCAAGCTCACCCATCGTGACAGAGATGGAGAAGTGTATGCTATCAACCACACTACGTGTTATGAACACACTGATAGGTCTTTTGTATATCAATATGTGAATGAATCGATGATTGAAGCATTAGAACCATCATGTTGCTAAATTAGTCCCAAATGCCCAGTATAAATAGTTTACTTGTTTGTTGATTTCATGCTTAGTAGTTAGTTGAAAATACTAAGTTGCGTGTTTACATTACTAGTTGTTCCTTTCACTCGTGCGCATTGACGATCCGCAGTCTTCTTGTGTTTCAAATGATCATGAATCTCTTGATGATGAATTTTTTGAGAACCCCAACAGATTGCATGATTTGATCAATGATATGTTCATGCTAGATTGTTTTTCTATGCTAACAAATTTGCAGCAGGAAAAGAAAAATGTCAAGGAATTGATACCTCCTTGACCCCTCCTAACCCCAAGGTGAAGTTTAAGGAGTCGATGTTGGCAAGAAAGAGAGAAACATTTCTAGGTACTGACAAGGGGTACAAAGGTAAGGATCGCTCGTTGTGGAGACCTCTCCAAAATGGGCGAAGTTGCTGATGGTGATTCCTGAGACCCACAGGTAAGTGCTTGAAAGTTGAATGCATGAAAGGGTAATAAGTCGTGATGACGACAATAAATATACGTTGATCTTTTTTGTTTGCATGTTTTGAGTAGTTACTTGTTATATTTGGCATGTCATGCTCTAAATAAATTATCCATTGAATGAAATTCTTGCTTGATTTGAAAATCCAATTGTGGGAATGCATTTTGATAGGCGACATAGTTTTCTTTCAAAAGTTGAGAAAAACCAAGGAATAGGGAAAATATGGGGTTAGCCCCGTGACAATGGTTGCCACGAAGGGCAGGTCTCGTACTGTGATGATGGGCACGAGACTCTAACTCGTGAAGATGGAAAAACTGTGCATAAAACATTTTTTTTGTCAAATTTTGATTTTCCATCCCCCAACTTTTTTCAAAAATGCAATTTTTGAAATGGAAGTCTGAATTTCAAAGTTAAAAATACATTTTTGGTTCAAGAAGTGAGATTTCCTATTTTCTTAGGATTTTTTATGCAAATAGTACTTCCCATATTAATTGATTGTACTACTTCTCCCCTAATTTAATATTCCATCTTTATCCAAAGTGTACCTCTCTCTCTTTTTCACCTTTGCTGAAATTTTAATCTCAAGGTACCACACTTCACCTAATTTCGTCATCTACGCATTCTTTCCTCTCAAGAAACACTCACTCACACACTCTTGGGTGAACACAAAAATTGATGCTTTTTCTTCCAAACATTAGCAATTTTTGCTTCTTCTTGTGTGGATCTTACACTTGGATAATCCTTTGATCTTTTTGTCTATATGGTTAATGGACATTGTGGTTTTGTTATGAAAAGTATGATCTATGAATGAGCATGTGTTGCTGTGATGTTGTTTGGGTTTGTGTGATCAATCTTGTGATGATGAAATTAGGGATATTTTGAATGTGTCTTTGATATTGAGTGATGTGTTCTTCATGTGTTGGGTGATTAGAGGGAGCATGAATCTTGTTTGCATGAATCTATTGATGGGTTGGTGAAAGGAAAACATAATGTTGTTGATTGATGAGAAATATTATTGTTTTAAATGGCCTTTATGCTTATACCATCATAGTTAGAATGTGTGGTAATTTTGGGAGAATGTTCTTTGTTGAATAATATCATGGGCCATGCATTGTTTATTGTGACATAACCATTATTCTCTCACTCAATTTTTTAGGATGGCTCCTATTATGTCCATTTTATATGGATAATTTAATACTGTTTTGGGTCACTTTTGTGCTCTTTTATTATCAAGAGCTTGTGTTTTACCTTGAAATTCTCTTAGGAGGGGTAAGAGAAACTTTACACTCTTTTACCTCTTCTAAGTGGATTTTGCATGACAAGGGAAGAACACGGAGGCATAAAGACCGGATGCCATTAAAGATCATATTTTCGAAGACTTTTGAAGACTTACTTCAAAGACATGAAGACCGGAGGCCATTGAAGACCATTTTTGGAGACATTGAAGACTTGAAAAATTAGAGGAATTGCTTTGAAGATGAATGTGTACCACAAGAAGAAGAAAAGAAAACAGAACAAAATTCTAGCACCCGTCACGAGTCGTGATGGCCTCGTCGCAAGCCCATCACGAGTCGTGACCAACGGGTGACCAGAATTTCACCTTATCCTTTCTGTACTATAAATAGCACTTTCTTTCCTCTCATTCACAATCTTCTTCATCTGCATTTTTGGTACTGTTTAGAACCCTATTTTCTTCCATTTTCATCTTTGAATTCTCTTGTCTTATGTTTAGTTGTTTAGCATTAATTAGTATGAACTCTTGTAGCTAAATCTAGTTCTTGGGAGCAATTGACTAAGGTATACAAGCCCATGTCTTAAGAATAATTTGTAGCCTATTTAATACTCTTACTATTATGCGTTTATGGAACATTGAATGTGTTTGTTAATGCCATTAATGTTATTGAAAGCTTGAGTATATGTAGTACTTGTATGATATGCTTGTTAGGGTTTGGGGAAATGGGTTGATTTCCCCTTTTCTTGATGGGAATCCAAGAGTATGATTTAGAGCTTTTGATTGTGTTGATGGATTGATAATTTCAAGATAAATATGATAACTTTAAACTCTTTGTCATGTTTTTTGCCTGTAGAAAATGAGAGAAGTCTATGAATGTCGATCATTCTTGACTAATCTTGTATAAATGCTTAGACACGGTGTAGTGTTTATAAGTGTTTCCAAGCTTGTTGATTCTTCGTGCTAAAGGCCATCAATGGGATACTTTGAGTCGAGTTTCAACTACGGGAGTCATTGGTGAGATTTGACAAGAGATGTCGAATTCAGTCTTGCAAACTAGTATCTAAGAAGCATAGAAGTTTAGTCATCACAACAAGTAGTGAAAGTAGTAAATTGGTTGCATGTTCAATGATGGATAAGAGGTTTGGAAGTGGAAGTCAATTGCGCCCAAGGTTCCGTTAATTGTTGTTTTCATCTTATCTTTAGTTGTATTGCATGATTAGCATAGCTCTCTTACTTTGCTAGTTGTTGTATTTTAATTTTTTAGCATAGGATCAAACCAACCAAACCCCCCCCCTTTGTTTACATGCTTTTATATGTATCTATGTATGTATATGCTTAGTATGTTTTCTCCTATATATGTTTAAACACTTGAAAAGATCCCTCTTCTCGTGGACGACCCCGACTTGCCACTATCTACTTAATTGTATATAGGAAGCATTAGGGCTTAAAATTATTAACTTTGAGAGGTACGACGACGACCTCTCAAATTTTGGCGCCGCTGCCGGGGAAGAGGCATTTATTTCTTAAGTGTTTGGGCATATTATGTGTGATTATATGCTATTTGTAAATATTTGTTAGTTTGCATTTATTTTGATTTCTTAGTTGATTTTCCATTTTCACTTGGCTTGGAGACGTATTGTTCGAGTTCTTGGTGTATGGTTCATATGCGATCCTCTTCACAAGAACCCTTACACTATGACCCCGAGTTAGAGTTGAATTTGAGATGGGCTAGGAGGCTTTTTTTGGAAAGTGTGAATAACAACCCTCCTAGTGACCATTTTGTGGATACATCTTCCTCTATGTAACATCCACTTGAGCACGAGATGAAACATCCACTTGTGGTGGCACCCTTGGAAACAAAACATCCTCTGAAGCTATGCAATTGTATGAAGAGCTAGCAGAAGAATCGAGAAACTTTAGCTCAAGGAACGATTTGAGAAGGAGAAATGCAATCCCGTAAGTGACTCTTCAAATAGTGGAAAGCTCAACGATCAAGTCTCGGCCCTTGCATATATGGTTAAATCATTGATGATGAATCCCGGGAATGCACCACATTTTAAATTATGTGAAATTTGTTACTTGGCGCATCCTACAGACACTTACCCCACTTTGCAAGAGGATTATATTGAAGTGGTAAGTGCTATGGGCTATCAAGGGAATCAACGCTACCAAGGCAACCAAGGATATCAAGGTGGGCAAGGCTACCAAGGTCACCATGGATACCAAGGTTATCAAGGGTACCAAAACCGGCCGTACAATTCGAAAAATTGCGATAATCCAAACCTCCGTCATGGAAACCCTCAAGGAAGCCAGAACCCTCAACCATATCAGCCTCCTCAACAAAAATATAGGCCACCTTAACAACAATTCCAAAGGCTCCAAGACAAACCCTGAGACCAAGGGGAAAGCTCAGGGCTACAAAGGATGAGGTGATGCAAGCCATTCACCGGTTGGGCATGTGCGCGGAAAAAAGTGAAAATTTCCAAGATGAAGCCAAGGTTAGCATAAAAAACTTGGAAACTCAAGTGAGCCAAATAGCTCAAGTGGTGAATCGGATGGAGGCCCGAGAAAAAGGAAAACTTCCCTCCTAACCAGAGATCAATCCTCGATAAAATGTGAGTGCAATCTCATTGAGAAGTGGAAGGGGGGTGATAGAGCCCAAAGCAAGAGATATCGTTGAGTGAGAGGTTGAGAAAGAAAAAGATCGTTAGAAGAAGGCCGGGGAGTTGGCCAAGGGGAACAAAGGAGAAGAAGCAGAGGTGGTGACATTTGTGCCAAGATTGGTATCAAATCCCGAGACCTCATCCCTAGCTCACAAGAAATCAAGAGGGACAGAGATCCTTATCTACGTGCTAGAACCACCATTTCCGGAGGCCTTAAAGGATAGGAGGACCAAAGAGGACAATAAGGATATCTACGAAGTCTTTCATAGATGCGAGGTAAATATTCCACTCTTAACTGCTCTGAATTAAGTTCCTAGATATGCTAAATTCCTTAAAGAATTGTATATCATCAATAGGAAACAACAATTGAAAAATAAGAAAAAGAATGTAAAGAGTGAATATGTCACCACCGTGTTCAATGATGAAATGCCCCCCCAAATGTGATGATTACAATCCCTTGTGAGATAGGAGGTAAATGTGTTAAAAAGGCTATGTTAGACTTTGGGGCTTCAATCAATGTAATCCTATACTCCTTGTTGAAGTCTAAATCTAGGCAATTTGCACAAAACTGGGGTTGTCATCTAACTAGCCAATCACTCTAGCACGTACCTGAAAGGTATTGTGAAGGATGTGTTGGTAAAAGTGGATTCTTTGACATTCCCCGTAGAATTTTATATTCTTGAAATGGGGAGTGACAATAGTGCTAAACCTATTCTTTTAGGAAGGCCATTTCTAAAGACTTCAAGAACTGTAATTGATGTGCATAAAGGAACATTGACCATGGAATTGAAGGGGTGGAGGGTAGAATTTGACACTAATAATTCTATTGATCACCCTAGTAGATATCATTCTTGCCAAACTATTCATGTTATTGATGACGAAGGGCAAGATGAAATTGAGCCTAGAAATGGTAGTTCCTTAATTGTTGCCATAGATGATGTTTTGAGTGATAATTTGATTTCAAATGTTGTTAGTACTAACTTGAAGGAAAGAAACACCGAATGCACTCTTGGGAGCGCAGTATCCAACCCTTTTTGTTTGTCCGCGAGGAAGCCAGTAAGAGTGTGTTTCCCTCATTCTCTTGAGAAGACTTCGATGGAAGAGTGCAAACCACCACCGAAAGCTCTTAAATGTTCATCCCTTGGAGAAGGAGAACTACCCCCGAATGCTTACAAGCTTGAGACCACCATGGAACAAAAAGGTGAGTTGTTGGAGATGTTAAGGGAACATGAAGAAACCCTAAGTTATTTGAAGGAGGTTTTGTTGGGGGACAATGCGAATCCCGATTGTTTTGACCTTGACTGAGGAAAAGGGACCAATCATCTCGGTTCATTTTGTGAGTAAACTTCAAGAAGGGGAGTAAGTCGTGTCAATGACGTTAAATAAACTTGGTTTTGATCATCTGGATTGTCATTCGTGACTTTCCGTTGATGTTTTTTGGTTTTATATCTTGTCATTAAGTTTGATTTTTTTGCTTTATGCTTTTTAAGGGTTGTTTTTCCATAATTTTGTAGCAATTTTGAAGCCAAGGCATTGGACTTTTGAAGGGAGAAATTCTTGGAGTCAAGAAGGAAAGACTTGGACAAGAGAAGGAATCAGTACAAGGCTACCATTCAAGTACAAGGCTAGAAGTGGTTGCGAGTCGCAAGGGCCTCGTCACGATTTATGACAAAATCAAGGATTTTGGTTGAAAAATAGAGGTCTCGGCCTCCACTTTACGTGAGTCGCGAGGGCCACATCGCTAGTCACGATGGAGTGGTCGCGAGTTGCGATGTAATCAGAAATCTTGTGTTAAAATGGAGGTCTCGGCCTCCACTTTTTGCGAGTCGCAATGGCCTTGGAGGGCCTTGTCATGAGTCGTGATGGAGTGGTCACGAGTCGCGATGAAATCAGAAATCTTGTGTTAAAATTCAGCTCCCGGCCTCCAATTTTCGCAATTCATGATAGCCTCGTGAGGGCCTCATCGCGAGCCCTCAAGAAATCATCCCCTCGAGACTAGTCAAACCCATAATCCCATCAGCCCTTCGAGACATCATCCCCTAGAGACCTCAGATCCTTGAAGTCCTAAGCCCTTGACTTGAGCCAAACCTAAAAGTCTATCATCCCCTCGAGACCTCGAGGCAGCAAGCGCTTGACTAGAGATGAACCTGAAATTCCATCATTTTCTTGAGGCCAGTTCTCAAGACCAACCCTCCAGACAGCATCCCCTCGAGACCTCGAGCCAGCAAGCCCACGACTCGAGCCGGACCAGAAAGTCCATCACCCTCTCAAGGCCAGTTCTCGAGACCAACCCTCGAGATATCATCCCCTTGAGACCTCGAGGCAGCAAACCCTCGACATCAGCTGAACCATAAAGTCCATCACCCTCTCGAGCCCTCGACGTAGCAAGCACTCGATTCGAGCATAACCTGAAAGTTCATCATCCTCTCGAGGCCAGTTCTCGAGACCAACCCTCGAGATATCATCCCCTCGAGACCTTGAGGTTGTAAGCCCTAGACTCGGGCCAAGCTATAAATTTCATCACCCTCTCGATAGGTCACCCTCGCAAGCTGAACCTCTCAAGACCTCAAACTCGCGAGCCCTCGACATATCATCTTTCATCCTCGAGCCTAACCTCTTGAGACCCCGAAGCTGTGAGCCCTCGAGGTGTCATTTTTCATCCTCGAGCCTAGCCTCTTGAGACCTCGAAGCCTAGAGCCCTCGAGACCAAATATTTCATCCTCGAGCCTAGCCAGACCCAAACCCCTCGAGACAACCCATCACGAGTCACGATAAACACGTCGCTATTCACGTTGGTCATACAGGTCAACTTTAAATAATTGGCTAAACCCTTTTTTCCAATAACACATCCACACATCAGCCACTGCTCTTCATCTTCTCCAGCTGCTCTTCGTATGCTCTTCACCTTCCTCCTCATTCCCTCCACCAAGCGACCGCCGCTCGCCGCCGCTAACAGTTGCCCTCTGCCGCACACAACCACCATTCCATACCCCATCCTTTCTTCCTAATATCCACCCACAAATTGCCAAAAAAATATTTGAAGAAAAAAAATCCTAGAATTTGGGGGTTTTGTGACTTTGGGCAATTTGATTTCGAATTAATTGTGGGATTCCTCCTTTCTTCTTCCTACGCATCTTAGTGGTACATTTTTTCCCTTTATTGACCTTTAATTGTGATTATGAATGTATACTCTATTTTTTGGATATTGTGTAGATTATGTGTGATGCCTTAGGAAATTGAATTGTTGGATCTTGGTTGATTTTGGTGAATATATTGTGCTTGTAATTTAATTTGATAGGTATTGTATGCATATTTTGTGGTTGCAGTTTGGATTGTATTGTGATTGTTTGTGTTTGGATTGTGTGTATTTGTGTTGCTTTGGCTAAGAATAGATTGTGACTTATGCTAGATATGAGGCATGTTGGCACTTGATTAAATATAGTTGTTATTTGGATAAAATGTTATTGTGCTTTGAAATTTTATTTTGCGTAGGATAGTTTAGCCATGTGACGTGAATGTTGACATTGTGAATGTTCTAATGGTGGCTAAACTAGTTGAGCACAACTGTGGTTTTGAGATATAGCATATTGATTTCAACTATGTGAGAACTTCATGGATTTGAGAATATGGGCTTGTTGGACATAATATTATATATCCAATTGTGATTAGGACTTGAACTAGTTGACTTTATTTTGATTTAGCTTGTAATGATGAACTAGTTTAAGGTTGAGTATGAATTTGCAATATTGCATATACACATATTCCTGTGCATTTGACTTGTTTGTTGTGATTGTTAGATATGGCCCCCACGAAGAGACCCAGGCCCCCCCTGAGGTGGGCGCACTGCCCTTCCACCTCTTACTCCTCCACCAGCTCCGAAATCGAGCCATGTACCTCCCCATCCGGATAGGTACATGGGGTTGACCAGGATCACCGGGTCCTATGCGGAGAGGTGGGAGGCCCTAGAGAGGCTCCAACTCAAGGAGACAAGCTTTGTGGATGTGCTCACATTAGATGCTCTTGGGCTCACTCAGCCTGTCAGATGCCTCCTCGCTAAGGGGGGAATGGAAGGGTTCATGAGTAGGAGCGCGCCCTCTTACCGGAGGTACACACTGGAGTTCCTATCCACGGTCCGTATAAGCAGGTTGAGAGGTGATCAACCATGCGAGAGGTACATTTCTTTTCATTTAGATGATATATCTAGGAAAATGACCATCTCGCAGACTGAAGAGGCCTTTGGATTTGACACCGCAGAGATACAGAACAGGCTGGACCCACAGGCCCAGGAGCGATCAATTGAGGATGACATGCACTTTTGGAATGTCATCAACATGAGGCCAAAGAACTCTCATGATAAGAGTAGCACCATTATCTACCCTGGAGTACGTTATGTGCACCGACTATTTGCTGGCACAGTACTTTGCTCCGCGAAGCCGACAAATGTGCTAGACAATGGCATTCATATTCCATGGCATTTAATGAGTGAGAGACCAGGATACGGGCTATGGGAAGAGTTTTGGATGAAGAGAATTGTGGAGGTGGCAGGAAATCCTAAGGGGAAGATCTTGGTCGGAGGCATGACAGGCCTTTTAGAAGAGTACTTGGGATTGGTTCCTCCGATTGACTTTCTGTGCTTAGGGAGGTGCACGTCCTATTTTATCACTCCTGAGAGGTTAGTTAGATTTGAGATGCTCAGTGCCACACAAACTATGGGGCTATTCCATTGGTTGTATGGCGCGAGGAAGATCACATTCATAGCACTTCCTCAGCCCAACAAGACGAAGCTGGAATTTGACACACCTCTATGAGACTTGTAAATTTCACCTGACTCCTCATGTAGAGATGATTTCCAGTGAAGGCTTCATGACCTTGGCCCAGCTCTTGTCCAGCGTGATGATATCAGTCTACCTCCCTCTGAGCGACAGCTGCAGCAGCACTCCCAGTAACACTCCACGCAGCCTCCACCAAAGATAGCCGATGCAAGAGAACGATGTGCCACCTCACTATTCCCAGCCTCCACCGAACTTCTATGAGTGGATGATAAAGACCTTGGAGCGTAATGTATTTGTCTCCCAGACCTTGATCGACATAGATGGGGAGATTGACCACCTGTCAGCTCGCATCCATGAGATGCAGTCCCATGCAGGTGGTGGCTCAGGCCCCGATCCGAGAGCGGAGAGGTAGGGAGCTAGGAGATAGAGGAGCACGGAGTTGCTGGCACAGTATCAGCATCGCTATTTTAGAGGTGGCCCTTCTTCATCACATCAGTGATTTTGTGAGCACCGTATCTTTACCATTTCCATACTTTTCTTTGTACATTTTTTCCCTATTTTCCACATTGAAGGCAATCTACTTTGAGGTGATTGGGATTGGAGACACTTTTGCATAACTCCTTTGTTTTGTTTTGGATATTTTCTCTCTTTTGTTTTGGGATATTTTTCTTTTGATTTACTTGGATAATGTTGGCTTTGATACTTTTCTTAGCCTTAACATTTGGAAAGCACTCTATAACTTTTTGGATTGGAGACATGGGAAAAATGCTGAAAAATTTGAAAAACAATATAAATAAAAAGAATCCCGCTAATTTGAAAACCTGATAGGGAAACTTAGGTAACATTGGGGGTCCGGATAGGTCGAATACCCGAAAGGGTGATCTAGGAAAAAATGAGAGGCTAAATGTGCGGAAAAAGGTGAGATGTGAGGCAAAGAAACATGATGTGTGGCTAGGATGAAAACCTAAAAGGGCTCCTAGGCAAAATGAGAGGAAACGAGAGAAATTGAAAAATGTTAAGTGTTCACTCATTTTTTGGCATTGGAGTCATAAGGTTGCGGTCACAATACGGATGGATTAGATAGTTTGACATCTTGAGGACCTTTTGGGAGTGGAAAATTTAGCGGGAGAAGACGAAGTAAGTTATGAAATTTTTTATCATTAATATGCTTCATTTTTAGGTTGATATATTGATATAAAGTGGAACATGTGTTTTGAACCATATACATGTCTTTAGCTTCACCTTGTATCATTGCATTTGGGATTATCAATTCAGGATTTGGAGATGTTTTAGGGATATCAATGAATTGATGGGTTGATATGGTTTGGGTAGATTTAGGAATAGGGGTTATGAGAAACTTCTCATTTGACCTTAACATTGGGATGTGTGATATTGAGAGTTTTGTGAGGTATTAATCAGGGGGAATAGTAGTTAGGATGTGGATACGTGATTTCCTTCGTATGCTTGGATCTTTTATTTCTCGAGGGCGAGTAAGGTTTAAGTGTGGGGAGGTTTGATATGTCCATTTTATATGCATAATTTAATACTGTTTTGGGTCACTTTTGTGCTCTTTTATTATCAAGAGCTTGTGTTTTACCTTGAAATTCTCTTAGGAGGTATAAGAGCAACTTTTCGCTCTTTTACCTCTTCTAAGTGGATTTTGCATGACAAGGGAAGAACACGGAGGCATAAAGACCGGAGGCCATTAAAGATCATATTTTCGAAGACTTTTGAAGACTTGCTTTAAAGACATGAAGACCGGAGGCCATTGAAGACCATTTTTGGAGACATTGAAGACTTGAAAAATTAGAGGAATTTCTATGAAGATGAATGTGTACCACAAGAAGAAGAAAAGAAAATAGAACAAAATTCTAGCACCCGTCACGAGTCGTGATGGCCTCGTCGCAAGCCCATCGCGAGTCGCGACTAACGGGTGACCAGAATTTCACCTTATCCTTTCTGTACTATAAATAGCACTTTCTTTCCTCTCATTCACAATCTTCTTCATCTGCATTTTTGGTACTGTTTAGAACCCTATTTTCTTCCATTTTAATCTTTGAATTCTCTTGTGTTATGTTTTGTTGTTTAGCATTAATTAGTATGAACTCTTGTAGCTAAATCTAGTTCTTGGGAGCAATTGACTAAGGCTTCCAAGCCCATGTCTTAAGAACAATTTGTAGCCTATTTGATACTCTTAATATTATGAATTTATGGAGCATTGAATGTGTTTGTTAATGTCATTAATGTTATTGAAAGCTTGAGTATGTGAAGTACTTGTATGATATGATTGTTAGGGTTTGGGGAAATGAGTTTCTTTCCCCTTTTCTTGATAGGAATCCAAGAGTACGATGTAGAGATTTTGATTGTGTTGATGGATTGATAATTGCTATATGAATATGATAATGTTGAACTCTTTGTCATGTTTGTTGCTTGTAGCAAATGAGAGAAGTCTATGAATGTCGATCGTTCTTGACTAATCTTGTGTAAATTCATGAATTGGTTAAATGCTTACACACGGTGTAGTGTTTATAACTGTTTCAAAACTTGTTGATTCTTCATGCTAAATGCCATCAATGGGATACTTTTAGTCGTGTTTCGACTACGGGAGTCATTGGTGAGGATTGACAAGAGATGTCAAATTCACTCTTGCAAACTACTATCTAAGAAGGTTAGAAGTTTAGTCTTCACAACAAGTAGTGAAAGTAGTAAATAGGTTGCATGTTCAATGATGGATAAGAGGTTTGGAAGTGGAAGTCAATTGCGGCCAAGGTTCCGTTAATTGTTGTTTTCATCTTATCTTTAGTTGTATTGCATTATTAGCATAGTTCTATTACTTTGCTAGTTGTACTTTAATTTGTTAACTTAGGATCAAAATAACCAAAATCCCCCCTTTGTTTACATGTTTTTATATGTATGTATTTATGTATATGCTTAGTCTGTTTTCTCCTATATATGTTTAAACACTTGAAAAGATCCCTCTTCTTGTGGACGACCCCGACTTTCCATTATCTACTTATATGTTGATAGGAAGCATTAGGGATTAAAAGTATTAACTTTGAGAGGTACGGAGACAACCTCCCAACTCCAAAGAAAGGTGCTTTAGAGAAATGGAAGTCATCAAGGGGTGAGAAATGGAAGAAACTATATAAGGGTGCAAACCCTAAATCGATGACTCCTGTTCCTCGCAACCCTAAGCCTGTGGTTGATGAGTTTTTAGGATTAACCAACATCACTGAGACTGCAGCTCGGAGATGGAGGAACTTGAGGAAACCAAAGAGGAGCTATTTGGAGACTAGTCTTTCTTTCAAGAGAACCTTGATGGCTCTATGTTTACAAGGCTTGTGACCTATATTTTGGCTCGGGTAGGCCTAGAAGGTTTTCTTGATGTGCACTCGAAAACCTATATAATGAAGACCTTAGAGTTTCTAGCTACCATTTGTGAGGTCATGGACGAGGAGGGTCGTAAGGTGATTAAGTTCAACTTGGATGACAAGGAGTACCCAATGACCTATAGAGAGGTGGCACTAGCTTTTTGGTGGAAGACCGGCTGGGACATTCCACAGACTTATCGCCAAGGAATGCCATTCTCTCTTGGGCACTTTTGGGTGCAACTAACCAGGACTGATAAGAAAAATCTTAGCAAGAGCATGGCCATAGTCCACCCGACGATTCGTTATATTCATTGACTCCTTTCAATAGGAGTTATCTGTCATAGTTAATTGACGCATTGTCCGGGCTCTAATGTACACCTTTTTTTGGCGATGACACAGGGGGGGAACATCTACCCGGACTTGGTTAGTGTATTTGTTCAAGAATGTATAGCAATGGTGGAGCAGAACAGTGGGAAAATCTCCATGGGAGGCATGGTGGAACTTTTGGCAAATTATCTAGGTCACCGGGTCTCACAAAGGGATCTAGCTAACTTAGAAAGATCGGGCACAAGGTTCAATATTGACAAGTTAGCAAAGACATCTATGTTGCTTGACCTTTTTCTTTGATTTTATTTACTCGAGGACAAGTAAAGGTTTAAGAGTAGGGAGTCTGATCTGCACCATTATGCATGCTTTAACCAATGCATTTAGTTTTTATTTACCTTTGGTTGGTGGTTTAGAAACATTAGTTAAGTTTACATGACAAGGGGTTTAGAGAACCATGTTCGGCTTTCTCTTCTATATCTCACGTTTTGTACACTTAATTAGTGATTATTGACATATCATGTTCACGGGCTCCTTGGTCCTCATTATAAGTACCTTTAGTAGGTCATCCGTGAATGCTATTTGTTACATTACATTCTTGCAAAGGCCGTTTGCTTTTAATAGCATAAAATTTGAAGGCTATTTGCATTGAATGGTAGTAGATGAAGGCCACAAGCATCAATGCCTGGTAGAAGGAGATTGAAGCCAAGGTTAGGGAACTTTGAAGTTTAAGATGGAAAAAGGTGGAAATAGTGAATCGTGGTCCGAGGAGTGTTGCCTTAGTCCAAGAACGATCCAAGTAGAACTATCCTTCAAGGCTTATTCTATTGGATTCATCTTCTTGAGTACTAAAAAATTGACTATTAGAAAACCCTATTCGGACTAACGGTTCACCCCTGGCAAGCAAGCAAAGTCTAATCGATGAAGGACCAATGGCCCATGACAGCCCACACTACACGAAGCATCAGCGGCCTGTGAAGATGCCCATGGTCCACCCTACACGAAGTAATAGTACCGGTCTGTGATAACGGAGCCGAGCCGTGAAGCATGGAAGGGAAGAGTTAAAGAAATATTGCTAAATATGAAGTCAATTCATGAAAACCTTCCTGGATTGTGACAAGAATTCTGAGCAAACACCCATGCAGCTCGCGGTCCGTGAAAAGGAGGTCGGGCCGTGAAAACTACTGAATAGAAATTGTGGTGTTGTTCAAGGTCTGTGAAAACCTTCACGGACCGCGGCACGAACCCAGCTTCACAGACTGTGGCTTCCTGTGCTATGAATGTTCACGGACCATGCTAGATCTGGAGGTCCGTGCATGAAGGCTTCACGGATCATGGCATCCATGTCGGTCCATGAAAACTAGGTTGTTGACCTAGGGTTTTGGCACTTTTGTCCTATTTTTTTTACCTATTTTTAGGCCCAATCTCCTACTACTGTATATTAGACCCTAGTCTATTCATTGTTTAGAGGATATCACAAGTTGTATTTGGAGAATCATATCTTGGGAGAGCATTTGGAGAGTGGAGCTCTCTTAGTAGGTTTTTTCTTTTTCTTTTCTTCTTGTTTCTTCCCAAAGATATGGAATTCAAATCTATATTTGAATTCCATGTCTAGGGAGTAGTTAGTTTAGCTTGGGACATATTTGGCACTTGTGTAGTTTCTATTGCTTTATGAGATTCAAGTAGATTCATCCTATCTTTGTGTTTATGATATTATTGTGATTGTTCTTTAATGTTTCTAAATGCATGAACACTACACCACATATAATCACACACTTTAGGTTACGTTCATGTATGGTGAATTTTTTGATACCCCTTTGGGAAGAGAAACCTAGATGTTTGAATGGGTAGGGAAGAACGCGTCTACGTGGATGTATGCATAGGGGATTCAAGAATGATTTGACCTAGTTTCCATTGCACCAGTCTTAGCTGGTTTCGTATAGTTACCCGAGAGGTTACGGGTAGAGATAGTTGATGGAAGCAAGCTATGAGTTGTATTGAAACCCTAGTATCATAGATAAGGTGCCTATGAACCTAAGTCCTCACGTACAGAAGACCACTGGGAATTAATGAATTTTTGGTGGAAGCTCGGGACGTAATAGTACGGATGAGAAACACAATGGTCGGACCTTGTTTTTCTCCCATAATTATGATAGCAGTGTCGATTGAGGTTTGCGAGCACACCCACCGTGTCAGGGAAGTGTATGCCATCGACCACACCACATGTTATGAACACACTGATAGGTCTTTTGTATGTCTATATGTGAATGAATTGAGGATTGAAGCATTAGATCTACCATTTTGCTAAATTTGTCCCAACTACGTAGTATAAATAGTTTACTTGTTTGTTGATTTCATGCTTAGTATTTATTAGTTGAAATACTAACCCCCCCCCCCCCAACAACTTGCATGTTTACATTACTAGATGTTCCTTTCACTCGTGTAGATTGACGACCCACACGAGGTTGTGTTTTAACTTTTACTTAAACCCTAGCATCTCTGTGGACAAATTCAGGGCCTGCCGCTTACTAACCTTTGGTAGCATTAGATGCGATAAATGGGTGTAGAACTATAAATCTTATCTTTGACCATCCCAAGGGAGGAATCCTTCATTCTGGTTCATTGATTGTGCTGCCATTGTATTAACGACCCCGGGTCGAGGCGGGCCAGCGACATCGCCTAATTTAAATGGGGGCCTCACCATTTTAGCCCACTAACATAGCAATGGGCTTGTGTTTGACCAACTGAATGTGTGAGGTCACATGTTAATCTAGTTTAGAAACATTTGACCAACATATGACCGATGTCGGCTAGCCTTAAAGTGGGCCTCACCATTTCAGCCCACTAGCATATCAACTGGGCCCATATTTGACCAAACCGAACATAATTGACCTTAATAACAGTTAATAGTATATGAGATACTACTAATTGAAATTTATAATTTTCCACAAACTTTTTTAACGTCCGGTTAGATTGGAATAGATTTTAACACAACTGGTGAACTTTTCCATTTTTACACTTAGGTCCCTCCAAGATAATGGGGGAGGACGGAATGCAAAATTGGATATACCCAATAATCTAAATCACGTTGTCACAATCATGTTGTTCCGGATATACCCAATACCAGGGTATGCTTCCCTCATTTTTATTAGTATTCCATTAATACCCTTCCGATGAGCGTTATTAATTAGAACGATAAATTCCACCATATAGAATCAGACAAAACTACACATTCTTGCTTTTTGATGAATTCAAAAATGAAATTCGTCCATCAATTTTTTTAAAGTGCTAGTACGTGGTCTAGAGTAAATTGTATATGATTACTTATAAGTATGCAAGGGTTAATTGGAAGATCTTGTGGAAGTCTCTGTGGGATCATGCCAGTTTCTTTATCACTTTTGGGGATTATAAGTTTGACTGGGTATGGTAATGGTCTCGTCCGGGAGAGTTGGAATAGATTTTGGGATTGTCGTAGTTTCAATTTTTGCACTTAGGTCCCTCTAATAAAGTGGGAGAAGTCAAAATGCAAAATTGGAGATACCCTTATCTAATTCACCAAGTCATAAGCACAATATTTCGATTTGTTCATGCACAGGTCAATGGAATGGGACCAAAATGTTCTCAGACAGTGTATGACAAAGCTTTGTGAAAATTACACTATGCCCCAAACTTCCGTGCATGTTCCCACGCTTCATAATTCTACACCCAAACGTTAGGACAAATGTTTGATATGGAAATTATGTGTACTATCTAAGAGAGGCATGTACCGGGGTAATCATCTATCATTTTTGTTATTATCCCCTTAATACCCTTACTATAAGCGTTATAAGAATGATAATTTTCACGGCATCGAATCACATGAAATTTCATATTCTTGGTTTTTTATGAAATAAAAAGGTAATAAATTTCTGGCCATCCAATTTAAAATGCGCTAGTACATGGTCTATAGTAAATTGTAGATTGTTGCTTATAAGTATACAAGGGTCATTCGAGAAGAACTTGTGGAAGTCTATGTGGAAATAATACCAGTTTCTTTAGTACCCTCAGTCAGTATAAGTTTGACTGGTCATTTGCAGATTAGGTACTTTTTCCATGTTGAGATTAATGTCACCTACACTAGACTATATTGTGGGAATAAGACCAGTTTCTTTATTACCCTCAGTTATTACCCTCAGTTAGTATAAGCAGATCAGGTACTTTTTCCATGTTGAGATTAATGTTGCCTGCCCTAGACTATATTGTGTGTACATCATTTTGGGACTGCCCAATTCTAACAAATTTTTTGTTTCATGTGTATTTGTTGTAATAGGACAAAGAGATTTATCGATGAACTTTCAGCATGGACTTGTCATTTCCCTAGTGTAAATGTCGTACAACATATGCAGGGAGGTTCAATACAATTAATCTTCTAATTTCACATCAACCTTATGTATATTAATATATTCTGACATGTATTGGTAATATATGTTCAAGTTATGTGGTGGTGTATATATGGCACAGTGAACACTCTGGCTGGTACCCGCCAGGCCCAGCCCAGCAACATCCGATAGCACGACTAGCAGGTGTCAGTCCAAGGTGCAGATAAGCTGGGCACGGAGCTTTCGATCATGGCATAAGGTGTGGCCTAAAAAACATGGCATAAGAAACAACCACGAACAAATAATTTGGTGATTGTGGAATTCCCACGATCCCAATCCCTAAAGACAAGGAACTTCAATCATGTTAGCCTATAAATACAACAGGCTCTGCATGAGATAGAGGTAAGCACTACTATATAGAGAAATTCGATTTCTTGAAGAGAAGACTAACTTGAATGTCGGAGGTGCTTTCCTGGAATCCATTTCAGGGCTTCATTTACAGGTAAAGAAATTTAAACAAGTGAACCAAGAAGAGGTTACCTGGATAGGCTACCACATCATTTGGCGCTGACTGTGGAGAACGGAATTTTTTTTCTTTTCATTTTCAAGCTGTTCAGGGAAGAAATAGCATTCAATAGGAGCATAAAAATCCACAACCATCAGTCACAAGAGCAAACATTGGGACAAAATGAAGGAACACGCCACTTGCACCATGATGCATTTAGTAAAGAGAAAGGGTTCAGTAAAGAAGAAACAAAAGAGGAATAAGAAGAGGCGGAATCTCCAAACAACTGTGATAAGGAAAAATGAATGTTCAAAGCATTCTTAGAAGCGAACAGGGATGGCCTGTATGATCAATTCTTGAAGATTCTAAGGCAAAAACCTCCAAGGCCAGAGAAAAGGGCAAATCAATAAAGTGAATATCTTTGCTATGAAAAAGAGATATGTGCATTAACACAGAAGATGATGCGGATAAGTTGCCTCTCGCACCACATTTATGATATATCATGATGCCTAAAGATTTCAATCTTACTCTACACGATAAAGTCTATGATGCTACCATGGATCCAAAAGAGTTGTATTCATTTTAGAAACAGCATGAGATTTTGGGACGCAAACATAGAACTAGTTTCAAAGCATTTCCCATCCTTCTATCGGGCACTGTGATTATGTGGTAAGAAGACCTTCCACATGGAAGTATCAAGTCTTGGGCATAGCTGTCACATTTATTTTTGGGTCATTTCTACCAAAACCAAAAGTTCACTAGAATGATTGCGGATCTCAAAAATATAGCATAGCAAAGTGATGAAAGCCTCGTGGAATATCATAGCCAATTTGTCGTGGAGAACCTACAAGTTCGATATTTTTCATTTCAATCGCCATTGGGTGCTTTTAAAGGGGGCATGAGATCTGGAGAATTCTATGAGGAACTGACGAAGAATGTGCCGGAAACCCAAGGGAACTACAGAATATGATTGAACGGCATATGCCAACAGATGAGGTGAACAACCGAAAGATAGAAAAGGAATGGGGTGAAAAGCAAACAATGGAGGATTTGCAAAAGAACTGGCATAAAAAATGAAAAGTAAACACCACTATTAGAAAAGGAAAGCTATGCTCGCAGGGTTTGCCATTTCAAGATACCCCTCTAATGAAGACAAGGAAAGAAATATGGCTAGCAAATAAGGATCTATTTTGAGAATAAGCACCAATGATCGCACCGCCAGAAAAAAAGATCATCAGAGTTTTATTGTGCCTTTCACAGAGATCATGGCCATGACATAGAGCACTGCAGGGACCTAAGAAGACAGATTGAAGAAAATATGAGGAATGGCAACTTGGGCCAATATAAGAAAAGAAGCAACAAGTCAGTGTAGGGATGCAAGCAAGACACCAAACCCTCCTCCACGAAACCAAGGTACTGCGATAACAATGGCTAAAAATAAAAAAATTACTGCAACTGTAGAGTGTAATGACAACGTTGATAGAAAAGCACCAGAGGCAATTATAGTCTCTATACACAGATCCACGGAGTCACTGTCTAACAACATGTGGAAGGCTAAGGCAAGGAATTCTCATCCACAAGAGCCATTTGATAAAAGATTTTATCCAAACGAAGCAATTACCTTCAGCGAAGAGGATGTTGTACCTAATGTCTCGCTACAAAATGATCCCAGGGTTATCATAGTGAAAATCAGAAATGTAACTATCCACAGAGTTTTTGTGGATGGCGGTAGTGCGGTCAAGAAACTATTTGTTGATTGCTTCGACAGTTTGGGCTTCAAGAGAAAGGATCTAAAAAAGTCCTTATCTTCACTGGTCGGATTCACAAGGCGAGCGGAAATACCTCTAGGAAATATACAATTTCTTGTTATGATCGGGGAAAGCTGGAAAAATAGCACAATCATATGTGACTACATGGTTATGGATGCTCCAAGTACATTTAATGCCATAATTAGAAGACCATGGATGAACAGAGCTAAATCAATCTGGTCCCCTTATCACCTGGTAATGAAATTCCCAACCCCAACTGGAGTAGCAACAGTTAGGGGAAACCTGCAAGCAGCCAGGAAATGCATGGTTATACCAATGAAGGTAGAAAAGATAGGAGAAAAGGTGAAGCTAGTTAACACTATTTCAGGAAGAAGCTTACTAGAACATTCGGACGTATCAGTCAACCTAGGTGAAGAAACGAATTTAATAAACCTAGATGCTAAAGATGACTCCAAATGCATAAAGTTGGAAAACATCTTCCAGCTGAAGAAAATGCGAAGGTAATTCAAATCTTACAAAGCCACAGGGATGCGTTCGCATGGGACGTAGAAAATGGGAGGAGTAAGCCCGGAAATCACTACCCATTCGATGAATGTTAGCAGCTTAGTTAAACCGGTAAAGCAGAAATAGCATTACTTTGCTAGCGATAAACTAAAAGCAATCAAAGGAGAGGCTACATAATTGTATCAAGCCGGCATAATAAGGGAAGTTAAATACCCAACATGGTTAGCGAACCCAGTCATGGTGAAGAAGTCAGACGATGCTTGGAGGATGTGCATTGATTTCACAAATTTGAACAAAGCATGTCTAAGATTCCTATCCTCTTCCAAAGATCGATCAACTGGTGAAGGCAATCTCAGTACACGAATTCTTGGCATTCTTGGATACATACAAAGGATATCACCAAATACTGATGAACCTGGATGATGCAGACAAAACAGTCTTCATAACAAGCTTCGAAATGTTTTGTTATGTGAAAAGGTCTTTTGGGATAAAAAATGCGGGAGTGACATACTAGAGGGTGATTAACCAGGCATTCAGAAGCCAAATATGGAGAAACATTGAAGCGTATGTTGACGATATGGTGATCAAGAGTAGGAAGGTAGGAAACTTCAGTGAAGACTTGAAAGAAACTTTGAACACTTTAAAGTCCATAGGATGAAACACAACCCTAAAAAGTGTGTAATTGGAGTGGGCTGAAAAGTTTTTGGGGTACAAGGTTTCCTCAAAGGGTATAGAAGTTAACCCAGACAAGATCCAAGCCATAGTGAATGTTCCCCAATCATAAACAGTTAAAGAAGTACAAATCTTAGTAGGATCATTGGCAGTGCTTAGTCCTTTCATATCAAAGGCTGCAAAAAAGCATTTTTCACTTTTTGAAGTGCTAAGAACGGCAAGAAAATTCAGCAAAGACCAGCTTCAAACGTGTCAACGCTGAAATTGCCCGTATCCGGAGAAACATTGTATTTGTACTTAGCAATCTCACAAAACGCTGCCAGCTCTTTGTTAGTTTACTTTGAAGGGTAGAGATAGGTTCCGATTTATTACATCATTAGAATCCTGCAAAAGGTGGAGACAGCTTACATGCCTATAGAAAATTTAACCTTGGCTTTTATCTATTCAGTGCGGAGATCGAGAACATACTTTCCTAGCCACAACATATTACTTTACACATGTTTTCCAATCAAGAACATCCTCTCTAAGCCGGAGTCTTTATGTAGATTAGCAAAGTGAGCTCTAGAACTAGGTCAATTTGAAATACAATTTCAGCCTAGAGCGGCAATCAAAGCTCAAGCATTGGCAGACTTCATTGCAGAGATGTCAAGCAAATAGTGAACAAAATGTGAACAGGTTGCTTGGACGTTGTTCATTGATGGTGCATCAAGCAAAGAAGGATGTGGAGCAGCACTGCTTTTTGTAGACCCAAATGGGGGCAAACACAGACACTCATTACGATTCAACTTCTTGCTTACCAACAATGAAGCAGAATACAAAGCTCTAATTTGTGGATTAGATCTCGTGGTCAGAATGAAGGTAAGAAGTGTTCGGGTATCCAATGATTCACTAATTGTAGTCCAACAAGTGTGAGGTAACTATAAGGTACGAGGAGACCAATTGATGAAATATTTGGTGAAAGTGCGATAACTTATAGCTCAACTTGAATATTTTGACATAAAACATGTACCGCGATGTGAAAACACACAAGCAGACGCATTAAGCAAGATAGTGACTGCAGGATTTGATCTCCTTACTATTTTTTTCCGTAAAAACCATCCAAAGATGGGGGAAATTATATTACGCCTTCCCAAGCTGTGTAAAATAACAGAAATTGAAAACAGGAACAGAAAATGAATCCATTGGCTTAGTTGGAATTTACATGAGGGAGCTAAAGCTAATGAAGCAACATTTGTTGCTTCCAAAATGTAGTAAAAAACTAGCTAATTGTTGGAGGATTACGAAGACTGTTAGTAAATTTAGGAAGAATATCAAAATTATTAGTGAATCGAAAGATCGAGACACAGGTCAGTCAGACACATCCCAAAAGCACTAAGGAGACTATCTTCTGGATAAAAGTATCGAAAGATTAGCTAATTTCAACAAAGAAAAACAGCATCAAGCAAATCACTTCATCCTTAAGCCTTCATTGCCTTTAAAAACCGCATTCAATACACCTGCAAGTAACATTTTATCAGTAGCATCCATTCAATCTAAAAATCTTAAGGAAGGTGTACCTATCTGATCTAGTCTAAGTAGCCCCTGAATGTTATTAGATAACATATTAAAAGTAAACATGGATACACTAGTCTCAGCTTTGAGACATGTCTTAGCAAGAGCATCAGCTACCAGATTAGCTTGCCTCTGAATATGAACAAGAATAATATTTCCTAAGATTTGCTTTGTGTCATCAACTAATTGAAACAGCAGCCAGGGGGCATATAATGGATCAGGAACTGACTTCACAGCATTTATACAGTCATATTCAAGGCAAGCATGAGTAAAGAAACCACCATATTTCTGTATGGCAAACTTTATTGCCTTCATTTTAGCTTCCTGAGGGGAATTAGCAGTTGTAAATTTAGTATGAGCAGCAATAAAGCCACCCCTGCTATCTCTTATGATCATACCAATTCCACACATATTCAATTGACCATTCCATGCAGCATCTACGTTAATTTTATAACCCCTACATGGTTTAGTCCAAGCAATTTTGAGGATTTTCGGCTTTGGAGGTAGTTTAATTAGAGGGAGAAAAGAGTGATCAGCAATGTCAATGTCTACTTTAGCTTTTATGAAAACAGGTTTAGCAGTGAACATATAAAAAATTTGTTCCTTGATGTGAGATAAGACTAAACCTGTTAATGGGATGGCAGAATCATACAAAATTTTGTTCCTCATTTTCCACAAATGCCAACATGTAATAGCAGCAGCAGATCTAATAATTTTAGAGTGGAGAGCGCTCAGACCAGAATATGTCAAGTAGCAAGAAAGTCTATCCCATATAGATGGGAAAACCATTCCTGAAATTCCCATGAATGAGTGGACTACTTTCCAAATTTGAACAGCAAATGAACATGAATTAAAGAAATGATCCAATGAATCCTCATGATTATTACACATACAGCACTTAGAAGGCAGTGAGAATCTCAAATTGCGCAGGACATTGTCAAAGGGAAGAAAAGAATTCATCATTTTCCACATGAAGACAGAAATATTTTTTTCAATTCTTGAACTCCAAATATATTGAGCAGAAAGGACAGTACCTCTCTGATTTCTGAGCAGGAGATAAGTGGATTTAAAAGAGAATTCACCTTTGGGACCCGGTTTCCATATGAGTCTATCTTTCTTGTGTGAAAATAGATTTGCTTCCTGTAAAAGAGTGACAGCGTGAGGGGATAGAAAAGGGGAAATTTCCTGAAGCATAAATGATTTGTTTGTAATGAAGTCTGAGACTGTACATGAGTACGAAATATTGACAAGGTTTGGATCACACAAATCCTCAACTGGACCAATATCTAACCAGTTTGAGGTCCAGAAATTACAATCTCCTCTTCCCACTATAACCCTGGAGTTAGTTTCTGCCCAAGTATTAATTTCACTGATTCACTTCCAGTTTGGGGAATTTCTGGAAGAGAAAGGCAGTGATACAACTAGGTGAGTCCATAGTGCCTCAGCCTTTTAAAACTTCCACCACAACTTAACTGAGCATGTTTTTATGATGGTGGTTATTGATCTAAAACCTAGACCATTTTGGTTTATGGGATAGCAAAGTGCATCCCATTTCCTCCATGATCTTTTAGTTTTTTTTATCAATATTCCCCCAAAAAAATTTACTGAGTTTTTTCTCTATGGCAGAAATGATCTCATTGCTAGGCTTTAGGACTAACCATATATGTTGAGGAATGGAGTAGATACATGACTGTATTAATGTGATTTTCCCCCCAGTAGAGAGCCACCTGTTTTTCCAACCCCCAATCCTATTATCTATCTGCTCAATTATAGGTTGGAAATATATTTTCCTAGCTATCCCTGTGAAAATGGGTACTCCCAAATATGTGAAGGGGAATCTACCAATTTTCATACCTAGAGCCCTTCTTATATTGCTGACTTTATGAACAGAGGCATGTTTTCCTATATAGATGTCACTTTTACTGTAATTTATCTTTTGGCCAGTAACATCTTCAAATTTTGTGAGGAAGGCCTTAAATCTGATCAGTGTTTGATTATTTGCTGTTAAGAAGACCACAGTATCATCAGCATAAGATAAGTGTGAGATTTGTAGGGCATTACCTGGTAGATCATAATATGAGAGTTTACCATTCAGAAAAATGAAAGCTAAACTCCTGGTAAAGGACTTAGAGAAGATATTAAAAAGAAAAGGGGAGAGGGGATCTCCCTGTTTAATTCCCCTTGTAGATTGAAAATAACCTACAGGCTTACCATTTATAAGGATTGAGAACCAGGCCTGTGCTAAATTCTTCATAATGATGAAGATGAATTTTGCAGAAAAACCAAATTTAGCAAGAACAGAATAAAGGAATGACCACTTAACTCTATCAAAGGCTTTCATAAGATCAAGTTTAACAATGCAGTTGGGATCCCTTTTTTTCCTGTTCAAAAACCTGACCATTTCTTGCAGGTAGATGACATTATCCGATATGTCTCTTCCTTTAAGAAAAGCTGTTTGATGTGGGGAAATAATTTTTGGTATTATAGACTTAAGTCTTTCCATTAACACTTTGGAAAAGATTTTGTTAAGAACATTGGAGAGACTTATTGGTCTGTAATCATCAAATGAGATAGGGGTTTGTTTTTTTGGGATAATGGCATTCCAGGTGCTACCAATGCCCCTTGGAATATTACTTACAGCAAGAAAATCATTTACAGCAGACAGTAAATCCATAGCAATTATATCCCAAGAATTAATGTAGAATTTAGCTGTGAATCCATCAGGCCCCGGACTGCTATTCTTATTCAAACTTAGCACAATATCCCTAAGTTCAATCAGTGAGGCAGGTTGCAGGAGTCTCTCATTTTCTTCCTGAGTGATCAGTTTAGGAATTTGGCTAAGGAAGTGTGATTTGTAAAAATTGCTATCAGAGGGACTGTCTTCTGTTAACAGATCTTGGTAATAGTGAATGGCATCATTTTCAATATCCTGTATACTATCTATCCACTGGCCATTACTATTCCTAATTTTTGTAATCTTTAATCTGCACTTTCTCTCCTTGACCGAGTTATGGAAAAAACTAGTGTTATTGTCCCCCTCCTTTAGCCATTTAACCTTTGCCTTATGTTTCCAGAAACTTTTCTGCTCTACTAGAGACCTAACTAACTTAGCCTTGGCCTCTTTTGGCTTCAGCATATTTCCCTCAGAAGCATCTAGGTCATACTTCTGCTCCTGAGTGTGGAGAGCAGCTTTAGCTTTTATGACATTATCAGTTATGTTACCAAAAATTTCTTTATTCCAAATTTTGAGCTCTTTTTTCAGTCTTACCAGCTTGAGGAAGAAACCAAGCATTCCTGATTTGTGATGAGGCAGATCCCAGTTTTGTCTAATCACTTCACTGAATTCTTTCCTTTTATACCATGTATTTAAGAATCTAAATGGTCTAGGAGTAGAAAGGATATCACTGCCAATAGTGAGAAGCATAGGATTGTGGTCAGAAGATATTTGATTCAAAATGTGGACAAATGATGTAGGAAAATTGGAAGACCGTGAAGAGGTACAAAGGCCTCTATCTAGTCTTTGAATAGTAGGGTTCCTTAGTCTGTTATTGCTCCAAGTGAACAGATTCCCAACTGTATTAATTTCTTCCAAAGCCATAACATTAATAAAATCCTTAAAGTCCCTCATACTACCTAGTTTAGAAGTAGAAGGACCTTTATATTCATTTATTGATGTTATAGCATTAAAATCACCTATGAAAATAGAATCAGAGTGGTTTAATGACTTAAGATCAGACCAAAGGGAAGTCCTGCCATTTCTAGTTCTAAGTCCATACACAAAGAATGCATCCATACTTTTATTCAGAGTTAGACTATTCACATTAACAGCTAAAAATTGCAGATTATCACATTTCAAGGTTAGAGTTATGCTGGAGTTCCAGAAAAGCCAAATCTGGCCATTGCCAGCCTGTAAACAGTTATCAAAATGTAAACGATGTCTATAGGCATCACATTGCATATTATCATGTTTTGGTTCAATCAAGCATAAAAGATCTAAGCTGTGCCTATTTATCAAATTATGAAGTCTTAGCATAGAAGTGTCCATTCCCCTAATGTTCCAAACCAGAAACTTAATCTTAAGTGTTGTGTTATTCATAAGGAAACATTGTTAGAGCTTTTTGATCCAGTCATGATAGTATTTAACTGTGTTAAATAGGTCTCATTCCTATGGTTAGAAACTGTGTCTGTTTGTTTCCCTTTTTGACTTGGATGATCCAGGGTGGGAACTAGATACCTGACTTAACTGGGTAACAACAGTATCATCACCAGTGTCAAAAGGAGCAGAAGTTGGGATCTCACTAGGAGGAGCCTCCTCATTGGATATATCCTCATCATCAAGTGGTAGGAACCTGTTTTGCCTATGCTTCTGCTGGGAGAAAATGAAATTTTTTGCAGCAACTATAGAGTTAAAAGGGGAGAAAGGCTTACCCCGTTTGCTAGGAATGTCATCCTTAGCAAAACCTACCTTTTTATTGAGATGAGGAGGGGCAGATAAGGATTGTTTGGTCAAGTATATAGGAGACCGAAGGAGAGAATCCGAGGGCACATCATTTTTAGCTTGATTCACTTTAAGTAATTCAGTATTGGCATTATTACCCTCAACTTTTTCCTGGTTAGGGATCAAAACTTGATTCCTATCTACAACTTGTTTCTCAACATCAGAGTCAATAATCAGCAGGTTAGGTTGCTCAGTAACATGATTATCTTTGGTTTGATTATCAGCCCTCTCATGAGTAGAAACCATATCCTCATTTTGATCAACATTTGTTTCCCTAGCCTCATTATGATCAACATTTTTAGTCTGAACTACTTTCTGTTTTGGGACATAACTAAGATTCTGAGTAGACAGGATTTTCAGTTTATCAGAAACCGAAAAACCAGAACCCCCTGCCTTGTTAATTATTTCATTTATTCGGCTGACTACACCCTGCTTGTGATCATCATAAACCAATTGTTGATCCTTAGACTTTCCCGTATCACTATGGTTAGGGATAGGTTTATCCATCTTATATATCTTTGGCTTCTTAAGTTCTGGATGTAAGTAAATGCACAGGTTATCATCATGTCCTATAACTTTACAGTGGTGGCAATAAAGGGGAAGATCCTCAAATTCTAAGTGAAGTTTAACCACATTGTATTCTATTCCATCCTCCTCAATGCCCACTCTAATGAATGCCGGCTATTTTTTTTAAGTCAATTTCAACGCACATCTTTACAGCAGATGGTCTAGTTAGGCCAGCAGTTGCAGAGTACAATTTAATATAGTTACCTATCTGATTACCCATGGATTCTAGCATAGTGAGGTTATAGAAAAATACTGGAACATGATGGATAGTGACCCAAATAGGAACTATCGAGGATTCAACCTCGGGGGAGAAATCAGTAGTCCGTTTAAGCACTTTCATGGGGGCATTATTGAAATTCCACTGACCTTTGATCCATAGTCGCTGGTAATTTTCCTTGTCCTGGAAGCGGATCAGTACGTGCCTGAAGTCGATGGAGCCCAGCTGAAATTTACCTTTGAAGCCCACAGAGTTGAAAGTGTCATTCAGAGCTGCCATGGATGGTTTCCCTCGTGCAAACTTAACCACCAAGGCATTTTGATAATGAGCTGGTTACCAGGAAAGATATTTCCCCCTTGTAGTTGGTTTTGGGGACAATTTCGGGATTAGAGGGGAGGGAAATGGATAGAGGTAGGGGTCGATTGCCCAAAGCTTGTAGAAAGGTTTTGGCCGGCGCAATTCCGACGTGGCCTGGCGGAGGAGCCGCCATGATTGGATCAAAGAAGACGCAGAAAGGACCGTTAGTGGTAGGAACAATGAAAGTAAAAAGGAAAGAAGAAAAAGGATGAGAAATGGTATGTGTTTCGCACTTCGATCGCACACAGCTACAGTAATCGGCAATACAATCGGCAGTAGTAAGCTTGTAGGAGTGATCTCCTTACTAAGCAGAGGGATGTCATCATGGAGGTTATCCCAGTCAGAAGCACTATATCAACGGTGGTGCTAAAAATCCAAGAAGATGAAGCAAGCTGGATGACTCTGCAAATGGATTTCTTCGCAAAAGGGGCATTACTAGAAGATAAGGTGGAGGCTAGAAAGTTGGAACTGAGTTCCACTAATTACGCCTACGAAGAGGGGACATTGTAAAAAAATGATTATTTTCCCCATGGATAAAATGTGTAGGGCCAATAAAGGCGACTGAGATCTTAAAAGGGGTTCATGAAGACTAATGTGGAATGCACCAGGGAGCTAGAACGATAGCTAGAAAAATAATCAGAGCAGGGTACTACTGGCCAACAATATTCAATGATGCACACAACTTCTTCGTCAAGTATAGAAGTTGCAAAAGTAATGCTTCAATGTTGCATAAGCTGCAATCAACTTTGACAGGAATCTAAGGAGCTTTGTTATTTGACAAGTGGGCATAGACTTAGTTGAACCATTCCCAAGAGGAGAAAGCAACGCTAAGTTCCTCATTGTAGTGGTCGATTACTACACAAAGTAGGTGGTCAAAGCTAAACCATTAGGACGTGGCACAGCTGAAGCCACTAAGAAATTTGTATGGTAAAACATTGTGTGCCGCTTTGGATTACAACATACCATTGTCACGGATAATGACACAAAATTCACAAGTGTGGTGTTCACCAACTGGTGTTCAAAGCTCGGGATTATTCATAAGTTTACCTCCATAGAACATCCTCAAGCTAATGGCCTAGTGGAAGTGACAAACATGGCCATAGTTCAGGGAATACATAAGCGATTAGAAGGAAAGAAAACAGGATGGATGAATGAGCTACTGAACATGATATGGTTGTATAGAACAACTATCTGATAGCCAACAGGGAAAATGCCATACACTTTGGTGTACAGTCACGGAGCATTCATGCCCGTAGAAATTGGAAATTCAAGTCTCAGGATAAGTAATTATAAAAAGATGGACAATCCAGATGTGCTGAAGATTGAACTAGACGAAATGGAGGAGCAAAGAAACTTGGCAAATATCACAGAAGCCAAACGCAAGGAAAGAGTAGCAATAGGTACAATCAGAAAGTGAAGGAAAGGCAATTTCAGTTTGATGATATGGTACTGAGGAAAAATGATGCTAGCTTGGCTAGAGAGCGAGGAAAGTTATGCCCAACGTGGGAAGGACCATACAAAGTCACAAAGGCTCACAAGTCTAAAAGCTATGAGTTAGAAAGAATGGATGGCACCGCAATCCCGAACACATGGCATGTGACTAACTTAAGGAAGTTTTATGTTTTAAAGAAAGATAGTGAACGACCACATGTTTAGACACAAGGAAATTATCCTTGTTTTCCTTTAGTATCATTGTTCCGTCGACATATAATCGTCATCGTATATATTAATTTAAAATTTTACTTTGCTGGACCATGATCACGCTTCATATTCTTCCTATTCTTTACTAAGACTTGAAAAATACAACTTAACAGCAGGATATAGATCTTGCACACTTGCCAATGCACGCATTCTTTAGATCTTGCAAGTCAAACAACTGCAAACTATAGATCTTGCAAAATTGGTGATGCTTTCAAACTTTAGATATTGCAACTTGGCAAACCAAACAGACGCAAGCTATAGATCTTGCTCAAATATTGATACTGACAAGCTTTGGATCTTGTGGTTTCCTCCTCCTCCTCCTCACTGATTATGTTATCATAACACCATTTCAGATGCAGATAGAAAGGATAGGGTATAAAACATCTTCACTCCATGTGTGCAAGATCTTTTCCATGGTACACCTTGAAGTCAGTAATGGGGCTTAACTCATCTCGATCTAATTGCATGCTCATAACATTGACGTTCTCTTCATACCTTTTCATCTCAACACGTAAGTCTTGTATTTCTTTTTTGAGGGATTAGATGTGTAACCGAACAGACTCGGATAAGTTCTGTCTCTGGCCACCAACTTCCATAGAAATATGTCCACGACTAGTGACCCTATGAGAGGACGAGAGCAAAGTCTGGAGTTTTTCTTTGTACTCAGTACAATTTTTCTCAAGTAGATGCACATATTTATCAAGTTGAGCACTCTCAAGGCGAAGCTCCTCATTGTCGTTCTACAATTGTGTGTTTATAGCGAGTTGTTCATCGAACTTTTCCTGCCAACCAACAACACTGGTTGATAAATGATCGCACTCATGCTGCTTCTTCTCCAACTTAGCTAACAAATGGTCAATACGACCACATTGTTTATCCATGATTAATTTCTTTTGATGGGCCTCGCGAGTCTTTCTCGCACCATAATCCCTAGCTTCAACCTGTTGATAAAGCATCTTTGCCAGGTTCAATTGCTGTCGATGAATGAGACTATTCTGCTCGCTTAAAATTCTTTGCAGATCGCTCAGAGCATCTTGGTTATCCTTCATAGTTGCTTTCCACTTCCTCTCAAGATCACTAATACCCAGTAGCATATACTTTAATTGTATACCTAAACACAAAGCCTACTCTTGAATACAAACAGGAAGATTAAGTGTTCGCAGGTACTTACCAACTGACTCAAGATTAACTAAATCGCAAACTATGTCTTTGTCGGGTAGTTCAACATTGTATCCACCAGCGATGATTTTGTTTCAAGGATAACTTGTAGACGATGAAAGAGGCGAAAATGAGACAGGAATTTTCCACTCAATGCATAGGGGAAGCTTATCCACACACGAAAATAGTTCTTAGGGCATCATTTCAGCGCACTCTTCACTGAAGGAGCGGGTGAAGCAAAGTAAGCTAAGGGGCTCAGAAAGAGGATTACTAGGTTCCATAAAGTTAAGATTTGTTTTAGAAATTTATGATAAACCAAAATACGAAAGCCCTGCACATATATACGGGCGATGAGAAAATAAGCGACGGGAAAACAAGATCAACCATTATACTTAAAGTTTTATAAACAATACAAACGAATAACAATATATTGTTTTGAGTTTACAATCCAAAATCCAGAAATCACAGTTTGCTAAAAGATCAACTAACTTCAGAGTTTGAATTAGAAGGAGGCTGAATGGTGATAGCAGTTGCATCTTGGCTCAGTGGCTCGGTAGATTCCTTCTCGATTGGCTGCTGAATTGGAGCTAGTGATTGTACTAATCCCACTAGCTGCATAAGTATTGGGGATTAGAAGTGGGAGTAGAAGTTTTGGGCTTGAATGGAAGATCTTCAAAGTAATCAACCTCGTATTTATTCAATTTGAACAAAGAAGGAAGGTTGGGAAGGCTAGAAAGATACGAGGTCAAGATGAGGGATACGTCCCATGAATGATCTTCTAGATGAAGATTTTGTTGAGATGTGCTTTGTTTTCTCCAGAGTGGCAATGCACTTCTTCACAACCTCACAATACCCAACAATGTGAGCCTCTATCGAAATATCCTCAAACAAAATGATAGAACGACTTGGTCTGGAGAAGCCGATCCACCAGCATTTAAGATATTTGGGTGAGGTTGGTCCATTGGTGTGGATTTCTTTTATCTCAGCACAAAGATGAGTTACCTCCAATCCTGCGAGCCTAGCAGCCTCCTCGGCAACGCTCGCCATCTCTTCAACAGCTTTTGCTCTCTCCCCAGCGGCTTTGAACGAACTCTCTAAGGTTTCATATTTTATTTCTTGTGCTTTGTATTTCTCCATTAGCGACACATCACCAGAAGAATGTTTTGATAGCAACCCACTTGCAATCTCAAGACCTTTTCCAACCTTAGAAGGAAGAGTAACATAGGACGAGGTTACTAACAGTGTTACATATAAAGATATTAAAATGAAAAAATAAATACTAGGATACAGTTGTAGGCTTACCATTTCTAAGGTATCAGATAAGGAAAGGTTAGAAAGAATATCAGCAATCATCCCCTCAGCCAAAGGATTTTTGGTTCACGGCACAATCTGCAAACCGAATTTGTTAACACACCCTCTTTCAAATGGAGGAGCAGTGTGTGCAGTAGACCCACCACCCCTACTCCTCTTGAGCTTCTTCTCCCTCTACACGAGGTGACGATCATTGGTCTCCTCTCCCTCATTACCCATACCCTTATCCTTAGGGTTCATAGAGTTTGCATTTTGAAGCGCGAGGTTATCACCACCACCATTATTGGTCTGTGCAGCAGCCTCATCCATCTCCTCATTGCCACCGTCAAAGAGTGACAAATCAACCTCACCTTTGGATAGGTCCATATCTAAAACAATATGAGCACCATAGATCGTAACAAGTACATACAATGAGGGGGAAAGTAACAAGTTCAGCAAGATATGGAAGACCACTGATTGAACGCATTAAACAAAAATAAACAAAACACCTTCAGCATTAGAGTTAGCATGGTGAAGATGCTGAGTATAGCCATGGAGCATTGCCACAATCTCCATCTCTTCAGTATAGCAAACACTCAAGACAGGGAGTTTAGATTTAGGGGCCTTGTAATTCCAACAAGGGACTGCGACTTCAGGAGCTTGGGTTG
The DNA here is from genome assembly GCA_037428765.1 of Rubia yunnanensis. Classification (NCBI taxonomy): domain Eukaryota; kingdom Viridiplantae; phylum Streptophyta; class Magnoliopsida; order Gentianales; family Rubiaceae; genus Rubia; species Rubia yunnanensis. Next base: position 102,147,597 of record CM075061.1, on the reverse strand, counting down.
CTTTTATGAAAACGTATCGGGTAAGCCAGTTACCAACGTTTCTAGGAAACTCGCTTACAAGCTCAACCCCCCAGAATCATAGGATAAAAAGTAAATTTGTCTATAGTGTTTTTCACCTTGCGAAGGTGATAGAACTTGCAGAACAGATCAAGAGTGAAGGGTATGTTTCTTTTTCACATACCCAGAGAAACCCCCTTATTATAGCGATGCTCTTAGGATGAAATTGAGACAGTGGAATATTATATGAATGAAAAAGCTCAATAATTTTTGCAAGAACAAGGAAATATAGTCCAAAATTCAAGTAAGGCATATAACAAGAAATATAACCAGGGGGAATGCGAACTCATTCAGATTTGGTAGGAGAACAAAGCTTGAAAGAAGTAAGAAAGGGAAAATAGTTCTTTAAATCGTTGACATTTGAAGCAGTTAAAATACTTTGGACGGAAGAAGATTCGGTGGCTTGACCGGAATCCCCATCGGAAGTAACATCTTCTATGGGTGATTTACCACGGTTAGAGGAAGACATTGTCCTAGTTTGGTAGTAAGAGCTATAATTAGGGTCAAAATAGCGTGGAATCAAAAGTTATAGAACAAAGCTTCACAGCAAAAATGTTGGAGATGCCGACAGAGATCAGTTACAGATAACCACTAAAGCTACCATAAAATTAGGAACGATTCAACTGTACTAAATTTAAAAAGGTTGCAAGTAAATCGCAAAGTGAATAAAAAACAAAACTTACTTGGGAAGTGGGTGAAGACGGAATACGCAGAATTTCTAGAGACCTCACGCTAGAAGGAATTCTCGAACAGATTACAGCGATAAAGCTAAAACTAAAATGGAAGCAATCACTTATATGTTAATTATAAAAAAATGGCACAATCAAGGAAGGGAATAATGTATGAAATGTGCAATGATGGAAGTCTGATAGAAAGAGAAAATACATTTTCCTTAAATCGAGACGACAACGGCAGATGAAAAGACAACAAATTGATTGAAGCTAAAAATTAATTTATTCAGTTCAGACTCCTCGTTTAAAAGGTGAAATTAAAACAAAAACTTGGAAAATGCGGAAGAGAAGGTGGAAGAATACTGAGTGAATCTCGGAGTAATTAAAACATGATTACCACAAAAATAGACTCACTACGGGGAGTTCAAAATTTAAATCTTCAAATTTGAGGAGAGTTGAAGACAAAAATACAGCCATGAAGCTAACATCACTTTGCAAGACTAATGAGTGTGGAATTAAAATGCGAACACCCTGCACACAATATAACATCTGTTCAAATTTAACACACATAGCCACACCATTACTCTATTCCTTTAAAGTCTTCATGGCTAGGGGGTCTTATGTTGTATATATGGCCTAGTGAACACTCTGGCTGGTACATGCTAGGCCAAGTCTAGCAACATCCGATAGAAGAACGAGCAGGTGTCAACCCAAGGTGTAGATCAGCTGGGCGCGAAGCTTCTGATTGTGGCATAAGGCATGGCCAGACAAACACGGCATAAGCAACGACCACTAACAAAGAACGTGGTGATTATAGCATACCTATGATCCCAATCCCAAAAAATAAGGAACTACAATCATGTCAGCCAATAAATACAACAAGCTCTGCACAAACTAGAGGTAAGCGCTACTATATAGATAAATTCCATTTTGTGAAGAAATGAATGGCTTGATCATCGGAGGTGTTCTACCAGAATCACTTCCGGGGATGCATTTACAGGTAAAGGAATTTAAACAAGTGAACCAAGAAGAGGCTACCTGGACAGGCTGTCACATCATGTGGGTTTTTTTAAATGTCTTTGATTCCCACATTATTAGAACAACATTGATTGTTGTATGGTGTTTACCAATTTCACGTATTTTGTATTATTCAATAACATGTAACGGGTATCGATAAATTATTTCTTGTGTCATCAAATATTAAATACCATAATATTGCACGAGAACAGATTTATCTGTGGCATCGCACATACAGGTGGAGAGACGACACCTTACCCACACTGCAAAAACTCCCTTTGTTTTTATTTTTACGATGTCAAACGATGTCATATCATTAGCCTTCCACATCAGCGGCCATATAACGTGGGTGCCCAAGAGCATGTGATGTCGTTGACTCTCCAATGTTGCTCTAATTTACCCACAACATCGGCTTGTGCGAAGTTGCAATTGTTCCCTCCTATCGCATAGATTATTTACCCGCATCGTCGGTTCTTATGTATGCCGGCGTCGACCTAAACAGCCTTGTAGATATGGTCACCTATTGTCAGCATTCTTGCTTGGACCAATGTCGGTCACAAAACCTGCCAACCTCGGTCCAATACTGAGGTAAAAGATACTTTTTACCTCGTCAACCGAGGTAAAAATGTACTTTTTACTGTGGCAGTATTACCTCGGTTTTTTTGGGACTAAAAACTGAGGTAAAAGGTCTTGTAAAATTGAGGTAAAAGGTCCTATTTCTTGTCGTGGTAGTAGCAGTACTCGGAGGCCTTGAACGGCTCTTTTACTTGTTATGAAGGAAGTGCTCATTTGAAAGTAGGTTGTATACCGCTTGTAGAACAAAAAATAAATATTCACCCCCTTACTCGTCAGGTCGGCTCTTGCAAGATCAAGATGTGCAAGTTGTGGTCATAATATATTCAAACATGCACAAAAATACTCCTTATCGAAAAGGTCCATGCAAACAAGTGTTCTATTGGTTAACCTCACAAAACAGTTGGTCACTCGTACGACCTACATATGAAAATCACTGTGATAAGTAAATAACCTTGCTAGCCATGTAATAAAGTGTTGGAAAATATAGCAAGTTTAATTTTAAGAAATTTAGTTAAGCATTTATGTTCAAGTAAGTCGCAAGCGGGCGCACTCGCACACACACAAATATATATAAATATATATATATATATATATATATATATATATATATTATATGTGTGTGTTGAATACCATTATAGAATTAATGAAATAAACATAAAATATTTTGTATTTTACGATACCGTTATTGAATTTTAAATTTTAGAAAAAAATTGACACATTAATTGAAAATAAAATAGTCATCAAAGAAAATGGTAAAATAAATAATATGAAAAATATTTCAATTCAAATGCACTCTTCTTAAATAAACATACACTATATATATGTATGTATATATGTATGTATATATGTATGTGTGTATGTATATGTATATACATACATATATACATATGTATGTATGTATATATGTACATATATATATGTGTGTGTATATACTTTTTTTTTAAAATAAACCATCCTTAGATGGGGGAAATTATATTGGCCTTCCCGAGCCGTAATAAACAAAATAAAAGAAGCCAAGGCTAAGTTACTGTACAGACTGAGCGTATTGCTCTTGAAGCAACCATAAATTGCTTCCAAAAGAATGAGCTAGAGTATTTGGGATGCTATAGGATGAGCTCTCGAACTTCTTAGTGAATCGAAAACGAAACACAAGTCAGTCAGAGAGAAGATAACCATGAGCATATCCTCTAATTTTTGCAACAAAAAAAGAAACGAGCAGATTAGAATGGAAACTGTGGCCTCAGTATTTGAGCTTTCATGATGCCCTAATCCAATGTGATGATCAGGAATGTTCATTGCAAGCTCTACCAAAAGCTTGTTACTTCGAAGTCTTCAAAGCTGTGCGTAATACACTTGGATTCCAGGAGACTTGTGTGTTGAAACAAATAGGAGGCAGATATGCAGCAGCGACATCAGAAACCTGCATTCAAGAGCGAGAATGAGTAGCATCCGAACTAATTAAACAAATCGTAGAGCAGGGGTGCCAATTTGGTCTAGTCTCACTAACCCCTGGACCGTGTTCGGAAGTTCAGATATGGTAATAAATGATGAATCACGTTCTAGTTGCAAACAAAGTTTAGCAAGTGTATGAGCCACCAGGTTAGCCTGTCTATATATATGTACGAGTTTGATGTCATTAAGTGATTGATGGATCTCATCAGCTAGGGAAAAGCAGTTCCAGTGACATCGGAGTGGTTCAGTAGAAAAAAGAACTGCAGAAAGACAGTCTGATTCCATGTAGAGGGGGCCAGTTAAATCATGTGAAATCTGGATGGCAAACTTAATAGCCTTCAATTCAGCTTCCAAAGGTGATAAAGCATTAGTAAATAGAGTGTAGGCTCCCCCAAAAACACCTCTAATATCTCTAATGATCACTCCAATCCCACACTTCAAAGTATTACATGACCAAGAAGCATCAACATTAAGCTTAAAACCTGATATAGGCCTAGTCCAAGCAATTTTCCAGATTTTTGGCCTTGGGGAAAGTTTAAGGAGTGGTAGAAAGGAATGATCTGCAATACTCACATCAAGAGGCGATGCTATATAAACCGGATTTGCACTGAAGGAGAAAAAAATCTGATCTCTAATGAGTTAGAGCACAAGGGTGGAGGAAGGCTTGATAGATTCAAATAAGTATCTGTTTCTCATCTTCCAAATATTCCAAAAAGTGAAGATAGCAGCAGTACGGATCATTATAGCATGTAAAGAAGTTAGAGCTGGCAAAGTGAAGTAGTATGAAATTCTTTCCCAAACCGATGGGAAAGCTCTATCTCGAATACCCATGAACTGATGAATAATTTTCCATACAGATAGAGAGAAATCACATGTATTAAAAAAATGCTCTAAAGAATCCTCATGCTTATTGCACATGCAGCATTTAGAAGCCAAAGAAACCCTCAGTTTCCTGAGTATGTTATCAAAAGGCAGCAGAGAATTTACTACTTTCCACATAAATACAGAGATTTTCTTCTCAAATCTGGGGTTCCAAAGGTGTTTAGAAGAGGAAGTCGAACCTGTGTGGTTGCTTAGCAAATTATATGTATCTTTGAAGGAGAAATTCCCAGAGATACCTGGTTTCCAAATTAATCTATCAGCTCTGTGGGGGAAAAGTTTTGACTCCTGCAAAAGATTGATAATGTGAGATGACAGAAATGGCTCTATTTTTGTGATGAGAAGATCTTTGTTAGTTATGAAAGCAGAGACTAAACATTCAACATCAATATCCACCCTATTATGATCACACAAATCAATCAGTGAACCTACATCAAGCCAGTTTGAAGTCCAAAAATTACAATCACCTCTCCCTATGATGACTCTAGAATTAGCCTCGGCCCATACATTAACTGAACAAATTCTCTTCCAGTTAGGAGAAGTCCTATAAGATTGAGGGAGGGCTGCCAATAAATGAGTCCAGAGGGCATCACCTATTTGATACTTCCACCACAATTTAACTGAGCATGTTTTAATTATTGTGTTTATAGACCTGAAGCCTAAGCCATTCTGATCAGTTGGGAGGCACAAATCAGACCACTTTTTCCAAGATCTTTTTGTTTTTAAATCATCCCCCCAAAAAAATTTACTCATTTTTTTCTCAATGATGGAAATGATCAATTTTTTTGGTTTGATAACTTGCCAGATGTGTTGTGGAATGGCATATATACAAGACTCAATCAAAGTAATTTTCCCACCCATGGATATCCATCTATTTTTCCAATTACCAATCTTATTATCAATAAGTTCAAAGAGTGGTTGGAAGTAAATCTTTTTAGCCGCACCAGTAAAGATTGGAACTCCTAAGTAGGTGAAAGGGAAAGAACCCAATTTCATTCCAAGTATCCTTTTAATGTGGTTCACTTTATGATCTGTAGCATGCTTACTTATGAAGATGTCACTCTTGTTATAATTGATAGACTGACCAGTGACTTCCTCAAAGATGGACAGAAAAGCCTTTAATCTAACCAAGGTTAAGTTTGTTGCTTTAAAGAAAATAACAGTATCGTCAGCATAAGATAAGTGAGAGATTCTTGGAGGATTACCTGGGAGATCAAAGTAGTCTAGCTTACCAGTGTCAAAAATGTAGGTCAGGCTCCTTGAAAAAGACTCAGAAAAAATATTAAACAGCAATGGAGATAAAGGGTCACCCTGTTTAATGCCTCTAGAAGACTGAAAAAATCCCACTGGCTTACCATTAATAAGAATAGAGAACCAAGCCTGTGACAAGTTTTTCATAACAGTGAAAATAAATTTTGCATGGAAACCAAATTTTGCCAAAATTTTATATAGAAATGACCATCTAACCCTATCAAAGGCCTTTTTGAGATCAAGTTTAATTATACAATTCGGATCTCTTCTCTTTCTGTTAATGAGTCTGACCATTTCTTGTAGATGAATTACATTATCTGAAATATCCCTACCATGTAAAAATGCTGTTTGGTTTGGAGAGATAATCTTAGGCATAATAGATTTAAGTCTTTCCATAAGCACTTTAGAGCAAATCTTATTAATCACATTGGAAAGACTTATAGGTCTATAGTCATCAAATGAGGATGGGGTTTTCTTCTTTGGGATTATGGTGATCCATGTACTACTTATACCCCTAGGCAGGTTAGATGAAGATTGAAAATCCTGAACAGCTAGAAGAAGATCATGTGCTATTATATCCCAAGATTTCATGTAGAATTTGGCCGTAAAACCATCCGGACCTGGAGAGCTTGATTTATTAAGGCTACACACTATCCTCTTAAGCTCCTCCATAGTGACTGGTTTTAATAGGTTCTCATTATCATCCTGAGTAACCAGCTTGGGGATATGATTGAGAAAATGAGATGTGAATGGAGAACAATCAGTGGGGCAGTCTTCACTGAGTAGATCCTGATAATAACAGATTGCCTCCATCTCCACATCCTGTGTATTTTCCAACCATTGACCATTTCTACCCTTGATTTTTGTAATCCTCAATCTATTGTTCTTATCTTGTACAGATTTATGAAAGAAAGATGTATTATTGTCTCCATCTTGTATCCATTTTATCTTAGCCTTGTGTTTCCAGAAATTCTTTTGTTCAGACATGGCCTTGACTAATCTGGCCCTAGCCTCCCTAAGGTTAACCAGATTATTAACAGAATCATCATGATCAGTTAAGGCTTCCTGAGCCTGCAAGGCTAATTCTGCCTGAAGTACATTATCATGAATGTTACCAAAATGCTCTTTGTTCCAGCTTTTTAAGGCTTTCTTAAGTCTAACTAATTTTAAGTAAAAAGCTAGCATTCCAGAGTTATGCATAGGAGTATCCCAATCCTTCTTAATTACTTCGTTAAAATCTTTCCTCTTGTACCATGTATTTAGGAACCTAAAGGGTCTCGGATTGGATGGTATGTCACTACCTACAGTCAGCAGCAAGGGGTTGTGATCTGAGCTAACTCTATTCAGAATCTGAATTGTAGAGGAAGGAAAAGAAAGAGTCCATGATGCAGTGCACAGTCCTCTATCTAGTCTTTTAACTGTAGGAGATCTTAAACGATTATTAGTCCAAGTAAACAGGTTCCCAACAGTATTGATTTCTTCCAAACCCATTCCATTAATAAAATCATTAAAATCTCTAATACTTCCAAGTTTTGGAGTAGATGGACCTCTGTATTCAGTTATTGATGAAATGGAGTTGAAATCTCCAATAAACAAAGATTCAGAATGATTGAGTGAGCTAAGATCAGACCAGAGATCCTTCCTTCCTAATCTGGTTCTCAGACCATATATAAAAAAGGCATCCATTGGCTTAATGAGAGTAGAACTAGTTAGGTGAACTCCAAGAAACTGAAGATTATCATTTCTAACTGTCAGAGTTATGTTTGAAGACCAAAAAATCCAGATCTGACCATTAGTTGCAGAGAAACAGTTATCAAACCTCAACATTTGTCTATATAGATCACACTGTGAATTGTCATGTTTAGGCTCAATTAAACAAATGAGTTCAAATTTATGTCTGTTGATGAGATTAGAGAGTCTAAGCATAGATGTATCCATTCCTCTAATATTCCAAACCAACATTTTAATTCTAACAGTTGAACTATTCATAATGAAACATTAGAGGAGCTTTTTGATCTAGTCATAATGGTGTTCTTCTGAGCGAAAAAAGTGTCATTAGGTGGTTTGCTATTTTTCATAATAGACTTACCTTTCTTCAACTTACTTGGATCAGAAGATGGGACACTGTCTCCCTGTGATTGATCAGTTCCAGCTTCAGGAGCAGTATCTAATCGGGTGGCTTCTTCTTCGGTGGCAGAGAGTTCAATACGAGTGCCCTCATCTCCAGATGATTCCTCACCAGCTAAGGGTAGAAATCTATTGGACCTGTTTTTCTGCTGAGAAAAAATAAATTTTTTTGCTGCAATGATGGAGCTGAAAGGGGAAAAGGATTTTCCTCGTTTACTTGGTAGATCATCTTTGGCAAAGACTGACCTAAAAATAGGTGGGGCAGATTGAGGATGCCTATCTTGTGTCCCAAATGATCTAGGTTCAATGGGAAAGGCTCGAGGGGAGGGGGTAGGGATTAATTTTTCAGGTTGAGGAGACAGAGAGATATCTTCTTTCTCTGTCACAACAACCTCTGTGCTGCTGATTACAATGGTGGGCTTATCTACATTGCTGGAGGTAAATTTTTGAGGAGGCTCCCCAGAATTCTTAGGATCAGCTACCAGGGGGTCAGAGTTAGTTAGAATAGACTCATTTGATTCATGCACTGTAGCTTGACTCTGCTGTTTCTTAGGAACATAGATAAATTTCTGAGACTGATAGCCATTTTTCTGTTATTGATATCCCTGAACTCTCTGCTCCTAAATTACCAGTCTGATTACTATTTGAGTTCCCTTTTACCTGTCCCATCGAGCCCTTCAAATGGGAGTCAGTTAAATTGATTACAGTATCATTTTTCCTAGCCGAGGATCTCTTAAGCTCCGGGTGCAGATAAATGCAATAACTGTCCTCATGCCCTATACATTTACAATGTAAACAATAGGGGGGAATATCCTCAAATTCTAGGGGGAGCTTAACAACATTGAATTCATTTCCATCCTCTTCGATTCCCACTCTAATGCAGGATGGTAATTTCTTTTTTAAATCAATTTCAACACACATTTTCACACAAGAAGGCCTAGACAGAGCCTCAGTAGCAGCATCAACTTTAATAAAATTTCCAATTTGGTTACCCATGATTTCAAGCATAGCTGAATTATAAAAATAGATTGGGACATGAGGAATTGTTACCCATACCGGGACTATGGACGATTCTGCCTCCGGAGAGAAATCAGAAGTCCATTTCAATACCTTCATCTGGGCATTGTTGAAACTCCAGTGACCCTTGAGCCAGAACCTCTGGTAGTCTTCTTTTTCCTGGAAGCGAACTAGGACGTGCCGGAAATCGATAGATCCTATTTGAAATTTGCCTTTGAAGCCTACAGAATTAAAGGATTCGTTTAGTTGGACCATAGAAGGCTTACCTCTAGCAAACTTACCGATCAGAGCATTCCGATAATGGGAGGAGAGAATGTCTGCATCCTTGCGACTGACAAGGCATGAGATTTCTCCTTTGTACTGAATTTTGGGAATGATTTCCGGGTTTGATGGAAGGGAAGCTTGTAGTGGAGGAGGTCGGTTAGCAAGCGCTTGAAGGAAGGATTTGGTCCCCCCTTGGCTTCGATCGGCCGGCGGGAGAGCCGCCATGGCGGCGGCGAGAGGAGAAACAGGTGAAAAGGATATGACCGTTATCAGTTAAGGTGTCTGAAAGGAGAGGAGGAATATGAAAACGACAGAGAAGTGCGCGTTTTGGCTAAATCGCACCAGATATCTCACGTAGCTACAGTGGAAAAACGAGAGCTTCCTGTGTGATTACACATATATAAAAAAAGATTATGTATATATATATATATATAATTGGGATCATGTGAGAACACCTATATTATGTGTGAACAATCACTTATGTGAGAACGGATTTGAACCCTTCTATTATTTAATCTGATGGTTCCAATTGAGTCTCGTGTTGTTTAAAAATTCCTATTAGTCGGCAAAGGAGACCAGAAATCAATCAACAGATTTACCGGTTCAGTCAAAAAAATGGGAAATACATGGAATATCCTGCACCTCTCGCTTAAGTTAATACGCATGCATGCTAGAGTAAATAAAGTTTATGATTACTTGTGATTGATTTTATTGATTCTGGATAAGTCTTGTTGACTAATCTAGAGTCTTAGTAATACTATCTTTCCTTATTATACTCTATTTAATCATGTCAACAATACATTATTTCCTTACGATAAATGCATATTTTTATGGTATCAGAACAGTGTTATAATCCACCTTCCTAAAACCTAAAAAAATTTGGCCGCACTCTTCCTCTCTCCAACGGCTGATCACCATCTTCCCCCTCTCCCTTCCGATGAAATATTTCCGGTGCCACTCTCATCATAGCTAGTGAAAAATTATCGTTCAATACCCTTCTCCAAATGATGCAAATCAAGCTCAATAAGTCCAACTTTCTTCTCTGCAAATGTCAGATTGGATATATCCTCAAGCCCCAGAAGCTTTTTGGTTATCTTGATGGGTCGACTCCATGCCCACCTTTCCTTACTCCATTGTCGGCCGGCTCCTCGTCCCCTTTGTTCGCATCTATCATCGGCACTCCTTCCAGTGGCTCCAAGACCGATCATGTGGCGGCCCGGGCGTCCTAAGAATTGGCCAAGGAGGTCTATGATCTATGGATTGATGAAGATCATAGGGTTTGCAGTCTATTGTTCTCTTCTCTCTCTCCCGAGGCCCTTTCCAAACTCTCAGCCTCTAGTATGTGTGCCAAAGATATCTAGGACAATATTTGCGCCACTTTTAAGAACAGTAGCACATCCACCATCCTACATGTTCGTGCCAAGGCCCACGATATACGTAAGAGTGGTACTATTCATAAACTCCATTTATAATTTAAATTTATTTTTGAGCAGTTAACCCTTATGGGTTCTCCAGTCTCTAATGATGATCAGATAATTTGGGTTTTAACTGCTCTTAGGTCTGAGTTCAAAGATTTTTCTGCCCCGTTTATTAATTCTTTGCTTACGCCTTTATATGTTGATATGTTATCTCGTCATAAGAACCACGAGGCATTTAAAAAAATTACATGGGAATTCAGCGCCAGCGTCTTGGCCGGTCACGTTCGCTGGGGGTAAAAACCCCTCAGCCGGCCGCGAGTTAGATTACACGTCGGTGAGGGGCGATGTACGTTTGGTGCACGCGCTGCCAGGGGCGGCCATTTCGATGAGCTCCATGGTGGTTGGTCTCCTAGTTCTACTCAGTAGGCAGCCTCGGGCTCAAGTTCAGGCTGCGGTCGGCAGCCCGATCATTTTGCTGCTACCTATTTTAAGATGTTGGCTCAGACCCGACCCATCTGGCTAAAAATGTTCAGGCATCCATGCAGCTGAACCCATCTGCGAGCACATCAGACTAGTATCTTGATTCTGGCACAACCATTCACATGGCGTCTTCAGCTTCTGGCCTGGACAGTGTGTCTCAATATTCAGGAAATTCTCAGGTTTATATTGGTAATGGTGCTTCTATTCAGATTTCGCATATTGGTGATTCTCATATTTTTGATCATTTGAAACTGTATGATGTTCTGGTTGTGCCTGAGATTACTAATAATTTACTGTCTATTAGTAAACTGACCAGAGATTTGAATGTGTCTGTTACCTTCGATGATCGAAACTTTGTTATTCAGAACAAAGTATCCAAGGAAGTCGTGGGCAGGGGCCACAGTGATGGATTCTTGTACGTGTTAGACAAAGGAGACGCATCACTAGTTTCATTTTTGTAGCAGAATAAAGTATAGGCATCCTACGAGCTTTGGCACGCTCACCTAGGATATGTGCCAACTGTAATCATTTCCGGCTTGCAGAAGTCCAGTTTACTTTCAGTTTCCTCTTTATTACCTAAACCACATACTTGTACCCCTTGTGTTATAGCGAAGGGGCAGCGGTTATCTTTTGTTGAAAACACTAAACGTGTTGTGCGCGTCCTGGATTTGGTACACTGTGATTTGTGGGGTCCCTCCCTAATTTTATCTGAGATTGGTTTTTCTTATTATACCTTATTTGTGGATGATTATTCTCATTTTACTTGGTTTTTCTGCTTCATCAAAAATCCATTTTTTTAAAAAATTACTTACAGTTTGAGGCACTGGTAGAGAATTAATTTACATCTACAATTAAGGTTTTTCAGAGTGACGGCGTGTCACGGGTCACCCTCTGAAGGGGTTAACCATGTGCCCTAGATGTGTTAGAGTGTCACAACTACCGCCTAATTTCCCACATACGTCACACATAGCTTGGTTGCTCTCAGCACACCAAGCCTTTAGAGGGACGTGGTCGAGTATGAAGCAGAAATACACACACGAGTTTAGATTAGGAGCATGACTTCACACCCACAAGCCAAAAAGGCAATACAAGCCCTGACAGCTGGGGAAAAATGCTCGTTTTTAATATATTTCAAAAAGGTAACCGAACGTGGGTAGCTCAGTACTCTACGTTACTGCGTACAAACGTTATCACGGGTTTTATGGGTATAAAGACAAAAGAAGGTCAAAGGAAACAAGACACATAGGCCTGGACCTTACATAAAGAAACTAAGCTAATCTACTAGCTACTACTACTACAAGCAAAAGAGAAGACTTCTGGGACAAGGAGCTTGGGACATGTCTTCTCGGGCCGTGACTCAACACTTAGTGTGATAGCCTGGCAGGCGACCGGGCGCTGCGCGCATGATCATTGTGCATAGCGTATCACAGGCGCAAAAGGGGACATCACAGGCCATGAGCGGTTAGGCGGTCAGCACTAGATGACACAAAGGTGTGTGTGTCACTGTTTAGGGAGACCAGTTCGCGGTTAGGTGGTCAGCACTGGATGACCCAAAGGGGTTGATTCAATTGTTAGCGCTTGTGTACTCTAGTTTAACCATGGTCCTCAACGTCTATAGTTCTCGTTTGAGCTGGCTTGATTTTATAGTACTCACTTCTTTATCAACGACCAAAGGAAAGTCCAACTCTGGATGTTGTCCGGTAAGAATCATAATCCGTTCATGTTTCTGCCTCATACCTTGTGGAAAAACAAGGAGTTGCTGATGTGAATGATGAATCATCTTTCCCCGTCATGGTTTACAAGGTTAAACTTGCTTAATAAACTCAAAACGGGAAGTTTGATGGGGCGCACCAGCCAGCAGATACATCTTTGGAATCTGAATCTTCTTGGCAACCGACGAACGCTTCCTATCCTCTTTGCTTAACAAAGCTTCACCCCTCACATATGGGGAGCGATCCACAATATACTTAGTCTTCATACTTACTTCACAAAGCTCCTCGGATCCATTGGGCTAACCCATTTCTGGTGTAGACCCTCTGACCCTTCATTTCCATTCTCCCCACCGGGATCCGCTGAATTGTGATCCTCATCTTGTATTATGCACATGACGAGCTGCAAAGCTGAGATTTTACCCACGGGTGAACTCTTTGAAATCACTTTAACCGTGCATGGATTGGTACCTAAGACGTAAATGTAGTTGCCATATGGGTATACGATAATCCATACATCTCTCAGAAATTCCATACCGAGGACTAAATTGAAGTCATCCATTTTAACGACATGGAAATCCACTGTGGTCCCTATGGTGCCAAACTTGACCGAGCATCGCCTTGCAACACCCTGCACTTGTTGGGCTTCACTGTTAACGGCTATCATCCTGCCCACAGCTTTCTCCAACTTGAGCCCCAATCTTGATGCCTCTGATTCAAAGACATACATATGGCTGGCTCCAATGTCGACCATCGCTCGGATGGGTTTTCCATTCACAAATATGTCCATATATATCAATGCTCCATCGGTCTGACACATTGTTTTAACACGGACAATCTTAGGTTTGTCAAGTTTAGGTGCAGCCTTCCCCACTTTGCTTGACCAAGTTGTAGCTCTCTGTGAAAGCACTGCAACAACCACCAGTTTGATCTCAGGCTTCGTTAATGGATTAATAGCCCTAGCTCTATTAATCCCACCATGGAATTAAACCGCAGATTCAATGCCCCCGTGGGGCATGGTTCTTTCTCTTCGGGCCAGACTCCTTAGCCGAATGCTCTTGAACTACCTCACTCAGTGCCTCCTTGATTTTTCTTGAGTCTCCAAGCAATATAACAGTGATCCTTTACTCTGTTGGACAATCAACAAGGGCATGATTCCTTTTGCACATTTCACACACAGGTTGTACCTTCCCAGTTTATCCATCCCACCTTGGTTTGGACTCAATTAAACTAGCCACACTTGCACTGGGGCTTGTTTCATTCCTTCCTGCACCCGAATTGGGCATGTAGCTACCTCTACCGCTTAGACAGGGTCTAAAGTTACTCCATACCTTGGGAGAACTTTCACCCACACAATAGAACCGTTCATCTCCCTATCAAATCTTTGCGATCCTTTACCATTACAGTCCTTCTGACTTTCAACGAATGTTATTGCTGAGTTATAGTCAGTACAACGAGCTCTCCTTAGCTTGATTCTAGCCCACGACTTTAATCCTTGGCTGAAGTCATGGAGTTTGTACTTCTCCAGATAGTCAGGAAAGTTGAGCATACATGCTTGGAAAGCCGACACACACCTCATAATACTGCCGATTTGCGCCAAGGTTCTTAGGCTCAACAATGTTTGTTCCTTAATGTTGGTAGACATGAATTTTTGCCTCGCATTAAGCTTCAATTCATCCCATGTGTTGATATCCAGAGTCCTGCCTTTATCTCTGTGTCTTGGTATCGCCACCACACTATAGCAGATCCCTCCAGGTACATCGTGGCAACAGTAACTTTCTTAGCTTCCAAATCCATCCTAGTCGCCTTAAAGTATTAATCCAACTCATACAAGAAGTTATCAAGATCTCTCGCATCACGAGCCCCACCATATTTCTTAGGCTCATGGACTTTCTGTTTGTGAACAGCACGAACACCACTCCATCCCTTCGAGGGCTGAGGTCTCGACCCCTTTGAGGACAGAAGCCTACATTCCTTCGAGGGCTGAGACCTAGAAGCCTTCGAGGGAAGAAGACTCCACCCCTTCGAGGAATGAAGACTCCATCCCTTCGAGGGCTGACATCTCGACCCCTTCGAAGACTGAAGGAACCATTATTTCGAGGGCTAACATCTAGACCTCTTCGAGGACTGCCGACTTTATCCCTTCGAGGGCTGAGAGCTAGACCACTGCGAGGGAAGAAGACTACAACCCTTCAAGGAATGAAGGATCTATCCCTTCGAGGGCTTAGATATGGTCCCCTTCGAGGACTGAAGACTGAATCCCTTCGAGGGCTGAGATCTTGACCCCTTCGAAGACTGAAGAGTCCATCCTCTCGAGGGCTGAGATCTCGATCCCTTCGGGGTTGAGATATCATCACTTCAAGGACTGATGCCTCCACTACTTCAAGGAATGAATACTCCATCCCTTTCGGGAAAGAAGACTCCATCCCTTTGAGGTCTGAGAGCTCGACCCCCTCGAGGATAGAAGGCTCAATCCTATGGAGGGCTGAGAGCTAGAAGCCTTCGAGGACAGAAGACTCCATCCCTTCGAGGGCTGACATCTTGACCCCTTCAAAGACTGAAGGAACCATTATTTTGAGGGCTGACATCTTGACCTCTTTGAGGACTAAAGACTTCATCCCTTCGAGGGCTGAGGCTAGACCACTTCGAGGGAAGAAGACTACATCCCTTCAATGAATGAAGCATCCATCCCTTCGAGGGCTTAGATATTGTCCCCTTTGAGGACTGAAGACTCAATCCATTCGAGGGCTGAGATCTTGACCCCTTCGAAGACTGAAGAGTCCATCCTCTCGAGGGCTGAGATCTCGAACCCTTCGAGGGCTGAGATATCGTCCCTTCAAGGACTGGCGCCTACACTACTTTGAGGAATGAATACTCCATCCCTTCTGGGAAAGAAGAATCCATCCCTTTGAGGTCTAAGAGCTCAACCCCCTCGAGGATAGAAGGCTCAATCCCTTCGAGGGCTGAGAGCTAGAAGCCTTCGAGGACAGAAGACTCCATCCCTTCCAGGGCTGAGATCTAGAAGCCTTAGAGGACAGAAGACTCCATCCCTTCGAGGACTGAAGACTCTATCCCTTCAAGGATTGAAGCCTCCATTGCTTTGAGGAATGAAAACTCCATCCCTTTGAGGAATGAAGACTCCATCCCTTTGAGGCTGTCATCTCGACCCCTTCAAGGACTAAAGACTCCATCCCTTCGAGGGCTGAGATCTCGACCCCTTCGAGGACTGAAGAGTCCATCCCCTCGAGGGCTAAGATCTCGACCCCTACAATGATAGAAGACTCCATCCCTTCGAAGGCTAAGATCTCAACCCCTTCGAGGGTAGAAGACTCCTTCCCTCTGAGGGCTGAGATCTTGACCCCTTCGAGGGTAGAAGACTCCATCCCTTTGTGGGCTGAGATTTCAACCCCTTTGAGGATTGACGTCTCCACTCCTTCGAGGAATGAATACTCTATCCCTTTAATGAATGAAGACTCCATCCCTTCGATAGCTGACATCTCGACCACTTTGAGGACTGAAGACTCCATCCCTTAAAGGACTGAGAGCTTGACCAATTCGAGGGCTGAAGACTCCATCCCTTCGAGGCTGAGATCTTAACCCCACCAAGGGCAGAAGCCCCCATCCCTTTGAGGTCTTAGATCTCGATCCCTTTGAGGACTGAAGACTCCATCCCTTCGAGGGCTGAGATTTTGACCCCTTTGAGAACTGAGATCTTGATCCCTTTGAGGGCTGAGATTTTGACCCCTTCGAGAACGGACACCTCCACTCCTTCGAGTAATGAAGACTCTATCCCTTCAAGGAAAGAAAACTACATCTCTTTGAAGGCTGAGAGCTCGACCCCCTCGAGGACAGAAGGCTCCATCCCTTCGAGGGCTGAGATCTTGACACCTTTGAGGAAAGAAGACTCTCTTCGAGGAATGAAGACTCCATCCTTTTGAGGTATGATATCTCCACCCCTTTGAGGAAAGAAGACTCCATCTCATTGAGGAATTAAGACTCCATCCCTTCTAGGGCTGAGACCTCGACCCTTTCGAGGATAGAAGACTCCATCCCTTTGAGGAAAGAAGACTCCATTCCTTCAAGAAATGAAGACTCCATCCCTTCAAGAAATGAAGACTCCATCCCTTCGAGGACTGATAGCTTGACCCCCTAGAGGACAGAAGACTTCATCCCTTCGAGGGCTGAGATCTCGGTCCCCTCGAGGACTGAACACTCCATCCCTTCGAGGGCTGAGAGCAAGAACCCTTGGAGGGCTGAGAGCTGAGAGTTGGACCCCTTCAAGGATAGAAGATTTGATCCCTTCGAGGGCTAAGGGTTAAACCCCTTCGAGGATAGAAGAGTCCATCCCTTTGAGGGCTAAGATCTTAAAGCCTTCGAGGAAAAAAGACTCCATCCTTTCGAGGAATAAAGAATTTATCCCTTCAAGGCCCGAGATCTCGACCCCTTCAAAGACTAAAGACTCCATCCCTTTGAGGGCTGAGATCTTGACCCCTTCGAGGACTGAAGAGTCCATCCCCTCAGGGACTGAGATCTCGACCTCTTTGAGGGTCAAAATTTTAACCCCTTTAAGGACTGACGCCTCCACTCCTTTGAGTAATGAAGACTCCATCCCTTCAAGGAAAAAAGACTCCATCCCTTTGAGGGCTAAGAGATCGACCCCCTCGAGGAAAGAAGGCTCTATCCCTTCAAGGGCTGAAAGCTAGAAGCCTTTGAGGACAGAAGACTCCATCCCTTTGATGGCTAAGATCTAGAAGCCTTGGAGGATAGAAGACTCCATCCCTTCGAGGAATGAAGACTCTATCCCATCGAGGATTGAAGACTCTATCCCTTTGAGGACTAAAGCCTCTATTGCTTTGAGGAATGAAAACTCCATGCCTTTAAGGAGTGAAGACTCCATCCCTTCGAGGATTTTCATTTCGACCCCTTCAAGGACTGAAAACTTCATCCCTTCGAGGGTTGAGATCTCGACCCTTTCGAGGAATGAAGAGTCCATACCCTCGAGGGCAGAGATCTTGACCCCTTGGAGGATAGAAGACTCCATCCCTTCGAGGGCTGAGATCTCAACCCATTCAAACATGGAAAACTAAATCCCTTCGGGGGCTAAGATCTAGAAGCCATCAAGGACAGAAGACTCTATCACTTCAAGGTCTGAAGACTTCATCCCTTCGAGGACTGAAGACTTCATCCCTTTGAGGATTGAAGTCTCCATCCCTTTGATGACTGAAGCCTCCATTCCTTCGAGGAATAAAGACTCCATCCCTTAGAGGTTTGGCATCTTGACCCCTTCGAGGACTGAAGACTTCATACCTTCGAGGGCTAACATCTCAACCCCTTCGAGGACTGAAGACTCCATCCGTTTGAGGGCTGACATCTCAACCCCTTCGAGGGAAGAAGACTCCATCCCTTTGATGTCCGAGATCTTGACCCCTTCGAGGGCAGAAGACTCCATCCCATCAAGGGACAAGATTTTGACCCCTTTGAGGACTGACACCTCCACTCCTTTGAGGAATGAAGACTCTATCTCTTCGATGAAGGAAGACTCCATCCCTTTGATGGCTGACATCTCGACCCCTTTGAGGACTGAAGACTCCATCCTTTCGAGGGATGAGAACTCAACCCCTTGAGGACTGAAGACTCCATCCCTTCGAGGGCAGAAGCATTCATCCCTTTGAGGGCCGAGATCTATATCCCTTCGAGGGCAGAAGCCTTCATCCCTTCAAGGGCTGAGATCTCAACCCCTTCGAGGACGGAAGAGTCCATTCTCCTGAGGGCTGAGATCTCGACCCCTTCAAGGACTGACACCTCCATTCCTTTGAGGAATAAAGACTCCAACCCTATGGGGAAGAAGACTACATCCCTTTGAGGGCTGAGATTTTGACCCCTTTGAGGACTGATGCCTCCACTCCTTTGTAGAATGAAGACTCCTTCCCTATGGGGAAGAAGACTTCATCCCTTTGAGGACAGAGATTTCGACCTCTTTTAGGACTGACGCCTCCACTCCTTTGCGGAATGAAGACTCCATCCCTTCGATGAATGAAGACTTCATCCCTTTGATGGCTAACATCTCGACCCCTTTGAGGAATGGAGACTCCATCCCTTCGAGGGATGAGAGCTCAACCCCTTTAAGGACTGAAGACTCCATCCCTTCGAGGGCTAAGATCTCGACCCCTTTGAGGGCATAAGCCTTCATCCCTTCGAGGGCTGAGATCTCGATCCCTTCGAGGGTAGAAGCCTCCATCCCTTTTAGGGCTGAGATCCCAACCCCTTTGAGGACTAAAGAGTCCATCCCCTAGAGGGCTGAGATCCCGACCCCTTCGAGGGCTGAGATTTTGACCCCTTCGAAGACTGACACCTCTACTCCTTCAAGGAATGACGACTCAATCCCTTCGAGGAAAGAAGACTCCATTCCTTTGAGGGCTAAGAGCTCGACCCCCTCGAGGATAGATAGTTCCATCCCTGTGAGGGCTTGACCCCTTCGAGGGCTGAGATCTCAACCCCTTCGAGGGTTGAATCCTCCATCCCTTCGAGGGCTGAGATCTCGATCCCTTCGAGGACTTAAGACTCCATCCCTTTGAAGGCTGAGATCTCGACCTCTTTGAGGGCTAAAGAGTTCATCCCCTTAAGGGCTGAGATCTCGACCCCTTTGAAGGTTGAGATTTCGACCCCTTCGAGGACTGACACCTCCACTCCTTCAAGGAAAGAAGACTCTATCCCTTTGAGGAATGAAGCCTCAATCCCTTTGAGGAATGAATCCTCAATCCCTTTGAGGGCTGAGAACTTGACCCCTTCAAAGAATGAAGACTCCATCCCTTCGAGGGCTGAGATCTCGACCCTTTGAAGACAGATGTGTCTATTCCCTCAAGGGCTGAGATCTCGACCCCTTCAAGGGCTAAAATATCGACACATTTGAGAACTAATGTCTCCACTCCTTTGAGTAATGAAGACTCTATCCCTTCAAGGAAAGAAAAATCCATCCCTTCGAGGGCTGAGAGCTCGACCCCCTCGAGGACAGAAGGCTCTATCCCTTCGAGGGCTGAGATCTAGAAGCCTTGGAGGATAGAAGACTCCATCCCTTCGAGGGCTGAAGACTCTATCCCTTCGAGGACTGAAGCCTCTATTGCTTTGAGGATAAAAAACTCCATCCCTTCGAGGAATAAAGCCTCCATCCCTTCGAGGGCTATCATCTCGACCCCTTCGAGGACTGAAGACTCCATCCCTTCGAAGGCTGGGATCTCGACCCCTTCGAGGACTGAAGACTCCATCCCCTTGAGGGCTGAATCTCAACCCCTTCAATGATAGAAGACTCCATCCCTTCAAAGGCTAAGATCTCGAGCCCTTCGAGGGCAAAAGACTCATTCCCTTTGAGAGCTGCGATCTTGACCCCTTCGAGGGCAGAAGACTCCACCCCTTCGAGGGCTGAGATTTCAACCCCTTTAAGGACTGACGCCTCCACTCCTTCGAGTAATGAACACTCCATCTCTTTGATGAATGAAAACTACATCCCTTCGATAGCTAACATCTCAACCCCTTCGAGGACTGAAGACTCATTCCCTCTGAGGACTAAGAGCTCGACCACTTTAAGGACTGAAGACTCCATCCCTTTGAGGGCTGAGATCTTGACCCCTTCAAGGGCAGAAACCTCCATCCCTTCGAGGGCTAAGATCTCAATCCCTTCAAGGACTGAAGACTTCATCCCTTCGAGGGCTGAGATCTCAACCCCTTCGAGCACTGAAGGGTCTATCCCCTCGAGCGTTGAGATCTTGATCCCTTCAAGGATTGAGATTTCGACCTTCAAGGACTGACACCTCCACTCATTCTAGGAATGAAGACTCCATCCCTTCGAGGAAAGAAAACTCCATCCCTTCGAGGGCTGAGAGCTCGACCCCCTCGAGGACAGAAGGCTCCATCCCTTCCAAGGCTGAGATCTCGACCCCTTCGAGGAAAGAAGACTCCACCTTTTTGAGGAATGAAGCCTCCATCCTTTTGAGGGATGATATCTCCACCCCTTCAAGGAAAGAAGACTCCATCTCTTCAAGGAATTAAGACTCCATCCCTTCTAGGGCCGAGACCTTGACCCCTTCGAGGATAGAAGACTCTATCCCTTTGAGGAAAGAAGACTCTATCCCTTTGAAGAATGAAGACTCTATCCCTTTGAGGATTGAGAGCTCGACCCCCTCGATTACAGAAGACTTCATCCCTTTAAGGGCTGAGATCTCGGCCCCTTCGAGGACTGAAGAATCTATCCCTTCGAGAGCTAAGAGCTAGACCCCTTCGAGGGCTAAGAGCTGAGAGCTAGACCCCTTCGAGGATAGAAGAGTCCATCCCTTTGAGGGCTAAGGGCTGGACCCCTTCGAGGATAGAAGAGTCTATCCCTTCAAGGGCTAGGGCTGGACCCCTTCGAGGATAGAAGATTCCATCCCTTCGAGGACTGAGATCTTGAAGCCTTCAAGGAAAGAAGACTCTATAGCTTTGAGGAATGAATCCTCCATCCCTTTGAGGCCTGAGATCTCGACCCCTTCGAAGACTGAAGACTCCATCCCTTCGAGGGCTGAGATCTCGACCCCTTTGAGGACTAAAAAGTCAATCCCCTTGAGGGCTGAGATCTCAACCCCTTCGAGGGATAAAATTTTGACCACTTCAAGGTTAGAAGACTCCACTCCTTTGAGTAATAAAGACTCCATCCCTTCGAGAAAAGAAGACTTCATCCCTTCGAGGGTTGAGAGCTCGACTACATCCTTTTGAGGGCTGAGTGCTAGACCCCATCGAGGATAGAAGACTCCATCCCTTTAATGGCTAAGATCTCGACCCCTTCAGGGATAGAAGCCTCCATCCCTTCAAGGGCTGAGACCTAAAAGCCTTCGAGGGAAATAGACTCCATCCCTATGAGGAAAGAAGACTACATCCCTTCGAGGGCTAAAATCTTAACCCCTTTGAGGACTGAAGGCACCAAACCTTTGAGGGATGACAACTCGACCCCTTTGAGGACTGAAGACTCCATTCCTTTGAGGGCTGGGAGCTAGACCCATTCGAGGGAAGAAGACTCCATCCCTTCGAGGAATACAGCCTCCATCCCTTCGAGGGCTGAGATATCTACCCCTACGAGAACTGAAGAGTCCCCTTCGAGGGCTGAGATATTGACCCCTTCGAGGACTGATGCCTCCACTACTTTGAGGAATGAATACTCCATCCCTTTGAGGAAAGAAGACTTCATCCTTTCGAGGGCTAAGAGCTCGACCCCCTCGAGGAATAAAGGATCTATCCCTTCAAGGGCTGAGAGGTAGAAGCCTTTGAGGACAGAAGACTCCATCCCCTCGAGGGCTGAGATCTAGAAGCCTTGGAGGACAAAAGACTCCATCCCTTCGAGGACTAAAGACTCTATCCCTTTGAGGACTGATGCCTCCACTACTTTGAGGAATGAATACTCCATCCCTTTGAGGAAAGAAGACTCCATCCCTTCGAGGGCTGAGAGCTCGACCCCCTCAAGGAATAAAGACTCTATCCCTTCAAGGGCTGAGAGGTAGAAGCCTTTGAGGACAGAAGACTCTATCCCCTCGAGGGCTGAGATCTAGAAGCCTTGGAGGACAAAAGACTCCATCCCTTCGAGGACTGAAGACTCTATCCCTTCAAGGACTGAAGCCTCCATTGCTTCTAGGAATGAAGACTCCATCCCTTTCAGGAATGTAGACTCCATCCCTTCGAGGGCTGTCATCTCGACCCCTTCGAGGAATGAAGACTCCATCCCTTCGAGGGCTGAGATCTCAACCCCTTTGAGGAATTAAGAGTCCATCCCCTCGAGGGCTGAGATCTTGACCCCTTGAACGACAGAAGACTTCATCCTTCAAGGGCTGAGATCTCGACCCTTTCGAAGACAGAAGACTCAATCCCTTCAAGGGCTAAGATCTAGAAGCCATCAAGGATAGAAGATTCCATCCCTTCGATGCCTGAAGACTTCATCCCTTCGAGGAATGAAGACTCTATCCCTTCAAGGATTGAAGTCTCCATCCCTTTAAGGACTGAAGCCTCCATTCCTTCGAGGAATGAAAACTCCATCCCTTAGAGGGTTGACATCTCGACCCCTTCGAGGACTGAAGACTCCATACCTTCGAGGGCTGACATCTCAACCCCTTCGAGGACTGAAGACTCCATCCCTTCAAGGGCTGACATCTTAACCCTTTCGAGGGCAGAAGACTCTTTCCCTTCGAGGACTGAGATCTTGACCCCTTCAAGGGCAGAAGACCACATCCCTTCGAGGGCTGAGATTTTGACCCCTTTGAGGATTGATGCCTCCACTACTTCAAGGAATGAAGACTTCATCCCTTCGATGAATGAAGACTTCATCCCTTTGATGGCTGACATCTCTACCCCTTTGAGGACTAAAGACTCCATCCCATGGAGGGATGAGAGCTCAACCCCTTTGAGGACTGAAGACTCCATCCATTCGATGGCTAAGATCTCAACCCCTTTGAGGCCAGAAGCCTCCATCCCTTCGAGGGCTGAGATCTCGATCCCTTCGAGGGCTGAAGCTTCCATCTCTTCAAGGGCTGAGATCTCGACCCCTTCGAGAACTAAAGAGTCCATCCCCTCGAGGGCTGAGATCTCGACCCCTTCAAGGGCTGAGATTTTGACCCCTTCGAGGACTGACACCTCCACTCCTTCGAGGAATGAAGACTCCATCCCTTTGAGGAAAGAAGATTACATCCCTTTGAGGGCTGATATTTTGAATCCTTTGAGGACTGATGCCTCCACTCCTTTCAGAAATGAAGACTCCATCCCTTCAAGGAATGAAGACTTCATCCCTTTGATAGCTGACATCTCGACCCCTTTGAGGACTGAAGACTCCATCCCTTCGAGGGATGAGAGCTCAACCCCTTCAAGGACTGAAGACTCTATCCCTTCGAGGGCTAATATCTCGACCCCTTTGAGGACAGAAGCCTCCATCCCTTTGAGGGCTGAGATCTCGATCCCATCGAAGGCAGAAGCCTCCATCCCTTTGAGGCTGAGATCTCAACCCCTTCGAGGACAGAAGAGTCCATCCCCTCGAGGGCTAAGATCTCGACCCCTTCGAGGGCTGAGATTCGACCCCTTTGAGGTCTGACACCTCCACTCCTTCGAGGAATGAAGACTACATCCCTTCGAGGAAAGAAGACTCCATCCCTTCGAGGGCTGAGAGCTCGATCCCCTCGAGGACAGATGGCTCCATCCCTTCGAGGGCTGAGAGCTAGACCCCTTTGAGGACTGTAGACTCCATCCCTTTGAGGGCTGAGATCTCGACCCCTTCGAGGGTAGAAGCCTCCATCCATTCGAGGGCTGACATCTCGACCCCCTCGAGGACTAAAAACTCCATCCCTTTGAGGGCTGAGATCTTGACCCCTTCGAGGATTGAGATTTCGACCCCTTCGATGACGGACACCTCCACTCCTTTTAGGAGTGAAGATTCCATCCCTTCGAGGACTGAAGATTCCATCCCTTTGAGGATTGAGAGCTAGACCTCTTCGAGGATAGAAGACTCAATCCCTTTGAGGACAGAAGACTCCATCCCCTCGAGGACAGAAGACTCCATCCCTTCGAGGATAGAAGATGCCATCTCTTCGAGGGCTGAGAGCTCGACCTCTATGGGGACAGAAGACTCCATCCCTTTGAGGCATGAGAGCTTGACCTCTATGGGGACAGAAGACTCCATCCCTTTGAGGCATGAGAGCTCGACCTCTTTGAGGACATAAGACTCCATCCCTTTGAGGGTTGGGACTTAGACCTCTTCGAGGAATGAAGACTCCATCCCTTTGAGGATAGAAGGCCTCATCCCTTCGAGGGTTGAGAGCTAGACCCCTTCGAGGATAGAAGACTACATCCCTTCGGGGGCTAATATTTCGACCTCTTTGAGGAAATAAGACTCCATCCCTTCGAGGGCCGAGAACTCAACCCCTTGAGGCCAAGAACTCATCCCTTCGAAAGCCTAGAACTCGACCACTTCGAGGACAGAAGTCCCCATCCCTTCGAGGACAGAAGACTCCATCCATTCGAGGACCGAAGACTCCATCTCTTCGAGGGCCAAGAACTTAACTCCTTCGAGGATCTCCCATCTACCCCTCGAGACTTTCACCTACCGAGCCATTGGCACAGCACACTAAGTATCTATCACTCGAATCCTGAATGTCTCGAACCTCTCCACCTGGAAGTTCACATCTCGAATGGGTGCCTCTCGAACCCATCAATCGATCCCCTCCATGTGAAACTTAACTTTGCGAATGGGTTCCTCTCGAATCGGTACGTCTCAAATAGGTACTTATCGAATGGATCAAATGGAATCCTTCCACCTCAAACATCACCTCTCGAATTGGTACCTCTAGAACATTTCCAGTGGAACCCCTCCCTTCCCGGACAAAAGACTCCATCCCTTTGTGGACAGAAGACTCTATCTCTTCGAGGACAAAAGACTTCATCCCTTCAAGGGTCGACAACTCAACCCCTTCGAGGATAAAAGACCCAATCCCTTTGAGGGCTGAGAGCTCAACTTCTTCTAGGACAGAAGACTCCATCACTTCAAGGGCCGAATAAGTACCTCTCCGAGGGTACCTTCATCTGTTGAAGTTCCTCATGGATTTGTTAAATTTAAATATGATTAGTTTAAAATTTAATATCTATTATTTCATGCTGGTTAAACTTGAAATGTACAATATTTATGCCAGTTCAACATTCAGTGTAAAATTTAAAATGCCGTTGGCAAAAAACTTATAAAAACATTTTGAAAAGTATACAACCGAGTAATGTATAATTCTGACGGTGATATAGTAATAACTCCAACATTTATTAGGCATGCAATACTAACACATTGAAAAACATTTGTACAATAGAGCTTGATAACAAATGAATTGTTGCTGAATTGATCACTATATAGTGCTACAACTTTAATTTATCAGCCTTAGAGGTCACTTGCACCAAATGATATCTGAAATATGTGACAAAAAGGAACATCTGCAAAACAAAAGGTCACTTGATTTGAGAAACGATGCAACAAAAGGTTTCTGTTGGAGTTAGCTTAATTTAGGTTTCTTCCCTTCTGCCTTTGATAGCTGAAAGTCCTCACTTTCGGATTGGGGAAAAAGGTTCTTTCTTGCCTTTGGTGAAGGTGGTCCACAATCTGTAGAGTCTGTGATTGAAGGAGCATGGATTATACTTTTATTAGGAAGTAAGGAAATGTAATGATAAGGTAGAAGTATTATATCAGATTAAATGCAGTTGTACCTTAAATAGTAAGTTGTGTTGCAGCAGGTGGAGTTTGAATCTCCAAATGTGATTGGTTACCACCTTTTTTGGGCAATTGAAGAGTTGAAACCTGGTCTTGCAAGCATTGCTTTTCAGAAAAATTAAACACAGTATATCTTGGGGTAAGCTGGCCACCCTTTAATTTGGAGATTTGAATTTGGACAACATACTCAACATTGTCAATGATAGAATGACGATCTTCAATGTATTTCTATGATAAAAATTATGTTATGTTTAAACTCAATGCATGGGTTTTCATATGATAAATTCAAAGTCTTGATTGATATGTCAAAATAGAAAGCACTAACCTGTGTAACTCCATCAATAGCTTCCATTGCTGTCAACCCCAATAATCTCTCAGCGGGTTCACCGAAGAAGGTAGCAGTGATAACACCACTGTCATCGATAAGATATGCTTTGAAGCGACACCTACGCAAATAACACATTCAGAATAAGAATAGGAGTAATCTAGTAACTATGTGATGTTTAAACAAATACATATTCTGAAGACATTAATCATATATAATGGAATAAGTTGGTTGGTTTATAACCTTGGTTGAGCAAGCTGCTTCTCTTGGCATAAATTGCAGGTGAATTCATAATGTAAAGAGGCACTTGTTGAACAAAAACATTTTACGCAGGCCATACAGTAATAATTCTAAGAGATGTCCATGAAAGATATCTTCACCTCTGAAGTCACCATCTATTTATGAAGAAAATTGTTCAGTCACAAATAACGCCCAAACTAAAGAGGAAAACATGGTACTGGGGAAAATGGGACATTATTTTTACCTTTTGAGTTGGTAGAATATAACTAACTGAAGTGTAGACAGTATCCAAAGTTGTTGGTGGAATTTTCCCCAAGGATTGGTTGAAGCTGGTGATGGTATTCGTGATCTCCCTGTGGTGCTGTTTTTCCCTTCAAAATTAGTAAACTAATAAATGTAAGCATTGCTTTGAATATTCACATCATCATATCAAATGAATGGGAAAAAATAGTACCATTTCCTCAATTCAAAAGATTGACTATCAGTGCCATTAATTAAAAGGGATGATCTGTAATGTGTTGATACCTCTATCCCTGAATAAAGAAAAAGTGAAAATGTTAATAGTTGTTTGATAATGAAATGGAAGTTAGAGGGCGATGGCACGTTGGTTTTATAAGTATATAATACCTTAAAAGGAATCACCCTTGAGTCGACGACAAATTAGTACAGGCAGGTCATCCACAGTGGCTTGCAATTGTTTGCCTTCATTTTCAATAAATTCTTGCCACATAGTGAAAGTCAAAGCTTGTAATCTAAACATGGATGGCAAACATTAAGGAAAATTGGGATGTAGAAGATAATTATATAATAATTTTGCAACAAATACTATTTTTTCTTACTTCTCATCAACAAGAACAAACTTTTGAATTTTCTTAGACCCACCCGGTGTGTTGACAATGCGAATTGGGAGGCATTGAGAAACAATCCCTATGACATCTATAATTTTATACCATTAGTAAAGACAAAAAATATGTTCAGATTTAAGGTGAAGAGACGCATTGGGAAATGATTACCTATCAGTTCTTCAGGTTTATTGACATGTTCGTGGATTCTTTCAAATGGTACATAGAAATGTTGAGCTGAAATTAGGTGGCCGGAATCAAGAATTTCTTCAATAACCGTACTCGTGTCGATAATCCACTGCATTGCTATATCGCCCTTTTTATATCTGGGATCAATTTCTCTTATGTTTGCATTCGATATCTTGTACCTGTTATAAACTTGAATTATTTGGCTCATGGTTTCACATTCTTTGTTAAACATTATACCTTCCACTTTAGCTCCCTATATTATCAGTATATCTATCAGTATAAGAAATGATGATATTATAGACTATTATATAAAAAAAGAGTTGATTACCTTTTCATCAGAAAAAATAAATTTTTGGACTTTTGTAGGACTCTTTTGGCTTTGAAGTACAGAGAATTTTTCATCCACTGTAACGACTCTGATCCAAGGACGATCAGTATTGCGTAGTTTAATAATGGCTTTTTTTGATGCCATAGTTCTTGCATCACATATAATTACATTTCTAAGTGATTCAATATTTTAGTAAAGCTTTGAAGTATGGAAATTCAGAGTATAATACATGTATAGTTGTATTTAATTTTTAGATTCGATACTTGTAGAATATTTACGTTGCTGGTATAATTATATGCTATTAGAAATCAACAAAGGAAAACAGCAATAGCATAATGTTTTGAAATTTTCTAATAACATTAAAAAAGATAAAACAAATAAGGAAAGGAGATTGAAGGAAGTTACCAGGATGTTATGTTTAGACAAGCTTCTGAGTCTTTTTCTTCTTCTTTTGTTGTTACCTGAGATGAGATGAAAAGATGATGATTATGATGACGACAAAGGTAGGGAAGAAAGGTAAATATATGTACGCAAATGTATTATAAATAAATATATAATTATATGTTATTTAGAAATCAACAAAGGAGAACGGTATTAGCATAATGTTTTGAAATTGTGTAATAACATTAAAAAAGAGAAAACAAATAAGGAAAGGAGATTGAAGGAAGTTACCAGGATGCTATGTTTAGAGCAGCTTCTGAGTCTTTTTCTTCTTCTTTTGTTGTTAACAGAGATGAGATGACAAGATGATGATTATGATGACGACGAAGGTAGGGAAGAAAGGTAAATATATGTATGCAAATGTATTATAAATAAAAAATGTATAATAATATTTTGAAATATATATATACATATATATATATATTCTTATATTATTATTATTATTATATTATAAAATATAATAAGGAGATAAGAAGGAAGAGCATATGAAATTGTAAAAATGATGAGTAGAAGGTGGAGCAGAAGTATAATGAGAAGAAGGTAGCATACTGACTACAGAAGGTGGAACAGTATTCAAAGAAAGATTCTTATATAATAATAAGACAAGGAGATAAGAAGGAAGAGTATAGGAAATTGTGCTAATGATGAGAAGAAGGCAGAACAATAGTACATTGAACTCGAGAAAAGATTCTGGTGAACAAACAGTTTTAAGACAAGGAGGAACAGCATGTATATATATATATAATAAAAAATATATAAAATAAGGAGATAAGAAGGAAGAGTACAGGAAATTGTGCAAATGATAAGGAGAAGGTGGAACATGACAACACGGTATCCGATGAAACATTCTGGTCAACAACCAGTTTTAAGAGATGGCGGAAGAGTAATACACTGTACCTGAGAAGAAGGTAGCATCCTCCAGTAAAATCCTCTCCAGAAGAGGTGAAGCTTCCATTGGATTTTTGATAGGTGAGGTTCAACAAGTGAAGGCTGGCATTGGAAGTTGGAGAGGTGAAAATTCCATTGGAGGTTCGAACGGTGGTGATTGGAGTGCTACACCTGA
Source organism: Rubia yunnanensis (assembly GCA_037428765.1). Classification (NCBI taxonomy): domain Eukaryota; kingdom Viridiplantae; phylum Streptophyta; class Magnoliopsida; order Gentianales; family Rubiaceae; genus Rubia; species Rubia yunnanensis. The sequence continues at coordinate 102,118,005 of CM075061.1, read as the reverse complement.
AACATCAATTCTCGAATGAATATCTCTTGAACCTCTCCATTGGAGAGAGAGAGTGCATTTGGAATTAACTTCTCGAATAAACACGTCTTGGACCTCTCAATTGGAACCTTTATACTTAAACCTTCTCCAACTTAATCCTCAACTCTCGAATCATTACCTGGTGAACCCCTCTGGTGGAACCCCTGTAATGTAACCTTCAGCACTTGAATGTTTAGTTTGCAAACTAGTACCTCTCCAACTTTTCCAATTTAATCTGTCCAGCTTATTCTTCATTCCTCGAATCCCTCCACTGTAAATTCATCACCTGAACATTCACATCTCTAATCATTAGCTCTCAGACTCTTATAACATAACCTCCCCACTTGAACCCTCTGCATTTTAATGCTCGCCTCTAGAATTAGTACCTCAGGATTGAAATCTCACCTTTTAAATTTCCACTGGAACTTTGGCTGCTTTAACTCTAATGAAATGTTTACTACTCAAACCTTCCATTCAAACCATCTGAGGTGAAAACTTAACTTTCAAATCTTCCATTCGAACCCTCTCAAGTCAAACCTTGACACTCTAACCTTCATGTCGAACCATTTTGACTCAAATCTCTCCACTCCAATGGAAAATTTGATTTGACTGATGTGTTTACTCAAGTGTTGCTGACATATTTGACTTGCTCCAGTAGAACCCTCTCTGCTGGAGGTGAAAGAATTTGAATATTGTATTACTACAATTGATTACCTGAAGAACTATTAAACACATACCTTTAATATAGGTCCAATGAGATATATATATATATATATATATATATATATATAACCAGATCCTCATTGCATTATATTAGACAATAGTCTCTGAATCTGAAATCTGTACATCAACATTAACCACACAGAAGCAAGATGTATGAATAATAAAAACCTGAAGAATGTTCCTAAAGGCATCTATAGAAAATGAAATAAGTACCTGCTAGTTGAAAAATGAGGGAGCTCCAAAAAATCTACCAAATCCAAAAGGAGAAGACAAAATCAACCCGTACATTGCAAAATATGCAACAGAAAAAGGTAAAATGTTGCAGATCCGAAACGGGGAGCACAGGATGAGCAAAAATAGAATAACTACTGCTCTTCAAAAATATCCTTGTAAGCTATATTTTTAGTTTTATTATTTAGTCATGCGCCATCAAATGTCGAAGGTGTCAAAAGATCCTTGACAGATTCAGAGGTTTTTACTCGGGATAAAGCAACATACAACTGACCATGGAAAAAGACGGGCTGTTCTAAATATAGTCCAACAAAATCTAATGTCTGGCCTTAGGACTTATTAATTGTCATAGAAAAACAAAGTCTCACTAGGGATTGAAATCTTTTAAATGGGATGGAGGTCTTACTACTTTGGTCACAAATAATTGGTATTCTAGGAATAAAGACTTGTTTGCCCTTATAAAGCCCAAAAGCTATCTCGGCCCTAATGGTTGATTAACACAACTCACAACAAATTAATCGAGTTCTGTTACACAGTCCCTCGGTTGGATTTAAATTACGTAAGACCATGATAGGACAATTTGGTTTTAACACTAATTTATGGGGTGAGAGACCTTTTGGATGAAGTGTATTAAGAAAATCCTCTTGATCACTCTGATTGTTTTCACCTAAAGTTCTATCTGTACTAATATATAATCTCAGAGTGCCAGGAAAAGCATTAATCAAAAATTTATTTATGCTTCCAACAGCAGCATTTGTTGCAGCCAAAACACACCTTCCTATCATATCAATTGGATTTACTGCATATGCAGCTAAATCTGTGAACACACATTGAATCAACCTGTAAAAAATTAAAATATTGTCAATTTCTCCATTAATAATCGATTCATTATGTAGAAGACCTGTGCAAAAAGGATAAAAATGTCTTACTTTTGGATGGATGCTTCTTTCCCAATATATGGGATAACAATGTGAGCTAGCAATTCGATATCCTCATTACAATCAATATGTTCTGTCCCTTCACCTATACGTAATAAAAAAGAGCAAAATTGAGGATCATTTAAGGCCCTCATGTTTTGTTGAAGATGGAACTTTTCCAATTTCGGCCATAAATGAGAATATACAATGGATGCTTGAACTATTCCATCTCTTGATGCACCTGGTATAACAGGTAAAGTTTGCCTAAAATCTCCTCCTAAGAGAACAACCTTACCACCAAATGGAGTATTGGTATGCATGAGATCTTTTAGTAACATATCCAAAGCTTCTAATGATTGGCGTTTTGCCATTGTGGCCTCGTCCCAAACAATCAACTTAGCTTCTATTATTAACTTTGCTAAACCACACTGCTTGCTCAATTGACAAACTTCGGTGTCAGTACAATCAAATGGAAACTTGAAATGGGAATGTGCAGTCCTTCCTCCAGGCAACACAGAGGCAGCTACTCTAGAAGATGCAACAGCTAGTGCAATATAACCTTCAGACCGCAATGTTGCAAGCAAAGCTCTTTACAAAAAAGTTTTCCTATACCACTAGGCCCGTCAATAAAGCAAGATTTTCCATGGTTTGCCATAACACTTTGCATGATCCGATCATATACTAGCCTTTGCTCAACATTTAATAGACCAAACAGTAGTAATTCTTCATCAAAAATTTGAATACTCCTCTCACTGACTATTTCACGTGTTAAAACCTCATGAGCTGATACATCAGCAATACTATCCATAAAACTATAATGTTTAATATCCCTACCCATTTCAAACAAAATTACATTTATAATATTCAAAACCTTTGTATTTATAAAGGCTTCAGTGAGATGGGGCTGTGTTGATGATTTTTTTCGGAAATCTGAACATAGTTCATCTCTGAACCTGAGCCATAATTCTTTCGGATCATGCGGTGAGCAAAATACCAGCAGAACAGCAAATAAAGATCTCAAAGTTGATGGCATCTCGAATGAACAAGCTTCCTGTAGGGCATCTTCAATATAAGTATATGAAGTCAACAAACTATATGCAATTGCGGCCTCTCTATAAGTATTGTATTAACTTCTTTGCACACTCTTCAAGTTGTCAAATGATGTTAGTGATCTAACATGAGATAGAAGAAGCCTTAAGTAATAGCATTCACCTTCTGTGGGACTCACTGCAACCAACCTACTGATAACATTCCTGGATTTTCTCTTCGCCCAAGTCCTATTTGATGTTGACCACACAAAGTGTTCTGGAAATTCTTTATATAAAAGCTTTAATTCTTTTGCATCGGGGTCACATGCATTCATTTTAAAGAAAGATGTAAGCGTAGTTCTACTAAGAAACTCATTTGCAGTAATCAACTCAAGAGCGACATTCTTGTGAAATGTAATATATTATTGACCTGGTAAGTGGACTTGAAGAGAGTAAAGAGCGGGCTGCATATGGTTTAACTTAAAACCATATATTCTCCAAGTTTCTTCAGATGGGCCAATCCAAAGGCCATCTTGATACAATTTGATTTCATCAATAATTGTATCATGTCCACCACCCTACAATGCAAAGCCAATTCGGTCACTGCCCTTGAAGATATACTTGTGAACATACTTGATGAGCCAAATAGTTGAGCAAATCTCCACATTTATATGACACTCATATGTTGCAGATAAGTATTTATTATAGCCAACAACCCAGTTATTTCCCAGAGCATGTTTTTTTATGGTAACAGTTCTACCATTGTCTCTCCTTCTATATAATGGATAACCATCCTCTGTATGACATGTTGACTGTGTAAATGGTTTAGGGAATCCAAATTTACACTTACCGTTCCTCATGCAGGGACTTTTATGATTCAATCCACCACATGGTCCATGCATCATATTTTTACTGACAATACCAAAAAGATATGATTCCTTGTCTGGATCCGGCAGCTCGGCACAAATAATTTTATCATAAGCATCCGGTCCCAAAGGTTTACAACCAGGTTTTAGAATAATTAACATATGGCAATGAGGCAAACCTCTGTTTTGATACTCAATAATGTACACCAAAGATTGCATAGTACCAAAAAATTTCCTTCTGAATAATGTCATCCTTCAGCTCATAAACTTTAACGCGAAAAATTCTTGCAAGTAAATCTGGCCTATCATTTGCAGCCTCACCAAAATGAAGGTTTTCTTGAATCTCTGCCCAATATGGATTACAAGTGATGGTCAGAAATATATCAGGCTTACCAAATTTTTGAACGATGGCCATGGCATCAAGATACCTACGATGCATATCTCTAGGACCACCTATAAATGAAACTGGAAGTACCACCTGAAGACCAAGTGCGGATCCCTCTGCTAAACTAGCATTCATACCATCCATAAGACCCTGCGCCATTTCAGTTCGGAACTGTCCCTATTTGTCCCTCAATAATTCCAACCGGCTGGTTTCTATTTTAATGTAAGCATCAACAACAAACTGTTGTAATAGGCATCCACCATGTAGAAATATCAATTCATCATCTGACCTCATTTGTAACTTATAGCAGTAGTACTCCCTTGCAGTAACTGCATCCTTGTTTTTTTTCCCATCCCTAACAACTGTAAGGAAAGTAAAACATAAACATGCAATATTGTAAATTGTTAAAAAATCAAAAGAACACAACTATTGAATTTAAAAGTTGATTATAGACCTTTACTCTCAAAATCTATTAGTGATTGAGAAGAATCAAACATCATCATTTCACCTCCAGACTCTTCACAGACCATATGCCTCTTCCTAATCCTTTTAACATTCAAACGCCAACCAGATTGGCCCCCTCGGAATAATTAAAGGATATTGCATTGGATCATAACGCCCATAATAATGTTTGATATTATAAGTTTTACCATCAGCGCTGTAGACTTCAATGGGTACAATCCTTACTGCATCTTCTTCGAACGGCTCAACAAATAAACTACCAACCTGTGACACTGTTGGAATGTGTATCACCTTTGATCAAATTTTGGATCTGCACTTAGAACAATAGTCTTCGTCTTGATGCTGTCAATATTTTTCAAGTGCTTAAAGAATTGACAATATGGATTATCTCTCAATATATCCATCAACAATTTCATCGTTGCCTTATTGAATTTGTCAGCACAGTAATACCCCATTCTCTTTTCCAACTTAAAGTCTGTGTCAAAAAAATACAGCTGAACACCAGCAGGTTCAGCTCCCTCAGAACCTTTCAAAGGTTTCAGATAGTGATACATTTTACCATGGACTTTGAAGGTATAAATTCCGTCGGCATTAGCAGTTAAGTTGCAATCATAACCTGCACTCAAAGTTTTAAATGCTAGGTTATTGTTGTGGGTCCGAACATTCTTCGTAAAATGGATAGACTGCGGTGTGACGCCAACAAAAAGAGCTCTTAATTGGTCTACCATTGGAACAGATGGCAAGTAAATTTCCCCTCCGGAACAACAAAATAGATTTGATTCTCCCTTAAATCTCTTTTCCTTGCAATGAACACAACCAGTCACTACAGGTAATGTCCGTGCAGAGGTGGGAATATTATCTCCAAGAGCAATATTTTTATACCTTCTCTTTTTCAGTGGACCTGAACAGAAAAAAAATTAAATATACAACAAATAACCATCGGCCAGTTAAACCGGATCTAATGTCATTACTTTGCTGCAATTGTTGACTCAATAAAGATATAATTTAATTTATTGGTGACACATAAAAATACCAGCTATTTTATAGAAGGGTATCACATTTGGATATCAGTCATTTAATTACATGTAAATTTCGACGTACAGCTAAAACAAATATCTGATAAAGATGAAAATAGCAGTGATGATAAACCAAGAAAAAAAAACTTACAGAAGTAGAAGGTAAATTTCCATCCCTTGCACTATGAAGAATAGAAGAACTGATAATTGGCAAATAACTATGAGAAGAGGAACATTCTGCTTGGTGTACATGGCTAGAAATATCAACTGGAGAATTTCCTTGTAACAAACCATCGCGAGAAGAAAAAGAATCATATGTTGCAGGTTGGAATATATAGTAAAGAAAATGCTATATATGTCAAGAAAGAACAATGAATCATACACGAATATATATAGACCTGCAGAGTTGGTGTTGGCGAAATGAACATACGAAGAAGAGGATACTGCGTGGTGACAATCAGCATAAATGTTAGCTGAAATATTTCTTCGCAAAGATGTAACAGAGTTGAAAAATGAACCATATGCTGCAGACAAAAATGCATAGTAAGTATCTGCGAGAAAAACATAGAGAAATGGATATACCAATCACTGTGAATCAATTGAACTATATATAACAGTCAAGAAAGTTTAACATTGACCATATAATGCCACAGATACAAATCAAAATCTCTGAGAAAACATGATGCTGTAAAGGTAGGTACAAAAGAATACAATGAACATGTAAAGAAGAACTGACCCCTGCAGCGAGCTCGCAGATTTCGAATTTGATGGACACTCAAATCACTTGACTCAATGATTAATAAATCATCATGAGAGGATGCCAATCCTACTGGCTCTGCATTGCCATAACTACCGTTATCCATCAAATTCCTTGATGGTGCATTACCTCGCAGATTCTGAATTTGCTGGACACTCAAATCATTTGACTCAATGATTAATAAATCATCATGAGAAGCCCCCGATCCAGGTGGCTCTGTATTGCCATAACTACTGTTATCCATCAAATTCCTCAATGGGAGTGCATCATCAGTGGATAAATGGCCATAGGTAGATGCTTGTGGTTTCCTCTTTGAACCTGCATTCCATAAACTGAAACCAATAGATTTAAACAGCCGATTATATATAATAGAAGAAAATAAATAAATAGTGTTTCAAATTGTACACATAAACCTACCACCGACTGTTGATACGATGTTTGAGATGAACGTCTTAGTGCGACTTGCTCTCTTTTTCGTTCAAGCATTAGCAAAAAAATTTCAGCAGGGATCTGACCATAAGCCTTTCTTCTCTTAGAAATTTCATGGTTGATAGTTAATGGATCTCCTGCAACCTATTCAATTTCAGCCCCTGTAGAAAATAATTTAGTAAATTTGATTCTAATATGAATGTTCATAATACCATTGCTGCATATATGTGGATGTGGTAAACCAAAACACCCTCTAAACGATGACCAGTCGCTAAAATAAATAACAGAAAATGGAGCTCACAAGGAAAGCAGGCAATGGAGATCTCAGCAGTAATCATGACACTGGCGGTCAAACCGGGGAAAAATTAGGACCAAAAACATATACCAATATCATTCACCATTGAACCCCCCACTGACTTAAAAGAACGCTTTAAAGCATCCTACTCCCTTCTCTGCTGCAATAATTATCTCTTTGCCTCAGGTGATAATTCAGTATAATCCTTCCTCCTCTTACCATTTCTGTCTAATCGATCAACGGCCTCCATTGATATATTTCCAAGGTTTTATAACCAAAAAAAATCTTAATGTTATATAAACTTGGCCAAAGACCCAAAATTCAAAAAACCCACAAGCATTTACCGGGAGAAGAACAAAGCAGATGAAAGAGTTTGGATTAGGGGAAAACAATGTTTATAATATTTTCTTTTGCATAATTTATTTATTCGTTGAGGGGAATGAGGAAAGAGTTTGGATTAGGGGAAAGATCGACCCCTACGAGGAATGAATACTCCATCGCTTCAAGGGTTGAGAGCTCGACCCCTTCGAGGACAGAAGACTCCATCCCTTCAAGGAATGAAGACTACATCCCTTCGAGGCCAGAAGACTCCATCCCTTTGAGGGCTGAGATCTTGACCCCTTCGAGGAATGAAGACTCTATTACTTCAAGGGCCTAGAGCTCGACCCCTTCGAGGATAGACGACTTCATCCCTTCGAGGGATGAGATCTGGACCCCTTCAAGGACTGAGAGCTTGACTCCTTCAAGGGCTGAGAGCTAGACCCCTTCGAGGATAGAAGACTCCATCCCTTCAAGGGCTGGGAGCTTTAACCCTTCGAGGACTAAGAGTTCATCCTTTCAAAGGGCTGAGATCTCAACCCCTTCGAGGACTGAGAGTTCATCCCTTTGAGGGCTGAGAGCTTGACCCCTTCGAGAATAGAAGAGTCCATCCCTTCGAGGGATGAGAGCTGGACCCCTTCGAGGGCTGAGAGTCCACCCCTTCAAGGGCTGAGAGCTGGACCCCTTCAAGGATAGAAGAGTCCATCCCTTCGAGAGCTGAGAGCTAAACCCCTTCGAGGGCTGAGAGTTCACCCCTTCGAGGATAGAAGAGTCCATCCCTTCGAGGGCTGAGAGCTCGACCCCTTCGAGGATAGAAGAGTTTATCCCTTTGAGGGCTAAGAGCTAGACCCCTTCGAGGATAAAATAATCCATCCCTTCGAGGGCTAAGAGCTAGACCCCTTCGAGGATAGAAGAGTCCATCCCTTCGAGGACTGAGAGTCCACCCCTTCGAGGGCTGAGAGTTGGACCCCTTCGAGGAAAGAAGAATCCATCCCTTCGAGGGCCTAGAGCTTGACCTCTTCGAGGATAGAAGAGTACATCGCTTCAAGTTCTGAGAGCTAGACCCCTTCGAGGGATAAGAGCTAGACCCCTTCGAGAATAGAAGACTCCATCCCTTCGAGGGCTGAGAGTTAGACCCCTTCAAGGACTGAGAGTCCATCCCTTCGTGGGCTAAGAGCTGGACCCCTTCGAGGATAGAAGAGTCCATCCCTTCGAGGACTAAGAGTCCATCCCTTCGAGGGCTGAGAGTTGGACCCCTTCGAGGGAAGAACACTCCATCCTTTCGAGGGCCTAGAGCTCGATCTCTTCGAGGATACAAGAGTTCAACACTTCGAGAGCTGAGAGCTAGACCCCTTCTAGGACTAAGAGCTAGACCCCTTCGAGGGCTGAGAGCTAGACCTCTTCGAGGATAAAAGACTTCATCCCTTCGAGGACTGGGAGTCCATCCCTTCGAGGGCTGAGAGCTGGACCCCTTCAAGGACTGAGAGTCCATCCCTTCGAGGGCCTAGAGCTCTACCCCTCGAATGGGTCCCCAAAATGACCCCTTCAAGGAGAGAAGCTTCCATACCTTTGAGAGCTGAGATCTTGACTCCTTTGAGGACAGATGCCTCCATCCATTCGAGGGCCTAGAACTCGACCCCTTCGAGGACAGAAAACTTCATCCCTTTGAGGGTAGAGAACTCACCCCCTCAAACAGGTGCCCAAAACGACATCATTTTGGTCGGCCACCTGGCAGCACATGCAGCCTCACATGTAGGCGCCATAACTTTTGACAAATGGGATGCACAAACCGACAAAAGTGTTGTCCAAAATGACGTCGTTTTGGGTGGCCACTTCAAAGCATAGCCTGGGGCACACGTTCGGCCAGCCCTAGAAATAATCAATATGCCCCTGACGACGGTTGACACAAGCGTGCCATTTCCAAGTATTCCTTTTATATATTAACTAGATAATACAACATATTGTTAATACATCACTATCAAACATGTATAGACATGTTGCTAATTCATCTTTGAAGTGAGATGAGGAAGTAGTATATTCCTCAATACGTTTACGTAGCAAGCAGCAACAAGTATTTCTTCCAATAATTTTGTGAACTCGAATTTTAATATACCACCAGTACTAAAGTCCAAACTAGAATCACAACAAGTACACGAAGGGTTCACATGTAACTAATAAGTGTTTCTTTTATATCTTATATGTGCTATGACGTTAGAATATAGTTGATAAGTGTTTTAATTGTTACTTCGAAGTGCTTCAAATGTAATGTTTCTCTTATAACTTGTGTTTATAAATATAACTTGGTGCTTTGAGTACAACTCGTACATGGTTCAATCAACGGTTGTAAGTGCATCAAATGTAAGTTGTAGGAGGCTACTTTATAACTTGTGTGTTATGAAAATAACTTGGTGCTTAGAGTATAACAAATGCAGCTAGTATGTGCTTCTTTTATAACTTACGTGTGTTACAAAAAATAACTTAATGCTTAGAGTATACCTCACAGGTGCTACAATCGTTGCTTGTAAGTATTTCAAATGTAGTAGATGTTTCTTTTATAACTTACATGTGCTACAAAAATAACTGGGTGCTTAGAGTATAACTCGTAGGTGCTTCAACCATCGCTTATAGGTGCTTCAAATGTAATATGTAGGTGATTCTTTTATAATTTAAATGTTCTACGAAAACAAATTGTTTCGTACCGTACAACTCATAGGTTCTTTAACCATCATTTAATAAGTGATTCAAATATAACATGTAGTTGCTTTAAATGTACAAAGAAAATAAAAAATTACCGTACACAGTTCGTACGTCAAATTGGATCTCAGGTAACATAAATACAATCTTGAACCCATGCAAATCTTTTGTAATCTAAATAATTCATCTGTTTACATTAAGCAGCTTAAATTAAGCTGATGGGAGCAGACTAACATAAAGCAGCTTAATTTCTTTGGCGTGTTTTCGAGAATGAACTAATAAAATGTTCTCATTTTCGCTCTTTTCTCTCTTCTCTCTCCTATCACTCTTTTCTCTACTGAACAATCTCCTGTCGGTAACGGCTCTATCCCCATGGCGGATCATCCTCCACCAAGGAACACTAAATCCTTCCTAGCTGCACTTCAATCGAAATCTCCACCTCTTACCACAACCCTCTCAAATAACCCAGAAATAATCCCAAAATCTGAACACCTAGGTGAACCAGCATGTCTCTTCTCCAATGAAGAAATTTCCAGACTCTCCGCTCACTACGCTAATGCCCTAGTCAGAAAATTCACCAAAGGTCGACTTACAATGGAACAACTCAAGGTGGCTTTCAAGACGGTGGGATTTGCTGGGAAATACCAAATGGGTTCACTCAACTACAAGCACATCCTAATCAGGTTCGACCAGATCAACGATTATCAAGTGGCTTAGGTAGTTATTCTTTTTATGCTTAAGTTTACCCTGATTTCTCACAACAATCAATTCTTGTATGTTAGAGCTCTTCACCCAATATCAAATACAGAGATGGATGCTGTTATTGTTTATGGACTTAGGACTAGAGCTGGTAGGAAACTTTTATGGAATGATCTCTGCCTTTTACCAAACTCTGACACTATTTTCATTGGAGATTTTATCACAATCACCTCTATCTCAGAATATAGGGGTCCCAGATCTCCCAAATTAGGTAGTATTAATTATTTTAATGAGTGGATTAGCACTAAAAGACTTCAGGAAATCAATACTGTAGGTAATCTATTTACTTTGACAAACTCAAGACTAAGAAATCCCACCACCAAGAGATTAGATAGAGGACTTTGTACTATACAATGGAGTATGAAATTCCCAGCTTCCTCTATCCAAATGTTCAACAGACAATCCATTGACCACTGCCCCTTATACTTACAGATCTCAACCCTAACACCCTCTTATCCTAAGCCTTTTAGGTCTATAAACACCTGGTTTAATAGACCAGAATTCATAAACATAATTAGGACTAACTGGTCTACCCCACTTCCTTAGTTAGGAATGCTGGAACTGTACCTTAAATTAATTAGACTCAAAAAAATAATCAAGATCTGGAATAAAGAATCTTTTAGGAACATTGACTCTAATGTACTCACAGCTGAAGAGAATCTTAGATTACAGGAAATTAATTTTGACTCCACTCATTCTCAAATAGATCTAATCAAACTTAATAAAAATAGGGCCTTGCTGATTAGAGCACTTAGGGAAAAAGAAAAATTCTGGAAGCAAAAATCAAGAACCAATTGGATTAAGGTTGGAGATGACAATACACAGTTTTTCCATAAAACTATAGCAAAAAATATCGCAGGTTACATATATCCAAAATTAAAAATAGGCAAGGTCAATGGCTTAACAACCACCAGGAAATTCAAGATGAGGTTGTAGCTTAGTACACAGATCTCCTATCTGAACCCAACCTCCCAGCAAATAACACATACTACCCACACTTTCTCAGTCAAATACCTAGCATCATTTCTGACTATGATAATTCTCAACTATCAAAACCAGTTTCAGGGGAAGAACTTAGAATAGTATTCATGGGTCTAAATGAAAATAGCAGCCCTGGTCCTAATGGCTACTCAAGTAAATTCTATATCAAATGCTGGGATTTCATTAAGGAAGATTTAATATCCGCTGTTAATGATTTTCTTATAGGCACTGACATACCAAGAGGTATTACAAGCACTTGGATTGCTTTAATACCAAAAAAACCAACCCCAACATCTTTTGATGACTACAGACCAATTAGTCTATCAAATGTAGCTAATAAAATATGCTCTAAGGTTCTCATGGAAAGGCTTAAACCTTTCATGGAAAATTTTATTTCACCTAATCAAACTGCTTTCATGAAAAATAGAGATATATCTGATAATATCCTTTATCTTCATGAAATGGTAAGATTTCTTGATTAAAAAAACACAGAATACCAAATTGTATCCTTAAACTAGACCTTAGAAAGACATCTGATAGGATTAACTGGAACTTTTTGAATAGCATCCTCTCAAAATTTTATTTTCATGGTATATTTGTGATTGCAATCATGAAAAATCTCTCTCAGGCCCATTTTTCAGTGCTTATGAATGGTAATCCGGTTGGCTTTTTCAAAGCTACCCAAGGCATCAAACAAGGTAATCCTCTCTCTCCCTTCTTATTCAACCTATTTTCTGAAGCATTCTCTAGAAGCCTTTCTTTTGTTTTCATGAACAACAGACTGAAATATTACCAGCTTCCACAAGGCATAACACCAGCTTCCACAAGGCATAACACCAGCTTCACACTTGAGCTATGCAGATGATACCATAATATTTATGCAGGCATCTAAGTCTAACCTAATTAGGATTAAAGCCTTTTTAGAAACCTTTGAACTTACCTCAGACAAAAAAATTAATTATGAGAAATCAAATTTTTACAGGGCTAAAGTTGGAAAGATTAATCAGATTGGACAATTTTAGGCATGAAAAAGGGACTTTTTCCTTTTAAATACGTAGGTTGCCCAGTCTTTACAGGAAGAACTCTGAATATTCATTTCCAACCTTTGCTTGAACTCATAGATAAAAAATTTGTGAACTGGAAGAATAAATGGTTGAGTACAAGAGGAAAATGGTTCTTATTCAAGCATGCATATACTCTATTCCACAACACATTTGTCTGTTCTTACGCCCCCTAAACAGATAATTAAATCCCCGGAAAAGAAAATGTCCAGATTCTTTTGGGGTGAGAGAGAGGGTAAGCTGAACAAAGTGTGGAAAAAATGGTCAGATTTATGGCCACATAGGTCTCAAAATGGTTTAGGATTTAGATCAATTCAATCAATAGTTGATGCATGCTCCTTAAAATTGTGGTGGAAGAGACAACATGGCATAACTATGTGGTCTAAGCTAATATGGGCACTACCCCAGTCTTACAGAAAATTACAAACTTGGAAAAGAATCTGCTCCATCAATCTGTTTGCTGAAAATAACACTATAGTTATCCATAGCCAAGGTCTCTGTAACTTCTGGACCTCCAATTGGTGCCCAAATGGCCCGCTAATTAACTATGTTTGTCCTGAATTATCCTCTATCCTCTCCTCTTGCACAGTAGCACAATTCATTAATAATAAATGCTTTTTCCTGTCTCAGATTAGCTCCTACTTGGACAATGATACTATAGTTTTTCTGCAGGAAGCAACAATCAATGAGGATAGGCAGGACAGACTGATATGGAAACCTGAAGAGAATGGATCTTTTACCTTTAGGTCGGCATACAAGACACGCACTCAACTATCAGGTAATTTCCCAGCAACTAAAAAGATTTGGAACTTTAGACTACGGGAAAAAAACTCAATCTTTACCTGGAAGATGCTAAACTCTTTTCTGCCTTTTGATGATATCCTAATTAAATGTGGTTTTAGCCATGCCTCTAAATGTCCTGCATGCAACCAATCAGATTCCCTAGATCACTTTTTTAACTCTTGTAAGATTGCTCAAGCCGTATGGAATGATATTGCAGACATCTTAGGTCATTTTAATCATATTTTTTAATAATCTAACTGAGAGATTTTTTGCCTACTGGAACAATAAAGGCCTTCCAAAAATTCATAGACTGATTTGAAACATTCTTCCATCACTGGTTTACTGGTGCCTGTTGAAAGCTAGAAATGATTTTCTTTTTGAAAACAAAAAATTTTCCATTCCTCAAATTTGCAGGGAAGTAAGAGATTCAGTGTTTTTAACCCTCTTAGCAAAATCTTGTTTCTCAAATGAACCACCTGATCTTAGATTTCTATCACCTCCTCAATCCCGCCCTTTTGACCTCCCCCAAAACCTTCACTTACCACATTATGCATTGGGAAAGACCTGAACTAAATAGCATTAAGATCAATGTGGATGCAACCTGGTCTGTTTCTAACTCAACACTTGGCCACATAGCTAGAGATAATAATGGAAACCCCATTTTAATCAAGACATCCAATATCACTGCCACCTCCCCCCTTGAAGCTGAAATGAAAGCCATTCTTTTTGCTTGTCTCTCTTTTCCTACACCTGCTTGCAAAATCATAATTGAATCTGATTCACTTTTAGCTGTTATTATGATCAACACACCTAGAGAGCAAGATGGACTCTCTACACCCTTGCTTTCCAAATCCACACTCTACTAAAAGGGGCTATACTGAAACATGTTTTCAGAGAGTGCAATACTGCTGCTGATGCGATTGCAAAGCTAAAATCCACACCCTTTTCAGAAACCAGTTGGTGTCTATCTGATCTCCCAGCTAACACTAGAGGAATTATCAACCTAGATAGGACTCAAACTCCTTATATTTGAATACATAGACATGCTTATGATAATGATTGATACTGGTGATGTTCTTTCTCTGCCTGCTAATTTAGGTAAACAACAGATGTTGCACTTTCAAATTGTACTCCAAGTTTTGGCAATAGAAAGATTTCAATGTTGGCATGGATGCGGTATACCCACTTTCTCATCTAATTTCCAAACCTGCACTACCAAGGCTTCGCACACAGATTTGCTCAACCATTTTGGCAATACTTAATGATCTAACACCACTCATAGGATGCACACTCATTTGTGGACTAGGTCACTCCGAGATTTCTTTTATCCGGGACCTCATCTTGACACTCAGTAGATGCCTGGCCAAAGTTAGAAATTAACACGTGGGGTGGAGATTTCTAATTTTGGAAACGCATCTGCAGACACAGTTTGTACATAAGCATAAATAGCTACTCAAACTCTAGTTTAGATGCTTGCTATTCTCTGCTAGTTTTGGAGGCAATAGTGTTGCCTCGGCCACTATGTTTCTGGCCTCTAACTTTTTTACTGTATCATTTCATCTTTAAAGGATTTGAGATCCTTATAAAAATATCCCTCACCTACGGGTGTTTTAACCAAAAAAAAAGTGAGAGAGAATGATCTAATAGGAAGAATAGCATAAGGGAAATCGTGGAGGTTTGATTTTTTGGAAATTGGGAAGATGATGTGGATTAGGATTATTATTAGATTAAATAATTTAATGCCTCAGGTATATTCTCACATAACAAGATGTTCTCACATAAAAGAGTGTTCTCACCTGAACCCACCCCTATATTATATAATATTAGTGTTGCTAGCAATATTTCAATACGAAATCCCAACAGTAATAGATTATTTTTTGAAACAATAAGAAAATATTTCTTGTTTCTCGAATCGCATGCAAAAAACTTCCCATTTTCTCGTTCCATGAAAAACTCATCCCCATGCAAGCGACACACAATCCTAAATTTCAATCAACATTCCCACGATCAACACGACACGCCTTAGGATACTTGATGCTAACAACATTTATCCAAGAATCTCGCGGGCCATACTCTTTCAATGTCCAAACACGAAGAACACCTGGCGCTTGAAACACCATATCGAGAAATTCATCAAGAACAAAGATTTCAAACGGGCTTTCTCCCTTCATACCATTAGGAATCATCACTTTCTAAAACTCCTAGCTAGCCAAATTGAAAGCAGCTAGAATGAAGATATTATAATCAATTTTTTCATCGTAATTAACACACCTCCAGTATATGTAGCAGTTTGAAAACAAATCCACAATGTCCATGACTTGAGAAGATACAATGATAGTCATGAATGTGATTGTGTATCTCCCAAGGTGCTATCACGTACTCGTCGCCATAAGAGATACCTACAAATATCCTCTATGTTATTGTTCCCATGGTAAACATTAACAGATGCAAAATGATCTAACAAAACCTTTACAACTTTGTAATCACGCTTGCACCACCAATTACAAGCACCACAATTTCTTTAGTAATGGGATTTATTAGAATGTTATGATATATAACATTTATTATATGTTTATATAATAAATGCACTAATTTTGCGCAAGTCTGTACTACGACGTTTATGTATGTGGGGGTGAGTTGTAACCAACACTTGCACGTCATGGTCAAGCCAGCATCCCAGTGACGTGTTAAAATTTTAAATTCTAAAATAGCCTTGACGACTTAGTTATTATTATTTCTTATTGTTTCAAGATATAATCTATTACTGTTGGGATTTCGTATTGAAATATTGCTAGAAACACTAATGTTATACATGTATATATAGCATATTTTTATTTAAGAAATGCACTAATTTAGCACATGTTCGTATTACGACATTTGTGCACGTGGGGCTATATTGTAACCAACACTTGCACGTCAAGGTCAAGCTAGCAGCCATGTGAAGTGTAAGGATTTCACATTCTAAAATAGCCTCAACGACATAATTAGAGTAGAAACCCCAGCAGATCTAAGCATCGACATTTATAAGTGAGAAATTCTTGATATTATCAATAAGTTTTAATAATTTCACAAGTTATAATAATTCCACTAATAAAAATGAATTGATTGATGTTATATATGATACTTCTAGATGAATGAAAAAATATGAATCACAACTTCCATTTATAATACAAACATATATGGTCGAAACAAGATTATATCTGGAAACAGATACTCTTCAAAAGAGATTAGGAAAATCTTAATATTATTAGTTATAACTCCCACCATTTTATAACTAATTATAAATTGATCGATGTTTAGATATATGACACTTCTAAACAAATGAATAAACATAAAACACAACTTTCATTTAAGGTAGGCACATATAAATAAAAGTACAAACAAGATTGTATGTTAAAACACACACTCTTGAAACAAAGTACCTTGGCGATAATAACCTTTACCAAAAATTACATCAAGTATTCTAACAAAAAAAGAGTTATATTCTCATTTAAAAGGAAAGAAATGCATATCACACCCAGGTTTTCTACTATTAGCCATCAGGAGTACCTCATTCTATGTCAGTCTGAACACTGTGTAGTAGTAATCAAAGGCCTTTAACGACACTATTATGTGTTATGAAGGAAATGGTCATGTGAAAGTAAGTTGTATACTGCTTAAAACACAAAATAAATGTTCACCTCTTCACTTGTCAGGTCGGCTCATGAAAGATCAAGACGTGCAAATTGTGGTCATAATATATTCAAACATGCACAAAAACAATCCTTATTGAAAACGTTTGTACAAGCGAGTGGTCTATTGGTTTATCTCACAAAACAATTGGCCGCTCGTACGAACTACTTATGCAAATCCCAGTGATAAGTAAACATCCTCGCAAGCCATTTAATAAAGTATTTAAAAATATAGCAAGTTGAATTTTAAGAAATTTAGTGAAGCACTTATGTTCAAGTTAGTCGCTCGCGGGCGCACACACACATATACATACACACACACACACACACATATATATATATATAGTAATTTGCCAATCTGAAATACCATTATAAAATTAATAAAATAAGCATAAAATGTTTTGTATTTTACAATACCATTGTTGAATTTTTAATTTTTAGAAAAAAATCGATACATTAAATTGAATATTTAAATGTTCATTAAAGAAAATGGTAAAATAAATAATATACAAAACATTCCAATTCGCATGCACTCTTCTTAAATAAGCATACACTATATATATATATATACGTATAACATTAGTATCGTGAGCAATATTTCAATATGAAATCCGAAAGTAATGCATTATTCTTAAAACAATAAGATATAATTTCTCATTTCTCGAATCGTATGCGAAAAACTTCCAGTTATCTCGTTCTGTGATAAACTCATCCACGTGCAAACGAAAAACAACCCTAAATTTCAATCCAACATTCCCACGCTCAACACGACACTCCTTGGGATACTTGATGCTAACAACGTTGATCCAAGAATTTTATGTGCCATAGTCTTTCAATGCCCAAAAGCAAAGAACGCCTGGCTCTCAAAACACCAGAGCATGAAAATCATCAAGAACGGAGATTTCAAACTAGCTTCATCCCTCCACGTTATTGTTCTTACACGGTAAACATAAACAACTGCAAAATCATCTAAAGAAACCGAAACATTTTTGGATTCATGGCTTGCACCATCGTAGCCCAGACCGAATCTGCACCACCAATTACGAGGGCCATGAACCGGAAAATCCAAAAATTCGTTTGTAATGGGATTTATTAGAATGTTACAATACATAACATTTATTATATGATTAAATAATAAGTGTATTAATTTTTGTATTACAACGTTTGTGCATGCGGGGGTATATTGTAACCAACACTTTCACGTCAAGGTCAAACCAGCATCCATGTGATTTGTAAGAATTTTAAATTCTAAAATAACCTGACGACATAGTTATTATTATTTCTTACTATTTCAAGATATAATCTATTATTGTTGGGATTTTGTATTGAAATATTGCTAGCAACATAGATGTTATACATTTATATATAGTGTATTTTTATTTAATAACTGCACTAATTTAGCACACGTTCGTACTACGAAATTTGTGCTCGTGGGGCTATATTGCAACCAACACTTGTAACCAGCAGCCTTGTGACGTATGAGATTTTTATTTTAAAATAGCCTTAACGATATAATTAGAATAGAAAATCCAACAAATCTAAGCGTCGGCATTTATAAGTGAGAAATTCTAGGCATTATTAATAAGTTTTAATAATTTCACAAACAACAATGATTTGATTGATGTTACATATGATACTTCTACATGCATGAACAATTATAAATCACAGCTTCCACTTAAAATACAAGTAGATATGGTCAAAACAAGATTAAGAAAATCTTAATATTATCAGTTATAACTCTCACGGTTTTATAAATGATAATAAATTGATCGATGTTTACATATATTACACTTCTAAACACATGAAAAAACATAAAACACTACTTTTATTTAAGGTACGCACATATAAATAAAAGTACAAACAAGATTGTATGTTAAAACACACACTCTTGAAATAGAGTACCTTAACGATAATCACAAGTTTACCAAAAATTTAACATCAAGTATTCAAACCAAAATGGATTTATATTCGCATTTAAAACGGAAGAAATGCAAATCACACCCAGGTCGTCTAATCTTAGCCATCAGGAGTACCTGGTTTCTCGCCCCATATCAGTCTAAATCATGTGCAATAGCAGTACTCGAAGGCCTTGAATGACTCTTTTATGTGTTATGAAGGAATTGCTCATGTGAAAGTAAGTTGTAAACTGCTTAGGACACAAAAATAAATGTTCACCCCCTTACTCATTAGGTCGGCTCGTGCAAGATCATGACGTGCAAATTGTGGTCATAATATATTCAAACATGCACAAAAATAGTCCTCATTGAAAAAGTTTGTGCAAATCATTTCATTCAGCAAATCACTAGTTGTTCACTCCTTAAACTCCTTCACCTGCAAAACTAGACCCCGAAGTGATTCTGGGAGAACAGTTCCGATGATCAAGTCAGTTCTCTTTTAAGAATTGAAATTTCTCAAGATAGTTACTCTTACCTTAGCTCATCCAGAGCTTGTTGTTTTTATAGGCTGACATAGTTACAGTTCCTTGCTTTTAGGGATTAAGGTCGTGGATACACCATGATCACCACGTTCTTCGTTCGTGGTCTTTGTGTTCGTTGCTCATGTCATTTTTCTCGGTCCACATCTTCTGCCACGACTAGAAGATTTGCATCTAGCTGACTTGTGTCTTAGGTTGGAAGATGCTCGTTTCGTTATCGAATGTTATTGGGTTGGGCCTGGCGGTCACCAGCCTTTCGATTGTTGGGCTACCTATAAACCATAAGCCCCCCCAAGCCATGAAGTCTATACTACACAAAGTTGTAGCCGTGTTCATGAGCTGCTTATTCGAACTTACTATTTTGCCTCGAAGTGATGCATAATGGTGCGTTTGTTGTCACTGCAATGTGAACTGCTCTTGCGTAGTGTTGTATGCTTCTTGGCTATGCCTTCCATTTTGAGTAAAACACATATTCATTTGAATTATAAACTTTTGAACGATTTCATAGTTGTTGCAGTTTTAAGGCTGAGATTCACTTCTTTGTATCCGTTGTTCGTTCCATGATATGTTCCTTTGTATTCGTTATTCACTCCGCTATTATTTCCTAAGCCATTTTGGTTTCCCTTTTTTATAATTACTTTGCATCATGTGTTTTGAAAGCTATCACTATTCAGTGTACTACTGTCGGCGCCTTCTCAAACTCCCAAAAAGGAGAGTTACTTTATGCTAGGTCATCATGATTACGGATTATTCCCCTTTTGTCACCTAGCTTTTCATCTTTTATAATTAACTCCTCATATACATTCAGAGTCTTTCATCTTCTTCCATCTTCTTTATTGCTCTCAAATTTGTCTTGTCTTCCATGCTAAACCAGTAAGTTTTCCTATGTCTTTCTTTGTATACTCTAATTCAATCTGTCTGGGTCTTAACCTAGTAGAGTATTATTTATGTAGTGTGACTTGTTTTCCTTGTGATTAAGGTGGTCTGTTGTTTTTCTTTTCCAACATCATATTTATGCCCTGAATCTTGGCTGAAATCATCCCTCCTGGCCTTTGTTGTTTTAGTTGACACCATTTTTGTCTGGATTTTTAGGGATTTCGAACTTTACAATGTCTACCTCTAATGATGTTGGAGTCTCTGTGCCAAATGTCCGTGAGATCACTGCTGACTCCGGAGTGGATTCCAAACACCTCACCAGTTCTTCAATCATCAGTAGCCTCCTCTCTAACTCTTATGTTGATGATTTGAAATATAGCTTTCCCTTTTTACAGTCATATATCCTTAAGGCCCCTACAGCATCTGAGAGTGTTCGCATGCCACCGTTTGGTTATATTTCCTGTTATCTATATGGGAGGTCATCATCATACCTCTCAAAGTTAAATTTATAAGCCCTAAATGCTTCCTATCTACAACTACGTAGATAATAGCAAGTCGAGGTCGTCCATATATAAAGTTGATATTTGGCTAGAAGTAGATATATATATATATATAAGCAAGTAAATAGGGGGTTTTGGATGGTTGGTTTTCCTAAGTTATGAATTTAAAGACAAGATAACTAGCAAAGTTAATTAACTATGCTAATCATGCAATAACTAAGAAAAATGGGTTAAAAACTACAAAAGATAAAGCATTGGGGGCAATTGATATCCACTTTCAAACCTAATGTAGATTATTGAACAATTCACTCATTCTAAATGCTATCACTTCCCATTTGAAGATCAACATTCGTTTCTTCTTAATAGTAATTCACTAAGGCGATTCGAGGACCATTTGCAAACCTCATTGACAATCACTCTAGGTAATCAACGACCATAAAGATATTTCATCAATGACATTATACATGAAAAACCATAGATTTGATAACAACAAGTCTTCTACCAAAGACATTGCCATTTAACCAAACATAGCATTCATTAGGCTAAACCTAGAACAAACCACATTCAAGATTTAACCTTCCATTGCATTAATAGGATAAATATGAGAACAATCCACATTATCATACTCATCTAGCAAGAATCACAACACATTATGCACAAGAAGTTATAATTCCATGTTCTTGTATTTTCATGCCAAAGAACTAAGAAATTGACCACTTTCTTAACACCCTAACCTTCATTATACTCAAACAACCCATAGCATAAATAAAGTAAAACATCACATTAAAACACATGAATACTAAATAACAAATGCTTCAAGAAAAAGTGAAACAGAGGTTCTTACTACATAGATATGGAAGCTTCAATCAATTGCTCCCAAGTACAAACTAACCTAGATAATGAAAATGCATGAATAATCCTGCAAAAACTAAGAAAAGAAAGATGAAAAACTAGGGTTTTGAAACCCAGAAAATCGTAGGAAGAAGAAAAGAGAAATAGAGAGAGGATAAGGTTTGATATTTATAGTACAAAAATTAGAAAAGAGTTCTGGCCACACGTCCGTCACGACTCGCGATCGAGCCAAGTTTCAGCATCTGATGAGACGTAAAATGCATGTATTTTCCAAAGCATTTAACATCACTTTTGTCATCTTTTTGTTGTAAGATTTCTAGATTTACGTAGGTTTACATGATAAGGGGTTTAGATGACCATATTCGGTTTTTATAGCTAAATCCTTCATTTTGTAACTTATGTTTAGTCTAATGGATTTTTGGTCCTTACGAGCATCTAGATTCCATTTTGTGAGCATCATTTGTAGATGCCTAGTGAGCACTTAGGAGTGGTTTAGTGAAGTCCATTCAAAAGGATGGAAGAAGATGGAAGGTCACTCACAAAGTGGTAGAAGATAAAGTGAAGAAAGGAGAGCAAAGCAAAGGGTGACAAATAATCTATGTTTTGAAGCAGAGTTCTTAGAATTGTCCGAGACGAATCAGCCTCCAAGGGTGGTACCATTGGATTTTTCTTGTCGAGTACTATAAAATCGACTAAAAGGACTCCCAAAACGGATCAACGGTTCACCCGTGGGAAGTAAAACAAGAAGCCCGGGAAAGGCCATTTCTGAACTTTTAGGCTGAAACCTCCATTTCCGCCCGGGCAGGAGCCTGCTACATTTTTTGGTTTTTCTTGATCAAATTGGACTATAAATAGCCCCCCGTCTTCCCCATTTTCCCAGGCCCAACTTGGGGGCTCCAAAACCCTAGTTTTTCACCATTTTCTTCCATTTCTTCTTCTTTCTTTGTAGATCTTTGTTCTATGTTATGGGTTTTGATTATCTAGCTTAGTTTTGTACTTGGGAGTAATTGATTGAGACTTCCTTGCTAATGTCTTGAGAATCATTTCTATCTATCTATCTATTGTTTTCTCTATTGTGCATTTATTGAACTTTGAATGTGGATTGTTAATGGCATTAATGTTGTTGGAAGTTTGAGTTTATGAATTGCTTGTATGATTGCTTGTTAGGGTTTGGAGAAAGTAGCTATTTTCCCCTCTTTTAATGTGGAATCCAAGAGCATGAGTTAGAGCTTCTAAATGATGTTGATGTGTTGATAATTGCTAGATGAACGTGATGATGTTGAACTCGTTGTCATGTTTGTTTTAGGTAGCAAATGAGATAAGTCTATGAATATTGATCATTCTTGACTAATCTTGTGTAAATGCATGAACTGGTTAAATGCTTAGACATGGTGTAGTGTTTATAAGTGTTGCCAAGCTTGTTGATTCTTCGTACTCAATGCCATCAATAGGATACTTTTATTTGTGTTTCGACGAAAGGAGTCATCGGTGAGGTTTGACAACAGATGTTGAATTCAATCTTGCAGACTACTATCTAAGAAGGATAGAAGATTTATCTTCACAACAAGTAGTTAAAGTAATGAATACATTTTTTCACTCGTTCTTGAAGCTTTTTTTATTTAGCATTCATGTTTTCTTAATGCTATGTTTTACTTCATTTATGTCAAGGGGTGTTTGAGAATAGGAAGTGTTTGTATTATTAAAGTGTTAGGATGTTAGAAAGTGACAAATTCCTTAGCTCTTTGGCATGAAAATCCAAGAACGTGGACTTTGAACTTTTCGTGCATAATGTGTTGTGATTCTTGCTAGATAAGTATGTTAAGGTAGATTGTTCTCATATTTATCCTATAGATTCAATGAAAGGTTGAATCTTGAATGTGGTTTGTTCTAGCTTTAGCCTAATGAAGGCTATGTTTGGTTAAATGGCTATGTCTTTGGTAGAAGGCTTGTTGTTGTCAAACCTATGGTCCTTCGTGTGATATATCGTAGATGAAATACCTCTATGGTGTGGTTTGCTTAGAGTGATTGTCAACGAGTTTTGCAAATGGTCATTGTTTGTCTTTGCAAATTACTATTAATAAGGAATGAATGTTCATCTTCAAATGGGAAGTGATAAAATTCTCCATTGGTAACAAATGTGATTGAATGAGTGAATGGTTCAATGATCTACATGAGGTTTAGAAGTGGATATCAATTGCCCCCAAGGCTTTATCTTTTGTAGTTTTAAACCTTTTTTCTTATTTGTTTGATGATTAGCATAGTTATTTAACTTTTCTAGTTAGTTTGTCTTTAATTTCATAACTTAGGAAAACCAACCAACCAACCCTCCCCTCCATTTACTTTCTTTTATATATCTATATACTTCTAGCCTAATATGAACCATATATGTTTAAACTCTTGAGAAAATCCCTCTTCTTCATGGACGACTCTGACTTGACATTATTAACTTAGTTGTAGATAGGAAGCATTAGGGCTTAAAAATATTAACTTTGAGAGGTACAACGATGACCTCCCAGCATCTTGATTTCTTTCTTCTTTTTGTTCCAAGTTCGCCTCTTCACTTCACTTATCTTCAATATTTTGAGTCTTCAAAAGATCAAATGAAAGTATTCAAAGGTATTCTTCAAAGTCTTCAAATAAATTTCCTTGTCACACAAAATCCTCTGGAAAAGTAATAAAATCGTAAAAGTCACTTTTTACTCTCCTTGGATAATTTCAAGGCAAAATGCCACATCTAAAGCACAAAAGTGTACAAAAGTGAATCCTAAAAGTCCCAAAATAACCATATAAAATGGGCACATTACTAGACTACCTTAAGTCTGGGCTTTCATTTCCTTTGCCCCAACATGTGTTGGATCTGCTTTCTCATTACAAAGTTTCTTTGTGTCAGCTTCATCCTAAAGTTGTTTCAATTTTTGTTTTCTTCTACCATGTGTGTGAAGCTACTGGTATTCCTTTTTTTATTGATTTATTCTACAACCATTAACGTCTTTGCAAAATCAAAAATAGCTCTGATAAGTTCACCCTCTATCCTGTGATTCCAACCGTTGAGTTTGTTAGTTGATTCCCAAATAATTGCGGGGTATGGCGTGAAAACATTTTCTATATTAAACTTGGTACTGATACTATGCTGGCTTTATTAATTTAGATTAATGGAGTCCCTAAGTTGAAACTTCCTAAGGTTGGGGTTCACCTTAATGATGAGTCTGAGATTGTAGCATCGCTTAGCAAGCGTTCCATCTCACTTTTTCCCGCTTGTTCTTTAAGCAAAGGTGTCCAACTTGTTTATTTGGTTGTTTCATATCTTTTCAGCTTGATTTTGTATGTCTTTGCTTCTGTTTTGTTTTTATGTTTACATGTTTGCCTAATTGTTTTCATGTGTTAAGTTGTAGATATGGATCTGACACGACAATCCGCTGAGAGAAACTTCTTATTGAAGATGAAAACAATGAGATGGAGAGCTTGGCTAATGAAGGCAACAAAAAATGTGGAGGTTGTTATTCCCTAAGAGGTGGCTACTGAAACCACTACTCAGGACCGTGAAAAAACTATTACCACAGAAACTAAGAAAGGCAGCCATTGAATCCCTATAAACACAATTCAACAGAGGAGGCGTAAGGAACAAATCAAAAATACTTATACTGCATTGGAGCCTGTGAAGAAGAAGGTGCGTGTTAGCCAACCTCCTCCGCTTTCTCTTATGCTAAGTCGTGATTTGTTCATGGAGGGGATTGTTCCTGCTACGTTTTCTAAAATGTCTCTTTCAGAAATGATGGATGTGGTATGTTCTTGTTCTATTGAATTATTATGATGACTTCAATGTTTTACCTTGTTGTATAACTGGTCCTCCTTTTGGTTTTCTTTGAAACCAAGGTTGGTGAGAGCTTGTAACTTGTCAGTGAATGGGTTTCTAGCTTCGCTAAAGGGGATGGTGCGGTGCTGGAGGTGTTGCGGAAATGCTAGGAGGAGTGTGCTGCTATGAGCGCTACTGCTAACGAGGCTGAGAAGCTAGCGCATCTTGCTGAGGAGCATGCTATGGCTGCTGAAAAAAATGGAGAAGATGCATTTCCAGTTGGAAAGGATACGGATGAGTGGCCCTTCTTCACTCAGATACCCTCAGCTTCTTGTTGACTGACTCGTCAAGACTAAATCTTTCTATGCTTTGTTTGAGGAGGTTTCACCTAATGCTTGCAACATTGGTTATTGTGAGGCTTTGGCTGAGTTGTGGAAGCTGAATCTAACTGCGAAGGTTGATAAGTTTCCGAGGTTGGCCAAGTCTGAAAACATTTTGGCAAAGAAAATAGGGATTCTTAATGAGGGTTTTCTTAAGAGCATCTATGACAGTGGTCATCCATTCAAGTTGCTATCATATCTCGCTAGTCTTCCAACTTTTCTTTCTGCAGCCGAGCTGAAGAAGTGCGCGATTGACTACTTTGAGAATATTCCCTTCAATTCCTCAAATTCTGAGGATCGTCATCATGAGCATACTTCTAATCCTAATGTTGATGCGAACCTTGGGGGTCATTTGGACGGCAAAGCTCTCATTCATTCTGTGAGCAATGAGGGTGTTGTGGTTATTGTCTGCACTTCATCCACTTCCCCTTCTAATGTTAGTTCATCTAAGCGCTACAGAACTAAGACACTTTTTCTTTATGTAATTGATGACAATGTTCCTAAGTATGACTGTATTATTTTGTATGATTGGTGACTAATGCGATCATTATGTTCACTTTTTATAATTTGACCTCTCTCGTTATATTTATTCACTTGCAGGGTATTGATATTATGGTTGATCTAAAATTTTTGAAAAGTGTTGACTATATGGGATGTTATATTTTTTTCCTTTTCACAATGGATTTCCAACGCCATCTAAATGTTGCCCTATTAAACTGATTGAGGTGACCAAACACATATCAAAGGAGTATTCTCAACTTATCTCTTCTGATCGCCTAATCTATTCCCTTGCATATTGGTTGGAAAAATTCTATGTCTTCATCGACTCTGTCTTCCTCCCCAACCTATCCTTGCAGCAAATTTATACCCAATGGCTATGATGTTGGGTTACTTGGCAAAGATATCCTTCATGGTTTGGTTAACCTTGAATCCGCAATTGTGTACCTCTATTCACTTAACCTTCCTATTCGTGTTCAAGAATGGGAAGTAACTTTGGGTATACGTTTGAAGACATGTTTTTGGGTGTTACAGACCTTGAAATGAAGTGGGACAAATCTATAAAAGAGACTCGGGATGCTGTTCGTAATCTTCAGAGAATTTTCAACGAGTAGAATAGTCTTATCCATCGGTAACAGATGAATATAGGGAAAATGCTTTGTCAATAAGAGGAGATCAGAGACTATGCCGCCAATAAGACGTGGGAAGTACACCTAAAAATAGTGATCATTGACAAGAAGTGTATGCGTATTGACGATTTGTACGATCCACTGAAAGAAAAGCAAGACGAATGTGGTCACCTCTCAACCTCTACTATTGGTTGGAAAAATAAGTTTGACGAGCAGTTTGCCATTAATACACAGTTGCAAAGTGACAATGAGGAGCTTCGCGCTGAGTGCAATCGTCTTGATTCGTTAGTACAACAACTCAAGAAGACTTGTGTTGGATACGAAGAAAGACTTCAGGCTCTTTCTTCTTCATCTTGCAGGGCTACTAGCCATGGTGGGGATCTGATTTTGGGAACCGGCGAGCAAAAGGATTAATTTATCTGAGGCTGTCCGATAACATTTTTGTAGCCTAGAGGACAAAGTGTAGAACTTGAAGGTTGAGCTGAAGCGATATGAGGAGACTGTTAACGTAAAGAGTATGTAGCTGGACTGCGATAAGTTTGCTCCCATAACTGACTTCAAGGCGTATTATGTTAGGAATCTTAGCCATATGGAGCAAAGGGGTACAACATGTCATCCTGCTTATTTACTCATGAAATGGCGGTATGACCATATGGTTAGCGATGAGCGTGACACTGAAGAAAGGCGGTGTAGGGTGGAGCATACCCATCGTAAAGTTATGCCCAGTCATCGATATAGCAGTTCATCTTCTTCTGGTTCATCTTGACCCTCTAGCCATAGGAAGATTTGTTGTTATACGCCCCCCATTTTTTCTTGCAATGCTTCAAATAATTTTGTTGTGACCTTGTAGACTTGGGTCTTTGTTATCACTTAATAAAACATACTTGTTTAGTTTTCATAGAGTCTATTTCTTGCCATTTGTATGTGTGAATGAATTTGTGAAGTTGTTGGATCTATGACTAACCATTTTTCTACTATACTGGTTTGCAAAGTTTGCCCATCCGCAAGATCTATAGCTTGCTTAACTGGCAAAACGAAGTTGTGGGATGTACCGACAGCTTTTGAATTTGGCCATGCAAGATCAATTGCTTGCTTGTGGAACTTATATGAATAGATTTTCTCTTGTTCAAGATCTATAGCTTACAATATTGCAAGATCTAAAGCTTGCAAGTGTTAGTAGTTGCGCATGAACTATAGCTTGCAATTTGTATAGGTCACAAAGTTGCAAGATCTAAAGGTTACAAGTTTCGGTAATTGTGTAAGATCTGTAGCTTGCCAGTGTGTGGTTTGTTTGGCTGCGAGATCTATAGCTTGATGTTCGCCAAATTATGTTCAACTCATAAAGTATGAATGTTTTGATTGCAATATGTTAAAAATAATCTTATCTTCTGACAATCACAAGTAAAAAGTAAAAATGTAATCATAGTCCAGTAAGGTTGGTGATAATACCGGTAATCATACTACTGTGATAATGTCGCATTTGGAACAATAAAAATGAAACGGCACCAAGGATGATCTCCTAGTTTATGTACAAGTGAATAATCGTTATTCACCATCTCTAAACTAGACATAAAACCTTCTTAATTTGATCACATGCCACGTGTTCAGAACACTTGTACCGTCCAGCCTTTCTAGTTTGTAGTTGTTGGACTTGTGAGCTTTTGTGACCTTGTAGGGTCCTTCCCACTTTGGGCACAACTTTCCTCGCTCCTCTGCCAGAATAGCTTCATTCTTTCTTAGCACTAGATTGCCAATCTGAAATTGTGCTTCCTTCACTTTTTGATTGTAAGCTCTCGCCATCCTTTCCTTGTATTTGGCTTCTATTATTGCTGCCAATGCTTTTTTCTCTTTGAGTTCATCCAAGTCTAACTTTATCATCTCCACATTATCTTTCTTCATGTAACCACATACTCAAATACTTGAATTACCAATTTCTACCGGTATCATCGCCTCGTAACCATAGACTAAACTATATGGTGTCTTTCCAGTTGGCTCTTGAATGGTCATTCTATACAACCATAGGGTGTTAGGTATCTCTTCTACCCATCCACATCACTGTCCATCCAGTCACCTCTAAATTCCTTGAACGATAGTCATGTTTGTTACTTACACTTGCCCATTAGCTTGAGGGTGAGCCACGGAAGTGAATTTTTGGAGAATCTTGAGCTTTGGACACCAATTAGTGACACATTAGTTGTGAACTGTGTACCATTGTCCGTGACAATGGTATGTGGGACCCCGAAGCGACACACTATTTTTTGCCATGCAAATTTCCTAGTTACTTCAGTTGTTACTAGTCCTAATGGATTTGCCTCCACCAATTTCGTGAAGTAATCTACTACTACAACAAAAAATTTGGCCTTGCTTTAGCCCTTTAGGAATGTCCCTATCAGGTCAATTCCCCATTTGTCAAAAGGACAAGCTCCATTTATTCCTCACAAAGCGGCCTCTGGCTTGTGAGACAGTGAAGCGTTGATTTGGAAACTCCTACATTTAAGCATGAAGTTGTGTGCATCGTTGAACATAGTCAGCCATTAGTATCCTACTCAGATAATATTTCTTGCTACTATTCTGGCCCCTTGAAGTGTTCCACACAGTCCTTCATGAACTTCTCTAAGTATTTCCTTCGCCTGTATTGGCCCTATGCACTTTATCCATGGGGAAAGAAATCTCTTTTTGTACAAGGTTCCTTCCTCATAAGTGTAGTTCTTGGCACGTAACTCCAACTTTCTGGCTTGCACTTTATCTTATGGATACGTTCCCTTTGTGAGATACTCTATTAGTGGTGTCATCCAACTTTCATCTTCCATTTGGACTATTGACATGATCGTTGATACTGTGCTTCTAATTGGAACGACTTCTGCTATTACGTCCCCATGCTTTCCCAGAGATTCAAATCTCGTTGTTGCTAGTTTACTTAGTGCATCCACTTTTGTGTTCTCAGTTCTTGGTACGTGCTGAATGTCAAAGTATTTGAGCTGGTCTATTAGGTGTTGGACCTTCTTTAAATACTTCACCATCTGCTTTTCTCGCACTTCATAGTCTTCTTGCACTTGTTGGACTACAATTAGAGAATCACTAGATACCTGAACGCTCTTCACTTTCATTCTAATTGTCAGGTCCAATCACATATTAAAGCTTCATATTCTGCTTCGCTATTTGTGAGTGGAAACTCGAAGTGGAGTGAGTATCTTTGTTCACCTCCATCCGGATTCACTAGCAGCCATCTGGCCCCATATCCTTCCTTCCTAGATGTACCATCAAAAAATAATGTACATGCAACGTCTTCCCACTTTAATTTTCCTTTGTCAAATGTTAGATCCCGGTGTATCTTCACTACATGCACGTCTTCACTTGTCATTTCTGCAATGAAGTCTTCTAATGCCTCAGCTTCGATCGTTGTCCTTGGTTGAAATTGAATTTCAAATTAGCCTAGTATCATAGCCCACTTCGTTAGCCTGCCTGAAGATTCTGGCTTGTTGTGGATGTTCTTGATTGGAAATCATGTGTAGAACACTATGTGATGACTATAGAAATACATTTGCAACCTTCGTGTCGAGTATATTAAAGCCAAGGTTAATTTTTCCATGGGCATGTACGCCTTTTCTACGTTTTGCAAGATTCCACTGATTTAATAGACTAGAACCTATTCGTGTCTTTCCAGGCGAACCAAAACTAAGCTGACAGTGTTCTATAAGATCGCTAAGTACAAGTATAGTGTCTCTCCAGGGGCAGGCGGCTTTAACGCTGGTAAAGCTTGAAGCTGCTCCTTAAACCCATCATATGCTCTCTAACAATCCTTGCTCCAACTAAATTTTTTGGCATTTCTTAGTACTTCAAAGAGTGGAAAGTGTTTCTCCGTTACTTTTGAGACAAAGCGGCTAAGCACTGCTAATGATCCCAATAGGATTTCACCTCTTTAACCATTCACGGCTGGGGGAGATTTACTATAGCTTGGATTTTTTCTGGGTTAGCTTCGATACCTTTGGGGGATACCTTGTACCCTAAGAACTTTCCTACGCCTACTCTAATTACACACTTCTTAGGGTTGAGCTCCATCCCTAATGCTTGTAACATGTCTAGAGTTTCTTTTAAACCTACAGCAAAGCTACCCACCTTTTTTCTTTTAATCACCATGTCGTCAACATATACTTCGACATTCCTTCCTATTTGGTCGCTAAATGCATGATCGACCACTCTCTGGTAAGTTGCTCTGGAATTTTTGAGCCCAAGCGGCATCTTTGCATAACAAAACATCACAAAGCTCATTGTAAAAGACATTTTTTCAGCATTTTCCAAATTCATGAAGATTCGGTGGTATCCCTTGTACGCATCCAAAAATGCCAAGACTTCATTTCTTGAAATTGCCTCAACCAGCTAATCGATTTTTGGTAGAGGGTAGCAGTCTTTTGGGCACGCTTTGTTCAAATTCGTGAAATCAATTCACATCCTCCAGCCAGCATCTGATTTCTTCACCGTGACTAGGTTTGCTAGCCACTTTGGATATATAACCTCTTTTAGTATACCGGCATGCAACAGCAATGTGACATCCTCTTCAATAACTTTTTTTCTATCACTAGCAAAGCAACTTTGTTTATGTATAACCAGTTTGACAGAGCTGCTGATATTCAAAGAATGAGTAGCAATATCTGGATCCACTCTTTCCATGTTTTGGATGCTCCATGCAAACGTATCTTTGTGGCTTCGCATAATTTCAACAACCTTCATCTTCTCCTCATCTGGAAGATGTATTCCAATCTTCAAGTACTTCAAATTATCTTCGCTATCCAAACTAACCAACTCCATTTCTTCTCCCAAGTCTACTGTTGGGTCTGGTTGTTCCAGTAAGCTTCCACCTGAAACTGTGCTAACCATCTTCACCTTTTCTCCTACCTTTCCTGCCTTCATTGCTATGACCATACATTGTCTAGCCATTTGCTGATTTCCTCTAATGGTCGCGATACTAGCTAGGGTTGGGAATTTCATTACTAGTTGATAAGGGGACCATATTGCCTAAGCTCTGTTCATCCATGGCCTTACAATGATAGCTTTTAATGTATTTGGGGCATCTATGACCAAGAATTTGTACATGATTGTGCAATTTCTTCCCTTTTCTCCAATAGTGACGAGTATCTTTATATTCCCCAAAGGTGTTTCCGCTCACCCTGTGAATCCTACTAGCGAAGATGTGGATTTTTTTAGGTTCCCTCTCTTGAAACCCAGCCTATCGAAGCAGTCTATGAATAGTATCTCAATAGCGCTTCCGTCATCTATGAATACTCTATGAACAGTTGCATTCCAAATTTTTGCTATTATGACCATGGGATCATTGTGCTATGAAGCATTGGGTACTGCATCTTCCTCACTAAAGGTGATCGTTTCATTCAAACGAAACCTTTTATCAACTGGCTTTTATGGGAGAGAATATCTTGATTTGGACTTCTAAGCGTTATTGGACAATGACTCTGTGGATTTGTGTATGGATAAAATGACTGTCTCTGGTACTTCATTGTCCACATTGTCGTTGTAATCCACAACCGCAGTCATTTTTTATTTTTTGTCATTTTGATCACATTGCCTTGGTATTTTGGAGATGGGTTCGTTGTTTTACTAGCGTCCCATACTAGCTTGCTCCTTCCTTCCTGTATTGGCCTAAGTTACCATTCCTCAAATTTTCTTCAATTTGTCTTCTTAGGTCTCTATAGTACTATATATCATGGCCATGAACCTTGTGGAAGGCACAATAATACTCCCTGGATCTTTTTTCTGGTGGTGCTATCATAGGTGCTGGCTCTCGAAATAGATCCTTGTTCGCTTTCCATATCTCCTTCATTGATCTCGTTAGAGGCGTATCTTGGAACAACGAGCCTTGTAATCCTGGTTCTCCTCTTTTGATAACAACATTTCCATTACCTTTCTTTGGAAAACCCTTATGTGAATCCTCTATCGTTCGCTTCTCACCTCGTTCCCTTTCTACTTTACGGTTGTTCACCTCCTCTGTTCGCACATGTTGTTCAATCATATTCTGTAGGTCTTTCGAGTTTTCAAGCATTTTCTTCGCTAGCTCCTTATATAACTATCATGATTGCATGCCTCCTGTAGATGCTCCCAATGATGATTGAAATAACAAGTCACGAACCTGCAAACTTTCTATCACAAATCTACTACGATATTCTGCTAGACTTTCTTCACTTCGTTGGGCTATGTTATTAAGATTTACGATCGTTTTTATGAACCTTTACTTCTGATAGAAGCAACCAAGGAATAGATCTTATAACTGTGCCCATGATTTGATTCTTCCACTGGGGAGGTCCTCATACCAGGTAATCGTTATTCCTGACAAACAGATGGGGAATGCTTTGCAAAATAATTCGATGTTTGCATCAAAAAATCTCATGTTGTTTTTGTATGAATGTAGGAACTCTTTCAGATCTGTGGTTCCTTCATAGATTTTAACATGTAAAGGGAGTTTGAAATCCTTTGGCATCTTAAACTCCCGCAGATGTGGTACAAAGGGCGACTTGTCCTCGTTGTCCTCTGCCACGATGTCACGTAATTTTTCTTCATACTTGATATTTTCATGCTCATGACTCACCCTTTTTTCTAATTGGGGGTTTTTGCTTAAGTGTCTTCAAGAACTAATCGTAAAGATCTACTCTGTTTGCTTCTAAAAAGGCCGCGAACGCTCTCCTTTCCTTATCATGATTATTTTTCGGGGATTCCACTTCCTCTTCTTCCTCCTCAGTTTCTTTTTTATTGTGCTATTGTTCTCTATTTGGAGTGTGGTCCTGATTATGATGCATTCCTCTGTCACGTCCCAGTGTTTTTCTTGAGACTAGTGATTATGGCTCTTTTCACTCCTGGTGAACACCATTATTTACCTGATTGGGTCTGAAACGAAAAAAAAATTGGGTCCCCATAGTCAGTGCCAAATGATGTGGTGGTCCGTTCAGGGAAATCACTAGTTGTTCACTCCTTGAACTCATTCACCTGAAAACTAGTCCCCATAGTGATTATGGGAGAACAGTTCTGATGATCAAGTCAGTTCTCTTTTAAGAATTGGAATTTCTCAAGATAGTTACTCTTACCTTAACTTGTCCAGAGCTTGTTGTATTTATAGGCTGACACAGTTGCAGTTCCTTGCTTTTAGGGATTAAGGTCGTGGGTACACCATGATCACCACATTCTTCATTTGTGGTCCTCATGTTCATTGCTCATGTCATGTTTCTTGGCCCACGTCTTCTGCCACGACTAGAAGCTTCGCATCTAGCTGACTTGTGTCTTGGGCTGGAAGATGCTCGTTTTGTTATAGAATGTTATTGGCCTGGGCTTGGCGATCACCAGCCTTTCGATTGTTGGGCTACCTATACACCAATATATATGTGTGTGTGTGTGTGTGTGTATAGAAATGTATGTAGATATATATGGTGTGTGTGTGTGTATATATATATATGGTGTGCGTGTGTAGTGTAGTATAATTTGGTAATCTAAAAAACCATTATGGAATTAATAAAATAAACGTAAAATAATTTGTATTTTACAGTATTATTATTGAATTTTTAAATTTTTTTAAAAATAAATTGACATATTAAATTGAAAATAAAATGATCATCAAAGAAAATGGTAAAATAAATAATATACAAAACATTCTAACTTAAATGCACTCTTCTTAAATAAACATACACTAGATTTTTTTTTAAAATAAAATCCACTTGTAATGGTGGGGGTTTGGCAGACCCCTACCCATTTATTAATTTTTTAAAAAGGATACATAAAAGATGGGGGCTTAATACCTTACCTCTGAAAAAGTTTGTTTCCAATAGTCTTAAATCTATACAACACCCGTAATCTAACCTGAAGACTATCGGAACTGTAAAACGTGGAAACTAGAACAACAATACTATTGTTATCCATTATGTACATATAATCAAATATAATATCAATTCTTGTAATAAATGAACCTAATATGATACGAGAAAATGATCTAGAGTACATATTCACTCTTCCAACTACCTCTCTTGGAAGACCTGCATTAAAAAAATATTATTTACCTAATTGTTTCTCGCCACTTTTGACGGTAAGTCTTCCACTCCATTTTCTTCTCTGAAGATGTGGACAATGGTGTATTCAAAATGTTGTAGAAAATGATAAATCAATCTCAAATCTTGTACACACTTCCAAGGTATCTGATGTTGCTTCTTCACCCACTTGATAAGAATTTCTTAATCGCTTCCAATCTCTAGCTTTTGTATTTAATATTGATTAGCTAATTGTAGTTTGTGCAGTAGTGATGTGGTTTCTGCCAGCAAACTTGTTTCAACTTTTATAGTTTTAACTAATGCCACAACTACCTTACCTGTGTGGTCTCTGATGATACATCCAACTCCTGAATTTCCATTTTGTAACCATGAGCCATCATTATTGAGCTTATAATGTGCAGGAAATGTCCATCTGATAAGTTTGATTGGTTTCTTTACAATTTCTCTCTTATAGAAAATACTTGGATAAGAATTTGACAAATCCCATTATAATTCCAGCTTGAAACCAATAAGAATGTCATTTATCTGGTGTAAAATTTTCCTAATTATACTCTATGTACATGGTTTTAAGCCATCAAAGGTATAAGAGCATCTAGCACACCATAAGATCCATATAACTACACAGGGAATAATTCTAACAAGCTTAGAGAATGCTACATCAAAAGTGGATAGATTCCAGTAATAATAATATATATCCCATAAAAAATCAAATTCATTTGGATTCAGCTTGAAGATTCTATCAATGGTATTCCAAATATATTGGATTTTTTTACATTTATTAAAACTACGGTAGATTGATTCATAATCTCTAAAACAGAAACAACATATTGATGGCAAATGGAACTGAAAATCTTCTAACACATCTGGAAGAGCAATTAGCCTGTTAAATAATTTCTAGTTCATAAAACTTATTTTCTTTGGGATTAGATTATACCGTAAATGTTTAAATGAATTTATTTTCATCCTTTTTGTTCTAATGAGTTCATAAGCTGGTTTGAAAGAGAACTGTCCATTTTGTGTTAATTTACAGGTTAATTTATCCTCATATTTTGAAAATTTTCTATGCTCCGAATTCAGAATGTCAATTATGTTATTTGGTAAACAATAACTGAATTGGTTTACATAGAAAGCCTTGTTAGCTAGAAAATTAGAAACAGAGATGTTTGGGTGTGGTATCTGTGATATGTTTTGAATTTGATCCATTAAAGGACCCATATTAGTCCAGCTTGCTAGCCAGAATGAGATTGAACCTCTGTCTATTTGTACTTATGTATTATGCATTGCTATCTGTTGAATCTATTTAATCCTTTTCCATGTTTTTGATTTTTTATGTGTGTCAGACATTGACCACATAGTTTGAGCCCAAAGATATTTCCCTTGTTGAAGCTTCCACCATAGCTTAATTGAAAATTTTTTAATTAGTGTATTTAGATTCTTAAATCCTAAATCATTCTCATTCAAAGGATAGCAAAGTTTATGATAAGATCTCCAAGTTTTTTTCTTTAGGTTACTTGCATAATTGGAATCTGAATTCCTGAAAAACCTTGTGATATGCTACATTATATGTGTGTTAACCAATGCATTCGGTGTAATAATCGGTTCGTTTTATATGTTGGATTGCTAGTATTGGTTAAGTTTATGTGACAAGGGTTTGGACGGCCATGTTTGGTTTTCTTGTCTAAATCCTGCATTTTGTAAACTTAATTTGTACTAATGGACACCTTGTATCCATGGGCACCTAGATCTTCCTTTCTGATCATCCTTAGTAGACCGCTCATGGTACTTTTAGTTAGATTTTTTATTGAAGGTCGTTCGCAAGGACGGTAGCAGATGTTGAAGGCCATTCACATTAGAATGGTAGTAGATGAAGGCCACTGACATTACATTGTGGTAGTAGAAGGATGGAGCCAAAGATAGGAAATATTGAAGTTCAAAACGGTCAAGGAAGAAATTGAGAATTGTGGTTTGACAGTTGCACCAAGTTATGGGAATGATACAAGAAGAATCAGCCTTTAAGGTTGAATCCATTGGATTTGTCTTCTCGAGCGGTATGAAATTGACTACAACAACTCTCAAAATGGACCAACAGTTCCTCCGTAGCAGAGCAAAGAAGTTTGGTCTGGCGAAGCATCAATGGGCAGGCACAGACCGCTCATAGTCGGTACAAGTTCACGCACCAGTGGCCCATGTCAAGGGCTTCTAGCATGAGTCGTGCCAAGCAGCATGAGTCGTGCTAAATCCCATCGCGGGTCATGCCAATTTCTATAGGCCGTGTGCTCAAGAGGCTTTTTCAACTCCAAAATGGCTAAGTATGAGCCTGGACCGTTCCGTTTCACACAGCTCATACCGTTCCAAGTCCAAAATGTTAAGACCAAGCAGTGGGATGTGAAGAATGAAGCGGCTCATGCCAAAAGACTGAGCAAAATGAGGATTATGATGACATCCCATGCCAAACGACATGGACCGTGAATCAGAAGTGCAAAAACAACCATCCTGAAGACCGGTCACGCAAGACAATGCGGATTGCACCCAGTATGGCCGCACCCGATCGCGCGCCCCGTGCCAGCACAAAGCAAATGGATCGTGCCGGATCTGGCGGATCACGCCGGCATGAGGCCACATTAGTGGCGCGGACTGTGCCATCCACGGTGGTCCATGTCAGTGGTGGCTGAACAGGGTTTTAACCTATTTTGTAAGCCCGTCAAACGGACCAGGTCACCTGTTGGATAACCGTTATCCATATACTATTTTCACTTATTGGATAAGATTTATTGGATAATGACCCATTGGGTTAATGGATATAATTGGGTTGTAGTTATTGGGTTTAGTTGAGTTGATAATGGTTTACCCGTTGGATAATTTTGGGTGGGTTGGGTAATGGGTGACCCGTGGATAATTTCATATCACAAGATAAGTAAATTTTCACAAGTTTGATTACGAATGATTTAATTTTTCCCTAATATATAATCATTTATTATATTATGTAATATAATATTATGTATATTATATTATATTTAATAAAAATAAAAATAAAAAATATATAATATGTTGGCTTTGTAAACTCGACGAAATTAACGAACAATATTAGTTGGGATTGAGCTTGAGCTCAAATACTGTACGAGCTCGAATATTGTACGAACTCAAATACTGTACGAGATTGAGCTCGAATACTGTATGAACTCGAATACTGTACGAGATTAAACTCGAATACTATGCGAACTCGAATACTGTACGAGATTGAGCTCGAATATTGTACGAACTCGAATACTGTACGGGATTGAACTCGAATATTGTACGAACTCGAATACTGTACAAGATTGAGCTCGAACTCGAATATTGTACGAACTCAAATACTGTACGAGATTGAGTGCGAATTTTGTACAAACTCAAATACTGTACAAGATTGAATTCGAATACTGTACGAGCTCGAATACTGTACAAACTCGAATATTGTACGAGATTGAACTTGAATAATTTGTGAATTATAATTTGTATAATTTTAAATTATAGTGAATATTTATGTTAAATATTACACATCCATTTAATTGGGTAATTTTGGATATTTATTGGGTATTTGTTATGTTCCCATTGAGTTAATATAATATGGGACCCATTGAGATCAAAATTTTCCATTAACATAATTATTCTCATCCCAAATCCTAAAAATAATGAGCATTTAATACCTTATCTCATTGGATAATGACAACTTGTAACCCAAATTGATAGAAAATTTTTAATGATAACTTATTGGGTTAATTATATAATGACTTATTGGATAATGACTTATTGGATAATATATTTTAACCCATTGGGTTATATAAATATCTCATGGGTTATCCATTTAATGAACCAACTCATTTATGACACAACCATTATGACCCATTAATAAATGGGTTAATTGGATAATGACCCATTGGGTTTGGATAATGAGTTTATCCAATTAACCCATTTGACGGGCCTACTATTTTGGTTTATTTTGGTCCTATTTTTAGGCCAAATCCCCTACTATTATAAATATATCCTTAGTCTACTAGGGTTTCTTTTTTTTTAAGTTAAACCATCCGAGGATGGGGGGGATATTTATAGGCTCCCCTAACCATGGAAATGGCAAAATTGCCTGAAAGATTATACATGTGTACAAAAGAGTCATCCTTATGATGATCCTAGAGCAATCAGTAGCTCATGAAGCATAAAAAATTGCTATGAAAAAGATGTTGCTACCTGAAGTAGCCTAAAGTTAAGCTAATCTAGAGAAAATTACTTTCTATATATATCATTCTGCTATTTTCCATAAACCGATCGGCGAGTCGAGAAAACGAAACTCCAGTATGTCCGTGGAAAACAGCTGAAAGAAAAAAATAGAAAGAAAAGTAGACAGAGCCAAAAGTTTCTCTGTGTTTCGTTAGTCGAAATAGAAAAAGTTATGGGGATCATTTGACCGGAAGATGGCTTGATCATAATCTCTTGATAGTACAGGGCTGAAGCTAAGAATCTCTGTGGAAGTCATGTTTGAGTCCAGTGGAAGAAGTCCGCAAGTCGTCCCAGACACCAGCCAACCTGGTGCAACAAAGAAAGGCAGAGTAGATTCCATTCCATTGATTTGAAAGCAAAAAGATATCACGGCATCAAGAACCTACTCGTATACAAGGCAAACCAAGTCTGTCTAGAGATATAAGTCCTCTGAGCACAGGTGGAGCTAACTGAATATCTATGTTACCTTGTAGATCATTCTCTATTGAGTATTTAGCCAGAAAATCCGCAACACTATTAGCCTCTCTATGAATGTGTGTAATTGGGTATTTCGTATGCTTAAGGCTAAGTGCACTACAAATAGAAAAGTTCATCCAAGGGGCAGTCATCGGATTATGAATACCTCTAACAGCAGTTAAGCAATCTGATTCCAGTTCACAATTTGCAATATCCAACTCTGCACATATTTCATATCCTAATTGAATAGCTATTAATTCAGCATGTAATGCTGTGGGAGATTGGAAAATTTTGGTTCGCATTGTAATTACATTCCCAAAAGTATTCCTAACTATTACAGCTGAAGAAGACAAACCAGACATTTTCCATGAGGCATCTGTATTGATCTTATATCCCAAGAAAGGTTTCTTCCATGTTACAGCAATTAAAGGTTTTCTTTTCTTGGAATGAATGTGAGGGATAATGTTAGACTCAATCCAATACTTATGCTTATCTATCTTTCCAAAAAGGTGATGGACAGTGAATATATCATGGATGATGCATTTAATCTCATGTAAGCATGCTACAGTGGAGAAAAGTTCATTATCATAAATGATTTTGTTCCTCTTTACCCACAGGATCCATATTGTAACCAGAAGTGAAGCAGTGATAATATGAGAGTGAATCTTAGTTTCAGCATTAAAAGAGAGGGAAAATTCAACTCTGTGCTTCAACTGTTCAAACATAGGTTGCTGAAAATGTATCAAATCACCGACTTTGTCCCAAACAGCAATAGAAGATGGACATGAATTGAAAAAATGGTCTAGATTATCAGTATGGTTCTTGCACAGAGGGTACATAGATGCAAACCGGAAACCTAACCTAGCTAAAATATTGTCAAAAGGCAAAATTCCATTCATTGCACGCCACAAAATGACTGACATTTTCATGGGGATGAAACAGCTCCATACCTTGGGAAGGTGTCTGATTCTAACTTTCCTTTGCCTGAAAGTGTGATATGCCGATCTGATTGTGAACATACCGTTTGTGTTTGGTGTCCAAATCAACCTGTCCTCGTGTTGATGCTCCAATTCTGCCACCTGCAAAGTGGCAAGTATATTGGTAGCCAAATATGGCTCCAGCTGTGGGAGGAGGTTAGCTTTATTTTGTATGAAGAACCTAAGGGAAATATCCTCAAATGGAATATTTTGCCCATCTGGCCATTCATAGAAAAGAAAAGAGCCCCTACTAGGGTTTCATCTTATCTTTAGTCTTGTAATCATTTTGAAGAGCAACTTAGAGAGAGAAACATTCTCTCTTCTCTCTAGGTTCTTTCTCTTTTCCTTTTTGTTTTGCTTTAACCCTAAGATGTGGAATTCAATTAATACTTGAATTCCATATCTAGGGAGTAGTTTCTATAGCTTGGGGATAAATTTGTATTTATGTGTTGATTATGTTCTTGTGAGATTTATTTGATCATCCTAATTTATGTGCCTATGATATTATGATGGCTTGTT
The DNA here is from genome assembly GCA_037428765.1 of Rubia yunnanensis. Classification (NCBI taxonomy): domain Eukaryota; kingdom Viridiplantae; phylum Streptophyta; class Magnoliopsida; order Gentianales; family Rubiaceae; genus Rubia; species Rubia yunnanensis. The sequence goes on along the minus strand of CM075061.1, from coordinate 102,076,407 downwards.
CTTGAATTGTTATAATTGCATGAATGATACACTTTATTAGCACACACTCTAGTCTACATTCATGTTGGTGCAGATATTGATACCCCACGGGGAAGAGAAACCTGGATGTGATATAGGTAGCAGGGTATGGGTCCACATGGGTGTGTGCACGTAGGTCTTTTCTAAGTTTTACTATTACGATGACGGCATACAGTCTTAGCTAGCGAGTTAGTCCAAAAAGCTACAGGTAGAGATAGTGAATAGTAGCAAGCTAGGCTTTTAAGAGGTTTCAGTGCCATCGATAAGGTGTCTACCTCCCTTTGCCTCATTTATAGGCATAGGGAGTAGAGCATTTGTGGTGTTGTGCCCAGGACGTTATTGTACAGGGGAGAAACAGGCCTATAACAATGGTTGGACCTTGTTGTACTCCCCTAATTGCAGAGGCAGTGCCGATGGAAGATTGAAAGAGCACCCTATGTGACAGATACAGGAAAGTGCTGACCATCGACCACACCACGTGTTATGAGCACTAGATTCAGTTATTCAAGCCTTAATTATGATTAAATCAAGTATCGGAACATTTAACCAACCATGTTATGAAAATATTCCCTAAGTGTCTAACTATATAGTTTACTTGTTTGTTACTTTCATGTTAGTAGTTGTTAGTTGAAAAACAACCCCCCCTATTTACTATACTATCTATTCCTAGCAACACAATGGATTGACGACCCATTCGTGGTTGAGTTTAATTGACTAATAGGCCCTAGCATCTCTGTGGACATACCTGGGCTTGCCACTAACTACCATATCGGTAGCTTAGTAGTGAGTTGGGTGCAGAACTATAAATCTTATCTTTGACCTTTCCCATAGCCTTCACTCGGGTTAATTAGCTACAATTAATGACCCCAATTAGCATACTTGTTAGTTGAGTAGTTAGTATCACTTTTGTTTTTCTTTGTTTGTTTTGTAGTTCATTCTATTAAACCCTAATGATGTGGGGAAATACCACTCAACAGATGAAACTTTGTAGGGTGTGTCATTTTGATCACCCTATATAGTGTTACCTATGGTTGAGCGATTACGGAAGGGAAATGGAACTTGCAGTTTAGCAAGATCAACGAGAGCGAGAATGGTGCATGTACCATTACTCACCCAAGTTGATCTCAACCTACAAGTCCACATGCGAGGAGATACTTGGAGCTCTAACTAGTGTTTCAAACACTAGTGAAAATCTTCAAAACCAAGTATCCACTTACATTAGGAGTTGTGGGGCTCAGTTCTCTTACACCATTGAAGCTCCAGGAAAGAAGGTGAACGAATTAATCATCAAGGTTAATCAAGTGATAGGAAGGCATAAGCTTCTGGATGAGGAGGCCTCATCAGCTTTGTACTTGGATGGTTTAAGGATACGGGAGCCAATTGAGATCTGCAATGATCATGAGGTCAGTCCAGTTCCTTGCGACACTATTGATTTTATGCATGAATATAAAGCCTTGTTGAGAGAAATATGTGATTCGAAGCTTGAATTTGAGCATAGATCGATAGATCAAACTGTGAACTACAAATCCCCTTTGGTTGATATGTATGACAATATTGTGCAAGATATGTTTGATGTTAACAAAGGGTTTGCCTTGGAAAATTATTCTTTAAATGATATATGCTTTAATTCCCTAGAAGCTAACCTAGTGGTGAGTGTGGAGGAAGTTGATCATCAGGCTGAGAATTGTGTAGAGGCCTTACCCAAGAACCTGGATGAGCTAGTTTTACAAGAGATCAAACCTTCAATAGAGAAGCCACGTGTGGTTGAACTCAATCCTTTATCTGAAAACCCTAAGTATGCTTTCTTAGGCAAAGGTGAGACACTAACGGTGATATCTCTAATAAACCATCTAGTGACCAAGAGGGTACGTTGCTCGAGGCTCTTAAAAAATTCAAGGGAGAAATAGGGTGGACTTCGGCTGACATCAAAGGTATAAGCCCTTCAACTTACATGCACCGTATATTATTAGAGGAGGATGCAAGGCCCGTACACCAACCTCAAAGGTGGTTGAGCCCACCTGTGATGGAAATGGTAAAAGGTGAAGTCATTAAGCTACATAAAACAGGGGTAATATATCCTATCTCTGATAGTACTTGGGTGTGTCCCACCCAAGTGGTGCAAAAAAAACGTGGGGTCACGGTAGTGAAGAACAAGGATGGGGACTTGGTTCCCACCCGTATTCAAAACAGGGGGCGGGTGTGTATCAATTACCACCGCTTAAATGCGGTGACTCATAAGGACCAGTTTCCCTTACCCTTCATTGACTAAATGCTTGAAAGGGTAGCCGACAATGCCTATTATCGTTTCCTCGATGGGTTTTCGGGATATTTCCAAATAGCCATCGATCTAGAGAACCAAGATAAGACCACATTCACTTGCCCTTTTGGTACCTTTGCTTACACGCGTATTCCTTTTGGTCTCTGCAATACCCCAGGTACTTTTCAGAGGTGTATGGTCAGCATATTTTTAGAATTCATCAAGAAATTTGTCGAGGTCTTCATGGATGATTTCACCATCCATGGGGATTCCTTTGATTCGTGCCTATAACATTTGGCACGGGTGCTAGAGCGATGTATTGACATGAACCTCATGTTAAATTCTGGGAAATTCCATTTCATGGTGGAAAGGGTATTGTGTTAGTCATTTTGGTTAGCTAAAGGTTTAGAAGTCAATAAAGCTAAAGTGGATACAATCAAGTCCTTGCACTACCCCACTAATGTCAAGGATGTTTGACCATTCTTAGGGCATGTCAGTTTTTACCGGCACTTCATTAAGGATTTCTCTAAAATTTCTTCACCTTTGTGCAAACTACTACAAAAGGATGTTGAATTTAATGTTGATGAAGAGGGCAGAAAGGCTTTTGAGTCTTTGAAAAATATGCTAGTGACTACCCCAATCATCCAACCTCCAAACTAGTTAATTCACTTTGAGATTATGTGTGGTGCAAGTGATCAAGCTATAGGAGTATTTTAGGCTAGAGGGTAGGTAGAGTGCCACGTGTCATGTACGCCAGTAACTCGTAATGATGCTCAACACAATTACTCCACCACGGAGAAAGAGCTACTAGCCGTAGTCTTTGCCCTAAAAGTTTTTTGGAAATACCTCTTAGGAGCCAAGGTCATAGTGTACACAACCCATGCATCACTTCACCATTTAATGACAAAGAAAGAAGTCGAACCTAGACTCATTGTGTGGATAATTCTTCAAAGCGAGTTTGACCTTGAGGTAAAAAAAATAAGAAATGCTATGAAAACGTAGTGGCAAATCACTAAAGTAGACTACCAATCCTCTAGAGCCAAGAACCCACCAAGGAAAAGGAAAAGTTGGAACCCATTCAGGAAGAGTTTCCCGACGAACAATTATTTAGAGTAACAACTAGTCAACCTTGGCATGCCAATATCGTGAATTATCTCACCGCTGGAGGGTTTCCCCCATCTTTTGATAAATTAAGAAAGGATAGATTGGTGAATGAGGCAAGAGACTATTTTTGGGATGATTCTTACCCGTGGAAGCATTATTCCGATCAAGAAGTTGGGAGATGAATCCCCGATGATGAGGTAGGTCGTGTTCTTAGGTTATGTCATTCCTCTCAAGTTGGGGGACACTTTGGGTACAAAAGGACAACACAGAAGGTAAACGATTGTGGTCTTTATTTTCCCAATATGTTAGTAGATGCTAGAAATTTTGTGTCACCATGCTATCAATGCCAAAGGATAGGGAACTTCTCATTCAAGAATGAGATGCCCTAAGCCTTTTCAATGCCAGTTGAGATTTTTTATTTGTGGGGTATGGATTTTATAGGTCAATTTCCAAACTCCAATGGGAATTACTACACTCTAGTGCTAGTGGACTATATACCCAAGTGAGTAGAAACCAAACCAACAAAGATAAATGACTCAGCAACAGTGGTGAGTTTCCTCAAATCTAACATTTTCTCATGTTTTAGTGTACCTCGAACCATAGTCAGTGATAGAGGAACCCACTTTTGCAACAGAGTCATGGGAACATTACTTGAAAAATGTGGAGTCACCCATAGGACATCCACTGCTTACCACCCACAAACCAATGGCCAAGCAGAGATATCTAACCAAGAAATTAAATAAATCCTTGAAAAGACAATGAATAACTCTAGAAAGGATTGGAGTGCTTGGTTTGATGATGCGCTCTGGGCCTACCGTACTGCATATAAGACTCCAATAGGCATGTCACTGTATTGGATCCTTTTTGGCAAAAGATGCCACCTTCTGGTAGAGCTTGAGTTCAAGACACGTTGGTCCGTCAAATGCCTTAACATGGACTTGGGTAAAGTTGGGAAGCATAGGAAGTCGCAATTGCTAGAACTTGAAGAAATCAGGCGCAACTCCTATGATATCGCTTTGATCTATAAGGATAGAACGAAGGTCCGACATGATGAGATTGTAGTAAAAAAGGATTTCTTTGTGGGAGAAAGAGTTTTTGTTTACCAATCTAGGCTAAAAATCTTTCCCGGCAAGTTACGATCAAAGAGGGAAGGGTCGTATGAGGTGACTAAGGTATATGATCATGGAGCAATAGAGGTTAAAAATGAATAGTATGGCACAAAATTGGTGGTAAATGGGCAAATATTGAAACCCTACTTTGAGTGGGGAGCTTTAGGAATGAATGAGGAGAGCAATACCCTCCTGGGTGAACAAAACTTGTGATAACTTGATTTAGTGAAAATAAGTCGTGAGGACGACAATAAATATACGGTATTTCTTTTCACTTTAATTCCATAATTTTGCATGTTTTTGCTTGAGGATTTTGAGATGAAAACTATTGATTTGAAAATTTGAGTTTGAGCCTCGTGATTTTGTTTGAATGGAAGTAGAATTTTTTAAATGACTTAGTTTTTCAAAAAGAGAGTGAAAAACTAAGGAAAAAGGTTAAAAATTTGCAACCTCGTGTCCAAATTTGGCACGAGCCGCTCTACGCGATAAGGCTCGTGTCACAGGAGTTGGCACGATGGCCTCGTGTCAGGTTTTGGCATGGCCCGTTCCAAGCAATAAGATCCATGTCAGACGACCTTGGCACGAGGGGGTCCATGCGGATACCCTTGACACGAGGGTATACGTGTCGTTACCCCATTTGAGCTGTCAAGTTGTTCCAAAAATGCAACTTTTGAAAATTCTGAATTTTATGTTAAAAAATAAATTTTTGGTTCATAAATTTAAAATTCCCTTCAACAATCCCTTGTGAATACTTATGATTGGTCGGTTTTGAAATTTTGTTTTCTTGTTGCATTTTTATAGTTTTTCATTTTGGAATGGAATTACAATTGGTTTTCATGTTTTTGGATGCCGGATTACGACATTTCCATTAGCAAGGATTCATGGAGATTCCTAAAAAAATGAGGTAAGATAAGGAGGGCCCTCCGGGGCCACGAATGTAAACGCTACTACCTTCCCGACCTCACTTATGTGCTTCTACTTTTTGTGCATTGGGGACAATGCGTAGTTTAAGTGTGGTGGAGGGAGTAGTGAGCACTTAGGGAGTTTTCATCTTGGGATTCCTCGATGCATTTGGTGTCTTCCTTTTGAGTTTTTGTTGTTTGTTTGGTGAGTTTAGTGTTTGCATTGTTTTGGGATGTTTTGGATGTTTATATGACTGAAGTGTTAGGGTGTTAGGCAAACCAGAAAGTGTTTGTATGACTGAAGTGTTAGGGTGTTAGGAAAGTGTAAATTTTCTTAGCTCTTTGGCATCAAAATCCAAGAACGTGGAATTAAAACTTCTTGTTGTATAATGTGAGGTAAATCTCGCTTGATGAGTATGTTAATGTGGATTCTTCTCATATTTGTCATAGTGTAGTAATGAAAGGTTGAATCTTGAATGTGGTTTGTTCTAGATTTAATCTAATGAATGTTTTGTTTGGTTAAATGGCTATGTGTTTGGTCGAATGCTTGTTGTTATCAAATCTATGGTTCTTCGTGTATAATGTCATTGATGAAATACCTTTAGGCGTTATTTGTCTAAAGTAATTATCAATGAGGTTTGCAAAATGTCATTGTTTGCGTTTGCAAATTATTCTTAAGAAGAAACGATTGTTGATCTTCAAAATGGAAGTGATAGCATTCCCCATAGGTAATGAATGTGATAGAATGAGTAAATGGTTCTATGATCAACATTAGGTTTGGAATTGGATATCAATTGCCCCCCAAGACTTTGTCTTTTGTAGTTTTTATCTCTTTTTCTTAGTTGTTGTTGCATGATTAACATTGTTCTCTTGCTTTGCTAGTTGTCTTTTAAATTCGTAACATAAGAAAAACCAACCACCCCCCTCCCTCCACTTTTAAATTGTGTATATATATATTTAGTTTAGTATCCATCGTATATGTTTAAACCCTTAGGAAAATCCCTCTTCTTCGTGGACGGCCCCAATTTGCCACTATCTACTTAGTTGTAGTTAGTAAGCATTTATGATTTATAAATATTAACTTTGAGGGGTACGACGGCGACCTTCCAGCCCGGCTAAGTTTACGAACCTAGACAAAAATAAGAGGCCGTGTGAAAAAAAGGTGACAATGTGAGCCCACCATAACATTATGTAATTGGCTTTATTCGAATGTTACGATACATAACATTTACGAGGGCCATGATCCGGAAAAACCACAAATTCTTTAGTAATTGAATTTATTAGAATGTTATGATACATGACATTTATAATGTGTGTTATACAATAAGTGCACTAATTTTGCACATGTATGTATTACTATGTTTGTGCATGTGGGGGTAAATTGTAACAAACACTTGCACGTCATGGCCAAGCTAGCATTCACGTGAAGTGTAAGAATCTTAAATTCTAAAATAGGCTTGATGGGAGGTCGGCGTCGTACCTCTCAAATATACAATTTATAGCCCTAAAGTTCTTCCCAAATACAACTAAGTTGATAATGACAGATCGGAGCCGTCCACGAAAAAGATGATTTTTCCTAAAGGGTTCATGCATATAAGGTGGATATAAGCATAGATATAACTATATCTATACTTATAACTAAAACAAAAACTTTTTTGACAAGTGGCATCCCAACAATTTTCCACATCAACCTTTTTAAACTATTTTTATTCAATAAAAATGATTTATGTATTCCCATTTGGTAAAATCTTGGGAAAGACCATTTTTTCATAGGATTATGGGAAGACATAGTTTTATTGGAATAATAGAAAGGTAAAAGGTAATAGTTCCAATATTAAAATTTTATTATACAACGTATAGTAGTTATAAATTTATGAGCTGATTCATGCAACGTGAAATTTTATCTTCATTTCTTTTAATTTACACTTTAAACATTCATGAAAAGACCGTCTTTCAACATACGGACTCCCTCCATGTTATTCTTTGAAAACCTAAAATGTATCCTCTCGATACGGAATCAATTGCTTCATTTAAGCTAATTTTGTTTTCAATGTATTCTCCTTGATAAACGAAAGGGTTATTGATTCACTCAACTATGTCTGAGCTCTTCGTTTTCCACCCAACACAGATAAGCTATGGATTTAATCATCAATGTAAAAGATGCCTCCCAGAAGCCTCCGCTTCCCAGCGACCCGGTGGCGTCGCCAAGAATTTGCTCAAAACTGCTCCCGTCGCCAAATTGAACGTCGTTTCTCTGAAGGTCCCAATTACTCCGGTGTTGGATAGGGAGGTCGACACTGCCCATGCCTCTCGCCTATAGAGTAGTAGCTGAGTGTCTTCTCATTCTTTATATCAAGAACATGGTGCAGTTATTTGAAAGTCTGTTTGTACTGTTATTTGTTTGCATTTCATTGCTATTGACGATTAATTGGAGGATGGTTTGTTTTCTAGAGTAATACAAAATGTGTGTGGTTTTTGTTTCAGGAAGGAATGAACTATGTTTGGCCACTGATTTTCATAATGGATGGAGCTGAGGAAGAAGCTGCTGGGCACGAATTGTCCGCTTAATGTTTTCAATGTAGTCATAAAGGACTTCAAAGCACGGTAAATTCTCTATGGCGGGTAGTGTGGTTTTCCCTTTGTCCATTTTCATAGCATTTTCGGAAGACATTGCATTCCAGACATAACCAAAATGAACATTGTTACAACCCACTTTTCATCATCTTTCTGGTTTTGGAGTTCTTGAATCTTTTCGGATGATCATAGGAGCCTGATCAATAATGGCATATAGCAGAGACATTTTTGCACTCTAGATGGCCATCGTCTATTCGGGGTCCAAGACAAATAAAGAAGGTAGGTTCTCCCTTTGTCCATTTTCATAGGATTTTCAAGCTTGAGATAGTGTTATTGGATGATAAGGTGGAATTGTGTATGTTCCGTTCAGTTTAAATTTTAACATATTATTAATACTTGAATGAAATTACTACAGGTGACATTTTGGATGTGAGGTCCGGATGACAGATGTTTGATGGTTAGTCCCAAACTTCCAATGGCAGATTCAATTTTTTCTACTCTTCGTTTGCAGACTCTGATGATTTTCAAGCTCTCCCATTATAGATTGACAAGATATTCAATCAGTATGTTGCTATTGATCTCTCCTTGACTTTTGTTCTGTCATTTGGAGAGATAAATCACTAAATTACTTTGCTACTCTTTAAGTTGATGAACACAACGGATTTGTTAAGCTTATATACCTCTTGGGTTTTCACAATTGCTGCTAGGTCATTTCTCAAGCAATATGCAGTCGCTGTGGACTTGAAGTCGGTGCTAATTTTGTCTGGCTTGTGCGTATTCTGATGATTATATGCTATCCGGTTTCTTACCTTATTGTAAAGGTGAAGAGAACAATAACTACGTTACCTATGTTATTCTTTAATGTTCAAACACACATAATCTTATGAGTGGAATCAAACTTATACATCTTCACTTTTGAAATGTTTATAGAGCTAGACTCTGTCTTGGAACACAATGAAGCACTGTTAAGCTATCTCTCCTAGCTTTTCAAAAATAAAAAATTGTCTTCTTGATTAACATACTAAGTTGAGAAACATATATCATTAATCTGAAATACATTATCAATATTTTTATTAGATATTCACATTAAATTTTGAAGTTGGACTCTTTAATTATGTGAAGTGAAAACAATTTAGAAACGAACACTTTATGTGGAAGGGATAACTCAATGTCTAAAACTCCTTTCGTTTTCATAATAGCGTTGTTACTGCAGGTTAGGAAATATGAGTATATGACTACTAATTATCAGTGTTCTGCAGGAGTATATCAGGTCTTGGACAGTGTTTGTGGGATGGTTAGCTTTTCTACATTTCTTCTCTGCTTAGACATACAGACAATGTCTTTTGCCCCCAAAGATGGCCTAAAGAAGCAGATCCTGTTCGCTCTAGAATGCGGATTCGGTACAATGATATCTTCTTTATCAACCAAACAGCTACGTTGTCCTTCTAGCTCCTTTAAGAAGGTTCATTGTTCTAGGTGCTGAGTTGATTTCCATGAGAATGGTAAAGGTTTGTGGCATGATTAATGATATGTCGTGTTAATCAATATTTTGATGTCTTATGGCTTTTTATGGTTCAATGTTTGATCAAACTAGATGTGTATCTGATTGTGAAGCTTTTCCAATTTTCCTGAACTGTTTAGCTCATTTTGCTTGCTGCCTGTGAAGACGGTATTCTGATCAAAGAAGCTAACTGGCCATTGAGACCAGACTGGTATTTAGTCTATTCAGCTTCCGCAACAAAAGTGAGAAAAGGGTATATTTTTTCTTCATGCTGAGGGGGTTTCGATGTTAAGAATACAACTTCCATTTGTTTATGCTTGATGTGATTTTGAACTATACTTCTTTAGCAAATTATAGAATTACCAACTTTTTTGTTGATACTTATGTGATTTTGAACTCTACTGAAGTTGGAAGTTAATGACGCTACCTCTTGATTTGCTGCTCAAAGAGCAACCAGCGTGCAATTGTTTTTCCTGCCATGAAATGTTGTCAAAGTTCAACTTTCAAACATTGCATATTTTGTTGAACCAGAAACCTATGATCAAATCCCCATTTCTGAGTTTTTCTTTCCAATTAAATTGAGGTTAGTTGAGGTACAGGTGTGGATATGTAAGCTCAGGATGTGGTCACGCCGCTTTAAAGTATCTCCAAGTAGAGAAGTCTATGGTTGTTGCATGCTAATCTTTGTAAACCTCTTGGCAGTTTATGCAAAATGAAGTTTTTCCGTGTTGAGTGACAGTATATTTGCTTCCATGTTTCATTGATATGATGCAAGAAGATTTGAAACGCTAGCTATTTGGGTAATACACAAATCTTTGGTCAAACCTCCCATACAAGTTTGGGTGTTAGGTTATGATATGTTTCTATTTTTTGTGTTGTCTCGGAAAATGAGAGTTTGTCGAGTTGTTTGAGTTCAAGATTTGACCTCACATTACAGATTTTGAGTGAGTCAGTCGTTTACAGTTTAATGCTATTGGATTGATCTATACATTGGGTACTTCTCTGAATATGATACAGAGTTTACATGCTGTCTGTATACTTAAAATCGTGTCTCTGTACAAATTGTTCCACGTCAAAACCTGAAAATGTTGATCAATCCAATAGCAGCTATTTGGTTTGATCAACATTTTCAGATTTAGTAACAGAGCCAGAACCCATTGAGATAGAAAATGGTTGTTTACAGATTTATGCTATTGGATTGATCTATACATTGGGTACTTTTCTGAATATGATACAGAGTTTACATGCTGTCTCTGTACTTAAAATCGTGTCTCTGTACAAATTGTTCCACATCAAAACCTGAAAATGTTGATCAATCCAATAGCATCTATTTGGTTTGATCAACATTTTCAGATTTAGTAACAGAGCCAGAACCCATTGAGATAGAAAATGGTTGTTGAGGTTGTTTCTTAGTGAAACAAAGGCTCCCCGTTGTTGAAAATGGTGGTTGATTTAAAAAGCTAGAGCCGCAGCCATCTTTGCTCGCTCTTGCTTTAGCTTTAGATAACTCTGATTATTTGGTTTGTTATTCTGCATCCTCACCATCCTTTGAATAAAAACTCTATATTTTGCACACATGCGTACAAAGCAAAAGAAAAATGCAAGAACTACGATGTTCATCCCATGTTACTTGCAATTGACATGCCTCCCCTGGTTATTAATTGTAGCTAATTAACCTGAGCGGAGGATGTGGTCAAAAGATAAGAATTTATAAATCTGCACCCTGTTCTCATTGCTACGCTACCTATAGGGTAGTTAGCGGTAAGCCTTGAGCTTGTCCACATAGATGTTAGGTCTAAGTACCAATCAAAACATAACCTCGTACAGGTTGTTAATTTGTATGAGTGAAAAGAATAGCTTGTAAAGCAAATATGCAAAGAAGGGTTTTTGGTTTTTCAATCTAACTACTACTAAGCAAAAAAGTAAAAATCAGAGTTATTTAACTAAGCACTTGGGGAATCATTGAGCAACATGGTTAGTCTAATGTTTCGGTCCTCGATTCATTCACATAGAAATTTAGGGAAACCTAATAGAGTGTTCATAACATGTGGTGTGTTGATGACATATACTTCCTCATCCTTGTCACGGCGGGTGCACTAGCACGCCATTGTAATTAGGAAAGTACAAGGTTTGATTGTTGTTGTAGGTCTCTTTATCACCTGTGCGATTACATTACGGGCTTTCACCACAAATGCACTACTTCCCAATGGTCCTATTAATTAGGCCAAAGGGTCTTTGACACCTTATCTAAGGCCTTTTACAACCCTATCTTACTACTGTTTGCATCTCTACCCGGAACCTCTCGGACAACTTTACGAAGTCAGTTAAAATTGGTGTGATGGCACCCGTACACACCCATGCGAACGCGTTATCCCTTACCCATTCTAACATCCAGGTTTTTCTTCCTAAGGAGGCATCGATATTTGCACCATACATGAAAATAGCCCAAACTGTGTGCTTATATGTGATGTACTATTAATGCATTTCAAATAATAAAAAACAATCACAATAATATCATGAACACAAATATTATGATGAATCTAAAGAATCTCACAAAACATGTAAATTAAACTTTACTCCCACAATTTACTTCCAGGCTATAGAAACTACTCCATAGATATGGAATTCAAATCTTTATTTGAATTCCACATCTTAGAATCAAAGCAAAATAAAGAAAAGAAAATGAGATTTTTTCTCTATTTAGAGTTGTTTTCCTAACTACAAAACAAAAGACATTATATCAAACCCTGGTAGACTAAGGCTGTATTTATAGTAGTCGGAGATTGGGCCTAAAAAGGCCTAAAATAGGTAATATTAGGGTAAACCCTAGCTCAGCCGCCGCCCGATGTGGGCCGTCACAGATGGTATAGGCTGTGGCATGTCCTTGGTGTGGGGCGAGAGATCTAGCGCGGGTCGTGCCTCTTTATGTGGCGCGGGGCGCCCATTTTGGTGTGTGGTACAGATCTTCAAGTGATGCGAGGCGCAGAGCCTGGCGCGGGTAGTGACGTTTCTCTACGCCATCAGAGTGCTGAATTTTAGGCTTCTGATCTGCGTCCATAGCCGATGGCGTGGGGTGTGGTCAGGAAGGGTGCTCCGCTCAGAACTTTGGCATGGGCCATGTGATTTTCCACACCCCAACGGCTGGTCTTGGCATCTTGGACATGGAACAGCACGAGACGTAAAAAATGGGGCATCCCGTCTCCACCATTGAACCCACCTCATTGCCACTATTGAACCCATCCCATCACCATTATCGAACCCATCCTGTCGACACCATGGGCCCACCCCATCGCCTCCATCGGCCCACCTCGTTGCCACCATCGAACCCATTCCGTCGCCACCATCTGCCCACCCCATCGCCACCATCAAACCCACCCCTGTCGCCGATCGAATCCACTAGATCCCCACTTCATCGACTCACCCGCTTTACAAAACCCTAATGGACACCACCTTGTTGCCGCCCCACCCCGCCACGCCATCGCCCGACGCCACATATTCTAAGCCATGGCCCCACCATTTTTTGGTGCCGCTCAGCCAAGCGCCACAGCTGATGTGCTCAAAGGGAATGTGATTTTCCGAGAAGGGCAAGGGTATAATATTTGTAACACGAAGAAAAATAACCGTGAAGAGGAAGCTTGGAAAAGGGCTTCAGGCGTGCTCAATATGGGTGGCTTCAGATGTGCTCAATAAGGTAAGGGCATAACTGTCCTTTCACATTTGATGAATTTAAATTATTTATGAAAATGGTATAATCATCATTTTATAATTTTCTGGCCAAATTCAAGCCTGCAAGGTTATATTAGCACATTTTTGCAAATCATAGGGTTATAATAGCACTTTCTGTTCTTGCAGGGTCATATCGGCAGATATGACCAAAACATAGGGTCATATCGGCACTTTTAAATTTTAATTAAATTTTCTACGAGATGCTAGTTTTTTACACCGGTATAGATGAAATTACCCGTGTAGAAAAATAGGGGAGGTACTCTGTTTTGTACTTACGCACCGGTACTCCTACGGGTGAACATTACTTAGATTTGTTTTTGTTTTTTGCTCTCGGGTCCAACAATGTTAATTTTTTTGCATTTGAAACAGCCTAACGTAGTTGCTTTTTGTTAAATTTGCACCAGCAATTGTACCGGTGCTAGGTACTTAGAATTTTTTTTAAAAAATTTACTCTCGGGTTGGATTAGATATAATTTTTTATATTTAAAGCATCCTAAAGCAGCTGTTTTAGGCCTCGTTTTACACCGGTATATGTAGAATACCAGTGTATAAAAAAACGTTCCATTATCGAAAACCCTCTCAGCACCCCATTTTCAAAGTACCAAATTACATCTCTCACTCAATACCATCTCCATCACTACCCATCTTCGTTGAAATCTTACGTAGATTGACATAAAATAAAGTAAACCACTTCAATGCCTCTATGGTATGATTAATTAGCAATTGCATATGAAATAGAATCATTGAGAATGTGACACCATGAAGAGCTTGACTTGCATGTAAGGTGTTTGATGAAATGCTTCAATGTGTTTTTTAGGAAATGCCTCCCAAATCCAGTTCGAAAAGGATACGCCATCCACCTATGCCCATCATTGCCAAATTTATCACCACACACTTACCCGGATGGTATCTTCATGTCCGAGGAGGCTAGGTTGGTCCATGAATCTTACAAAGGGCGCTGTCATTACATAGAGAGAGTAATTGAAGCATCTCCCCCATTCCAACAAACTATCCAAAAGCTTAGGTGGGAAAAATTCGGCGATACTCCGCAACCATTCAACCTGACCATTGTAAATGGGTTCTATGCAAACTTGAAGTGCGGGCCGAGCTACGGTCACGCGTATTGTAGAGGTAAAACTATCCCTATCACACCAAAATCTATCAATGGCTTATTTGGGTTACTCAATGTTCCAAACGATGAGGACGAGTTTCTCGGACTCCATTTTCTAGGTGATGGCAGCTATATTCTACAACAACCAATTGAGAAGGAGATCGTTGGGACAGTAACTAGGGCAGGTACGGACATAGATGAGTTAGTCAAACCAGGTTAGAGAAAAATACCTAAGAAAACTCTAACTCCGGAAATGAATTGGTGGTACCTCTTTGTGGCGTCTAGAATCCATCCAATAACTGTGAACTCACACGTTCACAAACTTCGCCTCACCTGCTTGTATGCAATAAAGAGGGAGCTTCGATGGAATGTTGGTCGTCGAATTTGTCTTATGTTGCAGAGGGAACGGGATCAGATGGGATATTATGCCTATTACAGTATCATCTAGGCGCTTTGTTCAAGAGCGGGAGTTAGTGCCCATGCACATGACGTTTATGGCCAACCAATGGGTAAGATTTGCATGGACTCTTTGATAGCGGGCGGTCGTCGCGCCCCCTATGCAAAAGATAATTTATAAGCCCTTTTTGCTTACTTTCTACAACTAGGTAGATAGCGGCAAATCGGGGTCGTCCAAGGAGAAGAGGGATCTTCCTAAGCGTCTAAGCACACAATGGTTGATATTAGGCTAGGAGTAGATATATATACACACACATAAAAGCATGTAAAGGGGGGTTTGGTTGGTTGTTCCTAAATTACGAAAGTAAAAAGACAAGATAACTAGCAAGGTCAAGTGACTATGCTAATCATCAAACAAAACTAAAGAAAAGGGGTTTTAAACTACAAAGATAAAGAGCCTTGGGGGCAAGGGATATCCACTTCCAAATCTAATGTAGGTCATTGAAACATTCACTCATTCTATCATATAGCATTACATGACTCAACATCAACATACCTATCTAGCAAGAATCACAACACGTTATGCACAAGAAGTTCTAAGTTCACGCTCATAGATTTTCATGCAAAGGAGCTACGGAATTCGTCACGTTCCTAACACCTAACCAATTCAATCATACAAGCACTCCCTATGCTCAAGCAACACATGGCACAAATGAAGTGAAACACACCATCAAGAATACATAAATGCTAAATAACAAATGCTTCAAGGATGAATTAAAACCATCTATTCAATACTTCAACTACTTGTTGTGGAGACTAAACTCCTATCCTTCTTAGTTCGTAGTTTGCGAGAGTGAGTTCGACATCTCTCGTCAAACCTCACCAATGACTCCCGTTGTCGCGACCACGACTCAAGGTATCCCATTGGTGGCATTTAATCACGAAGAACCAACAAGCTTGGCAATGCTTAAGACCACTACACCGTGACTAAGCATTTAACCAATTCGTGCAATTACACGAGATTGGATGAACGTGCAACGCACATTCATCCAAGAGCATATAACTCTCTCGTTCGCTACACAAACGAACATGACGAAGAGTTCAACATCAATCACATTCATCTAGCACATTATCAATCCATCAACACAATCAAAAGCTCTAAATCATACTCAAACATTCCTAACAAGAAAATGGGGGAAATCAACCCAAATCCCCCAAACCCTAGCTAGCAATTCATACAAGTATTTCATTCAAGCTTTCAACAACATCAATGGCATCAACAATTAACATTCAAGCACAATAAAAGCACAATAACAAAAACACTAAATAGATAGATATAAATGCTCCTTACTACATAGAAATGGAAGCTTCAATCCTTGCTCCCAAGTACAAAAACTACTCTAGAACAACAAAAGACATAGAAACTAAGAAAACAAGAAGAGAAAAGCTAGGGTTTTGGCCCAAAACAGGGGCCAAAAGCTGTGGAGAAGAAGGGGTGAAGAGGTATTTATAGTGGAAGAAAAAAGGGAGAAAAAACGCTGCTGCAGAGCTGGATTCGCGCTGTCGTCGCGACTCGCGACCAGTTCCATCGCGAGTCGCGACCAGCAGTGAAATCCAGCCCTGTATTGTTTTGCTTCCTCCGGGTGAACCGTTGATCCGTTTCGGGAGTTCTTGTAGTCGATTTTATAGTGCTCGAGAAGAGGAATCCAATGGTGCCACTCTTGAGGGCTGATTCTTCTCGGAAAATTCTGAGAACCCTGGATCATCATTCATCCGTTGCTTTGCTCTCCTTTCTTCATCTCTTCACTTCTTCAAATCTTCACAACGCTCAAATGTAAAGGTCTTCAAATCTTCAAATCTTCAAAGATAAATCTTCAAAGTCTTCAAATCTTCAAAGTCTTCAAACAAATCACCTTGTCACACAAAATCATCTAAAAAGTGATAAAAACGTCAAAGCCGCCTTTATCCCTCCTTAGATGATTTCAAGGGAAAATGCCACATGTAGAGCACAAAATTGCACAAAACCTAATCCTAAAAATCCTAAAATAACCATCTAAAATGGACACATCACTCTTTCTATAGACAGACATCTGACATGCCTGTCGCTACTATTGAATCCAGAGTTGCTGCATTGGAGGTTAGTGTAGCAAACTAACTTGAAGAATCCAAATATCAAAGATCCTGGCACGAACATATGTCCAAGGTTATGACGTATCAATTTTCTAACGTCATAAAAGCAGTCGGAAATTTTCCAACCTTCCACGAAGGCGATGTCGAGGACATGAACGTTGGCAAGAGTCTGTGATGGTAATGCAACAGGACCAGCTGACGGGGTAGAACCATTTTCTCGGTATTATTAGTAGAAAACTTGTAGTAGCAGTTAGGAAGAGTAGATTTTGTACTCAACTTTGATTGTATTACACTTAGACAGTTTGACATTTTTACTTTTGACAAACATGCACGATGATGAATCAAATAAAAAAATTGTACACCGCGTTTATTAAAATTATGTCGGACAAATACACTCATGAAGACAAAAAAGATAGGCCGAACGTAGTTGGCCTAAGTGGTTACTTTAGAACCGCCAAATTTGGTGCATTATATTCCAAGAATGGTTAAAATTTAAAAATTTTTTGTAGCATTGGGAGCTACGGAGGTTCCCCAAGTAAATTTGTGGGAAAATTTATAATTTTGGAAAATATAGTGCAAACACTCACTGTTGGTTTTATAGGACCTTTCGTCCACCAGTAGGGTCTACAAATTCATTAACACGATCGTTGTGTATTGAATTGCATATACGTGGAACCAATTTTATATTCCCACCATTCCATGATTCTTGGAGGGACTAAGTTGCAAAAAGTAAAAAGTTTACTCGTAAATCGAAATTGCAATCCGATTGAATCGGATAGTCCACAAAATAACCCTTTTGTATTTCCAAATAAAACATGCGGGGAAACGAACGGGTCCGAACTCCGTATTTAGTTTCAAAGATGTTCGGCTTACACAGAAACATTGAAGTAAACCCTTGCCGTTTACTCTACAACACCTACTAGCGCTTCCAACGAATCACCACCCGGGCACAAATATGTTGCAATTATGATTTGAGCCCGAAATATTAAATTTGGTAATTTATGTAGTTTCCTAACACGTCGTAATCACATGTTACAATTTGGGCGACCTAATTGCAATAAACGCATACAATCAATTTTGCGGGTTCCACGGTACCGTTGAGGTACGGAAGCGTTACATATTCAATCTGGAGCATCCTAAAATTCCATTTGGGCCAGTGGAAACGAGCTTCAAGGGGTGGAACGAAATGTTTTGGCTCAATATGCAAATTTTATGAAATTAAACAATGCTTAGAAACATAAGCGTACAGGGCCCATGTGTAGTTGATATTGCATGAAACAACTAGTACAATGTCTATTCACAATAATTAAACGTCAATTGATTAATTGGGGTTGTTTAGAAAATTCACAGGAGGGAAATGCAATAAGTAGAAATTTAAATAAATAACAATTTCTTTACACCGGTAATATTGAACAAGTACCGGTGTATGTGTTCAATTTTCTGGCTCGCATTTCAAAATTTTTAATTTCTTTGATTTTTAATAAGGCGCAAAACATTTTACACCGATAATTTCTAAATTTTCACCAGTACATATACCGGTGCTAAACAGTTAGTCTAAAATTTCAGAAGTTCCTCTCAGGTTGAACATTTGTTTCCAAAAAAATATTTAAAGCAGCCGCACGCAGCTGCTTTTTGTGAAGTATTACACCAGTATTTGTATTTTATACGCCGATACTTGTTACCGGTGTACAACAGTTAGCCTAAATTTTCATGTGTTCCTTTCGGGTCAATGAAAAATTCATTTAAAGCAGCTAATTTTTTTTACATCGGTATATGTACCGGTGCTAAATAGTTAGCCAAACTTCGTACCCATTTTCACTAATTTCACACTGGTACTGTACATATTACCGGTGTAAAAAAATGTTTCGTATGAATCCAAAACCGTTTCAAACGACCATAACTCCTACAACTCCTCCTATTCTCATCAATCGTCTTCAAATTGTCTTTCAAAACCGCCATCCACCGCTCCAACCATTCAATCCACACTTAATTGAACCACCACAACTACTCATCAACCATTGTAACTCCTCATTAAGCAGTTTATCCCTATAGAGTGTGGAGCAACACAAGAGGAGCAACACAAGAGAAGCAACAAAAATTAGAGAGGAACTTGGCGAGAGAAGAAAGTACTTGGCGAGTTCATTATCCCATTCCATTCTTGGAGAGTTTGACAAAAGGGAGTAACAACAAAAACGCTCCATTGGTGAAAGTAAGTGTTGGGGTTTATGTTACCATAGGTTACTATATCAATTTCAATTCAAAAAAACCATTCCACCCCTTATGCACAATACATGTTTGATCAATTGCCTCTATGAAAACAAATATGTTAATTGACAAAAAGTCGAAAGGGTAACTTGAATGGTATGTTTACACAGTTGTGGGGAGTAAATGTTTTGCATTTTTTGTGGATGGTTGATGTAGTACTATAGTTTTTTTGTTGGTGATATTGTTGATAGTCACGTTAGGGGGGAGTGATAATTTCTCGGTTGTATGCGTATTTTATAAATCCAAAGACATTGGTATGGTATTATATTAACTTATATAAGGTTCCATTTCATTCTATATCAAGTTCCATGCCTTAATTTTTCAAGTTCTATGCCATGTCATATAAACTATTATGCCTCACATAATGTAGTTTCATGTATGAATTGTTCAATTTCTACGCCATGTTTTGCTTAAAAGTTTTATGAACTAGTTGATCAAGTTCTACGCCACGTTCTATCAATGTTGATCTTTAAGTACCATTCTTGTGTGAACCGTTATGGATTGAGAATTTCCAATTCTACTGTTGTAAATGCCGTCGAAGAAGGGGAAATTCAACACGAAGAGGAAGCGATCAGTTACGAAGAAGGAGGAAGAGGTGAAAGATGTGGTTGATGAGGAGGTTGATGTGGTGGACCAAGAACCACCGGTAAAAAGGATCCCGTTAAAGATAAAATTTGAGGAAGATGCAACGCAAACAAATGACCCGATTAGTGAAGAGAAGGAAGAAACCGTGGAACATCATGATGTTATTGTAGGGGATGTTGAAGGAGTGGACGCCGGTAAACAGTTGGCCAAAACACTAATTCGCAAGGGAAAGGGAAAGAACACCACCAAAGGAAGGCTAACTGTTAATGAAGCGGACGATGACTTAACAAAAGCTGGGGGGAAAAATGGAGAATGATGGGACAAGTTTGAGGTAAAAAGTTATTTGAGGAGGTGAGGAACTAGTACGTGCTAGTTTGTGATATTGGCAAAGCATAACACTCCAACTCCTATTGCATTTGAGTTCCGTGGGAATCAAGCGGTGTGCATTAAGAATTGGTCAGTGTGGCATGTTTATGGAAATTACGCTTTCCGGCGCCGCATCAGATTTGGTGCATGCGATACTGGAGCAATGTCCCCGAAGTTGTTAAGGAAGAGGCATGGAAGGATGTTCTGGTAAGACTTTCAAAAATTGTAATTTAAATTTTTTATTCATGGTAAAGTCTTAGTGAAGACGTGATTAATGACATGCCTTTTCATTTGATTCGTTCCAGGAGAGCTCCCCAATTGAAACACCTATAACAGACAAGCAACTAGAAATACTGAAGAATGAGGTTACAAAGAGGGCAAAAAACCAACATAGGAATTGGACGACAAAGGTGAAAAATAGGTTTATTCACGACGTGGACAAAGGTATCAATAAAACAGGAATACCGGCATAAGAGAAGTACAAGTGGATGGATGAAGACGAATGACACTTGTTTGAAAAGAGGCACCGACATTCGAATTTTCAGGTAAGATGAAAAAATTAGTACTTGTTAAGAGCTATGTTTCCCACAAATTATATTCAACTAAATTTTTATTTATAACAATAATAGAGGCTCGGGGTGACAAATATTGAACGCAACAAGGGCAGGGATTACACGCACCATACAGGCAGAAGGGGTAATCGATACATCCGTGACAAATTGACTAAGGAGCTGAAGGAGTAGGAGAGAATGAGATTGACCGCTGAGAGATTCACTGACGAGGAGATTGAGCAATAACTCAGTTAAAAGGATTTCACACCTAACAGATCTCTTGTCTACCTTGAGGCAAACAAAGATAAGAAAGGGTTATACACATTGGAAGAGGTTGAGAATATCGCACCTGACGTTGTAAGTTACGCCAAAATCGACCATTTAAATTAATTTTTAAGTGCATTTCACATTATTCATATAAACAATTGTGTTCCTATGTGATTCTCATTTGAAATTGAACGAGCTTAAGGAAAAAGGAGCATTGGAATCGCAGTTGGGTGAAGACATCCTCATAAAAGTGATAAAGAAGAAGGATCACCGGGGCAGGTACATGGGAACTCAGACGGGTCTACCCACAACGGTGGTTGTTCCTCATCTTTCCTGCAGCAAGTGCGGTAGCAGTTCCTCGGACAAAGACAAAGCCCATAGGAGATCATTTAACAATCAACCGGTCGTGAAATCCATGGTATCGTACCTGGAGAAATTGGTGAAAGGCTTAGCATCTTCAAGCGGTGTTCGAATTCCGCCAGGCCTTGACAATCCCAAGAAGTTTATAGAGAAGGCAATGGATGACATTGTTGCAGAAGCTACAAAGTCCGGTGAAGAGCTCATTGACAAAGAAGGAGATGATGAGGTACACCTTCAATAATCTATGCATGTCCTATACATTGATTTACACATTTGAAATATCTCTATAACCAATTTATCTATTCACTTAAATATTATACGAACAGGATGGAGAACGTGTGACTCTTTTCATTAAGGACATTGTCGGAAAAAAGAAAATGGTCACCCATGGGTTGCGACAGGTATCTCGTTGTCGGGATGCCCAACAAGGAAGTGTTGCTTGTGTGAGAGTATGCAAGCGAGTCCTCCGCCCTAGGGCAGAATCGCCATTGGCGGACTACCACTTTTATAATGTTGGAGAGGAGCTCAATAGCATCATGGATTGGCCGGTGTCCTTAATAGGCAAGGCAAGTGAGCAACCGAGTATCGATGATGTCAATGTCGGAGGTGATACAGACGACGATGATGAGGAGGTTATGATCCTCACCAGCGACGATGAGGTACATTCTTGTAACACATTATTTTTCAATTCCTCAAAGTACTTTTGCGTATCTGTATTCATTAATACTTGTAACATGATACAGGCGAGCAAAAATCTTAGTCGACGGCTAATTTCCAGCCATCTACAAAACCAAGATTAAATAGGCTGCCAAAACAGGTAATTCACTAAAATGAGTGTCATTATTATTCATTAACAACGACAGTTCAATACTACATGCTCAAATGATCATCTCGTATTATTTCACGTTCCCAGATTGCCAACAAATAAGGCCTGGCAGATTGGATGATCATGGGGCAATTCATAAAGGAAGCAAATACCCCTATCTGGGAAATGATAAAGAATAAGGACAGCATGTTCTTCCCAGTATTCCGAACATCGACATTTGCATGCCATTACACCTACAGAGTTGGAATAGAAGTTCTGGTCGAGTTCAGGAAGAAACTGGAGAACATGTGTTTGATGACTTGGATCAATAATGTGCAGGACAATGTGTGGATGAGGTGAGTTTCAAAACTTACAGCCTTAATATTTTTTTAAATTATCAAGAATTCATTTTTCATGTATGATTAACAGGCACATGTGGGAGGAAATATGAGAAACTAATTCAGGACGCGTCCAATTCTGTCCATCCAACTATGGCTACCTGAAAACTTCGAGTAGGAGGTCGAACTCCGTTTCAAACAAATTTGGGAAACAATGAAGGCAACGGATGCTGAGTTCTACATCGTACCCTACATAAGAATGTAAGTATTTCTTCCTGATAATTACATTCACATTTCAAACCACTTCCGTTTCATTGATTTTTTTAACATAATTTTTCGATAGTGATCATTGGTACCTCATCATTATCAGTCCCCAAACGGAGGAGGTTTTCCCTCTGGACACATTGTCAGGGGGTATCAAACCAACAAACTTGGTCGAACTCAGGGTCATTTCTAGGTATTTCAATCGATCAAATAAAAATTCCTAATTTGGTAATTATACGGGAAGAATTAACCATTTTAATTTACTTTCTTGACAGGCTTTCTTGTGCATACCAAAGGGAGAAGAGAAAGACGGAGCCAGAACCCGACTACACTTGGAAAATCAACAACATCATGGTAAGTCATTCTATCATTTCATCCCTCAAATTATATGTTTAGGGTTAGTAATTACATTTACCTTTTCGGTGCAGTAACAAACCCAGAATGGTTCGTGGCAATGCGGATACTCCATCATGCTCTTCATGGAGGAATTTGTTAATCACCAAGAGACAAACTGTTGGAAAATAATGGTTAAAAAGTTGAAATTCGTCAACTTTTGGGTGTCATTTTGAGTGGGACCCAAATGGATTTTGGATCGGTGAATGTCATTTGTTGGTTCTCCTCCACGAGTACTATAAAATCGACTATTTAAACTCTCAAAACGGATCAAGGGTAAATGAGATATGGATGTTTGAAATGTCACTCTTTAAAGAGAAATATTAGGCGGAAATTGGCCCTGATTAATTTTTCTCTGGACTGTCCAAAATGCGTTTGGGCCGCGTGAAAATCTCTGGAAGGCCCAACCACATAGTATATATGAAATTGCTTGTGTGTAATTCTTAAGAGATAAGAACAAAATACTTTCATATTTTGTGAGATATCTTGTCTTAAATAAATATGCGGTTTACCATGTTTAATACAATGAAGAATATTTGTGCAAATATTTCTTCCTTTTCCAGCAGATTTGATTCGAGTATTCATGGAATGTCACGGATTTGGTGAGTTGGTGATTGGAGAATATTCTTCTCTAATTACAGAAAATCAAAATATCATGTTTCCGTGATTAGGGTTTCTTAGAGCAGTATAAATAGAGCCTCTAACTCAGTCAGAAATGTTTGCACCATTCTCAAGTTCCTCATTTATTCTAAACTTGAGTCTCACTTCTTTCTTTCTCTGTCGGTGATAGTCCTCCGGGCCTTGCGTGAATCCCAGGTAACTCTTAAATGTTAATTGTTGCATGCGATGGTTTTATCCTAGGAAAAGATATCCACGACGGGACTCATTCGTTTCAAGGGCAGCAAGTGTTACTTGTGACTCCATCATTACTTGAAACATGATTTATGCTTTGATTATTTGTAATTTAAGCTTTTTGATTGTATGCTTAAATAATTAATGTAAGTTTATTATTCTTGCATATGTTAATTGCTCGTTCAATTTTTGTTATTTGATTTTTCGCATGATATAATTAATACACATTCAACGGTCTTGAAATGAATGAAATTTGTTGAATTATATTGATTTGAAAATTGTAAACCAAATTTGCAAACGAAATATGCTTTCCACATATATATATATATATATATATATATATATATATTGCATACGGACACTGCATGCATGATTAAGGTTCCAAAATTGCATATTTTGGATTAAATTGCTTTCGTCAAACAGTGCATATTTTGTGATTGCATGCTTAATTTGTGTATGCATAATTATTTACAACCTATGCATGGAAATTGTAAGTATGCGCATGGAAATTGCAAGTCTCAATAACTACTGTAGTTAGAAATACTATCACTGTATCACGTAATTGTTGATGTAGTATTTATTCACTGAATATTAATATACTATAAATGAGGTATATATTGAACGGGGAGTGATGGATTGCATGCTCTGATTGCATGCTCTGATTGCATTCTAATGGTTTTGGTTATTTACAACAAAATCATATTGAGCAATTGTTATGTATAATTATTTAAAATATTATACTACGGTATTTAATGTGTACTTATATTTAATGATGAATAATTATTGTATGTACACTTTGCATGAATCCCAAAATCATGTCGAGCAATGATGCTGCGAAGACTACCCCTGGGGCGACGCCTCTTGTGGCTGTTCCTCATACTAAGAAACCCGAGAAGTCCAATAATGGTATGAACTTCAAGATGTGGCAACAGAAGATGCTCTTCTACTTGTCCACTATAGGTTTAGAACGTTACGTTCACGAAGATCGTCCCGCTGTGGATGAGAAAAGCACTAAGGAAGTTCAAGATGCTACGGTGGAGTGGAACTCTAAGGAATATATCTGTCGCAACCTCATTTTGAATAGCCTTCACGACGCCATTTGGAATGTGTATCAGGTGAAGGAGCCTTCTAAGGTGTTGTGAGAAACTCTTGACCAAGAGTACAGGGGTGAGGAAGTTGGATCCAAGAAGTGGTTCGTCAACAAGTTCCTCGGCTACAAGATGGTTGATGCCAAGTCTATGGTTAGTCAAGCTCAAGAGCTTCAAATGATGGTCAATGAGCTGATAGCCAAGAAGATGACAATTTTTGAGACTCTCCAAGTCTATTGCATCATCGAGAAGCTACCTCCAAGTTAGAAGGACTTCAAGAGTTATCTGAAACACAAGCGAATGGTGATGACCATGAAGGATCTGATCCAAAAGCTTCGTGTTGAGGAGGATAATCGCATCTCTGAAAAGAGGATGAATGGATCTGTGCCTGTGGCAAGGGCCAATCTCGTAGAGGTTGGTGGGAGCTCCAAGTCGAAGAAGCCCAAGGCAAAGAAGGGATCCAAGTTAGGAGCTAAGGGTGGAGTTTCGAAGAAGTTAAAGTTCACTAGCAAGTGCTACAACTACAACCTCGCTGGCCACAAGTCATCTGAGTGTAAGAAGCCAAAGAATGCCAAAAATGAGGCCAACATGGTTGAAAACCTTGCACTAGATGTGAATAACATTGATCTGTGTGCTGTGATTTCTAAAGTTAACATGGTGGACTCCAATCCAAAGGAATGGTGGATTGACACTGGTGCTACTAAGCACATCTGCTCTGTCAAGGAAGTGTTCTCAAACTTCAAGGCAATTGAAGATGGAGAGACCATCTACATGGGTAGCTCTGCAACTTCTATGGTGAAAGGGCGTGGCACTGTGGTGCTGAAAATAACGTCTGGGAAGGAGTTGACTTTGAAAAATGTTTTATATGTGCCAGACATTTGCACGAACCTTGTGTCCGGTTCTGTGTTGATCAAGC
Source organism: Rubia yunnanensis (assembly GCA_037428765.1). NCBI lineage: Eukaryota > Viridiplantae > Streptophyta > Magnoliopsida > Gentianales > Rubiaceae > Rubia > Rubia yunnanensis. The sequence goes on along the minus strand of CM075061.1, from coordinate 102,050,529 downwards.
ATGACTTTACGCTAGTGTTTGAGTCTGATAAGTTAGTTTTGTCAAAGCAAGGTATGTTTGTAGGCAAAGTTTATGATCTAGATGGTATGTTCAAGTTAAACACCATGGTTGTACCTTCTAAGAAAGATGAAATGAATGCTTCTTCTTCTGCTTACATGATTGAGTCTTCCAATTTATTGAATAGTAGACTAGGACACGTTAATTATGATTCGATAAGAAAATTAATTAAAATGGAGAACATACCTAACATGAAAATTGATGCAAATCATAAGTGTAAAACTTGTGTTGAAGCTAAGATGACTCGAACATCTTTCAAACAAGTTAAACGAAACACGAAACCTCTTAAGTTGATACATACCAATATATGTGATCTCAAGTTTGTACAAACAAGAGGAGGTTACATGTATTTCATAACCTTCGTGGATGATTGCACGAAATACTGTTATGTGTACTTGCTGAAAAGCATAGATGAGGCAATTGAGAAATTTGTTCTCTACAAAACGGAAGTTGAAAATCAACTTGATAAGAAGATCAAGGTGATTAGAAGTGACCGTGGAGGTGAATATGTAGAGCCATTTAGGGACTATTGTTCTGAACATGGCATTATTCACGAGGTCACTGCCCCCTACTCGCCCCAATCTAATGGTGTGGCTGAACGTAAAAATCGCACTTTTAAAGAAATGATGAATGCGATGTTGATAAGTTCTGGGTTGCCACAGAGCATGTGGGGGGAGGCTATTTTGATGGCCTACTATCTTTTGAATAAGATACCCCTTAAGGATGAGAAAGTAACTCCCCATGAGTCGTGGAAAGGCACGAAGCCGTCCTTTACGTACTTGCGAATGTGGGGGTGACTTGCGAAGGTATTGATTCCACCCCCAAGAAGTTAAAGATCGGACCTAAAATGGTTGACTACATCTTTATAAGATATGCACATGAGAGTAGTGCTTATCGCTTCCTTGTACATGAATCTCATCATCCCGAAATTCACAAGAACATGATCATGGAATCAAGAAATGCAAATTTCTTTGAGGATGTGTTCCCTGCCAAGGAAATGACCGAATCGTCGAAGAGGACCATTCAGTCACTAGATGAAGGCGTAGTAATTCCTGACGATCTCGAGGATCAAGAGGACGAAGTGGATGAACCTAGACGAAGTAAACAGATTAGGACCAAAAAATTATTTGGTCCTGATTATCTAACGTTTATGCTTGAAAGCGTGCCACAAAGCTATAAAAAAGCTGTGAATTCATCTGAAGTGATTAAAAGTGAAATCGACTCGATTCTACATAATCATACTTGGGTGCTGGTGGACTTACCTCCAAGGTGTAAACCACTGGGCTACAAATGGATCTTCAAGAAGAAGATAAGAGCAGATGGCTCGATTGACAAGTATAAAGCCAGACTTGTAATCAAAGGCTATAGACAAAAGGAAGGTCTTAACTACTTTGATACTTATTCTCCAGTCATGAGAATAAGCTCCATTAGAATGATACTTGCTATCGCCGCATTGCGTAAGCTTGAGGTTCATCAAATGGATATGAAGACTGCCTTCTTGAATGGAGATTTAGAGGAAGAAATATACATGGAGCAGCCTGGGGGGTTTACGGCTCTTGGTCAAGGAAGAAAAGTCTGCAAGTTGGTGAAATTACTGTATGGTCTCAAACAAGCACTAAAGCAATGGCATGAGAAGTTTGACCATGTCGTCCTTGCCAATGGTTTCAAAATAAATGAGTGTGATAAGTGCATCTACATGAAAGATACGGAAAATGGATATGTAATCCTATGTTTATATGTAGATGACTTGCTCATTGTGGGTAGTAATGAAAAGATGATCAAATCTACCAAGGACATGTTGAATTCTCATTTTTACATGAAGGATATGGGACTAGCGGATGTGATCTTGGGGATAAAGATCATCCAAAGCTCTGATGGTATCACCTTAACCCAGTCTCATTATGTAGATAAAATCCTTGAGAAATTCAACAAGAATGACTCAGAGCTGGCGATGACTCCAATAGATCCAAATTTGCATCTACGAAAGAACAAATGGGAGGCTATTAATCAGGTGGAGTACTCGAAAGTCATTGGGAGTCTAATGTACTTGATGAGTTGTACTAGACCAGACATTTCCTACACTGTAAGTAGGTTGAGTAGATACACGAGTAACCCCAGTATGACTCACTGGAAAGCGATAACAAGGGTACTGAGATATCTACGTTTTACTCGTGATTATGGTCTACATTATACGAGTTATCCAGCTATAGTTGAAGGATACAGTGATGCAAACTGGATACACGATATAAAGTATCTGAAATTCACTAGTAGCTATGTATTTACACTAGGTGGAGGAGCAGTCTCGTGGAAGGCCTCTAAACAAATGGTTATTACTCGATCCATGATGGAATCTGAATTTGTTGCCTTAGACAAGGCAGGTGAGGAGGCCGAATGGCTCCTTCAATTCGTAGAGGACATTCCTAGATGGCCGAAGCCTGTGCCAGCCATATGTATACATTGTGATAGTGTATCTGCTATTGGAAAGACTCAGAATATGCTTTATAATGGGAAGTCTCGTCATATTCGATGAAGACATAGTTCATAAGACAACTTCTCTCAACAAGAGTGATCACAATTGACTATGTGAGGTCGAAGGATAGCATAGCCGATCCCTTGACTAAAGGGTTGAATCGAGAGGTAGTTGAAACATCATCAAGAGGAATGGGACTGAAGTCCATTAAATGATGGGTTACGTACATGGACACCTAACCTATGTGACTGGAGATCCCAAGATCTAGTTTCAAAGGGACAACTAAACTGCAAAGACCCATTGTGATCACTGTGGGGGTTTCATACCTCCTTTCTTATTCCTACAATGAATAAACAGTGATGTGAATGGAGGTTAAGCATTAAGTTTCTTTTAATGATTCATGACATCAAGTGTGTAGTACTTGAAAGAGCGCATAGTTTTCAGAACTGCTCTTACGCCAAGAATCACCTATGTAAGCAAGAAGTGTGGCCGCTTCGAAAGGGAATTGTTGGGACGCAATTCTTTAGAAACCTTACAGAACTAGGCATGTGTCATGGCCTGATTAATGGACACAACTGAGGAAAGTGCAAGGGCTAGGAAAGATGTCTGTGGGAAGTGCATTAACATTCACACAAGCGGTAGGGGAAGTTCAAGGACATCGCATCTACTTCCTAACCAATGGGCTAAGTGTACTCTCTCAAGGGAAAGTTCAAAGGGTGACACCTACTTATCCTATGCAACATATATGCCGTCGAAATGAATCTATCACCAAGTCAAACTCTGTGTCTGACGTGATTGTTCTGATTCCTACTTCATTATCTATTCATGTGGGGGATTGTTGGAAAATCATGGTTAAAAGGTTAAAATTCATCAACTTTTGGACATCGTTTTGAGTGGGACCCAAATGGATTTTGGGTCAGTGGATGTCATTTTTTGGTTCTCCTCCGCGAGTACTATAAAATTGACTATTTAAACTCTCAAAATGGATCAAGGGTGAATGAGATATGGATGTTTGAAATGTCACTCTTTAAAGAGAAAAATTAGGTGAAAATTGGCCCAGGTTAATTTTTCTCTGGACTGTCCAAAATGTATATGGACCGCGTGGAAGTCTGTGGAAGGTCCAACAGCATAGTATATATGGAATTGCTTGTGTGTAATTCTTAAGAGATAAGAACAAAATACTTCCATATTTTGTGAGATATCTTGTCTTAAATAAATATGCGGTTTACCATGTTTAATACAATGAAGAATATTTGTGCAAATATTTCTTCCTTTTCCAGCAGATTTGATTCGAGTATTCATGGAATGTCACGGATTTGGTGAGTTGGTGATTGGAGAATATTCTTCTCTAATTACAGAAAATTAGAATATCATGTTTCCGTGATTAGGGTCTCTTAGAGCAGTATAAATAGAGCCTCTAACTCAGTCAGAAATGTTTGCACCATTCTCAAGTTCCTCATTTATTCTAAACTTAAGTCTCACTTCTTTCTTTCTCTGTCGGTGATAGTCCTTCGGACCTTGCGTGAATCCCAGGTAACTCTTAAATGTTAATTGTTACATACGATGGTTTTATCCTAGGAAACGATGTCCACGGCGGAACTCATTCGTTTCAAGGGCATCGAGTGTTACTCGTGACTCCATCATTACTTGAAACATGATTTTTGATTTGGTAGTTTGTAATTTAAGCTTTTCGATTGTATGCTTGAATAATTAATAAATGTTTATTATTCTTGCATATGTTAATTGCTCGTTCAATTTTTTTTATTTGATTTTTCGTATGATATAATCAATAAATGTCCAACACAAACAATATCTTGGAGGTAAACCTTGCATCTCAAAGTTTGTTATTATTAATCTCTTGTAAACGCAACATTATTGACTTACAATGTGAGTTTGAAATTAACAGATTTTCCTGGAGGGCAAAGGGTCATACCATGTGTACGAAATTCAAGGTGTAGCAGAGAGATGGTTTGAGGATTAGCTCAGAGACTACCAGCAGCAGGCAAACACTACGGTTTAACTTCTGGATGATAAGAACAACATAATAGGTTGATGGTTTATTTTGAATGGCTGACGATATTAGAATTCCAAGGGTGGTGTTTGGTTATACTAGTGTGATATTTTACTTTGTTTCATTTCATGCTTAAGATACTTCTATTTCATAGTTAGAATAATGTTCGCGTATTTTGCGAGCGATATTTTCGTAAAAGAATGTTTCAAATTTCTGACCTATTCAAAGTTTCCAATTTACAATAGTTCATAAGTATCTCTGGTTGTCGTTGCCCTGGAAATGATCTGGGAGGGACCATCGAGAAATAAATTAGGCATTGCAAACTTTAGACAAATAATACACCGGTATAAAATGCATGTACTGGTGTGAAAAAATTTTAGATTTTTAAATAATTTATTTTTAATTATTTAAATAATACCGGTGAATAAAGTATAGTAATACCAGTGTAAAAAAAATACCGGTGCAATCTATTCCGGTGCAAAAAAAACTATATTCTGACTACAAAAGAAAGACCTGTGTTATATTTAATACCGGTGTACAAATGATAGTTTCACACTGGTTCATAGGTTAAATACCGGTGCAAAATCTCTACATCAGTGTTCCAAATAATACCAGTGCGGATATATTGTTATTTCAAAATTTATACACAGGCCTAAGATACCGATGCAAGTAATGTTCTACACCGGTTCATTTTACCGGTGCAAATTTGTGGCATTTTTACACCCCTATACATATGCACCGGTATTTTTGGGGGCTAAAATACAGGTGCTATTGCCTTAAATTACCGGTGCAATTACCCCTGACCTGTAGTAGTGTTACGATGGTGGTGCTGATGGAGGGTTGTGAGGGCACCCACCATTGCGGGGTTGGGGAATTGTATTCCATTGGTCACACCACGTGTTGTAAACACAGTGTTAGGTATTTTGTATGTCTATATGTGAATGAATCAAGAATTGAAAAATTAGAACTACCATGTTGCTAAATGATTCCCAAGTACCTAGTACAACTAGTTTACTCATTTGTTAATTGCATGCTTTGTAGTTGTTAGTTGAAAATACCCCCCCCCCCCCCCCGAGTTGCATGTCTACACTACTAGTTGTTCCTTTCACTCGTGCGGATTGACGACCCGCACGAGGTTGTGTTTTAATTAATACTTGAGCCCTAGCATCCTTGTGGACAAACCAAGGCTTTCCGCTTACTACCCCTTGGTAGCATAGCAGTAAGAATGGATGCAGAATATAAATCTCTTATCTTTAACCAATAAGCCCCTCGGCTCATGTTTTTAATGATGATCGGGTTGAGGGTGGCTCACATTTTGATGGCTAATCAGGAACAGATCGCACCGGTCAATCTCTTCCTCATCCATGGGTGTTACTAAGGCTCTTGGCTCCTCCTCGGTCTTTCCCTTGCTAATTTCTATTTGGACATCCCTCTCAAACTGTTCTTTAATTAACTGTAGGACCGCCAATCCATATCCATCACGACTCTTACGATGTGGGATTTTGTTTTCCTTTGAAAACTGTCTTTTTTCACTCCTTGTGCCCTACATTGTTAAAGGTCGTAGTATTTACATTAATTAAATCAAATATATAGTTACGAAATAAAAACCGAAGAGCCTTTATTTGGGCTCACATTTGTATCATTCTCCAAGGCTCGCATCTTGTGGATCTCCCAACTTTGGTGTTGAATATGTGTATAAATCAACCATGGACGATCCCCCTTCTTACAAGAAAATATGAAATCTCACGATAGGGTATATTTTTGCTCCCTCCAACTCTTCGCCATCATGGTTGTTGCCCATTTCCTCAAATCATTCCTATCCGGGGCATCAAACTCAAATGGTCTCTACGTGGGTAGAAATAAAAGTTATTTTCAAAGATTAATGTATGATATTATTTAGGAACATTTGTTATTCAACAAACTCAATTTTGCTAATATATATTTGGGTAACTTGCACTCCGTCTATAGGACATCTTTATATTCTTTAGGAATCTCATGCCAGCTATCGTACTTGATGTCTACCCTTGTTCTACCGACCTTCCCTACCCAACTAGATTATTTAGCTCATTCCCCCGATATACACTTTTCAGATTTGGTGAAAACCAACACAGATTAGTTCCTTTCTAGCCATCCTTCTTTCCAATGTTCTACAATGTGTTCTAGCAAACCCCCCTACCTCCACCTCCGACCCTTCCTCCTTATTGTCATCGATGCCTAGGTTTTGTGAATTTCCTCTTATTGGATCAACATGTTCATCATGAGTCCTCTTCTGGGACATTATACTACCTAAGAACATTCATCAAACTCCATAAACTAACATACAAAATCTAGGGTTTAATTTTTAACAAGACGCAAGACTTTATAATTCACATATACAGTGAAGAAATAAAGTAACATCATGAATATATCAATGTATACTAACCCTACACAAATTTCTAATAGTAGAACAAGGGGAGATGGTGAAATTTGTACCTTTTCATCCAAACAATTTAATGTAGAAAAATGTTGAGCCATGAAAACCCTAGGCCATGGATTACCTTTGCTTTTGAACAAAATCTTGGGCATTGGATGTGTAGATCACATATGTATCAGGGTTTGATGTAGCTATATCAATAGATGAAAATTAGGTGAAGAAATGTGGATGGAAGGAAAGATGGAAGATGGGAGGAGGGTTTTGTGGGGAAATGGAGGGAATTCATGGTTTTATCAAATGGGTATTAAATGTTCATTTGAAAACCACCTTTAATGTGTTGTGGACAATAAGAAGTTCCAAACACAAAGTTGGGTTTCTCATCCGGAATCTGTTCTGCCCTATGTGTAACTGAAAAGACAAAGTTCCGGACTCGGAACTCGGTCTGTATATATAAAAAAAATGCAATGGGCAAATCATATTTTCCTAAATTGAAAACTCCTTTTCTTCCAAAATCCTCCAAAATCCTCCAAAACCCTCCAAAACCCTAAATCAATTCACCTTACAATTTCCTTCATCAATCATGTCAAGGTTCAGAGGTCGAAGTGCCGGTGGTGGATATGGATATGGTGATGAGGCAACAAGGAGTCATCAGCCTTGTATAGAAATAGGGGCATCAAAGTTGTTCTTCAAAATGGATGCCAAGAGTAGGTACATTGAATTTCAGAAAAGGAAATGCTCCAATCCACGGGTTATTGATATTTTTTATATTGAGCCTTTAAGCCTAGGTTATTTGATTGAATTTTTAAAACCCTCATATTTTGTTAAGTTATTGCAATTAGATGAGGAAGTTCATTATGATGAGGTGGTGTAATTCTAGGCTAATTTGGGTAAAAGTAGGAATAATAGAGACCTCACAATGGTAAATGGCGTGGATATCTTCGTTACAAAATTTACTATAAATGAAGCCCTAGGTTGTGAGTATACTGACGCTAGAAAACTTACTCCGGATGATGGGAGTAAAGGTCCGATTGAGATATTCTACCAACAAAATTGACATGTTGTTAGTGAAATCACCCCTCTGTGCCCAGTAGACATGGCTAGAAAATATTTTAGACATAGTGGAGTAGTGCCAGGGTGAGCGATCAAGTATGATGTGGGGGTGTTGAATGTTGAGCATAGGATAGTGTTTGAGTGGATCTGTAAGAATATCCTTCCCTCGGGCAGGCATTCGTGTGAGCCAACCATAGAGAACCTGATGTTGTTCTACTACATCGTAGAGGGGGAGAAATTAATCTAGGGCACACCATTTTGATGTACATGCTCAAGGCTACTGTGGGAAAAAGAAAGATCTCCCATATGGCGGTTTGATAACTGCCATGATTTAGAAATGGAAAGTGATCATCATCGACAAGCCACTCCGTTTGGCCTTCTATGATGAGTCATGGTTTGATCACAGACATTAGGTTCTAGTAGAGGATAAAAGATGGCAAGTTAAGAACATTCCAGGGAAAAAAGCAAAAGTCGCCAAGCGAGCAAGGGAAGATTCATTAGATAAGGCAGAAGGATCAAAGTCACGTAAGTACACTTATATAAAACATTTAAATAAATTGGTCGTATATATTACCCCTAGTACATAGTTTTTATACTTTTTGTTTGTATCACAGGTGAGCAGAGGAGTTGGATGGAAACTTTCAAAAAATACTTTTCATGCATCAAGGAAGATGTTAGTTCAGCTAACAATGAGGTGGCAGCCGCACAAGTGTGTCATACCAAGTTTGTTGAATCCACCGGCCTTTAAATCGAGCTCACCGATGATAACTCCATGCCTGATTTCAAACCTGAGTACTCTAGCGATGATAGTGATGACGAGGAGGAAGACAAGGCAGAAGAGGATCATGGCAACGCTGATGAGCAATCTGGTTCGAAACTAGGTGGGATGGACTCCGACAATGACAATGATGATGATTAATTTGATGATATCAGACTTAATTTGTACTAGATTCTAAGTTTTTGGATTATTACCTCATTTTCTAGTTCGGAATATTTTGATTGTTATATTCATCTTGATTGGTACATTTTTGGACTATTTATTGCAAAATCTTAGTAATCCTAAACCATTTCATGGCCTAGAGAATCTATATGTGTAATTTTGATCAGGGAATGTGTGGATCACAATTACAAAGAAGAGCATTAGTCAATTTTTACAAAAGTTTCCGAAGTTGTTGCGAGTCCAGAACAACCTCGTTCCTTTGAAAATTTTTTAGACAGACGTGGTTCATAATTTGGAACATTGTCTTTTAGCCAGGTATACTTTCAGAAAGTCTTAGTTCCGGACTCATAAAACATGTTCCAATTTCTTACCATTTTTTATCCCAATCTTTGATGCTTAGCTTATTGGTTTATTTTCTTTTTTTAGGTAACATAATAAGTTCCGGAACCGGAACAGGAGTTTCAGATTCTTTTGTTTTATCTTGATCCAGATCTATATGGTTGACTGTTGGTCATCAATTTATTTTTTTAAATTCACAGAATTGGTTATGGAATTGGAACCTCAGTTCCAGAATCTTTCTTTTTATCTGATTTGGATCTATATGTTTGGTTGTTAGTCCTCAATTTTTTTATTCACATAAGTGGTTCCGGAATCGGAAACTCATATCCGGAGTTTTTCAATTTATCTGATCCGGATCTGTATGATTGGTTGTTGATCCTCAATTTATTTTTTTAATTCACAGAAGTGGTTCCAGAATCAGAACCTGAGTTCCGGATTCTTTGGTTTTTTCTGATCATGATATGTCTCAATGAGTATTTGCATTCAATTTATTTTTTTGAATTCAAATGTTGCAAGCTCGTAAAAGGGATTGAAATTAAGCGGGGAGGAGAAATCGTGCAAGTACTTTGACAAACAGTACTTCATGAAGAAGAAGTGGGTGCTACTCGACAACAAGTGGCATCATAAGACACCGGCAGCGGTAGAACCAAGCAAGAGGCGTAGAGTTGAGGAAGGTAATATAATTCCAATACACGTTTGTTAAAATAAATAACTATGTCTTTATTTGTTATGTATTCCTAACAAATTACTCTCTTTTAGATGAGTTCAACCCTGGATTCATGAAGGCTATGAGAATGTCTACAAATGGGTTCACGATGAAGTTTGCCAATTGAGAGAGCGTGTTTGGACCCTGGAGCGGAAGCAGAGAGCTTACGAGAGAGCTCTAAAAGAATCCAAGAAACCACCCCTGAAGAGAACGCATTTGCTGTAATATGATATTTCATCCTACTCTTGTTCCAGGATTAAAGAATTTGAATTTATGTAAACTCCTATGTGTTGATTCCTAATCTTGTTGACCTTATAATATTGGGATTTCTATTTATACTCAATCGGCTTACCATTTTAATGTTGTGTGATTCCGGGAGATATATTTCGTCTAAGCAATGTAGGAAAACCTGTACTTGACTGGTAAATGTTGCCAAAAATAGAAAAGACCAAAATTTCAGACGAGCTTATGAGCTTGGAAGCCTGTCTTTGACAATGGTCAACTACAAATTCAATTCAAAAACAAGACTAAAGGTTTACCTTAGACTTCTTCTTTTTTGTCATCTTGCGTTTGGTTGCCTTCAGCCGCTTAGTCACCTTTCCCTGCTTGTCAACCCATACAACTTTGGTGTGGTCCGTGCGACTAACAAACTCACGCAAACTATTATCATCCTATTTGAAGAGAAAATTGTCTTCATTTAAGCCAAGCACACTATTTACTCCAAAAACAATCACATCCTCTTGTTCGAAATCCTCCACGAAAGCCCTTTTTCCTTCAACCAAAATCTCCCACTGGGGATCGATGAGATCTTTCACGTAGAAAACTTGATGACCTTGGCGGGCTACTAAAAATGTATATTCACTCCAACCCAACTGACTCCAATCCACGAGTGTGAATCCCAAATCCTCCATTTTTGTCCATTGTTAAAATCAACCCATTCACATTTAAAAGTCGACACTCGCACTGTAACATAATCAAGCTCCCATATTTCAGTAATGGTGCCAAAGTAGCACGTATTGGTGTATAATCGATTGTTTTCGGCCAAACTACGAATATGAAATGCTTCAGAAATGAGTGAAACTCCACTATTCTGAGATATCGATTTATCATCCATTGATTTTGTAGAAAATGTAAAACCATTGATGTCATAACCCCTGAAAGATATAATTGTACCCAACGGTCTCTGGGACAACCATTTGATTGTTTCTCCATGCAAACCAAATGCCAGGTGAGATCTTAACCAAGAAGCAAAAGTTCAAGTGTGTCGTTGAAGAACACGTGCTTTGTTGAAAGTGGGATTCAACCCTCGGATTTCATCCATGTGAATCTCAATGTATGGAACGACACCCCCATGATTATGAAGAACATACAAATGTGCAATGCACAAATCCTCAGCGGAGGGGCTTAGTAGATTACCCAGTCGAACGCCTACACCATCCAACCGCCCGTCATTCCTTGAACTGGAAACCCCCACAAATTCAATCTCATTAATATAATTGGTACAAAATTCAATTACTTTCCCAGCACAATACCGTTGCACAATACTTGCATCCGGCCTATAGCTATTCTTCACAATATGCTTGAAAATTTTCATGTACCGCTCAAAGGGATACATCTATCTTAAAAATATAGGACCCCATAACTTAATCTCCCAAACCAAGTGAGTTATCAAATGGACCATTATGTCAAAAAAACGAAGGAAGGAAGTACATCTCCATTCAGCACAATAGTTCTACAATCATAGCTTGCAACCGATCAAGCTTAGCAACACTGATCGTTTATGAACATATATATATATATATATATATATATATATATATATATATATTTAAAGAAAAGATATAGCTTAGTAATACACAATCATACATGGGATGGCAGTGAAGACAGAATTGCAAATGTATTCAATTTTTGCATCAAGTTGTGGCAGTCATGTGATTTCAATCCAACCAACTTCAAGCGCTAATATTAGAAGAATACACTCCAGGCACTTTCACACCACTTAGTGTCTCACAATAAGATTTCTTCTCTATCTAAGATATCGAATAATAGGTGGGAGGGAGGTAACAAGCATCTCCATCAGTAACGGGACCAATATTTTCCCTAATACCCATGTCAACCAAATCAAGTCGAGACTTCAATCCATATTTTGTTTTACCAGGAGCATTCAAAAGTGTTCCAATCAAAGCGTCACATATATTTTTCTCTATGTGCATTACGTCAAGATAGTGCCTGACATCCAAATCCTTCCAGTAATGGAGTTGAAAGAAGATTGAGCATTTCTTCCAACTACCTTCAATTGCCAACTTTCGTTTCCCCTTACCAAAATTGTTTAGCAACCCTTGAACTTTTTTAAATACCTAAGCACTAGTTAACAGTACAGGCGCACCTCACAACTATGTGTTGCCGTTGAACCACTTCTTGGCAAAATGACATGGATGACCCTCGGGGAGAAAATGTCGATGTCCCTGGTAGACAGTTTTTGAACCATGTTCAAGTTGGCAAAATGAGGTTTCTTTCTCACAAACTGGACATGCATAGTGGCCTTTCACTGTATATCCCGACGAATTTCCATAAGCGGGAAAATCATTGATGGTGCAAAACAAAAAGGCCTTCATCGTGAAAATATCATCCACAACATCATCATAGGTACGGACTTCATGTTTGAACAGTATCAACAAATCATCCACCAGAGGCTCAAGATATACATCAATGTCATTGCCAGGTTGCTTGGGGACTAAAATCATCATGGACAACAGAACGCATTTTCTTTTCTTTATCAACCACGAAGGTAGATTGTAAATCACCAACATCACGGGCCAAGAACTGTATACGCTGCTTATGTTGCCAAATGGATTCATTCCATCAGTAGACAATCCTAACCTCAAATGTTGGGAATCCGATCTGAACTCCGGGTATATCGCCAAGCTTTTTACATTGCTCATCGTCGGACATATGCCTTATCACATCATCCACTGAATGATCTCTTTCTGCAAGTCATCGCAATAAATTTGCTTCTTCTTTGGAAGCAAACAATTTTTGCAACCGTTGAATTATAGGAAGATAGCATAAAAATTTAGTGGGTGTCTTCTTCTTTGAAACAATCCCCACCTTTCCACACACACCAATTTCACCACGCTTTACCTTGTACCGAGATTCACTGCATACCCTACATGTTTCAATATTCTCATCCTCTTTCCCCCTAAATAGCATGCAATCATTCAGATATGTATGGATTTTTTCCAATTCCATAGGACATAGAATTCTTCTCGTGGCATAAGATTTCTCAGGCAATTTATTTCCTTCGAGAAGTAATTCCCGAACCAATTCCAAAGTTTCAGTCATCATTTTTTTAGTCCAACAAAATTTGGCCTTCAAATTCATGATTTTCAACGTCGCGCTTAAAACAGAATGTTTTGACCACTAGTGGAGAGACCTTCATTAAAGACACTCAATAGAAGGCAGTTCAAAAATGATCAAAGACAGTTCTTGAGGAACCGCCTTTGATTGACATCAATAGAAGACGGTTCTGACTTTAATGAGGTGACTTTGAAGTGTTTCTGGACCTAAGTATAAATACCTCAAAAATTTTCCCCCTTAGAATTTGTTTCCCTCTTTTCCCTTCCCCTTACTCCCATCCCGCCTCCTTTCCCTCTTTCCTCTTCACCTTAGTCCCGTCCACACTAAACACTATCTTCCTTCAACACTGGCCTCTCCCTCTACCGCTGGCCTCCACCGTCCTCCTCTCCCTCCACCTCCTTTCCCTCTCGATGATGAAGCGCCTCCTCTTGCGTCAATTCGAATCCGCTAGTGTCCGCCTCCGCCGACGAAGACCCTCTATCTTTGCCGATTAGGATCCGCCGATGAAGCATGTCCTCCGTCGTTTCGGATCCTCCAGTGAATGCCTCCACCTCCGCTGCGTGAAACCCTTCACCGCCAACGGAGTTCTCATCCGCCGCTAGACCCACGACATCCACAGCGCCGGAATTGAGAACTGATTATTCTTTGTTGTTTTTAAAATTCAACCAATGTTTGTTGTAGTGATTAGATCTGTGCTTTTTTGTTTTTGTTCTATAACTGAATTTGATTTGGCATATATGGGTTTGATTTTACCATATCTGGGTTTGATTTGCCAAAAATCAATCGATTTCCGAGAGCCTTTTTTTGGACATTATAAACAAGTTCCGAATTTGGAACTGCTTCTGACCACGATAGAACGCGGTTCCCGGAGGTGACTCCAGGAAGTCACCTACAAAGTAACTTCTAACGTCCAAAATAATCGCCTTTAATAGGTTATCTTCCACTAGTGAACCCAACGTACAACGGACAATTCTTGTTATTAAGCAATGACTCTAGAACCTCGAGTTTGCCATGGAATTCTCTAGCATTATCCTCCACCATCTCCTCAAGTCAATCATCACAATCTAATTTAACCCCTTCCTTGATTCCAACATCTCCACCTATATCCGTCGGTACCTCTCCGTGCCATATCCAACATGTGTAACTTCTTTGGAAACCTCAAATTATGAGATGTTCACGCAATTTCTTCCTCCCTAAATAAGCATTGTTCTTGCAATCCTTGCATGAGCACCGTGCACGGACGACCCCATTTTTTGCGGCATGTTCAAAGGCCGCCACAATAAAAGAATCCACTAAACGAATGTAATCGGGTGATGTCCTAAGGTCGCTCCTGATGAGTCCAATTATATCCATTAACTACATGAAAATTACATCAACACACATTCAATCATATATGCAGCACAATTCCTATAAATGAGAATTCAAATCAAAATCCTAATTCAAAACAATACAACACTTAACACAATAATAAAATCATTAGTCCAAATACATAAGAATATTTATATATGTAGAACTACCTTTACTTTTTCTGTCCAAAGAGTGCCCTAAATTTTCAACATTTTTCTCCATTTGAAAATGGGAATGGTCGAGTGCATTTATTGCTAGTTTTAAGAAGTTCCGATTTTGGAACTTCAATCGTAACTACTATCGGGCTACATAAAATCAGGTCAAAGGTAGTCAGATTGTGTTCCGGATACGTAACATAAATCCGACAGATCTTATGAATTTGGAAGTAAAATCGTGACTTTTATTTTGATGCAGAGCGAACAGTTTATGATCCGGAACTACACTCGGATCATTGTTTCGAACTCGGAACTAGTTACGTTCAAAGTCACTTCTACAGAACCGCCTTCCATCACCCACAATCAAAGGCGGTTATAACAAAACCGCCTTTGAATATGCAATAACCGCCTTTAATAAGATGGGCGGTTCGATTCATAGAGGTTCCAAGCTCGGTACCTCTTATAGAAAACGGTTCTAAGGAATTCTCGTGGAACCGCCTTCTATTGTTGTCTTCAATAAGGCAACCTCCACTAGTGTTAAAACCGGTGTTATATTAACACAGTTTTAAAAAAATCAGCGTTAAATTAACACCGTTTTTAAAAATCCGGTGCTAAAAAATTTAAAAATTCAATCTTCCCGCAAAAAAATTAAAAAAACTTGCCAAAAATTTAAAAAAATTTGCCTACATTTTAAAAAATTAAATCTTCTCGCCAAAAATTTCAAAAAAATCACTAAAAATTTCTAAAAATTCACCAAAGATTCCAAAAATTGTTGCTAGAAATTTCATGGGCTGGGCGCGGCAGCCGCAGTCGCTTTTAGCTAAATTCTTTTTTTCTTAACTTTCAAAATTGTTCACTTCTTTTGTTGACTTTAACTAATAACTAAGTTTATATAAATTAATCAACGATCAACCTTTATTGACATAATATATATATATATACAGATAAAAATGTTTGACGTTAACTAATTAATGTTCAACCCTTAATTGACTTAGTATATATAAATACAAATAAAAATGTTTGACTTTCATTAATCAACGGTTAACCCTTATTTGAATTTCAACATGTAAACACTAATAAGTAAGGTTACTTTAACTAATCAATGGTCTCCTCTTACTTAACTTAGTATGTATAAATAAGAATATAAATGTTTTAATTTAACTAATCAAAGGTAAACCATTACTTGATTTTGTATATATAAACATTAATAACTAAGTTAACTTTAACTAATCATGGTCAATCCTTATTTGAATTAATATATATAAATACGAATAAAAAATGTTTGACTTTAACTAATCAATGTTCAACCTTATTTGAATTTCTATGTACAAATAGTGATAACAAAGTTGACTTTATAAACTGTCAATTCTTACATGATTTAGTATATATATGAACACTAATAACTAAATTGATTTTAACTAATCAACGATCAACTCTTACTTGACTTCCTATATGTTAACAAACACTATAAACTCTTACATGACTTATATATACAAACACTAAAGAACTATTTGAATTTAACTAATCAACGGTTAAACCTTACATGACTTTCTACATATATACACTAATAATTATGTTGACTTTCACCAATCAATGTTCAACCCTTACTCGACTTTCTATATATAAACACTAAGAACTAGATTGATTTTCACTAATTAACGGTCAAACCTTACATGACTTTCTATATATAAACACTAATAGCTAAGTTGACTTTTATTAATCAACTATCAAGTCTAACTTGACATTCTACATATAAACATCAATAATTAAGTTTAGTTTAGTTAACAACCGGCCAACCCTTCTTTGACTCTCTATATGTAAACACTAATAACTAGTTTAAATTTAACTAATTAACGATAAACTCTTATTTGACTTTCTATATATATACACACATTACTAGCTAAGTTGACTTTAATTAATCGACGATCAACTCTTACTTGGCATTCATATATGAACACCAATAACTAAGTTTACTTTAATTAATAATCGATCAACCCTTACTTGGCTTTCTATATACAAACACTAATAACTAAGTTGACTTTAACTAATCAACGGTCAACCCTTACTTGACTTTCTATATAAAACACCAATAACTAAGTCGAGTTTAACTAATCCACGATCAACCCTTACAAACACTAATAACTAAGTTGACTTTAATTAATCAACGATCAACCCTTACTTGAATTTCTATATACAAACACTAATAACTAAGTTAACTTTAACTAATCTACGGTACACCCCTACTTTGCTTTCTACATACAAACACTTATAACAAACACTAATCGATGGTCAACCCCTACCTTGCTTTCTACATACAAACATTAATCGATGGTCAACCCTTGGCTTGCTACTTACAAGTATTAATAACAAAGTTGATTTTAACTAATGGACGGTCAACCCTTACTTTGCTTTAAACACTAATAACTAAGACTTTAACTAATGGACGGTCAACCCTTACTTGACTTTCTATATACAAACACAAATAACTAAGTTGATTTTAACTAATCGATGCTCAACCCTTACTTGACTTTCTATATACAAACACTAATAACTAAGTTGACTTTAATTAATCAACGATCCACCTTTACTTAACTTTCTATATACAAACACTAATAACTAAGTTTATTTTAACTAATCGACGGTCAACCTTTACTTGGTTAAAATAGCAAATTAGAAGAAATCAAGATAAAATATTTGGGTTGCATCAATTGGATCATAAACTTATAACTAATGCACATTGCGCAATAACTCTTTACTATTACAATTAAAAGTTACCTTTTCATAATTTTAATTCAACTATGTTTTTTTCTTATGCATGTGGAAATATGGTCTTCCCCAAGACCTTGCTTTATATAAATATCGATGAAATAAATAAAAACAAATATCAAATCACTCCATTAGCTACATCGATTACATAATGATTCCGTCAAACGGTTAGTCAATTTAAAATAAAAATTGTGTATAAAAAATTAGTATTAAATAAAAGAAAATAAAAATAAAATCAAGGATAAAACTTACAAACTCCTAACCCTCCTATTTTCCGTCACTTCAACTAGGCTTGTCAAATGGGTTAATTGGATCAACCCATTATCCAAACCCAATTAACCCATTATCTAATGAGTTTTTATCCAATTAACTCATTTATTAATGAGTCATAATGAGTTGGATCATAAATGAGTTGAGTCATTAAATGGACAACCCATTTATTAATGAGTCATAATGAGTTGGATCATAAATGAGTTGAGTCATTAAATGGACAACCCATTTATTAATGAGTCATAATGAGTTGGATCATAAATGAGTTGGGTCATTAAATGGACAACCCATTTATTAATGTGTCACAATATGAATAGGAAAAATAGGAAAGTGTTTCAGATTTAGGAAAGAAAGAAGAATGAACTGTTCAGTAGCTCTGGGAATTCCCCGGTTTCTATTCAAATTCTGGATATCTTCTTCTGATTTCTTCCCTCCCTTTTAAAGTTTCTTCTTCCCCAGCTAACCTTCCCTATACAACCAACTAACTACTTTAACAATTTCTGTTAACAATTCCTAACTACTCAACTTCCCAATTTTCTGTATTTATTTGGCTTCCGATGTGGATATTGTAATTCTTGTATTCATGACAATCCTCCGTCCTTAAATTGAGCTTGTCCTCAAGCTCGGAATGTAGGAAATTGTGCCCTAATGGTTTGCGCGTCTTCCCAGGAATCTTCTTCCGGAGGCAAATGTTTCCAACGGATTAGCCATTGAACTACCTGCTCCTGTTCACGCCGTTGCAGCCTGCGTTGGACCACCTTCAAAGGCTCTAGCATTGCGATTTCATCCACATCTTGATCAGGTATGTCAACCCTTTGCTGGGGTTGATTTCCAGTGTATTTCTTCAGTAGGGATATGTGAAAAACCGGGTGTATACGACTGAAATTGGGCAAATCTAATTTGTACGCCACTTCGCCAATTCTCTGAAGCACTTGGTATGGTCCATAGAACTTAGGATCTAGCTTTGTTGAATCCCTGGAAACCAGAGAAGTCTGTCTGTACTTCTGTAACCTCAAGAGTACCCAATCTCCAATTTCTAATGTTCTCTCCGATCGCTTTCTATCCGCAAAGAATTTCATCCTTGTTTGAGCTTCATGTAAATGCTTCCTGAGTAATTGGTTTACTTGGTCCCTTTGTCGCATTACATTTGCAGCTGCTGGAATTAGACTTTCTCTAAATGTTCCTAACGGTACTGATAATGGTTTAACTCCGTATAATGCCTCATATGGTGTCATTTGGATACTTGTATGATGTGATGTGTTGTACCACCATTCGGCCGATGCTAACCAGTTATTCCATGAATCAGGTTTATCTCCACAAAAACATCGTAAGTAATTTTCAAGAACCTGATTTAGTCTTTCAGTCTGACCATCGGTTTGGGGATGATATGCTGAGCTGAATTTGAGCTTAACCCCCATTAACATCATTAACTCTTTCCAGAAACAGCTTGTAAACAATCGATCTCTGTCAGATATAATTGATTCTGGGATTCCATGTAGTCTACAAATCTCTTTGTGAAATATTTTGGCTATGTCAGAAGCTGAGAAAGGATGTGATAGGGCTATAAAATGGCCATATTTTGTGAATCTATCCACCACAACCAATACTGTGTTCTTCCCCTCAGATTCTGGGAGTTTTTCCACAAAATCCATGCTGATTTGTGTCCACGGATGTGTAGGAATAGGAATAGGTTGAAGTAGGCCAGGTACTAGGCAATGTTCTGATTTATTCCTTTGACATGCATCACAAGATTTGATAAAATTCACCACTTCTTCTTTCAGTTTTGGCCAATAAAACAAAGAAAATATCCTCCGAATCGTTGCAGATTGCCCTGAGTGTCCTCCAATTGCTGATGCGTGCATTGCTTGCACTATATCATCCCTGATCTGATTAGAAGCTCCTACATAAATTTTGTTGTTTTTCTTCAAGATTCCCTTAACATAAGTGTATTCTGAAGAACTGTTCGAATCTGCATGAGCAAAAACTGCTGCAGCAATTAATTCTTGGCTAACCGGATCCTCCTCATAGCTGCTTTCAATCTGATTCATCCAAGTAGGTATTACCATAGTTACTGCTCGAACTTGGCACAAGAATCCTTTATCTGGACAACTCTTATGTTCAGAGATCAAGTGATCAGTTTTTTCTGATTCCTGCTCCACTACCTGTCCTCGTATGTTGCTTGTCTCTTGTTCTTGATCCATACTGGATACAATCCTCAATTTCTGAACAAGTACTGTCTGATTTCGGAGTTTTTCTTCTTCCTGACTGATTTCTTCATCCTGATTCAATTCTTGTGGTCTTCTTGAAAGGGCATCTGCAGCTCTATTGTCACTGCCTGGTTTATATTGTATCTCAAAGCTCATGCCCAATAGTTTTGTCACCCACTTATGTTGTAGAGCATGTGTTAGCTTCTGCTCAATCAAATATTTCAGACTCCTGTGATCAGTTCGAATAATGAAATGATTTCCAACCAGGTAGTGTCTCCATTTATCCACTGCCATTACCACTGCTAAGAGTTCCTTCTCATATGTTGATAATCCTCTGTTTCTTTGACAAAAAGCTTTGCTTAGAAATGCAATGGGTTTATGATCCTGCATCAAAACTGCACCCATTCCCTCCTCACATGCATCTGTTTCAATAATGAAAGGATCTGTAAAACTGGGCAGTTTCAGAACTGGAGCTGAAGTCATGGTTTTCTTTAACTTTTCAAAAGCTTTTGTAGCTTCTTCTCCCCAATGAAATGAATCTTTTTTGAGCAACTGATGCAGAGGTCTACATATAGTCCCATATTGAGCTATAAACCTTCTGTAATACCCTGTTAAACCCAAGAATCCTCTCAGTTCCTTCACATTTTTTGGTACTGGCCAGTTCATAATACTTTCAATCTTGCTGTTATCCATTTCTACTCCTTTTTCTGAGATTATGTGCCCCAAATACTCAACCTGATTCCTTGCAAACAAACACTTGGAGAATTTAGCATAGAGTTTATGTTGCTGAAGAGTCCTTAAAACCGATTCCAAATGACCTGCATGTTCCTCTATTGTTTTGCTGTAAACTAGGATATCATCGAAGAAAACCAGTACATACTTCCTCAAGTAATCAGCAAAAATCTGATTCATCAATCCTTGAAATGTAGCAGGTGCATTAGTTAACCCAAATGGCATCACAATGAATTCAAAATGACCATGGTGTGTTTGAAATGCAGTCTTGTCAACATCATTTTTATTAACACGAATCTGATGGTACCCTGCTCTTAAATCGAGCTTAGAAAAATACCTAGCTCCATCTAATTCATCAAGAAGTTCATCGATTATAGGAATCGGGAAACAATCCTTTACAGTCAAATCATTCAACTTCCTATAATCTATACACATCCTCCATGTAGAATCTTTTTTCTTCACCAGAACCACTGGAGATGCAAATGGACTATTGCTCAACTGAATCACTTTGTTCGCCAGCATCTCTTTTACTTGCTTCTCTATTTCAGCTTTATAAGCATGAGGATACCTATAAGGTTTTATTTTGAATGGCTGTGAGTTAGGCTTCAAAACAATCTGATGATCAATTGCTCTAGGTGGTGGTAATTCTGTAGGAATAGCAAAAATGTCTTGAAATTGGAGTAAAACCTGTTTAATGGCTGTAGGTACCTTCAATCCAGTAATGATTTTTTGATTTTCAGTGATGACTGGTTTCTGGCCACACTCAGTTTCAGCTTCATTTTTCTGCTTAGTAACATCAACATTCTCTTGATAGCTCAGTCTAGCCATGCGTACTCTTCTAGTATCCATCATGTCCATCTTTTGTGCCTCATTTGCCACTGCTACAACATAATCCATATCTTCTGACTGATTCTGAACCATAAACAGTTTTCTCTTCCTCGGCTCCTGCTTCTTAATCTGCTTATTCATGTTGATTTCCATTTGATCCGTAGACCCCTGTAGAATCCAATGGTAGCCGTCCCTGTATACTGAAACATGTTGCTTGCCAAAGTCAAAAGTGATAGGACTAAAACACTTCATCCAATCAACACCTAAAATAACATCAACACCTCCTAATTGCATAATCTTCAGATCAAAAACAAATTCACATCTTCCAATTCGCCAGGCTACGTTCGGACTTAAACCGGTACCATAAACCTTGCTCCCATCCGCCACTGTAATTAGAAAAGGCCGAGTCCTAATCATATCCAAATTCAGATATTCAACTACAGCTGGATCAATAAAACTGTCCGTGGATCCTGTATCTAACAATACACTGATCTTTACTCCTTTTATCATCCCATACATGGTCATCGTGTTGATTCTAGAGTTCATATTTCCCCCTATAGTGTTAACCGATATCGACTCTGGTTCTTCATTATTCATTTCCTCATCCTGTGCTTCTAGTTCTTCCACCAAAATTTCACCTGGAGCAATTGGATCACATCCCATTATCTGGTGGATCTGTCTGAATCTACATCGATGGCCCGGGGTAAATTTATCCCCGCATTTGTAACACAAGTTATGATCTCTTCTAAACTGTAATTCCTGAGGTGAAATCTTCTGAAATCTATCATTTCCAGTCCTCCTTTCTCCAAGATTACTTATCCCATTCATTTTATCAGTAACTTGTTTATCATTTCCCCCATTATTCCATTTAAACCTGTCTGCCCCTGTTTTGCTCTGATTTCCATTCTGGTTCATCGAAGCAGTTCCCCTATGTCTTCTATTCTGCACATCTATGTTCATCTCTTGAAGACAAGCCACTTCTATGGTATCATGCAGGGTTTCAGGCTTAAAAAGTTTAACCATAGGTTTCAGTTCTTCTTTAAGGCCACTCACAAAACTGGACATGAAGTATTGCTCAGAGAGATAAGGGTGTTTACCTATGACCTGGGAGCGAAGTTCTTCGAAGATTTCTTGGTACTCCCTCACCGATCCCGTTTGGTATAACTTGTTAAACTCCTCTACCACATCTCTTCCCCCGATTTCGGAAAATCTTCTCATCACGGCCTCCGAGAACTCATTCCACGTGGTTATACGTCTGGTATTCTTCTCGTTCTGGTACCAGACTTCAGCTCTTCCTTCCAGGTAAATTTCGATTGCTTCTACTCGCTGCGGATCGTATATCTGAAAGTAATTAAAGAATTTCCCACATTTTCGCAACCACTCCACCGGTTTTGCTCCGCTGAACACACACAGCTCAATCTTGGGTTGATTATTGCCTGAACTCAGACCTATCTTATTCCTCCAATCTTCCCCTACCTCATTCATAATCCGAGGGTTATTAATGATGTGAACATTACCTCGCGGTTGCGGTCCTTGTAAGTATAATCGATTCTCTGCTGGCGATTTGGTCCTGTTGATACTTCGATTTGATTCTTCCCTCTCTGGCTCCTTATCTTTGTTCTTCTGCATCTCGAGCATCAATGCTCTGATTTCTTGTATCATTGCGCCCGTGTTCTTCGCGTCCGCTTTGATTTCTTTGATTGAGATTTCCAGTTCTCCTTGATTCTTGCAACTGACCTCCAGATTCCGACGGAGCTCTTCTATGTCACGGGCGAAATGTGCTTCTAGGTCTTTTAAGTTGTTTTCTACTGATTTGGAACGAGTGTTTTCCGCCATAGCTGCCAAGGAGCGATGGCTCTGATACCAATTGTCACAATATGAATAGGAAAAATAGGAAAGTGTTTCAGATTTAGGAAAGAAAGAAGAATGAACTGTTCAGTAGCTCTGGGAATTCCCCGGTTTCTATTCAAATTCTGGATATCTTCTTCTGATTTCTTCCCTCCCTTTTAAAGTTTCTTCTTCCCCAGCTAACCTTCCCTATACAACCAACTAACTACTTTAACAATTTCTGTTAACAATTCCTAACTACTCAACTTCCCAATTTTCTGTATTTATTTGGCTTCCGATGTGGATATTGTAATTCTTGTATTCATGACATAATGAGTCATAATGAGTTGGATCATAAATGAGTTGGGTCATAAATGGACAACCCATTAGATAGCTCATGAGATAACTCACATGATCCAATGCGTTAAAATATATTATCCAATAAGTCATAATGTAACTAATTCAATAAGTTATCATTTAATATTTTCTTTTGATTTTGGTTACAAGTTGTCATTATCCAATGAGATCGGGTATTAAATGTTCATTAGTTTTTGGGATTTGGCAAAATGTTAATAATTATGTTAATGGGAAATTTTGATCTCAATGGGTCTCATATTATGTCAACTCAATGGTAACTTAACAAATACCCAATAAATATCCAAAATTACCCAATTAAATGCATGTGTAATATTTAACATAAATATTCACTATAATTCACAAATTATTCGAGTTCAATCTCGTACAATATTTGAGCTCGTACAATATTCGAATTCAATCTCGTACAATATTCGAGTTCGTACAAAATTCGCACTCAATCTCGTATAGTATTCGAGTTCGTACAATACTCGAGTCTAATCTCGTACAGTATTCGAGCTCAATCTCGTATAGTATTCGAGCTCAATCTCGTACAGTATTCGAGTTCGTACAATATTCAAGTTCAATCTCGTACAGTATTCGTGCTCGTACAATATTCGAGCTCAATTTCGTACCGTATTCGAGTTCGTACAATACAACTTGTGAAAATTTAGTTATCTTGTGATATGAAATTATCCAGGGGTCACCCATTACCCAATACAGCTCAACACACTCAAAATTATCTAACGGTTAACCCATTATCCAATCCAACTAAACCCAATAACTACAAGTCTACAACCCAACTATATCCAGTAAACCAATAGATCATTATCCAATAAGTAAAAATAGTATATGAATAACAGTTATCCAACGGGTGATCCGATTTTGACGGACTTAAGTCTACACCTCAACACCTTCACACCTTCGTTTTTCAGACCCGCCGCCTCTCAGCACCTCAACCCCTCCCCTGCCTTTAATCCCCTTCTCTTCTGCCGCACCTCAACCGATCCTCCGCCACACCTCGACCGAACCCTTACTTCTCCCTCCTTCGACCAAACCCTTACTTCTACCTCCGTCGACCAAACCCTTACTTCTCCCTCCGTCGACCAAACCCTTACTTCTCCCTCCGTCGACCAAACCCTTACTTCTCCCTCCGTCGACCAAACCCTTACCCTCTCCCGCCGCTCATACCCTCTCCCTCACCCGCAACCCAAAGCCTCATCGGATCTGCATTGCACCTCTCTTGTGCCTCCGCCGACCTCACCAGGGCGGATCTCCGCTACATCTCATTCGATTGGGACGCCAATGGCGCACTCCTCGAGTATAAGATATTTTCCGGCACCACCTCCACGTTCGACCTGCTCAAGGTGATGTCGAATTCGCCAATTTCCTCACGGTAATGTTGATTTATTTCAGATTTGATGAAAGTTGTATGCTATTTTGGGCTTGGTTTTAAACTTCTGTGTTTTGTGCTGAACGTCAAGGAGATGTCGAATTCGCCGGGTTCTGGGTAAATCCACCGCTGTGGTGTTGGGTGGTTGAAGAAAACGGTGGGTGCATGAGGTGGTGTTGGTGTTCGCTCTGAAATCCTAGGTACGTTTACTTACTCTATCTGTATCTCTCTCTCTCTATTTTATTTTTTATTGTTTCTCTTTTTCTAGCTTTAATCTCTAATTCGTAATCTTGATATGTGTATGTGTTATGTCAGTTTATTTTCTGTAGGTGTTGGGTGGTTGAAGAAAACGGTGGGTGAATAGAGGTGGTGTTGGTGTTCGCTCTGAAATCCTAGGTACGTTTACTTACTCTCTATCTCTCTCTCTCTCTCTCTTTTTTTTTTTTGGTCTCTCTTTTTCTAGCTTTAATCTCTAATTCGTAACCTTGATGTATATGTGTGTTATGTCAGTTTATTTTCTGTAGGTGTTCTTATTGAGTGTGTTTTCAAGAGGACAGGATTGCTGTTATTGTTGGAACCTTGACTGATGACAAGGTTAGCACAACTGTTCTTGTTGCTCGAAGTACAATTTTTTTGAATAGTCTCTGCTTTTGCTCTTTTTTCTTAAGACTTGTTGGTTCTTCTCACTGGTTTTGGGCTCCAAACTCGAATCCGAATTTGGAGTCTGGGTCGAATTCGGAGCCGTAAAAAGGGGCTTTGCTGGGTCCAGGAAAGGGTCGTTGGAGGTTGTTTTGGAGTGGGGTTGGAATGGGTTCGGGTTGGAACCGGAGCTCAGCTTCTTGATCACATTCAGGAGAATTGTAAGAAAAACTGAATTAGTTCTATGTTAGCTGCATTTTGGGATTTTGTGTTGTCAGATTTTAGAATAGTTGTCATTTTGTTTGGTTTTATTGTGATTAGTCATCATATATTAATTTTTAACACCATCTGCAGGTTTTGTGTTTCTCTGTTATTTTCACCCTCTATGTGTTTGGCAATTTGCTCGCCAAAATTAAAACTTTTGAAGCCTGTTCACGGCTACTATGTAGTGCTTCAATTTTTTAACCCTATGTGGATTAAGTTTGGCATTACGAAAACCCTTTTCTGTTTCCCATTGATGTTCCCTCTAAACTGCTGTTATGTTCAATCATGTTCCATTTGTTTCAGTTGTGGATAATGGTTTTCTGTAGTAGCTTTGAGGGGTTGGTATTTGATAATGGTGTGGCTGCAATGTATTTCAGGGTGCTGGCTTGCAAAATCTTGGAAACACTTGTTTCCGTATTACAATG
This sequence comes from Rubia yunnanensis, assembly GCA_037428765.1. Taxonomy (NCBI): domain Eukaryota; kingdom Viridiplantae; phylum Streptophyta; class Magnoliopsida; order Gentianales; family Rubiaceae; genus Rubia; species Rubia yunnanensis. Next base: position 102,023,979 of record CM075061.1, on the reverse strand, counting down.
CCTGACATATAGGGAGCCGCTGGCGGCTTATTTACAGAGTGGGCGGCATATAGCTTCATGTAGGTTATCTGCCTTTACTCTCAGTACATATTTTTCCAAGAGAAATGCATTTCATTTGTTTGACGTAGCTGAAGTTTCTCTTTTTATTCTTTCTTCCTGATGGCCTGTTTCATGTTTTGACATGTTAGGTTGTAAGTCTGGATTTTGTGCATTGCGTGCCATTCAGAAACATGTAAGGTGTGCTCTGGAATCGCCTGGGAGGATTCTTGCTCCAAAAGACATTGTATTGAACTTGCGACGTATCCTTGGTCTTGTTCCAATTTATTTTATCAGTATTCTTCTTTTAGCCTGTTTTACACGTAGTTGTAGTCTCGCTGATCTATGTTTATATTATGCTTTGTATTATCGTATCTTTGTGTATTCTTGCTAATTTAATTTTTTTACTTCCTTATTGACGTGAGAATCAGGGGCTTGGATCATCTGTTTGGTTTGCTCTTATTAGGGGGTTACCCTTTTCCTAAACGCAGCTGTGCGGAGGAAGTGGATTTTTTTTAATCCCCTTAAAAATTTTAGCACTGGTTTTTAAAAATTGGTGCCATATAAAACCAGTGCTAACGGATCACACAATTAGCACCAGTTTTTTAAAATTAGTGCCAAATAAAATCGGTGCTAAAGGGGTGCATATTAACACGGTTTTTTTAAAAAAATCGGTGCTAAAAAATTGGTGCTAGACTAACCCCAGGTTTTTGAAAACGGGTGAAAATGTTTCATCACCTAGTTAGGCATCGTATTTTTTAACGAAAAGATCGGTGCTAAAGGGAGTTCTTGTGATAGCGGGAACATGACCCTTTGCTTAGACTCATCCTTATCACTCATACCTTTAGGCAAGGAAATTTAGAGTCAGACTACCTATCAAAACATGCTAAACTTGATAGGATGCTTACTGCCACATTTGAGCTTGATAAGAAACTGAAAGGGCTTTTGCACTTAACTTAGGATAAAATAAGAGTTGGATGCTGCTGATAATCTCAATTTTGCAGGGATACATGGAAGGACTATACAACACACAACAAGAAAGGAGACAAGTCATCAGCTACAACCAAAGCTCAACACCTTTCTGTACTGCTTATCATTTTTTGCTCAAGCCTGGAACAAAAGTCAATGGTGGCTGATGCACCTCTCATCCAAAAGGAAAAGTCAACTTTTTTGGCTCAATGCTGCAATCCTTTTGGGTCAATTTTAGGTCACTTTTGAGGTTCAAGTTGATACTTGAACCAACCTTGTACTACAACCCGTTTCGTTCAAGGATTGAGGTCTCTAATAAGTTCGTCAAACGGATTGGGTCACCCATTGGATAACTGTTATCCATATACTTTTTTCACTTATTAGATGAGACTTATTGAATAATGATCCATTGGGTTAATAGATATGATTGAGTTGTAGTTATTGGGTTTAGTTGGGTTGGATAATGGGTTATCCGTTGGATAATTTTGGGTGGGTTGAGTTGGATAATGGGTGATCCGTAGATAATTTCATATTACAATATAATTAAATTTTCACAAGTTTGATTACGAATGATTTAATTTTTTCCTAATATATAATTATTTATTATATTATGTAATATAATATTATGTACATTATATTATATTAGAGTGCGTCTCTTGAAAGATGGTCTTTCCATAAGTCATGGAAAGACCAAGGTTTAAAGTGTAAATTAGAAGAAATTAAAATAAAATTTTTGGGTTGCATGAAATGGATTATAAATTTTATAACTACTACATGTTGCATACTAAATTTTTAATGTTGCAACTAAGACCTTTCACCTTTTATTATTCGAATTAAACCCCGTCTTTCCATAAGCTTATAGAAAGATCGTCTTTCCCAAGACTTTGCCATTATATTATATTTAATAAACATAAAAAATATATAATATGTTTGGGATTGAGCTCGAGCTTAAATACTGTACGAGCTCAAATATTGTACGAACTTGAATACTGTACGAGATTGGGCCGGAATACTGTACGAACTCGAATATTGTACGAGATTGAGCTCGAATACTATACGGACTCGAATACTGTACGAACTCAAATACTGTACGAGATTGAACTCGAATATTGTATGAACTCGAATACTGTAGGAGATTGATCTCGAATACTGTATGGGCTTGAATATTGTACGAAATTGAACTCGAATATTGTACGAACTTGAACACTGATTGGGTGCAAATTCTGTACGAACTCGAATACTGTACGAGATTGAATTCCAATATTGTACAAACTCGAATGCTGTACAAACTCGAATATTGTACGAGATTGAACTCGAATAATTTGTGAATTATAATTTGTACAATTTGTGAATTATATTGAATATTTATGTTAAATATTACACATGCATTTAATTGGGTAATTTTGGATATTTATTGGATATTTGTTAGGTTTCCATTGAATTAACATAATATGGGACCCATTGAGATAAAAAATTAATTATTCTTATCCCGTACAATCCCAAAATCTAATGAGTATTTAATACTCGATCCCATTGGATAATGACAACTTGTAACCCAATTCAGAAGAAAATATTGAATGATAACTTATTGAGTTAATTATATAATATTGTAACCCATTGGGTCATATGAGTTATCTCATGAGTTACCCAATGCGTTATCCATTTAATGACCCAACCCATTTATGATCCAACCCATTATGATCCATTAATAAATGGGTTAATTGGATAAAGACCCATTGGATAATGAGTTAATCCAATTAACCCATTTGACGGACCTAGTCCCTAATACATAACCCCCCTTCATCGGGTTTACTTCAAAAATAATAATAATATTTTAGTTGGAAATTGTTATATATTGAATACAATAAAAAATGATTATCTTTATAATATTTCATTCAAATTATTTAAAAATAATTATTTATATGTTGAACTCATTTTAAAGGATAAATAATTATATATATCTCATTGAATAAAATTAATATCAAATGATCTTATTAGTCCCACTAATTATAAAGAAAAAGTCTCAGGAAAAGTGGCCATTCAATAAGTTTATGGACAGTTCACAGAGGCTTTTACCTTAAATTTTATAAATTTTTAATAAATTTAAATATTTTATTTTATAGTTAAATAAGAGTTAATATGTATTTGAAAATGAAAAATATAAAAAAATATGGCATAAAAAATATTTTTAAAAATTCTAAATTTTGTATGTAATTTAACAAATGCTATATAAGGTAAAAATAATTGGCATGTCCATAACTTTATGGACATGTCGTCTGTCAGGAGGCCCACTCAATTATAAAATGCCTTCATCTAACAATTACTCAGCCTAAAACATGATTTTGTGATATATTATAGCAGAAGTGTTCTATCATTGTATAAATTTTTTTGGACTTTTTGTTATTTTTGATTATGTACTTCTTTGGATATTCTTCAGTGGTATATATATAGATATAGTATAATGAGATATTTATGGTTTTAAATATACTTTTTAGAAGTTAATTATTTTAACAAGTTATGGTTGATTATATATAGTAAAGAAATAAAATTAGTAACATATAATAATAGTATGTTATTTTTAGACAACTTGGTTTAAGGTTAATCAAAATAATTTCAATATCCCCGATTGACAACACTAGACCACAGAAAAGCAAACACCCGCGGGTGTACCCGGACGGTAGTGGGTCGAGTACTCCAGGGGGGAACCCCGGTTTCGAGGTCTGCAAGAGACCGTGTGGGAGTGACGTCAGCAAAGCATCAGCGTGAGGCCCCCTTGGGTGGGCCCGCTGACGTGGCGGTGGCGACTCCTGGTGCTCGGTGGATACGGTTCCGCTCGATGGCCATGGCGGCCGGCTACCGCGATTTACCCCCTCGACAGTTGCCCGTGGTGTCGGGTCATCGGGGCGCCCAAGGCTGGCGTCACAGCCTTTTAGACCATAGAAAAGCAAACGATTTCTATTATATAGAGCTTGAGAAAAAGAATTGCATTATACTAAACTGAAAAAATTAAATCTCAATTCAAATAAAAAGAACAGAAAATAGTGATTTTAAAAAACGGGAGATAAATGAAAATAACGCCAATAAAAACAAATCAGGTGGGATTCGGGGACACATACAAGCATGAAAATTACTCAACAAGCTAGAGCCATTTTGGGTTATAATTCCATGAAAATTCGGTCAACAAGGATTAAGATAGAAGTGCCCAAGTTTCAAGCAGCCACAATACCGAGCTTTGCTGCTACAAAGACGTCATCATGGATAGTAAATTAACTAATTTAGATTTAATCAATGGGTGAGACTAAATTTAATCAATAATTGTAATACGGAGTATAAAAGAGAGTTAAAATAAGAATGCTGATTGATCTCTTCCCTAACATAATTTTACAAAGTTTATAATGATCGAAAATAAAGAATTATTTTCCAGAATAGTATAATTTTAGTTATATAAAGGATATAATGAATGTTTTCATTAACTACCGAAATGAGGCATAATATAAAAACCTTTAACAAAGTGATAGTAAAATAAATTCATTAATAAAAAATGTTGCAAATATTGTTGCAAAGTTTTGACATTTCCATATATGGAGCAATTGTGCCACAATTTTATAGCACATTTTTTATTCTGTCGTCTAATTAATACATTTTACTAAAGCGTCGTGAATAATTTGTTGTAATCTTGGGGCATTCTAGAAAGTATCACTTATATGTCGCAAGAAATGTGACACAACAAAGAAATGATACAATTTATGCCGTAAATTTACAAAAAAATAATAATTATGTCATCTAATTGTGACATTCTACTAAAGTGTTATAATAATATGTTGTATTATTGAGTCACTAAATTATGTGTCGCATATGTGTCATAAGAAAGGTGACATATCAAAGAAGTGATATAAAAATGTCGCGAATAAATGGCACATTGGCTTAGGCGTGGCAGATACATGACATTTACATATTGGTCGCATGCATATATGTCGCAAAAGATCAACTTTGTTGTAGTGATACTTGAGGTCACTTGGAAAAGGTTTTAACTCAACAACCGAGGCTTTCACAAGTAATGGGAGGAATTCTGGTTTCTTGGGCTCCTTTAAGGGTAGAAGGGGAGGGTTTGATCTCATCTATTGAAGAATGTTAAAGTTCTCAAAGCTTTCCTTCAAGTTAGTGCTCATGGAATGTACACGGTATGCATCAATAATATCACATTCCAAAGCAACTAACAAAGAATCATCACAACTCAATTAAAAATATCTTGCACAACATTTTCCACAATATCTATAGCATGACAAGATCGTTCCTCAATAGGATATTTCATAGAGTCATATATGTTAAACTCTACTGTAATCCCATCAAATTCCATAGCGAAGGTACCATTATGCAGATCAATTATTGTCCTAAGGTTTTCAAAAATGGCCTCCCCAGTAAAATCAGGGAGGCATGTTTATCATGTTCCATGTCAATGGGCATAAAAATCCATGGGGAATATTAAGGAATCCACCATAACCAACACATCCTCAACAATACCCTTAGGTTATGCACTAGAACGATCGGCCAATTGGATAACCACCCTAGTTTTGTGCAAAGTACCTAAATTGAGGCTTTCATATAAATATTAAGGAATCACATTTATTGATGCACCTAAATCAAGCATATCTTTTTTAAAATGCGTATTTCCTATCATGCAAGGGATCGTGAACATGCCAGGATCGCTACACTTAGGGGGTAACTCCTTTTGGTACCAAGCGGTGACATGTTCATTTTTCCAACTCTTAACCTTATTACTTGCCTTTTGTTTTCTATTCACAACACACAATTCTCAAGAAATTTAGCATATCAAGAGAGAGATATTTACATCACATCTACGAAAGACTTCGTAAATGTCCTTGTTGTTCTCCTTCCTTCGCTTATCTTTCAACACCTCCGGAAAAGGTGGCTCCAACACATAGGGACAAACTTCCACCATCTTTGCTTTCTTGTGAGGAGGGGATGATGGCTCGGAATTGGAAGCAAATCTTTCCATGATGATCTCTTCCTTAATCTCCTTCCCCTAGCACTTTCTCCTTGGCCAAAATCTCGGCCTCTTCCTCCATTTCCTTCTCAAACACTTCAACCCTTTTAGGCTCATTTTCAACAATCTCACCATTATCCTGGGAAGTGCCAATATCCTTACCACTTCTCAAAGTGATAGAGCTTGCATTTTGGCAAGGATTCAACTACGGCTGAGAAGGAAGTTTTCCCGAATCTATTGACTCCATTCGATTCAAGATTTGAGTCATTTGAATCACTTGCGTTTCTAAATTCTTGATACTTTATTCGCCATTCTCTTGGAATTCATCGGCCTTTTCCACACATAAACTCAACCTCCAAATGGCTTGCATGACTTCATATTTTAACAAGCCTGAACTCTCGCCTTGATCATGGGGCTTATCTTAAATACTTTAAAATTGTGGTTGAGAAGGCCGATATTATTGTTGAGGTGGTGATAAGGTTGAGCATTTTGGCCCCCTTGTACATATCCATACCGGAGATTCAAGTGATCTCGATTACCCAAATTGTAAGGAAAATTTCGATAGCCTTGACCGCCTTGATAACCTTGGTTCCCTTGATACTCTCGATATCCCATGACACTTAACTCCTTGGCATAATCATCTTGCAAACGAGGGAAAGTGTCTATAGGATGCGCCGATGAACAAGTTTCACAAGAATTTACATGCGGCACATTTCTGGATTAAGTCATTCACCATAGAAGTGAGAGCCAACACTTGATCCTCAAGCTTTCCATTGTTAGCGGGAGCACTTGTGTTTTTTGGGTTTTTCCTCCTCAAATCGAATCTCGAACTAAAAGTTCTTGATTCTTTGTCTAACTCTTCATAAAGCTCCATAGCTGCTCCCGAACTCTTGTTCCCAATAGAACCACCGCAACCTCCCCTCACTAGCCTTTGCTTCTCATTAATAAGACCATTGCAGAAGTAGTACACTAAGTCTCCTTCCGAGTAGCCATGGTATGGACAACTTGAAAGAAGCTTTTTAAACCTCTCCCAACAGTCGTAGAAGGACTCTTCATGGCATTAGAGGATATTGCTAATCTCCTTCTTCAAGGTGGCAGACTTTGAGGCTGGGAATTACTTGGAAAGAAACTTCCTATTCAACTCGAACCATGAGTTAATGCTCTGATAGCGGGCGGTCGTCGCACCCCTATTCAAAGATAATTTATAAGCCCTTTTGCTTACTTTCTACAACTAGGTAGATAGCGGCAAATCGGGGTCGTCCAAGGAGAAGAGGGATCTTCCTAAGCCCTTAAGCACAAATGGTTGATATTATGCTAGGAGTAGATATATATACATACACATAAAAGCATGTAAAAAGGGGGGGGGGGTTTGGTTGGTTGGTTGTCCTAAGTTATGAGAATAAATAAAAGACAAGATAACTAGCAAGGTCAAGTGACTATGCTAATCATCAAACAAAACTAAGAAAATGGGTTTTAAAACTACAAAGATAAAGCCTTGGGGGCAATGGATATCCACTTCCAAACCTAATGTGGATCATTGAACCATTCACTCATCCTATCGCATTCGTTACTTGGCTTAACATTAACATACCTCTCTAGCAAGAATCACAACACATTATGCACAAGAAGTTCTAAGTTCACATTCATAGATTTTCATGCAAAGGAGCTACGGAATTCGTCACGTTCCTAACACCTAACCAATTCAATCATACAAACACTCCCTATTCTCAAAAAACTCATGGCACAAATGAAGTGAAACACACCATCAAGAATACATAAATGCTAAATAACAAATGCTTCAAGGATGAATTAAAATCATCTATTTAATACTTCAACTACTTGTTGTGAAGATAAATCTTCCATCCTTCTTAGTTCGTAGTTTGCAAGAGTGACTTCGACATCTCTTGTCAAACCTCACCAATGACTCCCGTTGTCGAGACCACGACTCAAGGTATCCCATTGATGGCATTTAGCACGAAGGATCAACAAGCTCGGCAATGCTTATGACCACTACACCGTGACTAAGCATTTAACCAATTCATGCAATTACACGAGATTGGATGAATGTGCAACGCACATTCATCCAAGAGCATATAACTCTCTCGTTTGCTACACAAACGAACATGACGAAGAGTTCAACATCAATCACATTCATCTAGCACATTATCAATCCATCAACACAATCAAAAGCTCTAAATCATACTCATACATTCCTAACAAGAACAGGGGGGAAATCAACCCAAATCCCCCAAACCCTAGCTAGCAATTCATACAAGTATTTCATATGCTTAAGCTCTCAACAACATCAATGAAATCAACAATTAACATTCAAAGCACAATAAATGCACAATAGCAAAAACACCAAATAGATAGATATAAATGGTTCTCAATACATAGTTATGGAAGCTTCAATCCTTTGCTCCCAAGGTAAAAACTAAGCTAGAACAACAAAATACATAATTAAACTACAAATACTAAGAAAAGAAAGAGAAGAAAACCAAGGGTTTTCAAGCCCTAAAACCAGAGAAAAACGGGCTGGGCAAAAGCTACAGAAGAGGAGGAAAGAGAGTGGTATTTATAGTGCAAAGAAGATAAAGTGGATTTATGGTCAGTGGCCGTCGCGACTCGCGACGAAGTTTGTCGCGACTCGCGACGAACATGTTGGTCGCGACGAGTCCGTAGCGACTCGCGACGGGTGCCAGAATTTTGCATGTTTTCTTCTTCTTCTTCATAGTCATCCCTCTCAATCTTCAAGTCTTCAACGGCTCCAAAAAATGGTCTTCAACGGCCTCTGGTCTTCATGTCTTCGAAGTGAGTATTCAAAAGTCTTCTAAAGTGTAGTCTTCAATGTCTTCCGGTCTTCGTTGCTTCCGTGTTCTTCCCTCGTCACACAAAGTCCACTTAGAAGAGGTAAAAGAGCATAAAGTTGCTCTTACCTCTCCTAAGAGAATTTCAAGGTAAAACACAAGCTCTCGATAATAAAAGAGCACAAAAGTGATCCTAAATACTACTAAATAATGCATATAAAATGGACACATTATGCTCCCAGGGGGAAGGTAGTGGAGCCAATCCCTAGCGGCATCTCTTAGTGAAAATGGTAAGGCCTTCAACTTGTAAAGCTCTTCATCCACTCCTTCGGGAATCATACCACAACAAACTATATGAAAGTCGGAGAGATGTTTGTTGAGGTCCTCCCTTGCTTACCAAGAAAGGAAGGTGGCAAGTGTATCAACTCAGACTTTAGCTCAAAATGAACATTTGGCCCAACCGCTGGATATGTGATGCACATAGGTTGTTACTCAAGGTTAGGTTCCATTGTCTCCCTCAATGGAACACCTCATCCTTGAAGTTGAGGGTGTTGAGGTCATTCTTCCGGATGCTCATCTTGATGCTCCATGGAAGTAGAAGGTTCACCAAAATGGTCACTAGGAGGGGTGTTATTCACACTCTCTAAAGATAGCCTCCTAGCCCTTTTCAAGTTCAACTCTAACTCGGGGTCGTAGTGTAGGGGTTCTTATGAAGAGGATTGCTTACGAACCATACACCAAGAACTTGAACAATACATCTCCAAGCTAAACAAAAACCAACTAATAACCAAATTAAAACAAACAAGTACATATTTACATAACTAGCCAATATTCACACATGATATGCCCAACACTTGAAAATAAACGCCACTTCCTCAGCTGCGGTGCCAAAATTTGGGAGGCCATTGCCGTACCTCTCAAATATGGAATTTATAGCCCTAAAGGGCTTCCAAAATATAACTAAGTAGATAGTGGCAGATCGGGGCCGTCCACGAAGAAGAGGAGCTTTCCTAAGGAATCATAAATTTAAGGTGGATAAGCATAGATATGTACGGAGAATAAAAAAAATGATAACAATTCTAAACACTAAAATATCTAAGCATTGAACCAATTTATGCATTTCCTAAGATTAACCAAGAACTTTCAACATTCAATGACTTCTCCTACTTGCTAACTTAAAATTAACAAGACAAAGAATTCAAAATCATCATATTTATTTAGCAATTAAAATACCATAAACCCAATTAGAAGCCTTAAATCATGCTCTTGGATTCAAAGTCAATAGAAGAGAAATTAGCTACTTTCATCAACTCCGAACAAGTATCATACAAGCATTTCATATCATCAAACTTCAAATCACATAAATGATATCAACAACTCACATTAAAGCTTCATAAATGCAAAATAGACAAAGCATTAAATAGGTAGAAATAATTCTCAAGACATGGGCAAGGAAGCTACAATCAATTACTTCTAAACCTAGCTACAATCAACTGCTCCCAAAACTAGAATTAGCTATTGGAGTTCATACTAATATTCATAAGCAAATCCAACATAATCAAAGATGAAAATAGATGAAAATCAAGGTAAAACTAGGATTTCAAAAGGGGAAAATTTGGGAAGAAATTTTTTTAAGGAGGATAAAAGTTGGCATGTATAGTACAAGACAAAAGCAAAAAGGAAGTCAGCTGGCAGCATTGTCGCGACTCGCGACAGACTTGACGCGACTCACAACAGAAGAGTTTGCTGAATCTTCATAGCTCTATTTTCTTGCCTAAGTCTTCCTTCTTCACTTCACTTCTAATGTTTTCAACCCTTCAAGTCTTCACATCTTCATAAGTTAGTCTTCATGGTCTTCAAAGTCTTTAAATCTTGATATAATTTCCATGTCACAGAAAATTTCCTAGAAAATTAATAAGAGTGTAAAAGTCGCTCTTAACTCTCCTAAGGAATTTCAAGGCAAAATACAAGATCTAGAGAACAAAAGTGTACAAAAGTAAGTCCAAAAAGTTCCAAAAAGTTCCAAAATAACCATATAAAGTATCATTTGATGAAATAGTTATTATTATTTTTTATTGTTTCAAGATATAATCTATTACTATTGGTATTTCGTATTGAAATATTGCGAGCAACACAAATGTTATACGCATATTCGTATTACGACTTTTTTGCATGTGGTGCTATATTGAAACAAACACTTGCACGTCATGGACAGGCCTACAACCATGTGACGTGTGAGGATTTAAAACTCTAAAATAGCCCGGACGACATAATTAGAGTAGAAAATCCAACAATTCTAATAGTCAGCATTTATAAGTGAGAGATTCTAGATATTATCAATAAGTTTTAATAATTTCACGAACAAAAATATATTGATTGATGTTATATGATACTTCTAGATGTATGAAAAAAATATAAATCACAACTTCCATTTTAAATACAAGCACATAGAGTCGAAACAAGGCTATATCTTGAAACAAATTCTATTAAAAAAGAATACAAAAATCATAATATTATTAGTTATAACTCTCACAATTTTACAACTAATAATAAATTGATTGATTTTTAGATATATGATACTTCTAAACACATGAATAAACATAAAACACAACTTTCATTTACGATACATGCATATAAATAAAAGTACAAACAAGATTGTATGTTAAAACACACACTCTTGAAACAGAGTGGCTTGACAATAATAACAACCATACCAAAAATTAAACATCAAGTATTCAAACCAAAACAGAGTTATATTCACATTTAAAAGGAAATAAATGCAAATCACGCCCACGTCGTCTACTCTTAGCCATCAGGAGTACCTCGTTTCTCACCCTATGTTAGTCTACACCCCATGTAGTAGCAGTACTTGGAGGTCTTTAACGAGACTTTTACGTGTTATGAAGGAAATGCTCATGTGAAAGTAAGTTGTATACTGCTTAGAACATATAATAAATGTTCACCTCCTTACTCGTCAGGTAGGCTCGTGCAAGATCAAGAAGTGAAAATTATTGTCATAATGTATTTAAACATGCACAAAACAATCCTTATTGAATTTTTTTTCCAAACGAGTAGTCTATTGGTTCATCTCACAAAACAATTGGCCTCTCGTACGACCTACATTTGCAAATCACAGTGATAAGTAAACATCTTCTCAAGCCATGTAATAAGATGTTTGAAAATATAACAAGTTGAATTTTAAGAAATTTAGTTAAGCATTTATGTTCAAGTAAGTCGCACACGGGCACACACACACGGCACATATACATACACACACAAATATATATAATTATATATATAGTATAATTTTCTAATCCACAATACCATTGTAGAATTAATAAAACAAACATAAAATGTTTTTATTTTACAATACCATTATTGAATTTTTAAATTTTAGAAAACAAAATTGACATATTAAATTGAATATTAAAATGATCATTAAAGAAAATGGAAAAATAAATAATATACAAAACATTCCAATTCGAATGCACTCTTCTTAAATAAAAATACCCTACATATACATGTATAACATTAGTGTTGCTAGCAATATTTTTCAATACAAAATTCCAACAATAATAGATTATTTCTTGAAACAATAAGAAATAATTTCTGGTTTCTCGAATATCACGCGAAAAACTTCCCGTTATCTCATTGTGTGACAAACTCATCCCCATGCAATTGAAAAACAACCATAAATTTCAATCCAACATTCCCACACTCAACACGACACATCTGAGGATACTTGATGCTAACAAGGTGATCCAAGAATCTCGCGTTCCATAATCTTTCAATGCCTAAATGCGAAGAACACCTAGCTCTCAAAACACTAGACCAAGAAATTCATCAAGAAAAGAGATTTCAGATGGGCTTTCTCCCTTCATACCATAGGAAACACCACTTTCTCAAACTCCTCGCTAGCTAAATTGAAAGCAACTAGAACGAAGAATTTCTTATCAATTTTTTCATTGTAATCAACACGCCTCCAGTATATGTAGCCGTTTGAAAACACTCCATGATGTCCATGACATGAGAAGATACAATGGTTATCATGAATTTGATTGCGTGTCTCCCAAGGTACTATCACTTACACGTCGCCATATGGGATACGTGCAAATCTCCTCCATGTTATTGTTCTTACATGGTAAACAGAAAAAGCTTCAAAATCATCTAACGAAATTGAAACAACTTTATAATCATTGCTCGCACCATCGTAGCCCAGGCTGAAACTGCACCACCAATTACGAGGGCCATGATCCAAAAAATCCACAAATTCTTTAGTAATTGGATTTATTAGAATGTTACGATACATAACATTTATTATATGTTTGTATAATAAGAGCAATAATTTTGCACAAGTCTGTATTGCGACGTTTGTACATGTGGGGGTAAATTGTAACCAACACTTGCACATCATGGTCAAGCCAGCACCCATGTAACGTGTAAGAATTTTAAATTCTAAAATAGCCTTGGTGACATATTATTATTTCTTATTGTTTCAAGATATAATCTATTATTGTTGAGATTTCGTATTGAAATATTGCTAGCAACACTAAAGTTTATACATGAATATATAGTATATTTGTTTTGAAGAACTGCACTAATTTAGCACAAGTTTGTATTACGACGTTAGTGCACGTGGGGCTATATTTTAACCAACACGTCAAGGACAGGCAAACAACCATATGATGTGTGAGGATTTTAGATACTAAAATAGCCTTCACGACATAATTAGAGTAGAAACCTCAACAGAAGTAAGCGTCGACATTTATAAGTGAGAAATTCTAGATATTTCAAATAAGTTTTTATAATTTTACGAACAAAAATGAATCGATTGATGTTATATATGATGCTTGTAGATGCATGAACAAATATAGATCACAACTTCCATTTAAAATACAAGCAAGTATGGTCGAAGCAAGATTATATCTTGAAACAGATGCTCTTCAAACAAGATTATGAAAATTTTAATATTATCCATTATAACTCTCACAATTTTATAAATAATAATAAATTGATTGATGTTGAGATATATGACACTTCTAAACACATGGATAAACATATATTTTTTTTATTTAAGGTACGCACAAATACATAAAAGTACAAACAAGATTGTAAGTTAAAAACACACTTCGGAAACAGAGTACCTTGACAATGATAACAACTTTACAAAAAATTAAACATCAAGTATTCAAACCAAAACAAAGTTATATTCGCATTTAAAAGGAAAGAAATGCATATCATTCTATGTCTGCTACTCTTAGCCATCAGGAGTACCTCATTTCTTGCCCCATGTTCGTCTGAACCTCGTGTAGTAGCAGTACTCAGAGGCCTTGAACGACTCTGTTACATGTTATGACGGAAGTGCTCATGTGAAAGTAAGTTGTATACAACTTAGAATACAAAATAAATTTTCACCCCCTTACTCGTCTGGTCGTCTCGTGCAAGATTAAGATATGCAAATTGTGGTCTTAATATATCCAAACATGCACAAAAAGACTCATCATTGAAAACGTTTGTGCAAACGAGTGGTCTATTGTTTCACCTCACAAAGCAATTAGCCGCTCGTACGACCTACATATGCTAATCACAATGATAAGTAAACATATACTTACAAAAACAAATATGCACACACACACACACATATATAGTATAATCTCTAATCTAAAATACCATTATAGAATTAATAAATAAACATAAAATATTTTATTGAATTTTGAAATTTAAGAAAACAAATTGACACATTAAATTGAAATAAAATGATCATCAAAGAAAATGGTAAAATAAATTATATACAAAAAATTCCAATTCAATTGCAATCTTCTTAAATAAACATACACTATATATATGTATATACATGTATAATATTAGTGTTGCTAGCAATATTTCAATACGAAATCCCAACAGTAATATATTATTTCTTGAAACATAAGAAATAATTTATCGTTTCTCGAATCACATGCAAAAAACTTCCCGTTATCTCATTCCATGACAAACTAATCCCCATGCAAAAAAACCCTAACTTTCAATATGACATTCCCACGCTCAACATGACACGTCTTAGGATACTTGATGCTAACAACGTTGATCCAAGAATCTTGCGCGTCGTACTCTTTCAATGCCCAAACGCGAAGAACACTTGGCTCTCGAAACACTAGAGCAATAAATTCATCAAGAACGGATATTTCAAATGGGCTTTCTATCTTCATACCATTAGGAATCACCACTTTGTCAAACTCCTCGCTAACTGAATTGAAAGCAACTAGAACGAAGAAATTCTTATCAATTTTTTTATCGTAATTAACACGACTCCAGTATATGTAGCCCTTTGAAAACACTCCATGATATCTATGTGATGTGCATAATTATGCATGCGTTAATTAATGCATTTGGCATAATAATTGACTTGTTTTACTTGTTGGATTGCTAGTATTAGTTAGGTTTACACGACAAAGGGTTTAAACGGCCATATTTGGTTTTCTTGTCTAAATCCCAACTTTTATATACTTAACTGATCCTAATGGACAGCTTGTATCCACAGGCACCTAGATATTCCTTTGTGATCATCACTAGTAGGTCGTACATGGGTACTTTTCATCACATTTGTATAGAAGGTCGTTCGCAGGACGGTAGAAAATATCGAAGGCTATTTGCAAGAATGGTAGTAGATGAAGGCCACTGAATCTAAAGCGTGGCAGTAGAAGGATTGAGCTAAAGATGGGTGGATTTGAAGTTAAAAATGGCCAAGTATGAAATAGAGGAATGTTGTCTGGGAGTTCCACAAAGTTATAGGAAAGATCCGAGAATAATCAGCCCTTGAGGGGGCACCATTGGATTTGTCTTCTCAAGCGCTATGAAATCGACTACAAAAACTCTTAAATTTGACCAATGTTTCATCCGTAATGGAGCAAAGAAGTCAGCTGGCTGATCTAGCCATTGATAGCATAGATCGTTCATGGCTAGCATAAGGCCAAGCCACACACAACCTGTACCATGAGACTCGGCCAGTGTCAGGCCCCTACTGTGCTAAGCAACATGGGCAGTGCCAAATCCCAAAATGATCTATATGAACCTTTGCTCGCCGTGTCTGAAAGTTCTATTTTCACTTAAATTTTAGCTAAGTACGGGCAGAGACCATTCTGTTTCACATGGCCCACTCTGTTTTAAGTCACAAATGTCAAGAAAAGCTCACGGGGTGTAAAGAATAGTGTAGTTCATGCCAACAAACTGAGAAAAATGAAGATCCAATTGATGTCCCACGCCAAACAACACAGGGTGTGGATCATAAGTGCAAAAATAGAGCTCCAGACAACGGCCCACACTGATTACGGACTGCGCCAGCATAGCTGTGCCAAGACCGGTGCCCCACGCTAGCATGAGCCATACAGATCGTGCCAAGACCAATGGGCTGTGCCAGCACAAGGCCAGGTTAACAGCACATGCCGTGCCAATCGCGGCGCCTCGTGTCAGTGGCGGCTACTAAGGGCTTTGGCTGATTTTGAGCCTATTTTTAGGCTCAATCCCCTACTTCTATATATATAGCCTTTAGTCTACTAGGGTTTAGATCATTGATCATATTTTGGGTTTCAAGAGTAGCTTAGAGAGAGAAAACACTCTCTCTTCTCTCTAGGTGTTTTCTCTTTGTTTTCTTTATTTTTCTTTTGCCTAAAAATGTGGAATTCAATGAAACACTTGAGTTCCATATTTAGGGAGTAGTTCTATAACTTGGGGACAATATTTGTATTCATGTGTTGGTTTATGTTTTGTGAGATTCATTAGATCTTCCTAATTCTATGTGCTTGTGATATTATGTTGACTTGTCTTGAATTGTTATAATTGCATGAATGATACACTCCATTAGCACACACTCTATTATACATTCATGTTGGTGCACTTATTGATACTCCGGGGAAGAGAAACCTAGATGTGATATAGGTAGCGGGGTTCGGGTCCATGTGGGTGTGTTCATGTAGGTATCATCCGAGTTTTACCATTACGATGACAGCACACCAGTCTTAGCTAGAAAGTTTGTCTGAAGGGTTACAGATAGAGATAGCATTTAGTAATAAAACTAGGGTTCAGCGACCCTAGTACCATCGATAAGGTGCCTAATCCCTTTTTCCTCTTTAGGCCTAGGGATAGAGCATCTGTGTTGTAGTGCTCGGGTTGTAATCGTATGGGGGAGAAATGTATTTTTGTAATGACAGAGCCATTTTTGTACTCCCCTAATTACGGAGGTGATGGTGATGGAAAATTGCAAGAGCACCCAACGTAAAAGGTATGAGGAAGTGCTGACCATTGACCACACAATGTGTTATGAGCACTAGATTAGGTTGTTGATATCTTATACATGCTGGAATAGAGGATCATAGCATTTAATCAACCATTTTACGCAAATATTCTCTAAGTGTATGTCTATATAATTTTCTTGTGTTTTAGCTTTATGTTTGTAGTTGTTAATTGAAAAACCCAAACCCCCCCATTTTACGATAATAGCTATTCCTAGCACTCAGACGGATTGACAACCCATTCCTGGTTGTGTTTAGTTGGCTATTATAGTCTAGCATCTTTGTGGACAAACCCGATCTTGCAACTAACTACCCTATAGGTAGCTTAGTAGTGAGTTGGGTGCAGAACTATAAATTTAAATTTGACCACCTTTTCATTCTCATTTGTTTAGAACGCCTTCGCCTGGGTTAGCTATGACATCGTTTTAACAACCTCGAGTGGAGGTGGGTCAAAATTTTTGTGCCGTTGCCGGTGATGCTAGTTTAAAAGTTTAATTGTCAATTTGCATAACACGTTAGTTGAGTAGTTAGTACTGTTTTTGTTTTCTTTGTTTTGTTGGTTTTTGTTGTTGAGCCTTTGTGATAGTGATCTTGTTACTTCTAATCCTATTTGCTAGTGCTTCTTTTAGTTGGGTAGTGTTGATTCCTCATTTACAGTACACACCTGTGCCATGAACTTAGGGATTTTAAACTATCCGACTGAGAACACAGATAGTAGGAGAAGAAGGAGATGGAGAACTAGAGTGGGGGTTCCACCCGAACCAATTTTAGTAGTAGAAGAGCCACTCAAGATGGTGGAAGACTATCAGACATTGAGGGAGCTTATGGCTTCAATTCTGGAGAGCCAACCATTATGTATCACCTTCCCTCAACTGTCGCCCAACGTGAACTGTGAATTGAAAAGAGGGATTATACACAGTCTTCCCACTTTCCATGGGATGGCAGGGGAAGATTCCAACAAACATCTGTCTGAGTTCCACCTTGTCTTTGACCCACCTCCACTTAAGGTCTTTAAAACTGTGGTTAGAATTAAAATGAGCGAAGGATGAGTAAGGTCAAAGGAGTCAAATTTAAATTATATTCTACACCCAACTTACTACTATGCTACAGATAGGGTAGTTAGTGGCAAGCCCTGGGTATGTCTACAGAGATACTAGGGCCTAAGAGTCAATTAAACACAACCATGTCCGGGATGTCAATCCGTCAGTGTTACTAGGAACAGATAGTATGGTAAAAAGAGGATTTTTTTTGGTTTTTCAATTAACAACTAAAGACATGAAAGATAAAAAAAATTCAAATTATATTAGTTAGACATTTGAGGAATATTTGCGTAACATGGTTGATTAAATGCTTCGATCCCCGATTCATTCATATGTAAGATTTCAGCAACCTAATCAAGTGCTCATAACACGTGGTGTGGTTGATAAGACATCAAAAGCATGTAGTTTCCATAGCATTTAACATCTCTTTTGTCATTTTTTTTATTGGAAGATTGCTAGATTTAGCTAGGTTTACATCATAAGGGGTTTAGATAACCATTTTTGGTTTCATATCTAAATCCTTCATTTTGTAACCTATGTTTAGTCTAATGGACTTTTGGTCCTTACGAGCATCTACATTCCTTTTTGTAAACTTAATTTGTAGATTTCTGGTGAGCACTTAGGAGTGGTTTAGTGAAGGCCATTTGAAAGGATGGTAGAAGATGGAAGGCCAATTACAAAGTGGTAGAAGATAAAGTGAAGAAAGGAGAACAAAGCAAAGGGTGAAGAATGATCTATGTTTTGAAGCAGAGTTCTGAGAATTTTCTGAGAAGAATCAGCCTCCAAAGGTGGTACCATTGGATTTTTCATCCCGATTACTATAAAATTGACTACAAGAACTTCCAAAATGGATCAAAGGTTCACCCCGAGGAAGCAAAACGAAACTGGATTTTTCTGTCGCAACTCGCAACAAGTGTGTTGTGACTCGTGAAAAGTTGACCTGAGAGCTCACAATTTTCCTGATCTGGTCGTGACTCGCAACGGAGGCATCGCGACTCATGATAATTGCCCTGCAACTTTATTTTTACTCCCCTTTTTCTTGTACTATAAATAGCTTTTCACCCCTTTCTTCCCCAACTCTCAAAACTCGATTTGGGGGCTTTAAAACCTTAGTTTTTCACCATTTCTTCCATTTATTTTTCTTTATTTGTAGATCTTTGTTCTATGTTATGAGCTTTGATTATCTAGCTTAGTTTTTTACTTGAGAGAAATTGATTGAAGCTTCCACACCTATGTAGTAAGAACCTCTATTTCATTATTTCTTGAAGCTTTTGTTATTTATTATTCATGTGTTCTTAATGCTATGTTTTACTTAATTTATGCCATGAGTTGTTTGAGAATATGAAGTGTTTGTATGAATAAAGTGTTAGGGTGTTAGGAAAGTGACTAATTTCTTAGCTTATTTGACAAGAAAATCCAAGAACATGGATTTAGAACTTCTTGTGTATAATGTGTTGTGATTCTTGCTAGATAAGTATGTTAATGTAGATTGTTCTCATATTTATCTTATAGATGCAATGAAATATTGAATCTTGAATGTGGTTTGTTTTAGGTTTAGCCTAATGAATGCTATGTTTGGTTAAATGGCCATGTCTTTAGAAGAATGCTTGTTGTTATCAAATCTATGGTTCTTCGTGTATAATGCCATTGATGAAATATCTTTATGGTTGTTGAACATCTAAAGTGATTATCAATGAGGTTTGCAAATGGTCGTTGAACGTCTTTGTGAATTACTCTTAAGAAGAAATGAATGTTGATCTTCAATTGGGAAGTGATAGCATTACCCATAGGTAAAAAATGTGATTGAATGAGTGAATGATTCAATGATCTACATGAGGTTTGGAAGTGGATATCAATTGCCTCCAGGTCTTTATCTTTTGTAGTTTTTATCCCTTTTCTTAGTTTGTTTGATGATTAATATAGTTACTTGACTTTCCTAGTTATCTTGTTTTTTAATTTCATAACTTAGGACCAAAAACCAACCAAACCCCCCTTTTTTACTTGCTTTTATGTATATATATATATATATCTACTTCTAGTCTAATATTAACCTTATATGTTTAAACACTTAAGAAAATCCCTCTTCTGTATGGACGACACCGAATTTCCATTTTCTACTTAGTTGTAGATAGGAAGCATTAGAGCTTATAAATTTAACTTTGAGAGGTATGATGACGACCTCCCATTGGTCGATGGTCAGCATTTCCCTGTACCTGTCACGTAGAGTGCTCTTACAATCTTCCATTGGCACCGCCTCCATAGTTTGGGGAGTACAACAAGGTCCGACTGTCATGGTAGGTCTTTTTCTCCCCCGTACGATTACATCCCAGGCACTACACCACGAATGTTCTACTCCTAAGGCCGATAAACAAGGCATAGAGAGGTAGGAAACTTACCAATGACACTAGGACCTCTTACAACCCTAGCTTGCTACTTTTTGCTATTTTTACCCATAACCCATCAGACTAACTCGCCAGTTAAGAGTGGTGTACTGTCATCATAATAGTAAAACTCAGAAAAGACCTACGTGCACACACTCACGTGGACTCGGACCCTGCTACCCATATCATATCCAGGTTTCTCTTCCGGGGGGGGGGGGGGTATCAATATTTGCACCAACATGAATGCAGACTAGAGTGTGTGTGCATGAAGTGTATCATTCATGCAATTACAACATTCAAGAATAAGGCATCATAATATCATAAGCACATAAATTGGGATGAAATAAGAATCTCACAAAAGCATTAATCAACAAATGAATACGATTATCCCCAAGCTATAGAAACTACTCCCTAGACATGGAATTCATGTATTTCATTGCATTCCACATATTGGGATAGAAGTAAAATAGGAAAAGAGAGAAAGAACCTAGAGAGAAGAGAGAGTGTTTCTCTCTCTAAGATGCTCTCCCCAAATTATAAAATATGATCCAAAGTATCAAAAGTCTAGTAGACTAATCCCCTATTTATAGTATTATGGGATTGGGCCTAGAAATATTCCCAAATAGGCCAAAATAGTGTAAAAACCCAAGTTTACCGCCACTGGCACGAACCGCCCCAGATGGTGCGGTCTACGCCACTAATGTGGCTCATGCTGATGCGGGGCACCAAATTTGGTGCAGGCCGTGTTGGGCGCAGTTTGCATCATCTGGCACAGGCCATCATCAAGTGAGTTATTTTTGCACTTCTGATTTGCAATCCGTGTCATTTGGTGTGGGCCGTCATTAGAATACTTATTTTTCTCAGTCTTTTAGTGCGGGCCACTCAATTCTTCACACCTTGCAGGCTAATCTTGACATTTTCACTTGGAACGACACAAGCTATGTAAAACGCAATGATCCGTGTCCATACTTAGCCATTTTGGAGTGAAGAAGGGCACTTGGGCATGCGGCCTGTAAGAGTAGGTGCAGCCCATGCTGGGTTTTGGCACAACTCTTGCCAGAGACCCTTGGCATGGGCCGTTGGTGCCTTGTTTGGTACCGACCTTGAGCAGTCGGTGCTGACCCATTGATGCTTTGCTTGACAAAAGTTCTTTGCTCCGCTACGGATGATCCAGTGATCCATTTTGAGAGTTCTTGTAGTTGATTTTATGGTTTTCAAGGAGACAAATCCAATGAAACCAACCTTAAAGGCTTATTCTTCTTGGATCATTCCTAGATATTGATGAAACTCTCGAACCACAATTCTCCGTTTCTTCCTTAGCCTCTTTGAACATCAATGCCGCCTATCTTTGGCTCCATCATTCTACTACCATGATATACTATCCATTGCCTTTATCTACTACCATTCTAATGTGAATGGTTTTCGACATCTTCTACCGTCCTTGAGAATGGACTTCAACATCTTCTACCATTCTTGCAAATGGCCTTCACATAGAATGTAATGAAAAGTACCCACGAGCGACCTACAAAGGATGATCAAAAAGAAAGATCTAGGTGCCCGTGGATACAAGGTGTCATTTAGTACCAATTTAGTCTAATGGATTTTTGGTCCTTACGAGCATCTAGATTCCTTTTTGTAAGCTTAATTTGTAGATTATGCGTGAGCACTTATGAGTGTTTTAGTGAAGGCCATTCAAAAGAATGGTAGAAGATGGAAGGCCACTCACGAAGGGGTAGAAGATAAAGTGAAGAAAGGAGAGCAAAGCAAAGGGTGAAGAATGATCTATGTTTTGAAGCAGAGTTATGAGAATTATCTGAGTAGAATCAGCCTCCAAGGGTGATAACATTAGATTCATCTTCTTGATTACTATAAAATTGACTACAAGAACTCCCAAAACGGATCAACGGTTCACCCGGAGGAAGGAAAAAAAACTGAACTTTTTTGTGTCGCGACTCACAAAATATTTTTGCGACTCACGAAATGTCGACCTGAGAGCTCACAATTTTCACAAAATTCCTGATCTGGTGGCGAGTCACAAATGAAGCATCACGACTCACAACAATTACCCTGCAACTTGCTTTTTAGTTACCTTTTTCTTGTACTATAAATAGCATTTCACCCCCTTCTTCCCCAACTTTGTAAGCCCGACTTTGGGGCTCCAAAACCTATTTTTTACCCTTTTTCTTCCATTTATTCTTCTTTCTTTGTAGATTTATATCTATGTTATGGGTTTCGATTACCAAGGCTATTTTTGTACTTGGGAGCAATTGATTGAAGCTTCCACACCTATGTAGTAAGAACCTCTATTTCACTATTTCTTGAAACTTTTGTTATTTAGCATTCATGTGTTCTTAATGTTGTGTTTTACTTTATTTATACCATGTGTTGTTTGAGAATATGAAATGTTTGTATGATTGAAGTGTTAGGGTGTTTGGAAAGTGTACAATTTCTTAGCTCTTTGACATGAAAATCCAAGAACATGAAATTAGATATTCTTGTGTATAATGTGTTGTACTTCTTGCTAGATAAGTATGCTAATGTAGATTGTTCTCATATTTATTCTATAGATACAATGAGAGGTTAAATATTGAATGTGGTTTGTTCTCGGTTTAGCCTAATGAATGCTATGTTTGGTTAAATGGCCATGTCTTTGATAGAAGGCTTCTTGTTATCAAATCTATGGTTCTTCTTGCATAATTCCATTGATAAAATATCTTTATGGTCTTTGAACGTCTAAAGTGATTATCAATGAGGTTTGTAAATGGTCGTTGTCTGTCTTTGTGAATTACTATAAACAAGAAATGAATGTTGATATTCAATTGGAATGTTTTGGCATTCCCCATTGGTAACAAATGTGATAGAATGAGTGAATGGTTCAATAATCTACATTAGATTTGGAAGTGTATATTAATTTCCCCCAAAGCTTTGTCATTTGTAGTTTTAACCCTTTTCTTGGTTTGTTTGATGGTTAGCATAGTTACTTGACTTTGCTAGTTATCTTCTCTTTTTAATTTCTTAACTTAGGACCAAAACCAACCAAACTCCCCTTGTTTACTTTCTTATATATATATATATATATATATATATATATATATTCTCCCCTTGTTTACTTTCTTATATATATATATATCTACTTCTAGCCTAATATCGACCTTATATGTTTAAACCCTTAGAAAGATCCCTCTTCTTTGTGGACGACCCCGACTTTCCATTCTCTACTTAGTTGTAGATAGGAATAATTTAGGGATTATAATTCAACTTTGAGAGGTACGGAAATGACCTCCCAGTAGCGTGCATGCATAAGTTAACCAAGGCATTCAACTTTTTCCTAGTTTACCCCATTTCCCCCAAAAGAGAAAGAATCTCACAAATCTCACACTTCCCGAAGAACCTAAAGCAATCAAAGAGCCAAAAGCAATCAAAGAGCCATCTCCAAAAACAATCCACCAAGGAAATCCAAGGGTCGTCGACTTGGTTGTAACATAGGGATAACTCTAGATTCTCGACCTAGTTACAACCACGGATGATGCAAATGTATAGTCAATCTATTTTTTTGTTTTCTCTCAATTTTCCTCATTTTGCCTAGGAGCCTTTTCGGATTTTCATCCTAGCTTTCACACAGGTTAAGCTAACATTCTCACCTTTTTCCACACGGCCTCTCATTTTTTCCTAGGTTCATAAACCTATCCAAGCCTAGCCTCTCACTTTTACCTAGGTCTTTTGACCTATTCGGGTTTTTCCCAATGTTGCATATGTTTCCAACTTAGCCGGGTATATATTTTTTTCCATTCATTTTCCATTTTTTTGGTGTAGCACAAAATGCCCCAAATTTGGGCTTCATACTACAAGAAGATAAGATCAAACAAAAATTACACCACCAATGTTGTCCAAAAACATTCCCAAAAGCAAACTACAAAAGGTGCCCTCACACCTAAAACAACCAAAAGTTCAAATGAGGGCAAGAAACCAAAACACAGAAAAGATAGTCATCCAAGCATCCAAAGTACGTAGAACGTATGTAGAAGAAAATATTAGCAAAGAAGATACCATCATAAAGATGTTCCAACCCCTCTGATATGTCCATTTTATGTGCATAATTTAGTACTGTTTTGGGTTACTTTTTTGCTCTTTTATTATCATGAGCTTGTGTTTTACCTTGAAATTCTCTGAGGAGGGGTAAGAGCAACTTTACACTCTTTTACCTCTTCTAAGTGGATTTTGCATGACAAAGGAAGAACACGGAGACTTGAAGACTAGAGGCCATAAAAGATCACATTTTCGAAGACTTTTGAACACTTTCTTCAAAGACATGAAGATCGGAGGCCATCGAAGACCATTTTTGAAGACCTTGAAGACTTGAAAAATGAGAGAAATCACCGTGAAGATAAATGTTTACCACAAGAAGAAGGAAAGAAAGCAGGGTTAAATTCTGGCACTCGTCGCGAGTCGCGATGAACCCATCGTGAGCCTGTCGTGAGTCGTGACAAACCCATCGCAAGTCGGGACCAATGGGTGGCCAGAATCTAACCTTATCCTTTTTGTACTATAAATAGCACTCTCTTTCCTCTCATTCATATCTTCTTCTTCTGCATTTTTGGTACTGTTCCAACCCTATTTTCTTCCATTTTCATCTTTGAATTCTCTAGTATTATGTTTGGTTGTTTAGCATTAATTAGTATTAACTCTTGTACCTAAATCTAGTTTTTGGGAGAAATTGATTGAAGCTTCCAAACTTATGTATTAAGATTCTATACTTGCTCATTTATGAACATTTATTGGAGAGCATTTATTATGCCATTAATGTTGTGTATTACCTCATTTATACCATGGGTCGTTTGAGAATATGAAATGTTTGTAATATTGAAATTTTAGAGTGTTAGGAAAGTTTCAAATTTCTTAACTCATTTAATATGGAAATCCAAAAGCATGGATTTAGAACTTCTTATGTATGATGTGTGGTAATTCTTGCTAGATGAGTATGTTAATGTGGTTTGTTTTCATATTTGTCTCATAGATGCAAAGAAAGGTTGAACCTTGAATGTTTTTTGTTTTAAGTCTAACCTAATAAATGTTTTGTTTGGTTAAATGACTCTGTCTTTGGTAAAAGGCTTGTTATTATCAAACTTATGGTCCTTTGGGTGAAATGCCATTGATGAAATACCCCTATGATGTTATTTGTCTAGGGTGATCATCAATGAGGTTTGCAAATGGTCATTGTTTATCATTGCAAACTACTCTTAAGGAGGAATACATGTTGATCTTTGAATGAGAAGTGATAACATTCCCCATACACAATAAATGTAATTGAATGAGTGAATGAATCAATGAGCTACATAAAGTTTGGAAGTAGAAGTTGATTGCCCCCAAGGATCCGTTAATTATCATTTACATCGTATGTTTAGTTGTATTGCATGATTATCATAGTTCCCTTGCTTTTCTAGTTTTTGTATTTCAATTTGATAACTTAGGATCAAACCAACCAAACCCCCCTTGTTTACATGCTTTTATATGTATCTATGTATGTATATGCCTAGCATGTTTTCTCCTATATCTGTTTAAACACTTGAAAAGATCCCTCTTCTCGTGGATGACCCTGACTTGCCATTATCTACTTAATTTTAGATAGGAAGCATTAGGGCTTAAAAATATTAACTTTGAGAGGTACGATGGCGAACTCCCAAATTTTGGCGCCGCTGCCGGGGAAGAGGCATTTATTTTTAAGTGTTTGGGCATATTATGTGTGATTATATGCTAATTGTAAATATTTGTTAGTTTTCTTTTATTTTGATTTCTTAGTTGATTTTCCATTTTCACTTGGTTTGGAGACATATTTTTCGAGTTCTTGGTGTATGGTTCGTACACAATCCTCTTCACATGAACCCCTACATAACGACCCCAAGTTAGAGTTGAATTTGAGATGGGCTAGGAGGCTTTCTTTGGAAAGTGTAAATAACACCCCTCCTAGTGACCATTTTGTGGATACCTCATCCTCTATAGAACATCAACTTGAGCACAAAGATGAGCATCCGGGAGGGGGACCTCAACATCCTCCTCTCCAAGGGCGAGCTTCTCCTCTCCACCAAAGGGAGATTCCTTTGGGGAAAGCTTTGTTAAGAGACATTATGGATCCCAACCTTGATCAACAACCAATGTGCATTGAGTATCTCGTGGTTGGACCGAACTGGCACTTTGAGCTAAAGACCAGGTTCATCAACATGCTAAACATCTTCCTTGGAAGGCAAGGGAAGAATGCCAACAAACACCTCACCAAATTTTACTTCTTGTGTGGTGGTACGGTCCCAAGGGACGATTTCACTACCTACCACCTAAGAGCATCAAGAGTTGGCTCGATATGAAAACAAAGTTTCTAGCCAAATACTTCTCGGCCTCTAGATCCGCTGCCTTGAAGAAGGACATAAGCAACATCCTCCAATGGCATGAAGAATCTCTTTTCGACTATTGGAGGAGGTTCAAGAAGCTTCTTGCAAGTTATCCTTACCATGGTTATTCAGAGGGGGATTTGGTTTATTACTTCTACAATGGCCTTCTTGATGGAGATCAAAGGTTGGTAAGAAGTTCTTGTGGTGGAACCCTTGGGAACAAATCATCCTCTGAGGCTATGCAATTGTATGAGGAGCTAGCGGAAGAATCAGGAAACTTTAGCTAAAGGGAAGATTTGAGAAGGAGAAATCCAATGCCCGCTGGTGACTCTTCAAATAGTGGGAAGCTTGAGGATCAAGTCTCGACCCTTGCATCCATGGTGAAATCTTCGATGACAAAGCCCAAAAATGCACCACATGTTAAATCATGTGAAATTTGTTACTTGGCACACCCTATGGACACTTGCCCTACTTTGCAAGAGTACGATGTTGAGGAAGTAAGTGCCATGGAATATCAAGGAAATCAAGGCTACCAAGGCAACCAAGGATATCAAGGTGGGCAAGGATACCAAGGTCACTAAGGCTACCAAGGTTATCAAGGGTACCAAAACTGGCCGTACAATTCGGGAAATCGTGATAACCCAAACCTCCGGTATGGAAACCCTCAAGGAACCCAAAACCCTCAACCATATTGGCCTCCTCAACAACAATATAGGCCACCTCAACAATAAATTTTTCAAAGGCTCCAAGACAGACCCCGAGACCAAGGGAAGAGCTCGGGGATAACAAAGGATGAGGTGATGCAAGCCATTCACCGATTGGGCATGTGTGCTGAGAAAAGTGAGAAATTCCAAGATGAATCCAAGGCGAGCATTAAAAACTTGGAAAATCAAAGGAGCCAAATAGCTCAAGTAGTGAATCAGATGGAGGCCCGAGAAAAAAGCAAACTTCCCTCCCAATCAGAGATCAATCCTCGACAAAATATGAGTGCAATCTCATTGAGAAGTGGAAGGGAGGTGATGGAGCCCCAAGCAAGGGATGTCATTGAGCAAGAGGTTGATAAAGAAGAAGATCATGAGAAGAAGGCCGAGGAGTTGGCCAAGGGGAGCAAAGGAGAAGAAACAGAGGTGGAGACATTTTTACCAAGACCGGGATCAAATCCCAAGACCTCACCCCCACCTCATAAGAAATCAAGAGGAGTGAAAACCCCTATCTATGTGTTGGAACCACAGTTTTCGGAGGCATTAAAGGATATGAGGACCAAGGAGGGCAACAAGAACATCTGTAAAGTCTTTCGTAGATGTGAGGTAAATATTGCACTCTTAATTGCTCTAAACCAAGTTCCTAGGTATGCTAAATTCCTTAAAGAATTGTGTACCATCAATAGGAAACAACAATTTAAAAATAAGAAAAAGAATGTGAAGAGTGAGTATGTCTCCGCCGTGTTCAATGATGAAATGCCCCCCAAATGTAATGATCCGGGAATGTTTACAATCCCTTGTGAGATAGGAGGCAAATGTGTTAATAAGGCCATGTCAGACTTAGGGGCTTCAATCAATGTAATCCCATACTCCTTGTATAACAGTCTAAATCTAGGCAATTTGCACAAAACCGGGGTTGTTATTCAACTAGCCAATCACTCTAGCACATACCCAAAAGGTATTGTGAAGGATGTGTTGGTGAAAGTGGATTCTTTGACATTCCCCGTAGGCTTTTATGTTCTTGAAATGGGAAGTGACAATAGTGATAAACCTATTCCTTTAGGAAGGCCATTTCTAAAGACTTCAAGAACCATAATTGATGTGCATAAAGGAACATTGACCATGGAGTTTAAGGGGCGGATGGTAGAATTTTACACTAATAATTCTATTGATCATCCTAGTAGATATCATTCTTGCCAAACTATTCATGTTATTGATGATGAAGGGCAAGATGAAATTGAGCCCAAAAATGGTAGTTCCTGTAATGTTTCCATAGATGATATTTTGAGTGACAATTTGATTTCAAATGTTGTTAGTACTAACTTGAAGGAAAGCAACAGCGAATGCACTCTTGGGGACACAACATCCAACCCTATTTGTGTGTTTGCGGGTAAGCCAGTAAGGGTGTTTCCCCCTCCTTCTCTTGAGAAGACTTCGGTGGAAGAGTGCAAACCACCACCGAAAGCTCTTGAATGTTCATCCCTTGGAAAAGGAGAGACACCCCAGAATGCTTACATGCTTGAGATCACTATGGAACAAAAAGGTGAGTTGTTGGAGATGTTAAGGGAACATGAAGAAACCCTAAGCTACTTGAAGAAGGTTTTGTTGGGGGATGATGCGAATCCCAATTGTTTTTACCCTGACCGAGGAAAAGGGACCAATCATCTCGGTTCATTTTGTGAGTAAGCTCCAATAAGGGGAGTAAGTTGTGCTGACGACGTTAAATAAACTTGGTTTTGATCATCTGGATTGTCATTCGTGACTTTCCATTGATGTTACTTAGTTTTGGATTTTGTCATTAGTTTCATTGTTTTTCTTTGTGCTTTTCACGGGTATTTTGAAGCCAAGGCATTGGACTTTTGAAGGTAGAAATACTTAAAGTCAAGAAGGAAAGAAATGCTTGAAGTCAAGAAGGAAAGAATTGGACAAGGGAGGATTAGAAAAATTTTCTAAGTACCAGGTTAGTAGTCCGTCGCAAGTCTCGATGGCCTCATCGCGAGTCGCGACAGACCATCACAATTCGCAACCAAGTGGTCATGAGTCATGATCAAATCAGAGATTTTGGTTGAAAAATGGAGGTCTCGGCTTCCACTTTCTGCGAGGCGCGATTTCTTTGTCGCGAGTCGCGATGGACCACCGCGAGTTGCGACGAAGTGGTCGCGACCAAATTAGAAATTGTGTGAAAATAGAGCTCTCGGTCTCCACTTTTCATGAGTCACGATGGCCTCATTGCGAGTCACGACGAACCATCGCAATTCACGAAAAAGTGGTCATGAGTCACGATGGACCATCGCGAGTTGCGACGAACCATCGCGAGTTGCGACGAAGTGGTCGTGAGTCGCGATGGGCGTACAAACCTATTTTAAAAAATGGACAGATTCATTTTTTTGCTAAAACCCCAAATCTCCTCCATTTCGCCGCCGCTCTTCATCTTTTCTACCATTCCTCCACCGCCGGCCACCGCCGCTCACCGCCGCTCACCGCCGCTCACCGCCGCTCACCGCCGCTCACCTCCATTCCTTCTTACCAAGCTCCACCCACAAATCCACCTAAAATTGTTGAAGAACACAAAGCCCTAAAATTTGGGGGTTTTGTGATTTTTTGCAATTAAACTTCAAATTGCTTGTGGGTTTCACTCCTTTCTCATCCTAGGCATCTAAGCAGTACAATTCTTTAATCTCTTAAGCTTTACTTGTGAATATGATTGAATCAATTATTTTGTGGGATATTGTATGAACTTTGTGTGATACCTTAGTCTAGTTTGATTGATTGGAACATTGTAGATGCTATTGTATATATTGCGCTAGCAAGTTGATTTGGAAGGATTGTACGAATATTTGGTGTTTACGGCTTGGTTGGATTTAGGATAAAATGAATAATCACTTTGAGTGCATTGAGTTTCTCTTATTAGTCTTATGCTTGAATTTCACTATTAGTGTTGCTTTGGTTAAGAGTGGATTGTGGTTTATATTAGATATGAGGCATGTTGGCCCTTGATGAAACTTAGTCGTTATTTGGATAAAATGTTGTTGTGCTTTGGAATGGTATTTTTCTTAGGTTAGTTTAGCCATGGAACTTGAAGTGGACATTGTGAATGTACTAATAGTGGCTAAACTAATTAGGCATGACTGTGATTTTGAGATATAGCATATCCAATTTCAACTATGTGAGAACTTCATGGACTTGAGAATATGGCATGTGGGACATAATATGGATTGTATGTGCAATTTTTAGTAGAACTTGAACTAGTAGGCTTGAACTTGATTTGGCTTGTGATGATGAACTAGTTTAAGATTGAGTATGAATTTGCAAAATTGCATATACACATATTCCTGTGCATTTGACTTGTTTGCTATGGTTGTTAGATATGGGCTCCTCCCCGAGGCGGGCACACTACTACTCCACCTCCGCCTCCATCACCGGCTCTAGAATTGAGCCCTGTAGCTCCCCCACCGGATAGGTACATGTGTTTAACCCGGATCACTGGGTCCTATACTGAAAGGTGGGAAGCCCTGACGACTCATCAACTCAAGGAGATGATTTTTGTAGACGTACCCACACTAGATGCTCTTGGGCTCACCCAGCCTGTCAGATGCCTAATCGCCAAGGGGGGAATGGAAGGATTCATGAGCGGGAGCACACCTTCTTACCGGAGATACACGCTGGGGTTCCTATCCACGGTTAGGATCTGCATCATGAGAGATGATCAACCATGTGAGAGGTACATTTCTTTCCACTTAGATGATATATCTAGGGAAATGACCATCTCACAAATTGAGGAGGCGTTTGGATTTGACACTACGGAAATACGAGCCAGGCTGGACCCACAGGCCCAGGAGCGATCAACCGAGGATGATATGCAATTTTGGAATGTCATCAACATGAGGCCAAAGAACTCCCATGACAAGAGCAATGCCATCATATACCTTGCACTTCGTTATGCACACCGACTATTGGCTGGCACAGTACTTTGCTCGACGGAGCCAAAAAATGTGCTAGACAACGACATTCACTTTCTGTGGCACTTAACGAGTGAGGGACCATGATCTAGGTTGTGGGCTGAGTTGTGAATGAAGAGGATTGTGGAGGTGGCAGGAAAGCCAAATGGGAAGATCATGGTAGGAGGTATGATAGGCCTCTTAGCGGAGTACTTAGGATTGGTTTCTCCGGTTAACTTTCCACACTTAGGGAGGCACACTTCCTACCTCATTACTGCTGAGAGGTTGGTTAGATTTGAGATACTCAGTGTCACCCGGACCACAGGGCAATTCCAGTGGTTATATGGCACCAGGAATGTCACATTCATGGTACTTCCTCAGCCCAACAAGACGAAGCTGGAATTTTATACACCTCTAGGATACTTGGCAATTTCACCTGACTACTTGTGCCGAGATGAATTCCAATGCAAGCTCCACTACCTTGGCCCAGCTCCTGTCTAGTGCGATGATAGAAGCCTACCTTTCTCTGAGCGACAGCAGCAACAGTACTCCCTGCAGCCTCCACCCGAGACCGAGCCGATGCAGGAGGATGATGTGCCATCTCACTGCTCCCAGCCTCCACCATATTTCTATGAGTGGATGATGCAGACCATGCAGGATAGATTCCGCTGCCAGGACAACATGATACTGGAGCACAATGTGTTTGTCTCCCAGACCTTGATTGATATAGATGAGGAGATTGATCACCTGTCAGCTCGCATCCATGAGATGCAGTCCTAGACAGGTGGTGTCTCAGGCCCGGATCCGCGAGCAAAGAAGCGGAGAGCTAGGAGGCAGAGGAGCACAGAATGGCTGGCTCATTATCAACAGTGCTATTTTGGAGTTGGAGATACTTTTGGAGACTTGCTACTTTTGGATAACTCTTTTGTTTTGTTTTGGATATTTTTCCCTTTTATTTTGGGATGTTTTTCTTTTTATGTACTTGGATAATTTTGGCTTTGATACTTTTCTTAGCCTTAACATTTGGAAAGCACTTTGCTACTTTTTGGATTGGAGAAATGTGAAAATTTTGAAAAAAAGAAAATGGAAAAAAAATAAATAAAAAGAATCCCGCTAAGTTGAAAACCCGGGAGGCCATCTTAGGAAACATTGGGGGCCCGGATAGGTCAAAAACCCGAGAGGGCAAACTAGGCAAAAATGAGAGGCTAAATGTGTGGAAAAAGGTGAGATGTAAGGCGAAGAAAAAAAACATGACGTGTGGCTAGGATGAAAACATGACGTGTGGCTAGGATGAAAACCTGAAAGGGCTCCTAGGCAAAATGAGAGAAAATCAGAGAAATTAAAAAATGTTAAGTGCTCACTCATTTGATGGCATTGGAGTCATAAGGTTGCGGTGGCCATAAGGATGGATCGAGTAGCTTGACATCTTGAGGACCTCTTGGGAGTGGAAAATTTAGCGGGAAAAGACGAAGTAAGTTATGAAACACTTGATCGTTGATGTACTTCATTTTTAGGTTGATACATGGATATAAAGTGGAGCATGTGTTTTGAACCTTATACATATCTTTAGATTCACCTTATACCATTGTATTTGGGATTGTCAATTCGGGATTTGGAGATATTTTAAGGATATCAATGAATTGATGGGTTGATATGGTTTGGGTATATTTAGGAATGGGGGTTGTGGGAAACTTCTCATTTGACCTTAACATTGGGATGTGTGATATTGAGAGTTTTGTGAGGTATTGACTTGGGGGGAATAGTAGTTAGGATGTGGATACGTCATTTCCTTTGTATGCTTGGATCTTTTCTTACTCGAGGGCGAGTAAGGTTTAAGTGTGGGGAGGTTTGATATGTCCATTTTATGTGCATAATTTAGTACTGTTTTGGGTCACTTTTGTGCTATTTTATTATCAAGAACTTGTGTTTTACCTTGAAATTCTCTTAGGAGGGGTAAGAGCAACTTTACGCTTTTTTTTACCTCTTCTAAGTGGATTTTGTGTGACAAAGGAAGAAAATGGAGGCTTGAAGACCAGAGGGTATTAAAGATCACATTTTCGAAGACTTTTCAAAGACTTTTGAAGATAATGTCATTTATCTTCAGGAAATGGTTAGGTTTCTTAATAGGAAGAGAAGAGATCCAAACTGCATTGTAAAACTAGACCTCAAAAAGGCTTTTGATAGGGTTAGATGGTCTTTCCTATATAAAGTGTTAGCTAAATTTGGTTTTCATGCAAAATTTATTTTCTCAATCATGAAAAATCTTTCCCAGGCCTGGTTCTCTGTTCTTATTAATGGTAAGCCAGTTGGATTCTTCCAATCCACTAGGGGTATTAAGCAGGGTGATCCTCTATCCCCATTTTTGTTTAACATTTTTTCTGAGTCCTTTTCTAGGAGTTTGGCCTTCATATTTCAAAGTGGTAAGCTTTCATACTTCGACCTACCAGGTAATCCTCCAAGAATCTCACATCTATCATATGCGGATGATACTGTTGTTTTCTTTAAAGCTACAAAACTGACTTTGGTTAGATTAAAAGCCTTTTTATCTACCTTTGAAGATGTCACTGGTCAATCTATAAACTACAGTAAGAGTGACATCTTCATAGGTAAGCATGCTTATGTTCAAAAGGTAAATAACATTAAGAGGATTTTAGGGATGAAAATTGGTGCTTTCCCATTCACATATCTGGGAGTCCCAATTTTTACTGGTGCTGCAAAAAAGATATATTTTCATCCTCTTTTTGAACAGATTGATAGTAAGATTGGTAATTGGAAAAATAGGTGGATATCTACTGGTGGTAAGCTTATACTCATTGAGTCTTGCATTTACTCCATTCCCCAGCATATCTGGCAAGTTATTAAACCTAAAAGAGTGATTATTACCACCATTGAGAAAAAATTGGGCAGATTTTTTTGGGGGGATAATGAGCTAAAATCAAAAAGATCATGGAGAAAATGGATAGCTCTCTGTCTACCTACTGATCAAAATGGTTTGGGCTTTAGATCTATATCCACAATAATTAAAACTTGCTCAGTAAAACTGTGGTGGAAATTTCAATTGGCTGAAGCTCTATGGACTCATTTGGTGGAAGGCCTTCCTCCCTCTCATAGAACCTCTCAAAACTGGAAAAGGATCTGCTCAGTAAACTCTTGGGCAGAAGCTAACTCTAGAGTTATTATTGGGAGGGGGGAATGTAATTTTTGGACTGCTAATTGGCTTGGTATAGAGATTCTATCTGATTTGTGTGATCAAAATAGGGTTGACATTGATGTGGATTGCACTATTACTGATTTCATATCTAATAAATCTAGTCTCATACCACAAATCGAGCCATTTCTGCCTCCTGATATTATTACTCTTTTGCAGGAATAAAAAATAACTCCACATAGAGCTGATAGACTAATATGGAAGCCAGGTACTGATGGTAACTTCTCTTTTAAAGCAACATACTTGTTGCTTTGCAACTACTCAGGTCAGACTGCATCAACTCTTCATTTTTGGAACTCTAGATTTGATAAAAAAATCTCAGTTTTTATGTGGAAAGTGACAAACTCTTTTCTACCATTTGATAACATCCTAAGAAAACTGAGATTTTGCTTGGCCTCTAAATGCTGTATGTGTAATACACATGAAGAGGATCTAGATCACTTTTTCAATTCATGTGAGTTTTCTATGAATGTCTGGAAATCAATACATTAGTTCATGGGTATTAGGAACAGGGTCTTCCCTTCTGTTTGGGAAAGATTATCATGCTACCTCACCTACCCTACTCTAACTCTATTACATTCAACTATAGCTCGAACTGCAGCTATTTTTACTTTTTGGAACCTATGGAAGATGAGGAATAGATTCCTATTTGATTCTGTCAAGCCCTCACCTATCCTTGTGCTTCAGCAGATTAGGGACCAAATTTTCTATTCATTCTGTGCTAAACCTGTATATATAGTCTCTTCTTTTGATTTAAGTATTGCAGATCACTCCTACCTGCCTCTGATCAAATGACCCCCAAAGCCTAAAATTTGGAAAATTGCATGGGATAGGCCAAAATTGGGTTTCAAGGTGAATGTAGATGCTGCATGGTGCTGTAATACCAATATGTGCGGGCTTAGTATGATTATTAGGGATAGTAGAGGGAGCTTTAAGGAGGGTTATACTTCATATACTAATGCCATCTCCCCCTTAGAAGCTGAGCTAAAAGCAATTAAGTTTGCTATTCAACTTTCTACTCATTTGACTTCTCCTGTAGGTATGGAATCTGACTGCATTAGTGCAGTACTCTTTGCTAATGATCCACTTAGATCTCCCTGGAAACTGTTTTGCTTAGCTGATGAGATTCATCATTCTTTGGGGGCTGTTCACCTTATGCACATTTATAGACAGGCAAATCAGGTTGCTCACTCTCTGGCAAAATTCTGTCTGCAACATAAGTGTAACTCATCCTTTCACAGAATCTCTGTGCTCCCTAACTTAGTTCAAGGACTAGTTAGACTTGACCAAATTGGTACTCCTTCATTACGGATTGCTACCTAGTTCGGATGCTACTGAAGTTAATCTTTTTTCTCATGCAGATCGGATGCTGATATATTGCCTCATGCTCAGTCTGGGAAGCCCCCTTGCTGCTCTTTGTATGACTTAGGATACTGACTGTGATGGATCTTTTGCTGCCTTGGATGAAACGGTGTGGGATGGCTAGTTTCTCGGCTGCGGGATGACTGGTTGCTGCTCATGGAGGACAACAGCAAGCTGGACTTTTCGTCTGATATTTAGTGCACTATTATGTACATAATCTTCATCTAGGATGGAAAGCCATATGCAAATAGTTAGGTTTCTTTGCCATTATTCCCGGTCTATAGAGGATATGCTTCTAATCTATGTGGGGAGGATTTCGACTGCCTTGTGTTTCTATGCTGATTCACTAATAAGTTTCGATCCTCTCTACCATAGATAAAGAGCTTTTGGAATCCTCCACCATTTTGCTGGTTTTATCTTCATTCTTTTGGAAGCAACAAGCGTTGCCTCAATAGCCTAGTGCTCATCACTGTATATCTCAACTTAGCTACGGCTTTTTATTATGTCTATTTTACGGCTTGGGAAGGCCTAATAGAATTTCCCCCATCTAAGGATGGTTTCATTTAAAAAAAAGACTTGCTAAAAAGACATGAAGATCGGAGGCCATCGAAGACCATTTTTAAAGACCTTGAAGACCTGAAAAATGAGAGAAATCACCGTGAAGATAAATGTTTACCACAAGAAGAAGAAAAGAAAAAAGGGTTAAATTCTAGCACTCGTCACAAGTTGCGATGAACACATCGCGACTTGCAACAAAACCGTCCTGAGTCGTGACTAACGGGTGGCCATAATCTAACCTTATCCTTTTTGTACTATAAATAGCACTCTCTTTCCTCTCATTCATATCTTCTTCTGCGTTTTTGTTACTGTTTAAACCCTATTTTCTTCCATTTTCATCTTTGAATTCTCTTGTATTATGTTTGGTTATTTAGCATTAATTAGTATGAATTCTTGTAGCTAAATATAGTTCTTGGGAGCAATTGATTGAAGCTTCCCAACTTATGTAGTAAGATTCTATGTTTGCTCATTTATGAACATTTATTGGGGAGCATTTGTTATGCCATTAATGTTGTGTTTAACCTCATTTATACTATGAGTTGTTTGAGTATATGAAATATTTGTAATATTGAAATGTTAGAGTGTTAGGAAAGTTGCGAATTTCTTAACTCATTTGATATGGAAATCCAAAAGCATGGATTTAGAACTTCTTGTGTATAATGTGTGGTAATTCTTGCTAGATGAGTATGTTAATGTGGTTTGTTTTCATATTTGTCATATAGATGCAAAGAAAGGTTGAACTTTGAATGTTGTTTGTTCTAAGTTTAACCTAATAAATGCTTTGTTTGGTTAAATGACTATGTGTTTGGTAGAAGATTTGTTGTTATCAAACCTATGGTCCTTTGGGTGAAATGCCATTGATGAAATACCCCTATGATGTTGTTTGTCTAGGGTGATCATCAATGAGGTTTGCAAATGGTCGTTGTTTGTCTTTGCAAACTACTCTTAAGGAGGAATTGATGTTAATCTATGAATGAGAAGTGATAACATTCCCCATAGACAATAGATGTAATTGAATGAGTGAATGAATCAATGAGTTATATGAAGTTTGGAAGTCGAAGTCGATTACCCCCAAGGCTCCATTAATTATTTTTATATCCTATCTTTAGTTGTATTTCATGATTAGCATAGTTCCCTTGCTTTACTAGTTGTTGTATTTCAATTTGATAACTTAGGATTAAAAGCCAACCAAACCCCCCCTTGTTTACATACTTTTATATGTATCTATGTATGTATATGCCTAGCATGTTTTCTCCTATATATGTTTAAACACTTGAAAAGATCCCTCTTCTCGTGGACGACCCCGACTTACCATTATCTACTTAATTGTAGATAGGAAGCATCAGGGTATAAAAATATTAACTTTGAGAGGTACGATGACGACCTCCCACCCTTCCCCACACTTAGTTCATGCATTGTCCCCAATGCATGTAAATAGGGCAAAGGAAAGGTTGAAATCACAAAAAATCAATGTCTCTTGTGACGTCTTTCTTCTTGCCCCTGCTCGTGCGGAGGATCCTAATAGCTGTCTCCAATGCCTGAAGCTCTCAACCCATCATTGATGTCTTTGAGACCCTCGTGCAGTGCTCCGATACCATCTGTTAGATACTGTAACTGTCCATAAACTCTATCAAATCTCATGACTGTGTCCCAATGCTAATTGTATAGCTGTGTTCTAACCATGACTGAATCCTTCCTTACCCCAAAAATGGAGTGCTCTAAAGACTATGCCCAATCAGGCTGGTACTGCGGTGGCTGAGTCCACATGGGGTAGGAGGAAGATGACTCGAAGCCTGGTGACCCATGTTCTCTGAAAGGGTTGTATTGAGGGTGCTGCCACAGGTGAGCCTCATGCTGAGAATGGCTAGAAACATTGTGTTGGTGTGGGTCAAAGCTCGGTGGGGACATACAACTGCCATGTGTGCTAGACTTCACAAAATCCTAATAGTGAGATGAGATGCTATGTTTAAGGGAACCACCAGCGCCATGCCCTGTAGAATGATAAGACTCCTTGTGAATGCTAATCGGCCCCTGAGAAGAGGGTGGTTCTCCAAATACCTACTGGAAAGGAGGCGGTGGCGCTAAGAGGTGCTTCATTGGTGGTGGTATAGCCTGAGGTGGAGTTGGCTACTGCTAAATGGGAAGCTAATATGCAGGCTGCTCTAGAACCTGCTCCTGTTGCTCATACTCCTACTCATGATCATCTCCCGGGTAGTGCTCCCCTAAAACTACCTCCGAGTTTGCATCGGGCTCAATTTGCTTCTCACACTCTGGGGCAGCCTCATGAATTTATTCTTCTTGTACATACAGAAGATGGAACCATACTCCTGGTGTATAAACTTTGCCTCTTCCATAACCGAAAGAGTGATTTTAAAGGGTGCATTTGGGTTCGCCCTTATATCACCACTCTCCGGAAGCTGTAAGTGCCACACCAGAAGTGAAACCATAACCCATATCGATATCTTCCCAGTGAGCGCTGCCGAGAATGTGAGATCAATGCACCCAGAGAAAAATTCACCTAGCAGATTGCGACAAGCTCTCCACATGAAAATAGACTAGAGCCTCTTTAATTCCTCCTCAGTGGAAGTGGTGGCTCTCCACGACAAATAACTATCACAGTCAACAACTTGGCTACATATCTCATTCATGGGTGCACTATGTCACTAATCTTGCTCTCCTTCTCCTTTAGCTATCGGGTGATGGCAGCTCAGAAACCAGCTCAAATGTATCTGACCCTTGTACCCTGGCCCCTTCCTCTGCTCCTTCCATTTGAATATATCCCCAAACTGGTAATAAGTCAAAGTACGAGATTCATCTCCCAAATGGATTCTGATATAGCACCCCACTTGCTTGTTTTGCAACTTCTCAGCAGTGGCTAAAAACTGTAGCGTATATTTGGTGTAGGTGGGGGTGGACACGGTGATGAAATTCTTCATACCAGTCCTGCCCAGTAGGATGCTGATAGGTTTGTAGAGTTTGAGGCCCTTGAGGGTCTCTTTGTCTACAAACTTTGTCTCCTGAATAAGGCAGTCCATCAGATATCCCCACCTTGTCTTATGCTCATGAGTAAGGATAGTCAACCCCATACAGGGCACACTAGACTCTTCCCTCTCCCTCTGTCTACGAGGCACGATGTACACAAAAATATAGCAACCAACACAGAAAAAATATGGGAAATTTTCTCCAACCACCCCCAACACAGAAAAATATCCTCCAAATAAATCTAGCAACCACATTAATCACCAAAAATTCTCAAGCATGCAAACACAATCCCACTGAAAATACACTAATTCAATCCTTCCAAATAAGAGTACAGTTCAACCAAAATACCTCAAATGGCAAGTGTGGTGAAATCCTTGCTCAAGGAATTTGCAGCACCCCTCCTAGGCAGGGTCAAAGCAACTCCAATGTCCACAGTGAATCAAAAATTGAGTTTTCCGGCAAAAACCCAACCTGCGGCCGAAGCTTCTAAAAATTAACTGGGAATATTCGTGAACTTCCTGGGGCTTAAATCTAGTGAGTTGGATAGATATCGGAAAGATGAAAATTTTGATGTATGGTAGGGGTAAATCAGATGAAAAATGAGAGAGTTATGGCCAAAAGAGTGAGAAAGGGAAGGACTAGAATTTTTGGTAAGGAAAGGGAGGAGAGGATACTGGTGTGGGAAAGAGAGAAAAGATATGGAGCTGGTGTGGTGAAGGGCTGGAATGGGGTAGGTTAAATAGGGGGTAGGCTAGGCTTTGATTGGCTTAAGAGGGTAGGTAGCACGGATCCTTAGGCGCATTATGTGCCTACACGTGGCCTTGTGCCAACTCGCTTCTGTTCATGTCAGGAGCGTGGCAGCCTCGTGCTGGGGCTATTACGGCTTGTGCCAGATGCGTCCTCTATGTCCTTGCATCAACCACGATAGCCTTGGGCTGACTGGTTCTGATGCGGCCCATATTGCGTGGCACGGTCTGTGCCGAATCCCGGTACGAGGCCTTTGTCTTAGTTTTGGTTAGCCTCATGCCGATGGGCATTGATACGGCTCGTATCCCTTGGTACAACCCGTGCCAAATCCCAACATGAGGCTTTAGGCCTTCCTCCATTTGAATGACTATTTTCTCCACACCTGCATCCAAAATACTAAATACCAAGAGAAGCACTATTCCAAACAAAACAGATGACTAAAATTTCCCATACATTACCACCAAAAATCAAACTCACCCCTAAAATTTTAAAATATTTGAAAAATATCCAACTTTATATAAAAGAACCGTTTCTTTATTGTTGTAATCATGACTTATTTTCCCCTTAATTTTTGAAATTAGAAAGAGTGGATCGTGGGTCACAGGAATCACCCTCTTTTACACCACTAGTGACCACATCATGATGGATGGGTTGCCACATCATTATCGGTTACCTTTTTCCTTCAGAGTGATGAACCAAACAAGCCCATCTTTCTCAAGAGTGGATATATTCTTGTTAAGTTTAGGGGAGGGACTTAGGAGTTTTTAATTCCTTGGCCCGCTTCTTCCCCTGATGTGGTAACCTGTCTCGGTAGCCTCTTCTCAGTTCACTTGCTTCGATTCCTTTACCTGCAAATGCAGTCCTGGAAGTGATTCTCGGAGAGCGACTCTGACGATCAAGTCAGTAATCTCTTCAAGAAATGGAGTTTCTCTCTATCATACCGCTTACCTTAGCTCTTACAGAGCTTGTTATATTTATAGGCTCATTCCCTTTGCCGTTCCCTGTTCTTAGGACTTTGAGATCGTGGTCACGCCACTTCTCCCATGTTCCTTAGCCATGGCCTTTGCGTTCACTGCCTGTCCCATTTTCCCCGGCCTACGTTCTCTACCACGACTTGTGATTCCTGTGTTTGCTGCACTTACTTGTTCGTTGTGTTGGATCAAAGTTTGGCGGGATAATGCTAAGCTAGGCTTAGCGACTCTCAGCCCTTTGATTGCTGAGCCACACCTACACCATAAGCCCCCCCTAATCATGAAGTTTACAAGGAACAAAGCGATGATGCTTTTTGTGTGTGAAATGATGTTACTGTTTGTAAAGGATGTTCGCGATGAGGAAGCTACTTTCAGCCTTTCGAAGTGATGTAGTCTTGTTGGCTATAATTTTCTCTTCTATCGCTCTTCAAATTTGA
This sequence comes from Rubia yunnanensis, assembly GCA_037428765.1. Classification (NCBI taxonomy): domain Eukaryota; kingdom Viridiplantae; phylum Streptophyta; class Magnoliopsida; order Gentianales; family Rubiaceae; genus Rubia; species Rubia yunnanensis. The sequence goes on along the minus strand of CM075061.1, from coordinate 101,982,172 downwards.
ATTTTTGAATTTTTGGCCTCTTCATGCTAAGGAAATATTTCGGTGATTTTTGTTTTTGAACTCCGCAATTTTCTCCCCATTCCAGCACAAAATTTCGTGATGTTTGTTATCTCTATATCTCTTAAATGGGAAATTTGAAACGAGGAATTGAATGTAGCCTTTAATCAGTGTGTTGTCTGTTCATATACTGCCATCACCTCAATATAAGCAAAATGGTACTTTGCTTTTTGTCAAATACTCATCATTACTCTACTTTTCCTCTTTATTTCCTTTTGTTGTCCATATATAATGTTCCTTCTTCCTTTTCTCTTCAGCTTCTCATCTCCTTCGTCCGGAGTTTTTCTTTCTTGTACTAATTCCCAAATCTCCTGTGCGTAATCAAGCCTCAGATCTATCAAGGGTAAGCTCCCTTGTTTGAATTATTTCTCCTACCTCTACTGTGTTCTTTTTCTACGAATTTGGCTGTCTATGTGACTTCCTTCCGATCATCTTCTCTGGCTAGTTTTCTACAAATCCCTTTTGTAGTAGATTTGATTTTATTATATTTTAATTGAGATTATTGTTTCCCCATTTTATGATCTCCATGTATTCTTTTAATCACGGAAAGTCCTCCCATAGAAGAGGCTGCTTCCGATGGGAATTCTGACCATGTTGCTGGATCCTCCATCGTTCCCAGTATTTTGACCATATCCTATGTGAGTGACTTAAAGAACTTCTATCCTTTTCTGTCTGCTTATAAGCTTCATTCGCCTTCTAAATCTGAGTGCATTCGCAACCCTCCTCCTAGCTATATATCTTGCTACCTAGCATATTTGAACTTCAGTCTTTATTTTCCACTTTCTAAAGATGTGACTGCACTGTTTCATTCATATAAGATTTTTTTGGCCCAATTTCATCCTAAGTTCATTGCTATTATAATGGGTTTTCTTCGTGTGTGTGAAAATGTGGACATACCTTTCACGATTGACTTATTTCACAATTCTACCACCTTCGAAAAGTGAAGAATACTGTGGATAAATTCACCCTATATCCTATGATTTCTGGGGTAGAGCTTATGAATGGCTTCCCTACTAATGTTGGCAATTGGCATAGGTGATATATTTTTATTAAAGCAAAAACAACTTCTTAGTCTGATGTACCTTCATGGAACTACAAAGTTCCTAAGTCTAAGCTTCTTAACTTGAGTGTTCACTGTACGAACGAGACGCCGATCGTGGCTACGCTTCACATACATTCCCAACACCTTCGCCATGCCAACTCTAATGCTGAAGGTGTCTTGTTTGCCTATATTACACTGTGTAATTTATTGCGGGTTGTATCACTATTTTTATTTTTTTGTGTGAATTCATTTTGACCTATACTGTTTCTTATTGTGGCAGACATGGATCTCATGAAAGATGATATTGATCTGTCGATCTTCAATGACGAAGAAGTGAATGTTGGTGGTTCCAACACCACTTCTCTGCAGCCGATTATCACCGGCTCTGAGGATAAAAGGACTGATGATGGGCAAACTATCCATTGTCGAACTCAAAATCCACAGAAAGAAACGAAGAACAAGAGGGATCAGAGCAGAGTCCCTCAGGTCATCTTGTTCCTCCTCTTAAAAAGGGGCGTGGCAACCAGATTGCTTTGACAATTACAAAGCAGACTGAAGACTCCCTGGCCCAGGGGGTAATTTTTGATATTTTTTCCGGCCTTTCACTACCCGATACACTAGCTGCGGTAAGGCTGCAATTTATCTTGAGCAACTTGTCTTATGTATTACTCCACTGTCTATAACTTAGCGATTAAATTTGTTCCCTATGTTGTACACTTGTAACGTTGGTGAGGGCCTAAAAATTGTGAGCGAGAAATTATCCAATCATTCTCCCGCTAATGATTCAATGGTGGAGAAATAAAAATCTACGGAGACTAAGCTTTCGCTGTTGGAGAGCTCGTTGAAAGTTGCTGAGGAGAAAGCGAAGGTTGCTGAGGAGAATGTGAAAGCTTACAAAGAAGAGATGAGCACTGCTATGGAGAGTGCGAGGCTTACGGGGGTGGAATCCTTTGAGCTTCATTTTCAGTTGGATGATATGTGTACCAATGAACCTACTTTCGCTGAATATCCTCAAGTTCTAGTGGATCGACTGTGCAAGACAAAGTCCTTTTATAAATTTGTTAAGGATATCTCCAAGGCTTCTTTTGGGTATTGTGAGGCCGTGAATAATGTATGGCAGTGAAATCCCCCGTGTGACTGCAAAAGCGTGCCCACTCAATGGCCTAAAGCTGCTGCTCCAGTTCCGCCTACCCTTAACCCCAAAGTTAATTAATTTTTAGTATTTTATCATATACATTTGGTTGTTGGGTTGTACTCTTAGAACAATATGTTAGTGTTTGTATTCGCTATTCGCAAGAGTTGATGTGCTTGTTATCCCGTATTTTCTTGTTAGCCTCACTCGTGTTCAGGGTTTCAAAATTTTGATTGATAGTAAATTTTGAAATAGCTTTGATTTTATGGTACGTAATAGACCTCTCTCTAAACCCATCAATTTGCTTTGTGCTACTCGATCATTCACTGAAGAATGTGCAGTGGCCATTTTCGCTAACCGTTTTACACGAGTGGAGTTACTTCCCCTATGTATTGGGTGGAAGCTTCCTTTTCCTTCCGTCCCTCCATCTCAGTCTGCAAATTACCCTTGTAGCAAGCTTATTCCTGATGGATACATTGTTGAATCACTTGGGAAGGACATTGTTCCTGGGTTATTCGATCTTGAGTCTACTGGAGCATATATCCGATCACTTAACCTTCATGTTCATGTTCAAGAGTGGAATCTCTGTTTAGGCATCCGCTTGAAGTATATGCTCTTGGGTATTGATGATCTGGAAAATAAATGGGGTATTTTTGTGAAGGAAACTCAAGATGCTTTGTGATTTCTGCGAAGGATCCTGAGCGAACAAAATGATCTCCTTTACCGTTAGCAATTGAACCTTGTGAAGATGCTCTGACAATAAATGGAGGCTAGGGAGTGTATTGCGAGCAAGGATAGTTATTGATAAGCAATGTGGCCGTATTGATGACCTGCTCAAAAATCTTAAGAAGAAACAAGATGAAAATTAGCACCTGTCGTTCTCTGCCATTGGATTGAAAAATAAGTTTGACGAACAGATTTCCATAAACACGTAGCTTCAAGCAGAAAATGAAGATCTTTATGTTGCATGTAATTGTCTTGATTTGTATGTTTATCAGTTGGAGCAAGCTTGCGCTGACTACAAGAATCAACCTCAAGTTCCTCCTTCGTCATCACGGCGTACCTCAAGCCATGGTGATTTAACTATTGGCGGTGGCAACCAAAGAATTAGATTATTAGATGCTGTTCAATCTCATATTCTTTGTCTTAAAGAGGAAGTTTGGAATCTAAGGATGAGGATAGAATAGTACGAGGAAATAGTGAGTATTATAAGTATGTAGTTGGATCGCGAAGAGTTTGGTCCTATAACAGACTTCAAGGCCTATTATGCCAAACATCTTGATTGTATGAGACAAAGAGGTATGACCCGCCAGCCTGCCTACTTACATATTCAGTGAAATTATGATCACTTAGTTAGCGAGGAGCGTGAGGCAGAGGTATGACCCGCCGGCATGCCTACTTACATATTCAGTGGAATTATGATCACTTAGTTAGCGAGGAGCGTGAGGCAGAGGAAAGTCACCGCCGAGGTTATCAACATCCATACAGTGGTGAACAATCTTCTTGCAAAACCGACCGCCCTTCTTTCGAGGCTGAACCAAATCATCGTCGCGATGGTTCTTCTACTTCTGGACCATCATGCTCTTCCAGATGTAGATAGCGTGTCTTTTTCTTTCTATAGATGATATGATCATCTTTATATTTTGTTGCCTTTTGGTTTCAAGACTTGTCTTTGTATTGCTAACGATTTTTCCAATTTGTTTTACTGCCACGTTTATCGATCTTTTGTGATCCTGCGCTTTGTAGGCGTATCTGCCCAAATGCATTTCTTTCTTTGTTGATGTTGAAAGATTTATTACCTGCAACTTGTTTAGTTTACGAAGCTGCAAGATCAAAATCTTATCGGCATTGCTAATTGAGAAAGATCCATAGCTTGCATTTGTTTGATTTACGAAGTTTCAAAATTAAGATTTTGCAAGCATCATATCATTTGTGCAAGATCTATCACCTGCAATTTGTGGGATTCATGAAACTGCAAGAACCAAAGCTTGCCAGTATCAATATTTGAGCAAGATCTATAGCTTGCATTTGTTTGATTTGCGAAGTTTCAAGATCTATAGCTCGCAAGCTTCGCCAATATCTTAAGATCTATAGCTTGCGGTTCTTTAACTTGCAATATATAAAGCTTGCAAATGTTAAGGAGAATGCAGGATCCATAGCCCGTTGTTAAACTTTGTTTATCAAGTCTTAGTAAAAAATAGGAAGAATAGGAAGCGTGGTACTTTCTTTTTGTTTATAGCTTGCGATTGTACACTCTTGCCACTTTTTCGTTGTGTTTAGCTTCTGCGATACTTTCCAAGTTCCTTTGCTCCTCTAGTTCATCTAGCTCTAGCTTCAGCACATCTGGATTGTTTATCTACTTATAATTGCTTATCTGAGACTTGAATTTCTAATTTCCATGGGTATGACTGCTTCGTGACCGTACACCAAAGCGTATGGTGTCTTCCCTGTTGGATGTTAGATGGTTGTTCTATACGACCATAGAGTGTTAGGTAGCTCATCCACCCATCCTATTTTCTTTCCTTCCAATCACTTTTGTATCCCCTGAACTATGGTCCTATTTATCCCTTCCACTTGGCCATTAGATTGAGGATGTGACACAGAGGTAAAATTCTGAGTATTCCAGAGCCTCGAACACCAGTCAGTAAATGCCACACTTGTGAATTGTGTGCCGTTATCCATGACAGTAGTCCGTGGCACCCCAAAATGGCACACGATGTTTTTCGATACAAACTTTCTAGTGGCTTTGGCTGTAAAACATCCTAATGGCTTAGCTTGAACCCACTGTGTGAAGTAATCCACCGCTAAAATGAGGAACTTAGCATTTTTTTCTCCTCTTGGGAATGGTCCCACTAAGTCTATCCCCCACTTGTCAAATGGCCAGGCTCCGTAGATTCCCGTCAAAGTTGATTGTGGCGTATGCGACAGCAAAGCGTTGATTTGGCAGCTCCTACCTTTGAGAACGAAGTTGTGTACATCATTTAACATAGTCAGCCAGTAGTGCCCCGCTCTGATTATCTTTCTAGCTATTGTTCTGGCTCCTTGGTGCATTCCACATAAGCCTCATAAACCTCATTTAAGATCTCAGTCACCTTTGTTGGCCCTAAAAATTTTATCCATGGAGACAAGAAATTTTTTTGTACAACGTTCCATTTTTGTAAGTGTAATTAGGGAAACACAATTCAACTTTACAAGCCTCCACCTTATCTTCTGGAAATGTCCATTTTTGAAAGAAATCCATTAGTAGGTTCATCCAGCTTGCCTCATCTTCTTGTATTGTCAGCATCACCATTGATATGGTGCTTCTAACTGGGACAACCACCATGATAAAATCACCCTGTTTAGCAAAGGAATCAAACCCTGTAGTCGCCAGCTTGCTTAATGCGTCTGCCTATGTGTTTTTGCATTGCGTGACATGTTTTATGTCAAAATATTCAAGCTGGGCTATAAGCTGTTATACCTTCACCAGATATTTCATTAAGGGTCTTCTCATACCTCATAGTCACCTCACACTTGTTGGACTACATTAGAGAGTCACTGGATACTCAGACACTTCCTACTTTCATTCTGATCACGAGGTCCAATCCAAAACTTAGAGTTTCATATTCTACTTCATTGTTGGCCAGCAAGAAATCAAATCGCAATGAGTGTCTGTGCTAACCCCCATTTGGGTCCACTAAAAGCATCACTGCTCTGCATCCTTTCTTGCTTGATGTGCCATCAACGAACAACGTCCAAGCCACTTGCTCCCATTTTGTCTTACCTTTTTCCAATTGTGAAGCTTTGATGGATGCTCGATTTCTGTGCTTCTTCACTTGACATTTTGGCAATGAAGTCTGCCAATGCTTCAACTTTGATTGATGTTCTGGGTTGAAATTGTATTTCAAATTGACCTAGTTCCAGAGCCCATTTTTCCAATCTGCCTAAAGACTCCGATTCAGAGAGGATGTTGTTGATTGGGAACCCTGTGTAAACTACTATGCTGTGGTTATGAAAGTAAGCTCTCTATTTTTGCGCCGAATAGACCAGAACCAAGGTTAGCTTTTCTACATGCATGTAAGCTGTCTCCGCCTTTTACAGGATTCTGCTAATGTAATAAACCAAAACCCGTCTCTGCCCTTCCAAGCGAACTAACACAGAGCTAACACCATTTGGCAAGGCTGCTATGTACAAGTACAATGTTTCTCCCGGTGTGGACAATTTCAGCATTGGAAACATTTGAAACTGGTCTTTTAACCCCTCATATGATCTCTGACAGTCTTCGCTCCAACTAAAATTTCTCACTTTTTGTAGTACTTCGAAGAGTGAAAAGTGCTTTTCCACAGCCTTTGATACAAAATGACTAAGTGTTGCCAATGATCCTATTAAGATTTGTACCTTTTTAACTGTTCGTGGTTGGGGGAGATTCACTATAGCTTGTATCTTATCTGGCTTAGCCTCTATACCCTTTGAGGAAACCTTGTACCCCAAGAACTTCCCCGCCCCATCTCCAATTATACACTTTTTAGGGTTGAGTTTCATCCTTATGTCCTCCAAAGTGTCTAATGTTTCTTTCAAGTTGTCAGTGAAGTTTCCTACCTTCTTACTCTGATCACCATATCATCAACGTATGCTTCAAAGTTTCCTCCTATTTAGTTTCTGAATGCCCTGTCAATCACCCTCTATTACGTTGCTCTCGTGTTCTTAAGTCCAAAATGCATATTATTATAACAAAACATTCCGAAGCTCGTTATGAAGGCTATTTTTTCTTCATCGTTTGGGTTCATCAGTATTTGATGATATCTTTTGTATGCATCCAAGAAAGCTAAGAATTCATGTTCTGAGATCGCTTCCACCTGTTGATCAATCTTTGGAAGAGGATAAGAATTCTTTGGACATGTTTTGTTCAAGTTTGTGAAGTCAATACACATCCTCTAAGCACCGTATGATTTCTTCACCGTGACCTGGTTTGCTAACCATGTTGGGTATATGAATTCCCTTATTGTGCCAGCTGGTAACAATGATGTAACCTCTCCCTTGATTTCCTTCTATCTGTCGCTGGCAAAGCAACGCCTCCCATGTAACAACGATGTAACCTTCTACTTGATCGGTTTAGCTGTGCTACTGACATTCGATAAATGGGTAGCATTGTCTGAGCTTACCCCTCCCATGTTCTGTACATTCCATGCGATCGTATCCCTGTGGCCTTGAAAGATTTGGATTACCTTCACCTTTTCTTCAGTTGGAAGAAATTTTCCAATCTTTACACATCTTGAGTCATTTTTGGCATCTAGGTTTACTAAATTCATTTCTTCACCTAGAGCCACTGACTCATCCGAATGTTCTAGCAAGCCTCCTCCTGAAATAGTGTTAACCAGCTTTGCCTTTTCTCCTATCTTTCCCACATTCATTGCTATAACCATGCATTTCCTGGCTGCTTACTGGTTTCCTCTAATTGTTGCTACTCCGGTTGGGGTTGGGAATTTCATTACCAAGTGATAAGGGGACCTGATTGCCTTAGCTCTGTTCTTCCATGACCTTCCAATCATAACATTGAACGTACTTAGGGCATCCATAACCACAAAGTTTCACATGATTGTGCAATTCTTTCCGCTTTCCCCAATCGTCAGGGGTAAATGTATATTTCCCAAAGGTGTTTCTGCTCGCCCCATACATTCGACCAGCGGAGATGTAGACCTTTTAAAATATGTTCTCTTGAAGCCCAACCTGTTGAATCAATCTACAATAAGTATCTCGACTGCATTTACTGTCATCTACAAAAACTCTGTGGACAGTTGTGATTCTGATTTTTTTCTATGTTGACCATTGGATTGTTGTACGGCGAGGCATTGGGTACTGCATCCTCTTTGCTAAAGGTAATTACTTCATTTGAGCGGAACTTTTTATCAACTGGCTCTTGTGGAGGGGAGTACCTTGCCAAGGCCTTCCATGCATATTTAAACAGCGAATATGCGGAGCTGTGTATAGAGAAAATAATTGGCTTTGGTGCTTCTCTATTCACGTTGCCGTTGTATTCTACAGCCGCCATTTTTTATTCTTAGCCATTGTCGCTGCAGTACCTTGGTTTCATGGAGATGGATTTTGTGTCTTACTTGTATCCCCATACTGACTTGTTGCTTCCTTTCTGCACTGGCCCAAGTTGCCATTCCTCAGATTTTCTTTGATCTGTCTTGTTAGGTCCCAGTAGTACTCTATGTCATGGCCATGATCTTTGTGAAAGGCACAATAAAACTCTTGGGATCTTTTTCCTGGCGGTGCTATCATCGTTGCTGGTTCTTAGTATGTATATTTATTTGCTAGCCATATTTCTTTCCTAGTCTTCATCAGGGGTGTATCTTGAAATGGCAAACCCTACGAGCCTTGTTCTCCTCTTCTGAAAGTAGTGTTTACTTTCCTTTTTTAGGCCAGGATTTTTGTGAATCATCCATTGTTTTCTTTTCACCCTGCTCCGTCTCTATCTTTGGATTGTTTCCTTCCTTTGTTTGCACATGCCGCTTGATCATTTTTTTCAATTCCCTTGGGTTTTCCAGCATATCTCTCGCCAGCTCCTTGTAAAAGTCTCCAGATCTCATGCCCCACGTAAAAGCACCTAATGATAATTGAAATGACAAATCTTAAACTTGTAGACTTTCCATGATGAACTGACAATGGTACTCTGCTTCGCTGTGCTATATTGTTAAGATCCACAATCGTTCTAGTAAAAAGTTTCTTTTGATAGAAACGTCCAAAAAATAAATCTGACAACTGCACCCAAGACTTAAAACTTCTGTGTGGAAGGTTTTCAAACCACGTAATCCCTATGCCTGATAGAAAGATGGGAAACACTTTGCAAACTAGTACTATGTCCATATTTAGGAATCTCAGACTGTTTCTATATGAATGTAAGAACTCTTTTGGATCCATGGTACCATCATAAAATTTAATGTGTAGAGGAAGTTTGAAATCTTTAGGCATCTGGAAGTTTCGTAAATGTGGTGCGAGAGACGACTTACCCATGTCAACTTCTGTGACAATGTCACACAGCTCTTCCTTATAGCAGAGACATTCACGTTCTTGATTTGTCCTTTCCTCCGGCCTTGGTGGTTTTTACCTCAGAGTCTTCAAGAATTGATCATACAGATCCTCCCTGTTCGCCTCTAAGAATGTTGTGAACGCTCGGTTTTCCTTATCACCATTTGGAGATTCTGCCTCCTGTTCCTCTTCTTCTGTTTCTTCTTTACTAAATCCTTTCTCTCTACTGGGTGTGTGATACTGCTTGTGGTGTGTTCCTTCATCTTGTCCCAGCATTTATTCTTGTGACTAATGGTTGTAGCTTTTTGTGCTTCTACTGAATGCCATTACTTACCCGAGAAACCTAATAATGAAAGGAAAAAATATCCGTTTCCCACAGACGACGCCAATGATATGGTAGCTTGTTCGGGTAGCCTCTTCTCAGTTCACTTACTTCAATTCCTTTATCTGCAAATGCGGTCTTGGAAGTGATTCTGGGAGAGAGACTCCAATGATCAAGTCATTCCTCTCTATTATACTGCTTACCTTAGCTCCTACAGAGTTTGTTGTATTTATAGGGACATTCCCTTTGCCATTACTTGTTCCTATGACTTTGAGATCGTGGTCACGCCACTTCTCCCATGTTCTCAGTTGTGGCCTTTGCGTTTGCTGCGTGTCCTATTTTCCCTAGCCCATGTTCTCTGCCATGACTTATGGTTTGTGTGTTCGCTCCACCTGCCTGTTCATTGTGCTGGACCAAAATTTGGTGGGATAATGCTGGGATGGGCTAAGTGACTCTCAGCCCTTTGATTGATGGGCCACACCTACACCATCCCCCGTTGCACGTTAGTCAGGAGATTCCGAGGAAAAATATCTTTGTTTAAATTAGAAGAAGCATGCTCAGCAAAAATAGAATCACAATTTTGATCATTCAAACAAGATATGGCATGTAGGGTTTCAATATCGGGGAATATTTCATTTTGGGAATTTTCAAAAATTTCTTTTTCAATTTCTTTTTCGTGCATCATGCTAAGGATAACAAACAAAATAAAAATGAGATAAATACGATACTAACTATTCAACTAATGCATTATGCTAATTGAAAATTAAGCTGATTAGCATCCTCGACAGTAACGCCGAAATTTGACCCCCCTCCACTCAGGGTCGTTAAAGCTGTAGCTAGAACTAACCCGAGAAAAGACTGAGTAAGGTCAAAGGAGTTAAATTTAAATTTATATTCCGCACCCAACTCACAACTATGCTACCGATAGGGTAGTTAGTGGCAAGCCCAGTGTGTGTCCACAGAGATGCTAGGGCCTAACAGTCAATTAAACACAACCATGTCCGGGTTGTCATTCCATCAATGTTTCTAGGAATAGATAGTATGGTAAACAAGGGGTGTTTTTGATTTTTCAATTAACAACTAAGGGTATTAAAGATAAAAAGAAAATAAATTATATTAGCTAGACACTTGGGGAATATTTGCATAACATGGTTGATTAAATGCTTTGATCCTTGATTTATTCATATGTAAGATTTCAACAACCTAATATAGTGCTCATAACATGTGGTGTGGTTGATAGTCAACACTTCCTCGTACTTGTCACATAGGGTTCTCTTGCAATCTTCCATCGGCACCACCTCTGTAGTTACGGGAGTACAACAAGGTCCGACCATTGTGGTAGATCTTTTTCTCCCTCGTACGATTACGTCCCAGACACTACACCACAAATGCTCTACTACCAAGGCCTATAAACGAGGCAAAGGGAGATAGGCACCTAACCGATGACACTAGGACCTCTTACAACCCTAGCTTGCTACTTTTTGCTATCTCTACCTGTAACCCTTCGGATCAACTCTCAGCTAAGACTGGTGTGCTGCCATCGTAACAGTAAAACTCAGAAAATACCTACGTGCACACACTCACGTGAACCCGGACTCTTCTACCCATATCATACCCAGATTTTCTTCCCCGGGGGGATCAATATTTGTACCAACATAAATGTAAACTAGAGTTTGTGTGCATGGAGTGTATCATTCATGCAATTACAACATTCAAGAACAAGCCATGATAATGTCACAAACACATAAATTAGGATGAACTAAGAATATTTTAAAAAACATTAATCAACACAAGAATACAATTATCCCCAAGCTATTGAAACTACCCCTAAACATAGAATTCAAGTATTTCTTTGAATTCCACATCTTAGGATAAAATAAAAATAAAAAGGAAAGAGAGAAAGAACCTACAGAGAAGAGAGAGTGTTTCTCTCTTTAAAATGCTCTCCCCAAATTACAAAATAAAATCCAAAGTATGAATAGTCTAGTAGACTAAGCCTCTATTTATAGCAGAAGGGGATTGAGCCTAAAAATAGGCTAAAAATAGGCCAAAATAGTGTAAAAACCAGAGTCAGCCGCCACTAGCACGGAACGTCGTGGAATGCGTGGTCCACGCTGCTGATGTGGCTCGTGCTGGCACAGAGCACAAAATCTGGCACTGGCCATGCTGGGTACGGTTTGTATCTTCTATTTCAGCCCTTTGTTAGGAGAGTTGTTCTTGCCTTCCATATTCACGGTCTATTTCATTTGGTGCGGGCCATTATCAAAATCCTCATTTTTCTCGACCACTTAATTCTTTACATCTCGCCGGCTGGTCTTGAAATTTTACACTTGGAAAGGCACAGGCCATGTAAAATGGGATGGTTCGCATCCATACTTAGCCATTTTGGAGTGAAGAAGGGCACTTGGGCCCGTGGCATGTAGGAGTTAGCGTGGCACGTGCCGGGTTTTGGTACGGCTCATGCCGCTTAGCAAGGCTCATGCCAGAGACCCTTGGCACGGGCTGTATAATTTGGCACGGGCCGTATAATTTGGCACGGGCTATAGGTGCCTTGTTTGGTGCTTACCATGAGCGGTCCATGCTGACCTGTTGTTGCTTTTCCTGAATGAACTTCTTTGTTCCACTACGGATGAACTGTTGGTCCGTTTTGAGAAATTGTGTAGTTGATTTTATAGTTTTCAAAGAGAAAAAACCAATGGAACCAATATCAATTGCTAATTCTTCTTGTATCATTCCTGAATTTGGCGCAACTCTCAGACCGTGATTCTCCGTTTCTTCCTTGGCCTCAAGGAACTTCAATGCCGCCTATCTTTGGATCTATCCTTCTACTACCACGATGTAGTGTAAGTGGCTTTCATCTACTACCATTCTAATGTGATAGGCCTTCAACATCTTCTACCGTTCTTGGGAGCAGCCTTCAACATCTTCTACCGTTCTTGGGAGCGGCCTTCAACATCTTCTACCGTTCTTGGGAGCGGCCTTCAACATCTTCTACCATCCTTGTGAACGGTCTTCACATAAAATGTAATGGAAAGAACCCACGAGCGACCTACTAAGGATGATCACAATGGAAGATCTAGGTGCCCATGGATACAAGGTGTCATATATTACCAATTAAGTTACAAAATGCAGGATTTAGATAAGAAAACCAAACATAGCGATTTAAACCCCTTGTCACGTAAACTTAATTAATACTAGCAATCCAACATATAAAATAAGCCAATATTATACCAAATACAATGACTAATGCACGCATAATAAAACACATCAGTCCGCACACATATGAAGTTTCCCGGGGTCTCAGAGAATGGCTGCAACCTGAGGGTATTCCCCTTTTTTCTTCAAGATACCGTGAAAGATTGGTTGTACTACCTCCCGCCCGGATGTATAGGCTCATGGATGGATATTGATGAGACGTCAAATGCATGTATTTTTCAAAGAATTTAACATCTCTTTTGTCATCATTTTGTTGTAAGATTTCTAGATTTAGGTAGGTTTACATCATAAGGGGTTTGGATAACCATTTTCGGTTTTCATATCTAAATCCTTCATTTTGTAACCTATGTTTAGTCTAATGGATTTTTTATGATTACGAGCATCTAAATTCCATTTTGTGGGATTTATTTATAGATTGCTCATGAGCCCTTCAGAGTGGTTTAGTGAAGGCCATTTGCAAGGATGGTAGAAGATGGAAGGCCACTCACAAAGTGGTAGAAGATAAAGTGAAGAAGGAGAGCAAAGTAGAGGGAGTAGGATGATTTATGATTTGAAGCAGATTTCTGAGAATGATCCAAGAAGAACCAACCACCAAGGGTGGTACCATTTGATTCTTCTTCTTGATTACTATAAAAATGACTACAACAACTCTGAAAATGGATCAATGGTTCACCCATGAGAAGCAAAACAAGAAGCCGCGAACTGCAGCTCGCCCGCACGGATCATTATCAGCTCGGCCGGATGAGCAAGCCAAGATCAGAAAATTTTGCTGAAGCCTCCACCGCCCGAGTGATGCCTGCTGCACTTTTTAACTTTTCTTGACCCACTTGGGCTATAAATAGCCCCACTTCTTTCCCAACTCTCTAAGCCCAACTTTGGGGTTCCAAAACCCTTGTTTTCCCCCTTTTTCTTCTATTTCTTCTTTTCTTTGTAGATTTATGTTCGATGTTATGGGTTTTGATTATCCAGGTTAGTTTTGTACATGGGAGCAATTGATTGAAGCTTCCACACTTATGTAGTAAGAACCTCTATTTCACTATTTCTTGAAGCTTTTGTTATTTAGCATTCATGTGTTCTTAATGTTGTGTTTTACTTCATTTGTACCATGGGTTGTTTGAGAATATGAAATTTTTGTATGATTGAAGTGTTAGGGTGTTAGGAAAGTGTACAATTTCTTAGATCTTTGACATGAAAATCAAAGAACATGGAATTAGAACTTCTTGTGCATGATGTGTTGTGATTCTTGCTAGATAAGTATGTTAATGTGGATTGTTCTCATATTTATCCTATAGATGAAACAAAAGGTTGAATCTCGAATGTGGTTTGTTATAGGTTTATCCTAATGAATGCTATGTTTGGTTGAATGGCTATGTCTTTGGTACAAGGCTTGTTGTCATCGAATCTATGGTTTTTCGTGTATAAGGCCATTGATGAAATATATTTATGGTCATTGAATGTCTAAAGTGATTATCAATGAGGTTTACAGATGGTCGTTGAACGTCTTTGTATTCACTCTTAAGCAGATTGAATGTTGACCTTCAATTGGGAACTGATAGCATTTCCCATAGGTGACAAATGTGATATTTCTTTTTTGATGGGGGAATTTATTAGGCTCCCCTAACCGAATAGATTAAGCCAAATTAGGCTCTAAAAGTCTTGGAACATTACAAATTACAAATAGATCATCCAATTGGTGATCCAAGAGCCAAAATAAGCTCTTGAAGCAAAACAACACTTGCTTCCAAAAGCGGTGTTTCCACCTGGTCAATGCTAAAAGGAAACTAGAGTTCATCGATGTACTGACAATGTTCTTGTCTAGAAAAACCAACTAAACTGATATACCGCGAACAGGTCGGCGAATCGAGAATTTGAGACTCCTATTTGTCAACGGTATGCTAGCCGAGAGGCAAGATAAGATCCTGTGTGATGGGGAATTCCGAAATACTAAACTTTATTGCTAAGCAAAAACTTTGCAGCTCACAAACCGAAATAGGCATCTTGCAATAAGTTCCTAGAATTCCAAGAGCATAGTAAGCAGCAGCAGAGGGAGAGGCGGCTGCTTTAGTAGACATCTGAATCCTATCCATGCATACAGTCGAAAAACCTGAAAATACAAGAGGAGAGAAACTAGCAGTATTTGTACTAAGAGCAGTTATTCCCACTTCAAAATTAGTGAGTAAAACAGTAAAAGATATCCATAATAGCAAATTGAAAATTCCATCTCTATTTCGTGCTGTTATCCAAAGGAGATCCAATTCTAATCGCTGGATAACCAATACTATCGAGTGACAGTAAACCCCTAAGGAAGAGAGGAGTAGACCTAGTGTCTAAGTCACCTTGTAAGAGATTTTCCCTAGAAAATTTTGCTAAGAAATCAGCAGCCAAATTTGCTTCTCTAGGTGTATGCTGGATTGGGTGTGAGAAGTGTTCTACATTAAGTGTACTGTAGATAGAGAAACATCTCCAAGGGCAGCATAATGGGTTTTGAATACCCTTAACAGCAATTAAGCAATCAAATTCGATGACACAATTACCTAAAGCCAGTTCTGAACAGATGTCATATCCACATTGAAGAGTTACAATTCGGCATGTAAGGGAGTTGGACTGTAAAAAATTTTAACTCTCATTTTAACCACATTTCCTTTCCAATCCCTGACAATAACTGCAGCTGAGGAGAGACCACTAGTGATCCATGATGCATCAGTATTAATTTTGTAACCAGTTAGTGGTTTTTTCCAATGCACAACAGTAATATCCTTTTTCTTCTTTTGAAAGATTTGTGGAATGATTTTAGCCTGAATCCATTTCATATGCTTTACTCGATTACCTTTCAATTTGTGAGCTGTGAATATTTGATAGATCATTTCTTTGATTTCATGAACACAAGCATCACTTGAGAAGGGTTTATTATCAAAAATGAGTTGGTTCCTATTAGTCCAGAGAGTCCAAATTGTAATCATTAAAGCAGCAGTTATCAAGTTTGCATGAATCTTAGATTCAGCCTTGAATGATAAATAAAATTCCACCCTGCTTTTTAAATTCCTAAATCCAATATGATGTATCTGTAAAAATGAGTGAACACTTTGCCAGACAGCACAGGAAGAGGGGCATGAATTGAAAAAATGATCCAAATTATCCAAATTGTTCAGGCATATAGGGCATTTTGAAGCCAAAGAGAAACCCATCCTACATAGATTATTATCAAAAGGTAGGATACTATTTAGAGCTCTCCAAAGAAGTACTGACATCTTTCTAGGTATGAAAGGGGACCAAACCTTTTTAAGATGTTGGATTTCAGGTCCTTTTTGTCTGAATATAGTGTAGGCCGATCTTACTGAGAAATTCCCATCATATGTTGGAGTCCAAACTAGCTTGTCCTCGTGAGAGTAATCCAACTTCACTTCCTGCAAAATATGAATGGTATTGGTAGCCAAATGAGGCTCCAGATTTGGTAAGAAAGTAGTTTTGTTGTTAATGAAAGTCCTGAGAGAGATATCCTCGAAAGGAATATCCATTTCCTCAGGCAATTTATAACACAGAGCACCATCTCCTATCCAATTTGCATTCCAAAATGAGCAATCCCCATTACCAAACATAATTCTAGATAAACTGTTTGCCTTAGCAGTTATTCTGCTGATTCTACCCCAAATGTGGGATTTTTTGTAAGAAACAGGTAGTGACCATAAAAGAGTTGACCATTGGGTCCTTTTAGTTTGGAGCTTCCACTATAATTTACATGAAAAGCCTCTACTATAGCATTTAGGTCCCTAAAACCTATACCATTTTCATCCACGGGGAAACTCATTTTTTTCCAAGATCTCCACCTTTTTCTTTCAGAATATTCACTTTTTCTCCAGAATAGGCTAGATGCAATTTTTTCCATTGTTTTTAGAACTATCCTTGGGGGTTTTAAAACTGCAAAAATATGTGTTGGAATTGAAAGAAAGTAATGGTTAATCAAAATGATCTTACCAGCTGAACTCAACCATCTATTCTTCCAATTATTTATTAATTTCTCCATTCTTTCAATTACAGGTAAATAATGCACCTTTAAATTTCGACCTGAAAAGATTGGGACTCCAAGGTATTTAAAAGGAAAGGAGCCCTTCTCCATCCCCAGTATTCTCCTAGCAGACTGGACATGATGTAGAGGTGTGTTATGAGTTACAAAAAATTTGGATTTTGCAAAGTTTACCTTTTGACCTGATGTATTCTCATATGCAATCAAAAATTGTTTAAATCGCCTCAAATTTTTGGTCTCAGTATTCAAAAAAACAGCAGTGTCATCGGCATACATGAGATGAGTAAGGGGAGAACAGGAATTGGGGAGACTATAGTACTGTAAATATCCAATGGTAAACATTTTCTTTAGACCTCTAGAGAAAGCCTCTGATAAAATATTGTACAGAAAAGGGGAGAGAGGGTCCCCTTGTTTAATACCCCTAGAGGAAGAAAAGAAACCGGATGTTACTCCATTAACTAGTACAGAAAAGTGAGCTGAAGCAATGTTATGCATAATGAGTCTAACAAATTTACCATGGAAACCAAAATGTAGGAGAATGGAATTTAGGAATGACCAAGATACCCTATCAAAAGCCTTTTGCATATCAAGTTTAACTATCAGATTTGGAACCCTAGATTTCCTAGACAGTAATCTGGTCATTTCATGCATTAGAATCACATTATCTAAAATATCCCTTCCTTTAATGAAGGCACTTTGCTCAGGGGAAATCAGTAAGTGCATCAGTGGTTTGATCCTTTCCATTAACAATTTTGGAAAAACTTTATTAACAAAGTTTGATAAGCTAATTGGTCTGAAATCTGTAAATGTAATTGGAATAGATTTTTTGGGAATTAATGTGAGCCAGGTACTAGACATGGCTTTAGGGATGTTGCCATTATTTAAAAATTCATTTGCTGCTTCTAATAGGTCTTCCTTAATGGTTTCCCAAAAAGAGGTGTAGAAATCACCTGAGAAGCCATCAGAGCCCGGGGCACTAGATTTGTTAAGGTCAAAAACCGCAAATTTCAGTTCCTCTATATTAAAAGGGTTAAGCAGAAGGAGGTTCTTTTGATCTGTTAGTACTCTAGGAATTTCTTGCAGAAAATGATTAAGATAAATTCCTTCTTTTTGTGAGACATCCTTATTAAGCAATTCCTGGAAAAATCTAACACCCTCTTCTTTGATCAGTTTTGGATCAGTTATCCAATTCCCTTTTCCATCTTTAATTTTACCAATTCTAGATCTTTCTTTCTTCTCCCTAATGGTGTGATGAAAGTAGCTAGTATTTTAATCTCCATGTTTTAACCAATTTAACCTAGCCTTTTGCTTCAGAAATATATTGTGTTCCTTCTGAGCTCTCAGAAGCATGGCTTTTGACTTCATAAGTTCAATTAAAACTGATTCATCTTGAGACTGCTGGAACAGTATTTCCAATTCATTGACTTTTGATTCAGATTGTAAAAGATTATGCTTTACATTGCCAAATATGTTTTTGTTCCAGTTTTTAATTACAATCTTAAGCCTCTTTAGTTTGTGAACAAACTTATGCATCCCTGTGAGAGGGGATACTAAATTCCAGTTAGAGACCACTAAATCTTTAAAATCTTGTCTATTTGACCACATTTCTTGATATCTAAAAGGCCTTGGAACCTGTTCTTCAGCAGATTGAATAGATAGTAATAGAGGGGAATGATCAGAGGTCATTCTAGTTAGTACTTGTATAGAACTGTTTTGAAAAAGTTCCAGCCAGTCTAAATTAGTCAATCCCCTGTCTAATCTTTGAAACTGAAGGTCCTTACATTTATCCCTAAATCTATTATTACTCCAGGTAAATGAGTTGCCTACAGTAGGGATATCATGCAGGTCCATGTTAGTTAAGAAATCATTAAATTGTTTATGCTTTTTCTAGGTGTTGATTTCCTACCTTTATATTCAGAAACCGAGGCTACAATATTGAAATCCCCTATATATATGGTTGGTTCAGATGTTGGGGATTGTAAATTAGACCATAAAAATTCCCTCGACTGTCTATGGACACTAGCATAAATGAAGAAAACATTCCAATTAACAGAAGTGGCATTGTCAGTTACTCTAGCCTGTAAGTACTGATCAGATTCATTTAAAATGGCTAAACTAAAGGCATGATTCCATAAAATCCAAATTTTATCATTCTGGGCATGGAGGGCATTATTGTAACCAAGATCATGCATCAAAGTGTTTAAATTTTGTTTATCCATGGTTCAATTAAACATAGAATGTCAATCTTGTGTTTCAACGTAAGAGCCTTTAATCTATCCAGTGAAGTGCCATAACCCCTAACATTCTAGACTAATATATCCCCTATTTTTGTGTATTTTATCATTTAAAGATTGGGGGTGTTGCTTTTTGTAAAGATCTTAGTTTCCTCAGTTTAGTTACTGGGGCATTATTATTTTTACCCTTCTTGCCTTCACTATTACCCAAATTAACTGGTGTAGAAATACTTACCTCCGGTTGAGTAATAGTTTCTTCAACTCTGTTGTGTTCTGCGGAGATGATTGGGTCTTTGATTGCATTACTGTGAGCTTGCTCTGTTGGATCACTCTGCTCTATGTCAGGAGTAGACAAACATATAACCATAGTGTCTACCTTTTTTGCACCTGTCTGGAGTACCACTACTTCCTGTAATTCCAATGACTCATGGAAAATTTCAAATCCTTCATCCTCATGAGCAACATGATCATCATCCTGTAAGTCAGTTAAAGTGTGGAAAGCATTTGATATAGTAACCATATCCTTCTTAAGTGATTCTTCCTGAATAGGAGGGAGTACTGGCTGTTGATTCTTTTTTCTCCAAAAGAAATTAGTGATAGGTTTTGAGATATCATCCAATGAATAGAAAGGAGCATTTCTTTTCATGTGACTAACTCTGAGAGTGTTGAAGTTATTTTCCACAAGAGGAACTGAGTTCATATTTTGAAATTGGAAATCAGTTTCTTTTTGGGAAACTGATAGAGTAGATGATCCTTCAACATCAATTGTTACATTAGGGGGATTTCCTAAGTTTTTCTGATTATTAGGTTGGACTGGAGCTTGTCTAAACTTTTTCTCTTTGGTTTCAGCTATGATATTTCTATTGTTTCTCAGTTCTGGATGCAGGAAGTTACAGTTATCCTGACTGTGTCCAATTATCCTACAGTGAGTACAATACGAAGGCAACTGATCATATTCAATAGGGTAATCTGCTACTTTATTGCCAATTCCTACCACTATACTTTATTGACAAATGTGATAGAATGAGTGAATGGTTCAATGATCTACATGAGGTTTGGAAGTGGATATTAATTTCCCCCAAGCCTTTGTTTTTTGCAGTTTTTATCTCTTTTTCTTAGTTGTTCCATGATTAGCATAGTTACTTAACTTTGCTAGTTGTCGTGTCTTTAAATTCATAACTTAGGACAAAACTAACCAACACCCCTCTTTACTTGCTTATATATACATACTTCTACCCTAATATCAACCTTATATGTTTAAACCCTTATAAAGATCCCTCTTCTTCGTGGATGACCCCGTCTTGCCATTATCTTCTCAGTTGTAGATAGGAAACATTTAGGGATTGTAAATATTAACTTTGAGAGGTACAACGATGACCTTCCAGATATGAAGAGAAGATTCGTTAAGAAGTATTTTCCGGCCTCCAAATCTGCCAAATTGAATAAGCAGCTATCTAATATCACCCGGGGTGCTAATGAATCATTATATGATTACTATGAGTGATTCAAGAGACTATGAGCAAGCTGTCCGTACCACCCGTTCAAGAAAGGGAACCTAGTTTATTACTTTTTCGAGGGATTGTGCGATGATGGCATTAGGGTGGTGAATACCACGTGCAATAGATTGATTGCCAACAAGAGTTTGAAAGATGCTATGCCTTTTTCAAGATATAGCCAATAGGATGAGGCAATTTGGTACAAGGTCAAGGGTGAAGACTTTGGATGAACCATCTCAATCCCCCAAGTTGGAAGAGCTAGTCCAAGCTCTTGCTTCAACGATGAAGGAACTTTTTAAAAGGGAGGGTTCACCAAGTCAAGGTTTGCGGCTTATGCAATCTCAACAATCACACAAAGGCTTTCCCATATGTAGCGGAGGACTTAGAAAAGGTGAAATTTTTGGAGTACAACAATGGGAATAGGCAACAGTTTGCTAGGGGGCAACAAGAACAAGGGTTCCGAGGGAACCAAGGAGATGCTAGGCTAGACCTTTACGCAAACTTGTTTAACCCAATGTAACGGGACTATCCCAACTTCTATTGGAAGGAGAAAAACCAAGATCAAGGGTATCAAGGCTGGAAAGCTCCACCTCAACCCTATCCAAGGTGTGAGGATCCTTCCAACAACCACACCTCTCTTTACAAGTTGGACCGGGAAGAAATTTTGGAAGCCATCGGCCAATTGGGGAAGAAACATGAGGTGTTCGTGGAAAGGAAAAGGCATGAAATTGAAGATCTTGGAAATAGGGCCTTCTCGAGCATCAAAAATCTTGAGATCCAAGTCGGACAACTTTCCACCTCGGTGAACCAACTTGAGGCTAAGGATTTTGGAAAATTTCCTTCCCAACTGGAGGTTAATCCAAGGAATGTGAGTGCATTAAAGTTGAGAAGCAGGAAGGAGGTTTGTGAGCCCGAGAAGGAGGTCTTGCAGGAAGATGATAGGATTTTAGAGGCCAACAAGACAAATTTTGAAGAGCATGAGATTGTTGTCGAGGAAGCACCTTCCAAGGATATTCCACCACCTGAGGCACAAGTGACCATCCCACCACCATTTCCAAGTGCATTGAGGGGGAGGCCAAAGGTGGCAACCAATGATGCAAGCATCCAAAGAATCTTCAAAAATGTTGAGGTAACAATCCCGATCCTAGAGCGAATTGAACAAGTGCCATCATATGCTAAATTTCTGAAAGTTGCATGCACTAAAAAAAGAAATAAACCAATTAGGAAGGTAGGACACTTGAAAATGGGGGGATTCGTCGTTGAACCATACAAATTTTCCAATAAATGCAACAGCCCTGGGATGTTTTGTATTCATATCTCCTTAGGTGGAAAGTTAGTTGAAAAGGCCATGATAGATGTATAGCCTATATAGTCTTTATGAATGACTAGATATATGCAAACTTAGGGACACTAGGGTGATCTTCCAACTCGCTGATCAATCCCAAGCTAGCCCTCGAGGGCTAGTGAAGGATGTGATAATACAGGTTGGCAAGTTGGTGTTCCCAACAGACTTTTAGGTCCTTGATGTGGCATACGATAGAAGTGCTCCCCTAATCCTATTGGGGAGACCATTTCTTAAAACGTCAAGGACTAAAATTGATGTCCATTTAGGAACCCTAACCCTAGAAGATGATATGGATAAGGTGGGATTTGACATCTATAAGTCTAGGCATGACTCATCCAACTCATCTTTTGTGTGCAAGGGCGTAACTTTATTTGATAACCATGACCTATGTGACACTTCTTGCATAACTAATGATAATGAAACTTTAGATGAATTCCTTGGTAATGATGATATTATTGACGAGTCATTTACATTGCATAATTCTAGTGATGATATATCTATTTTGGAATGCTTTTCCATGCTCCCTAACATGCAGCGGTTAGGGAAGAGCTGTGAGGGCATAAAACCCCCTCAACCTCTTCCTAAACCTAAGGTGTTGTCTACAGGCTCAACATTAGCAAGGTTCGGGAATTCATCTTCTATGGATAACAAGGCACCTAAAGGTAAGGGTGACACATCACTAGTGGAGGCAGCTTGATTAAGGACAACCCACAATGGTGGTTCCACCTTTTTTTTTGTAGAACTGCCTTCCCTGATGAGTTCCAAAATTGGATCTTGTATGAATTGGGTGGAAAAATTGATGTAAGGTAGTTCAACCGAGAAGAAAGCGGGTTTCCAAGAACCGCCTTCTATAGATCACATTAGAAGGTGGTTCATTATTGAACTGTTTTTGATTGGGTACGATAGAAGGCGGTTCTACCAAAACACCTTCAATTGTTACAAGTTTTGATTGAGGAACATGTGTGAGTCATTGTTCCAAGCTTGGAACAACTATGGTTGGTGTAGATACACAGTTCCTGAATTGAATAGTATATCTGGCACTTATTCTGAACTCAAAAGGTCTTCAGTTCAAGACTAATGATCATCCCTCTTAATTCTAAGTTTTGAGTTCAGGACATGGTCTCAGGCAGGGGAAACTGTTAAACCCTAGTTCTGATGATTTGTGTGCATCCCAACTTTATGTTCTTCGCAACCACGAGGATGTCTTCACATACATTAATATCCATATGGAGGCTGTTAGGGTGATGCATCTCAAATTCAGTGAAGCCCATGTTTTTCAACAACACACTAGTATTTTTGCATCATGGCTACGAGATCAGGTTAAAAAGAGGTAATCATCCCCCTTATGTTAAATGGTTAGCACGCAGACCATCCGGCACAGTTTTGTCACATAGATCTATTGACATAAATTGATTTACATTTGAGACAAAATGTATGGATGAAAAGAGTGTCTCACAAAATAGTGGTGTTACTCTCTTGTCTCAGGTATTACATGTTACAAGTGGTAGCGACGACAATCTTATGTGCGCTCAAAGTAGTTATTTCAGAACCATTATTGAAATTTGGGAACTTGGTTATGTGACAATGCGAGTTCCTTTTAAATGCCAATGGCTATATGTGAACAACGAGCTAAGGAATGAGGATTTGGGTTTCACACTTGTAGATCATAGTCGAATCAGTTGGAAGGATGATCCCTTCATTTTGGCCTCATAAGCTCACCAAGTGTTTTATATCAAAGATCCAGTCGACCCTCTTAGGGAGATTGTGGTCGAAGGGAAAAGAGCTTTCGTAGAGGAGTATAAATGCAAAGAATTCATTGGTCTTGGTAGACATACTCAATCTGCATTGGACGAAATTGACATTTTGCTTGAGGAAGATGATTTGAGTGTGCATGGATGTCTTGGACATAGCAACCATGATGAATGAATCTGGGTCGATGGGCGAGGGAAGGTCACAAAGAGAAGGCGAAAGTGCAAAAAACCAATGAAGAAAAAAGGCATTAGGTACTATTTTTCTCTGATTTTCTTTAATTATTTTTTTTCATTTCTTGGGAACTGAAGGAATGACATGCTACTAAAAAAGGAAGTAGCTCGGTTAGTATTGTATTTTTTGAACTCTTGATGAACCATCTATTTCTTTATATAGGAATAAGATTTTGTTTGAGGATCAATCATGCTCTGTGGATACATGCTTTTTGAATGTTAAAGAACAGGTTTACCAGATTTTTGTTGCTAATACACAATATGGTAGCCTAGAGAAGCATAAGCACCTAATACAAAAGGAAATCATACCTGCTCCACATCAGAAAAATAAGATTTTAATCACAGCAGTAAGATGGGAAAAACCAACAGTAGGTTATAAGCTTAACACAGATGCAACATGGAAACCTGATTGTGAATCTACAAGTGCTGTTATAATTAGAGACTGGAGGGGAGAGGTGATTAAGTTAAGAGTTTATCACTTTAAGGCTGATTCACCTCTACATGCAGAACTTATTGGAATACACTATGCTTATCTCCTAGGTTTAGAACTTGATCTTTTAACCTTCACAGTAGAGACAGACTGCTTTAATGCGGTTAGGGGATCCCAAAACCCAAAAAAATGTCACTGGTCAGTTTTTTCCTTATGCTGTACTTTGAATAAATGGAACAAAGGAACTTTGATTCATTACATTCCTAGGGAGGCAAATGTAGCTGCAGATTATATGGCTAAATATGCTAGGAAAAGGAAAATAACTGGAGATGTTAATCTAGAAGATATTCCCTCTTTTTTAAAGGGTTTGCTATATTTGGATAGAGCAGGGTTACATGGAATCAGAATTGGAACATAGGAACATAGCTAATATTTTGATCTTCGGCTGAAGCTTTTAAACAGGTTGTTATATCAATCTATACTGGATACTGCTCGGTTTTCTTTATGCATTTGCAGGTGGAGCAGACTAAGAATGGAAAGTCAGGATTAACTAATCTTTGAACAGAGGAAGAGACGGATTCCTTATACTGCAGAGGAGGATATTACAACTTAAAGGAATCAACTAAGGAAGTTTTTCTGGGAAGACTTTTTACTGTATTTTTTACAGTACCAACCTTCTCTCAAGCTCTATGTTTCTTTGGCCAGAAATCATCGACAAATAGAAGTTTCGTTCTGTACGACTCTTCGACCTGTTTGTGATGTCTCGGCTAAAAATATAGACTACATAGAGGCTGTCTTGGCTAAGTTCGTTGTTTTTTTCTTAGCTACTTGTAGGATAAAAACGAATAGGTTACAACCTATTACTTTTAAGATTCACATTCTAAGGAATGATATTTTGTAATTAAACATTGTGCGCCTATTGGCATATCTAACGGTCTGGGGAGCCAATATATACCCTCCATCTCAGGATGGTTTTAAAATTAAAAAAAAAAAAATTTCTTTATACTGTAATGCATTTCTAAGTTTGCACTGGAATCATAAAGATTGCAAAATATTTGGAGGTAGAACATAGTGTATGATAGAATGTTAAGATGTTAGATCATACACAAGAGTTGAAACCAAATTATTTACACTAGTGGAAATATGAAACTAAGATTCACATAGTCCAAACATGAGTAACTGAAAAACACAAGATTCACATAGAATTTGACCTCCTAAGCCCTGATTGTCACTCATATGCACATTGAATGTGCTCTAACTTCCAAATGTGCTTCCTTAGGCCTGGAATTTCCCTGCGTACGCATCTGTAGCAAGCTCTAAAACCTTTCATGAAATGAGAATCCGATTCCTCCGCATACTCCTCTACATTACAAAAAATTGAATTATTAGTACTTGAAAAAAATTCCCGCTTTAATCAATAAAATATAAAATTGAAATATCGACAAACATTCTTCGATTCTAGGCCTCTTGTTTGCCTCATCCACGTTGTCCAAATTATGAGCCCACTTGAGGTTAAACAAAATCCAATTTTTCTTCGTGAAATAAACCTGGTCAAATCACTTGCATTGTTTCTCCTCACCATGGAATATAAATCCTTATACCCCCTTCACAATCAGTGAGATTATGTTCCCCTATGGGAAACTTTTTGTCACCCTCTTTGACATTCAAATGTATAACATATGACTAAATATCGTTGCTCATACATTGGTCCCCTACCCTTCATTATGTAGTAAAATATCATGAGGGGTGCCATCGTAGGTGTGGTGATCTAGCTGGAGGTTGGTACAATAGTCCTACCAATTATTTCGTACATGGTGTGCTGGTCTATGGTGAGGGTCTTTAGGGTGAAACTCTCAGGGTTCCCTAGGTTATCCGGATTCCATCGAAAGTATCTAATGCTACATGCAATCGGGTCAGTATGGAGGTACTCATTTTCAATAGGCCAACTATCCCTATGGTATACATCATGTAAGGGGCCATCCATTTTTTTGAGGAAAAACATCTTCGGGTTCTTTATACGACAATCCAAATGTTCGTTAACAATCCATGGACTTAAATGTATGTCAAATGTTAAATTTCCAACTACACCAAACCCTAGTGTTACAACTCTTGTGGGATCATCAATCCAAGATAAAGTTTGAAAAAGAGTTTTTTAGTCTAGGTTTTGTAAGGCACTAAATCTTTATTTGAGGCATACATCACACTTACAAGATGGGATTGAGTTCTTGGGTCTAGGTTTTGTAAGGCACAAACCCTTGAAGCTCTATTTCTGAATGATTTATATGTCTTCTTCTCAAATGGTTGAATGAGTAATATTTATTTTCCTCCTTGTTCATGCCATCATAATGTTTTAATGATTTTGTTAATTTAAGTTTTTTTCTAATATGTACTCTATTTATTTAGATTGAGTTATTATTTTTCTTACCCACCGACTTGTTAAGATACTATCATTGTTGCTAGGTTTTAAAATGTCAAAAAAAGGAGAGATTATTGTTGGAGTGCAACGTAACCCTAATTTTCTGTTGAGAATAGTGGTTCATATCAAATAGTTTTATGACAATGAAATGGTCATTATTTGTATTTACTTTTAAATTTATGTTCCATTAGAGACCCTTTGAAATCAAAACCCCGGACATGGGTGATTTAAAGAAGAGGGAAATGAATACGCTATCCAAGAGTCTCTCTTTCTTCTGTATTTGTTCACTATATATTTAATCATACTAAAAAAATATTGAGACGTAATCTACATATTTGTTTATGTAAGGTACATGTAATACTTTACCAATCATAGGGGAAAAGGATGAGTGAGCTATTTGTGTCCCTTGATGACTCAAGGAATTGAATGTATAGACCAAGAGCGGATGGAATACATATGAAAATGCTTAAGCCAGAAGGATATAAAGTTCAACATTGCACCGTACATAGAGAGGTGATGTTTGTCGTTACATTCTAAGATTCACAAATTATTTAGTAAAAACTCCATTCCAATGTAGGGGTCGTTAGTCTTTCATATTAATTCTCCTGGAAGGTAAGAGTGTGTATTGTATAGATCCATTGCACTTTGAACCATCACAAGCATTTCCACATATTTTGAAGATTTCATTCAATGAACCAAATGTAAAGAGTGTGTTGAGGATGTACGGCTGGATTACCTAGAAATTGAAAAGGTTTAACTTTAACTTCATAGGTATGTCAATTATTTGTAATTATCAATATTTTTTTATATGCAACCAATGTTCTTATATTATAATGTCAACAGATTTTTGCAAAGGAACAAAATCCGTATTCACAAGATGACATCAATGTGGCAATAAATTGTGTGGTGAGACATACTGGGAGTATGTTCGATCGCAATTTATTGGAAGACCTAAGGTGGTGGTAGAACAAACATCTTATCACTAGTGGCATGTATTTTGTGGAAGAAATATTGCTTATTTTCTATTCTAATCTATAGATGTTTGCAGTATCCATACATTTTTTAAACATTGCACAATCTTAGACACATTTATTGAAAAAGGAATTTGTGATTTGCGACAAATTTTGGTTAGCTATGAAAATTTTGCAGTTTCTACCATTGCTCCCGATTTCACCATCATTTTGGTTGAAATTTGTAAGAGACAAGTGCCAGTTCCTCAATCGAAACCACTTATGAAACTACCAGTTCCTCAATCGGAAGTAAATAATACAATCAAGTGTATTCTATCGTCAAAAAGCAGGTTGACTTCAGAGTTGACACACGACTTAGTAATATAAATAACACCTCTGACGCAAGTCCAGGTGTTGGAGTGGACTAATAGTTCCAATTAAGGAACCCAACCTAGCAGCCGAGGATGCTGATTATGTTCCAAGTTCAAAACTCTTTTAAAGGTGGTTTCCCCGCCTTGCCAAAGACATCACAAAACTGCCTTTAATCAGCCCATTTAAAAGCTGTTCTAGGAACTGTCTTTGATAGTCGATGATCAAAGTTGGTGCCATAGAATCACCTCTAAAGTGATTTCTCTGGTCCAAAATAACCATCTTTAATCACCCCACCATCCCCTAGTGTGTTGTGGAGGCATCTCCACAATGATGTGATCGTGAGTGGAGTTGCCGATGGTGACTCCGGAGACCCAACGGTAGGTTGTTTCAACTAAGATGCATGAAAAAGAAATGAGTTGTGAAGATGACAATAAAAATATGGTGTTTCTTCTTGCTTTGGTTTTGTGATCTTTAGTGAATAGATAGATTATGCTTTTTTTTGTGTGATGAGGATTTTGAGATGAAATTCTCGTTGATTTGCAAATCTGATTTCAAGTCTCGTTATTTTGTTTGGATGGAAGTAGGACTTGATGGGTGACAAATTTTTTTGAAAAAAGAGGGAAAAACTAAGGAAAAAGAGGCCAAAAGTTTGTCATCCTCGTGCTAGGGCTATGCACGGCTCGTGTCACAGCACCTTGGCACGAAGGGCCTCGTTCTAGGAATTGGCACGACCCATTCCACGAGATACAGTCTGTGCTAGACACCCTTGGCACGAGGGAGTCTGTGCGGATGCTCTCAACACGAGGGTACACATGTCAGCACCCCATTTGAGTTGTCAAATTGTAAAAAAATATGAAAATTTTAAAAAAATATGAATTTTAAGCTAAAAAAGTGCATTTTTGGTTCATAAGTTTTAAAATCCCTTATTCCTTAGGAATTTTTTTTTAATGTAAATAGTACTTTAAACATCCCTTGTGATTAAATAGATTGGTACTTTTGTCTCCTAAATTACAATTTCAAAATTTCATCCTTATCTTAATTGTACCTCCCCTCCTTATCACTCCTTTGCTGAATTTTAAGATTCTTGGTGCATTTTTCCACCTAATTGAGTCATTTAACACATTCAAGATTTTCAAGAAACACTCACTCGCACATTCTCTAGGAGACCTTGGAAAATTGAAGCTTTTCTCTCAAAAATTAGAATTTTTGCTTCTTCTTGTGTGGATCTTTCAACTCTTACACTATAAGATATGACACCTTTTACCTCGGTTCTGCAGGACTTTTTACCTTGGTTTTTAGTCTAGAAAATACTAAGGTAAATACAGCTGGAGTAAAAAGTACATTTTTACATTGGTTGAAACCTAAGGTAAAAAATATCTTTTACCTTGCTTTTCAACCGATGTCGGTAGGTATTTTTTGTGTCATTGGCCAGAGAAAGAAGGCCGGTGATTGGATACCATGCGACATCATTTTGATCGATATTGGCTTCCACTTGTATGCAATGTCGTCCAATGCAAGAAGGCAGTCGACGGGTGATTAAATGTTGCAATGTCATTTGAACCGATGTCAGTCCACACAACATGCAATATCGTAGGTGGTGGGGCACCCACGTCATGTGCCTGCTGACGTGGAGTGCTGATGAAAATGACATCATTTTAATTGGTAGATGTAGCTAAAAAATGACACCGATTACTGCAACGTCGGTCACGTGTCGTCTGGGCACCGGTTCGTCACCTACTAATTAATTAAACTTCAATTTTCATACAGTGTTATAATATTTAATATTTGATGGTTAAATGTTTAAACATCATACCACATTCCATTGTTTTTAATTAATTTGGGAAAGAATGACATATTCAAACCAACAAACTATAACTTATAATACAAATTCACGTCACAACATATTGAAATACATAAGGTTAATATGAAATTGACTAATTAATAATATTAAATCACCATTTTTCTATGATGCACGCCATTAAGACTATTACGACGACAATTTAAATGACTAGTCATTCCATCTACATGTTGAAGGTCCATCGATGACTCTCTTTGGTCTTATTAATACCAATACATAGAAAACAAAATTTATGTTAGAATTGTGCAATCCGCAAATGAAATACACATAATGTAGTAAAAAGTAGATGACATTTAATCTGAGATGGTAAAAGTAACAAAAATGGTTCAATGCGACAACGCAGGTATGAAATGACGACGTCGTAAAGCCCAACACATAAGCGACGTTGGACATTCATTGACATTTCGACAATCCTGAGTTCTTTTCGACATCGATCTTAGTTCGGTAATATTTTGCATGGACCGATGAAATGTGACCGAGGTCGCACATTCAAACTATGTTCATACAAATCTTAGCATCTTTCCTTAAAATCGAAACAAACATGGCACAATCTTGGAAAGAAAAATAACAAACAATATATAACATGTAACTCAAGCATCATACGTCATCAAATGTAAGAATCTTTGATCAATTGTTGATTAAAAGAACATATAGTATCATCATATAATTGGTAGTTTAACAAGTGGAAAAAATACCTCAATTAATTAGAAGTCGGAAATGCTCCATCTTTGGACACTTGTTGTTGTTTGAGAGAAACAACTTGATTAGATATTTAAATGTTGTAAAGCTGTGAATGGAATGGATGGTGTGGATTTGGGTTGTAGTATTGGTGTTGAAAACGGGAAATGGGTGTTAGTGCTAAGATTTATTGGCTTGAAATAGGGTGGGGGGAAATTTTGGGCTGAAAATTTTAGTTCCCGCTTAAAATTTCAGAGTGACCGGCATTGGTCTATCTTTGTTTTAATGCCATAATAATCACCACAAGTGTGAAGTCACAAGTAATTTGGAATTGCTCTTTTTAAAATTTGATGGACAGAGTTTTATTAGCTTTTAACTTGATGAAAAACCTGGAGTATTAAATTTCATGTGATTCTATGTGGTGGAAATTATCGTGCACATAATGCTTATTGTAAGTGTAGTGATGGAATACTAAAAAAAATGACGGACGATTATCCCGCTTCGCAGATGGGACCCTTGCTTTCTCTAGTCAAACTCTTTATAGCCGAGATTGATAAAAAAACTGGCATGATCCCACAGAGACTTCCACAAGTTCATTACGAATGACCCTTGTATACTTATAAGTAATCATTTACAATTTACTATAGACAATGTACTTGCACTTTTTAAAATTTGATGGACGAAGTTTTATTAACTTTTGATTTCATAAAAAAACCTAGAATATTAAATTTTATGTGATTCAATGTGGTGGAAATTATCGTTCCCATAACTCTTATTGTAAGGGTAGTAATGGAATACTAACAAAAATGATGGATGATTACCCCAGTTCGCGGACGGGACCCTTGCGATCCCTAGTCAAACCACTACAAGAAAAATAATCTTTTACTTTGCCTCTTTTACCTCGGTTGTTTTTTTCAAAGTAAAAGGTTTTTTTACCTCAGTTAAAAAAACCAAGGTAAATAATTGGTTTTTTACCCCGATTAATAAAATAACTTAAGTAAAAGATAAAAAAGAAGTAAATAATGTTACCGAGTAGCGTGCGACATCGCTTATGTTGTGTTGGAAGCATGATTGATTTTTCCATTAACGTCGTTTGTACTGATTCATTTAGAAAATGACCAAGTGACATCGCACATATTTGAAGATATAAGTTAAAGTAATGAATTTGACGGAATAAAAAAAGGATTCGGAAACACACATACGATGTTTAAATCATATGAAAACACATATAAGAACACGTAAACTCAATCTTATGATATTCAAATTAGATAGTTTAATATCTAGAAAAAATAGTAGTCGTGAAAACATTCTCACAATCATTTCTTACATTCGAATAATATTTGACTTAATTCAAACATAATAGAGATTATAATAAACTCAAGCAACTCTGATAATGATGACCTTGAAGACGATAGGCCCCCCAGCTTTGATCACCTTGAAGAACAAGGTGTCCCCCGATGCATAGGTCGTTTCCCTTAAGGAACTCGCCAAAACCCTTTGGGGGAAAGGGCCTTGATCTTCCCACCCCCAAGTAGTCCATGCGGTACTCTGTCCCGTAGCACCTTAGCACTATGGGGGTTTTCACACTCGGCAGTAGTGGTACAATCTCCCAAGGGATGTACTAAATCAGAAAAAAAAATTGATTACAAATATATTTATATATATATGCATGTAAAAAATTTGAAATTGAAAATTAATTTTATATGCTTTAACGAAGTTGGTTCTTCCCGAAGTTTTGCTGCTTTAGAGTACCGTGGAAGTGTGGGCTTTTAGAGGCCATTGTATGATCCTCAATGTCAAACACAATGGGCTCAGGATTGCTCTGTTCTGCCCAGAACTGCATGAAAAAAAATGTTGTAAAGTGTGAAGATGTGTTTTACTAATTATATGTTGTGAAATGTTTTAGGACCTGGAAAAATGGTTGAATTGAAGATCCTTCGCCAACCATTAGTCCTTAAGAAGAAATGAAAATGTGAATAGGTGGGTAGCTCATGAATTGCAACGTGCAACGTCGCATGCACGTCGTTAGGTATGTGTCGGTCCAAACCAGTGGCATGGAAGGCATATACTAGCAAGGTTGCTATAACATTAGCAACACATCAGTTGGACCGAAGTGACGACCGACACACAAGAGACATCTCATACTAAATAAAATGCTACTAAAAACAACAATATGCAACATCGCTTTATTGTCGCAACAACCAAACTATAACATACGTTTAATCGAGGTCGCATGTATCAGAGAAAGCTACGGGTAAAAACATATAACCTACTAAAAAAACTAAGATTTAACAACATGAAATTATAGAAAAAACCTATGGAGACCTACCAAAATGTAGTACCCAAGTCTACATCCATTGAGTGTTCACCATGTCAAAAATGTGATAAAAAACAAGAACACAAAGAATCTAGGATACGTATTGCATAACCACAGATCAGACAATGCAGAAAGGAATTACTAACATTAAATGTTAGAAGGTTAGAAAAGGCCTACATTTATTCCAAAGGAGAAGTGAAGGGAGGTGAGAGACCGTTGGAATTTGCGGCAAATTTGTGAAGAGGAGGATGAACTCTCTCATATATATAACCATTCTGAAATGATGTCAATTTGAACACATTGTGGTGTCTGCCCGATAGAGTGTGATGTCACACGTACGTTGATTAATCCAAAACTATGACAAAATAGTGACTAATGTCGCATGTGTCCATGGGCCTTACAAATTCAGCCCACAAGCAAGTTACGTTATGCTAAATACTAAACATTCAATAACATTCAATGCCATAGAATTAATATGAGAACATTCAATAACATTGAATTAATATGAGGACATTCAATAATATTGAATTTATGGCTAAACATTCAATAACATAGATTTAATAATGAAAATTTCATTAAAAATATTTAACGGAGTTAATATTATTCTCAATACGAACCAATTTGTTCAAAGTACATTGTCATGCGATGACTTAGAAAATCATCTAATGTTCGCGTGGAAGAATGACAAAATGGAAAATTACTTAGCCAGCACCGTCTAAGAGATCAAAGTATATGGTGTCCCCAACCACAAGTTGCTCTGCGGAAAGAAAAATCCAAACCCCTTCGGGGTAAGGGTCTTGAGCACCCTGCTCCCCGGGAAGTGCATGTGAGACTCCCTCCCCTTGCACCTGATTATAACATCCAACTTGTACGGTGGTAGGAGGTCTACAATTGTTTTCTGGGATGTACTGATTTATAAATTTAAAAAAATGTAGTACTTCTGAAACTGTTAAAATGAAAATGTTAACTGGAAATTCAATTTTTTTAAAACAAGGAGGACTTACCATAATTGGAACTAACCCGAAGTTTGCCAGGGTTTGTATATGGAAAAAATGTGAATATTTTGCCTGAGAGTATGCATCGCTGACTGTCATCATCCGAATCAGTACGGATCTATATTGGTCAGTACAATTATTAAAATTTCATAATATTATTAATATAATAGAAGGAATATTTACAAAATGCCCAAAAATTGGTTACCTCGATCCGGTCACGGCTGGAACCTACATTGTTAGACATGATTCCTGTAATTCGTATTGTCAAGGGTGAGAAATGTTGTAGTACACATAAATTGGACAATGATCACAAATTATTTTTTAAGTTGACCAAGTCAACGCAATGTCGCTTAGTCTTTGGTATAACCAAATGGTTAACTGAGAGGCTGGCGACGTCACACTGACCAATAACTTAAAGAAAACACTATTTGCAATGTTGCACGTAATTTGGTACACAGAGGATCGACAGACATGCAACCGACGTTGCATGATAGCAGATGAATTACAGAAACAATACCAGAGAATAGGGAACAATTATTGGTTCTAAACTAAGCAATTGAACCACTTCATCGATAGAAGACTTAGAAACCATATACTAACACCCTAAACCCATATCTTACTACCCCAATTCATATAAACTTTGAAATTTTTAACAATTAATACATTAAAACCCTAATCCATATTGATAACAAATTCTAGGATAAATATAATAACAAAAGTAATGTAACAACATGTGGAAACCATACATTTGACAAAATTGGCTGGGGAACTGTTAAAAATTGAGAAAAATGTGAACTTTTAAAGTGACGTATGCGAGGTGGGCTCCATTTGTATGTTAGTTATGATTCCAGCTATGGTACGTGTGACGTCGCATCATCCTCGTCTATAATGATTGTTTTACCAAAAGATGTGTGACTTCGCCTAGTAGGAGTGTGAGCCTAACCATTTCAGCCCGTTAGCATGGGGAAGGCCTGGTTTGTAATTACAATGTGCGACATCGTATAAAATTTCTGGTACAACAACATACTACAGACTAATGTGCGATGTCAGTTATATGGTATTAGGCTTCAACATTTCAGCCCAATAGCATATCAACTAGGTCCACATTTCACCGAGACGGAAACAATTGAACTTAATAACATGTAATTGTATATTAAACACTACTAATATAAACTTGTAACAATTATAAGACATTGTTAGCGTTTGGTACGATTGGAATCAATTTTAAATTAAAATCTAATTAAAGTATTTCCATCAATTTTATAACTGTTTCCACCACATAGAATCACATGAAATTATACATTCTTGGTTTTTTATGAAATTAAAGCTAATAAAAGTCGTCCATCAAATTTTAAAGAGCGCAAGTACATTGTCCGGGGTAAATTGTAGACGATTACTTATAAGTACACAAGGGTCATTCGTAAAGAACTTGTGGAACTCTCCATGGGATTATGTGAGTTTCTTTATCAGTTGCGTGGTAAAGAGTTTGACTTGGGACTGCAAGTGCCCCGTCCACGATCCGGGGTAACAGTCCACCATTTGTGTTAGTATTCCATTATTACCCTTACAATAAGCATGATGAACACCATATCTGTTTCCAGCACATAGAATCGCATTAAATTATATACTCTTGGTTTTTTATGAAATTAAAAGCTAATAAAAGTCCGTCCATCAAAATTTAAGATGCGCAAGACATTCTCTAGGGTAAATTGTAGATGATTACTTATAAGTACACAAGGGTCATTCGTAAAGAGCTTGTGGAACTCTCTGTGGGATTCTGCGAGTTTCTTTATCAGTTGTTATGGTAAAGAGTTTGACCTGAGACTGCAAGTGTCCCATCTACGATCCGGGGTTACCATCCATCATTTGTGTTAGTATTCCATTATTACCCTTACAATAAGTGTGGTGAACGCCATACCTATTTCCACCACATAGTGGGAAGTCATCGCCGTACCTCTCAAAGTTAATACTTTTAAGCCCTAAATGCTTCCTATCTACAATTAAGTAGATAATGGTAAGTCGGGGTCGTCCACGAGAAGAGGGATCTTTTCAAGTGTTTTAAACATATATAGGAGAAAACATACTAAGCATTTACATACATAGATACATATAAAAGTATGTAAACAAGGGGGGGGGGGTTGGTTGGTTTGATCCTAAGCTATCAAATTAAAGTACAATAGCTAGCAATGCAAGAGAACGATGCTAATCATGCAATACACTAAAGATAAGATGAAAATAACAATTTACGGAACCTTGGGCGCAATTGACTTCAACTTCCAAACCTCTTATCCATCATTGAACATGCAACCTATTTACTACTTTCACTACTTGTTGTGAAGGCTAAACTTCTATCCTTCTTAGATAGTAGTTTGCAAGAGTGAATTCAACATCCCTTGTCAAACCTCACCAATGACTCCTGTAGTCAAAACACGGCTCAAGGTATCCCATTGATGGCATTTAGCATGAAGAATCAACAAGCTCGGTAACACCTATAAACACTACACCGTGTCTAAGCATTTAACCGATTTATGCATTTACACAAGATTGGTCAAGAACGATCAACATTCATAGACTTCTCTCATTTGCTACAAGCGACAAACATGAAAAAGAGTTCAACATTATCATATTCACCTAGCAATTATCAATCCATCAACACAATCAAATGCTCTAAATCATACTCATGGATTCCTATCAAGAAAGGGGGGAAATCAACCCATTTCCCCCAAACCCTAACAAGCATATCATACAAGTACTTCATATACTCAAGCTTTGAATAACATTAATGACATTAACAAACACATTCGATGCTCCATAAATGCATAATAGTAAGAGTATCAAATAGGCTACAAATTGTTCTTAAGACATGAGCTTGGAAGCTTTAGTCAATTGCTAATACAAATCATATTAACATCCATAAACAAATGCATAGAGAAATGAAGAGAGAAAATATGGAAGAAATGAAGAACCTAGGGTTGGGAGAAGAGGAATTTCAGCCAAAGATGATAAGATATGAAGTGGGTGGTCAAAAATCCCTTTTATAGTGCAAGAGGGAGGAAAAGAAAAGCAAAAGGCAAAAGTATGGCAGGCTGCCGCCAGGGCGGGAATGGCCCCGCCCGGGTGGGAATTGCCCCGCCCGGACGGGAATGACCACATTCCAAACAAATAACAACAAAGAAACACAAAAAAATTGGGGTCGTAGTACAAAGGTTATCGGTTCTTGGAACGAGAACGTACCATAAACCAAGAACAAAAGCAATACATCCTTCTAGAAAAAAAACACAAAAAAACAAGAAAAAATTATGAACAAACAAGAACACACAAAGAGAAAACAAAAAAAAACACAAAGAACTATACTAACACTCAACAAAATATGCCTCTTCCCTGGCAACGGCACCAAAATTAAGGAGGCCGTCGCTGTACCTCTCAAAGATAGTATATATATGCCTAAATTACGGCTAACTACTAAATAGTAGCTAGTGGTAAGATGGGGTCATCCACGAGGAAAAGGGGGTTTTATCGAGTGTTAAAGCATAGTTAAAAACCTCTAAGTGTGTGGTAACAAATTTGGGGGGGGTTTGGTTTGGGAAAACACTACGACTACTTCAACAACTAAATTAACAAACAATTAAAAAGAACGATGCAAACACGATCACAAATAGCACAAATAACTTAACTAAGATTATAACTATTCTTGGACGCAAGTCATCCTTTGATCATTTATTAATTATCCTATTTTCATGCATTAACCACATATTGTGGATAACTTGTCAAAACCTTTCGAGTGTTGATATTTCTCACCTCTCCT
Source organism: Rubia yunnanensis (assembly GCA_037428765.1). NCBI lineage: Eukaryota > Viridiplantae > Streptophyta > Magnoliopsida > Gentianales > Rubiaceae > Rubia > Rubia yunnanensis. Next base: position 101,944,493 of record CM075061.1, on the reverse strand, counting down.
TGATTATAGTTAGAGTGGGCGATCAACGCCTCACAATAACCCTTATTCTCAGGTCACCCTAGACGATCGGCGTCACAGACTTCCCTGAGGATAGCATATGAATACCACAATGTCTTACAAATGAGAAACACATGGATAGCACAAGTATATTCACTAATAACGACTACGAGGATCATCCTTCATGTTAATCATTATTACTGGACCACATTGATAATTGGGAAAACCCATCTAAATTAATCCTAAGTCTAAGAAACTCCATAAATCAACAATCATAATTAGTTGTCACTCCTAATTATAACCTAGCATTGATCAACAAACAATCACGTTGACTAAAACTCAAAGTCTTCCGGGTTTGACCAAAAACCTAGCACATTATCAATCCACAATTTTTAACTAGTTGCCCACCCTAGTCTAAATCATGCATTAATCACACTAGAAAGCACCAAATATACTTGATAATCAAAGCACAAATATGATAGATTGAGTCTCACAAATTCATACTAGAAATGCTTACCAATTGCTCCAAAGAGTAGATTTAGCCTAAATTATGAAAACCAACAAAAAAATAGCAAGAGTCAATGGTAAACATAGAGTAAAATATGAAGAATAAATGCTTCAATTTTGTAACTTTTGTGCTCTGGATGTGGCATTTTGCCTTGAAATTCGGTAAGGAGAGTTAAAAGCGACTTGTACGCTTTTTTTACTTTTCTAGAGGATTTTGTGTGACAAGAAAATTTGTTAGAAGACTTTGAAGATTAACTTTCAAGATTTGAGCATTTGAAGACTTTCAATTGAGCTTTTGATGACTTGAAGAATTAAAGACAAGTAATGAGAAGAGGAGGACTTAAGACAAAAAGAAGAAAGAAATCAAAGTTTTGGATTCTGCACCCATTGCGAGTCACGATGAAGCTGTCGCAACTCGCGATGGATTGGAGGCTAGAACCTTTCTTACTTTTTTATAATATAAATAATCACCTTATCCTCTCTCTCAAAAAAGCACTTCTTCTCCTGCAATTTTCTTGATTTCAAAACCCTAGTTTTCCTTTCTTTTTCTTCTTAGTTTTTGTAGGTTAATCACGTCTTTTCATTATCTAGGTTAGTTTGTTCTTGGGAACAATTGATTGAAGCTTCCATATATATGTAGTAAGAACCTCTATTTCACTCTCTCTTGAAGCATTTATTATTTAGCATTCATGTGTTTTAATGCTATGTTTTACTTCATCTATTCTATGGGTTGTTTAAGTATATGAAGTGTTTGTATGATTAAAGTGTTAGGGGTGTTGGGAAAGTTTAAATTTCTTAGCTCTTTGACATGAGAATCCAAGAACATGGAATTAGAAATTCTTGTGAATAATGTGTTGTGATTCTTTCTAGATGAGTATGTTAATGTGGATTCTTCTCATATTTATCCTATAGAAGATATGAAAGGTTGAATCTTGAATGTTGATTGTTCTAGGTTTTATCTAAATAGTGAATCTCGAATGTTGATTGTTCTAGGTTTTATCTAAATAGTGAATCTCGAATGTTGATTATTCTAGGCTTGACCTCATGAATTCTTTGTTTTGTTAAATGGCCATGTCTTTGCTAGAAGACTTGTTGTTATCAAATCTATGGTCTTTCATGTATAATGCCATTAATGAAATATCTTTATGGTTTTTGAAAATCTAAAGTGATTATAAATGAGGTTTGCAAATGGTCGTTGAACGTCTTAGTGAATTACTCTTAAGAAGAAAATAATTTCTATCTATTTAAATGAAAGTGATAGAATTCCCCGTAGGTAATGGATGTAATGGAATGAGTGAATGGTTCAATGATCTAAATTATGTTTGGAAGTGGATATCAATTGCCCCCAAGGCTTTGTGTTTTGTAGTTTTTACCCCTTTTTCTTAGTTTGTTTGATGATTAGCATGTTTACTTGGCTTTGCTAGTTGCTTTTCTTTTAATTTCATAACTTAGGACCAAACCCAAACCAACCAACCAACCCCCCCCCCTTTTCTTGCTTTTATATATCTATATATATATATATGTATGTATATATCTACTTCTAGCCTAATATCAACCTTATATGTTTAAACCCTTAGAAAGATACCTCATCTTCGTGGATGACCCTGACTTGCAATTATCTACCAAGTTGTAGATAGGAAGCATTTAGGGCTTATAAATTTAACTTTGAGAGGTACGGCGACGACCTCCCAAATTTTGGAACCGCTGCCGGAGAAGAGGCATTAATTTTTAAGTGTTTGGGCATATTTGGTTACATATTAACTAGTTTTTTTTATTTATTTTCCACTTCTTGGTGGTTGTTTTTATTCGGAGTAGGTATTTCTTGAGTTCTTGGTGAATTTTTATCGAGAATCCTTGCAATATGATTCCGCACTTTTGAAAAATACATTTTAAAAAAATGGATTGTCTTAACTTGAGGGAACTCACGATGGGAAGAGGGAATCAACAAGAAAGGTTTTGTAGGGTGTGTCATTCTGACCATCCTACCGAGTCTTTCCATATGTTGAGAGAAGAGCACTATGAGGGGGAAAGAACCCTTGGTTTCCAAACCAAGGGTATTATGAAGAATCCTACCAAGAGGTAGGAGATGTTGGTTTTCAAGGGTAAGAAGCCCAATAATGGTATCCATACAACAATTCTTACAATCGAAAGTGTAGTGGTAATCCGGATGGGTGGTATGAGAATGAGCTGGAAAACTAACAATACGAGCAAAATAGTTGGCCATCACCATCTTATACCATACCCCAAAACCAAGCCCAACAAGAAAGTTCAAGCTTGACACGTGAGGAAGCCATGAATGCAATAGAAAACTTGAAGAACTTGGCCAAGACTAGTGAAGAACCGGACACTTGGATCTCCTCTAGTGTTGAGTCTATTAAGGGGCATATGAGGAATATTTGGAAGCGGTGGCCCAAATGGAAGCTCGTGATTTTGAAAATACACCATTCCAAGTCGAACTCAAAGATTCAGTGAGTGAGGTCACCATGATGAATGAGTTCATGTTCGAAAGGGATGAGGAGTTGGTTGAGGAAGACAACGAAGTGGAGGAAGAGGTGATTGTGCTACATTCATTATTCTTTACATCATCACCCATACCTCCACCTAGTAAACCAACTCCACCATCTTCGGAAGTTTTGAGGGAGATAAGAGAAGAGCCAAAATCTGATCCCAAGCCTCCTAACCACCCAACTCCTTTTAAACCATCTCCACCTCCACAAGACTTTTTTCTTGAAAGTTTTGTGCCCCCACCTCTCTACTTTTGGGTGCTCATGGTGAATTGGTTCAAACTTTCACCATATGGATAACATTAGGGTCTTGCCGACGACCTTAAACATACGGAGCTATGTCGTGACGATGATGTAAATAAATTCAGCTTTTATTTTAGTTCTTGTTGTTCATTTTTCATTATTTTATCTTGTTATTTTCACAGTTTGTTTTTCAATGATCTTGTAGCAAAGTGAAGTGCAATTCATTGTAGGAGATAAAGGAATGAGATCCATGAGAAAGGGAAGAAATCTTGGAAAGTTGGTTAGAAAAATTCTTTCTAAGTGCTGGAAAACCCTGTCTGTCGTGAGTCGCAATGGATATGTCGCAAGTCGCTATGCACATGGGAGCAAAAATAAACTCCCAGCACAAAATTTTTGCGACATGGGCATCGTAAGTCGCAAAGGATTTAGAACAATTTCTGAAAGAAGTGAGCTCGCAGACCCAAGATGTCGTGAGTCGCAATGGCTTTGTCGCGAGTCGTGACAAGGAATCGCGAGTCGCGAAAGGTACTATTGCAAGTCGCAATAGAGAGACTGTCTTTTCACTTGAGTTTAAAAAATGCACCATCCTTCCTTCTTCTCCACCAAATACTCCCAAGAACCACCACACCTTCACTCATTCCTCTACCATCTTACATATATAGACATATGAATGTTCTTGCATCTTTATAGTAACATTGTTAATTGTAATATGCTGACTACATCATTGTGACTATAATTTCTATATTCTATAATGCTTCTTGGATATGTGTCGATATATGTGGATATTTTTATTGAAAAATCTTATAGTGGTGATTGCATGATAGATTGATTGTTCTTTAAGAATGCTATAGTTATTAACTTTTGATGCTAAACCTAGTATTACAAATCTTTATGTACTTGTGAGTTTGATGTTGTTCTCAGTGGTGTTATTCTTGATCAAACGGCGCCAAGGAGGCAACGTATTGCTCAAGGGGTGAGTTCTTCTATGGCATTTTTCTCCCTCCCCCCTCTGGCTTTGAAACCAATTTTGAGACTGATTCTATACACATACATGGGATTGCGCCATATCACCGATGACTCTGCGGAGAAACAGGAGTCACTATACCTCTTACCTTGATTTTTATTATTCTTGCCTTACATGTTTACATTGAGGGCAATATAAGGTTTTAAGTGCGGTGAGGGGTTAGAGGACTCACATGCATGCAAGCTTGATTTCGAATGCTTACTGCTACTTTTTATTGGAAAAACATGAGAAAAAGGAAGGAAAAAATGAAAAGTTTAAAAAAATAGAAAATGTAAAATTAAAAAGAAAACCCGCTAAGTTGAAAACTCGAAGGGCAACTTAGGCAACATTGGGGGCCTGGATAGGTCAAAAACCCGAAAGGGTGACCTTGGAAAAAATGAGAGGCTAAATGTGTGGAAAAATGTGAGATGTGAGCCAAAGAAACATGATGTGTGGCTTAGATGAAAACCTGAAAGGGCTCCTAGGCAAAATGAGAGAGAGAAAAAAAATGGAAAATGCTATGATTTCACTCATTTTCTGACATTAGAGTCATAAGGTTGCGGTTGTCATATGGAAGGATTTGATAGCTCAACATCTTGAGACCTCTTGGGATTGGGTAATTTAGCGGGGAAAACGAAGTAAGTTGAGAAATTCTTGATTATTTGTGTACTTCATTTTTGGGCTGATATATTGGTATAGAGTGGAGTATGTGCTTGAACCTCTCATATGGTTTTAACTTCACTTTGTGCCATTTGACTTTGGGATTATCAATTCAGGACTTTGAACATTTTATGGGTAGTGAATTAATAAGTGGTAGGTTTGGTTAGATTTAGGAATTGTGGTTGTGTGTGTGAAAAATTCTCATTTTAGCTTTGATTTTGGGATTTATGTTATTGAGAGTGTTGTGGGGCTTTGATTGGGGGAATATTAGTTTAGGATGTGCTTGAATCTTTTTTTTACTTGGGGGCGAGTAAGGTTTAAGTGCGGGGAGGAGGTTTGATGTGCCTATTTTAAATGGTTATATTAGGACTTTTATGATTCACTTTTGTACACTTTTGTGCTCTGGATGTGGCATTTTGCCTTGAAATTCTCTAAGGAGAATTAAAAATAACTTTTACGCTTTTATTATTTTTCTAGAGGATTTTGTGTGACTAGGAAATTTGTTCGAAGACTTTTAAGACTTGCAATTGAGCTATTTAAGACTTGAAGAATTGAAGACAAGTAAAGAGAAGAGGATACTTGAGACAAAAAGAAGAAAGAAATCAAAGTGCTCGATTCTGCACCCATCGCGAGTCGCAATGAAGCTGTCGCGACTCGCGGCGGTTCTTAATTTTTTGTACTATAAATAATCACCTTATCCTCTCACTAAAAAAAACACTTCTTCTCCTGCGATTTTCTGGGTTTCAAAACCCTAGTTTTCCTTTCTTTCTTTTCTTAGTTTTTGTAGGTTAATCATGTCTTTTCATTATCTAGGTTAGTTTGTTCTTGGGAGAAATTGATTGAAGCTTCCATATCTATGCAGTAATAACCTCTATTTAACTCTTCCTTGAAGAAGTTATTATTTAGCATTCATGTGCTTTAATGCTATGTTTTACTTCATTTATGCTATGGATTGTTTGAGTATATGAAGTGTTTGAATGATTGAAGTGTTGGAGTGTTAGAAAAGTTGTCAATTTTTTAGCTCTTTGACATGAGAATCCAAGAACATGGAATTAGAACTTATTGTGCATATTGTGTTGTGATTCTTGCTAGATGAGTATGTTATTGTGGATTGCTCTCATATTTATCCTGTAGAAGCAATGAAAGGTTGAATCTTGAATGTTGATTGTTCTAGGTTTTATCTAAACAATGAATCTCGAATGTTGATTATTCTAGGCTTGATCTCATGAATGCTTTGTTTGGTTAGATGGCTATGTCTTTGGTAGAAGGCTTGTTGCTATCAAATATATGGACCTTAGTGTATAATGGCATTGATAAAATATCTTTATGGTTGCTGAACACCTAAAGTGATTATCAATGAGGTTTGCGAATGGTCATTGAATGTCTTTATGAATTACTCTTAAGAAGAAAATAATGTCTATCTATTAAAATTGAAGTGATAGCATTACCCAATGGTAATGAATGTGATTTTTTTTTTAATTAAACCATCCATAGATGGGGGAAATTATATTAGGCCTTCCCAAGCCTTAAAATAAACAGAAACTGAAAGTTAAAGAAAGAGAGAAGCCATTGGCTTAGTTTATATGTACATTTGTGACCCATAGGCTCATTGAAGCAACATTTGTTGCTTCCAAAATGAAAAAAAAAGTATAGCTAATTGTGAGAGGATTACTAAAACTCTTAGTTGAAAATGGAGATCATCGAACTTATTAGTGGATCGTAATGACGAAACACTGGTCAGTCAAAATCACCCCATCTAAAACTAAGAAGCTTATCCCCTATAAAGATAAACAGTGGAAAGACATCACTGTAACCGAGAGCAGCCATGAAGCATCTAGTAGCATCCCTCAAGCATCAAGCAAATCAACAATGTTGTGCATCAAGCAAATGAGCAATGAAGAACATCAATCAAATCAGCAATGTTGTGCATCAAGCAAATCAGCAATGAAGAAAACCATTGCGCATTCCTGAATCTTCATGGAAAATTCACCATGTTGTGCGTCAAGCAAATCAGCAAGCATCAAGCAAATCAGCAAAGTTGTGCATCAAGCAAATCAGCAATGTTGTGCATCAAGCAAATCAGCAATGTTGTACATCAAGCAAATCAGCAATGAAGAAAACCATTGCGCATTCCTGAATCTTCATGGAAAATTCACCATGTTGTGCATCCTTGTGGTCGTAGTAAAATCAAACTGCCTCCTTGGTAATGAATGTGATGGAATGAGTGAATGATTCAATAATAAACATTATTTTTGGAAGTGGATATCAATTTCCCCCATGGCTTTATGTTTTGTAGTTTTTACCCCTTTTTCTTAGTTTGATGATTAGCATGGTTACTTGGCTTTGTTAGTTGCTTGTCTTTTAATTTCATAACTTAGGGAAAACCCCCCCCCCCCTTTTACTTGCTTTTATATACCTATATATATATATATCTACTTCTATCTCAATATCAACCTTATATGTTTAAACCATTAGAAAGATCCCTCTTCTTCGTGGACGACCCCGACATGCCATATCTACTTAGTTGTTGATATTAAGATAGAGGTCGACCCCGACATCCAGGAAGTTGGAGGTCGTCACCGTACCTCTCAAATCTAATATTTATAAGCCTTAAATGCTTACTAACTACAACTAAGTAGATAGTAGCAAATCAGGGTCGTCCATAAAGAAGAGAGATTTTCCTACGAGTTTAAACATATAAGGTGGATAATAGACTATATATATAAGCAATTTTAAAGGGGAGAGGAGGTTGTTTGGTTTTACCTAAGTTATGAATTTAAAATTAAAAAACTACCAAAACAAGAGAACAATGCTAATCATGCAACAACAACTAAGAAAAAGAGATAAAAACTACAAAAGACATAGCCTTGGGGATCTGGAATATAAACTGTTCCCTAACTATAAGGATTCACTAATTTGGAAATGAACTCATACTGGAGCATTCACTGTAAAATAAGCATATGGACTGATAAGAAAGAAGAAACTGAATATACCCTCTTTCACTCATCTGTGGTCTAAATTTTTACCAAAGAAAATTAGTTTATTTAACTGGAAACTTTTAAATAGACTAATAGCTTTACTAGATATGCTTGAGGATTTTCAGTTTCACCTCCCTTAAAGATGCTGCTTCTATTAAAATGATTCAGAATCTATCCATCATTGTTTTAATTCATGTGTTAAGTTAAAAAAAACTCTGGAAATTAGTGGATACTACTTTCAGTTTGTCTACAAACACATTTCAACTATTGTGGGATAGAGTCTATTTTTATTGGAATATTTCCTCCTGTGATGGGACTTTTTCTAAGTTAATTAGAATCCTACCGTGTGTAGTAATCTGGTACCTGTGGTGTGCCAGATGTACTTATATCTTTGAAGGTACAATGCCAGATATAATGCTCATATTCAAAAGAATACTGTATCATTTTAATGACACCTTTTTGGCATTCAAGCTGGACTTTAAGTGGGAATTATCTTATTTACCAAAAATGTTATATCAGAAACCCAAAAGACAGAGACCAGTAAGAATAATTAAATGGTTATTACCTTCAAAATATAAACTTAACACCGATGGTTCTTATCTTAGCAATGGTGCTGCTAGTATCGGTACATAATCAGAGCCCATGTTGGTCAGGTAATTGTTGCTTTATCAAAGTCCATTTCGGTTGAATCTGTTTTGCAGGCCGAAACCACAACTTTATTACATGGTATATATCCAGTTCAAGAGTGCGGCATCAAATGTATTGACATAGAAACAGATTCAAAAGTTCTACATGGTATGATTCAACAACAACTCAAGATTCCGTGGAAGTTACAGTAGATGATGAGGGAGATACGGAATCTTCTTCAACATATGGATTATTCAATGCAACACATTTTCAGAGAGGCAAATGGAGCCACTGACTCACTTGCAAAAATGGCTAGCCGAGAGCAGGTAAATAACGTCTATGTTTCTGCAGGTTTCCCTCAAATAGTTGCTGGTCAAGTGAAGCTAGATGCAGGAGGAATTCCTCACATTAGATTAGAGTAGCTAGTTGGTAACTTTGTACTTATTTTCCCACGATTGTTTCTGTTGATCTTTAGGTTAGTATCAGGTCAATGTATAGTTATCAAAGATCATCAAATGAGCTCTCAGAGGTAAGGTATTACGTCCCCCTCCTTCTCTGTACCTTTTTATTTTAATTAATAAATGGGTAGGGGTCTGCCACACACCCCACCATCACAGGTGGATTTAATTTTTAAAAAAAGACATAGCCTTGGGGGAAATTGATAACCACTTCCAAACCTAATGTAGATTATAGAGTCATTCACTCATTGTATCACATTCATTACATATGGGGAATGCTATCACTTCCATTTTGAAGATCAACATTCATTTCTTCTTAACAATAATTTACAAACGCAAACAATGACATTTTTGCAAACCTCATTGATAATCACTTTCGACAAACAATGCCAAATTTATTTTGTCAATGACATTATACACGAAGAACCATAGATTTGATAACAACAAGCATTCGACCAAATGCATAGCCATTTAACCAAACAAATCATTCATTAAATTAAACCTTGAACAAACCACATTCAAGATTCAACCTTTCATTGCTACCCTATAAAAAATATGAGAACAATCCACATTAACATACTCATCTAGCAAGATTTACCTCACATTATACAACAAGAAGTTCTAATTCCCCGTTCTTGGATTTTCATGCCAAAGAGCTAAGAAATCGTACACTTTCGTAACACCCTAACACTTCAATCATACAAACACTTCCTATTCTCAAACAACAACCCATGGAATAAATGAAGTAAAAAATCACCTTAAGAACGCATGATTGCTAAATAACAAAAGCTTCAAGAAAGAGTGAAATAGAGGTTCTTACTACATAGGTTTGGAAGCTTCAATCAATTGCTCCCAAGTACAAAACTAGCCTAGATATTCAAAACCCATAACATAGAATAAAAACCCACAAAGAAACAAGAAGAAATTGAAGAAAAGGATGAAAAACTAGGTTTTTGGAGCCCCTAAGTCGGGCCAAAAGAGCTAAGTAATGAGTGGATGAAGTGTTATTTATAGTACAAGGAAAAGGGGATTAACATGTCAATATTGGGCTCTCAGGTCAACATTTTGTGAGTTGCAACACAATTTTGCAAGTTGAGACACACAAAAGTCCAATTTTTTCCCTTCCTCCAGGTGAACCCCTGATCCATTTTGGGAGTTCTTGTAGTCATTTTTATAGTACTTGGAAAGGCGAATCCAATGATGCTATCCATGTGATATGTCCACTTTTTTTCATATTTTGGGAATTTTCGGGATCACTTTTGCACTCTTTTGACATCTAGAGCTTGTGTTTTACCTTAAAATTTTCTTAGGATAGGTAAGAGAGACTTTTACGCTCTTTTACCTTTTCTAAGTGGACTTTGTGTGATGAGGAAATAACATCAAGAATTAAAGACCGGAGGCCATTGACGACCATCTTTTGAAGACTTTGAAGACTAGCTTTGACGATTTGAAGGCTTGAAGAATTGAGAAAACTAGTCGTGAAGTGAAGGCTAGAAGACAAGAAGAAGAAAGAAACCACGTTTTGTTTTTGGATGCCCGTCACGACTCATGATGAACCCATCGTGACTCGCAATGAACGGGTGGCCAGAATACTATCTTCTTTTTCTTGTACTATAAATTGCACTTTATCTTCTCTCTCTCCCACTTCTTCTCTTCATGATTTCAACCAGCAAAACCCTAGGTTTTTCCCTCTTTTCATCTTGTTTTATCTTTGATTATGTTTGGATTGTTGCTATTAATTAGTATGGATTCTAGTAGCTAAGTAACCTCTTGGGAGCAATTGATTGAAGCTTCCAAACCCATGTATTGAGATTCTTGATTTTTCTCATTTATGAACATTTATTGGGAAGCATTTACTGTGCCATTAATGCTATATTTTTTACTTCATTTATACCATGGGTTGTTTGAGAATAGGAAGTGTTTGTATGATTGAAGTGTTATGGTGTTAGGAAAGTTGCAAATTTCTTTAGCTCATTTGGAATGAAAATTGAAGAACCTGGAATTAGAACTTCTTGTATATTATATGATGTGATTCTTGCTAGATAAGTATGTTAATGTGGATTGTTCTCATATTTGTCCTATAGATGCAAACAAAGGTTGAACCTCGAATGTAGTTTGTTCTAGGGTTAGCCTAATAAATGCTTTGTTTGGTTTAATGATTGTGTCCTTAGTAGAAGACTTGTTGTTATCAAATCTATGGTCCTTCATGTGAAATTCACGTGATGAAATACATTTAGGAGTTGTTTGTCTAAAGTGATTGTCAACGAGGTTTGCAAAATGTTGTTTGCATTTGCAAATTATTATTAAGAAGGAATGAATGTTGATCTTCAATTGGGAAGTGATAGCATTCCCCATAGGCAATAAATGTCAATGAATGAGTGAATAAATCTAGGATCCATAAGAAGTTTGGAAGTGAGGATCAATTGCCCCCAAGGCTCCGTTAATTTTTTATCATCTTTTTAGTTGTTGTTGAATGATTAGCATTGTTACTTTTTCTTTTAATTTCATTTTTTAGGAATAACCAACCATCCTCTCCCCCTCATTTACTTTCTTTAATATGTATGTGTATATCTCTATCTAGTATGTTTTTCGCTTTATATGTTTAAACACTTGGAAAAATCCCTCTTCTCATGGACGAACCCGACTTGCCATTATCTACTTAATTGTAGATAGGAAGCATTTAGGGCTTAACAATATTAACTTTGAGAGGTACAGCGACGACCTCCCAAATTTTGGCGCCGCTGCCGGGGAAGATGCTTTTATTTTTAACTGTTTGGGCATATTATGTGTGAGTATGTGCTAGCTGTGAATATTTGTTAGTTTGTTTTTTGGTTTTTAGTTGATTTTCCATTTTTGCTTGGCTTGGAGACATATTGTTCTAGTTCTTGGTGTATGTTTCGTACGCGAACTTCTTCACAAGAACCCCTACCCTATGACCCCAAGTTAGAGTTGAAATTGAGAAGAGCTAGGTGGCTTTCTTTGGAAAGTGTGAATAACACCCCTCTTAGTGACCATTTTAAGGATACTTCTACTGCCATGGAGCAAGAGGATGAGCATCTGGTAGAGGGACCTCAACATCCTCCTCTTGGAGGGGCAATTCCTGTGAGGGAGCCTCTATTGAGGGAGACTATGGCCCCCAACCTTGATCAACAACCGATGTGCATAGAATATCCGTTGGTTGGACCAACTGGGTACTTTGAGCTTAAGACCTGGTTGATAAACTTGCTACCTATAATTCTTTGTAGGTGAGGGGAAAACACCAATAAACATCTCTCTGAATTTCACTTTTTGTGTGGTGGTACGGTTCCCCATGGAGTAGATGAAGACCTCTACAAATTGAAGGTGTTCCTATTCACATTGATGGATGGTGCAAGGGATTGGCTCCACTACCTACCACCTGGAAGCATAAAAACTTAGCTTGACACGAAGAAAAAGTTTCTCGCCAAGTACTTCCCGGCCTCAAAGTCCGTCACTTTGAAGAAGGACATCAGCAGCATCCTTCAATGGCATGAAGATTCGTTCTACGGCTATTGAGAGAGGTTCAAGAAAATTCTATCTATTTTCCCTTACCATGGCTATTTTGAGGGAGACTTGGTTTATTATTTTACAATCTTCTTCTTGATAGGGACCAAAGACTACTGAGGGGAGCTTGTGGTGGTACACTTGGGAACAAGGCTTCGACGGAGGCTATGAGGAGTTAGCCGAGGAGTCAAGGAACTTTAGTTCGAGGGCCAATTTGAGAAGGAAAAATCCCAACACCACAAGTACTCTTTCCAATAATGGAAATCTCGAGGAAAAAGTCTCGACCCTTACTTCTATGGTGAAGTCTTTAATGACCAAGTATGAAAATGTGCCACATGTAAAATTTTCTGAAATTTGTTCATTGATGCATCCTACGGACGCTTTCCCTACTTTTCAAGATGATTATGTCGAAGAGGTGAGTGCCATGGGATATCAAGGTGGGTAAGGCTATCAAGGTAGCCAAGGCTAAATGCGGAAACCTGAAAGGATCACTTCTCAATGCCATTCATTGATCAAATGCTCGAGAGGCTAGAAAGTCACCCATTCTATTACTTTTTGGATGGGTACTCAGGTTATTTTCAAGTGGCCATTTATCTGGAGGACTAAGAGAAGACAAACTTCACGTGCCGGTTTGGTACATTTGCTTATCGGCATATGCCTTTTGAGCTATGTAATGCCCCCGCCACTTTCCAAAGGTGTATGGTAAGCATTTTCTCAGAATTTGTTGAAAACTTTGTTGAGGTGTTCATGGATGACTTCACCGTTCATGGTAGTTCATTGGAAAATTATTTAGAAAATTTGGCACAAGTTCTTAAATGTTACATTGATACTAATCTTGTGTTAAATTTTGAGAAATGTCATTTTATGGTAGAACAAGGCATTTTCTTAGGCCATGTTGTCTCCTCTAAGGGTATTGAGGTATACAAGGCAAAGATAGACACAAGTCAAACTTTTCCTTATCCTACTAATGTGTGTGAAATGCGCTCTTTTCTTGGTCATGTGGGATTCTACCGCCTGTTCATCAAGGACTTTTCAAAGATTGCATCTCCTTTATGCAAGTTGTTACAAAAGGAAGTGGAATTTGCAGTGGACAGAGGTTAAAAGGGGGCCTTCGATACATTGAAGGAAATGTTAGTTTCGACCCCTTTCATACAACCCTCGGATTGGTCTTTGCCCTTTGAGATCATGTGTGATGCTAGTGACTACATTTTTGGAGTGGTGCTTGGTCAAAGGGTGGGGAGAGCACCTCAAGCCATCTACTATGCATCCATGTCTCTCAATGAGGCACAAAAAAACTACTCCACAATAGAAAAAGAATTGCTAGCGGTGGTATTTTCTTTAGAAAAATTTTGATCTATTTTGCTTGGTACAAAAGTTATTGTGTACAATAACCATGCAGTGCTTCGTTATTTAATGACGAAGAAAGAGGCTAAGCCAAGATTGATTAGATGAATCCTGTTTTTGAGTTAGAGGTGCGAGGTAAGAAGGGCGCGGGGAACCTTGTGGCTGATCATTTGAGCTTGTTTACTCCATGCCAAGAAGTTGAGGTAAATTCATCAATGAAGGAGCAACTACGGGAGGAGTTCCCCAATGAACAACTGTTTGCAATTAGGGACCTCCAACCCTGGTATCCTGACATTGTAAACTTCATTGTCTCTGGTGAATTCCCTCCTCATTTTTAAGACTCAAAGATACATGCTAAGAAGTGATGCTAAGTATTATGTGTGGGATGGTCCCTTTTTGTGGAAACATTGTGTAGATCAAGTTGTTAGGAAGTGCATCCCCGATTATGAAGTGCATTCAGTTCTTGCCCTTTGTCATTCTTATGCATACAGAGGTCATTTTGGAGCAAAAAGGACCGCTAGGAAAGTCCAAGAGAGTGGTTTTTATTGGCATACCTTAAATAATCTTGCATACATATTTTTCAAAACTTGTGATAAGTGTCAAAGAGTATGAAATATTTCTCCTAGGAATGAGATGCCTCAAAAAGCTATGTTATATCGTGAAATATTTGATGTTTAGGGCATTGACTTTATGGGACCTTTTCCTAACTCTTGTGGATTTACATACATTCTTCATGTGGTTAATTATGTGTTGAAGTGGGTTGGAGAAAAAGCCACTAGAATTAATGATTCAAAAGTGGTTGTAGAGTTCTTGAAGGATAACATCTTTTCTAGGTTTGGGATTCCTCGAGCCTTGATTAGTCATTGTGTCACCAATTTTTGTAACCGAACAATAGAGGCACTCTTGAAGAAGTATGGTGTCACACTTAAGACATCTACCGCGTACCACCCACAAACCAATGGCCAAGAAAAATTTTCTGATAGGGAAATCAAGTCTATCCTTGAGAAAACGGTTAATCCTAACTGGAAGGATAGGCATTCTCAGTTGAATAATGCATTGTGGGCATATAGGACGGCTTACAAGATTTTGATTGGTATGTCAGCATAATGATTAGTCTTTAGGAAGCCATGTCATTTACTGGTGGAAATAGAGCATAAAGCCTATTGGACGGTTAAGTGTTTCAACCTTGACATAGATGAGACGGGTTTACATAGGAAGTTGCAATTACAAGAGTTGGAGGAGATACGAAGAGAGTCCTATGGAAACGCTGAGATCTACAAGGAGAAAACCAAGGTGTGGCATGACAAGATGATAAGTAGGAAGGACTTTGTCGTGGGAAAAAAAGTTCTCCTATTCCATTCTCACCTCCGCCTATTTTCCGGTAAACTAAGGCCACAATAGAGCGGCCCTTTTGAAGTGGTAAAGGTATTCCCACAGGTGCGGTGGAGATCATAGATAATAACATGTCTAAGACCTTCAAGGTCAATGGACAACATTTGAATCCTTACCACGAAGGTTTTGTATCGGACAAAGGAGAGGATATTGATCTTCTTGATCCAGATTGTGAGTAAGCTCCAAAAGGGGAGTGAGTCATGCCAAAGACGTTAATAAACATGGTTTTGATCATCCTCATCATCATTCATGACATTCCATCGATGTTGTTTCAATTTGAGTTTTTGACATTAGTTTCATTATTTTATTTGTTCTTTTCAGGGGTGTGTTTTTCCATGATTTTGTAGCAAATTAAAGTGCATGGAATTGGATTGATGAAGGGATACATTCTTGGAGAAGTGAAGAAAAGCTTGGACTGTTGGTAACCTTGAATTTTTTCTAAGTATTGAGACGGGTCGTGCATCACGAGTCTAGACAATTGTGTCGCGAGTCACGACAAAATCAGAAAACTTGGAGAAATAGTGAGCTCCCAGGCCTAAAATATTTCGACTCACGAAGATTTTTTCGTGAGTCACAATGAACCTATCATGAGTCGCGATGGTGTGGTCACGAGTCACGACCAAATCAGGGGAAACTTGGGAATTTTCAGCTCCAACTTTTTGCAAGTTACGAAGGTTCCATCGTAAGTCGCGATGAACCTATTGAGAGTCACAAAGATTTGGTTGCGAGGCATGAGCAAATCGGGAAAATTTTGGCTAAAAATGACTTCCATGACAAGAGAAACATCATCATCCATTCCGTGCTCCAATTTGTGCACAGGTACTTAGCGGGCACACTATTTTATTCGTCGGAGCCGACAAATGCGCTTGACCCAGATATTTACCACATGTTGTATCTAACGAGTGAGGGGATAGGATATGGACTGTGGGCTTAAGTGTTGATGAAGAGAGTCATCAATGTGGCTGAGAAACCAAAGGGAAAGATTATCATGGGGGGTATGATCACCCTTCTAGCAGAGCACTTAGGCTTGGTTGCCCCCGATGGCTTCTCACGATTAGGAAGAGGTTCTTCATACCTCACTACTGTGGAGAGGATGAAGAAATTCAACTTGATAGACACCATAGGCGCTTGAGGAGTATACCACTGCTGTGTGAGGCGAGGAATGTCACCTTTATGACACTTCCCCAGTGCCATAGGACCAAGCTGAACATTGATACACCTATGGGGGATTTGGAAATCCAGCCAGATACATCATGTAGGGTGAATTTTGAGTGGGAGCTCAATGTCCTACCTCTAATCCTTGTTCAGCTTGACGAGGGTGCCTTACCATTCACTGAGCCACAGGGTGAGCAACATTCTCCACTACCTCCGCTAGAAACCGAGCCGAGCAGGAGGATCATGTGCCACCTCAGTTCCCTCAGCCTTCACCAGACTTTCACACTAGATCGATGCAGACTGTAGAGCATGGGTTCCATAGGTAAGGTGAGCACTATCGTGGATAGGTTGAGCACACCATGTTCATCTCGCGGAGCCTCATGGAGATGGATGAGGAGATTGAGTATCTCTCATCTAGGATTTTCGAGATGCAGTCACAGTTTGGTGGTGCCCAAAGCCCTGACCCTAGAGCAGCAAGGCGGAGAGAGCGGTGCCACAGAAACACCAATTGGGTGGCACAGTATCAGCAGGCCTATGGTAGGGACGCCGGCGATGGTGTCGGGCCATCCCATTCCTGATTGTAAGCATATTGTTTTACACACCCGTACTTTTATTTGTATATTTTTTCCCTGTTTATCTACATTAAGGATAATGTAGTGTTTTAAGTGTGGGGAGGGGTATTTACTGCTTTTACTGCTTTGCTTTGGATGTTTTTCTTAGACCTGGAGATTTGGGATGTTTTTCTTTGTTTTGGGGATGCTTTTCATTTGAGATATTTGGATACTTTTTTAGCTTTGACATTTGAAAATCATTTTGCTACTTTTGATTGGTAAAACATGGAAAAAATGAAAAAAAAAATTGAAATTTTAAAAAAAAAATAGAAAATGATAAAAAGAACAAAAATTAAAAGAAACCTTCTAAGTTGAAAACCAGAGAGGGAAACTTAGGCAACATTGGGGGCTAGAATAGGTAAAAAACCCGAAAGGGTGGCCTAGGCAAAAATGAGATGCTAAATGTGCGGAAAAAGGTGAGATGTGAGCCAAAGAAACATGATGTGTGGCTAGGATGAAAACCCGAAAGGGCTCCTAGGAAAAATGAGAGAAAGAGAGAAAAAAGAAAAAATGCTACCATTCTACTCATTTGCCAGTGTTGGGGTTATAAGATTGCGATTCATATATGGATGGATCGGGTAGTCTAACATCATGGGACTTCTTGGGTTTGGGTAATTTAGCAGGGGAAACGAAGTAAGGTATACAATTTTTTATTGTTGATACGCTTCATTTTTTGGGATGATATATTGGTATAGAGTGAAGTGTGTGTTTGAACTTTATACATGCTTTTTACTTCATTTTCTGCCAATGGATTTGGGATTTTCAATTTGGGACTTGGAGATGTTTTTTATGGATATCAATGAATTGATAGGTTGGTATGGTTGGGTAAATTTAGGAATAGGGGGTGTGGGTGAATTCTCATTTGATCTTAGCTTTGGGATGTGTGATATTGAGAGTTTTTTTAGATACCAGTTTGGGGGAATATTAGTTTAGGATGTGGACACGTGAATTTCTTTGTGTGTGCTTGAATCTTTTCTTGCTCGAAGACGAGTAAGGTTTAAGTGCGGGGAGGTTTGATGTGTCCTTTTTATGTGCATATTTTGAGAATTTTTGGGATTACTTTTGCGCTCTTTTGTCATCTAGAGATTTTTTTTTACCTTGAAATTCTCTTAGGAGAGGTAAGAGCGACTTTTACGCTCTTGTACCTTTTCTAAGTGGAGTTTATGTGACGAGGAAATAAGATCAAGACTTAGAGACCGGAGGCCATTGAAGACCATCTTTTGAAGACTTCGAAGACTTTGAAGACTAGCATTGAAGATTTAAAGACTTGAAGCATTGAGGAAACTTGTTGTGAAGTGAAGGCTAGAAGACAAGAAGAAGAAAGAAACCATGTTTTGTTTCTGGGTGCCCGTTGCGATGAACCCATCGTGAGTCGCGATGAACGGGTGGCCTGAATTCTATCTTCTTTTTCTTGTACTATAAATAGCACTTTATCTTCTCTCTCTCCTCACTTCTTGTCTTCCCTATTTCAACCAAAACCCTAGGATTTTCCCTCTTTTTATCTTTTTTTTTATCTTTGATTATGTTTGGGTTGTTGTTATTAATTAGTATGGATTCTAGTAGCTAAGTAATCTATTGCGAGCAATTGGTTGAAGCTTCCAAACCCATGTAGTGAGATTTTTTTATCTTTCTCATTTATGAACATGTATTGGGAAGCATTTATTGTTCCATTAATGCTATGTTTTACTTCATTTATACCATGGGTTGTTTGAGAATAGGAAGTGTTTTTCTGATTGAAGTGTTAGGGTGTTAGGAAAGTTGCAAAATTTCTTAGCTCATTTGGCATGAAAATCCAAGAATATGGAATTAGAACTTCCTGTGTATAATGTACTGTGATTCTTGCTAGATAAGTATGTTAATATGGTTTGTTCTCATATTTGTCCTATAGATGCAAACAAATGTTAAACCTTGAATGTGGTTTGTTCTAGGGTTAGCCTAATAATCACTTTGTTTGGTTAAATGACTATGTATTTGGTAGAAAGCTTGTTGTTATCAAATCTATGGTCCTTCGTGTGAAATTCCGTTGATGAAATACCTCTAGGTGTTATTTATCTAAAGTTATTGTCAACGAAGTTTACAAAATGTCATTGTTTGCATTTGCAAATTGCTATTATGAAGGAATGACTGTTGATCTTCATTAAGAAGGAATCTAGATGCTCGTAAGGACCACAAATCCATTAGGTTACCAAATGAAGGATTTTGATATGAAAACCAAAAATAGTCATCTAAACCCCTTATGATGTAAACCTGCCTAAATATAGCAATCTTACAACAAAGAGATGACAAAAGAGATGTTAAATGCTTTGGAAAATATATGCATTTGGCGTCCATCAAATCTCCCCACACTTAAACATTTACTCGTCTTCGAGTAAACAAAGGCAAGCAAAGATCAAAGTGTAAACTAGTATGCAAAAGTTTTTCCAAAGCATCCCATATCATATTCCTACACTACACTAACCTCCAAGACATAAGAATCTCTAACACTCTCACATCCCAAAGTTTAAGATAATCTAAAAAACTATCATACCAATCAAAGGTGAGGCATAAAATACAAGTGTAAAACTAGCTTACTCTACCAAAGAAACTACCCAATAGACAAATAGAGAAACATTAAAAATTTTCAATTACTCTCATTTTCTCTCATTTTTCCAAGGAGCCCTCTCGGGTTTTCATCCTAGCTTCACATATTTTTTATTTCAATGCTTACCCTCACCTTTTTCCACACCATTTGGCCTCTCATTTTTGTATAGGTTGCTCTTTCAGGTTTTCAACCTATCCTGGCCTCCCACTTTTGCCTAAGTTACCCTCTCACGTTTTCAATTTAGCAGGAATTATGTTTTTTTTTCAAACATAACTAATCAAAGTAGAGGATATGCATGCTAAAATACAATACAATGAGATATAGTTCTCTTAACCTGCCCACACATGAAACACACATTGTCCTCAATGTGAACCAAAGGACAAGAAAAAGAAATAAGGGAGAAAGAAAAAAATACTCAAAACTTGTAATTTGAAGGTCCTTCCCGATGATGGCCGTGCTCACTTCTCAATCAATGTTCTTTCCTCCATGTTCTCAAACTCCACCAAACATGCACCTTAAACCCATCCACTAAAAATTCATAACTATACAAGTCTTAATCAACACCCGCAAAAAGAAACAACTAGTAGTACTCCTACAGGGTGGTTTTAGGCGGTGGTTAATGGTGGTGTTTTTATGGTTTTATGTAAGAGTTTGAGGACATGGTTGAGGATTTTGTTTTGTCAAAAAAAGAAAACACTAGCCTATCATTAAAGCTCTGGTTGCCTCCCGAGAAGCCCCTTATATCTAAGGTCATCAGCACGACCCTAATATTGTTGGTCTGGTTGCTCGTATTGTTGGTTTTCCAGCTCATTCTCATACCACCAATCCAGATTACCACTCCATTCCATATTTTAGGAATCATTGTATGGATACCACTCTTGAGCTTCTTGCCCTTGAAAATCAACATCTCCAACCTCTTTGTAGAACTCTTTATAATACCCTTGGTTTTGGAAACCAATGGTCATTTTCTCCTCATAGTGCTCATCTCTCAACATATAGCAAGACTCGGTAGGATGGTCAGAATGACACATCCTACAAAACCTAGCTTGTTGAGAGTCTCTTCTGATCATGAGTTCCCTCAAGGTGAGATGTTCCATTTTTAAAATTTTTGTTTTCTTTTTCAAAAGTTCATAATCATATTGCAAGGATTGTCTATAAAAATTCACCAAGAACTCAAGCAATACCTACTCTGAACAAAAACAATCACAAAGAAGTAGAAATAAAAATAACTAGCTAATATGCAACTAAATATGCCCAAACACTTAAAAATAAATGCCTCTTCCTCAGCAGCGATTCTAAAATTTGGGAGGTCATTGCCTTACCTCTCGAAGTTAATATTTATAAGCCTTAAATGCTTACTAACTACAACTAAGTTGATAGTGGAAACTCAGGGTCTCCCACAAAGATGAGGTATTTTCCTATGGTTTTAAACCTATAAGGTGGATACTAGACTAGATATATATATATATATATATATATATATATATATTTATTTATTTATTTATACAATCAATTTAAAAGGGGGAGGGGGGGTTGGTTGGTTTTTCCTAAGTTATGAATTTAAAAGACAACAACTACCAAAGCAAGAGAACAATGCTAATCATGCAACAACTAAGAAAAAGAGATAAAAACTACGAAAGACAAAGCCTTGGGGGCAATTGATATCCACTTCCAAACCTAATGTAGATCATAGAACCATTCATTCATTCTATCACATTCATTACCTATGGGAAATGCTATCACTTCTATTTTGAAGATCAAAATTCATTTCTTCTTAAGAGTAATTTGCAAACGACAAAAAATGACATTTTGCAAACCTCATTGATAATCACTTTCGACAAACAACTCCCAAAGTTATTTCATCAATGACATTATACACGAAGAACCATAGATTTGATAACAACAAGAATTCGGCCAAATGCATAGCCATTTAACCAAACAAAGCAATCATTATTTTAAACCTAGAACAAACCACATTCAAGATTCAACCTTTCATTTCTACCCAATGAAAAATATGAGAACAATCCACACTAGCATACTCATCTAGCAAGATGTACCTCACATTATACAACAAGTTCTAATTCCATGTTCTTGGATTTTCATGCCAAAGAGCTAAGAAATCGTAAAATTTCCCAACACCCTAACACTTCAATCATACAAACACTTCATATTCTCAAACAACCCATGGCAGAAATGAAGTAAAACATCACATTAAGAACACATGAATGCTAAATAACAAAAGCTTCAAGAAAGAGTGAAATACAGGTTCTTACTACATAGGTTTAGAAGCTTAAATAAATTGCTCCCAAGTAAAAAAATATCCTAGATAATCAAAAATAGTAACACAAAACAAAAAAAAAAAAGAAGAAATTGAAGAAGAAGATGAAAAATTAGGGTTTTGAAGCACCCAAGTCGGGCCAAGAGTAGAGGAATGAGTAGATGAAGTGCTATATATAGTACATGAAAAAAAGGGAGTAAAAAGCATGTTCCAAGGCAATTTTTGTGACTCGCAACGGAAAATTGTGAGCTCTCAGGTCAACATTTCGCTAGTCGTGACAGAAAAAAGTTAAGTTTTTTTTGCTTTGTCTGGTTGAACCCTTGATCCGTTTTGGGATTTCTTGTAGCCATTTTTATAGTACTCGTGAAGATGAATCGAATGATGCTATTCACTTACACCAATTTTTCTTGGATCATTCTTAGAAATCTGTGTCAAAACATAGATCCTTCGTCACCCTTTACTTTGCTTTCCTTCTTCACTTTATCTTCTACCACTTTGTGAGTGGCCTTCCTTCTTCTACCATTCTTACAAATGTCATTCACTAAACAAATCCAAAGTGCTTGCGAGAAATCTACAAGTTAAGCTCAAAAATGGAATCTAGATGCTCGTAAGGGCCACAAATCCATTAGACTAAACATAGGTTACAAATGAACGATTTAGATATGAAAACTGAAAATGGTCATTTAAACCCCTTATGATGTAAATATACCTAAATATAGCAATCTTACAACAAAAAGATGACAAAAGAGAGGTTAAATGCTTTGGAAAATACATGCACACTCTTGTGGCTTTCAAACTGAACTAACCGCATTCTGCGAGATCGCTAAATACAAATATAGGGTTTTCCCTGAAACTGGGGATTTCAATGTTAGCAATGTTTGAAGTTGCTCCTTCAGACACTCATACCTTTCTTGCATTCTTTGCTTCTGCTAAACTTTTTTACCTTCCTTAAGACTTTGAAGAGTGGGAAATACCTCTCTGTTGCCTTCGAAACAAACCTACTATGCACCGCTAATGATCCCATCAACATTTTCACCTCTTTGACCGTTCGTGATAGGGGAAGATCCACGATAGCCTGGATTTTCTCTAAGTTAGCTTCTATCACTTTTGAGGATACCTTGGATCCCAAAACCTTTCCTGTGCCTACTCCTATTACGCATTTTTTAGGATTAAGCTTCATCCCAATGCTACTCAGTGTATCCAAAGTCTCTTTTAAATCTCTAGCGAAGAAACCTGCCTTCCTGCTCTTGATAACCATGTCATAAATGTATGCCTCAATATTTCATCCTATTTGATTGTATAATGCATTATCGACCACCCTCTGGTATGTTTAACCTGCATTTTTTTAAATCCAAATGGCATTTTCATATAACAAAACTTTCCAAAGCTTGTAATAAATGTTGTTTTCTCTGCATCTTCAGGATTCATTAGTATTTGGTGGTATCCTTTGTACGCATCCAAAAATGCTAGAACTTTATACCCCAAATTGCTTCGACAAGCTGATCAATTTTCATCAAAGGATAACAATCCTTTGTACATATCTTATTCATATCAGTAAAATCTATGCACATTCTCCACCCTGCGTCTAATTTTTTCACCAGCACTGTGTTCGCTAACCATTTTGGATATATAACCTCCTTCAATATGCCAGCTTAAAGCAGTGCTGTAACTTCCTTTTTGGTAAGATGGGGTCGTCCACAAGGAAAAGGGGGTTTAATCGAGTGTTAAATGTAGTTGAAAAATACACGAAGAAGTCACTATACGTGTGTGATAACAAAGTGGGGGGTTTTGGTTTTGGAAAACACTACGACTACTTTAACAACTAAATTAACCAAAATTAGAGTGTATAGTATAACTATGATTAAACTAGCACAAAAGATGTAATTAATATCATAACAAGTCTTGGGCGCAATTGGTTTACATTTCTAGTCATCCTTTGATCATCGATTAATTATCATATTTTTATGCATTAACCACATATTGGGGAGAACTTATCAACACCTTTCGAGTGAAGATATTTCTCGCCTCTCCTCGGTTATAGTTAAAGTGAGCGATCAGCTCTACATAATAACCCTTACGTACCCTCGGGTCACCCTAGACAATCGAAGTCATAGACTTCCCCAAGGATATAAATACACTTAGAGACCCAATATGACTACTAAAATGTCCTACAAGTGAGAAACATATAGATAGCACAAGTATATATACTAAAAACGACTACGAGTATCGGCCTTCATGCTAATCGTTATAGTGTAACACATTGATAATTAGCTAAACCCATTCAAATTCATGTTAAATGTATGCAACTTTATCAACCAACAATCATAATTAGTTTTCACTCCTAATTACAACCTAGTGTTGACCAACGATAATCACGTTGACTAAAAGTCAAAGTCTTCCTAGTTTGACCATAAACCTAGCACATAACTAACCCACAATCTTCTACTAGTTGATCACCCTAGTCTAAATCATGTATCAATCACACAAGAAAGCACTAAATATACTTGATCATCAAAGCACAAAATAGGATAAATTGAATCTCACAAATTCATACTAAAAATGCTTACCAATTGCTCTCAAGAGTGTATTAAGCCTAGATTAGCTAAACCCATAACAAAACAACAATAATCCATGGTAAATATAGAAGAAAAGATGGAAAATTATTGTAAAGTAGGGTATTGGGAGAGTATTTTCCCAAAATGGAGGTGAAAAAATGAATGAAGAGAGTGGAATACAAAGCTGATTTCAGCTTATAAACTGGGCCAAAAAGTGTTCGTTGTAGGCTGCAAGGAAGTGGTTGCGGCCCGCAGCACTTATGTTGACCCATTTCCATCCTTGTTGACTCCTGCTGTGGGCCGCAAGTAAGGGGTTGTGGCCCGCAATGGAGACACTATATTTCAGATTCTACCAAATGAATTTTGGCCTTCTTCCAATCTTCTACCAAAGACAAATTGGCCTTTGTCTAATCTTCTACCAAAGACAATTTTTCCTTCTTCTAATCTTCTTCTTCATTTTTTCAACACTTGAGC
Source organism: Rubia yunnanensis (assembly GCA_037428765.1). Taxonomy (NCBI): domain Eukaryota; kingdom Viridiplantae; phylum Streptophyta; class Magnoliopsida; order Gentianales; family Rubiaceae; genus Rubia; species Rubia yunnanensis. Next base: position 101,919,604 of record CM075061.1, on the reverse strand, counting down.
TCTTCCAAACCTTAACACTCTAACGAGATCTAGAACACTTCACAAATTAAATAATTAGGATATAAAACATATAATTCATCCTAACCCCTTAATTCATAAAATGTTAGTTTCTTTCCAAATTAGTACCTAATCTATTACAAAATTAGATTTCGAATGTGCTAAAAATGGGATACAAATTGAGTTCATCACTTTTCAATCGATTTTTGCCTGTTACTAGCGAAGCTTCATAGTTTTTGTTTGACCAGTTTGACCGAGTCACTGATATTCAAAGAATGGGTAGTGATTCCTGGGTTGACTCCTCCCATTTTATGTACGCTGCATGCGAATGTATCTCTGTGGCTTTGCAGGATTTGTATGACCCTCTCCTTTTCCATATATGGAAGATGTTTCCCAATCTTTACACACTTAGAATTGTCTTCTCCATCCAAACTACCAAACTTCATTTCTTCCCCTAGGTCTACTACCGATTATGATTTCTCGAGTAGTCCACCATCTGAGACAGTGCAGACCATCTTGGTCTTTTCCATATTTCTCTCTACCATCATTGCAACAAGCATGCACAACCTCACTTTTTTTGGTTTCCTCTTATTGTCGTGATCCTAGCTGGGTTGGAAACTTCATTACTTAGTTGTATGGGGACCATATAACTTTTATTGTGTTCATCCAGGGGCTTTCGATAATGGCATTAAATGGGCTTAGAGCATCTATGACCATAAAGTCACACATGATGGTACAATTGCTTTCACTATCCCCAATGGTGACATGGAGCTATATATTCCTTAAAGGTGTTTCTGCTCATCCTGTGAATCCTACAAGGGAAGACGTGAACTTTTTTAGGTCAGTTTTCTTGAACCCTTGCCCATCAAAGAAATCCACAAATAGTATCTCAACCACACTTCCACCGTCCACGAACATTCTATGAAACGTTTCTTTTTCCAATTTTAGCAATGATGACCATGGGATCGTTATGAAGCAAGGCGTTAGGCATTGCATCTTCCACGCTAAAAGTGATTGCTTTGTTTGAACGGAGCCTTTTACCAACAGGTTCTTGTGGGGGAGAATATATAGCTTTTGCCTTCCAAGCATTGTTTGATAACGACTTAGTTGATCCATGTATGGACAATGTTATTTTTTCTAAAATTTCGGCCACTATATCATATCGTAATCCACTTCCACAGTCATATATTGATTTGTGGCAGTTGTGTTCGCCATCCCTTAGTTTCTTCCTAGGGAGTTCCCCGCTTTGGTGGCTTTTCCATACTGGCTTCTTCCTTCTTTCCTATATTGGCTTAAGTAGTCATTCTTCAGGTTCTCTTCAATTTGTCTCCTCAAATCTCTACAATACTCTATGTTATGGCCATGGTCCTTGTCGAAGACATAGTAATATTCTCTGGACATCTTATCTGACGGTGCTATCATAGGTGGTGGTCTGCAAAATAGCTCCTTATTCTCTTGCTATATTTCTTTTCTTCATATGATCATAGGTGTTTCTTAGGATGGTACACCTTGCATATCTGACTCTTTTCCTTTGAAAGGGATGTTTCCCTTACCATTATTTATGAATCCCTTTTGCAAATACTCCATTGTTTTCTTTCCACCTCGTTCCTGCTCTATCTTGCAGTTATTTGCTTCTTCTGTTCGCACATTTTGCTCAAACATATTTTGTAGGTCTCTTGGGTTTTCAGGCATATTTTTCGTTAATTCCTTACATAACTCTCCTGATCACATGCCTCATGTGAATTCCCCCAAGGAAAATTGGAATGTCAATTCACTGCAAACTCTCCGTGACGAACCTATTATAATACCCCGCAAGGCTTTCATCACTTCGCTGAGCAAAGTTGTTCAAGTCTACAATCATTTTTGTGAACTTTTGCTTCTGAAAGAAGCGACCCAAAAATAAATCCGACAATGGCTCCCATGTCTTAATACTTCCATTTGGGAGATCTTTGTACCATATGATCATTTTTCCCGACAAGAAAATAGGGAAATCTTGCATAGTAAATCAATGTCCGCATCGCAAAACCTCGTGCTATTTTGATATGAGTGTAGGAACTCTTTAGGGCCAATGGTCCCATCATAAATCTTAACATGCAAAGGAAGTTTAAAGTTCTTAGGCATATTAAAATCTCTCATGTGTGATGCCAATAGTGTTTTTTCTGCATAATCGTCGGCGACAATGTCCCTTAACTCCTCTTTGTACTTAAGGTTCTCAAGTCCATGACTTATTCTTTTTTCCATTCTCATAGGGTCTGACTTGAGCATGGTTAAAAACTGGTTGTACAAGTTCTCCCTGTTCATTTCCAGAAACGCTACGAATGCCCTCCTTTCTTTTTCTTAGTTCGTGTTGGGAGATTCTGCCTCCTCCTCTTCGTCCTCAGTTTCTTCTTTATTATGGTATCTTTCCTTACTAGGAACATATTCCTGGTCCTGGGTAGGGTGCATGCTTATGTTGCGTCCTGGGTGTGTGTTCTTGTGTCTGGTGATTGTGGCCCTTCTCGCTTCTGGTGGGAACCTTTGTTTACTTGAAGGACTTTGAAATGAAAATTTTTCCTCCTTCCCCACAGACGATTCCAAATGATGTGGTAATTTGGTCAAGGTTTTCAATTGTTATTCACCCCGAGAATCATCCCTACTACAAAACAAGTCTTGGAAGTGATTCCGGGAGAAAAGCTCCAACGATAAAGTCAGTCTTTCTCTACGAGAACTGGAATTTCTCAGTTTAGTAACACTTACCTTTTTATACTTCCCTTCCTGTATTTATAGCCTGATACAGTCGTGGTTGCGCATTATTAGGGATCAAGATCATTGGTCATGCCACGATCGCTATGTTTCTGGTTTATGGCTAAGTATTTTTCCTCATTCCGCATTACTCACTTTATAACCTACCCCATAACTACAAGGTTCCACCTTTATTGGTTCATGGTTGATTTGTGTCTTGGGATAAATAAATTTTTCTATTACGAAGCAAAATTGGGCTGGGCCTGGAGGCCAACCGCTTCTCACTTATTGGGCTACATATACACCAAGCTTAGAGATGGAGGTATTTTAATGGACCAAAGAGGATAATTTTGGAGACAGGTTTCACGTGTAAGGATACTTTAGAAGCTCTAGGCCTACTCGAGCCCGTTAACTACTTGCTAAGTCGGAGAGGCCTAGAAGGTTTTCTAGAGAAGCATTTGAAGACTTATAACTAGTTGACCTTGGAATTTTTAGCAACTCTATGAAAAATCATGGATGCGGAGGGACATAGAGCTATCAAACTCCACTTGGACAACAAGGAATACACAATGACACATTAGGAGGTGGCTGCAAGAGTAAGTGCCACTATTTTTCCAACTCCACTTATGAGCTACATTTTTTGTGATGCATTGAGGAAAATGCATGGTTTAAGTGTGGGGGAGGGAGTAGTTGGGCACTTAGGGAGTTTTCATCTTGAGATTCATTCGTGCTTTTGGTGTTTCTTTGGTATTTTTGTTGTTTCTTTGGTGTTTTTGGTGATTGATTTATTTTTGGGATGTTTTGGATGCAAATTTGGTGGTGTGACTTACTTGGTAACATCCATAGTTTATCTTTGGGTGTTTGTTTTAGAAACTTTGGTGGTGTAATTTTTTTTCCTTATCTTTATGTAGTATGATGCCAGACTTTGAGGCATTTTGTGCTACACCAAAAAAATTTAAAATTTGAAAAAATGAATATATATATATATATATATACATACCCGGCCAAGTTGGAAGCCTGAAAGGGAATCTTAGGCAACAATAGGAAAAGCTCAGATAGGTCAAAACTCCTAGGTAAATATGAGAGGCTAAGCCCGGCTAGGTTTATGAATCTAGGAAAAATGAGAGGCTGTGGAAAAAGGTGAGAATGTGAGCTCAACATGTGTGAAAGCTAAGATGAAAACCGGAAAGAGCTCCTAGGTAAAATGAGATAAATTGAGAGAAAATGGAAACTAGCATGACTGGAAAATAGATACATACGCACCAGTATAAATTCATGAGAATGGGTAAACCAGTGCGTATGTAACCAATTTCACCGATATTTATCATGTTAACATCAGTACCGGTGGAAATAAGTACATACACACTGGTATCCTGTCAACCGGTGTAATGTTCACCTATTTTTACACCGGTGTTGGTTCTACCGGTATACCAATATCAAATATATTGCACCGGTTGTATTCGAATAGGTCTTTGTACCCGTGCAATTGCTAATGTGTGCACCTGTACAGGATTACCGGTGTGTACTTATTTACTCTTTATATTAATTTGGCACAAAGAGGTAAGATTTTTAAACCGGTAATGGGAAATTACCGGTGCAGAAATTGAAAAAAAAAAAGTGGGAAAATTTTGTATTTGTACACCAGTTACAATTACCATCGGTGTAGGAATTGATCAAGCACCGGTATTTTCTTAATATCAGTGCAAAAATAAATTCTTATTGTTGAAATTTGGCGCCAAAAGTATTAGTTTTTGCACTGATATTGTGATTGTACCGGTGTAGGACAGGAAAATATGCTCATTTTGGCTGAATGTCTACACCGGTAATGGATTTTATCGATGTAAAAGGCTTCAAATGCACCGGTAAATTCTAAATATCGGTGTAGAAAATAGCATTAAATTCTCACCTACCCCCTTTTTTAGCGGGTTAAAAATGGAATTTTTGGAAGAAAGGTTCATGGATGATGTTTTTTGGTTGATGAAGGCATTGAATTCTCCACAATGAAGACCCTTGAAGGTACCTTTTTTTAAATTTAATTTATGGATATTAAGGATTTCATGTATGATTTTGGTTAGTAAAGATATTTACATTTTGTGTTTGATCATTTGATGGTGATTGAGGTAGAATTGTAGATATTAGTTTGTGATTTTTTTTCTCAAGGCTGTTGTAGTTATAAGGCTATGGATTTTGATTCCTATAGTGTTGGACATGTTAAGAATGTTGTATTGTAATGTGGAATGTTGGTGTATATTGTGCATTTATTATGTTGCATGATTAGGAAGTCATAATGTAAAATTCTATTGTATTAAATGTGTTGAAGTTTGATTGTTGGACATTTATTGACATGTAAAGTTTTATCGCGTCATCGAGAGGCGTAAGCATGTGTATGCCAATGTTAGTAGGGTGAGCGATGAACATATTATGTTAGTGGATGAGTTCTTGGAACATGCTTTTAGTCGAGAGAAGCGAATATTATGTCCCTGTCGTGATTGTAGAAATCGAATTCGTACTAATAATATGGACATCCTGAAACTCCATTTGTATAGCCGAGGGTTTACAAAAGATTATGTTGTGTGGACCTTTCATGGGGAAAAATCACCACCGGAAGTGAGAGTTAGTAGTGAGGGAGAGTGTTTTGGGGATTCTATGTTGGATGACATGTGTGAGGAGGTTGTTAATGAGTTTAGAGGGAGGCCCGAGGTTTTGGCTAACTTCCTTGGTGAGAAGGATACACCATTGTATCCCGGTTGTAAGAAGAAAGACACGGTCATGTCGAGTTTGATGGATTTGTTTAATTTGAAAGGTGTAGGGTCATAAAGTGATACTAGCATGAATAAATTGCTTAAGTTTTTTAATGAAAAGCTTCCACCCGGTAATGGGGTTCCTGATAACCTTTATGAAGCTAAGAGAATTTTTGTGTCCGATGGGATTGGAGTATGAAAAGATACATGCTTGTCAAAATGATTGTGTCCTCTATAGGGGTGACCTTAAGGATAAGATTTTTTGTCCAGTATATAATGTGTCACGTTATAAGAATAAGAGAAATGTAGTTGTTGGTGGAGAGCATGTTGTGCCGGTGAGGAGGTGGATGCCCGCCAAATGTATGTGGTATCTTCCCATTATTCCGAGGCTAAGAAGGTTTTTTAAGAATGAAAGGGATGCAAAGAACTTGACGTGGTGCATTGATAGGGGAGGTTGTAAATATGATGATATAATTCGACACCTGGCAAACGCGGACCAGTGGAAGAAATTTGATAGGATGTATCCACACTTACAATCATCCCCCGTACTTGTGAATGAAGAGAAAATATGTGTTGAGGCAAATCATGATTTCAGGCCTGAAAAAACTTGGAAATGACATAGATACTTATCTTACCCCTCTGATAGAATATTTCAAGGCGCTTTGGTTGGAAGGCGCCCTAATGTTTGATGGTTGTAGTGGTGAAGAGTTTACATTGAGGGTGGTGCTTTTTTGTACCATAAATGATTTCCCGTCATATGGTAACCTTTCCGAGTATGTGGTGAAGGTTCACAAGGTTTTCCCAGTTTGTAAGGATGAGACAGATTACCATCAGTTGAGGAATGGGTGGGAGACTGTTTATTTGGGTCACCGTAAATTCCTGCCTGTAGGTCACAAGTTGAAGGAGAACGCGGTTGCATTCGTTGGTGGGAAGGAGGGGAGAAAGGCACCCAAACCTTTGACCGGTGTAGCTATTCACAACATGGTGAAGAAATTGAATGTTGTTCTTGGTAAGAAGTTATCAAATTGTGGTGGGGTTGTAGACGGACCATGGAAGAAACGGTCAATTTTCTTTGATTTGCAATACAAGGAAGATTTGGATGTTCGCCATTGTTTGGATGTCATGCATATCGAAAAGAACATTTGTGAGAGTGTAATTGGGACACTTCTGAACATTCTCGGGAAGACTAAGGATAGCTTGAATGCGAGGAAAGATTTAGTGGACCTTGGTATACGGTTGGATCTAGCACCAGAGGTAAAAGGGAAGCGAACGTACCTGCCCCCCGCTCCTTACAATCTGTCAGTTGCTGAGAGGAGATCAGTGTGTGCATCCAAGGAATTAAGGTACCTTCCAGTTACTCCTCTAATATTAGTCGGTTGGTGAATAATGAGTTGCGTCTTAGTGCTTTGAAATCACACAATTGTCATGTCCTTATACAACAACTTTTGCCTGTAGTAATACGTGGGTGTTTAGAAGAGGAAGTTAGATTTTCTGTTATGCGCTTGTGTTTCTTCTTCAACTTGATATGCAGGGAAAGTATTAGCAGGAAACTGCTAGATGAACTGGATCGAGAGGTTGTTGTTGTTCTATGCCATTTGGAGAAGTATTTTCCTCTATCATTCTTTGACATCATGGTGTACCTAGTGGTACACTTGGTTAGGGAGATACGTATGTGCGGGCATGTCGGAATGCATTGGATATACCCCTTTGAGCATTACATGGCTGTTCTCAAGGGTTATGTTCATAATCGTAGTCAGCCCAATACCTCCATTGTTCAGAGGTATGTCACTGAGGAGATCATCGAGTATTGTACAACAAACTTGGTTGGAAGAAGAGTGGTTGGTGATCATGGTGGACCCCACTGTTGATCGCGGAATGGGATTCCATGTTCCAAGGGTACGCTTCGTACACCCTATCACACTGAGTTGATGACTGTTCACCATTATGTATTGTGTAATAGTAGTGAAACTGTAACATATGTTGAAGAGCATGTTTCCCTGTTGGAAGAAATTCATCCAGAATGGCCCCCTTGAATAAAATTCAAGTCGAGCATTCTTCAAGGTTTGTTAACTGGTTTTACAATTGTTGTAATGTCGAAGGGATGCCCAGTAACCTACGAGCATTTGCAAGGAAGCCGAACTGTACCGTTAGACGATACCTTCGTTATTGGCTTCAGTTTCTCAATATTGGCGAAGGAAGAGAAGAGCACCACTCAAAATAGAGGTGTATATATTGAATATGAATCCATGTCGCAGGCAAGCAAGAGAGATAAACATCCAGTTGTTGCTGTGATGCATTTCTATGAGGCGATTAAGGAAATTTGGGAGTTGGATCATGTAGATTTCAAGGTTGTTGTCTTCAAGTGTCGTTGGGTGGAACACGGTTCCAGTGTTATTGTTGAGAAGCCCATGGGGTTCACGTTGTTCGACTTGAATCATGTAGGATATGATGATGACAATTTCATCTTAGCTACCCAGGCACGACAGGTTTTTTACATCAAGGACCCTTCGAATGCTAAGTATCATGTGGTGTTCAATGGGAAGAAGTTTTACTTTGATGAGGAGATTGATCAGCCTGCCATAACTGATAGTCCTGAGTTTCCATCGGTATTCCTGGTTTGGCGATGGGTTGTGGGTTAATGAGAGAGGTTAAATTGTAGGTGGGAACAATGTCTTGAAGCGGAAGTGATAGAACGGTCATTCCCGACCATTGTTTTTGTGACCTTGTTTTGTGGAAAATCATGTGATCATTCAGCGATTTAGCATGTAATGTATTTAATTGACACTTTTTTATGAATTGGTTGGTATGATCCGTGATTTCAATGGAGTGTTTATGAATTGAATCGGTTAAAATGTATTTAAATTGTGATTAAATTTTCTAATAGGTGCTGGTGTTTTACACCGGTAAAAATAAAATTACCCTTGTAGAAAAACAGGGGAGGGACTCTGTTTTTTACTTACACGCTGGTACTCCTATCGGTGCATAGTACTTAGAAATTTGTTTGTAATTTTTCTCTCGGTTTCGACAATGTCATTTTTTGGCATTTAAAACAGCCTAACACAGCTGTTTTTTGTAACATTTGCACCAATAATTGTACCGATGTTGGGCACTTAGAAAAAAATTTTAAAATTTACTCTCGCATCGGATTAGATAAAAATATTTATTTAAAGCAGCCTAAAGCAGCTGCTTTAGGGCTCTTTATACACCGGTAGATGTACAATACCGGTGTATAAAAAATGTTTCCTCTTGAAAAATGAAATCAGCACCCCATTTTCATAGTACTTAGAATTTTATAACTCTCACACCATACCATCTCTATCACTACCCATCTTTGTTGAAATCCTTTGTGGGTTGGCATATAATCAGGTAAACCACTGCAATGCCTCTATGGTATGATTAATTAGCAATTGCATATGAAATAGAATCATTGAGAATGTCAAATCATGAATAGATAGACTTGCATGTAAGGTGTTTGATGAAATGCTTCAATATGTTTCTTAGGAAATGCATCCAAAATCCAATTTGAAAAGGATACACCATTCACCGTACCCATCATTGCCGAAAGTAAAACTGCACACTTACCTGGATGGTACCTTCATTTCCGAGGAGGCTAGATTGGTCCATGAATCTTACAAAGGATGTCGTCATCATATAGAGAGAGTAATTGAAGCATCTCCCCCATTCGAACAAACTATCTGGAAGCTTAGGTGGGAAAAATTCTGCGAGACTCTGCAACCATTTAACCTGACCATTGTAAGTGAGTTCTATGCAAACTTGAAGTGTGGGCCGAGCTATAATCACATGTATTGTAGAGGTAAAACTGTCCCTATCACACCAGAATCTATCAATGGCTTGTTTGGGTTGCCAATGTTCCAAACGATGAGGACGCATTTCTCGCACTACATTTTCAAGGTGATGAAAGCTATATTCTACAATAACTAATTGAGAAGGAGATCATTGGGACAGTAACTAGGGCAGGTACGAACATAGATGAGTTAGTCAAACCAATTTGGAGCAAAAAACCTAAGAAAACTCTAACTTCGAAAATAAGTGGGTGGTACCACTTTGTGGTGTCTAGAATCCATCCAGTAACTGTTAACATAGAAGTTCACAAACTTTGCCTCACATTCTTATATGCAATAAAAAGGGAGCTTTGATGGAATATTGGTCGTCAAATTTGTCCTATGCTGCAGAGGGAACGGGATCATATGGGATCTTATGCCTACTGCAGTATCATCTTTGCGCTTTGTTCAATAGCGGGAGTTAGTGCCCGTGCACATGACGTTTATAGCCAACCAATGGGAAAGATTTGCATGGACTCTTTCTATAGACAGACAACTGACATGTCTATCGCTACTATTGAATCCAGAGTTACTGCATTGGAGGTCGGTGTAGCAAACTTACTTAAGAATCCAAATACCAAAGATCATGGCAGGAACATATGGCTAAGGTTATGACATATCAATTTCCTAACGATGTGGAAGCAGTCGGAAATTTTCCAACCTTCTGTGAAGGCAATGTCGAGGACATGGATGTTGGCATAAGTACATGTGATGGTGATGCAACAGGGCCAGCTGACGGGGTAGAACTATATTCTCATTATAATTCATAGAAAACTTGTATTAGCAATTAGAAAGCATAGATTATGTATTCAACTTTGACTGTGTTCCACTTAGACAGTTTGACATTCTTACTTTTGACAAACATGCATGATGATGAATTGAATAAAAAAATTTTACACCACGTTTATTGAAATTATGTCGGTCAAATACATTAATAAAGACCAAAAAGATAGGCCGAACGTAGTTGGCCTATTTTTTTACTTTAGGACCGCCAAATTTTGTGCATTATATACCTATAATGGTTAGAATTGCAAAACCTTTTAGCATTGGGAGCCATGGAGGTTCCCCAAGTAAATTTGTGGGCAATAGTATAAATATGAAAAATATAGTGCAAGCATTCATTGTTGGTTTTAAAGGGCCTTCCGTCTACCAGTAGGGTCTACAAATGTATTAACACGATTGTTGTGTATTGAATTACATATATGTGGAACAAATTTTTTATTCTGACCCTTCCATGATTCTTGGAGGGACCAAATTGCAAAAATTAAAAAATTTACTTGAAAATTGAAATTGCAATCCGATCAAACCAGATGGTCCACAAAACAACTCTTTTGTATTTCCAAGTAAAACATGCGGGGAAATGAACCGTTCCGGGCTCAATATTTAGTTTTGAAAATGTTCGGAGTACATATAGAAACATAGTAGTAAACTATACCATTTACTCTACAACACCTACTAGCGCTTCAGGATGAATCACCACCCGGGCAAAATATGTTTTAATTATGATTTAAGCCCGGAATATTCAATTTGATAATTTATGTAGTTTCCTAACACGTCGTAATTGCATGTCACAGTTTGGGGAACCTAACTGCAATAAACGCATACAATCAACATTGCGGGTTCGTCGGTACCGTTGAGGTACGAAAACGTTACTTATTCAATCTGAAGCATTGGAAAATTCCATTTAGGCCGGTGGAAAAGTGCTTGAAGGGCTTGAATGAAATGTTTGGGGTTAATCTGCAAATTATATGAAATTAAACAATGCTTAGAAACGTCACTGTACGGGGCCTATGTGTGGTCGATATTTGCATGAAACAACTAGTACAATATCTATTCACAATCATTGAACATTAATTTGATTAGTTGGGGTCGTTTGAAAAATGCACGGGTTGCAAATGCAATAAGTGAGAATTTAACCAACTAATAAACTTTTTTTACACCGCTAATAATGAAGAAGTACCGGTGTATTTGTTCAATTTTTTGGCGCGCGTTTCAAAATTTTCCATTTCTTTGCTTTTTAATAAGGCACAAAACATTTTACATCGGTAATTTATCATTTTGCACTGGTAAATATACCAGTGTTGCACACTTAGAAAAAGTTTCTGACATTCCTCTCGGGTTGAATGTTTTTTTCCAAAAGTACATTTAAAGCAGCCTAATGCAGCTGCTTTTTGCACATTGTTACACCGGTATTTTCCTTTTATGCACCGGTACTAGATATCGATGTACAATACTTAGCCAAAATTTATGTTTATTCCGCTCGGGTCAAATAAAAATTCATTGAACTACACCGGTATTGGTACCGGTGCTGAATAGTTTACCAAAATTCTTTCCCATTTTTACTATTCTTACACTAGTACTGTATATATTACCGGTGTAAAAAATGTAACTTCTGAAATCAAAACCACTTGTAACAGCCATAACTCCCACTATTCCGCATATTCTCATCTTGAAATCCTTCAAATTCTCTTTCAAAACCACCATCTACCACTCCAACCATTCAATCCATACTTAATTGAACCACCACAACTCCTCATAAACCCTTGTAAATCCTCATCTCCCATTCTATCCCTATAAAATGTGGAACACAAGAGAAGCAACAAAAACAAGGGAGGAACTTGGAGAGAGAAGAAAGTACTTGGCAATCTGTTCTTGGCGAGTTCGGCGAAAGGGAGTAGCAACAAAAATGCTCCATTGGTGAAGGTGAGTGTTGGGGTTTATGTTCCTATGGGTTACCATGTCAATTTTTCTTCAAAAAAACCATTCAATCACTCACGCACAATACATGCTCGATCAATGGCCTCTTTGACCAAAAATATGTAAATTAACAAAAGGTTGAAAGGGTAACTTGAATGGTATGTTTCTACAATTGTGGGGAGTAAATGTTTTGCATTTTTTGTGGACGGGTAATGTAGTTCTATAGTATTTTTGTTGGTGATAATGTTGATAGTCAAGTTAGGGGGGAGTGAGAACTTCTCGGTTGTATGCCTAATTTATGAATGCAAAGACAATGGTATGGTATTCTATCAACTTCTATAAGGTTCCATTTCATTCTATAACAAGGTCCATGCCTTAATTGTTCAAGTTCTATGCCATGTTATATAAACTTTTATGCCACACATAATGTAGTTTCATGTATGAATTGATCAATTTCTATGCCATGTTTTGTTCAAAAATTTTACGAACTAGTTGATCAAGTTCTACACTACATTCTATCAATGTTTATCTTTAAGTACCGTTATTGTGTGAACTGTTATGGATTGAGAATTGCCAATTCTACTGTTGTAGATGCCGCCAAAGAAGGGGAAATTCAATACGAAGAGGAAGCAGCCGGTTACGAATAAGGAGAAGGAGGTGAAAGATATAATCGATGAGGAGGTGGATGTGGCAGACCAAGAACCACCGCCAAAAAGGATCCTGTTGGAGATAAAATTTGAGGAAGATGCAACTCAACCAAATGAACTATCTAGTGAAGTGAAGGAAGAAACCATAGAATTGGGTAATGTTATTTTAGGGGATGTTGAAGGAGTGGACACCGCTAAATAGTTAGCCAAAACACCAATTCGCAAGGGAATGGGAAAGAGCCCCATCAAAGGAAGGCCAACTACTAATGAAGCGGACGATGACTTGACAAAAGCTGGAGGGAAAATGGAGAAGGATGGGACAAGTTTGAGGTAAAGTGTTATTTGAGGAGGTGGGGAACTAGTATGTGCCATTCTATGATGTTGGCAAAGCATAACACTCCAACGGAGGAGGTTTTCACTCTGGACACATTATCAGGGGGTATCAAACCAACAAACTTGATCAAATTCAGGGTCATTTCAAGGTATTTCAATCAATCAAATCAAAATTCCTAGTTTCATAATAAATGGGAAGAAGTAACCCTTTAAATTTACTTTCTTGACAGGCTTGCTTGTGCATACCAAATGGCGAAGAGAAAAACTGAGCCAGAACCCAACTACACTTGGAAAATCAACAACATTATGGTAAGTCATTATGTCATTTCATCCATCAAATTTTATATTTAGGGTTAGTAATTACATTTACCTTTCCCATGCAGTACCAAACCCAGAATGGTTCTTGACAATGCGGGTACTCCATCATGCTATTCATGGAAGATTTTTTTAATCACCCAGAGAAAGTAAGCTAGCTTAACACTTCTTAGACTTGCTTACCTTTTTCTTCAATTTATTTTTTGGTGGTTAGGTTACTTTAGGATGTGTGAGAGTTGCGAGATTCTTACTTCTTTGGGGGAACTAGGGTAGCATAGGACTAAGTTGAATGCATTGGATTACTTATACTTGCATGCTACACTTCGCTTAAACCTTTTCTTGTTTTTATTTACTCGAGGACGAGTAAAGGTTTAAGTGGGGAGGATTGATCTGCATCATTATGCATACATTAACCAATGCATACGGCATAATAACTGGCTTGTTTTACTTGTTGGATTGCTAGTATTATTTAGGCTTACACGACAAAGGGTTTAGACGGCCATGTTTGGTTTTCTTGTCTAAATCTCGAGTTTTGTAGACTTAATTGATACTAATGGACACCTTGTATGCATGGGCACCTAGATATTCCTTTGTGATCATCACTAGTAGGTCATTAGTGGGTACTTTTCATCACATTTGTATAGAAGGTCGTTCACAAGGATGGTAGAAGATATCAAAGGCTATTCAAAAGAACTATAGTAGATGAAGGCCACAGACTCTAAAGCATTGTAGTTCATGGATTGAGCTAAACATAAGCGGATTTAAAGTTCAAAATGGCCAAGGAAGAAACCGAAATTTGTTGGCCGGGAGTTGCACAAAGTTATGGGAAAGATACAAGAAGAATCATCCCTTGTGGGTGGCACCATTGGATTTTTCTTCTTGAGTGCTATGAAATCGATTACAGGAACTCTCAAACCAGACCAACGGTTCATCCGTAGCGGAGCAAAAAAGTCAGCCGGCCAAACTAGCCACAGGTAGCATAGACCGTTCATAGCCAGCACGAGGCCAAGTCACACACGGCCTGTACCTTAAGACACAACCCATTTCAAGGGCCTTTGGCACGGGCCATGCTAAATGACACAGCCAGGCCAAATCCTGGCACGAGCCGTGCCAACCTCGGCTGGTCGTGTCCTCAAGTCCTCTTTTCACTCAAATTTTGGCTAAGTATGGCGCAAACTGTTCCATTTAACATGGCATGTGCAGTTTCAAGTCACAAATGTCAAGACCAGCCCACAGGGTGTGAAGAATAATGCAGCCCATGCCAAGAAACTAAGCAAAATGAAGATCTGGTTGACGGCCTGCGCCAAATGACACGGGGTGCGAATCAGAAGTGCAAAAATGGAGCTCTAAACAACTACCTGGGCCGGTTGAAACTAACCATGCCAGCACGGCCGTGTATAAACCTGTGCCCCATATCAGCACGAGTTACACGGCCCTTGACAAGATCGATGGGCCGCGACAGCACGAGGCCACATCGGCAACATGGGTCATGCCAATTGCGATGCCCCGTGTCAGTGGTGGCTGCTAGGGTTTTAGGCCTAATCCCCCACTACTACATATATAGCCTTTAGTCTTCTATGTTTTAGATCATAGATTATATTTTGGGTTTCAAGAGTAGCTTAAAGAGAGAAAACACTCTACCTTCTCTCTAGGTTCTTTCTCTTTCTTTTCTTTATTTTGCTTTTGCCCAAAAATGTTGAATTCAATGAAATACTTGAGTTCTATGTTTATGGAGTAGTTCTATAGCTAGGGGATAATATTTGTATTCATGCGTTGATTTATGTTTTGTGAGATTCATTACATCTTCCTAATTCTATGTGCTTGTGATATTATGTTGGCTTGTTCTTGAATTGTTATAATTTCATGAATGATAAACTCCATTAGCATACACTTTATTCTACATTCATATAGGTGCACATATTGATACCCCTCGAGGAAGAGAAACCTGGATGTGATATGGGTATCGGGGTCCGGGTCCACGTGGGTGTGTGCACATAGATATTTTCTAAGTTTTACCATTACAATGATAGCACCAGTCTTAGATGGCGAGTAGGTCTGAAAAGTTACGTGTAGAGATAGCATTTAGTAGCAGGTTTAGTGACCTAGTGTCATCGATAAGGTGCCTAATCCCCTTTGCCTCTTTAGGCATAAAGATAGAGCATCTATGGTGTAGTGCCCGAGATGTAATCATTCGGAGGAGAAATAAATTTTCGAAATGGCAGGGCTGTTGTCGCACTTCCCTAATTACGGTGGCAGTGTTGATGGACGATTGCAAGAGCACCCTAGGTATGGAAAATGGTAACCATCAACCAGACCATGTGTTATGATCACTAGAATAGGTTGCTGATGTCTTATATGTGATGGAATCGAGGATCGGAACATTTATTTAACCATGTTATGCAAATATTCCCCAAGTGTCTGTCTATATAGTTTTCTTGTGTTTTAGTTGTATTTTTTTAGTTGCTAAATGGAAAAACCCACCCCCCTCCCCATTTTACAATAACAGCTATTCCTAGAACACTGACGGATTGACAACCTGTACGTGGTTGTGTTTAATTGGCTATTAGACTCTAGCATCTCTATAGAGAAACTCGGTCTTACCACTCTACCCCATAGGTAGCTTAGTAGTGAGTTGGGTGCAGAAATATAAATTTAAATTTGACCACCATTTCATTCTCGTTTGTTTGGAACACCTTCGCTCGGTTTAGCTATAACATAATTTTAATGACTACGAATGGATTCGAGTCGCCATGACATGAGAAGATACAATGACAATCCTGAATGTGATTGTGTGTCCCCCAAGGTACTATCATGTACTCATCGCCATAAGGGATACGTGAAAATTGTCTCCTCCATGTTATTGTTCTTACCCGGTGAACATTAACAACTGAAAAATCATCTAATGAAACCCAAAAAAAACTTTGTAATCATGGCTTGCACCATCTTAGCCCAGACCAAAACTGCACCACCAATTACGAAGGCCATTATCTAGAAAATCCACAAATTCTGTAGTAATTGGATTTATTAGAAATTTATAATACATAACATTTATGATATGTTTGTATAATAGAGGCACTAATTTTTCAAATTTTTGTATTACGGCGTAACCAACACTTGCACGTCATGGTCAAGCCAGCATCCATGTGACGTGTAAGAATTTTAAATTCTAAAATAGCCTTGATGACGTACTTATTATTATTTCTTATTGTTTCAAGATATAATCTATTACTGTTGGGATTTCGTATTGAAATATTGCCAGCAACACTAGTGTTATACATGTGTATATATATTTAGTATATTTTTATTTAATGACTGCACTAATTTAGCACATGTTCTCATTACGACGTTTGTGCACATGGGGCTATATTGTAACCAACACTTTTACGTCAAGGACAGGAAAGCAACCATGTAACGCGTGAGGATTTTTTATTCTAAAATAGCCTTAACAATAAAATTAGAGTAGAAACCCCAACCGATCTAAGAGTCGACATTTATAAGTGAGAAATTCTAGATATTATCGATAATTTTAAATAACTTCACGAACAACAATGAATTGATTGATGTTATATATGATACTTTTAGATGCATGAACAAATGCAAATCACAACTTCCATTAAATTATAAGCAGATATGGTCGAAAAAAGATTATATCTTGAAACGTATGCTCTTCAAACAAGATTATGAAAATCTTAATATTATCAGTTATAACTTTCATAAGTTTTTAACTAATAATAATGTGATTGATATTAGATGTATGACACTTCTAAACACATGAATAAACATAAAACACAACTTTCATTTCAGGTACGCACATAAAAATAAAGTTACAAACATTATTGTATGTTAAAACACACTCCCGAAACAGAGTAACTTCACAATAATAACAAGTTCACCAGAAATTAAACATCAAGTATTCAAACCAAAATGGAGTTATATTCGCATTTGAAAGGAAAGAAATGCAAATCACACCCAGGTCTTCTACTCTTAGCCTTAAGGAGTACCTCGTTTCTCGCCCCACATCAGTTTGAACCTAGTGTAGTAACAGTACTCAGAGGCCTTGAAAGACTATATTACGTGTTATGAAGGAAGTGCTCATGTGAATGTAAGTTGTAAACTACTGATGACACAAAATAAGCTTTCACCCCCTAACTCGTCAGGTCGGCTCGTGCAAGATCAAGAAGTACAAATTATGGTCTATAAGTTGAAAAAGTTTGTTCAAACGAGTGGTCTATCGGTTCACCTCACAAAACTATTGGCTGCTCGGATAACCTACATATGCAAATCACATTGATAAGTAAACATCCTTGCAAGCCATGTAATAAAGTTTTTGAAAATATAGCAAGTTCAATTTTAAGAAATTAGTTAAGCATTTATGTTCAAGTAAGTCGTACGTGGGTGCATGCACACGTACAGAGATACATACATACACATGCACACAGTTCCACTGCGAGTAGAGCTGGAAACATCCTTAAATAATTTGAAGAAAGACTTTGTCTTGCAAAGCCAATCCACTTTGAAGATACTCAGGAAAAACATGCCCATTGGTGTGCATCTCATTTGGTTCAGAATGAAGCTTGATGACTTCTTCCTCCGCGATCCTAGCATACTTCTCAGCAATGTTCGCTTGTTCCTGAGTGGCTTTAAGGGAAGTCTCTAAGGTTACACATTTCATCTCATTCACCTTATACTATTCCATGAGAGACTCGTCCATAGGAGAGAACTTCAACAGCCACCCGCTCAGGCTCTCACCGACCATATAGAGCAAAAGACATAGAAAAGAGATAGTCAATATTCTAAATACATAATATCAAGGTATAGTGAAGGTCACTCAAATTAAGAATCGAACTTACCACAGCTAAAGTTTCGAGAAGAGAAAGTTTGGAGAGAGTATCAATTATTTGTCCCTCCACGAGAAAATTCCCAGTTTGCGCCAGAGCTTGAGAGCAAGGCTGGGTGCCACATCCCTTTTTCACTGGAGGTAACAAGTGGCCTGAGGACCCATCATTCTTACCCCTCTTTTTCTTCTCCTCCTTCAAATCACCAGTGAGGCGATCGCCACCCATTTCTCTGCCTAGGTTACCTGCCTTCCCCCGGGGTCATTAAAACCATAGCTTATAAGTCTAAACCCGGTTGGAGGCGGTGCAGTCAGAAGATAGAAATTTATAGGTCTGCACCCATTCCTACTACTACGCTACCTACAGGGTAGTTAGCTATAAACCCTGGGTTTTTCCACAGAGATGCTAGGTATAATGTATCAACTCAAAAACACATCCCCGTACAGGTCTTCAATCTGTACGATTGAAAGGAATAGTTAGTAAATCACACATGCAAATAAGGGGGGTTGGTTTTTCAAACTAACAACTAATATACATGAAAGTAAAAAACACAATTACAATATTAAGCTAGCACTTGGGGAAATCATTGAGCAACTTGGTCTATCTAATGCTTTTGTCCTTGATTCTTTCACATGGAGATCTAAAAAACCCTAATAGAGTGGCCTAACACGTGGGGTAGCCGATGACATACACTTCCCCATCTCTGTCACGGCGGGTGCTCTCGCAACCTTCCATCGACATCGCTATCGTAATTAGGGGAGTACAACAAGGTCCAACCATTTTTATTGGTCTGATTCACCCTTGTGAAATTATATCTTGGGCGTCCACCATGAATGCAACTACTCCCCTCGAGTCCTATCAATTAGGCCCAAGGGTCGTAGGTACCTTATCTATGACACTAGGGTTTCTTGTAACCCTAGCTTGCTACTGTTAAGCTATCTCTACTCAGAACCTCTCGAACAACTTTACAAAGTCAGCTAATACTGGTGCGATGGTAAGTGGATCGGAGTGACCTCGAATCTCCCATGCACACACTCACACAGACGCATTCTCCGCCACCCACACAAACATCCAGGTTTCTCTTCCCAAGGAGGCATCGATATTTGTGCCTATCATGAATACAGCCCAGAGTGTGTGCTATATATGTTGTGTAATATTCATTCATTCAAACTCAAAAGAAAATCACAATAATATTATGAAAATAAAATTAGGATGAACTAGAGAATCTCAAAAGGCATATAGATAAAACCAAGTCACTAAAATTATCCCCAACCTATGGAATCTACTCCCCTGATATGGAATTCAAAAAAAGATCAAAATTCCACATCTTAGAATCAAAGCAAAATAAAAGGAGAAAAAGATAAAGTTTCCTAAGGAGAGAATCTCCTATCTACTCTTCTAAGAATGAAATATGGTATGAAATTCTATATAAAAACCTAGTAGACTAAGGTTCTATAGATAATAGTAGGAGATTGGGCCTAAAAATATACCCAAAATTAGGTAAACCCTAGCTCAACCGCCGCCCGGTGTGAGGCGTCACGGATGACATGGCCTGTGGCATGTACTTAGCATGGGGCGCAAGGCCTGATGCGAGTCCCATCCCTTCATGGATGTGGGCCACCTGTTCTTGGGTGTGGCGTGGATCATCATCATGGTGCGAGACATGAGGGCTAAAGCAAGTCGCATCTAGCACTGGCGCGGGTTGCATTGTTCATTGCGGGGCACCGATAGGGCGCTGAATATTGAAGTTCTGATATGCGCTCATGGTCGTTGGCGCGGGCTATGGTAAGGCTAGGTGCTTTGCCCATAAACTTGGCCCGGATTGCATAAATTCTAACATTCCGCATTCTGGTCTCGACATAATGACTTGGAACGTCACGGGATGCCGAAAATGGGACGTCACATGCCCAAACCTAGTCGCACAGAGGAGTCTTCAATTCGTGCTTGGTAGCCTGTCATGTCTCATGCGGGTCACGCCATTGCCTCATGCAGCTCTCTGTGGCGTGGGGCATCTCCTTTGGCATGGGCCGTTGGTGCTAAACCATGCACGGCCCACACTGACCCATTGGTGTCTCAGCCGGCTGAACTAGTTTCCTTCGCTATGGGAGAACCGTTAGTCCAATTTGAGAGTTTCAATAGTCGATTTTTTAGTACTTGAAAGGAAAAATCCAATGGAACCAGACTTGAAGGTTGATTCTTCTTGGATCATTCTCGGCTAATCGAACCACGATTCCTCGTGTCTTCGTTGGCCGCTATGAACTCTGTAGCCGTCTATCTTTGGCTTCAATTTCCTTTTACCACGCATTGATGATCGTGGCCTTTGTCTACTACCATTCTGATGTGAATGGCCTTCATCTCTAATAACGTCCTTACAAACGGCCTTCATTATCTTCTATCGCTCTTACAAACGGCCTCACATAGAATGTAAACAAAAAGTACCCACGGGCGACCTACTAAAGATGATCACAAGGAATATTGAGGAGTCTATGGATACAAGATGTCCATTAGTACTAATTAAGTATAAAAATACAGGATTTAGACAAGAAAACCAAACATGGCTGTCTAAACCCCTTGTCACGTAAACTCAACTATTACTAGCAATCCACCAAGTAAAAGTAACTAAAAAGTATGTCAAATGCATCGGTTAACGCATGCATAATAAAGCAGATCAAACTCCCCACACTTAGCTTTTTACTCATCCTCGATTAAATAGAAGACAAGAAAAGGAATCAAGCGAAATGTAGCGTGCAAGAGTAAGTTAACCGAGGCATTTAACTTATTCCAAGATTACCCTGTTTCCCCCAAGAAAGTAAGAATCTCACACTCCCAGAAAGACATAAGTAATCAAACCACCAAAAAGTAAAGTGCGGAAAAAGGTAAGCCAAAAAGATAAGTGTCAAGCTAGCTTACTTTTCCCAAAATGATCCCAAAAGCAATCAAAGAGTAGTCTTCAAAAACAATTCACTGCGGAAGCATGCATTCAACCTATTATTTTGTTTTCTCTCAATTTCTCTCATTCATCCTAGGAGCCCTTTCGGGTTTTCATCCTAGCTTTAACACACAAAGGGTGCCTACTTCTCACCTTTTTCCACACGTCCTCTCATTTTTTTTCCTAGCCTCGTAAGCCTAGCTGAGCCTAGCCGCTCATTTTCACCTAGGTCTTTCGACCTATCCGGCCTTTTCCTCATGTTACCCAAGTCGCCCTTTTGGGTTTTTGACTTGTCTTGAGTTTTTTATTTTTTTCATTTTTTCAAGTTTTTCAATTTATTTGGTGTAGCAAAAAAATGTCCCAAAAGTGGGCTTCATACTACAAAAGATAGTCAAATCATACACCACCAATTTTCTAAAACATCCTACCCCATGAAAACTAGATATCCCTAGCATAGCATGTCATGCCACCAAATGTCCATCTGAAATCATCCCTCAAAAAAACAAAAATGATCAACAAACAAGAAAAACAACTACCAAAGAAAATCATTAAATGCACAGAGGAAATCCAAGAATGTAAACTCTCTCCCTACACTTTGTCCATGCAAAGTGTCCAATGCACAAAAATCATATTAAAACATAGGTGAAGTAGGAAGAATAGTGATACTCAATCCCACGGCCCTAAAGGGCTTTCATCCTCGTGACTCATAAAGCTCTTATCCATGTGTCTATTTGCTTGAAGTGTGGCCTCAATGCTATCCATCCTCGTGCTAAGATCTTCCACTTGCGAACACATTCCTCCTATTGCTTGGACTACCTCTTGCAACACTTGAGTGGAGCTCAAAAGCTTGTCCCCGAGTGAATGCAACTGGTCAATGATGTATGTAGATAAGAGAGAGCGACTAGGAGGTGCTCTCGGAGTGGTCTCGCCCTCGGCCTCCTCAATATCTATCTTCGAGTTGGACATAATTCTATTGAATTCCTTCTCAAACTCCCGGTCTAGCCAAATGAGTAGATCATCCAAGTTAGTACCATGGTCAATCGCGGAGTGCTCCGGTTGTGGAAGAATTATAAAGCTATATGTTCTTGCTCTGCCATAGAGCCATACATATCTACCCCTTGATGTCGTCGGTCCCACCATAGATGTCTTTGCTAACTTCTCAATGTTGTACCTTGTGCTTGATCTCCCTAAGTTAGCTAGAGCCCTTTGTGTAACTGGATGACCTAGATACTCCGACAAAAGACCAACCATGCCTCCCATGGAGATTTTTCCACTCTTCTTGTCTCCCATCGCTAAGCATTCCTGTACAAAGTACCCCGCAAAGTTTGGGTAAAAGTTACCCCCTGAAGTCATTGCCCAAAGGTAATGAACATCCAAACCTGGGCATTGCGTTAGTTCACCATGGAAAAATACTCACATGGCCAACAAACGATGAACATAACGGAACACCGGATGAACTATAGTGGTACTCTTGCACAGGTTCTTCCAATCGGTTCCCGTCAGTTGCACCCAAAAGTGCCCAAGAGAGAAAAGTAACCCTTGTCTGTGTGTCTTCTAGATCTCCTTGCCATACCTCCACCCAAAGGCTCATGCTACCTCCCAATGGGTTATCTTGTATTTCTTGTTGTCTAGCTTGAATTTGATCGCCTTATGTCCATCATTATCTACGATCGGCCTAATGTACGTCTTGGAGTGTTTCTTGAGAAACCCCTCTAGACCTACTCGGCTCAACATGTAAGTAAATGGCTCAAGTAAACCTAGAGCTTCCAAGGTGTTCTTGCAAGCAAACCCCATCTCCAAAATACTCATCTTTGGCTCTCTCGAGTTCCTCCACCTCCAGGCTGCAGTCCCAGAAATGTTGGATAAACCCAAAAAATCCTTGGTCACAAATGTGGGGTTACGAAGAATGGAAGTTATCGGCTCGGGGTTTTTACCCTTCGCCAACTTCTTCCTCTTCTCACCCCTAGTGGACTTGCCCTTCTCCTAGGTTTTCTTATTAGGTGCCATCCTATCAAAATGAGGACAAGAGTGGTGATATGATCATAAACAAAAAAAATGGCCTACAATTCAAAGATAAAACTTTCTCCTAAATTACCCAAACATTTGTAACATGATATTCTAAGCATGTGGGCGATTCAAACAAGAACATTCCTCATCAAACAACAATATCCTGTGAGTTATCACCGACCCATTAACAAGATCATGCAACCAAGATTCACTCTCTCCCCAAATCTTCTAACACCAAAGATCATATCTTTCAAGCATAATAGCGCACCAATCCTCCCAACATCCTCATTCAACACAAGATTATGAATACAAACTCAAACTCAAACACACATCTCAAAACACATTTATTCATTATTCATGCTTAAAATAACACCACCACAATGTCAAATAAAGCATACAAACATAGAGTTCAATGGCTTACCCAAAATTTAAAGCTAAGATTTGCAAGACCCACAAAAGAAGAAGCGAAAATTACCAACTTTTTGAAGAAAAGCTTCAATTTTTTTTCGAGTTCACCTAGAGTGTATGAGAATGAGTGTTTCTTGAGAAGAAAGAATATGTCAAATGCGAGAATTACGTGGAGAAATGTACTAAGGAAATGGAATTTCAGCCTAGGTGACTAGGGTGAGAGGTACAATTAGGATAAGAATGGATTTTAAAATGCTCAATTTAGGATACAATAGTACAACTCAATTAAATTCAAGAGATTTGGAAGTATTTTCAAAAATCCTAAGGAATAGGGAATTCCAAAATTCTTGAACCAAAAATTCATTTTTGAACTAGCGAATCGGAATTTTCAGAAATTTTGCATCATTGGAACAAAGAAAATTGAAATTTTGGTTTTAGGCACAAAAGGTGCCTTGCGCGAAGCATAGCCTCGTGCCAAAACACCTGGCATGAGGCATAGTCTGGCGCCAAACCTCTGGCACGAGACATAGCCTGGTGTCGTTCCAATCCCAGCACGAAGTATAGCCTTGAGCCAGCCTACTTGGCATGAGGCATGCACCAACCTTTTCCCTAATCCTCGGTGTTTTTTCTCTTTTTCAAAAGATTATGTCACCTATCCAATTTAATTCCATTAAAACACAATCACGAGTCCCGAACTCAAATTTCCAAACCAATCAAGAGTTTCATCTCAAAAATCTACATAGCAAAACATAGATTCATGCAAACACTATCTAATTCCTAATCAAAAACACGAAAGCAAAAGAAATACCGTATATTTATTGTTGTCCTCATGACTTGTTTTCTTTTCCCGTGCAGTCTAGTTAGAAACATAACGGTGGGTCTCTAAAATTGCCATCGGTGACTCCACCCACAATGACATCATTGTGGAGAGGTCTCCGCAATGAGCCATTCTACCTTCGGACTTTTTATCTGCCAATAGGAATGAATCTCCATGATTTTCCATCATTGAGTCCGTGAATGCCATTTCGGGGATTAAGGAAGGTTGAGGAGGTTTTAAACCCTCAATTATCTCCCTTTCCTACTGCAAATTGGTTAGCATAGAAAAATAATCTAGCACGGACATATTATCCATCGCATCATGCAATTCATCGAAATCATCATTATTATCATCAATATGGGATTCACTCAAACATTCATGCTTGTTTATCACACAAGAATATTCATCATGCTCATCACATAAGGTTACACCTTTGCACATCAAAGATGACTTTGTTGAATCATTCCTAGACTTATAGATATCAAATTCCTCTTTATCCATGTCATCTTCTAGAGTTAAGGTTCCCAAGTGGACATCGATTTTAGTCCTAGACATTTTAAGAAAAGGTCTCCCCAAAAGTATTGAAGGTGCACTTCTGTCGTGCGCCACGTCTAAAACATAAAAATCCACCGGAAAAACAAACTTGCCAACTTGCACCATCACATCCTTCACTAGTCCACAGGGACTAGCTTGGGAATGATCGACAAGTTGAACAATCACTCTAGTATCTCTAAGCTAACCTATTTCTAGGCGTTCATATAGAATAAATGGGATAACATTAATTGATGCACCTAGATCTCTCATGGAATGCTCCACAAATTTACCACCTAAAGAGATAGGAATAGAAAACATTCTGGAGTCATCGCATTTTTTAGGAAGGTTCTTGTGATTCAAAATGGTAACTCTTCCCATTTTTATATGTCCTAATCTCTTAAGTGGTCTAAGTATTTTCTTTTTGCATGCAACTCTAAAAAATTTAGCATATGATGGCACATGTTCAATTAATCCCAAGATATGGATGGCTACCTCGATCTTTTTGAAGAATTTTTTAATGTTTGCATCATTGGTCACCACCTTTGGCCGTCCTCTCAATGCATTTGAAAATGGAGGTGGAATGGTGACTTGTGCCTCGGGTGGTGGAAGTTCCTTGGAGGGTTATTCCTTGACCACAATCTCTTCCTCTTCTAACTATCCTTTGGTAGACTCCACTATCTTGTCATCTTCTTGCATTGTCTTCTTCTCGGTCTTGCGGACTTCCTTCCCATTTCTCAATTTAAGTGCGCTCACATTCCTTAGATTTACATCCAGTTGGGAAGGTAGTTTTCCGGACTCCTTGGCCTTAAGTCGGCTTATCGAAGTGGCAGGTTTCCTGACTTGAACTTTGAGATTTTTTATTCTTGAGAAAGATCTATTGCTAAGGTCCTCAATTCCTTGCCTTGTCTGCTCCTTGAAGACCTCATGTTTCTTCCCCAATTGGCTGATGGCTTCCAAGATCTCATCCCGTTCTGACTTGTAAAGTGAAGCATGGTTGTTGGAATGGCCTTCACCTCAAGGATATGGTTGAGGTGGAGCTTGTCCTCCTTGATACCCTTGAGGTTGGTTGTCCTCCCTCCATCAAAAATTAGGATGATCTCTATACCTCGGATTGAATAAATTTGCATAGGGGTCCGGCCTTGCATCTCCTTGGTTCCCTCGGAACCCTTGTGGTTAACCCCTAGAAAATTGTGGTCATTCCCGATTGTTGTAGTCAATTTCCTTCACCTCTTGTAAATCAACTACAACTTTGGGGCATGCTTCGAAATTGTGGTTGAGGTTGCAAACTCCACACACTTGGACTTGATGCATTATTCCTCGCAAGAGCTTGGACTTGCTCCTCCAACTTGGGTGAGTGTGTGGGTTCATCCAAGGCCTTCACCCTCGATCTAGTGCCAAATTTCCACATACCATTCGCCATTTCTTCAAAGAGGGACATTGTATCCTTGGGGCTCTTGTTCGCTATCAAACCATTGCATGCGGCATTTACCATCCACGTGTCTTCATCACACAATCCCTGAAAGAAGTAGTACACCAAATATCCTTCTTTTAATGGGTGGTACAGACAACTTTCCAAAAGTCTCTTGAAGCGCTCTTAATAATGGTACATACTCTCGGTGGAACCTTGGGTGATATTTGACAACTGCTTCTTCAACCCGGCTGACTCTGATGCCGAAAAATATTCATGTCCATCCACAATGCAATACACCTCGACGGAAAGTAGTAGAGCCAGTCCTTAGCACTACTTTGGAGGGAAAATGGGAAAGCTCTTAGGTTGTAGTCATCTTTGGACACTCCCGAGGGCTTCATATTAGTACACACCAAATAGAACTGTGAAATATACTTGTTTGGGTCCTCACCATCCAATCCATGCAATGTAGGAAGGCAATGGATCATGCCACTTTTTAGCTTAATGCTTACATTGGCGGGTAATGGCGGGAAGGTGATGCATAGAGGTTGATTCTCCAAGTTGGGTGTCATGAGCTTCCGTAGGGTGCGATTGTCTTCTGTCATTTCTAACAGGCCTTCTACTACTACTTCTGGCCTCGGTTGAACTTGTGCCCTAGTTCTTCACCTCCATCTCCTCCGACCACCTGTGTTCTTAGTCGGGTAGTGTAAGATGCCTAGATTAGTGGTACGGGTGTGTACCATAAACTAAGACAAACAATACCCTTCCAAAAACAACACTAGCAAATGGATCTAAAGGTTACAAACTAACTAAAACAACAGCTTCAACCAAGAATCAACAACATTAATAAATAAAAAAATAAAAGCTAAACTAACTACTCCACTAACGTGTTATGCTAAGTTGATACCTAGACTCCTATCTATTCTTCTAAGAATGAAATATGGTATGAAAGTCTATATGAAAACCTCGTCAGGTCGGCCCGTGCAAGATCAAGACGTGCAAATTGTGGTCATAATATATTCAAACATGCACAAAAACACACCTCATTGAAAAAGTTCGTACAAAACAGCGGTCTATTGGTTCACCTCACAAAACAATTGGCCGCTCGTACAACCTATGCAAATCACAATGATAAATAAACATCATCGCAAGCCATGTAATAAAGTATTTGAAAATATAGAAAGTTGAATTTTAATAAATTTAGTTAAGCATTTATGTTCAAGTAAGTCGCACGCGGGTACACACACAAGCACATATATGTATGAGTGTGTGTGTGAGATTTGGTAATCTGAAATACCATTATAGAATTCATAAAATAAAAATAAAATATTTTGTATTTTACAATACCATTATTTAATTTTTAAATTTAGAAAAAGAAATTGACATATTAAATTGAAAATAAAATGATCATCAAATAAAATGGTAAAATAAATAATATACAAAACATTCCAATTCAAACGCACTCTTCTTAAATAAACATACACTATATATATATATATAGATACATATATATATATAAACATTAGTGTTGCTAGAAATATTATAATATGAAATCCCAATAGTAATAAATTATTTCTTGAAACAATAAGAAATAATTTCTCGTTTCTCGAATCGCATGCGAAAAACTTGCCGTTATCTCATTCTATGACAAACTCATCCCCATGCAAACAAAAAACATCCCTAAATTTCAATCCAACATTCACGCGCTAAACAACACACGTCTTAGGATACTTGACACTAACAACGTTGATTCAAGAATCTCGCGAGCCATACTCTTTCAATGCCAGAATGCGAAGAACACCTGGCTCTCGAAGCACTAGAGCAAGAAATTTATTAAGTACAGATATTTCAAACGGGCTTTCTCCCTTCATACCATTAGGAATCGGCACTTTCTCCAACTTTTCGCTAGCCAAATTGAAATTAACTAGAACGAAGAAATTCTTATCAATTTTTTTATCATAATTAACACGCCTCAAGTATATGTAGCCATTTGAAAACACTCCACGATGTCCATGACATGAAGATATAATGATAATCATGAATGTGATTGCGGGTCTCCCAAGGTTCTATCACGTACTCATCGCCATAAGGAATACGTGCAAATCTCCTCCATGTTATTGTTCTAACACGTAAACATTAATAGCTGCATTATCATCTCACGAAACCAAAACTACTTCGTAATCATGGCCTGCACCATCATGTAGACTAGACCAAAACTACACCACTACTTATGAGGGCCATGACCTGGAAAATCCACAAATTCTTTAGTAATTGGATTTATTAGAATGTTACGATGCATAACATTTATTATATTTTTATATAATAAGTGCACTAATTTTGCACAAGTTTGTATTACAATGTTTGTGCATGTGGGGGTAAATTGTAACCAACACTTGCACGACATGATCAAGCCAGCATCCATGTGAAGTGTAAAAATTTTAAATTCTAAAATAGCCATGACGACATACTTATTATTATTTCTTATTGTTTCAACATATAATCTATTAATTTTGGGGGACGTATTGAGATATTTCTAGCAACACTATTATACATGTATATATCGAGTATATTTTTATTAAAGAACTGCACTAATTTAGCACATGTTCTTATTACAATGTTTGTGCACGCGGGGCTATATTGTAACCAATACTTGCATGTTAAGGACATGCAAGCTTTCATGTTATGTGTGAGGATTTTTTAAATTCTAAAATAGCCTTAACTACACAATTAGAGTAGTAACCCCAACAGATCTAAACGTCGACATTTATAAGTGAGAAATTCTAGATATTATCAATAGTTATAATAATTTCACGAACAATAATGAATTGATTGAATTTATATATGATACTTCTAGATGTATAAACAAATATAAATCACAACTTCCATTTAAAATGCAATCAGATTTGGTCGAAACAAGATTATATCTTGAAACATATGCTCTTCAAAAAATATTATGAAAATCTTAATATTATGAGTTATAACTATCACAATTTTATAATTAATAATGATTGGATTGATGTTTTGATATATGACACTTCTTAACATATGAATAAACATAAAAGATAACTTTCATTTAAGGTACGCGCAAATAATAAAAGTACAAACAATATTGTTTATTAAAACACACACTCCTAAAACAGAGTAACTTTGACGATAATGAAAAGTTTACCAAAAATCAAAAATCAAGTATTCAAATCAAAAGGAAGTTACATTTGCATTTAAAAGGAAATCGCTCCTTAATCCCCCCTGATCGGTCGCCTTCTGGAAATTGCCTAGCTACGAAGATTTACCACCACCTTTCATAAGGCCCTATATATATTATATAATAACAAGAAAAATTAAAAGTCCCTTCTTTGAATCGAAAATATAGTAATCTTTCTTAATTTTTTAGTCTAAGTAAGAGGGCAATTACAATGGGAAGCAAGGCTGTAAGGCGGAGCGAATCCGGAAAGATTGCCTCAGTTCGGATTGTTCTCTGCAACTCGGGAACATGAAGTTGGAATCGCTAGTAATCGCAGATCAGCATGCCGCGGTGCAAATAATACCCAAGTCTTCTACTCTTAGACATTTAGAGTACCTCGTTTATTGCCCTACGTCAGACTGAACCATGTGTAGTAGTAGTATTCAGAGGCCTTGAACGACTCTGTTACGTGATATGAAAGAAGTGCTCATGTGAGTAAGTTGCAAACAATTTAGGACATAAAATAAATTTTCACCCCCTTACTCGTCAGGTCAGCTCATGCAAGATCAAGACGTGAAAATTGTGGTCATCATATATTCAAAAATACACTAAAACACTCCGCATTGAAAAAGTTTGTGCAAACGAGTGGTCTATTGGTTCACCTCACAAAACAATTGGCCGCTCATACGACCTATATATGCAAATCACAGTGATAATAAACATCCTCGCAAGCCGTGTAATAAAGTGTGTGAAAATATAGCAAGTTGAATTTTAAGAAATTTAGTTAAGCATTATGTTCAAGTTAGTCGCACGCGGGCATACGCACATGCGCATATATACATGCACACACCGATAGATTGATAGATACACACACACACACACACATATATATATATATTTATATATTTATATATATATATATATATTTATATATATACACCCACATATATATAGTATAATTTGGTAATCTTAAATACTATTATAAAATTAATAAAATAAGCATAAATTATTTTGAATTTTACGATACCATTATTGAATTTTTAAATTTTAGAAAAAAAATTGACACATTAAATTGAAAATAAAATGATCATTAAAGAAAATGGTAAAATAAATAGTATACAAAACATTCCAATTCAAATGCACTCTTCTTAAATAAACATACACTATATATATACATACATACATATATATATATACACACACGTGTATAACATTAGTGTTGCTAGCAATATTTCAATACGAAATCCCAACAGAAATAGATTGTTTCTTGAAACAATAAGAAATAATTTCTTGTTTCTCGGATCGCAAGTGAAAAATTTCTCGTTACCTCATTCCATGACAAGCTCGTCCCAATGCAAACGAAAAACAACCCTAAATTTCAATCTAACATTCCCACCCTAAACACGGCACGTCATAGGATACTTGATGCTAACAAAGTTGATCCAAGAATCTCGCGCACCATACTCTTTCAATGCCCAAATGCGAAGAACGCCTAGCTCTCGAAACACCAGAGCAAAAAATTCATTAAGAATAGAGATTTCAAATGGGCCTCCTCCATTAATACCATTAGGAATCGCCACTTTCCTCCAACCCCTCACTAGCCAAATTGAAAGCAACTAGAAAGTAGAATTTTATTATCAATTTTTTCATCGTAATTAACACACCTCCAGTATATGTGGCCATTTGAAAACACTCCACAATGTCCATGACTTCAGAAGATACAATGATAATAATTAATGTGATTATGTATCTCCCAAGGTACTATCACGTACTCGTCGCCGTAAGGGATACTTGTAAATCTCCTCGTAGTTATTGTTCTCACAGTCAACATTAACAGCTGCAAAATCATCTAACAGAACCGAAACAACATTGTAATCATGACTCGCACCGTCGTAGCCCAGATCAAAACTGCACCACCAGTTACGAGGGCCCTGATCCAGAAAATCCACAAATTGTTCAGTAATGCGATTTATTAGAATGTTAATATACATAACATTTATTTTGTGTTTATATAATAAGTGCACTAATTTTTCACAAGTTCGTATTACGACGCTTATGCATGTGGGGGTTTATCGTAACCAACACTTGCACGCCATGGTCCATGTGACGTGTAAGAATCTTAAATTCTGAAATAGCCTTGATGATATAGTTATTATTATTTCTTATTGTTTCAAGATATAATCTATTACTATTTGGGATTTTGTATTGAAATACTGCTAGCAACACTAATGTTATACATGTATATATGCATATATTTATACAGTATATTATTATTTAAGAACTGCACTAATTTAGAACATGTTCATATTACGACGTTTGTACACGTGGGGCTATATTGTAGCCAGCACTTTTATGTCAAGGACAGGCCAACAACCATGTGACGTGTGAGGATTTAGATTCTAAAATAGCCTTAACATAATTAGAGTAGAAACCCCAACTGATCTATTCGCAAGTGAAAAATTCTAGATATTATCAATTAGTTATAATAACTTCACGAACAACAATAAATTGATTGATGTTACATATGATACTTCTAAATTCATGAAAAAATATAAAATCACAAGTTTTACTTAATATACAAGAAAATATGGTCGAAAAAAAATTATGAAAAATCTTAATTATCAATTATAACTCTTAAAATTTTAAAAATAATAATAAATTGATCTACGTTTAGATATATGACACTTTTAAACACATGAAAAAACATAAAGCACAACTTTCATTTAAGGTCACGCATATAAATAAAATTACAAACAAGATAGTATGTTAAAACACATACAATACGGAGATAAAAATAACAAGTTTCCCAAAAATTAAACATCAAGTATTCAAACCAAAATGGAGTTATATTCACATTTAAAAGGAAAGAAATACAAATCACACCCAGGTCTTCTACTCTTAGCCATCAGGAGTACCTCGTTTCGCACCCCACGTCAGTTTAAACCATATGTAGTAGCAATACTCGGAGGCCTTGAACGACTCTTTTATGTGTTATGAAGGAAGTGCTCATGTGAAAGTAAGTTGTACGTAGGAGACAAAATAAATGTTCACCCCCTTACTCATCAGGTGGGCTCGTGCAATATCATGATGTTCAAATTGTGGTCATAATATATTCAAATATACACAAAAACACTCCTGATTGAAAATGTTCGTGCTATGTATATATATGTATATGCGTGCATGTATATGTGTATATGCGTGCATGTATATATATATATATATATATATGTATATGTGTGCTTGTATATATGTATATGCGTGCATGTATATATGTATACGCGTGCATGTATATGTATATATATATGTGCATGTATATATGTATATGCGTGCATGTATATATGTATATGCGTGCATGTATATATGTAAACGCGTGCATGTATATGCGTGCACACATATACATGCACGCATATACATATATATATATATATGTATATGTATATATATGTGTGTGTGTATACATGCATATATACGTGTGCACACATATACAAGCACGCATATATACATATATATACACATATATACATATATATACATATATATATATATGTATGCTCGCCTGCGTACGACTTACTTACACACATATATATACATATATATATGCATATATATACATATATATATATATATGTATTTATATATGTGTATATATATGTATTTATATATGTGTATATATGTATATATGTATATATGTATGTATGTATGTATGTATGTATATGTATGTATGTATGGTATAGTATAGTATAATATGATAATCTAAAATACCATTATAGAACTAATAAATAAACATAAAATATTTTATATTTTACAATACCATTATTGGATTTTAAAATTTTAGAAAAAGTAATTAACATATTAAATTGAAAATAAAATGATCATCAAAGAAAATGGTAAAATAAATAATATACAAAACACTCCAATTCAAATGCACTCTTCTTAAATAAACATACACTAGATATATGTACATGTATAACATTAGTGTAGCTAGCAATATTTCAATACAAAATTCCAACAGTAAGAAATATCTTGAAACAATAAGAAATAGTTTCTGGAATCGCATGCGAAAGACTTCCCATTATCTCATTTTGTGACAGACTCATCCCCGTGCAAATGAAAAGGAGCCCTAAATTTCAATCCAACATTGACATGTTTGGCACGACACGTCTAATGATACTTTATGCTAACAATGTTGATCAAAGAATATCACGCGCCATACTCTTTCAATGCCCAAATGCAAAGAACACATGACTCTCGAAACACTAGAGCAGAGATTTCAAACATGTTTTCATCCTTAATACCATTAGGTATCGCCACTTCCTCCAACTCCTCACTAGCCAAATTGAAAACAACAAGAAAGAAGAAATTCTTATCAATTTTTTCATCGTAATTAACACGCCTCTAGTATATGTAGTTGTTTCAAAACACACCACGATATCTATGGCATGAGAAGATACAATGATAATCATGAATGTGATTGTGTGTCTCCCAAGGTACTATCATGTACTCGTCGCCATAAGGGATACCTACAAATCTCCTCCATGTTATAGTTCTTACATTGTTAACATTAACAGCTGTGAAATCATCTAACAAAAATGAAACCACTTTATAATCATGGCTAGGACCATCGTAGCCCAGACCAAAAGTGCACCACCAATTACAAGGGCCATGATCCTGAAAATCCACAAATCCATTAGTAGAGGGATTTATTAGAATGTTACGATACTTAACATTTATTTTATGTTTTTTTCATTAAAAACTCACAAAAGGTGAGGGGGTTTCTATTAGATTTTCCAAATTAAAAAATAAATCAAATAACAATCGTAGCATAAGCAATTCGAAGTTAAACAAATCTAATCTAGTGTACCAACTAGAAAAAGGCAATTAGTGCCACAATTTTAGAAATCCATTTCTTTTGTCTCTACCCCAAGTGTTAACAAAAAGAAATGGCCTAATCCCCCGGTCGAGGTCTAGAACGGTCTTCCACTTTTTTTCCTCCAAACCCATTATTGACAAAAATAGGTGGCCTTCCATAATAGCCCCTTGCAAATTGCTTCCCCAGAAGTAATTTACTTTAAAATATGTTTGATAGGCTTTGAACCGGGCAAGAAAGCAATGCAACCTCGTGATTTCATATGTTTTGGTCCTATATTGCATAGTTGCCTTCTTGAAACCTGTTCTGCTCTCCAATTGATTCTCAAGTGCTTTCTGATTCAAGATCAATTGCCTATTGGGCCCATCTCTCTCCCTCTTTTGCATTATTTTGTTTCAAGCTAGCAATGTATCTCATGCAACCATCATGTAGGCTGAAAAATGGAGTCCCTTGTTCCCATTTCTTCTTTGTTCCTGTCATAAACAAAAGAGTCAGCAGTGTATTTTCCAGAGAGAAACAAACTAAGAGACTCGAATATAAGGAAAAAATATAGCATCTAAGTGTATGGGTCCCTTAATATTTCTAGGCATGCAAGCAAGATTATAAAAATAATTATATACCTTTGATGAGCTTTCTGGTTTTGCTAGAGAATTTGCAACACTATTGGCCTCTCTATAAATGGGACTAATAGTGTAATCCAGATTGCTCAGCAATTTCCATATGTTCCTGATGTAAGATATAAAGCGCCACAGAATTTTGAACACTCTTCTAATCATTTTCACCAATCGAAGAGTCACATTCAATTTGTAGAAGAGAAAAACCATGTTGTAATGACAACTCTAGCCCTTGTTCCAATGCTTTAATTTCAGCCATTACTGTTGCCTTGGCCAAGATATCTTGCCATTGCTAGCTGAACTTGACCCTGTTGGTTCCTGGCTATAATACTAGCCCCTGCATCTCCATTTCTGAGGGCATATCCATCAGTGTTAAGTTTACATTTCTCAGGGAATTCCCAATGGATAATCTCACTAGATCTCCTCTTCTTCTTTAACCTGTAAGGTTGATTCACCAACGCGGGCATATTTCCTTACATTAACCATTTAAAATGTAATTTATGAGCAAGAAATATGTCCTGATATTGTGCTATAATCTTCTTAATAATTTGCATAGTGTTCGGCTTTATGGATTCATGCAAAAATATGTTTATAGCACACCATATAAACCAAGTTACTATACATGGAAGAATGTGAATCAATTGAGAAATTTCAAAAATTTTAACTTCAATGGACCAATAGTAAAAGAACTTGTCCCAGAGAGACACAAAATCATGAATTGGCAGGTTAAAAGCTAAGTTCATTTGGTTCCATATATTTTGAATGGCTCGGCAAGAGTTAAAAGAGTGATGGATATCATCTGCTTCATGCTCACAGAAAACACATTTCGAAGGAAGATTGAAAGCGAGGTCTTCTAATATATCATTCATAGCTATCAATCTGTTTAATAACTTCCAGTTATAAACGCCTATCTTTCTAGGCAGCAAATTAGACCACTGGTGCTTAAAAGAAGGAACCACATCCTTTGTTTGTAAGTTGATTTAAGAGAAAAATCACCATTCTCAGATAATTTCCAGACAAGTATATCCTCATATTCTGGATATAAGATGATTTCCTGCTCAAGATAGTTCACAATATTCAATGGGAGCCCAACACTTATCAAATTAAGGAAATAGCTTTTGTTGAAATTAAAACCAGCAATAGAAGAATCAATTAGATGGATTTCAAGATCATTGTTCCAAAGATCTATTAGAGGACCAAAACCAGTCCAAATTGAGTCCCAAAAGGAAACATCTCCTTTCCCAACCTACTGATAAGAGTTAGAAACAGCCATATCTGGAATTCCCTTTATCCTTTTCCAAGTTCTAGAGATTTTTAAGTAATCTAGCAAAGACCACATGACCTGAGACCATAAATATTTGTTTTGTTGAAGCTTCCACAAAAGTTTAAGTGAAAAGCTATCAGTCATGGTATGCAAATTCTTAAAATCAAGGTCATTCTCAAATTTAGGATAACACAATTTTGTGTATGATCTCCAAAATTTTTTTCCCACATTATTATCCCAGATCCTCCAAAAGAACTTTTCAAATAGTATGTGAGCTTATCAATCACTCTTCTTGTTGGTTTTTAAATTGTGATTAAGTGGAGAGGAATGGCTGATAAAACATGTTTAATTTAAACAATCCTACCAGCTTGATTTAAAAAGTTATTTTGCCAAGATAGGATATTCGAAGAGACTAAGTCAAGAAGATTTTGAAATAAAAACATTTTTGCACCTTCCGGTGAACATAGGACATCCTAGGTATCTGAAAGGGGAAGCTTCCAAGTGTCATACCTGTTTCATTTGATAAAACTGTCCTAATTCTAGGTGGTGCAAATTTAGATAGGTAGGAAAAAGACTTTACAAAGTCCACCTTTAGACCAGTAGCCATTTCAAAGGTTTTTAAAAAACATAAGAGAGCTTTTAGACCATCCTTTGAAAGTTTCATGGAAGTCGTTGTGCCATCCACAAAAGACTAATTAGTTAGCTTTATCATTGAATCTGGCAGCTTGTAATATCTATATTTTCATATTGAAAAAGAAAATTTAGGTTCCTTGATAAGGCCTCTGCCATGAGAATAAACAAGAAAGGAGACAAATGGTCCCCTTGCTTGAGTCCTCGTGAGGATTGGAAGAAACCGTGAGATTTTCCATTCACAAGTACAGAAAAATAAGCTTCTTTAATGTTGCCCATAATCACATCAACCAACGAGTTTTAAAACCAATTTTAAAAGTAATTTTCTTTTAAAAGACCATGATACTCTATCGAACGCCTTCATCATGTCATGTCATGTTTATATAATAAGTGCACTAATTTTGCACAAGTCCGTATTACGACGTTTGTGCGTGTGGGGGTATATTACAACGTTTGTGCGTGTGAAAGTAAGTTGTAAACTGCTTAGGTGACAAAATAAATGTTCACCCGCTTACTCATCAGGTTGGCTCGTGCAAGATGAAGACGTTCAAATTCTGGTAATAATATATTCAAACATACACAAAACAATGCTCCTGATTGAAAATGTTTGTGCAAACAAGTGGTCTATTGGTTCACCTCACAAAATAGTTAGCAGCTCGTACGACCTGCATATGCAAATCACCATGATAAATAAACATCCTCGCAAGCCATGTAATAAAGAATTTGAAAATATGGCAAGTTGAATTTTAAGAAAGTTAGCTAAGCATTTATGTTCAAATAAGTAGCAAAGCGCACACACACGCACACATATACATATATATGTATATATGTACATATATACATATATGTGTGTGTGTGTATGTGTGAGCATATGTGTGTAGTATAGTATAATTTGGTAATCTAAAATACCATTATAGAACTAATAAAATTAACATAAAATATTTTACAATACCATTATTAAATTTAGAAAAAGAAATTGACATATTAAATTGAAAATAAAATGATCATCAAAGAAAATGGTAAAATAAATAATATACAAAACATTCCAATTCAAATGCACTCTTCTTAAATAATCTTACACTAGATATATATAAATGTATAACATTAGTGTTGCCAGCAATATTTCAGTACGAAATCCCAACAGTAAGAAATATCTTGAAACAATAAGAAATAGTTTCTCGAATCACATGCGAAAAACTTCCCGTTATCCCATTCCATGACAAACTCATCCCCATGCAAACGAAAAACAACCCTAAATTTCAAACCAACATTGACACGCCTGACGCGACAATCTTATGATACTTGATGCTAACAACGTTGATCCAAGAATATCATGCGCCATACTCTTTCAATGCCCAAATGCGAAGAACATGTGGCTTTCGAAGCATCAGAGCAAGAAATTCATCAAGAACAGAGATTTCAAATGGGTTTTCTCCCTTAATACCATTAAGAATCGCCACTTCCTCCAACTCCTTGCTAGCCAAATTGAAAACAACAAGAAAGAAGAAATTCTTATCAATTTTTTCATCATAATTAAGACTCCCCTAGTATATGTAGCGTTTGAAAACACTTCACGATGTCCACAACATGATAAGATACAATGATAATCATGAATGTGATTGTGTGTCTCCCAATGTACTATCATGTACTCGTAGTCATAAGGGATACCTGCAAATCTCCTCCATGTTATTATTCTTACATGGTAAACATTAACAGCTGTAAAATCATCCAACAAAAATGAAACCTCTTTGTAATGATTGCTCGTACCATCGTAGCCCAACCAAACTGCACCACCAATTATGATGGCCATGATCTGGAAAATCTACAAATCCTTTAGCAAAATAATTTATTAGAATGTTACGATACATAACATTTATTATATGTTTATATAATATGTGCACTAATTGTGCACAAGTCCGTATTACAACATTTGTTCATGTGGGGGTATATTCTAACCAACACTTGCACGTCATGGTTAAGCCAACATCCATGTGATGTGTAAGAATTTTAAATTCTAAAATAGCCTTAATGACATAGTTATGATTATTTCATAATTTTCAAGATATAATATATTACTATTGGGATTTCGTATTGAAATATTGGTAGCAGCACTAATGTTTCACATGTATACATAGTATATTTTTATTTAAGAACTGCACTACTTTAGCACATGTTCGTAATACGACGTTTGTGCACGTGAGGCTATATTGTAACCAACACTTGAACATCAAGGACAGGCCAGCAGCCTTGTGACGTGTAAGGATTTAAGATTCTAAAATAGCCTTAGCGACATAATTAGAGTGGAAACCCCTACAGATCTAAGCGTCGGCATTTATAAGTGAGAAATTCTAGATATTATCAATATATTTTAATAATTTCACGAACAATAATGAATTGATTGATGGTATATGTGATACTTCTAGATGCATGAACAGATAAAAGTTATAACTTCCATTTAAAATACAAGCAGATGTGGTCGAAACAAGATTCTATCTTGAAACAAAACCTCTTACAATAAGATTATGAAAAGCACAATATTATCAGTTAAACTGGAAAAAAATTTGGTCCCTTAAATATTCTGCAATACCTTCTTTTGGCCCCCGAGGCCAATACCGCGTTTGGTCAGCAATTAACATACTAAAATTGATTTGTTTGGTCCCCAGAGGCAGCTTTCAGGTAAATTTAATGGTAAAATTGGTCAAAATTTGTAAAATAACCATTATACCCCTGGGTTTAAAAATATTTTTTTAAAAAAAGAATCCCTTTTTTCCCCGATGAAACCTTTTCCCGTCAACCTCCACTTATCACCACCTGTCGACCTCCACTTCCCCACCGCCGTCCACCATTCCTCCTTCAACCATCGCGCATAATTGATTCCTTTTTTCTCCACCATCTCTCTGGATTTCAGCTTCTTCCACTGGGCCTCTCAGAGCCCCAATTTCTCCCACAATTATGACACATACCAATCCATCCTCAAATCTCTCTCTACCGCCCGCCAGTTCAACACTTTGGACAAGCTTCTCAGCCAAACCAAGGCTCTCAAAATCCACATCCCGAACACGATAGGTCAAAATCTGCTCACCGTGGGACTTCTTAACCTAATGTCGGTGCCGCCGGTGACGAGTGAGAAGACCCGGTCGAGTTTGACGTTGTTTGAAATGATGGCGAACAAATCTGATTGCCTACCTAGAGCTGCTCCAATGGCGACAAAGAAACCATGGCGAACAAAAAAACCATGGCCAACGAATTCGATTGTTGGCGTCGGAGAAACCAGGGCTAAGGCAGGAGGAAGAAGACGCGTGGCTTCACACACGGTCTTAGACTCAAAAAAAACCGTGGCTTCACGTGCCCGTTTCTTCAATGGTGTCTAAAATTTTATTTTTCAGATTTTAAATTTGTAAAATTACTAAAATACCCTGGCTATGTTGGAAAACCATTCCGGTTAACCTGAAAACCGCCTCTGGAGACCAAAAAAAATCAATTTCAGTATGTTAATTGTTGAACAAATGCAATATTGTCCTTGGGGACCAAAACAAGGTATTACAGAATATTTAATGGACCAGAAAAATAATTTAGTCTATCAGTTATAACTCCCACAATTTTATAACTAACAATAAATTTATCGATGTTTAGAAATATGACCCTTCTAAACACATGAATAAACATAAAACAAACCATTCATTTTAGGTACGCACATATTAATAAAAGTACTAACAATATTGTATGTTAAAACACACACTCCTAAAACAGAGTACCTTGATAATAACAAGTTTACCAAAAATTAAACATCAATTATTCAAACCAAAATAGAGTTATGTTCGCATTTAAAAGGAATGAAATGCAAATCACACCCAGGTCTTCTACTCTTAGCCATTAGGAGTAACTCGTTTATCATCCCACGTCAATATGAACCTTGGGTAGTAGCAGTACTCAGAGGCCTTGAACGACTTTGTTACGTGTTATGAAGGAAGTGCTCATGTGAAAGTAAGTTGTACCTTACTCATCAGGTGGGCTCGTGGAAGATCAAGACGTTCAAATTGTGGTCATAATATATTCAAACATGCACAAAAACACTCCTGATTGAAAAAGTTCGTGCAAATAACTGGTCTATTGGTTCACCTCACAAAATAACTGGCCGCTCGTACGACCTACATATACAAGTCACAGTGATAAGTAAACATCATCGCTAGCCATGTATTAAAGTGTTTGAAAATATAGCAAGTTGAATTTTAAGAAGTTTAGTTAAGCATTTATGTTCAAGTAGAACGTACATGCACACACGCACACATATACATACACACACATATATAGTATAATTTGGTAATCAAAAATACCAATATAGAACTAATAAAATAAACATAAAATATATCGTATTTAACAATACAATTGTTGAATTTTTAAATTTTAGAAAAACAAATCGACATCTTAAACTGAAAATAAAATGATCATCAAAGAAAATGTTTAAATAAATAATATACAAAACATTACAATTCAAATGCACTCTTCTTAAATAAACATACACTAAATATATATATTCATGTATAACATTAGTGTTGCTAGCTATATTTCAATATGAAATCCCAGCAGTAATAGATTATTTCTTGAAACAATAAGAAATAATTTTGTTTCTTAAATCGCATGCGAAAAACTTCCCGGTTGTCTCATTTTGTGATAAACTCATTCCCATGCAAATGAAAAACAACCCTAAATTTCAGTCCAACATTCTCACCCTCAACATGACATGCCTTAGGATATATCTTGAAATAGATGCTCTTCAAACAAGATTATGAAAATCCTTTTATTATCAATTACAACTTGCACAATTTTATAACTAATAACAAATTTATTGATGTTCAGATATATGAAACTTCTAAACACATGAATAAACATAGAACACAACTTTTTTCTACGGTACGCACATATAAATAAATGTCCAATCACAATTATATGTTAATACACACACTCAGTGGTCTAAAAATCGCTAGGCGCTAGTCGGGCGGTTTGCTGGGGCCTAGCGCCTAGGGGATTAATCGGGGATTAATCGGGGATTAATCGGTCTAGGCGGATTTGTATTATTTAATTATTTTTTATATATAATTAATAAAATAATACAAATTATATTTAAAAATAAAATAAAAACCTATTTCCCAAGTCACAATAACTTATATTACATACAAATGATTATACAAAGTAAAATGTCTTAGTTGTAATATTAAAATTTTATTATGCAACGTGAGTAGTTATAAAGTTTATAACCCGATTCATTCAACCCATAAATTTTATCTTCATTTCTTCTAATTTATATTTTAAACCATAATATTTTTATTACTTATGGAAAGACCGTATTTCAAAAGACATACTCATAATAAATTCAATAAAAAAAGGAAAAAAAGGTGAAGGTATGAATTATCATAATAAATTCAAGAGACAACTCATACATGCATGAAGCCTAAAGCTGAAACTTGCACATTGAAGCCAAGTATTATCCCACATCGGAAATATGCAAGAAACATAGGGTAAGTTTTTTCTATAAATACTATCCCTCCTCTCCTCCAATGTTTCATCAAGGCACAAAGCATTTTATGCTTTTGGGCCATAATTAACAAATAATTTGGCTTTATATTATTGGGCCATAATTTGTTAATTTAAAATTAAAATTTTTATATGCTCATGAAAGCATATTGCAATGCATAAGATGCAATGTATATGCTAAATGGGTTTTTAATGATAAATGATTTGGCCACAATTTTTGGGTTGTAATTGTTTATTTAAAGTTAAAATTTGGGTATGTTTATGGGTTTTTGGTTTATTCGGTCTGGAATTAATTTAATTGATTTTAATAAAAATTGGAATTTATTTGGTTTATTTAGTTTCGAACTGAATCCGAATTTTAAATTCGGTTCGGTTATATATTCGAGTTATTCGGTTTTTTGGGTCGGTTTTAGTTTTGATATTTTTTAAAAAAAGGAAACAAACCAAATCGCTTAGTGCCGATTAGCGCCTAGTCACGATTAGGTGGGTCTGGGCGCCGCCCAGAGGTGAAAACGCCTAATGTCGCCGCCTAGGCCCTAATCCGGGCGTTTTGGTGGCGCCTAGCGCCTAGGCGCCGCCGTTTAGAACACTGCACACACTCCTAAAATAGAGTACCTTGATGATAATAACAAGTTTACCAAAAATTAAACAACAATTATTTAAACCAAAACAAAGATATATTCACTTTTTTTATATATAAGATTGCTCTATATTAAAATAAAACCAAAACAAGTCATGCTTTTGGACCATCACTCTCAGCCCAATTATACTAACTATTACAACTCCATTACCCAAAATTTCTCGGCCTGCTACAAAACTAACAAAAAGGAAAAATGAAAACCTACTTCAGTTTTCTTCCTCTCTATAGCAGAATCCAACCTGTCAACTCCTTACATCAATCAGCATCCAGTGTTTCCATAACTTCCAACTCCGGATTTTTTAATCTATTTCTCCAGCCTTTCTGTTTCTCCATTCACAATTTACCGCAGTCTGGGAAACAAGAGTACTTGCTTTCAATTCCTCCTGGGAGAAGATCCTTATATTTCTTTTATAACCAAAAAATTATACAAGGCAGTGGTTAACACCTAGCTTCCCTCATTTTCTACCTTTTGCTGCTTGAAAACAATACCTCCTAAGCTCTCTTAATTATCTGAATTGCTTCAAAAGTACCTTCTAAACTTACATTCCACAAAAAGATGAAATGCATTCTCCTGTTTTTCTCCACATAAACAATAGTCATTTTGCTGAAAACTTACCACTCGAAACATGCATAATCTGTCTCTGGTAGCAAGTTTACCATTAAGCAACATCCATATGAAAACATTTTGTTGGGGATGATCCTGTTTTTGCCTAGAGGATATAGCCACAGATAACTCTGCACCTTTCAGTTCAGAGTGTTATATACTTCCCTGATCAACAACTTTTCATTTCTGTCTGCACAGTGCTCCAAAATATTGACAACTTTTCTCCTAAGTATTGACAACTTTTCACCTTTTTACCTTATTCTTTTGGTTATGGGAAAATAACCGAGGTAAAAGTCTTTTACCTCGGTTCAGTTTTTTTCGAAGTAAATAATATTTTTTACCACAATTTTTTTTAAAGTACACTTTTTACCTCAGTTTTAAAAAAAATCGAGGCAAATAGTCTGACATGACTCGCACGCATGTTTGGCTTATCGAAATCGGTTGTTTTTGTGACCAAAAGTTGCACGTCACCTCGCAGACATGAATGACCGGCGTCGCATGCATTTCTTGGTTACCGACGTTGTATATGACCGATACATGAGATGACCGATGTCGCATACATGTCTGGCTTACGATATTGATTGTTTTTGTGACCAATGTCGCACATCACTCACGCGGACAA
Source organism: Rubia yunnanensis (assembly GCA_037428765.1). Classification (NCBI taxonomy): domain Eukaryota; kingdom Viridiplantae; phylum Streptophyta; class Magnoliopsida; order Gentianales; family Rubiaceae; genus Rubia; species Rubia yunnanensis. Next base: position 101,875,419 of record CM075061.1, on the reverse strand, counting down.
GAATGACCGACGTCGCATGCACTTCTCGCTTACCAACTTGTAACCGACGTGACACGTTACTCTCACAAACATGAAATGACCGACATCGCACGCATGTCTGCCTTAACGATGTGGGTTATTTTTGTGATCCACATCGCACGTCATTCTCGCAGATGCTTATAAGTATATAAATAACTAGGAGTGGGTCTCCTGACAGGCGGCCTGTCCATAAGCTTATGGACAGGCTAGGGACTAATTTACAATTAGCATAAATTAAACAAAATTCGTAGGTTAAATTGCAAATATCCAAACCCATGGGCCTTCTTCCCCCAGAATTGAGTGTCACTAGTCACCACTGCGTGATTGCTTCGAGCTCGAATCGATCGATTCCTCCCACCGGTCAAGCCACCATAGCCATCGAAAATTGTCGAACTCAGATCCGCCACCGAGGATTCCATAAAATGGCATCCGTTCGGGGACGTTGCTCTGGGAAGACCAGGCTACATCCTCGCTAAGATGGAAGAGGAGACCTCTGAGTGCCACGACCACATCACCTCCCTCGCCGTCCTCCGCACCCACTGCAAGCTCGGCCTCGCCACCAAGCTTATGACCGCCTCCCAGCTCGCCATGGACCAGGTACACCCTACACTCACTCACCTTCCCAATTTGGACTCTGATACTACAATTAGGGTTCTTCATATTTATGCTTAATGTATATGTTGCGTATGAATTGGTTTTGTAATTGATTCTTCACTGTTTTATTAGTTCGAGTGTGCTTTTGTGGGACGTAGTTTACCATGTTGATGTTCAGTTGTTCTTTGAAAATGAATGGTTGCCTCCACTCATAAGCCACTTTTTGCCCTTTATTGGTTCTTTATTCGAGGTACTGTAATGTTTGTAATCGTGTGGAAACCATTCACTGCTCTTCTCGATGATATGCCAAGTGTTGATGTCAAGAAGAATGTTATTGTCACTGTATCTTCTGACAAAGGTCTTTGTGGTGGGATTTATTCCATGTTTGTCAAGATAAGCAGGGCTCTTTACAAGTTGAATGCTAGACCTGAAAAGGAGATAATTTTGTTATTGTGAGAGAAAAGGAGAATGTTAGTGGCTACTGTCTAGGGCAGTGTAAGCCTGTAGCAAAGAATGTTGTGTTATAGGTTGCAGAGCTGTTAGAAGGTAATTTTCTGTGGACTTTTTTGCTTCTTGTGCTGAAGTTTGTGGTATCATATTCTGCTATCCATTTCCAATAGGCAAGAACACAAATTCCAATTTGATTGTATACTCTCTCTGTGTGTGTAAGTTGGGTTAAATCCGTTTGGCTCTTTGCTGCTCATTTGATGAGGCAACGAGTCATGAAACCCTTTCCTCATCGAATTACTTGATCTTTTGTTATTCTAGTTATCTTGGTGAAATTTGTTATTTTTGTAGTTGAAAGCTTGAATGCAAGGTTTTCAAATTAGTATTACTGTATGAAGGATTGACTAATTGGTTTCAGTGTAAAACATGGCATTGTATCTTAAGCTCGTTTCCCTTTGCAACTTTGAATTCATTTCAGTGGATTAACTCAAAGATATTCGGGACTAATGTCCCTGAGAAGTGTAGACCTTTCCCCGGTTAGTTGGTTGTCAGTTGCTTGGTAATTCTCCTTTTTCCTTCAGCATCATTGTGAAACTATTTTTGATTATATACACTGACTTAATAATTCCAAACTTGTTAAGTGGGGGATATGATGCTGATTCCACAGATTGATAATTCTTGAAATGGCTTTTTGACGTTGTAAGGCTAGAATGCATCTCTAACTTTAGGTGATGTGCTGTACATGCAGGTATTGAATATATCATATCCCGATGGGGAGAACCATTAAGCATCTTAGGATCATGTTACTTGGTGTTTTATTAGCATCTTAGAATCATGTTACAGAATGAAATGAGCATTGCAAAAATGATTCTGATGTTTGTTTTTCACAGGTTAAATACTACACAAAGCAACTTCTATCAGGACTAGAGCATTGTCATTCTCGGGGAGTGATGCATCGGGACACAAGAGTGGTGATGAGGACTCCGCTTTCAGGTTTCGATTCTGGCGGAGAAGCTGGAGGCGGTGCCCAGAAAACTTCGGTCAAAGTAGGGGAAGATCACTTTGTCGATGGGGGAAGATCACAAAAGTTTATGTTGTATAATTTCCTTCGATGTAAATTATTTTTGAACTTCTAAATGTATTCTGCTGTTGTGAACATGTTAAAAACATATGGCCAATATACAAAAAAAAAACTAAATGCTGCTGAAAATTTTTGTATATTCGATGCATTTTTTAACTTACAATACGTGGTGTTTGTCTTAAAACATGCACCTGTTGTAAAAACTGTGAATATATATTATAAAAAAAATTCATGAGATTATGTATAACATTGTCATATTAACTCTGCATTAATTACTTTACAACATGCATTGTTTAAATAAAAACACGCATATGATTTTACAACTGTGTTTCTATCTAAACTAACTAACAGTTTCTAATACAATGAATCATCAGTTATTAATCTTCAAAAGGGGGTCATCTTTGAATCTTCAAAGTTCAGTGTTAACTTCGTCTGAATCCTCCTCGTGTCGGAATGTCTTGTGTAGTCCAATGTTCAGTGTTGTCTGATTCCTTAAAAGTTAAAAACGAAAAATTATTGATCCAACTCCTGGAAAAAGTCATACATACTGGTTATTAACAGTTGCATCATATAAGCAAACATGTACAATTTCTAATTCAAAACGAACAATAATCAACAATGAAAGTAAAAGTCAAACACAATAAAACTAACAAGTACATACGGGATTCTAACATATGCAATATATAAGTAAACATATGCAGTTCTTAATTCAAAATGAACAACCAACAACAACCTTTTTTTATTAAAAAAAAACAGTCATGCACAACACAACTAACAAGTACACACGAGATACTAACAGATGTAACATATAAATAAACAAATGCAACTCGTTATTCAAAAACGTACAACTAACAACAAATGAAAACAAAAGATCATAAACAGTACAACTAACAAGTACACATTAAATACTAACAGATGCAGTTCTTAACTCAAAACGAAGGATCAACAAAAAAAAAGAAGAAAAAAAGTCATTCGCAAAAAAGCCATAGACATTACAACTAACAAGTACACATTTAATACTAACATATGAAACATATATGTAAACAGATGCAGCTCGTAATTCAAAACGAATTATCAACAAAAAAAGAAAAGAAAAAGGTCATTCACAGTACAACTAACAAATACACGTTGGATAATAACAGCTGCAACATATAAGTTAACAGATGTAGCTCAGAATTCAAAATGAACAATCAGCAAAAACAGAGAAGAAAAGAAAGGTCATTCACAGTACAACTAACAAGTACACGTTGGATAATAAAACTAACAAGTACATATTGGATACTAACACATTAAATATATAAGTAAACATATGCAGTTTGTAATTCAAAACGAACAACCAGCATCAAATTTATATTTAAAAATTCATACACAACACAACTAACAATTACATACTGGATACTAACATATGAAACATATAATTAAACAAATGCAACTCATTATTCAAAATGTACAACTAACAACAAATCAAAACAAAAGGTCATAGGCATTACAACCAACAAGTACGCATTGAATACTAACAGATGCAACATATAAGTAAACAGATGCAGTTCGTAATTCAAAATGAACGATCAGTAAAACAAAGAAGAAAAAAGTCATTCACAAAAGGTCTATAGATAGTACAACTAACAAGTACACATTGAATGCTAACCGATGCAACATATAAGTAAACAGATGCAACTTGTTATTTAAAACGAACAATCAGCAAAACAAAGAAGAAGAAAAGGCATTCACAGTACAACTAACAAATACACATGGGATAATAACAGCTGCAACATATAAATAAACGAATGCATCTCGTAATTTCATAAGGCGTACACTTCCAAACAGTTAAAACAGTATGAAAAGTGATCATTCTTCACCCCATAAAATGCAGTGAATTAATTACAACAAGCATTAGCACTTCTAATTGTTACCCGGCCTCTTAAGTTCAACGCCAAAAATAAAGAACCAAAGTTCCTCATCCGGTATACAAACAAAAAACATATACTAGTCTCACAACAACTACTGAGCCTTTTCAGGGCCGGATCATATCTCACAATCGCGCTAAGAACAATTCCAAACATAATTCATAACCATCATCTCATAACACAAGCAAAAGGGCGAAAAATGAAAGGGGGAAAAAGAAAGAAATGCATCAACACATACCGCAAATCCTACTGGGCGCTTCGACTTCAAGAAGATTGGGTTGCTTCGTGAAAATATCGCAGGACACAACACACAGTTGCTTGATTTTTGCCTCGGAGAGCTGAACCAGCTTCCCTAGCTTGGAAGATCGGACTCCAATATCCTCATGGGAAGCTTTTCTTGGGTGAAAACATTCAGACCAAGGGCTTCGTCAATGGCCCTGTACCAGAAAGCTATGAAGTTTCCAACAATGTCCACCATTCCGGCTCGATCTCCGACAAAGAATTGGTTTCCATTCAACTGAGCTTCGAGGAATTTGGGGAGATCCACCGCCTCCGCCTTGTCTTTCTCCTCCTGTTTGCCCATGCTCCATATCGTCTTGAAAAATGCCTTTCTACGAAAGAGGAGGAGGAACATTGGACCACCGTGCGAGCACGAACAGTAATGCCGAAGAAGCTACCGGGCCGGGGAATCTGTACGGATGACGGCAAACAAAAATGGAGAAGAACGATGAGAGAGAGAGAGAGAGGAAACTAAAAATTGAAGAAGAATAAAGGGTTGGGAGACTTTCTAATTAGTAACCAAATTTTGATTAATTACAAATTGAACCCCATTTTTTAAAATAGTCTCTGGCCTGTTCATAAGCTTATGGACAGACCGCATTTCCTGAGACTTGCCCAATAACTAGTTAACACCCTTGTGATGCACAAGGTAAAATAATTGAATATATATATATATACACACACATTAATAATGTAATTTTCTTTAACAAAACAAAAATATGATTTTTGAATTATTTTTATGCAACTCCATTACTTTTTAATTTTAAAAGATTTTATAATTATACTTTTAACTATGACTTTATGTTTGTATTTTCAAAAGAAATTATTCAAACATAGAGTTCGAGTAGCACATGGTCGCCATTTTAATAATAAAATTTATTTTTAAACAAAAATAAAATATTTTTTTGTAATTTTTTTATGCTACACCATATCTTTTAAACTTTTAAAAGATTGTATAACTATACTTTTAACTATGAATTTATGTTTATATTTTTCAAATAAAATAAATTTAACGTAGAGTTTGAGTAATATGTGATTGAAGTTGAATATAAATAAATTTATTTTATTTTTTCACCGAATAAAATTTTATATACTACTTATTCATAATTATATAAAATAAGTAGTATAAAATTTGGTTGCTAGGTTAAATTTAGTTACAAAAAATCTCATTATTCTGATATATTGCAGGTATGACATATAAATATTTGCGAGGAAGGTGATCCGTACCAATTTAGTAATTAGATGGATATGTCACTACTGAAAAACATGTACATATGCACAGGTATGAGTGCCTCAACAACATGTACTAGCGACTTCAAATATTTCACCAAAAAATAATTTATTTTATATTATATTTAGGTAAGAATAATAAAAATCATGTATTTTTGAGCAATGGATAATGGAGTAACACAATTTGGGCCATAGTGTAATTTCCAAGACAGTGTAGAAGTAATCAGTGTTGACTTTCGAGGCCCTTTCGTTCCCACATACATACCCAAATTTCAAATTCACAATCTTATATTATTAAATTTCATTTTGGTGTCGTTAATTCATGATTCGACAACTCCAACTTTCTTGGAGGGATCTAAGTGCAAAAAGTAAAAACTTTACTCGTAACTCCAAATTGAAATCCGCTCGAACGTGATACTACCTTATACACTCTCATTGTATTTTCCAAGTCTGTAACGGAATATTTATCAACAATCAGGCATAAGAAAATATCGGTAACCTTTCCAATTTTCTTTTCTTATAAGTATTCAACTCTAAGTTACTCTAAAACATGTACTAGCACTTTCTAACATTTCACCCAAAAAAATTTATTTTATATTTCTATATTTAGGCAAGAATAAAAAAATCATTTATTTTGGAACAATGGATAATGGGGTAACACAATTTTGGGCTATAGTGTAATTTTCCAAGACTATGTAGAACTAATCAATGTTGACTTTTGAGGCCCTTCGTTCACCCATACATGCCCAAATTGTAAATTCACAATCTTATATCATTGAATTTTATTTTGGTGTCACAATTTTTGTGATTCGACAACTCTAACTTTCTTGGAGGGACCTAAGTGCAAAAAGTAAAAATATTACTCGTAACTCCAAATTGAAATCTGTAATCCTTTCCAATTTTCTTTTCTTATAAGTATTAAACTTTAAATTACTCTAAAACATGCACTAGCGTTTTTGAACATTTCACCAAAAAAAATTTTATTTTATATTTCTATATTTGGCCAACTCTAAGTTGCCCAAATTGAAAATGTTTGACCTTGAATAATCAATAATCAACCTTTATTTGACATTCCATACATGAACACTAATAAAATGGTTATAACGTAAATAATCAACGGTCAACCCTTACTTTACTTTCAACGTATAAACAATAATAAATAAGGTTTTACACAACAATTTTTACAATAGTATTTTTAAAGGGGAAAATTGTAGTTTTATCATATACTCAAATCAAAATAACCTAAAATGATTACGTGTGCCGATAATGTAACACTATCGTAATTAAATATATAATTAAATATATAAAATGACATTATAAATTTTTAAAATATATTAGATTCATTAATTAAACTAATGAACATAATTAATGAATTTAACCTAATGTTAATTATACTATTGAACAAATTAAGTGAAAACCTTAATTTTAACCCTTTTTATTTCAGTCCATTTTAAATTAAGCCAAAAATCTGATCCAGAGCCTAGTAGTATAAATATCAAAACCCTAATTAGTCTTCCACTCTTTTCTAGAAAGCCTCCCTCTACTCTCTTCCTTTCCTTCCTCTCTCTTCCCTTCAGATCCACCCAACCTCTGCCGTTCTCGCCCAGCCTCCGCCTGATTCCGAAGTCGTGCCGCCATCTCCGCCTGCGTCTGATGCTTCAGCCCAAGTTCATCAGCTCCCTCAACCTCCACCAGCTGAGCTCAGACCAGCGTACTCCAGATCCAGCGGAGCTTTCTCGATCCGTCGTTGACCTCCTATCCAGGCCCGTCGTCGACCTCCGCCCGCCGTCGAGATCAGACAGCCACCATGCCAAGCCGCGGAGCTATCATTTCCGTTGAGCTTAGATCTCAGATTAGGTTTTTTAGAATTTTAGGGTTTTTTAATTATTTAAGAGTTTTAGGGGCTTTGTTAATAATTTAATTAAATATCATTATTGTGCAATCTTGTTGTTGAATCTGGTTGATGATATTTAATACTAAATTTAATACTAGATTATGATATTGACTACCGAAAGCAGAGCAGGTCGGGCATTGGTTCTCCTTTCGATAGTTTTCGAAAAAAAATCAAAATACGTGCGACTTTGCACTACTGTCGGTAGCGGTTTCAATCAGACCGACGGCGGGTAGGACGTCACAAGCATGGTTGGTTGTAAACTTTTTATCTTGGCTTTTTGGTGCGATGTCACATCACCGTTGGTAGCTGTTTCGATAATACCGACAGGGGTGTGATGTTGCACAAGATCGAGGTAAAAAGTACTTTTCACCTCGATTTTGAACCGAGATAAAAAGCGTACTTTTCGCTTTATCCACATTTATCTTGATTTTTTAGGGCTGAAAATTGAGATAATAAGTATTGTCTCTTGTAGTGTTTGTTTGCAATCTCCCCGGCTTTTACCTTTCATATAATATGCATTCATACATCTCAACCACAATATATCCTTCTTCCTTTCAATGTCCCAAAGATGCTAGCACATAACAACTAGATTCCATAAGGTTGGATCTCTGATTCCCATGCCTTCATATTTTCTGCCTTTGCTGATTGCTCCCCATGAAGCTGTAGTAAAGCCTTTTTTATCCTCCTCTTTGCCCCATAGGTAATTGCAAAAAAAATTCACAATTCTACCATTTACACTCTCGAGCATCTTCATAAGTTTTTCCCAATATCCTATATTGCTCAACGGTACAAAGTTTATCAATTGCATCTTTACTGCATGAGACAATTTTTTTTGCATTCCAACCTTTAATCTTTTGTCTTACCTTCTCAACAAGGTTTTCACAATCTTCCTTATCCCACTTCACAGTAGACGGGCAATCCTAGATATTTTACCGGGAAATCACTTTTCATAACCTTTAATACAACAGCCAAAACTAGTAGCTCACTTTCCTCCATTTTAGCAAACACCACTTTTGATTTTTCATAGTTTACATCCAACCCAGAAACTTTATGAAACTCATGTAGGATCTGCTTCACTCCTTCCACCGACCTTCTATTAGCTCCACAAAACACCAGAAGATCATCAGCAAAAATCAGAGAATATACCCCTTGCCTAACTACACCTTTGATGATAGGCAATGCACCTATTTTCAAAAGCTCTACTTAACAGCCTCGATGAATATTCCATACAAATCACAAATAGCAGAGGTGACATTGGACCTCCCTTCTTTACCCTTTTTTTGCTACAAACTCTTCTTAATATCTACCATTAATAGATAAATAGAAACTAGATCCCTTAATGCACCTCATTATCCATTCTAACAGTTTTTCAGGAAATTTCAAAGCATACAACCAACTTTTTTAAAGAAATCCCAACTGATACTATATCAAAAGCCTTACTAATATCCAATTGTAACATACAACTTGACTTCATGTTTTCATTCCAGTATCTATGAAGAAACTCCTGAGCAAGTAATAGATTATGTGCAATGTATCTTCCTTTTTATAATAGCACTCTGATTTGTTCTAATTATAAATGGAAGAAAATTTCTCAATCTAGCACATATTACTTTTGTAATCACTTTATATATCACATAGCAACAAGATATAGGTATATAGTCAAAGGTAACCTGAGGTGTGGCCACTTTTGGTAGGAAAGCAATAACTGTGTTGCTGAAGTTTCTAGGTATCTCCTCCCCTTCAAAGAAGTTGTTGATAGCACCTAGAACTCCTTCTCCTCCAATACTCCATGCTTCCTTAAAGAATTGGCTTGTGAAGCCAACCCTACCATGACTTTTCATAGACTGAATCCCCTTCAAAGCTTTAAGTATTTCTTCTGAACCCACTGGAGCAATTAACTTTGCCTGCTATTCTACACTTGGAAAATTCCCATGTTTAGCAACCTTCACATCAAGTTTTTCAACTATCATGCTGCTTCCCAACACTGCCATAAAATGTATTACCATCACCTTTTCTATCTCCACATGACCAGTGATGCTTTTTCCTTCCACATTTAAAGCAACCATGCTTTATTTATACTGTCTTGTTTTCACAACTTCTTAGAACAATTTTTTTGGATGGTCCCCTTCACAAAACCATCTCATTTTTACCTTTTGCTGCAATAACCTGTATTCAGCTTCCTGCAAAACTTCCAGTTCCTTTCTAATTATGTTTTCCTTCATCTGATTGTTAACAGATTTAGGATCGAGATTCAGACTCCAAAGCCTGCCTCCATTTTAACATCCACGTTTTCTCCAATCACTCCAAATTCTCTTCTTTTTTTTAGCATAGACAAGGGTTTTTCAAGGGCTTTCAGGATTGCTTGCAGATCCTCCATGGTTTTTATCTCCTTACTATTCCAAACCTGTTTTAATACACCCTCAAACTGATCTAACAAAGAGTACATATTAAAGTACTTGAATGGCCTTATGAACTTAATCATATTTGCATCAAACCTTATCAGTAAAGGTAAATGATCAGACATTGACTCCAATCTAACTTCACAGAAAACTCGACCCAATTCATTCCACCACAACCTGTTAATTAAACCTCTATCTAACCTGCTCATTACTCTCTCCTTTCCATCTCTTCTATTACTCCATGTATACAAATTACATATGGTTTTTATCTCCTGTAACTCCAAATCCTCCACAGTCTTTTGAAAATCCACCATTTCCTTTTCATCCACTAGAATTCCTTCTATCCTATCCTGAAACTCCATTGGAGAATTGGAATCTCCCACAATTAGCCAAGCCCTACTTCTGTGTCCAATATTTTTTAAAAAAACCACAGCCCTTCTCTTTTAAGCCAAGTATTGTACCCATAAACTGCTGTAAAATAAAAGATATAACCTCCCCTCAATTATACCTCCATATCTACCCATTGTTCACCTTTTGATAGAATTTTTACTTTAAACATTTTTCTCTTCCACAGTACTCATATCCTACCTCCAACAGAAATATTAGAGTTAGTGACCATCTCCCATCCAAGCCCCATACTTTTCCAGACCTCAAATTCTTTTCCTTTTCTAATTTTTGTCTCTGGTAAGCATAGTAAACCAATTTTCTTCTATAAACAGAATTTTTGAGTGTACTATGTTTGCTAGGTTTATTCAAACTTCTAACATTCCAAATCCCCCAAATACTGTTAATCAGGTGGTTTATGCTTCAAGTTCTGAACATAATTTTCTGCCGCAGCTTTTCCCGTACCAAACTGTCTTGCCTAGCTTTAGGTATTGCATCCCCCTCGCTAAAAGTGATCGCCTCGCTTGAAGGAAGTCTATTGTCAACAGGCTCTTGTGGGGGAATATCTTGCTTTAGCCTTCCAAGCATTGTTTGACGATAACTTCGTGGATCCATGTATGGACAAGATTACTTATTCTGGAACTCCATCCCCTGCATCGTTATTGTAATCCACGGCAGCAGTCATTTTCTATTTTTGGCCAGTGTGCTCGCTGTCCCTTGGTTTCTTGTTACGGGGTTCATTGCTTTGTTGGCATCGACATACTGGCTTCCTCCTTCTTTCTTGTATTGGCTTAAGTAGCTATTCTTCAATTTGTCTTCTCAAATCTCTACAATACTCTATGTCATGACCATGGTCCTTGTGGAATGCACAATAATACTCTCTGGACCTCTTTTCTGGCGGCGCTATCAAAGGTGTCGGCTCGCAAAATAGCTCTTTGTCTGCTTGCCATATTTGTTTCCTTGCTTTTGTTAGAGGCATTTCCTAGAATGGTACGCCTTGCAACCCTGGCTCTCTTCCCTTGAAAGGGGTGTTTCCCTTACCTTTCTTTATAAACCCCTTTTGCAAATCCTCCATTGCTCACTTTTCTCCTTGTTCCCACTCTATCTTGCGGTTGTTTGCTTCTTCTATTTGCACATGTTGCTCAATTATCTTTTGTAGCCCACTTGGGTTTTTAGGCTTGTTCTTCGTTTGTTCTTTGTAGAACTCTCCTGATCGCATGCCTCATGTGAATGCTCCCAAGGAAGATTGGAATGACAAGTCGCAAACCTGCAAACTTTCCGTGAAAAATCTATTATGATACTCCGCTAGACTTTTGTCACTTTGCTGAGCTATGTTATTCAAGTCTGCGATCATTTTTGTGAATTTTTGCTTCAGATAGGAACGATCCAAAAACATATTAGACAACTGCACCTAAGACTTGATACTTCCATTTGAGAGATCCTCGTACCGCGTGATCGATGTACCTGATAAAAAGATGGGAAATGTATTGCATACCAATTCGATGTTCGCGTCGCGAAATCTCATGCTATTTCTGTATGAATGCAAGAACTATTTCGGGTCTGTGGTCCCATCGTAGATTTTAACATGTAAAGGAAGTTTGAAATCCTTTGGCATTTTAAAGTCCCACAGATGTGGCGCTAGGGGTGATTTGTCTGCATCATCGTGTGCAACTATGTCCCGTAACTCTTCTTCATACTTGAGATTTTCATGCTCTTGACTTACTCTTTTTTCCATTCTCGGAGGGTTTGGCTTGAGTGTGGTCAAAAATTGGTTGTACAAACTCTCCCTATTTGCTTCCAAGAATGTTGTGTAGGCCCTATTTTCTTTTTCTTGGTTCGTGTTGGGAGATTCTGCTTCCTTCTCGGTTTCTTCTTTACTACGCTTCATTTCTCTTCTGGGGATGTATTCCTAGTTCTGGCTAGGATGCATGCTTCTGTTGTGTCCAGGTGTGTGTTTTTGTGTCTGGTGGTTATGACTCTTCTCGCTTCTGGCGAACACCATTGCTTACCTGGAGGATTTTGAAACAAAAAAAATTCCTGATTCCCCATAGTCGACTCCAAATGATGTGGTAATCCGATCAGGCAAGCCAATCGTTGTTCACTCCGTGAATCTTCTCTTTTGCAAAACAAGTCCCGGAAGTGATTTTGGGAGAGAAGCTATGACCATCAAGTCAATCTCTCTCTTCGAGAACTGGAATTTCTTAGTATAGTCACGCTTACCTTAGCTCATTCTGAGCTTCTTGTACTTATAGGCTATTGTGATCGTAATTCCGTGTTTGTAGGAGTTGAGATAGTGGGTCATGCCACGATTCCCACATTCGCGGTTCATGGTTTAGTGTTAGTTGCTCGCTCGGCATTTCTCGGCTCACTATCTATACCACAACTACATAGTTCCACGTATACCTTTTTTTGGTCGATCTGCACTTTGGGCTGATGACTTCATCTTGCTATGGAGTAAAATTGGGTTGGGCCTAGAGACCAACCGTCTTTTAGTTGCTGGGCTAGATATACACCAGATCTCTATCTGGTTAAAACTCATATGTAATTTCCAGAAACTATAACATTTATCGTCCCAAATCCATTTACATCTTATATTAAGTTGCACTTGTGACATCTTTGGGCTTTAGCGTATGATGAGTGCATTGAGAATGACACATGTAAAGTTGATCTTAATGTGTCAATGAAAGATTTGGAAGATTTGTCTGATTAGGCGAATTTATCTAAGATAAGTTTTATTAAACTATTTTTTATGGAATTTTTTTTAAAGGGCTGAATATTTTTTTTAATGGGGCAAAATTGTTTATGGGTCGATTTGGGTTGAAATCCGACCTGGCCCAACCCAAATTGAATTGACTCATTTAACCTAAATTGGACATTGACACAACCCAACATGAATGGTTTAAACCGAATGGGTCAGACGATTTGAACAACCCTTCTGAGCAAGAACCATAATAAGGGACTGCAACCTTGCTTTTTTTTTTTGAAATAATTTGCAACCTTGCTTAATGTCATTATACTGGCGTGCAATGAAAGAAATTAATTTCATTAACTTTTACACTTGTCCGCTTGAAAGTAGTGAATATTAAAGCACAAAGCAAGTCCCCCCTTGTCAATGGAAGCCCAGCTACACGCTCGAAAAGTTATACCAACAAAAGCTCAGTCACTTCCAGCACATTCACAGGGTAGGAGTACATGTTGCTCACCTAATTGCAAACTTTCAAATGCAAGGAAATGTGTACGAATTAGCCAAGAATCATTAGAGATGTTCAATTGGCAATTAAAACAGATTCTATAGGCCTGCCAACCATCGGAATAACAACAGTAGCACTCGGACTCTAGACAACAATTTGCAACCAATATGCTTCCGAATCTCTCTCAATATTGTCACATTGATCTCGATATAATGGTCACAAAGGTCTAGAGAACGTCAAAATTTGAGAAGTGCAGAGTATCAAATTTGTAAGTTATTAAATGTGAGAATTGTGGAAGGTAGCGGGGGCATCGGGCATTAAGTAAACTGTCCGTTTCTATAATGATGATATCCATGCGCTGTGATCCCAACATAAAAATGTAATTTCTGTGTTAATCACTGGAGAAATGAATAAGACCCAATTTTCTCCCCTCTAAAACACCTTCCTTTTCCTACCCAAATTTTCTGCACCGTCAATTTTATTCTATAAATTAAATAATGAAAATGTGATTGAACCCGCCATATGATATGCTAGAGCTCACTCTTATATTCATACAAAAAATCATCATCTGAAGTTTCATCATAAGTCTTCACAACGCTCTGACTTTCAGCACCCTCTGGTTTCATATTCTCATTCACACCTGATTCTCCAATATGCTCCAATTTTGCTGCTTCATCCTGTTCACATCCAAGCATTCATTAGAATACAGTTTCACCGATGTGGTATTAACTCTTGTGGATCAGAGTCGGAGGTGAAAGAATTCATTCACGTTGCTTACTCCCTCCATATTTTTATTTTATTATTCAAATTTAGTAATTAAAAGAATTGTTTTCACGGGCGAATATTATTACTCTTATATTGCAACCACTCCTAGCAACGTAATGAAACCTTTCCACCAAGAGGTTTGTAGATATACACGAGCCATGGCATGAAAATATTCTCCAAAAGTCTACAGAAAAGAAAAAGGTGAATCAGAAATGCTACCAAGTGCACATCAGCTTCAAGTGGATCCTCCTCCTCCATTTCTTCCTCTCCTGTCAAGCTAACTGAATCAGCTCTGCCTATGCTTTGATTGTCCTCAGCTGCCTTTTGCTTTAAACGCTCTATCACCATATTAAAATGGGAATAATCTGCAAGACAAACTCAATCATCAACAAAAACTCTACAGAGAATTCATATTCAAATCAACTACTCTCCTGAGTTGGTACATGTCCGCAGTATTTCTTACGCGGTAATTTTCACCTGCTTAAGTATGATGACTGTAGCAGATCTTCGTGAGATGATAGTTTCATCATGTGGCACCAAATCACATTATAGAAAAGGGTGTAAGATATACCTTTGGCTGGGTTGCTAAGAACTTCATTAAGTCTTTTTGGGTGCTGCCGCTCTTCTTGCTTGTATTTCAACTTCATTTGGTGACGTGTTTTGCCAGGAAAAAGATGTAGGATCATCGAAAGGTCACTTCCAAACTGCTGCACACCCTACAAGTTTTTACCAGGGTGTCAATAAACCATAAATGGCCAATATTCTCACAACACATTACAAACTCAATAGCTTTTTCAAAATAGTAGAACTGTTTAGATAGCAAGTCTTTTAATGAGTGAAGCACCAAGGCAATATGATCAGAACAAAGATATGTTAAAATTAAAGACATAACATGGAGCTTAAGAAAAATAAATTGCAGCAGCTGGACAGACCAAGGGGCAGTATTACAGAAATTTACTTGAAAACTGAAAAGAAACTACTTCCAGAACAGAACCTTGGGGGATATCAACTGGTTTCAAGCAGTTTTACTTCTACCAAGTCTCATGTTAAAAATACCAATTGGAAGCACCTCATAGAATAATTCTGTGTCCTGCGATGACCATCTTAATCTTGGAGTTTTGTCCATGTGAGTGTGATAGTTGAAAAGGCTGGAACTTTCTTTACTCCTACAATTTTCTTCTTCATCATTTACTTCACCCCTATCTGAGGTCTCATCTCCCTCTTGGACACCATCCCCAGAGTGATTACCATTACTGCAAAACAAAAGTCATTGCCAGACACATAATTCATTATATAACTGCCAAATAAATTGATAGCATGAATTCCATGAAATGTCGCAATTAGATTCTCAACTAGCACAAGTGACATCTTGACTAAATATAAGTTAGTTATCCTAACTCACGGATTAGGTAAGGTAATGAACTGATGATGACTCTCAAAACTGATAGTAAAACAAAAGGTTGGTCCTGTGTCACCACCAAGAAGGTCATTTCTGCATTACCACCAAGGTCATTTTTGTGATTCTATGAATAAAAGCACAATCAATACAAATTCTTAGCCCGCTTTAAACTATCAAATAGGAACAGAACATTTAAACAGAAGACCAATGAAAGATGCAAACTTACAACTTGAATCTATATACAGGCATTCATGCATGCAAGTTATGTATAACACCTAATACGTTTGCATGTATATTGCATGAGTACCCAAGAACCCCCAAACAAAAATGCATCAAACAATAACTGGAGTCAATATAGCAGCAAGGCATTCATAATTGCATCCTTGAAAATACACATAAACAACTAAATACTAATTCAGTAAACAAGTAATCCATATCATATACAAAATTATATTCATATAATGCATGAATCACAAAATATCTGCCTACCGTTGATTCTGAAGTTGTGCCTGTGATGTTTTCGCTGCCTTTTTCTGTATCAGACATTCAATAGCCACATGGAACAAAAATGAAGTAGGTCAGAAGGGTGAAGAAAAGTGAGGAAGAACTACAGACAGTGTCAAGTGAACCAACGTTACATGGACTCATGTACTGTGAATCCAAGTGCAAGACTTGTAAATGATGTTGAATTTAAGCAACACTGACTAGGAAAAACAAGGCAGATCTGAGTATTGAAATACAGGGAAATACAAAATAGCAGGATCTGGGTATAGAGCTACTATTTACTAACAAAATGGTAGGTGTGCTGTACGGCTTGTGATAGGTAATGAAAGAAATTAAGGTTTTGCGTCTCTCTCTGAGTCTCGTCATATGCAGTCTAATACTCCTCTATCCTACAGCCTCTCCTTCCATTCCCCTCATTGAATCCCTTGCCTTACATGGTGAAAATCACTCCCTATTGTCTTCAGAGGGCACGAATCTGGGAGCTTAAAATTGAGACTGTGGTAACATGCATACCAGACTCACAGGTGCTGTCCCTAGTCTTGGCAAGCTCATGTAACGAAAAAGGAAATTACACAAGGTATAATTTATTTCGTAAAACATTTATTTTCCTCACTACCTCAACCTATAACAAGAGGAAACATACTAGGCCAAAATAAACGAATTCAAGATCCAGCAAGAATTATACCACAGTCTGCTCCTTGTGCTCTGCAAGTAAAATAAGATCCCTAAGAGGTATCTGTGTGAAGTCTCTTTCATCTTCTGGGATTTCCAATAGAGCCTTGTCGACTGTCATAAAAAGAGACGGAGATCAGCAAAATCTTAAAAGAATATTAAGATGTCATATTATAGGTTAATTTATCCTAACAACCTTTTCTCCTAGTTCGATGAGAGAACTTTTTAGGTGTTGCTTTAGCTGCTTCGACTGATGATTCAGATTTCTTCTTTCGCTTTCTAATTGATTTGTCTTTCTCACCCTCAGATTTCTTGGACTTGTCCTGAACTTTTTTCTTCTGCAGTTCATCATCCCTCTCAAATCCGTCATCAGCATTATCATCCTCGACCATAAAAGAATTGCTAACATTCTCAACTGGAATAGTGCCATCTTCAAGAACCTCATCCTCAGATTCATCTATGAGTTTATGATCATTTATCGGCTTTCTCCGTTTCCTAAGTGATCTACCTGCCACTGCTGTCTCATTTGATGTGGAAGCCAGCTCTTTAGAATGATCTAATGTAGGTTGAACTTTACCTTTTCCAGTCCTAGCCCTACGAGAAACCTACATACACAAAGAGAACCAAAAAGGCATTAGCAACATGAAGTAAACAAAACACGTGGGAAAAAAACAAGAGTTGGGAAAATTTACTAGTTTTCCGGGTACTATAGAATCAGCCTCTAATCTTTTTCCTGGAATATCAGCTTCCTGATGGGAAATTCCTGCAAAATCTGTTGGAGCTTCAGCTGCTAAAGCTTCCAATGTTGATTGTGAAGGAGCAGCATTACTTAGTACCGTAGATGAGAAGCCGATTTCACCATCCTGTGTGAATGCAGAACCTGACCTTAAATCCACAACATCAACTCCAGGAGAAGTAGAAGGGGTATCATGGTTATAGTTTACTAGCTCGGCTACACTCAAATTCGGGCTATCTGTATCACTTCTCTGTCTATGTGCATGAATCTTTAACTTGGGTTGAAATTTTCCAATTCGTTGACCTTCAACAAGCAAATTATAAGCATGCGAAATGAAACAGATAGTTATAAAGACAAGCCACCCATAGAATCACAAAATTATGCACACCAGAGCTGGATCTGAACTCAGACATATCTATATTTTCCAAGCACGGATAAGCCTGCAATTCCTGCAAATAAACTCATTTTCAGGTCCATTCAATCTATTCACCGGACCTTAAGAATAAATGGAACCATAACCCTGCCCTTTATGTTTGCATGACTAAACCCAGAATTAGCAAAACATGCTGTTTAATCCTCAGAATGTTGATAAATGTCTTTACCTCTGTTTCCAAGTTTTCATTATCTGTTATGCTGCGGTTTGTAGACACAATAGGATCAGATCCAGTTAATGGATCGTTAGATGCTGATGCTTGAGGTTGTGAGAACATGTGAATATTAGACATGCTGGTCGGATCATCATCAGGAGGATTGGTGGCATCAGCAAGCACATGTTCTGCATCCTTACTGCTAGATTCATCAATATTTGCTGCCTCAGAAGAAGGAATATGGTCCACTGCATCAAAATTACTCGTCAAAATTTATGTAACTAGTCCTAGTAGGTCTCAAACTTTATACTAACTTATTATGATCTGTTTATTTTATTCTTAACAATACTGTAATATGTGCTGAGCTGAATATGAGCAATACTCCTTACCTAACACAGTTGCTGAATCAGGAAGAAAATCATCCAGTGTATCAAGACCAATATATATGTCAGCACTCTGAAATATGGAGGGTTCAAGCTTCAGATAATATAAGAAAACAAATGCAATGCGACAATACAAACACGGGAAGAACAAAAATAAAAGGATTTATCTCTCTATGAAGGGTAGTCCATGAGGAGGTCATATCTCCTTAATCAAGCACATATTTATTTAGCTAAGGTAGGCTGCCGTTAAGTCTTGATTAATAGTGTTCGCTTCACGTCTTCCCTTTACCCTTTATCTGTTTAATCATTCTCGACTTTTTACACACGTATTGGCTATATTTATACATCTCCCATTCGCATATCCAACCACTTTTAAGCAGGCTTCTCTCTTTATTATCATTCAGTAAGGCTACTCTCAATTTTTTCCAAATCTACACAACTACTACAAGAGATAAAAGGTGAAACTCACCTCTCCCATGGGATTCTCAGAGCAAGACTGCCAGTTATCAGTGCCGTTGGGTACAAAACCATCAAAAACTGGATCTAAGGCAACAGCAGAATTTTCAGAGCTAGGAAGCTGGTCCGATGGGGCTGCACCACCTAATCCAAAGCTCCTATCATTATCTGTAATAAGCTTAGTCATTCAGAATAACGATCTCATGGTGTCTATAAAGCGAAATTAACACTATAATTTTAACTAGATGAAGTCCCATCCTTGTTACCGAATGCAGATCAAAATATATTCCTCTGACACAAAATTGACTGTAATTTCTTCCAGCCAAGCAAACATCTACACAGCAAGGGCACAAGTAACTTCAAAATGAATTATTGGACTGAATGTTTTACCAAAGTCTACCTATATCATCCATACCTATGTTGTCTATGTGTGTGCCCGAACTTGATCATAAATATCAAGAATACTTTTTTTACTTATTTCTTTCTAAGGCATAACGACTCAACTTCAACCAAAGATGTCTCACCAGATGATGATGCATTTTCAGTCCCACCAACCGCACTAAATACACCCTCCGTAATATCGGCAGTAGGTGCTGTCTGAGTGTTAGTAACCGATATGGCACCTAAATTCTTTTTGACTGGCCGTGGCTTGCCTTTGGGTTGAAACTTGGCACCAGCCCTAACTGCTTCAGAAAAATAAAATGTAAAAAAAATATGAATTCAGCATCTATACCATACTGAGGTATCAGAATGAGAACAAAAAACACACAAATAAGAGAAAGGGAGTATTTTTACCATTCTTTGTGCCCTTTTCGCCCAGGATATCATCGAAAAGGTCTAAATCCATTGACACCTAGTCCAAAACAAAACAATGGATTCAATGAAAGAACTGAAGTACATGATGAACATAGTTATTACGGGGTCGCCTAGCTAGGTCTCCTCGCCATATTACAATAAGACGGGAAACGACGCCTGGACGCCAAACCGACGTCAAACGGAGACAAAAACTCTACCAAGACCCCCTAAAGAAAAGGTCAAAAAACTCAGCCCGTCAGTCGTCTACTCTTGGTTCTCGCTTTCGCAGTTATTTTGAAACCTAAGAGCCCTATCATCAATTTCTACCTCTCACGTCGCCGTTTGTCCGGTCGTCTCCGTCGTCAACCTCTGCCCGCGCCACCTCTCTCGACGGTCCACCCCTAAGCTCTGTCTTTGGCAACTTGCGCTGCTCTGTTTCTGTGTCTTCTGCGTGTTCGGTTTGTATGAGTTAACCTGAGAGTAGTAAAACTGAATATAAATGAATTTGGGATATATAACTAGACCTATCTAGTAAGTGTCAATATAATGCTTAAATTTTTTTTAGTGCAAAAATAATCATAACTAATTGAAATAAGTGTCAATATAACCCTAAAACAATATTTTATGTGTTGACCGGCATTGACCACATATAAAATAACTAAAATACCCTTTAACCTAAAACCTGAAAGAGTTAATACAATTTTGCCCTCACCCCCTCTTGACCACCACCCCACTTCCAGCCCAGAGCAACTATTTTGGCGCAACTTTCAAGGGTTGTTGCAGATAGTTTTTACACACAGATGTCATTCCATATTGCTATCTTTAAAAACCAAATATCAAGATTTACATGTATATGCTACACTGTGAATTTAAATCCTACGAATTCTGGCATGTTCATAGTGACACTTCTGTTTCTCCCTTCTCAAAACCACCAATCTGGTAAACTGGAATGCCAACGCTGATTGCGACCACCTCCTCCACTCAGCGCCGCCCATCACCCTCCTCAAAGTCATCCACCAACTGGGATTTTCGGCAACCATGAAACTCCGACCGTTAAAACCACCAAGACCATTGTCCGTCATCGCTCTTCGTCGCTTCTCCAGCAAACCCAAACAATCCACCTGTCGTCCACTGCAGCTTCGATTGCCACCAATCGTCCGTCGTTGACCTCCCCAACTGCGTTTTGGCCTATTCTTCAAACTCTGGTTTGACTCGTCGGACACTAATGAATCCAGATCCCCCATCGAGTTCGGTTTATTCCTTCGTCGTTGATTCAATCTCAAATCTTTGTCGCCTCCTCTAAACGACGCATCCTGGTCCCAGCCCTCCGAGCGGCACCTCCTCCTCCGAGCGGCGCCTCTTGTCCTTTGAGCAACGCCTTCTCCTCCTAACGGGGCCTCCTCCTCCGAGTGGCACGTCTTATCCTCAGAGCAATGCCTCTTGGCTGAGCACCACCTCTAGATGGAAGACGAAAGGATATATACCAATAAAGATAAAGTAATTGGGGTTATGGATTATTAGGGGCAGTATAGTAAATTTAATTTTTCTTGTTTTTCAAAAGGGTAAAATTGACTTTTCACCCAATTCTGGCCTAAATTTGCCGGAATGGGTACGTTTGCACATACACTAACTATATAGGGTTTTATTTACACTTTCAATAATCAAAAGGTTATATTGACATTTATGTGAAGCAGGTAGGGTTATAAAAATATTTTTCTTAATGAAATTTTATAAGGATATATACCGATATATCCCCGGGTAAGTGCCAATATAATTTTTATTGCAAAAACAACCCTAACTAGTTGATGAAAGTGTTAAAATAACTCTAAAACACTATTTTTGGCATTTACCGACATTGACTATATAGTAAATGACTAAAACACCCTTTAACGTAAAACCTAAAACTGTTAGGACAGTTTTGCCCCTCATGCACCACCACTGTGGAGCTGCTACAGCAGTAAAAATGGCGGAGCTGCTACAGCGGCGTACAGTGGTGTGAGGCTGGTTTGGGAATGGCGCTCCAGCAGCGATGTTAAGGGAAGGCTTTGGAACTTCGTCAATGATCAAATGGCCTTCGTCGAAGCTCCCGCAACGTAGCTCCTCTTCGCGCTTAGGATCGAACGCATCTCTCCAGCAACTTCCAAGGTCACGACCAATGAATCTCCAATGTCGCCTTCTCCTTCGACTCCCGCTACCTCGCCACTGCCTCCGACGACAAAAGTGTGCGCCTCTGGGACGTCGCCACCGTAACCCTAGTCAAGACCCTTGCCGACGATGATGTGGAACGGGGATGACCGGGGGGAAGCGGTTTGCAGGTGGTGGATGCCGCTAGTGTGAACGATGAAAGGTGATGCTGGCGGCGCTAATTCAATCCCAGCGGGTCTAAATGGGGGACAACTTCAATTGAATTGTTGGGTTCAACATTTGGTAGGAAAATTGGCATGTTTGGATTTGTTTTTTACTTTTTTATATTGGTCACCGTATGAGCTTCGATTTTCCAACTTGATTTCTTGGTTTGTTGATGTTCGGCTGCCGTTTTAATTTCTTTGACGGTAGAAATAGGGTTTGAAAGGGGGGGAAGAACTTGGTCACCAGAGAAAGATGGGAGAGAAGGTTTTTGGGGAGAAGAATGTAATTTCCTTCATTTTCCAATTTTTCAGAGGGGTAGAATAGTCATTTTACTTAATTTCGACCAAAATTTGTCGGAATGGGTACAATTGCACTTACATTAACTATATAGGGTTATATTTGCACTTTTAATTATCAAAAGGTTATATTGGCACTTATGTGAATTAAGTAGGGTTATAAAAGCATTTTTCTCATTTTTACATTTTAGATTGTCTCTTGAAAGACGATTATGGAGAGACCAAGGTTTAAACTATAAATTAGAAGAAACCAAGATAAATTTTTTGGGTTGCATTAGTCAGGTCATAAGTTTAAAACTACTGCACGTTGCATGATAAATTTTTGGGATATATATGGGAGGTCGTCGTCGTACCTCTTAAAGTCATATTTTTAAGCCCTAATGCTTCCTATCTACAATTAAGTAGATAATGACAAGTCAGAGTTGTCCACGAGAAGAGAGATCTTTCCAAGTGTTTAAATATATATAGGAGAAAACATACTAGATATAAGAACCTACACTACGACCACGAGTTAGAGTTGAATATGAGACGGGCTAGGAGGCTTTCTTTGGAAAGTGTGAATAAAACCCCTCCTAGTGACCATTTTGTGGATACTTCTACTTCTATGGAGCATTAACACAAGCATGAAGATTAGCATCCGGAGGAGGGCCTCAACATCCTCCTCTCCAAGGAAGAGAGATTCCTTTGGGCCAAGCCTTGTTGAGGGATATTATGGCCCCCAACCTTGATCAATAACCGATGTGCATTGAGTATCCCTTGGTTGGACCGAATGGGCATTTCGAGCTAAAGACCGGGTTCATAAACATGCTACATATCTTCCTTGGTAAGCAAGGGGAGAATGCCAACAAACACCTCACCGAGTTCCACTTTTTGTGTGATGATACGGTCCCCCATGGAGTAGATGAAGACTTTTACAAGTTGAAGGCATTCCTGTTCACATTGAGGGATGGTGCAAGAGATTGGCTCAATTACCTACCGCCCAAGAGCATCAAAAGTTGGCTTGACATGAAGACGAAGTTTCTAGCCAAGTATTTCCCGGCCTCAAAGTCCGCCAAAAGCAACATCCTCCAATGGCATGAAGAATCTCTCTTCGACTATTGGGAGAGGTTCAAGAAGCTTCTCGCAAGTTGTCCTTACCATGGCTATTCGGAGGGAGATTTGGTCTACTGTTTCTACAATGGTCTTCTTGATGAGGACCAAAGATTAGTGAGGAGTTCTTGTGGTGGTACCCTTGAGAACAAGATTTTATCAGAGGCTTTGCAATTAAATGAAGAGCTAGCGGAGGAGTCAAGAAACTTTAGATCGAGGGCCAGTTTGAGAAGGAGAAATTCAATGCCCACAAGTGACCTTTCCAATAGTGGAAAGCTTGAGGACCAAGTCTCAGCCTTTGCTTCTATGGTGAAATCTTTGATGACCAAGCCCAAAAATGTGCCACATGTTAAATCTTGTTAAATTTGTTTATCGGCGCATCCTATAGACACTTGCCCTACTTTGCAAGATGATTATGTCAAAGAGGTGAGTGTCATGGGGTATCAAGGTGGGCAAGAATATCAAGGCACCCAAGGCTATCAAGGCAACCAAAGCTATCAAGGAAATCAAGGGTACCAAAGTCGGTCGTACAGTTTGGGTAATCCTGATAACCCGAATCTCCGGTATGGAATCCCTCAAGAAGGTCAAAACCCTCAACCGTATTGGCCTTATCAACAACAATATATGACACCTCAACAACACTATCAAAGGCTTGAAGACAAGCCATGAGACCAAGGGGAGAGCTTGGGTTTGACAAAAGATGAGGTGATGCAAGCCATTTATCGGTTGAGCATATGTGCGGAAAAAGGAGAAAAATTCCAAGATGAAGCCAAGGTGAGCATCAAGAACTTGGAAAGTCAAGTAAACCAAATAGCTCAAGTAGTGAATTGGATGGAGGCCCGGGAAAAGGGAACACTTCCATCCCAACTGAAGATCATCCCTCGACAAAACGTGAGTACAATCTCATTGAGAAGTGGAAGGGAAGTGAAGAAGCCCCAAGCAAGGGTTGTTGTTGAGCGAGTGGTTGAAAAAGAAGAAAACCTTGAAAATAAGGTCGGGGAGTGTGCTAAAGAGAGCAAAGAAGAAGAGATTGAGGTAGAGACATTTGTGCCAAGACCAGGATCAAATCCCAAAATCTCATCCCTACTGCACAAGAAGTCAAGAGGGGCGGAGATCCCTATCTATGCGCCAGAACCACCATTTCCAGAGACATTAAAGGATAGGAGGACCAAGGAGGACACCAACGAAATCTACAAAGTCTTTCGTAGATGCGAGGTAAATATTCCACTCTTAAATACCCTAAATAAAGTTCCTAGGTATGCTAAATTTCTGAAGGAATTGTGTACCGTCAATAGGAAATAACAATTGAAAAGTAAGAAAAAGGTGTGAAGAGTGAATATGTCTCTGTCGTGTTTGATGATGAAATGCTCCCTAAATGTGATGATCCGGGAATGTTTACAATCCCTTGTGAGATAGAAGGCAAATGTGTTGACAGGGCCATATTAGACTTTGGTGCTTCAATTAATGTGATCCCATATTCCTTGTATGAAAGTCTAAATCTAGGTACTTTGCACAAAATCAGTGTTGTTATCCAACTAGCCGATCACTCTAGCACATACCCGAAAGGTATTGTGAAGGATGTGTTAGTGAAAGTGGATTCTTTGACATTCCCCGCAGACTTTTATGTTCTTGAAATAGGAGGTGAAAATAGTCTTAAACCTATTCTTTTAGGAAGACCAGCTCTAAAGACTTCAAGGATCATAATTGACGTGCTTAAAGGAACATTAATCATGGAATTTAATGGGCGGAAGGTAGAATTTGACACTAATAATTCTATTGATCATTCTAGTAGATATCATTCTTGCAAAGCTATTCATGTTATTGATCATAAAGAGCAAGATGTAATTGAGCCCAAAGATGGTAGTTCTTTAAATGTTGTCATAGATGATGTTTTGAGTGATGTTTGGATTTCAAATGTTATTAGCACTAACTTGAAGGAAAACAACAATGCCGAATACACTCTTGGGAAAGCAACATCCAACACTTTTCGTATGTCCACAAGTAAGCCAATAAGGGTGGTTTTCCCTCAACTGCTCGAGTGCTTAAGATCACCATGGAACAAAAAGGTGAGTTGTTGGAAATGTTGAGGGAACATGAAGAAACGCTAAGCTATTCGAAGAAGGTTTTGTTAGGGGATGATGTGAATCCCAATTGTTTTGACCCGGATCGCGGAAAGATGACTGATCATCTCGGTTCATTTTGTGAGTAATCTCCAAGAGGGGGAGTAAGTCGTGCCGACGACGTTAAATAAACTTGGTTTTGATCATCCGGATTGTCATTCGTGACTTTTCGTCAATGTTGTCTCAATTTGATTTTTATTGTTATTTTTCATTGTTTTAATTTATTTCCATCACGGTTGTGTTTTCCATGATTTTGTAGTAAAATAGGTCATGCATTGGAGAATCGGCGATAATTTTAGAACAGAAAAATTGGCCATCGAAAGAAAGAAAAAAAAAGAGAAGAGTAGGCTGCTGGCCGCGGATGCTGGGAGCATTCCCGCCCCGGCAGCCAAGCCCCCACTTGAGCGATGCACGTGGGCATTATTCAATTTATTTTTTCTGATTTCTCTCCCTAATTTCTCCTCTTTTCCATTTATTTCTTCTTCATCTCCTCTCTTTTCCATTTCAAGAACTCCCCTAATAACCCCATCTCCATCTTCCAAATTTCACCATTCCTAGCCAACATTCAATCATTTCCACTCATCAAATCCATCCTCTGACCCATTAAATCTTTAAATCCAAAAATTTATCCAAGAACCCTAACTTTTTGGGATTTTTGCTCTTGGGTTGAATTGGTCACTTGGAAAGCAACGAATTGCTTGGACTCACTTGAAAAGGTGTTCTTCCTAGCTACCCTATTCACAATCACGGGTGTTTGTGCTTAGTTGATTTGAGGTGTGGGAATTTTTGTGGTGATGTGCTATATTGTCAATTGTTCGTTGGACTCTTGGAGCTAGTTTGTTCTTGGAGCTTGGGGGAATCGTTGCATCAAGAGTTTGTAAGTCATTTTTCCTTCACCCCTATACTTGAAACTTGTTTCCTTAGGTGTTTTACATTGAGGGCAATGTATGATTTTAAGTATGGGGATGGGGGTTTAATGATTGACATGTATATAATTAGTTACTTTTGATTGAAAAAATCCGAAAAAAATATATTGAAAATTTTGAAAAAAAAGCTAGAAAATGAAAAAGAACAAAAATAAAAAGAATCCCGCTAAGTTAAAAACCCGAGAGGGCATCTTAGGCAATATAGGGGGCCCAGATAGGTCAAAAATCCGAAAGGGCGACCTAGGTAAAAATGAGAGACTAAATGTGCAGAAAAATGTGAGATATGAGCCAAAGAAACATGATGTGTGGCTAGGATGAAAATTTGAAAGGGCTCCTAGGCAAAATGAGAGAATGAGAGAAAAAGGAAAAATATTATGTGTTCACTCATTTGCCAGCATTGGAGTCATAAGGCTGCGGTGGCCATATGGATGGATTGGGTAGCTTGACATCTTGAGACCTCTTGGGATTGGGAAATTTAGCGGGGAAAATAAAGTAAGTTTTGAAATTTTTGATTGTTGATATACTTCGTTTTTAGGATGATATATTGGTATAAAGTGGAGTATGTGTTTGAACTTTATGTATGCTATTAGCTTCACCTTGTACCATTGGATTTGGGATTGCCAATTTGGGGTTTGGAGATGTTTTAGGGACATCAGTGAATTGATAGGTTGATATAGTTTGGGTAGATTTAGGAATGGAGGTTGTGGGCAACTTCTCATTTGATCTTAACGTTGGGATGTGTGATATTGAGAGTTTTGTGAGGTATTGACTTGGGGGAATAGTAGTTAGGATGTGGATACGCCAATTCCTTTGTGCGCTTGGATCTTTTCTTGCTCGAGGGCGAGTAAGGTTTAAGTGCGGGAGGTTTGATGTGTCCATTTTATGTGCATATTTTAGTACTTTTTGGGGTCACTTTTGTGCTCTTTTGTTATCAAGAGTTTGTGTTTTACCTTGAAATTATTTTAGGAGAGGTAAGAGCGACTTTACGCTCTTTTACCTTTTCTAAGTGGATTTTGTGTGACAAAGGAAGAACATCGAGACTTGAAGACCGGAGACCATTGGGAAATCACCTTTTGAAGAATTTGAAGATTTTAAGACTAGCTTTGAAGGTTGAAGACAAAAAGAATCGAGGATTTAAAGGCAAGGCGACACAAGGGTGAAAATAGGCAGCCCGCCCGGGCGAGGCCATTCTCGCCCGGGCAAGATCCTGCTACACTTTTGCTTTTTGCTTTTCTTTTTCTCCCTCTTGTACTATAAAAGAAATTTTTGTCTACCCACTTCATATCCACTTCTTAGCTGAATTTCCTCCTCTCCCAACCCTACTTTTCCATTTTCTTTCATCGTTTCCCTCTTTGTTTATGTATGAATTCATCCATAAAGGTTAGTATGATTGTAGTTGCTAAATCTAGTTCTTGGGAGCAATTGACCGAGCCTTCCAAGCCCATGTCTTAAAAAAATTGTAGCCTATTTGATACTCTTACTATTATGCATTTATGAAGCATTGAATGTATTTGTTAATGTCATTAATGTTCTTGAAAACTTGAGTATATAAAGTACTTGTATAATATGTTTGTTAGGGTTTGGGGAAATGGGTTTATTTCCCCTTTTCTTGATATAAAATACAAGAGGATGATTTAGAGCTTTTGATTGTGCTGATGGATTGATAATTGCTAGATGAATATGATAATGTTGAACTCTTTGTCATGTTTGTTGCTTGTAGCAAATGAGAGAAGTTTATGAATGCCGATCGTTCTTGACTAATCTTGTGTAAATGCATGAATTGGTTAAATGTTTAGACACGGTGTAGTGTTTATAAGTGTTGCCAAGCTTGTTGATTCTCCGTGCTCAATGCCGCCAATGAGATACTTTTAGTCGTGTTTCGACTAAGGGAATCATTGGTGAGGTTTGACAAGAGATGTTGAATCACTCTTGCAAACTACTATCTAAGAAGGATAGAAGTTTAGTCTTCACAACAAGTATTGAAAGTAGTAAATAGGTTGCATGTTCAATGATGGATAAGAGGCTTGGAAATGGAAGTGAATTGCGTCCAAGGTTCCGTTAATTGTTGGTTTAATCACCTTTTAGTTGTTGTTGCATGCTTTGCATAAATAACTTGCTTGATGATTTTAACTTGTCTTTAATTTCACAACTTAGGACCAAAACCAACCAAATCCCCCCCCATTTACATGCTTATATATATATATATTATATATGCTTATATCTAGTATGTTTTCTCCTATATATGTTTAAATACTTGGAAAGATCCCTTTTCTCGTGAACGACCCTAACTTTTCATTATCTACTTAATTGTAGATAGGAAGCATTAGGGCTTAAAAATATAACTTTGAGAGGTACAACGACTACCTCCCAAATTTTGATTTCCACTTCCAAACCTCATGTAGATCATTGAACCATTCACTCATTCTATCACATTTGTTAGCTAGGTAACAATCAAGAATTTCATAAATTATTTCATTTTCCCCGCTAAATTTCCCAATCCCAAGAGGTCTCAAGATGTCAAGCTACCCGATCCATCCATATGGCCACCGCAACCTTATAACTCCAACGCCGGCAAATGGGTGAACACATAACATTTTTCTTTTTTCTCTCTTTCTCTCATGTTGCCTAGGAGCCCTTTTGGGTTTTCATCCTAGCCATATTTATTTGGCTCATATCTAACATTTTTCTGCACATTTAGTCTCTCATTTTTACCTAAGTTACCCTTTCGGGGTTTTTGACCTATCCGGGCTCCCAATGTTGCCTAAGATGCCCTCTCGGGTTTTCAAACACTTCCTATTCTCAAACACCCCATGACATAAATGAAGCAAAACATAGCATTAAGACCACATGGATGCTAAATAACAAAAGTTTCAAGAAAGAGTGAAAGAATCTATTCATTAATTTAACTACTTGTTGTGAAGATAAATCATCTATCCTTCTTAGATAGTAGTTTGCAAGAGTGAATTCGACATCTCTTGTTTTTTTGTTTTTTTTAAGTCCGAAATCATATTGCAAGGATTCTCGATAAAAACTCACAAGGAATTCAAGCAATACCTACTCCAAACACAAACAACCACCAAGAGGTGAAAAATAAAAACAACTAGCTAATATGCAACCAAATATGCTCAATCACTTAAAAATAAACGCCTCTTCCCAGGCAGCAGGGCCAAAATTTAGGAGGTCGCTGCCGTACCTCTCAAATGAATAATTTATAAGCCCTTTATGCTCACTAAATACAATTAAGTAGATAGTGGAAAATTGGGATAGTCCACGAAGAAGAGGGATTTTCTTAAGCGTTTAAACATATACGGTTCATATTAGGTTAGAAGTAGATATATATATATGTGTGTGTGTGTATATATATGTATATATAGATATATAAAAGCAAGTAAATGGGGGGCTTTGGTTGCTTGGTTTTCCTAAGTTATGAAATTAAAAGACAAGCTAACTAGTAAAGTCAAGTAACTATGCTAATCATGCAACAAACTAAGAAAAAGGGTAAAAACTACAAAACATAAACCCTTGGGGGAAATTGATGTCCACTTCCAAACCTCATGTAGATCATTGAACCATTCACTCATTCTATCACATTTGTTACCTATGGGAAATGTTATCACTTCTCATTTGAAGATCAACAACCATTCCTTCTTAATAGTAATTTGCGACAAATAACGACCATTTGCAAATCTCGTTGACAATCACTCTAGGCAAACCACACCATAGGGGTATTTCATCAATGGCATTTCACACGAAGGACCATAGAGTTGATAGCAACAAGTCTTCTACCAAAGACAACCATTTAACCAAACATAGCATTCATTAGGCTAAACCTAGAATAAACCACATTCATGGTTCAATCTTTCATTGCATCTATAGGATAAATATGAGAACAATCCACATTAGCATTCTTATCTAGCAAGAATCACAACACATTATGCACGAGAAATTCTAAGTTCGTGTTCTTGGATTTTCATGCCAACGAGATAAGGAATTCATCACTTTCCTAACACCCTAGCACATCAATCCTACAAACACTTCCTATTCTCAAACAATCCATGACATGAATGAAGTAAAACATAGCATTAAGAACACATGAATACTAAATAACAAAGGCTTCAAGAACGAGTGAAACAATCTACTCACTACTTTAACTACTTGTTATGAAGATAAATCTTCTATCCTTCTTAGATAGTAGTTTGCAAAAGTGAATTCAAAATCTCTTGTCAAACCTCACCAATGAATCCCTAAGTCGAAACACGACTAAAAGTATCCCATTTATGGCATTGAGCACAAAGAATCAACAAGCTTGGCAACACTTATAAACACTACACCGTGTCTAAGCATTTAACCAATTAATGCATTTACACAAGATTAGTCAAGAATGATCG
Organism: Rubia yunnanensis; assembly: GCA_037428765.1. Taxonomy (NCBI): domain Eukaryota; kingdom Viridiplantae; phylum Streptophyta; class Magnoliopsida; order Gentianales; family Rubiaceae; genus Rubia; species Rubia yunnanensis. The sequence goes on along the minus strand of CM075061.1, from coordinate 101,844,530 downwards.
ACATTCATAGAATTATCTCATTTGCTACCTAAAACAAACATGACAACGAGTTCAACGTCATCACATCCATCTAGCAATTATTATCACATCAACTAACTCACGCTCTTGGATTTCACATTAAAAGAGGGGAAAATTAGCTACTTTCTCCCAACCCTAACAAACAATCATACAAGCAATTCATATACTCAAACTTCCAACAACATTAATGCCATTAACAATCCACATTCAAAGCTCAATAAATGCACAATAGCAAAATCAATAAATAGATAGATATGATTCTCAAGATATTAACAAGAAAGTCTCAATCAATTGCTCCCAAATACAAAACTAAGCCAGATAATCAAAACCCATAACATAGAACAAAGATCTACAAAGAAAGAAGAAGAAATGGAAGAAAATGGTGAAAAGCTAGGGTTTTGGAGCCCCCAAGTCGGGCTTGGGAAAATGAGGAAGAAAAGAGGCTATTTATAACAAAAGTTTGTCAAAAACAAGGTCAAGACGCAGCAGGCATCGCCCAGCCAGAAATGGCCTCGCCCTGGCGGTGGAGAGGTTTTAGCTCAAAATTCAGATCCATCCGCCCGAGCAGGTGATGATCCGTATGGGAGAGCTACAATTTGTGGCTTCTTGTTTTGCTTCCCATGGGTGAACCGTTGATTCGTTTTGAGAATTCTTGTAGTTGATTTTATAGTGCTCAAGAAGACGAATCCAATGACGCCACCCTTGTAGGCTGATTCTTCTCGAATAATTTTAATAACTTTGTCTAAACTTCTGGGTGACAATTCATCCGCTTCTTTGCCTTCCCTCTTCGACCCTTCTATCTTCTACCACATTTTGGCACGCGGCCTTCACTAAACCACTCCAAAGGGCTCACGAGACATCTACAAATGAAGCTCACAAAGTAGAATCTAGATGCTCGTAAGGACTAAAAATCCTTTAGACTAAACATAGGTTACAAAATGAAGAATTTAGATATAACTAAAAATGGTCATCTAAACCTCTTATCGTGTAAACCTACCTATATGTAGCAATCTAACAACAAAAATATGACAAAAGTGATGTTAATTGCTTTGGAAAATATATGCATTTGACTTCCCATCAAATCTCCCCACACTTAAACCTTACTCGTCCTCGAGTAATAAGAACAAGCAAAGATCAAAGCATAAACTAACATGTAAAAGTTTTCCCAAAACATCCAACATCATATTCCTAGACTACCTCTAACCCCCAAGACATAAGAATCGATCACACTCTCACATCCCAAAGCCTAAGATAATCTAAACAACCAACAAACCATAACAAAAGTGAGGTATACATATAATGTCAAGCTAACTTACTCTGCCGAAAAAGCCATCCAATAGACAAATCAAGAGAAGCATAATTTTTTTTTTCAATCTCTCTCATTTTCTCTCATTTTGCCTTGGAGCCCTCTCGGGTTTTCATCCTAGCTTCACACATTTTTCTTTTTCAATGCTCACCCTCACCTTTTTTCACACTATTTGGCCTCTCATTTTTGCATAGGTCATCCTTTCGGGTTTTTGACCTATTCGGGCCTCCCACTTTTGCCTAAGTTGCCCTCTCGGGTTTTCAACTTAGCGGGAATTTTTTCCATTTTTCATTTTTTTTTCAAGCAAAACAAATCAAAGTAGAGCATATGCACACTACAATACAATACAATGAGATATATTTCTCTTTACCTCCCCACACTTGAAACACACATTGTCCTCAATTGTAAAAAAGACAAGATAAAGAAATAAGGGAAAAAGAAAAAAAAATCAATACTAGGATCTTGAAGGTCCTTCACGGTGATGGCAATGTTCACTCCTCAATGAATGTTCTCTCCTCCATTTTCTTGAACTCTGCCCAACATGAAACTTTGATCCATCCACTACGAAGCTACAACTATGCAAATCCCGATCAACACTCACAAAAGACAAAAAATAGTAGTACTTCTAGATGGTGGTTTTGGTAGTGGTTTTTGGTGGTGGATTGTGGTGGTATTCTTGTGGTTTTGGGTAAGGGTTTGAGGTCATGGTTGAGGATTTTATTTTTCAAAAAAAGAAAAGCACTATCCTAACTTAAAAGCTCGGGTTGCCTCCCAAGAAGCTCTGTATTTTTAAGGTCATCAACACGATCCTAATGTTATATATATGATGAAAGCTTGAATCCCTTCACCATGAGCATCCAAAAGTGGAGAGGTGGGGGTATAAAACTTTCAAGGGGAAAGTCCTGTGGAGGTGGAGATGGTTTAAAGGGAGTTGGGTGGTTAGGAGGCTTGGGATAGGCTTTTGGCTCCTCTCTTATCTCCCTCAAAATTTCTAAAGATAATGGAGTTGGTTCACTAGGTGGGGGGTAGGGGTGATGATGTAATGAATAATGAATGTAGCACAATCACCTCTTCCTCCACTTTGTTGTCTTCCACAACTGTTTCCTCATCCCTTTCGAACTCATTTCTCATGGTGACCTCACTCACTGAATCTTCGAGTTCAACTTGGGATGGTGTATCTTCGGAATAACGAGCTTCCATTTGGGTCACCACTTCCAATAAATTGCTCACATGCCCCTCCAAAGCCTCGAGACTAGAGGAGATTTGGGTTTCCAATTCTTCATTAGTTTTGGCTCGGATGGTTATGTTTGCTATTGCATTCATGATCTCCTCATTTTTCAAACTTAAACCTTCTTCTAGGAATTGGTCTTGAGTAAATATGGTAAATAGAAAATGCGGTGGAACATCTGATGGGGCCCCATGAAAGTGCAGACGACCCCATCTAATACAAAAAGTAATGCAAACCCTACGCTAAATGATGAAAAACCTAAGGAAAACTAAGATGCCAAGGGGTGGTGTCCCTCGACAGGAACATCTCCCCCTCCCAAAATGCTCACCCTAAGCTAGATGGTGCTAACCTTAGGGAAATAAAAATGCAAGTCTAGGTACAAGTGTAAATCTAGACCTGTACATAGCAACCAGAATGTGAGCTGGCTCTTCATATAATCTCCTAATCGCAGCCGAGGCATGGGTCTCGGGTCTTGAAGGGAAGTTGATGAGGAACCCGCCAACTCTAGACATAAAGCGCAGCCGGGTGTAGTGTACATTGGTCTTCTATGGTTTCCATGGTGTGCTGATGATGCGTAATCCGAGTGAAGTCGGAACCGCCAATGGAGGAGCAGCTTCTACCACATGCACCCCTAAGATAAAGAAAGAGAGGTGTTGTTGGCCTTCAAACGTTCTCGCGATTTGAACCGGGGCTATTTTATAGGGAAAGAGTTTTCGTAGGCAATGCCAATAACTCTCATGGATCCCTCCAAAAATATCCCTCCTAGTGATGAAGAGAACAGACACAACTTATACAGTGTGTGTCAAGCCTGGAAATTCTGTAATCTCCCACTCCATTTTAAGCAAATGGGCAGCTATATGCTAATTTAACACAAAGTGTAGCGTGAGCATAGAGCGCGTAGTAACCATCAAATCCAAGTGGAAAAACTAGCAATGGGTTAATTAATTTCGTGTACGCTAATTAATTAACCCACTACCATATTCGCGTGGTTGTGCAACCAGGTGGAGATAGGTTGCTCTCCCACCGAAAAGGGAAAAAGAGAACTCCCCCATCCACCCAATACAATTTCAGCCCGAAGAAAAGGCCGAGACTCAATAAAACTCCACCAAATAGAGCCACAAAGAAGTAAAATCCGCCTAGAAAATAAGGGAAATTACCCATTTAATTCCTAGGCACCAGCTTCTTTTCCTCCCATTTATTCACCAAATTGTCCGGACAAATCCTGGGTGGGACAAGGTCCGGTCAATTAATTCATTCCTTTTGAAAATATGCTCCTCCGATTGGTCTGGGCTATGAGCCCACTTCGATTTCTTTTCGGCCCAGCAGAGGTTAGACATCCACCCCTCGAGGGGGTATACCTTTCATTGAACCCATGTGCATACCTGTCGAGAGGACAACATCCACCTCTCGAACCCGTTGTACGTGAACTACCCTTCGAGAGAACACGTGAACCACCTCTCAAACATCCACTACTGCAGAGAGTGTCATCCACCCCTTAAGAGGTTAGACAGGCACCCCTCGAGAGGTTAGACAGGCACCCCTCGAGAGGTTAGACATCCACCCTTCGAGAGGTTAGACATCCACCCCTCGAAAGTACTCGAGAGTACGTCATCCACCTCTCGAGTAGTAGACGTTGGCTCTACCGTGTACTCTCTAGCCATGCACTCACCCGTTCGAGACTAGAATACTCCACCCATTCGAGACCAGAATACTCCACCCCTTCAAGACCAGAATACTCCATCCTTTCGAGACCAGAATACTCCACCCCTTCGAGATCAGAATACCCCACCCCTTCGAGGCCAGAATACACCAACCCTTTGAGGCCAGAATACTCCACCCTTTCGAGTCTAGAAAACCCCCTTCGAGGCCTGCATACTCCACCCCTTCGAGGCCAGGATACCCCACCCTTTCGAGGCCAGAGTACATCTCCCCTTCTAGGCCGGAATACTCCACCCCTTTGAGACCAGAATACTCCACCCCCTTCAAGGCCAGAATACTCCACCCCTTCGAGGCCAGAATACCCCACCCTTTCGAGACCAGAATATCCCCCCCCCTTCGAGACCAGAATGCTTCACCCTTTTGAGACAAGAATACTCCACTCCTTCAAGGCCAAAATACTCCACCCTTTCGAGGCCAGATACCTCACCCCTCCGAGAGCCAGAATACACCACCTTTTCAAGGCCAGAAAACTCCACCCCTTCAAGACCAGAATACTCCCCCCCTTCGATGTCAGAATACACCACCTGTTCGAGGCCAGAATACTCCACCCGTTCGAGACCAGAATACTCCACCCCTTCGAGACTAGAATACTCCACCCTTTCGGGACCAGAATACTCCACCCCTTCGAGATCATAATACCCCACCCCTTTGAGGCCAGAATACACCACCCCTTCTAGGCCTGAGTACACCACCCCTTCTAGGCTAGAATACTCCACCCCTTCGAGACCAGAATACTCCACCCCTTCGAGGCCAGAATTCTCCAACCCTTCGAGGTCAGAATACTCCACCCCTCCGAGGCCAAAATACTCCACCCCTCCGAGGACTGAATACTCCACCCCTTCGAGACCAGATTACCCCCATCCCTTCGAGACTAGAATACACCACCCCTTCGAGACCAGAATATTCCAACCATTTCAGACCAGAATACTCCACCCCTTCGAGACAAGAATACTCCACCCCTTCAGGCCAGAATACTCCACACCTTCTAGGCCAGAATACCCCACCCCTTCAAGACCAGAATACCTCTTCCCTTCGAGGCTAGAATACACCACCCCTTCGAGACTAGAATACTACACCCCTTCGAGACCAGAATACTCCACCCCTTCGAGACCAGAATACTCCACCCCTTCAAGGCCAGGGTACTCCACCCCATCGAGTCCAGGTTATTAGATCCGTTCAAGGTTAGAATACTCCACCCCTTCGAGGCCAGAATACTCCAACCCTTCGAGGCTAGAATACTCCACCCCTCGAAGGCCAGAAACCACCACTCCACCGCGAGCAGTCATCCATTATCTTCGTTTTCAGACAAATCTGTTCAAAACTAGTACAAATGTTCATCTGGAAAGAGACGATTAAGTACCATATAACAATCCTTTCTGATAAGCTTGTACACCTTGGCCGAATTTGGTTGGGCATCATCTATAATTGCATTATTCCTTTCTCTCCAGATTTGATAGACCGTGGATGAAAGGGCCAAATGACTAAGCTTTTTCCGCAGCTTTGAACCTCTAACTTATCTCTTCATCCAAATTTTTGAGCTCGCTATCGTATTTGTTCTCCTTTTTAATCCCATCCAATTCCTCACTCTTCCCCATATTATTTGCAAAAATTCACATCTAAAGAACAAGTGTTCATTGGTCTCCACTTCTAAATGGCACAGGGAACAGACCCCGTTCCTAATATCCTCGTCCTTTTCAGCATGGTATCTGTCTTTTGTGTGCAATCTCCCTATGGTCGCCAATCATGTAGTAAAGGAGAATTTTAGGGGGATAAATCCACGCCAAATGGTGTTGAAAACTCTCTATCGTGATCTGCCTTGGTTTTCATATAAGCATGGGTATTTTTCATGGTGCAAAAAATAATAGGCCTTACTGGTGAACTTCCCCGAGATTGCCCAAGTGCTAAGAGAATTCCTCACATCCATGTTGTTTCCGCTAAATGCATTTAGCAACTCGTCTCGCAAAGTGCATAAGTCCCCAAAATAGCTTGAATATCTTTCCCCAAGCCTTCCATTCTGAATCCTAGGATTGATTTCGCAAAGTCCGGCATCCGTTAGGTAAAATGAATGTACCCATTTAACCCATAGGTTGTCTTTTTTCGTGTGGATGTCCCATATCTTCTATATCATTGAAGCTTGGTTCTAGGTAGAGAAATCCCTGAGGCCGAGACCTCCAATTGACTTTGGAGTGCAGAGTTTCTTCCAGGACACCTTACTCTTATACTTTCCTCCCCATAAGAAACGCTTACATTTATGTTCCAGTGCATCCATCACCGCAGACTGTATAACAAAGTTCTGAATCCAAAACCCAGCGATACCTCTCACAATGGACTTGACAAGCTGCACCTTACCATCTAGGGCTTGGTCTTGGGGTATGGTGTATGGTGGTGGGGGATAACTATTTTGCCCGTATTGTTGGTTTTCTGGCTCATTCTCATACCACTAATCCAGATTACCACTCCACTCCGGATTGTAAGAGTCGTGGTATGGATACCACTCTTGAGTTTCTTGCCCTTGAAAACCAACATCTCCAACTTCTTGGTAGCATTCTTCATAATACCCTTGGTTTTGGAAACCAAAGGTTCTTTCACCATCATAGTGCTCCTCTCTCAACAAATAGCAAGACTCGGTAGGATGGTTGGAATGACACATGTTACAAAACCTTGTTGTTGAGCCTCTCTTCTCATCATGAGTTCCCTCAAGGTGAGACGTTTCATTTGTTTTTTTTAACTTTTTCAAAAGTCCGGAATCATATTGCAAAAATTCTCGATAAAAATTCACCAAGAACTCAAGAAATACCTACTCTGAACACAAAAAACCACCAAGAAGTTGAAAATAAAAACAACTAGCTAATATGCAACCAAATATGCCCAAACACTTAAAAATAAATGCCTCTTCCCCGGCAGCGGTGCCAAAATTTTGGAGGTAGCCGTTGTACCTCTCAAAGTTATATTTTTAATCCCTAATGCTTCCTATCTACAATTAAGTAGATAATGGAAAGTCGGGGTCATCCACAAGAAGATGGATCTTTCCAAGTGTTTAAACATACATAGGAGAAAACATACTAGATATAGGAACATATATATAAGCATGTAAAGGGGGGGGGGTTTGGTTGGTTTTGGTCCTAAGTTATGAAATTAAAGACAAGTTAACTATCAAGCAAGTTAAATATGCAAAGCATGAAACAACAACTAAAAGGTGAATAAACCAACAATTAATGGAAACTTGGGCGCAATTGACTTCCACTTCCAAGCCTCTTATCCATCATTGAACATGCAACCTATTTACTACTTTCATTACTTGTGTAAAGACTAAACTTCTATCCTTCTTAGATTGTAGTTTGCAAGAGTGAATTCGATATCTCTTGTCAAACCTCACCAATGACTCCCTTAGTCGAAACACGACTAAAAGTATTTCATTTGCGGCATTGAGCACGAAGAATCTACAAGCTTGGCAACACTTATAAACACTACACAGTGTCTGAGCATTTAACCAATTCATGCATTTACAAAAGATTAGTCAAGAACGATCGATATTCATAGACTTTTCTCATATGCTACAAGCAACAAACATGACAAAAAGTTCAACATTATCATATTCATCTAGCAATTATCAATCCATCAACGCAATCAAAAGTTCTAAATCATACTCTTTGATTTCATATCAAGAAAAGGGGAAATCAACCCATTCCCCCAAACCCTAACAAGCATATCTTACAAGTACTTCATATACTCAAGCTTTCAAGAACATTAATGACATTAACAAACACATTCAATGCTCCATAAATGCATAATAGTAAGAGTATCAAATAGGCTATAAATTGTTCTTAAGACATAGGCTTGGAAGCCTTGGTCAATTGCTCCCAAGAACTAGATTAAGATACTACAAAGCATACTAACCTTCAAGGATGAATTCATAAATAAACAAAGAGGGAAAATATGAAAGAAAATGGAGAACTAGGGTTGGGAGAGGAGGAAATTCGGCCAAGAAGAAGTGGATATGAAGTGGGTGGAAAAAAAATTCCTTTTCTAGTACAAGAGGAAGGAAAAGAAAAGCAAAAAGAAAAAGTGTAGCAGGATCCCGCCCAGGCGGGAATGGCCTCGCCCGGGCGGGCTGCCCATTTTCACCCTTGTGTTGCCTTGCCTTCAAATCCTCAATTATTTTTGTCTTCAATCTTCAAAGGTAGTCTTCAAATCTTTAAATTATTCAAAAGGTGATCTTCAATGGTCTCCGGTCTTCAAGTCTCGATGTTCTTCCTTTGTCACACAAAATCCACTTAGAAAAAGGTAAAAGAGCGTAAAGTCACTCTTACCTCTCCTAAGAGAATTTTAAGGTAAAACACAAACTCTTGATAACACAAGAGCATAAAAGTAATCCCAAAAAGTACTCAAATATGCACATAAAATGGACATATCAATATACCAATATAACCCTACCTACTTGAGTAAATACCAATATAACCCTCAGATAATTTTTAGTGCAAAAACAACCCTAACTAGTTGACATAAGTGCCAATATAACCCTAAGACACTATTTTTTGGAATTGACTGACGTTGCCCGCTTATAAAATGACTAAAATGCCCTTTAACCTAAAACCTGTAAGTGTTAGGACATTTTTACCCTCAGACTACCACCACTTCCAGCAAACTACCACCACCACCACTTCCACCACTAGGCTACCACCATCACTTCTACTGCCAGGCCATCACTACCTCCAGCCAGCCATAACCACCACTTCCATCGCCAGACCACCATCACCACCACCTCCATCCAGCCAGCCACCACCACTTCAACCACCAGGACACCACCACCACTGCCCGTCTTCACTCGACCGCAACCACCACCACCCAGTCAACCCTGCCACCGCCACTGCTACCACCACTCAACCAGCCCTACCACCGCCACCACCACCTTCCTGATATAAACACTAGCAACGGTTGTTCCAGATCTAAACCCTAGTGCAATTCACGATTAGAGGTTGAATTGCAATTCCTAAACGGAAAGAGTATACCTTATCAGCTCTTCCTTCTCATCGTCTCTGCGCTCTGGCATCGTGCTCATTGTTCTCCGCCCATGACCCATTAACATCGTCTCTGTGCTCTGGAGAGGCCTCAATTGAACAGGGAGTCGATGGCAGAGAAGAAAGTGGGGACTGCTAGTGAACGATGAGTAAACGACGTCTGCCTCGATTGAACGGGGAGAAAATGGCGGAGAAAATGGTGGAGAAGATGGCAGATTGAACGAGGAAGAAAGGGGAGACCTCTGGTGAACGGAAAGTAAACGACGTTGACCTCGATTAAACAGGGAGAAAATGGCAGATTGAACGTAGAAGAAAGGGAAAACCACTGGTGAACGTTTAGTAAACGACGTCGGTGTCGGCTCGATTGAATGGGGAAATGGCAGAGTGAGAAATGGTAGAGAGGGGAACGAAGTGAGAAAGGGAAATGGAGAAGAAAGAAAGGTTAAGGACAGAGAAGTCATGTCACATTTTTTTAAAAAAATTAAAAAATTTACAAAGGGATAAAATAGTAATTTCATATAATTTCGGCTAAAATTTGTCAGAATGGGTAGTTTTGCTCTTATGTCAACTAGGTATGGTTATATTGGTACTTTCAATCATTGAAATGTTATATTGGTACTTACATGAAGTAGTTAGGGTTATAACGGCACTTTTTTCTAAAATTTTAATATTGCAAGTAAAATATTTTACATTTCTATAATTCTAATTCAACTTCGCATTTCCATGTGCCTATGAAAAGGCGGTTTTTTCCAAGAGTTTGCCTTTTACTTAGTATTTTTTTCATGATAAAGTCTTGGGAAATACTGTCTTTTCATAGGCATATGGAAAAATGATGTTGAATTAGAATTATCGAAAGGTAAAAGGTTTTAGTTGCAATATTAAAAATTTTATAATGCAACGTGCAATAGTTATAAGTTTATGACCCGATTAATGCAATCTGAAAATTATATCTTGATTTCTTCTAATTTACTGTTTAAACCTTGGTCTTTCCATAACTTATGGAAAGACCATCTTTCATGAGACAGCCGTTTTTTTATTTAGATAGTTTTTAAAAAAAAATCTTATAATTAATTATTTTAAGATCTTATGTACAAATACGTGTATAGACTAAGTACATGTACCATGTACTAATAAGATTCTCTGTATGGAATACTTAGAGACCAAGAAATACATGCATCATATATGTGTATAGACTAAATATATTCACCATGTACTAATAAGGTTCTATGTATGGACTACTTGGAGAATAAGAAAATGTACCTAACCTACACTACAAACTATAGAGTACTATTCCATCTGTCCCATAATTATTGACATATTTATTTTTTCACGGTCTTCAATAATCATGTTTGACCGTTAATATCTCTAACTACGTATAATATTTTCGCATATAAAATTGATATTTAGAAAATGAATGTTAAGATGTTTCTAATAATATCTCACATGATATTTTTATTATACATATAGTAATTTATATTTAAAGTCAAAGTTTACCAAGTTTGACTTTGAAAAAGTACATAGGTCAATAATTTTGGGACGGAGGGAGTATATAGTTCTAAAGTTTGGGTTTGGTAAATAACTAATTCTACAACTCCCTCCGTCCCATCTCTATTTGTACTCTTATTTTTTTACACTATTCTCAATAAAAACCTGCCATATTTGAATAGATATATGAACAATAATATTAGCGTTTGTTGAAATCACCGTAACAAGTAATTTTTAAAATATCAACTTTTGATTTGATTGGTGTGCGTTATTATACGTAGATAAACATATTAATGGTCAAACATGCTTCTTGAACAACGTGATAATGATGGTTGTGTCAGAACTGGGACACGAGGAGTATATCTTTCTTAAAATTCAATTTGATGGCTTCTAATCACAAGTCAAAACCATCAACAAAAACAACTTTGACCGACCAAATTAGAAGGGTCATATGTGAGCATAAGATGGATCCAACTCTTACGTAAAAGGAGAAAAGCAAACATCTTTAGACGTTTTTTTTTTTGTGAAGAAATGACTTTTGTATGAACATAACTGATGGGAATAAATATTTTTTTAGGGTATATATATTATGGATTTTAATGATTATTCATTTTATATTTACATGGGATTTTTAAGGATTTTAAAAAAATTATTCGTTAAAGCATTTAGCGAGGTTATTCATTTAGCCACTTTGCTCAAGGCAGGGCCGAAGAAAATTATTCATTTGGTGAGGTTATTCGTTTATCGAACATTCATTTATCGAGGTTTTTTAGTATTATCGTTGTAATTGTATTTTTTACAATATTATAACATATTTTAGACTAACTATTATAAAGGTCAGTTTATTATTCACCCTAACTTATCCACACTTATTTCTAGCACAAATTAATCCACAAATGGCAAAAACAACCAATCAAACACTCGAAAACTCCAAATAAAGCCCAAATAGGCCAGATAACCTTATAATTCGAGAACTAAAGGTCAAATACCCGTAATGTGGAGTGGAGAATCCTTGATAACGAGGTTGAAGGCTAACCCAATCCTCAAATCGATCAAATTGGGGAGAATTGACTTCAATTGAATGAAAATTTTGAAAACGCCAATTTTAAGGTTCTCCCTATTTGGGCGGAATAAGAAACTTCGATGGCAAAGTCAAACCAAAAGTATTCAATCTGAGTATTGATATTTGAATGAGTAGAACAAATGAATAACTTGATATTCATAGGGGTTGGTCCCCGATAGATCTTCCAGTCTTGCTAGGATAAATATTCACTTTCCTTTTAGGAATAGTTTGTCTCACCATAATGAAGTTACCATATACTACCTTCGCCCCAACCAAGGGTTCATATCACTTTTTTTCACAAGCATTTATGCATGCTGACGTGGCTACATTTCAGCCAAAGTTGGGGAACTGAAATGAGTTGACCAAATTTCAGCCACAAATTTCAATCCAAATAAGAAAACTATCAAAATATGAATCTTTGGTAGGGACAAACGAAAATGAAAAGTAGGAAACTTTGGCTGGGACAGAGGGAGTATTTAATATGCCATAATTGTACCTGGAATGGAGGTAGAATCCGAAGGTAGAATCAGATATGGAGATCTTCCTTTGGCGATCGGGATTCATCCCTACAGAATGTATGATATGACCTTGGGCCTAAGTGGTGAGTAGCATTGTGACCTTCAGCCCGAGGGGAGTTTCAGCTCTAACCCTTATCATGGTTTATAATAACATATTAATGTAAGTGATGGGCTAGCAAGCAGGTTGTTGGTCACAGAGGATAGATGTGAATATGTTGCGAATGATTGCATGTGCATTATGTCTTATGTTTACTGCATGTGGTATGTTGGTTTGAGTGTAAAGTTTTTGTATCCTTGTGGGCCTAGAATTAACTGTCTCTCTGTATCATTTGGAGTGAGGGCCAATATATGAACATGTGTGCCATGTCAATACTTGGTTTTTGGTTGCTCTTCCTTGGTAAGTACATAATTTATAGGCGTTACGTATTCCAATGCATTAATCAGTAGTTGGTCAAAGTATTGAGAAGACAAAGGGTTTTGTGACTTCCATAAGTCGGATGGAGTTATTTTTGTCGTTTTCTTTTGATAGAACCGCTCCATATTCCTTGTCTCTACGAAAACCTCAATCTTTTGAGTATTTTCTTCACACTTTATTCTTTATTTTTCTATGGCTTCCCTTGGCAGGGATAAGTAATTTGAGATGAGCACTTTTGTTGATGTAATTGTGAGTATAATTTTTTATGATATCCTCTGTGTTATTTTGTAGGTGCCTTTATATGGTGGGTATCGATCGAAGTGAAACCTATAAGATTCTGGTTTGTGGCAGAGATTATGGGGTCTCTCTAACATATATGTGTGATGTCCCTGGGAACTAAATATGGCCTATGTATGTGAATAGTTCAGGATCATGACAATTAATGTGGGGGAAGAAGATGGGCTACTCAGTTAATTGACTTGTGAAGGAGGAGTTCCTTCATGAGTTCGTTCAGCTGGGTTTGGGTGAGAAATGAAAGAGGCGCAGTGAGAGAATGGGTGGTAATTTCTTGCATATGTACCTTTTTTTCTCATGAGGAGTATGAAGCCCTATGAATTATCCTCTATCAACATTTTTCGGGTCGGTGTGCAAAAAATAAAAATGGTGGAGAAATCTACCCAGAAGGGTTTGTCTTGAAGAGGCTATTATGGTTGTATTGGCAACAACTTAACTGTTGGATACTCATATAGGTTTAACATAGTCTTAGGTGTTATATTAGCATAAATGTTGTTGAAATCCTTATTTTTTATAATTCTCTGGGTTCTCGATTCAATAAAATATCTTTCAAGTTGAGTAATGTGATCGTGAATAATATAATACTCTTTATCTATTTTACAACTGTGATGTCATGTTTTTGAGCTGTTATAATTCACTTACTTTCACCTATGTGATCAGGCTATTATCTTGTTTGATCAAATTCTTCCTAAAGTAATATAGAGAGTTAGTCTTAGGTATTGGGTACTATCACATTTCCTTTCTTGGGTGAAGCTTTGGGGCGAAGTTGTGGTTTTTTACTAAAGAATTAAGGCACGTTGTTGTTTTTTAACTTGGCTGAAAATTTCAAAGTCATATGTTCATAGGAGGTTCATGACAAGTAATCTTAAATGTAGCCCTGTCGCTGACCAGGCTTTGTTAGCTATTCTTGAAAGGGTGTACCATTCCCCATCTATCAGGATGGGATAAACCATGGTGATGTAATTCTCTATCCAATGATTCCATCATAAGCACTTTCTATGACTGGTGCCCGTCTAAGTACTACGCTTTGCATTGTGTCTAAACTTTGGGCTTGCTATTCGAGGACTTCTTACATGGTTCTTGTTTACTCTAGAGGCTTTAATGGGTGATATACTTGTAACACCTTGCTGTTTCTCACCACTAGATGCCTGGTATGATTTTTGAGGTTGTGGGTCAAAATGGATCCGTTGGTCGGGTGGCATCTACCCCAATGACTACTAGTCTTAACCTAAGGTAGCGTATGTTTTATGCACCTGTGCCTATTGATATAACTTCTATACATAGTTTTTGGTGTATGTCTTTGCATTTGTGACCATGCATTTCATAGGGTTCCATGTTCCTGTACACCTCTTTCCTATGCGATTTTCAGCGTCAGGTGCCTATTCTTCCTGAGTAACATCTTTTAAAATTGAGTAAAGTGCATATATAACCCTATATAATTGACGAAAGTGCAAATATAACCCTGCGATGATTGAAAGTGCAATATAACCCTAGATAATTAGTTTATGTACAAATATAACCTTTTCCAGCAGTTTGAGATTGAATTACAATGAAAAGACTATTTTGCCCCTCTAAAAAATAAAAATAAAATAGAAAATTATGAAATGACTTTATTCCCTTTCTTCTCCCTACATTTCTCTTTCCCCTTTCTTTATTATCTGATTCTTGTTCTCGAGGCTGCTGGGCTGCTTCTCCAATTTGGTCTGCCCATGGAAGAGTCTTCTCCGATTAGGTACTGCCTTCTCTCCTCCGCCGCGCGCGACATCATCGGGCCGCCGCCGGCCCGAGCCTGTTTTCTGCTGAACTTGCTAACCGGTGACAGGCCGACTCGCAGAAAGGCAGGGCATCAGAGTTGGCGTCGAATAAGAGGCTGACGACGTCGAGGAAGAGTCGCATCGGCATTGAGGAAGGCTGACCAGATATATAAAGATGGAGATGGTGGCGAGCGGTGGATGGCGGCGGGTATCCTACGCCAGCGCGACGCCAACGTCGATTTGAAGACTAAGTGTCGGGCATTGGAGAACATTCGCAACTTTGAACACCTTGGCTAGCATCGAGCCTCAAAGTAAGCACACATCTTGCTTAATTTAGGGTTTTTTAAATTTCAATTGGGTGAATTTCAAGCAGAGTCGCTGGTGCTCAGCGACGATTTTTGGTAGCTGTGGATTGGAAATAAATTTTGCATTGTTGAATCATAGTACCCTATATTTTGATACATTTGTGGCATCAGAATCTTGTTGTTTTCGGGTGGATTGAACGGCACACTGGGGGTGGAAGACGACAGTTGAAGGCAGCGAGCGGTGGTGGGGCTCCATGGGTAGGGTGGTGGCGAGCCAGCGGCAAGTTGACGGTGGCAGTTGTTGTGGGCTGGTGGCAGTGGTGGCTGGTGGTGGATTGGTGGTGAGATGGTGGGGCTAGTGGCAAAGTTGGGGGGGGGGCATTTTTGTCTTTTAAAATTTTGTATTAGGTTAGAAGGGTATTTTGGTCAATTCCAGTTGATTAATGGCCAGAAATGGCCGTTCAATGCCGGAATAATGGCTTTAGGGTTATATTTGCACTTATGTATAATAGTTAGGGTTATATTTGCACTAAAAAACAACTCAGGGTTATATCTGCACTTTCTTCAACATATAGGGTTATATTTGCATATTACCCTTTAAAATTTTTAACTCGTGTTTCTTACCATTGTTGCGCTTTTTGGCGAGATTTTGCTGATTTATCGTCATATGATCCTAGGTTTAAGGATTATTGGTTTCCACCTGTGGTATATATGTGGCCTAAATGGTAGGCCAACCCCATGCAGGGCAAAATGAAATGCCCACAAAAGCGAGATCCTAACATTAATATTTAACTCCACTTCACACACGGCATGAACTATCTGCATCCAACCACATATAGCCACCACCATGTTTGAAGAAACGTAGCCATTAACCACCATGTTGGCTACGATAGACACATCCTACAGGGCGGGTAACACCCCAAATGTATGACTAAGGAAGTCTATAAATAGGCAAGAGATTAAGGAAACAAGGTAAGTGAGATAGATATAGAAATAAGATATTATAGGCAGTTATCCTATAATAACTTTAGCATAGAGTTCTTATCCGAATCTAATTTGGGAGATTATTGTAGGAAAAAGGAAATCGTAATCAGACTCCGGTAGGAGTTTCCACCATCACCCAAAGAGATTATACCACAAAAACCTGGTATCTGCCACCGGAGAAACAACTCCAATGTGGGGCTCTGAACTTTCTTGAGGACTATCAAAACTCAAAAAAAATAAATTGTCCATGTATTCTGCGTCACTACTATAGTTAGTCCCTTTTGAATAATGGAAATACCTGAGACTGGCTCACTCAAGTCCCACACTCTTCAAGTACTTACAAAGATCCGCGAGTTAATCCCGGGGATGAATCTTCTATGCTTAAGTCAGTATAACATCCGTGTTTTATCTTTATTGTGTAGTTTTCACTTACCTCAAACTGGTGTTTCTCTTCCTCATTTATAGTTTTATAGGGATGGGGATCGTAGCTCAACTATCGCCTTCTGTCCTTGGATCGTGTCCCCTTAACGTGCGACACATCCAGATATGGAGTATTTGGGCTACTTGAAGAGTAATGTTTTTCGCTATATCCACAACACATTCAGTTAGCTGTGATGTTGCTATATTCATGGTTTCATTGAGGGAACTGACTTATTTATGCCAATTGACGAAGTGGTCCCTTGTGTTATTGTTTTGATTCATTATCCCTTGTGAAATGGGGCGGACCAGGCGGGTCATCTATACCGGTACTCACTCCACGAAATCCTAGGGATTGGAAAACAACCCGATGAGCTGAAAATTATTGTCTCTAAGAAAAAAGAGAAATAGAAGGAAACAAAATAGCAGAAAAGCTAAGGAAATAAGGATTTGTTAACTCAAAAATTCTCGAGTTTACAAAAACTAAGGATTACAATGGAAGCTATCATATCCTATTACAGTTTTAAGCATCAACTAAATAGCTAATAGAACTACTTCAGGAGGAAGATCAGTGCTTCAAGACCTGTGCAATTTCTTCATATGCACGAGCCACCTTCTTTCGAGATTTCTCTACCTCTTTTGTTTCCTCAGCAATAGGCTCATCAATAAAGACCCCTTTGGCAGAATAACCTCCCACTTTGGCTTGTACATTCTCCCACCGCATCATCTTTCTAAAATCGCACCACTTGGTTGAAGACAAGATCTCTCACAACATCAATAGAAATCCTAGACTGAACGCATACAGGATATCTCCAAAGCCCTTTCCTCTCAACCAACAATTGGCAGTAAAACCATAGACAAGCCATGGATATTTCCGATAATAGTTGGTGGGAGAACATCAACCAACATTCCCACCTTGCCGCGGTTAGCAAACCTGTATGACGAGAGATCTTTAAGGCTTCATCCTCATCTTTCATGCTCTGATACCAATTGAAATTTGGTTTTACCTAATTAATTCAATTATCACTACTGGTGTGTTCCAACATGACTAATCTAACCAAGTGCATATTAACGTAAAACGTAAAGGACACAAGACTTGGTTATGCAGTTCGGTGAAATCCACCTACATCTGCGGGGCCTGGCCCAGTTCAAAATAAATCCACTAATCAGAAAGATACAGTAAAAAGTACACCATACAATTATACTTATCTTATCTAACTATAACGTGAATTCTGCAAGCTCCCCTTGCTACCGATCCGCCTTGATCAGACTCCCTCTGACCTCAAAACTCATCGACGCTGGATCTCCTCCTCCCGAGGAATTAAAGCATGTGATTCTGAACTTTGTGCAGCGGGTGTGTTGGAACACAGTATTCTGGCTCTTTGCAAATCTCGAAAATATCAAAAATCTGTATGTAGATTTTTGCTCAATTAAATCCGTGAGTATGCAGCCGTGATTGTCCTCAATTTATAGCCACGAATCAGATTGGAATACTCCTTGATTATCTCCACAATATTCCTATTCCAAATCTACTTCTTGAAGCATATCCAAATCCCATAAATAAAGGGATTTACCTTATATCATTCTATCCCATATATTCGAATAAATCTTCTCCATATAAGTAGGAATTTTCCATAAACCAATTATGCTTCACACGCCTAAACATATAGCAGAATATTTAGATTTCCATAACTCACAAATACCATAATATTTTGTCTTCTTTTTTCGTAAACATCTTTGCGTGAATATACTGCTAATTCGCATGTATGTCTTGTGCAAATGTAATTCCTTCTCCACATAATATTCTGATTACAATCAAATCTCTTGGAGATAAGAATTACCAAATCTAATCCCTTTAAGTAAGGAATTGATATATTCTCCAACTCAAATACAACTGGACAAGATGTATCCTTCCCGGATTCAGTCTTCAACCTTTCCTTATTTCACCAAAATTCCTTCTTTGATGTTTCAACTCAATAATACCATATTTGCATAATTTCCACAAATTGCCAACTAGATAAATCTAGACTTTACAATCTCCCCCTTTGGCATTTTGTGGACCAATCACCTTTTGGTATTTCATCACAAGAACTTATGCAAATAAAGACATCAACCTTGAAAACCACTCTGGATGTTGGAACATAGAAACATAGCGTCTCCCCCTGAATTCCGCATTTCTTCAACATACAGCAATAATAACCATGTTGGAACATCAACCCCACAGAGCCAATAAAGTTATCCAAGAAATCCAAAACATCTCCCCCTTGGGACCATAAACATGCCACACGCAATAGAAACAGAAAACCAAAATCTCCATTAAATGCAGCTCCCCCTGAAGCAAATATCTGGCCTATGTTGGAACATAGCCATAGCAGAACATTTAAACCTCTTCAGGAGCAGCTATCTGTGCCTCATCCAAACTGGAATTTTCTACCTCCAATAGCTACCATCTAAATGGATTGAGCTCTCAACTTCACACCAATGTTTGTCAAAATCTGGATCAATATTGCCTCCCATAGAATTCTTCTACAATCTCCCGATTGTACTCCTTGTAGATTGAGGCGGCAGTCTTGAGACCTAAATAGTCCAAGTAAGCTGTAAATCCACACTCCTCATATACACCCAGATCAGTTGTCCTTTCGGCTAAAATTATATCTCTCATGGCAGTTTGATCAGAAGTGCCTTCAATAATCTGCTCACCTTGTGTTGGAACACAGTCACCAATGTTAGAACATAACAGCTCTCATTGCTTCAGAATCAACACATCCCCTACTCATCTTTCTTCACTTCATCAGTACTTTCTCCCCCTATCTGGTGTTGGAACATAGACTTGTTCACCATCCAGATCATAATCTTCTCCAACCACAATTACTGATGTTTGAACAGCTGAATCTCTAATCCATGTCCACGTCTTCTCAACCTATCTCCAAACTCTGTGTTGGAACATGTCCAGCATCACTGTCTTCCAACTCCTTATTATCATAAACCAGAATACCAGGAAGAACCACCCTTCTAATATATTCGACCATCATTTTTTTCACCTTTTTCACCTTTTTCTTCTTTTTAATTTTTTTTTGTGTTTTTCTAATTTTCTGTACACAAAATAAATAAACAAAACTTATACTGCTAAATAAAAGCTTTTAAGAAATACCTCAAATCTGACAAGCACCTAAGTCTTGTCGAAGGAGCTCAACCGTAGTAATGTCCAACGGCTCTGTGAAAATATCCGCAATTGGTCTCGATGTTGGAACATAGGCTACCACGACTTTTATCTCAACCCAAATTCTTACAAATACTCCCACCATACTCATATTCAATTTAGCTTGCATCAAAGTCACAAAATCTTGTTCATGAAAAACAAGCAAGGTATGATCTTCTCCCCCTCGACGAGAACCTTTCTGAATAGGAATGGTCGTGAGTCGCTTATACCACGCCTGTGGTGCTTGTCTTGATCCATACAAAGCCTTTTTGAGTCGATGATATACTTCCTCATTAACCACATCATGTAGGGGAGCACTCTTGACAGCTTTTTGGTACATCGTAAAATTCATAGTGTAAGCCATAGCAAGGAGAATGCGAATAGATTCTAACCTGGCAACTGAGGAAACATCAATGAGGGAGAGAAAATATTGTAGACCAGCAAGTTCCCTATAGTTAACCCAAGGGATCGATCGAGTCATTCTTCCGCTTGATTCAACCTTCACCGATGTTGGAACATGGGAGAGTTCTGGAGAGGACGATGTTCCAACATTGTTGAAGATATAAGAGTCACCAGCTTCATCTTTAAGATTTGTCTCATCTGATGTTCCAACATCATTACGTCCCTGATCTGAGAAATCAACCAATGTTGGAACATGGTCAGCCGTACGATACACTTCATCACATTTGACACTGTAGCAATTCACTTCTTGTTCCAATAAGTATCATTTGTCTGATGACCGAATACCAGTAAGCACTTTGTTGTTGCCATGTTTCACTATGCACTTTTCCTTGTGGAATTCCACGGTCATATTATCATCACATAGCTGGCTGATACTTAGGAGATTAGCATTTAGATCTTCCACCAACAAAACACCAGTGAATACGGGGAATCCTTCAATATTCATTTCACCTTTTCCAACCACTCGACTCTTCTTTCCATCGCCAAACGTAACAAAACCACCATCATATGGCTGGATGTTTGTTAGTAATTCCCGAGTTCCAGTCATGTGGCCAGAGCAACCACTATCAAAGTACCACAAGTCTCTAGAAGGTGCAATAGGAGACGTATGGGCAAAAAATCAAGTACTTGTGCGTTTAACAACCCATGCCTTTTTGACCATTTTTTATCGATGGACATCGTCTATGTTGGAACATACTGAGAGTTGTCGCCCTGTCATGATATCTCTGAGCAATTTTCGGCATTGTTCCTCTGTATGACCTTGATACATGCAGTAGCTACAAATGAGAGGTTTCCTTTGATGAGTCTTGATAAACTTTCTTTTTACCCCTTGAACCTTTGACTTGAGACTGACCTTGCTCCCTGATAAATTGTCAAACCCGATTCCATGTCGATCTCCAAAGTGTTTTCCCATGATCAGAGTGTCATCAAGTTTTGCCTTTCCAGTGTTTAACTTAATAATAGCTACTTCAGCCATCTCAGCTCTCTTAGTTGTTGAGCTTAGATTCAAATTTAACTCTTCAATTTCTCTTCTGAGTTCACCAACTAATACTCGCAACTCTTTCTCCTTCTCGCCCAGATGATTTTTCTCTTCCTTCAACACTCTATTTGTATCAACAACTTGAAGCCACATGGCATACATCTGCTCATATGTACTGTAGATATCTTCATCACTCAAAACTAGTCCGTCATCATCACTGGACGTACCATCAGCACCTGTGTTGGAACATACAACTTCGTCTTTCTCTGACATGTTGGAACATACCTCATCTGATCCACCGTGAAATTTGCTCCAAATGCCATATAATTGCTTGTAAGTTCCCCTTCGTCTTCTTCATCATCTTCACTCGAAGAGGTGATGTATGATTTTCCCTGCTTCTTTAGGGTATTAGCACATTCAGCCTGGATGTGACCGTATCCTCCACATTCTCGACATTGAATTCTTTCAGACTGCTTTCCTTCACCATTTTGGTTTCTAGAGAATTGCTGACTTCCTTGTTCCATCCGAGTTCCACTATTACCAAAATCTTGAGGACGATTTTTATTCCCTCTAGATCTTTCTTGTGAATTCTTGTTTACCACCTTCTTCAGCATTCTTGATAAACTCTTGGTGATATGAGCAAGTTCTTCAATTTCATCATCACTATCAGATTCATGGATGACCCTTGATGTAGAGGATTTGAAGGCCAACTCCTTCTGGACTTTCTTTGCAGGCTGTTGCATTTTCATCTCACAGGTCTGTAGTGATCCCATTAGTTCATCTAAGGTCATGCTGGCTACATCTCTTGCTTCTTCTATTGCTGCAACTTTCATAGCAAATCTTTTAGAAAGAGATCTCAAGGCCTTTTTCACCAGTTTCGCCTCTTTGTATACTTTTCCAAGTTGGTATGCCATGTTGGAGATATCCCTGAGTTTTTCATTGAATATAGCAATGGTGTCATCTTCCTCCATGTTGAGTTCCTCAAACTTTGTGGCAAATATTTGTAATTTAGATTCTCGAACTCTACTGGTTCCTTCATGCACAGTTTGCAGAATATCCCAAGCTTTCTTTGCTTGTTGGCACGTAGAGATGAGTTTGAACTGATCTTCATCTACTGCAGTAAATATGGCATTTAATGCTCTAGAATTCGCCAAGATTCCCATTCTTTCACCTGGTGTCCACGACTCTTTAGGCTTAGGTTCTCCACCTTCAGAACTTCCAACAACAGGGGGTTTCCATTCTGTTTCAACATAGTACCAAGCCAATTCATCCAGTGAATTTATGAACACCCGTATGCAAGCCTTCCAGTAGTTGTAATTTGTTCCTTCCAGCAGTGGTGGCCGAGACACAGAAGCTCCTTCTCTGGTCTCCATTGGTAAAACCGATCTCACTTTCCTTGACACAACCAAGGGAATAATAAGTGACCAAGCTCTGATACCAATTGAAATTTGGTTTTACCTAATTAATTCAATTATCACTACTGGTGTGTTCCAACATGACTAATCTAACCAAGTGCATATTAACGTAAAATGTAAAGGACACAAGACTTGGTTACGCAGTTCGGTGAAATCCACCTACATCTGCGGGGCCTGGCCCAGTTCAGAATGAATCCACTAATCAGAAAGATACAGTACAAAGTACACCATACAATTATACTTATCTTATCTAACTATAACGTGAATTCTGCAAGCTCCCCTTGCTACCGATCCACCTTGATCAGACTCCCTCTGACCTCGAAACTCATCGACGCTGGATCTCCTCCTCCCAAGGAATTAAGGCATATGATTCTGAACTTTGTGCAGCAGGTGTGTTGGAACACAGTATTCTGGCTCTTTGTAAATCTCGAAAATATCAAAAATCTGTATGTAGATTTTTCCTCAATTAAATCCGTGAGTATGCAGCCGTGATTGTCCTCAATTTATAGCCACGAATCAGATTGGAATACTCCTTGATTATCTCCACAATATTCCTATTCCAAATCTACTTCTTGAGGCATATCCAAATCCCATAAATAAAGGGATTTACCTTATATCATTCTATCCCATATATTCGAATAAATCTTCTCCATATAAGTAGGAATTTTCCATAAACCAATTATGCTTCACACGCCTAAACATATAGCAGAATATTTAGATTTCCATAACTCACAAATACCATAATATTTTGTCTTCTTTTTTCGTAAACATCTTTGCGTGAATATACTGCTAATTCGCATGTATGTCTTGTGCAAATGTAATTCCTTCTCCACATAATATTCTGATTACAATCAAATCTCTTGGAGATAAGAATTACCAAATCTAATCCCTTTAAGTAAGGAATTGATATATTCTCCAACTCAAATACAACTGGACAAGATGTATCCTTCCCGGATTCAGTCTTCAACCTTTCCTTATTTCACCAAAATTCCTTCTTTGATGTTGCAACTCAATAATACCATATTTTGCATAATTTCCACAAATTGCCAACTAGATAAATGTAGACTTTACATGGTTATTATTGACGTAACCAATAGCAATTGCAACACGCTCATACCAAGGCGAAGGGTTAGATCGGAGGGGAAGATATGTCATACTACCTGCAATATTCAGAACATGCAATATCACATTATATCTGGAAGCAATCAGTGTACCCATTTCAGGCATAGTCATCCAATGCTTAATTGGTGCACTTCGACCCGATTCAAAAAAATTTAATGAATCGTAGACGTTATACCATCCTTGAGAGCCAAACATTTTGGTATACTCCGTCTGGTAAAGCACAAGCTCTTCCATCAAATTAGATTGGATTCTGGGCCATTCACTCTCCTGAAACCCAAGACACAGCTATCGCTAGAAATCCACAATTTCCATCAGGTTCCACATCCTGAACTTGCATGATATAGGGATGGTAGATAGTCGGAATTTGATCAATATATGGATGGTATGAATGCCTGCCACCTGAGTAACAACTATTTCGAGCTGGTTCTTGAAATTGAGAAAATTTTGGCTCCACAAATCTTGATGCAGCTGAACAACTATTTTGAGCTGGGTCTGGAAATTGCGTACCTTCGGCACCACAAATCTCAGCACATCCGAACAACTATGTCGACTGGGATCTTGAGAGGGCATAGTTGGATCCACTTGATTTTTCCTGAGCTTTTTGTTTTTTAAAGTGGGACGCCCACGAATATTTATTTGCACAGCTGGTTCACGCATCAAAGTTGTTGATGGCGCAAAAATCTCTCTCAACTTCCTCAAAAAGCTGAACTTACCACCTCTTGGTTGCTCCTTATACCGGTCATTAAACATTCTAAGTTCTTCCTCACAGCCAAAATCCTCATCATTTAGGATGGTGAATGGTGATAAGTCAAGTTTTCTCCAAAATACATCAACCGAATTAAGTGGAATAGGACGTTCATTGCTAGAATATGTTACCTGTTCATGTGCACATGGAAGCCCACAACTTGAACACAATTGACATCCACAATTTTCATAATCGAATCCATCAGCTTTAGACCGCTTAAACTCATTGAATATCAGATCGAGTGCATAACTTGAGACAAGTCCACGTAATTCTCGAAAATGTGAAGTGTTGAACCGATGTCGAATGACAGTTCTGCTTTCTTCAAGACTTGATTTGATGGACGTGTTTTGAGACTCAATAACTCTTTCAATAAAAAGCAATGATGTCTCCAAATATGACTATAAGGACTCCAAGTATCTCTTTAACTTGGCATGCTGGCTCTCAACCCTGTTCGTTGTGTAATTTCCGAAATTAAGAAAGCGATCCATCCAAACAGAGACAAACATTTCTTTATATGGTCTCAACCAATTATCATCAATATAACCCCAAACTCCTGAAAATGTGAAAAAATTGCATTAGAATCTCAAATCATATTTTTATAAAATAAAATAAAATAATACACGTCCAATAATTACCTGGAAAGTCAAGCAAAATTTCTTTTAGTTGAGCCAAATTGGACATGAATGCATTATGGGACTGTGACTCAACTAAAGCATTCCATGATTTGTAGAATTTGTCCCACTGGCGGCTTGACGGTATGGATGGCCTGCATTTTCTCAAAATACTTCTGTAGATATGCCATCTACAAAGCATTCCTTTAGTGTCTGGATACACATTCTTACATGCTTTCATCAATGCCAACTCCCCATCTGTGACGATAACACGCGTAGTAATACATCCTTCAATTGTGTCTTTGAGACAATTTAATACCCAAGTATAACTGGACTCATCCTCTTTGTGCATGAATGCGAATGCAATGCAAAATATCATGTTGGTCGAAGTTACACCAACCATTTCGAGCAGTGGCATCGAATATCTATTTGTCTTATATGTTGCATCAATCAACAAGATGTGTGGAAATGCATGCCATTTTTCCAGTGATTTGGATGGACAAAAAACAAATCTTCCAACTCATCCGCATCATTAGTACGCTTCTCGTGCACATAATCTTTGTCTTGTAAAAAAGACATAACAACTTGCATTTGAGTTTTACCTGCTTTGTCCGCCATCCGAATTTTTTGTCGAGCATTGTATATTGTTTATGGAATGGAAACATTATTCGGATATTGCTTCTTCACCGATACCAAAATATCTCGTGGTTTCACATTCATAGTCACCAGATTTTCCACCAATTGAACTTCATTTCTTGACAATCTTCTTGCATAAGGGTGACCTTCGAGGTGCGAAGCGGGGTCATGATTATGTGCCGCACACTTTACTCTGACCCTCCAACAACCGTCTCTGCGCATGTATTTTCCATTCAATTCGAATGGGCAATCAATTTTTCTGGTACCCGTATTCTTTGATGAGACTTTTTTTGGCTCGTATGTTCCACCACGATCACATTGGAATACAACTGCATATTTGCTTGACCTTTTGATCACAATAACATACCCGAGAGTAAGTCCAGTTGTTTGCACCCAGACAAATAAATCATCCCGAGAATTGAAAGCCTAATAAAAAATAAAACATTTGATTAGAAATTAAAATCAACTAGTCTTTTATAAATAAATTATAATAACTAAAGCAAATATTATTCAATAACAAAGCAAATAACAACCCGTCCTTGAAAATACTATTCAATAACAAAGCAAATAATTTATAATAATATAGGTAAAAATTCACATGCACCCACAAGTGTAAACTATATTATTAAAATAAAATAATGAATTATTTTCTAATTATAAAGTCAATGGTAGAAAATTTTACCCCATCCTAGAGAATTCACTTCCAATATTGAGATTTGGATAGGCTTCATCATCATCATCATCATTTTCATTTTCACTTCCATTTTCAACCATATTCGCGTCTTCTCCCTCCTATACATACAAACAGTAATATAACACACATACGAGTATCATACTTGATGACAAAAAAATTTAAAAAATATTAACAATAATTTGAAGTACCTCATAGTAATGTTGCTGATTGTAGTTTTGATGTTGATAACCCATAAAATTGTGGTTTTCTCCCTATAAATACAAACAAATAATAGTTTAATAATAATACTTGATAAATTATAAACCAATACAAACAAATAAATTTCGAGTAGTGTTTGATACCTCGTAGTGATGTTGCTGATTGTAATTTTGATATTGATAACCCATAAAATTGTGATTTTCTCCCTGTCAATACAAACCGATCAATAATGAATTGGTAATAATACTTGATAAATACTATGTAAAACGAAAAGCTAATATGAATTACAGGTAAAACTAAACATTTACCTCGTAGGAACATCGCTGATCGTAGTCTTGAGGTTGAAAACTCATAAGATTTTCAATCCAGTCGTCCATATCGTCGCTCATACATAAATCGATCTTTCTGTGAATGGTTTGTTTGCTAAAATGTTGGATGGATTATTCTGTTTATCTCTCGTCCTTCTTATAGAAGTTAAATTTTTTGAATTTCTATATCACCTCTCCGGACAACCAATAGATGAATCACACCGAATGTTGGTTTGACTGACCGTCCCATCGTGCCCAATATATGAATAGCACCTATTTTGACTGACCGTCCATAGTACGAATATATGACTGGCACAAAATACAGTATAGACTACATTTTTTTTCACCACAATAACACTAATTTTGATGACTAAAATTTTTTCACCACAATAACACTAATTTTGACTGACCGTACCCATGTATGAATGGCACAAAATACAAGTACAGTATTGACTAAAATTTTTTCACCATATCAGATCGGATTGACATCTCTAACCATAATTAAATAATTAAATACGAAACACATATTGTGTACTAGAAAAATAAAATTATGGAGAAATAATACTTCATTAATTTAAACTACTAAATAGTAATAAACAAAGCCGTATGATAATTTTTTTATAGTTTTTATTAGAATGTATAATTAAAATATTAAATATTAATAAACACAGCCGTATGATAATTTTTAAATTTTATTAGAATATTTAATTAAAATATATGGGTAAAAGCAATATACAATGCTCGAGCGATATACAATTATAAGTATATTCATGTTTGACTAAGAATTAATTAATGCAGAGATTGCACGGACTTTTGTGCTTGACTAGGGGTGTAAATAGCTATACACGCCATCCTATTCTATTTACACCCTCCCAACTTGTATTTATAACTCCGAGATTGTTTACACCCCTTTAGGGGATGTAAATAGAAACACCCAATAATAATTTTAAAAGTAGATGAAAAGACCACCATTATGCATGGACTTTTCACTTGCCCAAGATTTTAACACACTATGCCTTAATTAGGTTAGTTAAACGAGTGACACGATTAAATGGATAACGATGAACAAAACTAAGGGTCACTCACCCGATCTTGGGACACCAATATGTAAGAGAACCAATGGTCCCAGCTGAACCCCGACCTTTGACTCTCAGGGTCTATTGTTAACAGTTGAGCCAATACTCCCTATTTGGGCAGAAGGCCACAATGTTATCCTAATATCCTCTTTTTGTAATTAAGGTAGAAGTGACAGTGGTGTGTTGGATGGGTGGCAGTGTAGCTTGCAAACAGCTACGATGATAGAGCATTTACTCCCCGTGTTTCTATGGATTTAATGCACTTTCTTTTTTGTTTGTTAAGCAAAGTGCATGTATAACTCTACATAATTTATAAAAGTGCACATATAACCCCATAATAATTAAAAGTGCAAATATAACCCTAGATGGTTAGTTTATGTGCAAATATAACCTTTTTTGACAGATTTTAATTAAAATTTTATGAAAAAACTATTTTACCCTTGTAGAAAAAATTTTAAAATATGAAATATCTATAATGCCCCTAAACCCTAACCTAATTTTCACTACTTTTTTCCTTCCCTCTTTCCTTCTCTTTTTCCCATGCCTCCCTTCTCTTTTCTATGATATCCATCATTCTCTCTCTTTTTCCCGCCACCTCCCTCCCTCGACCATCCTCCGCCGTTGAGCCCTCCATTACAGCACCGTTGAGGTTGGCTAGGGGGAAATCTGAGGTCAGCATGGTGACGAGGTGATCGGCGATGGTGGGGTGAGGTCATCGAAGGAAATATGGCATCAGGGGTAAGGTCAGCGGTAGAAATATGAGGTCGGAGGGGGAAATATGAGGTCGGAGGGGGAAATATGAGGTTGGAGGTAATGGTGGGGATAAGGCAGCGGTGGGTGAGGCAGCGAGGGAGGCGGAACTCTAGTGGTGGGGGAAATCTTTGGTCGTCGACAGTGGAGGGGGAAAGGCGAAACTCTAGCTGTGGGTGGAAGCCTGACGGCGGGAGGTGGTGGTGGGTGGTAGCTAAAACCCTAGCGGCGGAAGAGGTGGCAGCAGAGGTGGTGGTGACACCGGTGGAGATGGTGGCACTAACGGAGGTGGGGCTTTTCTCTTGATTTTAGCAAGTCGTCGATATAGGCCTCGATCTGAAGAAACGGCGAAGAAGTCACCAGCGACGATTGTGGAGCAGACATTCTCATGCTTCTTCTTATTCTTTCGCCAGCGTGATTGATGAGGTGGCGTAGCTGCTGCGACAAAGGACACGGAGGAGATGGCTTTCAGTTCTTCCAATGGCATTGCCTTTTTCGTTCTCCCGCTCCGATGCCCTGGAGATCTACAATTTTTGTCTTTTGGCTCTGGAAATATTGAGGTGTACTATTTTTTCTCACTCTTTTGTACGCAGTTTCTCTACCAAAATACTTATGACTTTCTCAGTGAAGCATTTGTCCGATACGACGCCTTTTA
Organism: Rubia yunnanensis; assembly: GCA_037428765.1. NCBI lineage: Eukaryota > Viridiplantae > Streptophyta > Magnoliopsida > Gentianales > Rubiaceae > Rubia > Rubia yunnanensis. The sequence goes on along the minus strand of CM075061.1, from coordinate 101,815,156 downwards.
TTTGCTATATGTTTTTTGGTATGGAGTTTTGTATTTGGCATTTGTACAATTTGCATCTGTAGTTAAGAGTGCACAAATAAAAGGCGATGTATCGATAACCACAGATGCATTAAAACATTTGTAGTTTCACTCTTTTGTGGTGGCGAAGGTGTTGTGGTGATGGTGCGGTGAAGGTGGTGGAGCAGTGGCGCTGGTGGCAATATAGTGATGTGTTAAAGGGTATTTTTGTTTTTTAAATTTTAGTATTAGGTTGAAAGAGCATTTTGGTCATTTCCAGTCGAAAATGACCAGTCGAAAATGACCAGTCAATACCGGAATATAGCTTTTAGGGTTATATTTGCACTTATGTAAAGTAGTTAGGGTTATTTTTGCATTAAAAATTATTTCAGGGTTATACTGCACTTTCTAAATTATATAGGGTTATATTTGTATATTTCTCTTATTTATTTTATGTGTTTAACACACTATTCATTTTATTCCGCAATTGAACAGCGCGCACCCACTTCTTCCTTTGCATTAAAAATTATTTCAGGGTTATACTGCACTTTCTAAATTATATAGGGTTATATTTGTATATTTCTCTTATTTATTTTATGTGTTTAACACACTATTCATTTTATTCCGCAATTGAACAGCGCGCACCCACTTCTTCCTCTCTCCTCAAGAGCCTTTTTTTTTTCAATTTTATTTTCCCTATCTTCCCATGATCATGGGAAGATGGCTAAATAGTAATTTTTCAATTGATAAAATTTTAATGCTTATGTTATTGAATAAGTATGGATATGTCTCCATACATTGATATTGTTTTTCGATATAATAAATTAGATTGTTGTGTTCATGATGATCACCCAATTTAATTATTCATATCGATGTTTTTGTCTGATTTGATGTTACAGATCACGTGTTTCTCTATTAGGGAGTCTGTTCCCGATTTGTGTTTTTCAAGGACGTGGTTCCAGTTTAGACAAAATATATTGTGTTTTGGATCAAGTGATGTTAAAATCGAAGATCCATGTTTGGCGTAGTGATATTGAAGTGTGATACGCTCCTCTCTACCAACTGATTATGATTTTTGAGGGAAACTAGTTAATATCCCCGTGGACGATGTTACAATTATTATTGGATCTCTAATTTATAATAGTACAGACGGTCAGTCTGGTTGACATGTAGTTTATATATCCCTGCAATAGATTGATTATTGCTAGAGGCTAGTTATGTTGGATGTTAATTCCACTTACTGTAATCATTTTTGAATATTAATTTTTTTAACTATTCATTTTTCTCAAAACTTATTCAATTCCAACCACTCATTTTACTTTGACAAAGTCTTGGGAAAGACGGTCTTTCCATAGGCTTATGGAAAGACGGGGTTTAATTCGAATAATAAAAGGTAAAAGGTCTTAGTTGCAACATTAAAAATTTAGTATGCAACATGTAGTGGTTATAAAATTTATAACCCGGTTCATGCAACTCAAAATTTTTATCTTCATTTCTTCTAATTTACACTTTAAACCTTGGTCTTTCAAGAGACGCACTCTTTTACTTTTTATTTATAAATTTAATTTTATCTACTCATTTTATTCACTGCAAATCCAAGAATTCAAATCCATAAAATTGAAGGGGTGGATTCGGTACGATTACCATCACTTTTTGCTAATACCACTACCATGCCAACATGATGGTATGTTATTTTTAAAAACCAATCTCGTACAAAATCTTTCACATACCAACACTTCGTTATAAGTTAAAGTTGGTTGGTATCAGTACGGTATGGTAGAATACCACAAAGTATAAAATACAATAATTTTTGCTCATAAAACAAATTACAAATAATTAAACTTACTATTGTATAATCTTAATTTTATAAACTTAAATATCCTCTAATTTTTTTAATAAATTAAGAGGATTATTCATGGCTCCGCCCAACCGAAAATAAAAATACAACATATCTTCAAAAGAGGAGTCGATTTGTAAGATTATAGATAGCATTTTATAGCTATGACAATACTAATCATTCTCTATATCTGAACCTGCAAGTGCTAACAGCCAGAGTGACTAACAAATATCTAAACTAAGACTAAAATAGGCGGAAAACGAGAGCAAAATGGGCAGAACCAACGACATTTCCAACTAATTCGACTCGAACTAGTTGGCTACAAGCTAGTTCGCAACATTGGACTAACATACAGCGAGTGCTTTCCGGTCAACCTCATTAAACATTATGTAAGTAAGAGGTTTTCCGGATCATTTTAGTATATCATAGGCATTTGAAAGTTCATCCAACACAAACCAAGCTGGGGAATCAAAGATATCCAACTCGTACGGTCTACAAATCTGTTTCATTAGCTATGTACAGACTCACCAAAAGTAAGTACTTAAACTACTCTAACTTAGATTTCTCCTTATCGACATACGAAATATTCTCTAATCATATTAATAAAGTAATATAACATGAAATTAGGAATTATAATAAGTCATAGTAAATAAAATAATGTTATCATTTAATTTTTTTTGTAAGGGTTAAAACAAAAATGTCACAAGTCAGGAGATATAATTTAAGAAAATATTTTAAACTTGTACCAATATCCAACATATTAGAAATAAAACACAAAGTATGTAATTTGAATTGTTATTTGTAATAATATTAACGAATGACTAAAGTTTAACTGCTCACATTGCACACAATATTAGTTTTATTTTTAAAAGATACACGTGTGGTAGAGTACAATATTACCATGATAATATTTCCTCAAGACCATTACTATACCATCACAAATGTGTGGCACGGTAGTACCATACCACATCATCGGTTACTAACATATTCCATACAAATGTTACGTGGTTCATTTGATAAGTTGGTTGGTATAATATTTTGGTTCAAAATATCATACCTATAAAATTGTATGAGTATATGCAATTTGATTGGTTATATGTAATTTTAAAAGAAGAAAAATAACTATTATGTCAATTGGACGTGATTTTAACACTTTCTTTTTTGATTTACAACTCTGTAATGAATTTGGACATGTGTGGGTATTATTACCTCCGTTTTGTTGGATGTGACACTATATCTCTAGGTGCTTGGATTTAGGTGAAAACTGAATTTAGAAATGGGAAAGTAAAATGAGTGGATGAAATTGGAGGAATCTTACCATAAAGAAAAGTGTGTCAAATTCACATAAATAACCAAAACAAGAAAGTTGCCACATCCAATGAAATGGAGGGAATAATTTTCTTTTGAGGAGGTTTTCTGACAAAGCACCTATACTAACAACAGGAAGTATCCTATAGAATTTGAAGATGTTCCCCTCTATTGTGATCACTGTACTAAGTTAGGACATTCCCTAAGTCAATGTAGAGCTATCCCACAAAATTTTAATGGCAGATTAGTGGAAAACATCGATGGTAAATCAGTGGAAAATCACACAGCCCAGAACCATACTCATTCCCAGTGGCAGGTTACTGGCCACAAGTTCCGCAAACCTCCTCTGATCTCCTTAGGTAATCAAGTTGACTCCTCCTCCCATAAAAATGACAGTGTTGTTAACCGGAGAGCTACAACAACCTCCCCCCTAAATTTGGACACCAACTCCTCCCCATGGGTCAACAGTGTGCCTAGAAACGATTGTTTATCTTCACCTGCTCAGTTACCCAGAATCCAACCTCAGGAAGACTTTGAAAACTCCATCTCAAAACTTTTAAATGCTATGGCACTGTCCAAATCTACCCCTATTGCCTATGCAAAAGATGATATCCAAATTGGCTCACTCAGGCTAACCCTAAACCAATCCCCCACAAATAATCCCCCACTTTCCCTACAGGGTAAAAAGGAAAATAGGTTTTTGGTTTTGCAGGATCTGGACAATCTCACACAGGAAAATGAAGAACTGGAAATGCTGGATTCCGATGATGAGGCTTCTTTCAGTAACCCTGATAATACAGCTTCTCAAGCTATGAAGCTTAATGGTAAGACTTCCCAGAAAGGTAAGTCTAAGATTAAAAAGAATAATTACTTTAGTCAGCTGAATAAGATGATGCTTAAATCAGCTACAAAGAGTCATAAATCTGGTGAACAATGACACACACTCTAACTGTAATTTTTTAGTCTGGAACCTTAGGGGTATGGAATCTTCTATGCTAAGGCTAATTAATCTAATTAAGCTTAAGAAAATTCATCTCCTCTGTATAATTGAACCAATGCATGATAACACTCAATGCCAAACATATATGGATAAGCTTCATTTCTCTCATAATTTGACTCTCCATAATGGAAAAATATGGCTTATGTGGTATTATTCAATCTCTGTTACTCTCATCTCTCACCATGAACAGTTTCTTCATGTTAAGATAGCTCACCAGTCTCTGCTTTTAGATATGGAGGCAGTTTTTGTTTATGCACTTAGAAACAGAGAGGGTAGGAAGTGTTTATGGAAAGATCTGACTAACATTACTAGAGGAGAAACTATATTTATAGGTGATTTCAATACCATCACCACACTCTCAGAGTATAAAGGCCCTAGCTCCCCTTCTTTAGGAAGTATTAGAGACTTTAATAACTGGATTAGTTCCTCTGGAGTTCAGGAAATAAACACAGTGGGGAATCTTTTCACATGGTGCAACTCGAGGCTTAGGAATTCTACCTCCAAAAGACTAGATAGAGGTCTTTGCACAATGTCATGGAGCTACAAATTCCCTTCATCTTCTATCCAAATCCTGAATAGGCATACCTCAGACCACTCCCCTCTTCTACTTCAGGTATCTACCTTGACTAATTCCCACCCAAAATCCTTTAGATTTATAAATACTTGGTTAAATAGGCCAGAATTTACAAATCTAATTAAGGAAAACTGGGAAAAACCACTTCCTGAGTCTGGTATGCTTATATTCTTTCTAAAAATAGTTAGGCTTAAGAAGGTGATAAAAATCTGGAATAGAGATTGCTTTGGTAATATTGATGCTAATGTAATTTCAGCAGAGGAAGCCTTGTCTTTGATTTGACTCCCTCAGACTCTGAACTTGTCAAATTAAACGAGAAAAAAGCTTTACTGCTTAGAGCCCTTAGAGGAAAAGAAAATTTTTGGAAGCAAAAAGCAAGATATAAATGGCATAATTTAGGTGATAATAACACCCAATTTTTCCACAAGACTGTTCAAGAGAGAAACTGTAAGTTACAGATCACTAAGATTAAAAACATGGAAGGACGGTGGCTAAACTCAAACTCAAACATTCAAAAGGAAGCTATTGCCTTCTTTTCTGATCTGTTAACTGAACCTAACCAAACAGCTAATGATACCTATTATCCTCACTTTCTCAGTCAAATCCCAAGTATCATCACTGACCAAGACAATCAGGCTTTATCCAGACCAGCCTCAGAAGCTGAACTTGAGTCTGTGATTAAGGGTTTGAATAAGAATAGTAGTTCAGGCCCAGATGGGTTTTCCAATAAATTCTATTACAAGTGCTGGACTATTATCAAAGAGGATCTTATTGAAGCTGTAAATGAATTTATTTTAGGAGTAGATATGCCAAGGGGAATAGCTAGTACCTGGATAACCCTAATTCCAAAAAAGGCTACACCCTGCTCTTTTGATGATTTCAGACCAATTAGTTTATCTAATGTTATAAATAAAATATGCTCAAAGGTATTAATGGAAAGATTAAGGCCTCACATGGATAAACTAATCTCCCCAAATCAATCTGCCTTTATGAAAGATAGAGACATTTCAGACAATATTCTCTGTTTGCAGGAAATGATAAGATTTCTAGACAAAAAGAGTGGAGTCCCAAACTGTATCCTCAAATTGGATCTCAGGAAGGCCTTTGACAGAGTAAACTGGGATTTTCTTAGGAATGTTTTGACTAGGTTTGGGTTTAGTGGTAACTTTTTAAACGCTGTAATGAACAATCTTTCACAAGCTCATTTCTCAGTCCTTATCAATGGCAATCCAGTGGGCTTTTTCAGAGCCACTAGAGGCATCAAACAAGGTGATCCCCTCTCTCCATTCCTCTTCAATATTTTCTCAGAGGCTTTTTCTAGGAGCCTCTCCTTTATTTTTTGGAACAAGAGCCTCTCTTATTATCAATTGCCTGCTTCAATTCCAGCTGCCTCTCATTTAATGTATGCTGATGATACAATCATTTTTATGCAAGCCTCTAAGACTAACCTCATTAAGATTAAAGCTTTCTTAGAGATCTTTGAATATACCTCAGGTTAAAAATTTAATTTTGACAAATATGATTTCTACATAAGTAAAAGGGCCACAGTAGCTAAAATGAATCAGGTTAAGACGATCTTGAAAATGAAAAAAGGGTCCTTTCCCTTCAAGTACTTAGGTTGCCCTATTTTCAAGGGCAGAACTTTAAATAGATACTTCCAACCTTTGATGGAAAATTTTGATAAAAAGTTACAAAACTGGAAAAATAAATGGCTAAGTGTAGGGGGTAAATTGACTCTAATCCAATCTTGTTTATACTTCATGCCTCACCATTTGTGGACTGTTACTAAACCCCCTAACCACATAGTTAACACACTTCAGAGAAAAATGGCTAGATTTTTCTGGGGAGAAACGGATGGTAAAAAGAACAAGAGTTGGAAAAAATGGTCTGATTTAGCTGTACCAATAGCCCAGAATGGCCTAGGTTTCAGATCAATCCGAGCCATTATTGATTCTTGCTCCCTCAAATTGTGGTGGAAGAGCCAGTTAGGTATTACAATGTGGGCAAAATTGTTATAGACCTTGCCACAATCGCATAGGAAATCAATAACTTGGAGAAGAATCTGCTCTATGAACTCTTTTGCTGAAAATAATACTGTCATTATCCATGGCAAAGGTAATTGCAATCTTTTGACTGCTAACTGGTGTCCCAATGGTCCTCTCTCTAACCATATCCCCAGCCACATCTCTTCTGCACTGCTATATTGTTCTATGGCAGAGTTCATTGCCAACAAAGCTTCCATTCTAACTCAGATTTCACCTTTCCTAGAACATGATACTTTTTCTTTTCTTCAGAAAGCAGCAATTACACAAGATAGGGAGGACAGGTTGATATGGAAACCAGAAAAGTCAGGGGCTTTCACTTTCAAGTCAGCTTATAAGGAACTGACACTCTCATCAGGTAATTTCCCAGCATCCAAGTTTATCTGGAATGCTGCATTACAGAAAAAGGTCTCCATATTCACATGGAAAATGCTACACTCTTTTTTACCCTTTGATGATGTGCTAATTAAGTGTGGTTTTAGCCTTGCTTCTAAATGTCCAGCATGTTATTACTCAGATTCCATTCAACATTTCTTCATATCCTGTCCTCTTGCTCAAACTGTATGGAATAACTTGGCATCTTTACTGGACTTTCATCTTGATCATCAACATTCCATCATTGATAGATTCTTTCTCTTTAGGTGATTTACCAAAATGGCACCAACTGATTTGTAAAATTCTACCACCTCTGATTTGCTGGTGCCTTTGGAAGGCAAGGAATAGGTTCTTATTTGATCAAAAGTTTTTTTCTTCGGACCTTATATGTAAGGACGTTCATGATCAAATTAAACTGACTCTCTATGCTAAATCTCCCCACCTAGTCCCCCTTACAGCTTTTCCACACAGACTTAGGCATCTGGTACCATACTTTAGACCACCCCCAAAGCCTAATATTTCTACGGTTTTCTGGGAAAGGCCTAAAACTGGTTCCATAAAGATCAACATAGATGCATCTTGGTTCCCTAACAAAGCGACAGCAGGGCTAATTGCAAGGAATTGCTCTGGAACACCACTTCTGATTAAATCAACAACAGTTACTGCTTCCTCCCCAATCCAAGCTGAGATCTTAGCCATACTTTTTGCCTGTCAAAATTTTCCGTAACTAAATCATACTTTCACAATTGAATCTGACTCTATGTTAGCAGTTAAAATGGTTAAGGATCCCTATACTGCAAATTGGCCCCTGTTTGAGCTGACCTCGAAAGTACTTTCCCTCTTAAGAGATGCTGAGCTAAAAAACGTTTTTAGAGAAAGCAATTCAGTGGCAAATGCAATTGCCAAACATCATTCTACTCATAATCAGAGTCTTAGCCTTTCTAATGTTCCAATACATATCAAAGGCCTAATTTCTTTAGATAAGGAGCATACTCCCTATATTAGAGTGCATAAAAATGGCTCTTCATAGGATTGATATTGCTGAAAAAGTCTTTTTTCTTTTTGTCCTGTAGGTTCATTGGAAGCTCTCGAGCACTAGTGCCCTCGAGTACTCGAGCCCACCACTCGAGCACTCGAGCCCTCAGACACTCGAACACTCAATCCATCAAGCTCTCGACCACCCACTGACCCTCGAGCACTAGAGCTCTCGAGCAATGGAGTCCTCGAACACTCGAGCCCTCGAGCAATCGAGCACTCGAGCCTTTGAACCATCGAGCCGGGATACCTCGAACACTCAACCTATCGAGCTCCCCAGCAACACCACCCTCAGACCCTCGAGCACTGGAACCCTCCAACACGGGAGCCCTCGAGCACTTGAGACATCAAGCTCTCAAGCACTCGAGCGTTTGAACCATCGAGCCTGATACCTCGAGCACTCAACCTATCGAGCTCTCGAGCACTGACACCGTCGAGCCATTAGACACTCGGACCAGCGAGCCTAGAGCAACACTGGATACCTTGGAGCCCTCAAGCACTGAGCCCTCGAGGACTCGAGCCATCAAGCACTGAGCCCTCGAGGACTCGAGCCATCAAGCACTCAAGCAACCGAGCCATTAGACACTGGATACCTCGAGCCATCAGCCACTTGAGCACTCGAGCACTGGTGCCCTCGAGTACTCGAGCCCACCACTCAAGCACTCGAGCCCTCGGACACTCGATCACTCAATCTATCGAACTCTCGAGCACCCACAGCCCTCGAGCAATGGAGTCCTCGAACACTCGAGCCCTTGAGCAATGGAGTCCTCGAACACTCGAGCCCTTGAACAATCAAGCACTCGAGCCATCGACATTGAAACAATCGAGCCCTTAAGCCCTCGAGCACTCGAGGCATCAAGCACTCAGAGTACTGGATATCTTGGACCCCTCGAGCACTGGACCCCTCGAGCACTCAACCTATCGAGCTCTCCAGCACTGCCGCCCTCAAGCCATCAGACACTCGAACCTTCGAGCCCCGAGGAATACAGCATACCGAGCCATCGACCTGGATCACTCGAGCTCTAAACCTCTCGAGCCTTACAGCTCTCGAGCCAGCAGGCACTTGAACCTATCGAGCACTCTAGCATTGGTGCCCTCGAACCACTGACCCTGACCCCTTGAGACCTCAAGCTAGCAAGCAATACTCCCTCTCCATCTAAACCACTAGTCCACAACCTCTCTTTTGAAGGCAATGATGTTGCTTTATTGATGTAATATTACAAATCATCTTTGTACATCTTTTGGTGTCTTAATAGGTTCGGGGAGCCTTAATAAAATATCCCCCACCTCATGGTGCATTAAAAAAAAACCTATCCTTAAGTTATAGATTGTTCGCTGTATTTTCACTTATACAGTTCAATTGTTAAATTACGCACTAAATTTTTAAAATATATATATATATATATATCCTTAAGTTATAGATCGTTCGCTGTATTTTCACTTATACAATTCAATTGTTAAATTACGCACTAAATTTTAAAATTTATATATATATATATATATATATATATATATATATATTTATTTATATCTTTACATTCAAATACGCATTAATATTTTATTTTAACTTGTAGGGTAAAAAAGTTTAGTGGCGTATCAATAAGTTTATGGATATGCTACCTTTCCTGAATCTTCCTCTATTCTTTTAGTGAAAGATTGATTTAAAAAAAATATACTCCATCCATCTCAACTATATTTGCATTCTTGTATTTTTGATATTATTCTCCATCAAAGTTTGATCACATATTTAAATAGATTTATAAACAATAATATTATCGTGTGTAATATTGTTTAATCCAGTTGCACTAAGTGTTTTCTCTAGGTAACTATTTTGAATAAATGAAATTGAATGCTAATTAGCTGCATATTGAAAAAGACCGAACACCTTTTGATTTCTAAGTCAAACTAGTCCGTTTGTTTGCATAGACTATTGTGAAGCTAAGCCCACTTGGCGAGAAGCGACATACAACCCGCTCCCAAGAGAAGTGAGACATTAGCTCCAAACAGGAGCCTCAGATTATTTTGCATCCTGGGATTCATATAATCAGCTGCAAGAAGATCCACTAGAGCCATGTAAATTAAAATCCCAGCTGAAGCAGAGTCAAATATGCCTTCCACAATCAAAGCTGTCGTGCTATTCTCATCGTAAATATGGGAAATGCCGATTCCGATTGCCACCCCAATTGGTGTCGTCAGTGAGAAGAACACAGCCATCATCGTCACTATTTTCGCCTTGAATCTTGCCTGAAACCAATAAATCAATAATTAACTCTTTTGTCTTACATGAGAGATAAATATGTTTTTGTGTGAGACAATCTAAGCTTTAAGCGATAACCTTTCTGAAATTCATTTTCATTCTTTTCCGGGAAATGACAAAAAGGTCTATGCTTAAAGTTTCAACCGGCTAAAACAAGATTATATTAATATGTAATGTGTGAAACAAATTTTCATATTTTCCGCAATTTTATTATATTCAAATAATATGGGCAAAATCTTAGAAAAGACCGTCTTTCCATATGGTTATAGAAAAATGGGGTTTAATTAGAATAATAAAAGGTAAAGGTTCTCGTTGCAATATAAAAAATTTATTATGCAATATGTAGTAGTTATAAAGTGGTATGATCTCCTTGCAAAAACTCACGATTTGCGGAATTAATATCTTTGATCTAGTGAAGAGATATGCAAACCCCCACTATCTCGCACAAAATTCAAGTGTCTAGCCCTCTGGGCACACCTAACTTCGACTTGCTCTCTAACTAGCCCCTGGGGTTAAGCAACAATGGAATAACTCACAAGCAAAGAGTATGAAGTCAAAAGGTTGCATATTTGATTGATAAAAGTGTATGGTAAAAATAATGTTGAAAACTACCCCTATTTATAGGGCATAGGTATGGTCTTCAAAAGTACAAACAAGAAACTGAAAAAGATTATGGCAGATTTAAGAAGCTAAAACCATATTTAACTAGACTACCTAAAATAAATGACTATATTCTTCAAGATAAATCTTGAATGAATATCGCCTTATATATTCTTACCAAATCTAATTCTAATAAAATCAGAACTGAATATTCTAAACCCTAAAATAAATGCATGACCGAAACATTAATTCTTCTATGGCCAACATGGCTGAATTAATTGGCCTTATTCTAAAATAACATAAATGACCGCACTGCCTCATTAAAAAATGCAGTGGGAAAAAGTATAGTGTTATCTTCTAAAAACTCTAATTAATAAAAATAAATAAATAAAACCTAATTCGTATCATTCCCTCCGAGGTTGAAAAGTTCCGTCCTCGAAACGTGAACGATCTTAAAAAATAAATGGAGATAAACGTCTCAAGCTATCCCTGCGAAATCTCGCTAATAAATGGTGCCTGGACGCTGACTAGGCAGTCACTGGATGCTGACTAGGCTAAAACTGCTTCAACTCACGAGAAGATACAAGCTGGCGAGAAAATCAGATTGACTTGCGGCAAATTTAAAATATTGCGATAAATTTACCAACTCACGAGACGAAGGAATAGATTGGGAGATGAAAAGATTGGCTGCTGTTTTGCGTGTGTATACGACGCACCTCAAATGTCTTGCACATGAGATGCACGTGCCTGGGAGGGCTCGCTGGTGACCTCACGCACGAGTATGAGACACACGCAGACCTTCTCCTTCGATGGAAACCCTCTGTGTTGACTTCTTTTCACCGGAGTTGTGCGGATCGACGAAGCTTGCTTCTGGAGAAAGAAGGGGCCTCAAATTCGGAGATGAGCAAGAGATCGTTGATGAGGTTCTGGGTGGTTGATGGGTTAGAGGCGGCAGAATTTGATCAAAGATCAAAGGTGGACGGACGACGGCTAGCATATCTGCAGCGATCGACGAGCAAACTCGGAGGAGATTGAGGTCGATCGGAGATGATCGGTGTTGCAACGAATGAAGAAAAATGACGGTGCAGCGGCAGGTTGTCGGCACTAGTGAGTGAACAGATAGAACACGGTGGTGCTCGCCAGAGTTGAACGGTGGCTATGGCGAGTTGTCTGGCGGCAGAAATATTCCGATGAATTTTACTTTTTGATTTTGTTTTCAAAAATAAAGTCAAACAAACCTTGAAATCCTTGTTGAACTTTTGGGCACTAGGAATTATATCGCTTTACTGTGATACCAACTGATCTGCTCTGATACCAACTGATCTGCTCTGATACCAACTGATATGATCTCCTTGCGAAAACTCATGATTTGCGGAACTTATATCTTTGATCTAGTGAAGGGATATGCAAACCCTCACTATCTCGCACGAAATTCAGGCGTCTAGCCCTCGAGGTACGCCTAACTTTGACTTGCTCTCTAACTAGCACTCAGGATCAGAATACAAGGTTTATTGATAATTAACTAGCCCTCGGGGTTAAGCAACAATGGAATAGCTCGCAAGCAAAGAGTATGAACTCAAAAGGGTTTATATTTGATTGATAAAAGTGTATAGTTAAAAATAATGTTGAAAATCACCCTTATTTATAGGACATAGGTATAGTCTTCAAAAGTACAAACAAGAAACTGTAAAGGATTATGGCAGCTTTACGAAGATAAAACCATATTTAACTAGACTACCTAAAATAAATTAATATATTCTTCAAGATAAATCTTGAATAAATATTGCCTTATCTAATCTTACGAAATCTAATTCTAATCAAATCATAACTGAATGTTCTAAACCCTAAAATAAATGCATGACCAAAACATTAATTCTTTCAAGTCCAACATGGCTGAATTAATGGGCTTTATTCTAAAATAAAAATAAATGATCACACTACCTTATTAAAAAAACTAGTGGGAAAAAGTACAGTTTTATCTTCTAAAAACCCTAATTAATAAAAATAAATATATAAACCTAATTCGTATCATTCCCTCTGAGGTAAAAAAGTTTCATCCTCAAAATGTGAACGATTTTAAAAAATGAATGGAGATAAACGTCCCAAGCTATGCTTGCAAAATCTTGCTAATAAACGGTGCCTGGACGCTGACTAGGCTGTGACTGGATGCTGACTAGGCTGAATACTGCTTCAACACACGAGAAGATACAAGCTGGCGAGAAAATCATATCAACTCGCATCAAATATAAAATATCGTGATAAATTTACCAACTCACGAGACAAAGGAATAGATCGTGAGATGAAAAGATTGCATGTTTCGCGCGTGTATACGACGCTCCTCAAATGTCTTGCGCGTGAGATGCACGTGCCTGTGAGGGTTCGCTGGTAACTTCACGTGCGAGTATGAGACACGCCCAGACCTTCTCCTTCGATAGAAACCCTCTGTGTTGACTTCTCTTCATCGGAGTTGTGCGGATCGTCGAAGCTTGCTGCTGGAGAAAGAAGGGGCCACAAATCTAGAGATGACCAAGAGATTGACGCTGGGGTTCTGGGTGGTTGACGGGTTAGCTGCGAAAAAATTTGATCGGAGATCAAAGGTGGACGAACGACGGTTAGCATATCTGCAGCGAGCGACGAGCAAACTCGGAGGAGAAGGAGGTTGGTCAGAGATGATCGGTGTTGCAGCGGACAGTGAGAAATGGCGGTGCGACGGCAGGTTGTCGATGCTGATGAACAGATGGTTAGAACACGGTGGAGCTCACCAGAGTTGAACGGTGACTGCGGCGAGTTGTCTGGCGGCAGAAGTATTCTGGTGATTTTTTTGTTTGTTTTTTCGAAAATAAATTCAAACAAAACTTGAAATCCCTGTTGAACTTTCGACCACCAAGAATTTTTTTCATTTTGCTCTGATACCAACGGATATGCTCTGATACCAACTTATATGAATCTCCTTGCGAAGACTCACGATTTACGGAATTAATATCTTTGATCTAGTGAAGGGATCTGCAATACATCACAATCTTGTATGAAATGCAGGCGTCTAGCCCTGGGGGTACGCCTAACTTTGACTTGCTCTCTAACTAGCCCTCAGGATCAGATTGCAAGGTTTATTGATATTTAACTAGCCCTCGGGGTTAAGCAACAATGGAATAGCTCGCAAGCAAAGAGTATGAACTAAAAAGATTGTATATTTGATTGATAAAAGTGTGTAGGTAAAAATAATGTTGAAAATCACCCTTATTTATAGGACATAGGTATGGTCTTCAAAAGTACAAATAAGAAACTGAAAAGGATTATGGCACCTTAAGAAGATAAAACCATATTTAACTAGACTAACTAAAATCAATGACTATATTCTTCAAGATAAATCTTGAATGAATATTGTCTTATCTAATCTTACCAAATCTAATTCTAATCAAATCATAACAGAATATTCTAAACCCTCAAATAAATGCATGACCGAAACATTAATTCTTCCAAGGCCAACATGGTTGAATTGATGGGCTTTATTCTAAAATAAAAATAAATGGTCACACTACCTTATTAAAAAAATCCAGTGGGAAAAATGTATAGTTTTATCTTCTAAAAACCCTAATTAATAAAATTAAATAAATAAAACCTAATTCGTATCATTCCCTCCGAGGTCAAAAAGTTTCATCCTTGAAACGTGAACGATCTTCAAAAGTAAATGGAGATAAACGTCCCAAGCTATCCCTGCGAAATCTTGCTAATAAACAGTGCCTGGACGCTGATTAGGCAGTTACTAGATGCTGACTAGGCTGAATATTGCTTCAACTCACGAGAAGATACAAGCTGGTGAGAAAATCATATCAACTTGCGGAAAATTTAAAATATTACGATAAATTTACCATCTCACGAGACAAAGGAATTGATCGTGAGATGAAAATATTGGCTGTTGTTTCGCGCGTGTATACGACGCTCCTCAAATGTCTTGCGCGTGAGATGCACGTGCCTGAGAAGGATCGCTGGTGACCTCACGTGCGAGTATGAGGCACGTGCGGACCTTATCCTTCGATGGAAACCCTCTGCGTTGACTTCTCTTTGCCCGAGTTGTGTGGATTGCCGAAACTTGCTGCTGGAGAAAGAAGGGGCCCCGAATCTAGAGATGACCAAGAGATCGCCGCTGGTGTTCTGGGTGGTTGCCGGGTTAGCGGCGGCAAAATTCGATTGGAGATCAAAGGTAGACGAATGGAGCCTAGCATATCTGCAGCGATCGACGAGCAAACTTGGAGGAGATAGAGGTTGGCCGGAGATGATCGGTGTTGCAGTGGACGGAGAGAAACGGCGGTGCGGTGGCAGGTTGTCAGTGATGATGAGCGGATGGTTAGAGCACGGTGGTGCTCACCAAAGTTGAACGGTGGCTGCGGCGAGTTGTCTGGCGGCGGAAGTATTCTGATGATTTTATATATTTTTTTTCAAAAATAAATTCGAACAAAACTTGAAATCCCCGTTGAACTTTCGACCACCAAGAATTCTTTCACTTTGCTTTGATACCAGCCGATATGCTCTGATACCAAATGATATGAATCTCCGTGCAAAGACTCACGATTTGCGGAATTAATATCTTTGATCTAGTGAAGGGATATGCAAACCATCATTATCTCGCACGAAATTCAGGCGTCTAGCCCTCGGGGTACGCCTAACTTTAACTTGCTCTCTAACTAGCCCTCAGAATCAGATTACAAGGTTTATTGATACTTAACTAACCCTCGGAGTTAAGCAACAATAGAATAGCTTTCAAGCAAATAGTATGAACTCAAAAGGTTGTATATTTGATTGATAAAAGCGTATAGGTAAAAATAATGTTGAAAATCACCCTTATTTATAGGACATAGGTATGGTCTTCAAAAGTACAAACAAGAAACTGAAAAGGATTATGGCAGCTTTAAGAAGATAAAACCATATTTAACTAGACTACCTAAAATAAATGACTATATTCTTCAAGATGAATATTGCCTTATCTAATCTTACCAAATCTAATTCTAATCAAATCATAACTGAATATTCTAAACCCTAAAATAAATGCATGGCCGAAACATTAATTCGTCCAAGGCCAACATGGATGAATTAATGGACTTTATTCTAAAATAAAAATAAATGATCACACTACCTTATTAAAAAAAACCCAGTGGGAAAAAAGTATAGTTTTATCTTCTAAAAACCCTAATTAATAAAAATAAATAAATAAAACCTAATTCGTATCATTCCCTCAAAGGTAAAAAAGTTTCATCCTCGAAACGTGAATGATCTTAAAAAATAAATGGAGATAAACGTCTCAAGCTATCCCTGCGAAATCTTGCTGATATACGGTGCCTGGACGCTGACTAGACAGTGACTGGATGCTGACTAGGCCGAGTACTGCTTCAACTCACGAGAAGATACAAGTTGGCGAGAAAATCATATCAACTCGCGACAAATTTAAAATATCGCGATAAATTTACCAACTCACGAGACAAAGGAATAGATCATGAGATGAAAATATTGGATGTTGTTTCACGCGTGTATACGACGCTCCTCAAATGTCTTGCACGTGAGATGCATGCGCATGGGAGGGCTCGCTGGTGACCTCATGTACGAGTATGAGACACACGCAGACCTTCTCATTCGATGGAAAACCCTCTGCGTTGACATCTCCTTGCCGGAGTTGTGCGGATCGCCGAAGCTTGGTGCTGGAGAAAGAAGGGGCTGCAAATCTAGAGATGACCAAGAAATTGCCGCTGAGGTTCTGGGTGGTTGATGGGTTAGCAGCGGCAGAATTCGATCGGAGATGAAAGGTGGACGAACGGCGGCTAGCATATTTGCAGCGATCGACGAGAAAACTCGGAGGAGATGGAGGTTGGTCGGAGATGATCGGTGTTGCAGCGGACGAAGAAAAATGGCGGTGCGGCGGCAGGTTGTCGGTGCTGATGAGCGGATGGTTAGAACACAGTGAAGCTCGCCAAAGTTGAACGGTGGCTGCGGTGAGTTGTTTGGAAGCGGAAGTATTCTGATGATTTTTTTTTAAAAAAAAATTTCAAAAATAAATTCAAACAAAACTTGAAATCTCTATTGAACTTTCGACCACCAAGAATTCTTTCACTTTGCTTTGATACCAGCAAATATGCTCTGATACCAACTGATATGAATCTCCATGCAAAGACTCACGATTTGCGGAATTAATATCTTTGATCTAGTGAAGGGATCTGCAAACCATCATTATCTCGCACGAAATTCAGGCGTCTAGCCCTCGGGATACGCCTAACTTCGACTTGCTCTCTAACTAGCCCTCAGAATCAGATTACAAGGTTTATTGATACTTAACTAGCCCTCGGGATTAAACAACAATGGAATATCTCGCAAGCAAAGAGTATGAACTCAAAATGTTGTATATTTGATTGATAAAAGTGTATAGGTAAAAATAATGTTGAAAATCACCCCTATTTATAGGACATAGGTATGGTCTTCAAAAGTACAAACAAGAAACTGAAATGGATTATGGCAACTTTAAGAAGATAAAACCATATTTAACTAGACTACCTAAAATAAATGACTATATTCTTCAGATGAATATTGCCTTATCTAATCTTACCAAATCTAATTCTAATCAAATCATAACTGAATATTCTAAACCCTAAAATAAATGCATGACCGAAACATTAATTCTTCCAAGGCCAACATGACTAAATTAATGAGCTTAATTCCAAAATAAAATAAATAATCACACTACCTCATTAAAAAAAACCCAGTGGGAAAAAAGTATAGTGTTATCTTCTAAAAACCCTAATTAATAAAAATAAATAAATAAAATCTAATTCGTATCATATAGTTTATAATCTGATTCATGCAACCCAAAATTTATAGAGTTAAGTGCCCATATGACCCTATGTTTTGGTCAAAAGTGTCAATATGATCATACAAGATCAGAAAGTGCTATTATAATTCTATTATTTGCTCGAATGTGCTAATATAACTCTGGAGGCCCAAATTTTTCCGAAATTCTATAAATTGACTGTTATACCCATGATTTTAAAAGTAAAAATTCAGAAAAGGTGAAAGGACAGTTATGCCTTCCACTTTATTCTTTCTTCTCTCGATGAGAGTTTCAGATTTTCACTTCATCAACTTCACCTCAAATTGTTTCAGATTTTCTTTCTTCTCATTCACCTCAAATTGTTGCAATCTCGATTCTTCACTTTCCTCAACTTTCGATGCCTTCACTTTCTTCTTTCTGGAGCTTCTTTCTGCCCCACGCCATCTCGAGATTGCTTCACTTTCGATCGAAAGAAGGTTGATGCATCTGGAAGCTTCTTTCTACCCCACGCCATCTCGACTTTCTGGCGCTTGGCTGAGCGGCGCCAAAAAATGGTGGCGGGTGGTGGCTGGGACTGGCTGGTGGTTTTGTTATGGTGAGGGCTAGGGTATGACGGTGGTGAATCGGTGGCGAGCGGTGGATGGGCTAGGGGTGTTGAATGGTGGTGGTGTTGCTAGGGTGAGGTGGGCTAGGGGATGGTTGCGGTGAATCAATGACGAGCGGTGGCGAGGAGGAATAAAGATGGGGGCGAGTGGTGGTGGGGCAAAAACCTAGGTTTTTTTTTACAATTAGAGCGCCATAGTTAGTGATGTAGGCGTTGCCGGAGAAATCAACGGGGTCAGGAAGATGCATCGACCGGTGGAGTGGTCATAGGCGGCGAGGCCTTTGAAAGTCAGGGATGAGAAGGCGTGGATGCAGGCGAGCACACGGCAGCGGGATCAGAGATGAGGGTTTCAGATTCTGGCAGCGGCGTAAATCCAGATTCTGGCGGCGGTAGAGCGGCGGTGGTGGTTGAGCAGCGGTGACCTGGCGGAGTTAGTGGCGGAACGGGCGGAGGTGGTGCTAAAGGTTGTTTTGAAGATGAAGATGAAGAAGAAAAAGGTGGTGCAGAGGGGTATTTTTGTTTATAAATTTTTTTCTTTTAAGACTATGGGATTTTAGTCCTTTTGTATTAGGTCAACGCCGGGAATTACAAAGTTAATGCTGGAATAGTGCCTAAAGGTTATATCGGCGCCTCTGATGCAAAACATAAGGTTATAATAGCACTTTCTGATCTTGCAGGTCATATTGACACTTATGACCAAAACATGAGGTCATATCTATAGTTTGCCCAAATTTTTATAATCATTTCTTTTATATTTACAATTCAAACCTTAATATTTTCATAACTTATGAAAAAATCGTTTTTACCATCAAAAATTCCGAAAGGTAGCATTAAAGACATTATTTAGAGAAATATTACCTGACATATACACCCACCCAAGCCCATGCCTTCAAAGAGTTGATGGAAGGTCAATGCCGCTACCAGGGGCTTCACTGTTTTGGGACTGTCCGAAGCTCCCAACGATATTCCAATTATGACCGAATGAACCAGAATCCCCAACTCCAAAACCTGTAGAGATTTTAATTAACATATGTAAAATTTGAGAAGATAAGAAAATATATAAAAAAAAACCTGCTATAGTTTTTAAAAAATAATAAAGAGTTACATTAATCAACCAAATAAACTATTACACGTAATACTTTGGGAAAGTAGCACTGTTATTTTTCTAGAAATAAATGTGGGTGCGTACAAGAAGGTGCCCCAGGCGAACATCGCCCTTATCGATCCAAAAAGAGAAAAGAAAATAAGGCCTACTCAAAAATACAAAAAGCCCACTCATCAAAGCTCCACCACAAAAATCCAAAACTGATGAAAAATTTATCATGCTAACAGTGACTTTATCATTATGCCAAAAAACATTAACTTTAAGAATTGATTAATTCACTATCACGTGATAATATTAGAATGAGCTAAGAGTAATATACATCTTAATATGTAGTGACAAAAATTACAGTGGCTATCATGCTAATTGCTCCAGTGACAAATTCATCGTGCTGATGACAGTATTAGTACTAATTGTGCTCGCCAACCTTTTAATCTTACTTTTATTCTTCATGATAAGTTATCACACACAAAATCGTATTGAGAGTGACTAACTCTTGTACATAAATCATAAAGTGATAAAGTTTGTGATGGTGACAAACATCGCAGTGACGAGTGATAGTGATTGACTTGTACATCTATATTTTATAAATGAATCAAAACATGGTGATAAGGATACAATTGACATTGTTTCTGAGTACTTATATTCCTTAAAGCAAAAAAGTTATTGTGACAACACATAATTAATATTGTAATTGGTCATGCTTATTTTATACACCTATGTTTTGTAGTGACAAAATCTGTTGAATTATAATGGATGCATAAATTTATAACGCTTCTGAAAACCAATAAATAATGTTACATGCAACTATCGCTACCGTATTATTATTAGGTAGATCATCAACTCGAAGGAAGCCTGTCGGCGAGTTTTAGTCAACCGGCAACAAAGAATAAAATACTAGAAAAATAAAAAATAGTCACCAAAGTACCTAACAAACTGGACCCATTTGAACTCCACTATACTTTCTTCTTCAAAAAATAAAAATAAATAATCCACTATATTTTTTTAAGAGTTCCTTTGAATCCTTGATGATCTCTGTTTCAGTGAAAATGCTTCAATTGCCTACAGTTTTTTTTTTTTTTTTGTATAAACATAAGTATGCTTCTATGTACAAATTTTTTTTTATAAACATAAGTATGCAAGGGAAACTGAGTGAAGATTATCAATACAAAAAGGGTTTAAAAGAAAGTGGAGATAATAGGGATTATTGTCAAAATTTTTAAAAGAAAAAGAGAAAGAGAGTGAAGATAATAAAATAAATGAAGAATAAAAATGAGTGGACACCCGTAATTAAAAAAAAATCAAGATGAGACACCGATTAAAAAAAATCAATTACAACCAGAAAGCAGGACAACAATGGGAACATGTATACGTTCAGCATCGTATTCGCTATCTAGTAGTAGTAGCAGCAAAAGAATAAAGAATTTTCACCTGAGAAACCACACGGTGCCTAATTAAATCAGAAGAACCGCCGCCGTGGTGGTGGTGCTGCTCCGCCGAGGAGGAAGCAGAGCCGTGAGAATGGCCGTGAGTTGCATGCGTGTGGAGATGCACGTGCCCCGAATGCTCATTCTCCTCTTCCAACTTCACCGCCCTCTCACCACCGCCGCCGCCGCCTGACTCCCTATCACTGCCGCTTACGCCGCCGTTGTTGCCGGTCTTCCTGAAATGCGAGCGTTGGTAGTAGGAGCTGGCGAAAGAATCCACCATCAGCG
This sequence comes from Rubia yunnanensis, assembly GCA_037428765.1. Taxonomy (NCBI): domain Eukaryota; kingdom Viridiplantae; phylum Streptophyta; class Magnoliopsida; order Gentianales; family Rubiaceae; genus Rubia; species Rubia yunnanensis. The sequence goes on along the minus strand of CM075061.1, from coordinate 101,793,899 downwards.
TCCCGATGGCCGCGAGCATCGCGATCAGCCCCGAGAACGGGAAGCCCCACGGGTCCTCACTTAGCCGCGGGTCCGTCAGGTTCTCCGTGGCGTCCGGCAGGATGTGTACCATCCCCGTCGACAGAATGACACCCGCCGCGAACGCCTTGATCAGGAAGAAAATATCGTTCTCCGGAGAGAAGGAGGGGATGATTCTCCCCAGAATCGGGAGCGACACTCCGATTGCCCCCGCAATCAGAATCGACACTATTGCTATCACCTTGAATGTCAGCGCCTCCCTTCTGCTACCATTTCCGACCACCTCTCCGCCATCGAACTGGGCCTCTGAAAACACGCCCAAGGGGAGCATTAGTACGACAAGAAGTACAATCAGCAGGGGCTGAAAGTTGCTCATTTTGTTTCTTTCTTTAATAAAAATAATGATTCTCAAGTAGTTTTGTAGAAACAGTGAATGCTCTGGAAATAGTGAAGTTCAGAGTGGTGGAGGAGTGGTGTGTTATATAGAGACGTAATGCGGGTTATATTGTATTAATTGTGGTAGTGTATGTGCAAGTTTGGGTGAAAAATGGCGACATGGTCGAGGAGAAAAGCGGAAAATTGTGCATGCAGTGTTTGTGAAAGCAGTTGGTATTGTTCGGTTACCTCTCAATAATGGCGACATTATGTGTTAAAAGTCTAAGCTGGAATTTGATTACTCCCCGCAGAACCTTTTTCACAATCGTCTAACTATTAATATATTTTATATAATATATATGAGTGAGTCTCTTGAAAGACCGTCTTTCTATAAGTCATGGAAAGGCCAAGGTTTAAAGCGTAAATTAGATAAAATTAAGATAAAATTTTTGGGTTGCATGAACCGGGTTATAAATTTTATAACTACTACATGTTGCATACTAAATTTTTAATATTGCAACTAAGATCTTTCACCTTTTATTATTTGAATTAAACCCCGTCTTTCCATAAGCCTATGGAAAGACCGTCTTTTCCAAGACTTTGCCTATATAATATTGATAAAAATAAAATTAATATCTAGAAATTAATTGTTATCATAAATCAAACAATATCACATACAATAATATTATTATTTATATATCAGTCATTTTTTTTTTAAATTTGACTAAAATTTTAATACTGTACACTTCAATTTGAGTACTGTAATACTCCATTTATGATAACTGGGTCCCGGGATTTCGGCGTAACTTTTTTTTCGATAATAAAGCCTAACTTTTAAGGCAATCACCGCTCGCCCTTAGCGGCCTATACCAACTGACATCCCGATAAATATATGAGAGGTAAATTACGGTAGCCCATCACCAGCACCAATGCGTAGATCCAAAAGCCTAACTTTTAAGATCGCATAGATTCTGGTTTCTAAACCGTGAGTGGATTGTATATAGTAGCAGTATAACGTAGATTTACAAAACTTTATGCTAATTCTTTGACCCCTTTAAGTTGGCAAAGTTTTGAAAAAACTTGTATCATAATATAGAGTTTAATTAGAATAATAAAAAGTAAAAGATTTTAGTTATAATATTAATAATTTATTGTACAACATGTAGTAGTTATAAAGTTTATAACCCCATTCATGTAATCCAAAAATTTTATCTTTATTTCTACTAATTTACACTTTAAATACTGGTCTTTCCATAACTTATGAAAAAACTGTATTTCAAGAGACGGACTCATTAAATTATGGGTGCTAATTAAATGCTAATTACGAAGTGAAATTATCTTTACACCTCTTAGTTTTATTCGGAAAATAATTATCACTATCTTTCCACCTCTTAGTTTTAGGTTGTTGCTATACCACTGCCTGTATTTTATTAGGTTACGCCCTAATACGTATATACATGTATAATACTAATTTCAATTTTTCAAAAGTAAAACAAAAAATCAAAAATCAAAAACAAAAAAAAAAACAAAAATAATACTGCCACCTGCCACCACCGCCACCGGCGCCGGAACCATCACCGCCACCGGCGCCGGAACCATCACCGCCATCCCCGACCTTTATCTCCAGCCATCCGTCCCCAACTCCACCATCCTCGATCGCCGCTGTCCCCAGCCATCCGTCCCCGGTCGCCGCCATCCTTAGCCAGCCGCTCTTTTTATCCTTCGTCCCCGTCCCAAGAAAAACCCTAGCCCCATCATCTTCGTCCCCAGTCACCCACCGCCGATGCTCCACCTTCGTCCCCACGCGAGCAAAACTTAGCCCGAGAGGAGAAACGAGAACAAGAGAGGAGAAGGAAAACCGGGGCAGGAGGAGAACTGAGGCGGAGGAGAACCGGGGCAATAGGAGAACCAGGAAAGGAGAACCTGGCGACGAGAACGGGCCAGGACGGAGAGCGGAGAGAGGAGATCGGGGAGAGGAGAGCGAGAACGGCCGACAGAGAAGGAGACCAGAGATGAGCGGCAGAGAAGGAGACCGGAGACGAGCGGCGGAGCTCTAGCGGCCACCACCATCGGCGGTTCTGGAAAACTAGATCTGGAGAAGAACTCGCCAGAGAACAAAAGCACCGACGAAGGTCCGACGACCACCACCGTCGGTGAACGGTGGAGCTCCGGTCCGACGACCACCACTGACGTTCAGTTAATTGGATTTCAATTACAAATAAATTATAATAAATTATAACTAATTATAATTAATTATAACTAATTATAACTAATTATTATTAACTAATCAATTTCTTTGTCCATTTAAATAAATTGAAAATACATATTGTATTTACACTAGTACAAATACCAGGGCGTGTTTAAGTAAAATACATGGTGTGATATAGCGATCCTCTAGTTTTATTGGGCAAATAATTAGTGTACGTGTCTTGAAAGACGTTTTTCCCATAAATTATGAAAATATTAAAGTTAAACTGCAAATTAGAATAAATGAAGATAAAAATTCAGATTGCATTAATCGGGTCATAAACTTTTAACTACAGCATGTTGCATAATAAAATTTTAATATTGCAATTAATCTTTCTATTATTCTAATTAAACCCCATCTTTCCATATGGAAAGACGGTATTTTCTAACACTTTGCCAAATAATTGCTGGAAGCTGATATTTTAATTCATTGATGGTTGCTTTATGAAATATTCAGATCAACTAATATCTAAACCAATTATGACAAATTTTGTTCATGTAATTAACTTTTAAAATCAAACTATAGTTATCTATATTTTGAAATATATATTAAATATTTTTATATTTAGGATAATTTTATTGTAATAAATAAAATAAACATTAAATCACTTTAATAATTATATTATTTATAAAATAATAAAGCGATTAGATGGTCTAAATAAAACTTTGTGTTCTATTATTTTTATTAATTTTTACTTTTTATTTTCATAAAAACGTGTTCAGTGATAGATTATTAAACTACTTTTCAAACGGACTTTGCGAAGTTTTATTTCACAATTACTATTTGAGTTGAGTCCGTTTCTTGAAAAACGATCTTTTCAAAAGTCATGGAAAAATTAAGGTTTAAACTGCAAATTAGAAGAAATGAAAATGAAAATTTTGGGGTGCATTAATCGGGTTATAAACTTTATATCCACTAAATGTTGCATAATAAAATTTTAATATTACAACTAAAACCTTTTACCTTTTTATTATTCTAATTAAACCCCGTCTTTTCATAAGCCTATAGAAAGATGATATTTCCCAAGACTTTGTCATTTGAATTATGTACAATAAAGTTAATGTAGGTTCTCACATTTCTAATGTTGTGTACTTGTTAGTTGTACTGTGTATGTCTTTTTTCCCCCATTTTTAGTTGATTGTCCTTTTTGAATTAGGAGTTGCACTTGTTTACTTATATGTTGCACCTGTTAATATCCAGTATGTACTTATTAGTTTTATTGTGTTTGACTTTTATTTTCATTGTTGATTATTGTTTGTTTTGAATTAGAAATTGTACTTGTCTACTTATATGCAGCAACTTTTAATGTTCAATGTGTACGATTTTTTTTTGCAAGAGTTGGATCTAAATTTGAAGTTGTTATAAATTTAAAAGAATAAAACAATACTGAACATTGGACTCCACAAGGTGTTTTGACACGAGGAGGATTAAGGTGAAAATGCCACTGAACTTGAGATTCGAAGATGAACCCCCCTTTGGAAGATTAATAATTGATTCATTGTATTAGACATTGCTAGTTAATCTAGATAGGAGTATTTTTGTAATTGTAAATTCCCTAATGAAAGATTTCTGTCACGAGCACTTTATCTTCCATTTTGTTTAGATATTGAGAACCCCACTCATGTTTGAAATCGACAAACACGTGTCAATGCACATTTTAGGTGTTTAGGTGCGTATTTTTGTTTAAACAGTATATGCTCTAAAGTAATCCATGCACATTTAATATGGAAATTTTAAAATGTCAAATTTTAACTTAACTTAACATGAACTCTTGGAAAAATTTCATAATTCATATTTAGACATTTTAAAACAGGTCATGTTTTAATACAAATGATACGTATTGTAAGGTAACAGGTACATAGTACATACGAAAATTTTCAGAAATATTTAGTTCGTTTTTCAAATATTTGCCACATGTTTTTTACATGTTCATAGCAGCAAAATTTATACATTTAGAACTTTCAACAACGATATCATTCACATCGAACACAATTGAATAACACAACATCAATCAAATGTAAAGAATTACAATATAGTTAAAATCCAGTTAATCAAATTGAAATCAAGTTATTTCGATCAGATCTGGGACTATCCCTCCATTCTCCTCTAGATGTGAGTAGAATTTTGGATCCTCCAAGTGCTCTCAGCATTGGCGTTAACATCGGAGAAGTGACGCAGATGGTTATAACCCTTTTCGCCTTGGGTCGACGAAGTGACGCAGATGGTGATGTGGCTCTGCTAGAGAGATTCAAGTTTGGGAAGGAGATGAAGTTTTAGAAGGAAGAAGAATGGAGAAATTTGCAGAGATGGGAGTTTGGGGAAGAAGAATGCTTCGTGTTTCAATTTGGGGAAGAAGGGTTATAACCCAAATTTGCAGCTGGATGAACCCGTGAATTTTAGTTAATTAGGGTCAATTGCAAATTGGTCCCTGGTCTGTGTATAAGTTTATGGACATGTTGCCTGTCAGAAGACCACTCTTTTTGAAATTTTGCACTCTAGTGTAAGAGCGTTAGTTAAAATCACTTTAATATGAAAGAAATTATTTTCTATCAAGATTATTCAATAATAATTTTATATACTACTATAGTATATTTGATTTAATTTATTTTAAATAAAATTTAAATTAAAAAATTAGACTCTAATTTTACTTACAATTTAACTATCACTTTTTATAAATAAATAACATTAAAATATTAAATACATGCCGAACTAATATTAAGAAATAATTATTAACACTAATTAAATTTAATGCGAATTAAATTTTAATTTTATATTTCTCTAATTTTCTTGTGTTTTAGACTATAATTTGAAAATATAGATTTTTAATATTTTTAATTAATATAATATAACTAAATGAATAAAATTAGTTTATATTGTAAATCTAAATAATACATTCAAATTGGATCCAAATATTAAATTTAAATTTGGAATCCTAAAATAATTAAATGTTAAAATTCTAAATTTGGTAATTTGACAAACTGAAGGCTTCAATATAAGTGTTTGAATACAGAAGGTCTAATTAAAACCCTCACTCCACGTGTCATCCACGTCAGATTGACCCCCTAAATTGTCTCTTGCATTTGAGGTGAATTTTAAATTTTCAGAACATCAATCCTACATGTCTTTTGATATTTTCCAATGACATGCATGTATTGGAGATACTCTAAGGGCTGGAGTCGAAACTCTTCTTCAAACCCAAAGTCACGCAATTATTCTCCCCTTGGGTCAAAGGCGACATTACAATATCCTGGTGGGTTGAACCACAACAGCTGATGGGAAGATCTCCAAATTCAATTCTACCTACGAAATACACATCTTTCCCAGGTACAATTTGGTATATTAAATATAAGGTAGTTCTATTATAGTAATAAACCTACTCTTATATGTGCCCAACACGATTGGGAGATTTCTATGGTATCAAACCCTATAAATACCAATGAATTAATCCATTTTATTCATTCACTTTTCAATACTCAGTTCGAATACTTTTTGTGTGACCTTGACATTAGAACTTCTTCCCCCATCCATCCCTGGTGAGTTTGTTTTGCAGGTTAGGCATATTGAATGAGGGTTCGAATATCAAATCGCAGTTCAACACACATCAATTGGCACGGCCAGTTGATGTGGTTGAGTTCTTTCAAATAATGATAGTTTGTATATACATAACTCACCCAGTCTCAGTTTGACAAAGTTGATCCGCCTCCACCTTGGGGTCGTAAATGAACTACGAGAGATTAACTATAACCCAAGGCAGAGGACTTGGAATCAAAGATAAAAGAATTTTTATTCTGCTCATGTTCCCACTACTAGGCTACTTGGAGGGTAGATAGTGGCGAGACCGGGTTTGTCCACATAGATGCTAGATGTCTCAAAGCCAACTACACACAACCATGTCCGGGTTGCCAATCTGTCTCTGTGTTAGGAATATCTAGTATTGTAATACATGTTTTTTTTAGGGGGGGGTGTGTTTAACTAGCAACTACAAGCATGTGGGATTACAAGAGAATAAAACTATACATACTAACAGTTGGGGAATATTTGCATAACATGACTAGTGAAATGTTTTGATCCTCGATTCAATCACATTCAACACATATGAACCTATCCTAATGCTTATGACATGTAGACGTTGGTCAAAACTTTCTCGTATATGTTACATAAGGATGCATGTATAATTCTTCCATCAGTCTCACCCCCGTAATTAAGGGAGTGCAACAATGGCATGACACATTGCGTAGATCTGATTCTCCCCCGTGCTATTACGTCTCGAGCACTACATTATGAGAGCTCTACCCCTAGGCCTACAGAGGTAAATGAAGTAGGCATATTGTCTATGGCTCTAAGGCTGCAAACACGCTAACCCTAGTTTGCTACCAACGCTATCTCTATCCGTAACCCTTCAGACCAACTCTCCAGCTAAGACTAGTGTGTAGTCACATAACAGTAACTAGGTGACCCATGTGCACAAACCCACACGGTCCCGGACCCTGCTACCCCTATCACATCTAGGCTTCTCTTCTCGGGAGATATCAATAGATTCACCAATATGAATTTAGACTATGGTGTGCCAATCTTAGTGTGACAATTATGCATTTAACAAGAATATGAAGAACAAGCTTACATAATATCATTAACACATATAAATAGGTAGATCTAAAAAATCTCCCAAAATAAACACCAAATCAAAAATAAAAATACAAATCCCAAGTTAATTAACTACTCCCTAAGCATTGAACCCAATTATTTCATTGGATTCAATGCCCTTGGGCAAAAACAAGGAGAAAAGAAATAAACCTAGAGAGAAGTGTTTTTTCCTTTCTCTCTCTATCTACTCTTCTAGAATAGAAAATGATCTAAAATGTATATAGTAGTAGGGAAATGGACTTTGAAAAGGGCCAAAATGAGGCAAAAAACCTTAGCAGCCACAATGGGAGCGGGCTGTCGCGCGTGGCACGGTCGTGCTGGTTGGTGTTGGCATGAGCTGTGCTGCCAGGCATAGTCATGCTGGCTGGCTCTATTACGGGCCGTGCTGGTTGGCACGATCGTGCTGGCCAGTCTTTGCACCTTAGTTCTCGGCCTTCTAATAATGCGTGCATGTATCATTTGGCACAGGCCATCGGGTGGGAGTGTTGTCTTGACCAGTTAAAAAGATGTGGGCTGTGTGAGTCTTTGTGGACCATTGGTCGGGTGCTTTATTTTCACTTTAGAATGATGTGGGACATGTGGATCTTTACAGTCCGTTGGCTGGGAGTTAGTTTTTGAACAAAACAATGGCACGGTCACTTAGAACATCACACCCCATTTAGCTAGTCTTCGAATGTTGAGTTGAAACAAGACGACCCGTTTTAAAGGAAACCATCGACATCGATGCTTAGCCACTCGAGAGTCTTGGGTGGCACGGGCTGTGCTGGAGCCTGCGGCTCGTGCCAAGGGGTGCTGGCACCGGCCGTGTTAGATGGAGGCCTCGTGCCAAGAGGTGCTAGCACGTGCTATACTGGACCGGGCGACTCGTGCTGATACCCCTTGGCACAAATGTGTTGGCTGATTCTGCCGTTCCTCTTCTTGAGAACTTGAACTTTGACTCCACTATTTTTTTTGGCTTCTTTCAATCTACTACCACGTTTTGATTATGGCTTCCTGTTTACTACCACCCTTGCAGATGGCCTTCTAATATTTACTACCACCCTTGTGGACGACCTTATACAAAATAATCACAAAATGCTCACGTGCAATCTACTAGTAAGCTTACAAAAGAAGATATAAGTGCCCGTGAATACAAAGTATCCTTAGTTCCAATTAAGTCTACAAAACTTGGGATTTAGATAAGAAAAACAACAATGGTCATCTAAAACCTTTGTTGCGTAAACCTAACTAAAACTAGCAATCAACCAAAAAAAACAAATGTTTCAAATGCATTAGTTAACACATGCTTAAAGGTGCAGATCAGAAGTCTAGCATTGGAATAACCACTTCGCACGAACGGACCATTTTTTTGCACACGCATATGACACTTCACCCAAAAGGTAATCAACCCCAAAAATAGTGGAAAAACACCAGTCACCATAAGCATCCCCTGTTAGTTCACAATTTAGTAGGGAGAAGCACAATAGGTGGACCATGATCACATGGCCTAATATTTATAAATAAGGACAAAAGACAGCAAACCCGGTAAGTTGGTTTTTGACTAAGAAAATACTCAAGCGACACTACAAGAGACATCATCTATTACCTCGGTTTTTCAGTGTTTTTACCTCATTTTCCAGTCCTAAAAAACCAAGGTAAATGTGGGTGATATAAAAAGTATACTTTGTACCTCGGTTCAAAACCGAGGCAAATAGTACCTTTTACCATTTTTTTGGACCGACGTTGACATGAATTGAGATCGACGTCGCTATATTGTAGAAGGCCGACAATATTATACCCCAGTTGCGATATCATTATAGACGACGTCAACATCATAAAACATGTGACTTCAACCAAAGGAATTTAGCATCCGATGGGAGAGGAAGTGCATCGACATTGCGAAAGATGATGTCGTTCATAATACGAGCAATGTTGCAGCAGATGAGAATCCATATCGTACGTAGTGATGGACCCACATCGTGTGCCAGATGATGTGGAATGCTGACAAAATGACATCACAAAAAAAAGTGATGCCGGTTTATGCGAGGTTGCTAATATGTCATTTTGGAGCTAGTTCATACGACATCGCAGTTTAGTTGGTCAGCTCTCATTTCTCGTAAAATATTATAATATTAAATATTCAATGATGAAAACAATCGGTCTTTGATAGCCATTATATGTTATTAAAAATGTGATAAATCGAGTAAACGTTA